>CM059798.1:5721250-8575000 GCA_030435695.1 Brachymystax lenok tsinlingensis | reverse complement strand
GTTGCAGATCGTTCAACAGGGTCTGTGTTGCAGATCGTTTAATAGGGTCTGTGTTGCAGATCGTTCAACGGGGTCTGTGTTGCAGATCGTTCAACAGGGTCTGTGTTGCAGATCGTTTAATAGGGTCTGTGTTGCAGATCGTTCAACAGGGTCTGTGTTGCAGATCGTTCAGCAGGGTCTGTGTTGCAGATCGTTCAACGGGGTCTGTGTTGCAGATCGTTCAACAGGGTCTGTGTTGCAGATCGTTCAACAGGGTCTGTGTTGCAGATCGTTCAACAGGGTCTGTGTTGCAGATCGTTTAATAGGGTCTGTGTTGCAGATCATTCAACGGGGTTTGTGTTGCAGATCGTTCAACAGGGTCTGTGTTGCAGATCGTTCAACAGGGTCTGTGTTGCAGATTGTTTAATAGGGTCTGTGTTGCAGATCATTCAACGGGGTCTGTGTTGCAGATCGTTCAACAGGGTCTGTGTTGCAGATTGTTTAATAGGGTCTGTGTTGCAGATCATTCAACGGGGTCTGTGTTGCAGATCGTTCAACAGGGTCTGTGTTGCAGATCGTTCAACAGGGTCTGTGTTGCAGATCGCTCAACAGGGTCTGTGTTGCAGATCGCTTAATAGGGTCTGTGTTGCAGATCGCTTAACAGGGTCTGTGTTGCAGATCGTTTAACAGGGTCTGTGTTGCAGATCGTTTAACAGGGTCTGTGTTGCAGATCGTTCAACAGGGTCTGTGTTGCAGATCGTTCAACAGGGTCTGTGTTGCAGATTGTTTAACAGGGTCTGTGTTGCAGATCGCTCAACAGGGTCTGTGTTGCAGATTGTTTAACAGGGTCTGTGTTGCAGATCATTCAACGGGGTCTGTGTTGCAGATCGTTCAACAGGGTCTGTGTTGCAGATTGTTTAATAGGGTCTGTGTTGCAGATCATTCAACGGGGTCTGTGTTGCAGATCGTTCAACAGGGTCTGTGTTGCAGATCGTTCAACAGGGTCTGTGTTGCAGATCGTTCAACAGGGTCTGTGTTGCAGATCGTTTAATAGGGTCTGTGTTGCAGATCGTTTAACAGGGTCTGTGTTGCAGATCGTTTAACAGGGTCTGTGTTGCAGATCGTTCAACAGGGTCTGTGTTGCAGATCGTTCAACAGGGTCTGTGTTGCAGATTGTTTAACAGGGTCTGTGTTGCAGATCGTTCAACAGGGTCTGTGTTGCAGATTGTTTAACAGGGTCTGTGTTGCAGATCATTCAACAGGGTCTGTGTTGCAGATTGTTTAACAGGGTCTGTGTTGCAGATCATTCAACAGGGTCTGTGTTGCAGATTGTTTAACAGGGTCTGTGTTGCAGATCGTTCAACAGGGTCTGTGTTGCAGATCGTTCAACAGGGTCTGTGTTGCAGATTGTTTAATAGGGTCTGTGTTGCAGATCATTCAACAGGGTCTGTGTTGCAGATCGTTTAATAGGGTCTGTGTTGCAGATTGTTCAACAGGGTCTGTGTTGCAGATCGTTTAACAGGGTCTGTGTTGCAGATTGTTCAACAGGGTCTGTGTTGCAGATCGTTTAACAGGGTCTGTGTTGCAGATTGTTTAACAGGGTCTGTGTTGCAGATTGTTCAACAGGGTCTGTGTTGCAGATCGTTTAACAGGGTCTGTGTTGCAGATTGTTCAACAGGGTCTGTGTTGCAGATCGTTTAACAGGGTCTGTGTTGCAGATCGTTCAACAGGGTCTGTGTTGCAGATTGTTTAACAGGGTCTGTGTTGCAGATCATTCAACAGGGTCTGTGTTGCAGATTGTTTAACAGGGTCTGTGTTGCAGATCATTCAACAGGGTCTGTGTTGCAGATTGTTTAACAGGGTCTGTGTTGCAGATCGTTCAACAGGGTCTGTGTTGCAGATCGTTCAACAGGGTCTGTGTTGCAGATTGTTTAATAGGGTCTGTGTTGCAGATCATTCAACAGGGTCTGTGTTGCAGATCGTTTAATAGGGTCTGTGTTGCAGATTGTTCAACAGGGTCTGTGTTGCAGATCGTTTAACAGGGTCTGTGTTGCAGATTGTTCAACAGGGTCTGTGTTGCAGATCGTTTAACAGGGTCTGTGTTGCAGATTGTTTAACAGGGTCTGTGTTGCAGATTGTTCAACAGGGTCTGTGTTGCAGATCGTTTAACAGGGTCTGTGTTGCAGATTGTTCAACAGGGTCTGTGTTGCAGATCGTTTAACAGGGTCTGTGTTGCAGATTGTTTAACAGGGTCTGTGTTGCAGATCGTTTAATAGGGTCTGTGTTGCAGATTGTTTAACAGGGTCTGTGTGTTTAATAGGGTCTGTGTGTTTAATAGGGTCTGTGTTGCAGATTGTTCAACAGGGTCTGTGTGTTTAATAGGGTCTGTGTGTTTAATAGGGTCTGTGTTGCAGATTGTTCAACAGGGTCTGTGTGTTTAATAGGGGCCCACTGGAAGCCAACAAGTGTCAAACAGGGAAGGGTGTGTGCGTGCATTCGTATATGTGTATGAGCCCGTGGTATAGGATGTGTAACAAATACAAAGGTTCAATAGCACTGTACATTAAAGTATTTTTGTGGCCATTCATTTTCTATAGGAATGGATAGAGGTAGGCGTCTGGATGTGTGTGTGTGTGTACGTGAGCTTGTGTGTGTGGGGGGGGTCGGGACCTTGTCTCTCATTGCTAGTTCCCAGCAGGTTAATGAATAAATAAAGATGTGATGCCTCCCCTGTGAGCCTGTGTCTGCACACAGCAGACAGAGTGACACCACACTCTGGGTGCAGCTCATAGCCACCCTGTATCATAGGAATGTTTATTAGCAGGTTGGAATAATGTTTTTCCCCCTTACTCTCCCACTTAAAAAATACTTCAGTTTACAATAGAACTCTGTATTAAAACTGTGGTATACTGTAGAATACTGTACTACACACAGTAATATCCCTTGATCATGTGTAGGACTTAATATAGAATTTTGTTGTATACTGTAGAATACTATAGTAAATACTACATTATTATCCACACAAAAAACACTAGTAAATACTACAGAAATGTCCGCCAACACACTACATTGTTTTAACTATAGTAAATACTACAGTATTTCACTTGGATATACCCTGCCCATTCCCCTCCCCCATATCCAATTTTGTGCCATCCTTAAGTGAGAAACCTACATGCCAAGTATAGACTATATATTGTGTTCCCTACAGGTTATAGAAAAGAGCAGAAGCTCTGAGCTATCCGTCCAGACCACAGTTCTACCTACCTACCTACAGGTTATAGAAAAGAGCAGAAGCTCTGAGCTATCCGTCCTGACCACAGTTCTACCTACCTACAGGTTATAGAAAAGAGCAGAAGCTCTGAGCTATCCGTCCTGACCACAGTTCTACCTACCTACAGGTTATAGAAAAGAGCAGAAGCTCTGAGCTATCCGTCCAGACCACAGTTCTACCTACCTACCTACAGGTTATAGAAAGAGCAGAAGCTCTGAGCTATCCGTCCAGACCACAGTTCTACCTACCTACCTACAGGTTATAGAAAGAGCAGAAGCTCTGAGCTATCCGTCCAGACCACAGTTCTACCTACCTACAGGTTATAGAAAAGAGCAGAAGCTCTGAGCTATCCGTCCAGACCACAGTTCTACCTACCTACAGGTTATAGAAAAGAGCAGAAGCTCTGAGCTATCCGTCCAGACCACAGTTCTACCTACCTACCTACAGGTTATAGAAAGAGCAGAAGCTCTGAGCTATCCGTCCAGACCACAGTTCTACTCTACCTACAGGTTATAGAAAAGAGCAGAAGCTCTGAGCTATCCGTCCAGACCACAGTTCTACCTACCTACCTACAGGTTATAGAAAAGAGCAGAAGCTCTGAGCTATCCGTCCAGACCACAGTTCTACCTACCCAGGTTATAGAAAAGAGCAGAAGCTCTGAGCTATCCGTCCAGACCACAGTTCTACCTACCTACCTACAGGTTATAGAAAAGAGCAGAAGCTCTGAGCTATCCGTCCAGACCACAGTTCTACCTACCTACAGGTTATAAAGAGCAGAAGCTCTGAGCTATCAGACCACAGTTCTACCTACCTACAGGTTCTACAGGTTATAGAAAAGAGCAGAAGCTCTGAGCTATCCGTCCAGACCACAGTTCTACCTACCTACCTACAGGTTATAGAAAAGAGCAGAAGCTCTGAGCTATCCTCCAGACCACAGTTCTACCTACCTACAGGTTATAGAAAGAGCAGAAGCTCTGAGCTATCCGCCCAGACCACAGTTCTACCTACCTACCTACAGGTTATAGAAAGAGCAGAAGCTCTGAGCTATCCGTCCAGACCACAGTTCTACCTACCTACAGGTTATAGAAAGAGCAGAAGCTCTGAGCTATCCGTCCAGACCACAGTTCTACCTACCTACAGGTTATAGAAAAGAGCAGAAGCTCTGAGCTATCCGTCCAGACCACAGTTCTACCTACAGGTTATAGAAAAGAGCAGAAGCTCTGAGCTATCCGTCCAGACCACAGTTCTACCTACCTACCTACCTACAGGTTATAGAAAAGAGCAGAAGCTCTGAGCTATCCGTCCAGACCACAGTTCTACCTACCTACACAGGTTATAGAAAGAGCAGAAGCTCTGAGCTATCCGTCCAGACCACAGTTCTACCTACCTACCTACAGGTTATAGAAAAGAGCAGAAGCTCTGAGCTATCCGTCCAGACCACAGTTCTACCTACCTACAGGTTATAGAAAAGAGCAGAAGCTCTGAGCTATCCGTCCAGACCACAGTTCTACCTACCTACCTACAGGTTATAGAAAAGAGCAGAAGCTCTGAGCTATCCGTCCAGACCACAGTTCTACCTACCTACCTACAGGTTATAGAAAAGAGCAGAAGCTCTGAGCTATCCGTCCAGACCACAGTTCTACCTACCTACCTACAGGTTATAGAAAAGAGCAGAAGCTCTGAGCTATCCGTCCAGACCACAGTTCTACCTACCTACCTACAGGTTATAGAAAAGAGCAGAAGCTCTGAGCTATCCGTCCAGACCACAGTTCTACCTACCTACAGGTTATAGAAAGAGCAGAAGCTCTGAGCTATCCGTCCAGACCACAGTTCTACCTACCTACCTACAGGTTATAGAAAAGAGCAGAAGCTCTGAGCTATCCGTCCAGACCACAGTTCTACCTACCTACAGGTTATAGAAAAGAGCAGAAGCTCTGAGCTATCCGTCCAGACCACAGTTCTACCTACCTACCTACAGATTATAGAAAGAGCAGAAGCTCTGAGCTATCCGTCCAGACCACAGTTCTACCTACCTACAGGTTATAGAAAGAGCAGAAGCTCTGAGCTATCCGTCCAGACCACAGTTCTACCTACAGGTTATAGAAAGAGCAGAAGCTCTGAGCTATCCGTCCAGACCACAGTTCTACCTACCTACCTACAGGTTATAGAAAAGAGCAGAAGCTCTGAGCTATCCGTCCAGACCACAGTTCTACCTACCTACCTACAGGTTATAGAAAAGAGCAGAAGCTCTGAGCTATCCGTCCAGACCACAGTTCTACCTACCTACAGGTTATAGAAAAGAGCAGAAGCTCTGAGCTATCCGTCCAGACCACAGTTCTACCTACCTACCTACAGGTTATAGAAAGAGCAGAAGCTCTGAGCTATCCGTCCAGACCACAGTTCTACCTACCTACAGGTTATAGAAAGAGCAGAAGCTCTGAGCTATCCGTCCAGACCACAGTTCTACCTACCTACCTACAGATTATAGAAAAGAGCAGAAGCTCTGAGCTATCCGTCCAGACCACAGTTCTACCTACCTACAGGTTATAGAAAGAGCAGAAGCTCTGAGCTATCCGTCCAGACCACAGTTCTACCTACAGGTTATAGAAAGAGCAGAAGCTCTGAGCTATCCGTCCAGACCACAGTTCTACCTACCTACCTACAGGTTATAGAAAGAGCAGAAGCTCTGAGCTATCCGTCCAGACCACAGTTCTACCTACCTACCTACAGGTTATAGAAAAGAGCAGAAGCTCTGAGCTATCCGTCCAGACCACAGTTCTACCTACCTACAGGTTATAGAAAAGAGCAGAAGCTCTGAGCTATCCGTCCAGACCACAGTTCTACCTACCTACAGGTTATAGAAAGAGCAGAAGCTCTGAGCTATCCGTCCAGACCACAGTTCTACCTACCTACCTACAGGTTATAGAAAAGAGCAGAAGCTCTGAGCTATCCGTCCAGACCACAGTTCTACCTACCTACCTACAGGTTATAGAAAAGAGCAGAAGCTCTGAGCTATCCGTCCAGACCACAGTTCTACCTACCTACCTACAGGTTATAGAAAGAGCAGAAGCTCTGAGCTATCCGTCCAGACCACAGTTCTACCTACCTACAGGTTATAGAAAAGAGCAGAAGCTCTGAGCTATCCGTCCAGACCACAGTTCTACCTACCTACCTACAGGTTATAGAAAGAGCAGAAGCTCTGAGCTATCCGTCCAGACCACAGTTCTACCTACCTACAGGTTATAGAAAGAGCAGAAGCTCTGAGCTATCCGTCCAGACCACAGTTCTACCTACCTACCTACAGATTATAGAAAAGAGCAGAAGCTCTGAGCTATCCGTCCAGACCACAGTTCTACCTACCTACAGGTTATAGAAAAGAGCAGAAGCTCTGAGCTATCCGTCCAGACCACAGTTCTACCTACAGGTTATAGAAAAGAGCAGAAGCTCTGAGCTATCCGTCCAGACCACAGTTCTACCTACCTACCTACAGGTTATAGAAAAGAGCAGAAGCTCTGAGCTATCCGTCCAGACCACAGTTCTGCCTACCTACCTACAGGTTATAGAAAAGAGCAGAAGCTCTGAGCTATCCGTCCAGACCACAGTTCTACCTACCTACAGGTTATAGAAAGAGCAGAAGCTCTGAGCTATCCGTCCAGACCACAGTTCTACCTACCTACCTACAGGTTATAGAAAAGAGCAGAAGCTCTGAGCTATCCGTCAGACCACAGTTCTACCTACCTACCTACAGGTTATAGAAAAGAGCAGAAGCTCTGAGCTATCCGTCAGACCACAGTTCTACCTACCTACCTACAGGTTATAGAAAAGAGCAGAAGCTCTGAGCTATCCGTCCAGACCACAGTTCTACCTACCTACCTACAGGTTATAGAAAAGAGCAGAAGCTCTGAGCTATCCGTCCAGACCACAGTTCTACCTACCTACAGGTTATAGAAAAGAGCAGAAGCTCTGAGCTATCCGTCCAGACCACAGTTCTACTCTACCTACCTACAGGTTATAGAAAGAGCAGAAGCTCTGAGCTATCCGTCCAGACCACAGTTCTACCTACCTACAGGTTATAGAAAAGAGCAGAAGCTCTGAGCTATCCGTCCAGACCACAGTTCTACCTACCTACCTACAGATTATAGAAAAGAGCAGAAGCTCTGAGCTATCCGTCCAGACCACAGTTCTACCTACCTACAGGTTATAGAAAAGAGCAGAAGCTCTGAGCTATCCGTCCAGACCACAGTTCTACCTACAGGTTATAGAAAAGAGCAGAAGCTCTGAGCTATCCGTCCAGACCACAGTTCTACCTACCTACCTACAGGTTATAGAAAAGAGCAGAAGCTCTGAGCTATCCGTCCAGACCACAGTTCTACCTACCTACCTACAGGTTATAGAAAAGAGCAGAAGCTCTGAGCTATCCGTCCAGACCACAGTTCTACCTACCTACCTACAGGTTATAGAAAAGAGCAGAAGCTCTGAGCTATCCATCCAGACCACAGTTCTACCTACCTACAGGTTATAGAAAGAGCAGAAGCTCTGAGCTATCCGTCAGACCACAGTTCTACCTACCTACAGGTTATAGAAAAGAGCAGAAGCTCTGAGCTATCCGTCAGACCACAGTTCTACCTACCTACAGGTTATAGAAAAGAGCAGAAGCTCTGAGCTATCCGTCCAGACCACAGTTCTACCTACCTACAGGTTATAGAAAAGAGCAGAAGCTCTGAGCTATCCGTCCAGACCACAGTTCTACCTACCTACCTACAGGTTATAGAAAAGAGCAGAAGCTCTGAGCTATCCGCCCAGACCACAGTTCTACCTACCTACCTACAGGTTATAGAAAAGAGCAGAAGCTCTGAGCTATCCGTCCAGACCACAGTTCTACCTACCTACAGGTTATAGAAAGAGCAGAAGCTCTGAGCTATCCGTCCAGACCACAAAGTTCTACCTACTCTACCTACAGGTTATAGAAAAGAGCAGAAGCTCTGAGCTATCCGTCCAGACCACAGTTCTACCTACCTACCTACAGGTTATAGAAAAGAGCAGAAGCTCTGAGCTATCCGTCCAGACCACAGTTCTACCTACCTGCAGGTTATAGAAAGAGCAGAAGCTCTGAGCTATCCGTCAGACCACAGTTCTACCTACCTACCTACAGGTTATAGAAAGAGCAGAAGCTCTGAGCTATCCGTCCAGACCACAGTTCTACCTACCTACAGGTTATAGAAAAGAGCAGAAGCTCTGAGCTATCCGTCCAGACCACAGTTGTACCTACCTACCTACCTACAGGTTATAGAAAAGAGCAGAAGCTCTGAGCTATCCGTCCAGACCACAGTTCTACCTACCTACAGGTTATAGAAAAGAGCAGAAGCTCTGAGCTATCCGTCCAGACCACAGTTCTACCTACAGGTTATAGAAAGAGCAGAAGCTCTGAGCTATCCGTCCAGACCACAGTTCTACCTACCTACCTACAGGTTATAGAAAAGAGCAGAAGCTCTGAGCTATCCGTCCAGACCACAGTTCTACCTACCTACCTACAGGTTATAGAAAAGAGCAGAAGCTCTGAGCTATCCGTCCAGACCACAGTTCTACCTACCTACCTACAGGTTATAGAAAGAGCAGAAGCTCTGAGCTATCCGTCCAGACCACAGTTCTACCTACCTACCTACAGGTTATAGAAAAGAGCAGAAGCTCTGAGCTATCCGTCCAGACCACAGTTCTACCTACCTACAGGTTATAGAAAAGAGCAGAAGCTCTGAGCTATCCGTCCAGACCACAGTTCTACCTACCTACAGGTTATAGAAAAGAGCAGAAGCTCTGAGCTATCCGTCCAGACCACAGTTCTACCTACCTACAGGTTATAGAAAAGAGCAGAAGCTCTGAGCTATCCGTCCAGACCACAGTTCTACCTACCTACCTACAGGTTATAGAAAAGAGCAGAAGCTCTGAGCTATCCGTCCAGACCACAGTTCTACCTACCTACCTACAGGTTATAGAAAAGAGCAGAAGCTCTGAGCTATCCGTCCAGACCACAGTTCTACCTACCTACAGGTTATAGAAAGAGCAGAAGCTCTGAGCTATCCGTCCAGACCACAGTTCTACCTACCTACCTACAGGTTATAGAAAGAGCAGAAGCTCTGAGCTATCCGTCCAGACCACAGTTCTACCTACCTACCTACAGGTTATAGAAAAGAGCAGAAGCTCTGAGCTATCCGTCCAGACCACAGTTCTACCTACCTACCTACAGATTATAGAAAAGAGCAGAAGCTCTGAGCTATCCGTCCAGACCACAGTTCTACCTACCTACATGTTATAGAAAAGAGCAGAAGCTCTGAGCTATCCGTCCAGACCACAGTTCTACCTACCTACAGGTTATAGAAAGTTTGCTCTTTTACTATTTCTCCAGTAGGCTTCCTCAAAGAGAAAGCCCCCCACTTCTATGTCAACGATAATAAAACAAAGACACTATAGTAAATACTACAGTAATGTCCCTAGAACAGTACAGTAAATACTACAGTAATGTCCACAGAACACTATAGTAAATACTACAGTAATGTCCACAGAACACTATAGTAAATACTACAGTAATGTCCCTAGAACAGTACAGTAAATACTACAGTAATGTCCACAGAACACTATAGTAAATACTACAGTAATGTCCACAGAACACTATAGTAAATACTACAGTAATGTCCACAGAACACTACAGTAAATACTACAGTAATGTCCCTAGAACACTACAGTAAATACTACAGTAATGTCCCTAGAACATCTCAGTGCAAGAGGCGTCACTACAGTCCCTGGTTCGAATCCAGGCTGTATCACATCCAGCCGTGATTGGGAGTCCCATTGGGAGTCCCATCGCACAATTGGCCCAGCGTCGTCCGGGTTAGGCCGTCAGGCCTTTTGGTAGGCCGTCATTGTAATAATAATGTGTTCTTAACTGACTTGCCTAGTTAAATAAAGGTTACGCACACACACCACACTGACCAAAAAGTAATTTTGTTTTCTTTCACTTACTTGCTGTGCTGTTTCGTTGTTCATTTGTACAGTCGTTTCATTCTCAACCAGGATTTCTATGGAACGCCGCTTGGGTGTCAAATAACCTTGTTGACCAATCAGGACTTGAATGACTGCACATCACATAGTAATTTAACACGTTACAAAAATGTTTACGTAGTTATTACACGTTGATTACACTATCACTCGTATTCCACATGTCACAACGATTCATCGATATCTATGCTATGATGCTGGTAAAGTTGTCTCGCACACATACAGTGCTGGTCACAAAAAAAAGCTAGCTAACTATATAGCTAGGTGTCATCATCTAAAATAACCCTAATTTAGAAGACAGTTCTTATCTGATAAATGGTGGTTGAACCCATCTATGTGAAGCTAGCCACAAAAAGGATTAGCCACAATAGTGGACTTTGCGGTTAGCCTTCAAAATAAAAGTATGTAATTGACAGTGATACAAATTAATACAAATAGTAGAATTATGCCATCATGTAATAGATCATGCCAAATGAGGTTGGAATGTTGTTATATAAAATCGAACAAAAGACAATAATTTGTTAATTTGACAAAAATCTGTTGAAATCACACTGGATGTGTTTTGAATACTGATGTTTACCTTTCTGGAGATAACCTTTTTCGGCAAGATAGATCTTCCAAAGGTGGGGGAGTGGCAATCTTTACCAAGGATCACCTTCAGTGCTCGGTTGTTTCCACCAAGTCTGTCCCCAAACAATTTGATTTGATAGTTTTAAGTATCAAACTTTCAAATAGCTCTTTGTTGACTGTTGCTGGGTGCTATCGTCCTCCATCAGCACCGGCCTGTTATTACCAATCCCACAAGGTATGACTCCAAACACCCAGAAAAGGCTACTCTTCTTAAAGTTATCCTCACAAATAATCCTGATAGGTATCAGTCTGATGTTTTGTGTAATGACCTTAGTGATCACTGTTTTACAGTTTGTGTTCGTAATGGCTGCTCAGTGAAACGACCTGTCCTGATTTGCCATAGACGCTTGCTAAAAAACTTTCATGAGCAAGCCTGCCCATGTCCCTTAATGTTGATGATGTGGTTGTTACTGACAAGAAGCACACGGTTGAGCTCTTTAATCACCACTTCATTAAGTCAGGATTCCTATTTGACTCAGCCATGCCTCCTTGCCTGTCCAACATTTCCTCATCTCCCACCCCTTCTAATGCGACTATCCCCGATGCCTCTCTATCTTTTCCCCCTGCCCCTCTACACAGTTTCTCCCTGCAGGCGGTCACTGAGTCTGAGGTGCTAAAGGAGCTCCTGAAACTTGACCTCAAAAAAACATCTGGGTCAGATGGTTTAGACCCTTTCTTCTTTAAGGTTGCTGCCCCTTTCATCGCCAAGCCTATCTCCAACCTTTTTAACCTGTCTCTCCTTTCTGGGGAGGTTCCCATTGCTTGGAAGGCAGCCATGGTTCGTGCATTATTTAAAGGGGGAGATCAAGCTGATCCTAACTACTATAGGCCTATTTCTATTTTTCCCTGTTTATCAAAAGTGTTGGGAAAACTTGTCAATAATCAACTGACTGGCTTTCTCGATGTCTATAGTATTCTCTCTGGTATGCAATCTGGTTTCCGCTCATGTTATGGATGTGTCACTGCAACCTTAAAGGTCCTCAATGATGTCACCATTGCCCTTGATTCTAAGCAATGTTGTGCTGCCATTTTTATTGACTTGGCCAAAGCTTTTTATACGGTAGACCATTCCATTCTTGTGGGCCGGCTAAGGAGTATCGGTGTCTCTGAGGGGACTTTGGCCTGGTTTGATAACTACGTCTCTCAAAGACTGCAGTGTATAAAGTCAGAAAATCTGCTGTCTCAGCCACTGCCTGTCACCAAGGGAGTACCCCAAGGCTCAATCCTAGGCCCCACACTCTTCTCAATTTACATCAACAACATAGCTCAGGCAGTAGGAAGCTCTCTCATCCATTTATATGCAGATGATACAGTCTTATACTCAGCTGGCCCCTCCCCGGATTTTGTGTTAAATGCTCTACAACAAAGCTTTCTTAGTGTCTAGCAAGCTTTCTCTACCCTTAACCTTGTTCTGAACACCTCCAAAACAAAGGTCATGTGGTTTGGTAAGAAGAATGCCCCTCTCCCCACAGGTGTGACTACTACCTCTGAGGGTTTAGAGCTTGAGGTAGTCACCTCATACAAGTACTTGGGAATATGGCTAGACGGTACACTGTCCTTCTCTCAGCACACATCAAAGCTGCAGGCTAAAGTTAAATCTAGACTTGGTTTCCTCTATCGTAATCATTCCTCTTTCACCCCAGCTACCAAACTAACCCTGATTCAGATGACCATCCTACCCATGCTAGATTATGGAGACATAATTTATAGATCGGCAGGTAAGGGTGCTCTCGAGCGGCTAGATGTTCTTTACCATTGGCCATCAGATTTGCCACCAATGCTCCTTATAACACTGAATGATTGATGACACTGCACTCTATACTCCTCTGTAAACTGGTCATCTCTGTATACCCGTCGCAAGACCCACTGTTGATGCTTATTTATTAAACCCTCTTAGGCCTCACTCCCCACAATCTGAGATATCTACTACAGCCCTCATCCTCCACATACAACACCCATTCCGCCAGTCACATTCTGTTAAAGGTCCCCAAAGCACACACATCCCTCAATTCGCTGCAGCTAGCGACTGGAACGAGCTGCAACGAACACTCAAACTGGACAGTTTTATCTCAATCTCTTCATTAAAAGACTCAATCATGGACCCTCTTACTGACAGTTGTGGCTGCTTTGCGTGATGTATTGTTGTCTCTACCTTCTTGCCCTTTGTGCTGTTGTATGTGCCCAAGAATGTTTGTACCATGTTTTGTGCTGCTACCATGTTGTGTTGCTACCATGTTGTTGTCATGTTGTGTTGCTACCATGCTATGTTGTCATGTGTTGCTGCCATGCTATGTTGTTGTCTTAGGTCTCTCATTATGTAGTGTTGTGATGTCTCTCTTGTCGTGATGTGTGTTTTGTCCTATATTTATATTTTTATTTTCTATTTTTAATCCCAGCCCCCGTCCCCCCAGGAGGCCGTTTGCCTTTTGGTAGGCCGTCATTGTAAATAAGAATTTGTTCTTAACTGACTTGCCAAGTTAAATAAAGGTTAAATAAAACAATGAAATACTTATACATATAATTTAGTATTGCATTGGGGGCATACTTATTTCACTGTACAGCCTTACCTATGGATTGTGGATCAATGACATGGGGTATCAGTCTACTCAGTGACATCCAGAGGACATTAGCGTTGTAGCTCTTATTGAGGGACTCTGAAACAAATGTGAATTAAGCCACATGTATTGTCAACCTGTGTATTAAACACTATTCCAGAGGAAAAACAAAACTGCGTGGATGTTTTGGAGTCTGATAACTCTCAGGAGGACGTTGGGAAACAATATATATATTTGGTATTGTGTAGACTGTTACCCCATTTCATTGACCCCCAATCCTTAGGTAAAGCTGTACAGTGCAATATGAATGTCAATACACACAATAGGCTGACTGGGGAGGTGATTTCACACGATTTCCCGCGATAAGAGCTTCAACGCTAATATTTGCGTAAACTCTTCACAGTTGTGTTCTGTGGGTGTCTAGAGCAGAAAAGAGCAGTCTAAATATGGCATGACTCCAATTGTAATCTTCTGCATAACTTTCAAAGAGGTACTTTTATTTTGAAGGCAAACCACAAATTCCACTATTGTGCCTAATCCTTATTGTGGCTAGCTTCACAATACATAACCCGGTCAGGTCGAGCCTCACTAGCCAGATGAAGCTAGCTGGCTGCTTTGGGCAACAGGGTTAAGTAGCTGGCTAGCTATTAATTTTCATAGACTCAAGTTCAATTTCAATAGGCGAACAACAAGTGGCTACCTAGCTAATACTAATAAGTATTCCTAAATCATTGCTAAGAATAGGGAAAATGACTGCAGTTTCTACTGGTCATTGTTTTCAGGCTGGTTGTATTGGTTCTATCTAGGTACTGTACCAAGCTAAAGCTAGCTAGCTACCCCAGAAGTTGTGGTCGAACAAATAATGCTTTATTACCAATGCGGCATTGTAAACACATCGTTTGTGGCCGTTTGCAGGCTTTCTGGTACAGCTTTGACAGTGCTACTGATAGTAGTGGTGGCGCATGGCTTGCACGTGCAAATTCAGAACACAACATTATATAATAGAACTGTGGTTTTTGACGTGTCAAATTAAAAGCTTATTTAACGCATCAAATAGTGTTTTTGTCAAATAGTGTTATTTGACGTGTATCTTTTTTGACAGGCAAAGACCCAAACAGCGTTCCACAGTATGTCGTGAAGCTAATAGCAGTGACGCTATTACTGTGTAACTCCGGTAGGGCAACATCTGAACAATAGCGCACTTGGTAACGTTAGTGTGTACCGGTGCTCGACCAGTTACGAAAGCCAACATCATCCACGACAGAGAAAGGTTGATTGTCAAGGGCAATGAATTCCATTATCTTGGCGTTAATGGATTTCACCTTTGAGTTGTCTCGCTGAAATATTCGTACTCTTTCAAAAGCCTGCTGGACTTGTTGACTGCTCGATCCACACAGCAGACATTGTGGGCTAGGTTAGGAATGCGGTGTTGCACGTGTAACGCAAAATTTTACGTAGCGTCATTACGTCATGTAGCTACGTTATATAGGTATGCACGTCAGCTTTGACATCGGTTTCCGATATGTTCACCGATATATCGTGCATCCCTAGTAAATACTACAGTAATGTCCCCAGAACACTACAGTAAATACTACAGTAACTGCTCCAAAACACTACAGTAAATACTGCCGTAATGTCCCCAAAACACTACAGTAAATAGTACAGTAAATAGTGCAGTAATGTCCCCACAACACTACAGTAAATAGTGCAGTAATGTCCCCAAAACACAACAGTAAATACTGCAGTAATGTCCCCAAAACACTACAGTAAATAGTGCAGTAATGTCCCCAAAACACTACAGTAAATAGTGCAGTAATGTCCCCAAAACACTACAGTAAATAGTGCAGTAATGTCCCCAAAACACTACAGTAAATAGTGCAGTAATGTCCCCAAAACACTACAGTAAATAGTACAGTAATGTCCCCAAAACACTATAGTAAATACTACAGTAATGTCCCCAAAACACTACAGTAAATAGTGCAGTAATGTCCCCAAAACACTACAGTAAATAGTACAATAATGTCCCCAAAACACTACAGTGAATACTAGAGTATTCCTACCATAGTATACACTATAGTATTTTTTTATGTGGGCTCTGACTCTCTGTCCTGTGTAATGTGAATGTGTGCATGCATGTGCACTGTTCATTATGCATCTGTGGTGAGTGTTTTTGTATACGCACAAGTGTGTGTGTTTATCTGCTCTCTCTTGTTCCGTGTGTAGAATCGCTTCGTTGCGAAGAGCCAGAGCTTTCAGTTAGATCTCATCTCTCCCTTCACATAGCAACAAACCCTTTCCACCACACAGGAGTGCTTTGAATGACAGCGTTCGACTAACCTTGACACACACACACACACAGTTAAGCACTGACTACACTAACAGAGATATCTAGATGCAGAGATATCCAGATGCGAACCCTACACAATGTGTCGGGCTATCACACACACACACACACACGTCAGCATCCCAGAGCCGTCCTTGGTCGTAGCAGCAGGTCAGGTGCCAGAGGTGAGAGGTCAGGGGGAGTGGTCATCATATGAAAGCCCCTGGTCGCAGAGGTGGCTCTGCCAGAGGGTTAAAGGTCAGGACAGGCGGTCATGCCTCTGCACGTGCCCTAAGAAGGTGTCCTAGCAGCCAGGCCTAGTGGGGGAGGGAACGCTGAGTAAATATGTAAATAGCTGTGTCCACGTCATACAGAGACACACGCAGAAGAATTCTCACAATGTCTACAAAAAAAGCCCAATCCAGACAGTACTTTTTAAGGGAGTTTGGATCTTTTAATGTATGTGACAAAATACTTTGTATGTGCTATAGCAGTGTCGTGGCGAGTGGAGTGACCAATGCCATTGTGTGCTGGAATTTAGCTAAGGTAGACTTAAATAAGCTTGACAAAATCATTAACAAATCCAGTGCTACCATTGGCTGCAGCCTGGAATCAATGCAGGACATAAAAAGGCTGCAAGTAAACCCCCACATGATCATGGACAATGACACGCCCCCACTCCACAGCACTCTGATGTCACACGCCCACTCCACAGCACTCTGATGTCACACGCCCACTCCACAGCACTCTGATGTCACACGCCCACTCCACAGCACTCTGATGTCACACGCCCACTCCACAGCACTCTGATGACACACGCCCACTCCACAGCACTCTGATGACACACGCCCACTCCACAGCACTCTGATGACACACGCCACTCCACAGCACTCTGATGTCACACGCCCACTCCACAGCACTCTGATGACACACGCCCACTCCACAGCACTCTGATGTCACACGCCCACTCCACAGCACTCTGATGACACACGCCCACTCCACAGCACTCTGATGACACACGCCCACTCCACAGCACTCTGATGTCACACGCCCACTCCACAGCACTCTGATGTCACACGCCCACTCCACAGCACTCTGATGTCACACGCCCACTCCACAGCACTCTGATGACACACGCCCACTCCACAGCACTCTGATGACACACGCCCACTCCACAGCACTCTGATGACACACGCCCACTCCACAGCACTCTGATGACACACGCCCACTCCACAGCACTCTGATGTCACACGCCCACTCCACAGCACTCTGATGTCACACGCCCACTCCACAGCACTCTGATGACACACACCCACTCCACAGCACTCTGATGACACACGCCCACTCCACAGCACTCTGATGACACACGCCCACTCCACAGCACTCTGATGACACACGCCCACTCCACAGCACTCTGATGACACACGCCCACTCCACAGCACTCTGATGACACACGCCCACTCCACAGCACTCTGATGACACACGCCCACTCCACAGCACTCTGATGACACACGCCCACTCCACAGCACTCTGATGACACACGCCCACACAGGAGCATCTTCAGTAGCAGGTCCATCTTGCCCAGATGTTCCACAGGGAGGTTTAGACTGTCATTTCTACTGGCAGCCAGGAGGCTTTTTAATGAGTGTAATTGATTAACTGTTTGAGGTCTTTCTATAGGAAAATGTTGTTGCATGTTTCCGCAGAGTGGGACGCATGCCTCCTCATGCCTCCTTGCAGCATGCCTAAGGCACGTTCACACAGATGAGCAGGGACCCTGGGCATCTTTCTTTTGGTGTTTTTCAGAGTCAGTAGAAAGGCCTCTTTAGTGTCCTAAGTTTTCATAACTGTGACCTTAATTGCCTACCGTCTGTAAGCTGTAAGTGTCTTAACGACCGTTCCACAGGTGCATGTTCATTAATTGTTTATGGTTCATTGAACAAGCATGGGAAACAGTGTTTAAACCCTTTACAGTGAAGATCTGTGAAGTTATTTAGATTTTACGAATTATCTTTGAAAGACAGGGTCCTGAAAAAGGGACGTTTCTTTTTTTGCTGAGTTTAGTAGTTATGTTCTTGATGTGCACACACACACACTTTGTATGTGAGAGTGTGAGCCCCCATTCCTCTGTCTCACTTATCCTTTCCTGATTGATTAGTTCAGCTTCTAAATGTGGGAATAGTTAGAAGTTCACAGTCTCACTCACATCATTCTACCACACCCTGAACACCCCTGTGGAATAGAGAGAGAGAGCGAAGAAGTGAGTAGAGGGAGGATAGATGGAGAGAGAGCAGAGGTAGAGAGAGAGGGAGGAAGGGTGAGAAAGTGAAAACTAATTAAAGTTTAGTTTTAATTGCGAGTTCTGCTGGTTGCTGGTGGGAGTTCTCTGATTCCAGAGGGATAACCTTCCCAGGTGTGTGGGAGAATTAGAGAGGGGAGGCGGGGGAGAGACGTCAAACTAGGTCTCCATGCTCCATATGGTTTCTTTCTTTCTCCCTCTGTCTCCCTCCCTCTCGGCTTCTCTCTCTCTCTCTCTCTCCTTCTATTCTCAGGTTAAACAAGGCAACGGTGTGATTCAGAGGGTGTTACAGACTAGTGGTTGGGTGGCTGTTTGTTTGTTGGGCTTTGTGTGCATGCAAGTGTGCTCCAACTGCTGCACAGTGAACACCCAATAGGCCTGGCCACATCAGGGGTGTGTACGTACAGATTTGTATGTGTGTGTGTTGTATGTGTGTATGGTACTGTATGTGTGTGTGTTGTATGTGTGTATGGTACTGTATGTGTGTGAGTTGTATGTGTGTATGGTACTGTATGTGTGTATGGTACTGTATGTGTGTGTTTAGTGTGCTGGTACAATGCCTTCAGAAGGTATTCACATCCATTGACTTGTTCCACATGTTGTTGTGTTAAAGCCTGAATTTAAAAAGGATTACATTCAGATTTTTTTGTCACTGGCCTACACACGATACGATAGGTCAAAGTGGAATTATATTTTTTGAAATTTGTACAAATTAATACAAAAGCTGAAATGTCTTGTGTCAATAAGTAGTCAACCCCTTTGTTATGACAAGGCTAAATTAGTTCAGGAGTAAACATTTGCTTAACAAATCACATAATAAGTTGCATGGACTCACTGTGCAATAATAGTGTTTAACATGATATTTGAATGACTACCTCATCTCTGTACCCCACACATACAATTGTCTTTAAAGTCCCTCAGTCGAGCAGTGAATTTCCAATCCTTCTCAAAGAATGGCACCTATTGGTAGATGAGTAAAACAAAATGTATAAGTAATTGAATATCTCTTTGAGCATGGTGAAGTTATTAATTACACTTTGGATGGTGTATCAATACACCCAGTCACTCCAAAAATGCAGGCATCCTTCCTAACTCAGTTGTCGGAGAGGAAGGAAACCGCTCAGGGATTTCACCATGAGGCCAATGGTGACTTTAAAACAGTTGCAGAGTTTAATAGCTGTGATAGAATAAAACTGAGGATGGATCAACAACATTGTAGTTACTCCACAATACTAACCTAATAGACAGAGTGAAAATAAGGAAGCCTGTACAGAATAAAAATATTTTCCTAAACATGCATCCTTTTTGCAACAAGGCACTATTTCACCTTTATTTAACCAGGTAGGCCAGTTGAGAGCAAGTTCTCATTTACAACCGCGACCTGGCCAAGATAAAGCAAAGCAGTGCGACACAAACAACAACACAGAGTTACACATGGAATAAAAAAACGTACAGTCAATAACACAATAGAAAAATCTGTATACAGTGTGTGCAAATGGAGTAAGGAAGGAAAGGCAATAAATAGGCCAATAGTGGCGAAGTAATTACAATTTAGCAAATTTACACTGGAGTGATAAATGTGCAGATGAGGATGTGAAAGTAGAAATACTGGTGTGCAAAAGAGCAGAAAAACAAAAACAAGATGAGGTAGGTAGTTGGATGAGCTATTTACAGATGGGCTGTGTACAGCTGCAGCGATCGGTAAGCTGCTCTGACAGCTGACGCTTAAAGTTAGTGAGGGAGATATGTCTCCAACTTCAGTGATTTTTGATATTCGTTCCAGTCATTGGCAGCAGAGAACTGTAAGGAAAGGCGGCCAAAGGAGGTGTTGGCTTTGGGGATGATCAGTGAAATATACCTGCTGGAGCGCGTGCTACAGGTGGGTGTTGCTATGGTAACCAGTGAGCTGAGATAAGGCAGAGCTTTACCTAGCAAAGACTTATAGATGACCCGGAGCCAGTGGGTTTGGCAACGAATATGTAGCGAAAACCAGCCAACGAGAGCATACAGGTCGCAGTGGTGGGTAGTATATGCGGCTTTGGTGACAAAACGGATGGCACTGTGATAGACTACATCCAGTTTAGCGGCATGAGGGAAGGAGGCTTTGTTGCGAAATAGGAAGCCGATTCTAGATTTAACTTTGATTTGGAGATGCTTAATGTGAGTCTGGAAGGAGAGTTTACAGTCTAGCCAGACATCTAGGTATTTATAGTTGTCCACATATTCTAAGTCAGAACCATTCAGAGTAGTGATGCTAGTCGGGCGGGCGGGTGCGGGCAGCGATTGGTTGAAGAGCATGCATTTAGTTTTACTAGCATTTAAGAGCAGTTGGAGGCCACTGAAGTAGTGTTGTATGTTAGCACAGTGTCCAAAGAAGGGCCAGATGTATACAGAATGGTGTCGTCTGCGTAGAGGTGGATCAAAGAATCACCCACAGCAAGAGCGACACTGATATATACAGAGAAAAGAGTCGTCCCGAGAATTTAACCCTGTGGCACCCCCATAGAGACTGCCAGAGGTCCGGACAACAGGCCCTCCGATTTGACTCACTGAACTCTATTTGGGAAGTAGTTGGTGAACCAGGCAAGAATACAAAGTGTTATGTTTGGGTCAAATCCAATACAACACAGTACTGAGTACCACTCTCCATATTTTCACGTATGTTATGGGTATGCTAGTAATCGTTAAGGACTGGGCCGTTTTTCAGGATAAAAAATAAACGGAATGATGCCAAAAATAATTTTGAAAAGAATAATGGGCAAATGTTGCACAATCCAGGTGTGTAAAGCTCTTACAGACCTACCCAGAAAGACTCACAGCTGTAATCGCTTCCAAAGGTGCTTCTACAACGTATTGACTCAGGGTTGTGAATACTTATGTAAATGAGATATTTCTGTATTTCATTTTCAATAAATCTGCAAAAATGTCTAAACTTTTTTTCACTTTGTCATTATGTGATATTGTGTGTAGATGTGTGAGAGAAATGATTTAAGCAATTTTGAATTCATGCTGTAACAACAAAATGTGGAATAAGTCAAGGGGAATAATACTTTCTGATGGCACTGTATGAATGTTGTAGTTGTGTGTGTGTGTGTGTGTGTGTGTGTGTGTGTGTGTGTGTGTGTGTGTGTGTGTGTGTGTGTGTGTGTGTGTGTGTGTGTGTGTGTGTGTGGTTTTGCATGTGCGCCTGAATGTGTTTGTAGTTCTATCAGTGTACATTAAAACGTAAAACTCTCCCCGACCCCATATGTATTTTAGTGTACTGTATTGTATCCATAGCATTGTGTACCCCAGTGCAGCTACATCATGCATTGCATACTGAGTATAAATTACTCTTCTAAAAATACCCTGTAAACCAGTTCACCCCCTCCTTACGCCCTGGGTCGGATAACTCCCTCCCTGATCAGATTGCTCCACCCTGTCATGAAATGCAAGCTGTTCCTGTTGTACATTCCACATGCTAAAGGAATGAACCAACTCCCCAAAGAAGAGGGGGGACACCATTTTTTGGTCCCAAAGTAGCCCCTTCTATAAACGAGATGATTCCTAGCTAACTCCTATGTGAGGTTAGGTGTGTAGTTTAGACATGGAAAGGAGTTGTTTTGTTGGGTGTTCCCCAAGACTCTGTCCCAAGGCCCCTTTCATTTTGCTTTGTTGTGTGTATTTGTGTGTCTTGTGTGTGTCTGCACAAGTGCATGCGTTTGTGTAGTGTGTTTGCATTGAAGCGTGCCCGCGTTTTTGTGTGTGTGGCCCCAGGCTGTTGTCAGGCAGATCTGAGTTAGCCCAGCTGGCTCTAGTGTAGGTAGCTACGTACCTCCTGAAGGAAGAAAATAGGAGGTAACACAGAGCACGCGCATTCCTCAGTGCACACTAAACATGGCCACAGGGGAACTGCAAGCACAGCAAGACTTCTCCTCCCTTCCCTCTTTCCTCCCACTCTAACTCGTATATCTCTCTCTCTTTCTGTCTCTCCCTGTTTCATACTCCTCATCCCCCCTTTCCCTAATACCCCTCTCTTTCTCTCTCTATCTCTCTCTGCCTGCTGACAGACTATAGCAGGGAGATCATCTCGGGAAGAATTCCAGAATGTTGGAATCCAGGGGATTATGCTTAGAAGGAAATCTTGAATGATGGAATATTTAGGATTTAGCAGAAATGTTTTGGCTTTTTGCTGTTTGGCTCTTGTGAGTGTGATGTCATTATTATGACATATGACCAACCCCCAATCCCATACATAAGCACATAAACACACACAAACACGGTCAGATAAACAGGCGCTTAGCCTAAACAGGAAATGCTGGGGTTCCTGTGTGTTTCTGCAGATGTTCTTTGTTGTGAGCTCATGTATGGATGAGATGGTCAACTACATTATGTACAAGGCCTTCAGAAAGTATTATTCCGCTTGACTTATTCCACATTCTGTTGTTACAGCCTGAATTCCAAATGGATTCAATAGATTTTTTTATCTCACTCGTCTACACACACTAACCCATAATGACAAAGTGAAAACATGTTTTTAGAAATGTTTGCAAATGTATTGAAAATTAAATATAGAAATGTGAAATGTACGTAAGTATTCACACCCCTGAGTGTTAGAATCACCTTTGGCAGTGATTACATCTGTGAGTCTTTCTGGGTACGTCTCTAAGAGCTTTGCACACCTGGATTGTACAATATTTGCACATTATTCTTGAAAAAATTATTCAAGCTTCAAGCTCAACAAGTTGGTTGTTGATCTTTGCTAGACAGCCATTTTCAAGTCTTGACATACATTTTCAAGCCGATTTAAGTCAAAATTGTAACTAGGCCATTCAGGAACATTCAATGTCACCTTGGTAAGCAACTCCAGTGTATATTTGGCCTTGTGTTTTAGGTTATTTTACTGCTGAAAGGTGAAGTTGTCTCCCAGTGTCTGTTGGAAAGCAGACTGAACCAGGTTTTCCTCTAGGATTTTGCTTGTTCTTATCTCTATTCCGTTTCTTTTTATCCAAGAAAAAACTCCCTTGTCCTTGCCGATGACAAGCATACCCATAACATGATGCAGCCATCGCCATACTTGAAAATATGAAGAGTGGTACTCAGTGATGTGTTGTGTTGGATTTGCTCAAAACATAACGCTTTGTATTCAAGACATAAAGTTAAATTCTTAGCCAAATTTTTTACAGTTTTAATTTAGTGCTTTGTTGCAAACAGGATGCATGTTTTGGAATATTTTATATTCTGGATAAACTTCCTTCTTGTCACTCTGTCATTTAGGTTAGTATTGTGGAGTAACTACAATGTTGTTGATCCATCCTCAGTTTTCTCCTATCACAGCCATTAAACTCTGCAACTGTTTTAAAGTCACCATTGGCCTCATGGTGAAATCCCATAGCGGTTTCCTTCCTCTCCGGTAACTGAGTTAGGAAGGACGCCTGTATCTTTGTAGTGACTGGGTGTATTGATACACCACCAAAAATGTAATTAATAACTTCACCATGCTTAAAGGGATATTCAATGTAATTTTTATTTTTACCCATCTACCAATAGGTGCCCTTCTTTTCGAGGCACTGGTAAACCTCCCTGGTCTTTGTAGTTGAATCTGTGTTTGAAATCTGTGTTACTGAAAATGGTATGTGTGGTGTACAGAGATGAGGTAGTCATTCAAAAATCATGTCAAACACTATTATTGCACACAGAGTGAGTCCATGCAACTTATTATGTGACTTGAGCAAATTTTTACACCTGCACTTATTTAGCAAAGGGGTTGAATAATTATTGACTCAAGACATTTCAGCTTTTCATTTTTAATTAATTTGTGAAAAAAGTTCTCTAAACAATTCTACTTTGACATTATGGGGTATTGTTTGTAGGCCAGTGACACAAAATCTCCCTTGAATCCATTTTAAGTTCAAACTGTAACGCAACAAAATGTGGTCAAAGTCGAGGGGTGTGGATACTTTCTGTAGGCCCTGGAAGTGAGGCTACATGACTGTAGTTTTGCATGGCTATGCTGAGGGAATACAGGCTTCATGTATAGGCTTCTACTGTACAACTGAGGCATGATAAGTGACGGTGTGTGTGTGTGTGTGTGTGTCCAGTGTGTCTGTCTGTGTCTTGGCTGGCTAAGTGGAGGGCATAATGGCTGTCTCCACTAGCAGCAGTAATCAGCATTAGTCCTGGATGCTCATTAGGTGTGTGTGTGTGTGTGTGTGTGTGTGTGTGTGTGTGTGTGTGTGTGTGTGTGTGTGTGTGTGTGTGTGTGTGTGGTATCAGTGGTAAGCAGAGGACTGCTCTTCGACCCGTAGCATTATTAGTCTGGACGGGACCAGCCTCACACACCTAGTCACACACCCACACACACCCTCCCAGCAGTTATGTTCTAATGTGTTGGGGGTTAGTAGTGCAACAGGGTGTGTTGCAACGGAACTAAACCAGTTTGTTTACTCATCTAAGTCATGATACTGACTTTCATACACTTCTCTACAAGCTACACTTCAGTATGTACACAACATGCTGTAGGTCTCAGTGATTCTGTCAGGTGTGTTATTCAAAGCTGTTGTGTGCTTGTGTTACAGGTACAGGCGATACCTGGCCCACGCAGGTACATACCCACACACAGAACACACGTGGTGGGAGGACCACACTGTGGCAGGTGAGAGGAACAAAGCTGTGTGTGTCTCCTAATAGATTATCACTGCTGTGTCAGTTGGTTGGCTGAGCCAGGAGCTGGAAATGGGCTGAGAGTCCCTTGTTGAAACCAGACATCCCATTGTCCACCCCACACACACACACACAGGCACAGACACACATTCGCTTAAAGACTCACACGTACTGTACACACACCTGCTGGGTTCCTTGGAGAAAAGCTGAGTTTCATTCAGTCTCTATTCAGGGGAGAGGAAAGAGAAGAGTGGGAGGAGGGATCGGAGCATGCGGAGTGGGGGGAGGAGGGAGGGAGTCCGTCACTCAGACAGGTATTCACACAGCTCAAGTCATGCTGGGAGGGAGGGAGGGAGGGAGGGAGAGGGAGTGATAGAGAGGGAGGGAGGGAGGGAGGGATAGAGAGGGAGGAATGGAGAGAGAGGGAGTGATAGAGAGGGAGGGAGGGAGAGGGGGAGGGATAGAGAGGGAGGGAGGGAGGGATGGAGAGGGAGGGAGGGATGGAGAGGGAGGGATAGAGAGGGAGGGAGGGAGAGGGGGGGAGGGATAGAGAGGGAGGGAGGGAGGGATAGAGGGAGGGATAGAGACGGAGGGAGGGATGGAGAGGGAGGGATGGAGAGGGAGGGAGGGATGGAGAGGGAGGGAGACAAAGAAAAACAGACGATAAAGTAGAAGGAGGCAGACTGAGAGATGAAGAGTGATAGTCAGCTCTGTATTCTCCTGTCACCTCTCCACTCTCGCCCCCCCTTTCTTTGTGAACAGATGGGTGGAGGTATCGGATATGAATGAAAGACGATTGAAAAGGAGGCTATGAAAAGACCACGACCAACAGCCAGCCCCACACACATACACACACCTTCACAATCACACTCTCACTATCACACACTCACTATCACACACTTTTGCTCGAACATATGTAGCCTACCTGCACTAACACACACATACACATTCAACCTCTCTCTCTCTCTCTCTCTCTCTCTCTCTCTCTCTCTCTCTCTCTCTCTCTCTCTCTCTCTCTCCTTCTCTCTCTCCTCCCTCTCTCTTTGTTCAGGTTGCTGTAGTGCTCTGCCTGCTGTTCTCCCACTAGACTGTATTATGTATGTATTATATGTCAACATGACATGTTTCAGACATGCTGTTTACTGCACACTCAGCTTTGTGGATCAACCAGCTCTTGAAGAACCGCTGTAACCCCTAAAGTGAAGTGAGTGTGTGTTCGTGTGTTCGTTTGTGTGTGTGTGTGTGTACTGTATGAGTACGTGTCTAAAATTTGGTCCTCTATAGGTTGCTTTCTGGTTGAACAGGCTTTACATTCATCCACCTGTCATCAACAGCATTGTACACACACACACACACACTTAAGACTTAGTGATGAGACGTTGTGTTTTGACAGAGAGGCAGATGAACTAGATAAATAGAAGGAAGAAAGGGATGAGAGACAGAGAAAAGGGGGTGCCATTGAAGAGAAGGCAATTTGTACTGATTGTGAATTCATCACATCTACCATCACTCATGATAAATAGGTAGTATCTATACAGAGGATGTCTTTCTCTCTTTCAGTACCATATGACATGATGACAGCGAGAACCAAGGGAATGGGATATAGGACATTTTTGGGAAAGAGAGAGGGGGAGAGAGAGAATATGAGAGGGAAGGGAGAGCGCTGGAGAGGGATAGAGAATACTAGAGGGAGAAAGAGAGAGGGAGAGTGGTGTCGTGAGGAATAGGGCTGATACCAGTGCTAATTGAACACAGCTGTAACTCGTTAAACATTAATTGCCAATTAATCAGACTGCCTGCTCCCAGTTGAGTATACCTTTAAAAAAGAACAGATAGAATGAGGGAATGAAAAAAAGATGGGAAAAAAATACAGAAATTGAATTATTTACAGCGTCAAGTGGAAACCCTGTTTGAGTTCTCTCTCTCTTTCTCTCTCTATTTCAGTGGCTCTCCGCTTCCTTCTGTCCATTAATCTAGTTTTCTGCCTCTCTTTCTCTCCGCTTCCCTCCTTTCGTTCCCGTCTGCAGTCCTTCCTCTCTGTGGAGAGAGGGATCCTATAAAAGAGGAAGTGCTCCAGGGGAAAGGGGGATGAGGAGGAGGAAAGGAAAGGAAACTGAAAGAGGGAAGAATGTATAGACGGGGCATTGACTCGTTAATGTGCTGCACTCACGCTTGAATGTGATTGGGAAGTATGTGTGGTGTGACTGGGCGTGAGCAGGGTTGTGTGCGCTGGTGTGTCTGTGCATAGTGCCTGCCGTAGACACGTGTGTGTGTGTGTGTGTGCGCGTTCGTGTACATCAAATCAAATGTTATTGGTCACATACACGTGGTTAGCAGATGTTAATGCGAGTGTAGCGAAATGCTTGTGCTTCTAGTTCCGACAATGCAGTAAAATCTAACATGTAATCTAACAAATTGACAACAACTACCTTATACACACAAATGTAAAGGGATGAATAAGAATATGTACATACAGTTGAAGTAAGAAGTTTATATACACTTAGGTTGGAGTCATTAAAATTTGTTTTACAACCACTCCACAAATTCCTTGTTAACTTAGGGAGCAGTGGGGCGCTAGCGGTGAAATGTAAGGCGCCAAATTCAAAATCCCAAAGTTTAATTATTAAACATTCATCAATATACAAGTGTTGCATAGTCATCAAAAGCTCTGATTCTTGGCAATATCACAGCATTGTCAGATTTCAAAAAGGCTTTACAGCGAAAGCACAACATTTGATTGTTTGAGGATAGCCCCTCTCATATTTTAACCATTAGCATAAATCCATAACCAACGCGGGTCTCACAAAACGCATAAAATTGCTAATATAAAACCTTTCGAAGAACTTCTGCTGAGGGCTTCCCAAGTGTCCAACGAAGACATCCGATGGTTCTTTTGTTAGAAAAAGTCATTTATTATATCCATAAATCTCTGTTTGGTTGGCGCGTTATGATCAGAAAATCCACCGTTAAATCGCCCATTGAACCGTGAAGAAAACACGTTCAAATTATACCTATTATCTACAAACAAATCAAACATCATTTTTAATGTATCCTTAGGTATCCTTTTGTGTATATTTGCTGTAATATTTCAACCGGACGATAACGTGAACGATAGGAAAGAAAAATAAAGTGGTGCGCGTTCACAATCTCGCGCGCGTCAAACCTTGTTTACAAAAGTGGTCCCCTGACTTCTTCCTCTTCCTATCCTTTCTGCTTAATCTAATCAATCCCAGTCTTTGTATAGAGACTACTGACATCTAGTGGAAGCCATAGGAACTGCAGTCTCAGTCCTAGGTAAAATACAAATGAATAGGCACAATGGAGAAGATGGTCATTTACAAAAAAACTGCAAATCCGGATGGATTTTCATCGGGTTTTCGCCTGTTATACTCACATACATTATTTTAACACTCTTAGAAACTTCAGAGTGTTTCCTATCCAATAGTACTAATTATGTGCATATCCTATTTTCTGGGCCTGAGTGGCAGGCATTTTACTTTGGGCACGCCAGACTCTCCAAAACCGTCACCTATGCAGCCGCTCCATAAGAAGTTAACAAACTATAGTTTTGGCAAGTTGGTTAGGACATCTACTTTGTGCATGACACAAGTAATCTTTCCAACAATTGTTTACAGACAGATTATTTCACTTATAATTCACTGTATCACAATTCCAGTGGGTCAGAAGTTTACATACACTAAGTTGACTGTGCCTTTAAACAGCTTGGACAATTCCAGAAAATTATGTCATGGCTTTAGAAGCTTCTGATAGGCTAATTGACATAATCTGAGTCAATTGGAGGTGCCCCTGTGGATGTATTTCAAGGCCTACCTTCAAACTCAGTGCCTCTTTGCTTGACATCATGGGAGAATCAAAAGAAATCAGCCAAGACCTAAATAAAAAAATTGTAGACCTCCACAAGTCTGGTTCATCCTTGGGAGCAATTTCCAAACTCCTGAAGGTACCACGTTCATCTGTACAAACAATAGTATGCAAGTATAAACACCATGGGACCACGCAGCCGTCATACCACTCAGGAAGGAGACGCGTTCTGTCTCCTAGAGATGAAAAGTGCAAATCAATCCCAGAACAACAGCAAAGGACCTTGTGAAGATGCTGGAGGAAACAGGTACAAAAGTATCTATATCCACAGTAAAACGAGTCCTATACCGCTCAGCAAGGAAGAAGCCACTGATCCAAAACCGCCATAAAAAAGCCAGACTACGGTTTGCAACTGCACATGGGGGACGAAGATCGTACTTTTTGGAGAAATGTCCTCTGGTCTGATGAAACAAAAATAGAACTGTTTGGTCATAATGACCATCGTTATGTTTGGAGGTAAAAGGGGGAGGCTTGCAAACCCGAAGAACACCATCCCAACCGTGGCAGCATCATGTTGTGGGGGTGCTTTGCTGCAGGAGGGACTGGCGCACTTCACAAAATAGATGGCATCATGAGGCAGGAAAATGATGTGGATATATTAAAGCAACATCTCAAGATATCAGTCAGGAAGTTAAAGCTTGGTCGCAAATGGGTCTTCCAAATGGACAATGACCCAAGCATACTTCCAAAGTTGTGGCAAAATGGCTTAAGGACAACAAAGTCAAGGTATTGGAGTGGCCATCACAAAGCCCTGACCTCAATCCTATAGAACATTTGTGGGCAGAACTGAAAAAGCGTGTGTGAGCAAGGAGGCCTACAAACCTGACGCAGTTACACCAGCTCTGTCAGGAGGAATGGGCCAAAATTCACCCAACTTATTGTGGGAAGCTTGTGGAAGGCTACCCGAAACGTTTGACCCAAGTTAAACAATTTAAAGGTAATGCTACCAAATACTAATTGAGTGTATGTGAACTTCTGACCCACTGGGAATGTGATGAAGGAAATAAAAGCTGAAATATATCATTCTCTCTACTATTATTCTGACATTTCACATTCTTAAAATAAAGTGGTGATCCAAATTTTTACTACGATTAAATGTCAGGAATTGTGAAAAACTGAGTTTTGGCTAAGGTGTATGTAAACTTCCTGTATAAATATATGGATGAGCGATGGCGTGCGGCATAGGCTCCCTCTGCTGTTTCCTGAAGTCCACGATCATCTCCTTTGTTTTATTGATGTTGAGTGAGAGGTTATTTTCCTGACACCACACTCCGAGGGCCCTCACCTCCTCCCTGTAGGCCGTCTCGTCGTTGTTGGTAATCAAGCTTACCACTGTAGTGTCGTCTGCAAACTTGATGATTGAGTTAGGCGTGCATGGCCACGCAGTCATGGGTGAACAGGGAGTACAGGAGAGGGCTGAGAACGCACCCTTGTGGGGCCCCAGTGTTGAGGATCAGCAGGGGGGAGATGTTGTTTCCTACCTTCACCACCTGGGGGCGGCCCATCAGAAAGTGCAGGACCCAGTTGCACAAGGTGGGGTCGAGACCCAGGGTCTCGAGCTTAGTGACGAGTTTGGAGGGTACTATGATGTTAAATGCTGAGCTGTAGTCAATGAACAGTATTCTTACATAGGTGTTCCTCCTGTCGAGATGGAATAGGGCAGTGTGATGCTGATTGCATCGTCAGTGGACCTATTGGGGCGGTAAGCAAATTGGAGTGGGTCTAGGGTATCAGGTAGGGTGGAGGTGATATGATCCTTGACTAGTCTCTCAATGCACTTCATGATGACAGAAGTGAGTGCAATGTAATAATGTAGTAATTTAGTTTAGTTACCTTTGCTTTCTTGGGAACAGGAACAATGGTGGCCCTCTTGAAGCATGTGGGGACAGCAGACTGGGATAGGGATTGGTTGAATATGTCCGTAAACACACCAGCCAGCTGCTCTGCGCATGCTCTGAGGACACAGCTAGGGATGCCGTCTGGGCTGGCAGCCTTGCAAGGGTTAACACGTTTAAATGTTTTACTCACGTTGGCCACGGAGAAGGAGAGCCCACATGTTTTGGTAGCGGGCCGTGTCAGTGGCACTGTATTGTCCTCAAAGCGAGCAAAGAGTTGTTTAATTTGTCTGGGAACAAGACGTCACTGTCCACGACAGGGCTGGTTTTCTTTTTGTAATCCGTTACCCTGTCACATACGTCTCTTGTTTGAGCCATTGAATTGCGAACTAACCGGACCTGGGTTCAAATACTATCTGAACTCTTTCAAATAGTTTGAGCGTTCACTTAGGCCTGCCTGGAGTGCCAGGTGGGCGGGGTATGCGCTTTTGGGCCTGTTCTATTGGACCCATTCCATCATGCAAGCTCAATTAAGGACAGCTAAAGTATATTAAATGATTTCAAATAATATTTGGTACAATATTAGGTTTGGTACAATCCTCCAGCAGACCAGATGTGAGTCCTAAATGACACCATGTCCCTATATAGTGCACTACTTTTGACTAGAGTCATGGGAATAGGGTGCCATTTGGGAAGCAGACAGGTCTGGCCTGTGGATCCAGTGAGTCTGGCTCTAACCCTGTTATGAAACTGATTACAGCAGCATTGATAACACTGTGGACTGTACACTCACTAACACACACTCTCTCTCTCTCTCTCTCTCTCTCTCTCTCTCTCTCTCTCTCTCTCTCTCTCTCTCTCTGTCTCTCTCTCTCTCCTCTCTCTCTCTCTCTCTCTGTCTCTCTCTCTCTCTCTCTCTCTCTCTCTCTCTCTCTCTCTCTCTCTCTCTCTCTCTCTCTCTCTCTCTCTGTCTCTCTCTTTCTGCTACCCTTACTATTCAATTCGATTTCGGGTTTTATTTGTTTGGGGAACATATGTTTACACTGCAAAAAGCAAGTGGAATAGATAATAAATAAAAGTGAAATAAACAATCAGAAATGAACAGTTAACATTACACTCACAAAAGTTCCAAAAGAATAGAGACATTTCAAATGCTGTGATGGGACACTGTGGTATTTCACCTAATAGATAATCTGAGGGAAATATGTGTCTCTAATATGGTCATACATTTGGCCGGAGGTCAGTTTCCACCTCATTTTGTGGGCAGTGTGCACATAGCCTGTCTTCTCTTGAGAGCCAGGTCTTCCAGCCTTTCTCAATAGCAAGGCTATGCTCACTAAGTCTGTACATAATCAAGTCTTTCCTTAAGTTTGGATCAGTCATAGTGGTCAGGTATTTTGCCACTGTGTACTCTCTGGTTAGGGACAAATAGCATTCCAGTTTGCTCTGTTTTTTGGTTAATTATTTCCAGTGTTTCAAGTAATTATCTTTTTGTTTTCTCATGATTTGGTTGGGTCTAATTGTGTTGCTGTCCTGGGGCTCTGTGGGGTCTGTTTGTGTTTGTGACCAGGAACAGCTTGCTTAGGGGACTCTTCTCTGAGTAAATCTCTCTGTAGGTGATGGCTTTGTTATGGAAGGATTTGGAATCGGTGGTTGTAGAATGTAACTGCTCTTTTCTGGATTTAGATCATTAACGGGTATCGTCGTACTTCTGACCTGCATGCGTTATTTGGTGTTCTACGTTGTACACGAGGATGTATTTGCACAATTCTGCATGCAGTCTCAATTTGGTGTTTGTTCCATTTTGTGAATTCTTGGTTGGTGATTGGACCCCGGACCTCACAACCATAAAGGGCAATGGGTTCAATAACTGATTTAAGTATTTTTAGCCAGATCCTAATTGGGATGTCGAATTTGATGTTCCTTTTGATGGCGTAAAAGGCCCTTCTTGCCTTGTTTCTCAGATTGTTCACATCTTTGTTGAAGTTACCTGTGGTGCTGATGTTTAGGCCGAGGTACACTGCATAGCCAAACGTAGCTGGACACCTTCAAATTAGTGGATTTGGCTATTTCAGCTACTGTCACGGATGCTCCCACTCACTCTCTCTGGTGCCTGAGGGCGCCAGGCTACCCATCATTACGCACACCTGTCACCATCATTACGCGCATACGCGCTCATTGGACTCACCGGGACTCCTTCACTTTGTTGTTTGCCCCCTCTATATCTGTCTGTTCCTCAGTTTGTTCCCTGTTTCATGTCCGTTGTTTATTGAATGTTCACTCCCTGTACTTGCTTCTCATCTCCCAGCGTCTGTCCTTACAGAATGCTAACACCACAATTTGACGCATCAGGGAGTTTTTTTGTTTTTGTTTTTGTTGGTGATGTTGGGTCCGGGTTCCGCTGCCGAAGGAACCGGGGGTGCTTCAGCTGTCTTGTCGGGCTCCCGCGCCTCAACCGGCTTGTCAGGCTTCCACGCCTCACTCTGTTTGTCCGACTCTCATGTCTCTGCCGGCCCGTCAGGCTCGCCCAGGTGGGACGCCATGTGGCGCCCCTAGAGGGGGGGTACTGTCACACCTGCTCCCGCTCCTCCTCTCTGGCGCCGGGGAACCAGGCTTTCCATCGTTACACACACCTGTCACCATCATTACGCTCTTCAGCGTTCATTGGACTCACCTGGACTCCTTCACTTTGTTGATTGCCCCCTCTATACAGTGGGGCAAAAAAGTATTTAGTCAGCCACCAATTGTGCAAGTTCTCTCACTTAAAAAGATGAGAGAGGCCTGTAATTTTCATCATAGGTACACTTCAACTATGACAGACAAAATGAGGAAAAAAATCCAGAAAATCACATTGTAGGATTTTTATGAATTTATTTGCAAATTATGGTGGAAAATAAGTATTTGGTCACATACAAACAAGCAAGATTTCTGGCTCTCACAGACCTGTAACTTCTTCTTTAAGAGGCTCCTCTGTCCTCCACTCGTTACCTGTATTAATGGCACCTGTTTGAACTTGTTATCAGTATAAAAGACACCTGTCCACAACCTCAAACAGTCACACTCCAAACTCCACTATGGCCAAGACCAAAGAGCTGTCAAAGGACACCAGAAACAAAATTGTAGACCTGCACCAGGTTGGGAAGACTGAATCTGCAATAGGTAAGCAGCTTGGTTTGAAGAAATCAACTGTGGGAGCAATTATTAGGAAATGGAAGACATACAAGATCACTGATAATCTTCCTCGATCTGGGGCTCCACGCAAGATCTCACCCCGTGGGGTCAAAATGATCACAAGAACGGTGAGCAAAAATCCCAGAACCACACGGGGACCTAGTGAATGACCTGCAGAGAGCTGGGACCAAAGTAACAAAGCCTACCATCAGTAACACACTACGCCGCCAGGGACTCAAATCCTGCAGTGCCAGACGTGTCCCCCTGCTTAAGCCAGTACATGTTCAGGCCCGTCTGAAGTTTGCTAGAGAGCATTTGGATGATCCAGATGAGGATTGGGAGAATGTCATATGGTCAGATGAAACCAAAATACAACTTTTGGTAAAAACTCAACTCGTCGTGTTTGGAGGACAAAGAATGCTGAGTTGCATCCAAAGAACACCATACCTACTGTGAAGCATGGGGGTGGAAACATCATGCTTTGGGGCAGTTTTTCTGCAAAGGGACCAGGACGACTGATCCGTGTAAAGGAAAGAATGAATGGGGCCATGTATCGTGAGATTTTGAGTGAAAACCTCCTTCCATCAGCAAGGGCATTGAAGATGAAACGTGGCTGGGTCTTTCAGCATGACAATGATCCCAAACACACCGCCCGGGCAACTTGAAGGAGTGGCTTCGTGAGAAGCATTTCAAGGTCCTGGAGTGGTCTAGCCAGTCTCCAGATCTCAACCCCATAGAAAATCTTTGGAGGGAGTTGAAAGTCCGTGTTGCCCAGCGACAGCCCCAAAACATCACTGCTCTAGAGGAGATCTGCATGGAGGAATGGGCCAAAATACCAGCAACAGTGTGTGAAAACCTTGTGAAGACTTACAGAAAACGTTTGACCTCTGTCATTGCCAACAAAGGGTATATAACAAAGTATTGAGATAAACTTTTGTTATTGACCAAATACTTATTTTCCACCATAATTTGCAAATAAATAAATTAAAAATCCTACAATGTGATTTTCTGGATTTCTCTTTCTCATTTCGTCTGTCATAGTTGAAGTGTACCTATGATGAAAATTACAGGCCTCTCTCATCTTTTTAAGTTGGAGAACTTGCACAATTGGTGGCTGACTAAATACTTTTTTGCCCCACTGTATCTGTCTGTTTGTTCCCCGTGTCAGTATTAATGTCGTTTTGTTTCCCCTGTCCAGACGCTGTCCATGTTCTGTTTCATGTCCGTTGTTTATTAAATGTTCTCTCCCCTGTACTTGCTTCTCATCTCCCAGCATCTGTCCTTACAGCTACACCCGTTGCTGACAGGTGTATAAAATCGAACACACCGCCATGCAATCTCCATAGACAAACATTGGCAGTAGAATGCCCAAACTGAAGAGCTTAGTGACTTTCAACGTGGCACCATCATAGGATGCCACCTTTACAACAAGTCAGTTCATCAAATTTATGCCCTGCAAGTGCTATCCCCAGTCAACTGTGAGTGCTGTTATTGTGAAACGTCTAGGATCAACAACGGCTCAGCCGCGAAGTAGTAGGCCACACAAGCTCACAGAACGGGACCGCCGAATGCCGAATGCTGAATTGTCTGTCCTCGGTTGCAACACTCACTAACGAGTTCCAAACTGAGCACAATAACTGTTCGTCGGGAGCTTCATGAAATGGCTTTCGATGGCTGAGCAGCCGCACACAAGCCTAAGATCACCAATGCGCAATGCCAAACGTAAGCTGGAGTGGTGGAAAGCTCGCCGCCATTGGACTCTGGAGCAGTGGAAACACGTTCTCTGGAGTGATGAATCACGCTTCACCATGTGGCAGTCCGACGGACAAATCTGGGTTTGGCGGATGCCAGGAGAACGCTACCTGGCCGAATGCATAGTGCCAACTTTAAAGTTTGGCTAGGCCCCTTGGCTAGGCCCCTGAGTTCCAGTGAAGAGAAATCTTGACGCTACAGCATACAATGACATTCTAGACAATACTGTGCTTTCAACTTTGTGGGAACAGTTTGGGGAGGGCCCTTTCCTGCTTCAGCATGACAATGCCCCCATGCACAAAGCAAGGTCCATACAAAAATGGTTTGTCGAGACCGGTGTAGAATTTGACTGGCCTGCACAGAGCCCCCATCTCAACCCCATCGAACACCTTTGGGATGAATTGGAAAGCCGACTGCAAGCCAGGCCTAATCGGCCAATGTCAGTGCCGACTTCACTAATGCTCTTGTGGCTGAATGGAAGCAAGTCCCTGCAGCAATGTTCCAACTTCTAGTGGAAAGCCTTCCCAGAAGAGTGGAGGCTGTTATAGCAGCAAAGGAGGGACCGACTCCATATTATTACCCATGTTCGACGAGCAGGTGTCCACATACTTCTGTAAGGTTTTTTGTATGCTCTAGGGCAACGGTGTCTAGGTGGAGTTTGCATTTGTGGTCCTGGCAACTGGACCTTCTTTGGAACACCATTATTTTTGTCTTACTGAGATTTATTGTCAGAGCCCAGGTCTGACATAATCTGTGCAGAAGATCTAGGTACTGATGTAGGCCCTCCTTGGTTTGGGACAGAAGCACCAGATCATCAGCAAACAGTAGACATTTGACTTCAGATTCTAGTAGGGTGAGGCCGGGTGCTGCAGACGGTTCTAGTGCCCTCGCCAATTTGTTTATATATATGTTGGAGAGGGTGGGGCTTAAGCTGCATCCCTGTCTCACCCCACGGCCCTGTGGGAAGAAATGTGTGTGTTTTTTGCCAATTTTAACTTCGCACTTGTTGTTTGTGTACATAGATTTTAGAATGTTGTATGTTTTTCCCCCAACATCAATTTGTATAGCAGACCCTCATGCCAAATTGAGTCAACATATGTTTTGAAATCAACAAATCATGAGAAGACTTTGCCTTTGTTTTGGTTTGTTTGTTTGTCAATTAGGGTGTGCAGAGTGAATACGTGGTCTGTCGTATGTAATTTGGTAAAAAGCCAATTTGACATTTGCTCAGTATATTGTTTTCACTGAGGAAATGTATGAGTCTGCTGTTAATGATAATACAGAGGATTTTCCCAAGGTTGCTGTTGACGCATATCCCACGGTAGTTATTTGGGTCAAATTATTCTGGGGTGATCAGTCCTTGGTTTCAAATGTTGGGGAATAAGCCAGAGCTGAGGATGATGTTAAAGAGTTTAATTATTGCCAATTGGAATTTGTGGTCAGTATATTTTAACATTTATTTGAGGATACCATCAACACCACATGCCTTTCTCTCTCTCTCTCTCTCTCCATACCCCGTCTCTCTGCCCTCTGTCCACCCCCCTTCTCTTTCCCCCTCCCTTCTCTCTCACTCAGCCCTCTCTTCTTGGCTGAAGCTCAAATATTACAAATGCTATTGCATATTGGCTGAGGGCCAAATCTTGCAAGTGATAAATCAATAGGATGTTAAATTACGTAAGAGACCCAAAGAGATGTCACTACTGACTGGCCCTGATTACACCAGATTATTCCCCCATCCTCCCTACCGCTCCACTCACAGTACAGTATCTCTCTCTGTCCGCTATTCTCTCTGACCCTCTCTCTCTCTTTCTCATTTTCTCTCACAGATTTCCAACGGTCTAATGTCCATTGCTCGTGTTTCTTGGTCCAAGCAAGTCTCTTATTATTATTGGTGTCTCCTCGCACAGTACAGTATCTCTCTCTGTCCTCAATTCTCTCTGTCCCTCTCTCTCTCTTTCTCATTTTCTCTCACCAATAGTATCTCTCTCTTTTTTTCTGTCTGTCACCTATTCTCTCTCTCTGCCATCCTTATAATCTCTCTCTCTCTCTCTCTCTCTCTCTCTCTCTGTGTGTGTCATTCTCAATCATAGCTTAATGTACCAATGTTTCTGACTGGAATCAAATGTCTGGTTGATTATAGTCTGAACAAACCAAAATTATTCCACACAAAAAAAAATCTCCATAGATATCTGGAAGTGTAGGTTTACTTAGCAGTAGAAACAAGATGTATGACATTGAATTATGGTCTTAGCAATAAGTTTGCATGTTTTGCTTTGTACCGCAGTAACTTCTTGTTCACTCCACTTTTCTGTAGCACTCTCTTCTCTCTCTCCTCTGTAGGAGTAGAAGGTCTGCTCTATATGTAGCTAGTCATACATTGAACATATTTTCCATACCGTCCTCCTCTTTACGAGCGTTCCCTCTTTTTCTCTCTCTTCCTGTGCTCGCTCTCTCTATGGGACGGAATGTCTGTCCTGTGCACGTGGCCGGTCTTGGGGGGCCGTGTGTGTGTGTATGCTTGTGTGTGTATGTGTGTGAGAACACGAGCAAAATTAAACATCTCCGTGTTTGATTGAGAAATATGAAACGTTGGGAGTGTGGCAAGCAGATGAACTTTCACACACACACACATTGGTGTCATCATCCTGCCTCATTCATTGAAACACTTGCAAGTACTTACAGTAAGCACAAAACTCATCAGAACTCATCAGAACACTCACAAGTACTGTTATACTATACTGTTTGTACACTCACAAGTGTTTTTACAACTTCTCTTATTGTGGATTATATAATATCTATATATTTGCGTACACGTATATGCGTACACATATTTTCCAGATGTTATCACAGCTGCAGCGAAATGCTTATGTTTCTAGCTCCAACAGTGCAGTAATACGTAACAATACAAAACAATACACGCAAATTCCAAAAATGTAAAGAAAATAATTAAGGAATATCAGAATGATCAATGAATATATGAGTCCAGAATATAAATATATGTACAGTACCAGTCAAAAATGTGGACGCACCTACTCATTCCAGGGTTTTTATTTATTTAGCCATGCTAGTTAAGTGCGCCTTGACTTCTAAATAAATCACTGACAGTGTCACCAGCAAACCACCCCCACACCATCACACCTCCTCCTCCTCCACGCTTCACGGTGGGAACCACACACGCGGAGAGATCATTCGTTCACAGACTCTGCGTCTCACAAAGATACGGTGGTTGGAACCAAAAATCTCATCAGACCTAATGGACTCATCAGACCTAATGGAAATCATCAGATTTCCAACGGTCTAATGTCCATTGCTCGTGTTTCTTGGTCCAAGCAAGTCTCTTCTTCTTATTGGTGTCCTTTAGTAGTTCGACCATGAAGGTCTCCTCTGAACAGTTGATGTTGAGATGTGTCTGTTAAACTCTGTGAAGCATTTATTTGGACTGCAATCTGAGGTGCAGTTAACTCTAATTAACTTATCCTCTGTAGCAAAAGTAACTGGGTCATCCTTTCCTGTGGAGGTCCTCATGAGAGCCAGTTTCATCATAGTGCTTGATGGTTTTTGCGACTGCACTTGAAGAAACGTTCAAAGTTCTTGAAATATTCCGTATTGACTGACCTTCATGTCTTAAAGTAATGATGGACTGTCGTTTCTCTTTGATTATTTGAGCTTTTCTTGCCGTAATATGGACTTGGTCTTTAACAAATCTTCTGTATACCACCCCTACTTTGTCACAACACAGCTGATTGGCTCAAACGCATTAAGAAGGAAAGAAATTCCACAAATTAACTTTTAATTGAAATGCATTCTTAGGTGGCTACCTCATGAAGCTGGTTGAGAGAATGCCAAGAGTGTGCCATGCTGTCATCAAGGCAAAGGGTGGCTACTTTGAGGAATCTAAAATCTAAAATATATTTTCATTTGTTTAACACTTTTTTGGTTACTACATGATTCCAAATGTGTTATTTCATAGTTTTGATGTCTTCACTATTATTCTAATAGTAAAAATTAAGAAAAACCCTTGAATGAGTAGGTGTGTCCAAACTTTTGACTGGTACTGTATGTACAGTTGAAGTCGGAAGTTTACATACACCTTAGCCAAATACATTTAAACTCTTTTTTTTTCTTCTCGCAATTCCTGACATTTTTCTTCTAAAAATTCCCTGTCTTAGGTCAGTTAGGATCACCACTTTATTTTAAGAATGTGAAATTATTTATTTCAGCTTTTATTTCTTCATCACATTCCCAGCGGGTCAGAAGTTTACATACACTCAATTAGTATTTGGTAGCATTGTCTTTAAATTGTTTAACTTCTCAGGGATCACTGGGGCGCTAGCGGGCTGCTCCCGACACTACCAGGTAAAATGTAAAGCGCCAAATTCAAAATCCAAAAGTTGAATTATTAAACATCCACCAATATACAAGTGTTCCATACTCATCAAAAGCTCTGTTTCTTGGCAATATCACAGCGTTGTCAGATTTCAAAAGGCTTTACGGCTAAAGCAGCACATTTGATTGTTTGAGGTAGCACCTCACATATTTTTCCCATAGCCATGAATCGATTAGCCATCATGGCACACACATAACACATTTCACAGCGAAAACAAATCAATTACCTGTTGAAGAACTTCTGCTGAGGTCATCCTAAGTGTCCAACGAAGACAATCCATGGTTCTTTTGTTAGAAAAAGTAATGTATTTTATCCATAAATCCTCCATTTGGTTCGGTTATAATCAGAAACGACAGCCTCCACTCCTCCATTGAAACGTGACGCAAACTCGTTCATCTTATGCCTATAAACTTGTCCAAGAACAATCAAACATAGTTTTAAATGTATCCTTAGGAACACTTTTACGTATATTTACTATTATAAATCAACCGAATATAAACTGATCGATAACGACGGTAAAAGACACTGCGCGACTTCTCGGAGCGCGCGCTGGTACTGTTGACATAAAAGATACACTTCCTGGTTTGCTCTTATTCTCTGGTCTTATTCATCCAAAATGAAATTTTACACTGTCTCCAGACTGTTGACATCTAAAGGAAGCGATGGGTACTGCATTCATATGCCCTTATATGGTCATTTTCATGAGGGAGGGGTTCCCAAATGAGCAATGTGTCAAAATCACTTTTTCCAGGACAGAAATTCCTCTGGGTTTCGCCTGCTATATGCGTTCTGTTTTACTCACAGACAAATGGTTAACGGTTTTGGAAAATTCAGAGTGTTTCCTATCCAATGGTACCAAATATGTGCATATCCTATTTTCTGGGCCTGAATGGGAGGCATTTTACTTTGGGCACGCCAGGCTCTCCAAAACCGACCCCTCAGCTGCCACTCCCTAACAAGTTAACTTGGGTCAAATGTAAATTCGGGTAGCCGTCCACAAGCTTCCCACAATAAGTTGGATGAATTTTGGCCAATTCCTCCTGACAGAGCTGGTGTAACTGAGTCAGGTTTGTAGGCCTCCTTGCTCGCACACGCTTTTTCAGTTCTGCCCACAAATGTTCTATGGGATTGAGGTCAGGGTTTTGTTGTCCTTAAGCCATTTTGCCACAACTTTGGAAGTATGCTTGGGGTCATTGTCCATTTGGAAGACCCATTTGCGACCAAGCTTTAACTTCCTGACTGATGTCTTGAGATGTTGCTTCAATATATCCACAGAATTTTCCTGCCTCATGATGCCATCTATTTTGTGAAGTGCACCAGTCCCTCTGCAGCAAAGCACCCCCACAACATGATGCTGCCACCCCCGTGCTTCACGGTTGGGATGGTGTTCTTCGGCTTGCAAGCCTCCCCCTTTTTCCTCCAAACATAACGATTGTCATTATGGGCAAACAGTTCTATTTTTGTTTCATCAGACCAGAGGATATTTCTCCAAAAAGTACGATCTTTGTCCCCATGTGCAGTTTTAAACCGTAGTCTGGCTTTTTTATGGTGGTTTTGAAGCTCTGAGCGGCCTTTCAGGTTATGTCGATATAGGACTAGTTTTACTGTGCATATAGATACTCTTGTAAAGGTTTCCTCCAGCATCTTCACAAGGTCCTTTGTTGTTGTTCTGGGATTGATTTGCACTTTTCACACCAAAGTACATTCATCTCTAGGAGACGGCTGCGTTGTCCCATGGTGTTTATACTTGCGTACTATTGTTTGTACAAATTAACCTGGTACCTTCAGGCGTTTAGAAATTGCGAACCAGACCAGAAAGGACAAACCAGACTTGTGGAGGTATACAATTTTTTTTTCTGAGGTCTTGGCTGATTTCTTTTGATTTTCCCATGATGTTCCCATGATATTTTCCCATGAATCATTTTCCCATGATTCTTTTGATTTTCCCATGAGGCACTGAGTTTGAAGGTAGGCCTTGAAATACATCCACAGGTACACCTCCAATTGACTCAAATGATGTCAATTAGCCTATCAGAAGCTTCTAAAGCCATTACATAATTGTCTGGAATTTTCCAAGCGGTTTAAAGGCACAGTCAACTTAGTGTATGTAAACTTCTGACCCACTGGAATTGTGATTCAGTGAATTATAAGTGAAATAATCTGTCTTTAAACAATTGTTGGAACATTTACTTGTGTCATGCACAAAGTAGATGTCCTAACCGACTTGCCAAAACTATAGTTTGTTAACAAGACATTTGTGAAAAACAAGTTTTAATGACTCCAACCTAAGTGTATGTAAACTTCCGACTTCAACTGTATATAATGGTGTGTAAAGACAGTATGGACAGTATATGTATATATAGTTATATAGGATGAGGCTTGATTAGAATACAGTATATACATATGAAATGGGTAAAACAGTTATTCAAGTGACCAGTGTCAATGACTATGTACATAGGGCAGCAGTCTCTAAGGTGCATGTTTGAATACCGGGTGGTGGCCGGCTTGTAACAGTTACTGAGTTCAGGGCAGGGCACTGGGTGAGGCTGGCTAGTGGTGACTACTTAATAGTCTGATGGCCTGTAGATAGAAGCTGTTTTTCAGTCTCCCGGTCCCAGCTCTACCCTTTAGCTCAGTGCAGATGTTGCCTGTAATCCATGGCTTCTGGTTGGGGTATGGACGTACAGTCACTGTGGGGACGACATCCTCGATGCACTTATTGATAAAACCAGTGACTGATGTGGTGTACTCCTCAATGCCATTGGAAGAATCCTGGAACTTGTTCCAGTCTGTGATAGCAAAACAGTCCTGTAGTTTACTTTTAAATGGCTAAAATGGTGATCTTCTTGGCCCTCTTGTGACAACGGGTGCTGTAGGTGTCCTGGAGGGCAGGCAATGTGCCCCCGGTGATGCGTTGTGTCTGTGTGAAGGGGCCATTTCAGGTCGTCAGTGACATGCAGGCCGAGGAACGTGAAGATTTTCACCCTCTCCACTGCGGCGCCGTCTCCTGTAGTCCACGATCAGCTCCTTCGTTGTGTTGATGTTGAGGGAGAGGGTATTTTCCTAGCACCGCTCCACCTGGGCTCTCACCTCCTCCCTGTGTAGACTGTCTCATCGTTGTTGGTAACATACTGCATCCATACGTTGCAACACTTATAACCCTCTTTTAATACAGAAATGTACACACACACAATTGTTTTATCAGCGCAGTCCAGGGTTATCAGTGTCATCTCTTTCTCATGAGTATGGCTCAGTTGAGGTAAACCAGTGCTAAATAGTGTAATCTAAAACACCTAATAAATACAACACCGAACAGAGAGAGATGTGACGTGACCTGTGGCCTGTTGCCCAGAACAAACACCATTGTAAATACAACGCATATTTATTTATTTTCCCTTTTGTACTTGAACTATTTGCACATTATTATAACACTGTATATAGACATTATATGACATTTTAAATGTCTATTCCTTTGGAACTTTTGTGAGTGTAATGATTACTGTTAATTTCTAAATGGTTTTTTTCTCACTTTTGTTAATTATCTATTTCACTTGCTTTGGCAATGTAAACATATGTTTCCCATGCCAATAAAGCCCTTTGGGAGGGATGGAGGGAGGGAGGGAGAGAGAGAGAGGGAGAGAGAGAGAGAGAGAGAGAGAGAGAGAGAGAGAGAGAGAGAGAGAGAGAGAGAGAGAGAGAGAGAGAGAGAGAGAGAGAGAGAGAGAGAGAGAGAGAGAGAGAGAGAGAGAGAGAGAGAGAGAGAGAGAGAGAGAGAGAGAGAGAGAGAGAGAGAGAGAGAGAGAGAGAGAGAGAGAGAGAGAGAGAGAGAGAGAGAGAGAGAGAGAGAGAGAGAGAGAGAGAGAGAGAGAGAGAGAGAGAGAGAGAGAGAGAGAGAGAGAGAGAGAGATCCTTCCGCTCTCCAATCCCATCTGTTTGACACACAGATAAAGAGAGGGAGGGAGATGGGGAATGGGCGAATGAAATGAAAACGAGGCCAGAGCCTGGCTGAGAGAGGAGAGGAGGAGGGTGATCAGAGAAGAGGGGAGGGGCTGTTCAGCGAAAGGCAGGGAGAGAGAGAGAAGCAGGCTGGGGGTTGGGCTCCAGGATCTGTGGTGTGTGTGTATGCTCTGTTCCTTTCCTTTCTTTGTTTGACTACTGAGTGGAAAAAAAGCGAGACAGAAAAAGAGTGTGTGTGTGTGTGGGGGGGAGAGAGGGGGTGAGTGAAAGAGGGAGAGAACGGAAAGAGGAGATCCAAAACGAGAAGCACACTTATTGCTGGAAGAGAGAGAGAGACAAAAACACAATTCTATTTATGTATCATTTGTCTTCAGTTGTATTTAGTCTGCATGCTTCTGACACCAGTACCAGGTTGGGGGGCTGGTTGTGTGTGTGAGGGGGAACCTGGTTCCTGGCCCCCGTCCGTCTGGTTTAAAGGGAACAGAAGGGAAAACAAAGCTAAGGCTGCAGCCGCTGCTGGTGCCAGCTCGCCTGCCTTCACTGCTCTGCCCTAGCTAGCTAACACAACACAACAATCTGGATATTACTACTACCTAATCAGCACCGCAGCCTGAGCCCTAACCAAGGTAAGAGCCTCCTCATTTTACACACTCACACATACACTGCTATCATTTGAACAAATTCTCGAGGTGTTTTAGCTAGCTTGCAGCTAGCACCAAGGGTAGACAAAAGCGAGCTAGCAGGAGAAAGTTTCTGTGCAGTGGAGAGACAGACTGTGTGATTGTGTGTGTGTGAAATGAAGCATACACAGAGAGATTGTACGTCAGCTGGGTGCTAGTGTGTTTATGTTGCTGGCTGTCACTGACTTCTACCCGCTGGCGTCGCAAACACAAAAGTCGTTTCTTTTTCCTTCTCTTTCTCTCTCTCCCTCTCCGCTTGTCTTTCTCGTTCGCTCTTTCTTTCTCTCTCTCGTTCTCTCTCCTCTTTCCTTCTTTCCTGTGCACTCAGTAGAGGTTCCTCTGATTTAAATGCCGGCTTTCACAAAAGACTACTCTCTCTCTCTCTTTCTCTCCTAGCTGGTATGGTTGTACATATGGATCTATGCTATGGGAGTTGCTGGGTCAGCATTAAGGAGTACATCCCTGTCCCTATACATACATACATACATACATACATACATACATACATACATACATACATACATAGAGAGAGAGAGAGAGAGAGAGAGAGAGAGAGAGAGAGAGAGAGAGAGAGAGAGAGAGAGAGAGAGAGAGAGAGAGAGAGAGAGAGAGAGAGAGAGAAGCACAATTGAAATTGATAAAAAACAAAACAAAAAAGACCACAGATGACAAGTGGTTTGATGCAGATTGTAAAATTATAAGGAAAAGACTTAGAACACTATCAAACCAAAAGCACAGAGAGACCCAAATAATGGTGGAATTACGCTTCATTACTGTGAAACTTTAAACTCTATAAATGTACACTCAGAACCAAAAAGTACAGTACAACAGCAAGCAGCTGACACTAATTGAGGAGTCCATAAACACAAACAACTTCTGGCAAAATTGGAAAACTAAAAATCGAAACAAGAGGAATTAGCGACACAAAATGGTGACATATGGACAACCCATTTTAAAACACTCTACAACACCGCTCAAATTGACAAAAACGCAGAACAACGCCAAATTCATGAGAAGTTAAATAGATTAGAAAAAGCTTATAAAGGACAATCAAAATCCATTGACTCCCCAATTACTGACCAGGAGCTCTATAAGAAACTTCAGGCCCTCAAATATAGAAAGTCATGCGGACCTGATGGCATCCTAAATGAGATGCTCAAACTCACTAGTGCAAAATTTCAATCGCCTATATTAAAACTGTTTAATTTGATCCTGAGTGTAGGTTATTTCCCTGACATCTGGAATCAAGGACTCATAACCCCAATCTTTAAGAACGGAGACAAATTTGACCTCAACAATTACAGAGGCATTTGTGTGAACAGTAACCTGGGGAAGGTTTTCTGTAGTATTATAAATGTAAGAGTTCTAAACTTCCTTAATAAGCACAATGTCTTGAGTAAAAGCCAAATTGGATTTATACCAAAAACATCGCGACGACTCGATCATATTTACACCCTACACACCCTGATAGATAAACATGTCCACCAAAATAATACCAAAATATATGCTTGCTTTATCGACTTCCAAAAAGCATTTGATTCTATTTGGCATACAGGACTGTTCTACAAAGTTATTGAAAGTGGTGTAGGGGGTAAAACATATGACATAATTAAATCAATGTATACTGGCAATACGTGCGCCATTAAAATTGGCAAGAAAGAACAGAATTCTTACCCAGGGGCGCCTTCGCCAGGGTTGCAATCTGAGCTCCTGCACTCTTCAATATTTACATCAACGAATTGGCCACTATTCTAGAAGAATCCTCTGCCCTGGTGTTAGTCTCCACAATTCAGAGGTTAAATGCCTACTCTTCAGCAGATGACCTATGCCTGCTGTCACCCACACCACATGGCCTACAGCAGAGCCTGACCTGTTAGAGCAGTACTGCCAGACCTGGGCCCTGGCAGTAAACCCCAAAAAGACTAAAATAATGATTTTTCAGAGAAGATCCAGATCTCAGGGAATTAGACCAAAGTTCTCAATTGGTACATAAAATATATAGAGTACTGCACACACTACAACTACTTAGGTTTAAAAATAAGCTCAACTGACACCTTAATGAGGCAGTGAATGAACTGAGAGAAAGCACGAGGCATTCTACGCCATTAAAAACAAGATTCTCCTACATGTCCAGAGGAAAACTACAAACAATGCATGCAGGGCAGAATTAGCCAATATCCACTAATAATAAAAACTCAAAAAGAGATAATTAAGTTTTGGAAACATCTAAAATACAGTGACCCTCTCATATCATTACCAAGCCCTGCAATGCCAAGAGCTGAGCAAAGAAAAGAGTCCCTCATCCAGCTGGTCCTGGGGCTGAGTTCACAAACCTGTTCTACTAACACACTGAAGCCTCAGGACCAGAACATCCAATCAATCCGAATAAAACCAAATTACATCACAATCAAAACAAAACTACATTGCTCATTGGGAAACACAAGCACAAGCACAAAGCAAAATGCAGTGCTATCTGGCCCTAAATCGACAGTAATACACCGTGGGCAAACTATTTGACCATGGTTACTGATCAAAACCTTAGAAAACCTTGACAAAGTACAGGCTCAGTGGAGCACAGCCTTGCTATTGAGAAGGGTAGACACAGGAAAAACCTGGCTCCCTGTAGATGAAAGGCTGTGCAACCACTGCACCACAGCAGAACCTGAGACAGAGCTGCATTTCCTGACAAAATGTAAAAATATAAAACAATTAGAGAGTGTCATTTCCAAATTTGAAACCCATATTCAAGGTTTCAAAGACCTCTCTGATGAGAATAGGCTACCCATCCTGTTGGGGGAGGAAGCAGAAAGTTGTGGGTTGGCAGCGCACTACATCGCTGCCTGCCATAAGATGAGGGACAGTGTCTCGACAGACCCAATCAACCTGCACATGTCTTCTACTGTATGCTTATTGTTGTTGTTCAATGTGGTTATTTTGGTTATTGTTGTTACTGTTGTCCTGTTGACAATTTTGATTGTCATTATTTTCATATTGTAAATATCAAAGTAAGCTTTGGGCAATATGTACCTTGTTACGCCATGCCAATAAAGCAAATTGAATTGAATTGAATTGAGAGAGAGAGAGAGAGAGAGAGAGAGAGAGAGAGAGAGAGAGAGAGAGAGAGAGAGAGAGAGAGAGAGAGAGAGAGAGAGAGAGAGAGAGAGAGAGAGAGATTTTGACCCTTGATTATTGTTGTAACTGTTGTCCCGTTGACAATATTGATTCTTATTATTTTAACTATGTTAATATTGTAAGTCTTCAAAGTAAGCTAATGGCAATATGTACATTGTTACGTCATGCCAATAAAGCGAATTGAATTGAGAGAGAGAGAGCGCCATGGCTGGGGCTTGTAGTGAGACTGTTTGTAGCTGCTGGTATAGGTGGGTGTTTGGGGTTGTTCCGGTCACTAGCCTGCGGTCAGTGTGTGTGGGGGGTTACTGATAGCAGGTGAATGTAGGGAGGTGCTCAGGGACCAATGTGAGCTCTAGTGATCAGCATGCTGTTGTTGTGTGTGCGTGTGTGTGACATCCGACAGTGTCTTTGACAGGATTTCCTGCATCAGCAATGTCCTGGAGAATGGGATCAATGATATGTGTGTGTGCGTCCGTCCGTGCACCTGTGTGTGTGTGCGTCCGTCCGTGCACCTGTGTGTGTGTGCGTCCGTCCGTGCACCTGTGTGTGTGTGAGTGTAGTGTTCCCAGTGCTCATTAAGTTCCCGGCCCCGTACTTTAAACCAATCCAAATTCCTAGAGAATAGAAACACGCCTCACTGATACACACACCTCACCAGAGCAGCTGTAAACTGGTACCTACTCCACCCCACTGACACACACAACTAGCAGAGCTCAAATCACTGAACTCATCTCCCCAGTGTCACTATTCAATTTGCCTCCCCTTCTCTCTTCCTCTCCTTTAGGGAATTTCCTGCCCTCCCCTCTGCTCTCTCTTTCTCCATCACTTGATTCATTCATTCATTAGCACCGGAAGTACACCCCTCACTCTTTCCATTTTTTCCCTTTTTCCCTGACGGTAGTGACTCAGGCGCAGCGGTTCACCTCGGGTCGACCGCTGTGCTACTTGTAGAATAGATCTGCGCGCGCCGGGCTCCTGTGCTGTCTTAACGTAGCCGCGTTATTGCTCTGTAAGGAAACATCTACGCCAGACAGACACACTAATCTATTCATACAGCGCAATCTGAGCACACTCTACGATACTCCTATTCCTAGATTTAAATAGATATTCCTGTTGGGGGTTTGTATTTATAGTTTGGCATATTTTGGAGACTATATATATATATAACTGTGGGTGATATATTTCTATATATTCTAGGCTAAATGTGTAGTATTTGGATATGAATCTTGGGATGTATTTCTAATCAAGCCCATACTGTTGAGATATGTGGTGAAGGTGACACTGGCCTCTGGTGAGAATGTCCTTGTAGCAACAAAACATTTCCTGCACCAGGCATTATGACACGGCTGTGCTGTGGCCCCGTGTGTGTGTGTGTGTGTGTGTGTGTGTGTGCGTGTGCGTGTGCGTTCTCTCTTTGCTCTGATGGTCGTCTGTTCCCTCTGCAGATGTGCACACACAGATGGGTGTGAGAGTGTGTGTGTGTGTGTGTGTGTGTGTGTGCCAACCCTCGGGCCAGTCCCCCATGGCTGAAGGGTGGATTGTGCATTCATTGGAATGAAGGCGGTGATGGTGGGGGTGGGGAGAGAGGGAGGGCGGGGGTGATTGAGTGTGCTGCCTGGAGAAGAAAGGGAGACAGAGCGAGAGAGAGCTAGAGTGAAAGAGAGGGGGAGGGGTGGGCTGCCTGGTGGTGTGCTTTAGCAACAGGAGGAGGAATAGACAAACAGAGAGAGAGACAGAGAGAGACGGCAGGGTGTGGGTTAGGGGTGTCTGGCTTACTGGCTGGCGCCTAGGCTGGGGCTGAGGCTGAGGCTGAGGTTGAGGATAGGGACAAGGCTATAGACTGGGGAGTTAGGGCTGGGAGAGGGGAGACAAGGAGACTGGATTGGAGGAAAGCCAAATCCACATGATGGGACGGACTTCCTTGTTTGCTCAGGTTTGTCTAGATGAGCGAGAGAAGCAGACAGACAGAAAGAGACCAGATAGAGAAAGAGTGTGAGGGAGAGAGAGAGAACTGAGAAACGAAGAGAAACATGAGAGAGACATAGAAACAAAGACCTACTCAAGAAGAACACACATGGTTTCTTAGAGAGAGATTGGGATTTGTTTAGTTAAGTAAATGGGTTCCAGTCACATCACCAAGTCACGGTAGGGACATCTCTGTACACACACACACTCTACACATCACCAAGTAACGGTAGGGACATCTCTGTACACACACACACTCTACACATCACCAAGTTATGGTAGGGACATCTCTGTACACACACACACTCTACACATCACCAAGTTATGGCAGGGACATCTCTGTACACACACACACTCTACACATCACCAAGTTATGGCAGGGACATCTCTGTACACACACACACTCTACACATCACCAAGTCACGGTAGGGACATCTCTGTACACACACACACTCTACACATCACCAAGTCACGGTAGGGACATCTCTGTACGCACACCCACTCTACACATCACCAAGTAACGGTAGGGACATCTCTGTACACACACACACTCTACACATCACCAAGTTATGGTAGGGACATCTCTGTACACACACACACTCTACACATCACCAAGTTATGGCAGGGACATCTCTGTACACACACACACTCTACACATCACCAAGTTATGGCAGGGACATCTCTGTACACACACACACTCTACACATCACCAAGTCACGGTAGGGACATCTCTGTACACACACACACACCACTTATTACCTACACCCCTTTACTCACTCCCTCGCTCTCCAACGAATATGGGAGCTCTCCCTCCTTACAACATACAGTGCGTGTGAGTGTGTGAGGAGTGTGTATTTGTATATGTGCGTGTGTATGTGTGTTTGTGTGGTACAGCTTTCTTGGCATCTGTTCACTCGAGGGTGTGACGGGTTGAGCGTGCATGTTCGTGTGCTCCTGGGAGTGATTTTATGTCTCTCTGTTAAAGGTTAACTGTGCAACAGAGTGTACGTTTTAGCGTCTGTTGCATAATGTGTGTGGGGGGAGTTGATAAAAGAGGTCAATGGAACGAAATGGGGAGTGTTTGAGAGAGGGAGAGAGCGAGAGAAACAGACAGAGAGAGGAGAGTTAGAGGAGAGACACAGAGAGAGAGAGAGAGAGAGACAGGAAGAGAGACAGAGAGAGGGGGAGAGATACAGAGAGAGATGGAGAGACAGAGAGAGAGAGAAATGGAGAGAGAGAGAGACACAGAGAGAGGGGGAGAGATACAGAGAGAGAGAGATACAGAGAGAGATGGAGAGACAGAGAGAGACACACAGAGAGAGGGGGAGAGATACAGAGAGAGGGGGAGAGATACAGAGAGAGGGGAGAGATACAGAGAGGGGGAGAGCGAGAGAGAGAGAGAGAGAGATAATAATAATGTCCATGTAAATAAAATAACACATGAACACCAACATGTGAAGTCCATAGGAGCATGTTAAATGTGGTGCCCCTCCAAAATAATATATATATTTTTTGAGTGCCAAAATAAATCACTGGTGGGCCGGTTTTGATCTGTGGGCCACCCTTTGCCAACCCCTGTCCTACACTATCTTTTTGGTTAAATTCATTTGGAAGTCACGTACCATTACACATTATGTACTAATAGAACCAAGGTAAACCTGAGGAATTGAACCAAGTCTGGCAAACTCATAAAGAGTTCATGGCATTAAGAGGTAAGTAATCGACACAGATCCCTCCGGAACTGTCATTGCGCACACCTGGCCCTAATTAGCAATGATTAGTGTTTGTATATATGTGCCCTTTGGTTCTCCGTTGGGCTGTTGATTGTTGTAGTATGTCCGTTGGTGCATGTGAGTACCTGTGCTGTGTGTTTTGGCTTTCGTGCCATTGTGGATTGCGCAGATGATTCCGGGTCTCGTCCCGTGGTTTAATCATCGTGCGCGTGTGTGTTTATTCAAGGTACTCCTTGGTCTTTTGTTTTGGGTTTCAACCCTGTGTTTTTGTATACGTGTTGGTTTGGTCTTCGTCCCCGTGCCTATACACGGCACGCCGTAATATGGGCATAATAAAACCCATATTACTCATTCCTGCGCCTGTCTCCTGACCCTTTATACCAACGTGACAGTAATAATATAGTTTTACTGCTTTTATTGACATGACATTTGGCCTAGTCTGTAGTTGTCCGTTTGTGGATCTCTCTCTTTTGTTTTTGTACGGTTGGTTGCTTTAGATTTGTATCGGTTTGTTCTTTTTATGAAACACAAACACTTACTAGCTTTTTATGAATACACAAACACTTACTAGCTTACACATAACACTGAACCCCCCCACCCAAAGTGATTAAAACTGGTAACGGAATTGTTGCAACTGACTTAGCTACAATGGGAAATCATAGTTCAGTACTACTGTCCTCCCTTCCACTGGTATACTGTTATGTTCAGTACTACTGTCCTCCCTTCCACTGGTATACTGTTATGTTCAGTACTACTGTCCTCCCTTCCACTGGTATACTGTTATGTTCAGTACTACTGTCCTCCCTTCCACTGGTATACTGTTATGTTCAGTACTACTGTCCTCCCTTCCACTGGCATTCTGTTGTGTTCAGTACTACTGTCCTCCCTTCCACTGGTATACTGTTATGTTCAGTACTACTGTCCTCCCTTCCACTGGTATACTGTTATGTTCAGTACTACTGTCCTCCCTTCCGCTGGCATACTGTTATGTTCAGTACTACTGTCCTCCCTTCCGCTGGCATACTGTTATGTTCAGTACTACTGTCCTCCCTTCCACTGGCATTCTGTTGTGTTCAGTACTACTGTCCTCCCTTCCACTGGTATACTGTTATGTTCAGTACTACTGTCCTCCCTTCCACTGGCATTCTGTTGTGTTCAGTACTACTGTCCTCCCTTCCACTGGTATACTGTTATGTTCAGTACTACTGTCCTCCCTTCCACTGGTATACTGTTATGTTCAGTACTACTGTCCTCCCTTCCACTGGTATACTGTTATGTTCAGTACTACTGTCCTCCCTTCCACTGGTATACTGTTATGTTCAGTACTACTGTCCTCCCTTCCACTGGTATACTGTTATGTTCAGTACTACTGTCCTCCCTTCCACTGGTATACTGTTATGTTCAGTACTACTGTCCTCCCTTCCACTGGTATACTGTTATGTTCAGTACTACTGTCCTCCCTTCCACTGGCATTCTGTTGTGTTCAGTACTACTGTCCTCCCTTCCACTGGCATACTGTTGTGTTCAGTACTACTGTCCTCCCTTCCACTGGTATACTGTTATGTTCAGTACTACTGTCCTCCCTTCCACTGGTATACTGTTATGTTCAGTACTACTGTCCTCCCTTCCACTGGTATACTGTTATGTTCAGTACTACTGTCCTCCCTTCCACTGGTATACTGTTATGTTCAGTACTACTGTCCTCCCTTCCACTGGTATACTGTTATGTTCAGTACTACTGTCCTCCCTTCCACTGGTATACTGTTATGTTCAGTACTACTGTCCTCCCTTCCACTGGTATACTGTTATGTTCAGTACTACTGTCCTCCCTTCCACTGGTATACTGTTATGTTCAGTACTACTGTCCTCCCTTCCACTGGTATACTGTTATGTTCAGTACTACTGTCCTCCCTTCCACTGGCATTCTGTTGTGTTCAGTACTACTGTCCTCCCTTCCACTGGCATTCTGTTGTGTTCAGTACTACTGTCCTCCCTTCCACTGGTATACTGTTATGTTCAGTACTACTGTCCTCCCTTCCACTGGCATTCTGTTGTGTTCAGTACTACTGTCCTCCCTTCCACTGGCATTCTGTTGTGTTCAGTACTACTGTCCTCCCTTCCACTGGCATACTGTTATGTTCAGTACTACTGTCCTCCCTTCCACTGGTATACTGTTATGTTCAGTACTACTGTCCTCCCTTCCACTGGCATACTGTTATGTTCAGTACTACTGTCCTCCCTTCCACTGGTATACTGTTATGTTCAGTACTACTGTCCTCCCTTCCACTGGCATACTGTTATGTTCAGTACTACTGTCCTCCCTTCCACTGGTATACTGTTATGTTCAGTACTACTGTCCTCCCTTCCACTGGTATACTGTTATGTTCAGTACTACTGTCCTCCCTTCCACTGGTATACTGTTATGTTCAGTACTACTGTCCTCCCTTCCACTGGTATACTGTTATGTTCAGTACTACTGTCCTCCCTTCCACTGGCATACTGTTATGTTCAGTACTACTGTCCTCCCTTCCACTGGTATACTGTTATGTTCAGTACTACTGTCCTCCCTTCCACTGGTATACTGTTATGTTCAGTACTACTGTCCTCCCTTCCACTGGCATTCTGTTGTGTTCAGTACTACTGTCCTCCCTTCCACTGGTATACTGTTGTGTTCAGTACTACTGTCCTCCCTTCCACTGGTATACTGTTATGTTCAGTACTACTGTCCTCCCTTCCACTGGTATACTGTTATGTTCAGTACTACTGTCCTCCCTTCCACTGGTATACTGTTATGTTCAGTACTACTGTCCTCCCTTCCACTGGTATACTGTTATGTTCAGTACTACTGTCCTCCCTTCCACTGGCATTCTGTTGTGTTCAGTACTACTGTCCTCCCTTCCACTGGTATACTGTTATGTTCAGTACTACTGTCCTCCCTTCCACTGGTATACTGTTATGTTCAGTACTACTGTCCTCCCTTCCACTGGTATACTGTTATGTTCAGTACTAATGTCCTCCCTTCCACTGGTATACTGTTATGTTCAGTACTACTGTCCTCCCTTCCACTGGTATACTGTTATGTTCAGTACTACTGTCCTCCCTTCCCCTGGTATACTGTTATGTTCAGTACTACTGTCCTCCCTTCCACTGGTATACTGTTGTGTTCAGTACTACTGTCCTCCCTTCCACTGGCATTCTGTTGTGTTCAGTACTACTGTCCTCCCTTCCACTGGCATACTGTTGTGTTCAGTACTACTGTCCTCCCTTCCACTGGTATACTGTTATGTTCAGTACTACTGTCCTCCCTTCCACTGGTATACTGTTATGTTCAGTACTACTGTCCTCCCTTCCACTGGTATACTGTTATGTTCAGTACTACTGTCCTCCCTTCCACTGGTATACTGTTATGTTCAGTACTACTGTCCTCCCTTCCACTGGTATACTGTTATGTTCAGTACTACTGTCCTCCCTTCCACTGGTATACTGTTATGTTCAGTACTACTGTCCTCCCTTCCACTGGTATACTGTTATGTTCAGTACTACTGTCCTCCCTTCCACTGGTATACTGTTATGTTCAGTACTACTGTCCTCCCTTCCACTGGTATACTGTTATGTTCAGTACTACTGTCCTCCCTTCCACTGGTATACTGTTATGTTCAGTACTACTGTCCTCCCTTCCACTGGCATTCTGTTGTGTTCAGTACTACTGTCCTCCCTTCCACTGGCATTCTGTTGTGTTCAGTACTACTGTCCTCCCTTCCACTGGCATACTGTTATGTTCAGTACTACTGTCCTCCCTTCCACTGGTATACTGTTATGTTCAGTACTACTGTCCTCCCTTCCACTGGCATACTGTTATGTTCAGTACTACTGCCCTCCCTTCCACTGGTATACTGTTATGTTCAGTACTACTGTCCTCCCTTCCACTGGTATACTGTTATGTTCAGTACTACTGTCCTCCCTTCCACTGGTATACTGTTATGTTCAGTACTACTGTCCTCCCTTCCACTGGTATACTGTTATGTTCAGTACTACTGTCCTCCCTTCCACTGGCATACTGTTATGTTCAGTACTACTGTCCTCCCTTCCACTGGTATACTGTTATGTTCAGTACTACTGTCCTCCCTTCCACTGGTATACTGTTATGTTCAGTACTACTGTCCTCCCTTCCACTGGTATACTGTTATGTTCAGTACTACTGTCCTCCCTTCCACTGGCATTCTGTTGTGTTCAGTACTACTGTCCTCCCTTCCACTGGTATACTGTTGTGTTCAGTACTACTGTCCTCCCTTCCACTGGTATACTGTTATGTTCAGTACTACTGTCCTCCCTTCCACTGGTATACTGTTATGTTCAGTACTACTGTCCTCCCTTCCACTGGCATTCTGTTGTGTTCAGTACTACTGTCCTCCCTTCCACTGGTATACTGTTATGTTCAGTACTACTGTCCTCCCTTCCACTGGTATACTGTTATGTTCAGTACTACTGTCCTCCCTTCCACTGGTATACTGTTATGTTCAGTACTACTGTCCTCCCTTCCACTGGTATACTGTTATGTTCAGTACTACTGTCCTCCCTTCCACTGGTATACTGTTATGTTCAGTACTACTGTCCTCCCTTCCACTGGTATACTGTTGTGTTCAGTACTACTGTCCTCCCTTCCACTGGCATTCTGTTGTGTTCAGTACTACTGTCCTCCCTTCCACTGGTATACTGTTATGTTCAGTACTACTGTCCTCCCTTCCACTGGTATACTGTTATGTTCAGTACTACTGTCCTCCCTTCCACTGGTATACTGTTATGTTCAGTACTACTGTCCTCCCTTCCACTGGTATACTGTTATGTTCAGTACTACTGTCCTCCCTTCCACTGGCATTCTGTTGTGTTCAGTACTACTGTCCTCCCTTCCACTGGCATTCTGTTGTGTTCAGTACTACTGTCCTCCCTTCCACTGGCATACTGTTGTGTTCAGTACTACTGTCCTCCCTTCCACTGGTATACTGTTATGTTCAGTACTACTGTCCTCCCTTCCACTGGCATACTGTTATGTTCAGTACTACTGTCCTCCCTTCCACTGGTATACTGTTATGTTCAGTACTACTGTCCTCCCTTCCACTGGTATACTGTTATGTTCAGTACTACTGTCCTCCCCTTCCACTGGTATACTGTTATGTTCAGTACTACTGTCCTCCCTTCCACTGGTATACTGTTATGTTCAGTACTACTGTCCTCCCTTCCACTGGCATACTGTTATGTTCAGTACTACTGTCCTCCCTTCCACTGGTATACTGTTATGTTCAGTACTACTGTCCTCCCTTCCACTGGTATACTGTTATGTTCAGTACTACTGTCCTCCCTTCCACTGGTATACTGTTATGTTCAGTACTACTGTCCTCCCTTCCACTGGCATTCTGTTGTGTTCAGTACTACTGTCCTCCCTTCCACTGGTATACTGTTGTGTTCAGTACTACTGTCCTCCCTTCCACTGGTATACTGTTATGTTCAGTACTACTGTCCTCCCTTCCGCTGGTATACTGTTATGTTCAGTACTACTGTCCTCCCTTCCGCTGGTATACTGTTATGTTCAGTACTACTGTCCTCCCTTCCGCTGGTATACTGTTATGTTCAGTACTACTGTCCTCCCTTCCGCTGGCATTCTGTTGTGTTCAGTACTACTGTCCTCCCTTCCGCTGGCATACTGTTATGTTCAGTACTACTGTCCTCCCTTCCGCTGGTATACTGTTATGTTCAGTACTACTGTCCTCCCTTCCGCTGGCATACTGTTATGTTCAGTACTACTGTCCTCCCTTCCGCTGGCATACTGTTATGTTCAGTACTACTGTCCTCCCTTTCGCTGGCATACTGTTATGTTCAGTACTACTGTCCTCCTTCCGCTGGCATACTGTTATGTTCAGTACTACTGTCCTCCCTTCCGCTGGCATACTGTTATGTTCAGTACTACTGTCCTCCCTTCCGCTGGTATACTGTTATGTTCAGTACTACTGTCCTCCCTTCCGCTGGTATACTGTTATGTTCAGTACTACTGTCCTCCCTTCCGCTGGTATACTGTTATGTTCAGTACTACTGTCCTCCCTTCCGCTGGTATACTGTTATGTTCAGTACTACTGTCCTCCCTTCCGCTGGTATACTGTTGTGTTCAGTACTACTGTCCTCCCTTCCGCTGGCATTCTGTTGTGTTCAGTACTACTGTCCTCCCTTCCACTGGCATACTGTTATGTTCAGTACTACTGTCCTCCCTTCCACTGGTATACTGTTATGTTCAGTACTACTGTTCTCCCTTCCACTGGCATACTGTTATGTTCAGTACTACTGTCCTCCCTTCCACTGGTATACTGTTATGTTCAGTACTACTGTCCTCTCTTCCACTGGTATACTGTTATGTTCAGTACTACTGTCCTCCCTTCCACTGGCATACTGTTATGTTCAGTACTACTGTCCTCCCTTCCACTGGTATACTGTTATGTTCAGTACTACTGTCCTCCCTTCCACTGGTATACTGTTATGTTCAGTACTACTGTCCTCCCTTCCACTGGTATACTGTTATGTTCAGTACTACTGTCCTCCCTTCCACTGGTATACTGTTATGTTCAGTACTACTGTCCTCCCTTCCACTGGTATACTGTTATGTTCAGTACTACTGTCCTCCCTTCCACTGGTATACTGTTATGTTCAGTACTACTGTCCTCTCTTCCACTGGTATACTGTTATGTTCAGTACTACTGTCCTCCCTTCCACTGGTATACTGTTATGTTCAGTACTACTGTCCTCCCTTCCACTGGTATACTGTTATGTTCAGTACTACTGTCCTCCCTTCCACTGGTATACTGTTATGTTCAGTACTACTGTCCTCCCTTCCACTGGCATTCTGTTGTGTTCAGTACTACTGTCCTCCCTTCCACTGGTATACTGTTGTGTTCAGTACTACTGTCCTCCCTTCCACTGGTATACTGTTATGTTCAGTACTACTGTCCTCCCTTCCGCTGGTATACTGTTATGTTCAGTACTACTGTCCTCCCTTCCGCTGGTATACTGTTATGTTCAGTACTACTGTCCTCCCTTCCGCTGGTATACTGTTATGTTCAGTACTACTGTCCTCCCTTCCGCTGGCATTCTGTTGTGTTCAGTACTACTGTCCTCCCTTCCGCTGGCATACTGTTATGTTCAGTACTACTGTCCTCCCTTCCGCTGGTATACTGTTATGTTCAGTACTACTGTCCTCCCTTCCGCTGGCATACTGTTATGTTCAGTACTACTGTCCTCCCTTCCGCTGGCATACTGTTATGTTCAGTACTACTGTCCTCCCTTTCGCTGGCATACTGTTATGTTCAGTACTACTGTCCTCCCTTCCGCTGGCATACTGTTATGTTCAGTACTACTGTCCTCCCTTCCGCTGGCATACTGTTATGTTCAGTACTACTGTCCTCCCTTCCGCTGGTATACTGTTATGTTCAGTACTACTGTCCTCCCTTCCGCTGGTATACTGTTATGTTCAGTACTACTGTCCTCCCTTCCGCTGGTATACTGTTATGTTCAGTACTACTGTCCTCCCTTCCGCTGGTATACTGTTATGTTCAGTACTACTGTCCTCCCTTCCGCTGGTATACTGTTGTGTTCAGTACTACTGTCCTCCCTTCCGCTGGCATTCTGTTGTGTTCAGTACTACTGTCCTCCCTTCCACTGGCATACTGTTATGTTCAGTACTACTGTCCTCCCTTCCACTGGTATACTGTTATGTTCAGTACTACTGTTCTCCCTTCCACTGGCATACTGTTATGTTCAGTACTACTGTCCTCCCTTCCACTGGTATACTGTTATGTTCAGTACTACTGTCCTCTCTTCCACTGGTATACTGTTATGTTCAGTACTACTGTCCTCCCTTCCACTGGCATACTGTTATGTTCAGTACTACTGTCCTCCCTTCCACTGGTATACTGTTATGTTCAGTACTACTGTCCTCCCTTCCACTGGTATACTGTTATGTTCAGTACTACTGTCCTCCCTTCCACTGGTATACTGTTATGTTCAGTACTACTGTCCTCCCTTCCACTGGTATACTGTTATGTTCAGTACTACTGTCCTCCCTTCCGCTGGTATACTGTTATGTTCAGTACTACTGTCCTCCCTTCCACTGGTATACTGTTATGTTCAGTACTACTGTCCTCCCTTCCACTGGTATACTGTTTATGTTCAGTACTACTGTCCTCCCTTCCACTGGTATACTGTTATGTTCAGTACTACTGTCCTCCCTTCCACTGGTATACTGTTATGTTCAGTACTACTGTCCTCCCTTCCACTGGTATACTGTTATGTTCAGTACTACTGTCCTCCCTTCACTGGCATACTGTTATGTTCAGTACTACTGTCCTCCTTCCACTGGTATACTGTTGTTCAGTACTACTGTCCTCCTTCCACTGGTATACTGTTATGTTCAGTACTACTGTCCTCCCTTCCACTACTGTTATGTTCAGTACTACTGTCCTCCCTTCCACTGGTATACTGTTATGTTCAGTACTACTGTCCTCCCTTCCACTGTCATACTACTGTTCTCCTGCTGTACTACTGTCCTCCCTTGTTACTGTATGTTCAGTACTACTGTCCTCCCTTCCACTGGTATACTGTTATGTTCAGTACTACTGTCCTCCCTTCCACTGGTATACTGTTATGTTCAGTACTACTGTCCTCCCTTCCACTGGTATACTGTTATGTTCAGTACTACTGTCCTCCCTTCCACTGGTATACTGTTATGTTCAGTACTACTGTCCTCCCTTCCACTGGTATACTGTTATGTTCAGTACTACTGTCCTCTCTTCCACTGGTATACTGTTATGTTCAGTACTACTGTCCTCCCTTCCACTGGTATACTGTTATGTTCAGTACTACTGTCCTCCCTTCCACTGGCAAGCTGAAAATGTCCCAACTGTCATGTTCATCTCATAACGGTTTTCTTTCTCTTTCTGTCATCTGGTGGTATTAGCAAGACTGTGAAAACAGTCTGGACAACTCCTCCTTCTCTCTCTGTCTCTCTCTCTGCCTCTCTCTCTCTACTCTCTCTGCCTCTCTCTCTTCTCTCTCTCTGCCTTTCATCTCTCTCTCTCTCTGCCTCTCTCTCTTCTCTCTCTTCCTCTCTCCACTTTCTCTGCCTCTCTCCGCTCTCTCTGCCTCTCTCTCTGCCTCTCTGACTGTCTCTCACTTCTCTCTCTCTGCCTCTCTCTCTGCCTCTCTGACTGTCTCTCACTTCTCTCTCTCTGCCTCTCTCTCTTCTCTCTCTCTGCCTCTCTCTTCTCTCTCTCTGCCTCTCTCTTTTCTCTCTCTGCCTCTCTCCCCTCTCTCTGCCTCTCTCTCTTCTTTCTCTCTGCCTCTCACTTCTCTCTCTCTCTCCAGTTAATGTCACTTCTCCCAGCTCTTACTGACACCTACCCATGAGCCCCCTATGTTTCCATTTACTGCAACAAACATACTCACCCGCTGAGCACCGACTGACAAACATCCTCACCCGCTGAGCACCAACTAACAAACATCCTCACCCGCTGAGCACCGACTGACAAACATCCTCACCCGCTGAGCACCGACTGACAAACATCCTCACCCGCTGAGCACCGACTGACAAACATCCTCACCCGCTGAACACCGACTGACAAACATCCTCACCCGCTGAGCACCGACTGACAAACATCCTCACCCGCTGAGCACCGACTGACAAACATCCTCACCCGCTGAGCATCGACTGACATCCTCACCCGCTGAGCATCGACTGACATCCTCACCCGCTGAGCACCGACTGACAAACATCCTCACCCGCTGAGCACCGACTGACAAACATCCTCACCCGCTGAGCACCGACTGACAAACATCCTCACCCGCTGAGCACCGACTGACAAACATCCTCACCCGCTGAGCACTGACGTTGAAAAGTAGTCTAAATTGGGTCAGTCCGCCCTGGCCGGACCAAATCTGAACCAATCATAGACGCCTATGTTTCACAAGTTTGGACAGCATAGTACAGCACAGTAGAGAATAGTACAGTGGAGTACAGAATAGTAAAGTAAAGAACTAGAGCATTGTAGAGTACAAATATAGAGTACTGTACTGTACAGTAGAATAGAGTTCAGTACAGTACATAAGAACACAATAGAGTAGAGTACAGTATAATGTATTGTTGTACTGTACTGAACATATCTACTCTACTGTACTGTACTCTTCTGTACTGTACTGAACATATCTATTTTACTGTACTGAACTCTTCTGTACTGAACATATCTACTTTACTGTACTGTACTGAACTCAACTGTACTGTACTGAACTCCACTGTACTGTGATGTCCAAACCTGTAAAACAAACGTCTATGATTGGTCTGGACTAGGGCTGTTGCGGTGACCGTATTACCGCCACACCGGCTGTCACGAGTCATGAAGGCAGTCAAATTCCACATGACCGGTTAGTCACGGTAATTAGGCTTCTCCAAGCTCTGATGCTGCTGATGGTCATTAGTAGCCTACCAAACTTGCTAACTTCCTGGTACTCAGCACTCTATTGGCCCTCTAATCACTCTGACATCAATGCAAATGTAATCGAAAATCTAGTCAAATACTTCTTGAGAGCCCATAAGCTCATGTTGCGCAACATTTCTATAGGCTATGCAATTGCGCAAGAGAAAACAGAGTGATGGCCTCTATTAAAAAGAGGAGGATCCCAGCAGCTTTCTATAGGCTTTTTATATTTATTTCTCAACATTCCTAATATTAAGCACATTGCTTCACTTTACAACAGGAGTATAGCTTACCTGGCTGACATGAAAATGAACCACAGGAAAAGCGTCCTCCATTCGCTATTTAAGTACATCGATAACGTGTATTCTTTTCCCGCTGCTCCTGTTTCGATACAGGGGCATGATAATGGTCCATTCTAAATCAAAACTAATTTCAAACATATTAGTTAGTATATGTAAAGACAAGATTAAACCAATAGTCTGATGGGTGACAATATTAGCCTATCACTTGTGAATTATATATTATCACTTGTGAATGATGCCCAGCTTAAGGCAATGCCTTTTTTTTTTGACTTTTTCTAATCATAGTCGCAAACCTCATGTAGCCCAGCCCATAGGCCTATATGTTTTGATAAGGTTTGTATCACAACTAAAGTGGCCAAATAACTTCTTAAAAGGAAGCACATTAATCCTCTTTACAACGGGTGTAGAGCCTTACGCAGCAATTTGCACACAGCAGTAGGCTATAAGCGCGAATGTTCCATTAGCGGGAAAACACCACTATCAAAAGTGATCACAAATGCATTATGCATGTAATGCTTTTATTATAAAGGTGCATTTTTATGGTGATGTTGTTTAGAATATTTGTTTCTCGCACAGAATAGAAAAGGTCAACTTTTGTACTATGGGGGATAGTAGGTAGACATAGGCTAGTGATTTTGCTGTTCGTTAGGCCTACTCATCTTGTTGGCTGACGAAAAGTACATGTGGGCAGTTCTTCCAATATCTTCAATTTGCACCTAGGAATTGGATAAGGATGCGCGCTGTTGCATCTCTGATGTGTCTGTCTTCACTTGTAGCCTATGAGAAAGACCTGATCACGTGATGGAGAGCCATGTGAGTGAGAGGTGCTTCGGCGCAGGCAGCACTCAGGGAGAAGGGCTGCAAAAGGCATGGATTTTTTTAGGGTGCATTATGGCCACACAAAGGGGATGCCCCCGGGAAATGTGAGGTATTATCAAGTGGTTCTCATTGTGAATGAGAGAATGATGAAGTGTGTACAGCCTGCGCAAAAAAGAGCAGAGCTCATGCCTTTCAAGCGAATTTTTCAAATCATCATTAGAGTCCCATCATGCAGCTTTACAATGTATTAAAAATCTAAACAAACAACGTTTGTAGAACAACTAAAGTTACTTCAATAACTCTAAATTAAGCATATAGGAGTACCTATTTCTTTGTTAACCGCTCAACACAGAATAGCCACATGTGCACACTCCCTCAAATCGTTTGGAGAAAATATCCTTTCTATTTTATTCAGCTTTATTCAGTTGTATTCTTCATACTATAAAATAATATGAAATAATGCTTTGGAATTCTAAGCAAATCTTGTCTGCTAAATTAACTAGTGTAGCCCACAGCCATATGGCATAGCCAGATCAGGACCCAACATAAGGACAACTAATTTTCTTCATATCATGCTTCTTTAGACCTGTCTAAAATAAATAATGGCTTTATTGTGAAGGTGTAGGCCATATTACATGGATTTATTAGACTTTTTAAAATGTAGATGTTCCAAAGGTCTGCATCAGCTTGTAGGAAGCCAGGAGATGTGATAGGTGTTTATATTAATTAATGGTCAATTACAGTGAGACCGACAGTTATTTGCTTGACAATCACCGGCTGACAAAATTTTGTGATTGCCACAGCTCTAGTACGAACCAACCAAATTTGGTATTTTTTTGGGGGGGAGGAGCTCATTAGAATAAAAGCCAGTGTGTAGAATAATTCCCAAATATGCAAAGGAGGATATTACATATTTCTACCTTTGTGTACCTATTCAGGATACATCACCAGAGAATGAGATTCATAATTATGCATTTGTATAGTACAGATCAGGTTGTAATTCCAGTAGCAGATGTAGTTCAATAACCAAAAGAGATTGTTTCTAACTCAAGCTGTCATGTCATAGCTGACATCTGAATCTTAATTCAAAGTATTTATTTAAGACATATATTTTTGAAAACATGGTCACATGGGAGATTTTTTTTGTCAAATCTTCTGTGGATGTTTTTACAATTAGTCCTTGTGCATAGAGGTGGATGGTTTGTTAAACTTTGAAATCAATGTTTTTTGTTTGGTAACATTTTGAAGTGAAACATCAGAGTCTCAGCGTAATTGAGTGGAATTGCCCTTAACAAAATCTACAAACGTTATACAACACACACACACACTTGACTTCTCCGTCTGTAGTCCATGCTCTGTGTTTTTACTCCTCTCTGTAATTCGCTTTTTTTCTCTCTCCCTCGTTTCTCTCCTTCCTTTGTTTATGTTTCTCATCAGGTTGGACCAGCCCAAACCAGCATTTTTCAGTAAAAGTTTTTTTGTTTACGTGTGTGTGCGTGTGTGCGTGCGTGCGCGTGCGTGCGTGCAGGCATTCTTGTACATGTGTGTGAGTGCAATGATAGGTACGGTACCAGTCAAAAGTTTGGACACACCTACTCATTCAAGGGTTTTTCTTTATTTTTACTATTTTCTACATTGTTGAATAATAGTGAAGACATCAAAACTATGAAATAACACATGGAATCATGTAGTAACCAAAAAAGTGTTAAACAAATCAAAATCTTTTTTATATTTTAGATTCTTCAAAGTAGCCACCCGTTGCCTTGATGACAGCTTTGCACACTCTTGGCATTCTCTCAACCAGCTTCATGAGGTAGTCACCTGGAATGCACTTCAATTAACATGTGTGCCTTGTTAAAAGTTAATTTGTGGAATTTCTTTCCATCTTAATGCGTTTGAGCCAATCAGTTGTGTTGTGACAAGGTAGGGGTGGTATACAGAAGATAGCCCTATTTGGTAAAAGACCAATTCCATATAATGGCAAGAACAGCTCAAATAATCAAAGCGAAACGACAGTCCATCATTACTTTAAGACATGAAGGTCAGCCAATCAGGAACATTTCAAGAACTTGGAAAGTTTCTTCAAGTGCAGTCAATATAACCATCAAGCGCTATGATGAAACTGGCTCTCATGAGGACCTCCACAGGAAAGGAAGACCCAGAGTTACCTTTGCTGCAGAGGATAAGTTCATTAGAGTTACCAGCCTTAAGAATTGCAGTCCAAATAAATGCTTCACAGAGTTCAAGTAACAGACACATCTCAACTTCAACTGTTCAGAGGAGACTGCGTGAATCAGGCCTTCATGCTTGAATTGCTGCAAAGAAACCACTACTAAATGACACCAATAAGAAGAAGATGCAGTGGCTTGCGGCTTGTGGCTTGTGTAAAGCAAATGATACAACTCCCCCAAAAATCCATTTAAATTACAGGTTGTAATGCAACAAAATAGGAAAAACACCAAGGGGAGTGAATACTTTTGCAAGGCACTGCACTTGCTTGGCCTAGGAAACACAAGCAATGGACATTAGAACTGTGGAAATCTGTCCTTTGGTCTGATGAGTCCAAATTTTAGATTTTTGGTTCCAGCCACTATGTCTTTGTGAGATGCAGAGTAGGTGAACTGATTATCTCTGGCATCAAAGTCAAAGTCATCATTATTAGTCAGTTGTACAACCTAATGCCTTCAACTGAAATGTCTTCCGCATTTAACCCAACCCCTCTGAATCAGAGAGGTGTGGGGGGCTGCCTTAATCGACATCCACGTCTTCGGCGCCCAGGGAACAGTGGGTTAACTGCCTTGTTCAGGGTGTATGAACAAAAGATTTTTACCTTGTCAGCTCGGGGATTCGAACTTGCAACCCTCCGGTTACAAGTCCAACGCTCTAACCACTAGGCTACCTGCCGCCCTATGTGTGGTTCCCACTGTGAAGCATGGAGGAGGAGGTGTGGTAGTGTGGGGGTGCTTTGCTGGTGACACTGTCATGATTTATTTAGAATTCAAGGCACACTTAACCAGCATTGCTACCACAGCATTCTGCAGCGATACGCCTTCCCATCTGGTTTGCACTTAGTGGGACTATCATTTGTTTTTCAACAGGACAATGACCCAACACACCTCCTGGCTGTGTAAGGGCTATTTGACCAAGAATGAGAGTGATGGAGTGCTGCATCAGATGACCTGGCCTCCACAATCACCCGACCTCAACCCAATTGAGATGGTTTGGGATGAGTTGGCCCGCTGCGTGAAGGCAAAGCAGCATACACGTGCTCAGCATATGTGGGAACACCAGGTGAAGCTTGTTGAGAGAATGCTAAGAGTGTGCAAAGCTGTCATCAAGGCAAAGGGTGGCTACTTTGAAGAATCTAAAATATAAAAAAGATTTTGATTTGTTTAACACTTTTTTGGTTACTACATGATTCCATATGTGTTATTTCGCAGTTTTGATGTCTTCACTGTTATTCTACAATGTAGAAAATAGTAAAATATAGAAAAACCCTTGAATGAGTAGGTGTTCTAACTTTTGACTGGTACTGAATGTCTCCTGTACTTTGCACACAGTTTGTGCCTCACCAGAGCGATCTTGTGTTGCATCATCACACTGCTCTAGTGACTCCCTCGTCCTAGACCAGTGCAACTCACCCACCCTGCTCTCCACAACCATGACCTAATCTATATCTATGATGAAGCGCCCTACACACACACACACACACACACACACACACACACACACACATACATACATACTGTACATATACACACGCACACCAGATGACACATTCCCTCATTGACCTTTGACCTCCCCCTTGTGTTTGTGTGTGTATAGGGTTCTTCATCAAAGGTGTAGATTAGGTGAGGGTTGTGGAGAACAGAATGGTCCCTCCCCTCTGCCCATGACCTCCATGTCACCCCTGTGACCTTGAGGTCACCCCTGAGATGCTCTCATCAATCAGCCGATTTGTTTACTGTAATGGATTAATCTGATTAGGTTACCAGAGATGGAGGTAGGAGAGGAGAAGGGGGCAGCGAGATTGGGGTCATGGATGGGGGAGGGTCATTAAAGTTCCTCTTGTGGTGTGTAACATGCATGTGCTACGTCATGTTGCAGGTTGATGGTCAGGCTTTGCGGAGCTTTGTGTTTATCCGATTGTTTGTCAGTACAGAATACTGTCACTCCTCTCCTCTTCTCCCTGTCTTTACACTCTCCTACCGTTTACACTCTCCTACCCTTTACACTCTCCTACCCTTTACACTCTCCTACCCTTTACACTCTCCTACCCTTTACACTCTCCTATCTACTCCTCCATTTTCTAGCCACCTAATAATAATAATGAGAATAATGATGATAATAATAATGAGAATAGTAATGAGAATAATAATAATGATGATGATAATAATAATGAGAATAGTAATGAGAATAATAATAATAATGATGATAATAATAATGAGAATAGTAATGAGAATAATAATAATGATGATGAGAATAGTAATGAGAATAATAATAATGATGATGATAATAATAATGAGAATAGTAATGAGAATAATAATAATGATGATGATAATAATAATGCTAACAATAATAATGAGAATGATAATGATAAAAGTAATGATAATAATACATTGGATTTCAAGAGACTTTCAAGATAGAACAAGGACATCGTACAACAAGGACACGTGCTCTCTTTCTTCTCTCTCCCTCTCCCTCTCCCTCTCTCCTCCCTATTCCTCACGTGACTGTATAGTAGAACATTGATTGCATCCCAAATGGAAACCTATTCCTTATATGGTGTACTTTGGGCCCTGGTCAAAAGTAGTGCATGAAATAGGGAATAGAGTGGCCTTTGGTATGCTGCCTATGTCTCTTTGTGTTCTGTATCTCTGTGTCAGTGTGCCAGTCTAGCCCAGTTCTCCAGTGCACTCTGACCCCTAGTTAGGTTGTGTTGTGTCACGGCTGAGATAACACAACTCTGACTGTAAATAGCTGCCACACACACAACGGCCTGGTTACTGTAGCCGGAGAACACACGCTGCTAGACGACAGGCAACACTGAGCTGTCAGGTAGAACTTGTTCTCTAAATATTAGTGATATTGTTTTCTATTTTATATATATATATATATATATATATATATATATATATATATATATATATATATTCAAGTTAGAATGGTCTGTGAAGTCTTTGTTTTTTGTTGGAGTATTAGGCGTTTTGACTCGTAGGTAGTTACTGAGGTGTGTATGTGAAGGTGTGGTTGTGTGGAGGTAGGAGGGAGTGTTGTGTGTTTTTGACAATGAAGAAGTATGTTTGTGTGTCAGTGAGAGATGTGTTACTTGCAACATAACCACTGTACTTTGTGTGCGTGCTTAGCTCTGGGGAGTGTTTACGAGAGAAACTCTGTCTGAGTGTGTGTGTGTTTGTTTTCACAAGCGTGTGTGTCTGGAGGGCAACGGGTGCACTGTGACCTCCTCTCAGTGTGTGTGTGTGTGTGTCTGCAGGCTTGTCTGTCTCCTCTCAGACAATGTAACCTGATCCCACTCCTTTGAATCAAGGAGCAGACCTCAAGACCCTCTCTCCCCCTCTCTGACTGTCTGCATCTCTTCTTTCATCCCCTACTCCCTCCCCTCTCACTCCACTCCCCTTGACCCTCACCCTTATCTTCCCTCCCCTTTCTTCTCTCTCTCTAAATTGGAACCCAGTGGCTGTACACTAACATGCTATACATGACGTCAGAGCTCAGGGTCTCTATTTCACAGCTCTGTATGAGTTTTGACTGACAGCCGTGATAAACTTGAGCAGCGCGCGAGACAAGAAGTTGCCCCCAATCCCTCCCGCTAATTGAGCAACTTTTGCAAGTGTTTTGTCGTCTGAGTGAGGGACGTGCTGTAAAATGAAGAGTTGACTCTATGTATTTTGAAAGATGACGCGTTGAGGATTATAATAAATGCCGCTTTGATGCCGTACAAGCAAGCCAAACACCTGTGAGTCCAAATGTGCACTTCACATTTCCATATCATAAAACTGATGTCATATACAGTGTCAACGTTTATGATCACAATGTTTGATCCACAGTTACAGGAGGGCATGTCGTTCTACCCTGGCTTGTTCTGAACCGAATGAGCCTATGTTTGTTGCATATGAACGCACTTCTGACTCCATTCTATGCGCACCAAAATTATGATCTGCTTCTCTGTGAAAACCTAACACCGTAAGATTGTATTTGATCATTTAGCAGTCAGGTTGGCAATAGAACACACTTTCAAATTATGCCTACCTGACCCAGATTGCGATTTATAATGGACCGTTTTTGGATTGGGTAAATTGTGTGTTGGCAGGGATGCAAGGCTGTGTTCCAAACAAAACAACTGCAAATGTTCTTGCTCTAGTTCCTCAACGGCACAGCTACGAGAGTTCAAAAAATCACCTTATAGTTGAAGACTCTTCTTTGAGTCATGAAAGTGCATTGAAATGATTTAGGAACTGTGCCCAGTTTGGAGAGGTGTGTGTGTGGTCACTTGGAGACACCAGTTAGTCCTCTCACGTTTTTTCCGCTTATGTTGCACCTACTCAACATTTTCCAAGAATATTCTTTAATGTTACTGAATGTATCCAGAGTATTTTCAGATTTGGTGATCAGCAAATGCGGGCGAAAAGTCCAGTAAATGTAAAATGCGCATCAAATCAACGGTGTCTCGTTTTGGATTCGGTTTTGTGTCTGGTCAACCGTTGTGTCCTCACCTTTCGCCTAATCATTTTCCCATTATCTCCAAACTGCTACCAGGTTATGTATATGCTTTCGTCTGTAAGAAACCCTATCACTATAGCCCTATCACTATTCGCCAATTCCCACCAGGGTAAAGGTTAATCATATCTAGTAGGAACAATAGCTTTAAAGTGAGGCGTTTATTATCTGACCACTGAGAAATGAATTGCTCATAATCTCCCATTTACAAGCTCTACTGTTCACTTGAAGACTGCAGTTCTTCATAATAAGATGTTTAATATACAGCTGCTATATTATATTGATGAGTTGTAGATCATGGGGAACTGTAATTGAATAGATGGGAGGCTTAAACGGATATGACTGACTATACACTCAGCGAGGAAGAGAAAGAAAGGACCGGGGAGAGAAAGAGGGAAGGAAAGAGAGGAGAGCAGGTACTAAACATTTGGCGTCATAAATAAAATGACAGGAATCATTGGGGCGTGCGAGCCAGTGCTCAGGATAGCGTGAAATCTGGCTTCACCGCCTTCTCTCTCTCTCTCTCTTCCTCCATCCACACCTAGGTCTCTCTACCGCCCTTCCACCCAACCTTCTCTCTTTCCTTCCTCCCCCTCTCTCTGTAGAGGGTAATTGAGGTGTATGACCTTGCTGTGGGCCTCAGCAGGTGTGAGGTATGGAGGGATGGAAGGAGGGAGGCTGAGTTGGACACTAGCCCTCCGGCCATAAACTGTGGGTGTTTGTGATATATATATATATATATACACTACTGTTAAAAAGTTTGGGGTCACTTAGAAATGTCCTTGTTTTTGAAAGAAAAGCACATTTTTGGTCCATTAAAATAACATCAAATTGATCAAAAATACAGTGTAGACATTGTTAATGTTGTAAATGACTATTGTAGCTGGAAATGGCAGATTGTTCATGGAAAATCTACATAGGCGTACAGAGGCCCATTATCAGCAACCATCACTCCTGTGTTCCAATGGCACGTTGTGTTAGCTAATCCAAGTTTTCCAAAGGCTGATTGATCATTAGAAAACCCTTCTGCAATTATGTTAGCAGAGCTGAAAACTGTTGTCCTGATTAAAGAAGCAATAAAACTGGCCTTCTTTAGACTAGTTGAGTATCTGGAGCATCAACATTTGTGGATTTGATTACAGGCTCAAAATGTCCGGAAACAAATAACTTTCTTCTGAAAGTCGTCAGTCTATTCTTGTTCTGAGAAATGAAGGCTATTCCATGCCAGACATTGCCAAGAAACTGAAGATCTCGTACAACGGTGTGTACTACTCCCTTCACAGAACAGCGCAAACTGTCTCTAACCAGAATAGAAAGTGGGAGGCCCCGGTGCACAACTGAGCAAAAGGACAAGTACATTAGAGTGTCTAGTTTGAGAAACAGACGCCTCACAAGTCCTCAACTGGCAGCTTCATTAAATAGTACCCGCAAAACACCAGTCTCAACGTCAACAGTGAAGAGGCGACTCCAGGATGCTGGCCTTCCTTTGTGCGCCACCGATGGGGTGGGCCCAGCGTCGTCCAGGTTAGGGGAGGGTTTGGTCGGAAGGGATGTTCTTGTCCCATCGCGCACTAGCGACTCCTGTTGCGGGCCGGGAGCAGTGCACGCTGGTGTATGGTGGTGTATGGTCGCCAGGTTTATGGTGTTTCCTCCGACTCATTGGTGCGGCTGGCTTCCGGGTTAAGTGGGCATTGTGTCAAGAAGCAGTGCGGCTTGGTTTGGTTGTGTTTCGGAGGACGCACGGCTCTCGACCTTCACCTCTCCCAAGTCCGTACGGGAGTTGCAGCGATGAGACAAGACTGGAACTACCAATTGGGGAGAAAAAGGGGTAAAAAAGAAATAAATACAAAAAAATAAGATTACACAGACCCCGAAAAAATTGAAAACAAATCCAATTTTGATAAACTCCCGTATCTATTGGGTGAAGTACCACAGCAGCAAGATTTGTGACCTGTTGCCACAAGAAACGGGCAACCAGTGAAGAACAAGCACCATTGTAAATACAACCTATATTCATGTTTATTTATTTTCCCTTTTGTAACTATTTGCACATAATTACAACACTGTATTAATATGACATTTGAAATGTCTTTATTATTTTGGAACTTTTGTGAGATTTTTATTGTTTATTTCACTTTTGTTTATTCTCTATTTCACTTGCTTTGGCAATGTAAACATATGTTTCCCAAGCCAATAAAGCCCCTTCAATTGAATCGAAATGTATATAGTCCAGGGCTGTCTATCTGGCTGTGGATAGGTGTGTGTTTTGTTAGCATTTTAGTGAGAGAAAAATGTGTAAGTGACAATATGTGTGTATAATAAATGTGTGTGTGTGTGTTTGCGTCTCTTCTTCAAAGCAGTGTCAAACAGAACAGCCGTGTGATTTCACACACACCTCTCTCCTCCCCTCCCCCCTCTCTTTCAATTCAATTTCAATTTAAGGGCTTTATTGGCATGGGACATATATGTTAACTTTGAAGTAGACAATAAACAGAAGTGAAATAAAAAATGAACAGTGAACATTACACTCTCTCTCTGGCTGCATAGTATCTGTCATGTCAATGGGTTCTGTCGAACTAGTAACCTTCCCCCTATCACTCCCTTCTTCTCTCTCTCTCTCTCTCTCTCTCTCTCTCTCTCTGTCATCTGCTTCATCTCGTTGTGTTTAAGTATCTGCCTCCCTCTCTCCTTCCTTTCCTCCCTCCCTTCTCTCTGTCGGTTCAGTAAATATTCTCTCGCTCCACCAGCAGGCAGCTCGCTGTGCAAACACACTTACAGATCATCACTCTCTGATATACATGCATTAAACTGACTCTGTACATACATTCATATAATATGAATAATATAATATCATACCCACGCTCCTCCTTCCTGTCTAGCACATACAGCTGTGTGTAGGTGTGTGTTTGTGTGTGTGATGAAGAAAGCAGTGTAAGCCCTACGGCTCCTCCCTCCAGGGAGAGACAGACAGGTGGGAGGGATATTTAGTTCCGCCTCATTTCCCCTGCCCTCTTGCAGTTGGGCAAGGACACACACACACACACACGCACATGCACATACACACACTTACAGATGCATACATATGTAGGATCTTAATTTGAGCCAGTTTGCTACAGCCGGAAAATAATCCTGCAGCAACAGGAAATGTGAATTATTATGTGGATAATAATTAATGGACATTTTTCGTTAGGGCAAAACAAGTCTGATTTAAAGTGGAAATTACAAACTTTAGAAGCCTTTTTAAACATTGAATACACTACAAGTTTGTATTTCCTGCTGTGCAGGAAAATTCTCAGCAATAGAAGAGTTAAGATCCTACACCTGTAGACCTCAATTCAGGTTGTAGGACTGTGTTCACAAAGGCATAGTAAGGCAGTTGAGTGTGTGTGAAATGTATATATTACTCCATATTTCATACTCATAGCCAGACACACACACACACACACACGGCCCCGACACTCTGTTGGATAATTTATCCCGGACATGACAGGACTCATATTGACATTTTTCATGTAGTGTCAAAGGTACAATTCACTCAGTGGTGATGGGGGGGACGTTAATAACCGCGACACCGGGTAGGGCTGTGCTGTGATTGGTGTGATGTAGTCACAGTGTTTATAAGGCATTGATCCTATAAACATAGGAGAGGTTATGTTCTCTCTAGCCAATGTTTAGCCAATCTTTCTCTCTCTGTCACTCTCTCTGCCCCCTCTCTCTCTCTCTCTCTCTCTCCCCTTCTCCCTCCCACCTCTCTCTGTCTGATGGTTATCCCTCTTTATCCATCTCTCCTCTCTGTCTCTCTTCTGGTCTTTAATGTGATATGGGTGTCTGGTTGGTGATTTAGAGGGGGCCCAAGGGAAGCTCTGTGTGTGTGTGTGTGTGTGTGCGTGTGTGTGCGCGCGTGTGCATGCATGCGCTCCCGCTTCCTTTTAACTCTGACTGACACGGCCCCTTTAAGAACCTGGCGGGCAGACAGAACCTGACGGGCAGGCAGAACCTGGTTACAGAGCTAGGTAGAGAGAGGTATTTCTCTACAGGGGAGAGGGAGAGTGTCTTGTACAATGTGAGGTTGTGTGTGTTTAGTAGTGCGTTTGAATGTGTGTGGCGTTAGTATGTTTTATGTGTGAGTGTGTGTGTGGTCCTCTGATGATTGTATAAACAGCATGTGGGGATCATGTGCGGTGTGTGAAGATAAAGAGGTCCTTTGTGTTAATGTGTGTTTGAGTGTCAACAGATGGGGCTGTAGCAGATGGGGATTGGGATGGAGCACACCACTGTCTCACACACACACACACACACATGTATACAGTATACACACACACACATGCATCCACACACACACACACACACACACACACACACAATTTAGGCCTGTGGATTTAACATTCCCTTTTTCAACAAAGTGATCTGCATGGGGTTCCATCATGATTGTACAGGTATCATTTTACAGTCTGTGAGGTTAGGGAGAATACAGTACAGCAGTATTACTAAATCAGACCTATTCGATTAGAGTCTATAGTGGGTATGTGACTGTAGCATGTATTCTTATTGTGCAACTGAGAAGGCAGCAGTTTGTCTGAGACCGGTATGTGGGCTTGGAAGGGCATGTCTGACTGGTTGGTCACACACACGCGCCTGCATGTGCGCACACACACACACACACACACAGAGGGGTTGGGTTAAATGCAGGAAAGACACATTGCAGTTGAATGCATTCGGTTGGACAACTGACTGGGTATCCTCCTTTCCTTCCCCTGTGAGTATGTCCCCTCAGGCAGTTATTTTAAGCCCTCCTTCTCACACGTATCTCGTAGCCCTGACTGAGAGTATGACAAACACACGCATACACACACGCATACACACACATGACATTACAGACTACAACAAGTCCGGAAACTAAGACAGTTTATTGTTTTATTAGCAACATTAGGTTTACTGCAGACGTTGCTGCCTCAGGACACATTGCTCTAAGAGAGAGAGAGAGAGTGTGTGTGTGTGTGTGTGTGTGTGTGTGTGTGTGTGTGTGTGTGTGTGTGTGTGTGTGTGTGTGTGTTTGACGTGTGCGGACATGTCAGCAGCTCTGCCAGGTAAAAACAACCGTGTGCTCACAGACTAGTGCTGACAGTGAGGACTACGGTCATGTGTTGTGGAGTTGACAGTCATGTCTTCAGACAGAGATCACAGCAGAAGAGCAGTTTATACACTATTAAATCAAATCAAACTTTATTTGTCACATGCGCCGAATGTTGCCTGTAATCCATGGCTTCTGGTTGGGATATGTACGTACGGTCACTGTGGGGACGACGTCGTCAATGCACTTATTGATGAAGCCAATGACTGAGGTGGTATACTCCTTAATGCCATTGGATGAATCCTGGAACGTATTCCAGTCTGTGCTAGCAAAACAGTCCTGTAGCGTAGCATCCCCGCCATCTGACCACTTCTGTATTAAGCGAGTCACTGGTATATCCTGCTTTAGTTTCTGCTTGTAAGCAGGAATCAGGAGGATAGAATTATGGTCAGATTTGCCTAATGGAGGGTGGGGGAGAGCTTTGTATGCATCTCTGTGTGTAGAGTAAAGGTGGTCTGGAGTTTTCTTTTCTCTGTTTGCACATGTGACATGCTGGTAAAAATTCTGTAAAACGGATTTAAGTTTGCCCGGCCACTAGGAGCGCCGCTTCTGGGTGAGCATTTTCTTGTTTGCTTATGGGCTTATAGAGTTGGTTGAGAGCGGTCTTAGTGCCAGCATCGGTCTGTGGTGGTAAATATACGGCTATGAATAATATAGATGAGAACTCTCTTGGTAGATAGTGTGGTCTACAGCTTATCATAAGGTACTCTACCTCATGCGAGCAATACCTCGATACTTCTTTAATATTAGACATCACACACCAGCTGTTATTGACAAAAAGACACACACCCCCACCCCTTGTCTTACCAGATGTAGCTTCTCTGTTCTGCCGGTGCATGGAAAATCCCACCAGCGCTATATTGTCTGTGTCGTCGTTCCGCCACGACTCTGTGAAACATAGGATATTACAGTTCTTAATGTCCCATTGGTAGGATTCTCATAATCGTAGGTCATCCATTTTATTTTCCAATGATTGCATGTTAGCAAGTAGAACGGAAGGCAGTGGGAGTTTACTCGCTCGCCTACGGATTCTCAGAAGGCAGCCCGATCTGTGTCCTCTTATCCTCCGTCTTTTCTTCACGCGAATAACAGGGGTCTGGGCCTGTTTCCGGGAGAGCAGTATATCCTTCTCGTTGGACTCGTCAAAGGAAAAAGTTTCTTCCAGTCCGTGGTGAGTTTTCCCTGTTCTCATGTCCAGAAGTTATTTTAGGTCATAAGAGACGGTAGCAGCAACATTATGTATAAAATAAAATAAATTAAGTTACATACAACGCAAAAAAACGGAACTAAATAGCACTATTTATTACAGGCATGTAAAATGTCAGCCATCATCTTCGGCGCCATTTTTTATTATACCATGGCATTGTTGAATACTCCTTTCTGATTGGCTTGAAGGGCATTCTAGAGCGTGCATTATTTCCCTATAACGCACAATATTTTTGCACGGTACAATTCAATGGCTATAGTTCATTTTCCATGTTTTGTTTGAGTTGCTTTTTAAAAGCAAAAGTCGAATTGATAATGGTATTGGTATTGTTGAATTCGATTTTCATAATAGCAAGCTAGGACTGATAGTTTGGTTAGCTAAACTAGCAAGTCTGTTTGGTTACCACGGCAACTACTCCTAGCTAGCTACTTCAGTGGATGTTGAAGAGATTTCTACCTGCAAATGAACATATTTCTTTTGTGTTAAATTATATCCATGGTATAAAAGGGATAATCAACTCGGGACTCTCTGGAAAATAGGTCAGTCCCACTCCGCGCTAACACACCTTCCAAGCCTTTCTTTATTGGTCATACAAATCAAATCAAATCAAATTGTATTCCTCACATGCGTCGAATACAACAGGTGTAGACCTTGCCGTTAAATGCTTATTTACAAGCCCTTAACCAACAATGATTTAAGAAGTGTTAAGTAAAAAATAGATAAGTAAAACATTTAAAATAAAAGTAACACATAATTAAACCGCAGCAGTAAAACATTTTATACAAAAGAGGTTACAAATAAGGCGAATAAACAATTGGTTACCGGGTCGTAAAACGGCAGCCTTCTCCTTCGGCGGCATTCTTTATAGAGCGCATAGCCCCTCGTTGATTATACCATGTCTAGCATTGTGTTAGTAGACACTAGACGGGTATATAGGGCCTGGGGCAATACTGGAAACCAGTGTGTAATGGAGTTGATATACTGTATAAAACGGAGCTGCAGTGTCATGTGTAATGGAGTTGATATATAAAACGGAGCTGCAGTGTCGTGTAATGGAGTTGATATATAAAACGGAGCTGCGGTGTCATGTGTAATGGAGTTGATATATAAAACGGAGCTGCAGTGTCATGTGTAATGGAGTTGATATATAAAACGGAGCTGCAGTGTCGTGTAATGGAGTTGATATATAAAACGGAGCTGCAGTGTCATGTGTAATGGAGTTGATATATAAAACGGAGCTGCAGTGTCATGTGTAATGGAGTTGATATATAAAAAGGAGCTGCAGTGTCATGTGAAATGGAGTTGATATGTAAAACGGAGCTGCAGTGTCATGTGTAATGGAGTTGATATATAAAACGGAGCTGCAGTGTCATGTGCAATGGAGTTGATACAGTGATGGGTATTGGAGTTGACATTGAAAGAGACGTGTATTGGAGTTGACGTCATAGGAAATGTTTTTATGTTGTAAGCGTTAGTGTTAAAGCCATCTACTGTAGTGTGTGTGAGTGTGAGTGTGAGTGTGAGTGTGAGAGAGAGAGAGAGAGAGAGAGAGAGAGAGAGAGAGAGAGAGAGAGAGAGAGAGAGAGAGAGAGAGAGAGAGAGAGAGAGAGAGAGAGAGAGAGAGAGAGAGAGAGAGAGAGAGAGAGAGAGAGAGAGAGAGAGAGAGAGAGAGAGAGAGAGAGAGTTAGCCACACCCACATGAATGAGTGACAGATTTTGAAAGCGTCTTAAGATATTCGTACACACACTTCACAGCTCCGGAGTTTAGCACTCAGGCTCCTGAGCACCTTTCATTGGCCTCTGTCTAGACCTTATTACCAGCTGTTTGTTCCACACTCCTCCCCTCTACACCGCTCCACTCCGTTATGCTCTGTTTTGTTTGTGTGTTTACAGATTCACCCAAGTTGGGCTGCAAAAGATCTTCAGATTTGTTTTGTGTGTGTGTGTGTCTGTCTGTCTGTCTCTGTCTGTCTCCCACATTGTCTATGTGTGGGTGTGAGTCTGGTTGAAACTCTCTGTCTGTCCGTCTGTCTGGCTTTCTGTTTGTGTGTGAGTGTGCATGACTGTGTGTGTAGGAGTGTGTGTCTGTCTGTCTGCGTGTGTGTGTGCATGACTGTGTGTGTAGGAGTGTGTTTGTCTGTCCGTCTGTCTGTGTGCGTGTGCATGACTGTGTGTGTGTGTGTGTGTGTGTGTGTGTGTGTGTGTGGGGGGTTATCTTTGATCTTTGCAGCCCAACTGTGGTCGACCATGACCTTTTCTGAAGACATGTGGCAGAGGTTCACTACCCCAGCACCCCACCACAGTCTACTCCCACGACAACTCTGCCAACAGACCTTGGCTTGCTCCTCCTCCTCCTACACACACACACACACACACACACACACACACACACATCCGAAGAAAACAGACCAACTCTGCCACTCTATCTCACACACACACATTACTTTTCTCAATCTTTCTGTTGTGGTGTCTATGTGAGTGTGTAGAAAAGGGGAGTTAGTTCAGGCTGTGCCCAGAATGTAGCCCTCTGCCTCATGACTTCTGCACACACACTGTCTCTCTACAAGAGACAGGTGTGTGTGTGTGTGTGTGTGTGTGTGTGTGTGTGTGTGTGTGTGTGTGTGTGTGTGTGTGTGTGTGTGTTGTATACAGTCCAGTGCAGGTATGAAGTCTGCTGTCGCAACATGAAAAATGTCTCTGAATCACCACTGACTAAGGTCTCTTGCAGCCAGCCCAAGCATATCATCTGCACACACGCCATGCAGGCTCACACACGCGAGTAGGCACGCTAACACACACACTTTGTTTCCTCAGAGACCGCGTGTGCGCTCTTTGTGAGAGGGGGGGGAGATAGAGAGAGAGAGAATGTGTGTTCAGTCAGTAGCTGTGTTCAGTGGGTCAGTGTGTTCAGTCAGTAGGGGTGGTCAGTGTGTTCATTCAGTAGGGGTGTTCAGTAGGTCAGTGTGTTCAGTCAGTAGCTGTGTTCAGTGGGTCAGTGTGTTCAGTCAGACAGTAGGTGTGTTCAGTCAGTAGGTGTGTTCAGTGGATCAGTATGTACAGTCAGTAGATGTGTTCAGTGGGTCAGTATGTACAGTCAGTAGGTGTGTCCAGTGGGTCAGTATGTACAGTCAGTAGGGGTGGTCAGTGTGTTCAGTCAGTAGCGGTGTTCAGTGGGTCAGTGTGTTCAGTCATACAGTAGGTGTGTTCAGTGGGTCAGTGTGTTCAGTCAGTAGGGGTGTTCAGTGGGTCAGTATGTACAGTCAGTAGGGGTGTTCAATGTGTTCAGTCAGTAGGGGTGGTCAGTGTGTTCAGTCAGTAGCTGTGTTCAGTGGGTCAGTGTGTTCAGTCAGTCAGTAGGTGTGTTCAGTGGGTCAGTATGTTCAGTCAGTAGGTGTGTTCAGTGGGTCAGTATGTACAGTCAGTAGGGGTGGTCAGTGTGTTCAGTCAGTACGGGTGTTCAGTGGGTCAGTGTGTTCAGTCAGTACGGGTGTTCAGTGGGTCAGTGTGTTCAGTCAGTAGGTGTGTTCAGTGGGTCAGTATGTACAGTCAGTAGGGGTGGTCAGTGTGTTCAGTCAGTAGCTGTGTTCAGTGGGTCAGTGTGTTCAGTCAGTAGGGGTGGTCAGTGTGTTCAGTCAGTAGGGGTGGTCAGTGTGTTCAGTCAGTAGGGGTGTTCAGTAGGTCAGTGTGTTCAGTCAGTAGCTGTGTTCAGTGGGTCAGTGTGTTCAGTCAGACAGTAGGTGTGTTCAGTCAGTAGGTGTGTTCAGTGGATCAGTATGTACAGTCAGTAGGTGTGTTCAGTGGGTCAGTATGTACAGTCAGTAGGTGTGTCCAGTGGGTCAGTATGTACAGTCAGTAGGGGTGGTCAGTGTGTTCAGTCAGTAGGTGTGTTCAGTGGGTCAGTGTGTTCAGTCAGTAGGTGTGTCCAGTGGGTCAGTATGTTCAGTCAGTAGGGGTGGTCAGTGTGTTCAGTCAGTAGGTGTGTTCAGTGAGTCAGTGTGTTCAGTCAGTAGCTGTGTTCAGTGGGTCAGTGTGTTCAGTCATACAGTAGGTGTGTTCAGTGGGTCAGTATGTTCAGTCAGTAGGTGTGTTCAGTGGGTCAGTATGTACAGTCAGTAGGGGTGGTCAGTGTGTTCAGTCAGTAGGTGTGTTCAGTGAGTCAGTGTGTTCAGTCAGTAGCTGTGTTCAGTGGGTCAGTGTGTTCAGTCATACAGTAGGTGTATTCAGTGGGTCAGTGTGTTCAGTCAGTAGGTGTGTTCAGTGGGTCAGTATGTACAGTCAGTAGTAGTGTTCAATGTGTTCAGACAGTAGGGGTGGTCAGTGTGTTCAGTCAGTAGCTGTTTTCAGTGGGTCAGTGTGTTCAGTCAGTAGGGGTGGTCAGTGTGTTCAGTCAGTAGGGGTGTTCAGTGGGTCAGTGTGTTCAGTCAGTAGGTGTGTTCAGTGGGTCAGTATGTACAGACAGTAGCGGTGGTCAGTGTGTTCAGTCAGTAGGTGTGTTCAGTGGGTCAGTGTGTTCAGTGGGTCAGTATGTACAGTCAGTAGGGGTGTTCAATGTGTTCAGTCAGTAGGGGTGGTCAGTGTGTTCAGTCAGTAGCTGTGTTCAGTGGGTCAGTGTGTTCTGTCAGTAGGGGTGTTCAGTGGGTCCGTATGTTCAGTCAGTAGCTGTGTTCAATGGGTCAGTGTGTTCAGGCAGTAGCTGTGTTCAGTGGGTCAGTGTGTTCAGTCAGTAGGGGTCGTCAGTGTGTTCAGTCAGTAGGGGTGTTCAGGGGGTCAGTGTGTTCAGTCAGTAGGGGTGTTCAGTGGGTCAGTGTGTTCAGTCAGTAGGGGTGTTCAGTGTGTTCAGTATGTACCGTCAGTAGAGGTGTTCAGTGGGTCAGTGTGTTCAGTCAGTAGGGGTGTTCAGTGGGTCAGTGTGTTCAGTCAGTAGGGGTGTTCAGTGGGTCAGTGTGTTCAGTCAGTAGGTGTGTTCAGTGGATCAGTATGTACAGTCAGTAGGGGTGTTCAATGTGTTCAGTCAGTAGGGGTGGTCAGTGTGTTCAGTCAGTAGCTGTGTTCAGTGGGTCAGTGTGTTCAGTCAGTAGGGGTGGTCAGTGTGGTCAGTCAGTAGGGGTGTTCAGTGGGTCAGTGTTCAGTCAGTAGGTGTGTTCAGTGGGTCAGTATGTACAGTCAGTAGGGGTGTTCAACGTGTTCAGTCAGTAGGGGTGATCAGTGTGTTCAGTCAGTAGGGGTGTTCAGTGGGTCAGTGTGTTCAGTCAGTAGGGGTGGTCAGTGTGTTCAGTCAGTAGCTGTGTTCAGTGGGTCAGTGTGTTCAGTCAGTAGGGGTGGTCAGTGTGTTCAGTCAGTAGGTGTGTTCACTGGGTCAGTGTTCAGTCAGTAGGTGTGTTCAGTGGGTCAGTATGTACATTCAGTAGGGGTGTTCAATGTGTTCAGTCAGTAGGGGTGGTCAGTGTGTTCAGTCAGTAGCTGTGTTCAATGGGTCAGTGTGTTTAGTCAGTAGGGTTGTTCTGTGGGTCCGTATGTTCAGTCAGTAGCTGTGTTCAATGGGTCGGTATGTTCAGTCAGTAGGTGTGTTCAGTAGGTCATTGTGTTCAGTCAGTAGGTGTGTTCAGTGGGTCAGTGTGTTCAGTCAGTAGGGGTGTTCAGTGGGTCAGTGTGTTCAGTCAGTAGGGGTGTTCAGTGGGTCAGTGTGTTCAGTCAGTAGGGGTGTTCAATGTGTTCAGTCAGTAGGGGTGGTCAGTGTGTTCAGTCAGTAGCTGTGTTCAGTGGGTCAGTGTATTCAGTCAGTAGGTGTGTTCAGTGGGTCAGTATGTACAGTCAGTAGGGGTTGTCAGTGTGTTCAGTCAGTAGGGGTGGTCAGTGTGTTCAGTCAGTAGCTGTGTTCAGTGGGTCAGTATGTACAGTCAGTAGGGGTGTTCAGTGGGTCAGTGTGTTGAGTCAGTAGGGGTGGTCAGTGTGTTCAGTCAGTAGGGGTGTTCAGTGGGTCAGTGTGTTCAGTCACTAGGTGTGTTCAGTGGGTCAGTGTGTTCAGTCAGTAGGGGTGTTCAGTGGGTCAGTGTGTTCAGTCAGTAGGGGTGGTCAGTGTGTTCAGTCAGAAGCTGTGTTCAATGGGTCAGTGTGTTCAGTCAGTAGCTGTGTTCAGTGGGTCAGTATGTACAGTCAGTAGGGGTGTTCAGTGGGTCAGTGTGTTGAGTCAGTAGGGGTGGTCAGTGTGTTCAGTCAGTAGGGGTGTTCAGTGGGTCAGTGTGTTCAGTCACTAGGTGTGTTCAGTGGGTCAGTGTGTTCAGTCAGTAGGGGTGTTCAGTGGGTCAGTGTGTTCAGTCAGTAGGGGGGGTCAGTGTGTTCTGTCAGTAAAAGTGTTCAGTGGGTCTGTGTGTTCAGTCAGTAAAGGTGTTCAGTCCATGGTGTTTTGTTATCTGACTAACGCTGTGTTCCTTTGACACACAACTCAGTATCAGATACAGCGAGTGAAGGCACAAAGTGTGTGTGTGTGTGTGTGTGTGTGTGTGTATCCCAGCTGGTGCTCAGACAATAGGACAGATATCAGTACAATAGTGCAGGGCTGGCACAATGCAGACCTTGACTTGAGCAAAGCCACATGCAGTCCTGCTGTCAGGAGAGCAACACTGTCTTGCCCCTTTCACAACCTTGGCCTCCCTCCTTCACTCTCTCCTCTCCCCCCTCTCTCTCTCTCTCTGCTTCTCTCTCTCTCTCTGCTACTTTTTTAGTTTGTTTATTTTGTCTCTAATTTTCCATTCTTTAATCTCTCTCTCTTCCTCTTTCTCAGAAACTGTGATATTCTCCATTCCTTTTTTCTTCTTGTTATCTGTTTCTCTTGAAGACTTTAAGAATCTCCCCACCCGGTTTATTTTCCCACCGTTTTCATCTTTTGGATAGTTGACTCGGGTTGTTTTTCACTCCTCCTCATTCCCTCTCTTCACTTTTTTCTGCCTCTCCCCCTCCTTGCCTCTCTCACCCATGCTTCACTCTTTATTTCTTCTCTTTATCTCCTCTCACCCTCTCTATCTCTCTCCCCTCTCACTTACTCCTTCTTTTCTCTCCTCAATCTCTCACCTCCCTTCTCCTCACTCCTCCCTCTCTCTCTCCTCCTCACTCCTCCCTCTCTCCCCCCCTCTCTCTCTCCTCCCTCCTCCTCCCTCTCTCTCTCCTCCTCCTCCTCCCTCTCTCCCCCCCTCTCTCTCTCCTCCTCACTCCTCCCTCTCTCTCTCCTCCTCCCTCCCCCCTCTCCCTCCTCCAGTCTCTCTCTCTCTCTCTCTCTCTCTCTCTCTCTCTCTCTCTCTCTCTCTCTCTCTCTCTCTCTCTCTCTCTCTCTCTCTCTCTCCTCTCTCCTCTCTCTCTCTCTCTCCTCCTCCTCCTCCTCCCTCTCTCTCTCCTCCCTCTCTCCCTCCTCTCTCTCTCTCTCTCTCTCTCCTCCTCACTCCTCCCTCTCTCCCCTCTCTCTCTCTCCTCCTCACTCCTCCCTCCCTCTCTCTCTCCTCCTCCCTCCCCTCTCTCCCTCCTCCCCCTCTCTCTCTCTCTCTCTCTCTCTCTCTCTCCTCCTCACTCCTCCCTCTCTCCCTCCTCTTCCCTTCTCCTCTCCTTTCTTCAATGTATCTCTCTGCTGAGCTGGTTAGTGTTCCTCCCACAGGTTGACCTTTACAGACACAGATACTTTAGTAGACACGCTTATCATCTGATCTCAGTTCAGCCTTTTGCTGATGAACTCTCAGAATCAACCCTATCTCTCCCACACATCTCACTCTGAGCTGATCTGGGGTCAGTATTGACTTTTAGTAGGAGCATAAAATCCCCTTAGGCTACACTGATATGGGTGATATGAATGCAACATACTGTATATCGTGACATTCACAAAGAGTGGGAGTGTGAAATATATTTGAAACAGTTTTTTTGTTCTTGTGTCAATTCAAACATAATTTCATGGCCAACTAAGTATATTTTCACTGCCAACAGACTGCTAACTAAGCTGAAAAGTAAGCAGTCATGCAGAAGTAACAGATACTTATACTATACACATTCATCCATTCTGTTTTAAGGTGGAAATGCTCCATCTCTTACAAACATTTCCCTGTAGGGGCCTCTGAGGGCCCTCCACACTTTCCAGGGAGTAAGGCCTATGACCCCTGACCTCTGGGTGAAAGGTCAAGTGCCTTAACTGCTAGTCCACTTGACTGCTAGGGGCAGATGAATGTAAACATGCCAATTATTGACCTAACTGTCAGGACCTGTGTTTATATGCCTTGAGCTATACGTTTATGGTACAACTCTTATAGAGTGTAGTGTGTGTTTATGCAGTGTATTTAGGTATATGTATGAAACAGTAATGCGTGTGTGTGTTTTCCATGAGCCTGCCTGGTGAGTTGGAAGATAGATAGAGAGAGAGAACAAGAAAGGGAGAGAGAGAGGGAGGCAGGGAGGGAAAGAGAGAGAGAGGTTATCTGTTTAGGTAAGTGGAGAGGGGGAAAGAGGAGGAGGGGAGGTAGAGAAGAAAGGAGGACAGTGGAGGGGAGGTAGAGGGAGGAGGACAGATGGGAGGAGGGGTGAAGAGTTGAAAGTAGGGAGTAGGAATGGGTAGGGTACATTACATTTAGGTTGACTGCACTCTGTATAAACCACAACATCATGTCAAAAAGGACATGCACACTGGCGTGTGTGTGTGTGTGTGTGTGTGTGTGTGTGTGTGTTTGTGTGTGTGTGTGTGTGTGTGTGTGTGTGTGGGTGTGGGTAGGAGGTGTACCAGAGTGCCACCTGTTCTTGATCACATGACCCTGCAGTAACACTGTGAGTCACTTAGGAACAGGCGACACATGCCACACACACACTCCCAGATGGCCACCACACCGGCCAAGGCAGGGCCTCATGTTTGGCCTGACACACACTTTGGCTTTATGAACCACAGTGACTAAAATGTTGACTGTGTATTGAACCCCAAACGACAATGTTGATTGTATTACCATTCCACCATAGAATGGCATGCCAACCCTGTTGTAACCACTTGACCCCAAGCCCAGACTGACCAGGTTGTCGACCATGTTGTGTGTTCAGGAGGTGCAGGCAGAGAGAGAGAGAGAGAGAGAGCGCCTGAGGTGTCGTAATATGGTGGTAAACTGACCCTCCAACCTCCCTGCCGCTGACCAGACTGAAGACGTGGCATATACAGGTAAGACTCAACCGCTCTTTTTGGTTTCACTTCACTATGTCTGTTGCACATAAACACAGAAATCTGTGCCCGGGGAAGAAGGGAGCAAGATGGAGTCCAGGAAAGAAGAAAGAAAATATTTTAGAATGAGAAAAGAGGGAGGCTGGTCGTAATGGAGAGTGAGAGAAACCGACAGAGAGAGTGTGAGAGAGAGAGTGTGAGAGAGAGAGAGAGAAACACCCCCCAAGTCAACCATGCCCACACCCTATTTAGGCCCCCTCAGATCAGACCTATGCCCCTCCTGCCCACCCCATGCACACCACCCCAGCAAAGAGGGCCTCAACATGAAAGTCACACATACAGTCGTGGCCAAAAGTTTTGAGAATGACACAAATATTAATTTTCACAAAGTCTGCTGCCTGAGTTTGTATGATGGAAATTTGCATATACTCCAGAATGTCATGAAGAGTGATCAGATGAATTGCAATTAATTGCAAAGTCCCTCTTTGCCATCCAAAAAACATTTCCACTGCATATCAGCCCTGCCACAAAAGGACCAGCTGACATCATGTCAGTGATTCTCTCGTTAACACAGGTGTGAGTGTTGACGAGGACAAGGCTGGAGATCACTCTGTCATGCTGATTGAGTTCGAATAACAGACTGGAAGCTTCAAAAGGAGGGTGGTGCTTGGAATCATTGTTCTTCCTCTGTCAACCATGGTTACCTGCAAGGAAACACATGCCGTCATCATTGCTTTGCACAAAAAGGGCTTCACAGGCAAGGATATTGCTGCCAGTAAGATTGCACCTAAATCAACCATTTATCGGATCATCAAGAACCTCAAGGAGAGCAGTTCAATTGTTGTGAAGAAGGCTTCAGGGCGCCCAAGGAAGTCCAGCAAGCGCCAGGACCGTCTCCTAAAGTTGATTCAGCTGCGGGATCGGTGCACCACCAGTACAGAGCTTGCTCAGGAATGGCAGCAGGCAGGTGTGAGTGCATCTGCACGCACAATTTTGACTAAGAACACAGCCATGAATAAAGAATGGTACCAACACATCCTCCAAGAGCAACTTCTTCCATCCATCCAGAAACAGTTTGGTGACGAACAATGCCTTTTCCAGGATGATGGAGCACCTTGCCATAAGGCAAAAGTGATAACTAAGTGGCTCGGGGAACAAAACATCAATATTTTGTGTCCATAGCCAGGAAACTCCCCAGACCTTAATCCCATTGAGAACTTGTGGTCAATCCTCAAGAGGCTGTTGGACAAACAAAAACCACAAATTCTGACAAACTCCAAGCATTGGTTATGCAAGAATGGGCTGCCATCAGTCAGGATGTGGCCCAGAAGTTAATTGACAGCATGCCAGGGCGGATTGCAGAGGTCTTGAAAAAGAAGAGTCAACACTGCAAATATTGACTCTTTGCATCAACTTCATGTAATTGTCAATAAAACTTGCTCAGCATGCTCTGCTCACACTTACTGGCCTGAGGCCAAACCACACGACCAACAACATTGGACATTTTATCGAACACAAAGCCTTCATTATCTCACCCTGGAATATCCAAGGCCTGAGGTCATCTGCCTTTGGCCTAAAGGAACCTGGACTTCATCAAAGTAATCGGAAATACAGACATTGTCATCCTACAAGAAACTGGTTGCCCTCTAAGTTACAGAGAGCTGGTAGTCCCATCCACCAAACTACCAGGTGTGAAGCAGGGAAGGGACTCAGGGGGTATGCTATTTTTGTATAGAGCAGACCTAACTCACTATTAAATTAGTCAAAACAGAAACATTTTACATTTGGCTAGAAATTTAAAAGGAAATGATCTTAACAGAGAAAAATGTCCTTCTGTGTCCTACCTATATCCCCCCACTAGAATCCCCATACTTTAATGAAGACAGCTTCTCCATCCTGGAGGGGGAAATCAATAATTTCCAAGGACATGTACTAGTATGTGGCAACCTAAATGCCAGAACCGGACAAGAACCTGACACCCTCAGCACACAGGTGGACAAACACCTGCCTGAAGGTGACAGCATTCCCTTCCCCATATTCCCCCCTAGGCACAACTATAACAACATAACCAACAAAAACGGGTCACTACTCCTGCAGCTCTGTCGGACGCTGGGTATGTACATAGTCAATGGTAGGCTTCGAGGGGACTCCTATGGTAGGTACACCTATAGCTCATATCTTGGCAGTAGTACTGTAGACTACTTTATCACTGACCTCAACCCAGAGTCTCTCAGAGTGTTCACAGTCAAGCCCACTGACACCCCTATCAGACCACAGCAAAATCACAGTCTACTTGAACAGAGCAATACTCAATCATGAGGTATCAAAGCCAAAGGAACTGAGTAATATTAGGAAATGCTATAAATGGAAGGAATGTAGTGTGGAAACCTAACAAAAAACAATTAGGCAACAACAAATTCAATCCCTTTTAGACAACTTCCTGGACAAAATGTTCCACTGTAATAGTGAAGGTGTAAACTTCAGTAGAGCAGTAGAAAATCTTAACAGTATATTTGACCTCTCAGCTTCCCTATCAAATCTAAAAACGTCAAATAGAAAACTGAAGAAAATGAACAACAATGACAAATGGTTTGATGAAGAATGCAAATATCTAAGAAAGAAATTGAGAAACCTGTCCAACCAAAAACATAGAGACCCGGAAAACCTGAGTCTATGCCTTCACTATGGTGAATCACTAAAACAATACAGAAATACACTACGGAAAAAGAAGGAACAACACGTCAGAACTCTAATAACTTGTGGGAAAATTGGAAAACACTAAACAAACAACAACACAAAGAGTTATCTATCCAAAATGGAGATGTATGGGTAAACCACTTCTCCAATATTTTTGGCTCTATAACCAAGAACAAACAGCAAAAACATATACATGATCAAATACAAATCTTAGAATCAACTATTAAAGACTACCAGAACCCACTGGATTCTCCAATTACCTTGAATGAACTTGTCACGACTTCCACCAACGGTGGCTCCTCTGCCGGTTCGGGCGGCTTTCGGCGGTCGTCGTCACCGGCCTACTAGCTGCCACCGATCATCTATTTTCTTTCTGTTCATTTTCCTGATTGTTTGCACCTGTTTTCGTTTTGGTTAGTAGGGCTATTTAAGCCGGTTAAGCCCACCTCCTTTCGTGCGGGATTGTTTCCTGTTTTTGAGAGCGCATGTACTTGTCCCATGTTTTGGGCTACTTTTGTGTTTGTTGTATGCCGTCTTGTTTTCACCTGTGTGTTTTGGGCGTTGGACATTGTATTTGTGTGGACACATTAAAGACGGTTGTACCCTTACTCTGCTCTCTGCGCCTGACTCCACACTCACCGCTCTTAGCGTCGTTACAGAACTACAGGACAAAATAAAAACCCTCCAACCCAAAAAGGCCTGTGGTGTTGATGGTATCCTCAATGAAATGATCAAATATACAGACAACAAATTCCAATTGGCTATACTAAAACTCTAACATCATCCTTAGCGTTGACATCTTCCCCAATATTTGGTTTAGACTCAATTTGGCATGAGGGTCTGCTATACAAATTGATGGAAAGTGGTGTTGGGGGAAAAACATACGACATTATAAAATCCATGTACACAAACAACAAGTGTGCGGTTAAAATAGGCAAAAAAACACACACATTTGTTCCCACAGGGCCGTGGGGTGAGACAGGGATGCAGCTTAAGCCCCACCCTCTTCAACATATATATCAACAAATTGGCGAGGGCACTAGAAAAGTCTGCAGCACCCGGCCTCACCCTACTAGAATCTGAAGTCAAATGTCTACTGTTGGCTGATGATCTGGTGCTTCTGTCACCAACCAAGGAGGGCCTACAGCAGCACCTATATATTCTGATATTCTGGCCTAAACATCAGCACCACAGGTACCTTCCACAAAGCTGTCAGCGATCTGAGAGACAAGGTTATCATGCTTCCCTCAGATTACACAGATCCACAAAGAATTTGAAAACAAACTCGATTTTGATAAACTCTACTGGGTGAATTACCACAGTGTGCCATCACAGCAGCAAGATTTCTGACCTGTTGCCACAAGAAAAGGTCAACCAGTGAAGAACAAACACCATTGTAAATACAACCCATATTTATGCTTTTTTATTACCCTTTTGTACTTTAACTATTTGTACAGAGAGAGAGAGAGCGAGAGAGAGAGAGACCACAAAGAGTCATTTGTGAGGAGGATGACGGTTATGTACAATGTTTTACGATGTGTCCCTGTGTGTGTGTGCTGAGTAAGACTTGTTGGACTTGTAGTGGCATGGTCTGAGTCAGGAATGAGTGTGAGCATAACTCTAAGTGCTTACACACACACGTCTGTCGGTTTCTCGATCCACACAGTCCTGCAGAGAGGAGGCTGAGAGGCACTGTCTGTACCAGTGACACATCCTCCTACTCTTACCACACACACGTGCACACACACCCCACACACACACACACTCGTTCACACACGCTCCCCCTCTCTACTACTCCGCTACTCAGACTTACGGCTTTTTCCATATTTTGTTGTGTTACAGCCTGAATTTAAAATTTATTAAATTTAGATATTTTCTCACTGGCCCACACACAATACCCCATAATGTCAAAGTGGAATGATGTTTCTCGTTTTTTTCCTAATGAATTCAACATAAAAAAAGCTGAAATGTTGGGGCGGCAGGTCGTCTGGGGGGTAGGAGTGTTGGGCCAGTAACTAAAATGTTGCTGGATCGAATCCCGAGCTGACAAGGTAAGAATCTGTCATTCTGACCCTGAGCAAGGCAGTTAACCCACTATTCCCCGTGGATGTCAATTACGGCAGCCCACCGCACCTCTCTGAATCATAGGGGTTGGGTTAAATGTGGAAGACACATTTCAGTTGAATGCATTCATTTGCACAACTGTCTAGGTATCCCCCTTTCCCAACAAAACCTATTCCCCCTCAGGAGACTGAAAAGATTTGGCATGGGTCCTCAGATCCTCAAAAGGTTTTACAGCTGCACCATCGAGAGCATCCTGACGGGTTGCATCACTGCCTGGTATGGCAACTGCTCGATCGCAAGGCACTACAGAGGGCAGTGCGTACAGCCCAGTACATCACTGGGGCCAAGCTTCCTGTCATCCAGGACCTCTATACCAGGGGGTGTCAGAGGAAAGCCTCTGGTGCTTCTACAAATTATTGACTCGGGTGTGAATACTTAAGTAAATTAGACATTTCTGTATTTCATTTTCAATAAATTTGCTAACCGCATTCAACCTAATGTATAGGGCTATAAGAAAACAAGAAAATGCTCATCCGGAAGCGGCGCTCCTAGTGGCCGGGACTTTAATGCAGGCAAATGATTTAATACTTATTTCCTTCATTAAAATGCAAAACAATTTATAACATTCTTCACATGCGTTTTTCTGGATTTTTCACTGTTCAAATAAACCTAGGATTAAAATTATAGACTGATCATTTCTTTGTCAGTGGGCAAACGTACAAAATCAGCAGGGGATCAAATACTTTTTTCCCTCACTGTACAAAGCTCTCCCCCGGCCTCCATTTGGCAAATCTGACCATAATTCTATCCTCCTGATTCCTGCTTACAAGAAAAAACTAAAGCAGGATGTACCAGTGACTCGCTCAATATGGAAGTGGTCAGATGACGCAGATGCTACGCTACAGGACTTTTGCTAGCGCAGACTGGAATATGTTCCTGGATTCATCCAATGGCATTGAGGAGTATACCACCTCAGTCATCGGCTTCATCAATAAATGCATCGACGACATCGTCCCCACAGTGACCGTACATACATATCCCAACCAGAAGCCATGGATTACAGGCAACATCCGCATTGAGCTAAAGGCTTGAGCTGCTGCCTCCATGGAGCGGGTCACTAACACTTAACCTCTTCGGGCTAGGGGGCAGTGTTCGGAAGTACAGAGAGTCTAACGTGCCCAATGTAAACTGCCTGTTACTCAGGCCCAGAAGCTAGGATATGCATATAAGTATTGGATAGAAAACACTCTGAAGTTTTCTAAAACTGTTAAAATAATGTCTGTGAGTATAACAGAACTGATATGGCAGGCGAAAACCAGAGGAAAATCTATCCGGGAAAATGTGTTTTTTTGATGTCACCGTTTTTCCATTGACTTGCTATTCACTATAGAGGGATTTAGCTCCCAGATTGCAGTTCCTATGGCTTCTACTAGATGTCAACAGTCTTTAGACATGGTTTCAGGCTTGTTTTTGGAAAAAACAAACAAGAAATATACGTTTTGACAAGTGGCTGTTGGAACTGACACTACTCTTTTGCGCGCGCTCTTCATTTTTATTTTCTATTGAACAGGATATTCTCCGTCTGAAATATTATAGTTTATTTACATATTAGGGAACCTGCGGATTGATTAGAAACGTTGTTTGACTTGTTCAGACAAAGTTTATTGGTAACCTTTTTTAGGTTTCCTGTGTCTGTATGTTGAACGAGTGGAACGGGTGGATTACTGAAGTTTTTGGAATATAAAGAGGAACTGTGTGTTCCTGGGACCCGTGGGATTGCAACCAGAGGAAGATCTTCAAAGGTAAGTGATTTATTTTATCGTTATATTTGATTTTGTAATGCCTGTGCTGGTTTAAAATGTATTTATATGCAGGAAGTATGAGGGGCGCTGTCCTCAGATAATCAAATGCTATGCTTTCACCATGAAGCCTATTGTAAATCGGACAAAGCGGTTTGATTACCAAGATTCTAAACTAAAGAATGGTGTACAACACGTGTATTTTCATGAATGTATAATATTACTATTTTTGTCATTTGTATTCGGCGCTCTGCAATTTCACCAGATGTTGTCAAATCGATCCCGTTAACAGGATCCGATCCGTAACAGGTTAAAAGAAATCCTGCTATGCCTTCAGACGAACCAACAAACAAGCAAAGCATCAATACAGGATTATGATTGAATCCTACTACACCGGCTCTGACGCTCCTCGGATGTGGCGGGGCTTAAAAACTATTACGGACTACAAAGGGAAACCCAGACGTGAGCTGCCCAGTGACACGAGCTAAATGCCTTTTATGCTCGTTTCGAGGCAAGCAACACTGAAGCATGCACGAGAGCACCAGCTGTTCTGGATGACTGTGTGATAACGCTCTCGGTAGCCGATGTGAGCAAGACCTTTAAACAGGTCAACATTCACAAAGCCGTGGGGCCAGATTAATTACCAGGACGTGTACTCAAAGCATGCGCTGACCAACAGGCAAGTGTCTTCACTGACATTTTCAACCTCTCCCTGACTGAGTCTGCAATACCTACATGTTTCAAGCAGACCACCAAAGTCTCTGTGCCCAAGGATACGAAGGTAACTTGCCTAAATGATTACCGCACCGTAGCACTCACGTCAGTAGCCATGAAGTGCTTTGAAAGGCTGGTCATGGCTCACATCAACAGCATCCTCCCGGATACCCTAGACCCACTCCAGTTCGCATACCGCCCCAACAGATCCACAGATGACGCAACCTCAATCGCACTCCACACTGCCCTTTCCCACCTGGACAAAAGGAACACCTATTTGAGAATGCTGTTCATTGAATTTTTATTTTTTTATTTCACCTTTATTTAAACAGGTAGGCCAGTTGAGAACAAGTTCTCATTTACAACTGCGACCTGGCAAAGATAAAGCAAAGCAGTGCGACAAAAACAACAACACAGAGTTACACATCAACAAACGTACAGTCAATAACACAATAGAAATAAAAAAGAAAAATCTATGTACAGTGTGTGCAAATGTACAGTCAAGGCCAAAAGTTTTGAGAATGACACAAATATTAATTTTCACAAATTCTGCTGCCTTAGTTTGTATGATGGCAATTTGCATATACTCCAGAATGTCATGAAGAGTGATCAGATGAATTGAAATTAATTGCAAATTAAATTTTTGCCATGCAAATTAACTGAATCCCCCCAAAATATTTCCACTGCATTTCAGCCCTGCCACAAAAGGACCAGCTGACATCATGTCAGTGATTCTCTCGTTAACACAGGTGTGAATGTTGACGAGGACAAGGCTGGAGATCACTCTGTCATGCTGATTGAGTTCGAATAGCAGACTGGAAGCTTCAAAAGGAGAGTGGTGCTTGGAATCATTGTTCTTCCTCTGTCAACCATGGTTACCTGCAAGGAAACATGTGTCGTCATCATTGCTTTGCACAAAAAGGGCTTCACAGGCAAGGATATTGCTGCCAGTAAGATTGCACCTAAATCAACCATTTATCGGATCATCAAGAACTTCAAGGAGAGCGGTTCAATTGTTGTGAAGAAGGCTTCAGGGCGCCCAAGAAAGTCCAGCAAGTGCCAGGACCGTCTCCTAAAGTTGATTCAGCTGCGGGATCGGGGCACCACCAGTACAGAGCTTGCTCAGGATGGCAGCAGGCAGGTGTGAGTGCATCTGCACGCACAGTGAGGTGAAGACTTTTGGAGGATGGCCTGGTGTAAAAATGGGCAGCAAAGAAGCCACTTATCTCCAGGAAAAACATCAGGGACAGACTGATATTCTGCAAAAGGTACAGGGATTGGACTGCTGAGGACTGGGGTAAAGTCATTTTCTCTGAAAAATCCCCTTTCCGATTGTTTGGGGCATCCGGAAAAATGCTTGTCCGGAGAAGACAAGGTGAGCGCTACCATCAGTCCTGTGTCATGCCAACAGTAAAGCATCCTGAGACCATTCATGTGTGGGGTTGCTTCTCAGCCAAGGGAGTGGGCTCACTCACAATTTTGCCTAAGAACACAGCCATGAATAAAGAATGGTGCCAACACATCCTCCGAGAGCAACTTCTTCCAACCATCCAGGAACAGTTTGGTGACAAACAATGCCTTTTCCAGCATGATGGAGCACCTTGCCATAAGGCAAAAGTGATAACTAAGTGGCTCGGGGAACAAAACATTGATATTTTGTGTCCATGGCCAGGAAACTCCCCAGACCTTAATCCCATTGAGAACTTGTGGTCAATCCTCAAGAGGCAGGTGGACAAACAAAAACCCACAAATTCGGACAAACTACAAGCATTGATTATGCATGAATGGGCTGCCATCAGTCAGGATGTGGCCCAGAAGTTAATTGACAGCATGCCAGGGCGGATTGCAGAGGTCTTGAAAAGAAGGGTCAACACTACAAATATTGACTCTTTGCATCAACTTCATGCAATTGTCAATAAAAGCCTTTGACACTTATGAAATGCTTGTAATTATACTTCAGTATTCCATAGTAACATCTGACAAAAATATCTAAAGACACTGAAGCAGCAAACTTTGTGGAAATTAATATTTGTGTCATTCTCAAAACCTTTTGCCACGACTGTAGGAGAGTAGGGAGGTAGGCAATAAATAAGCCATAGAGGTGAAATAATTACAATTAAGCATTAACACTGGAGTGATAGATGTGCAGATGATGATGTGCAAGTAGAGATACTGGGGTACAAAAGAGCAAGAGGGTAAGTAATAATATGGAGATGAGGTAGTTGGGTGTGCTATTTACAGATTTGCTGTGTACAGGTACAGTGATCGGTAAGCTGCTCTGACAGCTGATGCTTGAAGTTGGAGAGGGAGATATAAGACTCCAGCTTCAGTGATTTTTGATATTCGTTCCAGTCATTGGCAGCAGAGAACTGGAAGGAAAGGCAGCCAAAGGAAGTGTTGGCTTTGGGGATGACCAGTGAAATATACCTGCTGGAGCACGTGCTACGGCTGGGTGTTGCAATGGTGACCAGTGAGCTGTGATAAGGCGGGGCTTTACCTAGCAAAGACTTATAGATGACCTGGAGCCAGTGGGTTTGGCGATGAATATGTAGTGAGTGCCAGCAAACGAGAGCATACAGGTCGCAGTGGTGGGTAGTATATGGGGCTTTGGTGACAAAACGGATGGCACTGTGATAGACTACATCCAGTTTGCTGAGTAGAGTGTTGAGGGCCATTTTGCCAAGGATAGGTAGGATAATCAATTTTACGAGGGTATGTTTGGCAGCACGAGTGAAGGAGGCTTTGTTGCGAATTAGGAAGCCGATTCGAGATTTAATTTTGGATTGGAGATGCTTAATGTGAGTCTGGAAGGAGAGTTTACAGTCTAACCAGACACCTACAGTGGGGGAAAAAAGTATGTAGTCAGCCACCAATTGTGCAAGTTCTCTCACTTAAAAAGATGAGAGAGGCCTGTATTTTTCATCATAGGTACACTTCAACTATGACAGACAAAATGAGGAAAACAAATCCAGAAAATCACATTGTAGGATTTTTAATGAATTTATTTGCAAATTATGGTGGAAAATAAGTATTTGGTCACATACAAACAAGCAAGATTTCTGGCTCTCACAGACCTGTAACTTCTTCTTTAAGAGGCTCCTCTGTCCTCCACTCATTACCTGTATTAATGGCACCTGTTTGAACTTGTTATCAGTATAAAAGACACCTGTCCACAACCTCAAACAGTCACACTCCAAACTCCACTATGGCCAAGACCAAAGAGCTGTCAAAGGACACCAGAAACCAAATTGTAGACCTGCACCAGGTTGGGAAGACTGAATCTGCAATAGGTAAGCAGCTTGGTTTGAAGAAATCAACTGTGGGAGCAATTATTAGGACCACTGATAATCTTCCTCGATCTGGGGCTCCACGCAAGATCTCACCCCGTGGGGTCAAAATGATCACAAGAACGGTGAGCAAAAATCCCAGAACCACACGGGGGGACCTAGTGAATGACCTGCAGAGAGCTGGGACCAAAGTAACAAAGCCTACCATCAGTAACACACTACGCCGCCAGGGACTCAAATCCTGCAGTGCCAGACGTGTCCCCCTGCTTAAGCCAGTACATTTTCAGGCCCGTCTGAAGTTTGCTAGAGAGCATTTGGATGATCCAGATGAGGATTGGGAGAATGTCATATGGTCAGATGAAACCAAAATAGAACCTTTTGGTAAAAACTCAACTCGTCGTGTTTGGAGGACAAAGAATGCTGAGTTGCATCCAAAGAACACCATACCTACTGTGAAGCATGGGTTGTGGAAACATCATGCTTTGGGGCTGTTTTTCTGCAAAGGGACCAGGACGACTGATCCGTGTAAAGGAAAGAATGAATGGGGCCATGTATCGTGAGATTTTGAGTGAAAACCTCCTTCCATCAGCAAGGGCATTGAAGATGAAACGTGGCTGGGTCTTTCAGCATGACAATGATCCCAAACACACCGCCCGGGCAACGAAGGAGTGGCTTCGTAAGAAGCATTTCAAGGTCCTGGAGTGGCCTAGCCAGTCTCCAGATCTCAACCCCATAGAAAATCTTTGGAGGAGTTGAAAGTCCGTGTTGCCCAGCGACAGCCCCAAAACATCACTGCTCTAGAGGAGATCTGCATGGAGGAATGGGCCAAAATACCAGCAACAGTGTGTGAAAACCTTGTGAAGACTTACAGAAAACATTTGACCTCTGTCATTGCCAACAAAGGGTATATAACAAAGTATTGAGATAAACTTTTGTTATTGACCAAATACTTATTTTCCACCATAATTTGCAAATAAATAAATTAAAAATCCTACAATGTGATTTTCTGGATTTTCTTTTTCTCATTTCGTCTGTCATAGTTGAAGTGTACCTATGATGGAAATTACAGGCCTCTCTCATCTTTTTAAGTTGGAGAACTTGCACAATTGGTGGCTGACTAAATACTTTTTTGCCCCACTGTATATCTGAAGTAGTGTGTATGTCTCCCTGTTGAGTAGTAGAATCCCTCTTCTACGGCAGGGGAAGGTAAGCGGGGTCAGACAGGGGACTGCAGGGGGTCCTTAAGGATGTGTGTATATGTGTGTGTGTTGTGTGTAGAGGGAAATTACAGTGACTGGGCCTTCTGTAATGAGAGGAGAGGGAGTGAGAGAAGAGGACTGCAGGGAGAGGGGAGCGAGTTCGGTTCTCATACTGCAGATATATATAGCATCCCTCTCATGAGTACAAGCCAAAAAGATTCTTGTCATTCCTACTACACAGACACACAATCTGTATACAGTACGCGCTCACACACACACACACACACTACATTATATAACATTAATTTTAAGTAAAATCAAATCATGCTTTAATTGTCACATGCTCCGAATACAACAAGTGTAGACCTTACTGTGAAGTGCTTACTTACAAGCCCTTAACCAACAGTGCAGTTCAAGAAAGAGTTAAGAAAATATTTACCAAATAAACTAAAGTAAAAAATGATAAAAAGTAACATAATAAAATAACAATAACAAGGCTATATACAAGGGGTACTGGTACCGAGTCAATTTGAGGGGGTACAGGTTAGTTGAGGTAATTTGTAGGTATGGGTAAAGTGACTATGCATAGATAATAAACAGCGAGTAGCAGCAGTGTACAAAACAAATGGAAGAGGGGGTCAATGTAAATAGTCCGGTGGCCATTTGATTAATTATTCAGCAGTCTTATGGCTTGGGGGTAGAAGCTGTTAAGGAGCCTTTTGGTCCTAGACCTGGCGCTCCGGGACCGCTTACTGTGCGGTATCAGAGAAAACAGTGTTTGACTTTGGTGACTGGAGGGCTTTCCTCTGTTGGGCTTTCCTCTGACACTGCCTAGTATATAGGTCCTGGATTGCAGGAAGCTTGGCCCTAGTGATGTACTGGGCCATACGCACTACCCTCTGTAGCGCCTTACGGTCAGATGCAGAGCAGCTGCCATACCAGGCGTGATGCAACCGGTCAGAATGCTCTCGATGGTGCAGCTGTATAACTTTTTGAGGATCTGGAGACCCATGTCAAATCTTTTCAGTCTCCTGAGGGGGAAAAGGTGTTGTTGTGCCCTCTTCACGACTGTCTTGGTGTGTTTGGACCATGATAGTTCGTTGGTGATGTGGAACCCAAAGAACTTGAAACTCTCGACCCGCTCCACTACAGCCCTGTCGATGTTCAGGGGGGCCAGTTCGGCCCACCTTTTCTTGTAGTCCACGATCAGCTCATTTGTCTTGCTCACATTGAGGGAGAGGTTGTTGTCCTGGCACCACACTGCCAGTTCTCTGACCTCCTCCCTATAGGCTGTCTCATCGTTGTCGGTGATCAGGCCTACCACTGTTGTGTCGTCAGCAAACTTAATGATGGTGTTGGAGTCGTGTTTTGCCACGCAGTCGTGGGTGAACAGGAGTACAGGAGGGGACTAAGTACACACCCCTGAGGGGCCCCAGTGTTGAGGATCATCGTGACAGACGTGTTGTTGTCTACCCTTACCACCTGGGGGCGGCCCGTCATGAAGTCCAGGAACCAGTTGCAGAGGGAGGTGTACAGTCCCAGGTCCTTAGCTTAGCAATGAGCTTCGTGGGCACTATGGTGTTGAACGCTGAGCTGTAGTCAGACAGTACTGTGCAGCCGTCTTCATCGACCTGGACAAGTTTTTCGACTCTGTCAATCACTGCATTCTTATCGGCAGACTCAATAGCCTTGGCTCCTCAAATGACTGCCTTGCGTGGTTCATAAACTACTTCTCAGATAGAGTTCAGTGAGTCAAATCGGAGGGCCTGTTGTCCGGACCTCCGGCAGTCTCTATGGGGGTGCCACAGGGTTCAATTCTCAGGCCAACTATTTTCTCTGTATATACTGTTCAATGATGTCGCTCTTGCTGCTGGTGATTATCTGATCCACCTCTACGCAGACAACACAATTCTGTATACATCTGGCTCTTCTTTGGACACTGTGCTACCAAACCACCAAACGAGCTTCAACGCCATACAACACTCCTTCCGTGGCCTCCAACTGCTTTTAAATGCTAGTAAAACTAAGTGCATGCTCTTCAACCGATTGCTGCCCGCACCCTCCCGCCCGACTAGCATCACTACTCTGGACAGTTCTGACTTAGAATATGTGGACAACTACAAATACCTACAGTGGGAAAAAAAAGTATTTAGTCAGCCACCAATTGTGCAAGTTCTCTCACTTAAAAAGATGAGAGAGGCCTGTAATTTTCATCATAGGTACACTTCAACTATGACAGACAAAATGAGGGGAAAAAATCCAGAAAATCACATTGTAGGATTTTTTATGAATTTATTTGCAAATTATGGTGGAAAATAAGTATTTGGTCAATAACAAAAGTTTATCTCAATACTTTGTTATATACCCTTTGTTGGCAATGACAGAGGTCAAATGTTTTCTGTAAGTCTTCACAAGGTTTTCACACACTGTTGCTGGTATTTTGGCCCATTCCTCCATGCAGATCTCCTCTAGAGCAGTGATGTTTTGGGGCTGTCGCTGGGCAACACGGACGCTCAACTCCCTCCAAAGATTTTCTATGGGGTTGAGATCTGGAGACTGGCTAGGCCACTCCAGGACCTTGAAATGCTTCTTCACGAAGCCACTCCTTCGTTGCCCGGGCGGTGTGTTTGGGATCATTGTCATGCTGAAAGACCCAGCCACGTTTCATCTTCAATGCCCTTGCTGATGGAAGGAGGTTTTCACTCAAAATCTCACGATACATGGCCCCATTCATTCTTTCCTTTACACGGATCAGTCGCCCTGGTCCCTTTGCAGAAAAACAGCCCCAAAGCATGATGTTTCCACCCCCATGCTTCACAGTAGGTATGGTGTTCTTTGGATGCAACTCAGCATTCTTTGTCCTCCAAACACGACGAGTTGAGTTTTTACCAAAAGGTTCTATTTTGGTTTCATCTGACCATATGACATTCTCCCAATCCTCATCTGGATCATCCAAATGCTCTCTATCAAACTTCAGACGGGCCTGAACATGTACTGGCTTAAGCAGGGGGACACGCCTGGCACTGCAGGATTTGAGTCCCTGGCGGCGTAGTGTGTTACTGATGGTAGGCTTTGTTACTTTGGTCCCAGCTCTCTGCAGGTCATTCACTAGGTCCCCGTGTGGTTCTGGGATTTTTGCTCACCGTTCTTGTGATCATTTTGACCCCACGGGTGAGATCTTCGTGGAGCCCCAGATCGAGGAAGATTATCAGTGGTCCTAATAATTGCTCCCACAGTTGATTTCTTCAAACCAAGCTGCTTACCTATTGCAGATTCAGTCTTCCCAACCTGGTGCAGGTCTACAATTTGGTTTCTGGTGTCCTTTGACAGCTCTTTGGTCTTGGCCATAGTGGAGTTTGGAGTGTGACTGTTTGAGGTTGTGGACAGGTGTCTTTATACTGATAACAAGTTCAAACAGGTGCCATTAATACAGGTAATGAGTGGAGGACAGAGGAGCCTCTTAAAGAAGAAGTTACAGGTCTGTGAGAGCCAGAAATCTTGCTTGTTTGTATGTGACCAAATACTTATTTTCCACCATAATTTGCTAATAAATTCATTAAAAATCCTACAATGTGATTTTCTGGATTTGTTTTCCTCATTTTGTCTGTCATAGTTGAAGTGTACCTATGATGAAAAATACAGGCCTCTCTCATCTTTTTAAGTGAGAGAACTTGCACAATTGGTGGCTGACTAAATACTTTTTTGCCCCACTGTACGTACTATATACAATACTATACTATGTGTGTGGTGGGGGGAGTAGTTGCTTAAGTGTGTGCGTGCGTGCATAATGTCTATACACACCATCACATACTGGGTTTACAGTGAGGGAAAAAAGTATTTGATCCCCTGCTGATTTTGTATGTTTGCCCACTGACAAAGAAATTATCAGTCTATAATTTTAATGGTAGGTTTATTTGAACAGTGAGAGACAGAATAACAACAAAAAATCCAGAACAACGCATGTGAAAAATGTTATAAATGGAATTGCATTTTAAGGAGGTTAATAAGTATTTGACCCCCTCTCAATCAGAAAGATTTCTGGCTCTAAGGTGTCTTTTATACAGGTAAAGAGCTGAGATTAGGAGCACACTCTTAAAGGGAGTGCTCCTAATCTCAGTTTGTTACCTGTATAAAAGACACCTGTCCACAGAAGCAATCAATCAATCAGATTCCAAACTCTCCACCATGGCCAAGACCAAAGAGCTCTCCAAGGATGTCAGGGACAAGATTGTAGACCTACACAAGGCTGGAATGGGCTACAAGACCATCGCCAAGCAGCTTGGTGAGAAGGTGACAACAGTTGGTGCGATTATTCGCAAATGGAAGAAACACAAAAGAATTGTCAATCTCCCTCGGCCTGGGGCTCCATGCAAAATCTCACCTCATGGAGTTGCAATGATCATGAGAACGGTGAGGAATCAGCCCAGAACTACACGGGAGGATCTTGTCAATGATCTCAAGGCAGCTGGGACCATAGTCACCAAGAAAACAATTGGTAATACACTACGCCGTGAAGGACGGAAATCCTGCAGCGCCCGCAAGGTCCCCCTGCTCAAGAAAGCACATATACATGCCCGTCTGAAGTTTGCCAATGAACATCTGAATGATTCAGAGGACATCTGGGTGAAAGTGGTGTGGTCAGATGAGACCAAATTGGAGCTCTTTGGCATCAACTCAACTCGCCGTGTTTGGAGGAGGAGGAATGCTGCCTATGACCCCAAGAACAACATGCCCACCGTCAAACATGGAGGTGGAAACATTATGCTTTGGGGGTGTTTTTCTGCTAAGGGGACAGGACAACTTCACCGCATCAAAGGGACGATGGACGGGGCCATGTACCGTAAAATCTTGGGTGAGAACCTCCTTCCCTCAGCCAGGGCATTGAAAATGGGTCGTGGATGGGTATTCCAGCATGACAATGACCCAAAACACACGGCCAAGGCAACAAAGGAGTGGCTCAAGAAGAAGCACATTAAGGTCCTGGAGTGGCTTAGCCAGTCTCCAGACCTTAATCCCATAGAAAATCTGTGGAGGGAGCTGAAGGTTCGTGTTGCCAAACGTCAGCCTCGAAACCTTAATGACTTGGAGAAGATCTGCAAAGAGGAGTGGGACAAAATCCCTCCTGAGGTGTGTGCAAACCTGGTGGCTAACTGCAAGAAACGTCTGATCTCTGTGATTGCCAACAAGGGTTTTTCCACCAAGTACTCAGTCATGTTTTGCAGAGTGGTCAAATTTCCCTCATTAAAATGCAATTCCATTAATAACATTTTTCACATGCGTTTTTCTGGATTTTTTTGTTGTTATTCTGTCTCTGACTGTTCAAATAAACCTACCATTAAAATTATAGACTGATCATTTCTTTGTCATTGGGCAAACGTACAAAATCAGCAGGGGATCAAATACTTTTTTCCCTCACTGTATATATTCCGGACTCCGACATTGCGCGTTCTGATATTTCTTTATTTTTTTCTTTTGATTTTTGGGGGATGCGTGTGTATTATTTTGCATTGTTTGGTATCATTGCACTGTTGGAGCTAGAAGCATAAGCATTTCACTGCATCTGCAATTACATCTGCAAAATATGTGTTTTCAACCAATAAGATTTGATTTTTGATTTGACACACTGCTTCAGCCCTTAACCCCACACGACACACACTCACACAGCCTCCCGTGTATGGAGTACATTGATGACTGAAAGCTGTGTAGTTTGCAACTCACTCAAACAGACATGCGTAAAATAGTAGATAATGAACAGTGAATACACTCAGCAATATATCTCTCTCTAATGCATTGCGCTGAACACACACTCAATCCATTTGTCTTTGACACGTCATTACAGCACTTGCATTCAAACACAAAATCTAACTTTGATATAGACCTCATTCTACTATTAACTTTTTCTTTCAGACAGTGATACAGTACACAGCATTGAATGAACATTCATTCTCACATCATAATTGCCTGTGAATAGCATACAGTGCATTCGGAAAGTATTCAGACCCCTAGACTTTTTCCACATTTTGTTACGTTACAGCCTTATTCTAAACTGGATTAAATTGTTTCCCCCCCTCAATCAAACTACACACAATACCCCATAATGACAAAGCAAAAACAGGTTCAAGAAATGTTTGCAAATGTATTAAAAATAAAAAAACAGATACCTTATTTACATAAGTATTTAGACCCTTTGCTATGAGACTCAAAATTGACCATCCTGTTTCCATTGATCATCCTTGAGATGTTTCTTCAACTTGATTGGAGTCCACTTGTGGTAAATTCAATTGATTGGACATGATTTGGAAAGGCACACACCTGTCTATAAGGTCTCACAGTTGACAGTGCGTTGAAGGAATTGTCCGAAGAGCTCCGAGACAGGATTGTGTCGAGGCACAGATCTAAGGAAGGGTACCAAAACATTTCTGCAGCATTGAAGGTCCCCAAGACCACAGTGGCCTCCATCATTCTTAAATGGAAGAAGTTTGGAACCACCAAGACTCTTCCTAGAGCTGGCCGCCCGGCCAAACTGAGCAATCTGGGGGGAAGGGTCTAGGTCAGGGAGGTGACGAAGAACCCGATGGTCACTCTGACAGAGCTACAGAGTTTCCCTGTGGAGATGGGAGAACCTTCCAGAAGGACAACCATCTCTGCAGCACTCCACCAATCAGGCCAGATGGAAGCCACTGCTCAGTAAAAGACACACGACAGCCCGCTTGGAGTTTGCCAAAAGGCACCTAAAGGACTCTCAGACCATGAGAAACAAGATTCTCTAGTCTGATGAAACCAAGATTGAACTCTTTGGCCTGAATGGCAAGCGTCACATCTGGAGGAACCCTGGCACCATCCTTACAGTGAAGCATGGTGGTGGCAGCATCATGCTGTGGGGATGTTTTTCAGCGGCAGGGACTGGGAGACTAGTCAGGATCGAGGCATAGATGAACGGAGCAAAGTACAGATAGATCCTTAATGAAAAGCTGCACCAGAGCGCTCAGGACCTCAGACTGGGGCGAAGGTTCACCTTCCAACAGGACAACGACCCACAGCCAAGACAACACAGGAGTGGCTTTGGGACAAGTCTCTGAATGTCCTTGAGTAGCCCAGCCAGAGCCCGGACTTGAACTCGATTGAACATCTCTGGAGAGACCTGGAAATAGCTGTGCAGTGACGCTCCCCATCCAACCTGACGGAACTTGAGAGGATCTGCACAGAAAAATGGGAGAATCTCCCCAAATACATATGTGCCAAACTTCAATTTTTTATATTTGATACATTTGCAAAAATTTATAAAAACCTGTTTGTCATTATGGGGTATTGTGTGTAGATTGATGAGGTGGGGGGGAAACTATTCAATTAATTTTATAATAAGGCTGTAATGTATCAAAATGTGGAAAAAGTATTGGGGGTCTGAATACTGTCCAAATGCATTGTATGTCTAAGCCTTTCTCTACTGTGTGTGTGTGTGTGTGTGTGTGTGTGTGTGTGTGTGTGTGTGTGTGTGTGTGTGTGTGTGTGTGTGTGTGTGTGTGTGTGTGTGTGTGTTGTCTGGGGACGAGGAAAGTTCAGCATCAAACTCTCATCTTGTGTGGTTGTGTGTGTCCTTGCTTTTGTTGACATACTCCTATCCTGCTGAGGTGGTGGATCTAAATATATGTGTGTGTCACATGCTGCCTGTAATAACTGAGCATGTGTTTGGCATTATTATAGTACCCATGTTGGTGACTCCTGGGGGTTTGGAGCGACCAGCCATATCCGTCCCCAAAGAGCCAGAAACCTGTTATCAAATTATTGGAAAGAAACTCCATGAGAGTCTATATCGATGTTATGACTTATCAATAGGAATCAATATCAGTAATCATCAATATTATTGATGTTATAAATACTTTATAACTGGTTATAAATGCTTTAGTCAGTTCAAAACGTGTTTTTATTCTTGTGTATTTGTATTATATTCTATTGAGACAGTATATCGATTCTAGATCATATTACTGCCATTAGACCAACATGGGATCATTTAAGACTGTAGTACTATAGTGGCTTTCCCTCCGTTAGTTATTATTAGAGAATAAGTAGACGATGGAATATAATAGCTATGGCGTCAGAATAGTACTTTGTCTAAAAATAGGCATTCAGACGGAAACGCTGTCCGGGTGATCAACCGGTAGGTCAGTCACGAGGCGAGCCCACCTTTTTTTTTTTTAAAGCACGGAGGCAAAGGCTGAGGAACATTCACCGGTAGTCGGGGGCGGGTCTAGAGTCGGTCGTTATTCGGTGCCAGTTTGCTTTGTCAGGGAATTCCGGGGACGTGCGGTGACGTCAACGAGTGGACGAACGGAGCAGGAGGGGCGTGTATGTGTGGAAGAAGCAGCCAGTGAGTTGGTGTGTGCCTCTGTACTGATAGCATCATAGGTTGCGCACCGAGCCGAGAGGCTTGTCCCTTTAAAACAGCTCGGCTCAGTCAGCGCAACCCGATCCCACTGGCTTATGTCGGGAGAGAGCAAGAACGAGACGAGGACTGTAAAAAGGGAGAAGGCAGGGAGAAAACAAACGGAATAATAAAAAGATGATCTCGCTAGTTGACTGAAACTAGAGGATTTGAAAGCCAGACAGAGACATTAGTCGGGCGCCAAGTGATACTAGTTTATGAGAGCTTTGAAAGGAAGCGAGTGAGACAAGGTGAACGCTGTAACGTTCTGCCGGCTGGGTCAGTTGAGTAGCTGGAATCTAGCTGCACAGAGAGAAACTTGCGGATACATACAGCTCCAACTAGCTACTGCCTGGATTGAGGAAACTCAGCAAAATTCACTACATTGATAGCCTGTAAATAAATCATCCTTGGTTGTTTTGGAATATTCTCAGCGACAGGGCAACTCCTGGCGACTGTACGGGAATAACTTGATAACCACTTTATGTGAAACACTGTTGGAGCTGGCTACTTTTTGTTACAGTACTATTGGAATGTACAATGTGACTTTGCATCTCCCGTTGCGCCGTGTCTACACTAGAGACATCGAGATTTAGCCGTTGGCAGTTCTTGGGATATTGGACGAGTTTTAAGGGTAAGTCGTCAGAATTGAGTCTTCTGTAAATGTCTACGTTGGATTTGAAAAGTGGTGTTGATAACGAGAGTGCCGTTTGTTGACAGAGTGGAGGAGCTGATATTCAATGAGTGGTTAGGGCTACAGCCTAGTTCTCGGTGAAACCGGAAGACTCGCTTGCTCACGCTGCCTCGTTCATTCTTGAGCGGCTGTCTGTCTCAATGATTAATTCTGGAATACGTCGCCTATTGTAATTCCCATAATAGCTCATATGCCATGTCATACAATCTACATAATAGGTTGGATTTGTCAATTAGAGCAAGTCTATTCTCTTTCTAATTTGTATTCATATATTGATCATTTATGGTTGTGCGTTTGTTTTGGTGAATTTATTTTGACAGTAGAAAGATTGGTTGGCGGGGTGGCAGTTCCGAAACATGGCAGCATCCCGCGTGCGTTTTGTGGGACAGATAGAGAGCGGGTATTGTAGATGCAGGGAGAACGGGGGAGAAATTGCTTGTGTAAGGATCTCCCCTCCTCCATGCCTTTGTCTGTGGGAGTACTGAGCTAAGGGCTGACTGGGGATGGGCAGGACAGAGGGAGGCAGGCAGATTGACTGGCTGCTTTTATAAAGGTAATGGATTGCCCCTGTTCAGACCTTCATCGCACACACAGCGGAATTGAAAGGAAGTCATTTGCATCGTCCAATGAGGAGGGGTAGTGTTTCTGGTCTGGTTTTAGAGTTGGTCTCAAAACACCTCTGCCTGGAACAGCCGTCAGAGATGAGAAATGGCCCAGGACAAGCAATTGAGACACCTATGGGAAAATGTGGCGAGTGTTGTGCTTTTTCTCAGTTAGCCTATACTTGTTTGACAGGAGTGTAGCCTAAAATAAAAGCGTTTATGCGAGAGCTCGACTCGGTCCTATGCATTTTATGGGCCGTTATAAACCGAGCCTTATTCTAAGGACCGAAGTGTGCTGGCATGGGGTCGCTGAAACGTTTTGAACGTCCACTTCCGATGAATGGAAACGTAACGAGTGTTGTGTTTGTGACTCTTTTGATGTATCAAGCTGTAAAGTTAGGACAGGCAGAAAGCAGCTTACAAAAGCTCTTGTTATCACTCCTATCTTACAGCTCGCCTAGTAACTGCTTCTTGCTCTGGCTTGAATCACCCGCCCCCTTTAGTCGCATCCCGTGATCTGCATGCGAGTGAATGAACAATCACCGCCCATTCTACTACTTCTATGACGAACGTGTACCGTTAAAGTTGTACACACACACACCGCATATTTGTATGCAAAAAACGTGTTTCATTTACGTGATAAGGCTCGTGTAATGCAGGCTGTATCACATCCGGCAGTGATTGGGAGTCTCATAGGGTGGAGCACATTTGGCCGAGGGTAGGCCGTCATTGTAAATAAGAATTTGTTCTTAACTGACTTGCCTAGTTAAATAAAGGTAAAATAAAAAATGTATCATATGGATGAAAGTGGAAAAAACTGGGTTACAGAAAGTTTGTCTGTCTCAGTATAGGTGGTGGATGAACGTTTTTTGGCAGATAGTGTTTTGAGATGGTTGGTGGTATGACTGTAGATGCCAGGTGGTGTGTGTAGCATGCGATTGGTTGTAGAAACAAGTGTAGGGGGGGGTGTCAGTGAATGTAGGATGTGTTTGTGTGGCTGCCGAACATACGTTTACATCCACTTTCATTGCCCGTGAGAAAACAACGCCACGTTAGGTGTGTGCGTGTGCTAACTTGGGTCAGAGGCGAGGGGGACTAACTCGATGATGAAACCACTGTTTGTCAGAGACCACACCAAGTCTTGTTTTGACCAGAAGCGAAGGGTGTCATGTCTTCACCGGGGAAGTGCAGCAGAACATTAATCCTGCTAAAAACAATTACACGAGCCCCTCTCCTTTTCCCAACATCTAGCTGGATATTTGATGTCAATCCAACGTATTAACAGGTAGCCCTTAAGGATGAAGACATGCACGTATTGTTTCCACCTATCTAGTCCTTTCCAATATACAGGAGGGGATATAGATAGTCTAAGCTCTGTGGGATTCCATCCAGCAGTGTGAGACCTGTAGCAGTGGCCCTAGACCAGGGGTGGGCAACTCCAGTCCTCCAGGGCCTGATTGGTGTTCCACTTTTTCGCCATCCCTAGCAAACAGAGCTGATTTAATCAAATTGCATTCTAAACTGAAGCTCATGATTAGGTGATTTATTGGAGTCAGGTGTGTGAGCTGGGGCAACACTGTGACGCCAGTCAGGCCCTCGGACTGTCATTGTCCACCCCTGCCCTAGAGCGTTGGGGAGGGGTACGCCACTGTTTACTAGGTGTGTGTTGAATATGGCTATGTTAGTGAGGTAGTTTTGTGTTTGTCTAAAAGTTCTAGAGACCTATGTGTTCTTGTTTTTAACTTTTTATTTTGGTCTGTTTTTGTCACCACCATGGCTACTTTTACTCTGGCAAAGAGAGCGAGAGGCCAATAATGAGTGTTAGAAAGATAGAGAGGGGGGGTACATGAGTGGATGAACGAGGAAAGTAGTGAAAACGGAGAGCTGGAGAAAGAGGCCATAACAAACAGATGTCTGTGTGCATCATTCTCACTGTGCTTTCTGTCTGTTCAGACAACTAGAACTGTGTAATTACCAGCTATTACTATAAACACCGGACTGGACGCTAGCTGTACCTCATCTGGCATCAACTCTGATAGCGAAAGTTCAGTCCAAGAGGTCTGACGATCATTACCGTTCTCTGCTCTGTTATGTACACACACACAAACAGATAGAGGTGGGAGTGTGTTGAGGGTCAGGTGGACCTTAATGTTGTTGTTCAGTGGAGACATGACCACAGACCTTCAGCTCTTGGAATGAAGACCAATCTGTTGTAGTAGAGAAACGGTGGAGAAGTCCCTCTTGAGAAAGTAGTTTCTCTCGCTCTCTCGCTCCACCTTAATAACCATCCACCACGACGCTGCCAAAACCACGGCAACCGTTGTCTCTGAAACAGTCTGCTCTGTTAGGGTGTGTGTTTCTGGGGGTACTAATCAGGGTGTTTACTTGTTTGTGTTTCTTGCTCTAGATTCTGGGAAGTGAGGTCTAGGGCTAGTATTGAAGACACTGGGTGGGGGGGGTGCTCTGTCCCATTTTGTTCCCCTCATACAGGAAAAACAGGGTGTTGTGCTGTTTCGCTGAGATGTTGTGATCGTCTGTGTTCGGGGAAACCGAAGGCAGGTTGGAATTTTTGAAGTGACAGCAGTGGGGAAAGTGAGAGTCTTTGATCAAGTGTTGTAACTGTCTAGTGAACATTAACACACACACACATGAAAGCATGTGATCATTCAGTTATCAGCGACCACAAATATCACAACCTATTTTTAGGCGGTCACAAACACTGTTTTCAGTCTCAGACGTTCCCATATTGAGTCACTGCTTCACATGCTTACCTGAAAGACACACTCATGTCAGTGCTCAGACGAAGGCATGGGCTCTAGCTCTTTCTGTCTCTCTCGAAGTCACGCTGTTTCTGGAAAACGAGAACCGGCGAACGTCCCTCCTCTTCTAAATTCCTCAGAATCTCTTCCACAGAACAAGTGACATTTGCTTCAGTTTCACCTTCCTCAACCGACACGTCAGTCAGTGACCCTTACTTTTCTTTAGCTGAAAAGGGAGAAAAAAATTGCCTTTGAGTAAGCAGCCTTGAGCCTTTATCTTAGGTTACAATTTAAATGACCTGTCTCTGGTTATATTTCTGTTATCTGTGTTTGATTGTTTAGTCTTTGGTCAGACGTGGATTTCGTCATGTCTGACGTGGATTCAAAGTTTCTTTTTAGTGAATCCCTGTTATTTGTTTTCTATTGACACGTTTACTCTCATTCCTTACTCACATATTTAGGCGACACTTTCGTTTACACACAAACGCACACACACACACTGTTTCTGTTGCACAGGAAACCACTACCCCTCCCTCTCCCCTCTTCAAGCCATCCACACCCACACACACTTCAGGGAGGCCTAGCTACTTCCTGAAACTCTGACGGCAGCTTCCTGTCTGATCTCATACCAGCTTCTTTCTCTTCTCCTTTTTCTAAACGTCACGTCTGTGTGAACCGCCCTGAACCGTGCGAGATCTCTCACTCTCTCTCACACACACACACACACACACTCTGACAGTTGTCCAAAGCACAGGTGCGATAGTGGTTAGATAAAGCAGCTCTTGCTGTTTCCATCTTCTCAAACAGCCCAAAGCGGCTGACATACTTTCAACTCTGCGCGGTAGTGTAGATCAGAACACTTCACTGTGTTTGTCATTAGAAGGTCATTAGAAGGTATGTTCAGTTTGTCAACCCTGATTTTTGGGGGAACAGTCACAGTTAAAGGCTTGGTAAATAGGTGAGAGGTTGCGTTTGCTGTGTTTGAGGTTGATTTGGAGCACTTGGTTTATTTATTAGAAGGCCAAACCACTAGACCTAGACTGGGCTACAGCGCTGTACTATAGTTAGTATGGCAGAATAGAGTTGGCTCTGTCCTGTACTGACCCTCTATCCCTGCTGGAGGATGTTCTGTGTTTGGCTGTATTGGTGCTCTCACGGTGTGTGTAGGCGGTAGTGTGTGTGTGTGTGTGTGTGTGTGTGTGTGTGTGTGTGTGGGAAAAGCTTGAATGCGATGGTGACGAGCTAGCCTGCATCGCACGCGCACACACACACTGGGAGCCTGGCAACAGGACGAACGCAGGCGGGCTGTCTTGTTCCTGGCGGTGTGTGTGTGTGTATTTCCTCCAGAACTCAATCCCTATCCTGGGCCAGTTATGTAATGGACTAGTGTCCCTCCCTCATCCCTCGCTCTCTCCCTCCGCCAGACATGCCGGAAGCTTCTATCTCTCCCCCCCCTCGCATCGCTCTTATCAAGTTCCTCACTGATCTCCAGGCCTCTGTCAGGAACTAGTGTCTTAATGTCATCCTCTCTCGTTCTCTCTCTCTTTGTCCGTGTCTCTCGGTCTATTTTTAACTGAGCTCTTCTGTCTGTTTGGCTCTGGATCAAACCACTATATGAGGCTGGCGGGGGAGTTCTGTGTTTGGGGTGGCTCTTACTAGAGTCTGGGGCCTAGAGCCTTTTCTTTTGTCATTGATTTGGTCACTGGGCTTTGCCTTTAGCTTGGCGGAGCTGGCTTCTAGTACTTGGCTAGGGATCGCCGCGATATCACAGAAGTGATTTATTTTTATTTATGGATTTGGACTGGGGCTATGGTTTGCGACTTGGCATAGCGATGCCCCTAGCCTTGCCTCCCTCTACCAGAGCAGTAGCCGTGTGTGTGTGTGTGTGTGTGTGTGTGTGTGTGTGTGTGTGTGTGATGCGGTAACCAGAAGGGCGGAGGCGTTGATGGGAACGGGTCTTTGATGTCTGTCGCCATGGGGGTTTCACTGTAACCCAGGTGACATAGGGGGGCTACAGGGGGAATTCATACATTATGACATGGTAATGTTGAGCAAGGTTCTTAGTTGTAATGATATTTGTACTGGTGAGATTGAGAGGTGTGTGTATGTGGTAACTTCAACGTAGTTAGTTGGAATTGCCCCGACTTGATTAGGAAAATCGGCAACACCACAACAGAACCCGTGTTCTATTGCCCCCCCCTCCCTTCTCCGTGACTCAGTATTTGGGGGATTCCTCTCTTTGCCATAAAACCCCGACCTGCCTATCTACCTACCTCACATTCTGTTTCACCGTAACACCGGTTCACTAACCATCGACGATTCCGCCTGAGAAATTCCCTGTGACATCACAACGTCACTACCGACGCCCCCGGTCACCTGACCGTAAGTGGCGTCATAGGAGGGCGGGGTGTAGTTTGGGGTAAGCCCTTTTCACTGGCGGCGTGGCCCTTACTCACTCTCCGGGGGTTCCCCGTGCTGTGACGCCCCGGATGCAGAGTATCGCAGTACACACACACACAGCGTTACTGATAGTGACAGATCATATTATTAGCATTTGGTTATCTCTACACACGAGGCAGGTTCAGTTTACAGATATGATCAGTTGTCTTTCTTTCCTTTTTAACGTGACATGAACAAGCGCAGGTCTTAGTGTATTTTAATCCACTAGTATCTGCTGTTTGATTCTCACTCATCTCCAGTGTTCAGGTCCCTATGCGGCTTGTTTTTCACTTTCAGTTTCTGTCAGTGGTTCAGTCGCATCTCAGTCCACAACACACACCCTATAGAAAAGTGGAATTGCAGCCTTTTTTTCATTCGGACCACTCTCTTTCTCTCCCTGTCCTCTCTCTCCTCTCTGTTTTGCTTCGCGTGTGCTAGTTGACGACTAGCACACGTCGTGTTGTGTGTGGAAAGCCCTCACCCGGGTTTCCACACACAACACATACAGGGTAAAGGAGAGGAAGAGAGGAGGGCTGATTTCTTTCCTCTCCTCCTCCGACAGTCCATGTTCCTAGTAAACGTGGGAGAGGGCGAGAGGGAGGGAGGGAGGGAGGGAGGGAGGGAGGGAGGGAGGGAGAGAGCGAGGATGCTACAGTCATACTGAGACTGCTAGTCCCTGTCTGTCTCCTGACTCTGACTGATAGATGAAGGCAGTGTTAGAAAGGTCTGGCTATTGTCTGGTTTCTGTTCCTTGTCATAAGGAAGACCACAGATATTGTCTGATGGAGCTGTTGTGTAATTGGGACTGTGTTCGTTTCATGTGAACAGATGTTGCTGACAGACTGTTTTTGGCTGCTATTATGGCCGTTTGATTATTACATTGTCTCATTCTTCTGATTGGTCCAGGGCTGAAGAAATCCCAGAGATGATTGGCTGTAGAAGCTGAGACTCGACGAGACAGAGGATCTTGAACTAGGTGCTATTCTGAAAGGTGAGTGTGTGTGTGTTGGAACATATATGTATTTTTGTACTTGTCTGTGGGAGTATGTTAACCAGCCAGAGCTGCTTATGATCATCTGGTCATGGGCTATCTTTACATGACTGTGTCTGTCTGGTGCATCGTGATCACACACACACACACACACACTGAGAGAGAGGGGGCACGTCATCATGGCCAAGTGTTGTCTTTATTTCCGTCTCTCTGGAAGCTAAAAACGGAGCGCCTGAAATATCTTCCCCCTAGGCTTTTTATAGGGAGCGAGGGAGAGAACCCCTACACACGCTAGTAGAGCTAATTTAGGAACCAACACTGACTGGAGTGTGGAGCATTCTGCTGAGCAAGAGTGGCTCACAGCGTGTGTCTGTTTTTAGCAGATATCTCCTTTTTGTTCCACTGTAGGCGATCTCTTTCTGTTTGGACCATGGGCTTTTTTCAGCGGTCTCTTTTCTTTTGTGTTTCCTTGTAATTGGGATTGTGTGTGTGTGTGTGTGTGTCTCATCGTCTGTGTGTGTAAGACTATATGCCAGGCTCATTTCTGCCATGTGGCTGTGAGACCCAGGCAGCACAGCCTGTGCTCTCATCCTCAGCCTCTCTCTCTCCTCCTTCCCTGAAGAGCGGTTTGATTTTCTTAATCTATCCTCCAATCCTGTTCAGACTGTCTGTTGGGCCTTCCCCCTCTCCATCACGCCTGTTCTAATGGGATTAAAACCAAGTGGATTCAACACACACGGAACACTAAATACACACACGGAACACTAAATACACACACACACGGAACACTAAATACACACACACACACACACACACACACACACACACACACGGAACCATTGGCTAGTCTGTAAGGATTACAGTAACCTCCATGCTCTCTCCTAGGTCTGCTAACTCCTCCAGAGCCATCTGCTAATAATCCTACAGTAGAGCTATCGTCGCCCCCTAGGGGCCGGGACACAGTACAGCACTACCAGAGTACACTAGTAAATACTGACAGAGATGGACAGACACACTAGTCAATACCTGCAGTACCTGGAAGAGCAGTCTGGTGTAAAAGTTGTTTTAATTGGCAGTTTACTGCAGCAGAAACCGTTTCTACACTAGATTCTCTCCACCTACACCTCGACACACACATGTTTAGTTCTAGAGGCGCGTAAGCTCTCCTCCGCAAACGTTCCATAGCTAGACTTCCTCCTATTGCCGCTCTCTCTTCTGTCCTGTTTCGTCAGTCTCAACCCCTCGTCTCTGTCTAGCTCTAAATCGCACGCTGAACTATATAATGGAAAGACCTACTGGCATGCATTGACTGCTCTGTCTTACTGTGTTCTCCCTCTAGTTCAACTGGCTGTATTGTATTGGTGCTGAAGACGTGTCGAGGGTCTTCCTTAGTGTTGGTGTGTGGCCTTCTCTGTGCTGCAGTGGAGGGCTTCACAGACGCAGCAGCTAGTGTGGTGAGTAGAAAGTGAATTACAACCCACGAATGACAGTTTGTGTGCGTGTTTCATACATGTGCCCTGTGTATTGAATGTATGTGTTGAGTCCTGTCTCCGTCTGTCTCCCTCCAGGCTGGATGCATCACGCAGTAGAGCAGTTTGGCGGGCGCGGCACACGGGACTCCTTCCCTCTGGACGGGCTCAGCCGGGGAACATGGGCTCCCGTGGGCGGCCACGTCACCTGGGCGCCACCTGCCAGGCATGTTAAGTCTCCACAGCAATTGACAGCCCACACACACACACCAACACACACACCAACAGTCAATGAATTACACCTACACTAACTGCCTTAGCCTTGTACTCCCTCCCTTGAGGTCCACGTCCACAAGTTCAGACTGTTAATTGTTCTTCTAGGTTAAAACGAATATTTGTATTTGGTGAAATTGGTCTTGTCTCAGAGAATTTGGCCCTGGTCTGACCTTTGCACTTGTTTTCTCTACCAGGTGTCCGCCAGGTGTCAATCAACACCAGCTCCTACCCCATCTACCGCCCAGTCACATGGGTGGACTGAACCATCCCGGTAAATTCTTCAATAATGGGTGAGTCCGGCATATATTCCATTGGGCAACATACTGTATTCCATACTAGAATCAGATAGCTGTAGTCTCCTCCTGGTCTCTATCCCATGCCTTCACGACTCCAGGCTGTAGTCATCTGACTCTCTCTTTCCCTCCATGTCTCTGTTCCCCGCCAGGCACATGCAGGTGCGTGGCAGTGAGAAGCAGGAGCTGGCCCAGGCCATGTTACCTGGCCTCCAGAGAGCAGACCAGCAGCGCCTCCCTCCTCCCCCTCACAGGGCGTGGGAACAGCCGGGTCAGCTGTACGAGTCGCCCCCCCCTCCCCATCCATCCGTACCCCTGCCCGGCGACCACGCACCCCGTCTGCATGGCGGGTATAGTGCCGGGCCTCCCGCCAACCTGCCCCCCAGGCCCAATCAGCTACTGAAGGTGAGGGAAGGAGCCAATGATATCGTCGTACAGGAGGAGTGTCGATAAACGAGTGGCCTATCAGTCAGTGAGTGAGGAGGAAGATGTAACCCTTCCTCTCTCTCTTTGTCTCTCTGTCAGAATGTGGACCAGGAGCAGCATCTCCTCAGGGGTCCGACATCGCTGGGTGACGATATGTGGGCTCAGGCGCAGCAGAGGGGTTACCCAGGGAAGATGTTGGGAGGGCAGCTGAAGAGACCGGCCCCCCCTCTCGGGGAGTACTCGGTCATCCGGCACACCCCGCCCCCCTCCTTGCACCCCTCCTCTCGGCCCAATGAGGACTGCCCCAGTCCTAGCAAGAGGAAGAGGAGCTCTGAGAAGGTATGTGGATGATTTGATTTGATCTCTGCATTTAAAAAGTTGTGCATTAAAATGGACTTTACACCTAAAGTTGACTCGTAAAGGATAAAGAAACAACGTCTGTACTCTCCCACATAGAATAGAATCAGGTGATTGCATAGAATAATTTGACATTTTCTGATATTTAAACTTTGTAGTTGTTATTTGACCATGTTGTTTAGATGGGATATGATGTAGTACCTAAACCCTGCTCTCTCCAGGTTCCTCACCCAGGCATACAGAGGTTCTCTGGCCCAGGAGGGCACCCCCTACCCCCACAGCAGCAGCCCCCGTCCCACTACCCCCCTCCTCCACCCAAACCTGCTTTCTGGAACCCCATGCACAAGGTGAGTGGCGCCCCCCTGGGCCCAGCCCGAATGCAAGAACGGGTCCCCTGAGTTCCAGGTCAGAGCTGTAAGAGCACTTAACACTGCTACTTTATCAAGAACCTGACTAGATGGAATGTAGCTTTACAGATTGATCACATTTTTTGTTTGTTTGTTGAGATGCAGTTTGGAATGTCAGGTTATCTATGGTCCTCTAGCTTTCCCACATTCTGAGCTATAATGCTAATAGTCTCTCTCTCTCTCTCTCTGCTAACAGGAGTCCGTCAAGTCATGGATGGGCGGCTACACCTACAAACCTCCCGCCCCCTCGCCCATCTCCCCACCCCTCACCTCCTCCCCGGGAGGCTACCCTCAGAGGCACGGCGGGCCCCACCCACCCCACAAGCCCTCATTCTCACCTCAGGCCCTCAATCAACCCCCCCACAACAACCCCCACAGCTCTCACCCGCAGTACCCTAAACAACCAGCCCCGCCCCGCATGGGGATGGAGCCCAAGGGAGGTCCACCTACCCCCCAGAGAGGCCCTACCACTGGGGGCAGGGGAGTCAACATCCATCCGCCTCCTCACCACCACCAACCTCCAGCAAGGGGGGACAGGGACAGTAGGGAGCCCCCCCAACCCTCACCAGCAAACCACACCGGCGTGCCTTACAGCCACAACCCCCACTTCCAGCCCCACCCCAGGCTGGGCCACACTGCCCCCCACCCCTCTCCCCCTGCCAGCAGCACAGCAGTACCTCAGCAGCACAACCCCACTCCCCCCCACCACGAGGCCTGGAGGCCCCAGGGTCAGGACAGGCCACAAAACAACCACCTCCTGGTGAGTCCAAGGTTCCCGGCAGAGCCAGTGTTGCACCCCACTGCTACGAACTCTTCTCCTTTTGTTAACGTGGGATTATCATGTGATCTCGTTCTGAATCGACGCCCGGCCAGCTCACTACCCCCCTTCGTAGTTAATGTAGACCTGACTAGATCGGGAACAACTCACATTTTACCCAGCTATGGGCCAAATGTAATTTAGCAGAGTGGTCAGTTTGGAATTGATTGGGCTTAGTTAATTGAGCAATAAGGCCTGAGGGGGTGTGGTAAACGGCCAATATACCACGGCTAAGGGCTGTTCTTATGCACGACGCAACGCAGAGTGCCTGGACACAGCCCTTAGCTGTGGTATATTGGCCATATACCACAAACCCCAGAGGTGCCTTATTGCTACTATAAACTGATTACCAACGTAATTAGACCAGAAAAAATAAATTGTCAGACCCATGGTATACGGTTTGAAATACCACAGCTTTTAGTCAATCAGCATTCAGACCTCCAGCCAGGCGGTTTCTAATGTTAATTTAACAATGGACTTGGAAATGGAAAGTATGTCCGTTTTTTTCTTTGTATCGTTATCAGTGTATCAAATTACTTTTCGCTAGGAAACACTGTAGGAAGTGTACGGTGGTGCCCCAAATCTGGTCAAAAGTAGTGCACTATACAGGGAATATGGTCTAATGCTCTCAATCTCCAGTGCATTAATCTAGCATGTCTCTGTTTCTCCCTACAGGAGTCGGGTCACTACAGGGCAGGGCTGGTACCTCAGGGGCAGCAGAACCAGGCTGGGGAGACCCGGGGTCCCGCGTCCCTCCAACACCATCAGCACCCCCACATCAGCCCCCCTCAGGTTCCTACCAGAACCCCCGTCATCATCCCCACCTCCACCCCCCAGGCCCCCTGCTCACAATCTCACAACAACCGCTACAACAGTAGTAGTATTACTGGACCTGCACTCTCCACTGTGACCACAGCACCAGCACCACCTGCTGTGTGTTCAGTTAACAGCACCTGTAGGAGAGGCAGGGAGACGATGTCACTGCCCCACCAGTCCTCAGCTGCGTCTCAGCTGGAGAGAGACCCAGAGAGGGGCCCCATCCACCCCATGCTGCACCCAGGGTATCAGGGAGCCCACGCGGGCACTGCCAACCACCCACACCGGGGCGCCACCCAGGCCCCAGCAGCAGCAGTCCCCTAGCCAGCACCACCAACAGTCTGTCCAGGGGAAGTCTTACTACGGACGGTCTGATCCTGATGGCACTCCGGCCTCCTCTTCCTCCTCCTCCTCTTCGTCATTCTCAGGACACCAGAGGGCAGGGCAGAGCGTCATCACCAGCAGGGGGTCTCAGCCCAGCCCCCTCACCCAAACGAAGGTCACTAGCTCGCCCCTGCACCGCCCCGTGCCCGCCCCCCAACCCCACACTGTCAGCTCTGCCCCTCAGCCAGCCTCCAGCCCCTCCTACTCCAGACTCTGTGCCCAGCCTGCCCCCCAGCCACCTCCAACCTCAGCCCCCCCAGTCCATGGAGGAGGCTCTGGATAAACTGGATGCTGAGCTGCAGGGTCATATGCAGGCCGAGGAGAGGAGGGAGAGAGAGCAGGAAGAGAGGAAGAGGAGGGAGTGGGAGAGGGAGCAGGAAGAGAGGAAGAGGAGGGAGTGGGAGAGAGAGCAGGGGAAGAGGAGAGAGTTGGAGAGAGCGGAAGAGGAGAAGAAAAGAAGAGAATGGGAAAAAGAGCAGGAGGAAAGGAAGAGGAGGGATTTGGAGAGAGAGCGAGAGGAAGAGGAAAGGAAGAGGAGGACTGAGTGGATGAAAGAGGAGGAGAGGAGGAAGGTGAAAGAGGAGATGAGCAGGAGTAGTAAGAGGAGAGAGGAGTCTGCCATCGAGAGTCTGGAGAGACTCCTGTCCGGCAACTCCTCTGCTCCTCCACCTCCTCGCCTGTCCACCGTCTCCTCCTCCTTTGTCCCACCCCCACCCCCAGCCAGTCATCCTCCTCGCCCCCTACCCTGGCTGAGCCGGGCGGGCTCCCCTTGTCCCTCAGGCCAGGCACCACCACCTCCCGCTCCCTGGAGATGTCACGGCCGCCTCTCACCCCCCAGACGGAGTACGCCAGGGAGAAGCAGAGGCAGAGAGAGATGTGGGGTGAAACCCCCCCCTCGTCATTACACACTAGTAACGTTACCTCAGGGAACAACGCCCTGCCCTCATTGGGGCCCTCTTACCCCAACCACCCCTCAAATAAGACCCTAATGCAAGGTGCCCCCTGCCCATCCAAAGACACCCCCCATCCCAAGGAGAACGCTAGTCAGCAGGCCCGAGGAGGAGCAATGGGCGCTATGGATCCCCTCCACACCTCCAGCACTGTCACCCTCCGAGAGCCCCCCAAACTCTTCCAGGCGTTCCCTAGGGATAGCCTAAGGTCTGGGCCCAACACCTCCAGGACCACCAACAGCACGTCCAGCACAGGGGGCCTCCTCCACAAGCGCATGCCCAGCGGAGGCCTAGGCAGCCTGGGTAGCAGCGCCAGCAACAGCAGCAGCGGCGACTCCGACAGCGCCCAGTTTGAGGAGGAATCCTTGGAGCTCTCTACGTTACTCCCGGACGGTCTGGCCAACATCATGGCCATGCTGGATGAGTCCATCAAGAAAGAGGAGGAATCTCTGTACTGCAGCGACCGAAACAGCGCTAGGGAGATCATCATAAATTCCTTCTCTGCTATGCCACCGGCCAAGAGCTACCTGTGCGCCCCGGACCTCATCCCAGCGCCCAATCAGCAACCGCAGGACGACTTTGTTGGGACGAACGTCCACGCCAGCCCCCCTGTACTGAGCCGACAGGGCTCCCTGGCCTCCCCCTGTAGCCGGACCTCCTCCCTCAACGAGGAAGATGAGGGTTGTCTCGCCCTAAAACCCGCTTTGGAGTTCCACGAGCCAGCCGTCCCCCTCAACTCCGACCCCCAGTCAGGGACTAACTACAGCCACAGCGACCTGGCGAAACTCTACGGTCTCCCGGAGCCCGTGAAGAGCGAGGGTGACGACGAGGATGAGGAAGAGGAGTCGGAGACCCCGTCCAGTTCCCCTCCCCCGCCCCAGAGGCCCCACCTCCACCAGACGGGGGTGAGCAGCACCTTCAAGTCCCTGGCCGCCCTGGAGAACCAGAAGTACGCCTACCGAGGAGGTCCGTTTGGCCGCCCGCCACCCTCCGCTCTTGGGGGACTGAAGTACTCCTCCTCCCTCTCTCTGGGTCCTGACATCCAACAGCAGCAGAATAGCACCTCCCCCACCTCGGATTCCACCAATCGCCCAGGCTTCACGCCGTCGTCGGCCCCTCCCCTAAAGACCCGCCCACACTCCCCTTCCAGCTGGGAGGCAAAGAGACAGGTCAATATCAAGATGGAGGAGCCTGATATCTGGAGAGATGGGAGAGAAGCCATGGAGAAGAGGCTCCATTCCTCAAGGGAAGAGTCCAAATGTTATCCCTCTACACAACCCATCAAGATGGAGCCTAAGGAAGAGGTGACGCTTACAACCATCTCAGAGTCTTCTCTGGCCGAGCTGGGTAGAAGCTGTGAGGTTCTCCTGACCCGACACTCCAGCTCCCTCCCTAGCAAGAACATCGCCGACAGGACCAAGACTGAGCTCAAACAGGAGGGCAGGCACCACAAGCCCGAGAGAGAGCGGGAACGACACAGAGAGAAGGATGGAGAGAAGGAGAGGAAACCCGGCCGCAGCAAGAAGCACGAGGAGAGGAAAGAGGGGAAGAAAAAGCACAGGGAGAAACGAGAAGAGATGTCCTCCTCCTCCTCTTCGTCCTCTCACTCCTCCTCCTCCTCCAGTTCTAAACGGCACAGGCACAAGGGGGGAAAAGGTCACAAGGAGAAGGACCACCGGCGGATCCTCGGGAACCTGGACCTTCAGCGTAAAGAGATCCGGGAGAAGGACCGCGACCGTGTTCGCGCCGACTTTAGGAGGAAGGAGGCTGGGTCCACCAGCGAAGGTGAACCCTCCGAATGGGCATCCCATAGTAGAAGTGAAAGAAGTTCAGGAGTCATGTCCTCTTCTCAGGACAGAGGGGCTGGATCAACGCTGCAGGGTTCAGCTGCTGACTTCATGAAGCTGAAGGCCCTGTCGGACGGGCCGCCCAAGGAGCTGAAGATCAGGCTGATCAAGGTGGAGAGCGGAGACCGAGAGACGTTCATCGCCTCTGAGGTGGAGGAGAAGAGGACACCCCTGGAGGAGATCAGCATCGAGAACACAGCCGCAGAGATCATCAGGGCCTGCAAGTGAGTATGGAGGAGAGAGGGATGGATGGAGGCAAGAACAAGGCAGGGGTGTAGTGAGTGGGGGGGGGCCGCGTCTTACCAACGAGAAGTTAAGAGAGAGTTACATTCTAGTTAATCAATTTCTAAAAAGACTGTAAGCTAACATGTTGCTCCAGTTTGTGACAGTGTTTGGTCTTAACATGTTGTCTGTCTCTCCCTGTCTCAGGGGTGCGAGGGTGAAGGGGAACTTCAGAGAGTCCTACCTGCTCCCTGCGTTCTCCGTCAAGCCCCTATTTACTACAGAGCCCCTCCCACGGGATAAACTCAACCCCCCCACGCCTAGCATCTATGTAAGTCGATCATCATTCGCCATAACACCAGCTACTGTAGCTCCTTCGATCTTCACTCCATTCGATCTTTCTCCAGTCACCCTTTTGCGTTCTCTTGGAAAGTGTGTGGCGTGATATTAGGATGCCTTTTGTATGCCTGTGCTGCCCTCTTCTGGTAGAAAAATGCACCTGCTATTCATGACGGTACTAACTCTTCTGTCCTCTTTCCCCCCCCCTCTCTAGTTGGAGAGTAAAAGAGATGCCCTCTCCCCTGTACTACTGCAGTTCTGTACTGACCCCAAGAACCCTGTTACTGTCATCAGAGGACTGGCCGGGTCCCTACGACTCAGTGAGTTTATATTTACACACACACTATGTTATCAATCATTTATTTAACACCAACATAAACATACTATCTACCGCACATGTTAAAGAGTAATCAAAGGACTTGGTACCACTTCTTTTGGGAGTCCCTTTATGCAGGTTCAAGTTTTTCGTCATGAATCTTGTTCTGGAGGCAGCTCTGCAGAGTGGTCACTAGCTGGCACAGCCACAAAGTCATGATTAAACCTAACCTTTAGCCTAACCACACTGCTAACCCTAATGTCTAACCTTAACGTGAGACAAAAAGCTATTTTTTTTGTTTGCATTCATTTGTACAATATAGCCAGTTTTGACTTTTGCAGCTGACCTATCTAAATGGAAATTGCTCAGTTCTGCCTCCAGGACAAAACGTCAACCTGCTCCCTTTAGGTCATACCATGTCATCCTTTCATTTGTATATTAAATCCCCCTTTTCTCTCTCTCCTCAGACCTGGGTCTGTTCTCCACTAAGTCTCTGGTGGATGCGAACTCTGAGCATGCTGTGGAGGTGAGGACCCAGGTACAGCAGCCTGCTGATGAGAACTGGGACCCCAGTGGGACGGGGCAGACCTGGCCCTGTGAGAGCAGCCGCTCACACACCACCATCGCCAAGTACGCCCAGTACCAGGCTTCATCCTTCCAGGAGAGTCTGCAGGTACAGACCAGACTCAAAACACACACACACACACACACACACACACACCGCTTATATTTAACTTACTTCTACCCTGTCCTTTTCTGTGTCATCAGGAGGAGAAGGGTAGTGATGAAGAGGCTGAGGAAGATGAGGAAGACAAGGAGAAGACGAGTAAGGAGACCAGCCCTGAGACATCTAGCAAAGAACCCACAAGTAAAGACGCTACCAGTACTGAACAGAAACCAGTGGGGAAGATAATCAAGTTTGGCACCAACATTGACCTGTCAGACCCAAAGAGGTAAGCTGGAGATCGATGCATTGTATTACCGCATAGAACATGTGGAACTTTTCCCATTTGTTCCAGAACTTTCCTCTTTGGTTTTGCTGACCCCTAGTGGTCAGGTCTAAGTATTACATAAACCCCTCCCCAAAATCACTGAAGCTAAACATCTATTGCTAAGCAAGGCCATGTGCAGAATCACTATAGTACATAAGCCCCTTATCGATGATAGCATCAACGCCAATACTGCTGCTCAGATTTTGTGTTTTGTTGGCCAGTTTGAAACAGACAATAACCCTCTCTCCCTCCCCCTCTCCCAGGTGGAAGCCCCAGCTGCAGGAGCTCCAGAAGCTTCCGGCCTTCATGCGCGTGGCGTCCAGCGGTAACATGCTGAGCCACGTAGGCCACACCATCCTGGGCATGAACACTGTCCAGCTCTACATGAAGGTCCCCGGCAGCCGCACGCCTGGCCACCAGGAGAACAACAACTTCTGCTCAGTGAACATCAACATTGGGCCTGGAGACTGCGAGTGGTTCTCTGTGCACGAAAACTACTGGCCGGCCATCGACGACTTCTGTGAAAAGTAAGTTGTGTCGGTTGATACTTTATCGGGATTTCTTGAATGCGCTGATGATGTCGAGGTACAAGAATATATTCCTAGTCAGTTTGGCCTGTTTGAATCTGCGCTTCCAGGTCACTTGAGATTAGCTTTCACGACCGTACGCCTTTAGAATGTAAAATAGCACAGGCGTCTCATCTACTTAACTTTACCATTCTCCCAGCGTATCACCCACTACCTCAGAAGATCTTACCCCCGTATCCCCTCCCTCCTTCAGGCATGGAGTAGACTACCTGACCGGTTCCTGGTGGCCTGTCCTGGAGGACCTGTACCGCTCCAACATCCCCGTGTACCGCTTCATTCAGAGGCCCGGGGACCTGGTGTGGATTAACGCAGGGACCGTCCACTGGGTCCAGGCTGTGGGCTGGTGCAACAACATCGCATGGAACGTGGGCCCACTCAACTGTAAGTTAACTCCCTGATACAGCTGCCTACATGTGTCTTGCTACGGATGCAGACCTTTCACTCAACTATCTACTGAAACGTAGAGCTGTTTCTTGACTTTTATGTTTACTGTTATTTTATGGACCTGTTGGTCTTGGTCAGTCATTTCGCCTTGGGAGTTTTGAACCTCAGGGCGACGACCACGGTCCAAATCCGCACCAATGAGACTCATAAGTAGAGGACTGATGTTGACCTTTTTTATAATGTCAGGTGAGGTCACTACTAATGGCACCTTATCCTCCCTGCAGCCTACCAGTACCAGCTGGCCCTGGAGAGGTTTGAGTGGAACGAGGTCAAGAAGGTCAAGTCCATCGTCCCCATGATCCACGTGTCCTGGAACGTGGCCCGCACCGTCAAGGTCACCGACCCCGACACATACAAGATGATCAAGTGAGTATTCAGCCTGATGACGTGTCTTCCGGTTGGTTAGAGGCACTACAATGGCAAGAAAAAGTATGTGAACCCTTTGGAAATACCTGGATTTCTGTGTAAATTGGTCATAAAATTTGAACTGATTTTCATCTCGGTCACAACAATAGACAAACACAGTCTGCTTAAACTAATAGCACATGAACAATTATATGTTTTCATGTCTTTATTGAACACATCGTGTAAACATTCTCAGTGTATGGTGGGAAAAGTATGTGAACCCTTGGATTTAATAACAGGTTGACCCTCCTTTGGCAGCAATAACCTCAACCAAACATTTTCTGTAGTTGCGGATCAGACCTGCACAACGGTCAGGAGGAATTTTGGACCATTCCTCTTTACAAAACTTTGTTTCAGTGCCACAATATTCTTGGGATGTCTGGTGTGAACCGCTCTCTTGAGGTCATGCCACAGCATCTTCAGGAGGCGTATTTTCTTCTGTTGAAGCCATGATGTTGTTGATTTACTTCTGTGTTGTGGATCGTTGTCCTGTTGCATCTCCCAACTTCTGTTGAGCCTCATTGGCGGACAGATAGCCTAACATTCTCCTGCAAAATGTCTTGATAAACTTGGGAATTCTTTTTTCCGTCGACGATAGCAAGCTGTCCAGGCCCTGAGGCAGCAAAGCAGCCCCAAACCATGATGCTCCCTCCACCATACTTTACAGTTGGGATGAGGTTTTGATGTTGGTGTGCTGTGCTTTTTTTCTCCACACATGGTGTTGTGTGTTCCTTCCAAACAACACAACTTTAGTTTCATCTGTTCACAGAATATTTTGCGTCATCAAGGCTTTTAGAGATACTTTGGTAACCTTTACCAGCTTTATGCAAGTCAACAATTCTTAATCTTAGGTCTTCTGAGATCTCTTTTGTTCGAGGCATGGTTCACATCAGGCACTGCTCCTTGTGAATAGCAAACTCCAAAAATATATTTTTTTTACAGGGCAAGGCAGCTCTAACCAACATCTCCAATCTCGTCTCATTGATTGGACTCCAGGTTAGCTGACTCCTGACTCCAATTAGCTTTTGGAGAAGTCATTAGCCTAGGGGTTCACATACTTTTTCCAACCTACACTGTGAATGTTTAAATGATGTATTCAATATAGACAAGAAAAATACAATGTGTTATTAGTTTAAGCATACTATGTTTGTCAATTGTTGTGACTTAGATCAAATGTGATGACCAATTTATGCAGATATCCAGGTAATTCCAAAGGGTTCACATACTTTTTCTTGACACTGTATATTAGTTACAAATGATACAGGTCAATAGGGCAGATTGTCATTATACTACTAACTTATGTTCCATTTAATGAGGGTTGCAGTGTCATCATAGGGACACACTATTACTGTGTTGGACCAGAGTTTTACCTCGGCAGGTCATGTGATCAGGAAAACTCGAGGTCCTCTTCATGCCTGACACCTGTATCCTAACGTCATCACTCACTCTCTCACTCAGGCACTGCCTACTGCAGTCCATCAAGCACATCCAGGTTCTGAGAGACCAGCTGGTGGCAGCAGGGAAGAAGATCTCCTACCAGAGCCGGGTGAAGGACGAACCAGCTTACTACTGTAACGAGTGTGATGTGAGTAGTACTTCAACCCAGTGTCTACCTATACTGCCATCTCAATGCAAACCCCAAACCTCGTGTTTTACCCCCAGTCTGCCAGCACCAAAACGCCTTATAACTGAATTTAAAACATACACAGACACTTACCACAGTCAGAGCCCATCGCTCTTCTGAAACCACATTCCTTCAGGGTTTCTTCAGCATGCATTCAATTCCTCCCCATTCGTTACAAAATAAGCCCTTTACTTGTATACTGAGTATCTGTGTGTGTATATCTTCTGTCCCCAGGTGGAGGTGTTTGACCTGCTGTTTGTGACGTCTGAGAGCGGCAGCAGGAAGACCTATGTGGTCCACTGTGAAGACTGTGCCCGCCAGAGGAACCCCAGCCTCTCCAACAACGTAGTGGTGTTGGAGCAGTACCGCATGGAGGAGCTAATGAGTACCTACGACACATTCAGCCTGGTGAGGACACACACACACTCGCACCTTTTTCTTATGAGACACGGACACCTGCATACAAGGAAGTCGGTGTCCGTCTGCCTAACAACCTGAGGACAGTAGATGTAACGTTTCCTCTTCTGTCTGTCTCCGTTCTCCAGACTGCAGCCCCGAGTACACGGTGATAAAGCTCGTCCCCCCCTCCACGTCTCACAGCCATAACCAAAACTCCTGCCAGACAGGACTAAACATCTTTAAAAATGTTATTTTAACCTTTTTTCCCCCTTTCGTTATTTAAGATGTTTTTACTACTGCTAATACTTGCCGATCAAACAGCCAATCGAAAACCAGTTTACTACTCATCACTGTTTACAAAACCGAACCGCCAATCAAATGCCAGTTTACCCTTGTTGTAGACTGTGTTCATGAGCAGCGTTCTGGTTTCCGGAGGACTTGAAAAAAATGGAAAGGCAGTTGGTGCTAGCTGCCATTGTGAACAAGCAACAAAGGGTTGACAGTTATCAATGGCATGAATTTAATTATTTACATATTTACTTCTTTTTTTTTTAAATCATGAATTCTGTAATGTTTAAATGCTGTGTCATTTTTTTGTGGGGTTCTGTTTTTTTCTTCTAAAATAATGTAATTTTCTTTAAGACTAGATCAGCCCTAGATATATACCACATTGGCCTTGTGACTTGTATTTAGAAGATAAATAAATAAGATGGAAAATACTAAGAGATATGAACATTTTTCTAAAAGCATTAAGAATAAGGAGACACAAAAAAAATACAATTGTTTGAAATGCTTAGAAACATACGGGTTTTAAAGTCTTTTTTAGTTTTTTAGTTGAGTCTTTCTTACTCTTGTATGTGTTGTGTTTTTACAAATGTATAATGTTTATTTCCATGGGAGGGCGAAAGAGTCAATTGTCACAACTCTTTAGGAGTATATCAGGTCTTTTTGTTTTAATGAATTGCTTCCATTTTGCATCGTTGTGCATTGTTTTGTACCTCTGATTTTGTTCGGTTTTTGCTTAATATACAGATTTATAATTTTTCTTCTGAATTTTACATTGTACATTCTTTTTTTATTTAAAATGTTTCTTATATTTATAGGATGTCAATGTTCTCCCCTTGCTTTTATTAGGGTTGTACAATTTTTTTTTTTTGTGTGATTCTGAGTCCTCTGTAACAACTGAAATGGTGTGTGTTATGGGAGGACAAGGTTTTCTCTGGTGCTTCTTCTGGTTCTATATATATATCACATGGACACACTTACTGTGTTGGACCAGAGTTTATATATAAATGATATTTCTAATGAATATAACTTACACCTTTCCCTGTAGTTGCTAGGATAATGAAATACTGTCTTTGTAATGCGTGGGGGAAATTGTAATTATGTTTTTCATTCTTTTTAGGGGGCTTTAGATGAAATGAATGATTTTTAAAAATATTATTATTGTAATCTGTTGGAATATTGACTTATGGGATAGAAAGGTGCTACAGTTTTCGGATGAACTATTTTTGTTTTTCCTTTAAGATAAATTCTATTTTTCCTGTTGCAATATACCTTCCTCTTCCTTCTCTTTGTGGTCATTTATTTAAAACTACACTCTTTAGAGAATATACACACGCGTACACACACACACACCAAACTGAGCCAGACACGTCTTAAACACTTTGTGAATTTGTGTGACATTACTATGACTTATTAATAAATAAACACTTTTGATAAAGCCAAAAACGTGCATATAGTTGTTTAAATTCTATTGATGGTACACACCTCATTTTGCAGATGAACAGCTAACACTGACTGTCAGGAGTGTTTTTGCAGATGTCTCAAACAAACCACATCTCATACCTGATACAGCCACAAACTGTTCACCTAATGTAAATAAATAATGGGAATAATGTTAGAATAGTTCTATATTGAACGTAACATCCCAGTCAGTCAAATCAGAAAACAGGCCAGAGTAGTAGCCTATAAAATCTATGCTAGAACTATAGATCAATGAATAAACCCCTCTCGCTGAAGCGTTATACATTTCCCAATCGAAATGTAAGAGTAATTTCTGACTGAGCTGACATATGCAGCATTTACTGTGAATGCAGTCTGACTTGGGAACATTGCCTTTTAAGTTTGAATCACACTAACGCTGAACTGATTGAATCTAGCCCTTTTATCGGACTTCCTGCCTGCGGCTGATTGGCTGACCACTGACGTGGGTGAGAGCGGATATCTTCTATTTACGCTTTGGGCCCATATACAATAACAACCCGAACCCTCCTATCGCTTAGCCGAGCTAGATCATATCTCTGGCACTTGCAGAGGTCTCCTCATTCAAGTCAATCACTAACGGTTCCTTTTGTTTGACATGAGTGTGTGTGTATAAAAATAAGTGAGTGGTTTCAAAAAGGTGAATTCTATCCAAGGTTAAAAAAGCAGGCCCAAACAAACGGTGTCACACAGAGGACAGGGCAGGAAACATCAGTGACAAAGTCCAGATTTCAGTTTCCCCCTCAGCAATTTTAACTGACTGACACTACAGTAGAGAGGCGAAGGCCCACCCAATCAGATTGAGCAAAAACATAAAAAATACAAATAATTATGCTCTTTACTTGTTAGTGTTCCAAACGGGACATTATTTGTTTTTTTACCCAAACATGCAAACACCATTAGATATTCATAGCAAGCGGTGCACTGGGGTAGTCAGATTTGATTAAATATAACAGAATGGATCAACTCTCATGGGGTGGGTTGCCAAAAATAACTAAAATCCACACCCCCAAAAAGCCACAAATAAACAAAGCAAAAAAAGAAATGTCCCTTTTTCAGAACCCTGTCTTTCAAAGATAATTCATAAAAATCCAAATAACTTCACAGATCTTCATTGTAGGTTTAAACACTGTTTCCCATGCTTGTTCAATGAACCATAAACAATTAATGAACATGCACCTGTGGAACGGTCGTTAAGACACTTACAGCTTACAGACGATAGGCAATTAAGGTCAGTTATGAAAACTTAGGACACTAAAGAGTCCTTTTTACTGACTCTGAAAACACCAAAAGAAAGATGCCCAGGGTCCCTGCTCATCTGCATGAACGTGCCTTAGGCATGCTGCAAAGAGGCATGAGGACTTCAGATGTGGCCAGGGCAATAAATTACAATGTCCGTACTGTGAGACGCCTAAGACAGCACTACAGGAAGACAGGACGGACAGCTGATCGTCCTCGCAGTGGCAGACCACGTGTAACAACACCTGCACAGGATCGGTACATCCGGGTCCGGGGCGGTGTGTCACAGCCTCATCGGGCTGAGCTTGTTGTCGTTGCAGGTAATCTCAACGCTGTGCGTTACAGGGAAGACATCCTCCTCCCTCATGTGGTACCCTTCCTGCAGGCTCAGCCTGACATGACCCTCCAGCATGACAATGCCACCAGCCATACTGCTCGTTCTGTGCGTGATTTCCTACAAGACAGGAATGTCAGTGTTCTGCCATGGCCAGCGAATATCCCGGATCTCAATCCCATTGAGCACGTCTGGGACCTGTTGGATCGGAGGGTGAGGGCTAGGGCCATTCCCCCCAGAAATGTCCGGGAACTTGCAGGTGCCTTGGTACAAAATAAATGGAAAATGAAAAGTGGATCGGCGATGGCTAGAAGGCGGCGTCGACCGCCCGAAACGCCGCCCGAACAAGGAGAGGGACCGACTTCGTCGGAAGTCGTGACAATGTCTCAGTTGTTGAATCTTGTTATGTTCATACAAATATAAGTTTGCTGAAAATAAACGCATTTGACAGTGAGAGGACATTTCTTTTTTTGCTGAGTTTATGACTGCATTGAGGCATATGTCACTGTGCTTCTATGGCTAAATGCACCATTCCACTGCCTATTTAAATTTGTTCATTTAGCAAACAAGACAGCTCATAATCCAGTGCCTTTATCACAGTCAACACACCTATATTTTAGCAGTAGAAATGCTACATTTTCTCTCAGCCTCATGGCAAAATGTGTAGAATAGCATGAGATGACCTATAAAACTGCACATTTTCCTTTCTGCCCCATTGTAAAATGTTTAGCATTGCAGGAAATTTACTTTAAAACAGCCACATTTTGTCTAGCCTCTTGACAAAATATGTAGAATAGCCGGAGATTAGCTATAAAACGGCAAACGTTTCTCTTTTTTTTGGAGGGGGCCCACTCACCAACACATTTCTGGCTATGTATTCTCTGAGGGTTTAGGAATGGACTACCACTGAATGGTGGTGAAATAACCAGTAATAATTTTTTTACATCCATGATTGATCGAACACAATCAGAAGACTTACCACACATACCACCGCTGGGGACAATGAAGCAACAAGGTCGCTCATATTTAAAAAACACCAAACATATATCCACCAATCTGGAAAAATCCAGGTCCCGCAGTGAGAGAAGGAATGTCAGTGTCCCATCCTGTGGCCCGGGGGTGAAGAGGTCAACGAGTATGGAGGAAAGCTGGACAGAATGGAGGACATCCTGCTTCCACAGGAAGTTGCATCCGCCGTCCACTCCACCCACTGCGGGTATAGTGGGAACTGGAGACTGCGTCCAAGATGTTTTCAAGGTAATCTACTCAAATTCGCATATGTTGATTCATGGACCATCTATATCCAGGTTGCATCCGGTGTATACGAACCATCACATGCGCACTAGCACTCAGTGCGCACAGGGAGCAGCAGAATAATCAGCCTCAGTGACAATTATATGAATAATTCAATAGATGTTTTGTGCACAAAGATGATCGCTAAAGTGTCTTGTTAGGAATTTTCACATCTGACCTCTATGTGGCTTCGTATGGAAATTGTCTTTCTAGGCCAGGCGTCAGTTAAACTGCAGTACCGAAGCGAAACTGTAGCTTCTAGACCGGAACCCTAGCCCCTTGACTCCACCCCGATCTGATGGCCACAGATGGTCAGTGTCTGTGTGTGTGACCTTACACTCACACCTCACCAACACAATGCTGGCTCAAGGGACTAGTGTGATCATCATGTTGTTGGACTAATGATGGGAAAATCTAGAAAGCCTTTGAAGCTATTGTTGACCAAGCTATTGTTGGTCACCGACTATGAAGTAAGCTATTATTAATTTATAATTACTAAGATAGGATCAATGAAATATAGATTGTCGTGTGGATGCACACAGCGCCTTGCTAAAGTATTAATATCCCTTGGATTTCTTGGCATTTTATTATGTTACAAAGTTGGATTCAAATTGATTTAATCGTATTTTTTTGGTCAATCTACTCAATGCTCTATAATGTGAAAGTGGAAGTAAACAGATATTTTTGAAAAGATTAATAAGAATGTGATAACTAAAATAGTAGTTGCAAGTATTCAGCCCCTTTGTTCGGGCAAGCCTAAATTAGTTCTGGAGTCAAATGTGGCTTAAAATGGCTTAGTAAATTGCATGGATTCACTCTTGTTTAAATAATACAGTTGAAGTCCGAAGTTTACATACACTTAGGTTGGAGTCATTAAAACTAGTTTTTCAACCACTCCACAAATTTCTTGTTAACAAACTATAGTTTTGGCAAGTTGGTTAGGATATCTACTTTGTGCATTACTTTTTATAGTAATTTTTCCAACAATTGTTTATAGACAGATTATTTCACTTATAATTCACTGAATCACAATTCCAGTGGGTCAGAAGTTTACATACACTAAGTTGACTGTGCCTTTCAACAGCTTGGAAAATTCCAGAAAATGATGTCATGGCTTTAGAAGCTTCTGATAGGCTAATTGACATCATTTGAGTCAATTGGAGGTGTACCTGTGGATGTATTTTAAGGCCTACCTTCAAACTCAGTGCCTCTTTGCTTGACATCATGGGAAAATCAAAAGAAATCAGCCAAGACCTCAGAAAATAAATTGTAGACCTTCACAAGTCTGGTTCATCCTTGGGAGCAATTTCCAAACGCCTGAAGGTATCACGTTCATCTGTACAAACAATAGTAGGCAAGTATAAACACCATGGGACCACGCAGCCATCATACCACTTAGGAAGGAGATGCCTTCTGTCTCCTAGAGATGAACGTACTTTGGTGCGAAAACTGTAAATCAACCTTGTGAAGATGCTGGAGGAAACAGGTACAAAAGTATCTATATCCACAGTAAAACGAGTCCTATATCAACATAACCTGAAAGGCCGCTCAGCAAGGAAGAAGCCACTGCTCCAAAACCGCCATTAAAAAGCCAGACTACGGTTTGCAACTGCACATGGGGACAAATATCGTACTTTTTGGAGAAATGTCCTCTGGTCTGATGAAACAAAAATAGAACTGTTTGGCCATAAAGACCATTGTTATGTTTGGAGGAAAAAGGGGGAGGCTTGCAAGCCGAAGAACACCATCCCAAACGTGAAGCACGGAGGTGGCAGCATCATGTTGTGGGGGTGCTTTGCTGCAGGAGGGACTGGTGCACTTCACAAAATAGATGACATCATGAGGAAGAAAAATGATGTGGATATATTGAAGCAACATTTCAAGAAATCAGTCAGGAAGTTAAAGCTTGGTCGCAAATGGGTCTTCCAAATGGACAATGACCCCAAGCATACTTCCAAAGTTGTGGCAAAATGGCTTAAGGACAACAAAATCAAGGTATTGGAGTGGCCATCACAAAGCCCTGACCTCAATCCTATAGAACAATTGTGGGCAGAACTTAAAAAGCGTGTGTGAGCAAGGAGGCCTACAAACCTGACTCAGTTACACCAGCTCTGTCAGGAGAAATGGGCCAAAATTCACCCAACTTATTGTGGGAAGCTTGTGGAAAGCTACCCGAAATGTTTGTAACGTAACAAAATGTGAAAAGTCAAGGGGTCTTAATACTTTCCGAAGGCACCGTATGTTGTAAAGTTTAATTCATAGGCTAGGTTGTAGCAACCTCATGATAGGTATAGAGAAACTTTGAGTATCATGTAGTAGCCTAAACCTGTCGAGCTGGGTGAATGGAAAATGAATGACAGTCATCAAATATTCTGTAATATAAATAAGGCCAAGCTCATCCAAAAAACGATATTCCTCCCTCATCTTAAACGTCACCGACCGCCACTGGCATCATGGTATGGGTATGCTTGACATCAGCAAATACTGGGGAGTTTTTCAAGAGAAAGAGAAACGGGATGGAGCTAAACACAGACAAAATCCTAGAGGAAAACCTGCTGCAGTCGGCTTTACACCAGACAACAGGAGATTAATTCACCTTTCAGTAGGAAAATAACCTACAACACAAGGCCAAATCTACACTGGAGTTGCTTAACAGTACATGTCTACTATGGAGGTTTCACAAGACTATTGAGAAAGAGTTGACTGGACCGATGGACAGATGGACAGACAAAACTAAATCCACTTTCACATGTAAACACTGCAATTACCCAATCAACCAGTGTGCGGTTTCAAGCTTGATTATATTCCCTGCCACAGATGCAACAACAGTTTGTTTTAGAAGCTATTTTCTCCATTGCTTACTTCTTCTTCTCTCACTCCCTCTCCAACACACTCTCTTTCAGCAACACTTCTGATTGAATTGCGTCGACCACATCCCTCTCTTCCACCCTCCTCCCATCCCATCTACTCATTAATCTTCCGCTTCTTCTTACATAATCCAACATTTCAAAACGTAAACCATAGGGCGTATATGACGCAAACACATCTGTAAGTCAGGCTCTTGGGTGTAGTGGTAGAAGATGGTACTGATAAGGCATTTTCTTCTTTCTTGGTCCGGATAAGCATTATATAAGCTAGCAAAAAACATGAACATGGAAAGCCCAAGTAGAAGTGTGCAGTAAAAGATGGTGAAGATCTACAGTATCTCTAACTCATCTATTTGAGCCTGTTTGGATCCCCCCGGTCTCTCAGTTCTCCACTCCGGTCCCTTGACTCCTCTCGTCTCTGCTCAGAAACAGATAAAAGAGACTCAAATATCTGTAGTGATCAGGGATAAAGCCCAGTGGAAGGACAAGGTAAATAAATACTGACCAGCTCAAAGGGGAGAAGAGAGCGAGAGCAGAGAGAAAGGAGAGAAAGGGAGAGAGGGAGAAAATCCGATCAGACAACAGTAATTACTCTGTGATCTGCGCTCACTCTCTTATCAGTTCAGAAGTTCTTTGTTTGCCCCCTCTCTCCTTTTATCCCTTTTTTCCTCCCTTGTTCCATTGATCCTTCCAGTTATCCCTCCGATCCGTGATTCCTGATGTTGTCTTTTTCATCATGTTGTGGCGTTTCTGTCATTCACTCTGGACCTCCTAGCTAACATCTTTTGCATCTCTGCGTAACGGAACTGTTAAGACATCCATCCTCTATACCTCCTTCATCCTCTATTCCTGGTCTTTCTTTATCTGGGTTCTTGGTGTTTCTCAGTGGGAAACAAGGACCCATCCCTAAACCCTATCAGAGCTGTGTGAAGCTGCTCTCTCTCACACCGCTATCTTCCACTGCTGCAGACTCATGGGTTATGGTTGGACCTTGGGTTGGGATTAAGGTTGGAGCTAGGGTTAGGGTTGGAGCTAGGGTTAGGGTTGGAGCTAGGGTTAGGGTTGCAGCTAGGGTTAGGGTTGGAGCTATGGTTAGGGTTGGAGCTAGGGTTAGGGTTGGAGCTATGGTTAGGGTTGGAGCTAGGGTTAGGGTTGCAGCTAGGGTTAGGGTTAGGGTTGCAGTTAGGGTTAGGTTTGGAGCTAGGGTTAGGGTTGGAGCTAGGGTTAGGGTTGCAGCTAGGGTTAGGGTTGGAGCTAGGGTTAGGGTTGGAGCTAGGGTTAGGGTTGGAGCTAGGGTTAGGGTTGGAGCTAGGATTAGGGTTGCAGCTAGGGTTAGGGTTGGAGCTAGGGTTAGGGTTGGAGCTAGGGTTAGGGTTGGAGCTAGGGTTAGGGTTGGAGCTAGGGTTAGGGTTGGAGCTAGGGTTAGGGTTAGGGTTAGGGTTGAAGCTATGGTTAGGGTTGGAGCTAGGGTTAGGGTTGCAGCTAGGGTTAGGGTTGGAGCTAGGGTTAGGGTTGCAGTTAGGGTTATAGTTAGGGTCTACCATTGTAAGTACGGTATAATACCAACACTTGTTACACTTTCCTTACAGAAATCTTTGTAAAATAATAAAAGCGCTGGCTAATGTCCATCTTTACATAAATTAGTCTGAGAAACTACGGTTGTCTGTTACATGGTGGGCGATGTCAGTGGCACCATGCAGCCTCTGCTCCATCCCTGGCTGCTGATTAGACCACAACGACATAGCAGCTCTTTAAATACACACTCCCTCTCTCCTTCTCCCCCTCTCTCCCTCTCTCCACAGGCTCAATCACTTCGCAGGTTATCAGAGAAGCAGCCTGGCTCCAACTCCAAACACAGAGTGCTGCACACAGATAACAGAGGGAATGAGAGAAGAGAGAGGGAGTGCTTTACAGGCACTGGGTATAGTAGTTAAGAGGGAGAGGAGCACAAGCACTCAATGTAGTAGTTAAGAAAGGGGGGTGAGTGAGGGAGAAGTGAGTGAGAGTGTGAGAGAAAGGCATCCTTCTAATTCCTCAAGAGGGGCTCTTGTATCAAACGTAGTAAGTGTGAGAATAGGAGGAGAAGGAGGGACGGACTGACGGAGGGACGTACAGTGGTCTGGGATACTTCTAAAGAGCTGAGACCCAAAACGCTGAGGCTGGAGTGGTCGACTGCAGTCAGGGAGAGAACATCAGGTGAAAGGACGAAGCACTTCAGTCTGAGAAATAGGGGAGAGGGACCCACACGGACTTATCCCTGACGGACCTGCACAGTGCAGAGAGGAAACAGCACGCGATTACGTCTACAGGAGGTCAGCATACCACTACTACACGAGCTGGTCACAACTTCTTTAAGAAGAGTGTGAAGGAATCTGAACTGATACAGAGGGACTAGACGTGAAAACCCAAAGCCAAAACGCAGGGAAGATTTGAGGAAAGACAGGAGAGAGAGAGAGAACATTTTAAGCTTGTCCACCTGCTTGAATAAGTGGAGAAAGAGTGTTTTACTGGAACTTCAAGGAGAAGAGGAGAGAGAAGAAGAGAAGAAGAAAGAGAAGAGAGAAGAAGAGAAAGAGAAGAGAAGAGTGAGAGGCTCTACCAGGCTGCACGTCAATGTGAGTGAGAACGTACAGACCCAGGGAAGGAGTTGAACTAACTAAAGCATTCTATTTAGGCAACAACTATTCCAGTGTCTGTGAAAAGCATTCAGAAAATTAGCAGCATTTTAAAATTACAATTCTTGTTAGCATCACTTATAATTAAATGCGTAGATAACATATCAGACAGGGGGTAAATGTATGCAACTGACAGTCAAAAACAATAGAGTTGCTTCAGAATGTTCTAGATTAGAGAATATATTATGAGAATCGTTCAAGGACCAGGTTGAATGTAGCTCAGTGTTATATTAGTAACCATAAAGCTCCAGAGGAAGGTCATTTGAAAATGCCATAGGACATGATTGTCATGATCCTCATAAGGGACAGACCAAGGCGCAGCAAGGCATCCAGTATACATGTTTATTAAACGAACGAAACACACGTAACTGGGCAAAATAACAGGACACCATAGAATGGCACCACGAACAAAGCTATGTCTAAACAATAACCCACAAACCCCAAGTGAAAACTACAAACATATATATGGTTCCCAATTAGAGACAACGACACTCAGCTGCCTCTAATTGGGAACCATTACCCCAACATAGAAATATATAACCTAGAACAGAAAAAAACCTACACCAAAAACAAAACAAAAACACTCCAGCCTGTCTCTCAGGCCTGGAAGTGACAATGATTTAGTCATTTCTATAGCAGATTAAGATCAGTGTCTCCAGAGTTATGAGAAACAATGACGTGTCATTTTTCAAAGAATAACAAGTACATGGGATGTGTAAAACAGATGGAGCGGCCAAGTGTAGGCCTATTTTAAGTGAGCAGGTTTCCCTCTTCCTGGACCCCTGACCTTACACCTGAACAACACTTTACTAACAATAGGAGACTGACGTAGAACGTAAAGTAAGCACTTATCGAGTCAGTAACAATACTTCTCAAGTGAATGTCTTCCATAGTGTGGTTAAGGTCAGGGTTAACGGTCAGATGAGGGTGATGAGTGTTTGTTGGGTAAAAGTAAGGGGTGGAAAAATTAGCAGGTTGACATTTATTGTCATGAGTCTTGTCCTGGAGGCAGAATAGAGTGATTTTCCTTTAGATAGGCCAGTTGCAAAGTCAAAATCAGCTTTTTGGTCTTAATTTAAGGTTAGGGTTTGGCATTAGGGTTAGCAGTGTGGTTAAGGTTAGGGTTAAAATCTGATTTTATGACTTTGTAGCTGTGCCAGCTAGAGACCACTCTGCAGAGCTGCCTCCAGAACAAGATCCATGACAAAAAACATTAACCCACAAATACCCACTACCTACGGACAGGAGTTTATCATGCGGTCAGGAAAACCTCATGTCCTGGCTAAAACCAATGCGAGGCATTCAATGTTTCATTTTGTTTCCTGCACCTGTGGAAGTGCTGGATGTGCATACACTGCTATAGAGATAAAGGTACTAAGGGGAGGACGAATAACAAATCAAAGGGGGAATAGGCGTTGTTCTGCCTTCTTCACGCTGCTAGAAGTCTCATGGGTGTGATTACCAAAACGCATTATCTTTCCTATGGCATTATTTGTACCCTGCACCTGTGGAATATTGCTCAATACACTACTTTTACACAACTTCTGAAAAAAACAGAGTTAAGTGCTGGGCCTTGGCCCCTCTGATCTGCGGTGCCGAGGTCAGGGGTATTTCTGGAAGCCGGGCTGGCCGCTGACCTCCGTCCATTGTTCAGGCTGGTCAGGGCAACGCTTAGTTAGCATGGGGAGGGGGTGCTATCCTGTCAGCGTTAATGGGACATGTCAGTTAGGAGTTGTAACTTACAGCTGATTCAAGGAAACTTGAAACTTGGTCTATTGTGATTTAAAAAAAAAACATTTTAACCATACTGGAAGAATTAAACAACACATTTACAGTGTAGGTTTTCTATTTCTAACAAGACAGGACCTGCAGTCTGTTATCAGCCCAACGATAAACAAATACATTCAGGCATGTGCAGAAGCATACACACACAAACACACACACACATCCGTCTCTAACCCTTCATCTTCATCTTATCCATCATCATCCTCTGTGCACCCTCATCTGGCAATTAGGGCGCTTCCCTATGGGCCAATCAGCATTCAGATAACCATCCCCCTCTGACCAATCAGCTTTCAGATAACCATCCTGCACTGATAGAAGATGGGAGAGCGTTTATAGATTGCACCCCGCAGCCTGCCGTCCTCTTCCTCTAGCAGATAATTCCTCTAACTAACCTCCCTGTGAACTACCTTTGAAGACGGAGCCTCAGCTATGATACGTCTAGGGAGGGATGGGGACCAAGGGACCATGTTGGAGATAGGCAAGAGAGGAAGAGACTTCAAATGTCCTTCCAATGCAAATACAGTGCCGTTTAAATTTGCATACATCAAAAAACGATGTTGTACAGACTGGTTCACTCGAGAACGAGAAACAAGGACCATATTATATACGTAGCTTGGCATTGTTTACATCGTATCAATCTGTGCTAACCTCCATCTCCCCCCCTTAGTTGACTATGAGTGTGAACGGTACACTGGAGAAGCGGGCCCACCACCAGGCTCTGGAGCTCTCAGAGGAGCTCTCTCCCCACAACCACCACCACCCTCACCACCACCACCTCCAGCACTCCAACTCTCTGGCCTCCAACGCTCCTGTGGGGACCCCCTCCGGCGTGGTGGTGCCTCCCCCGTACTCTGCAGCTGAGAGTGGGGGAGGTGGTAGCGACACTCCCCTGGAGCTCCGGGGCTCTCTGGACTGCTGGGCGTGCTCGGTGCTGGTGACGGCCCAGAACCTGGTCATCGCTGGGATCAACGCCTGCCTGGCCGGACTGGTGTTCGGACTCATCCTCACCCCCGCCATCGTCATGGTGGTGTTCGGGTTCCTCTGTCATTCTACGGTAAGAAGGGTGTGTGTGCATGTGTGTACACAGAGTAAAGGGAATTTGTGCAATACTTACATTCATCTTCCAAAATTCCTATGTGTCATTTTAATTTCACATTCATAATTCATCTGTGTCAACGTGTGTGTGTCAACGTGTGTCCGTCAGTGTGAGTGGTGTTTGCCAGAACAGTCATAACAATTTACCCTTTCAGAGGTACTCAGGAGTATCAGACTAGATAAGAAACCAGTAATAAGATGTTATACAGCATGCTGACATTTCAGAAGGGACTAACTGTAAATCCTGACTAAACTTTCACCATCCACCACGAGTTTGGAACAGTTTAAATGAGGGTGGAGTTTGGAACAGTTTAAATGAGGGTGGAGTTTGGAACAGTTTAAATGAGGGTGGAGTTTGGAATAGTTTAAATGAGGGTGGAGTTTGGAATAGTTTAAATGAGGGTGGAGTTTGGAATAGTTTAAATGAGGGCGGAGTTTGGAATAGTTTAAATGAGGGTGGAGTTTGGAATAATTTAAATGAGGGTGGAGTTTGTAATAGTTTAGCTGAAAATTAGGGTGGAGTTTGGAAAAGTTTAAATGAGGGTGGAGTTTGGAATAGTTTAAATGAGGGTTGAGTTTAGAATAGTTTAAATGAGGGTGGAGTTTGGCTCTTTGTGATGTATTTCACTAAAAGATGTTCAAGAACAGGGGCTACAGTTTCCCACCCATCCACCCCTACATGGAAGAAGGGCCACAGCACTACTGGCCTGACCACCTTAGTAATGATCAGGATATTCACGCATGGATGTGTGTTCAAAGACACATGTTACAGGATTCCCCCGACCAATTAGAAGCTTTCTGACACCAGATTAACATGGGATTAGGCTGGAGAGAGAGAGAGAGAGAGAGAGAGAGAGAGAGGAATGAAACAAAGGAGAGAGGGGGATGAGAAAGAAGGGAGGGGGGATTTCAAAGCTGGCTAAAAAGTTACCCTGATCTCACAGTTTGCTGTCACAAACTCTGAAAAAGATAGAGGATCTTCGCTAACCAGTTGCATGATTCCAGAGCTAGATACCCAACACACACCCAACTCACAACCACATGCCTTCAATAAGAACGAATATAAACAATATTAAGTTTGGGACATAAAATCCCTGATAAGGCCTCAGAAAGCGGAAACGAACAGACATTCACTTGTAGTGTTATCTGTGCTCACCTCCCAGCCTCCCTCAACACTTTCTGTGCCTCTCCTCTCCTATCCTTCTCCCTCTCCTCTCCTCCTGTTCACCTCCCAACCTCCTGCACAACTCTTGGTGCCTCGCTATCGCTCCCCCCTCCAGTCTCTCATTCTGTTCTTACCAGATGGAGTTAAGGATAATTCAGCCCCTCCATTTTCCCTGTCCATTCCTCACACATTCTCTGCCCCCTTCACCCTCTTCTCCCTCACACCAACAACATCACACACCACAACAACAGGTGGCCATTTTAAATGTAAAGTACCATAGGTATTATTGTGATGTTACACAGCTGTGATATAAGAATGGCAATTAATCACATTTAATCTATGGAAGGGCTCTTCGTTCTTTGTGGGGTCAGAATGAGTCTGTAAGAACAAAACAGATTGGGTTTGTGAGTGTTGCTCAATCTCTCTGTGTGCGTGCCTGTGTCAGAGTGCGATCTCCTCCTCTCCTCCATCTGTCCCTCCCTGCATTCCTCCTTGATTCCTCCATCCTTCACTTGTCTTGGTCACGGGCGCTGAAACCAACCGTCTCCATCTGTCCTGAGAAGACACCAACAGAAAGCCTCGCTAGCTTCAGCTAGTTAGAAACGACCTTGTTATAGCAACACGTGCGATCAATGCATTTCTGTTGCATTTACATTGCATTATTAATGTAATTTTACAGTCACAGGGACATTGTCAATCTCTTCGTTTTGAGTGCAACACGTTCTTACGGTCGCGTGATGAACAGTAAGTAACGCAAACAAGCAGGAAAAAAACAACCCATGTCCCTCTCCCCAGGTGCGCCCTCATGGGACGTCCCGCTACTGCTCTGACCTGCTGAATGACGGGGGCTGTGTGGCCCTCCTGGTGGTGGGTTTCCTCCTGGTCACCCCTCTCCTGGTCCTGGCTCTGGCCGCCTACTGCCGCCTGGCCCGCCACCTCCAGCTGGGACTTTGCTTTATACCATACTCGAGGGCTATCTACAAGAACCTGCCTGCCACACAGCACCATGGCCTGGGAGGGGGCTGCTGTGGAGGCAGGGGCGCTGGGGGAGAGGGAGGAGGGAAGGGTAAGGTCTGGGTGTGAGGGGAACGGGTGGGGAGAGGGAGCCATGTAAAGGAAGGAAGTGTCGAGATCTATGTATAGGGGAGGGAGCGAGGAGGAGCGAGAGAGACAAAGAAAGAGGAAGAAAGACAGAGGGAGAGAGAGAGAGAGAAAGGGTGAGGAAGAGAAGGGAGCGCGTGGAGGGAAAGGGAGAGCCAAGATGAGGAGGGAGACAGGATGAAAGGAAGGAAGAATGGCGTTAGAGAAGGGAGGAGGAGGAGGAGAAAGCGGAAGAGAAGAACAACCCCAGCAACCAAACTCTTATCTGGGAAGGCTTCAGTACAGGCGCCACAGTTTTAAAGAACAAAGTAAACCATTCCTCTGGAGTTCAACCAAAATAACCTCCTTCACACAACCATGTTTTATACAACCAATTTAATGTCAAAGTTACCTGGTCAACATGTGTGGTTTACTGTGAGAAAGTGTTACAACAGACCTAAAAGGAGCAGGATTTTTTACACTGTTCTAGAGTTAGAGGGCAAGATGGAGAACAAGTAAATCAACAGCAAACGTCTCAACCACACAGCAGGCAAAATGTTGTTTCTCCAGTGAAACACTGGACATTGTATTAAAGGACATAATATAACTGCCATGTGTTGACATCAAATATATTATTAACATTGATTCAACACAGTATCTTTAAGCATTTATCCACCATGGAGGACCTTCAGTAGAATTTGTACATTTAGTTGACTATGGTTTATGACTGCTACTGTTTCTTGTACATTTCCTTTTTTCAAATATAGTCTATTTGGAATCAGTTTGAGTATGTGTTGAATTTTTTACAAGTATTATTATTTTTAACCTTTATTTAACTAGGCAAGTCAGTTAAGAACAAATTCTTATTTACTATGACGACCTACCAAAAGGCAAAAGGTATCCTGGGGGGACGGGGGTTCAAAATAAAAATGAATTAAATTAAAATATTGGACAAGAGAGACACCACAACACTACATAAAGAGAGACCTAAGACAACAGCATAGCATGGCAGCAACACATGACAATACAGCATGGTACCAACACAACATGGTACCAACACAGCATGGTACCAACACAACATGGTACCAATACAGCATGGTACCAACACAACATGGTACCAATACCACATGGTACCAACACAGCATGGTACCAACACAACATGGTACCAATACAGCATGGTACCAACACAACATGGTACCAACACAGCATGGTAACAACACAGCATGGTAGCAACACATGACAACAACATGGCAGCAGCACGAAACATGGTACAAACATTCTTGGGCACATACAACAGCACAAAGGGCAAGAAGGTAGAGACAACAATACATCACGCAAAGCAGCCACAACTGTCAGTAAGAGGGTCCATGATTGAGTCTTTGAATGAAGAGATTCAGATAAAACTGTCCAGTTTGTGTGTTTGTTGCAGCTCGTTCCAGTCGTTAGCTGCAGCGAACTGAAAAGACGAGCGACCCAGGGATGTAATTGGCAGAACGGGTGTTGTATGTGGAGGATGAGGGCTGTAGTAGATATCTCAGATTGTGGGGAGTGAGGCCTAAGAGGGTTTTATAAATAAGCATCAACCAGTGGGTCTTGCGACGGGTATACAGAGATGACCAGTTTACAGAGGAGTATAGAGTGCAGTGATGTGTCTTATAAGGAGCATTGGTAGCAAATCTGATGGCCAATGGTAAAGAACATCTAGCCGCTCGAGAGCACCCTTACCTGCCGATCTATAAATGATGTCTCTGTAATCTATCATGGGTAGGATGGTCATCTGAATCAGGGTTAGTTTGGCAGCTGGGCTGAAAGAGGAATGATTATGATAGAGGAAACCAAGTCTAGATTTAACTTTAGCCTGCAGCTTTGATGTGTGCTGAGAGAAGGACAGTGCACCGTCTAGCCATATTCCCAAGTACTTGTATGAGGTGACTACTTCAAGCTCTGAACCCTCAGAGGTAGTAATCACACCTGTGGTTAGAGGGGCATTCTTCTTACCAAACCACATGACCTTTGTTTTGGAGGTGTTCAGAACAAGGTTAAGGGTAGAGAAAGCTTGTTGGACACTAAGAAAGCTTTGTTGTAGAGCGTTTAACACAAAATCCAGGGAGGGGCCAGCTGAATATAAGACTGTATCATATGCATATAAATGGATGAGAGAGCTTCCTACTGCCTGAGCTATGTTGATGATAAAAAAAAAAACAGTGTTCGTTGTGGTTATGTATACATTTCTACATTTGGGGAATTCGCAGGGGTCATCAAGTGGCGCAACGGGCTAAGGACATCTCGGTGCTAGAGGCATCACTACAGACCCTGGTAAAATAAGAATTTGTTCTTAACTGACTTGCCTAGTTAATAACAACAAAAAAACAGCCAGAGTGCAATGGCTGTGCCTCGCCATGGGTGAACCACCTTCTTGATCATGGTATCTTCCCTGCCAGTGAAGCAACACGGTGAATATGATCAAAACGTTAGCGGCTACTCGTATTTTTAAAAGAAATGTCACGTTTATTTTACAATCACAGCTGTATTCTCAGTGGGTTTTGAAGATGCACTACCACCAGCAACGAACACGGGATGGGGCTAAAGTCACCGCCACCATTTGATAATAAAAAAAACTCCAAAAGATGGTTGTCTGAACCCCTCACACACAAAAATAAAAGTGGGTCACGAAAAAATAACAAATATTACATTATATTACGGCCTGTTCATAAAAGCCCCAAATAAAAGTGTATATTCCTTGTAGCCAAATAATAATACATATACATTTCCCACTGAGTTGAGATCACAAAATACACAGTCTTTACTTCACTTGGGACTTTAGAGGGTCTCTAATTACCTGCCCCCACACACAGGTTTTCATCTCTTGTTTGTATACCCCAGTGTGTTAATTGCGAGTTTGGAATCAGGCGCAGCAATCAGTTTATTACAAAATATATTTCCTCGCTGGATATATTGTTTTTTTGTCGCATGCAGTGCTGTTGACCCTCTCCAACGATTATGGAACTAGTTACATGGAATATTTTTGATAAATATGCGTATAAGATACCACAGAAGACTACGCCGTGGAGTTGTTTTGTTTGTTGAAGGGTTTCAAATGAGAACCTTGAAAGTTCATGGCAATTGACGGGGGTCTGCATCACAGATTCCACCACAACACACAAACCAAGTAAGTAGGGCCTAGCCTTTGGTATTTAAAGTGCATGAGACTGAAGTTTACTTCGTGACTGAGTATGGTATGAGTTGGCCTACATTCTGAAATACAATGTTTGGTAATGCTTATCATTTGTAAAGCCAGGACTCAATACCCCTCCCCTAGTCGAACTGTACAGCCAAATGCACCATCTTTGCAGTTTGGGCTGCAGTAAGTTTAGAAGAGCAACTTCGAGAAAGTACCATACTAGAAATAAGGGGGACGGTACCTTGCAATGTGTTAACTGATTTTCGTCATTGTCTCTGAATTAGAAACATGTGAGATGCATATCCAAATGGTTCTACCTAGATAGGTAGGTAGAACTGCACAATTGAACTGGAGTCATCTATGAATGTCCACTTGGTGGCGACAGAGTTCTATTTGGAAAACATTACCTACGTGTTGAGAAAAACAAGCTATAGTCTGATTTGTGGAGATAGTATCGCTTGAATATCACAATGATCATGACACGCCAGCATTCAACGTTCAGACAGACTCAAATCAGAAGATGGAACTCTGTCGCCACCAAGTGGACATTCCTAGATGACTCGAGTTCAATTGTGGAGCAGTTCTACCCATCTAGGTACACCCATTTGGATAATTGGCTATGCAAAATTATTATTTTATACTAAAATAATTGCTCAGAAATACATTTTGTTTGACAAATAAATACATCTAAAAAATGGGTGTCAAATTATTGGCACCCCCAATGATTCTTATAAGTAAAATCAAACAACATTTAACCTGCATTAACGTTCTACTATTAATTAATCTCAGTTTTAGGAACTGTATTGTGGACTTTCATGGCTTCCTGTTTCATTGGGGTATAAAAATGAGGTAACATTTTATTATTCATCACCATGGGGAAAGACAACTCTCAAATGAAGAGGCAAAATGGTTGCCGCCTTTCATAAATCAGGCAATGGGTAAAAAAAAATATAAATATATATGAAGTATACCACTTTTAGGGCAATAATTGAAGTTTTAAACTCTGGAACGGTGGAAAACTTGCCTGGTAGAGGACCCAAATGTATCTTGTCCACACGCACAGTAAGGAAGATTGCTCGGGAGGCAATGAAGTCCAAGGGCCACAGTTGGAGAATTGGAACTTGGTTGCATCTTAGGGACACCAAATATACAATATGATGCTACCTCTATGCCAATAGGCTATTTGGAAGGGTTGCCATAAAGCATTTATTGAGAGACACCAACAAATGGAAATGCCTGGAGTTTGTTAAATGGCATTGGCCTTTGGATTGCTATTTTTTTTTTTATTACATTTTTTATTTCACCTTTATTTAACCAGGTAGGCAAGTTGCGAACAAATTCTCATTTACAACTGCGACCTGGCCAAGACAAAGCAAAGCAGTTCGACACATACAACACAGAGTTACACATGGAGTCCATGTGCAGGGGTACCAGGTAATTGAGGTAGATATGTACATATAACTATGAATAAAGTGACTAGGCAACAGGATAGATAATAAACAGTAACAGCAGCGTATGTGATGTGTCACAAGTTGGTGCAGAAATGGTCAATGCGGATAGTCCAGGTAGCTGTTTGGCAGAGGGACTTTTCGGCGGATACTCCGTCTGCTGCTCTCTCTCTCCCCACTGAGACTGACAATCAGATGCAGGCACCTACAGCCCAGTAAAACAACATTTACAAAGCGAATTATTTAAATGTATGCTCACTCGTCTGTGCCTCACAAGTAATACAACAACGGATATATTACCAGTGTGATCATATAGCGTACCTCAAATAAAAAAGGTCCCGAACACAATGCAACATACCTAAACAAACTATTTTGTTGTAGGCAGAACGCATCAGAGTAGTGTTCTATTGCATTGACACGCACGGCTCAGCCCGTACTCAACAGACCGGTGCGGCATAAACAGTAGGCCTATATGCAACTAGACGATTGCCATGTATGAATCTGTGGCATTTACTTTGAACTGGACTGTTTACAGCATGAGCGATCGTGAGTCGATGAGCTTGTTTTGAGATCAAAGCGAGAGCTGCATGTAGACTTGTGCACATTGTTGTTAATATCCTTTGCTAGTTAGTGAGTTATTAGCCCAGTTATAGATCATTTGTAGTCAGCAACAGGGGTATGATTGCTTCCTTCTAGAGCACAAAACATGTACATTTCTAGACCTATTTGAAAAGCGAGTCGGGTAAAGTTTTCTTTTCTTTTTTTTTTTCTTAAAGGGGTTGGGTTGTATTTTTAGACAGGCTTGAATCAGCTAAATAGCCAATAGCATAATTTGTCTGATTATTTGCAATGATGGTATGGGAATAATCTATTTTGGGAAGTGTTTTTTTGCATCAAACAACACATTTTTAGTCACCTCCTTGTCTGAAGGACAGCTGGGTAAACAGGTTTTTTATTTATTTCACCTTTATTTAACCAGGTAGGCAAGGTTCATGTCAAGCCTGCATGTTTGTTTTCATGCTCATGGAATGTAGGCCTACATTCAACACAACACACTGGCTGTTACTGTAGGCTGAATGATAGAACAGCTATTTCCATGTTAAAACGTTATAGGATGCATTTCTCAATTGTTTCTCCACATTATCGTAGCCTACTTAGCCACTGTTAAAACTGTAACTTAAAGTGCACAGAATTTTCACAACATTCAAGTTTGCGCTTAGGGGAAAACTCTGTCCCTAGCAGTAACATATCAAATGGGTGAATGGCATCATGACAGAGTGTGGCAAACACAGCGAGCCACAAACAATTTATGGTATAAATAATAAACAGTGAGATGTTGGCATCTCTATGGTGTGCATGGCTAGAGTCTCTCTTTGTAGTCAGAGACAAAGCCAATGCTGTGGAAATATGACAGCTGATTACTCTACACGACGATGACAGATGTTGGCTGTTTAAACCTGTCTTCATTTCTGATTCCTATTTCTCAACTCTTTATCTCTTTACTAAACGTACAATTATTATAGTGTGGAAGTAAAGATGAAGTATCTCTTTTAAACGCATTGGACTATATCCCCCTCTAACCTCCCTTCGCCTTTTCTCTCTCCTTCTCATCCCTGTCCTGTTTCAACTCTCTTCCTACCTATCCCCACTCATCCCTGTCCTGTTTCACAACTTTCTCTCTCTCACGACCTGTGTGTGACCCCTGTCAACACAGCCATGTGGCACCTGGTCTTGTTCTCATCGCCCAGGGGTGGGGTGGGGGCTGCAACTCCTCCTCTGTGGCATCCAGGTCAGATAATTAAATCCAATTATGCAATGTGTCGTGTCATTGAATGTTTCTGTCGTCCAGGTGGTCAGCGGCTGTATAGGCTGCGTCTGAGGACTACCGTAAGGAGATTTGACTCTCGTGACAGACGTTAAAATAAAATGTCAACCAGCATGCAAGATTTGATTCTGGGTGCTGAGATGTCAACAATCGAATCAACATTGACTCCATGTAATTAGAATAAAGTAGGTTATTGATTTAATTAGACAACATTCTAATTCTATGGTTGACTGAATTGTTCCTGCACGAAAGTAGTAATGTTAGGGTCACAATTAGAATAATATATTTCTATTTTCAGGGTAATATGAAAACAAACCACACACACATGCCACTAACAAGGTGTTATTACCTGAGTACAATCTGATGACCGGACACAATGCATAAGCCTAATAGATTGAAGTTGTAAAGAACGTTTCTTAAACGTAAAGGCCAGCTTAGTGAAATTCCAGGTACAATTTATTGAATCAATAGGTGAATCAGTGGTTGTTTAAGATTATGCTGAGATTTATCTCCTGCTTGAACATACACGAAGAGGTTTACACACACAGGTCCTGTACATGATCACGTTGTGTGCCTTTATTCACACGGCACGCTTCCTGTTGTTGACTCATGATATACATTCCTTTACATTAACTCGTGGGGAATTACTGTATTTTGTCAGAAATGCATAAAAGAACAAACCTTAACAATGGTTACAATATATTAATTATAGCTTCCTACATCACAAGAATCTGAGGTAGCCTTTTCAAAAAGTGATTTTTGAATGCATGTATAATTTTATTTTCTTCTGTTTTTATATTTGCAGGGTGACTCCAGTGGGACTTTCAGACTCACAAATATGCCACAGCCTGTTCCAGTTGACATACCAGGACTAGAGTACTTACTACATCTTCACACAACTGCCTATCTGCCAGGTACTTTCCCTTTGGGGATTAAAGCATATTGTCTACTTTTGATACTGTGTTCAAATCAAGCCAAAATATGCCATATGAATCATTGTCAATGTATTCTTAAATAATTCAGAACTCTTGTCATAGTTGTACCTCTTGCGTCGTTTCATGTGTTGGCTGCCCACTGCCAGTTTGTTCAATTATTAAATTGTTTGACTTTTATATGAATTATTGACAACAATGAGAGAGGGAACTTCTGTATCGAGACTTTCCATGGAAACATCATACAGTACGTCATCTGAGGGTTCCTCAGAGTTGGTTAAGTTATTTTCCATTCTTTATTTCCTTTTAGCAAACATTTCATGTTATCTTTTGTATCTTTTTTAGTTTAATCTGATAAGTCAGAATAGTAAAAATAAGCAATAAACCATATTATTTTTATTACATTTTTTGTCATGAAATCTTCATGATCTGGGCATTGGTAATTCAATACTGGCCAACAGTTCATGAAGAAGGCAGACAACTGAGCAGTTCTCCTCCAGTACCAAAATCTTAACCCAATTTAACCCAGAGTTACATCATGGAAAACAACAACAAATTAACTATAAGAACGATCCCTTGGAAAAGCACCAAAACTGTAGGGGAGAGTGGGGTATGTTGAGCCACCCCTTGTTTCTAGGAAACCATACACTAAATGAGTAATGACCACATATTTAGGAAGAGGTAATAATTTCATGGAGTCTGTGAAGGAAGAAACCACATGGGGGGGGGGTGAAAGGGGCAAGTTAGGCAAAAAAAAAAAAAAGGATTTTCACACAGTCAAATGAATTTGTGTTATAGGTTTCATGAAAGTGCATCCTTGTAGCTGTGTGGGCTAAGGTGCTTTGAGGTAAGTTGAGCCAATGGCCTCTATACCCCCATACAAATGATTACATTTTGTCAGTTTAATGCATAGTATTTTTGTAGTGTGTGTGATGCATATGAACTTCAGATAGTGCATTTCTATTGTTAAAGAGCAGACCTCATCATGCCTCATGTATACAAACATAAAACAAGCAGGGGTCTGCCCCCCTTGAGGTTCTTGAGAGAGCAGCCAATGAAGTGAGAGAAGGAAAGAAGTCCATTTGAGCACCGGCAAAGGATTAAGAAAGTAGACCATGACACTGAAGAGGTACATTGACATGTACATGTGCGAGAGGCTATGATAGAGTAGCAAAGTCACACAAGGTCTTATCTGATGACAGTCTGAGAGGGGAAGGAGGGATATAGAGAGAGGAGGTAGAGCAAAAGATAGGAGAGGAAACCGAAAGAGGAGGAGATAGGAGAGCAAGAGAGAACTTTCATTAGTTCCGTTAGACACCACCCTCAGCGGGGCTGGAGGAAACTGGAAGCATCCGGTTTTCAGTTGAAAAGCTGAGAAGAGGTGAAGTCTGAACCGGATGCTTCCGGATTTTGCCAAAGCCGTTCAGGCATTTATTTTACGCCTGCTACGTTTGGTTACTTAGATACAGACAGCCAGAACGACCAGGATTGTGTGTCAGGGGCAGGTCAGAGGTCACAGGGAACCCTGTGGTGACGGTAAGAACTACAGCTGGAAAAACTGACTGTCTGGGGCTGGAGTGAGTTGCTTTCATGTAGTAATTGAGCAAGATCCGGTAAAGCAATTATTTTTTTTGCCATTTTTTTGCTTTGTGGTAATTGTTACCTAACTTTCCAGATAAACAACCTTAGTAGCACTATAAGGCGATAAATATAGATTATATACTCAAGACAAAAATAAGCAGAGAGAGAGACTACTGTGTGCATGACTGATAGGGGGATACTGCACATACTTCAGCCATAACCAGAGAGAGAGATGGGCTCACTAGGGGTGCCGAAACCCAAAACGACCCCTGGAAAGCCTGTGAGCAAGGCTACGTTCCAATGTCCACTTACTAGGTGAACACATGGGATATATGTCCGTTGTAGTGGTATGGAACTGGAACACAGCGAAACACTCCTGGCGTCTACAGAGATGGTCCTTAGGAATCTATGCAGTAATTCGTTTTTTTTATGTATTATTTCTTACATTGTTACCCCAGAAAATCTCAAGTGTTATTACATACAGCCGGGAAGAACTATTGGATATAAAGGCAACGTCAACTTACCAACATTACGACCAGGAATATGACTTTCCCAAAGCGGATCCTTTGTTCGAACCTCCACCCTGGACATGGGATCTAATCCCAAACGCCGACCCAAAACAACGCGGTTGCCGCAGGAGAGGCAGACGGAGCGGCCTACTGGTCAGACTTAGAAGGCGAGCACACCATCCACCGCTTCCGAGCATATTACTTGCCAATGTCCAATCTCTAGGTGGACGAAATTAGGGCACGAGTTGCCTTCCAGAGAGACATCAGAGATTGTAACATTCTCTGTGTCACGGAAAAATGGCTCACTCGGGATATGTTGTCAGAGTCGGTACAGCCACCCGGTTTCTTCACACATCGCGCCTATAGAAACAAACATCTCTCTGGTAAGAAGAAGGGCGGGGGTGTATGCCTTATAATTAACGACTCATGGTGTAATCATAGCAACATACAGGAACTCAAGTCCTTTTGTTCACCTGACCTAGAATTTCTTATAATCAAATGCCGACCACATTATCTCCCAAGAGAATTCACTTCGGATTCCACGCTTCAAGATTGCTTCGATCACGTGGACAGGGATATGTTCCGGGTAACCTCAGACAATAACATTGACGTATACGCGACTCGTTGAGCGAGCTTATTAGCAAGTGCATCGGAGATGTTGTACCCACTGTGACTATTAAAACCTTCCCTAACCAGAAACTGTGGATTCACGGCAGCATTCGCGCAAAACTGAAAGCGCGAACAACCGCTTTTAGTCATGGCAAGGCGACTGGAAAAATGACTGAAAACAAACAGTGTAGTTATTCCCTCTGCAAGGCAATCAAACAAGCAAAGCGTCAGTATAGAGACAAAGTAGAGTCGCAATTCAACGGCTCAAACACGAGACGTATGTGGCAGGGTCTAAAGTCAATCACAGATTACAAAAAGAAAATAGCCCCGTCGCGGACATTGACGTCTTGCTCCCAGACAAATGAAACAACTTCTTTGCTCGCTTTGAGGACAATACAGTGCCACTGACATGGCCCGCTACCAAAGCCTGTGGGCTCTCCTTCTCCGTGGCCAACGTGAGTAAAACGTCTAAACGTGTTAACACTCGCAAGGCTACCGGCCCAGACGGCATCCTTAGCTGTGTCCTCAGAGCATGCGCAGACCAGCTGGCTGGTGTGTTTACGGACATATTCAATCAATCCCTATCCCAGTCTGCTGTCCACACATTCTTCAAGATGGCCACCATTGTTCCTGTTCCCAAGAAAGCTAAGTGACTATCGCCCCGTAGCACTCACTTCTGTCATCATGAAGTGCTTTGAGAGACTAGTCAAGGATCATATCATCTCCACCCTACTTGATACCCTAGACCCACTCCAATTTGCTTACAGCCCCAATAGGTCCACAGACGACGCAATCGCCATCATACTGCACACTGCCCTATCCCATCTGGACAAGAGGAATACCTATGTAAGAATGCTGTTCATTGACTACAGCACAGAATTTAACACCATAGTACCCTCCAAACTCATTATTAAGCTCGAGACCCCCGCCCTGTGCAACTGGGTCCTGGACTTCCTGACGGGTTGCCCCCAGATGGTGAAGGTAGGAAACATCTCCACCCCGCTGATCCTCAACACTGGGGACCCACAAGGGTGCATTCTCAGCCCTCTTTTGTACTCCCTGTTCACCCATGATTGTGTGGCCATGCACGCCTCCAACTCAATCATCAAGTTTGCAGACGACACTACAGTACCAACAACGACGAGATGGCTTACAGGGAGGAGGTGAGGGCCCTCGGAGTGTGGTGTCAGGAAAATAACCTCTCACTCAATGTCAACAAAACAAAGGAGATGATCGTGGACTTCAGGAAACAGCAGAGGGAGCACCCCCCCATCCACATCGACGGGACAGTAGTGGAGAAGGTGGAAGGTTTTAAGTTCCTCTGCGTACACATCACTGACAAACTGAAATGGTCCACCCACACAGACAGCGTGGTGAAGAAGGCGCAACAGCGCCTCTTCAACCTCAGGAGGCTGAAGAAATTCGGCTTGTCACCTAAAACACTCACAAACTTTTACAGATGCACAATCGAGAGCGTCCTGTTGGGCTGTATTACCGCCTGGTATGGCAACTGCACCGCCCTCAACCGCAAGGCTCTCCAGAGGTAGTGCGGGGCTGCACAACGCATCACCGGGGTTAAACTACCTGCCCTCCAGGACACTTACAGCACCCGATGTCACAGGAAGGCCAAAAAGATCATCAAGGACAACGACCACCCGAGCCACTGCCTGTTCACCACGCTATCATCCAGAAGGCGAGGTCAGTACAGGTGCATCAAAGCTGGGACCGAGAGACTGAAAAACAGCTTCTATCTCAAGGCCATCAAACTGTTAAACAGGCATCACTAACATAGAGGCTGCTGCCAATATACAGACTCAAATCTCTGGCCACTTTAATAAATGGATTTAATAAAGGTATCACTAGTCACTTTAAATAACGGCACTTTTACATTACTCATCTCATATGTATATACTGTATTCTATACCATCTACTGCATCTTGCCTATGCCGCACGACCATCACTCATCCATATATTTTTATGTACATATTCTTATTCATCCCTTTACATTTGTGTGTATAAGGTAGTCGAATTTGTTAGATTTCTTGTTAGATATTACTGCACTGTCAGAACTAGAAGCATAAGCATTTCGCTACACTCGCATTAACATCTGCTAACCATGTGTATGTAACCAATAAATTTGATTTGATTTGGGTGGCTGAGGTCCCAGGTAGCCCTCTCTTACAGAAGACATAAATCAATGGGGGGCTCCTATGTCAGGTAGCTGGATTATATAATAAGATGCACGACAATGTGGGAGAGAAAATGATGGAAGGAAATGGAAAAACAGAGAGGGAGGGGTTACAGAGAGGAAAAGAACGAGATGGAAGGAAAGGGGCATTCTTTGACTGTCACTTCTCATGCGACTCACACACAAACAGAATGAGAGAGAGAGAAACGGACAAACAATTAGGCATTGGCCAGTGTGGTAAGTGAATTGTGAAGACGAGACTTCTTGCTGTGAACCCATTATTTCGCATTGAACCCCTTCTTTCCCAAAAACCTCCCCCCATTCCCCTTCCCACTCCCTCCACAGGACGCTGACTCCCCCACTGGTCCTAGGAAGTAGACACCCACTGGGCAAAAACTGATTGAATCAATGTTGTTTCCATGTCATTTCAACCATTTTTGGGGGGAGGGGATTTGCAAAAAGCCATCAACGTAAGGGAATGTTGTATTTTTTCACCCAACTTTTCACCTAAATCCAATGACATGGTGAAACTGTTGATTTCCCATTGAATTAAATAAAAACTAGACTTTTTAAATGATATAAAGACAATGGATAGAGACATGAAGGAACAGAGCAGAAGCCATTATTTAGCAGGTCTACTGAACCCCTTGCCCCAACACCCCCCCTTCCCCTTTTCCCAAAAACATCCCCATTACTCCCCTTCCCTCTCTCCTCACAGTACACGGACTCCCCCATTGACCCTACGAAGCAGACGAGAACACAGACGGACATAAAGGAGCAGAACAGAACTGGTTTCAACTGGTCACAACCAACCGCCTACTACACACACACAACATATAATAACTGAGCTATGTAGTTAGCTGCACATATCAAATATCCTTGATGAAAATGGCAGACACAAATGGAGAAGATTGCTACCGATCCTTATTCTTTTGACTCTTTTTTTTTTTAACATAATTTCATCTTTTCAGTTTCTTTATCCCTCCTTTGTTTATCTTTCCTTGCCTCTATATAGATCCTCCTTCTTTTTCTCTTTCTGCTTCTTTCCTTTCCTCCTCCTTTTCTTTCCTCTAGGGCAGTGGTTCCCAAACTTTTTATAGTCCTGTACCCCTTCAACAATTCAACCTCCAGCAGTGTACCCCCTCTAGCACCAGGGTCAGCGCACTCTCAAAAGTTATTTTGCCATCATTTTAAGCCTGCCACACACCATACGATACATTTATTAAACAAAAGAATGAGTGTGAGTTTTTGTCACAACCCAGCTCGTGGGAAGTGACAAAGAGCTCTTATAGGACCAGGGCACAAATAATAATCACTAATTTTGCTCTTATTTAATCATCTTACATATAAAACCTTGTTTGTTCATTGTGAATAACTCACCACAGGTTAATGAGAAGGGTGTTCTTGAAAGGATGCACATAACTGCAATGTTGGGTTGTATTGGAGAGAGTCTCAGTCTTAAATCATTTTCCACTCACAGTCTGTGCCTGTATTTAGTTATCATGCTAGTGAGGGCCGAGAATCCACTCTCACATAGGTATGTGGTTGCATCAGTGTCTTAACAGTGCGATTTTCCAAAGCAGGATACTCTGAGCATAGACCAATCTAGAAATCTGACCGTGGCTTCTGATTAAATTACATTTTCACAGAACCACTTGTTGCAATTTCAATTAGGCTCTTGTTCAGATATCAGTAAGTGGACTGGAGGCAAGGCATGAAAGGGATAACAAATCCAGTTGTTTGTGTCATCTGTTTCAGGAAAGTATCTGCATAATTGCACACCCAACTCACTCAGGTGCTTCACTTTTTTACCTTTATTTAACTAGGCATGTCAGTTAAGAACAGATTCTTATTTTCAATGACAGCCTAGGAATAGTGGGTTGCCTTGTTCAGGGGCAGAATGACAGAGTTTTACCTTGTCAGCTCAGGGATTCAATCTTGCAACCTTTCGGTTCTTAGTCCAACGCTCTAACCACTAGGCTACCCTGCCACACATTGTCCGTACGCTTGAGTTTATTTGCACACAAAAAAATCATACAATGATGGAAAGACCTGTGTGTTGTCCTTGTTAATGCAGACAGAGAATAGCTCCAACTTCTTAATCATAGCCTCAATTTTGTCCCACACATTGAATATAGTTGAGGAGAGTCCCTGTAATCCTAGATTCAGATCATTCAGGTGAGAAAAAACATCCCCCAGATAGGCCAGTCATGTGAGAAACTCGTCATCCTGCAAGCGGTCAGACAAGTGAAAATGATGGTCAGTAAAGAAAACTTTAAGCTTGTCTCTCAATTTAAAAAAACGTGTCAATACTTTGCCCCTTGATAACCCAGCGCACTTCTGTATGTTGTAAAAGTGTTACATGGTCGCTGCCCAGAAAATACACGAGAGTTCAGGGGCCTTGCTTAAACAAAGTTAACCAAAACGTCTTTCAAGCTGTTACACACGTTACCACTCCACTATGTCTCTCTGTCATGGCTTTTGCTCCATCAGTACAGATACCAACATGAGCAGCAGCTACATTTGGCTACATACGGACCGTTAGTGGAATTCCCGCGAGAGGCTAATGGTTAATGTGATTGGATGTTAATTATTTGACTAGGCCACCTGTATTTGACATTGTGATGTTATTTCCCTGAACACTACATGTTTAAATGTTATTTTTGGCAGTGAAACGAGGCTACTCAGGCGAGAAAATAACCTCACCCAAATGTATAGCCCCGTTGGAAAATATAAATGGACGGTTTGAAAATGTGAAGAGAAAAAAATCACATTTTTATTTGGCGAACCCCAGGCGGCATTGTGCGTACCCCAGTTTGGGAATACCTGCTCTTGGGGATTTTAATAAGCGACAAGAGAGAAAACGCATGTATGATATTGTTATTTGACCTCAGAGTTTTAGGACATAGTTCAATGAATATGTTCATAGTTCTGGTAAATAGTTATTTGGTTTACTGGTTGGTTGGTTAGTTGTATTATCAACATATATGTGTGGTCAGGTGGCTCGGAGGATCCTATATGGTTTGATAGTTTTATAATCTGTGTTTTCTGTTCTATTTGTTCCCATGCCACAAAGGAACCGTCGAGGATAGAAGAGGTCGGGAGAGAGATTTGGGGACTGAAGTGGAGTAAAAGGAGCCGAAGGGACAGTGAGAGGAGAGAGAGGAAGAGGGGGAGAGAGATGGAGACTCTTAAATGGGGGAAAGAGGGAGCGGAGGGAGGGGGACATGTTCTCAAGCTGCTGTACACAAGAAACAGCCGAGGGCGTCGTCAACCAGCTTGTCCCCCAGGTCCCCTTATCCCACCCCCTTGCCAGAACCCACAAGAGCCTGAATGTGTGGGAAGTTGGGAACATCTTGAGGTCTGAAGGAGAAGTGGAGAGGGAGAGAGGGGGAGAGGGGTTGTGAAGAGAGTAAACACTTGTTAGACACACAGGCCCAGACTTGATCAGACCGGTTTTGTCAGCTCAAGTCTGACTGAAGCCCTGGTTAAAAGTAGTGCGCTATATTGGGAACACATATGTAGAATTTTAATTTGAGTCAGTTTACCACCGCAGGTAAATTACAGATCATTTTAATTATTATGAGGATTATAATTAATGGACATTTTTGTAGGAGTTTATACATTTTTCATAAGAAAAACATTTCAAAGTGGAAATTACAAACTTGAGAAGCCTTTTTAAACCTCAAATACACTACAAGTTTTAAATGTCCTGCTTTGCAGGAAAGTTCTCCTGTAACAGGGTGATCAAATTAAGATCCTACATCTGTAGGGTGCCATCTGAGACAGCCTACGTGACAATAACACATCCACACAGACCTTAACCTCATAAAACCACTGTGTAAACCATTATAAACTCTCCCTAGCTCAGGGTCGTGACCAATCTAAGGAAATCACTCCCATGGAAGCAGACTGTGATTGCGTCCCAAATAGCCCCCTATTTCCTTTACAGTGCACTACTTTTGACCATGGCCTATAGGGGTCTGGTCTAAAGCAGTGCACTATGTAGGGAATAGAGTGCCATTTGGGATGCAGAGAGTGAGTTGGGGTGGCAGGTATCCTAGTGGTTAGAGCGTTGGGCCAGTAACCAAAAGGTTGTTGGATTGAATCCCCGAGCTGACAAGGTAAAAATCTGCGTTCTACCCCTGAACAAGGCAGTTAACCCATGGTTCCCTGGTAGGCTGTCATTGTAAATAAGAATTTGTTTTTAACTGACTTGCCTAGTAAATTAAAATTCATGAGTGGGAGTGACAAGTAGCATTGACTTGGAACACATTACCCTCCCTTATTGCTTGTTGTGACACATATTTATGTTACAACAGTGCTATTCTTATCCTGACTTAGGGCAGTGGAAGCATGATGGCAGTGCCGAGAACGCTGGACTAACTAGCTGAGGAGCCAAAGATTCACAGAGGATGAAGTCAGTATTTTCATATCTGCCTTTTTTTTTCTTCTGGCATCTGATTGGTCCTCCCACTGAATGCATCCTATGTCACAAGGAGACTCTGAGCCAGAAGCTGTGTGGTTTGAGTCCCCTTGTTTCAATTATTGATAGTTATATTAGGTCGTCATACATTAACAATCAAAATAAATACTTTTGGCACGGCTTGAGTCAAAAGTAGTGCACCTCTGTATATATAGGGAATAGGGGCTGAGGACACATTCACAAGGACACAAAGAAAGAATCAGTGATGGGTTTTAATACTGCACAGAACAATGTACTACTGTGCAAATATAGGACAGTCTTTAGCTTCTGCTTATCTGCCAACTGCCACTCCCCATATTGCTTCCATTTACTATAGTGTGCATCCCAAATGGCACCCTAGATGGTGCACTACTTTTGATCAGGGCCCATAGGGCGACGGGCAAACGTAGTGCACTAGGTAGGGAATATGGTGCCATTTGGGATGCAAGCCACAGTAATATGAAACACCAGAAAGGATCCATTTCGAATAAGAGCCTTTTTACCCCCATTCTATGGTCAGCAAACAAAGTCTGACATACGTAGGTAAGCTAATGATTGACTGGGAGCTTATACTACCCGGAGACAATGGCCCACTGCAGACCGGCCTTCACCCACATTCAAAGTGAAAGAGGGAGGGGGGGAGGGGTGAGGGGGTGGGGGGAGAGAGACAGATGAGCAATGCCAAGGGTGTATACTACCTGAGTATACTACCTGTTGCTTCGGGTTGCTGTTGGTTACTGTGAATTCTAATCAGTTTCCCTCTGTCGTTTGTCCAAGTAACTTTCCACCAGTCCTTTGGCCATGGCCTCACACAGCAATACAGAAGCCCTGGCTGGATAAACCATGAGCCTGAATACGGTTTGCATGCAAAGACATAATAAAAAAAGCAATAAAATACAAATTTTAACAGGTCACACATAGCAGAACAAAGATCATTATAATGCATCATTATACCAGAAATTATGTGATGCCATTCTTGTAGTCCTTTTTTTGCAGTCAAATGACTAGTGGCCTCATTGGTGGAATGTTATCATTTTCTTTCTCAAAATTTCATAATTAATAAACATTTAGTTTTATTTTTGTACAGCCAAAAATCGTGTGTTTCTATGTCAAACGGTTTTGTTATATTTCAGTCTTCTGTGATGTATATAAAGTGTAATATTGGGATGCAAACTCAAAATGGAATACATTTCAACTCTATATCTGTACATGGTACAGGTTCCTTCTTTCGTTTAAGCCCATAACCATGTGTGTGAGGTGTTTACTTTGGTTTCAAAGTAGATTTGTTTAAGACTACCAAGAAACAGTCTGTGACCCTGATTTAGCCCACTGCAGTAAAATGATATTATTAAGGTGTATTTGGTTGAGAGTGAGACCTCTTGGAAGATTAGTAACATCGCATCATCACATGCATGTATTAAATGTTATGAGCCATTTAAGTCACTGTTTAGCTGCGTTAGGCCACAGTGACGATACACAGCCTCCTACATTCCTCCTCTCCTCCGTTCCCTCTCTCCTCCACTCACATGTTCCAGAAGATGGGGTGTGTTTATACAACTTGTGTAGTTAACTTAGCTTTTGTTTTGATTTGATGCAGAGATGGATTCCAAGTTTGTTTCCAAGTAATCATCCTCACGTCATGTCACGACAGCACGCCACTACTCCATAGGTACCGGCCTGGCTGGCTGGTGTATACAGACCATAGAATTCCTGGAAACAAGGAGGAGAGCAAACCAACCTGTCCGTGCTTACTGGGACAGCTGTGAATCAGCTGAAAGGAAATGACTTGCTCCGATGAGTGGGTACAGATATAGGATCTTAATCTGATCACCCTGCTGCAGTAAAACATTCATGCAATGCAGGAAATGTTAAACTTATAGTGTATTTGAGGTTTAAAAAGGCTTCTGAAGTTTGTAATTTCCACTTTGAACTTTGACTTGATTTTCCCTTACGATTCACATTTCCGGTTGCTGCAGGATTATTTTCCTGCTGTGGCAAACTGGCTCAAATTAAGATCCTACATCTGTATAGGCCAGGGGGTATAGGGGTATGTTAATGCAGGCACATACATGTACATGATCTCTCTGACGTTTGTCAAAAATCTTATTCTTCATGGAAAGAAGGGGAGAGAGAGAAATAGAGAGACCTTGTAGTTTGTGATTTCCCTTTTTCGCTTTCTCTCATGCTATATACTCTTCTATTTTGTTCCCATGTTCATTCATTAATTCCTCCTGTCATTTATTCACAGATCACAGATTAACTCCTCTAGTGCATTATAATCTTCTCAGCTTTATTTGTTAATTGTGTCTAATCCAAATTAATTATATCCACTTTCTAATCCCTAATTATCCAGTAGGTCTACTGACCTAAACACTGCTACTGATTTGTCTGTGTGTTACTAAACTGTAACTTGTTATAGACTGTTGAAGACCACATTGAGAAAAGGAGGGTTGTGAGGGAGGTGTGTCTCGGACCACAGGGATGAGCTATTTAAAGTTCAGGCTCTCCATGCGCGCCACAAACCTTTCCATGTTGCCATCTAGTGAGTGCACTGCAAGGATCGACCGTACATTCGATGTAAAACGCCCGCGCCGAGTCTCGTGGAGGTTGCATTTAATTTGCAGAACTGACATCAGAAAGTGGAACAAGCAACGTTGCAAATGGTGAAATCACCATTGAATTGGAACCAATAATTCGATTCGGCTGTATAGGTAGTTTACTTGAAAATTGCTAATTTTTCTGCAAGATCTGCAAAGTTGCAACTGATCCGGTAGGTTATTGTTTATTTTAAGGTTAAAATGTGCGTTTTTAAATTACAGACTTTCGTACTTTTATCATAAGCTACAATTTCAATGAACAATAACATTATTGTTATTTCACTGCAGTACCATTTTGACGAGACATTTAATGAATTTAAAGCAGAATAGAGGGTTGGACACATACAGAGAAATAGTAGCCTAAACGTTATGGAAACGTGTAACTTGCCCCGGAGATAGAGGGAGCGGGCTGTGTGGCTGTTTACTTGGCTGTAGGAGGAGGTGTGTCTGGGTGGGAGGGTCCCATGAGAGTTGTAGGCGGGAGGGTCCCATGAGAGTTGTAGGCTTGCTGTACAGTGAGCCTGTACTAAGCATTTTGGTACACCGGAATTACATTCATTTCCAATGAAACTCTTGAGTTTGCTTTGCAGCATTGCGTTGCACAAGCAGTTGCAGTGCGTTTGGTGTGGTGCATACATTGGATGTTATGAACATATGCGTCAAACTGTATGCGTAGACGGTTTTGACAGAAATGGTAGCAGAAGGTGAATGTTGAACGTTTGTTGCATACATATCCAGACGATGCTGCGTACTATTTTGCGCAATGTCGCTCTCGGTGTGTTCAAAGCCTAACGACTAGAATACACAAGCGTCATATTGTTGTTCAGTGTTGACCTCGATATTGGGCCTTAATTTGGATTTTATGATTTAGACCTGGGCCCAGTATTCAAGCGTCTCAGAGTAAGAGTGCTGATATAGGATCAGGCCAACCCCTGTCCATTCGCTATAAAAAAGGCCAAACTGACCCTGGATCAGCACTCCTACTCTGAGATACATGGAGCCTGCATGGATATCAGAAAATGCTATCTTAGTTCAAACCAAACCTTCCTACTCAACTCCAGATGATTCCAAACAAGTTATTTTATGCAAGACACTTTATTTAGACAGAAAATGATGTATTAATGAATAGACTTCCTGTCAGAGCGGCACACCCTCTTCCACGAAAATGTAAAAACACTCCTTTATTTATTATTTACATCCACAACTCCTCTTTCAGACAAACAGTTTGAACAGAAACAAATTCTGTTACTGCCAGACCTGGGTTCAAATACTATTTGAAATTTCTCAATTACTGTCACATACATTTCAAAGTAAGTATTCAGATAGTTTTTATTTGAAAATACAAGTAGTTGAATATTGTATTTGGAAATACACTTGTAAAGTATTGGCATGTATTTGAAAATAATCAAATACAGGGATTAAAATACACTCTCATGCATTTATCCCAGGTATTGTAAAATATTAAAAAGAAAAGGGGGGGAGAGAGAGAGCAGTGATGCACTGATTCATTGAAAGCTTGAATTAGCCCATTTTGCTCTGTTGTTCTGTCACTTCATTCAACCTGTTGGGGGCCCTCTCTCTATGGCATGCAAATATTGGGGCCCCTCTTCTGGAACCATGGTAAAATTCCATAGGCCTACCGTTATTCAACATTGGAAAATGGCCGGAGGGAAAAAAAAAGATCTGCCACAACTGCAAGAAAAGTCATATTTGAGTATTACTTCCCATTTCCATAGCTGTTTTAGAGATGGGCAAGGGTTCTAATGTTAGTGGGCAGACTGGGCACCAATAGGCCTTTATGTGTGTCATAGTGCCAAGGGAGCTGGGGCCCTGCTTCTTTCAGGGGCATACAGAGAAGTAGTAATGGCGTCTTTTTGTAGGTACTAACTCCGCCATGATTCCTTGGGCAAAGCCTATGGGAGAATGAATGGAGTTTTGTAGGGTTTTTGGAAAACACTGAAAATAAGGTCTGTGGTAAACACAGGCTTAGGAGATCTTATATGTTTTGTTCTATGAGATAATCTTCATCAGCTAATGTCACTTGTCAATTTTGAAGCATTTATGCAATTTAAAAAAGCACATAAAGCCTTTTATAATTCATAAAGATCATGTTAACTGACCGATATTATCTCATAGAACAAAACATATATAAGATCACCTAAGCCTATGTTAACCTAAGACCTTATTTTCGGCGTTTATTCCAAAACCCTATTCTATCCCCATTAATTTTCCCCATTGGAATGGCTGAACAAACCAAACGTAACTCATTCCCGTTTTTTTAGGACTACAAGCTGGCGAGAACTATTACAGACCCAGGCTCACTGCCACAAGTTCTCTAAGCCTGTGTCCCAAATAGCACCTTCTTCCCTACATAGTACACTACTTTTTACCTGAGCCCTATGGGCCCTGGTCAAAAGTAGTGCACTATATAGGGAATAGGCGGCCATTTGTGACAAACACTAAGTCTCCCAAGGGGCTGAAGACTTGGAATGGACATAGGAAAGGTTGAAAAACAGAAAATCTGATTTCTGTAGAGTTTGCTCATATACTCTGACTTTCCGGGTTATGTTACATGCTGCAAACCATTTTACATTCCAGGTAGGAACACTCACAACGAATGTGTGTTTTACATTGTTTACAGTGTATGTAATCTGTCATATGTATATGTATATAAGCATTTAACATATAAGCATTTCACTGCAGCTGCTATAACATCTGCTAAAGTGTGTACGTGACCAATAAACTTTGATTTGATAAATACACACGCATATACACACACACACACACACACACCCTATGACGAATAATAGGGCGATAAGACAACCTATGAGTATTTTAGTAATATTGAGCAATCAGTAACTGCCAGAATAAGTCAATGACTAGGCAGTGTGTATTAGTAAAACCACCTCGTTCAGAGCTGCACGTCCTTCACGTCACCACTGTGCTCTGCCCAGGCAGGATCCTGCACAGAACACAGGCCAAAAGCCCAATTCCAGCCTTCTCCCTCTCTGTTGTTTAGGTGGGCACTGTTCTACTTTCTCCCACCCTCTCACACTCTCTCCTTCACCAATCCCCTCTCCGCCTCTCTTTTTCTCCCTTTTTCTCAAACTTGTTCTCTCTCTCTCTCTCTTCCACTGGACTGGTTTTGCTGTTCTGCTCTAAGCTCTGTGACTGCTGTTCTTTGCCAAAGACTCGCTGTACTAGATGCAGTAATGACCGGGGCCCAAAATTCCTCACCACTGACCGTCTATTTTGTGTGCGTGACCCAGATCGAGAAAAGGAGTGTGTTTGAGTGGGTCATTAATACACAACGAATGTATTATCTCTGTGCAACTTTGGCCCATGAAGTAGAGGGGAGATTCAGCAACACTTGAAGAACAAATGGAAAGAAATAAAAAAGCGTATTTATTGCAAAGAGTAGAAACAACGCGTTTAGGCTTTTGGCCTTCTTCAGGGTTTTTACGGAAATAAGAAGGAATTAGGCTTTGGCCCATGGAAAGGTCTGGAAAAGACCAATGTGTGCTCTACATTACAAGGCTGATTTCTTATCTTTCCTGCCCACCCTGCTCTCTTTCCATCACTCTCTCATGTACACTACACTATTACACCATACAATACAAAACAAGGGTATGTTTTATAGTCAATGTCTTAACCCAACTCTGTGCCATCACAAACTCAACCATTTCCTTATTTCCCTCTATTTCCTGCTAAATTGATCAGTCTGTCTTCCTACAGCTTGGCAGAGCAACATCTAACTTAGTATAACGGGTTCATTGTGTCTATATGGATAAGAGCAGAGAGAGAGAGAGAGAGCTAGAGAGGGGTTGGGGAAAGGGTAGAAAGGGAGAGAGGGTGAGAGAGAGAAAAGAGAGAGATGTTTTTGAAAGCTATTTTCACCAATCGTGACTAACTCTCAACAGAGTGGAATACTGATATGAGTCCCCCCTTGGCCTGACCCCTGGGAGTCAAAGGTGCCCAGAGACTGTGAGAGAGCTGTCACGTCTTTATGAAATTAGCTCGTCCCTGTGAGTGCAGGGACAGCTGTTACAGACAGAAAAACGCACCCACACCAGTCAGACGGTTGTTGCCACAGATTGCATGTCTGCACTTGCAGCAGAGTCCAGTGAATGGCTTCTGTTATGTGTGGTCATGGGTTTACAAGGAAAGCCTAAATTTGTTGGCAGCACCGCCACCCTCTCCTGATGTTACCACAGAGCAGGAGCTAAATGGAGATCTGTGATGATGGAAGACCATGAGAGGTTTTAAAATAGAAAGCAATATGATTGTTTCAATAGAGAGTCATTCAATTTCTCTGTTCTATTCCGGTGCCTTCAAACACGAGGTCAGTGGAACAAGGTAACTGGCAGTATCAACGTGTCAGTCAAATAGGGGAAATATTTTCAGATATACTGAAGGAATAGAAAGATATACTGGCAACACTGAAAACTAAGACTGCTCAAAGGTTTTTACCAGAAAGTTCTTCAGACTCAATTTAGTGCCACCTTTCGACTCTATTTCAATTGTAATCAATTCATTGCTGGGGACAAAGGGACCCCATAAACGTTTTGTTGTTGCCCGCTACAGACGGCTATATCGTCTGCTAATACTGGACTAGTAAAGGCCCAGTGCACTACTTTTGAATCTTCCACGTTAGCGTTCACGCTGCATATGTCGGCTCAATCGGAAAATGACCTTTACATTTATATCGCGCAATCTGTAACACTTTACCTAGGCTGGGAAAACATGCAAAATGACTCTTCTTTCCAATCAGTGGCCTCAATGAGAAGCAAAGTAGTTTGTGTGCGTGCTCGTGTATGTGTGTGACTTCAATGAGAGGCAAAGTAGGGTGGGTAGTGTGCACCAAGCCAACAAAGCCTGTCTCTACATGTTAACGCTTTGGGAAGAACAACATGCAAATTGTAAACTATACTGAACAAAAATATAAATGTAACATGCAACAATTTCAACGGTTTTACTGATTTACAGTTCATATAAGGAAATTAATCAATTTAAATAAATTCATAAGGCCCTAATCTATGGATTTCACATGACTGAGCAGGGGCGCAGCCATGGGTGGGCCTGGGAGGGCATAGACACAACCACTTGGGAGCAAGGCCCACCCGCTGGGGAGCCAGGCCCACCCACTGGGGAGCCAGGCCCAGCCAATCAGAATGAGTTTTTCCCCAACAAAAAACGTTATTACAGACAGAAATACTCCTCAGTTTCATCAGCTGTCCGGGTGGCTGGTCTCAAACGATTCCACAGGTGAAGAAGCCGGATGTGGAAGTTCTGGGTTGGCGTGGTTACATGTGGTCTGCGGTTGTGATGCCTGTTGGACGTACTGCTAAATTCTCTAAAACGACATTGGAGGCAGCTTATGGTAGAGAAAGGGACATTCTATTCTCTGGCAACAGCTCTGGTGGACATTCCTGCAGTCAGCATGTCAATTGTACGCTCCCTCAAAACTTGAGACATCTGTGGCATTGTGTTGTGTGACAAAACTGCACATTTTAGAGTGGCCTTTTGTCCTCAGCACAAGGTGCACCTGTGTAATGTGCATGCTGTTTAATCAACATCTTGATATGCCACACCTGTCAGGTGGATGGATTATCTTGGCAAAGGAGAAATGCTCACTAACAGGGATGTAAACAAATTTGTGCACAAAATGTACATGTTGCGTTTCTATTTTTGTTCAGTTTAGTTTAGATGGTGTGGAAAGGGCTGAGTAAGACATATAGACTGCCATGGGCATAGCTGTAATGGACCCATACAGTCAAAGTATCAGTTAGCCTGCATACTTTTATTAATGTATACATTTACAATGCAAATACATGTACTACATGCCAAAATCCATTTGAGAGCATTTAGCTAGGTATCTAAATGTAAATTAATTCAGGGCTATATGACATGACTTGATTGACACCTACAAGTAACAGACTTGACATGACTTGGGTAACACCACAGAATCTCACAGCACCTACAATACTATATGGCATGATTGCCTGGCCTCTCTTATCCTGTCTGTGTTGTATGTGTCATGTGACCTCTGTGTAATTCCATCCAAGGTTTTAATTATCCATTTTAGCCATCTGCTGTAGCCCATTGACGTCCAACTGCTGGATTATCAATGGAGGTGTGAGTGTGTATGTATGTATGTGTGTGTGTGTGTATATATGTATGTGTGTGTGTGTATGTATGTGTGTGTGTATATATGTATGTGTGTGTGTGAATGCTCATCTACTGTTGACAAGAGACAAGACAGAGATGAGCTAAACCTCATCAGTCATCGCGGTGTCATCATGTCATTGAATATTTTTTGTCCCCTCATAGTGACATTACTGGACTAATTCCATTATTAATTCAACTGGATTAGTGGACTAGACCGGACTAATACCATTATAGCAACCCTGTGAGTGATGATGAGATAAAGACACATCGTCTCAGTAATGTCTGGTTAATAAAGGTTAATTGTTTAGCAGATGGCCGTGTTGAGATTACATTTTTGTTGGACAATTGTTAGCTGTTATCAAGGCCAGGCTAATCAGTTGGCTAAGAGTTATTTGTGGTTGTGGGTTGATATGTTATCTTGTGAATTGAAGTGAGTAGTTGATTCTAAGAAGTAATTCCAAACAAACAAATGTCTAGGGAATTAAGACAAAGCTGATGTGTAAAAGCTGTGCAACTACAAGATAGCAAGTAAAAAAAAATTAAAATATTTATTTAATTCTCTCTCTCAGAGCTCCTCAGCTCCAGCCATGGGTGTGAAGGTACTCAAGTGCTTCTCCTGGTACAGACGCTGTAAGGAACGATGCAAGGCTAAACAGTGCCCCCCACCTGCAGGTGAGAGAACTACAGACTTCCGCTTCCATTATATAGTACTCTAGACATAGAACAGTTATCCTTTGCATTACATACGCTATTACATACATTATCATTGTGTCAGAATAAGTTCCCAAGGCTGCACTCATGATTATCAAACACATACCGTACATTGGAATACACGTTGAAACAAGTGATCTGACATAACCAGGTATGTCAGAGTTAGGTCATGTTAAAGAAATGCTTGGGGCTCTACTTATAGTAGTCCATAATGTCAACCTCCCAGTATTATAACTGTCAATCAGTAATTTGTTCATTAATTCCACCCATAACTTCATAATGAATATCCTCCTATATTAGATATTATTAAAATGTCAAATAAGTGCATGTCATGTTATATTTGCATTACATTAAAGATGCCTGAGGGATCATTCATACCATTATCTATGTTAATTAGCATTATCAAATCATCCCATACAATGTAGACATGTAGAGACATGCCAAAGAAAACATGATAAAACGTTGTGTGCTGGCGGTTCAACAAATCCGCTGGCTTCTCTCTTCTTCACTTCATCTTACACCATCTCTCTCCGTCCCTCCAGTCCCCAGAGAGGAGATGAAGCCTCGCCTGTCATCTACGGTGTCGTGTGGTAGCCAGGGCGACGGCGCTAGCAGCCTGAGTGGATCCCAGATCTACTTCTCCACCAAGGCTCGCCTCTCCTTCAGACACCAGATGGACAGCAACTTCAACGCAGTGGACGCAACCTGCTGAGTAAGAGCAGCCTCGACAGCCTGGGTAGTGTTCATTAGGCATCAAATGGAAGAATATAGACTGAATCAGGGAGGGACTACCTGGGCTTGTCCAATCATCATCACCACCCCGAAAATGAACTCTCACCCCTTCACTATGGCAGCCATTATTCTAGCTCAACAGAACAGGGAATGGGGCAGAAGTTGAATGTAAAGGAATGAGACTACTCAGTGGTGCATACATACATTGTTCTCAACTGTCCCTTCGGAGGTGACTGTGAAAGGAGGAATATATCACAGTAGATTGAGTTCTTCACTACAGAGAAAGACTGAATGCACTGCTAATGTAGCTAGTGGAGGTGGAGAAATGTAATGGAGAAATGTTTACAACATTATCATACTAAGTGCATTATTTTCCTTTTATTTTTTGACATGGGCTTTTTCTGCCCGCCCTTTTGATTTCTACTTTCCTTTTTTCCAATGTGTGTGTTGGGGTGTAAATTACTGGGTTGGTTTGGTCTAGGGCCAGGTAAAAGATCACAAACTGCAAAACAATAGTGTCTTTAAAATACTAGCTGGTGAATATAATGTGTATGTATTAGGGATCCCGATTAGCTGGTGCCAAGGCATATCCTGACAGTGCCCTCGCTTGCTGAGAAAAACGTGGTAACTAGATTTGATCGGATTAGCTGATAAAGACAGTAATGAGTTTCAGAATGTGTGCCTTTTTAACTTAAACATTTCAATTTAAACATTTCCAAAGCTCTGACAAAGGCCTTGAGGCCGATACGTAAAGCTTAATAAAGAGCAGTAAAACCAGCAAGAGCAGTGTGCAGGTTTCTTCTTTTTTCCTCATCTTATTCAGCAGTTACCATCCATGCACCTGCATCAAAGATAGCTCAGATGTGTGAGTGCCTTTTTGAATTTTGAAACATTTCCAAAGTTAAATGATCATTTTGGTGGTGGCTATCTTCTAGTAGTGCCCTGCCTAACTGACTGCGTCTACACTCTATTTGGCAGCATTGTCCTCTCCATCTTACATGCAGCTTTTACCTTTACTGACTAATAATGGCATCTCATGGGGAACATCAATGAAGTGACCAGAAAGTCTTCACATACTAGTTGAAGGACAATAAAATACATTTTTCCCCCACTTCTAATTATGTTATGTTTGTAGAAATATAAGTTTTACAAATTGAGAAATAATTGTATGAGTGATGAGGTAATAGCATCTCACTGGAACTACTTCTGGGATTTGGTGTTCGATTTGGTGAGAAGGATGTACAGGGCCTTTACTTTTTCCACATTTTGTTGTTACAGGCTGAATTTAAAATGTATTAAAATGTAGATTTGGCGTCACTGGTCTACACACAATACCCCATAATGTCAAAGTGGATTTATGTTTTTTGGTTTTTATGGAAATAGTTTATGGAAATCAAAGATCCCAACATTCTACTCTATTCTTGTTGTAATGGGAATGGCCGAAATGTACTAACAAAGTAATAATACAAAAATTGTATACTAAAATGTTTTTTTGTGGATTCATTTTTCTTTATATTGTGAAATGTGCAAATATCTAATGCAGAGATTTCTTTCAACCTTATTTATTACAAAATATCGTAATTGGTACAAAAAGACGAACAAACAGACGACTCTCTACATGTTGTTTGGTTTGCAAAGGACTCAGTCTGGGTAGCACTTCTTGAAGCAATCTACAACGTCAGGGTCCAAGAGGTGAATGCCCTCCAATTGATTAGCAAGAGTTACCCTGAGAGAGAGAGAGCTAGTGAAAAAATGAGGCTTAGAAAAAAAGCCACATACAGACAGATACCTAATACAATAAATACAGAGACATGTACCAGTTGGGTTGGACATTGTGAGGTCTGCCAAAGAGCCCAATCTTCTTGGTACCAGCTGGACGTCTCTCAATCATCCCACAGATCTCATTTGGCTTGTGGCTGATGGAATGCACCTAAGATAGGAGAGAGGGAGAAGGAGAGAGGTAGGCAAAGAGAGGTGAGAGAGAGAGGTGAGAGGTAGGAGAAAGAGAGAGGTGAGAGAGGTGAAAGAGGTGAGAGAGAGAGGGAGATATAGGAGAGGGTTGAGTAAAAACATTCAGGGCATTCAGGAATGTAACATCAAATGGATTCATGTCTGCATGTATGTTTTACAATTATACACTTCAACAGTGTTTACCAATCTTGGTCCTGGAACATCAATGGTTACACATTGTAACTAATAGACTAGAAACAGGATTTAACTAATTAAAAGGCTGATTTGTTATTCATATTTCCAGAACTAGAATTTAAAAAACAGTATACTACACTTCCTACGCATCATGTAAATAAACTAAAACCGGTTCATCTCAATATCGATGCCCTTCATCTGCATCTGATAAACAGGATAGGTGTAGTGTTTCATCAAATGAGACTTAATTTCAACCAGTAGAGAATGTGAAACGCTTTATTGAAAGAAGTTCATTATCCAAGTGTTAAACACATGCATTAGAAATATTATAATTGTAATATTATAAATACAAGTTCAAGCTGTACTTCAATGCACATCTGTTGTGCATTATAAAAACAGATGAAGAAAGAGGCGGTGAGAGAGGTGTAAAAGACAGAAAGGGAAAGAGGTAAGAACATAGGAGCAGGGAAGGCAGCATATGATTAACGAATCACACTGCAACCCAAATATTCTCTCAGTTCATCACAATGACATAATAGTGTCTCTAGTCGGCCCGAAGGTGATCTTAAAAGCGGGTTAGGTGGCGATGATGGGACTGGGGGTTGGCATCCTCTCTCATCAAAACATATCTGCAGACGAGAGACAGATGGAGAGAGAGAGAAACATGCTAACATTGTTAGTCATAATTATCAGGAGGTGAAATGCAAAACTGACCTTGGATCATTAACTCTGGGACCTCTGCATCTCTATCTGTATTTCAATGTAAAGCATCTCTTTAATAATACTTCCTGTTGACCTGACCAAGTGACCTCTCACCTCTGATCATGCTGTGCCCTCTATGTAGCCAGTTCAGATGTGGGAGGGGTTCACCGACACAAGACAGAAAACCTCACAAGAAACAGACTTCATTATAGTCAAATTACACCGCACTGAATATTATGATACTTTTATCTCCATCCTCACGCCTCACATCTACACAAAAGTACCTGCCCTATCCAGAATAGCCTACTCTTTCACTGACAGCCGGGGCTGCTATCCTTTCACCCTCCTCCATGGCTGTTATCTAGCTACCTACAAATGCATTTGGAGTTTGTTTTTTTACAGTGATAAATACATCAAGATAGCTAGCTAATATGAAGTTAGGTAGATAGTGATATTTCATTCACTTAGCTAGCTATCTATACAGTATGTGAAGTTGGCTAGATACAGTTGAAGTTGGAAGTTTACATACACTTAGGTTGGAGTCATTAAAACTAGTTTTTCAAACACTCCACAAATTTCTTGTTAACAAACTATAGTTTTGGCAAGTCGGTTAGGACATCTACTTTGGGCATGACACAAGTAATTTTTCCAACAATTGTTTACAGACAGATTATTTCACTTATAACTCACTGTATCACAATTCCAGTGGGTCAGAAGTTTACATACACTAAGTTGACTGTGCCTTTCAACAGCTCGGAAAATTCTAGAAAATGATGTCATGGTTTTAGAAGCTTCTGATAGGCTAATTGACATAATTTGAGTCAATTGAGGTGTACCTGTGGATGTATTTCAAGGCCTACCTTCAAACTCAGTGCCTCTTTGCTTGACATCATGGGAAAGTCAAAATAAATCAGCCAAGACATCAGAAAAAAAATTGTTGACCTCCACAAGTCTGGTTCATCCTTGGGAGCAATTTCCAAACACCTGAAGGTACCACGTTCATCTGTACAAACAATAGTACGCAAGTATAAACACCATGGGACCACGCAGCCGTCATACCGCTCAGGAAGGAGACGCGTTCTGTCTCCTAGAGATGAATGTAGTTTGGTGCGAAAAGTGCAAATCAATCCCAGAACAACAGCAAAGGACCTTGTGAAGATGCTGGAGGAAACAGGTACAAAAGTATCTATATCCACAGTAAAACAAGTCCTATATCGACATAACCTGAAAGACCGCTCAGCAAGGAAGAAGTCACTGCTCCAAAACCGCAATTAAAAAGCCAGACTACGGTTTGCAACTGCACATGGGGACAAAGATCGTACTTTTTGGAGAAATGTCCTCTGGTCTGATGAAACAAAAATAGAACTGCTTGGCTATAATGACCATTGTTATGTTTGGAGGAAATAGGGGGATGCTTGCAAGCCGAAGAACACCATCCCAACCGTGAAGCACGGGGATGGCAGCATCATGTTGTGGGGGTGCTTTGCTGCATGGGGGAACTGGTGCACTTCACAAAATAGATGGCATCATGAGGCAGGAAAATTATGTGGATATATTGAAGCAACATCTCAAGACATCAGTCAGGAAGTTAAAGCTTGGTCGCAAATGGGTCTTCCAAATGGACAACGACCCCAAGCATACTTCCAAAGTTGTGGCAAAATGGCTTAAGGACAACAAAGTCAAGATATTGGAGTGGCCATGACAAAGCCCTGACCTCAATCCTATAGAACATTTGTGGGCAGAACTGAAAAAGTGTGTGCGAGCAAGGAGGCCTACGAACCTGACTCCGTTACACCAGTTCTGTCAGGAGGAATGGGACAAAATTCACCCAACTTATTGTGGGAAGCTTGTGGAAAGCTACCCGAAATGTTTGACCCAAGTTAAACAATTTAAAGGCAATGCTACCAAATACTAATTGAGTGTATGTAAACTTCTGACCCACTGGGAATGTGATGAAAGAAATAAAAGCTGAAATAAATCACTCTACTATTACTGACCTTTCACATTCTTAAAATAAAGTGGTGATCCTAACTGACTTAAGACAGGGAATTTTTCCTATGATTAAATGTCAGGAATTGAGAAACTGAGTTTAAATGTATTTGGCTACGGTGTATGTAAACTTCAGACTTAAACTGTAGTTAGCTAGCCAACTAGCTAGCTCATTTAGCAGCCTATGAGTTAGCCTACACTGTAGTTACATTTTCGAAATGTAACATATTTACTTAATTGAATGAATATGTTATCCCAGCCATGTGGACAATTGGAAACAGGGAAGCAAAGTTTGTTTGTCACCAGAGCATTTTATAGGATTTTACAATTGAACTATACACCCAATTAATAACCAGACCTTCATACAAACTTGCAATGCTGAATTGTTGACGCACAATTGAACATGCTACCAGCACGCCCACAAGCGAGTCACAACGGGCGGCCTAAGCGGCGATCTGCCGCTGCCTAGTGTACATGCTCCGTTATATTAGCGGGATAGTGTGGACACGGCAACAACAATAAATGAATGGCTCCCTCTTGTTGGAGGAAAATCTAACAGGTAACTTTTCTTAAAATCATACCATTTTATTGCAAGTAGGATTTTGTCACCTCGCAGAACTAGTTGAAATAATATGTTTAGGTTATGTTAGGTCGTGGCTATTTTAAAATAAATCGATGTGTTAAAATGAGCAGGGGACGGATGTGTTTTGGAAACGGACACATTTCCGGTTCGAAAGGGGACACTTCCGGCAAAAACGCTTGTTTTAATATCTATGGTTCAACAACTATCCAAATGTAGATAGTTAATTAGATAGCAATAATAAAATAAGAATAGAAATAATACAAACTTCGATTTAGTACATTCACTAAATAAGGGTTGTTTAGCGACGAATATGTTAGTATTCCCCAGCCACTGCTGACCCCTCTAGGCCTGCAGGTTCAGACTTTTCTATTTAGTCTCCAATTCTTCTTCCAACAACCACTGGGAAAGATGGCGGAAGTGGATACGGATTGTGATCCTGCGGCCGAGAAAGATGATTTACAGATCTTAAAGGTATTGCAAAAGATAACCCTGCAACCCCTACGTGTAATATATTGCCATGCGTTTTCTTAACCTGACTATTTTAATGAAGGTCTTAGTCTTAAGTTAGACAGATCACATCTTCCCTTTGATGGTAACTAGTTAGCTCTCCTCCAGACTCGTTACTGTAACAACTGACACCAACTGTCATATTAGTCGACCAAAATCTGTTTGTGGTTGATCTGAGCTATCTTCAACCCGAGTTGTCTCTAAATCTCCCGAGCCATCCGTTTCTCGATATTTGTATGCATCAAGCTCTTCGGTTAGCTAGTTAACGTTAGCTACCTAGCTTTGGATGGTGTGCATCGTTCTCAGTTACAATCTCTCTCCATCTTGGCTACTACTTAGTAGCCAGCTAACGTTAGACGTCTAGCCACGATGCAGCCAAATACGTTAGCTAGCTAAACTTGCTGCGCCATCATACCTCATAGCCCAATATGTATTTTTAAAGAGCCTACCGTTACTTCTTAAGGTCCAGGGTCAGGACCTTCTATGATACTGAATCTTAAGAGGTCGACTGTCTCTGGCAGATAAATCAGCCAAATACTCCATCTAAACGTGAATCGATTCTAAATGGTGATACAGTTTTAGAAACATAAAGCCCTTTACTTTCATATCAATGTTTTAACCGGCTTTATCACAGTTGTAGCCGACAGTATTTTTAAGTGACAACACATTTCTGTCAGCCTTCCTCCATTACACATGGTGTTCGGAGCATGCCAGATAGCTCCGAACACCGTAAACTGTTCGGTGTTATCTGGCATGCTCCGAACACCATGTGTAATGGAGGAAGGCTGCCAGAAATGTTGTCACTGAAAAATAGACACTCCCTGTAACATGGATATGCGATCTGTGGGAACACTAACCCTATAAAGGTGTGTATCAATGTAAACTTTTTTATTTTTGAAAATCATTTCTCACTGATATGAAATATACTATCCTTATGCTTTCAAAACCCTACATGCATGTTAATGTTCAGACTGGGCTCTTAACAAAACTCACCCTTACAGAAGACGCCTTCTTCTAATAACTCTTATGTGTAATGTAATGGATCCCTCATTGCCAATGAGCATGCATGCACCCACCCACCCACTCATGCAAGGGTCCTAACCTCAAGTACATTTGCAGTCCAGTCCTATTCAGCAACACATTGCAAAATCATATTCTTGTATCATCATATGCCTCTAATCATGCATCTAGTTTCTTTCTCTGGTGTCAATACCAGTTTCCATCTCTGTTTCTGGGTCAGGAACTAGTGGATGAGTTGTATCATTTCCGGGATCATTACTTTGAGACTCACAGTGTGGAGGATGCAGGGAGGAAACGGAGTGATGTGGCACAGGAGATGGAGAAGACTCTAAAGAAGCTTAGGGAGAAGGAAGGTGAGATGACAGGACAGAAAAGGAAGGTGTGTTGTGATTTAGTAACTACACATGTAAAAAATAATATACTGACATTTTGCATGATAGCTTGTCCTCTTACTGTTTAGCTACACATATTTTACAGCGCTATTCAGTACTCACACTTGCCTGACCAGAGAGGGATTTCTATGCATAATTTATTAATCAATGACTTACATAACTAAGACTATTTGTGTCCACCCATCTCGTCTAGTTGTATAAGCACTGTTGTTGTCCACCAGCCAGCTCTCTCATACAGTAGCAATTGAGCCTGGGGACGAGGTTACATAAGCACAGTGCTGACTGAGTTTATCTTTGCCTCCATTTGACATCTAATATGCGGGGTTACATCTTCAAACACAAAATAATTCAATTGACTATAGAATAATCTCTCTGTCTTCTCCAGAGTCGTATAAGCACAGCGCTGAGTTCCTGCTTCTGCGGGGCCGCTGCCTGGGGGTGGCTCCACAGTTTAGCACCACCGCAGAGGAGTGCCTGTCCAGGGCTGTGAAGCTGGAACCTGAGCTGGTGGAGGGCTGGAATATCCTGGGGGAGCAGTACTGGAAGAAAGGAGACCTGACCACCGCCAAGACCTGCTTCACTGGAGCCCTGCAGCAGGTTAGCAACAATACAGTAGTAATACATTTTATTTGCATAGCTGTGCGTTATTTAATTTATAGACCGCAGGAATCACCGCTCTTGAGGTTAACTGGAGAGAGCGATGTCCGTGTCATGGTACTGTTATTGTGTTGAGAACAAAGCATTCAGTAGAGCCTTGCTGAGAGAACATGAATAGAATGCATGTAATCTGTGCAACCCTGGTTATAGCCTTAGTCCTACACAAACAACAGCTGTTTCTCTCAGCCTTCCAAGCCATAGCTCTTCCTCTCCCATTGTTTCCACCTTTCTTTGTCTCGCTTTCCTTTTACCTTCACATCTTTTGTTCACAAAGGTCTCTTTTATCCTCTATTCCTATATCATTTAAATTGACCTACCCCCAAACCAATATTAATTTCTAATCATTTTTTTAAGGAGTTAGCCAATATTCTTTTGCTTTATTGAAGAGAGAGTGCAGTGATGGAAAGATGGGCACTATAGAGGAAGGGTGAGTCAAAGGGCAGTGTGCCGGATTGGAACCCATTCCAAATCTGGCATAATTGTGCTGGACCACACAGGCCACAATATCATTTATTTGTTTTTTAACTTTTCATGGTTTTCTGGATTATCCTGATCACATATATTTTCTCCCTCCCTCCCAGAGTAAGAACAAGGTGTCTCTGCGCAGTCTGTCCATGGTGCTGAGGCAGCTACCGGGCGGGGGTGGTGATGAGCAGGGGAAGAGGGTCCTGGAGAGTGTGGACATGGCCAGGCAGGCTGTACAGCTGGACGTCACAGACGGCACCTCCTGGTGTGAGTATGATGGGTAGTCTCATAACAGATATTCATATTTCACATGGGTTACTGGGGTGGAGTATGGGTACAGTTACATACGTTGGAGGTGTGGGTGGGTCTAAGCATGGAGGGAAATTATTTTGGCTGTAATTCACGTTCTCAAAAGAGAGGATAAAAGAACAGCGGTTTATGTAAAGGACTGGTATGAGAAGAATGTCGTATAGTGCTGAATATGAGTGGAACGTTGAGTTATTGGTATATTTTGACAGACATCCTGGGAAACGCCTACATCTCCCTGTTCTTCACCTGCGGACAGAACCCACAGATGTCTCAACAGGCTCTGAGTGCCTACGCACAGGCTGTGAGTGAATATGTTCACACACGCACACTAAACTGGGTTGTTTTTACAAAGCCTGACTGGACAGTATGGGCAGGTCAATTTAATTCTCGGGCAATAATCGTTGTTCAGCAACACTATATAATTCCTTTCCTCTCTTCTCTCTCTCTCTCTCTCTCAGGAGAAAGTGGACCAAACAGAAACTTCCAACCCTGATCTACACTTCAACAGAGCCACGGTAACACATTGTTTACATATTCTGAAATTATTGTTACAATAGGCATGTGATAAATGAATTCCATTAGAAAAATGCATGATTGTGTCCCCTCCTTCAGCTGTTCCAGTATGAGGAGATGTTTGGGTCTGCGCTGGGGGGGTACAGTCGGGCTGCGGCACTGGACCCCGCGTGGGAGGAGCCTCCAGAGAGGGAGAGGCAGCTGCTGGAATACCTGGAGAAACTCACAGCACTCACAGAGAACAAGGTAGGACAGGAGAACCACTCACATTCTCATAGATAAACTGGACAGGGCACATCAGTCTCCAACCTACATCTATCAGCAGTTAATGGGTTCAGTGTAGGATATAAACTCAATAAATAAGTACAAACGCATTTCTTATTACCATTCAGATGCAAAGGAAAGTGTGTTATAAATCACCAGTAGGTGGCGGCAGAGTACTATGCTTTCCCACTGGTTAGTCTGCTACTCTTTCACCCCTACAGGGGAAGGTGAAGGCCCGGCGCCTGCGGACGATGCTCTCCAACCTCAGCACGTCGGCCCTGGGGCCGTGCTCCTCCCCTCAGTTCCGCTCTCCCGCAGGCCGCGTTGGGAGCCTGGAGCCCCGCAACCTGTCTGCCCTGACACACGGCCACAACACTGGGGTGGTTGCCCTGGGCAAGGTGGTGTTCAGCCTGGCCTCCGAGGGACGCATGGCCTTGTGAGTCTACCTTCTAGTGATAGAATGCTGTCTGTAATGTGGGACCTGCTGTGTACTTTGTGTGTCTGTTTGCATACATGTTTCTTTATGCATTTAAAGAATGATAGGTAGTGTTTTATGTCCCTTTGCTTAATTATTTAAAAAAATCTCCATACCATACAGTGCATTCCCTTGGTTGAACGTGAAGTTTTTATGATGAGTTGTCCTCTTACTGTATGGTGGATAGACAGTAATGTGACGGTCTCTGTCTCCCAGTACATTCTCCATGGTGGATAGACAGTAATGTGACTGTCTCTGTCTCCCAGTACGTTTGGCATGGTGGACAGTGAGGAGACCTGCTGTGTGATCATGGTTTATAACACAGCAGACAGTTGGGGTGTTCTGATTGGCGACTCAGTGGTCATCCCGGAGCCCCAAGTCAAACGCCACAGTGTATCCCACAACGACCAGGTCAGTCTCTCTCTCTCTCTCTCCAGCTAACATGGACCACTGCACACAACTTGTGATAGGAATGTTATAACATTGTGAAAACGGGTCCGTGTCTACAACAACATGCAGTACTTGTGCTATAAACATACACAAAGCATCTGACTAGAATACAAACTGTGATTGAACTGTCCAAAGATGGGAATCCTCTCTGCATTTGTTAATGAAACATCATACCTAACGCAAATCTTGATACTCGCAACATTTCTGATTCTCTGATCTCTTCTCCCGTGTGCCTCCTGCAGACGTTTGACTTCCGCAGTATACGAGTGGACTCTCCCCTACTCCTCATCGTCAATGGCAAGAGACAGAATGTCCAGGCTCAGACTGCAGCCTCCGTCAGTTACAAGCCCCAGAGTGAATGAGAGGAGGAGGAGGAGGGGGGATGATGAGCGAGTGCCTGTTTTTTTTTTTTTAATGTTTTCCTGTGTGAGTTTTGTAAATAGTAGATCCTTGTTATGTTAAAGTCTTTAGGAATACACTGTTTGTACATATTTATAAATATATATATATATATATTTTTTGTATTTTGTTGGAGGGAGGCTGGGGGATTTTGTAAATTACTGACTACAAAATGATAATTGTGATGACAATGGTGTCAGACTTATGGGTTCAAGACATTAAAACAAACATCCCCAAATATTGTGTCTTTCTCCAATGTGGACATGATTTCACATGCATGCTTTATATAGTTGATCCTCTTTCACTGGAAGGTAGTCAAACCTTTCAGTGAAAAATAACATTTTAGTAGAATAATAACACACTTTTCTTACAATGGTCATGCTGAATTTTATTGACAAAATAAGTGCAATGCAAACATAAATGTTGTATCAGAGCATTTCATCAAGATACAGCAACTTCAGGTAAGAAAAAAAAAAAAGCAACTAAAATAGGAATATCAAACCATCCTTCGATATCCTGACAGTCTACACTATGATAATGCTGTCATTGATCCAGCAGCCAGGTACCCAACCAGTGTTGCCTCGGTCAGAAATATAATGATTCTATCCATTCTAATTCTGGAGTTCTAGAATTGTAATTCTAGTCTCAGTATTTTTTGAGTAAGGCCCGACCCCTGTCTCTGGCAGGAGAGCTGAACTGGAAGAAGGTCTTGGCTCCAGCATCGGGCTCCAGGGAGGAGAAAAGGCGGCTGTCCCCCTCAGGGCCCATGCCCAGGAAGTGAGGACTCCCCCGGGGAGAGGGCTGCCTGACCATCCCTGGGAAACGGGTAGGGGGTTGAATCTCCAGACCTGTTATTCTCTACGCCTCTTTTAAACATTTTGTTTGTTTTTAACCAAACCTATGGGGCAAGTCCTGAGTTGAGACAAGCAAGCTGAACTCAAACTTTCAGGCAAATTCCTAACGACATACACTAATTATTTTACACAGAACTCCAAGATGTCTCTAATCAGGATTCATACCCCTCCTCCTACTCCCTCTCTAACCTGTGTTAAACTCTGGGGGTCCTGGCTGGCGTGGTGCCTCTCTGTCCCCCACCACCATGTTGCGTAGCCTCAGCGAGTCATAGAGCCCCTGTAGCTTCTGGTACTGTCTGTTCCTCTCCATCAGACGCTCTGACACTTCACTGTACTTCCTCTTGTACTCCTCCATCACCTGACAGAGACATGAGAGGGATACCAAGGAGATGGAGGGCGATAACGAGGTAGAGTATATAAGAAGGCTAAATAAAAGTGATTGGGTTATGATTAGGGCTGAGCATTCATTTTGGGTGTTGAAGGGCCACAGTGGGTGGCTGGGTGCAAAGGCATTTGTTCCGGTCGAGCAGCACTAATTGTGATGAGTTGAATCAGGTGTTAGTGTACAAATGGAGCAAACGCCTGCACCCAATAGGAGACTAAGCTTGCCCACTCCAGGGCCTGATGTGATGTAAAGGTGGAACCTTCTTCAGTGAGGTGACCTCCCCTCTCATGGCATTGAGCTCCAGCTCTCTGCTCTGGTTCTGCTGGGTCAGCACCTTCTCCATCTGTTTCACTTGACCCTCGGCCCGGGACAGACTGTACTCTTGGAACATACGCTCCTGGTGCACCTGCAACACACACACATGCACACGCATGTTGGACACACGCACACACACTGTGAGAAGGGGATGGTATAAGATAGATTTGACACTCCCATTTCTTTAATTGTGTCCTTCATCCCTTGTCCTGGGGACCCACAGGGTGTGCAGGCTTGGTTTGAGCAGTAGAATCGGGTGTGTTAGTACCAGGCTGGAACAAAAGCCTGCACACCCGGAGGGTCTACTGGACCAGGCCTGGGATAAACAATGGAGTAATTACATACTGTGAATGCTATAGGCAACACACTGACAGACCTGGTAAGTCCAGAAAGCCATGGCACGGGCGCTTATGTCCAGCACCGTCTCTGGCCTCAGTCCTGCCAACACCATGGCCTTGTACTCCTCAGATGGCGACAGCTCAGTGCGCACGATGTCCAGCTTCCCCGAGAGTGCAGAGGAGCAGGCCGGGCATATTGCCGGGGAGCGGCTGAACTCTCCGGATCCATGTTGGTCACAGAAGGCGTGAGAGCAGGCTGTGACCCAGGCGAACCCACACAGCTTCGCCCGACACTTTGGGTAGTTGCAGAGCAGAGTGTCGTCGCACATAGACATGGCTGTCAGGGACAAGAAAAACTCGGTGAAATCAGAGACACTCACTTCACACACAGAGGTTGATGATGTAACGTGTCGCCATCCTTAGCATGCTAGCTAACTAGCTAACTGTCTTGCCACACATACTGCTACTACAAATAACTGTAACGTTAGTTTTAACATTTCTTTATGAAATTAGTAGTTAGCTACAACTCTATAAAAATGTAACTGTGTACGAAACTCAATGGGTTCAGCAAACTTACCTGTTTAATTGGGCAAAAGTCGGACGTTTGAGGAATGTTTTGATGCTAAAGGTTTATTAGCTAGCTACAGAACATGTCTTTGAAGCGGGCTCGAATGAAAATTCTGATTGGCTTGCTAAAAATTTCAAGGGACCAATCAAATAAGTCCTTTATTATAGACGTAATAAAATAGGTATTACTCGTTAAGACTTATGTAGTCAAAATTAAAGTTTTTTTTATATAATAATAAGGAAGGATAATTACAAGTTTGATTTTGAGTTCTGCGTTGTTGGTAAAATTATGCATTGTTTGTAAAGGGCTTGTAAGTAAGCATTTTATTGTAAGCTTTACACCTGTTGTTGTATTCGGCGCATGTGACAAATAAAATGTGATTTGAAAGTGCATCCATTTTTACTTGTGGAATTTTTGGTAACGTTTTGCCTATTCATGTTTGGAATACTGATTCATTTTTTCTACAGGTGATGCTACGCTTTTTATTTTCTTGGCATTGGTTTAATCCTCACCCATCTTTGTACAATCATTGTTTTACCATGCTATGAATTATTTTGGTTCCATTTAATCAGCCTTTTGCTGTTCATTCCTGTCCACCATGTATTGAGTGGGACATGTATGCGAGACACTTAAAAATGGTCCATTTTCTCTCTCTCCCTCTCTCTCTGTCTCTCTCTCTTTTTTTATTCCTACTCCACGTGGTACAGGAGTAAAGGCGGGGGGTGAAAGAGGGCATTGTGTTGGAGCAGCACTGGATCCGGGGGTTCATAGTGAGAGAGAAGAGGTGCTCACTCAACTGTGTCCAGTGCGCCATTGTCGTAGATTCCCATCTATTCTCTGCCTTTTAAATAAAGCTCTGCCTGCGCACCAGGACACTGGTAGAAGGGGGGTCAGTGCGCGTAGAGTGACATGGAATGGAACACATGCATGTTCTGATGCGGAATGGATGGAACCGCTTCAACAGTCTCACACCACCTCTTTGTCGATAATTAGCCATATGTAAATCTGTGTGCAAATGTGCCAATTCATTCTGCAACAGTTGGCCTATATGATCCCTCTTGCTCTCTCCGTGCATAATTAGCACATGATGATCACATATATTGCAATAAGGCTATTATTATTTCCCAGTCTCTTGACCACTTGTAGAGTAAACTAGGATAATTTAGATACCACATATAGAATCAGGATTTCGTGTATTTGTTAAGGATTCTGATTTTGTTATTTATTAACTTATCTACAAAGGCTAGTACAAACATTTGCTATCACTTAATTCCCCCAAATGTTGTGCCAAAAATAGTGGTCCATGAACTAGGCAACATTTCAAAGTTCGTCAATAAATTGTAGTTGAATGGGTTCAAACAGCATGCAACAAGTAAAGTCATATATTTGATTTATTCATGTGGATTTTAACACCCTTATGATGATATTTGATTGAGAGTTGAGTGATGGCGTGAAGGAAATCCAGAGAGAAACGGGAAAAACAGGGAGTCGGTGTTCCGCGCCATTGAAATGCAAATATCAGTGAGGAACACGAAGAGATTGTATGTGTGTGTGTGCATGTTATTATGTGTGCCTGCGTAGGCTATGTGTATGCAAGGGAGCGGGGGGTTGGGGCGCCACAAATTGGGTAAGTTTGGAGAGCGAGAGAGACGATTTTAGAAAAACAGCCACACGCACTAACGGCAGCCTCATATGACACAGTGCGTTTATACGGATTTCTATTTCTACCCCTCTTTGTTTTCCTACGTGCAAGGGATAAACGTTCGATAACGTTATCTAGATGCAGACTGGACATTCACATTTTCCTGAAATTTGAGTTTTGACGGATTCTGGAACTCGAAGCCTACAAGTGCTTAAAGTGGCCAGTGCTATTTAATCGGCTGATGCCCCCTTTCTTTCCGTCTCCTCGTGAATCATGTCACGCCGGAAGCAGAAACGACCCCAGCAGCTCGTTAAGTCGGACCCGGGGGGCACGCGGTTGCTATCGCACGGTGAGAAAAGTTTATTATGGGTATTTTAAGGCATGCGTATGTTTTTATTCCTACAATATTCCCTATAGTTCTATGAATGAATGAAGCAACAAGAAAAGTTACAGGTTGGAATTTACAACTATAATGGTGATCAATAGGGTTAAATAAGGTAACGTTAGATAAGGTGGAGAAACATGATTTAAAATCCCGCTAGAGAGTAGGACTAAAGTTACAAGTTGTTTATTTATTATAGATGCACTTTATATATGTCAATTCCTTCTCACATATTTATTTTCACATCTAGAAAGTCATTTTACTCAGTTGATCAATCATCATAACACATATCTGTGTATGTCTGTGTTTTATGTTTGCATATTCTATATTTACAAAAAGTCATTGCCTCATGCAATAAATTTGAGTTTAGTGGATTGCTCAGTCTGCTGTAGCTCTGCAGTGGGCCCCAGTAGGGTAGAGCTCCAGGTATGAGGGCTAGCCCTGTAAACTTGTCCCTGTGATCTGGATGGTAACATCCATCTGTGGCCATTTTCCTGTGATGCTTAGTCTTCTAGGAAACTAGCAGTCTGCTCAGAATGACTACTGGAGGTCTTTCATTACTTAGAGGAAAGGCTCCCTATTCACCAACAATAAGGCTGGATCGGTGGGTGGAAGGAGAGGTGGAGGAGGGGTCTTTTTGGTAAAGATTAATCTCTCTCCTTGTTCTCTTCTTCTCTCCATGCTTTTCTCTCTCATGTTTCATTTCCTACTTGCCCCCACTGCTGAATGCTCACTGCTGAATGCTTCCCTCTCTTCCCCCAACTCTATTGACTGTATACACCTACCCAGTTGGGGGGCTCAGTGTGTAAAATGCAGAGGGGGGAGAAGGGTGAATGCATGCACCTTCAATCATATTGCATTTGCTGCACAAACACACCTTAAAACTACTTCTGCAGGTACATTTCCACAGAGAGGAACTTGTTTCAAAGGAACTGGTTTTGAACACCTTGAATTCTGCAAAAAGAACCAAGACTGACTATTTGGCAGCAGTAGTACAGTCATTAATTCCATCACTATCCCTCTAGGAGGGAATAGTTAGTTTGTCTTTCCATTGTCCTTCTCCCCTTCTTTTGTTTCTCTCTCTTTCTCACTCTGTGCTCAAGATTCTGAAAGAATTTGACCCCAGAGCTCTAAAGATCTGAGGGGCAGACCAATCACAAGCCTCTGGACAGTGCCCAGAACTCTTAGCGTGTCCCGACCTCTGACCCCTGATGTGACGTCAGGGGGGAAGGGTGAATAGGGAGATGAAAGATGTGAACTGCTGGAGTGAGGGGCGGGTTAGAAGGGGTTATGGGTTTTCTTGGCTATGGCCATTGTCCTTTTAAACATGTTGCCATAGCAACAAGGTGGTTTGTGTTGTCAGAAGATGTTTGGAGAGTTTTGCTCAGGAAAGAAGTCGAGTGGACAGAAGACAAGATAATGTAAGGGGAAAGACTGTGTCTCTCGGCATGTTAGTAGACAATTAATCAATATTTGCTAATGCATTGCTTTACATGAGAAGACTGAAGCTTTAAGCTTGAATTTAATATGAAAACATTAGCAATTATTGTAGTCAATGATTGCAGTTAAGTTAGGACTTATAGACTTACTTTGAGCTCCCACTTCAATTCCATAAAGAATGAGGCTTGCACCCTGTCTTTCATGGTTCTTATCGGGACTTAACATCAACAATTTGATCATGAAACTGAACTTTTCATCTGGTTGAATAGAGTGATGAAAAGGCACTAGTCCTAATCCTTCTTTTTCTCTCTCTCCATAGATGACCAGCTGTCAGCAAAGTCACCGTCCATGTCTCTGGGCTCAGAACTGACCTCATCTGGGTCGTCCTCGTCTTCCCCCACCTCGCTCGAAGGCCGACAGCCCCCCCTGGCCCCTCGGCCATCCCCTGGGGGTCTCCACGCGCCCTCCCTCCCCAGCGAAAGCTCTCCGCCCCCCCACTGGCCCAGCCACATCGCCCCCTACACCACCTCTCTTCCCAACACCCACTCATCCCTCTCTCCAGACTTCCCTCACCCCTCTTTATCCTCCCAGACCCAATCCCTGCCACTCAACCTCAATCAGACATCGGGCCACCCCCTCTCCCATCAGGCCCACTCCCACGCCACTATGACCTCACCACAGATGGGCAGCTCTGCCACCATCACTACCTCCTCCTTGTCCTCCTCCTCGTCAAGCCTCCCTCCCCGCCGGGAGAGCACCAGTCCTGGGCATCAGAACGGCTCCAGCCCCCTGGTGCCGGGGCTAGGCCAGATCCAGGTGCCACCGACCCTGGCTGTGCTCCTGGAGGAGCTGAGGGTGCTGCAGCAGAGGCAGATCCACCAGATGCAGATGACTGAGGAGATCTGTAGGCATGTTCTCCGGTTAGGAGGGGCCATCTATACCCAAGACACCTCCCAGGCTGGTAGTGGAGAGAAGAACCAAATACCTACAGCAGGATCCCCCTCCCCACCACATCATCCCTGCTCTGCCCCTGTTCCATCCTCGGCCTCCCCTCTCCTGGCCTGCCTCCCATCCCTCCTCCCCCAGCTCACTGTGTCCAAGCCCAGCCTCTCCTCTCACACTAATGGGAGCAGAGCCCCAAACTCCTCTACCTCGCCCTCATCCTCTTCCTCCACCACTTGGAGCTCCTCGATAGCCTCCTCCATGCATCCTCTGTCCCTGGGTCTCCCCCCGCACTATCTCCACGAGAAATCCTCCAACACCTCCCCCTTTGGCCACAGCAACGGGGTCAGCTTCCCCACCCCGCCCCTCCCCACCTCCAGCCACTCCCAGGACCACCTGCTGCAGTCCAGCTCCTCCCTGGGGTCCTTGTCCTCAGCAGGACGTCCTCAGCATGCCTGTAAGTTTTGTGGGAAGGTCTTGAGCAGTGATTCCTCACTACAAATCCACCTGCGCTCCCACACGGGTGAGAGGCCCTACCATTGTCCCGTCTGCCTCAGTCGTTTCACCACCCGCGGGAACCTCAAGGCCCACTTCCTGCGTCACCGCGAGCAGAACCCTGAGCTGTCGCTCTCGCTCCTCCCCCCGGCTCTGGAGCAGCCCAGCCCTGCCCCCGTCGCCGCAACCACCGGCCAGAGACGTAGGAAGCGCCGGGCAGAAGACGAGGAGCCGGCGTTTGGAGGCGTGAAAGGAATGACGGAGGGAATGGCGCTCGGTTTCCTTTCCGGGGCGTCTCCTCGCCCCTCCCCTTCCTCTATACCTATGCCACCCAGTATGGATATGGCACTGTTGTCCACGGCTCACTCCCTTTTACAGCTGAACAGGGCCTCTGCTGCAGCAGGCAGCGCCTCAGGTAGTGTGTTACCGTCATCATCCTCATCCTCCATGGGTGGCCAGTTCAAAGGGGCGAAGCAGCAGAGGTTTGATGAGAACACCCCTCCACACTCCGCCCTCCACCCAGGCTCCCCCTACTCCCAGCTGGCCCACTTCCCCAAAATCCTCTTCCCCGGAGGACCCTCGCCCCACCACCTCGCCCTCCTCCGTCCCCCGGGGACCCATCCCTCTACCTCCCATCTTACCTCCCCCCACACCCAGCTTCCCTTCCCTCCCTATCCTAAACTCCCCACGTCCTCCCCCTCCTCCTCTTCCACCACCTCCTTCACCCAAACCTCCGACACCTCCAAGTTGCAGCGACTGGTCCAGAAGCTGGAGAAGCAGCCCCAGGGCGGGGGCCAGTTTTCCTCCTGCAGCCTAGCAGACGGCTCCTCAAACGGGGACACACACGGTCACGACCTGACCACAAGCTCCAACGCCTACCGCAGGGAGATGATGGCAGCCCTGGGCCTTGGCCCCAACCCCAACACTGAGGCCATGGTGAGCAGTCGGGGACAGGGTCTCCCTGTATCCACCAATCCCGCCCTGGCCCCTAACCAGTGTGGGGTGTGCCTGCGGGTGCTCTCCTGCCCCAGGGCCCTGAGTCTCCACCAGGCCACCCACCTGGGTGAACGCCCCTTCCCCTGTAAGCTGTGTGGACGTTCTTTCTCCACTAAAGGAAGCCTGAGGGCCCACCTCGCCACCCACCGTGCCCGCCCGCCCAACGCCCGCACCCAGAACTCCTGCCCGCTGTGCCCGCGCAAGTTCACCAATGCCCTGGTGCTGCAGCACCACATCCGCATGCACCTGGGGGGCCAGATACCCCCAAGGGGAGAGGGGGAGGAAGGTACAGATATGACCCAAGAAGATCTGGGCCAAATGACCACAGCCTCTCCATCCAAACCCTCCAGCCTCCAAGGCCTGCACCCCCTGGCTTTAAAAATGACCAGCTCCATCTCTAACCCTAACTCACTGGTCAGCAACTTAGACTTCGGAGGTCCGGCAACCAAGCAATCCCAGGCAGCTGACCCAAGCCCCCCCATAGAGGGGGAGTGTGAACCCTCGCCCTCCACGGCCAGCATTAGCCCACCTCTGACCCATAATCCCTCCCCAGAAGACCCCATGCTCCTGGGAGAAAGATCTGAGTCAGACTCCGGCCCGTCTGCAGCCTCTGTGGAAGACTTGCAAGACTCCCCAGCTGACCTTTCGAATGCCAGCCCAATTAGGCTACCCAAGACATCCACGAGCAGCTCCTTGCCAGCCTCAGTGGGGAATGGTGAGGAAGAGGAGGAGGAAAACATCCCTCTTGCCCTCTGTGTCTCCAGACCAGCTTTGGATACTGATGGTAGTAGGTCAGGAGGGATCACCAATGGCTCTGGCTCAACCACAGTGAACCAGAGCAGCTCTTCAGATGGACTCATCCCCAGTCCAGAATCTGATTCCACCCCGAACTCCCCCGCCACCCTCAACCCCTCACCCACGCTCACCCCTCCTGCCAGCCCTAAAGCAGCTTCAGAGCCAGCCCGGTCCCCCAGTATCACCCCACCGGAGCCCAGTCCTGAAGGGGAGACAGACCCACTTGAAGGGGCGAGTGAGAGCACAGCGTCCAGAGATACCTCATCGGTCGAGGGGCCTGAGAGAGAGAAGCAGACCCCTAGCTCCACGGAAGAGGGTGATAGGGCTCCAGAGGAACCAGAGGCCTCCCAGCTAGCCACCCCAGCCTCAACGCCCTCCAAACCCTACTCCTGCACCCTGTGTGGGAAGGCATACGCCAGTCGCAGTGGATTAAAGGTATAAAAAGCATAAGATAAGGATAGAATGTATTAGCACCAAATGGTCTTTTGGATATACAGAACACTTGACAGAAGCTAACTTTTGATTCTTGAGATTGGAAAATTAAAATAGTGTTGTGCAATCGCTCTATTTCTTATGTTTTACTGTGTTTGTTTGTGTTATGTTAGCAAATATATTCTAATTCAAGTTATGTTCTGTTTCCATCAACAGGGACACATGAAGACACACCCTGTGTTGACCAACGTTCCCACCGAGACTCTTCCTCCCGCCACTCTGACTAATGACAATGAAACTATGGAGGATCCGAGTTCGGTCTCAGCAAATGGAAAGGAGGATGAAAAGTAACGATTGGCCCAAATCTCCTGAGAAACGCGTTACGTTAGAGAATCAGCCAATCACTGCTGCATCTTGGAAGGAAGCAGAGAAACCTGTGGACACTACTGAGTAAAAAGACATATGATTGGCTGCTTAATGGCATCAGTCGTTTTTTTTTAAGGCCCTGACAAGGGAATGTATTTTCTTCATATAATTAGAATTGATTCTAGAATGATTGATTTTAATTCTGTGTAGTTTTGGTACTAGTCAGTTGGGTCTATTTTGTCTATAATAGAATGTTAGATTGTTGTGAAGTTTTAATTCAGTCGGCATGGTTACAATATCACTATCTCAAAGAACACAATGAGGCCTTATTGACAACATGATGTCACAGAATTGTCTTGTAGTGGAACGGCAACCAGTGCCGTATGTGTTTTGGATCGCAGTTGAATAGATGAGCAGGGATGTATGTTTTAGAGAGCAGCTAGTTCTAGTCAAACAGATGAATGAAATTCACATTTTAATTCTAAAATGGGGATGAAGTGAAGGAGAAAAATGTGTTTTCACTCTTTAGGATCTATGGTACGATCTCCATACCAAAACAGGCCAGCGTAGTGGTGGCCGTTTCCTTGTATATATTAACCCTGTAACTATTTGTAGTTCTTTTTTACTGACTTTTTAAACTGTCTTGCTGCTGTACTGATGTTTCAATGGAGTTTGCACTGACGGTGTACACTTCTGTCTCTACATCCATTGAAACAGAGATTATGATGATGATGATTGTGTTACATTGACCAGTCTGTATATACAATGTATTTTGGCAATCCTGGGTCCTGCCGTTGTGAGTGACCATACAGCAGGAACCTGAAAAATGAACAATGGTGACTTATATCAGTGATTGTAATTGGTTTATCCATAATTTATTGGATATATCTGCACAGGGACATACAGAAGTAGCCGGACAGCCAAATAGATTGTGTTATGTTTCACTGCTGTGAAGTTTTGGTACCAGGCTAGTGTTGAAGTATAGCAGAAACTGGTGTAAAAATCACTGAACCTCCTGAGGACCAGGATGAACTATGTCGGATGGATAACCTCATCCGTCCATGTCTGTTCCTCTTCCCTTTCCTCTTTCCTCTTCTCTTTCTCTCCTCCTCTTCCCTCTCACCCTCCCTCCTGTTCCTTCTTACCTCCTCTTCCTTCTCTCCCTCTCTCTCTCAAAGCACTTGAGAGTTCAAGTTTTCTGCCCTGCAGAAATTGTCTGCACTGTATCCTACATTAGATCAGTTTAGTTTTAGTACCCAGCCATTGTTTTTTGTAGTTATGATGATAACACGTGCTTCCCATATTTTTTATGTCAAAAACAGAAAATAAAATACTTCTGATGGTGAAAACATAGGTTTTTGGTTGTCTGTCTGTGTATATTGTTTATCACTGTCTGTCTCAGTATAGCTGGTCGCAGACTATTCATCTATCTGTTTAAGCATTCTGTTTGCATGTCAACATGTTCTGTATGTCAGAGTGTGATCTGTCTTGCTGTTTGTCTCAGCGCTCTGTATGTCTGGCTGTCTGTCTCACAGTTCCTTTGACTGGACGCTATAGCCTTCTACTTATTCTGCCTTTTTTTTGGCCTCACTTTCTTTTTGTATGTTTCAGTTCCTCGGTGTGTGTGTGTGTGCGCGCGCACGTGCCTGTGTGTGTGTGAAAGGGATAATCAGTGCTTGTGTGATTGAAAGTGCAGCTGTAGAGGCCCCCCTCCCCCCCTTCTTTCTCTCTGTCATACTCTCTTTCATACTCACTCTCTTTCATTTTCTCTTTCATTTTCCCTCTCTCTCTGTCCTCCCCCTCCCAGTGTAATAGTCTGACACATAGGAAGCTTTAATCCTTACACAATGATAGCCCCCCCTCCCCTCCCCCCCAAGCGACAGTGAGCGGGACAGGGGGCAGCACACACAGAGACCTGGGCCAGCTGTCCCCAAAATGGCCGCCTTAATCCTCCAACCACCCTTCCCACTAGCTGGGGCTCCTAAAACCATGACAACCGGTAACCAAGGAGAGGAATTTTGGAGCAGAAAGGGGAAAGAGACAAAGGGCTGAAAAGAAGCCATGTGTGAGAAGTTTGTCCACATGCGTTGGGAATGAGACAGAGACATGTCTCAATCAAAAAAGTGGAGTTAGAAAGTGGTGCAGGGATGGTGGTTGGGTTTGAGAGGAAACGTGTGGAGTTGGCACACAAGTGTGGAGGGGGTCCTTGATCAACAAACTTTTGATGACATAGGCTACCTATAGATATTGATCAGTTGAGAATGCTTTATTAATGTTAATGGACAGCTAGTATCTGCCTTTAATCAATTTATCATCAATGCTCAGTGGTTGAAAAAGTATCCAATTGTCATACTTGAGTAAAAGTATAGATACCTTAATAGAAAGTTACTCAAGTAAAAGTCACCCAGTAAAATACTACTTGAGTAAAAGTCTAAAAGTGCTTGGTTCTAAATATACTTAAGTATCAAAAGTACATATAATTGCTAAAATATACTTATGCATCAAAACTAAAAGTTTAAATAATTTAAAATTCCTTATATTAAGCAAAGCAGACAGAACCATTTTCTTGTTTTGAAAATGTACGGATCATTTACAAATGATGCATTTGTGTTTAGTGAGTCCGCCAGATCAGAGGCCGTATGGATGACTACGTGTTATCTTGATAAGTGCGTGAATTGGACCATTTTCCTGTCCTGCTAAGCATTCAAAATGTAACAAGTACTTTTGGGTGTCAAGGAAAATGTATGGAGTAAAAAGTACATTATTTTCTTTAGGAATGTAGTGAAGTAAAAGTTGTCAGAAATATAAATAGTAATGTACAGATACCCAAATAAACTACTTAAGTAGTACATTCAAGTATTTTTACTTAAGTACTTTACACCACTGTCAATGATCATGCATCACTTCAGATGAAGTTTCAAAATCATGTTCCAAAACAAATGTTAATTGTTTAAATATCTAAAAACATTCAGAACAAAGGTCAAAGTTCTGCCAATCATGGACACTGACTCAACACAAAAGCAGTATCACCCCACCGGAGCCCAGTCCTGAAGGGGAGACAGACCCACTTGAAGGGGCGAGTGAGAGCACAGCGTCCAGAGATACCTCATCAGTCGAGGGGCTTGAGAGAGAGAAGCAGACCCCTAGCTCCACGGAGGAGAGTGATAGGGTTCCAGAGGAACCAGAGGCCTCCCAGCTAGCCACCCCAGCCTCAATGCCCTCCAAACCCTACTTCTGCACCCTGTGTGGGAAGCAGACAGCACCATTTTCTTGTTTTGAAAATGTACGGATAGTCAGGGGGCACACTCCAACACTTTACAAATGATGCATTTGTGTTTAGTGAGTCCGCCAGATCAGAGGCAGTATGGATGACTACGTGTTATCTTGATTAGTGTGTGAATTGGACCATTTTCCTGTCCTGCTAAGCATTCAAAATGTAACAAGTACTTTTGGGTGTCAAGGAAAATGTATGGAGTAAAAAGTACATTATTTTCTTTAGGAATGTAGTGAAGTAAAAGTTGTCAGAAATATAAATAGTAAAGTACAGATACCCAAATAAACTACTTAAGTAGTACTTTAAAGTATTTTTACTTAAGTACTTTACACCACTGTCAATGATCATGCATCACTTCAGATGAAGTTTCAAAATCATGTTCCAAAACAAATGTTAATTGTTTAAATATCTAAAAACATTCAGAACAAAGGTCAAAGTTCTGCCAATCATGGACACTGACTCAACACAAAAGCAGAGATACCACAATAAGCCTAATGATGTTTTAGAGAAGCAAGCTATCAACTGGAAGATTGCCAGTTTGAATCCCGGGTCTAATGGGGAAAATCTGTCAGGAAGTGAGCTGGCAACTGGAGGGTTACTGGTATCAAATCGTAGATACCATTACCTACCGTTGTGCCCTTGAGCAAGGCACGTAACTCCCCACAACAACAGATCCTCCGGCACCCTCTCCAAAACCTGTATGTGTATGTATGGGTGTCTTTCAGAGGGGTTGGGTTAAAAGCAGAAGTCAAATTTCAGTAATTGTAACAGAAAAGTGATCTTAATCTTTAACTCTCAAACCGTTCATTTGCCAACGTTGAGGAATTGGAGGTGTGTAGCAAATTATGACCACAAGACGGAGCTGTGTAACCAATTTTTGGCTTCCTTATCAATTCCAATGATTCAATGCAGATAGCTCCTCACGTGTCTTCATCATAAATCAAGATTGTTACCTATATGATTCAACAATAATATCGTGGTTTCAAATATGATCCCATTGCACATACAATAAATTAGGATAGTGATGAAAAATTCTACGTGACTTCGAGTCCTCAACATCCTTTGAATCATGTATTAGAGTGATTCATCATTCATTTGATTCCCACGCTGCTTCCTACTGTGTCAGATTATTGACGATTACGAGCAAAGAAACATCAACATCAATGCCTAATATAATAGCCCAAAACTAAAACAAACATCGCCATCAACAGGTAGGCTAAAACAAGAACTAAAGGGCCATGTTGAATTTAATTGTCACAGCAGAAAGTACGCGTTAACTTATGTTACAGTATTGCTTCCGTTCCTTTCCTCGCCCCAACCTGGGTTCAACCAGGGTCCCTCTAAAATGCTACGAGCGCCCACCGCTAAACCAGCCAGTTCACACCGGTTACACTTTTGAATAGCCCAGTAAACGTGATCAGGCCAGTTAATGCATTATTAATCAATTTGATGGGAAACAATAAATTGTACAGCAAAACCCATTATCAGACCACAGTGGCATTATAAACTCCGTCCCCCCTCCATCTCCCTCCTCTTCTTTTCCCTGTCTCCTTGGTAGCATCTGGGACAGAAAACAGAAGTTCATCAGCTGATCAGCTGTGTACCTTCAGACTCCGGTAGGAGGGCGAGCAGGGTGGCTGAAGCCAAGTCAGAGCAGAGGACGCGGCGTGACGGACAGATAGGGAAGGGCGCACAGAGATATTTTGATCACTTTGTTACAATAGTGAGTAAAACAATGAGGGATGACATGAACGTGTTATAAAAAGCTGCCACATAGGCTTTCGAGAAGAAGAGCAAGAGGACACCCAAGGGAAGGAAGCCAAGTTCAACTATAGTGCATCTGGAAAAGGTAAAACCCCTGAACTAATTGGCAGGTAACCTACCTAACCTACAGTAGCAATGCAGGGTTTTACATTTCTATTATATCTTTCAAATACAGAGACTGGCTCTAATTGTACATTTTACTATCTGTTCAACTTGTGTTTTTTTTCAGGAGCTATCATTACATTACAGATGAACTTCCAATGGCATTCCTATGTAGCTAATGTTCATCAATACAATGCGCTGTATCAACTCTGCAGCTTTGCCAGCTCTACAATGAATAAGCTCTGAGTTGGCCAAATGATTGCTGCCAACTTGTCATACTGAAGTGTATTTCTAGTTTTGAGAGAGCGAGTGAGGGAAGAATAGAGATCAGAGAGAGAGAGAGCATGTGGGATAGATATATTTCAGGTAGGACACAGCAACCTTGAGTGGTATATCTCTTTGAGTAGCCTACTTATCAGTGCCTGCTTGGACCTTGTACCCCACTTCCAGGGCCTCTACTTGTGAACGTCTCCTGCCCTTCTGCCCTGCCCTTTGTAATCACGTGCCGGGGCTAGGCTATCTACTGTCCTCCTTCGCAATCACTCTTTCTTTTGAACGGAACTCACATGCCAGGGCTATCTATCTATCTGCACTACTTCTCCATCTCTCCCCTTCTCCCCCACCCCGTCTCAACCCTACCACGGACTGTGTAGCCTGTATTCATTTGAGCTCTCTTTTCCTGGCGTTTATGATGTAAGATTGATTCATGTGATCAGACCTGTTTTTACTTCCTGTGTCAGGAGGACGATGCGCTGTCCCTGTGATATGATATGACTGCCTATCATTGACCTGTTGTTTTGGAATGTCATTGTCATTTTCTCCAGAGCCACACAGATCTATAGATTATGACTCTGATTCTCTCTCTTACTCTTTCTCTCTCTCACACTCGTTCACTCCCACCTGTTTTGTCTAATTATTTTGCACTTCTGATAGTATGTGTTCTTTTTCTATCAATTGGTCAATTTGTCTATCTACTTCATTGCTCGCTTTGTCTCTACCAGTCTCCTGTTAAGGTTTGCCTCTGGCCAAATTCTGTTTTGGTCTTATTCAGTGTTCTGTGTTGTTTTATCATCCCCTGTCTAGCTCTACTGGCCAAGCACTATTCATCCAGTCCAATCAGAATTATTGTTCACTACAACACAGTTCCGTGGTCTATTCATATGTTTTTCAATCAACTCCCTCCCCTTCAGGGATCCCCGAAACAACTTATCTTGTACCAGAAAAACCCATTAAGTAGCTGGGCCCCTTGCCCTGTCCCCTCTCTCACACAGAGCAGTATGTGTATGTGATAAAACTGTAGCTAGCCCAGGACCCCTGCCTGGCCCTGTCCTCTCACTCAGAGAGCACAGTGTGATGTGTGTGTTGTTTTGTTCATGTGCTGTATGTCCTGACTGAGCATGTGTGATATACTGCAGCTGATGCACTAAGATGCATTAACACAGCATGTGTCTAGTCATTCAAACTCCGTACATGCTGCTGAAGGTAATGAACTTTGAAAAACATGACGCTTCGGTTCAGCATGCTGTTGACTCCTAGCAAAGCTTGGTGTGTGTATGTCACTGTAGAATAGTTACAGTTAAGACTAAAAATATCACATTGGCAGTCAGTGACAGCCGGTAATGAACGTTATAGTGTTGTCAGGCCTGTGTGCCTCTCTCTCTCACTCTGTCAATACACTTAAGCTTAAAAGGTCATTTACTAAAACCCCTAATGGCTCTCAAATTGCCATCTGTGAAACCCAATCCGATAACCAACAGCGTGTGTGTGTGTGTTTCTGTTAACATTTGTGTTTGTGAATTGTATTCAGTTAGTTACCAAGGTATCATACAAACAAACATTTATGTACAAAAAAAAGAAAAAGAACTGAAGGTGCCATTTGATGACAGCTTGGTTTCCATGGCAACACCCAAACATTCTCTTGTATGTCTCTTTCTTCCACAGATGTCAGAGGGACCCTCATAGCTGGAAAACAACTTTACCTAATCTCTTATAACCAATCCTCTCCACCAACTGACTGATTGACAGCCACCTGGTCCAATCACTGCTGCTCACTTCCCCACATCCCATCTCTAATCACCAACCTCCACTCCACCACAATGGCGTCCTACAGCCCCGCCTCCACGCAAGCACACGCCACCAACGGCAGGTCGCCCTCGCTCAAGTCGGGCAACTCGGGAGGCGACAACGATTCCATGAAGCTGAAAAAGGAGATCTCTCTCCTGAACGGCGTGTGTCTCATCGTGGGCAACATGATCGGCTCGGGCATCTTCGTCTCGCCTAAAGGCGTCTTAATCTACAGCGCCTCCTACGGGCTGTCGTTGGTAGTGTGGACCATCGGCGGTATCTTCTCTGTGTTCGGGGCCTTGTGTTATGCCGAGCTGGGGACCACCATCACCAAGTCAGGGGCCAGTTATGCTTACATCCTGGAGGCCTTCGGAGGGTTCCTGGCCTTCATCAGGCTGTGGACTTCCCTGTTGATCATAGAGCCCACCAGCCAGGCGGTCATAGCCATCACCTTCTCTAACTACATGGTGCAGCCCGTCTTCCCCACCTGCATAGCCCCCTATCTGGCTAACCGCATGCTGGCTGCAGCCTGTATATGTGAGTATGTTATAGTCATTGTGTATGGGGGGGTTGTTGTTTGTGTGTTGGTGCAGTACTGTTCCACTGTCTCTACTATAGCTTGGGCCCTGAGTTTTTCCTAACCACTGGAAATGATCAGGAAAAACTTGGGGCCCCAACCATAGTATGGGCAAGGACTTTGCAAACTGACTGTGTGTGCTTTCACAGTCCCGTTTGTGCTAAACGGGGATATATGGGTTTATGCGCCTCTTTTTGTGGGAAAGGGGGAACATAAAGTAAATGACGGCATGCCCACGTCAGCACCTCAGCAACCGAAGGGAACACGAGAAAGGTTGAAAGAGGAACAGCGAGGGGAGGACAGAGACAACAGACTACAACACGTGCTTCCTGTCTAAACGACCGAAGATAGGGGAAAGGAGAATCCACTCAACTATTTTAAAATGTCTGTGTGACTTGTCTCATCTTATCACATGACCTGACCAGATAAAACTGCAAGCATAGCCCGTGACGCATGACAATAGTGTACTGTAAATTGATCATTTATAAACCAAGGGAGACAAGGACGAATAGAGATTAGTAAGGTAATATGTAGAGAGCGGAGTGGAGGGAGCGGTGAGACATGGATATTGTTCTAGCAGATTACTAGAAAACTGGACCTCAGCACAACCACTCAGTCATATTAGTCTTGTGAGTTTGACAGACATTAGTAGGTTACGTATAAGACAGACTACTGGAACAGGTTGATAGGGGCTCCCGAGTGGCGCAGCAGTCTAAGGCACTGCATCTTTGTGCTAGAGGTGACACTACAGACACTGGTTCGATTCCAGGCTGTATCACAACCGTCTGGGATTGGGAGTCCCATCGTGCGGCGCACAATTGGCCCAACGTCATCCGGGTTAGGGGTTGGCCAGGGTAGGCTGTCATTGTAAATAAGAATTTGTTCTTAATGGGCATGCCTGGTTAAATAAAAATAGAACATAAACAACAAGATGAAACCCTGGGTCAACTAGAAGTCAGGGATGGATACTATGGCAACCAGGTGGAACACTGTTACAATACTTACTAAAAGGGATAAGCCTTCTTCAAGTTTTTAAAAAACAAATCACAAAAGTAATAAATAACACTCAATCATCTAGTTACAACACGCACACTTAGATAAACAATGCTTTGAGGACTGTGAATGTGCTGATAGCTGCTAGTTAAAAAGGTTAAAGTCCTTTCTACTTCAAGACTCTGACCCCAGGGGTCAGAGTCTTGAAGCATGGCAAAGAAGTGAACCATAACTGCAGCTCTAGGATCAGATTTCTCTGCACCCCATCCTTACCTTAACCACTGTATCAGTGGTTACAGGCGTTAGGCGACTGTAATACCAGAAACACCCCCAGGTAGAAATGAGCTATTACCACAGATCTAGGATGAGATTACCCTACTGTCAACCCCAACCTTAACCATCAGACTGATGGAAAAATACCTGATCCTGTATCAGTGGTTAGGAGTACTCCGTACACCACAGGACTGCACCCAAACATGGCAGACGTCAATCTTCCCTTTATTTTGACAGTCCCCTCACATCTGGTCCAGATCTAGACTATCCAACAGGACCAACCTGATCTACACCCTCCCACCCTTCTAGCCTTTTACTGTCAATACAACCACGCCTTGGACATCTGTGTGGCCAGCTACACTCTGTCAGTCATCTGTTAGTTCAGATCACTCAATGTCTCTGTCTGGACCGGTCTGGGTGGTGTGATATGTTATGTTTAACCTTTTACTGCAGTGGGCTAAATCAGGGTCACATACAGTGTTTCTTGGTAGTCTTAAACAAATCTACTTTGAAACAAAGTATACACCTCACATACATGGTTATGGGCTTAAAGCAAGAAGATACTGTACCATGTCAGATATTGAGTTTGCGTCCCAATATTACACTTTATATACATCACAGAAGACTGAAATACAATACATGACCAAAATGTGGACACCTGCTTGTCAAACATCTCATTCAACAGGCCTACATGGGCATTAATATGGAGTTGGTCCCCCCCCTTTGCTGCTATAACAGCCTCTACTATTCAGGGAAGGCTGTCCACTAGATGTTGGAACACTGCTGCAGGGACTTGCTTCCATTCAGCCACAAGAGCATTAGTGAGGTCGGGCACTGATGTTGTTAGTCCTGGTTCGCAGTCTGCATAATAGGGCTCTGTGCAGGCCAGTCAAGTTCTTCCACACCGATCTCGACAAACCATTTCTGTTTGGAACTCGCTTTGTGCATGGGGGCATTGTCATGATGAAACAGGAAAGGTCCTTCCCCCAAACTGTTGCCACAAAGTTGGAAGCACAAAATTGTCTACTGTGTCATTGTATGCTGTACTGTTAAGATTTCCCTTCACTGGAACTAAGGGGCCTAGCCCGAACCATGAAAAACAGCCCCAGACCGTTATTCCTCCTCCACCAAACTTTACAGTTGGCACTATGCATTGGGGCAGGTAGCGTTCTCCTGTCATCCGCCAAATCCAGATTCGTCCTTTGGACTGCCACATAATAAAGCGTGATTCGTCATTCCAGATAACGTTTTTTCCACTGCTCCAGAGTCCAATGGCAGCAAGCTTTACACCACTCCAGCCAACTCTTGGCATTGCGCATGTTGATCTTAGGCTTGTGTGCGGCGACTCGGCCATGGAAACCCATTTCATGAAGCTCCCAACAAACAGTTATTGTGCTGACGTTGCTTCCAGAGGCAGTTTGGAACTCGGTAGTGAGTGTTGCAGCCGAGGACAGACTATTTTTACGGGCTACGCGCTTCAGCACTCGTCGTCCCGTTCTGTGAACATCTGTGGCCTACCACTTCGCTTCCAAATTACAGCACTTAGAGTTGCATGGGGCAGCTCTAGCAGAGAAGAAATTTGCCGAACTGACTTGTTGGAAAGATGGCATCCTATGACGGTGCCACGTTGAAAGTCACTGAGCTCTTCAGTAAGGCCGTTCTACTCCCGATGTTTGGCTATGGAGATTGCATATCTGTGTGCTCGATTTTATACACCTGTCAGCAACAGGTGTTGCTGAAATAGCCAAATCCACTAATTTGAAGGGGTGTCCACATACTCTTGTATGTACAGTGCCTTGCAAAACTATTCACCCCTCTTGGCGTTTTTCCTATTTTGTTGCATTACAACCTGTAATTTCAATGGCTTTTTATTTGGATTTCATGTAATGGACATACACAAAATAATCCAAATTGGTGAAGTGAAATTTAAAAAATTACTTGTTTAAAAAATATTTTAAACTGAAAAGTGGTTGGTGCATATCTATTCAACCCCTTTTGCTATGAAGCCCCTACATAAGATCTGGTGCAACCAATTACCTTCAGAAATCACATAATTAGTTAAATAAAGTCCACCTGTGTGCTATCTAAGTGTCACATGATCTCAGTGTATATATACACCTGTTCTGAAAGGCCCCAGAGTCTGCAACACCACTAAGCAAGGGGCACCACCAGGCAAGCGGCACTATGAAGCTTTTTGGCCATCAAGAAAAACGCTATGTCTGGCGCAAACCCAACACCTCATCACCCCGAGAACACCATCCCCACAGTGAAGCATGGTGGTGGCAGCATCATGCTGTGGGGATGTTTTTCATCGGCAGGGACTGGGAAACTGGTCAGAATTGAAGGAATGATGAATGGCGTTAAATACGGAGAAATTCTTGAGGGAAACCTGTTTCAGTCTTCCAGAGATTTGAGACTGGGACGGAGGTTCACCTTCCAGCAGGAGGACAACAAAGTCAAGGTATTGGAGTGGCCATCACAAAGCCCTGACCTCAATCCTATAGAACATTTGTGGGCAGAACTGAAAAAGCGTGTGCGAGCAATAACCCTAAGCATACTGCTAAAGCAACACTCGAGTGGTTTAAGGGGAAACATTTCAATGTCTTGGAATGACCTAGTCAAAGCCCAGACCTCAATCCAATTGAGAATCTGTGGTATGACTTAAAGATTGCTGTACACCATCAAAACCCATCCAACTTGAAGGCGCTGGAGCAGTTTTGCCTTGAAGATTGGGCAAAAATCCCAGTGGCTAGATGTGCCAAGCTTATAGAGACATGCCTCAAGAGACTTGCAGCTGTAATTGCTTCAAAAGGTTGCTCTACAAAGTATTGACTTTGAGGGAGTGAATAGTTATGCACGCTCAAGTTTTCTGTTTTTTTTGTCCTATTTCTTGTTTGTTGTGTAAATCAAAAGATACAACTCCCCCAAAAATCAATTTTAATTCCAGGTTGTAAGGCAACAAAATGGGATAAATGCCAAGGGGGGGTGAATACTTTCGCAAGCCACTGTATAGTGTATAACAAAACCATTTGACATAGAAACACTGGATTTTCTGCAGGAATTTTTGAAATAATGTTTATTAATTATGAAAAATATTCCACCCATGAGGCTACTAGAAGGCAATTTGGTAATTTGACTGCAGGAAAGCTAAGAAGACCTCCTGTTGATAGGAGACTGTTTTGGTCTATGTCTCTTCATGCCTCGTTTAGGGGTGCAAGCAGGAGATGGTGTTATGGTTCTCCAGTGGTTATGGGGGAGGAAGGGGAGATGGTGTTATGGTCAATGATGTACATAGGCCTTTATGCGTATATTTATGGTTACAATTAGGGCACTGACAACGTAACAACACTAGGAATAGACCCAGGGCACTATTATGAACCTCCTTTTTCAGGACCCTCTCTTTCAAAGATAATTCGTAAAAATCTAAATAACTTCACAGATCTTCATTGTAAAGGGTTTTAACACTGTTTCCCATGCTTGTTCAATGAACCATAAACAATTAATGAACATGTACCTGTGGAACGGTCGTTAAGACACTAACAGCTTACAGATGGTAGGCAATTAAGGTCACAGTTATGAAAACTTAGGACACTAAAGAGGCCTTTCTACTGACTCTGAAAAACGCAAAAAAAAGATGCCCAGGGTCCCTGCTCATCTGCGTGAACGTGCCTTAGGCATGCTGCAAGGAGGCTTGAGGACTGCAGATGTGGCCAGGGCAATAAATTGCACTGTCCGTACTGTGAGACGCCTAAGACTGCGCTACAGGGAGACAGGACGGACAGCTGATCGTCCTCGCAGTGGCAGACCACGTGTAACAACACCTGCACAGGATCGGTACATCGGAACATCACACCTGCGGGACAGGTACAGGATGGCAACAACAACTGCCCGAGTTACACCAGGAATGCACAATCCCTCCATCAGTGCTCATACTGTCCGCAATAGGCTGAGAGAGGCTGGACTGAGGGCTTGTAGGCCTGTTGTAAGGCAGGTCCTCACCAGACATCACCGGCAACAACGCCGCCTATGGGCACAAACCCATCGTCGCAGGACCAGACAGGACTGGCAAAAAGTGCTCTTCACTGACGAGTCGCGGTTTTGTCTCACCAAGGGTGCTGGTCGGATTCGCGTTACACCGAGGCCTGTACTCTGGAGCGGTCCGTCATGTCTGGGCGGTGTGTCACAGCATCATCGGACTGAGCTTGTTGTCATTGCAGGCAATCTCAACGCTGTGCGTTACAGGGAATACATCCTCCTCCCTCATGTGGTACACTTCCTGCAGACTCATCCTGACATGACCCTCCAGCATGACAATGCCACCAGCCACACTGCTCGTTCTGTGCGTGATTTCCTGCAAGACAGGAATGTCAGTGTTCTGCCATGGTCAGCGAAGAGCCCGGATCTCAATCCCATTGAGCACGTCTGGGACCTGTTGGATTGGAGGGTGAGGGCTAGGGCCATTCCACCCCAGAAATGTCCGGGAACTTGCTGGTGCCTTGGTGGAAGAATGGGGTAACATCTCACAGCAAGAACTGGCAAATCTGGTGCAGTCCATGAGGAGGAGATGCACTGGAGTACTTAATGCAGCTGGTGGCCACACCAGATACTGACTGTTACTTTTGATTTTGCCCCCCCCCTTTGTTCAGGGACACATTATTCAATTTCTGTTAGTCACATGTCTGTGGAACTTGTTCAGTTTATGTCTGTTGTTAAATCTTATGTTCATACAAGTATTTACACGTTAAGTTTGATGAAAATAAACGCAGTTGACAGTGAGAGGACTTTTCTTTTTTTGCTGAGTTTAGATATGAACTTGAGTGTTAATAATTTAGGCAAACACTGTATGGTAGATGACATTATGGCTGCTTTCATCTTTGAAGTTATTTTGATTTTTACGAATTATCTTTGAAAGAGAGGGTCCTGAAAAAGGAGGTTCATAATAGGGCCCTGGGGTTTTCCTTGTGTTGTTGAATACATATTCAATCTCAGTGAAAGGGAGGACAGTAATGATTCAGACTGGACCATCCTATGAATCTATCTCTATCTCTATGTAAGTTTATGAACTTGAAGGAACAAACACTGATAAGGACAGAGAGGGAGAGAGAGAGCGAGAGAAGGTTAACTGGAAAACATGTCTTAACTGGGGGAGCAGTGTACTACAAGGACACAGTTAGGAACTGTCTATATCTGTCAGTCCGTCAATTGGTCAGTCAGTCAGCCAGTCTGTATCTGTCAGTAAGCCAGTCAGTGTGTCAGTCAGGCAGTCAGTCTGTATTTGTCAGATAAGGACAGAAAGGGAGAGAGAGAGCGAGAGATAAGGTTAACTGGAAAACATGTCTTAAAACTAGGGGAGCAGTGTACTACAAGGACACAGTTAGAAACTGACACACAGTTCGTCAATTGGTCAGTCAGTTGGTCAGTCAGTTTGTCAGCCAGTCTGTATCTGTCAGTAAGCCAGTCAGTGTGTCAGTCAGTCAGCCAGTCTGTATTTGTCAGTAAGCTAGTCAGCCAGTCTGTATTTGTCAGTAAGCTAGTCAGCCAGTCTGTATTTGTCAGTAAGCTAGTCAGTCAGGCAGTCAGTGTGTATTTGTCAGTAAGCTAGTCAGTCAGGCAGTCAGTGTGTATTTGTTAGTAAGCTAGTCAGTCAGGCAGTCAGTGTGTATTTGTCAGTAGCTAGGCAGTCAGTGTGTATTAGTCAGTCAGCCAGGAAGCTAGACAGTCAGTCAGTGTGTCAGTATGTTAGTACATTGACCAATGTTTTGTAGAGGTCTTTAAATAACCTCAAGGAGTGCACTTTATCTGTCTGCTCTCTGCTCCTTCCTTCTGTGGAAAACAACTGGCTGGACTGCTGCAGTCAGCAGCCTCATTTCCTCAAGATACACAGACTCTGAAACTAGAACACGCACACACACACGTCAGCGTAGTGGCCAATCAGAGTCCAGACTTGCTCATCCACAAGGAATTCTGACTCTCAGGGACCCTGTGATGTTGATAGATAAGCCTACACAGGTATAATGGTGTTTCTATAGTAGGCACCTCAGACCCATGCAGCTCAGCCCCACAATGCACTGTGTGTGTGTGCGCTGTGTCTCTCTTTCTCACTCTGGAGTGACATGTAGATCTTAATGTCTGTGTTTCCCCCCACAGGTTTGCTGACCTTTGTGAACTGTGCCTATGTGAAGTGGGGGACGCGTGTCCAGGACTTCTTCACCTATGCTAAGGTCATCGCCCTCATCGCTGTCATCATCACTGGCCTGTTCAAGATAAGCCAAGGTACCGATGCCAGGATGTCTCACACTCAATACAAATAACTAATATCGTACAAATATTCACCCATCCATCCACTATACGGTACATTCACAGACACAGATATGCACACTGTGAACACTCAGACATGTTCCTTCACATACATTTATTTGACATACCTTACATATTTATGTTATATTGACATACATACATTCACTGGTGCAAATGAATGTATTTATGTACGGGTTATAATGCATGATTGTGTGTGTGTGTTCCTCAGGTCAGACACAGAACTTTGAGGGCATGTTTGAGGGCTCGTCGACGGATCCAGGAGCCATAGCTCTGGCCCTTTACTCTGCTCTGTTCTCTTACTCCGGATGGGACACACTGAACTTCGTCACTGAGGAGATCAAAAACCCAGAGAGGTTAGGGGGGAGAGAGGGAGGGAGGGCAGGATAAAGGTACCAGTGGGCAAAGGGTTAACCCTCTGTAAGGAATGAGAAGTAGTGAAGGAGTAGAGGATGGGTAGCAATGAGTATAGTGAATGGAGGCATAAGTAGACAACTGAGTATAGATACCTTTTAATAGAAAATGACTCGAGTGAAAGTCACCCAGTAAAATACTACTTGAGTAAAAGACTAAAAGTATTTGGTTTTAAATATACTTAAGTATCAAAAGTAAATGTTTATGCCAAAATATACTTAAGTATCAAAAATCATTTCAAATTGCTTATATTAAGCAAACCAGAAGGCACAATTTTCTTGTTATTTTAATGTATAGATAGCCAGGGGCACACTCCAACACTCAGACATAGTTTACAAATGAAGCATGTGTTTAGTGAGTCTGCCAGATCAGAGGCAGTAGGGATGACCAGGGATGTTCTCTTGATACAGTTCAAGTCGGAAGTTTACATACACCTTATCCAAATACATTTAAACTCAGCTTTTCACAATTCCTGACTTTTAAACCTAGTAAGAATCCCCTGTCTTAGGTCAGTTAGGATCACCACTTTATTTTAAGAATGTGAAATGTCAGAATAATACTAGAGAGAATTATTTCTTTCATATTTTATTTCTTTCATCACATTCCCAGTGGGTCAGAAGTTTACATACACTCAATTAGTATTCTGTAGCATTGCCTTTAAATTGCTTAACTTGGGTCAAACGTTTCGGGTAGCCTTCCACAAGCTTCCCACAATAAGTTAGGTGAATTTTGGCCCGTTCCTCCTGACAGAGCTGGTGTAACTGAGTCAGGTTTGTAGGCCACTTTGCTCGCACACGCTTTTTCAGTTCTGCCCACAAATGTTCTATAGGATTGAGGTCAGGACTTTGTTGTCCTTAAGCCATGTTGCCACAACTTTGGAAGTATGCTTGGGGTCGTTGTCCATTTGGAAGACCCCATTTGCGACCAAGCTTTAACTTCCTGACTGATGTCTTGAGATGTTGCTTCAATATATCCACACAATTTTCCTCCCTCATGATGCCATTTATTTTGTGAAGTGCACCAGTCCCTCCTGCAGCAAAGCACCCCCACAACATGATGCTGCCACCCCCGTGCTTCACGGTTGGGATGGTGTTCTTCGGCTTGCAAGCATCCCCCTTTTTCCTCCAAACATAACGATGGTCATTATGGCCAAACAGTTTTATTTTTGTTTCATCAGACCAAAAAGTACGATCTTTGTCCCCATGTGCAGTTGCAAACCATAGTCTGGCTTTTTTATGGTGGTTTTGGAGCAGTGGCTTGTTCCTTGCTGAGCGGCTTTTCAGGTTATGTCGATATAGGACTTGTTTTACTGTGGATATAGATATTTTTGTACCTGTTTCCTCCAGCATCCTCACAAGGTCCTTTGCTGTTGTTCTGGGATTTATTTGCACTTTTCGCACCAAAGTACGTTCTAGGAGACAGAACGCGTCTCCTTCCAGAGCAGTATGGCCGCTGTGTGGTCCCATGGTGTTTATACTTGCGTACTATTGTTTGTACATGGTACCTTCAGGCGTTTGGAAATTGCTCCCAAGGATGAACCAGACTACAAATTTTTTTCTGATGTCTTGGCTGATTTATTTTGATTTTCCCATGATGTCAAGCAAAGAGGCACTGAGTTTGAAGGTAGGCCTTGAAATACATCCACAGGTACACCTCCAATTGACTCAGATTATGTCAATTAGCATATCAGAAGCTTCTATAACCATGACATGATTTTCTGGAATTTTCCAAGCTGTTTAAAGGAACAGTCAACTTAGTGTATGTACATTTCTGACCCACTGGAATTGTGATAGTGAAATAATCTGTCTGTAAACAATTGTTGTAAAAATTACTTGTGTCATGCACAAAGTAGATGTCCTAACTGACTTGGCAAAACTATAGTTTGTTAACAAGAAATTTGTGGAGTGGTTGAAAAACGGGTTTTAATGACTCCAACCTAAGTGTATGTAAACTTCCGTCTTCAACTGTAAGTGTGTGAATTGGACCATTTTCCTGACCCTGCTAAGCATTTAAAATGTAACTACTACACCGGCGCTGACGATCGTCGGATGTGGCAGGGCTTGAAAACTATTATGGACTACAAAATGAAACCCAGATCCGAGCTGCCCAGTGACGCGAGCCTACCAGATGAGCTAAATGCCCTTTCATGCTTGCTTCGGAAGCAAGCAACACTAAAGCATGCACGAGAGCACCAGCTGTTCTGGATGACTGTGTGATAACGCTCTCGGTAGCCGATGTAAGCAAGATCTTTTAAACAGGTCAACATTCACAAGGCCTCGGGGCCAAATGGATTACCAAGACGTGTACTCAAAGCATGCATGGACCACCTGGCAAGTGTCTGCACTGACATTTTTCAACCTCTCCCTGACTGAGTCTGTAATACCTACATGTTTCAAGCAGACCACCATAGTCCCTGTGCCCAAGGAAGCAAAGGTAACCTGCCTAAATGATTACCGCCCGTAGCACTCATGTTGGTAGCCATGAAGTGCTTTGAAATGCTGGCCATGGCTCACATCAACAGCATCCTCCCGGATACCCTAGACCCACTCCAATTTGCATACCGCCCCAACAGATCCACAGATGACGCAATCTCAATCGCACTCCACACTACCTTTTCCCACCTGGACCTAAGGAACACCTATGTAGGAATGCTGTTCATTGACTACAGCTCAGCGTTCAACACCATAGTGCCCACGAAGCTCATCACTAAGCTAAGGACCCTGGAACTAAACACCTCCCTCTGCAACTGGATCCTGGACTTCCTGACGGACCACCCCCAAGTGGTAAGGGTAGGCAACAACACGTCTAGCACGCTGATCCTCAACACTGGGGCCCCTCAGGGGTATGTACTTAGTCCTCTCCTGTACTCCCTGTTCACCCACGACTGCATGGCCAAACACGACTCCAACACCATAGTTAAGTTTGCTGATGACACAACAGTGGTAGGCCTGATCACTGACAACGATGAGACAGCCTATAGGGAGAAGGTCAGGGAATTGGCAGTTTGGTGCCAGGACAACAACCTCTCCCTCAATGTGAGCAAGACAAAGAAGCTGATCGTGGACTACAGGAAAAGGCGGGCCGAACAGGCCCCCATTAACATCAATAGGGCTGTAGTGGAGCGGGTTGAGAGTTTTCAAGTTCCTTGGTGTCCACAACACCAACGATCTATCATGGTCCAAACACACCAAGACAGTCGTGAAGAGGGCACGACAACACCTTTTCCCTCACAGGAGACTGAAAAGATTTGGCATGGGTCCCCAGATCCTCAAAAAGTTCTACAGCTGCACCATCGAGAGCATCCTGACCGGTTGCATCACCGCCTGGTATGGCAGCTGCTCGGCATCTGACCGTAAGGCGCTACAGAGGGTAGTGCGTACGGCCCAGTGAATCGCTGGGGCCAAGCATCCTGCCATCCAGGACCAATATAACAGGCGGTGTCACAGGAAAGCCCATAAAATTGTCAGACTCCAGTCACCCAAGTCATAGACTGTTGTCTCTGCTACCGCACGGCAAGCGGTACCGCGCGCCAAGTCTAGGACCAAAAGGCTCCTTAACAGCTTCTACCCCCAAACCATAAGACTGCTGAACAATTAATCATAAATTGACCCCCCCATTTGTTTTGTACACTGCTGCTACTTGCTGTTCATTATCTATGCATAGTCTCTTCACCCCTACCTACATGTACAAATGACCTCTAACCTGTACCCCCGCACACTGACTCGGTACCGGTACCCCCTGTATGTAGCCTCGTTATTGTTATGTTATTGTGTTACTTTTTATTATTATTTTTACTTTAGTTTATTTGGTAAGTCTTTTTTAAACTCTTCTTGAACTGCACTGTTGGTTGGCTTGTAAGTAAGCATTTCATGGTAATGTCTACACTTGTTGTAATCGGCGCATGTGACAAAGTTTGATTTGATTTAATACTTTTGGGGGTCAGGGAAAATGTATGGAGTAAAAAGTACATTATTTTCTTTAGGAATGTAGTGAAGTAAAAGTCTAAAATATGTATGGTAAAGTACAGATAAACCCCCCAAAATACTTTAGTACTTTTAAAATATTTTTATTTAAGTACTTTACACCACTGAGTAAAGGGATGAGAGGGCATAGGTGTAGAATGAAGGGAAGACTTTAGAGGATGCAAGTGTAATAAGGTGAGGGGTAGGAGTATGTAGGAATATATGGAGTGGCTGTGATTAGTAGAAAGGTAAGTAATGGTGATTGATGAGGCAAGGATGGGAGGTATGGAGAGGGATAACATACTGACTGAATGGGTAGTTATGTTTTATGCAGCGGAAGGCGAGGGGCTCCTCTCCTGAGGGAAGGATTTATCTGATCCCCTTGGCTCTGATTCATACACCTAAACGCTGATGAAATGGAGCAAGACAGACCTGATTGGAACACAAGCTACTTCCAGGAGTTCTCAGGCAGATTATGTGACAAGCACACCCCACCTCCTCCCTCTGCTCCTCCCCCTGCTCCTCCACCTCAACTCTTGACCCGTTCACTCATGGAGAACCCTGGATGTATCCGAGCCTCTTAAATGTTTTCGTACTTACTGTGTTGTTTTCTAAATCTAAGTGTCTCTGTCTCCCCCTGGTGTTTTGTTTGTGTGATCTACAGGAACCTGCCCCTGGCCATCGCCATCTCCATGCCCATCGTCACGGTGATCTACATCCTGACCAATGTTGCCTACTACACCGTGCTGCCCATTCCCGCCATCCTGGACAGTGACGCTGTGGCTGTGGTAAGTTCACTTCTGATAGAAATAGGATTCCCTATACATGACACAGCATAAAGTCTGTTCTATACACTATGTCATATGTATACAATTCTATCTGCAGTATCATCCCAATGAATAAGCCCTAAATGACTTCAGGACCCTCATAGGATGTACTGTAAGTGTTTTGAATTGGTCTAATATAAGATCTGTTTTTATTCCCCCAGACGTTTGCAGACCAGGTGTTTGGCGTGATGAACTGGACCATCCCTCTAGCGGTGGCTCTCTCCTGCTTCGGGGGACTCAACGCTTCTATCCTGGCTGCCTCCAGGTGAATTAGAATGGTGTGACGGATACGTGTCGTAACTATCATTATCACATCATCGTCACCCTCCTCGTCATCATCATTACTGTTATCACTGATCCTGTCCTCCTTATTTGACCAGCACGTGATGAACCCTGTGTGTGTAGTTGGTGCAGTGAGGTGTGTGTGTTCCCTGCAGGCTGTTCTTCGTGGGCTCCAGGGAGGGCCATCTCCCAGACTACCTCTGCATGATCCACGTCACCCGCTACACCCCCATCCCTGCACTGCTCTTCAACGTCAGTCATCCTGCAAAACCAGTCTCTGTGTGTGTGTGTGGGTGGGGGTGTGTGCGTCTGTCTGACTGTCTGTGTTGGAAAATGTACATTTCCATTGCCTTTGAGTCGTTTTCATTGTTCAGTTTTGTATTTGTCCGAGTTCTGTGTCAACGTTCTGTTTCTGCGCCTACCAAAAATGCGGACCCATTGTTTTGTCTGCCTCAGGGTTCCGTCTGTCCCACAAATCTGCCTACCTGTCTCAGCGTTCCTTTATTTTAACCCGTTGTTCTGTCTGTCTCAGCGTTGCGTCTGTCTGCCTTCTCAGCGTACTGTTTGTCTGTCTGTCCTGTAGTGTTCAGCTCTCCCTCTTTCTACAGTTTCTATGAAATATAGAGTCTGTATGTACAGTATATTGACATAGTGCTGTTGCTCTATACTATAGGGCGCCATGGCTCTTGTCTACCTGTGTGTTGAGGACATCTTTAAACTGATCAACTACTACAGCTTCAGCTACTGGTTCTTTGTGGGCCTGTCTATCCTGGGACAGCTGTACCTGCGCTGGAAACAGCCAGACAGAGTCAGACCCCTCAAGGTAACACAATCGTCCACACCTTCACCTTTAACACCAATAGGCACAACACAAAACACTGTAGCCTATAGACACATTCAAATGCAAACTTCTATTGGTGTTGTAGCATCTGAAGCGTTCGTACTGTAATTCACAATACAGTTTTGAATCTCTTTCACTGTTTGATAGTTGTGACACAACTCTTCTCTCTCTTTCCCTCTCTCTCTCTTTCCCTCTATCAGCTCAGTCTGTTCTTCCCAATCATCTTCTGTTTCTGCACCGTGTTCCTAGTGGTGGTTCCCATCTACAGTGACACTATCAACTCTCTGATTGGCATTGGCATCGCCCTATCAGGAGTCCCCGTTTACTTCCTGTGTATCTACACTCCCGCCACCAAAAGGCCCATGTGGCTCCGCAGGTTCTTTGGTAAGAATCAGATTAATGTTTGAGTTTAGTATAGGGTTGCAAAAATCTGGTGACTTTCCCCAAATTCCCAGGGTTTCTGGAAAACCTGGGAACTTTGGGGAAATTACTGGAATTTTACAACCCTAGTTTGGTATGACATGAGTTATGTAGGTATATTATTTTGTATGCCTATATTATTATTTTTTTAATCTACATTCTTCAACCAAAATGTATTTCTCATGCTATTGCTAGTGTCACTACATTGATGATGAATTTGATGGGTAGGTCTCTCATCCTCTCCCTCTAGCCAACTTTGGTCTGTTGATTCAGAAGATGTGCTATTCTGTTGTGACTGAGTTGGATGTCATAGAAAAATTGGAGTGAAGAGATAATAACCGACACTGAAGACGCACAAAACACCTCCAGGCCAGTATTTCCCTCAGCCACAGGCTGCCGATCAGATGGCTGATTCAAATGGCAGCCATTCATTGGACCAAATCTCTGGCCAACCAATCATCGCCATGATATGTTCATGTTTATTGGACGATGGGGTCGTTCTACGGCCAGGATGACACTCCAGTTGCCTCTGACTTCACGGAGGACGTTCCACATACACACTCTCCAGAAGTATCAATACTAAACCATTCCTGTGCCTTATAGTTTCACTCAAATACTGATATTTATGATCTTTCAATGTAGGCTGCGTCTGCACAGGCAGCCCAATTCTGATCTTTTGACCAATCAGATCAGCTCTTTTGCCGATAATTGGGCAAAATATCAGAATCGGGCTGCCTTTGTAAACACAGACAGCAGTATAAGTCTACTGATACCTGTGAAGTTAATAAAATGTCATTATTAAATAACAAAAAAAGAGATACTGAAGACTTGTAGGAAAGAAATATAATTCGAGGGTTAAGTTGTATGTGGGTAGGTAGATCCTCATTGAAACAGAGCACTGCTGACAATAAAGGTTGTCTTTGGCATCACCTGTAGTGAAGACTAGGACAGTAGAATGTAGAATATAGGTATCCCTAGCCACTTTGTGTGTTCTATGTAAATGTCTGTCCCACCTGAAGCTTTTAAGATCTATGTGAAGCAAAGGGGAGGGGGTTGGTTGAGTTGATGGATAGTAAATAGTTTACACTGTATTTATAATAAATTACTGATAGAAATGTTAAGACTGACATTTTTTTCTTCTAAATTCCCACCATGGATGAGTAGAATACAGACAGTAGTTGTAACCGGATCAGGTTTTAGAGCAGCTGCCATGTTAGCTCCATTGTTTTCTAAATGTTTTTTTTTAATGTAACGATACGAGACCGGCGCCGACAAATCCCTACGAAATGACCCGCTGTAAACATGCTAAACAGAGCAGCGAATTTAACACATTTTTATTGATTAGCATTCAGGATGTGTATCCAAGTCAACTGTGGTGTGGTGTCAACTAATTGGATATCCGCTTTAACTTCTTAGGTTTCAAAACCTATCAGAAATAAAACAGCACAACGGGCAACAGTCAATTGTGTGTGTGTGTGTGTTATATATATATATATCTGACTCTGGTTGTAACAATTCCATTGCAGTCATTCCAATGGATATAATCAATTATACGATTTCATGTTATCATAATGTACACGTTATAAGGCAACAGAAGTTTGCTCTTTATTTAGAATACATTTATGACAAACCCTGTGCGCCCAAGTCCTGTCTACCAATCCCTCCACACACTTCTCTCTCAATAAATATGAACACATAATTCATTGGGCCTTCAAACTGTCCGTCACTCTTCTTCAACCAATAGTCTCCTCCCATGGCCTCTTCTTACCACCGGTTGCCGGGGATGCTTGTTTTGCTTTGGCTGACTTGGTCGCTGTTGCTGCTGCAATGGATGGTGTCGACTGCTGTAGAGGGTTGTGAGTGAAGGTCTGTCTCAATGGACCTGGTTGAAGAGGAAAAATATTAGGCAAAATAAAAATCCAATACAGTATTCACAGGAACAAAAGCATATTTCTAAATGTATCAAAGAGGATGCTAAAAACATTCCATTTAGGGGTAAAATACAGTACATGTGAAAGGGGTTGTGGCGGGGTTAAAAGGCACCCGTGTCTCTTACCTTTTGATGCAATATCCAGATGGTTCTTGATTCTCCTCTCCCTCTCCTCCAACTGCTGGGCAAGCTGAGCATTCTTCCAGCCTATAGGAGGGACAGATAACCATGTTTTAAAGAGGAGAATGTGTGTCAGAGTGAAAAGAAATGGGGGAGAAAGAGAGAGGAAAATAGAGGCAGAGAAAAAGAGCAAATCCAACCACGAAAGAGAATCATATTTTGACAGGTGACTCCATGACACATCCCCATCAGTCCCACCACACCCACCCTTCTTGATGGTCTCGATGAAGCCGTCGTTCTGGGGCAGGGTGGAGGCCGGGTGTTCGATCCTCTCTGGGATCCTCAGCTTCTGTCTGACCAGGGGGTGTTTGAGCAGGGCCACCTGGGCCAGGGAGAAGCAGTTGGACGTCATCCAGTACGTAAACACCGCCTGGGGGCAGAGAGAAGAGGAACATATATGTCAATCAACCAATCAAATGTATTTATAAATCCCTTTTTACATCTGCAGTTGTCACAAATTGCTTTTATAGTAATCCCCGGCCTAGACCACAAAAAGCAAGCAGAGGCACGTATGTGAGATCACCCGACTAGCTATGATGCTCAGTCAAACAGAGACACACCTGTAACACAGCGAACCTGCTAGGGTTTTACCTCAATGAGACTAACCTGGATAAATAAAGGTTGAATAACAATGTAATGAACAAACGTATCCAGGGCTACTAAATACATGTTATTGTTTGTAGAGGATGTGATGTAATATTATGATATTGCCACAGGGGGGAGGGAGAGAGAGCGAGAGCGTACAGGCCTTCACGGGTCCAAAATGTTTAACCCGTTCCCGAAATAGACCTGGGACTTTTCCACCCGGACCCAGTATATCTAAAAAAATTAATAATAATAATAATAATAATTATAGAGACCCGTTCAACTACACCCGTTCTGTAAAGACCTGGTCGGATCCAGACCCGGTCCGAGTGAGGGAAGCAGCAGAAAAGGCTATTTTTAAGCTACTCTATTAACTGGAGTTGATAAAGTGCGAGAGAGAGGAGGTAGAAAGAGCGTGCGAGAGACTGACCGTGGGGAAGTTAATGGTAAGAGGGAGGATGATGAAGGGCATGATTCTGAACACTGTCTTCATGGCTTTCAGGTTAGGGTTGTCCACACCAGACTCTGCCCCCAACTGAGGAGAAGACAGGCAAACAGATTACTTAGGCTCAATACTGTTGATCTAATGTAAATACAATGTAATCGGTGACAATATTACAAATATTCTTTCATGAGTCAATAAAACATATATATTTTTTTGATTGTCAATTTGATTGCCCTTTAATTAAAATCAAGACATCTTATTTTTCAGGGTCAATACAACTGACCTCTAAAATCATCAACTGACTACTAGAAAATCCTTTCCTCGTAGATGCGGCAACACCATTACCATACCTCCAGTATAGCGAACATGGTCCCGGTCACAGCAATGGGGAGGATGTAGAAAGGGTCTGCTGCTGTGAGGTCTAAGAACCACAAGCAACCTCCTGTCTGCATACTGGGGACGGGGAGGTAGGACATCTTTCTGAGAGCGATGAAGAAGGAGATGAAGACTGGAGTCTGGAAAGGAGGAGGTAGAGAGAGAGGGGGTAGTGACAGAGAGAGGTGTAAAAACATTGACAAAACATAAAACATTGAGGAAGAGATACTATAGATTAAAAAAAAAATTAAACATCAATGTGTTGATTGTTTCAGCAGAACATACTAGCTTTATGGATTTAAACTGACTAAACCAGAGCGAGAGAGAGAGAGCGCTGTAACTTACCTGCACCAAAGGGACAAGGAAGCCACGGAGAGGGTTGACGTCATGTTTCTTCTGGAACATGGTCAGGTCAGAGTACGCCTTAGCAACTAGGAGACACAGACATATTACCTTGAAACTGAGGAAGACATCACACACTAAAACTGATACTGAGTTGCAATGTGACATGAACGAGGAGTTCACATAGTGGATAAATACAGAGGGATGATACAGATGAGTCAGGAAATGGAAATGAGTTGAGCAGGAAAGAAAGAGAATACTAACAGTCAAACTTGTTTCCACTCTGTTTGGCCTCGTTCATCTTGTTGGTGAGTTTAGTCATCTCTGGCATAACGTTGTTCAGCTTGGCCGCCTCTCTCTGACCCTTCACGATGACCGGGAACACCATGATGCGAGCCAGCACTGTGCCTGAGGTGTGTGTGTTTTAGTGTATTTGTAGGAGAGAAACAGAGATGGACATAAGAAAACTCAGAATAGATACCAAAAGCCTCTTACAACCAAACATCTCTCTGTGAATAGCTGACTGAAGTCTGGTGACTTTAATAAGCTAGACAGGCTGAGGCAAACCACAGTGAGAGTTCTGATGATGAGGCTGCCTCACCTACAACAATGGCTCCCCACCACGGCATCCCAAAGTCCACATGCATGAACTCCAGTAGGTTCTGGACCAGGCCAACAGGAGTGGCGCTCCCCAGGCCCAGCTCTGATAGGCTCAGCTCTGCTCCTACCCCCTGCAGAATATCCACTGTGGTTGGTGCAGCCTCTAACACCTGCTCGGCGATTGGCTGTGTGATAATAGAGACGGGGTCAACGACGACAGGGCTGGCAATGGATGCTTCCAGCACTGGAGTTGCCGTAGGAATACTTTCACTTGGGACCTGAAAATATAACATAGATGATTACCACCATATAAAATAAAAGCTCTTTCACACACCAGGTGGAAGGATTTCCAAAGCGACAAGACAAACTATTATCCCAGAGGAAGCATCTTAAATTTTGACCAAATTTATCAACTTTCCAGGCAATTTATTAAGGTGTAATAACCAGAGCATCCTCTGGTGTAATGTTCTAAAATACTTGGTTGTTCCTGCCAGATCTCACAATGCTTGAATAGGTGTTTAAACTATCAGCTTTCTACATCATATGATATAGCAATATGATGCCCAACTGCAGTCAATGACGTTGCACACAACCATTGGTTGATGTAATGCAACGCCTGTAATGTAGTCAGGCAGGAACGCCAACACTGTATCGTACATTGACACTGACTCACCTGTGAGCTGTTGTGCCTGACGGACACTGCGCTGACCAATAATACTCTTCCATTGTGACGTCGACCGAGAACAGCTCTAGTTGTAGGACTCCTGCATTCTATTACTGTGTGAAGATGGGATCTCTGTAGAAACCTCTGTTTAGAAAGGGGCCACAATAACATGAATGGTCTACAATGAACTACAGTACATGAACAACAATCGCATGTTACAACCTTCAGGTGAAGATACACTACTACTTCGTGGTCCAATTTATTGCGTGGCTTATTGCAGAATAGGTTGACTTTGACAATGCAGCAGCAATTGCAACAGAGTCAATAGACTTAACGTTACATATTTCTAGCTAAGAGAGCTGTATTGTGGTTTGTTTCAATAGTCTGACGGAATGATCACCATATCAATAAATATATTGACTTGGGGGCTGATGAAGGCTCATGCACAACGTTATTGCTTGCTTGTCATATACATGTTTACATATCATTGGTAGGTGTTATCAAGGCTGTATCATTCATAGACAGCTAGCTTGTTACCGGCTGAAATGGGCATGCTAACGTTAGCTACCAGCTAACTAGCTAGCATGTCATAATTGACTGTCTGGACATGTCAAATTGTGTATGTAGACAGGTGACCCGATCAGCGATCAACAATGTTGTATGCATACATTCGAACAACCTTATTCCCCGATTCCTGTGTGTAGTATGTAGCTCGATGTTGATACAAATGTTAATTCACTTGCTAGCTAACGTTAGCTGGACATTGTCAAAGTCACAGGCATGCGCTTGGCGTGCAGTTTAGAATCGCTGTTACTGCTTGATGCCAGACACACGAATTCAAGAGCACAAGTCAAACCTGGTTCCATCTCTCTGTAAATGAAGGGTTGCCTGCACTTGATATTCCACTTTGTCTTAAAAAACATCTCGTTAGACAACCCGGAGTCACCCCACTCCTGATCGCAGCCATGTTGGAATTGGTAGTAAAAAAATAACATGTTGGTACGGAAAGCGTACATGGTCTTACCAAGTTCGTATAATCCTTAAACGCATTTCAATATAAATTAAAACTAGCTAGTAGGCCTATATTTTATTCACACAAAACCCATGTAGGCCGATATGGATCTTACTGTTAAAGGGGCAATCCGCAGTAGATACACCCATTTTTGGACTTATACATTAATGGTATGTTCCCATTGATTCTTGAGAATATAACATATAAATGCTGCATGAGCTTTTTTCAACTGTTATAGCCCATCGGAACCCAAGAGGCTACATTACTTTGTTTTCTCTCTTCATCTGTCAAAAAAACTATTATCAAGACTGTTTTTAATCTGTAGCTTTCCTGTGTTGTATATGGTTATGATGGACGTCTTTCATTGTTATAAACTATCTATGACCCCTACAAAGGGTAGTGTTACCAATAAAGGACCAGGGAAGATAACCAGATTCCATTATTTACTACTTTGACATTTTGTTTCAAGCATAATCTGGAATCTACACTGAGGTGAAGAAATAGTGAAATTGAGAGATATTCATTGTGTCCAGATTCTAGGCTACAGAGTTTAGGCTAGTTAGTATACTGTACTACTAGTGTTGGGAATTTGTAGAAAAGTGTAGAATCAAAGATGAAATCGGACAATGGTGTAAAGGCAGAAGAAAAGGTTTAATGTGGAAGCATACACCATGTCTGAAGACCGCAGAGGTGACATCAACTTTTATTCCTTCACAGCGCAGTCAGTAAAATCCGCAACGTGGTCATGGTAGCAATTTAAGATAGCGTTGTGTGTTACTCAAGACTATGGAACTTTCCAGACTCTCAAAAAGAGATGACAGAGCTGAGAAACAAGACTAACATTTAATTACTGCTATTTAAATCGGTACTCAAGAATGATTACATAAACCTTCAACCGCTAACGTTCCTCAGCCTCATTTTCAGAGCCTTGAAAGTGGGCCGGTCATATTTATTCTCCTTCCAGCAGTCCAACATGATCTGGTACATGTCTTTGGAACAGTCAACAGGGCAAGGTATCCTGTACCCATTGGGAACCTTCTGTTTCACCTGGGAGTCGTTCATGTCTGAAACAATAAGATGAACTAGTTATAGTGTAATGCAACTGATCTCAGACAGTAAAACAATCAAACCTGGAGCGTGTAGCGCAGCGTAAAAAGAGTAGATAGAAACTGCACCCGCCCACTCAGGTCAGAGTTTTTTTGTCGTCCTGAGGGAGAATACCTATGTTTCTGAGGACTTTTATTGTCGACTGTACCACGAATGTCTGTAGGTTGTGCGCATTTCGAAATGGAAGTTGCATGGGGGGTTTATTGGGGGTTTTACATGCAGTGTAATAATAGGTAATAACCACTAATTCATTACTGTTACTTTGATAACTTTCAGACATATGTTCTACTTTATGGCTGTTACAATTATTTAATGTTAGAGTTGCCAATACTGCTTTGCCTCTTGTTTACTGTATGTAGTATTATTCCGTACTACCAGAAGTGTTATTGCATTGGTTGCACAAGTACTTTTGCAGAAGTGGTTTAATTGTTTTATTGGTAAACATAGTCTTTTGCCTGCACACGCTACCACAGCATTTTCCATAGAAGGCTACACTTATATGACCAGATTGAGATGGCAGCCCAAGTGGCTTCCGGGATGGCTTACCATACTAAGGTGTTTTATTGCGCTGCCATGAATGAGCTTCTAGAGTTATTGGAGCTTGCTCATGCACAGAGTAATTTACTACCCTGTGGCACCAGGGCAGATCTGATAAGGTCTCAGCCTGGCAGATTCTCACACAAGGCTGGAGAGAGAGGGTGCTATAAATATTGACCCTTTGTCAATCCAAGTAATTGGTTTCTCTCTCTCTCTCCAAGAGGTGAATGTTTAAGTTTATATTGATGCTGTGTTTCTAGCCCTTTATAGACATGTTCATGTACATAGATGTATATTTCATAGTTATAACCTTTAACTAATACTGTTTACATGTGTTCGTCTCTTTTGTCTTGTAGAACCACAACAATAAGATTCCAAGTCATTTCGGATTACCACGATCATATAAACATCTTCAAATGGAAACAGCTGTGTCTGCGTGTGTGGTGGTGACCAAGTGTTCAGTATGGGCCTCAATATCATCTTCTGACCGGACAGCACTGTAGTGGGCAGAACCAAACCAATCCGTTATAAGTACATAGCAGGTGAGGGCATTCACAGCCGACCGCTCAGATGGGTGAGGGCATACCAGTTTTTACATGGTCCTTCTAGACAGATTTAGTGACCAACAGTTTGTTTTACATGGTCCGTAATTTCTCCAGATATAGCGACAAATAGTTTTTACAATAGATGAACGGGAGGAGACAGGTTAATCTCAATATTAGGAAGGTGTTCCTAATGTTTCGTATACTCAGTGTATACTCTTAACTAGAGATGTGGAGTTGAAATCGTAAATATGAAAGTCTTACTTGGATAGGGAATCTCCCCAAAGGTCATGATCTCATACAGCAGGATTCCGAAGGACCACACGTCACACTTGATGGTGAACCTCTTGTTGGCGATGGCTTCAGGAGCCGTCCATCTCAAAGGGAATATCGCTTTCCCTACAGGTATATAATACACGTTGGTCTGATTGCGAAGCATTGGTGTGGCTTTTAAGACCCTGGCAAGGCCAAAGTCAGCCACCTTGTAGACGTTGTTCTCGCCGACCAGCACATTCCTGGCTGCCAGGTCCCTGTGGAGGTAGTTCTTCATCTCCAGATAAGCCATCCCGGAAGCCACTTGGGCTGCCATCTCAATCTGGTCATATAAGCGTAGCCTTCCAACCCTGTCCTCTGTGGAACAAATAAGGAAAGCACAATGATGAGATAAAATGAAATGGGTAGAATTTTCCCACTCAAATTTGGAAAGGAACTAGTGAAAGTAGGAAAGCTCATATTTTAACTGTTGGTACACAAAAATGGTTGAAAAGTTCTACACTTGTTGAAAATGTCCTATAGTTTGTGTACCATACTCGAAAGAGGTTTTAAGTAACGGCAGGAGTTTAACTAGCCATGTGACCTGATAATCATAACATAGCATCCAGGACCTACAGTTGAAGTCGGAAGTTTACATACACCTTAGCCAAATACATTTAAACTCAATTTTTCACAATTCCTGACATTTAATCCTAGTAAATTCCCTGTTTTAGGTCAATTAGGATCACCACTTTATTTTAAGAATGTGAAATGTCAGAATAATACTAGAGAGAATTATTTATTTCAGCTTTTATTTCTTTCATCACATTCCCAGTGGGTCAGAAGTTTACGTACACTGAATTAGTATTTGGTAGCACGGCCTTTAAATTGTTTAACCTGGGTCAAACGTTTCAGGTAGCCTTCCACAACCTTCCCACAATAAGTTGTGAATTTTGGCCCATTCCTCCTGATAGAGCTGGTGTAACTGAGTCAGGTTTGTAGGCCTTCTTGCTCGCACACGCTTTTCAGTTCTGCCCACATATTTTCTATAGGATTGAGGTCAGGGCTTTGTGATGGCCACTCCAATACATTGACTTTGCTGTCCTTAAGCCATTTTGCCACAACTTTGGAAGTATGCTTAGGGTCATTGTCCATTTGGAAGACCTATTTGCGACCAAGCTTTAACTTCCTGACTAATGTCTTGAGATGTTGCTTCAATATATCCACATAATTTTACTCCCTCATGATGCCATCTATTTTGTGAAGTGCACCAGTCCCTCCTGCAGCAAAGCACCCCCACAACATGATGCTGCCACCCCCGTGCTTCACGGTTGGGATGGTGTTCTTCAGCTTGCAAGCCTCCCCCTTTTTCCTCCAAACATAACGATGGTCATTATGGCCAAATAGTTCTATTTTTGTTTCATCAGACCAGAGGACATTTCTCCAAAAAGTACGATCTTCGTCCCTATGTGTAGTTGCAAACTGTAGTCCGGCTTTTTTGGAGCAGTGGCTTCTTCCTTGCTGAGCAGCCTTTCAAGTTATGTCGATATAGGACTCGTTTTAGTGTGGATATAGATAATTTTGTACCGGTTTTCTCCAACATCTTCACAAGGTCCTTTGCTGTTGTTCTGGGATTGATTTGCACTTTTCACACAAAAGTACGTTCATCTCTAGGAGACAGAAAGTGTCTCCTTTCTGAGCGGAATGACGGCTGCGTGGTCCCATGGTGTTTATACTTACGCAGTATTGTTTGTACAGATGAACGTGGTACCTTCAGGCGTTTGGAAATTGCTCCCAAGGATGAACCAGACTTGGAGGTCTACAATTGTTTTCCTGAGGTCTTGGCTGATTTTTTTTCATTTTCCCATGATGTCAAGCAAAGAGGCACTGAGTTTGAAGGTAGGCCTTAAAATACATCCACAGGTACACCTCCAATTGACTCAAATGATGTCAATTGGCTCCCAAGTGGTGCAGCGGACTAAGGCAGATTTTTAATCTGTCAGCTCGGGGATGCGACCTTGCAACCTACCGGTTACAAGTCAAACGCTCTAACCACTAGGCTACCTACCGCAGGTAGGCCATCATTGTAAATAAGAATTTGTTCTTAACTGACTTGCTTAGTTAAAAGAATATAGCCTCATTATTTTATTGTGTTACTTTATTTAGTAAATATTTTCTTAACTCTATTTCTTGAACCGCATTGTTGGTTAAGGGCGTGTAAATAAGAATTTCACTAAGGTCTACACTTGTTGTATTTGGGTGTATGTGACAAATACAATTTGATTTGATAGAAAGTTATAGACTACAGCCCTTAGATTTTTCTGATGGGATAATGTCATATAATTAGAAAAAACTCCTGGGTGTGTACTGAGGGCTTGGCTGGTTCATACGACAGTTTACTCTTACTCAGGTAATTCAGCAGACTTCCGTTCTTCATTAGCTCAGTGATGATGTAGATGGGTTCTTCAGTGCAGACAGCCAAGAGCTGGATGAGGTTGGGATGCTGCATAGTCTTCATGATCTGGGCCTCTTTTAGGAAATCCTGAGGGTCCATGGTGCCTATGAGAGGAAATTAGGAAAAGAAGGTTTTTTTTTTTGGATGGATTTCTTTTTAAGGAACTCGGGCTTTCAACTTACTCTTGAAAGTTGTAATAATAGAAAACACAAGGTGCAATTTTGAAATTGGGGTAGTGCATCAGCAGTTTTCCTCTTGTCAGTCATTGCAGACCTTAGAAAGCCATTTATAACTTGCCAGAAATGTCCAGATGAACTAGCCCACGTCAGCTAACCATTTTTAGCCTATTGATTTTGTTGTAATGTTTGAGTCACTCAGGTATCATATTAACACACATAAGACATGACAAAATGTGTAGAATTGCAGGAAATATTCTTTAAAAAGGCAAAGACATTTCTCCACCTTATGGCAAAATGTATAGAATTGCAGGAAATTAGCTTTAAACCTGCAACATTTTGTCTCTGCCAACAAGAGGGGTGTGAACAGTTTTTTTGTCAGCATGGACAGTGCTTGTGTCCATAGAAATAGACATGGCACGTGGGGATGTTCCCCAATGATGAAAGGGGGGCCTGTGTAAGGGTCGACGCTGGTAGAGACGAGAAGCAGGTACAAGGGAGTGAACATTTAATATCAACGGACATGGAACAGGACAGCGTCTGGACAAGAACACATGACGACATTAATGCAGACACAGGGAACAAACAGGGAAGCAGACAGTTATAGACGGGGAAATCAACAAAAGGAAGGAGTCCAGGTGTGTCCAATGAGCACTGCTGCGCGTTATGATGGTGACAGCTGTGCGTAATGAAGGGCAGCCTGGCGCACTCGAGCACCAGAGAGGGAGGGGGGGAGCAGGTGTGACAGGCCTGGTGTTACATTAGGCTAACCAGCTATCTCAAAATTGTGGTAATCATGGCTGGATTTTGCAGGGGCCGCCCATTGCCTAATGTTTGCGTCACTTGGATAGCAAATTAACGTTGCCTAAGCGATGGCAAAATTTGTGTACAGCTGCATGTCTGCAAATACAAACAAAATGCAATATAGCAAGGCCACCTTAATGTACAGTAGAATTAGAGAGTATTACTGATAAATATATTAGCAAAATAACAATTGTACGAACAAGAGATTGATATTTTGACATGCAAGCTTTATCCGTCCACAAGCCAGATAGCAAAGGCTGCAGCAAAGATATTCAAAGATACCTGGGCCCAGTTTTTCAAAACTTTTCTAATCGTATTTTGGCAATCAGACTGGAATAAATCTTAGAATAGTTTATTTAACTAGGCAAGTCAGTTAAGAACAAATTCTTATTTACAATGATGGCCTAATTGTAAAGGCCCCCCGGCCAAACCTACCCCTAACCCGGAAGATGCTGGGCCAAATTGTGCTCGCCCTATGGGACTCCCGATCCCTGCCGGTTGTGATACAGCCCGGGATCAAACCGATGCAGTGCCTTAGACCGCTGCACCACTCGGGAGTGCCTCAAAAACAGAAACATTTGAATCTGGGATTTGGCAAGCCAATCTGACCTTTACTCGAGATTGAATACCCCATCCAGCCTCCTTAGCAGCTCATTTATCACGTGATTTACGAACAAATGTGCATTTCAATAGGCGGTGCATTGGGGGGGGGGCATGTCCTCTGTCCTCTACTGTTCCTGGAAGCAGGGAGGGAGGTCGATGACACAACAGGGGACCCATCAGACGAACTCCATGAGTGTGTGTACATTACTGTATTTATACTTTGATATTATTTTTCAATTAGAAAAGTACAAAAATAGCTGAAGGGGGTCTTTAAAATGTTGTAGTTGCGTTTTTATGTAGTTTAATCATCTCTGTTTCTCTATGACAATGTAGAAGTAGTAACATGATCTTGATATGGTATGATATCTGGATCAGAAGGATCCTATCCCATCCTTTTCCGAAAATCTGGCAAGAAATCTGATTGATCCGATCCTGGATTGACAAATAAAGGATAATTACAGAATCTAGATCATTCTTATGCAGATTTTTGGAAAAACTTGTCCCAGGTGTTTACCAGGTATAAGGGTCTTTACTGCAACTGGAGTGTTGTTATAAAGGCCTTCATAGACCACTCCAAAGGAGCCTTCGCCCAGACTCTTCCCCAGTTTTATAGCGCTGTGGTTAATCTCCCAGGGGTCTGCAGAGCCAGTACGCCTAAACTGTGAAGGGAGACAAGAAAGACATGCAAGATCAGATTATCAGCAGATCAAACCCCAATGAGTCACCTAACATACCTTACAACTGTAACCTGTCCTCTGTAGGGTCCATCAGTATGCCAACCTCATTATTAAAGGCCCATGTAGTGAAATATTAACTTCTCAAGATTCTCAAATCATAGTTTCAGTGGAAATATGTTTAATGTGGGTTTAAGTTCAAAATCTCAAGGCTGCTTCCCCAAAATATAAACAAATAAAACATGCCAAAACATGGCATGGTCTTGCACATAAAAAAAAAAGTAGATATATTTGAGTCTTTTCTCCACAGTTTCGGGTTACGATCTTGTCTCATCGCTACAACTCCCCAACAGGCTTGGGAGAGGCGAAGGTCGAGTCATGCGTCCTCTAAACCATGACCCACCAAGCCACACTTAACACCTGCTCGCTTAACCCAGAAGCCAGCTGCACCAATGTGTCAGAGGAAACACAGTTCAACTGATGGCCGAGGTCAGCCTGCAGGCGCCCGGCCTGCCACAAGGAGTTGCTAGAGCGCGATGAGCCAAGTAAAGCCCCGGCCAAACCCTCCCCTAATCCGGAAAATGCTGGGCGCCCAGTATGGGACTCCCGGTTGTGACACAGCCTGGGATTGAACCCCAGCCTTTAGTGACGGAGCAACACTGCACTGCGTCACTCGGGAGGCCCCTTGCACAGCTTATTTACAGAATAAGGAAATTAAACTAAAGCTGGCGAGTGCCATTACGTGTCCAAGCACTGTGGGTGTGTTTGAAACACTTTTGTTTTTTGTCTAGTAATTTTTCCCTGTCTGTTGACCACAATAACTTTTCAGAGGAATCACCTACAGTAAGAAAGTAATGATTTCCTCCATATGAACATTGCACAGACACTTGTCATAGGATCATGGCTAGAATGGATCCATCTTTTGTCAAATTAACATCAAAAGGTTAGATTTTTTTTGCATTTTAGCTAACCCTAACCTTAACCTAATTATTTTAACCTGCTACGTTAATTCTTCTTACCTGCTATGTAAATTATCCTATCCTGCTACGAAAAGTCAAATCTGATGTTAATTTGACAAAAGCTGGATCCCTTCTAGCCATGATCTTTTCATAGGTTGACAGGAGACACAGGGAAGTGTCGCTAATGAAGGGGGCAGAGTAGCCCACATTTTGAGAGCGTCGAGAGGCCAGAGATAGCCAGACTAATAAATTGGGCTAAGGAACAGAAGTTGGGTATTGGAGAAGGGCCATCGGTGTGCGTTCTGTAAGCAATACCGTGGATGAAGGTGTGGCATGAGCGTTGTAAACGGATAGACGTGGTAATGGACAGCGAGGAAGAAGGAGAAGAGCCGAGTGTAGATGTTGAGGAATAATGGCGCCAAGTACAAACTGTACTCTGCTGTTTCTGATGTCTCAGAAATTGAACCTGACGAGAGTGACGATGGAGACCTCGGAGTCCGAGCCTCGCCCCGACGGTCATGCAAAGGCTGATTCTGGACCAGTGGGAGTGACATTTTTGCAGAAAGTGGATCCCTGCGTTTTGGCTGTCCCATATGTAGTCTCAGGCTGTGTAGAAAATAAATTGGGTACTTCGCGCCACGCGCCTCGGAACAAGACCTGTGAATTTGCTTTCTGGAGCAGAATTCCTTTGAAAGGAGTGATTACTTGGGTGGCGTTAAGTGTTGAGGTGAAGGAATTGAAATGGAAGATTCCCTATGTATGTGACGCCAGCCGTTTGGTGCCACACAGACCCGGTGGCGAGTGTGGTGAAACTAAGAATACACCGTCTGTCCTTTTGAGTTTTGAAGCAGAGTCTTTACCTGACAAAGTCATGTTAGGATATGTCAGTTATCCATCGAGAGCTTTTGTACCGAACCCATTAAGGTGTTTCAGACGCCAAGCTTATGTTCATGTTGCAGCAGCTTGTAGGAGGGAGATTCCAAGATGTGAGAAGTGTGCAGCAGGGCATGGGACAAATGTGTAGTATCAGTGGAAAAAACATTGTGTGTCAATTGTGGGGGTGCCCATGTTGCTGGGGATCAAAAATACCCAGTGCGAGAGAGACAGGTTGAGGTTGTCAGGGTCAAAGTAGAACAGAAGGTGTTGTATGATGAGGCAGTGAAGACAAAGGATGATGGGTCAAGGGTGAGTAGTAGGCCTAGGCCAATACAGAGTGATACAAATCTGTGCTTCAGTAAGGTTGGCTTCTTAGCATTCATTGCCATGGTTATCATCTGTACCACAGGAATGGAGCGTAAGTCACAGAAGATAGGTATTGTGGTGGCAGCTGCAGAGAAGTACTTGGGTGTACAAGGTCTTACTGGAGAAGAGTTACATGGCGTGTTGAACAAAAGAGTCCCGTCCTCCCAGACCGTTGGCCTGGTGTAGGATCAGTTAGGGTCAAAGTAGTGGAATGGGGTGGTGTTTTCATTAATATAGATGTTTTAAATAGTGGTGTGTGTGTGTATATTATATATATATATATATATATATATATATATATATATATATATATATATATATATATATATATATATGTGTGTGTGTGTAGGGTTAGTTTGTGGCACAATGTTCTTTCCTTTCCCCATTCCTTTAGATTTTTGTATATCTTGTATACCACAGTGGTTCCCAAACTGTGGGAGGAGCGAGGGGTCGGCAGGGGGAGCGCGGGATGTTCCCCAATGCTGGAAGGGGGGACTGAGTGAAAAAGTTTGGGAACTTCTGATCTTCCACACACTACCGCACAGCAGGTGGCAGCATACACAAACAAAATGTGTGAACACCATGAAACCAAAGAAGAAGAAGTAGCTAATGAGGCGCACCTGCAACATATTGATTGCCGAGCTAGCTGGCAGCTTGTTTCGCAGAAGCGGCGAGGGACCTGGGGATAAAAAAAATAAGGGATTTCCTCACGACGGAACTAGGCTACTGCCGTCACTGCCAAAGTATCAAGTTTTAGAGACAACAGCTTTTTTTGTGTCCCTTTTGTTTTGTGTTCTCCGTCTGCTGCGGAGCCCGATAAACTGATCACGTCTAAATAAATGCAATAGGTGCTCTATTGGCATGGTTGTTGGTGGTTGCCACTATTGCCAAAGCATTGGAAAGTATTCAGATCCCTTTTTCCACCATTTTTGTTTTTACATTCCAGCCTTATTCTAAGGTAGATGAAATACATCTACACACAATACCCCATAACGACAAAGCGAAAACAGGTTTGTAGAATTTCTTTGCAAATACATTACAAATAAATAACTGAAATACCTTATTTACATAATTATTCAGACCCTTTGCTATGAGACTCCATTGATCATCCTTGAGATGTTTCTACAGCTTGATTGGAGTCCACCTATGGGAAATTCAATTGATTTAGAAAGGCACACACTTGTCTATACAAGGTCCCACAGTTGACAGTGCATGTCAGAGAAAAAACCAAGCCATGAGGTTGAATGAATTGTCCGTAGAGCTCAGAGGCTGGATTGTGTTGAAGCACAAATCTGGGGAAGGGTACCAAAAAATGTCTGCAGCATTGAAGGTCGCCAAGAACACAGTGGCCTCCATCAGTTTGGAATCACCAAGACTCTTCCTAGAGCTGGTCGCCCGGCCAAATTGAGCAATCGGAGGAGAAGGGCCTTGGTCAGGGAAGTGCCCAATAACCCGATGGTCACTCTGACAGAGCTCCAGAGTTCCTCTGTGGAGACGGAAGAACCTTCCAGAAGGACAATCATCTCTGCAGCACTCCACCAATCATGCCAATCAGGAAGCCAATCCTAAGTAAAAGGCACATGACAGCCCACTTGGAGTTTTCCAAAAGGCACCTAAAGGACTCTCAGACCATGAGAAACAAGATTCTCTGGTCTGATGAAACCAAGATTGAACTCTTTGGCCTGAATGCCAAGCGTCACGTCTGGAGGAAACCTGGCACCATCCCTACAGTGAAGCATGGTGGTAGCAGCATCATCCTGTGGGGATGTTTTTCAGCGGCAGGGACTGGGAGACTAGTCAGGCTGGAGAGAAAGATAAACAGAACAAAGTACAGATAAAGCCTTAAAGAAAACCTACTCCAAAGCGCTCAGGACCTCTGACTGGGGCGAAGATTCACCTTCCAACAGGACAACGACCCTAAGCACACACTAAGCAGGACAATGCAGGAGTGGCTTCGGGACAAGTCTCTGAATGTCCTTGAGTGGCCCAGTCAGAGCCCATACTTGAACCCTATCGAACATCTCTGGAGAGATCTGAAAATATCTGTGCAGCGACGCTCCCCATCCAACCTAACAGAGCTTGAGAGGATACCCAAATACATGTGTGCCAAGACTCAAGGCTGTAATTGCTGCCAAAAATGCTTCAACAAAGCACTGAGTAAAGGGTCTGAATACTTACGTAAATGTGATCATTTTTAATACATATGCAAAGTTTTCTAAAAACCAGTTTTTGCTTTGTCATTATGGGGTAATGTGTGTAGATTGATGAGGGGGAAAAACAATAATATATTTTAGAATAACGCTGTAACGTAACAAAATGTTTAAAACATCAAAGGGTCTGAATACTTTCTGAATGCACTGTATATGAAGTTGGGATGTAGCGATTCACCGATACGCATCCGTCCCCGATTCAAATGTTTAATATTCTAGTGCTTCGGTCCTACTAAGCTACATTACATTGTCAATAGTATGTGGACACCCTTAAAAAATGTGTTGATTCGGCTACTTCAGCCACACCCGTTGCTGAAAGGTGTATAAAATCGACCACACAGCCATGCAATCTCCATAGACAAACATTGGCAGTAGAATGGCCTTACTGAAGAGCTCAGTGACATTCAACGGGTCACCGTCATAGGATGCCACCTTTCCAACAAGTCAGTCGGCAAATTTCTGCCCCACTAGAGCTGCCCCAGTCGACTGCAGTTATTGTGATGTGGAAACATCTAGGAGCAACAACGGCTCGGCAGTGAAGTGGTAGGCCACATAAGCTCACAGAACGGGACCGCCGAGTGCTGAAGCACGTAGCTCGTAAAAATCGTCTGTCATCGGTTGCAACACTCACTTCCGAGTTCCAAACTGCCTCTGGAAGCAACGTCAGCACAAGAACACTTTGCTGGGAGCTTCATTAAATGGGTTTCCATGGCCAAGCAGCCGCACACAAGCCTAAGGTCATCATGCACAATGCCGAGCGTCGCCTGGAGTGGTGTAAAGCATGCCGCCATTGCACTCTGGAGCAGTGGAAACTCGTTCTCTGGAGTGATGAATGGTAGTCTGGTAGTAAAACGGACTAATCTGGGTTAGGGAGGCCAGAAGATTGCTACCTGCTACCTGCCCCAATGCATAGTGCCAACTGTAACGCTTGGTGGAGGAGGAATAATGGTCTGGGACTGTTTTTCATGGTTCGGGCTAGGTTTTTAGTTCCAGTGAAGGGCAAATATTGCACAATACAGATGTGCAAAGCTCTTATGAGACTTACCCAAGAAGACTCACAGCTGTAATCGCTGCCAAAGGTGTTTCTAACATGTATTGACTCAGGGGGGTGAATAGTTACCTAAATTAAGGTACAGTATACTATCTAATCAAGGTATATCAGTGTTTTATTTTTGGTTCATAATTTTTGTTGGAAATTTTCTACCACTTTGACAGAGTATTTTGTGTAGATCGTTGCCAAAAAATGAAAATGAAATCCATTTTATTCCCACTTTGTAACGTTAAAATGTGAAGAAATCCAAATGGGGTGTAGACTTTCTATAAGCACTCTAACTTCACCCTGGTCTCTTTTGTCTACTGTTCTCTCCTGTTTCCTCTCAGCCTCTTCTTACCAGAAAACCCAGCAGGACCGGCACCGCCACCACCACCACCCCCACCCCCACCATGCCCAAGCTCAGGACCAGGGGCAATGCTCCGGACATTGGGACATTCACTCTTCTCCTCGCTGCATGGAATTGCTGAATAGATTCCAAACCTGAAGGTTGACAACAACAAAGCAAACACAAAATTATGTATCCGGGCAGCTGATGTAGATCAGTAGCTTTACAACAAATTCGTTGGTGGGAAGGCCTGCAGAAATTTGTGTAATCATAATTCTGTTTAATCAGCTTCTTGATATGCCACACCTGTCAGGTGGATGAATTCTCTTGGCAAATGAGAAATTCTCACTAAACAGGGATGTAAACAAATTTGAGCACAACATTTGAGAGAAATAGGCTTTTTGTGCATATGGAACATTTCTGGGATGTTTTATTTAAGCTTATGAAACATGGGACCAACACTTTACATGTTGCTTTAATATTTTGCACAGTATAAAAATGTAACCCTGGGATAGAGTAGTATTTTGTTGGGGAAACATACACAATTTTATGCCAAAGGCACACCAATATGGCTTTCCAATAGGTGGTGAGTCGTCTTGAAAAGGTCCAGTCTCAGCCCTGATTTAAATCGGCTTGAAAATCAGAGACATGGTTTGAATATGTTTAATTTAATCTTTATTTATCAAAATGTATTGAGGTTGAGCAATTTTTACAAAAACTATAGATATGGACTCATCAGACCAAAGGACAAATTTCCACTGGTCTAATGTCCATAGCTCATGTTTCTTGGCCCAAGCAAGTCTCTTCTTATCATTGGTGTCCTTTAGTAGTGGTTTATTTGCAGCAATTTGACCATGGGCCTGATTCAGGCAGTCTCCTCTGAACAGTTGATGTTGAGATGTATCTGTTAATTGAACGCTGTGAAGCATTTATTTGGGCTGCAATTTCTGAGGCTGGTAATTCTAATGAACTTATCCTCTGCAGCAGAGGTAACTCTTGGTCTTCCTTTCCTCATGAGAGCCAGTTTCATCATAGCGCTTGATGGTTTTTGCAACTGCACTTGAAGAAACTTTCAAAGTTCTTGACATTTTCTGAATTGACTGACCTTCTTGTCTTAAAGTAATGATGGACTGCAGTTTCTCTTTGCTTATTTGAGCTGTTCTTGCCATAATATGGACTTGGTCTTTTACCTAATATGGCTATCTTCTGTATTCCACCCCTACCTTATCACAACACAACTCAGTGGCTCAAATGCATTAAGAAGGAAATAAATTCCACAAATTACCTTTTAACAAGGCACATCTGTTAATTGAAATGTATTCCAGGTGACTACCTCATGAAGCTGGTTGAGAGACTGCCAAGCGTGTGCAAAGCTGTCATCAAGGCAAAGGGTGGCATCAGATGATCTGGTCTACACAATCCCCCAACCTCAACCAAATTGAGATGGTTTGGGATGAGTCGGAACGCAGAGTGAAGGAAAAGCAGCCAACACACACAGTATTCTGCAGCGATACGCCATCCCATCTGGTTTGCGCTTAGTCAGACTATCATTTGTTTTTCAACAGGACAATGACCCAACACACTTCCAGGCTGTGTAAAGGCTATTTGACCAAGAAAGAGAGTGATGTAGTGCTGCATCCAATGACCTGGCCTCCACAATCACCCAACCTCAACACAATTGAGATGGTTTGGGATCAGTTTGACTGCAGAGTGAAGGAAAAGCAGCCAACAAGTGCTCAGCATATGTGGGAACTCCTTCAAGACTGATGGAAAAGCATTCCAGGTGAAGCTGGTTGAGAGAATGCCAAGAGTGTGTAAAGCTGTCATCAAGGCAAAGGGTGGCTAGTTTGAAGAATCTAAAATATGTTTAACACTTTTAGTTACTACTTGATTCCATGTGTTATTTTATAGTTTTGATGTCTTCACTATTATTCTACAATGTATAAAATAGTAAAAATAAAGAAAAACCGTTGAATCAGTAGGTGTGTCCAAACCTTTGACTGGTACTGTATGTTGTTGTAAGAGTTGTGCAAAGTTGTTAGAATCTTATTCAAAATGTTTCACCACTGTAATGGATGCCAAAGGTGCTTCCAAGTATTAACTCTGGGGTGTGAAGACATAAGCAATGAACACATATTCATTTTTTACAATTAATTCAGAAAGTTTCTATAATTTTTCTTCCACTTTGAAAATGTGTAGGTTGTAAAGTAGGCTGTAATCCATTTTTATTTTGAGCAGCATAATGGGAAGACTGTGCAAGGGTTGTGTAGACTTTCACTAGGCACTGAGATTATAAACGCCACCTGCTGGAGGATATATATATATATTTATTTATTTATGCCGAGGAGCGCTTTTAAATGGACACGCTTTTAAATGGATAGTCATTTGCTCAATGGGAACAGCTAGCATGTCACTGCGCTATCCCCACCCAGCTAGTAAATATGGTTTCGATTAGCAACTATTGTCATTTACTGGGGTCACGGCCAGTATGCACTTCCAAAAAAAGTATACAAAAAAATGTTACATGCAACTGAAAAAATACATACCTCGTCTTGGCACCTTCAACGTACTCAGCTGTTTTTTGTAATTTCCGACCTGTGTATTGCAGCAAGGTTAATGCTATCAGGGATCCTTTGGACATGAGTGTTTGGAGGTGTCGAATTGGCATTTTTTCGGTTGCTGGTAAATTTCCTTCTTTTGCGCGAGTGAAGTGAGTTCGGAAAAATTCAAGTATGCCTGTTAGAAAACGTTTTCACATATACACTTTAAGTCCGAAAATAACATGGTCGCCGTGGTAGAACGTTTGTTTTGAATGGCGATTTTCTAAATTTATCAAAGTCCTATCAGGTAACATTAGCCTGATTTCATATGTGTCCACGTAAACAGGATTATTAGTGAAATCGTTATTCTCGCAAAGTATGTAAACGACTAAATCGAACTATTCACAATAATTGTATTATTCTGTGAATGTAACCGTAGCCTACTCATAACCTTAAACTACTCCCATCGGGGCGACGTTATAGGGTACAAAACGAAGCAGCAACAGAGACGGGCAATCCTTTGTCCCGTGGCAATAAGGCGGGTGACATTATAGTTGACTGTGTGTATAAAGTGTACAGATGAATCATTGGTCTCTCATTAATTGCACCTTTTCTATATGTATTTTGTGTCAGTATATGTCCTCGTCTATGCTTGAGTGTGTTTTTATGTATGCTCAGTGCCGAAAACCAAATGTCTCCACGGGGATAATAAAGCCATTATTTTTAGCTTAAGCTACAACAGAGAAAGTCACGGATGTAAACCAAACTTCTGAAAAGTAATGTTTGCATGACAGGAACCACATTACTTTGGGCCTCCTAGACATTTTAGATGTTGTTTTTCTCTTTCAGTGTTGTAAAGACAGTGAGATATATGAGCAATAAAGCGTGCATCTATATATGCCTTATGTTGTTTTGGGTGGGTCACAGGCGAATTAATTTGCTTTTGAGTAGGCCTAGGCTAGATATTTTAAACAGATGTCATAACGTTTGCGGTTTATTTGTTTCTATCAAATTGAATATAAGTGTTTACTTCTAAATGTAATATACTACTTTATTCCACATTCGAAGCAGTCTCTTCATTTTGCACTTCATCAGGAAATCATATTTTCCTATGAGCACTGTCTTAAGTTATTTGCATTGTTTTTGCCTAAAGGTAAATTGAATGCCAGCGACCTTAAAATCGCAAGGTTTTCATTGCGAATTGTGTTTCGAGCGCTCATTGGCAATGAAACGCTTCTAATATCAGTTTCCAAGCCAGACAAGTATCAAACACAGACCCAGAGTCGTAAACCATCGCTATAAATTGGATACATCCAATATCAAAAAGTAATATACATATTTAGGCTGCAGTCGAACACAGCAGGTACAAATAAAAACAAACAATGTCACTGGATATTCAGGGTTTCCCAATAATACATTTACCTGAAGTTTCACCAATCGCTCCATATTACACTTACCTTTGAAAAATATTGACCAGACCAACCAACAGACCTATGGTCGTACTAAAGTTACGCCAGAGACATGTATATAATGACGAGATGGTCAGGTCTAACAGTTGGATTAGGATTCGCTTTCCTTAGAGGAGGCGAGATCACGTGGGACCATTCTAGCCAATGAGAAGGCATATATCGTGTGACAAACAGGTACAACTCGAATATTACATCGTTTTTTTTCAAAGTTGCCGGTATATCATGTGTGTATGCTTATTTTAGCACATTCGTAACAACCTAAACATCACGAAACTTCTATTTGATCAAATAATCCTAATGTAGCAAAGAAGCCATAATTGTTTTGTTGTTAGCCAAACGCGACACTCTCATTGACCTACATGCATAACTCCTCGCCTGGTGTGCAAAAAACGCCACCTGCTGGAGGAGACAGATTTTGGGACAAGTTACCCCTCTTGAATCGCCTCTTCCTCTTTGGTAACGCTACTCGGAGTTTCATTTCCTCACTGCTTACGCACGAAAGAGGAGAGACGATACCGAAACTCCTGATGCCCAAAATGTATGTCCAGTCTGAGATATGGCTTTTTATTTGCAACTCTTGGGCATCCCGGAGTCGCCTCTTCACTGTTGACGTTGAGACGGATGTTTTGCGGGTACTATTTAATGAAGCTGCCAGTTGAGGACTTGTGAGGTGTCTGTTTCTCAAACTAGACACTAATGTACATGTCCTCTTGCTCAGTTGTGGACCGGGGCCTCCCATCCCTCTTTCTATTCTGGTTAGAGACAGTTTGTGCTGTTCTGTGAAGGGAGTAGCATACAGCTTGTACGAGATCTTTAGTTTCTTGGACATTTCTGGCATGGAATAGCCTTCATTTCTCAGAACAAGAATAGACTGACGAGTTTCAGAAGAAAGTCATTTGTTTCTGGCCATTTTGAGCCTGTAAGCGAACCCACAAATGCTGATGCTCCAGATAATCAAGTCTAAAAGAAGGCCAGTTTTATTGCTTCTTTAATCAGAACAACAGTTTTCAGCTGTGCTAACATAATTGCAGAAGGGTTTTCTAATGATCAATTAGCCTTTTAAAATGATACATTTGGATGAGCTAACACAACGTGCCATTGGAACACAGGAGTGATGGTTGTTGATAATAGGCCTCTGTACGCCAATGTAGATATTCCATTAAAAATCAGCCGTTTCCAGCTATGAGTCATTTACAACATTAACAATGTCTACACTATATTTCTGATCAATTTATTTTAATGGACACATTTTTTTTTGATTTTCTTTAAAAAAATAAGGACATTTCTAAGTGACCCCAAACCTTTGAACGGTAATGTATATTTATTAATTCCATTATTTTACTTTTAGATTTGTGCATATTGTTGTGAATTGTTAGATACTACTGCACTATTGGAGCTAGGACCACAAGCATTTCGCTACAACCGCAATAACATCTGCTAAATATGTGTATGTGACCAATAAAATTTGATTTGAACCAACATGGCACCTCACCTAGATTTGAGTTGAGAGAAATTAGGCAAGGTTGTCCTCTCACCGTATCTGTTTTTATTAGTCAACCAATTTTTAATTATATTAATAATAGTCCTGTACAAGGTATTTCCATAGCTGATAAATACATTATTATAAGCCAGCTGATTGACAATACTACACTTTCTCAAAGATTCTAGTCAGATTCCCATAACGATCAACGTGATAGAATCCTTTCCCAAAGCATCTGGTCTAGGTATTAATGTTAAGACGTGAAATCATGACTGTCAAAGATTGTGACACCCTCATATTATGGTATTCCAGTGAAAGAAGAACACAGAGCCTTCGGGAAGTATTCAGACCCCTTGACTTTCTCCACATTTCATTAGGTTACAGCTTTATTCTAAAATGGATTAAATTGTTTTTTCCCCCTATCAATCTACACACAATACCTCATAATATAAGGGCACAAGGCGAGACCCAGATGCAGACGGTTAGAGTCCAAGATGTTTATTAACAATACAAAAGGGGTAGGCAAGAGAATGGTGGTGAACAGGCAAAAGGTCAAAACCAGTTCAGTGTTCCAGAGGTACAGAATGGCAGGCAGGGTCAAAAACGGGAGGACTAGCAAAAATAGACTAGGAAAAGGAGTACGGTAAAAACACGCTGGTTGACTTGAAAAACATACAAGACGAACTGGCACAGAGAGACAGGAAACACAGGGATATATACACCAGGGATAATAAGCGACACCTGGAGGGGGTGGAGATGTTAGAAGATCACCTAGGGGTCATGATAAGGCTGTACTAAATGTTTTATGTATTATAATAATTGATTATGCTTATGTTATATTAATAGAAGGGGAGGGGTTATAAGACCCCTCTTTACATTAATAGGGTCCTAGACTACAGATTAACAATATATATTAATTGTATAGGTTTTAGTATTGTTCCACAATTGTTTTAGTTCTCTCTGCTTCTTATAAAGAAGCCCTCTGAGAAATGTGTGAATTATTGCATGGGGTCTGTGAGCAAAGATAAACATAGAGCCCGGGAGTGGGAGAGAAGAGATAAGAAACTAGTCAGACATTCCACAATAAATCAACTTTGGCGAATGAATATTTAGTGCCTAGCTTTTAGATAAACACTGGAACTCTATGTTAGTGTAGTGGATGCATGGGCTTGATCTGATAAGTAGATAATAATAACGAATGCAGTGACATCACAGGGGGTTGGCTCCAAGCATGATAAAAGCAACTTAGACTTTCCCTAAAGTGCAGAACTTACTCGGAAACATGCGTGCTATGTTCCTGTTTGTCAACTTCCTTCTGCAATTGCATTAATAAAGGTTTTTGAATGATTTAATTAAAGATATTGTCATAATGCTAATTTCACCAATGAGCCAATGATTGACAATGAAACAAGGAACAAACCCTAACAGAGACAATCACAAGGACAGGTGAAACAGATCAGGGTGTGACACATAATGAAAAAGCAAAAACAGTTTAAAAAAAATGTTTGCTAATAAAATAAGAAAACAGAAATGTTCAGACCCTTTACTCAGACCTTTGTTGAAGCACCTTTGGCAGCGATTACAGCCTCAAGTCTTCTTGGGTATGACGCTACAAGCTTGGCGCACCTGTATTTGGGGAGTTTCTCCCATTCTTCTCTTCAGATCCTCTCAAGCTCTGTCAGGTTGAATGGGGAGCGTTGCTGCACAGCTATTTTCAGGTCTCTCCAGAGATGTTCGAACAGGTTCAAGTTCGGGCTCTGGCTGGGCAACTCAAGGATATTCAGAGACTTGTCTTAAAGCCACTCCTGCATCGTCTTGGCTGTGTGCTTAGGGCCCAGTTTGAGGTCCTGAGTGTTCTGGAGCAGGTTTTCATCATGGATCTCTCTGTACTTTGCTCCATTCATCTTTGCCTCCATCCTGACTAGTCTCCCAGTCCCTCCCCGCTGAAAAACATCCCCACAGCATGATGCTGCCACATGATGCTGCCATGATGCTTTCCTCCTAACATGAAGCTTGGAATTCAGGCCAAAGAGTTTAATCTTGGTTTCATCAGTCCAGACAATCTTGTTTCTCATAGTCTGAGAGTCTTTAGGTGCATTTTGGCAAACTCCAAGTTGGCTGTCGTGCCTTTTACTGAGGAGTAGTGTTCATTTTGTCACCTATTTTTAATTTAGTCTTAGTCTTGTGCCAAATGTCCTTGTTAGTTTTAGTCATATTTAGTCATTCACATATCTTTTTTTGTTAGTCAAGTTTTAGTCGACTAAAAGTCTCGTAATTTTAGTCTAGTTTTATTCAAAAGAGAACTCAAGGTATCTTAGTCAAGTTTTAGTCGACTAAGTCTTTTCATTTTAGTTTTAGTCAAAAAAGAACTCAATATATTTTAGTCAAGTTTTAGTAAAAAATGTTAGTCTTTTTTAAATAACACATTATTACTGAGATTATTTCTGATAAACATTTCAGTAAAAAGTGTTTCACATATCTCAAATATTGGTTAAATGTCATAATTACCTGACAAAATACACTTGTTGAATGATTTTTGTTGAATGCAACTGTTAAATGTGTCTGGTTTTCAATTTCTGATTTAGGCGACACATTTACAAATGATGAACCTGTTCTGAAGAGTATTTTATTTTAACCAACACAATTCAAAAGCTGGGGCCCAACAGACTCCGACTGACAAGTTACAAAGGTTTTTAAAACTCTTTTGGTTGCCTTGTGTCTCATGTTTCTGTTCAAAGCAGAAATAAAATAAATATACCCAGAAAAACTGAAAAGAATAGGCATACTTTACTGTGGGTCTAAAATACAACCTATTTACAGTCTAGGTTTACGAACTTGACTGCACATCACATTTCTGACTTTATTGATACTGCTTTTAATCGTAATGCAACGGACCGGTCAACGGGACATAAATGAAGCCTTTAAAGAAAAGGGTTATTAGGCAGTCATGTACAATAAAAGAGCCTGCGCAGCGACAGGAAATAGAATTTAACACAAAAAGCCTGCCTTGTGCTAGACCGTGGACTTGCGCTCAGGATTTTTTTTTTTTTTTAGCGGCGTGTGGACGAATTCTTTCTACGCACACACCATTTTATGTAACACTCTGTGCGTATGTTTTTTTTTTAAATTACTACATGGCTTGGTTAAATTCTAATGTAGAATGCGGTGGTCTGTTATTTCTTGATATAGATAGATAGATAGATAGATAGATAGATAGATAGATAGATAGATAGATAGATAGATATAAGCATTCCTAGCAACATATGCTGGTGAGTACAGTACAACTCGGACAGGTCTGATTTCTTACCAACTTAACGTCATGATAGAAATGTAGTGGATATGTTACAATGCATATCAAGTTATTCATAGTCTGGTGGATTTGTATTTCTTGATAACAGACCTCTGCTAAGTATAACACACCTAAGTATAACAACAGAGCGTTGCCATGGACACACAGGATTCTAACCGAAGAGACGGAGCGCACTATTTTCTTTTTTCAAATTATTGATTTATTTGGTAGGTAGCCATGTAATAAGCGGGATCCGCTTCGCGTCGGGGTCCTAATCAGCCTGTCGGGGTTGTATTCGCTATAACAACCGTCTCGCTCTACATTATCCCTTACATAATTTAACATATGAAAGAAAACTTTTGAAATAGCCAACTCAAAGTGTTTATTACAAATAAATGAATACATGTTAATGAACAAACATGCATTTACAGCACTTTCCGCGCCCGTGTGACGTGAAGACCCACACATGCATGTGGCAAAATAACATACATTATGCAGGTTATATACATTTTATGTGCCAAAACACCATAGCTAACTTGTTGATTTACAGCGTAGATGCCTAAAATCAGCATTAACTTATGAGACGTTAATTTATGTTAGCTTACCTGAATGTGTGCGTGGTTAGCCTTTAGATGTCGTTTAAGGTTGGTGGTGTTTTTCCCTGATATTTTTTGTCCGCAGTGTTTCCCGTCAGTTATGATGACACATTCTGACTTTTTGTCAGTATCATTGTACTTAAAATGCGACCAAATATCGAGCCTCTTCCTTCGACCTAGCATGTGGTCGTCGCTCGTCACTCGTGTTCGCGGTGGGTGCTGTGTTCTGCAGTTTCGTGTTGCAGCCACAGGCTGGCAGCAACAGGAGTATGAAACCTGTACTTGAGCAACAGCTCGAACTTTTCGGAATATTTTAAAGGCGTAACAGCTGATGAAAAAGCAGAGACGATTGTAGACGAAAATGAAGAGAGATTTTATCTTCGTTTTTATTTTATGCAAAACATTTTCGTCTCGTCTTTTTTCGTCAACAATAATGCATGTTAATTTAGTCTTAGTCAGCGTTTTTGAACAGTGGTGCAGTCTCGTCATCGTCTCGTCTTAGTCATGGAAAAAAAAGTCGTTGACGAACATATTTCGTCTCGTCTGACGAAATTAACACTACTGAGGAGTGCCTTTTACTGAGGAGTGGCTTCCGTCTGGCCACTGAACCATAAAGGTCTGATTGGTGGAGTGCTGCAGAGATAATTGTCCTTCTGGAAGGTTCTCCCATCTCCACAGAGGAACTCTGAGCTCTGTCAAAGTGATCATTGGGTTCTTGGCCACCTTCCTGACCAAGGCCCTTCTCCCCCGATTGCTCAATTAGGCCGGGCGGCCAGCTCTAGGAAGAGTCTTTTGCTCTGACATGCACTGTAAACTGTGGAACCGTATAAAGACAGGTGTGTGCCTTTCCAAATAATGTCCAATCAATTGAATTTACCACAGGTGGCCTCCAATTAGAAACATCTCAAGGATGATCAATGGAAACAGGATGCATCTGAGCTCAATTTCGAGTCACAGCAAAGGGTCTGAATGTTTAACATTTTTATAATTTGCAAAAATCGCTCAAACGTTTTTACTTCGTCATTATGGGGTATTGAGGGTAGATTGCTGAGGAGTTTGTTTAATTTAAACCATTTCAGAATAAGGCTGTAACATAACAAAATGTGGAAAAAGTCAAGGGGTCTGAATACACTGTAAATGCCTGGAATATATACATTTAGGAGAATCTCTTATATAATGGGTAAAAGTTATGTAGAGTAACACTAGGTGTAAAATAACAAATAATGGCTACTTCTCTCTACAGCTCCAAAATATAGTTATTTTTTAAACAAGCTATAGAAAGTTGGTTGCAATTTCAATTTAATCCACCAGAAAATACTATTGTGGTTAAACTCAAATACACTAATTGATTACATTTCTTTTTCCTTTTTTCGATAACATTTTATTAAAAGGTATAATCTTTGTAAATTATATCATAAATAGGACTGGTGGAGTTATGTCACACATACAGCTAACACAGGCATATGGAAATGTCTGCTCTACCCAAAATTACAACCAACTAATTGCAGAATTACCGCAAAAATGGAAGAGGCAAGTGGAATGGGGAAAAAGTAAGGAACTAGTCTGTTGGCCCTGCAATAAAGACCAAAATTGGTTAAAGAAAATTGTGATGAATAAAAATATTTACCAGTTTCATTTAAGGACCAAATAATTGACAGCTGTGCCATATAGATTGTAAAATAGTTGGGAAGATGTACCAATTCCATGGCACATTGTTTATTAATTGACACGCAAAACAACGCTGGATTCAAAACTTATAATTTTTCAATTTAAATTATTATACAAAATTCCTGCAGACAATAGAATATTATATATATGGGGGATACAACCTTCCTCACTCTGCAGATTTTGCTGCGAAGAGGCAGAGTCATTAAATCATTTATTTTGGTACTGTGCAAGAGCGTGGAAAGCTGTCATCAAGGCAAAGGGTGGCTACTTTGAAGAATCTCAAATATAAAATTTGTTTAACACTTTTTGGGTTAATACATGATTCCATATGTGTTATTTCATAGTTTTGATGTATTCACTATTGTTCTACAATGTAGAAAATAGTACAAATAAAGACAAACCCTGGAAGGAGTAGGTGTGTCCTAACTTTTTACTGGTACTGTATATATATATATATATATATATAAATATATATATATATATATATATATATATATAAATATATTTACCCCAAAATTATATTGGGGATTGGAAATGATGCAGACAATTACATTGATGGTAGCTACAATCTAACTGCAATATTAAAGCTGATCTAACCCCTAAAAAATATATTAAAAAATAACTATTATAATAATGTCCATTTCTCAGAAAGTATTAAACTGTCAGGAGGATTTAAACAAGGTTGTCCATCGGCATATTTATTTATTATGGCCATTAAAATGTTAGATATTACAATCAGATCCTACAATAATATCAAGGGGCTAGAAACACAGGGTTTAAAAACAAAAGTGTCATTGTACGCTGATGATTCATGTTTTCTTTAAATCCACAATTTGGATCTAGATAATTGTTCTAACCTCCCTGGATTAAAACTGATTTATGATAAGTGTACTATATTATGTAGTTGTATCACAAAAAAATAAAACTTTTACATTACGTGTAGTTTACCAAAAAAATGGTCTGACGGTGAAGTGGACACATTAGGTATTCATATCCCGAAAATAAATGTATCTCACTACAATATATTTTAATAGAAAGTTTGCAAACATAGTTAAGATCTTGCAAACATGGAAAGGAAAATGTCTGTGTATTTGTGGAAAAATCACCCTGATTAACTCTTTAGTCATATCCAAGTGGATACAGTAGATCTAGAAGGATGAGAACAGAGGAGAGAGAGTAAGCTTTGGCACAGAAGAGCAGTCTCGGTTGAGTGACCGTCTTGAAGCCTGACTGTTTAGGGTCAAGAAGATAGTTCTGAGAAGGATAACGAGAGAGTTGATCAGAGACAGCACGCTCAAGTGTTTTGGATAGAAAAGAAAGAATGGATACAGGTCTATAGTTTTGGTTCCTTGAGGATGGTAGCGACTTAGGCCATTTTGAAGTAAGACGGGACGCAGCCAGTGGTCAAGGATTAGTTGATGAAGGAAGTGAGGAATGGGAGAAGGTCCTCAAAGATGTTCTGGAGAAGGGAGAATGGAATGGGGTCAAGTGGGCAGGTTGTCTAGAGGCCAGACCTCACTAATCGCAGGATTTCATCTGGAGAGAGAAGGGAGAAAGAGGTCACGGCGTTGGGTAGTTCTGTGTGTGTGGGACCAGTGGACTCAATAGGCTGAGTGAATGAGGAGCAGAGTGTCCTATAACCCCATGGCTATGCTATAATTATTTTGCAGATGGACTGGTAAAATGACTTGGGAGCTCAGGGGAATACCAGTGAGTATCACTGGCTATGGTGACAAGTCAAATGAGTGCAGATAAGAGAAAATTGTAATTGTCGTGATCAATACAGAAGACCAGATTAACAGAACAACAGTACTGCAACTGAAAAATACATTTGCTGAGAAATGGTCAAAAACAGGTTCTAAGGATCCCATGCCACCACACAGACAGTTAAAATATATATGTTTACTAGTAAGACTTGGGAGTTTACAACATTCAAACACAAACACACACAAAACAGGACGCAGGATAAAAGACAAGACACAGTCCCAAGCTGGAAGACTCATGCCTGCTCTCCTGTTATGGGATCCAGCACCACTCTGTCAGTCAGCTGGTGATGAGGTTGCCTGAGGGATGGAGGGGATTGAAGAATGGGCAGGAGAGAGAATCTCTACTACTTTACTGCCTGTATTTATGATGTATTTTTATGTAACACTGTATTCAGTACTGTACTGTAATCTCACTGCCAAAGCACAAACTGGAAAATATTTTGATACATCTTTTAAAAATAATACAAAATAACAGAAAAAACAACAATGTATATTTTGTTTATTCTCGTCCCCTGCAAAAATAAACTTGAGTTGATATCATACTTTTTTTCACTCAAAGAACTGAACATAAAATGAAGCTCTGGCTATAAACTCTCAAGGCCATAATAGGGTCCCAGTTTCCATCAGCAGTCATTTGATTCATTTTGGTCAGCATGACCCTGAATCTGGAGGAGAAGTACCTCCTGTAGGCCACCATCAGGCCACCATCAGGGCAACCAGGAGACAGACAGCAAGACTGCAACCACAGTACGGGTCTGTACTGACCCCTGGCACTGGAGAAGGAGGAGCCAAAGGTCAGGCTCATGTCAGGGTTCGAGTTCTGATGTAACAAGGAATCACAGAGGGAGAGAAATTATAATAGAGGTAATTCTTTTCACAATGGAGCAGCATTATATATCAATGTTTTTTCAAGTATTTAACCTTTATTTATCCAGTAAAATTCCCATTGAGGTCAGAAGACCTCTTTCATAAGAGAGACCTGGTATGTGGGCCTCTTTATACTTCACACTTACCAATTGGGTATTACAGAACAGTGATTGCTATGATGGAGAAAGACTGTTTACTATTCGACTCAATGGTAGACTAGCGTGGTACTAGATCTGTTTGTGTGTTTAGCCAACTCTCCTGTTGTGTTCGTTGTCATGTCAAAACCGGTATTTCAGATCAGGGTGTAAATCAAATGGCATGTACTGTATGTATGGAATGGAATGCAGTACTACCTGAAAGCTGGATAAAATGTGTCTCAAGCTTAAGGTAGGCAGGCTTCTAAAAGACTTATCCATTTCCAATGTAGAAATAAAGAGTCATTACAAGTTTAATTAAGTTCCTATTGAGAAAAACTCACTTCTCAAATGTCACTGGGCCTGTCGTGGAAGCAGCTGGAGAGTGAGATGCCAGGTTGTTGACGGCGGGATCAATGTCAGGGTAATAACACAACCTCTTGTCATGACAGAACACTAAACCCCTGTATCCTGTCACCTGGATGAATTAATGAAGGAACGAATTAACAAAAGAATGAACACAATCAGGGTAAAGTGGTTTTACTTCGCTTGGATCATATAGTGATCCAAGCTCATCAAACTCAAAGTTACCTCAATGGCTCTTCCAGCTGGGCAGTCCATCCAATCTGAGCCAAATACCTGTACCTGGTACCTGTTTAGCCCAGTACACCTGTGTCTGTAACTACACCCCACCACAGAGTCACTGACAGAGACAGAGACGTTCTGAGAGAACAAGGAGATGGCCAGAAAAGAAAAGGATGGTTAGCGTTCACTTGCATACACGTTTCACAACACCATGCTGTGTAAGAACATACCTGGTCCCCCGCCGACCCATCACGACTGGACTGCCGACGTAATTCGCCCAATGGTTTTTTTCAACTGGCTCCTCTGTCGCGACCTCCCCTGAATGCCCATTTGCTAGCTTGCTAGCCTGCTAGCCACGGCCCGCAAGCCGTCTAGAGCATATCGGACTGCTAGCTTAAGTGGCCCATCAGACAAATTCTTTGGCCACTATACCTATTTTTGCCATTTGGCCTGGACCCCTTTTATCACTCGGAGCCCTGCTGACTCCACGACGACTGGTCTGCCGAAGAAACAGCACGAAGGGGCTACAACAGACTTCTCCCGTCGCGACGTCCCTCTAAGGCCCTTCTGCTAGCTTGCTAGCTGCTTGAAATGCCGTGTCTCCTGCCCGCCATGCCACTCACTGGACCCCTATGATCACTCGGCTACGCAAGCCTCTCCCCAATGTCAATATGCCTTGTCCATTGTTGTTTTGGTTAGTAATTATTGCCTTATTTCACTGTAGAGCCTCTAGCCCTGCTCAATACTCCTTAGTTAACCCTTTAGTTCCACCTCCCACACATGCAATGACCTCACCTGGTTTGAATGTTTCTAGAGACTATATCTCTCTCATCATCACTCAATGCATATGTTTACCTCCACTGTATTCACATCCTACCATACCTCTGTCTGTACATTATGCCTTGAATCTATTCTACCGTGCCCAGAAACCTGCTCCTTTTACTCTCTGTTCCCGAACGTACTAGACGACCAGTTCTTATAGCCTTTAGCCGTAACCTTATCCTACTCCTCCTCTGTTCCTCTGGTGATGTAGAGGTTAATCCAGGCCCTGCAGTGCCTAGCCCAACTCCCATTCCCCAGGCGCTCTCATTTGTTGACTTCTGTAACCGTAAAAGCCTTGGTTTCATGCATGTTAACATTAGAAGCCTCCTCCTTAAGTTTGTTTTATTCACTGCCTTAGCACACTCTGTCAACCCGGATGTACTAGCCGTGTCTGAATCCTGGCTTAGGAAGACCCCCAAAACCCCTGAAATTTCCATCCCTAACTATAATATTTTCCGACAAGATAGAACTGCCAAAGGGGGCGGAGTTGCAATCTACTGCAGAGATATCCTGCAGAGTTCTGTTTTACTATCCAGGTCTGTGCCCAAACAATTTGAGCTTCTACTTTAAAAAATCCACCTTTCCAGAAAAAGGTCTCTCACTTTTGCCGCTTGCTATAGACCACCTTCTGTGCCCTGGACACCATATGTGAATAGATTTCCCCCTACCTATCTTCAGAGCTAGTGCTGTTAAGTGACCTAAACTGGGACATGCTTAACACCCCGACCATCCTACAATCTAAGCTTGATGCCCTCAATCTCACACAAATGATCAATGAACCTACCCCAAATCCGTAAACACGGGCACCCTCATAGATATCATCCTGACCAACCTGCCCTCCAATTACACCTCTGCTGTTTTCAACCAGGATCTCAGCGATCACTACCTCATTGCCTGCGTCCGTAATGGGTCTGCGGTCAAACGACCACCCCTCATCCCTGTCAAACGCTCCCTAAAACACTTCAGCAAGGAGGCCTTTCTAATCGACCTGGCCCGGGTATCCTGGAAGGATATTGACCTTATTCTGTCAGTAGAGGATGCCTGGTTATTTTTAAGTGCTTTCCTCACCATCTTAAATAAGCATGCCCCATTCAAAAAAAATTGAACCAGGAACAGCTATAGCCCTTCCACTAGATGTCAGCAGTCTTTAGACATAGTTTCAAGGCTTTATCATTGAACAGAACCGAATAGAAGAAGAAATAGTGAAGGGACCACGGATGTCAATAACCTTTCCTGGGTGCGAGACCGTGAGCGCGCTCCTCTTTATTTTCCTTTTATATCGTTTAGGATATCATCCGTGTAAAATGTATTCGTTAATATTCATAAAAGGATACCTAAGGATGCATTATAAATTATGTTTGATTTGTTTGGGCGAAGTTGATAGGTATAATTTGAACGCTTCCTCTTCACTGTACAACGGGCGACTCGACGGTGGATTTTCTGAACATAACGCGCCAACCAAACCTGAGATTTATGGATATAATAAATGACTTTTTCTAACAAAAGAACCATGGATTCTCTTGTTTGGACACTTGGGATGCCCTCAGCAGAAGTTCTTCGAAAGGTAAGTGATTTATTTTAGCTCTTATATGGGTTTTGTGTGACCCGAGCTGGATATGAATTTATGCTGATGCATAAATATGAGAGGTGCTATCCTCAAACAAGCAAATGTTGTGCTTTCGCCGTAAAGCCTTTTTGAAATCGGGTATCCTGGAAGGATATTGACCTTATTCTGTCAGTAGAGGATGCCTGGTTATTTTTTTTAAGTGCTTTCCTCACCATCTTAAATAAGCATGCCCCATTCAATTTTTTTTTAACCAGGAACAGCTATAGCCCTTGGTTCACTCCAGACCTGACTGCCCTTGACCAGCACAAAAACATATTGTGGCGTCGTACTGCATTAGCATTGAATAGCCCCCGCGATATGCAGCTTTTCAGGGAAGTTAGGAACCAATATACACAGGCAGTTAGGAAAGAAAAGGCTAGCTTTTTCAAACAGAAATGTGCATCCTGTAGCACAAACTCCAAAAAGTTCTGTGACACTGTAAAGTCCATGGAGAATAAGAGCACCTCCTCCCAGCTGCCCACTGCACTGAGGCTAGGAAACACTGTTACCACCGTTAAATCTGAGATAATTGAGAATTTCAATAAACATTTTTCTACGGCTGGCCATGCTTTCCACCTGGCTACCCATACCCCAGTCAACAGCCATGCACCACCCACAACAACTTGCCCAAGCCTCCCCCACTTCTCCTTCACCCAAATCCAGATAGCTGATGTTCTGAAAGAGCTGGAAATTCTGGACCCCATGGCTATGCTCTAATTATTTTGCAGATGGACTGGTAAAATGACTTGGGAGCTCAGGGGAATACCAGTGAGTATCACTGGCTATGGTGACAAGTCAAATGAGTGCAGATAAGAGAAAATTGTAATTGTCGTGATCAATACAGAAGACCAGATTAACAGAACAACAGTACTGCAACTGAAAAATACATTTGCTGAGAAATGGTCAAAAACAGGTTCTAAGGATCCCAGGCCACCACACAGACAGTTAAAATATATATGTTTACTAGTAAGACTTGGGAGTTTACAACATTCAAACACAAACACACACAAAACAGGACGCAGGACAAAAGACAAGACACAGTCCCAAGCTGGAAGACTCATGCCTGCTCTCCTGTTATGGGATCCAGCACCACTCTGTCAGTCAGCTGGTGATGAGGTTGCCTGAGGGATTGAAGAATGGGCAGGAGAGAGAATCTCTACTACTTTACTGCCTGTATTTATGATGTATTTTTATGTAACACTGTATTCAGTACTGTACTGTAATCTCACTGCCAAAGCACAAACTGGAAATAATTTTGATACATCTTTTAAAAATAATACAAAATAACAGAAAAAAACAACAATGTATATTTTGTTTATTCTCGTCCCCTGCAAAAATAAACTTGAGTTGATATCATACTTTTTTTCACTCAAACAACTGAATATAAAATGAAGCTCTGGCTATAAACTCTCAAGGCCATAATAGGGTCCCAGTTTCCATCAGCAGTCATTTGATTCATTTTGGTCAGCATGACCCTGAATCTGGAGGAGAAGTACCTCCTGTAGGCCACCATCAGGGCAACCAGGAGACAGACAGCAGCACTGACCCCCAAGACTGCAACCACAGTACGGGTCTGTACTGACCCCTGGCACTGGAGAAGGAGGGGCCAAAAGTCAGGCTCATGTCAGGGTTCGAGTTCTGATGTAACAAGGAATCTCAGAGGGAGAGAAATTATAATAGAGGTCATTCTTTTCACAATGGAGCAGCATTATATATCAATGTTTTTTCAAGTATTTAACCTTTATTTATCCAGTAAAATTCCCATTGAGGTCAGAAGACCTCTTTTATAAGAGAGACCTGGTATGTGGGCCTCTTTATACTTCACACTTACCAATTGGGTATTACAGAACAGTGATTGCTGTGATGGAGAAAGACTGTTTACTATTCGACTCAATGGTAGACTAGCGTGGTACTAGATCTGTTTGTGTGTTTAGCCAACTCTCCTGTTGTGTTCGTTGTCATGTCAAAACCGGTATTTCAGATCAGGGTGTAAATCAAATGGCATGTACTGTATGTATGGAATGGAATGCAGTACTACCTGAAAGCTGGATAAAATGTGTCTCAAGCTTAAGGTAGGCAGGCTTCTAAAAGACTTATTCATAAAGAGTCATTACAAGTTTAATTAAGTTCCTATTGAGAAAAACTCACTTCTCAGATGTCACTGGGCCTGTCGTGGAAGCAGCTGGAGAGTGAGATGCCAGGTTGTTGACGGCGGGATCAATGTCAGGGTAATAACACAACCTCTTGTCAGGACAGAACACTAAACCCCTGTATCCTGTCACCTGGATGAATTAATGAAGGAACGAATTAACAAAAGAATGAACACAATCAGGGTAAAGAAAAGTGGTTTACTTCGCTTGGATCATATAGTGATCCAAGCTCATCAAACTCAAAGTTACCTCAATGGCTCTTCCAGCTGGGCAGTCCATCCAATCTGAGCCAAATACCTGTACCTGGTACCTGTTTAGCCCAGTACACCTGTGTCTGTAACTACACCCCACCACAGAGTCACTGACAGAGACAGAGACGTTCTGAGAGAACAGGGAGATGGCCAGAAAAGAAGGATGGATAGCGTTCACTTGCATACACGTTTCACAAAAACATGCTGTGTAAGAACATACCTGCACACAAAACACACGCATACTTGCCTTACGTTATATGGGCATTGAATTGGTGAAGGTGCCACGTAGGGGAAGAGATACGGATACATTTCTTCCCCAAAGAGAGACATAGATAGATCGCTTGGCCACTATTGACCCAGCAGGCCTCAATGAGGAGTGTTATTTTTCTTCGTTTTTGTAGTAGGTTATAAATAGGGCAACTATTCAGGTAATGACATCATAATGTATTTGTATTGTGTGTCTATCTTTATTTGATTGTCATGTTTCCCCCACTGCTTCCTCTGCTGGGATCTCTTGATCGAGACAATACTGACTGTGAATTTATAATTATGATAATCAAGAGGCTACATTACTTTGTTTTGTCTCTTCATCTGTCAAAAAAACTATTATCAAGACTGTTTTTAATCTGTAGCTTTCCTGTGTTGTATATGGTTATGATGGACGTCTTTCATTGTTATAAACTATCTATGACCCCTACCCCTATAAAGGGTAGTGTTACCAGTAAAGGACCAGGGAAGATTACCAGATGCCTTTATATAAGCTTAACCTGGAATGAACCTGGTGAAATAATGATGACATTGAAAGACTACAGAGCTTAGGTTAGTTAGTATACTGTACTACTGGTGTTGGGAATGTTCTTATTCAGGTGTGAAGTATAGAATCAGAGACAATGGTGTAAAGGCAGAAGAAACGGTTTAATGTGGAAGCATACACCATGTCTGAAGACAGCAGAGGTGACATCAACTTTTATTCCTTCACAGTGCAGTCAGTAAAATCAGCAATGTGGTCATGGTAGCAATTTAAGATAGTGATGTGTGTTACTCAAGGCTAAGGAACATTCCAGACTCTCAAAAAGAGATGACAGAGCTGAGAAACAAGACTCTAACATATAGTTACTGTTATTTAATCGATACTAATCAAAAGTGCTCGTGTCATATTTATTCTCCTTCCAGCAGTCCAACATATACTCTCAAAATGGCACTGTAAAGCAGCAGAACTCTACATTTGTGCTACTCATGCATTGATAGCATTGCTCACTCAATAAGAATTGGGTTGTCACGACTTCCGCCGAAGTCGGTGCCGCTCCTTGTTCGGGTGGTGTTCGGAGGTCGACGTCACCGGTCTTCTAGCCATCACCGATCCTCTTTTCATTTTCCATTTGTTTTGTCTGTGTTTTCCACACCTGGTTTCAATTCCCTCATTACATGTTTTGTATTTAACCCTCTGTTCCCCCTCATGTCTTTGTGTGGGATTGTTCATTGTAGTGCTTGTGCACTTTATGTACTGGTGCGTTACGGGCTATTTTGTGGCCATTTTCTCTCGTGTTGTTTGAACCGTTGGGTTGTTTAATAAACGACTACGTTTATTACCCAGTTTTGCTCTCCTGCGCCTGACTTCTCTGCAACCAGTTACGCAACCCCTACATGGGTAGACATCACAAGTTAGTATCAAATCAAATTGTATTTGTCACATACGCCGAATACAATACTGAATACTGGTATAGATTTTACTAGCTTGCTTACAAGGCCTTCCCAACGATGCAGAGTTTAAAAATGATAATAAATAGAAAAAATTGTAACACGAGGAATTAAAATAAAATACACAAGAATGGAGCTACAGTGGGGCAAAAAAGTATTTAGTCAGCCACCAATTGTGCAAGTTCTCCAACTTAAAAATATGAGAGAGGCCTGTAATTTTCATCATAGGTACACTTCAACTATGACAGACAAAATGAGGAAATCCAGAAAATCACATTGTAGGATTTTTTATGAATTTATTTGCAAATTATGGTGGAAAATAAGTATTTGGTCAATAACAAAAGTTTATCTCAATACTTTGTTATATACCCTTTGTTGGCAATGACAGAGGTCAAACGTTTTCTGTAAGTCTTCACAAGGTTTTCACACACTGTTGCTGGTATTTTGGCCCATTCCTCCATGCAGATCTCCTCTAGAGCAGTGATGTTTTGGGGCTGTCGCTGGGCAACACGGACTTTCAACTCCCTCCCAAAGATTTTCTATGGGGTTGAGATCTGGAGACTGGCTAGGCCACTCCAGGACCTTGAAATGCTTCTTCTGAAGCCACTCCTTCGTTGCCGGGCGGTGTGTTTGGGATCATTGTCATGCTGAAAGACCCAGCCACGTTTCATCTTCAATGCCCTTGCTGATGGAAGGAGGTTTTCACTCAAAATCTCACGATACATGGCCCCATTCATTCTTTCCTTTACACGGATCAGTCAGTCCTGGTCCCTTTGCAGAAAAACAGCCCCAAAGCATGATGTTTCCACCCCCATGCTTCACAGTAGGTATGGTGTTCTTTGGATGCAACTCAGCATTCTTTGTCCTCCAAACACGACGAGTTGAGTTTTTACCAAAAGTTATATTTTGGTTTCATCTGACCATATGACATTCTCCCAATCCTCATCTGGATCATCCAAATGCTCTCTAGCAAACTTCAGACGGGCCTGAACATGTATTGGCTTAAGCAGGGGGACACGTCTGGCACTGCAGGATTTGAGTCCCTGGCGGCGTAGTGTGTTACTGATGGTAGGCTTTGTTACTTTGGTCCCAGCTCTCTGCAGGTCATTCACTAGGTCCCCGTGTGGTTCTGGGATTTTTGCTCACCGTTCTTGTGATCATTTTGACCCCACGGGTGAGATCTTGCGTGGAGCCCCAGATCGAGGAAGATTATCAGTGGTCTTGTATGTCTTCCATTTCCTAATAATTGCTCCCACAGTTGATTTCTTCAAACCAAGCTGCTTACCTATTGCAGATTCAGTCTTCCCAACCTGGTGCAGGTCTACAATTTTGTTTCTGGTGTCCTTTGACAGCTCTTTGGTCTTAGCCATAGTGGAGTTTGGAGTGTGACTGTTTGAGGTTGTGGAAAGGTGTCTTTTATACTGATAACAAGTTCAAACAGGTGCCATTAATACAGGTAACGAGTGGAGGACAGAGGAGCCTCTTAAAGAAGAAGTTACAGGTCTGTGAGAGCCAGAAATCTTGCTTGTTTGTATGTGACCAAATACTTATTTTCCACCATAATTTGCAAATAAATTCATTAAAAATCCTACAATGTGATTTTCTGGATTTCTTTTCCTCATTTTGTCTGTCATAGTTGAAGTGTACCTATGATGACAATTACAGGCCTCTCTCATCTTTTTAAGTGAGAGAACTTGCACAATTGGTGGCTGACTAAATACTTTTTTTGCCCCACTGTATATACAGCGAGTATCAGTACCAGATCAATGTGCAGAGGTACGAGTTACTTTAGGTAGAAGCAGTATGTACATGAAAGCAGGGTAAAGTGACTAGGAATCAGGATAGATAAGAGTGTAAAATAAAGAATAGCAGCAGCAAATGTTTGTGTTGTTTCGGTATGCGTGTGCTATATATGTGTGTGTGTACGTCAGTGGAGACTGGTGGGGGGGAGCTATTGGAGGACGGGCTCATTGTAAAGGCTGGAATGGAATAAATGAACAGTATCAAACACATCAAACATAAGGAAACCACGTTTGACTCCAATCCATTTATTCCATTCCAGCCATTACAATGAGCCTGTCCTCCTCTGGCTTGTGAAAGGGGGATACCTAGTCAGCTGTACAACTAAATGCCTTAATCTGAAAAGTTGCAGTTATTGTGTGAGTGAGTGTGTATATAGTGTGATTATATATGAGTCTAGTGAGTGTGCGTAGGGTCAGTGCAAGATAGGAATCAGGATAGATAGTCCGGGTAACCATTAATTGACTATTTAGCAGTCTTATGGCTATTTAGCAGTCTTATGGCATTGGGGTAAAACATTTCTCAGAGCCTGTTGGTCCGAGAGCTAATGATTCCGTACCATTTGCCAGACAGTAGCAGAGTGAACAGTTTTGGCTTGGGTGGCTGGAGTCTTGACTATTTAGCAGTCTTTCGGGCCTTCCTCTGACATCGCCTAATACAGAGGTCCTGGATGGCAGGGAGCTTGGCCCCAGGGATGTACTGGGATATACCACTTTCTGTAGTGCTTTGCGGTCGGGGGCGTTGCATTTCCCATACCAATCAGTGATGCAGCCAGTCAAGATGCTCTCGATGGTGCAGTGGAAAAAATGTCTGATGATCTGAGGGTCCATGTCAAATCTTTTTAGCCTCCTGAGGGGTAATAGGTGCTGCTGTGCCCTCTTCATGACTGTGCGGGTGTGTGTGGACCATGCTAAGTCCTTATTGATGTGGACACCAAGGAACTTGAAGCTCTCTCAGGGAGTACAGGAGGGGACTAAGCACACACCCCTGATGGGCCCATGGAGGGTCAGCGTGGCGGGATGTTGTTGCCTACCCTCACCACCTGGGGCCGGCCCGTCAGGAAGTCCAAAATCCAGTTGCAAAGGTGTTCAGTTCCAGGGTCTCTAGCTTGGTGATGAGCTTGTTGTTGAATGCTGAGCTGTAGTCTATGAACAGCATTCTCACATAGTTATTTCCCCTCTTGTCCAGGTGAGAGAGGGCAGTGTAAAGTACAATTGACATTGCGTCATCTGTGGATCTGTTGAGAATTGGAGTGGGTCCAGAGTGTCTGGGATGATAATGTTGATGTGTGTCATGACCAGCCTTTCAAAGCACCTACAGATGTGAGTGCTACAGGGCGAAAGTCATTTAGGCAGATTACCTTGGAGATCTGGTCAGCTCATGCTTTGAGAACGCGCCCTGATATTCCGTCTGTGTGATTGTTAACCTGTTTAAACGTTTTGCTCACATCGGCCACGGAGAGAGAGAGATCACACAGTCCTCCAGAAAAACAGGGTCTTTCACGCTAGACACAGTGTTGTATTCCTCGAAGCGTGAATAAAAGGCTTTCAGCTGGATTGGGAGTTCTGCATTACTGGGCTACTCATGGCTGGGTTTCCCTTTGTAATCCGTTATCGTCTGCAAGCCCTGCCACATACGACGAGTGTCGAAGCCGGTGTAATAGGATTCCACCTTCGTACTATATTATCCTTTCGCATGTTTGATGTCTCGTCGGAGGTCATAGCAGGCTTTCTTGTATGTGTCCATGTCCATGTCCTATTCCTTGTAAGCGGTAGCTCTAGCCTTTAGCCCAGAACGGATATTGCCTGTAATCCATGGTTTTTGGTTTGGATACGTTCGTATAGTCACTGTGGGGTTGACATTGTCTGTGCACTTATTGATGAAACCTGCGACTGTTGTGGTAAACTCTTCAATGCTATCGGATGAATCCTGTAACATATTCCAGTCTGTACTAGCAAAACAGTCTTGTAACCTCGCGTCTGCTTCATCCGACCAGTTCCGTACTGCTTTTTTTTGTAAACAGGAAGGAGGAGAATGGAGTTGTGGTCAGAATTGCAGAAGGGAGGATGACGGAGGGCGTTGTATGAGTTTCTGTGGGTAGAATAAAAGTGGTCTAGAGTTTTAGCTCCCCTAGTGGAGCAGGAGATGTGTTGGTAGAAGTGAGGGAGGACGGTTTTAATCTCCTCACGTTACAGTCTCCGCTCGCCAGAAACACTGCCACTGGGTGACAGGTTCTTCTTTGTTTATGGCCCCATACAGTTTGTTGAGTGCAAGAGTTTTGTTGTCTTGTGGGGTTATGTAGACAGCCATGATAATTACGGATAACTCTCTTGGTAGATGAAAGGGTCTTGTCAGGTGTGTTTTTTTGTTCTAGGTGTTGCATTTCTATGTTGGGGTAATGGTTCCCAATTAGAGGCAGCTGTGTGTTGTTACCTCTAATTGGGAACCATATACTGTATATGTTTGTAGTTTTCAGAGGGGTTTTGTGGGTTATTGTTTCTGCATAGCTTGTTGTGTTTTGTAGTTATGTTCAGCATCACGGTCTTCGTTCGTTTTGTTATTTTCCCAGTTACGTTCGTCTTTAATAAAATGTATACTGGAAGCATCGCTGTGTCTTGGTCCATCACTTCAGGAGATCGTGACAGAATAACCCACCATAAGAAGACCAAGCAGCGAGAGACCCGGGAGTTCTGGACTTGGGAGGAGGAATTGTTTAGAGGGGGACCCTGGGCCCAGCCTGGAGAGTATCGCCGTCCAAGAGAGGAGCTGGAAGCAGCGGCAGCGGAGCGGCGCAGGTGTGAGGAATTATACGGAGCATGGAATCCAGACAGAGAGAAGTTTGTTGGAACTCGCCTGGCTAGGAAGCCCGAAAGGCAGCCACAAAAAACTTTTTTTGGGGGGGACACACGGAGAGTTTGGCCGGTTCAGGATGGACTGCTGAGCCAACTCCTCGTGCTCTCTGGAGGGAGCGTCGGAGGGAGTGTCGCACTGGTAAGACGCCGTGCTATGCAGTTTTGCGCACAGTGTCTCCAGTGCGCGTTCACAGCCCGGTCCCGAGAGATTCCAGCTCCACTCATCTGTCAGGGGAGGGTGAGTATGCAGCCTGGAAGAGTGGTGCCGGCTCAGCGCTCCTGGTCTCCGGTGCGCCTCCTTGTACCAGGATATCCTGCACCGGTTCTGCGTACAGTGTCTTCGGTGCGTGTCCAGAGCCCGGTGCGTGAGATTACAGCTCCACTCATCTGTCAGGGGAGGGTGAGTGTGCTGCCTGGAAGAGTGGTGCCGGCTCTGCGCGCTAGGTCTCCAGTAAACCTTTCTGGGACCGAGATATCCTGCACCGGTTCTGCGTGTGGGGTCTCCGGTTCGCATCCACAGCCCAGTGCGTGACATTCCAGCTCCCATCATCCAAGAGGCACGGGTGAGTGAACAGCCGGGGAGAGAAGTACCGGCTCCACGCACCAGGTCCCCTGTACGCTTAGATAGCCCAGTACGTCCAGTCCCTGCTCCACGCACCAGGCCCCCTGTGCGCTCAGAGAGCCAGCACGTCCTGTCCCTGTTCCACGCTCCAGGATCCCTGTGCCCGTCGTGGACTTTGGCACGCCCTGTCCCTGTTCCACGCCCAGGATCCCTGTGCCCGTCGTGGACTCAGCACGTCCTGTCCCTGCTCCACGCATCAGGTCCCCTGTGCGCATCGAGAGCCCGGCACGTCCTGTTCCGGCTCCGCGCACCAGGCCCCTGTGCGCCAGAGAGTCCAGCACGTCCTGTTCGGCTCCGCGCACCAGGCCCCCTGTGCGCTTAGAGAGTCCAGCAAGTCCTGTTCCGGCCACGCGCACCAGGCCCACTGTGCGCTAAGAGAGTCCAGCACGTCGTGTCCCTGCCCCACGCTCCAGGATTCCTGTGCCCGTCGTGGATCCAGCACGGCCCGTTCCTGCTCCCCGCACCAGAGTCCCAGTGCGCATCATGAGCCCGGTACGGCCCGTTCCTGCTCCCCGCACCAGAGTCCCAGTGCGCATCATGAGTCCAGTACGGCCCGTTCCTGCTCCCCGCACCAGAGTCCCAGTACGCGTCATGAGCCCAATACGGCCCGTTCCTGCTCCCCGCACCAGAGTCCCAGTGCGCGTCGTGAGTCCAGTACGGCCCGTTCCTGCCTCCCGCACCAGAGTCCCAGTGCGCGTTATGAGCCCAGTACGGCCCGTTCCTGCTCCTCGCACCAGAGTCCCAGTGCGCGTCATGAGTCCAGTAGGACCTGTTCCTGCTCCCCGCACCAGAGTCCCAGTGCGCGTCGACAGTCCGGAGCCTCCAGAGAAGGTTCCCAGTCCAGAGCCTCCAGAGAAGGTTCCCAGTCCGGAGCCTCCTGAGAAGGTTCCCAGTCCCGAACCTCCAGAGAATGTCTCCAGTACTAAACTAACTGTTCCGGAAAATAGCCCACGGCCTCCGGTGTGGGACCCCGAGCCAGCGCGGCCGGCACCGGAGCCGCCACCTGGGACAAGGAGGCCCACTCCTCAGTAAGGAAAGTAGCTATTGGCTGTCCTAAAAGTCGCTAGAAGTCGCTAAATGACGTCATCACCTAATTTGCATAATTTGCCATGTGCATGTAATTGTGATGGACGCTGTAGGAGAGAGGAATAACGTCGTGGGAGAGACAAAAAGTGAGTAAAAAACACCCTAAATATGTTTAGAACTACAAATGAACTTTCTTCTGTCGATTCTTGTTTTTTTTATGTCACAATTCCAACCCTCCTCCTTTATCGGGCTTGGGACCGGCAACAGTGACCCAAAAGAGACACTGGCGGAGTTACTTTTGTTTTTTAGTTTAGTTTTCTTAATTTGTTTTGGGTTTTAATTTGTTTTGGTTTTACAACAAGTCACAGTAAAACATGAACATTTCTAACCATAACATTTTTTTAATTTTTTTTGTATACAATCTACATTAACAATCTAAATGGACCAAAAAGAGATGATAGAAAAAACTGTCATCGTCATTTTGGTCAAGGCTCTCTATGGCAGGTTCAGCAACTGAGGGAGCTGACTTAAATGAGTAAGCAGCTGATGTGCCAAAAAGCTGCAAAACATTATCAGGCAGCTGGTGCTCATAGCAAGCCTCACCAGACAGCTTCAGTCCATATCGAATGTACAGGATGGAGTTAAGGGTCTGCAAAGACATCCGATTTCTAAGTTTGCTTTTTACCACACTCATCTGGCTGAATACTCTCTCGACTTCAGCATTCGAGTGTGGCAAGGACAACACAGACACAGCAGCCATGGCAAGTTCTTGAAACGGGTTGATATCAGCTGCATCCCTGAACCTCCAAATCCAGAAGCCCAGTGTGTTTTTTGTCTCATTCCATTTACTAAGATGGATGGCACGCCATTGCCCAACAATCTTGTCTATCTCTGCAGGGGAGTTGCCAAGGAGCTTGGCTATTTTTTCTATTTCTCCAGGGCTCTCATTGTGCTTTAGAGTTTCCTCCACATTGAAAACTGACATGTACTGCAATAGTTCGATGTTGTCCGGCAGTCTCACCCTCAACTCATTAGTGAGGGAGATGGTGAAGGCTACACACCGCTTTCGGACATTGTTTTCATCCTCAGGCGCAAGGTGGAGCTCAGCTGCCTTTGACTCAAAAAGGTAACTAAGGTACGGTTTGGGATTGATGTATCCGTCTATTGGCACTTTGAGTACATCAACATTTGCCAGTGGATTCATCATCCTGCTGCTCACAGACTTGATCAGGCTAACCAAGCTGTCAAGTAGCTTAAGAGGATCTACTTGCTCTCCCTCAAAAGCCTTGATGGCCTACTGTACCTCACCCAGCACTGACTTCAAAAAAGTCAGATAAAATATGTTTTGAGGATCACTGTACATGGAGTATAAAACCTCAGCCATGTAGCAGTGTTCACTGGACTTGGTGACTTCGAAATGCAGCCTAAGCTCCTCCCACTGGTCCAAAATGCGTGAAACCGCGGGTTCAATGGAGAGCCAACGTGTGGCACACACCTTGGTTATCTGTAAATGTTTCTCCCCACAGTTGATGGTCTCATATATGGCCTTGTAGGCCTCCCTGCACTTTGGAGGAACTGAAAACCAGTTATAAGTCTCTCGTGCCAAGTACTTCACACTACGGGGGATGGTGTCATTGGAAGCATGACTTACAGAAAGCTGCAGAGAGTGGCACACACAGCGAATAAGAACCAGATATTTGAGGCCATACTCCTCCTTCAGCACTTTATGGACCCCATTGTTAATCCCCATCATAACAGAGGCATTGTCAGTCCCTATCCCCAGGAGTTTTTCTTTTTTAAGACAACACTTCTCGAGGAAAGCCACAACAGCACGGGCTATAGATTTGGGATCTCCTCCCTCCAACTCAACAAGCCCAAGAAATGTTGATACAATTGTCACTAAAGTACCTTATCACAACCCCCAGGTACTTAGAAACACTTCCATCCGTGGACTCATCGAGGAGGAGGCTGAAACGCTGGTCACCCACATCTGCGACCAACTTTTTCAGAAAGTATGGTGCTAGAACACCCTTAATCATTTCTGTGCACTTTGTCCTGTGCATTTTGAAGTGGGTAGCAGAAGTGGAGTCTGAGAAAGCAGCTCTACATGCTTCTCCAATGTGATCACATGCCAGCATGGAACAGTGTTCAGCGATAGCTAATGCCATGGTGGCCTCAGCCTTTCATGCAGAGTAAAAAAATTTTACCATAAATGGCAGCTTGTTTTGGGTGGAACTGTTATAAGGCTTTGCCTTTTGAGTATGTTTTTGAGTTGTCATCTGTTTTTTTTACATCACTAAGTTTGGTATATAAATCAGCCTTACAATAGAGGCAGTATGCCTGTGTATCATCTCCAATAAACGGCTTCAACCAGCCTTTGAATTCAGGGTTTGATTCACACTCCTTTCTGTATTTTTTTAGGGTACAGTTTAGACTGAGACATGATGAGCTAGCCAGCTAGATGTTTAGCTTATGTCACAGAGAGGCACACACACAGTGGACAAGGTGAGTAAGTGACTGAGGCTGTGTGAGTCAAATGCAGTGATTTATTTTTGTGCAGTGATTTATTTTAGACAAAGAACATTTTACATTTACATCCCGCCCTGAATGTAAGCCAGGGCAGGATAAGCCAGCGGCGGCTCATTTGCAGTCTGGACATGGAGGGGTGAACATCTCCTGCTCTGGCTGCAGCTGGTAGGGACTGCTGCAAGAGGACTGGGGTGTGAGTGTTTTGGGACTGGGGTGGGGCCCATGGCAGCACCCGCTGCTCGTTGAGAAGAGTAAGAACGATCCGTGCTTTCATGTCAGAGTCTCCAAAAGTCTCCAAAAACGCAAAATTTGTCGCTAGTCGATATTTTTGAAAATGTGTCGCTAGAGGGGTCTGAATACTCGCTAAATATAGCGACAAAGTCGCTGAGTTGGCAACACTGGCTGATAGCTAGCTAGCTATTGATGTTAGCAAGGCAATTTTAAATAAATTGCACTAATTCGACAAAAAAATAAAGTTCTAAAACCAAGAGAACAATTTATAATACACCACCTCTGTCTCCTGTAATTTGAAAAAAATAATTGAATAATATCCCAAAAATGCTCAACTATCACTCTTTACTCATAACCTAAAATGTCACCAAGCCTCTCAACACATATAACCCCCATAATGCTCTGTGGCACAATCACAATACAACTCACTAGGTTCGTTCTCTGATCCTAATTCTCTGATTGGATGGACAACATGTCAGTTCATACTGCAAAAGCTTTGATTGATTGGAAGACGTCCTCCAGAAGTGGTCATAATTACCATGTATGTCTATGGAAGGGGGTGAGGCCTACGAGCGAGAAGCCCCTGACTGCAGTGTGCAGTTCGGGGCCGGGCCCAATGTGGGCGGAGTCAAACGCATTTAACCCGAACCCTTCCCGTCTCCTTCAAGGTCACCCAAGTTGAGGTTCACGTTGAAGGTACCAACATCAACGAAAGCGAATCTTAATCGAACCTAACCTACATGGATAAAAATATTAACCATGGAAGTAAGTGAGACTGTCATTATGCATAATGAAACAAGCAGGGAGCAGGTCTCGCTCATCGACCTTCCAGCCTGAAGTCCAGCGCGCTATCGACTGTACCGCAAAAGCATTCTCGAGCGGCAGAGTCGATATCCGTGCTTATAAACCCAGGGTCGTTACAGTACTTTGTAATATTTATGTTATACTAGTGCAGTTGTATATTTTTATATAACCAACTACCGCACTGATGTTAGCATAGCGTTAATTAGCACCCCTTTTGCACGTGAGCTAGCTAATTGCTTACAATGAAGGAATCTTATTTGGACATATTTGCCTACTTGAGCAGTAAGCCTCGATTTGATCATTGATTTTCTGTGTTTCATCAATGTATGCCTTGTTATGTTTGGCTGGCTCTAAGTGTATATCGTTGATGCCGACGTCCATTCCCCGAGATACACATAGCGAGTCTACACAGCCTACACATAATGAAATTAAATGCCTATTGCTTATTTTATGCCTTTCTAATTATCATGCCTTTTATGTCTATGCTTATTTTTCTTTGATATATAGAGACACGTAAGTGTGCTATTGGAGGGTGAGAGTCCCAACATAAAAAAATGCTCCAGCAGTCAACTTCATCACTGCCCCTTCTGCACATATAAGGCTGAACAATATATGGTCAACAACCACATCAAAGGTCAACAACCACATCAAAGGTCATGCTTCAGTGAGGCACAGAGGTACTATTTCTTTCTTTGTTTATTTAATATATTTGACGTTCACGTTTTTTAGATTTGCCCTATTTTTTCAGTTACATCAGTGTATTTAATTACATTTTATAACTTCTATACTGTTATTCCTCTCTTTCAGAGTTCACAGTCAGAAAGTGTGGCTTCAGTTGTAGAAATGTGACACACTTTCGTTGTTGCTATTGCACAATAATCAACAGAACACAGTTTCTGAAGCACTTGACATACCATCAGATTCCAAGGTTTTTTGGGATACCCATCCGATTGTGTGATTTTCTTTTTCAGAGGAAAACATGCAGCAAATTAGGCGATGGTGGTGCCTAGTTCTCCTGCAGAACTTTCCCTTGCCATAAGTCTTGAACATTATAAAAACGTTTCATTTGCATCCTTAAAATCACTTGTTTCACTGTAGACAGACTGACCTGAATATATTTTCATATTGAATGTATGTAATTTATGTCATTCACTCACTAAGGTCTGAAGAAGAGAGGTTGAAAGATCGAAAAATGCGGCGAAAAACAACACACACTACAGGTTAAAGGTGTCATATGATGAGTGGTATAGTCAGGGAGCGGCAGCAGTGGTGTCGGTTTTGGAGACTCATGCGTGCCCAAAGTAAAATGCCTGCCACTCAGGCCCAGAAACTAGGATGTGCACATAATTAGTACTATTGGATAAAAATGACTCTGAAGTTTCTAAAACTGTTAAAATAATGTCTGTGAGTATAACAGAACTGATATGTCAGGCGAAAACCCGAGGAATTTCTGTCCGGAAAAATGTTTTTTGTAACATGCCCTGTTTTTCAATGGTTGTCTATGGGATTTGCTGTGATCTAGGACCCAGGTTGCAGTAACTATGGCTTCCACTAGATGTCAACAGTCTTTAGACAAGGTTTCTACCTTGAATAACAGCCTTATAGAAGAAGATTATGTAAGTGCAGGGAGGAAGTGGATTTTGTGTTTTGCGCGTGAGACCATGAGCGCGCACCTCGGTTTTTTACTTTACTATCGTTCAGGTTATTATCTGTGTGAAATATTATAGTTAATATACATAAAAGTGTACCTAAGGATACGTTATAAACAATGTTTGATTTGTTTGGACAAAGTTGATAGGTATAATTTGAACGCTTTCTCTTCCCTGTACAATGGGCGAGTGGACGGTGGATTTTCTGAACATAACGCGCCAACCAAACAGATATTTATGGACACATAGAACAACACAGAGTTACACATGGAATAAACAAAACATACAGTCAGTGGTATTGTGAAAGTGGGGTGTAATTTGACTTGATCACCCAATGAGGCACTACTTTTAATATTTATTCTTCCTTTTTCTTCAAGGAAGCAGATGTTCTTCTAAGAGACACCCTAGAGGCAGCACTATGGTGCGAACGCCAAACATTTAAAGGCACCGTTTCCCTCCCTAGTGTAATTGGGATGGACGGGGAAGACCGCATTACAACCCTTAATATGATGGCCTGGATGAAGAGGAAAATATTCTCCTCAAGGAACCATTCCTGTTCTTGTTACAGAGAGATTATGAGATGTTCTATGTGGAGGCAGTTGACAACAAGAAAATGACTGTCTTTGCCTCTTTTGAGGAGCAAGAGCTTTTCTCTCTTCTTTTGTTCCGCTGGCTCCCGTCTCAAAGGAACAGGAAGGAGTAGAGAGTTGAGAGTCACTGAGTGAACTTTTGTGGTCGTTTCCATGGTTCATCTGACAATCTGGAGAATCCACTTAGAAACAGGGAAAATGACCGAGTGACAGAAGTAAGTAACACAGGTTCACTGTGATTTATCAAATAGAGGAATGTTTGACCTTATGGAGAAGTAGAATCACATGAATGACATGGATAAATAGAACCACATAGATAAAAAAAAGATAATTCACAATTGTTAACTTACATTTCCTGTACATAAGCAGGTACGCACTCTGGGACCTACAGTAATGGAATAATAATGAGTTACTTCAAGGCCTTCCTAATATGACAATTACACTTCATTAAACGGACACAAGTTTGCAAATAAAGCGCACCCACATCTATATTTACCTAAAACTCTCAACTTGTTCAAATGGTTTTGAATTGAGCTGTAAGAGAGGAGCAGCAGTGTCAACTATAACTAGGGATGGTATGCATGTTGAGGAAATAGAAGGGTGGTATATACTAGATTTCAAAAAGTTAAGTATCCCTTACCTGTCTGACGTAGCTGTCATCAAACACATACCAGTTGTGATCATCATAGGGCTTGATTCTAGCAGTGTAATGTCCCCCTCTTAGACTTCCCACATGGTCCACAACTGCATAGAGTTCATAGTCACAGTTCTGTTCAAAGACATTGGATAAATCAAAAGGTCTGTCATGAAAAGAAAAATACCGCCATAATTTAAATTTACAAAGCTGTTTTCGGTAGGGACGGGTGAAGGACCAATGAGAATGAGAGAATACGTAACCCTCTGTTTTCCTTTTAGTGTGCTACTGCCTGAATACAAATGTGTCGCCTATATGAGAAAAATGTTATAAAAGCACCTGTCCTATTAAGAAAGTCTCTAAATACCTTTGTCCGTAACGTGTGAGGAACATCAACACAGCAGTCATTTTTGGCATATGACATCCTGCGGTAGTCAAACTCAAACCTCTTGAGGAGCAGAGTCAGAATCTCTGGGGGATGTTCCATCTTACATGCCTGGAGACACAAAACAAACACACACTATCAGTAAAGCCATTACCTTCCATAGTCTAAAGCGTGTTATCTTTTTGAGAAGCTTTTGGTACCATTATCGATTAAGCATATTGATATTATTGAATATTCTCAACATCACAACTCACAATGGTTGAATCAGTTTTCTCATTGCATTGGTCACAATACATCCCACTGACTGTTGAAGACTTGAAAAACTCCTTAAAACCTTCCCTCTGTAAACACACACACACACACACACACACCGTTTACAAACAATCCTTCCCTGCTCCATCAAAACCTTTGGAAATGACTAAAATACTTGAAGAATATTTTCCCTACCACACTGTAGGTTTTGTTAGATTCTGATGGATTTTCCATTGAGAGTGGCAGAGTCCAGAACGGACCAGTTTCATCACTGGTCACATGACCTTCTGAACATCTCATAGTGTGTCTCAAATGTCCTTTGAAGATCTAAATGCAGAAATATGCCAGATAATAATATATAAGTCTTGTCATGTCAAATATTGTATTTATAACATGTTCAGTTGCAGGTTTTTTCTAATAACATATCTGTATAAATAATACATAATACTGTACCTTAGACACATAAGGATTGACCATGCTTAAAATATTCTCAAAATATTCAGCAGCATCCCGTTGCTCGTATACTGATTGGTAAAAACAAAAAGTCAAAACATTCCTAGGTTATAATGGTTATAATGCAAAGGATATACTTTTCATTTATATAAACTAATATAATTAAAAATTGTTTACTAATATATATTTTTACTAATATTATTTATAATTTCATTAATTCAAATGTATGTATATAGTTTATCCTTTTACTGCAGTGGGCTAAATCAGGGTCACATACAGTGTTTCTTGGTAGTCTTAAACAAATCTACTTTGAAACAAAAGTTTTCACCTCACACTGGGCTTAAAAAAAGAAGACACCTGTACCATGTCAGATATAGAATTGAAATGTATAAAATGTTTTGTTTGCATCCCAATATTATACTTTTTATACATTGCAGAAGACAGAAAAATATATACAGTGAAAGTATTCAGACCTCTTGACTTTTTCCACATTTTGTTACGTTACAGCCTTATTCTAAAATAATGACAAAGCAAAAATTGGTTTTAGACATTTTTGCAAAATTGTTAAAGATAACAAACTGAAATAACACATTTACGTAAGTATTCAGACTATTTACTCAGTACTTTGTTGATGCACCTTTGGTAACGATTACAGCCTCAAGTCTTCTTGGATATGACGCTACAAGCTTGGCACACCTGTATTTGGGGAGTTTCTCCCATTCTTCTCTACAGATTCTCTCAAGCTCTGTCAGGTTGGATGGGGAGCGCCGCTGCAGAGCTATTTTCAGATCTCTCCAGAGATGTTCAATCTGGGTTCAAGTCCGGGCTCTGGCTGGGCCGCTCAAGGACATTCAGAGACTTGTCCCAAAGCCACTCTTGTGCTGTCTTGGCTGTGTGCTTAGGGTTGTTGTCCTGTTGGAAGGTGAACCTTCGCCCCAGTCTGAGGTCCTGAGTGCTCTAGACCAGGTTTTCATCAAGGATCTCTCTGTACTTTGCTCCATTAAACTTTCCCTCAATCTTGACTAGTCTCCCAGTCCCTGTCACTGAAAAACATCCCCACAGCATGATGCTGCCACCACCATGCGTCACCATAGGGATGGTTCCAGGTTTCCTCCAGACGCGACGCTTGGCATTCAGGCCAAAGAGTTCAATCTCGGTTTCATCTTTTGGTCTGAGAGTCCTTTAGGTGCCTTTTGGCGAACTCCAAGAGGGCTGTCATGTGCCTTTTACTGAGCAGTTGCTTCCGTCTGGCCACTCTACCATAAAGGCCTGATTAGTGGAGTGCTGCAGAGATGGTTGTCCTTCTGGAAGATTCTCCCATCTCCACAGACGAACTCTGGAGCTGTCAGAGTGACCATTGGGTTCTTGGTCACATCCCTGAACAAGGCCCTTCTCCCCAGATTGCTCAGTTTGGCTGGCTGGCCAGCTCTAGGAAGAGTCTTGGTGGTTCCAAAGAACACAGTGTCTTGGTGCCACTATGTTATTGGGGACCTTCAATGCTGCAGACCTTTTTTGGCACCCTTCCCCAGATCTGTGCCTCGACACAATCCTAAGGACAATATTTTAGACCTCATGGCTTGGTTTTTGCTCTGACATGCGCTGTCAACTGTGGGACCTTATATAGACAGGTCAGCTGTAAGACCTTATATAGACTCCAATCAAGTTGTAGAAACATCTCAAGGATGGTCAATGGAAACAGGATGCACCTGAGCTCAATTTCGAGTCTGAATACTTATGTAAATAAGGTATTTCTGTTTTCAATTTTTAATACATTAGCAAAAAAACTGTAAACCTGTTTTTGCTTTGTCATTATTGAGTATTGTGTGTAGATTAAGGAGACACATTTTTATTTAATCAATTTTAGAATAAGGCTGTAACGTAACAAAATGTGGAAAAGGGGAAGGGGTCTTGAATACTTTCTGAATGCACTGTATATATATTTATCATAGAAACACCAGATTTTAAGCGTTTTATTTTTTAAATAATGTTTATTAATTATGGAATTATAAAAAATATTAGTAACATTCCACCCATAACGTCACTAGGTCATTTGACTGCAGGACAGGTCTACTATACTTTAAAAAAATTATAATGCTATTAGAGCACTTGTATATTTATCAAAGTTACTTAAAATATGTATTCTTTCTCAGCAGGATATCAACAGCAAACTCACCATTTCCAATGCCCAGTATGGATATGATGTACTTGGTGTGAGTTTCACTTGTCTTTAAAGTCTTAAATAGGCTTTTCAGGTGAAAATCAACAGTCTTTTGATCTTGACCACTGTGACTGTAGAGATAGATGTGAAATCTATATTTTCTCTTATTGCATATTATTATAGTTTAATATATTGATTTTAGATTGTAATCATTGTGTTAAGTGGGACTCAATCAGAAAATATAAATACCCAAACCTTTCCACAGCCTCTTTGAAGTCCTTAGTCATGAAGAGGACCTGCAGAACACTGTTCAAATAACAGGTTGCTCCGTGATTAACTAAGCCATTGTAGTCTAAAATAAAGAAAGAATAAGGAATTAGTGTAATACCATAACTAATCCACTTCAGCGTGTCAGCATGTAGACCTATAATGGCTCGATCTTGAGACAGAAACGTACTTATTTCTTACCAAATATGAGGTCAAGTCTCATTTTAAACCTCTCCACAATGCCTTTGTCGCATCCTTTTTTCTTTGGATGATTTTCCTTGGAACTCATTTTTTCATTTCTGAATAATCTCCAGAAAACTTTCCAAAAATGTTCTGTTACTGAGAAAACATTAAAGCCATAATCTGTTAGACTGAAATGTATATACCCCTTGATTTGGAAAAATATATTTAGGCCTACTTTATTGTAACAACACTATGCCAATTGTAACTTTGTAACAACAATTATATAACAACAACAATAACCATAATAACCACATTATTATCATTATTATTATCAGGCTAAATCATTTATGAAATAACCATGAGAATGTCGTAGCGTATCTGGGATACTAGGCTACTTACTATGGATTCAATTCCAAATATTTGAAGATTCGCCAGAACAATATGCATAGATGAATGAATAACCTACATGAATAGTAGCTTCAGCAGGCCTGAAATAAAGCCTGGAAACAGACAGCAGGCGTCTTACAATACCTATATACCGGTATGATTACATGACTTGATTACTCCGTTAGATTCATGTACATTTTAGGACTGTAATAACACTCAAAAAAACCTGTAGCCTACCAACAACATACCGATTTCACCGATTTTTCAGCGTCGAGAAAGAAAAGTACGACATATTTGTTTTTCAAAATTTCAGTTTCGATTTAGATTCACGTTACCTCATTTGAAATCTACAGCAATACGTATATGTGGCCAGATGTGGCGTCTTCCATAAGAGCAACCAAAGAAATTGGTTGTTATTAATAGTGTATATCCCCCAAACAGATCCTATTATTAAATTAGTATTCCAATTCCTAATTCTTTGACCCCCCTCTCTCTCACACACAGGCATATATATTTTTATGAAGCACAACGTTTAGGTCAAATAAAATGTCTAGGAGATTATAGATCTTCCTTCTGGATCCCATATAAGGAGAACAGGCATGATTATTCCAGCTGCTTGTCTGTATGGTACTCATACTGTTCCCTAAATAAAAAGGTGAGGATGGTAGAACACATCAAAGGATAGCTTCACATATCAGCATTAGTTCATTTTAATTGATTTCACATTCATTGTGCACATTTCCCTCTCATCAAATTATACTCAATAGAATTGTAGTTATTTGTTCAGTGTCTAACCAGCTGGCCAACAGTCAATTCTCAGTGTGTGTGTTTGTGTGTGTGGTAGTTTTAACTGCCTACCTGAGCTCTGGGGTACTTTCTCAGTAATGAGTTTCAGCTGCAGCACTATCAATAATGTTAATCTCTTGTTCTGTATTACTCACATCAATATGTTATGCATTTTTTTATTTTACCTTTATTTAACTAGGCAAGTCAGTAAAGAACAAATTCTTATTTACAATGACGGCCTACACCGGACAACGCTGGGCCATTTGTGCGCTACCCTATGGGACTCCCAATCACGTCCGGTTGTGATAGCTAGGTTAGGTTTAGGGTTTAGGGTTAGGTTAAAGGGTTAAGGTTAGGCATAGGGGAAGGGTTAGCTTAAACGGTTAGGGTTAGCTAAAAGGGTTAAGGTTAGGGAAGGGTTAGCTAACATGCTAAGTAGTTGCAAAGTAGCAAGTTGTCCATGATGAGATTCAAGCTCGCAAACTTAGGGTTGTTAGAAGTTTGTGTTTTTGCCTTAAGCAAGCATCTGTCTTCTGTGACCATACCAAATGTAACATGTCATACTCATTTGAGTGTCCCGGATTTTGATTTACTATGTTACATCTAGTCTATGTGACCAGGTGTCAACAAGATGGGACTGAAATATGGACTGAAATATAGGGAATATCCCCTCCAATATTCAGAACAGATCGACCCCCCCCATAATTAGTTTAATATTTTATAAAAATGGTGGGGACGTATGCCGGTTAAATGAAAAATAATAATGTGAGTAGATTTCTGATTGGCCAGCTCATTCTCCTTAGGAGGATGACATCATCAAGTTTGAGATGGGTTTTGGAATTATTTTTCTCCAATGTATCCTTTGGCCAGGAGTATAGGATAGGATGAATCAACAACATTATTTGGATATGAGTTAACAGAATGTGAACCTTTAAAGTTTATATTTTCACTGGACAGCTAACTTTAAAACTGCAGCATTTTCTCTCATCCTCATGGCAAAATGTGAAGAACAGCATGATATAAGCTATAAAACAGCACATTTTATCTGCAAATGTCAAAATGTGTAGAATTGCAGGAAATGCATTTTAAAATGTCAAAAGAATTCCGGGGGAGGGGCCCATTGAATCCCCGTCTTCTGTTCGTCCCCTCAATATCTACACCACTATTTCACCCATGAAACACACTATTATCACACCTCTAGAAGAAGACCCATTAACAGAGTATTTTTCTAGCTGTCTTTTTGAGAAACATTTGGTACAATTATTGAGTTAGGATATTGATTGAGTATTATAAATATCATAACTCACAAAGATTGCATCTGTTTTTCTGATTGCAGTAGTCACTGAACGGGAAGGTGGCGTACACTTTTAGAGAAAAAGGTGCTACAGTATCTAGAACCTAAAAAGGTTATTCGGCTGTCCCCATAAGATAATCCTTTCAAGAACCCTTTTTGGTTCCAGGTAGAATCTTTTGGGGTTTCACGTAGAACCCTTTCCTTAGAGGGTTCTACATGGAACCCAAGAGGGTGCTCCTATGGGGACAACTGAAGAACCCTTTTTTCTAAGACTGTAACTTAAAGGGGTATGTTGAGCCAACCTTGTTTTTTTTGTAACCATAAAAAGGAAGAAGTCATCATTTCATGGAGTCTATGAGGGAAGAAACCACATGGAAAAAGTGGTAAGTAAACAAGCTCCAAAAAAGGTATATTCACCAAGTCAAATAATTTATTTTGTTAAAGGTTTCAAGATGCTTCTACACTATATATACAACAGTATGTGGACACCCCTTCAAATTAGTGGATTCGGCTAGTTCAGCCACATTCGTTGCTGACAGGTGTATAAATCCAGCTCACAGACATGCAATCACCATAGACAAACATTGACAGTAGAATGGCTTTACTGAAGAACTCAGAGACTTTCAACGTGGAACCGTCATAGGATGCCATCTTTCCAACAAGTCTGTTCGTCCTGCTATAGTTGACCCGGTCAACTGTAAGTGCTGTTATTGTAAAGTGGAAACGTCTAGGAGCAACAACGGCTCAGCCGCGAAGTTGTAGGCCACAGAAGCTCACCAAACGGAACGGCCAAGTGCTGAAGCGAGTAGCGTGTAAATATCGTCTGTCCTCGGTTGCAACACTCACTAACGAGTTCCAAATTGCCTCTGGAAGCAATGTCAGCACAATAACTGTTCGTTGTGAGCTTCATGAAATGGGTTTCCATGGCCGAGCAGCCGGACACAAGCTAAGATCACCATGCGCAATGCCAAGCGTCGGCTGGAGTGGTGTAAGGCTCGATGCCATTGGACTCTGGAGCAGTGGAAACGCGTTCTCTGGAGTGATGGATCACGCTTCACCATCTGGCTGTCCGACGGACTAATCTGGGTTTGGCGGATGCCAGGAGAACGCTACCTGCCCCAATGCATAGTGCCAGCTGTAAAGTTTGGTGGAGGAGAAATGGGGCTGTTTTTCATGGTGTCGGGCTAGGCCCCTTAGTTCCAGTGAAGGGAAATCTTAACGCTACAGCGTACAATGACATTCTTGACGATTCTGTGCTTCCAACTTCTTGGCAACAGTTTTGGGAAGGCCCTTTCCTGATTCAGCATGACAATGCCCCTGTGCACAAAGCAAGGTTCATATTGAAATGGTTTGTTGAGATTGGTGTGGAAGAACTTGACTGTCCTGCATAGAGCCCTGACCTCAACCGCATCGAACCCCTTTGGGATGAATTGGAACGTACAGGGCCTGGCTTGTTAAAAGTGTTGTTGTTTTTTTAAGTCACAAGTGTTTGTTAGGTGTTAAGCCAGTTAAAAGATGCTTAAAATTGTTGTGTTTTTGTGTTGAATTGTGTTGGGGAAATAAAGATAGACATGGTTTTAAAAAGGTTATGGTAATATTTATTCAGTAGACATTTGTAGGCGGCTTAACTTACCCGAGGCTCAACTTCCATACCCGGGGTAAATTGTGCCAAAAGACTACTTTTTTTTGGACAAACTATGTTTTCAAACGGTAATGTTTACATTAATTCTGATTATTTCCAAGGAATACACTGAGTATACAAAACATTATGAACACGTGCTCTTTCCAAAACCTACCTGACCAGGTGAATCCAGGAAAACTATGACTGTAAGTATTTTTTTTCTGATCTTTCACGGAAATTTGAGGCACACTGCCACCTGTTCTATATCTGACCAGCATGTCAACAGTGATGAAGTCGGTCCATTTTGGACTGTGCCACTCTCAATGGAAGATAACAACTACTACAGTGTGGTAGGGAAACGCCTAACTCACCTATTATAGCAACTCTCACACGTACAGGGCTATCTAATACTTCAAATAGCATGTAGTATGCAATGTGTCTTATGGAATTTAATTAACAGCATAGTTGTGCATGTATGTATTTACTGTATTTTGGAATAGGGGGACAAATAAAATGTTGCCTCATTGTAAGATAATGATATAATTTGATATGATGTGACAAATTGGTTGAGGCAATATGTTGGAGGTGCAAGATCAAATGTTTGTTTTTTCAGAGGGCTGGTTTTTGAGGACTTTTTCAAGCCTTCAACTGACAGTGGTGACAGTCAGATTTTTTTTTTTTCCGAGAGCATTTTTTTACATTCAGCATCACTCCGTCAAGGGAAATATAGTATTCCTTCTAACAAAGATATCTACATACATATAGACTGAGTGTACAAAACATTAAGAACACCTTCCTATTATTGAGTTGCACCTCCCCTTTTTCCCTCAATTCGTCGGGGCATGGACTATACAAGGTGTCGAAAGCGTTCCATAGGGATGCTTGTTGACTCCAATGCTCCCCAGAGTTTTGTCAAGTTGTCTGGATGTCCTTTGGGCAGTGGACCATTCTTGATACATCCAGGAAACTGTTGAGCATGAAAAACCCAGCAGCGTTACAGTTTTTGACACACTCAAACCGGTGCGCCTGGCACCTAAAACTATACTCTGTTCAAAGACACTTAAATCTTTTGTCTTGCCCATTCACCCTCTGAATGACACATAAACAATCCATGTCTCAATTGTCTTAGGCTAAAGAAGGATTTTTAAGCCTTGTCTCCTCCCCTTCATCTACACTGATCAATGAGGGATCATAGTTTTCACCTGGATTCACCTATGTCATGGACAGAACAGGTGTTCCTAATGTTTTGTACACTCAGTGTACACATCCTTATGTGATTTTGTGTGTGTGTATATAGGATATAGGTACATGTCTCACAAACCCCAATGCTTTTATATGTGTGTAAATGTCCATGTATTTCAGTTGAATGACTGCCATGTGGAACTCATAAAGTAAAGTAGTTCTATGTCAACTTAAACTGTATAATAGGCCTACCTGTGTTCACGTTCTCTTTTTGATAGTAGTATTGGTTGTTCCAAAAGGGATCCATCATGTCTAAATAATCCATACCATCATCTAATTGAAAATATCTGTTGATGTGAAAACGTGCCCTTCAAATTCACTTCCTGAAGGTTTACAATATCGACGTGTTCACTTATAGAAATATTTGATGAATAAATCAACGGACACAAGTCAAACAGCTCTCCTTGGAAACAGCGACTTTGAGAGTGATCTGTTCTGGGTGTTTCTTTTGCAATTTGTACAGATGTTGTGTATTAATTTGATCACTCTTGTGTTGCTTAGAAATTTCCTGCATGGCAGGAAATTGAGAAGAGCTTTGTTTATATTAACAGTATTCCACTTTTCATGTAGCCTCATTTTGACCAGCTAATAGCCTAACCACCGATCAAACGATATTATGGACTAAACGTTCAAATCCTGTTGCTGCAGAATTATTTTGCTGCGACAGTACAGGTCCAATTAAGATCCTATATATTTTCACAGTAAGGTAGCTAAATAGTTTAGTAAAATTGAAGTTTAGGCCTCTACCAATTATTATATATATTTTTTAAAGAATGAATGAATAAAATCGGCAGTTGGCAACCCATTACAATAATTCACTGTGATAATTCAGTGATAATTCTTCTTCAGGTGTTCTCTGCATAAAGAGTGTAAAAAAAGTCTGATAAAATCAATACATAATAGTAATTAAGGTTATCCAAACTATAATCCTTGAATAGTGTTGTTGGTGTGCTTTAGGTCTATGGTTATTTGTTTTCAGCTCTGAAGAAAACAGCATATTGCAGCTGTTATATCTCCTATAAATCAAAAGTGATGTTAAGTAACTCCTGTCAGTCGCTAAAACGGTGTAGCTGTTTAGCCATCTAAAGGTGTAGCCTAATCTGCAGTATTTAGGCTACTGCTGTTCTATCACTGTTTTGATACTTAGTCATAGTGTGAACGCGGCAATCATTCATATCACACCATACAAGTCCCTGTTTTGAAAACAGAATATATTTACTGTTGCTATAGCCTACTACTTAATTTATAATGAAAGCAGTGGTGAAAGATATGAAAGCTCAAGTTTCATGCACTGTATTTGTTTGCTCAGATGTGCTGGCCTAGTTTTTTGGTATGTCTCAGTCATTTAGCATATAATGGAATGTTTGTCAATTATCAGTTCATCTCTACACAGGATATGGACTGTTGGGGGCTAATACAGTAAAACATTATGTCACTGGGACTTTTTACTGGTACAAATATTTATCAGATACTTTTGTACTCAGACAATAAGAGATTTATTGGGACTTAAAAAGATTGGCATACAATCTTCCATTATTATTGACCACAAAAGTTGAAGTGTGTTTCTTTGTGAGTATAGTTTATTAATATAGAAGCACAGAAACATGATATTAATGAGATTACAAACATATATTTGATTAACTATTGATATTCATGACATGTTTTGCTGCCATGCTATGTTGTCTTAGGTCTGTCTTTAAGTAGTGTTGTGTTGTCTCTCGTGTCGTGATGAATGTGTTGTCCTATATTTTTATTTTATTTCTTTATTTTTAATCCCAGCCCCCGTCCCCACAGGAGGCCTTTTGCCTTTTGGTAGGTCCTCATTGTATATAAGAATTTGATACACAAAAGGATGAAGGTTTGGTTGTTCACAAATTCATGAGCCCAACGATTGTTATAGAATCCCAACATTCTCCATTGTGGCTCAAAATGATCAGAGCAAGGGTGATTTGTAGAGTGTTTGTAAATAGTATTGTTTGTTATTGGTGTGGCAACTTGGAGACCAGGTAATTAGCACTACTTCTCTTCGATGTGTTTTAATGTGTGTGGGTGTAGCACATTATAAATAAGGACAAAAGAGGTCGAATTGAACGTTAAAATAGGTCAACTCATAGGAAAGAGAACATGCGCCAACCAGGGACATTCCAGTTACACCTGTATATGGCAGGTTTAGTCAATCACATGATCAGAAATGACCTGTCTCTGTTTTTATATGTTCCCATTTTGTGACCTATTGCCATGGTGATAGTCAAAGGAATGAGATCCCAGGTCAGTGATCCAAAGTTAATGCCATTGACCTTATTTAATTATCAAAACCGGTGCACACTATAGCTCTGTTTGAATCTGTATACCCAACACAAGCACAATGCCAAGCCATGCCAGCTTGGTGAAATTTGAAGAGCAATTTATCACAGCTGTCTCACTAATGCTTGTTTGGTTCAATTGAGCATATAGTCAAAGTTCATTACTTAGATAGAACCATTGTCATGATTTCCATTCTATTTATTAGTATCAACTTCATCTTCAAGGTAACCGTTTCTCTTTCCCACTGGGTTCTTCTTATTCTCCCTTATTCTCTCTCTTTGAGCTTTTCTTTATTTCCTCTTCTCCTCTTTTCATTATCCTTTTTCATTTCTTCCTCTCTTCTCTTTGTCTTTTGTTCTTCCTTTTTCATTTCTTCCTCTCTTCTCTTTTTCTCATTTTTCTTTTTAAATTCCTCCTCTTTTTTATTTTCCATTTCTTTCTTTCTATTTGCCACGTCCTTCTTTTTGTCTTTCCTGCTCTTCTCCAATTCCCTTTTCTTATTTTTGCCATGCTCGCTGATCTTTTTCCCTCCCTTTCTATTTCCCTTGAAGCAAAAACATGTTGTTGTCTCCTCTGGGATGTCTGTCAGTCTGTTCTGAAACATATTAACGGAACTGGGAGATTTACTGTGGTTAGTTTGACTCATCGTTGTCACATCCCAATCCTCTCCTAACTTTGCCACTTCGACCTGGATTGTCTTTAGCTCACCACCATTTATTTTTGCCATTCTATCATCCCCAGTGTCATCTATTATTTGACCTGGCTTTGTCTTTTCTGCACCATCTCTATTCCTCTTTCTCTCATTATTATCTCCATCTCTGTCCGTCACAACCACATCCTTTCTACTCATCACAGCATCACCCTCTGTTCCATTTTCCAAGACATTATCTCTTTGATTCTGTCCACTATCCTCTTTTTCTTCCAGTTCTCCTTTTACACCATGATACTTTCCTGTCATACCATGACCGTCTTCCCTGCTCCGTTCATCATTCATTTGCATCTCAACATTGGCCACTTCAGCTTCACGTTCTTTTTGTCCAACAACATCATCCTCTCCGTTCTGTTCTTTCTCTCCATTAAAATCGTTCTCTTTATCATCATTAGCAGCAACATTATCCTCTCCACTCAGATCTTTTATGTTCATCTGTCTCATCATATCAACAACCTTTCCATCATCATTCTGTCTTTCCTCTGGGACAACTTCTGTTCTCCCTACCAAGTCAACTGGATTGATAGATTGATTAGATTGAACTTTTCTCTCTTCTTCTTCTCTTGTTCCGCTGCCTCCCGTCTCAAAGGAACAGGAAGGAGTAGAGAGTTGAGAGTCACTGAGAGAACATTTGCGATCGGTTCCATGGTTCATCTGACGGTCTGGAGAATCCACTTAGAAACAGAGGGAAAATGCCAGAGTGACAGAAGTAAGACAGGTTCACTGTGATTTATCAAATAGAGGAATGTTTGACCTTATGGAGAAGTAGAATCACATGAATGACATGGATAAATAGAACCACATAGATAAAAAAAGATAATTCACATTTGTTAACTTACATTTTCTGTACATAAGCAGGTACGCATTCTGGGACCTACAGTAATGGAATAATAATTAGTTACTTCAAGGCCTTCCTAATTTGACAATTATACTTCATTAAATGGACACAAGTTTACAAATAAAGCGCACCCACATCTATATTTACCTAAAACTCTCAACTTGTTCAAATGGTTTTGAATTGAGCTGTAAGAGAGGAGCAGCAGTGTTCAACTATAACTAGGGATGGTATGCATGTTGAGGAAATAGCAGGGTGGTATATACTAGATTTCAAAAAGTTAAGTGTCCCTTACCTGTCTGACGTAGCTGTCATCAAACACATACCAGTTGTGATCATCATAGGGCTTGATTCTAGCAGTGTAATGTCCCCCTCTTAGACTTCCCACATGGTCCACAACTGCATAGAGTTCATAGTCACAGTTCTGTTCAAAGACATTGGATAAATCAAAAGGTCTGTCATGAACAGGAAAACCCGTGAGCTTTAACAGATAGGGCCAAAAGTAGGGAAAGGTTCAGAGAGGAGGGCTATAAAGTAATACACTGAAAACACATATTGCAATCTTACTCTATTGTTAAAGGCAATTAACTGAACCAAGTTTTACAACTTAAAGTGTTTTATAACAAAATAACCTGTTCAAGGAAGAATGTTTTATAGTTACCTTTGTCTGTAACCTTCGAGGCACCTCCACACAGCTCTCAATTTTGACATATGACATCCTGTTGTAGTCAAACTCAAACCTCTTGAGGAGCAGAGTCAGAATCTCTGGGGGATGTTCCATCTTACATTCCTGGAGACACAAAACACACTATTATCACACCACTAGAAGAAGACCCAGTAACAGTATTTTTCAGTGTTACCTTTTTAATAAGCTTTTTATACAATTATCGATGTAGGATATTGATTGAATATTGATTGAATACCATTACTCACAAGGATTGCATCTGTTTTCCCATCGCAGTAGTCACAGTACATCTGGTTGTCACCACTGACAGTTGAAGACTTGAAAAAATCCTCAAAACCCTCCCTCTGAAAAAACAAACAGAATTGTATTTTGCACCTCCAACGTCAGCAGCCCAACGGTACAGTGTTATTTGACTCAACCAATTTGTCACATAATATAACATATTGGTATTATTATCACACAATATAATAGGTGAGTTAGGCGTTTCCCTACCACACTGTAGTAGTTGTTATCTTCCATTGAGAGTGGCACAGTCCAAAATGGACCGACTTCATCACTGTTGACATGCTGGTCAGATATAGAACAGGTAGCAGTGTGCCTCAAATGTCCTTGGAATATCTAAAAACAAACTTTGTCAGTCTTGTCATTTCATAACTTCTATACATTGAATTTGTTGAGCGATGCAGTACCTTAGACACATCCGGATTGACCTTGCTTAAAATCTTCTCAAAATATTCAGCAGCATCACCTTGCTCGAACACTGCATTGGAAGCAATAAAAACAATTAATGGTACATCCAATTATTTAATGAATGGTAGGCCTACACTAATTCAGGCAATAGGTTATACGTCAAAGAATACTCTTTTCAATTGTATCATCAAATACCGTGCTATTAAAGTGCCTGTACACCTATGCTGATACATAAAATGCTGATTACTTCTCAGCTCTGATACTTTTGCTTGACTTACCCTTTTCAATGCCCAGTTTCGATGTGACATCTTTAGTGTGAGCTTGTTCTTTCTTTAAAGTCTCAAACAAATATTTCAGCTGAAGATCAAAAGCGTTCTGTTCATCATTATCCTGCTCTTGGCTGTGAGGAGACATTTAAGAACTATAAATTGTTATATTTATTGGCAACATCTCTTAATAACTTATTGGCAGGTAAGATTCATATTATTATTGGCAATAGCCAATAAATGCACTTTTACAGCCACTAGGGAGAGAGGCTACTTGGTTACTGTATATCTCCCACAGTGCATAGCTTGTTATCAATTTTGAAAAGCTTTTGACAATTGACAATAAATAGCCTAGCTTTCTTTTATTTGTGATTTTTATTAACAACAGAAAATGTGACAGAAGAGTAGGAGTACCCAAACCTTTCCACAGCCTCTCTGAAGCCCTTAGTCATGAAGAAGACCTGCAGCACACTGTTCAAATAACAGGTTGCCCCTTGATTGTGCAAACCATAATAAAGTATGGTTTTATTGTCTAAAATAAGGACAGAATATTAATAATTAGTGGCATGATGACTGGCAGAGAAGTAGCTCATAGCTATATTGTGTTGTGTCGTCTAGGCTAGGCTAAATACTGTATATGCCGTTATGCAATGTTTTGTGTGTGTAGGCCTATATAGGATAGAGACAGTGGGATAACTTTCACTTTTACTTTTACCAATATTTGTATGTGTATGTAAATGTCCATATATTTCAGTTGTATTACTGCCATGTGGAACTAATAAAGTAAAGTAGTTCTATGTCGAGTTCAACTGTATAATAGACCTACCTGTGTTCACGTTCTCATTTGGATAACAGTGGTTCCAAGAGTACATAATGTCTAAATAATCCATACCATCATCCACTTATGATCTGTTGAAGGGAAACATGGGACTTAAATTGTTCGATTACATTTGTACTTCAAATTCACATCTTGAAGGTTTACAACGACGATAGGAGAAATGAGGCAACTATGACTATTTGATTTGAGATTGATCTGTTCTGCGTTCTAAGTGTTTCTTTGGCAATTTTTACATTGCAAGGTAGCGGAATAGTTTAGTAAAATTGACTTCAAACTTACCAGTATCCTTGAATAGAAACAGCGGCTAAATATTGTTGGTGCTCTTGGGTCTATAGTTATTTGTTGTCAGCTTCGAAAAAAAACGAAAGCTATTATAGTGCAAGTCTCGTCTCTCCGAGTCCTAAAACATAACTTTCGATTTCAGTTTCTCCTTCCTGTAAATCAATAGAACGATTTAATCTAAAAGTGTAGACTAATCTGCAATATTTACTGCGGTTCATTGACCATTTCAGTTAATTATATCGGCCTATCCATTGATAGGCAATAACTTATAAATTCCTCATTATGGTCAAGCTACAACTGTATTACGGGTAGGCCGTCATTGCAAATAAGAATTTGTTCTTAAATGACTTGCCTAGTTAAATAAAGGTTACATAAAAAATACAAATATATATTATCCATCATCACATGAATTGCCAACAGTTTATCTGTGCAACTGCTGACGAGATAGTCGGTCAGTCTAGCTGTTTTATCATTGTTTTGATAGGCCTACTTAGTCATAGTGTGAACTTGCCAATCATTCATATTTTACCATACAAGTCCCTGTTTTGAAATGAGAATATATTTACTGTTGCTATAGCCTACCACTTTATTCATAATAAAAAAAAAGTGGTGAAAGTTATGAAAGTTCAAGTTTCATGCACTGTATTTGTTTGCTCAGATGTGCTGGCCTAGTTTTTTGGTATGTCTCAGTCATTTAGCATATAATGGAATGTTTGTCAATTATCAGTTTATCTACACAGGATAGGGACTGTTGGGGGCTAATACAGTAAAACATGTCACTGGGACTTTTTACTGGTACAAATATTTATCAGATATTTCAAAAATATTGTAGATTTATTGGGACTAAAAAGGTCGGCATACAACTTTCAATTATTATGGACTACAAAAGAACAAACACAGTTAAAGTGTGTTACTTTTGTGAGTATAGTTTATTAATAAAGAAGCACAGAAACATGATATTAATGAGATTACAAACATACACTACCTTTCAAAAGTTATTTCCTCCATATAAAAATGTCAGGTCTTGTTGGCATGACCAGCACCCCGACCACGACCATGAACAACAGGAACAGCAACATCATCCACTCTTGCTATCTCTGCCTGGGGTTACTGGATAAATTCCAATCATGAATGTTGATGACAGGAAAGCAAAAACATAAAATGATGTGTCGGGCAGCTGCTGTAGCCAAATAGCCATACCGACTAAAGAGAACACGTTTTCATTCTGTATTCATTATTTCTCATTAGAGATATAATGAATTGTATTTTCACCGGCAAGTACATTATCAGTCAAAGGTTTGGACACACCTACTCATTCCAGGGTTTTTCTTTATTTTTACTATTTTCTACATTGTTGAATAAAAGTGAAGACATCAAAACTATGAAATAACACATATGGAATCATGTAGTAACCAAAAAAGTGCTAAACAAATCAAAATATATTTTAGATTCTTCAAAATAGCTACCCTTTGCCTTGCACACTCTTGGCAATCTCTCAACCAGCTTCATGAGGTAGTCACCTGGAATGCATTTCAATTAACAGGTGTACCCTTGTTAAAAGTTCATTTGTTGAATTTCTTTCCTTCTTAATGCGTTTGAGACAATCAGTTGTGTTGTGACATGGTAGGGGTGGTATACAGAAGATACCCTATTTGGTAAAATACCAAGTCCATATTGTTTCTTCAAGCGCAGTCGCAAAAACCATCAAGCACTATGATCAAACTGGCTCTCATGAGGACCACCACAGGAAAGGAAGACCCAGAGAAACCTCTGCTGCAGAGGATATGTTTATTAGAATTGGTTGCACCTCAGAATGCAGCCCAAATTTAAGTAACAGACACATCTCAACATCAACTGTTCAGAGGAGACTGAACAATCAGGCCATGGTCGAACTGCTGCAAAGAAACCACTACTAAAGGACACCGATAAGAAGAAGAGACTTACTTGGGCCATGAAACACGAGCAATGGACATTCGACTGGTGGAAATCTGTCCTTTGGCTACCTCAACATTCTGCAGCGATACGCCATCCCATCTGGTTTGCGCTTGGTTGAACTATCATTTGTTTTTCAACAGGACAATGACCCAACACACCTCCAGGCTGTGTAAGTGCTATTTGACCAAGAAGGAGAGTGATAGAGTGCTGCATCAGATGACCTGGCCTCCACAATCACCCAACCTCAATCCAATTGAGATGGTTTGGGATGAGTTGGACCGCATATTGAAGGAAACAAGTGCTCAGCATATGTGGGAACTCCTTCAGGACTGTTGGGAAAGCATTCCAGGTGAATCTGGTTGAGAGGATGCCAAGTGTATGCAAATCTGTCATCAAGGCAAAGGGTGGTTACTTTGAAGAACATAAAATATTCAACAACATTTTTGGTTACTACATGATTTCGTATGTGTTATTTCATTGTTTTGATGTCTTCACTATTATTCTACAATGTAGAAAATAGTACAAATAAAGAAAAACCCTTGAATGAGTAGATGTGTCCAAACTTTGACTGGTACTGTATATGTGTGGTTAAAGAGGCAATCCGCAGTTGAAACAATAACAAAGTGTTATCCCCGCCACTGTTTCGGTAAAAATCTGAGTAATGTGGCTGGAGAAATGTAACCACTCTCAAATTCATAGATAGAGCTATGTATGCAAGGTCTGATAAACCATGATATCAAAACAATAGCTTTAACCATGTTTTGAGGCTATGCAATTTTTGTTTACATTTACATTGTTTACAAACATTGGAGTAAAACAAGCATGTATTTTATGGTGCCGATTGGGTACGACAGTTGAATTAAGTTCATGAGACATTTATGAGTTATATTCTTCAAGAATCAATGGGTACATATAATTTATTTATATGTCAAAAATTGATGTAGGAACTGCAGATTGCCCCTTTAAGGTGGTACTTGTCAGCAATTTCCATTTATGATACTTAAATACATTTTATGTTTCTCTCTGGCTTTTCCTTTTGAGATTTTACCTTTACAGCTAGACAAAATGACAACTATATTTTTGATTAATTTGTTTGTATTTCCATTTTGTGATCCATTGCCATAGCGATATTTACTGGAAATCAGCTGATATCCCAGGTCAGTGTACCTTGGTCTCTGTATGCAGTACTCCACCCAGTACTAAAGTAATAAAGTTGTTGTCAATGATATAGCCTCGAAAAAAAAACAGACCTAGGTAACAGCACTAGTTTATGATGGAACATTGTGTGGGATGCAATCCGTCTGCTAAGGGAGACTATTAATGATACATAAAAATCATCCGTCTTTAAACCTGTGCTGTGAGGCTGTGATTTGACAACCTGCAAAAGTACAGTTTCTATATGCTTATTTAAAGATGTAGGGTGACAGTTAGCCTAGGGTTGGGCCAGTAACCGAAAGGTCGCTGGTTTGAATTCCCGAGCCGACTAGGTGAAAAATCTTTTGATGTTCCCTTGAGCAAAGCACTTACCCTAATTGCTCTGGATAAGAGTGTCTACTAAAGGGCCTCCTGAGTGGCACAGTGGTCTAAGACACTGCTTCGCAGTGCTAGAGGTGTTACTACAGACCTGGGTTCATGTGACACAAATCAGCGCACAATTGGCCCAGCGTCATCCGGGTTAGGAGAGGGTTTGGATGGGGTTGCTTTACTTGGCCCCGGTCGCCAGTTGAACGGTGTTTCCTCAGACACATTGGTGTGGTGTGGTTAATAAGCTGGCGGGTGTTAAGGAGTGCTGTTAGGCGGATCATATTTCGGAGGATGCATGACTCCACCTTCGCCTCTCCTGAGCCCGTTGCAGCGATGAGACAAGATCGTAATTGAAATTGGGAGCAAAAAAGGGGGTGAAAAAATTAAGTGTCTACTAAAATGTAAAAATAATATTTTAAAATGTCAGACCAAGGATGATCTCTAAACCTCTTGTGAAGTATTTCAAGAATTAAGATGAGGACTAAGTTATTTACTACATACAAAGCATCTTTAATATACAGTACTTTGTAAACACTTGGACAAGAAAGTAATCTGAGTAAAGTGATGAACGATGTTGAACATAAAAGAGGCTAATAACAGGACTTCAGTTAAAGTTAGTTGTTAAACATATATAAAAAGATAACACAGGGTTAAAGACAGAATTGTTCCCAAAATCAGAATATATTCCATATTCCATACATTTCTCTTTCAGTTTTCAAATTGGACGAAACAGAAACTTCAAATTTATCCATCTCACTTCTTTTCCATTCCCTCCTCTCCTTCCCTGAAGTTCCTCTTTCTTCTTTTCTTGTCTTTACCCAAAAACTCCATCTCTTCTACACTTCTCTTTTCATTCTTCCTGCATCGTTATTTTTTGTGTGTATGTGAACTGTGTCATTTATTGACACATGGGAATAGGGACATAGTTAACTTCTTCTTAGACATACCAACAGTGCGACCACTGCGACCAATGGTCTTGGTGTGCTTGCCACGCACACCCCAGAAGCGCCTGAAACCACAGCGAGCCCTGTTCTTCTTCTGCCTCTCAAGAATCTCTCTCAGCTTGTTGTCCTGAACGTTAGCAAGGACCTGGCTGTAATTGGCATCCTTTTCGTCCTTTCTTCTTCGCATTGCTTTCCTTCTGAGTTCATTGAACTCTTGATGGATGTGAGAAGGATGGGATGGGATGGTCTCACACCTGTTTGTAGAGCTGGAAGACTCTCCGTACTTGGTCAGACTTGTCTTTGTCTCACCGAGATGCGTTTCTCCCTTTACCACGACACCCTCTCTGTCCTTATCTACCCTTCTCACTACATCATCCTGTTCTATTTTCTCCACAACATTATCCTCTTCTTTCAATGATGAATACCTGATGGGCAAAATATAGTCATGATAAATCACACGGAGTCCGCCTAATTTCCGACATATCTCTGGAGTCTGCTGTTTCTCTGTTATCAAAACCACACCATATTGTCTTGTTTCATCCACATCCTCTCTCCTGTGTGCAGCATCCTCCTGTCTTCTCTCTATCAAATCATCATCATCTCTTCCTGTATCAGCCTTTCCTACATTTTCCATTCTTCTGACTGCAACATGTTGTCCCTGTCCTTTATTTCCATCAACACTGTGATCATCATCTCCAGTTGTCATTATTTGAACGTGCTCTCCAGCCTCTGTAACCCCATCCTCTCGGAGTGAACCGTGAACTTGGTTGGTTCCATGGTTCTCACGATCTGAAGCATGTGCTTTGCGAGGGAAGGAAAATGAAAGACATCAGTGATACAGTTTCAAGGCCATTGATAAAAAGTGCACAGTTCATAAATAGTTCATAAATTAACTTACATTTCCGGTACACCAGTAGATAAGCACTCCAAGAACTAGAGAGAGAATAATTAGTTATCTTGCGTATTTAATTACTAATTGGAATGCATGTTAATGTTCTGGCTCATACATTTGGCAATAAACTTTGGATACATAACTGGAAACACAAACACACGTGGAAAAATGTACCTTTCAATCAGTGGAGCTGGTTGGAGCTGTAAGGGAGGAGCAGCAATGCGTCAAAATTAAATAAATAGAATACATTTCCAATGGCCTTAGATAAGATTCTGACGGAGTAGCATGGTATTTGTGGTGATTCCCCACCAAATATATGCAAATATTAACTAGAATCATATCTGTTCTTTAAGCGATAACCCTTGCCTGATTCACTCCAGCTGCGATTTTATCATGTCAATCTTGGTGGGCAAAACAACCAATTTGTTTAGATGCATGCCAGCGAAGCCACTACACAACTCTAACAAAATACATAAAATGCACTATAACAGTGACCACAAACTGTTAGGGTCTACATCAAGCTGTCCCAACAGTGGAGCTTATGGCTGACTTGCTTAAATAAATATGGTTTCTACTGACTCCTTGTGGATTTGTGTAACTGGATAAGAACCGCATTCTCCTTCAATAATAATGAATGTCGACATGAGTTTTGACTTTTGAACCATACACCAACATCATTACATTTATGTTCAGTAAATTCATGTTTATAATCAACACTTAGCTGTAAGTATAAGCAAGTGCAAGCGAACAACCTGCAACAAGGTAGGCCTTCGTTCAGCACTTTCAAAAGGGACAGCGACAGAAGTTCAGATAGATGTTAGTTCAGATAAATTCAGCAAGATGTTGAGGCCTTAACTTTCCTCTTCTTTAAGTCACCACGGAAAGAGAGAGAGAGAGAGACTCGGTTGGCCTACCATTTGAAGTATTTTATTAGGCCTATTTGGTCTAAAAAGGAAGGACAATTCAATCACAAGGATCCGCTTTTACAGACAATATACAGATGCACTGACAGCGCATTGCGCAAACAAAACAACCATCGCAATATGAACTGGAATTACAAGGGTCTATTACTGAACTTGTTGTTGAACAAAAGTATTTGAATGGGAAGAGACTGTCACTGGCAAAGATGGTTACGAGAAGGGGATACTATAATATACTGTTGTTGGGTCTGTAACTTATATAGTATCCCCTTCTCTAGAAGAAAAGCACCTGAGCTGATTATAACACACAAAGTAAGCAAAACAATTAAATGCATCATTATAACAGTGCCTAAAATTATGAATGAGATACTAAAGAGATAGACCTAATGTAAGAAATATAACAATGCAGATGTACAAACTATGGCATATAGAACGATAAGTGGTTAAGAGGCAAGCCGTAATTCCGATTAAGACATGATAGATGTAGTCTATATGCAACCTATTCGTTCAGCACTTTTGAAATGTTCAGCGCCATAATTCAGAACATGGGCCGTTCTTACAGTATTCTCCCTGTACACCAAGTCCCAACAGTAGGATAATTTAACGGGGGCACATAAGAAGACAATTAAAGCTCTTACAATGGCGGCACGCAAGCAGACAATGAAAACTGTTACAATATTCAATGATGACAATTCTCTAAAACAGGCTATAGGCTACATGTGCACTACCAAGTCTGAACAGTAGGTTATATGCCTATTCGTTCAGCACTTTTGAAATGTACAGCGACATTATTCAGAACATGGGCCGTTCTTACAGTATTCTCCCTGTACACCAAGTCCCAACAGAAGGCTAAATTAACGGGGGCACATAAGAAGACAATTAAAACTCTTACAATGGGGGCACATAAGCAGACAATGAAAGCTATTACAATATTCAATGATGACAATTCTCTAAAACATGTGCACTACTAAGTCAGAACAGCTGTACAAACAGGCCCTGCAGTGCTGCCTCACAATTGCCACGCAATTTAATGCATGCTATAATTCTGGTAAGCACGTACCTATTCTCCTGTTGTTGGTTGTGAAGGTTTATAGCTCGTCTATATGCGGTGTCTAGCTAAGCCACAATGTTTGATTTCCCCAGCAATCCGAGTTTAACAGCATTGTCTTCAGTTGAAGTCGGAAGTTTACATACACTTAGGTTGGAGTCATTAAAACTCATTTGGCCATAATGACCATCGTTATGTTTGGAGGAAAAAGGGGGAGGCTTGCAAGCCGAAGAACACCATCCCAACCGTGAAGCACGGGGGTGGCAGCATCATGTTGTGGGGGTGCTTTGCTGCAGGAGGGACTGGTGCACTTCACAAAATAGATGGCATCATGAGGATGGAAAATTTTGTGGATATATTAAAGCAATATCTCAAGACATCAGTCAGGAAGTTAAAGCTTGGTCGCAAATGGGTCTTCCAAATGTACAATGACCCCAAGCATACTTCCCAAGTTGTGGTAAAATGGCTTAAGGACAACAAAGTCAAGGTATTGGAGTGGCCATCACAAAGCCCTGACCTCAATCCTATAGAAAATTTGGGGGCAGAACTGAAAAGCGATAAAGTGAGCAAAGAGGCCTACAAACCTGACTCCATTACACCAGCTCTGCCAGGAGGAATGGGCCAAAATGTACCCAACTTATTGTGGGAAGCTTGTGGAAGGCTACCCGAAACGTTTGACCCAAGTTCAACAATTGAAAGGCAATGCTACCAAATACGAATTGAGTGTATGTAAACTTCTGACCCACTGGGAATGTGATGAAAGAAATAAAAGCTGAAATAATTAATGATCCTGTTATTATTCTGACATTTCACAATAAAGTGGTGATCCTAACTGACCTAAGACAGGGAATGTTTACAAGGATTACATGTCAAGAATTGTGAAAAACTGAGTTAAATGTATTTGGCTAAGGTGTATGTAAACTTCCGACTTCAACTGTATATGTGATGCACAATTCTCATGTTTTGATAGAGACAGATGTTTTAAATCCTTGAACCCAGACTTGGACCACACACCCTCCCCACTGAATAGCAGGCAGGGGAAGCCAAATAGGGAGTGCTTTGAGATGCCAAACCACTCATTGTTGAATTTGCGATTTCCGACTTGTTCTGAAATGTTTATGTCCAAAGACATTTTATCCTTAATTTCTCTTCAAATTACAAGGTTTGAAAAGGATGTGCCAGTAGATTGTCAACGTGATTCATAATGATGACTGCTTGTCAATCTTGCTAGCTGAGATTTTGAAAATATGATGTTGACATAATCAGTCTAATCAAAGCTACGATAGATAAAACATGATTTGACGTCCTTTTATCGGTGGCCAATGACCTTGAGCCTTCTTGGATGGGTAGTTCTAATGTAACTCTATGGCAGCACCCAGGGGGCTTGAATTTTCGAGCTCTCTCTGTAGATTTTGCAGTGACATAGTGTCCTCTTGAGTGACAGAACACTGAGCCAATCACGGCACAACTATAGAACATTACCAACCCCTACGCTACGTATTATCCGCTGGCTGCCCCACCACCACAGAAAGCACTGAGCTAGGCTGAAACACCTGCATTTTGGAGCTGCTTTACTCAAGAAAGCAAAAAAATAGACCATGTTTGTATGCGGCTTTATTAAGTCAATGATTTTTTGGTTTTACATTGTTTGCAAACGGACAAACTGACAGATGCAAAGAAAATTCAAGTAGAGGGGGTACAATAATAGTCAGATTAATACTGCCATTGAGAAAATTCAAAACAAATCGAGACATTACCTTTTTCAATGTCAGTCTCGCAAAAATAAGCATTCTTGCGTTCCAACTATCCGCTATTCAAAGTGCTCTGAACAAATTAAGGGAATCGTTCACAAACATTGGCACATTCTAAGATCTGATGATAGTATCGGTAATGTGTTTTCGGACCTTCCCTTGGTCGTATTCTCGCGGGGCAGAAACCTCAGAGATCAATTGATAAACTCTGATTTACCACCCCAAGATATCCCTGCACCACGTGTATTTGCACCCCTACTGGATGGAAACTACAAATGTAATGGCTGTGCTCAATGCAATGGCACTTATAAACGTAGATCCTTTAAACACCCCCAAACAGGGAAACAGATCCCAATCAAAGGTGTTATCACATGCTCCACTAAGGCAGTTATGTATCTTGTAACTTGTCCTTGTGGTAAAAATGATGTGGGTAAAACAAAGCGCAAATTTAAAGTACGAATCTCTGAGCATCGTAGCACCATTAGGTGCAAAAACTTGACTTACCCAGTAGCAGCCCACTTTTTGGAAGAAAACCACTCGATTTTGTCTCTACGTTATATTGGCTTCGAACATGTCACCCTCTCTAGGACAGGGGGTGAAACGATTGTTAAAACGAGAGGCTGCCTGGATCTTTAATTTAAAGATCCTTGCTCCCTTCGGTCTCAACGTAGACTTTGATTTGAAGCCATTCTTGTGATTATTGTGATTTTGCTATTGTAAATGTTTGTGGGCTTATGTAGCCTAATTGTATCTATGATCGTACTCTATCCATTTATGTTTTTTGTATGCTATTTTAATACATGAGAATTAACCAATGACATCAGGCCACACCCGGCCATGATTACAGACACCTGTGTGTCTTTTGACACTATATAAATGAGGGATCCCGCAGTGTTTGCCATTATACCCTGATGAAGACAGCTTGTCTGTCAAAACGTTGGACATAAATATTTTTGCATCTGAGCTCCTGAGCTCCTTTATTTTTTTATGCAAACTGACATCTGACATGTATTAATGCCACCTGCCCTACATGACGGGTCGCCACTGATTCACTCACAGAACCAAATAAAATGGTAAATATAATTTATGATATTAGACAAATGGTATAGGCTGTATTCAATTAAATAAATAAAAAATTATCGCATACCTTTGTGACGGATGAGTCATTGAACTCATACCAGTTATGATCTTCAAATGACTTGATCTTAGCAGTGTAGTGTCCACCTCTAAGACTTCCGAAATGGTCCACAGTCGCATAGAGTTCATATTCACATTTCTGTTCAGATAAATCAAAAGACATGCCATTAACCGAACTACAGATGAAAAAATAGACATCACTAAATATTATTTTTTTCTGATGGGCAATAAAGTGAAGGCGATATACAGTACGACATAATGATCTGTTTCAATTTAGTTTAGCTACATTACGAAGCCCTACATGTAGACTTGTATGAGAACAGAACCTGTTGAAAGGTTTTGTAAGTAGTCTACCTCTGTCCGTAGTGTGTGAGGCACATCCACGCAGCAGTTGATTTTGACATATGACATGCTGTAGTAGTCAAATTCAAACCGCTTGAGGAGCAGAGTAAGAATTTCTGGGTGATATTCCATCTTGCATTCCTATAGGTGACAGAGGGAGGCATTGTAATGCAATCAATACCTTCTACAGTGGAAAGCTTGATATCCATTTTTGAGAAGCCTTTGGTACAATAATTAAAGCTGCACTAGGCAGAAATGCTCCGCCATTTCCTGGTTGCTAAAATTCTAATAGGTTGCCTAATTTCAGTTTATGTGACAAAACAAGCACGTATAGCGTAGAGAATAATTGTACCGCCTAAACTGCTGGGAAATCTTTTCCATAACCAAAAATATTGTATTTTCAGGTGTTTGAAGCTGGTGTACAAAACTGAAAGTAAAAGACGTGAAAACTAAACTTAAGAACAGGAAGCATATTAATAGTGCACAGAACTACCGCTTCTTAGATACGATTTCAATGAGAATGACAGATCTATAATTCTCTTTAATTTGGTATACTAAATGAGAATTCTAAATGTCACTACTCACAATGGTTGCATCTGATTTCTTTTCACATTCATCACAGTACATCTGGTTTTCCCCACTGACAGTTGAAGACATGAAGAACTCCATAAAGCCATCGTTCTGAAAACACAGAAACACCAAAATGTTATCTTTCTCCAACATACTGATATACTTGCCTGAATTTGTTTTTATTGTCATATTATATCAACTTATAATATTAACTACAATACCATGATCATGAAAACTGAGACAAATAGTAGAGTAAGCCTACACACATGCCAAATTATGACATAATACATTCCCACTGGACAATTATGCTATTATTGAATAACAATAATATAGGCTATGGCATTTAAAGTGTTGGTTAGCCCTGTCATGATCATATGATATTTGCCATCATAAAACAATGTTTTTCGCTTTAGGTTAAGATATATTTTTCCTACCACGCTGTAGGTTTTGTAAGAGCCAGAGGGATCTGCTATTGAGAGGGGCAGTGTCCAAAATGGACCAAATCCATCACTCATCACATGTTTTCCTAAACAGGTAGTGATGTGCCTCAGTTGTCCTTTGAAGATCTGGAAACAAACTTTTGTCAGTCTTGTCATATCATAACTTATAAACATTGCATGGTTAGCTAACAGGTTTTGTCCAATATGAGGTAAATAATGCAGTAGCCTACCTTTGACACTTTAGGATTGACCATGCCTAAAATCTTCTCAAAATACTCAGCCGCATCACATTGCTTGTATACTGGGAGAGCAAAAAAAACTATGAAGGGTCTTCTCCTACAAATAACCACAAATACTATACTTAATACTACATAACTACAAATACTATACTTAATACTACATAACTACAAATACTATACTTAATACTACATAACTACAAATACTATACTTAATACTACATAACTACAAATACTATACTTAATACTACATAACTACAAATACTATACTTAATACTACATAACTACAAATACTATACTTAATACTACATAACTACAAATACTATACTTAATACTACATAACTACAAATACTATACTTAATACTACATAACATCACAAGCTGTACATCTAACAAAGTTGCTGAATTTTTAAATGTATTATTTAGGAGCTATGATAGCTCAACTCACCATCCTCAATGCCTAGTATTGATGAGATGCCCTTTGTGTTAGTTGCATTTTCACGTAAAGTTGTAAACAACTTTTTCAGCTGAAGAACAACAGTGTCTTCTTCTTGAGTAGGCCTATTACTGTAAAAAAAATTAAAAAAATAAAAGATGACCGATTTTAAGATATACAGTATACGAGATGTTTAGTATTCATCTCAATGTACTGTGTAATGATAATGTTTCAATAGTATGACTCAGAGACATGTATTTAGTTAGATACATGGCTCTGGTATGACTCGATCTATTTCTAATACTTTCATGGAGATACAATATCCTTGGCACATAGAGTAAGAATGGAAAGACCTTTCCACAGCCTCTCTAAATTCTTTAGTCATGAAGAGGACCTGCAGCACACTGTTCAAATAACACGTTGCCCCTTGATTATATAGGCCATGGTGTTCTAAAAGGAATAGAGTTATCAATTAGTGCATACATGATAAGATACAGATATAGCGGCATTGTGTTATACTGTACATACAGTAAATCACCTACCTACCTGGTCCTTGGGTGGGAAGTATGCTTTTGAGCCTCGGTAGAGTCTTGTTGAAGTGTTCAGCTCCATTGTGTACAGTAGTTTTCACAGTCCTAATCAACGCCATAGAACACCCACTTAGTGACCTGACGGAAATGTAAGATTTGATTAAAATAAATAGCTCTTTAGGTTATATGGAATTCACATACTCAGATTTCCAACACCAGAATGTTTCCACTTGCATTGATAGGCTAATGAAAGAATGCAATGGGATTATCAAATCAAATGCAATATTTCTATTTGTCAGTTGAGTTATCCAAAAGTGTTTCTAGTTTGTTTAGTCAATAGTGCAATACAAGAAAATCGAATGTAGGCTAGACTATACATATTATTCAATCCAAATTTACCGATTTATTCGTGTATTCTTGTAGCTGAAAAGCGTCCCTTCGAGTTGTCTAAAAAAAAACGACGATGAACCGGCTTCACTTTCGATTTCGGCTATTCCTGTCAGTATCTTCTGCAACACGGTTCCAATAGAACGAAAATGAACGCCTTTTTTAAATGTTCCTTTATAGCAAAGATGTCTTTATGAGGCACACTCAGAAAATAATTAAACGTTGAATTGTTTTTAAGTCCCATCAAACGAAACTCTATCCTCAAAGGGGCACTCTTCGATTGGTACATGCATTTTTGGACTTCATTTAAGATATATAGGCGTGGCTCTATGATTCTTGAAGAATACAACTTTAAATGCATGAGTTTATCAGATAATGTAATGTTTTAATCGTATATTGAATTGTTATAGTAAGGTTGCAGGCTGCCCACCTAGTGTTTCTAATCACACTTGGACACACTGACACCTTTATGTTGCTGCACAGCATTCAAGGGAGAGCATACCTGCCTCCGGTAGTTATATCATCGTTCCCCGGGTGAGTGTGAAGAAGTAGGATTACTGTACAAAACAGTGAAGATAAGAGAGCAACACGATGACAACCCAACAGCAGGAGGGAGAAAAGCGATATGACCCCGGAGACACCACGCTCAAGTTCGTCAACCGACAGGACGATTTAGATCGTAAGAAATCCATCTAATCAATAAACAAACATTAGCGTGGTAAAATAAAATAAATAATGTGGTGTTCATTATTACTTAGCCCCAACTAGTCAATGTCCTCTTCGTTCCTGGAGGAACATAGTCAGTGGTGCAAAGTACTTAAGTAAAAATACTTTAAAGTACTACTTAAGTAGTTGTTTGTGGTATCTGTACTTTACTTGACTGTTTATATTTTTGACAACTTTTACTTTTACTCCACTACATTCTTAAAGATAATTCTCTGCATGGACGAAAATAAATGAATAAATAGTAAACCAAAATATTTAGATATGGAAACTGTAACTGTTATTTTTGCCAAATTAATGAGTCAGAGAGAGAGTTCAGAATTAGGAGAACATTAATTTACTATTGAATATTGTTGTTGTTGAAGTCTTCCATACAGTAAAGTCACAGATTTAAAAAAATGAATTGAGAAGTAGCAGGTTCAGAGAATAAACTAAATGCTTTCTGGCCACATGTTGTTTATCGTTCGTTAAAAAAAGAGCCCATACATTTATTAACATCAGTTCCTTCATATGCTTTGGAAATGAGATTGGCAGTGAGATTAATATCACAAGACTACAGTATTAAAAAGACATCAAAATGCAGGCAGAGATTCTCTCTTTTGTCCATTCGTCAATGTCTCCATCCCCCAGGCACCCTCATCACTAGGTGAATGACAGACTGGTTCTGGATCCCATATGAGGAGAGCATGGATGAGTCCTCCAGCTGCTTGTTTGTGAAAATCAGTCGCAGGGTCTCCAGATTGTCACCTAAAAAGGGCAGATGTTTTAGTCAATACAGTTGACAACTAATACAATTTCCTTAATCACTGCTCAAATAAAAGTTTGTGGTCATACGCATAAGCTCCCAAATAACCGCTTTTTTTACAACGTTTCGATCCGAAAGGTCAAGACCTGACGAAGATCAGTTTCGGAATGAAACATTGTCAATAAAGCAGTGAATTGGGAGCTTTAACAGTGTGCGGGCCTTCTTGTTCTTAATCACTGCTCAACCATTTACTCCACAATTAAATAAAATACCTAATTTAGTTAATAATCGAATTACATTTAATGAAACTCTCATAATGACTGATGATTAATGATTCCACTGTGGAATGAATATCTCTCTACCTGAGTTCCCCGGGAGTCTTTCAGAAATTTTCTTTTTCAGTTGCAGTACTGTCATACTGTTCATTTGTTCTTCCGTATTGCTCACATCTATTACCATTTTCTCCCCTCTGAATCCAATCACTGTGACCTGGTAGATCTTTCCCATGGTTCTGAATATGTGCGTGAGCTGCTCAGGTGTCCGAGTTATTCTGTCAGTGGGTGTAACTGTTTGTCTATGTATGCGAGAGAATGAGGAGGAAACATGCTCCTCCTTCTCAGAAGCACATGACAAATAATAAACAGACCTAATATTTGAGTACAGAAATTAAACTGAAAGTAGGTACAGTGACTTGGGATCTCAGGGGAATACCATTTTAAGGGAATACCATCACACTCAGATAAATGAACAATAAACAGGTTTGACTCAATACATTTGGTGACGGAGATGGTATTCGCGTGAGATCCCAAGTCACATACAGGTGTATCACATACGCTGCAATTTAACAGGTTATGAGAACAACTCAAGTGAATGCAGTCAACATCATTTACCGTATATCACGTGTCTTCTTAAAACTTGAAAGTGAAAGCTTCTGATGTTGAGTAACAAGTCCATGGGATAAACGAGTGCTTAGAGTGACTCACAGCGAGACATTTTATCTCGAGAACGCGGTCCCGGCACAGCATTCAAGGGAGAGCATACCTGCCTCCGGTAGTTATATCATCGTTCCCCGGGTGAGTGTGAAGAAGTAGGATTACTGTACAAGACAGTGAAGATAAGAGAGCAACACGATGACAACCCAACAGCAGGAGGGAGAAAAGCGATATGACCCCGGAGACACCACGCTCAAGTTCGTCAACCGACAGGACGATTTAGATCGTAAGCCATCCATTTAATCAATAAACCAACATTAGCGTGGTAAAATAAAATAAATAATGTGGTGTTCATTATTACTTAGCCCCAACTAGTCAATGTCCTCTTCGTTCCTGGAGGAACATAGTCAGTGGTACAAAGTACTTAAGTAAAAACTTAAGTAAAAACTTAAGTACTACTTAAGTAGTTGTTTGTGGTATCTGTACTTTACTTGACTATTTATATTTTTGACTACTTTTACTTTTACTCCACTACATTCTTAAAGATAATGTACTTTTTACTCCATACGTTTTCCCTGACACCCAGAAGTAGCTACTAGTTACATTTTGAATGCTTAGCAAGACACGAAAATGGTCCAATTCACGCACTTATCAAGAGAATATCTCTGGTCATCCCTACTGCCTCTGATCTGGCGGACTCACTAAACACAAATGTTTCGTTTGTAAATTATGTCTGAGTGTTGGCGTGTGCCACAAGAAAATCGTGCCATCTGGTCTGCTTAATATAAGGAATTTGAAATTATTTATACTTTAACGTTTGATACTTAAGTATATTTGAACAATTACATTTACTTTTGATATTTAAGTATATTTAAAACCAAATACTTTTTGACTTTTACTCAAGTTGTATTTTACTGGGTGACTTTCACTTTTACTTGAGTCATTTTCTATTAAGGTATGTTACTTTTAAGTATGACAATTGGGTACTTTTTCTACCACTGAACACGTTTTCCAGAGTTCATTATTACATTTCCTCGTTTTGTTCTCAGCCCTAGACGATGACACTGAGACTCTGAAGGCAGAGATGTCTTGTGGTCATGCGGTAACCCCGGAGTCACTGACCGGATGGTGTCGCAGCCTACTGGACCAGGTAGGCCTACTCGCTATTCCTTAAAGGGGCAATCTGCATTTGAAATAGTAACAAAGCAGGCGCCCTGCACTGTTTTGGTAAAAAGCTGGGGGTTTGGGCTGGAGAAATGTAACCTCTCTCAAATTCATTAACAGAGCTATGGTTGCAAGGACTGACCATGAGATCAGAATTATAGTTTTAACCATGTTCTGAGGCTGTACAGTGTTTATTTACATTTACTTTGTTTACAAACATTAGAGTAAAATAAGCTTATATTTGGGATTCTGATGGGGTATGACCAATGATGTGTATAAACCCTGGATGACTGACAGGGGGCACTGTGTTGAAGCCACCTTGCAGCCATCTTGGTACTCCTCAATTGTAAAAAATATTTAGGAAACTATAGAAATGCATTTATTATTGTCTACATTCATTTTTGACATGTTTATTTTATTACAGATACCTTAATGCATACATTTAAATAATATAATGTGAGCTTAACAAAAAAAAAGAAAAAATATATAAGAACATTTTCCTTAAAGTATATATTTTTGGTACTAATGTTACTGAAACAAAAAAACACTTAAATACATGTAATTTTGTCCTGTATTTTATTGAAATACTGTAGGATTCCATTCATTCCTATGGAGGACAGCTCCTACATGGGAGTGGCAATATGCCCAACCGGTGGCTTCAAAGCCTCTCAATGGCCCAAGCATATCATCAGCATTGGGTATGACAGATTAACTAAGCTCATATACTGAGTGTACAAAACATTAGGAACACCTTCCTAATATTGAGTTGTACCTCCTCTTCCCTCAGAACAGCCTCAATTATTTGAGGCATGGACTCTACAAGTTGTTAAAAGTGTTCCACAGGGATGCTGGCCCATGTTGACTCCAATGCTTCCCATGGTTGTGTCAAGTTGGTTGGATGTCCTTTGGGTGGTGAACCATTCTTGATACATACGGGAAACTATTAAGCATGAAAAACCCAGCAGCGTTGCAGTTCTTGCACAAACCAGTGTGCCTGGCACCTACTACCATACCTCACAAACCAGTGTGCCTGGCATCTACTACTATACCGCTTAAAAATCCTTCTTTAACCTGTCACCTCCCCTTCATCTACACTGATTAAAGAGGATTTAATAAGTGGCATCAATAAAGGATCATAGCTTTCACCTGGATTCACCTGATCAGTCTATGAGTATGGTTACATGCACACAATAATGTGATTATAGTGGATAGTCAGATTAATATAATAGTTAGATCACAACGTTTACATGCTTTGCAGGAAGAACGATTTCCCTAATAATCCTGTTTGCATAGACATCTTAAATCAAGCTGCCTGATGGCACTGATAAACTCAGAAAATCAGCAATCAAATAAACGTTCTACCACAGCAACCATGTTATTTTTGGGGAGCATATTTAATTCTGAGTTCGAACATATAAAGTTTGTATGTGAAAACTACTTCTAGTTGTTCTGAATTCCAATTTACTCGCACTAAAGTGGGAGGCTTGCTCGGCTGGCACTACCACCTGCGCATATCAAATACACCGCTGGAATGCCAATTAAGGTGTTTAAGTGTCCTATCATTCGAAAGCTTTTGGTTTTATTAATTTATTGCCACTGAGGCCCACCGGTGTAACTGCTAAACTGCTTGCTAACTGTACACTGTACTACATGATTGTAGCGTGCTTACTAACGCGTTAGTTCTAGTAGCTATGTTGACTTGACGTTAGCTAATATGGTGACTATGTAGGCTGTGTGTAGCGGTTATCGGTTATGATATGAAGGTTTAGCTTGGAAAGTTTTTTTGCCTGGTCACAGACAGCTGATGTGTTGTGCATTGAAGTCCACAAGTGAAGGGAAAAGATGAGAGAAATTATCATGCTGTTTGTATGTGGTTACTATGAAAGTGAACTGTGTTTGCTTGTGATCAGGGATGTTTTCATTCTGCCAATTCTGTTGAAAAACGTTTCTTAAATGGAAGCAAACAGAACGAAACATGGACAAACATACCAGAATTTGTCCAATAGAAACTCTAATTTGCAACTGTTGGACTAATGATTACACCCTAGATCAGCTAGATGCAGGCAAAAGTGTGTAAGGCGGTATTGAATATGTCAATAGCCCTGTTCGCACCGGACTAGTATTACTATAGAACGTCGGTTATGTAATTACCTCAGTATGTCAGTTTTACCAAGATTCGGATGGAATTAGTTTTACTAAACTGCCCCTGTAATATTTTTTTTTCTTCATTCAAAATTGCCCATTATGACAGAAGCCTGGAGGCTTTTCTAGGCGTGAAGATATTTCAAGTGTCTAGGGATAGCCTAATGTTGGCCTAATGACCTTCAGTTGAGAAAGTCAAAATAATAATGCATATCAATAAGAATCATGATCTGTAACCTATGCAGACATTTAATTAACTGACATATTTGGCAATTTATCAATTAATTGGCACAATATTGTCCACTTCATCTTTTAAAAGAGAAGTATGGCACTAGGAAAGTTAATATGTAACAAAACAGATCATTCATCTGTAGGGTATGTGCATAGCACTTTGTTTTCAGCATCAATTTGGTCCCATGTTCTTACCCCAACTGGGTGCAGCACCTGTTAAACTCTGTAAAATCCCTCAAAACACAGGGATGACTGACATGGAAGATTCAGATGGGACTAAAATGTCTCTCTCCCCCCCTTCAAACCTTCCATGTCAGGGCCCCGTTGCATAAAACATCTTAATTTTCTACGATCAAGACAAAATTGCTCCAGAACATAATAAACCATGTTTTGTGTAGTTAACTTTTTCCTCAACTTGTTCATTATACTTTCTAGTATGTCAAGCTATCTTACAAAGTAGCTACAGCTAACTAGCCTGCTAGCTTTGTAGCCATGGATTGTGCACCTTCCATTGTTTAGATACGTAGCTAGTTTGTTGATGTTTTCCTTTTGTAACCAGAGCAGATGAAAGCAACACTCACCTCCACATATGCTGTTTACATTGATATCCATACTGAATGAAGCAGCTAAGGGACCTCATGCGCACCCTTAACTTTTTCAATTAATTTAAGGGGGTTAATTCACCTTAAAATGCTTTGTGAAACTGAATTAAATTTAAGGAAACTTTAAGGGGAAAGATAAGGGGAAAATTAACTTAAGGTGTTTTATGAAACTCATACTCAGGCTACACAAAAAGGGTGTAATCATACTTTTCTAAATTTCAAAGTGTCCTTATGACCTCATAGTGTGGAAATATCATCATTAAAAAATACATGCACTGCCCCTTTAAGAATCAGTGGGTACATAGGGCCTATAATTTATCATAAATTAATATTAAATAGGTTGACATAGATCCAAACTAACCATATTAATCGAACAAATTATATATTTTAATATGAATTACATTATGCATATTAAATATATTGCACTATTTTGATATCCAATGTCCATCCATTTTCCTTGACAACCTTTCTTCTTTGTCCTCCCAGGGTCAGTTCCAATTTTTGTGTCCTGCACTTGAGGATGGCACCTTTGTGAAGTGTGGTGCTGAGTGGTCTTACCAGGAGGTACGTAGGCTGGCTGTTCTGACCACTGAGGAGATGGAGCACTTTGAGAAGACCATGGCAGCTTTGGCTGCTGCCACATACTGTGAATACAAATCGGTGAGTGCATGTCTCATTGTTCAAATTCTTTGCAAGTTTGTTTTTACTACTGTATAGATTATTATTATTATTTTATTTAACCTATATTGTATCAGGGAGTCATACTGAGACCAAGGTCTCTTTTACAGATGAGCCCTGAATTACATAAATTACAGAAAATACACACAACAAAATAAATACAAAATGAAAGCAGAAAGAAAGAAACACATTCATCAGTAATAAAGTCCTCAATCAGCTTTCTGAATTAACCTAGAGCAGGCTTGGGCAATTCTTTTCCATGGAAGGCCACTTTACAATATATTTTTGCCATTGCGGGCCAGAATCATATTACAGGATTGTACATGTGTATGACTGTGTTGATAGATATATCTACTCTAAATCACGTCCAGATATGTTACTTATTTTACATTTTTAACATGCACAGAAATAAACCACATCCATGTTCTACTTTTGGTAGGTATTTTTATTATTTAACATGAACGAATGAACTACACGGAGGGAAAAGTACACTGTGCATTCAGCACCACGGACAGAGCTCTTGTTAACCGGTATGCACAAAAACACAAGAAAGAGAGAGAGCTCAACATTACATTTAAACTTCTCAAGTGTGAGGAGTGCAGTCTGTGATGGTCATTGACTAGAGCAGTGAAGTCAGGTTTAGTTTCAGACCTTGCTATGCGCAGGATTGATGGGAGATGAGAGTCAGTAAGAGATGATCTGTGCCTTGACTTGTTATATTTAATCACTGAAAATGTCTGTTCACATACATAGGTTGACCCAAACAGTGCAAACATGACTCCTAATCTTTGGAAAGTTTGGTTCATCGAGAGATGATTAGAACCTCATCCTTGACATTGTTTTGAATAGTTCTCCAATCACTGCATCAGAATGAAGATTGATAAGCTCAAGTTGCAGGTCAGTGGGAGCGTTATCCACATTGAAGGTGAAAGGAGAGAAAACCAACAGCATATCATTTTCCAACACTTTGAAATCCTCAAAACGACGAGAAAACTCACCGTTCAAAGCACACAGCAGCGATGTATACTTCTCCCGCTTGTCATCTGATAAGGAACAGACTAGTAGTGTGGGAAGGTCTGTGAGATTGTTGGCTTCTACTTGACGGGTCAGGAGGAGTAATTTTCCCTTGAAGGCTTTGACAAGGCTGTACAGCTGATGTGCAAAAAGGCCCTTCCCTTGTAGTTTGGAATTCAGTTCATTCATGAGGGTCATGATGTCCACGGTGAAGGCCAAATCAGCCAACCATTCTTTATCTTGCAGTTGAGGGAAATCTACATATTTTCCTTTCATTTTCCAAAACTCAGCAATCTCTGACTTCAGGTTCCACACCACTCTAAGCACCTTCCCCAAACTCAGCCATCTCAACATTTGTGCGGTAGGGTAGATCTGCATGACCCGACTCTGTCTCTTCCAACAGTGAGACAAACTGCCTGTTGTTTAAAGAGTTTGCTCTTATGAAGATTACCACTTCAGTGACTGTATCCACAACATGGCTCATTTTCAGAACACATCCTTTTCTGATCTGGGTTCTGCTCAGCGACTTGATCTTGTATCCTTTTCAAAAGGCCGTTTTTACCTGTCAAGTTTGGGCACCCATCAGTGGTCACACTGGATAACATTTCAAAACTCAGTCTCAGCTTTGACACACTCATTAACCTCCTCCAATAAATATTTCTCTGTGGTTGTGCTCTTCACTGACTGCACTGAAGCGAGCTCCTCTGTCATTTCAAAGTCTGGGGTAATGCCTCGTAAGAATATCAACAACTGCACCGTGCATCACTGCTCTCATACCAGGGCCAAGGAGAAATAGGTGAAATCCTTTACCTTGTTTTTCAACTGTTGTTCCATATTCCCTGCGACGTTCTCAACACGCCGTGTCACTGTTCGTCTTGACAGGGAACCATTTTCAAACAGCTCTTTCTTGTCAGGGCAAAGTATTGCTGCAGAGTCAATTAAACATTCTTTAATGAATTCGCCCACAGCGAATGGCTTGCTATGTTTAGCAATTTTGTGGGACAGTACATAGCTAGCTCTCGCAATTCTGTTGTTTTCTGAATGCAGTTTTGTGAAAAGTCCTTGCTGCTTTTGCAGCTGAGAAAGCAACTCTTTTGATGCACTTGCCCTCTGCTCAGAAGACATATTCCTGTATTTCTCTGCATGCTTCGTCTGGAAGTTTTGGGACAAGTTGTTGTCTTTCAAGACAGCGATGCTCTCTTTGCACAATAGGCACACAGCTTTCCCTGATACCTCAGTAAAGAAATATTTTCATGTCCACTCTTGCTGGAACACCCTACATTCATTGTCTACCTTCCTTTTTTTTGAAATCTTTGAAGAATTCATTTTTGCGCAATTTCTAGCTAGCTACTATTTGTAACTGTGACGTCTGTGTCAGCCTGTCAGTCACTGTCTGTCCTTGTCCAGTTGTTATTTATACGTGCCTTCAAAATAAATGTCCCACAAGCGGTCATTACACAAAGGATAGTATTCATTGGGCTTTTAATTTGAATAGCAAATACGTTTTTTCAAAACTTTACTTTACTTTATGTGATCTGAGATTGATTCCCCGGGCCGTATTGAATCAGGTCGCAGGCCCCATACGGCCCCCGGGCCGGCCTTTGCCCAGGCCTGCCCTAGAGGCACCAAAACATAAAATGTAAGAACATTTAGAAAATTGTTCCACAAATGAGGTGCAAGAAAACTAAAGGCTGATCTACCTAACTCAGTTGAGACCAAAGGAATTTACAGCATTAACCATCCCTGAGACCGGGTGTGGTAACTCGTATGTCTAAAGTTTAGTAAAGATGTTAGGTACATTGGGACTTTTTGTAAATGGGCTTTATAAAGGAAAACATAGCAATGTATCAACCTACGTGACATCAGAGGGCCAACAAACTTTCTGGTAGTGAATGCAGTGATGAGTACTAAAATTGTTGCCCGTAATAAAGCGCAGTGCGCTGTGATAAATTGCATCTAACGGCTTTAATGAAGTGGCAGTAATAATAAGGCATAATATACATACAACTACAGAGCTATGAACAGGTGGGTGGGGACAGATCACCTCTTAACTACAGTACATAGCTTTGGTCAGAGATTCTTTACTATGTTTTGCAAAATGAATAATTGCACATGTTTTATTCAGCTATATCATTATGAATCTCTGCATGCAGACAATAATAGGGATTTACTAATCTCCCCCTCTTGCCCACCATCTTTTATAACAGTGCCCTGTCTGCGAAACCTTCGTCGAGAGAGAGGACCTCACCAACCTCAGTGTCCTCTGCATAGTGTGCACTGCAGACAAAGATCAGAGGTATGAGTTCTGCTGGCAGTGCCTGAAGCAGTGGAAAGGTCCCGGGGCCACGCTCTGACCGCTGTGACAACGATGGCTGTATCAACCAGGACCTGGAACTGCTGAAGAACTGCGAAACCACGTCTCTCCCTCAGGTGGCAGGTGTCACCGACTGCCCCTCCATTCGCGCCTGTCCCACCTGTGGCCAACGGGTGGAACACGACAAGACTGGTTGTAAGAATATTCTCTGTCCAAGGTGCAATAAAGAGTTCTGCTTTGTGTGCCTTAAGCTCACGGAGGAGTGCTTGAAGACCAGCTCATATTTCACAGCCTGCTCTGCTGGAGTGGCTCCTCGGCAGACATCTATACCCATTTGGAATAGAAAATGAAAAATAAGATACCTCTTATTCACTGCATACTGTAAACTCTGCTTACGTTGTCTCCTACTGAACACGTAGGTAGAAATCTTGCTCCACCTACACATATTTCTTCTCCATATATTGTACAATGAGAGTTTGTGTGCTGTGCTTCATGTGAAGAATAATGTTTTCTATTACCATCTTATATTATAATCTTAGATATTATACAAAGCGAGTTTCATAGTGTGTAGATTCAGTGTTTTGTGTTAATTATGATTTCTATATCATCTTATCATTATTATCATGTTGCTTATGTGGTTCATTATGTAATGTGATAAACTACTGACAAAAGTAACACACTTCATCTGTTTGTTATTGATGTTTTTGTACTCCATAACAATAATGGAAATCAAACTGACGTCTTCATTTCAGGACATATTTTTGAGATCAGAATAATCAAAGGAGGAAGAAAATGCTTATACCAGTAGCAAACATATACCCAATAATACAGTATTTTACTGGTAAAACAAAACCCTTAAACTCAAAAGTCCCTTTGATACCGAGCCAGTGCAGATCTTAACTGATATCTTATCAAACATTCCATTAAACTGAATTTAAAAGGACTAGGCTAACACATAATGCATGAAAGATGAGCTTTTAAGCATCGATAAAGGCTTTCAACATATAGTAGATCTAAGAGGTATAGAAGTGGAGAAATGCTTTGTTTTAAAACAGTGACAGAGAAAGGATTAATAACTGTTCATTTTGTGTCACTAAACAATCCTTGACAATAATAAAATATAAGAATACGAACAAATTCAAGGACATTGTAATATCAAATGACATAAATGTGCATTGACGAATATTTAAAATATCTATACTCTTCTGAGGCAAATATCAAAAACAGTCTGACTGTGAGATCTATAGGCTATACACTGGATAGGTTATCAGACATGCAGGGACAGACAGTGTAGTCCAGGGGTACTCAACTACTAATTGAGAAGGTCCAGTGACAAATTTCCTAGGTGGCAAATGTCCGGAAGGATTTCGTCCTTTATCTGCGCTGTGGTACAGCATAGTAACAAACATAGTCATCTACGACTTAGGAAACATGTTATATAAAATGTACATTGAATACATTAAATGAGACTAAGAACTTAATTAATTAGAACTCAAATGTAAACATGTGCAACATTGCATCAACATTGCTGAAGAACAATGTCACGACTTCCGCCGAAGTCGGTCCCTCTCCTTGTTCGGGCGGCGTTCGGCGGTCGACGTCACCGGTCTTCAAGCCATCGCCGATCCATTTTTCATTTTCCATTTGTTTTGTCTTTGTCTTACACACCTGGTTTCAATCACCCAATTACTTGTTCATTATTTAACCCTATTGTTCCCCCATGGTTTTTGTGAGTGATTGTTTGTTCGTTGATACGGTCCGTTATTGGGGGCTCATATATATTGAGTTGTATTTGTGAATTATTTGAGTAAATACGTTTATTACTCATATCTGCTGTCATGTGCCTGACTCCTCTTCACCAGCTACACACAGGATCTATCACAAACAAACAAGTGGTTGCATAATTTTCCATTCATAAAGTGCACTGTGAACAATTGTACATGGGCCTGAATTAACTTATTTTATGAAATAAAGTGCATGTTTTCTGGAGAACAAAGGAGAGTTGAACAAAAATAATCAACTGAATGCACAGAATGTCACTGTGGGCTGTGCAATACTCATGTTGAGTCACTCTGGGCCTTGCCATTGCATCAATGAGAGAAATTACACTTTCTGTCTCCTGCCAATGCTTTAAACTTTGGCACAAATGGTGTGAGAGCAACTCTGAGACACTGTGCAGGTGTCCTTTGGTGAGCCTGGTGCCATATTTGTTTTTAATGAAGTTCATTGTGGAGAAGGCTGTACTGTATGTGGAGCCAAACATGGTCAGGATGTATAGTATCAGTCTCTAGAGTACAGGGACATCAGCTGCAGGCACCGTCTTTCCCAGAAAGTCACAGGGTCACAATCACCAGCCTGCTCTTTCGAAGTCACATTTTCTTACAGCTCAATCAACTACATTTCAGTGACGCATCTGAAGATCTGTTTTGCTTCTCCTGACAACTTTGTCACATTTGTGACCAAGAAGGGGTTCTGGATGAGCAGCAGCAGTACTCTTCCAACAGTGAAGTCATCAAAGCGTGCCTTGAAGTTATCCACAATTGGCCCAGCGTCGTCCGGTTTAGGAGGGTTTGACCTGCAGGGATGTTCTTGTCCCATCGCGCTCTAGCAACTCCTGTGGCAGGCCAGGCGCAATGCACGCTGACACAGTCGCCAGGTGTACGATGTTTCCTCCAACACATTGGTGCGGCTGGCTTCCGGGTTAAGCGGGTGTTGTGTCAAGAAGCAGTGCGGCTTGGCTGGGTTTTGTTTCGGAGGACGCACGGCTCTCGACCTTCGCCTCTCCCGAGTCCGTACGGGCGTTGCAGCAATGAGACAAGACTGTAACTACCAATTGGATACCATGAAATTGGGGAGACTGTTCTGTAACTCATGGGGACTCTACGTCACCGCCAAGTCTAAGGGTAGAGTTAGAAAATTCTAGCCCCTTGGGTGCTGCCATAGAGTTACATTAGAAGTGTGTATCCAAGAAGGCTCAAGGTCATTGGCCACAGGCCTCAAATCGTGTTATATCTACAGTAGCTTTAATTGGACTGATCATGCCAACATCATCTTAGCTAGCAGTCATCATCATGAATCAAGTGGACAATCTACTGGCAAATCCTTTTTAATCTTTGTCATATGAAGAGAAATAATGAAGAAAAATTATAGATAAACCGTATCGGAGCTCATCGGCCATTGGACATAAACATTACATAACAAGTTGGAAATCGCAAATTCAACAATGAGTGGTTTGGAAGGAATGAGTGGCTAACTGCAAGCATTGCAAATAAATCACTAGCCTGCTATTCAGTGGAGTGGCTGTGTGGTCCCAAATCTGGGATTAAGGGGCTCTTTTCCAAGTTTAAAATGATAAACAATTCAACATTGGCCATGCTGTCAACGAAGCACTATTTGTGCCGCGCTCAACACAACTGTTAACTCAGATCTGCGAAAACTTGACTTCAGTGAGTTCAAGACAACTGGGAAGTCGGGAATAAACAAGCTCTGACTTGGAAAATACATTTTGAACGGTCATCCAACCTGGAATTGTAAATCTGGCCTCTTTCTAGAGCTACAACCTGAAGATCAATGACGTCATCATGATTCGACCTTGTTTTTTTCAGAGTTCCCAGTTGTTTTGAAAGCACCATGAATCCAGAGAATGCCAGACTTTGATGACGAAATTTGCCCACGAAGGACCGCCACACCACCTTTCTGTTCAAGTGAGCACAGCACAACAAGGTCAGTCCAAAAATGTATTGTATGCTGCTGCATAAATTATGTAAAATGCCAGGGAGATATGTACAGTTGAAGTCGGAAGTTTACATATACCTTAGCCACCTTAGTTTTTCACAATTCCTGACATTTAATCCTTGTAAAAATAAGAATCACCACTTTATTTTAAGAATGTGAAATGTCATAGTAATAATAGTAGAGAGAATTATTTATTTCAGCTTTTATTTCTTTCATCACATTCCCAGTGGGTCAGAAGTTTACATACACTCAATTCGTATTTGGTAGCATTGCCTTTAAATTGTTGAACTTGGGTTAAACGTTTCGGGTAGCCTTCCACAAGCTTCCCACAATAAGTTGGGTGAATTTTGGCCCATTCCTCCTGACAGAGCTGGTGTAACTGAGTCAGATTTGTAGGCCTCCTTGCTCGCACACGCTTTTTCAGTTCTGCTCACAGATGTTCCATAGGATTGAGGTCAGGGCTTTGTGATGGCCACTCCAATACCTTGACTTTGTTGTCCTTAAGCCATTTTGCCACAACTTTGTATGCTTGGGGTCATTGTCCAATTGAAGACTAATTTGCGACCAAGCTTTAACTTCCTGACTGATGTCTTGAGATGTTGCTTCAATATATCCACATAATTTTCCCACAGCATGATGCTGCCACCCCCGTGCTTCACGGTTGGGATGGTGTTCTTCGGCTTGCAAGCCTCCCCCTTTTTCCTCCAAACATAACGATGGTCATTATGGCCAAACAGTCCTATTTATGTTTCATCAGAACAGAGGACATTTCTCCAAAAAGTACGATCTTTGTCCCAATGTGCAGTTGCAAACCGTAGTCTGACTTTTTTATGGCAGTTTTGGAGCAGTGGCTTCTTCCTTGAGTGCGTAATGCAGGGCAGCCTGGCGCCCTTGAGCGCCAGGGAAAGAGCCGTAGCAGTACCCCCCCCACACACACACACACACACACACTTGGCGCCCCACCTGGGCAAGCCGGCCGAGACATGGGTGCTGGGCAAGCTGGCTGGGGTAAACTCCCCACGAACAAAACAAGAAAACTCCTGGGCCAGTTGGGCCAAGGAAACCTCTCGAGCCAGCTAGGGCGTGGAAGCCCGACGAGCTGGCTAGGCACCCCCGGTTCCATCAGCGGCGACCCAGGGCCGACGTCACCACAAACCGGAATGCCAGTGCTCCCCGATGCTTTGTGTGTTGGCTGCTGCATTCTGTAAGGAATGACGCTGGAGAATAGTAGCAGATAGGGGGAGTTCACATTTAATTAGGAACGGACATGCAACAGGACAGGAACAGCGTCAGAACTAGGAAACACAAAGACAGACAACAGACAATGCAGCAGCGGGGAACAGAGCTGGGGAAATTACAAAAATAGGGGAGGTAATGAACAGGAGATTGAGTGAGTCCAGGTGAGTCCAATGTCGCTGATGCGCGTGACGAGGGAAGGCAGGTGTGCGTAAATGATGGTGGCAGGAATGCGTAATGCAGGGCAGCCTGGCGCCCTTGAGTGCCAGGGGGGAGGAGCCGGAGCAGGCTGTGACATATGTTTTGATTTTAAAATCTGTTTGACTCATGCAATTACAGACAGTAACTGTGATATTTCTGTTTTGCATTTTAAATAAATGTGCAAACATTTCTAAAAACATGTTTTCACTTTGTCGTTATGGTGTATTGTGTGTAGATGGGTGAGAGAAAAAAATGCTTAATACATTTTGAATTTAGGCTGTAACACAACAAAATGTGGAACAAGTCAAGCCTCTGTAATTATAAAGCAGACTTTTATTAACAACAGTGCCTATTTTCAACAGTCTCTGACTGGTAACCTAGATCAAATACATCCTAACCCTAACCTTATACACCAGAGGGAGGCAGGGTTGTGCAGTGTTTCTCAATATGATTTTTCTTCCTTGTGAGACGGCCTACATTAAACTAGCACTGTAGAACTGACTAAATGAGTGTCCATTAACCATCACAGGGACCAGCTAGCAACATCAAACGAACCAGAGGTTGAGAACCACTACACAAAAAACAAAAAAATGGTGTTAAAAACAACACCATTTTGGTTATTTGGTAACCCAGCGCTGGGTAAAAATTAAGGACAAATCACACCCAGTTGAGTTGTGTGACTAATCCAACAAATTGGGTGTCTTGGATTACCCAAACAAGGGTTCATTTAACCATCAGTTGGGTATTTTTAACTCTCATGCTGGGTTGACAAGGTTATTTTCAAAGGTTGTCACTTTTTATGGGTGTGGCATTCAGCTAGAGCTTATTGGCCACACTGTGAAAGTAAATGTCATCCCATTTTATCATGTTAAGCTTACATACCGCAAATTAAAATGTTCCATTATTTTATTTGCATTTTACACATTGGATTAATTATTACATATTACAATAAGGTACACCACCTTATTGGTGTACCATTGTAACCCAACAATAGGACTTACACCAATAACCCAGCATCAATGACCCAGCATCAATGACCCAGCACCCAGCATCAATAACCCAGCACCCAGCATCAATAACACAGCACCCAGCATCAATAACCCAGCACCCAGCATCAATAACCCAGCACCCAGCATCAATAACCCAGCACCCAGCATCAATAACCCAGCATCAATAACCCAGCACCCAGCATCAATAACCCAGCACCCAGCATCAATAACCCAGCATCAATAACCCAGCACCCAGCATCAATAACCCAGCATCAACAACCCAGCATCAATAACCCAGCACCCAGCATCAATAACCCAGCATCAATAACCCAACATCAATAACCCAGCACCCAGCACCAATAACCCAGCAGTTTTTAAAGAAAACAACCCAACCCAATGCCTGCAACCCAGGATCAACCAAATAACCCAGCATTTTTTTGAGTGTAGTGTAGTGGGATGATGTGACTGGTGAAGATGCTCTATTCTCTATATTTGTCAAGCACTAGATTAATGAGAGACTTGTCCTGGATTCCATAACAGGAGAGCAAGCGTGAGTCTTCCAGAGTCTTGTCTTGATAAACCATCAAACTCCATAAATATCATTATGTACATTGCCCAGTATGTTTGTTCTATTCTGTATTGTAGAGTTCAACCTGCCTACCTATGTCCCAGCCTGGTAGTCTCTGGGCAATATTCTGTTTCAGCTGCAGCACTGTGGTATTGTTCATCTCCTCCTCTTAATGGCCCACGTCGATTTCCATTATCTCCCCTCTCAGTCCATTCACTCTAAAATGGAATGTTGCTAAATGTGATCAAAACAAACTTAATTAATGAATCAAGGTTTAGACTAAATTACATTCAAGGGCATTTATGTATAATTTGCAAGTCATGTTCATTAACATATTGAATTTGTGTAGATTTTTTTTGTCTCTGAGGCCCTGCCCGACTACATTAGTGAAGCATTCCAGATTTTACAACGCCTGGAGAGGTTTTTAACATATCAGCTAACCAACATCACGATATATCCATCTGATGCCCGACTACATTAGTGAAGCATTCCAGATTTTACAACGCCTGGAGAGGTTTTTAACATATCAGCTAACCACATCATGATATATCCATCTGATGCCCGACTACATTAGTGAAGCATTCCAGATTTTACAACGCCTGGAGAGGTTTTTAACATATCAGATAACCACATCATGATATATCCATCTGATGCCCGGCTACACAGTCGATGATGTGGTATGCAACCATTAGTTGATGCAATACAACGTCTGCAATGTAGTCGGACAGGAACTCTGTGTTTGCTTGGACGGAGATTCATTGCTTGAAAGGGCAATCTTGTTAGACACAGAATATCAATGACAAAAGACACAAATAGTGCTGAGATGTTTTTATGAACATAACATTAGGTCAGGATCGAAATATTTTCTGTTGTTCCACAAAGCTAAGTAGCTAACCCGCCATGTTAAGTCTATGGGAATGCTAACAGACTTGTGTTGACTTTGTAATGTTTATACTACTTGAAAATGCATGTTATTTGTCACCTTTCATTTTTTCATACATTGATATCTTGATATTGCCCATTGTATTGTACTCTGCATTCTACAGTTCCACCTGCCTACCTGAACTCCTCAGATATTTCGCTGTTGTTTTATATTACTAAGCAATTTTATGTTTCATTTCTTACTGTAGTTTTAATATAGTCTATCATCATTGATTTCTTGACTTTGCCTAGTAAGTGTGTGTGTTCTGCATATAGTTCTACCTGCTTACCTGACTTCCTTGATAGTCTCTCTGGTACTCGCTCAACAATATTCAGTTTCAGCTGCAGCACTGTGGTATTGTTCATCTCCTCCTCTGTATGGCCCATGCTGATTGCCATTCTCTCCTGTCTCAGTCCTTCCACTATACAAATATACACATATAAATGCAAGAGCAGACTTGGCAACTTGGGTGCTCGTTTTAAAATGCTGTTTACGTGCCCCCCCTGGACGCTACCCTCCAAAAGAGACATTTTCTCACAGACATGCTACGATTATTATTATTATTATCCCACAATTTAAATGTCTTCCATAAAAAAATATATATTTCAGGAAATAATTATATATATATATATATATATGCATGCATACAGGCTGGCCATACAAAGCTGTTTCTACACACTTAGAATTATACTGACAATTATAATTTTACACTCACCTATTTCTCATTTATTAATTTGAAATGTTTGTAATGAACTCGGACTCTAATTTAGCCCTGGCTGCACTTTGCCATTTTAATTTCTGTTTTACGTGTGTAACAGAGAAGTTAGACACCAAGGATTGTGTTTACTGATGCAGTTTTATATATCCTCATTCTATCTGTTTTAAGAAGTGAATGCACTGTAAATGACTGCCTTACTCATACAGTAGACTACTCCATGTTATCTGAGACCAAATAGTTTAATACATTGTAATAGTTTATTTGGTGGTTCAGTTTATTTTTTTATAGAACTTGATACAGTACATTTGGTTCTGTTCCCTCTATCCAGGGCCGGGACTAGCCTTTTGGGGGCCCTAAGCGAGATTTTGCCTTGTAGGCAAAACATTTTAAAGGCCCTCTCTTTTTGGCTCTTTGGCTCTTCTACATGTGCAGTTTAAAAAAGATGTCCTGCAATTCTACACATTTTGCCATAGGGTGGAGAAACGTGCAGTTTTTAAAGTTACTTCGCCACCATGGCCTATTTATTGCCTTACGTTCCTTATCTTACCTCATTTGCACACATTGTATATAGATTTGTTTTTCTACTGTATTATTGACTGTATGTTTGTTTACTCCATGTGTAATTCTGTGTTGTTGTATGTGTCATACTGCTTTGCTTTATCTTGGCCAGGTTGCAGTTGTAAATGAGAACTTGTTCTCAACTTGCCTACCTGGTTAAATAAAGGTTAAATAAAGGTGAAATAAAAAAATAAAAATGTCGTGCAATTCCACATGACTTATGCCGTGGTCATATGAAATCTGACTGTGAGTGACTAACAATATCATTGGGGGCCCTGGAAATCAGGGCCTCTAGGTGCATGCCCTGTGTGCCCAGTTGGCAATCCAGCCATGATTACTACAAGGTTTAGAGTTCCTGAACACTAAACGATTTTACAATTTTAACATCAGAGTACCTGTCACATTTGACGAGTCAGTCAAGCCATATTGTATTGACCTGGTTATCAATATGAGTCGTAGGCTACACCTAGTGACACATACCTCGTCAGAGTGATTCGATCATCGAGCTGAACTGTCAGGTTTGCACATGTGGCATTGTTGTGTTAAATTAAATGCTTCAATACGAAATAGGAATACAAAAATGATAAATATATCTATATTTTCATATCAGCGCGCATGATTCATGCCAACTCATTTCATGTAATTCTAGTCATTTTGCCATGGGACAGAGAGAAAAATGTTCTGTTTTACAGCTAATTTCCTGCAATTCTACACATTTTGCCATAGGGTGGAGGCAAATATTTGCAGTTTTTAATATGATGATCAATGGGCTCCACCTCGGTCAGTAATTCAACCATGCTTATACAAGTTCAGTCTAGTGGCCAGCTAAAAACCTCTAGTGGCCAATCTAAAAACAATGTTGCTTACATGGGCACCTTGTGTATTCTATTATTCTAACACTCAACAGTAAGTTGACTGAGTTCCAAAAATAAAAATGATATACAGTATATATATATAGTACCAGTTAAACATTTGGACACACCTACTCATTCAAGTGTTTTTCTTTATTTTTAATAGTGAAGATATCAAAACTATAAAATAACTCATATGTGTCACGATCTTCATAACGGACAGACCAAGGCGCAGCGAGGCATCCAGTATACATGCTTTTAATGAAACAACGTAACTAGGCAAAACAGCAAAATGAACAAAGATCATAACATAGACTTACATAAACAAAGCTATGCATAAACAATAACCCACAACCCTATACGAAAACCCCAAACATATATATGGTTCCCAATTAGAGACAACGACACACAGCTGCCTCTAATTGGGAACCATTACCCCAACATAGAAATAGATAAACTAGAACCAAAATAACCCTACACCAAAATGAAACAAACACAGGCCAGCCTAAACTCTGGCCTGGACGTGACAATATGGAATCATGTAGTAACCAAAAAAGTGTAAAACAAATCAAAATATATTTTATTTTTGAGATTCTTCAAAGTAGCCACCAACAAATAACTTTCTTCTGAAACTCGTTAGTCTATTCTTGTTCTAAGAAATGAAGCTGGCCTTCTAGGCAGAGCTGCAAAGAAAAAGCCATATCTCTGTCCAGTGTATGTGTTGTTTTGCCCTTAATCTTAATATTTTATTTTATTGGTCAGTCTGAGATATGGCTTTTTCTTTGCAACTCTGCCTAGAAGGCCAGCATCCCAGAGTCGCCTCTTTACTGTTGACGTTGAGACTGGTGTTTTGCGGGTACTATTTAATGAAGCTGCCAGTTGAGGACTTGTGAGGCGTCTGTTTCTCAAACTAGACACTAATATACTTGTCCTCTTGCTCAGTTGTGCACCGGGGCCTCCCAGTCCTCTTTCTATTCTGGTTAGAGCCAGTTTTCACTGTTCTGTGAAGGGAGTAGTACACAGAGTTGTACGAGATCTTCAGTTTCTTGGCAATTTCTCGCATGGAATAGCCTTCAAGAATAGACTGACGAGTTTCAGAAGAAAGGTATTTGTTTCTGGCCATTTTGAGCCTGTAATCGAACCCACAAATGCTGATACTCAACTAGTCTAAAGAAAGCCAGTTTTATTGCTTCTTTAATCAGGACAACAGTTTTCAGCTGTGCTAACATGATTGCAAAAGGGTTTTCTAATGATCAATTAGCCTTTTAAAATGATAAACTTGGATGAGCTAACTCAACGTGCCATTGGAACATAGGAGTGATGGTTGCTAATAACGGGCCTCTGTACGCCTATGTAGATATTCAATAGGAAATCTGTCATTTCCAGCTACAATAGTCATTTACAACATTAACAATGCTACACTGTATTTCTGATCAATTTGATGTTACTTTAATGGACAAAAAAAAATGTGCTTTTCTTTCAAAAACAAGGACATTTCTAAGTGACCCCAAACTTTTGAACAGTAGTGTATATATATTTATTTAAAAATTTTGGGGAGGCGGGGTTGGAGGCCTAAGCGGCCGCTTATGTCTCTTATGCCTGGAACCTTCCTAAATCTATGTTGAACAACAAATCTAGGGGACAAATAGAACACCTCAGCGTAGCTTTGCATTGCTCATTACTCTAGTGTACTTTTTTCATTTGTACAGTTCAACGCTTAACGAATAGTCGATTTCCCCCTCCTATTTGATTAAGTAACCATTTACACCACTGCACAAGACTGTGCCATAATGGACTCCCAGTTTCCATCAGCAGTTATTTGAATCACTTTGGGTCGAGTGCAACTGCAGAACACTGGGGGCCTCAGGGGCAGCATGAACCCTGACTCTGGAGGAGCGATACCTCCTGTAGGCCACCATCAGGGCAGCCAGGAGACAGACAGAAGCACTGACCCCCAGGACTGGAGCCAACATGAGGTCTGTACTGACCCCTGGTTCTGCACAAGTAGGGGCAGGGTCAAAGGTCAGGTTCGGGTCAGGGATTGTGTTCTGATGTAACAGGGGATCGCTGAGGGAGAGAAGACAAGAAAATAAACACTTTATTTATACAGATAAATAAATTATGTATTGCTCTCTGAGAAAGTGAAAGACCCCTTAAAACTTGATTAAAATAACAAAATTACAAGTGAATATTGTGCCATACCAAAGATACTGAAATACTTCCTACTCAGCCATACTCACTTCTCAGTAGTCACTGTGCCTTTAGTAGAGGCAGCTGGAGAGTGGGGGTCCTGGTTGTCGATGGAGAGACCAATGTCAGGGTAATAACACAACCTCTTGTCAGGACAGAACACTAAACCCCTGTAGCCTGTTACCTGGATGAATGAATGAATGAGAAATCATGTCAAATCATGGCAGAATCTAATGGCCAAAATGGAAAAATTGGTGTATGCTCAAAAGTTACCTCAATGGTGCTTCCTACTGGGCAGTCCATCCAGTCAGAGCCAGACACCTGTATCTGATACCTGTTCAGCCCAGTACACCTGTGTCTATAACAACGCCCCACCACAGAGTCACTGACAGACAGGGAGACATTCTGACAGAGAGAGGAGATGAAGAGAAAATAAAATAAATGGGTATGTGTCACTTTCATACACTTTTTCACAAGTATGTGGTGTGAGTCCACATAAAATGCACACAGACTGACCTCTCTGCTCAGGTTAGAGAAGAAGCATCGGCTGTCTATATGGTACAACTCTCCACTCCACTCTGTTTCATTCTCCCTCTCATTCTCCTCTTTCCAGCACTCACTCTTAAGAAAACACAGTGAGAGGAGTAAAAGAATAGGAGAGAGAAGTTTAAACAGAGAGAGAAGGTGAAGCTGAGGAAGAGTGTTTGAAATACTGTTTTGTCATGGAGAACAGAGTTCATGGAAACTGTAAAACTGAAGTGAATAAGAGCAGAAGACCCACCATTAGAGGTTTGTAAATGCGGCACCCATCCAGGTGAGGGTCAGTCTGGCACTCCCCCTTGTGGTGGTGAAGATAATGACACCCTAAACCGCTGAGCGATGTAGAACACGTCAAACAGAGAATGAGGTAGTGGAACTAGACAGCTTTAGACAATGTTGGAGAATTAGATTTATTTGTTCTTTTTTATTGTATGGTTAAGTGTGGGATATTCAAATAAAAAAACATTACCTGCCTGTGCAGAAAAATGAGGAGGAGTTGCCATGGCAGGTGGACAGTAATCCAAACATTGCTCCCTCACCTACGAAAGATACACAAACAATAAATCACTATGGCCATTAATCAGGTACACACAGAATCACTCATACCACACGATATTCCTCTCTTACACTCTTTATCGTTGACAGATATTCTTTCTAACCACCTTATCTGTTTGGTTCATTTATGAAAAGTTATATCTGTCTCAACGGACAGACAGTCCCTCACCCTTTCCCCACACCAGGCTCTGTGCTCGGCTGTGGTTGACAGAGTACCAGCCCGTGTCCTGTAGGGCGGCCAGGGTGACCGGGTCGACACGCACCACAGCTGGATCCCCCAGGGCTGCAGCCATGATGGAACCCTGTAGCACCCTGGACTCCCAGTGAGAGGACAGACCACTAGAACCTACATCCTGGGAGATGGGGGGAGGAGTGGAGAAAGAGAGAGAGAGAGGGGCAGAGTGTGTGTTAAAGAGCAAGGGAGAGAAAGAGAGAGAAGTGTGAGAAAGGGTAACGAGGTAGTGAGAGAAAGGTAAATTACAATATAAGACCTCACAAACATATTGGGAACAACTCTGATATGAATAAAGTGTGAGAGTCTGGTATTTCATGAGTGTGACTACAGTGCCTATATTTCTGCACTACTACATAATGTGTGTTAATGGCTCATGGCAGGGTCCGTACCAGGTTCTCCAGTGGTCCTCCCAGCTCAGGGTCAGTAGATAACAGGTGGTCCTGCAGGGCTCTGATCACTGATTGGGTGTAGATCCTGACCTGACCCGTCTCATCTGTGTTAGTCACCTGACCCCGGGGGGAGCAGCCCATCCCAGCTACACAACACAATAACACAACACAGAATCACATAACCACACAACACAACCGAGTATAACTCAACCACACAACACAACCGCGTATAACTCAATCTTACAACAACCACACAACCCAACCGAGTATAACTCAATCACACAACAACCACACAACCCAACCGAGTATAACTCAATCACACAACAACCACACAACACAACCGAGTATAACTCAACCACACAACACAACCGCGTATAACTCAACCACACAACACAACCGAGTATAACTCAACCACACAACACAACCGCGTATAACTCAATCTTACAACAACCACACAACCCAACCGAGTATAACTCAATCACACAACAACCGCACAACCCAACCGAGTATAACTCAATCACACAACAACCACACAACCCAACCGAGTATAACTCAATCACACAACAACCGCACAACACAACCGCGTATAACTCAATCTTACAACAACCGCACAACACAACCGAGTATAACTCAATCACACAACAACCACACAACACAACCGAGTATAACTCAATCACACAACAACCATACAACACAACCGAGTATAACTCAACCACACAACACAGATAACTCACACAACAACCACACAACCAGTATAACTCAATCACAACAACACACAACACAACCGAGTATAACTCAACCACACAACAACCACACAACACAACCGACTATAACTCAAACTACAACACAACAACTCAACCATACAACACAACCGAGTATAACTCAACCATACAACACAACCAAGTATAACTCAACCACACAACACAACCGCGTATAACTCAACCACACAACAACCACACAACACAACCGACTATAACTCAATCACACAACAACCACACAACACAACCGAGTATAACTCAACCACACAACACAACCGAGTATAACTCAATCACACAACACAACCAGCGTATAACTCAATCACACAACACAACCGAGTATAACTCAATCACACAACACAATCGAGGATAATTTAATCACACAACAACTACACAACACAATTGAGTATAACTCAATCACACAATACAACCGAGTATAACTCAACCACACAACACAACCGAGTATAACTCAATCACACAACACAACCGAGGATAACTCAATCACACAACAACCATACAACACAACCGAGTATAACTCAACCACACAACACAACCGAGTATAACTCAACCACACAACACAACCGACTATAACTCAATCACACAGCAACCATACAACACAACCGAGTATAACTCAACCACACAACACAACCGCGTATAACTCAACCACACAACAACCACACAACACAACCGACTATAACTCAATCACACAACAACCACACAACACAACCGCGTATAACTCAATCACACAACACAACCGCGTATAACTCAATCACACAACACAATCGAGGATAACTCAATCACACAACAACTACACAACACAATTGAGTATAACTCAATCACACAACACAACCGAGTATAACTCAACCACACAACACAACCGAGTATAACTCAATCACACAACACAACCGAGGATAACTCAATCACACAACAACCATACAACACAACCGAGTATAACTCAACCACACAACACAACCGAGTATAACTCAATCTAACTACACAACACAACCGACTATAACTCAATCACACAGCAACCATACAACACAACCGAGTATAACCGAGTATAACTCAACCACACAACACAACCGCGTATAACTCAACCACACAACAACCACACAACACAACCGACTATAACTCAATCACACAACAACCACACAACACAACCGCGTATAACTCAACCACACAACACAACCGAGAATAACTCAATCACACAACACAATCGAGGATAACTCAATCACACAACAACTACACAACACAATTGAGTATAACTCAATCACACAACACAACCGAGTATAACTCAACCACACAACACAACCGAGTATAACTCAATCACACAACACAACCGAGGATAACTCAATCACACAACAACCATACAACACAACCGAGGATAACTCAATCACACAACAACCATACAACACAACCGCATATAACTCAACCACACAACAACCACACAACACAACCGAGTATAACTAAACCACACAACAACCACACAACACAACCGAGTATAACTCAATCACACAACACAATCGAGGATAACTCAATCACACAACAACCATACAACACAACCGCATATAACTCAACCACACAACAACCACACAACAACCACACAACAACCACACAACACAACCGAGTATAACTAAACCACACAACACAACCGAGTATAATTCAAACCCACAGCAAAACAAAACAGATACCTTTACAACAGAGAGAAAAAATCTAACAGGTTTAGCCATGACCAAAAGATTGGACAAAAACACACCATAAAGTAACACAATAAAATATAGCCTTATAATACAAATGGAATATACCAAATGATAACACAAGCAAGGCTACTGACGTTGTGAGAAGGAGCAGTCTCTCCAGGTGCTGAAGAGTTCTTTGGAGAAACCCAATGCATGGAACAACTCATGGATCACTGTCTGGAGAAAAGAAGGAAAGGAGATGCTAATTATTTTACACACACACACACACACACACACACACACACACACACACACACACACACACACACACACACACACACACACACACACACACACACACACACACACACGACTTCCGCCGAAGTCGGTCCCTCTCCTTGCTCGGGCGGCATTCGGCGGTCTACGTCACCGGTTTTCTAGCCATAGCCGATCCATTTTCCATTGGTTTTGTCTTGTTTTACACACCTGGTTTCAATCCCACAATTACTTGTTCATTATTTAACCCTCTGTTCCCCCATGTTTGTTTGTGAGTAATTGTTTGTATGTTGATACGGTCCGTTATTGTGGGCTCAATGATTATTGAGTTGTAATTTGTGAATTATATTTGAGTAAATACGTTTGTTACTCATATCTGCTGTTCTGCGCCTGACTCCGCTACACACAGGATCTATCACACACACACAATTATTTTACCTGCACAGTGCCTTGGTGGCTGTATCCCTCCCCAGTCAGTCTGTCCCTACAGATTACCACCACTCCAGCCAGAGGTCGACCCTGGGAGTCAGTCTGGCAGTGCACTGCATAGGCCAACACACTGGGCTGGGAAAGAGTGATACTTTGACAGTCAACATATTTTATGACCTGAGTTCATTACTGATCGTATTGCTTTTCATTGGTGAGGGTATGCTGGTAAGGATATCTGCTGATCTTAGATCTGTACCTAAGGACAACCAGAGCTATATTGACAGTCACAAACTAAGTTGATTTACAGTGAACATAACATTGTCTCCACTGTGACCCCTCACCTCCGCTCGACACTTGTCAGTGCTCTGTGCGTGGAGGTAAAGTAGGAAGTCGGTGTCAGGAAGTCCCGCCCCCTCAGGCCTTATCACAGTCGTGGTTGGTGCATCAGGCTCGGAGTACACGGAACAACCACTCAGGTGATCATCTGGGATCTGTCAATCAATAGTGGTGCATCCTCACTGGCAGGTCATGATTTCCATCAAAGGACTATAATCATACATCTCCCTGTCTGTGTGATATGAGAGAGAGTGCAGATGCTGCTACTCACAATGACATCCAGACAGATCTCCGTCCTGTAGTTCTCATTGGCTCGGCCACACCTGTGGAAATGGAAATCTTTGATTGGTTGAAATTATTCACCAACCAATAACAGTAGAAAATCCGACATACTGTATCAGAAAGTCTTAGACAAGAGAAACATGCTGTATAAACAGAGATAGCATTTTACTATGTCAAGAAATGGACAAATACACACATATAGCTAGGTATACAGTTGTAACACACAGACTTGTTATAGTTGGCAGCGCTGGCGTTCCTCCATATGAATTTGCAGTACTTGTTGATGTCTCTGCTGAGCAGCAGATGACCAGGGACTCTGTTTACTGTAGGGACAGCAGGTATTAAATTATCAGTGAAACACTTAGTTATCTCCACATGATTACATCATTACATTGTTATTACACACAAACGTGACACAAAAAGTCACAAACATGCAGTCAAAGACACACACAATAATGTTCCTACTGACAAACATCCACACACAGGAGATACACTGAACAAAAATATAAACGCAACATGTAAAGGGTTGGTCCCATGATTCATGAGCTGAAATAAAATATCCCAGACATTTTCCGTACAGACAAAAAGCTTATTTCTCTCAGATTTTGTGCACAAATTTGTTTACATCCCTGTTTGTGAGCCTTTCTCCTTTGCCAAGATAATCCATCCACCTGACAGATGTGGCATATCAAGATGCTGATTAAACAGCATGATCATTACACAGGTGCAACTTGTGCTGGGGACAATAAAAGGCCACTCTAAAATGTGCAGTTTTGTCACACAACCCAATGCCACAGATGTCTCAAGTTTTGAAGGGAGTGTGCAATTGGCATGCTGACTGCAGGAATGTCCACCAAAGCTGTTGAATGTTCATTCCTCTACCATAAGCCGCCTCCAATGTTAGAGAATTTGGCAGTACGTCCAACCGGCCTCACAACCGCAGACCACGTGTATGGCATCGTGTGGGCAAGTGGTTTGCTGATGTCGACGTTGTGAACAGAATGCCCCATGGTGGTAGTTGGGTTATGGGGGCGGGCATGATCTATGTACAATGAACACAATTGCATTTTATCTATGACAATTTCAATGCACAGAGATACCGTGACGAGATCCTGAGGCCCATTGTCGTTCCATTCATCCGCTGCCATCACCTCATGTTTCAGCATGATAATGTCACAAGGATCTGTACACAATTCCTGGAAGCTGAAAAATCCCAGTTCTTCCATGGCCTGCCTACTGATCAGACATGTCACCCATTGAGCATGTTCGGGATCGATGTGTTCCAGTTGCCGCCAATATCCAGCAACAAAGCCATTGAATAGGAGTGGGACAACATTCCACAGGCCACAATCATCAGCCTGATCAATCAATCAAATTAATTTATAAAGCCCTTTTTACATCTGCCGATGTCACAAAGTGCTGTACAGAAACCCAACCTAAAACCCCAAACAGCAAGCAACGCAGATGTAGAAGCACGGTGGCTAGGAAAAACTCCCTAGAATGCCAGAACCTAGGAAGAAACCTAGAGATGAACCAGGCTATGAGGGGTGGCCAGTCCTCTTCTGGCTGTGCCGGGTGTAGATTATAACAGAACAAGGCCAAGATGTTCAAACGTTCATAGATGACCAGCAGAGTCAGATAATAATAATGACAGTGGTTGTAGAGGACAGCACCTCAGGAGTAAATGTCAGTTTGCTTTTCATAGCCGATCATTCAGAGTTAGAGACAGCAGGTGCGGTAGAGAGAGAGTCCAAAAACAGCAGGTCCGGGACAAGGTAGCAGGTCCAGTTAACAGGTCAGGGTTCCATAGCCGCAGGCAGAACAGTTGAAACTGGAGCACCAGCATGACCAGGTGCACTGGGGACAGCAAGGAGTCATTAGGCTAGGTAGTCCTGCCCAAGTCCTCCGAGAGAAGAGAGAGAGAGAGAGAATTAGAGGCAGCATACTTAAACTCACACAGGACACCGGATGAGACAGGAGAAATACTCCAGATATAACAGACTGACCCTAGCCCCCTGACACATAAACTATTGCAGCATAAATACAGGAGGCTGAGACAGGAGCGGTCGGGAGACACAGTGGCCCTGTCCGACGATACCCCCGGACAGGGCCAAACAGGCCCTGTCGACTCTATGTGAAGGAGATGTGTCATACTGCATGAGGCAAATGGTGGTAACACCAGATACTGAATGGTTTTCTGATCCACGCCCCTACCTTTTGTTGTTGGTATCTGTGAGCAACAGATGCATGTCTGTATTCCCAGTCATGTGAAATCCATAGATTAGGGCCTCATTTAATTATTTCAAATGACTGATTTCCTTATATGAACTGTAAATCTTTGAAATTGTTTCATGTTGCGTTTATATTTTTGTTCAGTACAGATCCACTCAAACATACAGCACACAGAGACAGACACTCTCCTCTCCTACCTGACAGCAAGCTGGACACGATGCCCACGGCCTCCCTGACTGCTGGCTCCAGTCTCTCGCTTTCCACCTGAGACAGGGCTGGGCTATCCCTCGGAACCCAGGTGTGGATCCTGATTGGCTGTGGATGGTTTGTGGGTGGAGCCAGCTCTCTCATGTGCTTCCTGTGGTGTCTCTGGGATGAAGAAAGTTGAAGGGCAAATGAAGGAATTTGAAAAGAATCAGCTGTGTCCTCTGAAGCAGTAAGTGGAGTCTGTTGCCCAACACTGCTACTGGCCGTCGTCTCAGGGTGAGGTCCGTCTGGATCAGTGGGTGTGGTGACCACTGTGACTGACTGCTGAACCTCATCAAAGATACACTTCTGCAGAGCACCAGGGAGCCATATGACCACCACCACCATCCAAACCCATGGCCTGCTGAGGGAGGGGGGGGAAGGCATAATCATAGCCTTTCCACAGGAGCCGCCCCTCCACAGGAGCCTCATCTCGGCGAAGAGATCACAGAGATGGATCTGTTGGATTGACATGGCATCAGCAGTAGATCTAACAGCTACTAGCTCCATCCCGCAACTAGCCATTTAAATGACCATTTATATGAAACATTTTTACTTTCAAATATTACAGATTTCTATTTGTAACAAAAGTACAAGTCTAAATTGTTAATATACATGGTCATTTAAATGGCTAGTTGCAGGACAAAGCTAACATGCTACAAGATAATCCTAAATTAGTTGTTTAAAAAAAGTGTGGGATTAGAGGTGATTTTAGAGGGAAATCCAAATATGTCTTTGAAAACTACTGCATTTCAGCAGTCCACTTGGACACTATTGCGCACTAATGCTGTAGTTGCCTTAGTAACATTTACTGTATTCACTCAAACATGTATAAATGGTGAGCCAATATACTACTGAAGTATCGACTGTTTACCACTAGAGAAGCCCGTTTCAGACTGCGGAATAAGAGTCTCCATAACTTTTCTACACAACTTCATGAAAAGGGGTAAGCCTAAATCAAACTTTTTCAATTCCCCCCTTGCTATTAGTCAAAAAGTGCTGTATAGTGGACCACTTTCGCCTCTGCTCTAGTCGTCACTATCTTAAAATCAACATCTAGCCAACTTGAATTCCCCACTGAATCGGTTGTTTCATGAATCAGTTCTAATTACCTGGGAAAGCAATGTCCATCCTCATGCCGACGCCATCAAAAATAGAGTGCAGAATTTTCTAAATTAAATGACATTCCTCAACATACTCATCAGTATTCTTCTGTAAATTGAATGGCTTTTCCTCCCGACTCACCTTCACGGTGAAAGTTGCAAGCTACCAAACCACTCTGCATCATTGACAACCAGGTCTTTAAAAACATACTTTGTCATGGCGCCCTGGGGCTCGAGAGAGACTGAAGTGACATGTCTTTGATACATTCCCACAAGACAGAGGACAATGGCGTATAGACCACCTCCTTATCTAAAAAGTTTCACCACTTCTTTACTTTTCCTAACATTGCACTTTCACTTCTTCCACCCACACCTCTCTCACACACACACCTCTCTCACACACACACACACACACACACACACACACACAACAAAGAGAGTCCAAATAAAAGTGCAAATTGTTTAATCTCTGTGGATTCGTCCATATCTTTGCCTATGTACAGTGAAATAGACCCTATTAAAAATCACTCAACAATATTATTAGATTGCAATCATCATCATCATCATCATCATCATCATCATCGTCATCCAACCACTCCATGTATAATTGAATACATTCAGTACAAGCAGGTAAACAGAACAACAATAAGAAAATTAATTGAAAGTACATTTCTGGAGGACAAAAGCAAAAAAATAATAATAATATGATATACAAATGGCACACTGAAAAGTCGCTTCATTCGCTATTTGTTCATTGTGTGGTAGAGTGGGCTCAATTCACAAAGGGGTGAGACTTCAAGTCAAGGTTGTTGTGCCTGTTGCCCCTGTGGGCCTCGTCGTTCTGCGTGCACTGCACAAGTCTAGCCCAACATCAGGCACTGAGATTGTCTTGTGAGTCTAGACACAATGTGTACTAGAGAATTACAATATAAAACATTCATAAATCACATTTAAGTGCATACATTACACACACAAGTTATGCCATACATACACTAACCAGGAGGGTCCCCAAAATTATTGCCAGTTTGCAGAACTCACATGGAATGTATCAATTATAAAAGCAATATAAAGCAGTCTGTCTGTGAGAAGGTAGGTGTGCCTTTTTGTGTATATACACACACTACATGACCAAAAGTATGTGGACAGCTGATCGTTGAATATCTCATTCCAAAATGATGGGTATTAACATGGAGTTGGTCCCCACCTTAGCTGCTATAACAGCCTCCACTCTTCTGGGACGGCTTTCCACTAGATGTTGGAACTTGCTTCCACTAGATGCGGGGACTTGCTTCCATTCAGCCACAAGAGCATTAGTGAGGTCGGGCACTGATGTTGGGCGATTAGGCCTGGCTCGCAGTCTGCGTTCCAATTCATCCCAAAGGTGTTCGATGGGGTTGAGGTCAGGACTCTGTGCAGGCCAGTCAAGTTCTTCCACATCGATCTCGACAAACAATTTCAGTATGGACCTCCCTTTGTGCACGGGAGCATTGTCATGCTGAAACTGGAAAGGGGCAGGTAGCGTTCTCCTGGCATCTGCCATCAGACTGCCTGATGGTGAAGCGTGATTCATCACTCCAGAGAACGCGTTTCCACTGCTCACGGGTCCAATGGTGTGGAGCTTTACACCAGTCCAGCCAACTCTTGGCTGCTCTGCCATGGAAACCCACTTCATGAAGCTCCCGAAGAATAGTTATTGTGCTGACTGACGTTGCTTCCAGAGGCAGTTTGGAACTCGGTCGTGAGTGTTGCAACAGATTATCACGCGCTACGCACTTCAGCACTCGGTATGGCCTACCACTCCGCAGCTGATGCTCCTAGACGTTTCCACTTCACAATAACAGCACTTACAGTTGACCGGGGCAGCTCTAGCAGGGCAGAAATTTGACAAACTGAATTGTTGGAAAGGTGGCATCCTATGACGGTGCCACGTTGAAAGTCACTGAGCTCTTCAGTAAGGTCATTCTACTGGAGACTGCAAGGATGTGTGCTCGATTTTATACACCAGTAAGCAACGGGTGTGGCTGAAATAGCAGAGTCCACTAATTTGAAGGGGCGTCCACATACTTTTGTATATATAGCGTATTTGTGACAGTATGCATGCAGTAAGTGTGTGTAATCATTCAAATTCATCATATGCAGGAAGCTTCTAAACAGGCACTTAAACGGGTGGGGGGGTATAATTTATAATATCTTCCATACCCTTAAACTGCCGCCCTATACTCACCCTCATCAATACTAAAACACACATGACGTTGTCACACATATAAGTCACAAAGACAAGCTCTTTCATGTGTTAAAAACAAAATCCCTCATTTGACAGTAGCTGATATATTAGAGCATAAGGATTTGGGAGGAAGATTCTCTGTGCAAAGTTCACCACTTTAAGACTACACACATTCATGACTACACGCACGTGGAGGCAGGCACACATACACACTTTCTCAAGGAGGTCCCACATTCAAATAAAATCATTGAATACTAGATGTCTACAGTCGGCAAATCCAACCCAATGTAATTCAAAAGGCACTACATCAGCACAGAGAGGGGGAGAGCCTTGCGGTGCTCCTGTGCGCGAGCACTGTGCACATACTTTAGGGAGGGGGGTGTCGGTGGGGTTTGGATATGGTCAGGGGTCAAGGGTTAGCAGAGGGACGTCATCCTCCGAGGTCATGTCCTCCGAGAGGGGGATAAGCAGCACCTCATCCTCCGAAGAAGAGGAGGAAGAGGGGGATGCGGAGAGGGGCAGGGAGTTGGTGGGGGAGGAGGAGAACGGGGAGGCGCGGAAGCGAGAGATACCACGCCCCAGAGAGTGGAAGAGCGAGGCTAGGGAGGGGCTACTGGGGGTGGGAGGGGCAGCCACAGGGAAGCTCTGGGGGGTGGCCGGGGTAGAGACGAGGGGTGGAGGAAGGGAGGAGGGAGGCGGCGGTGGTGGTGGGTGCTGCACCGTCTGAGGGACCAAGCCTAGTTTCTGTGGCAATGGCAGATTGACGGCTTCCACAGCCAATGAGGAAGTTGCGGGAGTTGATTGACTGGGCTCTACACCAGTAGAGGTGGGATCTGTCTGCTGGGGGGCGGAACTGGAAGGCTGGGAGGGCCTGGAGGCGGGTCTAGGGATTAAGCCCCACCTCCGCATGCGACGGACAGCGCGGCGGACGAATCGGGGCCGGCGACGGCGACGTGGAGAGTTGGCGGTGTCTTGTCTGAGGAGCTGAGAGGATACCTCTCAGAGTAAGAGAGGAAGACTGATGGGGGGAGAGAAAGAGAAACACACAGAGACAAACACAGAACAAGAAAAATATTAAAACCTTGAGATTTCATTTGTTGAATTTGAAAATGTGCTATACAAATATGCTTATTTCTTAACTTTATCATTTAAGTTTATGATTTGCGTAAGATCCCCATTAAACGAAGCTACAACACAGTGAAACACAGAGAGCACATTGTTTTAGTTAGTCCTCTTTACCTCTGCAGCAGCTAATCAGACAGCTCTAGGATCAGGTCCCCCCGTCCGTATAATATTATTTATTACGATCTAAAAAGCTAAACTGATCCTAGATCAGCACTCCTACAGGCCCGGGTGTAACTCAATCTATGAGACTATGCTCCTGCTGCTACTCTCATAATGCAGGCTGATGATCATGAGTCAACCAGTGAAGCTGAACTATCAGTGTCTCTGGCAGGTCAGATATACCATGCTAGTTAGTCATGAGGAGTCAGAGGACCGACGGATCTACTGAGGAGATTTCAAATAAACTAAGTTAGTGAAGGATTCCCCTTGTAAAGGAAGGAAATCTCAAGTCGTCAGTTATTTGAGGCACAGTGGGACAAAGTTGCCGCTAGTTTCTGATCTAAGGTCACTTAGGGTTAGGATTGGGGGACTGTTAGCTGATCCTAGACATGTTACTAGGCTCTCACCTCGTTGGGGTTCTCTGTGGGGAAGTCCTCCACTGGAGGGATGATGCCCTGGGCAATCAGCTGACCGTAGGAGGGAGGAGCCTGCTGCTGGATCAGCGCCGCCTCTTGGCGGCTGATTGGAGCAAACATACTGCGGGAGGAAGACAGACAGAAACATATGGGGGTCTGGTCCAATAAGACAATTTGGACACAGATCAAGGGAGGCGTTTGTGAATGATGAAGCATCAACATGTAGTAAACCTGACGTGGGAGGTGCATGATACCTGTATTCTCGGGTGCGCAGTGAGTAAAGCTTGCAGGTGCAGCCCATAGCGATGACCAGCAACAGCCCACAGACCAGGCTGCCAACGGTTGCCGCGGTGATGACCTTCCGGGGCAGGGTCACGGAACAGTTCAGCTCGTCTGTCCCGTCCTTGCAGTCCACCTGGCCGTCATAGCGCCAGCTCTCAAACACACACCTGGGGTAGAGACAAACGGTCAAGATGGCGTATACACTTACACACATCAAAACACACCACGCACACACCCTCACACACCATCCTCTACCTGTCACTGTCGCAGTGGAAGGTCCCAGGTTGACATATAGAACAGTCTCTCTCATCGCTCCCATCAGAACAGTACAGCTGGTAATTACACCTCTCCTTGGCAGGGAAACACACCGAACGCCCTAGGAAGCTATGCCCCGCCAGCAGCGCCCTCTGCCCGGCCACTCCACAGGCAAACTGGTCCTGGGGACACCCCCTACACCCTGCTTCATCATGTCCAGTCTCGGGACAGTCCCAGTGCCCGTCACACTTCTGTTCCTGGGTGTAGCAGCCCCCCGCGGCACCCCCACATTTACCTTCCCAGGGGGGGCAGTAGCCCCCGACACGGTAGGTGGCGTTGAAGCCCAGCCCCTCAGAGCCGGGAAGCGTACGATAGGTCAGGGAGAGGAGGCCGGTCCGGGACTCAACCTGGATGGCCTTGTAATTGGATGCATTAGTGATCTGTCACAGAGTGAAAGGGAGGGAGAGAGTTAAGGGGTTAGATTGAGTAAATTAACTTTCCCAGTAATTTCAGCCGTAGAAAAGTTGGCTTTAACCACAGATCTAGGATCAGATCACCCTACTCTCTGAATTTTGTTTGATAAATATCTGACTTCGTTGCAGTTTATTAGGGGCAACGTCTACCCAACTCCATTACACTTCCCCCCCACACTCACAGTTTTGATAAGTTCCCCGGTGCCCTGCTGTCTGTTAGTGATGGTGATCGTGTCTCCAGGACCCAGCTCCAGTAGCCGCAGGTCCAGCTTCAGAGGCCTGGAGTCCTGGGGGTCCAGGGTCCACACACAGAACAGAGGGGGGCCCCTGATGGAAGGAGGAGCAAACGTCCCATAGAAGGTCTGGAGGAGGCCCCCGCAGGTGATGACCTTGGGAGGCAGGGTCACGGTGCAGTTCAGCTCGTCTGTCCCGTCCTTACAGTCCAGCTGGCCGTCACAGCGCCAGCTTTCAAAAACACACCTGGGGCAGAGACACAAACAGTCCAGGTGGCGTATACACACACATCGAAACTACACTAACACACATATCAAAGCTCACTAACAAACATTAATGCATACACACAAAGTTATTTTCTGGATCAAAAGGTGGCTTAGGCGGTGGGCATGGTAGGGGGCGTGACAATGGGCTGTTTCTGTGAATTTTAGAGAATTTTTTGAGACCCCCCATCTTGGCAGTGTAGACATTTTTAAGCCAATGTCCTGCAATTCTACACATTTATCCATGGAGTTGAGAGAAATTTGCCATGGTCAATGCTGTGTTATTCTGATCAAACCAAATAAAATCAATACTGCTAAATTCTTGCTTTTAGAATTTAATTCTCTTTCACTGTGTAGCTTTTATTTTGATGATCGTTAGTTCTCAAAGATAATGTATTGTGTGTGTGTGTGTGTGTGTGTGTGTATGTATATATATATATATATATATGTATGTCTATATATATATATATATATATGTATGTCTATATATATATATATATATATATATATATATATATATATATATACACATACACATACACACACACACACACACACACACACACATACATACATACACACAGTACCAGTCAAAGGTTTGAACACACCTACTCAATCAAGGGTTTTTCTTCATTTTTACTATTTTCTACATTGTACAATAATAGTGAAGACATCAAAACTACGAAATAACACATATGGAATCATGTAGTAACCAAAAAAAGTGTTTAACAAATCAAAAGATATTTTATATTTGAGATTCTTCAAAGTAGCCACCCTTTGCCTTGATGACAGCTTTGCACACTCTTGGCATTCTCTCAACCAGCTTCACCTGGAATGCTTTTCCAACAGTCTTGAAGGAGTTCCCACATATGCTGAACACTTGTTGGCTGCTTTTCCTTCACTCCGGTCCAACTCATCCCAAACCATCTCAACTTGGGTGAGGTCGGGTGATTGTGGAGGCCAGGTCATCTGATGCTATGAAGAATCTCAAATATAAGGATTTCAAATGGCAGAACCCCCCCCAAAACACACACACTCCTCTACCTGTCACTGTCGCAGTGGAAGGTCCCAGGTTGACATATAGAACAGTCCTTCTCTCATCGCTCCCATCAGAACAGTACAGCCGGTAATTACACCTCTCCTTGGCAGGGAAACACACCGGACGCCCTAGGAAGCTATGCCCCGCCAGCAGCGCTCTCTGCCCAGCAACTCCACAGGCAAACTGTTCCCGGGGACACCCCCTACACCCTGCTTCATCATGTCCAGTCTCGGGACAGTCCCAATGCCCGTCACACTTCTGTTCCTGGGTGTAGCAGCCCCCCGTGGCACCCCCACATTTACCTTCCCAGGGGTGGCAGTAGCCCCTGACACGGTAGGTGGCGTTGAAGCCCAGCCCCTCAGAGCCGGGAGCGTACGATAGGTCAGGGAGAGGAGGCCGGTCCGGGACTTGACCTGGATGGCCTTGTAATTGGACGCGCTGGTGATCTGTCACAAAGGGAAAGGGAAGACGGTGAAATTATTAAATTAACTTGAGTAATTGAACTGAACAGTCTTGTGACAAACTCTAGAGGTACCACAGATCAAGAATAAGAGACTAGCCTACTTCCAATCCGAGAGTAATTAAATAATATCTGACCCCGTATCAGTTTATTAGGGGCCACTTTACCTAACTATAAGACACAAACACACCCCAGGCACACTCACAGTTTTGAGGAGTTCCCCGGTGCCGTGCTGTCTGTTAGTGATGGTGACCTTGTCTCCAGGCCCCAGCTCCAGCAGCCGCAGATCCAGCTTCAGAGGCCTAGAGTCCTGAGGGTCCAGGGTCCACACACAGAACAGAGAGGGGCCCTTGATGGAAGGAGGGGCAAACGTCCCATAGAAGGTCTGGAGGAGGCCCCCACAGGGCCACTCAATAGGGGCCCGGGTCACACTGGGGTGGCCTCTGTGAGGCTGGTGGCTGGGGAGTCCACGAGGCTGGAACTGCCAGAAGTCATCTATAGGATTGGCTGGCTCCTTTTCCTTGGCGTTGTCCCCATCCTCATCTACTTGCTTCTCTGTCTCCTTCTCCTCCAGCTCACCCGGTGCCTTCCCTACTGTTTCCCAATCCCTCCCTCTGCTGTTACTCCACCTGTTCTTCTCTCTTCCTGTCTGCCGCGCCCTGTAGGACTCTGGTGTGGCGATGGCCACCACTGTTTTGCCATGCTCAGGATCCAGGTTCAGGATCTTCATCTCTCCATCACAGTCCTGCTCGTCTATGCCCAGGCCCACCCCTTCACCCAGGCACTCCACCCGGCCGTTACAACGCCACGACAGGGGCAGGCAGCGCCCGCCCAAACACTCAAAGTCCACCCCCGTACAGTCACCAGAGTCTAGAGAGAGAGGAGTGGCAGGGAAAGGGGGAGAGATGGAGATGAACAGGGGGAAATGGAGGGAGCTGATATTTCTATTAGCTATATTGAATTTCCTGGTACTCAAAGAGAGTTAAAACTAGTCTACTATGTCTTGATTAACAAGTGATATAGCTTAACATCCCAGCACCATACCTCTGACATAGCCCAGGCGGAACGCAGACACAGGGAATAAGTATGGCAGGAAGTGGTGCGTCACTGTAATGTTTCCCCCCATCAACTCCATGGGTTTTGGCAGGTCGGAACCACAGAGGGTAATGGGCTTGCCAGTCGACGATGTCACCGAGACCCATTCCTTTTTACACCGTGTGGAAAACTGGGAGAAACTGAAAGATCGACAGGAAAAGAGAGATATAACAAAGAAGTAAGCAAACAATCAAAAACGACATTATCTGGCTATGAAGCTTTACATGATGTGACCTTTCTAAAGTCCAGTACGGACACAACCCCTACACCGTACCCCCCCGGGCACTTCATGTAGATCTGAAAGTATTGGATAAGTATATTTAATGAACATGGTAGTGGCTACACCTTGTCCACTGTCAGGCTGGACACTCTTCGTCCAATTGCTTACACCTACCTAAACCCTTCAGATGTACACTAGTGCCAAGAGGGTTAAAGACTAGACTAGAAGTTGCTTGGGGACAAACATTGATGCACCCTGACCCAACAAATAAGCCCCTAAGACAGCGGTAAGACAGCGAGTGGGTAGACATTACCTGAGAATAACAGGCTCTCCTACATGTGCCTTGATAATCCAACTACAGTTGAAGGGCCGAGGGAGGTAGGACGATCTGTGGTGCACAAAGCTTCTGATCTCTCCTCTCGCAGCCTCCAGGACTTGGGGAGATCGTCCACAATGAGCTGGGAGAGAGAAGAACCCTACAGTATATTAGACTGGGAGGGGCGACCTAAGAACATATATTTTTCTGTTTCAAAACATTTTGCTACGGTATTCCTGGTCTGATTAATCAGGCTGTAATACACTATTAATTGATATATACAGACGGAAACACTGGAGTGCAAAATCATGTAAAAGAACCGGAGGTGCCACCACTGATTGTCAATTACAGTTGAGACTCCCACGCCTATCCATGTTGATCACATAACTATGAGTATTGTGTAAAACTGGTGAGAGGCAGATGGGTCCCTTTGATAACATGAATAGAGACATTAGCAAGCGAGAGGGAGGGGGAGCGCTCTTACCAGTACTGGAGACCAGCTCCAGGCTGCTGTAGGCTGTGAATCAACAGGCAAAACAGAGTTATAGTCTGAATAGGGCATTAATAAAGATCTGACTAGAAATAGCATACGGTTCATTTGACACTAGATACTGTTCACAAAATACAATGTTTACAATACTTGTTGGCCTAAAGCAGGGCTCTCCAACCCTGTTCCTGGAAAGCTACCCTCCTGTAGGTTTTTGTTTTAACCCCAGTTGTAACTAACCTGATTCCTCTTATCAACCAGCTAATTATTAGAATCAGGTGTGCTAGATCAGGGTTGGAGCGAAAACTTACAGGACGGTAGCTCTCCAGGAACAGGGTTGGAGAGCGCTGGACTAAAGTATTGTGGTTTACCACCTGACATATCGACCGACAGACAAACAGGCAGATAGATGGGTCACATTCAAAGTAAAACCCACCAGTTACAAACAAAATGTTGATGACACAAAGGTTGAAAGAGACAGTCATTCTGATGATGGTGCTCCTCTGAAATGATGATGCTCCTCTGAAATGCGGGTGCTCATGAAAGAGCAAAAATTTTGAAAAGAAAGGAAACTAGAATGGAAAATCATCTAGGCAGATCCCCCTCAGTCCGCCTTGCTGAGTGGCCCCATCATCGCTAATGTCTCGTTCAGGAAGACTTCACCTGAGAAAATAAAAAGATCAAACCTAGTCAGCAAAAATTGCTATTTTGACTAGCCTGGTCCCAGATATGTTTGTGCTGTCTTGCCAAGTCCTATGGCCATTGACACACCAAAAAAATGGCAAGACAGCACAAAAAGATCTGGGACCAGGGTATATTTTTAGAGGAACAGGAGGGAATGATAGAAACATAGATACAGAACTTGCTTAAGCCTTTACTTATGACAACCAGACATCTGAAGTTGTTTGCTTAAAGTATGTGTTGTGTTCAATGTTATGGTTATCTATTTTTACCAAGAACCCAATGTTTACATCAGTGGAGGCTCCTCAGAGGAGCATGGGCAGGACCATCCTCAAAGAATTTCAGAAAAATAAAAACGTTAAACTTTTTAGATAAAACTATACTAAATATATTCATATGTCACCAAATAATTGATTAAAACACCCTGTTTTGCAATGAAGGTCTACAGTAGATTCAGCAGCAGTCTGTAGGGTAGCGCCATGGTGTTGCTGGAGGACAGCTAGCGTCTGTCCTCTGGGTACATGGACTTCAATACAAAACCTAAGAGGCTCATGGTCCTTACCCCTTCCATAGACTTACACAGTAATTATGACCAACTTATGGAGGACATCCTCCAACCTATCAGAGCCCTTGCAGCATGAACTAACAGGTTGTCCACCCAATCAAAGGATCAGAGAATGACTAGTACTGAAAGCATTAGCTACAACTAGCTAGCACTGCAGTGCATAAAATGTGGTGAGTAGTTGACTCAAAGAGAGAAGACAATAGTTGAACAGTTTTTAACAAATTATTTTTTTTCCAAAATTAAGGAGAAGCAAGAGAGCGGGAACTAGCTACAGTTGAAGTCTGAAGTTTACATACACTTAGGATGGAGGCATTAAAACATTTTTCAACCACTCCACACATTTCTTGTTAACAAACGGGGGAGGCTTGCAAGCTGAAGAACACCATCCCAACCGTGAAGCACGGGGGTGGCAGCATCATCTTGTGGAGGTGCTTGCTGCAGGAGTGACTAGTTCACTTCACAAAATATATGGCATCATGAGGAAGGAAAATTGTGTGGATATATTGAAGCAACATCTCAAGACATCAGTCAGGAAGTTAAAGCTTGGTCGCAAATGGGTCTTCCAAATGGACAATGACCCCAAACATACTTCCAAAGTTGTGGCAAAATGGCTTAAGGACAAAGTCAAGGTATTGGAGTGGCCATCACAAAGCTCTGACCTCAATCCTATAGAACATTTGTGGAGAGAACTGAAAAGGCGTGTGCGAGCAAGGAGGCCTACAAACCTGACTCCGTTACACCAGCTCTGTCAGGAGGAAGGGACCAAAATTCACCCAACTTATTGTGGGAAGCTTGTGGAAGGCTACCCGAAACGTTAAACAATTTAAAGGCAATGCTACCTAATACTAATTGAGTGTATGTAAACTTCTGACTCACTGGGAATGTGATGAAAGAAATAAAAGCTGAAATAAATAATTCTCTCTACTATTATTCTGACATTTCACATTCTTACAATAAAGTGGTGATCCTGACTGTCCTAAGACAGGGAATTTTTACTAGGATTAAATGTCAGGAAAAACTGAGTTTAAATGTATTTGGCTAAGGTGTATGTAAACTTCCGACTTCAACTGTATATTTCGTAGTTTACATTTTTTCACTTTGTTAGCGTTGAATGCAGCTAGCTAGTTTAGCCTACTCAAACACTCAGCTTAAACTGAGAGGGATGCTATGTTAGCTAGCTGGCTATCTAACACTGGAACTCTTCCATTGCAAGGTAAGCTTTTATTTGTATAGATTTTTGCCACCGGGACCCACCGGTGTAACTGCTAAACTGCTTGCTGCTCACTGTACTGCATGATTGTAACAAGTTTACTAACGCATTAGTTCTAATAGCTATGTGGACTATGACGTGACAATGATGTAGGCTGTGTGTAGCGGTTAGCGGTCATGATATAGCTTGGATATTTTTTCTTTTGCGTTGTCACAGACAGCTGATGTGTTGTGCACTGAAGTCCACAAGCGAAGTGAAACGGTGAGAGGAGAGCGCATAGATAGATGCGAGAAGGAATTATATATACACAACGAGCTGTTTAAGTGGCTGCTATGAAAGTGAACTGTGATCAGGTGTGTATTCATTGTGCCGATTCTGTTAAAATATTTCTTAAAACGGAACGGTGATAAACATACCAGAATTTGTCCAATAGAAACTCTCATTTGCAACTGTTGGACTAATGATTACACCCTAGATCAGTGGTTCCCAAACTTCTAATAGTCCAGTACCCCTTCAAACATTCAACCTCCAGCTGCGTACCCCCTCTAGCACCAGGGTCAGGTGAGGGCCGAGAATCCACTCTCACATAGGCATGTGGTTGCAAAGGGCATCAGAGTCCAGCACGATTTGCCAAGGCAGGATACTCTGAGCGCAGCCCTATCCAGAAATCTGGAAATGGCTTCTGATTAAATTACATTTTCACAGAACCGCTTGCTGCAATTTCGATGAGGCTCTCTTGTTCAGATTTCGGTAAGCGGACTGGAGGCAGGGAATGAAAAGGATAACGAATACAGTTGTTTGTGTCGTCCGTTTCGGGAAAATACCTGCGTAATTGCGCACCCAGCTGCTTCGCTATATCACATTTGACAATGTCCATAAGCTTGAGTTCATTCGCACACAAAAAAAACATACAATGATGGAAAGACCTGTTGCGGAGAGTCCCTGTAATCCTAGATTCAGATCATTCAGGTGAGAAAAATAAGCTGGACCTGCGGCTGCTGGAGCTGGGGCCTGGAGACACGGTCACCATCACTAACAGACAGCAGGGCACCGGGGATAGGCCAGTCGTGTGAGAAACTCGTCATCATGCAAGCAGTCAGACAAGTGAAAATGATGGTCAGTAAAGAAAACTTTAAGCTCGTCTCTCAATTTTAAACAACGTGTCAATACTTTGCCCCTTGGTAACCAGCGCACTTCTGTATGTTGTAAAAGCGTTACATGGTCGCTACCAATATCATTGCATAATGCAGAAAATACACGAGAGTTCAGGGGCCTTGCTTTAACAAAGTTAACCATTTTCACTGTAGTGTCCAAAACGTCTTTCAAGCGGTCAGGCATTCCCTTGGCAGCAAGAGTCTCTTGGTGGATGCTGCAGTGTACCCAAGTGGCGCCGGGAGCAACTGCTTGCACGCGCTTGTCTCCCTGTCATGGCTTTTGCGCCATCAGTACAGATACCAACACATCTTGACCACCAAAGTCCATTTGATGTCACAAAGCAGTCCAGTACTTTAAAAATATCCTCTCCTGTTGTCCTGGTTTCCAGTGGATTGCAGAAGAGGATGTCTTCCTTAATTGACCCCCCATAAACATAACGTACATATACCAGGAGCTGTGCCAGGCCCGCCACGTCTGTTGACTCATCCAGCTGTAATGCATAGAATTCACTGGCATGTATGCGAAGCAGTAACTGTTTCAAAACATCTCCTGCCATGTCACTGATGCGTTGTGTTGTTTGATGGAGAAATTGTCTGTATAGTTTTTTGGGCCTTTTCCCCCAGCATTGTCCCAGCCATATCTGTGGCAGCAGGAAGAATCAAGTCCTCCACAATAGTATGGGGCTTGCCTGTCCTAGCCACTCAGTAGCTCACCATATAAGACAATTCTAACCCCTTCTTATCAATGGTATCTGTTGCTTTTATACATGTCATACGACTCGAAAGTCATCTTTATTCTTGCTCAAAAAACTCCTGTGCTTATTTTTCTAATTGGCATGTTTCATTTCTAAATGTCTGCGCAAGAGGTTTCATTGAGTTGTGATATAGTATTTTTGCACATATAACACACTGTGGCTGAGGAAAGGCACTACTCCCAATATAAGTGAACCCCAAATCAATGTAGTTCTCATCATACTTCCGCCTCTTACTTTACTTTTTTATATTACAATTTATCAATTTTCGAGCAAACGGAATGAGCAGCAGCTACCTTTGGCTACATACGGACCGTTAGTGGAAGTCCCGCGAGACAGTAACGGTTAAAGTGACCCAAGAAATTGTTCGTAACTGACTTGCCTAGTTAAATAAAAAAAATCACCTAAATGTATAGCTCCGTTAGAAAATCTAAATGGACTGTTTGAAAATGTGAATCACATTTTTATTTGGCATACCTCAGTTTGGGTATAGCCGCCCTAGATCATTTAGATGCAGGCAAGATTGTGTAAATCGATATTTAATGTGTAATGGTCTGTCACCTTGATTACGCAATTCTCTCGACCTACGTTGTCAACTTTCATTCATAGGCTAGGTTGTAGCAACAGTACTGGAACATTTTGAGTATCATGTAACTTAGTAGCCTGAACCTATCGATGTTACATTGAGCTGGGTGAATGGAATATGAATGACAGTCATCCAATATTCTGTAATATAAATAAAACGAAACCGACCGTCACTGGTTTAAATATTATACACAGCCATGTCCTGCCTTGCCAGTAACGTCGGCTAATTAAATGACGCAGCTAGCTAACCTTATGCTGTATGATTTACCAGCAAACTAATCCTAAACACAAAAATGCTTGCGGTTTTCAATATCACGTTTTTTCCAGTGTGATTTTAATTCTAGATTATGTGAAATGATGTACATAAATTACCTTCTAGACCTTCTGAATGCCTGCCCCCGCAAACTTCCTTGAAGAGGAAGGGATTCATCACGCCAATTCTGTTGCAAAACATTTCGTCTGTTGCAAAACGTTTTAGTTTCCAACGAAAACGAGAGATTCTATTGGACAAATTCAGCCAGGTCCCTCCCCGTTTCGTTCCGTTTGGTTCTTAGACCGTAAAGTGTTTACATTATAGACCGTAATGAATACACCCCTGCTCAGCTCTCTCGCCTTGTTGTGGCTAATGCTAATGATAGCTCTGACTAACTTCCCTCTTCATTTCGTTACGTTTTCCTGAACGTGCCACGCGATAAAAACAAAAGCATTCATATATACATACAAACACTCTGATGTACCGATTAATTAAAAACGGCGACAGTGTATATAAATGCATGGAACAACGAAGTTATCAACCTTACCCTTTCTGTCGTCTTTCTTGTTGATAGGCAGAGTTCTGGGCAACTTCCGTATTGTTTAGTTGGAAGAGGAGAGGGGGTGGGGCTAGGAGCTCAGACGGAGGCTGTCACAACGCCCCAAACAAACTCCAATGTTAAAGAACTAAACCAGTGTACGAATCATTTTCTCAGATTTAACATCAAATGTAACTTGTTCCTCGATTCACGAATTCGTTTCAATGGTGTTTCCTTTGACAGTTTTGGATTCATTTTTTGTTATCATGTTTCACCACCAGGTGTCGGAATTGATTAGGCTAGTGAGACGATCCCTCAGATGGGGTATACCACAGTGGAATTGTATCATAGCAGACGGCCTTGCATCCGAGAATACAATGTAACATTCTTTGCATTAGTACGTTTTGTAATCAGCAAGGTAACGTGCATTTGGTGCATTTCGTCAATGGACTACAACTTGTTCTTGTAGTTCTTTTTGATTATTTACACTATTCTGGGGTGTTGTTTTTTTATTTATTATGATAAATGAATGTTCATATTGACATGGACACAGCGTCCGTCTACCGCTGTTTCTTTGTCTCTCTGAGATAGGCTTCACACATCTGTAAGATGGAAATGAAGTGGGCGGAGAACAAACCCCTCTTCACATTATGTAAGATATAATTGAAATATTATTTTGAAATTATCAGTAAATGTAAAAACAAAAAAGCAATACACACCATACATTTTTTTGACAAATTGAAAATGTATCTCAATATGTAATACCCCTGTCTGTTAGGTTTATGTACTCTTGTTTGTATATTTCTATTTTTTTATTTTTTTCGTTCATAATAAAAAAAATATATATATATTTTATTTCACCTTTATTTAACCAGGTAAGCCAGTTGAGAACAAGTTCTCATTTACAACTGCGACCTTGCCAAGATAAAGCAAAGCAGTACGACAAAAACAACAACACAGAGTTATACATGGGATAGACAAACGTACAGTCAATAACACAATAGGAAAATCTATATACAGTGTGTGCAAATGAGGTAAGGTTAGGGAGGTAAGACAATAAATAGGCCGTAGTGACGTAGTTACAATTTAGCTTAAAGTTAGTGAGGGAGATATGAGTCTCCAGCTTCAGTGATTTTTGCAATTCGTTCCAGTCATTGGCAGCAGAGAACTGGAAGGAAAGGAGGCCAAAGGAGGAATTGGCTTTGGGGGTGACCAGTGAAATATACCTGCTGGAGCGCGTGCTACGGGTGGGTGCTGCTATGGTGACCAGTGAGCTGAGATAAGGCGGGGCTTTACCTAGCAAAGACTTATAGATGACCTGGAGCCAGGGGGTTTGGCAACGAATATGAAGCGAGGGCCAGCCAACGAGAGCATACAGGTCGCAGTGGTGGGTAGTATATGGGCTTTGGTGACAAAACGGATGGCACTGTGATAGACTGCATCCAATTTGCTGAGCAGAGTGTTGGAGGCTATTTTGTAAATGACATCGCCAAAGTCAAGGATCGGTAGGATAGTCCATTTTACAAGGGTATGTTTGGCAGCATGAGTGAAGGATGCTTTGTTGCGAAATAAGAAGCCGATTCTAGATTTAATTTTGGATTGGAGATGCTTAATGTGAGTGGAAGGAGAGTTTACAGTCTAACCAGACACCTAGGTGTTTGTAATTGTCCACATATTCTAAGTCAGAACCGTCCAGAGTAGTGATGCTGGACGGGCGGGCAGGTGCGGCAGCGATCGGTTGGAAGAGCATGCATTTAGTTTTACTTGCATTTAAGAGCAGTTGGAGGCCATGGAAGGAGAGTTGTATGGCATTGAAGCTCGTCTGGAGGTTAGTTAACACAGTGTCCAAAGAAGGGCCAGAAGTATACAGAATGGTGTTGTCTGTGTAGAGGTGAATCAGAGAATCACCAGCAGCAAGAGCGACATCATTGATGTATACAGAGAAAAGAGTCGGCCCGAGAATTGAACCCTGTGGCACCCCCAGAGAGACTGCCAGAGGTCCGGACAACAAGCCCTCCAATTTGACACTCTGAACTCTGTCTGAGAAGTAGTTGGTGAACCAGGCGAGTCAGTCATTTGAGAAACCAAGGCTGTTGAGTCTGCCGATAAGAATGTGGTGATTGACAGAGTCGAAAGCCTTGGCCAGGTCGATGAATACGGCTGCACAGTATTGTCTTTTAACGATGGCGGTTATGATATTGTTTAGGACCTTGAGTGTGGCTGAGATGCACCCATGACCAGCTCGGAAACCAGATTGCATAGCGGAGAAGGTACAGTGTCGGAATGGTCGGTGATCTGTTTGTTAACTTGGCTTTCGAAGACCTTAGAAAGACAGGATAGGATAGATATAGGTCTGTAACAGTTTGGGTCTAGAGTGTCTCCTCCTTTGAAGAGAGGGATGACCGAGGCAGCTTTCCAATCTTTGGGGATCTCAGACAATACGAAAGAGAGGTTGAACAGGCTAGTAATAGGGGTTGCAACAATTGCGGCGGATAATTTGAGAAAGAGAGGGTCCAGATTGTCTAGCCCAGCAACTCTTTCAGAACATCGGCTATCTGGATTTGGGTGAAGGAGAAATGGGGAAGGGTTGGGCAAGTTGTTGTGGGGGGTGCAGGGTTGTTGACTGGGGTAGGGGTAGCGAGGTAGAAAGCATGGCCAGCCATAGAAAAATGCTTATTGAAATTCTCAATTTTCGTGGATTTATCGGTGGTGACAGTGTTTCCTAGCCTCAGTGCAGCTGAGAGGAGGTGCTCTTATTCTCCGTGGACTTTACAGTGTCCCAGAACTTTTTGGAGTTTGTGCTACAGGATGCAAATTTCTGTTTGAAAAAGCTAGCCTTTGCTTTCCTAACTGCCTGTGTATATTGGTTCCTAACTAATCGCGGGGGCTATTCGATGCTATTGCAGTACGCCACAGGATGTTTTTGTGCTGGTCAAGGGCAGTCAGGTCTGGAGTGAACAAGCTGGCATGCTTATTTAAGATGGTGAGGAAAGCACTTTAAAAGAATAACCAGGCATCCTCTACTGACGGAATGAGGTCAATATCCTTCCAGGATACCCGGGCCAGGTCGATTAGAAAGGCCTGCTCGCTGAAGTGTTTTAGGGAGCGTTTGACAGTGATGAGGGGTGGTCGTTTGACCGCAGACCCATTACGGACGCAGGCAATGAGGCAGTGATCGCTGAGTTCCTGGTTGAAGACAGACAGGTGTATTTAGAGGGCAGGTTGGTCAGGATGATATCTATGAGGGTGCCCGTGTTTACGGATTTGGGGTTGTACCTGGTAGGTTCATTGAACATTTGTGTGAGATTGAGGGCATCTAGCTCAGATTGTAGGACAGCCGGGGTGTTAAGCATGTCCCAGTTTAGGTCACCTAAGAGTACGAGCTCTGAAGATAGATGGGGGGCAATCAATTCACATATGGTGTCCAGGGCACATCTGGGAGCAGAAGATGGTCTATAACAAGCGGCAACGGTAAGAGACTTGTTTCTGGAAAGGTGGATTGGATGGAGATGGAGGAACTCTCTCTCTCAATTCAATTCAATGGCCTTTATTGGCATGGGAAACATATGTTTACATTGTCAAAGCAAGTATCACAACCCTAGAATCACAATCCAGGCTGTATCACAACCTGGGCGGCGCACAATTGGCCCAGTGTGTAGGCCGTCATTGTAAATAAGAATTTGTTCTTAACTGACTTGCCTAGTTAAATAAAATTAAACCTTTTTATTTGTTTAAATTAAACTGAAATAAACAATCAAAAATGTACAGTAAACACTACACTCACAAAAGTTCCAAAGGAATAGAGACATTTCAAATGTCATGTTATGGCTATACGCAGTGTTGTAACTCTGCAAATAGCTAAAGTCTCTCTCTCTAGCTATCTATCTTGTCTGTTGAAGGACTCTTGTCGCGTTCCACTGATAGTTGGAACGAGGAAACTCGGAAATGTGAGATTTGCTAAGTGGTTGTAGTTATACACGTGCCGCGTTCAACGAATCAGCAAGTCGGACATTTCCGAGTTTCCTAGTTCTGACTAGCTTGCACAACCACGTCCACACGTCAGAGAGCGATGTCAAAATAGAGGGAAATAAAGAAAATAATTTGGGGGGACAAAAGAGAGAAGAACTATGAAGCGCTGAGATTGCAGCGATTCTTTCCACCAACATCTGGATTTGAGTTTTTAAACAGATTTGTAAGATTATATATATATTTTTACATGTATTTATGATTTTTGCTACCACAAAGGATTTGTGCAAAACTTGAAGTGTGGCAGATTAGTGGCATATTATTTTGTTTTTCAAAGATCCTCCCGACGGATTATAATTGATAACGTGGAAAACCAATAGAAGCAATCCCGTTGTGAGGTTCTCTATATCTCATCTTTTTTGGGTAATTCGCACATATAGAGGAATGTTACCCCGGCTTGAGAAGGTGATCCAGCTCCTGACGCTGACGTGCGGACTGTTCTTTGGAGTTGTTTCAACGGAAAACGAAGTAAAAGCAGAGGTAAATCATTAAGACAACATGCATAAAATCAGAAACTCTTTAAAAACTCTTTAAAAGTATTATAAGACAGACATTTCTTAAGGTTTATACGAGAAGGGTGGGAGTATATATCAACTACTATGTGTTATTGCCAATAGTGTACAGTTTCTGTACCAGTCTTCATAATTGGCACTATTTTCTTTCTCTTGGTCTTTCATGATGGGGTGGCATGATCTTTAAATTGAGGGCAATTGAGAGGTTAAAACCAGTGAACATTTCAGTAGAATCTGAAAAAGAGATGAAACTGCAAATAATAGTCAGAAAAATAACATGACTCTGATTTTGTGGTTTAAAAGAGAAAGAAGTGAGGAGGGAGTTGTGAAGTACAGAGTTGTGAAAATTAAAGTCAGCTGCTTTGTTCTAAGAAACTGGGGGCTGTGTGTGTGTGTGTGTGTGTGTGGGCGGGGGTAATGGTTTTCATCTGTACTGAGTTATGGTAGAGAGAGACTGGAGACTGGAGAGGAAGCTGTTCTCTCTTTTAGCAAACTGGACATGAAGACTGTCTGGAGCAACAGATGTATCATACCCATTGTAACTGATGGGACACTACTAAAGTATAGCCTACACAAGCACTATATTTTGTCACACTATATTGTGTCATGGTGTCCCTTCAAAATTATTAGGTGACATGATGCCTCTGGCCTGGGGTAATTCTAGATCTGTTCTTCAGGAATTCCAGATCTCTCTATCTACCCATCCCAGTGTGCTTTTGGATACATCCAAAACCATCAAGAAGAACCAACATTAGCCATGACTGCAATAGCCAACGGCCAAGTCAAAGGTATCCAATGGTGCTCATGCACTTCTCCTCGTCTTTTCAGTGCTGGCCCTCCCTGGCCTACACAAAGAGGTTGTTCTTATTAAGAAAGACAGGATGCTTGGAGGAACTCAGGTCCTGACTCAGTGACCACAAACAGCTAGTGCCTGAGTTCGCCAGACATGATGGACGTTCGAAATGGCACCCTATTCTTTATGCAGTCAGCCAGACATGGTCAACCACTGGTTGCACTGTCAGTCAGAAATGCCTGGGAGACTGTCCATTTACGAGGCCACAGTTTAGTGGACCAATCAATACAACATCTATAACCCTGTGATAATAGTGTAATAACTGCACACACAACACTGAGACAGTAATAAAGCATACACAGTGTCACAATAAGACTGCAGATGTTGTTGCTGGGTCCATGACAGATCTAGGCTCAGTTTACCCATTCCAAATCCTACCCATAATGCCACCCGAAGGCCCATCAAATTTGCCCATGCTCCTACAGGAGTAGGCAGATTACCCAACCCCAAATCCCAAGGAATGCCAAAAGCAAGATGGAAATATCTGACCCTGGAACAGCAGTTGAGGGCAACTTCTACCTACTCTGCCCATAGCAGCCATGATGGAAGATGGGATTATCACTAATTAACGGTTTCTGGTTTACGTCACCTGTGTGTAGTACACTGTATGTAACGGTAACCTATGATGAATACGATGTCTGTTGTGTGGGAGGGATAAAAGAACAGAGCACGAGAGTGACGAATAGGCTAAGTAATGGATAGGGTTGAGACGAGAGGATGGGATGTTGATTTTATGCTGACAAATTCCGATTTACGGTATGAAAGCACAGAACTAAGTAGGAGTAGAATTTTCTGACATTCCTTTTAGTGATTTAGTATTAAGTCACTGCCCGCGGAGTCCAACTTGATAGGCCAGGGAGGCTAAGCCTACAATTTAACTTAAAGCTGTGATGAGTGAGGAGAATGTCTAAGCAAATATTCAGTCATAGGCTTCTCTTAAGATCGGGCTGCGCTTTTTGAAATGGGATAGTAACAAAAAGAGATATACATCACAAAATATCCCTTTACTCTATATATGTACATTACTTTGTGCACATACTATAAATCCAAGAAAAAACCCTCCTTTTATTTCATTTTATTCACTTTTATTTACAAAAACACCTTGTCTCACTTTTATAAAATTGCTGGTTGGACTTAATCTTAGCCAAAGGAAGTGGAAAGGAATGAAAATGAGACGATCCATTTCACAGATCTCCACAATATATGTCTGAATCTGAAAGTCCTTGAAGTTTTAATCAAACACGATAACAGCAGACATCTGGAGGCAAGGTGACTAGCATGTCTCGGGATCACAGGGAAGAGATCATGCCAGGGGTCCAATCCCAAATGGGTTGGGCTCATAGAAATATAAATACTAGAACGGGGATACATTCTCAGACCACAGTAATTTGGGGCGGCAGGTAGCCTAGTGGTTAGAGTGTTGAGCCAGTAACCGAAAGGTTGCTAGATTGAATCCCCGAGGTGACAAGGTAAAAATATGCCGTTCTGCCCCTGAACAAGGCAGTTAACCCACTGTTCCTAGACTGTCATTGTAAATAAGAATTTGTTCTTAACTGACTTGCCTAGTTTAAATAAAGGTTAAATACAATTTAAAAAATGGACACCAAAAAATGGGTACCATAGAAATATAATGAATAGTTCTATTTCTATGATCGGTATACTCAATATTGTTGCCGATCCACCCATCACAGAGCATTCTCTTGAATGGGAATGTCTGCTCTATTGATTATATTTCTATGGTTAGTCTGGGTTGTTTTTGTATGGTTGAAGCACTCTGTTGGAAAAGTGCTGGTGCATGCTGTTCTACAAGTGCTCGCTGTCACTTAAACATTTTCAGGCAGGAAAATATTCCGTTAATCTATCTGCACAGGGAAAACAAACCAACTGATGGATGTCTATGGAGAGATGGTGTGTTTATCCATTCCCATCAAGTGCTATCCCGGCAGTTTTCATCCTAGAACCCATTATTTGTACAACAGTAGACATAGAATTTATCCTTTGTGGCCCAGATGAGTAAGGGATGTGCAACTTTCCCTTTCAAGACGATTCGATATGTATCTATATACATGGTCTCCAATATGATGCAGGAACAATATGTTTTAGTTTGAAACGATTCGGTATGAATCGATGCGATTCGATGCATAAACACAGTCATTTTCCATTATAAATTCAAATCTGTTGCTGATTGGAGCTCATGAGCAGGGCCTCTCTGAGCTGGATCTGTCTGAGCTGACTTTTGTGTGTGTGTGTAAATTATGTCTATGTGGTGTATAGGCACCTGAGCTGAGCCATAACGGAAACTGGGAATCTACCACCCCCCCATCACCCACAAATTAATTTGTGCAGATTAAAAGTGTTAGAGCTAGAAATGTATCAGTATTTATCTTTAAAAAATAGCTATAACATAGCCAATGAATATATAGCACAACTTTGTGTAACCCCCGTCTCATCAAATGGTTTAGACCAGGTACTCCCAAACTGGGGTACGCGTACCCTCAGCAGTACCTGCAATGCCGTCGGGAGTACGCCAAATAAAAATGTGATTCACATTTTTTTTTTTTTTATGTTAAAAAAATATATATATTTTATTTTTTTCTTCACATTTTCAAACAGTTCATTTATATTTTCCAATGGGGCTATACATTTGGGTGATTTTTTTTTCTCGCCTGAGTAGTCTCATTTCACTGCCCAAAATAAAATTAAACCATCTAGTGTTCAACAAAATAACAACACAATGTCAAATACAGGTTGCCTAGTCAAATAATTAACATCCAATCACATTACCGTTACTCTCTCGCGGGGAATTCCACTAACGGTCCGTATGTAGCCAAACGTAGCTGCTGCTCATTCCGTTTGCTCAAAAATGGATAAATGGTTAAAAAAAGTAAGGCCCACGTCCATAGAGACACATACCAGCTCTACCAGCAGTACTGCTACTACCAGCAATACTACACCTGCACCTGTTGACGACAAGTTGTTCTGCTTCCACGACCACATCCAATGCTAGCATCCGTCATTATACATTTGTTGTTAGCCCAGCTAGCAGGGGCACTGACAGTTGGGAATCTGATGCAGCCGAAGAGCTACTGCCCCCTTACCCGGGAAAGCACCGAACAACAGACAGGGACGTTGGACAATCGAATAGGCGCAAATATGATGAGAACTACATTGATTTGGGGTTCACTTATATTGGGAGTAGTGCCTTTCCTCAGCCACGGTGTGTTATATGTGCAAAAGTACTATTTCACAACTCGATGACACCTTCACTGTTGCGCAGACATTTAGAAACAAAACATGCCAATTTGAGAAATAATCCACAGGAGTTTTTTGAGCGAGAATTAAGACGACTTTTGAGTAGTAAGACATGTATAAAAGCAACAGATACCATTAATAAGAAGGGGCCAGAAGCGTCTTATATGGTGAGCTACCGAGTGGCTAGGACAGGCAAGCCGCATACTATTGTGGAGGACTTTATTCTTCCTGCTGCCGTGGATATGGCTGGGACAACGCTGGGGGAAAAGGCCCAAAAAACTATACAGACAATGCCTTCATCAAACACCACTGTTTCACGACGCATCAGTGACATGGCAGGAGATGTTTTGAAACAATTACTGCTTCGCATACAAACCAGAGAATTATATGCGTTACGGCTGGATGAGTCAACAGACGTGGCGAGCCTGGCACAGCTCCTAGTATATGTCCTTTACGTTTATGGGTCAATTAAGGAAGACATCCTCTTCTGGAAACCAGGACAATAGGAGAGGATATTTTTAAAGTACTGGACTGCTTTGTGACATCAAATGGACTTTGGTGGTCAAAATGTGTTGGTATCTGTACTGATGGCGCAAAAGCCATGACAGGGAGACAATGCGCGTGCAAGCAGTTGCTCCCGACGCCACTTGGGTACACTGCAGCATCCACCGAGAGGCTCTTGCTGCCAAGGGAATGCCTGACAGCTTGTAAGATGTTTTGGACACTACAGTGAAAATGGTTAACTTTGTTAAAGCAAGGCCCCTGAACTCTCGTGTATTTTCTGCATTATGCAATGATATGGGCAGCGACCATGTAACGCTTTTACAACATACAGAAGTGCGCTGGTTACCAAGGGGCAAAGTATTGACACATTTCTTTGAATTGAGAGACGAGCTTAAAGTTGTCTTTACTGACCATAATTTTCACTTGTCTGACTGCTTGCATGATGATGAGTTTCTCACACGACTGGCCTATCTGGGTGATGTTTTTTCTCGCCTGAATGATCTGAATCTAGGATTACAGGGACTCTCCGCAACTATATTCAATGTGCGGGACAAAATTGAGGCTATGATCAAGAAGTTGGAGCTCTTCTCTTTCTGCATTAACAAGGACAACACACAGGTCTTTCCATCATTGTATGATTTTTTGTGTGCAAATGAACTCAAGCTTACAGACAATGTCAAATGTGATATAGCAAAGCACCTGAGTGAGTTGGGTGCGCAATTATGCAGGTACTTTCCTGAAACGGATGACACAAACAACTGGATTCGTTATCCCTTTCATGCTCTGCCTCCAGTCCACTTACCGATATCTGAACAAGAGAGCCTCATCAAAATTACAGTTCTGTGAAAATATAATTTAATCAGAAGCCACTGCCAGATTTCTGGATTAGGCTGTGCTCAGAGTATCCTGCCTCATCAAATCGCGCTGTTAAGACACTGATGCACTTTGCAACCACGTACCTATGTGAGAGTGGATTCTCGGCCCTCACTAGCATGAAAACTAAATACAGGCACAGACTGTGGGTGGAAAAAGACTGAGACTCTCTCCAATACAACCCAACATTGCAGAGTTATGTGCATCCTTTCAAGCACACCCTTCTCATTAACCTGTGGTGAGTTATTCACAATTTTTGATGAACAAATAAGGTTTTTATATGTAAGATGGCTAAATAAAGAGCAAAATTATTGATTATTATTATATTATTATTTGTGCCCTGGTCCTATAAGAGCTCTTTGTCACATCCCACGAGCCGGGTTATGAAAAGAACTCACACTTATTCTTATGTTTAATAACTGTATTGTATAGTGTGTGTGTGGCAGGCTGACAATGATGGCAAAAAACAAAAACAACATTTGAGAGTGCGCTGACCCGGGTACTAGAGGGGGTACGCAGCTGGAGGTTGAATGTTTGAAGGGGTACTGGACAATAAAAAGTTTGGGAACCACAGGTTTAGACTGTTTGGAAGTTGATGAACTGAGTGAGTTTCTCATCTTATCTTGCTTCGACCATGCAGTGCAGGTAGGAAATGTTCGACCACGCAGTGCTTGTAGCAAATGTTCGACCATGCAGTGCAGGTAGCAAACGTGATTTGCTGTCCTCGTAATGAAGTGATCAACTTTACCCTGTATGTCTAAAAATGACCACATATGCTGATTGTTTCAAGCAAAACTACCAAAACTATTGCCGATGGTGAACCTGAACAATCAAAATAAAATCTGATGTAAGCCCCGATCAGCATGTAGCAGACTGCACACATCAAGCAGTTTGACTAGATTACTGATATTGCCTGCCGATGTTTGGTATGCAAAGTGACTTGTAGATCATTGACTGTCAACATAATTACATGCTTAGTTCAACACTGAAGGAGAGGACGCAGTTGTCACAAAAGATGACAGGTATTTTCGGAAGGTAGAAAGAATTGTAAACCGCCGATTCGTAATGTTTGAATGGATTTTCTTACCGATGCATCTTACCTATGCACTCATATCTTAAACATTTTAATCAGGGACCGATGCGTATTGGTGAATCGTTACATCCCTATATGAACCCAAGTTAGGAAATTGAGGTTCATGAACTGAACTCATAGGCTTTGAAACAATATGTATAGGACACTTACGGTTTGGTTGGGTGTAATTGTGTAGACTGGAGCCATTTGCAAGCTAGCGTCCAGTGTTGACTCGGCCATACTTGGCCACTTGAGGGGTAGGCCTAAGAGTAGCCAAGTGTATTATTATGTTATAAATGGACGCTCCTTTAGCCTACAACTCCGGTATTCTACATTGAAATTAAGCGTGTATATACAGTAAAAGTACTTTAGTTAGCATTGGTTAGATAGCATTAGCATGTAGCGCTGGTTCAGGTTTAAATGGGTCAGAGATGTGGGACGCCACACTAGGAGGCCAGGGAGGCAAATGTGTCTCTCAGACTGAGCCGCTTATGACCAAACTGGTGTCTGTTTTTTCCGTTGGCACCGTCCAAGGGGAACAACTGACTCAGTCTACTCCGTCTCCCTCAATTTAAAATTAAACTTTAATACTCCTGTCCCCTTATTTTCTGACCCTTTTCTTATATTATAATAAAAAAGTACATCTTTATCCCCCATTTCTTTCTCACTTTCCTTCATTGTCGTTCCATACGTCAATCCCAATTAACGTTTTATTTTCCCTTTCTCTGTTTTTCTTCTCTCTTGCTCTCTCTCTCAGCATCAGTGAACTATTAAAAAAGAGAGTCAGGAAAAGATACCACTAATTCCACTGCCTAAAGCAAACCAGACCCACTATAAAAGACATGTGGACTGAGAGGGCTGAAGACATCTCTTTTCTGTTTGCTTGAAACCCAAATATCTGCAGTATCTTCACGCTTGGCAGCATCGCTTCTTGCTAAATAACTTATTGTATATATTGGTAAGTTAGTCTAGCGGCCAGCTGTCTAAACTTGCAGTAAGCATGGTCAAATTACCAACTGGGCTTGGGCCCATTGATCATCAGTTATCATATTAAAAACTGCAAACATTTGCCTCCACCTTATGCAATGTTTTGTAGAATTGCAGGAAATTAGCAGAAAAACAGCAACAAAAAATAGGGGGGGGGCAAAGTTTCACATCCCTGGTGGTATACAGTAGGAGGTATATAGTAGGTAGTATACAGTAGGTAGTATACAGTAGGAGGTATACAGTAGGTGGTATACAGTAGGAGGTATACAGTAGGTAGTATACAGTAGGAGGTATACAGTAGGTGGTATACAGTAGGTAGTATACAGTAGGAGGTATACAGTAGGTAGTATACAGTAGGTGGTATACAGTAGGAGGTATACAGTAGGTGGTATACAGTAGGTGGTATACAGTAGGAGGTATACAATAGGAGGTATACAGTAGGTAGTATACAGTAGGTGGTATACAGTAGGAGGTATACAGTAGGTGGTATACAGTAGGTGGTATACAGTAGAAGGTATACAGTAGGTGGTATACAGTAGGTAGTATACAGTAGGAGGTATACAGTAGGTGGTATACAGTAGGAGGTATACAGTAGGTAGTATACAGTAGGTGGTATACAGTAGGAGGTATACAGTAGGAGGTATACAGTAGGTAGTATACAGTAGGTGGTATACAGTAGGTAGTATACAGAAGGAGGTATACAGTAGGTAGTATACAGTAGGTGGTATACAGTAGGAGGTATACAGTAGGTGGTATACAGTAAGAGGTATACAGTAGGTGGTATACAGTAGGTAGTATACAGTAGGTGGTATACAGTAGGAGGTATACAGTAGGTAGTATACAGTAGGTGGTATACAGTAGGTGGTATACAGTAGGAGGTATACAGTAGGTAGTATACAGTAGGTAGTATACAGTAGGTGGAATACAGTAGGTAGTATACAGTAGGAGGTATACAGTAGGTGGTATACAGTAGGTGGTATACAGTAGGTAGTATACAGTAGGTGGTATACAGTAGGAGGTATACAGTAGGTGGTATACAGTAGGAGGTATACAGTAGGTGGTATACAGTAGGAGGTATACAGTAGGAGGTATACAGTAGGTGGTATACAGTAGGTAGTATACAGTAGGTGGTATACAGTAGGAGGTATACAGTAGGTAGTATACAGTAGGTAGTATACAGTAGGTGGAATACAGTAGGTAGTATACAGTAGGAGGTATACAGTAGGTGGTATACAGTAGGTGGTATACAGTAGGAGGTATACAGTAGGTAGTATACAGTAGGTGGTATACAGTAGGAGGTATACATTAGGAGGTATACAGTAGGTAGTATACAGTAGGTGGTATACAGTAGGAGGTATACAGTAGGTAGTATACAGTAGGTAGTATACAGTAGGAGGTATACAGTAGGTTGTATACAGTAGGTGGTATACAGTAGGTGGTATACAGTAGGAGGTATACAGTAGGTAGTATACAGTAGGTGGTATACAGTAGGTGGTATACAGTAGGAGGTATACAGTAGGTAGTATACAGTAGGTGGTATACAGTAGGAGGTATACAGTAGGTAGTATACAGTAGGTGGTATACAGTAGGTGGTATACAGTAGGAGGTATACAGTAGGTAGTATACAGTAGGTGGTATACAGTAGGAGGTATACAGTAGGTAGTATACAGTAGGTGGTATACAGTAGGTGGTATACAGTAGGTGAAATACAGTAGGTGGTATACAGTAGGAGGTATACAGTAGGTAGTATACAGTAGGTAGAATACAGTAGGAGGTATACAGTAGGTGGTATACAGTAGGTGGTATACGGTAGGTGGTATCTGTAGGAGGTATACTGATGGGTGGTATCTGATAGGTAGTATCTGATAGGTAGTATCTGATGGGTGGTATCTGATGGGTTGTATCTGATGGGTGGTATCTGATGGAGTGGTATCAGTGGGTGGTATCTGATGGGTTGTATCTGTAGGTGGTATAAAGTAGGAGGTATACAGTAGGTAGTATACAGTAGGTAGTATACAGTAGGTAGTATACAGTAGGAAGTATACAGTAGGTGGTATACAGTAGGAGGTATACAGTAGGTAGTATACAGTAGGTGGTATACAGTAGGTAGTATACAGTAGGTGGTATACAGTAGGTGGTATACAGTCGGAGGTATACAGTAGGTAGTATACAGTAGGTAGTATACAGTAGGTGGTATACAGTAGGTAGTATACAGTAGGTAGTATACAGTAGGTATTAGTATATTATCAGGCTACTTTATTTTAGGTGACTAGCTGTGTCTAATACTTTCAAGAGTGTCTGACCAATAGTGGCACCTGATCTGACTGTCATATCATATGATGTGATTACATTATTAGTCACATCTGCATCACTATCTGCTGGTTTAAATTAATGACAGATGTTACTAATGTTGGACCGGATCTATATTTGTCATCAATCTACTCATTATTTTATTTTGCAGGTCACACAGCCTGACTTTGTTGAAATGCATTTCCTTAGAATATATGAATCGCTGCAAATTGCGTAACTTATTGGGACTTGCGTCTGTTTACTAAATTTGCAGTTACATGACCCTAGGCTATGACCACACACACATGAGTTTGTAGTTACCCCATGCCTGGCAATAAGCGACGTAGAAGTCCTACTAAATAGAACCTTTGACTGGAACTGCTGCTGGGAGTTCCAGAGGAGAGTTGCATGATGGGATAGCTGGCGTCGTCAGGGGGGATGTGAGGCTTTGGGAGATAGAAAGAGAGAGCAGAGAGAGGGGGAAGAGCAGAGAGAGGAGAGAGCAGAGTGGGGGAGAGAGGAGACCAAGATAGAGAGCGAGAGAAGGAGAGAGAGGTAGACTGAGAGAGAAGGAGAGAGAGAGGGAGAGGAGAGAGAGTCTTCTCGGTGTGGGGGAAACTTTTCATCCTGACTGAGCTGAAAGGGTTTTCACAGAGCCAGACGCGTCACCACAGTGGAGCCACAGCACACACTAGGAGCAGTCAGATAGAGAGATGGAGAGAGAGGGGGATGGAGAGAGAGAGGGAGCTTGGAGGGAGTTAGATATACAGACATGGAGAGAGGTTGTTGGAGGTGGGGACCAGATGGGTTGATACAGTGTGAAGGTCTTGCTGAAAGAGGGGGCTGGTTGCAGTACTGACATGAGCAAAGGGAGAGTCTACCTCACTCTGCAGCTTATAATTGAACCTTGTTTTTCACCCAGTCTGCTGTGGCTGTGTGTGGTAATATCTCTGCCCAGGTACAAGCCAGCCATTTCCTCACTCTTACTCTCTTACACTCCTCTCTTTTTCCTCCCTCATTTAAATTCAACTCTTCTCTATATTAAAAAAGACCACTCATCTAAAACGACATGAGAGAGAGACATTCCAGGAAAGAGGAAGGATGACTATATTCACCCAACTAACTAGAAAATGCATACTATAACATAGACACACAGGGTTGGGGGTTTAAGAGAAAAGGAGATAGAGAGAGATGGAATAAGTTAGAGAGAGGTTTTTTTTTGGGGGGATTACAGAAGAATTCTCTGTAATTCCACTGACTGAATTTGTGGAAAGGATTGGGACACTCACTGACTGCCTGTCTGTGCAGCGCACACACAAGCGCGCGCGCACACACACACTTATCTTGTCTCTCACCCACACACATAAACAAACTTGTCCATGATGTTTGATAACATTACATCGGACTAGAATTAATCATCTCCATTAGGTTGATGTTTGTCTGAGGATATATCTCTCTCTCTCTCTCTCTCTCTCTCTCTCTCTCTCTCTCTCTCTCTCTCTCTCTCTCTCTCTCTCTCTCTCTCTCTCTCTCTCTCATAGTTTGCTGTTGCACTGATGTAGTCAGTTTGTAACTTTAGACTAAGGCCAGAGGCTTAAACAGCTCCGCATGACTGCTCTTGTATTTGAGAGCGAGATAGGTGAAAGGATAGCACTTCTTGGTCAGACATTTTACTGAGACGCCATACCCAGGTAGCACGTAAACGTTCTGAGAACCATATGCTTCTTACATCTTGATGAGAGCGTGGTCGTCCTATGGTTATTTTGCATACAACCTTCCCACAACTTTCTGGGAGTGGTGCAGGATAGTCTCTAAGTTATATTTCACCAAGTTAAGTATGATCTCACCTGGTTAAAAGGCTCACTACCACTACTCAGATGTGGTCCCGTGTGGCTCAGTTAGTAGAGCATGGTTGTGGGTTCGATGCCCACTGGGGGAAAATATAAGAGCCTCTGCTGAATCACTAAAATGTCAAATGAATCATAGATGTTGTTAGTATAGTTGTCACTCCTCTCTCCCTCTACATAGGCGTGTTGGGTCTAGAAAGCACACGTCTATTTTCTATGAGCCCCCATGGTTCTGACTGAGAGAATATAAGAAGTTCTGGATATCCACGTCTGAGATGACATCAGTGTTATGGTTCTATTGTGATTTATTTGGCTCGGTTCTCTTCCCTCATCTCTCCTTACAATCCCACAACAAAGTCACAGTTTCCTTTTAATATGCCCAGCATAAGCTAAGGAGCAAGTTTTTAATGTGTATAAATGGAATTACATTGCAATAACTCTTGCAATAAGAATCGTTTTTTGTATAATTCAGCGTGTGTGTTCAGTCTGATCAATCTCTGTCTGTTTGCTGTTGTAATGAAGGGAGTGTGTGTTACTGGGTACAGCACGGTTTTGGTTCAATGTCAGCTTTGCATCAGTTTATTCAAACACTGGATACTGAACTCCCATCCACCAACCTAGATCTCTCTCTCTCCCTCTCTCTCTCCCTTTCTTTCTTTTTCAATCTCTCTCTGTCATCCTCACACACTCACACATGCACGTTCAGACAAGCACTGTAAGTAGGCAAACAGGCACACCCACAGATATTGACACACATGTACACCCAAAACATTCTTTACAATGACATCCTGGGTCGGTTTCTGTGTTGTTTCTGGCTGATGGAAATGGTGGGAAAATCCAGAGAGAAATAGAGAGAGGAATGAGGGGAGAGAGAGAGAGATGTGTGTATATCTGTGTGTGTGTGTGTCCTTTTCTACCATTATCTTCGAAGACATTGTATTGTCCAGGGTCTAACCGTCTCTATCCTCCTCTCTACCCTCCCCTCTCTCCTCTTTCTATCCCAGGTGTGGCTTCAGCAGTATGGCTACCTGCCTCCAGGTGATGTCCGAGCCCAGGCTATCCGCTCCCCCAAGTCCATCAATACGGCCATCACAGCCATGCAGAAGTTCTACGGCCTCACAGTCACCGGATCTATGGACACCAACACCCTACAGTGAGTCCTGAGTGACCAAGACAAAGTCAAAGAATGCAAATATTTAAGCGTTTATGCGCATAACTTATTGATAAAGATTCATGCTGTTGGCGGTTTTTAAAGTACACGTGAGAATTGTAGTCTCAGAATTGTATACAGAACAGCCTTCCCACTTTAAGTGATGTCATCACCCCAGATGTGGTACTAAACCCATTTATAAGCTCTAATGATTTACTCAGAAATAGACATTGTACAGTTTGTAACATGGTAAAGGTAACAAACAGGTGTGTCTTGCTCTTGCCAGGGCGATGAAGCGGCCGCGTTGTGGCGTACCAGACAAGTTTGGTTCTGAGCTGAAGAGCAACCTGAGGAGGAAGAGATACGCTGTACAGGGGCTGAAGTGGGACAAACAAGAAGTCACTTTCAGGTAAGACTACACAGCTTTACTACTACAAACACAACTAATATGTACGCAGTGAGTCTAACATTGTCTTAAGTCTTTAAAGTTCACTTTTCACATAAGAATTTCATAAGAATTACACATACAGTATAAATAAAATATTTATCTCAAGTAACTTGTTAGATCTCCTAGAATTCTTATGGAATATTAATCATTCAAAACGGAATCATATTGAGATTGCATCGAGCAAAGGTTGCACAAACACAACCAATACACATTTCAGAAGATATTATTATATATTTTATCTTTAAAATGTCAAATCTGCTCTTTCCTTCCTTTCCCTCACCTAGCATACAGAACTACACCCCTAAGATTGGGGAACACGCCACCTACGAGGCTATCCGCCGGGCATTTAAGGTCTGGGAGGCAGCCATCCCTCTCCGCTTCCGTGAGATCCCTTACAGCCACATCAGGGACAAGGTCGACAAGTACGCTGACATCATGCTCTCGTTCTCCGAGGGTTTCCACGGCGACAGCACGCCGTTCGATGGCGAGGGCGGCTTCCTGGCCCACGCGTACTTCCCCGGGAACGGGATAGGAGGTGACACGCACTTTGACAATGCCGAACCCTGGACTACCGGCTACGTCGACCAAGGGGGTAAGAGACAAGGGAAATGGGGAGGAGGGGGGAAGAGGAAAGTGGGGGAGAGGGGGAGGAATAGGGAGAAGGTGAGCGGGGAAGGCTGGTGGGAGGAGCTATATGAGGATGGGCTCATTGTAATGGCTGGAACAGAACAGATGGAACGTGTCAAACACATGGAAACCACGTTTGACTCCGTTCCATTTATCCCATTCCAGCCATCCTATAGCTCCTCCCACCAGCCTTCACTGAAGGTGAGAGATTATCAGAAAGAGGAGCGAGAGCTGGAAGAGGGGCGAGACCAGGGGAGAGAGGAGATGAGAAGCGAAAGGGGGGAAAGATAAGAAGCGTAGACACATTATACAGGAGGTGCAGGGAGTGGGAGTGAAAATAGACACCTGAGTGTTTTTCACTGGGTTGTCTGGAAGTCGGAATTCAGTCAGTCTGAATTACACAGTACTGCTAGGGCGCTTCTGTACGTACGTTGTTTGGTGAACGTGCTACTTTGACTCTCTTTTCAAACTGTCTCCCTCTTCCCACCTGCTTCTTCCTCCTCTCTCTCTCTACCTCTGTAGGTAATGATGTGTTCCTGGTTGCGGTCCATGAGTTGGGTCATGCCCTGGGTCTAGAACACTCCAACGACCCGTCTGCCATCATGGCTCCATTCTACCAGTGGATGGACACAGAGAACTTCCAGCTGCCTGATGACGATCGCCGCGGCATCCAGGCAATCTATGGTAAACTCCTACACTCTTAGAAAAAGGGTTCCCAAAAGGGTTCTTCAGCTGTCCCCATAGGATAACCCTTTTTTATTCCAGGTAGAATCCTTTTTGGTTCCAAGTAGAACTATTTTGGGTTCCATGTAGAGCCCTCTGTGGAAAGGGTTCTTCATGAAACTCTAAAGGGTTCTACCTGGAACCAAAAGGGTTCTTACTGGAACCAAAAAGGGTTCTTCAAAATGTTTACCCAGGGGGACAGCCGAAGTACCCTTTTAGGTTCTAGAGAGCACCTTTATTTCTAAGAGTGTAGTTTCATGGAATGTGGTAGCAATGTTCTTAGAATGTTCTAGCAATGTTCCTGGAATGTTCTAGCAATGTTCCTGGAATGTTATAACAATGTTCCTGGAATGTTATAACAATGCTCCTGGAATGTTACAGCAATATTTAATACAAACTGTCTCTTTATAATGATTCAGGAATGCTAAAAGGGCAGGAAGTTCTTATCTAGTTCACAGAATGAAGGACTTCACATTCATTTTGTCAACTCAGTTCTCACTCGTTCTCTCTCAAGTCCACCTCTGGTTATCGTCTTTCCTAATTTTGTCTTGAATGTGTCCAACCACAGGGTCGTCCGGAGCGCCACCCCCTCCCCCCCGCCCCACCAGACACTCCAAACCAGACCACCCTGGACACGGACCAGATGTCTGTGAGGGACACTTCGACACCATTGCCATCCTCAGGGGGGAGATGTTTGTCTTTAAGGTAAATATGTAACACATAAACTACTACATAGACTAACACATAACCACACTGAAACACATGGCACAGAAATACACACATATTGGCATACAGTGCATTCGGAAAGTATTCAGACCTCTTGACTTTTTCCATATTTGTTACGTTACAGCATTATTCTAAAATTGATTAAAATGTGTTTTTTTCCCTCATCAATCAAACACAACAGCCGATAATGACAAAGCGAAAACTGAAATATCACATTTACATAAGTATTCAGACCCTTTACTTTGTTAAAGCACGGTTGGCAGCGATTACAGCCTCAAGTCTTCTTGGGTATGATGCTCCAAGCTTGGCACATCTGTATTTGGGAAGTTTCTCCCATTCTTCTCTGCAGATTCTCTCTGTCAGGTTGGATGGGGAGCGTTGCTACACAGCTATTTTCAGGTCTCTCCGGAGATCTGAAGTCCAGGCTCTGGCTGGGCCACTCAAGGACATTCAGAGACTTGTCCCAAAGCCACTCCTGCGTTGGAAGGTGAACCTTTGCCCCAGGCTGAGGTCCTGAGCGCTCTGGAGCAGATTTTCAATAACGATCTCTCTGTACTTTGCGCCATTCATCTTTCCCTCAATCCTGACTAGTCTCCCAGTCCCTGTCGCTGAAAAACATCCCACAGCATGATGCCGCCACCACCATGCTTCACCGTAGGGATGGTGCCAGGTTTCCTCCAGACGTGACACTTGGCATTCAGGCCAAAGAGTTCAATCTTGGTTTCATCAGACCAGAGAATCTTGTTTCTCATGGTCTGAGAGTCTTTAGGTGCCTTTTGGCAAACTCCAAGGGGGATGTTATGTGCCTTTTACTGAGGAGTTGCTTCCGTCTGGCCACTCTACCATAAAGGCCTGATTGGTGGAGTGCTGCAGAGATGGTTGTCCTTCTGGATGGTTCTCCCATCTCCACAGAGGAACTCTAGAGCTCTGTCAGAGTGACCATCGGGTTCTTGGTCATCTCCCTGACCAAGGCCCTTCTCCCCCAACTGCTCAGTTTGGCCGGGCTTCCAGCTCTAGGAAGTGTCTTGGTGGTTCCAAACCTCTTCCATTTAAGAATGATGGAGGCAACTGTGTTCTTAGGGACCTTCAATACTGCAGAAATGTTTTGGTACCGTTCCCCATTTCTGTGTCTCGACACAATCCTGTCTCAGAGCTCTACAGACATTTCCTTCAACCTCATGGCTTGGTTTTTGCTTTGACATGCCCTGTCAACTGTGGGACCTTATATAGACAGGTGTGTGCCTTTCCAAATAATGTCCAATCAATTTAATTTACCACAGGTGGACTCCAATCAAGTTGTAGATGGAATGGAAATAGGATGCACCTGAGCTCAATTTCGAGTCTCATAGCAAAGGGCCTGAATACTTATGTAAATAAGGTATTTCTGTTTTTATGCTAACATTTCGAATAACCTTTTTTCGCTTTGTCATTATGGGTATTATGTGTAGATTGATGGGGGGAAAAATATTTTATACATTTTAGAATAAGGCTGTAACAAAATGTGGAAAAAGTTAAGGGGGTCTGAATACTTTCCGAATGCACTGTAAATGCACTTAAACCCACTGAGAAGGACTGAATGGCACGTCAAGTCACTCAACTACCGAACCTATGTGTGTGTGTATGTACTGTACTATGTAAACACTCTGTCTTTCTGGTGAAGGATAAGTGGTTGTGGCGTGTTCGGAACAACAAGGTGCTCCAGGGTTACCCCATGCCCATCGGTCACTTCTGGAAGGGACTGCCACCAAACATCAACGCTGCCTACGAGAGGAACGATGGCAAATTTGTATTTTTCAAGGGTAGGTTCACTTCAATTGGCAATGTCTTTTTTCTGTTTTTCGCATGATGGTTTTGCATTATCATTTTTATTTTACCTTTATTTAACTAGGCAAGTCAGTTAAGAACAAATTCTTATTTACAATGACGGCCTAGGAACAGTGGGTTAACTGCCTTGTTCAGGGGCAGAACGACAGATTTATTACCTTGTCAGCTCGGGGATTCGATCTTGCAACCTTCCGGTTACTAGTCCAACGCTCTAACCACTAGGCTACCTGCCGCCCCAGGCAGCCCAGTGGTTAGATAAGCCCATTCTAGTTACTGGTAGTCTTTCATTGTTTTGTTTGTATATCCTTTTCAGATCTGTGGGCTTATAGATTTTCTCTCCCCTCCTCCTTTCCTCCCTTTCACTCTTCCTCCCTCCAGGTGACAAGTACTGGGTGTTCACAGAGTCCAGTATGGAGCAGGGTTACCCTAAGACTCTGAAGGAGCTGGGCACAGGGCTGCCCAAAGACAAGCTGGACGCTGCTCTCTTCTACACCCCCACCGGACAGACGTACTACTTCAGAGGGACCAAGTGAGTCTTGTCTTTCATCCTTCATTCCTTTCTTCACTTCTTTATTTTTCTGTGTACCTTTCTCCCACTATCCTTCCCTCTCTTCTTCTTTCTTCCTCTCTTTTGGTTGTTTTTCTCTCTCCCTTCCCTCTCCATAACTGCCTCTCTCTGTCTGTCAGATATTACCGTTTCAATGAAGAGTCCCAGACTGTGGACAGAGACTACCCCAAACCCATCAACACATGGCAGGGTGTCCCCGACAACATTAAGGCTGCCATTATGAGCGAAGAAGGATGTAAGTGTGTCAAGGCATGCATGTTAAAGTGGATGTTCTTTAGAGTGCCATTGAGCATTATATAAATCGAAAAAGGATAATAATGACAGTTATTTTGTGATATTAGAGGAGGCTATGATAGACCACAGCAACTTCTGAAGGTTATCATAATTAAGCAATAACGTCCCGAGGGGGTGTGGTATATGGCCAGTATACCACGGCTAAGGGCTTATCTTATGCACAACACAACGCGGAGTGTCTGGACACAGCCGTGGTATATTGCCGTGGTATATTGACCAATAATCACAACCCTCTGAGGTGCCTTATTGCTATTATAAACTGGTTACCAAAATAATTACTAGAGGTTTTTTTTCGTACTTATGGTATACAGTCTGATATGCCACGGCTGTCAGCCAATCAGCATTCAGGGCTCGAACCACCCAGTTTCTAATTACATTTATGTCTGACCTTTCATCCTCCCTCTCTCTTTTCTAACATTCTCTCCAGCCTACACTTACTTCTACAAAGCCAACAAGTACTGGAAGTACAACAACCAGCACATGAGAGTGGAGTCGGGCTACCCCAAATCGGTGCTCAGCGAATGGATGGGCTGCGCGGGGGAGGAGCCTAAGAAGCGGGACGGCGAGGAGGAAGTGATCATCATCGAGGTGGAGGAGGGAGAAGGCGGGGCCACGGCGGCAGCCGTGGTGATCCCTCTCCTCCTATTGGTCTGTGTGGTCCTCACTCTGGGAGCCCTGCTGTTCTTCAGGAAGTACGGGACGCCACGACGTCTCCTCTACTGCCAGAGATCTCTACTGGACAAGGTCTAGAGACGAACTGAACGAATGAAGAATGCAGAGGGACAGAAAGAGAGCGAGCGACTGAATTAATTGAAAGATTGAAAGAAAAAGAGGTTTGGGAGGGTGAGGGTGAGGATGAGGGTGAGTAAAGTAGGCTGAAAGGAGTTGGGGTTTTAAAAGAGAAGGGTGAATGGAAGGGTTGTTGGACATGGGGTTTGGTTGGTTGGTTGGTTGGTTGGTTGGTTGGTTTGTATACGCCCCAGAAGACGAGAAAGAGGGAGAGGGACAGGGAGGAGGGAGGACAGAGAGTCAAATCAGGAAAAACAAATGTATGTTATCTATTTACATGTACAGCTCTGCGAGTTTGAAATTAGGAACAGGCCCCTACACAAAACACAGAGGATGGAAATGACGAGATGATGATAGTGATCAACGTTCCAAGTAGTTGACACCCCATCTGCAATAAATCTACTATCATGTCTCCATGTGTCCCTCCCTCCATTCTATCCTTTCTCATTCTTCCTCTCCTAAAATCTCCATCCCATATATTTGATGACTCCAGCTGAACTGCTGTCTGAATTACATTTTAAACCTTTATACGGCTACTTTGCGGTTTCATTTTTGGTTTCGCTCTAATGATGAAATCCAGGCCCGAACACAAACAAACAAACAGCTCTCTCTTCCTTTCTCCTACCACTGAGAGAAGATACTTTCCCCAGTCTCTCACTGTGCTCAAGCTAGCACCATGGTCTTATAGTTGTGGTTGTATTGTGAGGAGCATGCTACCCTCGCCGCTAATGAGATGATTAAGGGGTAGATGTGAAGGTGTTGTATATTGTACACCCCTCCTGCCTTGAGTCATAGTGAGAAAGGCTAATGTCTTGTTATAGAGGGTCAAAGACTGTTTGTATCCAAAAAAAGGAGCTTCCCCACCCAGTTTAGAAATGTATCTGAAATCGCACAGGCCCTTGGTACAGAGCCTGGTCTCAGTAAGCAGTCAAAGTTGGATGGAATTAAAGTAGCCATTTTGGCTCAACAATAAAGCCAGTTTCAATATTACTCCATGGAAAGGCAGTGAAGTTTCATTACATGTCACCCATTCCAAATACTAATGTATTATCGTGTTTGTTATGTTTTTGTTACTATCATTGTTATAAATGTTGTTGTTATTATTATGACTATGGTTATTATTATTGTTGTTGTTCTCCAGGTGTAGTCGTACAGTAAATGGTGTTTGTTGTTTTTGTACATTGTCATTTCGAGTCCTGCTGGACAGAGACAATAACGTGACAAAGATCATCAAAATGGCTCCCATATTTCACATTTGAGTGGTGGACTTGGGCGACTTTGAAAGTGTTTCCTTTTTTGAAACACTACTTTTCCCATTGCTTGGTTGGCATATAAGAACAATCAAACAAAACTATTTATAAGCAATTCTGATGATGCTTAATGTTTTTAAGTATTACACAAATTGAAAAATGAAGTAGATTTGTTTTAGTAATAACAATGATAACGGTAATGATATTTATAATGATAATGATATCAATAAAAAAGTGAATTAGACTGTTTTGCCTGTTTCACCTTTTTGCATTTCATGAGTTAAAATTAAATAAAAAATATTTTCGATTACTTTTTGGTAGCGATTTTCTGTTATTTTCTGTTCACACACTGGGGAAGAGAATGGCCTTTAGACTGATAGCCCACTATTCAAACAGAACTAGGAATGCGGAGCAAACAACAGAATGAAGAGCTGCTTCTCTGGTTCTGTGCATTCCAACTTGTTGTTAACCAGCTATTGTTTACAGCTCACTGGGGGTCATGGGTGGAGTGGAGGAGAGGAGAGCCTAGTTGAAGCTGGGAGGATGTTTTGGACATGGCCAGGGAGCCATGAGCCCAGGGCAATGAGAAATGGAAAAAGTGATGGAATGATCACGTTTTTCTGAGTGCAGTGTTCCAACTGAGTTCTGTTAACTACATCTAGAATTCTTAAAACATCGGAGCCTCCAGCCCCAACCAAGCGAAAGAAAGAGAGAGAGAGAGAGAGAGAGAGAGAGAGAGAGAGAGAGAGAGAGAGAGAGAGAGAGAGGGAGAGAAGGAAAGAAAGAGTGCTAAATTAAGAGTGAGGTGTCCTGTAAAACTGAAATTATTTTATAGGTTTTAGAAAAGAAAATCCTAAGAAACAGCCTTAACTTACTGCCACTCCTCCCTCCCCACTCTATCTCACCCCGATTTCTAACCCGCCCCCTCCATCTCTCTCACCCGCTGTTCTATTTATGAGGTTTCTAACAGAAACCACTGCCCCACTCACCACAAGAATCTATGCTCTGTTTTCCCTCTCGTCACATCCCTACTCCTCACATCTAATCTTGTCACATCCCCTCTCCTTACATATCCTCTCCTCACATCCCTACTCCTCATCCCCTCACATCTCATCTCCTCACATCCCCTCTCCTCAAATCCCTACTCCTCACATCCCCTCTCCTCAAATCCCTACTCCTCGCATCCCCTCTTCTCACATCCCTACTCCTCACATCCCCTCTCCTTACATCTCTCCTCACATCTCCTCTCCTCACATCCATACTCCTCACATCTCCTCTCCTCACATTCCCTTTCCTCACATCTCCTCTCCTTACATCCCTACTCCTCACATCCCTACTCCTCACATCACATCTACTCTCCTCACATCTCCTCTCCTCACATCCAGACTCCTCACATTCCCTCTCCTCACATCTCCTCTCCTTACATCCCTACTCCTCACATCCCCTCTCCTCATATCTCCCCTTCTCACATCCTCTCTCCTCACATATCCTCTCCTCACATCCATACTCCTCACATCCCCTCTACTCACATCTCCTCTCCTCACATCCCTACTCCTCTCATCCCTTCTTCTCACTTCTCCCATCATTACCTCTCCTCACATCTTCTCTCCTCAAATCCTCTCTCCTCACATCTCATCTCATTTCCTCTCCTCACATCCCGACTCCTCACTTTCCCTCTCCTCACATCTCTACTCCTCCATTCTCCTCTTCTCACATCCCCTCTCCTCACATATCCTCTCCTCACATCCCCTCTACTCACATCTCCTCTCCTCACATCCCTACTCCTCTCATCCCCTCTCCTCACATCTCCCCTCATTACCTCTCCTCAAATCCCTACTCATCTCTTCTCCTCTCCTCACATCCCTACTCCTCACATCCCCGCTCATCACATCTACTCTCATCTCCTCTCCTTTCCTCACATCCCTTCTCATCTTCTCTCCTCACGTCCCCTCTCGTCACATCTCCTTTCATCTCCTCTCCTCACACCCCTACTCCTCACATCTCCTCTCCTCACATCCCTACTCCTCATAACCCCTCTCCACACATCTCCTCTCCTCACATCTCCTCTCCTCACATCCCTACTCCTCAAATCCCCTCTCCACACATCTCCTCTCCTCACACCTCCTCTCCACACATCCCCTCTCCTCAAATCTCCTCTCTTCTCCTCTCCTCACATCATACTCCTCATATCTCCTCTCCTCACATCCCTACTCCTCACATTCCCTTTCCAAATATCTCCTCACATCTCCTCTCATCTCTTCTCCTCACATCTCCTCTCCTTTCCTCACATCCCTCTCCTCACATCCCTACTCCTCACATCCCCTCTCATCTCCTCTCCTCACATCCACTCTCCTCACATCCCTACTCCTCACGTCCCCTCTCCTCACATCCCTACTCCTCACATCCCATCTCCACACATCCCCTCTCCTCACATCTCTTCTCCTCTCCACACATTTATACTCCTCACATCCCCTCCTCACATCCCATCTCACATCTCTTCTCTCCTCATATCCCCTCTTCTCACATATCCTCTCCTCACATCCCTACTCCTCACATCTCCTCTCCTCTCCTCACCTCCCTACTCCTCTCATCCCCTCTCCTCACATCTCCCCTCATCTCCTCTCCTCACATCTCTAGTCCTCACATCTCATCTCCTCACATCACATCTCCTCTCCTCACATTCCTACTCCTTAAATCCCCTCTCATCTCCTCTCCTCACATCCCCTCTCCTCACATCTCCTCTCATCTCCTCTCCTTACATCCCTACTCCTCACATATCCTCTCCTCACATCCCTACTCCTCACATCCCCTCTACTCACATCCCTACCCCCTCTGTTACTCCTGTCCCCATCCCCTTTCCTACCATTCCCCCATCCCCTCTTCTCTCATTCCCCCATCTCCTCTCCTCACATCCTCTCTCCCCCATTCCATCTCCTCACATCCTTCAACTGTTTATGTTCCATCTGTGTGGATTGGAAGCCATCTTGTGGATTGGAGTATCCATTAAACACTTGTTCATAACTTTCTCAAGCTTTAATTTGTGGATCTTCTTTCAGTCTTTCCATTCTGTCTCTCTGTCTTCCTCTCCCTCTGTCTCTCCCTCTCTCTCTCTCTCTCTCCCTCTTTCGTGCCACATCTGTTCCTTTCCTCGCCCACGTTCTCTGTTCCCTCTGCACATCGCCTGGTATTTCCATTTGTCTCATGCTCCAAATAATCTCTCCCAGCATGCAGTATTACAACCATTTATCTTCTCAGACTCATTTCCATTCCGACACTCCATCTACATCCTTAACATTCACAGAGGATGGATGAGAGAAGGGGGAGAATGTGTGATAAACAGATGGACAGTAGACAGAAATAGGTCTAAGAAAGGTGGGAGACCAAATTAGGAATATCTAGAGATGGGAGAACATCACACACACACGCATTGCGTACACACATACACCCGTGCAGGCACGAAAGCATGCACACATGGTCACATAAACGTGTGTTACAGAGAAATAGAGCGGGCAGCCATGTTAGTGAGTGTGCTTGGGCCCAGTCAGTCTAGATGGCCGCCCAGGCCCACAATGTTCAAGGCACGCACACACACAAACACTACCGTAGAAGTTTGTGTTACAGAAAGAAAGAGCAACAATAAAATTCCTTTGCAATCTGAGTCAAGTACCAGAGTGTATGTTAATTCCATGGAAACCCAGCACTATCAAGTTGGCCTACAAGTGCAACATTGAAAGACTGAGATTGCTTGAGGTTTGAACTTAGGTCTGATTTCATGTAACTCAACATAACACAGCAGTTAGACACTGGTTGGGATGTGACACCCTAAGCAGGACTTGCTGAATCAGTTCCTCCACAAAACCCCAACACCCTCCCAAACTCTACCCAGGCCCAGTCATATGTGCCAGGAAACCTCCCTGCTTCGTCTCTGGCCTGTGGGCCTAAGGCTGCAAGTAACCTTTTGGCTGAATCCAAAACACGGCCCCACCACATCAGAGGGATGAGAACCCTTCTGACCTTCTTATCCTTCTTGCTTCTTTCGCTTTATCCATTTATCCATTCATCTCTACCTCTGTGTGTACTGCTGTTTGCTACAGCAGACTGACCTCACCCACTGTCCACCCTCCTCTCCCCCCTCAGTGACTTCTGCACAATAAGCAACATCTGGTTCTCATTTCTAAAAACCAAAACAACACGAGGGGCGGGGGGAAGAGGAGAGGGAGCAAGAGAGAGGAGAGAGATGAGTGGAGAGGAGAGAGAGATCCTGGCTGTTTCACACATAATTCTCAGTTTTTCCAAAGGAGATGTTAAGTTGGGTGAAATGTGTGGAACACTGTGAAATTGGGTGTGAGAAGTAAGAGGTTCATTCCATTGTTCAAATGCTTTACAATTCTCACTTGGGAGAGAGAAGTGAGAGAATCAGTCTGAGAGACGTTGTATTCAGATTCAAAATACTTGGTTCTTCTTACACATTAATGTCCTCCGTTAAGGATGCTCATTGTTCATTGTATAGAATTGCTTGATTGTAATTCTATGGTTCACCCAGTGACACAACAAATAGCCACACCTAACAGTCAACACAGTGGAGCTGAGCAGTCCTTGGTCCAGCCCCATGAAAAAGAAAGGAAAATAAAGCTTAATCTCCATAGAAAAGAATCTGCAACTCAGCGGCTAGCATGCCTTAATTACAGTGGTACTTTGCTGAGATCGGCAAGAAGACCTGAGAGAGAGAGAGAGAGAGAGAGAGAGAGAGAGAGAGAGAGAGAGAGAGAGAGAGAGAGAGAGAGAGAGAGAGAGACACTAAACACTTGAGTACCTTACCTCACTTTCTAAACACAGACTGTTGGTCAGTCAAAGTCGCTCTAAAATTACAGCTGATGTTACAAATACAAACTATGCTTAAATATAATGTGGACAGTCCAATACTTTATCCCTTTAGAACACACACACCCACATGCCCATAAGCTTGTGTGACAGAAAGAGCAAGAAAACATTTAACCTTGCATCACTTAGCCTAGTTTCTAGTCTCTTGTATAAGAGGGGCATTGGTCAGACATTAAATGGGAAAGTTTTGCAACAGAGTGGCTGACACACACACAGCAGAGTAGCTGACACAGTGAGATGCCTGTGGGATCACTTCAGAGATGGGAAATCTGCCGTTCCTATAGGAACAGTCTCTTAGCTAATCCTCTTTCCAGACAACAGGCAGTCAGCAGCGTGGGACACACACTCTGTCCCATAACACACTTTCCCCTGTGTCTACGTGTGTGTGTGTGTGTCTGGCACACACAGGAATGCAAAGTTCTTTAATTGCAGCCTTACACAGCACTTCATTAGGAGACTGATTCACACCCACATACACAATGGAACGTTTATAAAACACAGTGAAGCCACAAGGGGGCAGTGAAAGTTACCAGCAGCGGTAATACCACATATACATATAGCTTAAGCACATTGTAACAGATTTGCTTATAACACAAAGGTGTCCCTAAAACATTGCATCTAGTTAAGCAGAGCTTCTGCTCATAGCCTATATGTGTGCAGATAACACTTACACACACACACAGCTACACAATTTAACTTTTCTGTTTGACAAACCCTCCCACTCTTCACCAGACCACACAGCACTCCCTCTAGAGCGTACTGGAGACAAAATGGCAGCAAAGCCCGGCTATTGACCTAAACTGGTGAAATACTGCATTCTAGTGGGGGAAGGATGACATTGAGGGAGTGAAATATATTCACTGTAAAAACCTTTACCAACAATGTTCCTAATATTTGCTCATACATAAGTTCAAGAACAAATAAGAAAGTAGATTAACAGTAAGTTGTGGATATACATTAAAGTTTTTTATTTGTATTTATTTTTTTACATTTTAAGCTAAATAAGTACTACAAACAATAACGGCAAGACAAAGCCATTCACCAACTCCACCATTTTGGTAATAAGTAATGTAAGCTAGAACAGAAAATTAGATTTCTTATTTATTTTTCTTCAATAAAAGGTTCCCTTTGGGTTTTTAGCAGAGGAGATTTATTGCGTTCCTCCATCCTTTTAGCTCCTTCCCGTTTGGAGCTCCACACTTCCATCCCTTCATCCACCTCAGAGCTTAGATTCACTACACGTCTCTGGAGAGAGAGAAAAGAAAATGAAGGGAAGGGATAACTAGAAGAAACAGACGGAGGAGTAGAGTTGCATCAAAAAGAGAGGATGTTCAAGAGCATATAATATATTGCTGGCACAACTGAACTCAGCAAAAAATGTAAGATAATTTGTAAAAATCCAAATAAACTTCAGAAATCTTCATTGTAAAGGGTTTAAACACTGTTTCCCATGTTTGTTCAATGAACCATAAACAATTAATGAACATGCACCCTGCGGAACGGTCGTTAAGACACAAACAGCTTACAGACGGTAGGCAATTAAGGTCACAGTTATGAAAACGTAGGACTCTAAAGAGGCCTTTCTACTGACTCTGAAAAACACCAAATGAAAGATGCCCAGTACTGGGAGACAGGATGGACAGCTGATCGTCCTCGCAGTGGAAGACCACGTGTAACAACACCTGCACAGAATCGGTACATCCGAACATCACACCTGCGGGACAGGTACAGGATGGCAACAACAACTGCCCGAGTTACACCAGGAACGCACAATCCCTCCATCAGTGCTCAGACTGTCTGCAATAGGCTGAGAGAGGCTGGACTGAGGGTTTGTAGGGCTGTTGTAAGGCAGGTCCTCACCAGACATCACCGGCAACATCGCCTATGGGCACAAATCCACCGTCGCTGGACCAGACAGGACTGGCAAAAAGTGCTCTTCACTGACGAGTCGCGGTTTTGTCTAACCGGGGTTGATGGCCGGATTCGCGTTTATTGTCGAAGGAATGAGAGTTACACCGAGGCCTGTACTCTGGAGCGGTCCGTCATGTCTGGGCGGTGTGTCACAGCATCATCGGACTGAGCTTGTTGTCATTGCAGGCAATCTCAACGCTGTGCGTTACCTCATGTGATACCCTTCCTGCAGGCTCATCCTGACATGACCCTCCAGCATGACAATGCCACCAGCCATACTGCTCGTTCTGTGCATGATTTCCTGCAAGACAGGAATGTCAGTGTTCTGCCATGGCCAGCGAAGAGCCCGGATCTCAATCCCAGTGAGCACGTCTGGGACCTGTTCGATTGGAGGGTGAGGGCTAGGGCCATTGGGGGAATGGCTAGGGCCATTCCCCCAAGAAATGTCTGGGAACTTGCAGGTGCCTTGGTGAAAGAGTGGGGTAACATCTCACAGCAAGAACTGGCAAATGTCATGCAGTCCATGAGGAGGAGATGCACTGGAGTACTTAATGCAGCTGGTGGCCACACCAGATACTGACTGTTACTTTTGATTTTGACCCCCCCTTAGTTCAGGGACACATTATTCAATTTCTGTGGAACTTGTTCAGTTTATGTCTCAAGTTGTTGAATCTTATGTTCATACGAATATTTACACATGTTAAGTTTGCTGAAAATAAACGCGGTTGACAGTGAGTTTTTTGTTGTTGCATTGTTTACATACAAACTTTTTGGGAGGTAATATGAAGAAGAAAAAAATGGGTAAGGATAACATAAAAGAAGGTACTGACTGGTAACGTCTCTCTCTCCTGGTTTCCCCTCAGCTGTCCTTTCAGTGGGGGAGCCGACCGGCCATCTGTGTGTAAAACACACACTCACAAATCATAACCCCAAAAACCACACGAACATAACATGTACAAACGAAACACACAAACAGCATCTACCAGCTCCATTGACCAACCATACATTATGTTCCTGCAATACATTCAAATGAATACTCCAATCGTGAACTTGCCTGCAAAGGACCAGTCAGGGAAATCTGTCAGGGGGCCATACTCTGTTCCAACTGCGGGCAAGACCATTTCTGTGGACAAAGCCAAGTAGAATTGTAAAAAAGTATATCAACACAGCCATAATATCTACAATTGTGGACACAGCCATAATATCTACAATTGTGGGTGTTTCATTTTGTCTTAACAGTGTCTGTCTTTTAGAGCTTACTCTGTCCTCCACTTGATTCCAGCCTGTGCCCCACACGTCGTAGTAAAACAACGACTGGATTGCCTCAAAGCTGAAAACACACCAAGAATTCAGTTCATTTAGCTTGGCTGGCTACCTTGTGTTTCTGAATCTGACATTGATTGAGCAGCTCACATACAAACAATGCATTCGTTAGAAATATCTGATGACAGGGCTATCAAAAACTAACATATGTTACACAATACAATTTGACTGAGACATGTAGTTCATTCTGAATCAGTCAGGACCTGACCAATAAAGTTGTCTAGCTAGCTAGCCATTTTATTTTTAAATCTAGGTTAACCATCTATCTATCTATCTATCTATCTATCTATCTATCTATCTAAAGATCAAACGCAGTCTTGTAAACTGGAAGCCGGATACTATTTACATTTCAGAACTAAATTACCATTAGGTTGAATGGAAATTACAAGTCATTATAAATAACCTCACCTGTACTAAACAATGTCCTGAGGTGTGCAGCCATGTTGGGGTTTCATGTGAGGATGGTTTGTTTTGACCAGTGCTCAGGATACGGCCAACAAGTGGTGGAGCTGGAAATAAAGTAGTAACAGGCAGCAACGTGCAATGTTACATTTGTTACATTATAATAACGTTGATCACGCTCTATTAGACAACGATGATGTGGACTTCAGGTGGTGGTGGTGGTGATGGTGATGATCATACACTTACAAAATCAAATGTGAGGTATGAATTGGTTGTGGTGAGGTCTTTTTTTATCATCATAAGGTTACACACTTTTATTTGTTTACTATTATGCCAAAATACCAAATTATAATATTGTATTTACACATGAATTATACCTCAATATTTAAAAAGTATAATTACACGCACAATTTGTCATCATATAAAATGTGTTGTCCCCCAAAGTTGATGTTATAATTTTGAATCATATTTTCCCGTGCTCCAGCTGCTCTTTACACTGAGTAAGCCATTAAGTATTTTTCTGTTTAACTTTACAGACAAGCCCTCACTCGCCGACAATGAATGCTCTCGTCAACTCAAGGGAGCGGGAACCGGGCACACACCGAAGGCCGTGCGTTTCAGTTTAAGCTACTGCAAGGCCAATGAAAGAGTCTAGGGAGAAAAGACGGGGCTTCGGGGTAGGCAAAATCAGTCTGCCCAAAGTAGGCCCTATATACACAGAATTGTTTCACAAAGATGTGATTCATGTTATGGGTTAATGTCACCAAAACGACTCTGATCGCATAGAAATGTACGACACTTGTTTACTTTGTGTCGTCCTTGGATCACATCATGCCGAAAAAAATCATAGCGCCGTGTCTCTAGCGAATGTCCTTCCGCACATTCCACAGAATGGGAGCACAATAAAGTAGTACCCAAATAGGTTTGGACCATTATGCCCGATTGCACATATTCTAGTCACGTAGACCTATACCAAAGTCATATTTCAACGGTGTCAGGTCTTGACAACAAGCAATATATTGCTTTCTGCCTCAGGCACGACATATTGGTGTGTTGTTTGATAAGGCCTGGGGCAAATAACATACCTGAGACAGGTATTTGAGAGGTCATAATTGTGTAATAAGTCATTAACCCACACATGTGGAAAATCTGAATGCAATGACTTATGATTGTAATTGAGTATAAATTATGCTCTTGAAAGGTTTTATCCACAATTCCACACGAATTCCTATTTAAGCCCCCACCGAATATAAGGCATACACTCTTATTTGGTTTATAAAAACAAGACGATGTATTTTGATGTGTCTGTCACCCAAACTAGTGGACTCTGCAATGGCATTGTTCACCCACTGGGAAGTTTGCGTATGAACGACGGAATATTGTGGGACGTTATCCATTCGCAGAAAGGTGTTCCGGCCTGAAGGGAAAAAACAAGCCAGTGGCTGATAAAGGGGAAAGAGGGGGAGGTAAGTCATTTTGGGGGAAAGAAAGAAACGAAGTTGTTGTAGGCTGTGACACATTTGCGGAATGGATTAACGCTTGCCTACTTTTACGGTACATTTGGTTTGGCAACGGCCAGTAGAGTTAAAGGCAGCATGTGTTCCGTTCTCAAACTTATCCGCATATTTTTGCAGTAAAATGATTTGAAAACGGAATGTGAGCAATAATACATTCTCGAAACATCGAACGCTTTATGTTTTCGTTTGTTCCGTTTTTTTTTTCCTCGCGTTTTTATATGAATTTTCAATATCATTTTTCTGTCAGCGTGAATAGAAGAGTTTGGACACGCAACATTTTATACAGAAACTGACTTATTTTCCTCTTCCTACTGGTCCGCACTAGCCCGACGAGTCATTCTTCCAAAAAGCTTTGCCCTGGAAAATCGTGCGGTAAGGAACTTCACTGGACTACATTTGGCTTTAAAAGACAAAGTGGAATGCTTCTTTATTAAAAGGACCCAAATAAGAGCATTTGAGTTTATACTGGTGCCAGTTCCGTGGGAAACAACGAATAGTAGAAGAAACTCATCTTTACGTGACCAGTAGGCAACAAGTCTAACCTAATATAATGGACCGTTCCGTCACACCGAAGACATGCAGGTGTGGGGCTACCTAGTCTCAAACGAGACCAACAACAACTTCAGCTTCATGAAAGTGACCTAAAAAGCTATTTTTATCAGTATTTATCTCCAACATTACCAGAACAATAGAAGTAGTCTACTACTAACTCGATGGATTCACATGCGTTACCTTCTACCTGTCTGCCTGTAGTCTCCACAGCCAAGACACGATGACTCTCAACACTGTTGTCCAAACATGATTATATCGTCATGTGATCCTCCAAAAATGTCTTAATCGTTTTATTTAACGTATGTTTTTTATTTATTGTATATGTACATATAGCCTACATAGGTCTGTCTGTCTGTTGGTTGTTCTCATTTGGGGGGTATTTGTTTAGCATATAGATTGCAAGGGTCTCTGTCATTTCAACTACTGTAGTTCAACTGTACTGTAGACATACTTGAGTATTAATGTATTTCCAACTCACACACTGTATTTATTGAGTACATTAACTTATATAACATAGTGGTTTGTTAACAGCATTTAATTTAATTTGATTATTCAGAGTTTTAGACGACCAGGTTAGACTTTACAATGGACCGACTTGGAAGTAAGTTATTGGAGAAGTTAAAACTGACTGACTCAGGGAGTGTGAAATTCGCCAGTTCTAAAAAGAAAAACGAGTTGGTCAACAACACCAACAATAACAGCAATGGGAACACCGGTGGGAACACCAGTAGTGGACTACCGCCAACCCTGAGCACTGCAACCTCCTCACCATCAACACCTGGCCAGTTCTCTCTCACCTCTCCAACCTCAACGGAGGCATGCAGACCGGCCAGTGGCAGAGGTGGGAATGGACTGGGAGAGAGAGTCTCCGCTACCCAGCACCTCTCCCCCTCTACAACCTCCATTGCCCCCCAAACTGCTGACAGCGAACATCAACCCTACTCCCTCTCGACTCTCGCCCCCCTCCGGCGGCGGTCGCCCCAGCAGCGCGCCTCCTGCTACCTGGGGGAGGGCGTTGACATCCAGATGAGGCGTGAGTCAGGCTTGGGGGACTGTGACCCAGCTGGGTCCAAAGCCTCTCTGAACCAGCGCCGCTACTCTCTGGAGCTCCAGCAGCTGGTCCGACGCCAGCAGCTCCTCTCCCAGCCTCCTCTGTCCCACTCCTCTGGCCCCCCTCCAGCATACCCCACCTCCTCCACCTCCTCGGGTTACGGCTCCGCTCCCCGTGGCGGCGCAATGACCGAGCTGCACTACCTCCCCGAGCCTGAGCGCCACAAACGCCTCTCCCTCCAGGAGGCACTGTTCTACAAGCGGCTGAGCACCGGAGGGGAACTCTGGGAGAGCACCAGGCCGGCCTCGCTCTCTCACCCACCACACCGGCCCTCTGAGATGGGTGGAGGAGGAGGGGTGGGTGGAGGTTTCTTCTTCCCCCCAGGCCCGGCACTGAGCCCCTGCTCGTCCTTCAGTCTCCAAGAGTCGGTGCTGGTTAGTCCCAGGTCCAGCTTTGCCTCCAGTACTGCCAGCGGTGGAAGCCCCATGGGCAGCCGCTGTAGCAGCAACCGCACCAGCGGAATTAGCCTGGGCTATGACACCCGCTACTCCGCCTCCGCCGCCATGGCACCGCAGCTGCAGTTCTCCTCCCTGCACGCAGGGGGCTCCACCAGTGGACAGGGATACACAGTCTCAGGCAGGGCCGGGGCACACTCTGGGTCAGGAGGCTGGCAGGACTACCTGGACGGGGTCTCCTCACCTGGAGGAACAGGGGTTCAGGACAGCCGGCATTCGTACCCGCCTGCGGTGGGTAGCCCGGCAGCGGCCTGTTACCGGGCTGGGCCCGAGTGGTGGGATGAGAGGGGAGCAGGAGCAGCCAGAGGGGAGGAGACTGGCGTGGGCGCTGGCGGGGAACGGGCGCGCTACTCTGACCTCCCGGGGACCCGCTACCAAGAGGAACTTACGCGCCTGTTGCTAAGAGATGCAGCACTGGAGGGGGAGGGGCTACACCTGGGTGGGCTGATGCTCAAAGAACATGCCAAGGCCCTCAGCAAGCCGGCGACGCTCATCAACACAGCTACGGCTGCCGGACCAATCAAAGCCCAGGAGGAGCCAGGAACAGGGAGGGAGGCGTCGTCTGAGAATCGCCAGGAGTTCTTTGGTGAGATCATCAATCACTTCATAATTTTCTTTCAACAAAAGGATTGGATAGATGAATGGATGGATAGACAGATTTGATAGATGAAAGATGGATGGATGGATGGTGCCTCGATACCTGCAGGGACTTGCATGTCCTACATACCTACCACACAAGCAAAGGGAAAGAATCAAATTTGGCCATCAGTGGGCTAGCTAAGGCAGAGGCCTATCCAGACAAGTAGAGCTGCTAGGCTATCCACATCAGACAGAAAGGAGAAGAGAGGGACGCAGAGATCAATTGAGTAATTATCATAGTTGACATGCAAAAATACACACATCAAAGACTGTCTGTGCAACAGTCACTCAGCCATAATGTAAAGCAGTAAATCACATTGGGAGACTAGGCATACAACGGTTTTTAGGTAGAGTTAAGCACAGACATTGTACCATACGGCAGGGGTTCTCAAAGTGGGGTCCGTGGTACTGCAGGGGGTCTGAGGCCAGATAAAACAATATATACATTTATTATTTTTATGAATGTTACTAAGAACAACAGATTAAACTACATTTGGTCAAGGATCCGTGGAATAAGTTTGGTGTAATACAATAATACAATGTCATTTCATTAACCCTGGGCAACATGAGCCTGTGAGGCTCACAGGGATATTGGTATCCACAGTACTCTACAAATTATCCATACTTCCAATGCATTGTAATTTAAGCTTTAAAACGGCAAAGTTTTCTCTCTGCCCATTACAAAAATGTGTAAAATTGCAGGAAATTAGCTTTTCAACTGCAAAATTCTCTTAGATCCCAAGAGGCGGGCCTTTAAAATGCTCCTTCCCAGGCCTGAGACTTGGTACATCCAGCCATACACTGCCAAAGTCACAGTAAAACTCCTTGTGTGCTATTTTAATCTCACTCAAGTTGTTCTGATCGAGGGGTTCCCCGATGAATTTGCTATCACAAAAGGGGTCCCCAAAACGTTTGAGAACCCCTCCCATAGAGGTCAGAGGAAGCGTAGCTATACATACACACTGAACTGCAAAGCTTAGTTCTGCTGCAATGTTCAGACAAATTACATGGTAGCGATAAACACAGCACTGACCATTAGTATGAGTCATAGAGAAGATTACAGCTTTGGACTGGCAGTGTGTGTCGTGTGGCAGGGTGTGTGTGTTCGGAGGGACTCCAGGCCGTTATAATATGCAGTGTGTGGGACGCGATTCATGCGTGTGCTGGTGTATTACCCTGGCTTGGCGTGCGCAGCGGAGGTGTGCTGTAGCCTGTTTTTCTGCTCCCGTATGTGAGCCCTCAGGGGATGTGAACTGTACTGCTACCTCCTCTCACTGTGGCAGCTCAGCTAGGCTCAGAGCTGTTAACACTACAGAACAAGAGGGTGTTTAAAGAAGGGACAGGAGTTGTTCCCTAGGAAGGTGCCCAGAAAAAACGAGTCCTAATTTTGAGCGTTGACTTTTGTGTCTGTCTTGAAGTATCTTGTTGGTTTTAAGTTTTATTAGTCGTATGTACGGGATACAGTAATGTTTACTGAGTGAGTGAGTGAGTGTGTGTGTGTGTGTGTGTGTGTGTGTGTGTGTGTGTGTAACAAGTGATGTTTGACTAAGGCCAAGACGTTTTCTTGACGAGGTGATTTCACCAGGAAAGAATGTGGGCCCATGTCTTGATGAGTAATGGTTGTTCATTTGTATTGTGTTGCAAGGTACATGTGTGACGTGTAGTAATGGTTATTTATTGTGTTGATTGTGTTGCAGGTACATGTGTGAAGTGTGGGAAAGGTGTGTATGGAGCGGATAACGCTTGCCAGGCTCTGGACAGCCTCTATCACACACGCTGCTTCACCTGTGTGTCCTGTGGTGAGTTGATCACACACACACCTCTAGTTGACTGGCCGATTGAACAACAGCTGAATGGTTAAACACATTGGTTCCTTATCCTGTAAGCAGTCTATGGACAATGTATGACAGCAATTAATGCTTTGGTTTAGTTTCCCGGGCACTGTTTCCACATGCTAACATTTTAGCTTTTGTGGCACAAATCCCATTCAAGTCATAGGACTGATATTAGCATATTTCGCAAATCATGTCCAAACATCGGTCCCATGGGAATGGTGCAACAAATGCTCAAATTATAGCATGTGGAAACTAAACCAAAGCATGGATTGCTGTCGTACCTTGTCCATAGACTGCATACAGGGTAAGGAAACCAATGTCATTTTGTAATTTGGGTGAACTTTCCCTTTAACTCATAGCGGATATGAAGCATTCCAAGCCAACTGCATCATCAAATCAAATGTAATTTGTCACATGCGCCAAATACAACAGGTGTAGACCTTACAGTGAAATGCTTAATTACAAGCCCTTAACCAACAATGTAGTTTTCAGAAAAATAAGTTTTAAGTAAAAAAATAAATATATATATATATATATATATATATATATATATATATATATATATATATATATATATATATATATATATATATATATATTAATTAAAGAGCAGCAGTACAATAACAGTAGCGAGGCTATATACAGGGGGTACCGGTACAGAGTCAATGTGCGCGGGCACAGGTTAGTCAAGGTAATTGAGGTAATATGTACATGTAGGTATAGTTAGTGACTATGCATAAAAAATAAACAGAGTATCAGCAGCGTAAAAGGGGGTACAATGCAAATAGTCTGGGTAGCCATTTGATTAGCTTTTCAGGAGTCTTATGGCTTGGGGGTAGAAGCTGTTACTGAGCCTTTTGGACCTAGACTTGGCACTCCGGTACCGCTTGCCGTGCGGTAGCAGAGAGAACAGTCTATGACTACGGTGGCTGGAGTCTTTGACAAATTTTAAGGACTTCCTCTGACACCGCCTGGTATAGAGGTCATTGATGGCAGGAGGAATAGGCTTTGTCATGCCCTCTTCACGACTGTCTTGGTGTGTTTGGACCATGAAACTCTCAACCTGCTCCACTGCAGCACCGTCAATGAGAATGGGGGCATGCTTGGTCCTCCTTTTCCTGTAGTCCACAATCATCTCCTTTGTCTTGATCACGTTGAGGGAGAGGTTGTTATCCTGGCACCACACGGTCAGGTCTCTGACCTCCCTATAGGCTGTCTCATCGTTGTTGGTGATCAGGCCTACCACTGTTGTGTCGTCTGCAAACTTAATGATGGTGTTGGAGTCATGCCTGGCCATGCAGTCATGAGTGAACAGGAAGTACAGGAGGGGACTGAGCACGCACCCCTGAGGGGCCCCCGTGTTGAGGATCAGTGTGGCGGATGTTGTTACCTACCCTTAACACCTGCGGGTGGCCCGTCAGGAAGTCCAGGATCCAGTTGTAGAGGGAGGTGTTTAGTTCCAGGGTCCTTAGCTTAGTGATGAGCTTCGTGGGCACTATGGTGTTGAACGCTGAGCTGTAGTCAATGAACAGCATTCTCACATAGGTGTTCCTTTTGTCTGGTGGGAAAGGGCAGTGAGTGCAATAGAGATTGCATGATAAACTCAGTTTGAACAATCATGCCACTCCATAAATGTGTTTGTACTTAATGACACACGGATGTATTTTTATGTGATTGAGTACTGTTTTAAATAGCGGTAATATCACAGAGGACACATAGTCAAAGCAAGGAAAACATCTAGATAAGCCTGGCCTCCCTCTGTTCCTGTGCGGTCATTCATGTTTCCCTCTCTGTTAGGTCGCACCCTGAGAAACAAGGACTTTTACAACGTCAATGGCTCTGTGTACTGTAAAGAGGATTACATGGTAAGAGGGCAAGGCCAAAGATTCTCTATCTCTTTCAGTTCCATTCCTAGATATCAGTGCATTACATTTCTAAACAATGGCCTCCTAGACATTACAGTAAATTGCATTAAAGTTTTAAATAGTACTTTTCTATGATATAAAATCATATCTCAAATGTTCTCTCTTCTCTCCATACTTGTGTCAGTTCTCAGGGTTCCAGGCTGCAGCAGAGAAATGCAGTGTGTGTGGCCACCTTATCCTGGAACAGGTGTGTGTGTGTCTGTGTCTGTGTGTGCGTCAGCGACTCCTAAACAATCAACCCCGTATATTTTTTACCATGACCGTAAAAAATGAAAATGTTTCTGACCATGACCACATTTTCTAACCTTGTTTTCAAAAATCCTTTCTTCAAATTCCCCCATCTGTTTTGTCCATCAGATCCTCCAGGCGATGGGGAACTCGTACCACCCCGGTTGTTTCCGCTGTGTGGTGTGTTCCAAAGCCCTGGACGGAGTTCCCTTCACTGTCGACCACCTCAGCAACATCTACTGTGTCTCGGACTACAACAGGTGAGGCTGGGTGTCTTCAGTCATTCAAACTGAGGCATTGATATACAGACACGGTCGACATTAATTCAATTGTCAAGCTGTTTAAGGTCAGAGGATAATACTCAGTTTATCACACAGTTTGGTAGGTTTGTACATTAGTAGTACATTACATTACTAGGTCTACATGTGGTTCTATTCTGAAATTGGAACTCTTGTTGCCCCGCAGAACGTTTGCTCCTAAATGTGCTGCCTGCTTACAACCCATCTTACCCGCTGAGGTGAGTGTCTCTTGTTGTTTCATTCAGTGTTTTTTGTTGTTTGTTGCATATCATGCAGTTAGACATAACTGCATGTCACTCAAATGTCCGACTACACTATTTATGCAAAAGTATATGGACGCCCCCTTCAAATTTGTGGATTCGGCTATTTCAGCCACACCCGTTGCTGATTGGTGTATAAAATCTAGCGCACCGTCATGCAATCTCCATAGACAAACATTGGGAGTAGAGCTACCCCGGTCAACTTTAAGTTCTGTTATTGTGAAGTGGAAACGTCTAGGAGCAACAACGGCTCAGCCGCAAAGTAGTAGGCCATACAAGGCCGAGCAGCCGCACACAAGCCTAAGATCACCATGCGCAATGCCAAGCGATGGCTGGAGTGGTGTAAAGCTCGCTGCCATTGGACTCTGGAGCAGTGGAAACGCGTTCTCTGGAGTGATGAATCACGCTTCGCCGTCTGGGTTTGGACGAATCTGGGTTTGGCGGATTCCAGAAAAAACGCTACCTGCCCCAACGCATAGCACCAACTTTAAAGTTTGTAGGAGGAATAATGGTCTGGGGCTGTTTTTCATGGTTTGGGCCAGGCCCCTTAGTTCCAATGAAAGGAAATCTTAAAGCTACAGCATACAATGACATTGTAGACGATCCTGTGCTTCCAACTTTGTGGCAACAGTTTGGGGAAGGCCCTTTCCTGTTTCAGCATGACAATGCTCTCGTGCACAAAGCGAGATCCACACAGAAATGGTTTGTCGAGATCAGTGTGGAAGAACTTGACTGGCCTGCACAGAGCCCTGACCTCAACCCCAACGAACACCTTTGGGATGAATTGGAGCGCCGACTGTGATCCAGGCCTAATCACCCAACATCAGTGCCCGACCGCTCTAATGCTCGTGGCTGAATGGAATCAAGTCCCTGCAGCAGTGTTCCAACATCTAGTGGAAAGCCTTCCCAGAAGAGTGGAGGCTGTTATAGCAGCAAACGGGGGACCAACTCCCTATTAATGCCCATGATTTTCAACTAGCACGTGTCCACATACTTTTGATTGTGGTGCACTAATCTCACCACTGCTGTTTTGTTACAGGGCAGCGAGGAGATACTCAGGGTGATGTCTATGAACAACGATTATCACTTTGAGTGCTACCACTGTGAGGTTAGTATGGCCTTCATCTAATAATAACACCTACTACGTAATGTGGTCAGTCTGTACCAGTGTTCATTGATTCAACTAATCTAGGGCTTGATAGTTTAATCAGGTGTGATAACTGTACTGGAACAATACCCTGAACATCCTGCGATTCACCGGGACTAGGGTTGAAAAACACTGGCCATATTAGTGTACTGTTACTGTATGTACTTTATGAAGAATTACACCTGAACTCAGATCAGAAGTAATGTTCTCTCCATGTCTGTTTCATTCCTCAGGAATGTGGGAAGCAGCTCTCGGATCAGCAGGGCTCCCAGTGCTTCCCTCTGGACTCTCATCTCCTCTGCCATTCATGTCACATGACCCGGGTGTGCGCCTCATAACATTTCCCCTCACAACACAACTGAGGAAGGAACTCTATGCATAAAACATTCCCTTTCTTTCCACATTCCCTCTTCTTTCTCACACTCTCATCCAAACTCTTTATTTCTCTCTGTTGCACATCAAGATATGGGTTTGCTCTGATGTTTGAATTTCCTTCTACTCAAGAGACAAGCTCACACATGAAAATGCTGGTATAAGATGTATTTTATTTACCGTTTTGGTCCTGAGTTTGACACAATAGCACCAATGTCTTAGATCCAGGGATTGGGTCGGTTACTTTCTAAATGTAATCCATTAGTTATCTGTCAAATTGTAGTCAGTAACATAACTTTTGGATTACCCAAACTCAGTAACGTAATCTGATTAGTTCGTTACTTTTAGATTACTTTCCCCTCAAGTAAAACGCTGAGGGATGGGCCAGGCGAAATGTAACCACGCTAAGATTAATAGACAGAGCCATGGATGCAAGGACTGACCATTCTCCAATGTTTGTATTCAATAATACAAATAAATTGAGGCTATAGTGTTTGTAAATAATGTTTACAAACATTGGAGAAAAACAAGTTTACATTATTTGGGGTTATCATGGGGTGTGATAGTTGAACTAAGCTCATGAGCCATTTGTAAGTTATATTCTTAAAGAATCAATGGGTATATACAGTATCATTAATTTATACGTTCAAAAATTGGGGTAGCAACTACAGATTTACCCTTTGTCTATCAAAAGTGCGCGAGTCCGTAAAGCCTATGGATTATTTTTTATCAACACGAATTAGATTGAGCAATAAAAGCCCTATTCGTGGTCCTCAATTCAACTTGTTTTTGACAGTATTGAGCACAATACCAGTGTAGAAGGTAAGAACTCCCTCAAACTTGTATTCCATAAACTGGGATCCGCAGTATGCAACTGTTACAAGAGCGCATTTTTCACTGGCTATCCACTGGTTGCAAAAACTGATTGACAGGCAGTTTAAACTTTTTCAGTTCAACCATTATTGGTTTAAAATACACATACATTTGAACAGCCATCTACAACCACAATCCGTACGGCGCAAATAACTAAATGAGAGCTGCAGTGTGATTCATAATAATGTAGATAGATATCAATAAGTAATATCCGTATCGCCCCTAGGCTAAACCACTGCTCGTCCTTACCTCCAAGCATTTATTCAAATTGAATAATCTTTGAATGCTGACAGCATTCGCAACATTGGACTGTAGCCTACAAAGCCTATTCCTTCTCTTTTCCCGCGATCCATCAAACATTTGGTACGTCGTCATAGTGGCCTCTGACTTGTGGTCAGACTGGCAGACTTGCGCCTTTTTTCAATGATGATTTGAATGTCATTGATTAAACAAAAGGTGTCAAATATTTTTTTTTCTTCTGAACTTTAAAGACTAGAAGTAATAATCTCGCTGGTAATTTAACGGATTCGTTTTTGTAATCCGTTACAGGGGTTTGATCTCAACCGGGTTGGGGTGTATGTATGTATGACCTGGGGCAAGTTCATAAAGGCACACACGTTTGGCGGAAGATGAAAATAAGCATTTTCTTCAGTTGTGTGCCTACTGAACACCACCCAGGTGCGACATAATGAGTCCTGCCGTTCCACAGACCATCACTGTACCAGAGTGGGAGAAGAATATAGCCGGGTCCAAGATCAGTTTATGCGGTCTTGCCAACTCTTATGGTAATTGTCACGGCATTGTTTGGCATATCTGGGACCAGGCTAAGAAGAATACACCAAACTATGGTTTTCTTTGGTGTGCTATAGAAGAAGGGATTTACCGATCTGCTTAACCTGTTTTTGTATTTAACTATCACTAGCAAACAATTTGCACTTAATTTGACTTGTTTACCCATAAGAGATGTGTTTCTTCTTGTAAAAGTAAAAAAAAAAAAAAATCCTATATCGGTTGTAATTAATAAATATTTTCCTTTGTGTTCAACTTGAGGTAGTCTTTATTGCAGTTACAATCTGTGACCAGAAGGTGGAAATCAAACCTAGTATTGGGGATATCCATGCAGGTATGTGAATGTGTGTTATATATAAATCAGGGTTCGGGGAGGGTTTGGCTGGCAGGGATGTCCTTGTCCCATGTGGCGGGCCGGGCACAGTGCACGCTGACAGTCACCAGGTGTACGTGTTTCCTCCGACACATTGGTGCGGCTGGATTCCGGGTTAAGTGAGCAGTGTGTCAAGAAGCAATGCGGCTTGGTTGGGTTGTGTCTCAACCTTGATCTCTCCCGAGTCCGTAAGGGAGTTGCAGCGATGAGACAAGACTACCAATTGGATACCACGAAATGGAGAAAAAAAACTAAGATTTGTTCTTGTGAAGTGGAAATGTCTAAGAGCAACAACGGCTCAGCCACATAAACTCACAGAACGGGACTGTGTAAAAATCATCTGTCCTTGGTTGCAAGACTCACTACAGAGTTCCAAACTGCCTCTGGAAGCAACGTCAGCACAACTCCATATTAATACCCATGATTTTGGAATGAGGTGGTCGATGAGCAGGTGTCCACATACTTTTGGCTATGTAGTGTATGCATATAATTTACTCATCTCCCGAATAAGCAATTGTTGAATTATCAACAGTCTCCTGGGAACATGAACACTACAAAATGTGACTTGAGATCCTATATTAAAGAATGCGCTGACAACATTTAAACTTTTACATTTATTTTGAATTCTTTGTACATTCAGCACTTACAGGAGGAAAAAAACAAAGAGCCAAATAAGAATCTGTTTCAAACAAATTAAAAACAACATTAAAACAGTAATAATCGAAGTTAAACTCATCCCATGTCTGATTCATTTACAACAAAAAACTGGGAGGGTCGAGGGTACACTGAGTGAATAAGAAGGAAGAGAGCAAAGGGTTTCACATGTTGGGACAGTTTCACATCGTGCCACACAGATTCTCTCAGTGTGTTTGGACCCCCCTCCCCACCCAAACAACCTAAAAAAGAACAGTGTACATGCCAAGTGTGCGTAAATGAAATCAGTCCCCCTCCCCACCCCACACAAAAATGTCCCTACCCCTTTGACAAGGCAAAAAGACAGTTTCCTAATTTTCTTAAACATATGCTGCTTTCAGTGTAATGACACATTACCAACTTTAACCTTAGTGTGTGGAGAGAGGGAGAGCAGAGCACCACCACACCACACACACACTAGAACACACAAAAACCATCCAAGGCTGAGATTTACATGATTCATCATAATAAAACGTCAAAGCAGAAAAAAGAACCTTCACATGACCCTACAAAGGGCCTTGGTACCGGTCGTAGAAAAAATAACTTCAGTGGATTTTGAAATACTAAAATTGATTCTAGAACACATTTGGGGGTTGGTAAGCTGGGCTGCTATTTTTAAATAGATTATTACAGGGAAGAGTCTTATTACTGTGTGCCCGCAGTGATTGGTGGAACAAGACTCTGTTCCAAGCCTCGAGGCAAATCTCCACCCTTTCTTTCCATTTCTGGTTAAAACACATGAGAATTTCCAGAGCTCAGAATAGGCCTCTGGACTGCTTCGTATGAGAAGCTTCAGACCGATGAGACAGCTATAGGAGGAAGAGGGAGAGAGATTGCATCTGAAATGTCACCGTATCTATTCCCTATATTAGTACACTACTTTTGACAGGGGCCTTCATCTAGGAAATAGGTTGCCATTTGAGGCAGCCATTTTTCGGTTCACTAAACTATCAACATGTGACCAAAGTCTACACATGTAGATTTTTATGAACATGTGAGAGACAAACGGCATTACTGAGTGAGGATGTGGGGTTTTCTAAATAGGAGTCTCCCTGGCCCAAAGGACAGGATAGCCAGTGAGGAGGAACAGCCTGTTAACCTGAAGACTATGGAAGTGGTTTTAATGTAAAGGAGGGGGGACTAGAACTCACTCTTTCTGCTGTGTTCCAATTGTATGTTGAATGAGGGACTGCATCCATCCTTTTTTTTCCCTCCATCTCTCACTCCGTCAAACTGAACATTCAACGGCGTTTGTCTCGGGGGTTGCTACGGCTACGGGAGCGTCGGAACCCAGCAGAGGGTTTAGTATCAGGACCTCTGGGTCTGAAACCACCACTGTCCCTCCTCTTTTCCCCCCTCTCTGTCCCTCCCTCGCTCCCTCTCTCTATCCCGGTCTCCCTCAGATCCCCGGACACTCACACTTCCAGTGCTTACCGCAGCTCCTCCCTCCTTCTCTCTGCTTTTAATTCTCTCCTTTCTCTCCTCCTCTCGCTTCTTGTCCTCCTCCTCTTGGTGTTCTTTCCGCTTCCTCTCTCGTTCTTTCTGTCGCTCTTCCCGTTCCTTTCCCCTCTGGTTTGCCTAGGGATACGAACAAAATTAATTAATGACAATAAAACACTCCTATCAAGTTGTTGCATTATGATGAGTGTGTGTCTTACCTGTTCTTCAGTGAGGGGGAGCCAGTATATACAGGGAGCTGCTTTGGTCTTATTGAAGAGGTCGTCTAGTAATTTGGCAGGAGGCTCGTCTGTTGGAATGGATGAAAATGGAGGAGAGAGAGAAAGATAGTGAGTTAACATCGTAATAGCTATAGGTTACAAACAGCTTAGATATTAAAACATGCATAGGGAGGACAAAAGACTCCCAACTCCTCTCACCCTTTTTGTCGGTCTTCTTCTCCTTGCCGTCCCTCTCCTTCCGCCTTCTCTCTCTATCCAGGGAGCGAGATCTCCTCCCTCTCTCCCTCTCCTCTCCTGGTTTGCCTCCGAAGTCTCGAACCTTGTCCCGGTCCCACTCACGTTCCGCCCTAGTCCTCTCCCGGCGTTCCATCTCCCTCTCTCTCTCCGCCCACTGGTCCCGCACCCCTCCGACCACACCACGGTCTCCGCGCCCGTCCATCAGAGGGGGCAGCACGCCCGGTCGGACTTTGGGACCTCCAGGACCCACACCTGGCTGGGGGCGGTTCTCCTCTCTGGGATCCACGGTCAGCAGGCCTCTGTGAAAGTCCAGCTAGAGAAGGGAGAGAACGAGGGGAATAAAGGATAAACAAGAGGAAAAAAGGGTGAAAAAAATGGTGATTTTTAGATGGGCAGTGTTTTATCACGTTAAAAACTTGTTCCTTGGATGGATAAGAGAAGAAGGGCTTGGTTCAATTTGTTAAATAATATAATTTACACCATATAGATCTACACACCAAGCGCCAGCTATTTTCCCCCCAAGTTAGTTTATGTAGATACCCATTAGTCCAGAGCTAATATTCCTATGTTCCTAGTGTTTACTAGTACTAGTCCAGTTGTTCCCTGTTGGGTGTGAGAGGGTTGAACAGAATTACCTCGTTCTGCTCACAGAAGTCCACACTGAGGACCTTAGGGTTGCTTTGGGGCCACTTCACCCCGTGGAGAGCAGCTCGTGTGGCCACAGCCGCCTCTGTGCTCGAGTACTGTAAGGAAAGAGAGAGAGAGGTCAAAGAACAATGACCGGTTCTTTGAAAAACAACAGTGTGATGTGCGTGGACTTTCAAAGCCATCAGTTTCTCTAGTCCCAATTAAGTAATTTGGGAATTAATTATTATGACAGACTTTACACTTTCAATGATAGTGAGAGAAACTGGTATTAGAGAGAAAGACAATGACAGTTACTCACAGTGACGTAGCAGTGAGACTTGATCTTGTCGATCCAGAAGCCATCCTCTACCACTGAGCCTGTCCTGTTCAGCAGTTCCTTCAGCTGACCCAGGGTGAAAGGTCGCACCTAATGGACAGGAGAGGTCATAGGTCACTCAGTTCATGATGTTGATTCAAGGTAGACGTTGCCCCTTTGCACAGATCTAGGATCCGTTTATCCTAACCTTAACCATTAGGGAAGAAAATGTTAACCTGATCAGTGACTAGGAGCAACCTTATCCCAATATCTACTTTTATATAAGCTATACACTCAAATGAGTGGGTTAAAGACAACGCTCTGAACTCACCAGGTTACAGACGTGGACGATGTTGGAGACTTTGCCTCTGGGCGGGGAGGGCTGTTTGGCGGTGCGAACCGGGTCGTCGATGGTAACAGACACACCGGACTTCTGCTGACTGATGGAGCGACGCACCAGCGTATCACTGGGAGTGACTGAGGGAGAGAGATCGATTTGAAGAGAAGGGGAAGAAGAAGGGGAATGGGGCAGGAAGAAAACGTGGTTAGAAAGAAGTGCCATGTTAGCCGGAGAGACGGTGTTACACTTCAGAACGGTTGTGCGTTACCTTTCTTAGCGTCGGTGTCGCGTGTAGTGGAGGACTGAGACTCCATGGTGTCTTCTGAGTAGCTGTCCTTCCTCTTATCTTTCTGTGTCCTCTCTCCGTCAGGCTCCTGTTTCTTCTCCTCCTCCTCCTCTTCCTCCTCCTCATCTCGTTCTCCCTGGCCATTCTCCTGGTTTTCACTTGGGACCACCTATGAATGGTGAAGAGACAACTTAATCACTATATAGCTCAAGTGTGTAAAAATAAATGTTAGTTTGTTGATAAAAAGAAAACTCGGTCTCCGTCCTCACACGATGCTCATTCACGCTGCTCGTTCCGTGGGTAAGCGAATGCTCCTACCACTGTCTCTCCCAAGCATCTTTGACCGGTGTTTAGGCTTACTGCCCAGCATACTGCTTGTATCAACAGCACTGGCTTATACTAGACAGAAAAATACCCCAAAGCTCAGTGGAAGAGGAATACGTATCAAACGCTACACTCCATGAACTCGATCAACAAAAAGTTGTATAAAGATCTAAAAAAAAGAAAGAAAATAACTAAGTCTGTCCTGCAACTCTTTATGGATTCTACCAACAAACGGGTTGATGATATGTTGAAGGATGTCATGGTATTTAAACAGTTAGGAGTTTACGTAGGGCGTGAATGTCACCAGTCAGACTGCATTCAAAACCAAGTCTGAGGATTTCACCGTTTTCCAAACACTTGACAAGCACTCTTCCAAAGGAGACTACCTCAAAACACTCGAGGCGCAATAACATAAAAAAAATATTTTAAAAATTGAGGACATTAAGACTGAAACTTGTCATGGCACAGAAGGCCAAGAAACTCCAGGTAGATCAACTCAAACTGGACCCTAAACTCATGGAGATGGAGAGGGCGCATAGGAATGGCACTTTCTTCCCAGATGGACGGCACAGATCTATAGTGGTGAAACTGCCCCGATGGACGGCCCAGATCTATAGTGGTGAAACTGCCCCGATGGACGGCCCAGATCTATAGTGGTGAAACTGCCCCGATGGACGGCCCAGATCTATAGTGGTGAAACTGCCCCGATGGACGGCCCAGATCTATAGTGGTGAAACTGCCCCGATGGACGGCCCAGATCTATAGTGGTGAAACTGCCCCGATGGACGGCCCAGATCTATAGTGGTGAAACTGCTCAGGTTCAAAGACTAGGATATTCTCAGGAGCGCCACGTGCCTGAAGGGAACCAACATCTTCAATGAAGACTTTTCTGAAAAGGTACGCCTCAAAAGAAAGGAACTGCTGCCACAACTAATTGAAGAACGAAAAAAAGGCCAAATTGAAAATGGAGAAAAAAAACGATGGAAATCCTGTGGATTACATTAAGGGACATTTCCCTTCTCTGCTTCAGTTTGATCCTCCTGATGTATGTAATGGAGGTAATTGGTAACTTAAAGATGTCAGCAGAAGCCTCTAATGTATATCTTCACCAAATCTATGCAAACTGGTATTGTTCCTAAAGATTAGAAAATTGTCAAAGTTATCCCCTCTATATAATCTGGGGATCCAAGATTATCCCCCAATATCTGTACTACTATGTTCTTCTAAAATCCTCAGAATTGGTGTATAAGAGAATGTTGAAACATTTAACTAACACTTCTTCATGAGCAACAATATGGTTTTTGTAAAAACTACTCCACAGATATGGCTCTTTTGCAACTTGTGGATAAAATCTATACAGCCCTTAACAATGAATATACGTTTTGGCATCTTTTTCGATTTATCCAAAGCGTTGACACGGTTGATCAGGAAATATTACTTTTTAAATTGCATTATTACGGTTTTCATGATTATACATATTATTGGTTATATAGTTATGTTTATGATAGAGAACAATTTGTTTATGCAAACACGTGTGCATCTACCAGGGCCAAGATACGATAACTGGACCTTTGTTATTCCTAATCTATATCAATGACGTTGCTGCTTTCTACCATTCTCTTTGCTGATGATACCAATTTGATTTTATCACACAATCATCTTGATTCACTAATTAATGAAGCCAACTCAAATATGTCCAAATTTTCTGAATGTTTCAGATAAAAAAAAAAAAACATTTTTTAAGATAATTTAACTATTGTATTCTCCAGAATCTCAATTGGTGGGAATGAAATGGAACAAGTCACATCCACTAGATTCCTCTGAGTCTAATTGATTGTTACCTTGGAAAGATCATACTCAATTTGTCTGTAGCAAAGTGATGATATATTTTGGTATCATCAGAAAGATTAGTGGTTTGGTTCATCAGGCTTGCATCCTAACTCTATACTACAGCTTAAATTTAAACATATCTAATTTACTGTAAATTTGTCTGGGTCAGTACATATACCTCCTACCGACACAAATTACTCATCATACAAAATACATTTGCAAGACTAGCCACCTCTAATTACCTGGCTCCATCTGCACCTTTGTTTAAGAAACTCAACATCTTGTCTATTTACGATATTAATGTACGCCAATGATGCACTTTCATCTACAAATACTCATACCTCCCAGACAGTTTACCTAAACCCTTCAATGGATTCTTCCAGGTTCATTCTGAAATCCATCTATATAACACAAGACACTGCGATAACCTTCAACTTCCCCACTGCCACACCCGACATAGAGAATTGACTATCAGATACAGAGGTACCATACTCAGGAATTCTTATCTTCATATTGCCAAAACCTCATCATCCCTCAATAACTTCAAGAGAAGACTGGGGGTCAGCCTGATTAACCAAACTACCCAGTAATCCCCTCCATCTAGCCTAATTCTCACACATAAACAAACATGTTTTTTTCTTGTACACTGAGTATATCATGTACAACTATAATTATTATGCTTTGTTTAACTGATTGAACAAATGTTTTTTACTTATATATTTGTGGTGTGGTTTTCATATCAGCCCTTTTGGGCTTCTATCCTCACCTGCACTCCGCTTTTACCAGTTTGTTATCTGTACCGTTTTGTCTTTCCCTTGTATTTGGTGCGAATAAATAAAACCTAAATCTAGTTTTAAATGTACTATATATACCAATATCACTCCAGATATCGTCAACTTATGGTGGTGCAATTACAATGAATGGCCCGCACAGTAATGTTGAATACACATCTGTGGTACACACAATATACACATATGCGGCAGGTAGCCTAGTGGTTAGAGCGTTGGGCCAGTAACCGAAAGGTTGCTGGATCGAATCCCTGAGCTGACAAGGTAAAAATCTGTCGTTTTGGCCCTGAGCAAGGCAGTAACCCACTGTTCCCCGATAGGTCGTCATTGTAAATAAGAATTTGTTCTTAACGGACTTGCCTAGTTAAATAAAGATTCAATATTTGTATTTATTTTTTATTATACAGTAGCCTATTAAAGTTTGTGATCCACTCCCCAGGCCCCTTTCCCCACCTGTGTGACAGTGCGTCTGATCTTGAGGCCCTTGTCCAGGCCCTGGTCCTCTCTGGTGGTGTCCTCGTCCCCAGACAACTGGATGTCATCAGGGTGGAGATCCACCACAGCATCCTGACTGGGCTTGATGTCTGGGATCAGAGACTGGTAGGAGAGGGGGAGAAAGGAGGACAATGAGTTTGAATGTAACAACTTTGAATGTATGTTCGGTCTAAATTAAACAGATTTTTAGGGTGTTTTTTTCTTCAGAATGTGTGCGTGTCTGTTTGTATGTGTGTGTGCTACCATGTACAATACCTTGAGTGAGTCTGTGGTGATGCTGATGGATGGTTTCTTGGCGTTGACGGCCGTGCTGGATCCCCACCTCCTCTTCCTCGCAGCAGCGGTCCCGGACTCTGCCTCCCCCCCTGCTGCTCCTCCTCCTCCTCCCTCGGGAGACGTCTTACTGCCTGCTGAGAGGATGAATAACACGGTTAGTATAGTAATCAAAATCATAGTTTTCACATGCGTGGAACACAACAGGTGTCAAGTTTTACAGTGAAGTGCTTACTTACGAGCCCTTTCAACAAAGCAGAATTTAAAAAGACAAATTAGCAAATAAAAATCTACTTTGAAACGGTAACAATAAAATAACAAAACTATATACACAAGGAGTACTGGTAGCGTTGTACTGTAGTTTAGCATGTTCGTAAGGATATTGTCTGCACAACATGTGGGGAATAAAAGCCACAAAAGGGAGCAGGGGGAATACTGAATTACAGACATAAGAATTCTGATTGTCTGAGGTAAGACTAGTTCCTAATGAATCAGGGAAACTAACATTCTATTTGACAGAGACTCCATTATGAGAACACACCAGTGTCACCAACATTTATCTGGGCAGAGGAACCATGATCTACTCAAAATTGATTAATCTATGGCTTCTCTTTCGACTGAGCGTGGAATTAGAGGTCTGCGGCAGACTGATTTATTCATCCCGCTGCTCCCGCAGCTTTTCAAACCGCACCTGCCCACAACCGCTGGCTTTCTGTCCGACTCTCACCCGCTACCACAACAACTGGTCCCAATCCCAACTGCAATCCCACAATGTTATTTTAGGCATATGTGACAACTCACTTGCCAGCCATGGTCCGTGGAATTTGGCACCCTACAGGAAATATCAAAAGGCACAAAAATAACCTAAGAAATATGTTAAATTACCAGTTTTTCACGTGGCCCATTATGGCTATCGGTATTACACACGTAGTTTGAAGAGAGCAGAGGCTAATTACATGTGCACATGATCGCACATATGGCTACGGAACTTGAAGCAGCAGCAAGAATGACGACAGCGGACACTTGTTCTTGAGCTAGGTTTTGCATATAGGATAGAGCCTACCTATTAGGAGGACGATTTGCAGGCAGAGACAATTAAATGGGTACTCAAGATTTATTGAAAATGAAAAGGCTCAACGCTCGCTCACCATGGTGCCTGTTCTCCTTTTCAATCTAATTTGTTTTATTGCACCTCGAGTCACGTTGGTCGGGCTCCCTGCACTTCTTTCTGTTATCCTACTAGACGAGCTAAATGACTTACATGCTCACTTCAAGGCAAGCAACACTGAAGTATGCATGAGAGCATCAGCTGTTCTAGACGACTGTGTGATCACTCTCTCCGTAGCCGAAGTGACCTTTAAACAAGTCAACATACACAAGGCCGCAGGGCCAGACGGATTAACAGGACGTGTTGGCCAACTGGCAAGTGTCTTCACTGACACTTTCAACTTGTCCCTGACTGAGTCTAATACCAACCATGTTTCAAGCAGACCACTATTGTCCCTGTGCCCAAGAACATTAAGGTAACCTGCCTAAATGACTACCGACCCGAAGCACTCATGTCTGTATCCATGAAGTGCTTTGAAAGGCTGGTCATGGCTCACATAAACACCATTATCCCTGAAACCCTAGACCCACTCCAATTTGCATACCACCCCAACAGATCCACAGATGATGCAATCTCTATTGCACTCCACACTGCCCTCTCCCACCTGGACAAAAGGAACACCTACGTGAGAATGCTATTTATTGACTACAGCTCAGCGTTCCACACCATAGTGCCCTCAAAACTCATCACTAAGTTAAACCTCCACAGGATCGGTGGGTCCCCCGCGGGACGGTTGAGCTAACGTAGGCTAATGTGAAGTAACAAGAACATTTCCCAGGACATAGACATATCTGATATGGGCAGAAAGCTTAAACTCTTGTTAATCTAACTGCACTGTCCAATTTACAGTAGCTATTACAGTGAAATAATACCATGCTATTGTTTGAGGAGAGTGCACAGTTATGAACTTGAAAAGTTATTAATAAACCAATTAGGCACATTTGGGCAGTCTTGATACAACATTTTGAACAGAAATGCAATGGTTCATTGGATCAGTCTAAAACTTTGCAGATACACTGCTGCCATCTAGTGGCCAAAATCTAAATTGTGGCTGGGCTGGAATAATACATTATGGCCTTTCTCTTGCATTTCAAAGATGGTACAAATTATTTAAAACATTTCAACGTATGATTTTTGCTTTGTATCCTCTTTTACCAGATCTAATGTGTTATATTCTCCTACATTCATTTCACATTTCCACAAACTTAAAAGTGTTTCCTTTCAAATGGTATCAAGAACATGCATATCCCTGCTTCAGGTCCTGAGCTATAGGCAGTTAGATTTGAGTACATCATTTTAGACAAACATTTAAAGAAAGGGTCCAATCCTTGGGACATTGGAGCCAAGCTTCCTGCCATCCATGACCTCTATACCAGGCGGTGTCAGAGGAATGCCTTAAATTGTCAAAGACTCCAGCCACCTTAGTCATAGACTGTTCTCTCTGCTACCGCACGGCAAGTGGTACCGGAGCGCCAAGTCCACGTCCAAAAGGCTTCTTAACAGCTTCTACCCCCAAGCCATAAGACTCCTGAACAGCTATTCAAATGGCTACCCAGACGATTTGCATTTTTTACTTAACAGTTATTTTTCTTAAAACTGCATTGTTGGTTAAGGGCTTGTAAGTAAGCATTTCACTAAGGTCTACTACACCTGTTGTATTCGGTGCATGTGACAAATCCAAATTTGATTGTCAATATTTACTTACAGACACTGTAGTAAACTACAGTCTAATCATATTGAAGTTAATTTCCTTGGAACGATAACTGCCACGTGATTATCCGCCCATGCATAGTCACTAGGCAGCTAGATCCCGCACACCCAACTAGAAGGAGAGGTAGGCTACTGAACTTCTGTGTGTGTGAATAATGCAACAAATATGTGCTTTTAGGTCGATATAGTTTAACGCATACAAAGCAGAAAGACGTCCATTTCCAAGAAATGTTTGTCCCAAAGTAGTCTTATGACCGCCCGTAGCATGAAAAATGCTGACGTGCCGCAATGATCTGTCGGGACCCGAAGCCTGGAATGTATCTATAGACTGATGTGATTCTTTTCTACAGTCTAGATTAGAGGGGATCCAGGACAGGTAACAGTAAGCCAAACTGGTAATACTCACTGGTCAAGGAGATCTTGCGTGCAGCGAACGCTTTAGGAGTGGTGCTCTGGAAAGAGAGAGAGGATGTAACAGATACCCCAGGGGCGTGGGGTGAGATGAGACCCAGAGACAGTGACAACATACTAAACACAGAGAGAGAGGGAGAGAACTGTCTGACAGGCTCCTATTAAACCACATAAGGAGAAGATGGGGGGGAAGGGGGCTTGGTCAATACAGAGGGAAACTCCAGACATGTTCACCTCCACCTTTGTTCAAAGACACTGGAAGATTAAGACGAATTAATATGTTCCTACTGCGTGTAAGTGTAGCACTGCAACTAATCACTAGACATCTAAAGTACACTCCTACTGGTGTGTGTTGGTGTAGGCACGGTGGTAATTAACAGAAAATACTCCTACTGCGGTGTGGGTGTAGTACCGACTGAGGACAAACCAAGTGCATAGAATATGCTATATAAAAGGGTCTAATTGAAGGCATCAGCAAGCTTTCCTCTGCTAGACTAAGACAGACTGCCATTAACTGATTCCTTTCAGCTCCTTGTGGAGTGACAGGGCAGTGTATTAATGCATCTTTATGGAATCTGGGTCGGGGCGTTCATGTTCACACCAGGAGGATACCCTTGATCTAATCGTTAATGATGTCTGGCTCTTCCTGTGTGTGGTAAGCAGAGAGACCGACTATACTGTAACTCTATATCTTATATAATCATATACTGAAGAAAAATAAAAACGCAACAATTTCTAAGATTGATGATTTACAGTTCATAAGGAAATCAGTCAATTGAAATAAATTCATTAGGCCCTAAAAAATTGATTTCACATGACAAGGCAAGGGCGCAGTCATGGGTGGGTCTGGGAGGCCATGGGCCCTCCCACTTGGGAGCCAGGTCCACCCCCTGGGTATCCATGCCTGGCCAATAAGAATGAGTTTATCCTCACAAAAGGGCTTTATTACAGACAGAAATACTCCCCACCACCCCCCCGGCGTGGTTCCATGTGGTCTACGGTTGTGAGGCCGGTTGGACATACTTGAGACATCTGTGGCATTGGCTTGTGACAAAACTGCACATTTTAGAGTGGCCTTTTATTGTCCCCAGCAAAATGCTTCTTGATATGCCACACCTGTCAGGTGGATGGATTAAATGACAAATTATAAAATGCTCACTAACAGGGATGTTAACAAATTTGTGCACATTTCATAGAAAAAAAGCTTTTGTGCGTATGGAATATTTATGGGATCTTTTATTTCAGCTCATGAAACATGGGACGAACACTTCACATTTTGCGTTTATATTTTTTGTTCAGTATATAGTCTCTAAGGGGTTGGGTTAAATGCGGAAGACATTTCAGTTGAAGGCATTCAGTTGTACAACTGTCTAGATATCCCCCTTTCCCTTTCATTATGGACCTTACATTTTGTTGCCCTTAAAATGTACAAGGGCCTGTGTTGGTGCCTAAACATCTACATACAATGTGGTGAGTCAGTGTTTGGGTTGTGACGGAGTGTTCGATGTCACAGAGGTGGAGGGGGTGGGCGCTGGAGACCTCGTCTGTCAGACCAGAGACCCCTGAGCAGGTCTAGGCTAATACTGCAGTTCCAATTCAGTGGATGACTAAATAAAGAATGGTGTTCTGCCAGGAAATACATGCAGACACTTAGGATAGGCTACATATCAAATTAGGATAGTTTATCAACTTGAAACTGCAGTAATCATGACAGTTTAAAAGGGTTTATATTGAGTTACACATAGCAAAATGAAGTCAATCCTCCTGTCTTGAAATGACCAAACAGATCTGAGAAGAAACTATCTGACATTACTTAACAGTTATTTTAAAAAGTTAAATACATCTCAAATAGAGAGAAAAATGACAAGTCATTTCCTGGTACCATCGACACCTGATTCCTCACTGGCTTGGCTATGGCCCAACCGCACGGCAGTGTGTACTGTATCTAGGCAACAAGGGTCCAATCAGAGAAGGCAGAGGAGTGAGGGCGGGACTTGATTTGAGTGTGCTGAATGGTGAATAGCCGGCAGGCAGGAAGTGGTCTTAGCTTTGGATTATTATTTTTTTTTTCCTCGAACGGGATGGGTAAGAGGGCTTTTCATAACTTGATAGAGTCATTTTGCCTTTGGCTTGTGAGGCAAGGGATTCCTGAATGGTTGGTTTATCGACAAATATGGTTAGAAGGGGTCAAAACGTTTGAGGTCCCAATATAAACAAATCGGATCCCCTGATGTCAGGACAGAATTTGCGTGACGTATAGACTTGCAAAGTTGCAGCTGAAAAGTCTCTGATGGTGTAATAACCAATAGTCCAATGAGACCACGGACTGAAGTTGACGTCCATAATGCCTTGAGTAGTTTTATAAAAAGGTTCAGTGAGGGGGAGATGTTCTATAAATAGCTTTGAAAGTCTTACAGATGTCTGGACAAACACCCAGATGTCAATTCAGAATGTAGGCTATAAGCACACAACCCGATGACGTATTCTGCGTGTGCACTAACCAGATTTGCCCCCCAAAAATGTCCTTTCGTGTTGCTTTGAGTGTCTTTGATGCAGGTGAAAAGTTCAAAATCAGATCCAGCAGTCTGATAAGGGCTGACCGGCCAATCAAGGCCCAGGTTGGCTGCTGGCCTGGCAGGTCAAGCCAATAGGAGCATTCGGAACAGGGGAATGAGCCAACAAAAGGGCCCGCAGAAATAAAACAGTTCCATAAGTTCTTGCACTCAGAGGTTAACGTCTTTATGAGAAAAGATGTAGTCCAAAATCATGTTAAGTCCATTTCAATAATCCACTTGAGTGTCTACATTGAAGACACATAGCTAGGAGAGGTGTCATAAAAAGTCCACTTGGTATCTTTTCCGATTATCGGTTTGGTCCTTAGAAGTGTGTAGGTCCCAGTTCATTCAAGTCAATGAGGCAGAAATCTGCCTATTTACAGTCCTCTCAACCAGTAGGGGGCAGACTGGCAGGAAGACAGGGGGATAAACAGCAGGAAGTAGCAGGACCTCTGGACTCATCTTGTCTGCAATGAGTCCGTAGTCCACTCTCTCTCGGTGCAGGTGTGGAGAGTAGCTGTAGCCCCTCCACAAAATGGCGGAAGAAAGGGAAGGTGACAACAGGAGACAACGTCCCCCTCCCCCTCTCTCCGCCAGGCAGTCCAGTGAGTAGGCTTCCCTCCCCAGGGTTCTTGCGCTGGTTGTGGTTTTGTGGTTTGTTGTGTTTCTGCCCGTTTTGGCTGGCCCAGCTCGGGACATTGGTGGGTCCGCCTCAGGCCCTGTGGTTGGCCTAGGGCTGGGCTGGAGTTGAGGCTTTGGTCCCGGGGAAGACTTGCAGGCTCAGCCTCTGGTTCAGTGGTTGGCTCAGCACTGGCCTGGGCTGGGCTGGAGGTTAGGGAAGGCCTTGGTGGTTCAGCTTCTGCCTCTATGGCTCAGCGCTGATCTTGGCTGGAGGCTTAGAGGGGAGGCCTTGCAGGCTCTGGCTCTCTGGTTCTCTCTCTGAGGCTAACTCAGTGCGGTCAGATGTGGTGTAGTAGTAGCTGTCACTCTGGGGCCTAGATCAGGTACAGCCGAGGCGCTTGGGCATAGCGGGGCAGAAGTTGGAGTAGTAGTAGTACGCAGGTACCATTAGGGACAATGGAAGAGGCATGGGCACCTTCGTAACAAAGCAATCAATGGGGTTTTAAAACAGCAGTCACACCAAGAGAGATAAAGAGATCATGGGAATGACAGAGATAAAGATGGACAGAGTCAGGCCAGAGAGCGCGAGAGGGAAAGAGAGCAAGAGATCATCAGTAGAGTGAGAAATAGAGTGAGCAAGTCAGTTGTGGAGAGAGAGAACGAAAGCAGAGTCAGAGAAGGAAAGAAGGGGGAGAGCGAGAGATAGAGGTGGAGAGAAAAATGAGGTAAAGAGAGAGGAGGGAGAGCCTTGATGCTCTGTCAGGAGCTATTAATCATGCAAACCCTGAGGTCACGGTCCCAAACACACACACAAACACGGTGAGGGTGAGCCATTTCAAAAGGGTTTATTTAGCACAATACCAAATCACATTATCTTATAATCTGTAATATGTAAAAGAGCAGAATGTTCTCTGAAGTTATCTCATGATAGATCAATCAAAATGAGGGTCCTATTAGCCACGGTGCATTGCTGGTTTACAGCAAGGCACTCAAGTAGTGAAGGTTTTTGCTAATTCCAAAATGGACAACCAAATTCATTTAACTCTGCTTCCCTTTGATGGCTCTAATTATCATTACAAAACGGTGTATGGCCATTATAGGATTAGTGAAAATGTAGGTATATTTATCTGAAAGTGAGTCGTACGTTAGCTTGTGATAAGGAGGAATGTGACTATAGATGAACTTAACTCACCCTCTCACTGACACAAGACACCCACACTGACCAAACATCGTGATGTGGAGCATGCATGCAGTCTGTGTGGAGTTCACATCTAATTTCACACCCCATTAGGGATGAACCGCCTGCAGTCCAGTCGCTTAGGCAACTGCTCTATGAAAATAATGAGTACAGAATAATGTGTGTGTATGACACCTCTGTGTGGGAGTGTATGTTGCAAAGAATGGCTGTATCGAACTCCGTCAAAGGACAAGGAGAGGTGAGATCATTCAGTCCCATACCTATGGGTATTTTAACTCTAAGCCATAGTTACAAGGGGGTTAGTATGGTCGTTCACTGTTACCCTGACACATACAGAAGTATCTCTCTATGGGCGTTTAACTGTGTCTGTGTCCCAAATGGCACCCTATTACCTAGAATGTACTACCTATGACCAGAGCCCTATGGGCCCTGGTCAAAAGTAATGCACTATGTTGGGAATAGGGTGCCATTTGGGACTTAACCTGTACCAGACTAAGCCATAGGAAGAGGGTGGCTAGTTCCTGAAACCCCCCCCCCTCCAATCCACTGTCCCCAACCCCTCCCTCTCAGCGGCCTTACCTCCTCCATGCAGCCCTCACTGTTCTGTGGGTGCCCGACAGGGGTGGGCTGGGTCTGGCCTGGGTCTGGCCTCTCCACCTCCATAGGGCCAGATGGCTCTGACAGGGAAGACTGCTTTACCTCCCTGGGGGAGAAGAGGGAGGAAGAGAGTGTGGGGTAGAGAGAGGAGATTATCATACAAAGATCTGAATAAGGAAAATGTCAAAATCTAAACATAGATTACATCGGTGGTCTCTTGTCCTACCAACACTCATTAGCCATGAAAACTGAAGAGACAATAAGGTAAAAAGCAGAGAAGAGAAGATGGATGGATGAGAGGCCACCTCTACCTCGGAGAAGAGCCGGAGACACACAGAGGACAGATGGAGGACGAGAGAGAAGACACAGGAAACGGAGGGAGAGAGAGAAGGGAAGGTTGGTTAAGGCCAGTGATCTGGGACAGTGTACTATAAAATACTTACACCATCAGGCAGCCAACTGACACCCAGCGTCAGGGTCACAAATACACCTCAAAACACACATTGAGGTGATCATTTACAGGGTCATAACATCGCTGACTGCCAACTGATTGGAAATATTCAATATTGCATCCTCAAGCCTTCCACCTCCTCCACACCAAAACAAAGTAACTGTTATGTGTGTGTGTCCTACCCCCTCCAAACACACACCTGCAATCTGAGGCCTGTAAGGGGCTAGGGGCCAGATGTCTACTAGAACTCGACCCCAGTGGGGCAGCAGTGTAGGAGCAGCTGGTCCCGTAAGTGATCATTAAGGAGTGTGTGTGTGTTGGGGTAAGGAACTGCCCCTGTGTTTCATGAAGAGAGGCCCCTATTTTTTCAATTTCCTATTTTATCGTTAATCCTTGCGCTACACATTCAGCATTGATTGTACATGTGGTACCCGCAAGAGACAGTCTCATCAACAGTAAGCCTTGCCAGTTGGGAGAAGGAAAAGTATGTCACACCATAAGGGTACACAAACACACAACTTGATGGCCAACAGATGTCTTGTGTATTAATGATCTCCCATGGTGACACTTGCTCATTTAACATCACCACAACTCATCTCGCCTAACAATCTGACACCAGAGCCATATATTTATACATGGCTTTGTCTGATGCCATCTATCTCAAGACAAAGGAGCATAAAAAACGACATTTGAAGTGGACAATTAAATCAGGAATATCCCCTGGATTCATGCATTATATTATCTATAGATTCACACCAGTGATGTGTGTGTATATATATATCACCAGTGATATATATATACACACACACACACACACACAGAGATTAATAAGGGGAGACAGGCAGCTTCTCTATCATTAAGATAGAAAATGGTCTCTAAACATCCATTGGATTCAGTGTAGGTGAGCTTTAGTACACACCAGAAAACCATGTTATGACAGTCAAGAGTAACGAGTAAGTAATTCGATGTTTAATTAATAAAATGAACAGTTGCTACTGCACGATTCTCACCATTACGCCTTTAATCCAACCACTACCAGCTATACTACTTATTTAACCGTGTAATGGATTATTTGGTCATCAAGATTTAAAACATGAGTGATCACGGAGTTACCCCGATATCTCCCATCCCCTCCCCCCCCCAACACGAGGCCATCGGATCCACACCCCCCCGTGGACGTGGAGAACGAGACTCACGTGCACGTCGCATGTAACACACTTCGTATGTAATAATCAAAGGACCACGTCAATATCTGACCATGACAACGCATGATACGACAGTTTAGCCACAATCCGAATACAAAGGCACCAGACGGGCAGGTTGAACGAGGGTTTGAGACATGACACAAGTGTCAAGCTATCAGCACTAGCTGCGCGTTAGCGACTAGCGATGAAACCAAGGGTAACGTTAGCAGCTAGCAACGTAATGCCTAACCCCTCTCTATCTTACCCGTTTTTGTTGCCTTCTGACAGCATATTGCCGGGATGGAACCCCCGACAGCCAACGGTCTATCGTAATCGATTACTCCGGTCAAGCGTGGATTCAAATCGAGGAGAAATCCTTATGCGGCTGCGGGGTTTGTGCACTGCGACGGTATCAGGGTAGCAATACACTCACGACGGCCATATTGGATAGCGAGCCGGGAGGGGAAATTAGTGAGAGAGAGCGAGGACCCGTCTCTGTTCTCCGCCAAGGCAGAGAGGAAGAAGCGAGAGGGGTTACTCCACCCAAAACCAGACCACGAAAATAATAACACGAAATTGGAAATGTGTGTGTATACAGGTCAATAAGTGTAGTGTTTAACAACAAAAATACTTTATGGGAGTTGTGCCTCTTGTTCACACGCGTATCTGCCCTTATTGGCCAATATGATCCCACCTGATCTCGCCTGCCATCCATCTTTGAGGACATGCACTTCCATTGTTAGAGCGGTCACTCGACCATCTTGTCAATAATAGATAATGGCCAAGGCCACACCGGCTGTGGGACTGCCGCATTGGGCGCCTGATAAGAAATAAGACTACCGCTGCAATCTTTGCCGCTGCCTTGGATGTCCCAACTCTGACGTTACCAATGATGTATATAAACCCTGTATTACTATGCATTGGTCAATTAGAGGCTTGGAAGCCACCGGTCGGCCATATTGGCACTCCCCAGAAGGCGCAGTCCTCCATATGAATTGTACAGTATTTCAATTCAAAATGTTAAGGACAAAATTACATGTATTTGTTGTAGTGGGAACCGTAACATGACAAAAATGGTGTCTGTAATAGATTAAACATTAATAAATTATTTCAAAATATTATTTTTTACAACGGTGGGGGAAGTGCCAAGATGGAGGAGCGGTGGCTTCAAAACAGCGCCCCCTGTCAGCCATCTAGTGTATATAAATAATTGGACGTTGAAATGTAAAATGGTAGGGGTTAGGTGAAGAGTTGGGACGTCCCAAGTATATCGCTAAGCACTGACCGTTGCCTTTTCTATTATATCTAGTCGTGTGAGTAAGCGTTTTGGTTGTTTACAACGCTGCTGGAGAAGCTAACGCTATATTGTAACAACTTTACAGTTGGTAGAATTGCAATGAATTCTAAATTGGTCTTAAATGATCGTTTGAATCAGTTTCCTTTCACGACCTCAAGCCAGAATATAGAATACAATGATATTTTAACGTGCTTTATCGGTTGTCCATGTAGTCGTTGGTCCTTTTGGCAGTATGAATGTGAGACTATATCCACAGGAAAGTATAACTACACAAACGTCTTAAAGCGCTGGTTGTGCGTTCAGATTTCTATCACCTGAAGCAGTGACACAAGATTAAAAATACTTGCCGAGCTCGTGCACGTTGCATGTTTCAGGTCACTTTGACGCACTTTGAAAAATATATGTAATTAATCTTTCATGTGCATATATTCTCACATTTCTACCGGTAAAGTACATTAAAATATAATTGTATTCAACTTTCTTGCACGTAGAAGTCTTGCGAAGAAACTTTCCTGATTCAAACGCTAATTTCTGTCAGACATAGAATTCAATGCAATTCAACGTCGGGTTTCCAGGCAAGGAGTAGTAGAGTAGCTACAATGTATAAAGCTAAAACATTGGTTGATGTTCCGGTCAACTTTCACTATCAGCTCTATATGGAAGAAACCTTTTGCATTTATCCTTGTCAAATCTCCAAACCAGAAGTCAAGCCAAAACATCTGTCATTCATCAAAACACATGAAACATATACTTCACTCATGGTCATTGATAAGACATTCAAACGTCATGATGATGAGGCAAGACAAGACACATACAGTATACATCTGCGCACACACACACATCCACACATGTTTTCTGATGGTGCTTCCTGCTTTTATTATAAATCATTCAACTCTCAATTGCTACCTTGCGACGTCCATCCACTCCTGGAGTCCAATCCTCCACCGATCAATGACCAGAATGAAGTGTTCAGCATGTGTTCAAGTCATACAAAAACACATTCACATTGCAGACCCAAAAAAATGGCGGCAGAGACAAGAGACATTGGAGGAGGAATAGATGATATGATATGGACTGTTGAAGGTGGTAATAGTGTGTGTGTGTGTGTGTGCACCTCAATCATGTTTCTTGTGCGTGTAAACCTACAAACTGGCATTCAGGATTGTATTTATCTTGGCCAGGTCGCAGTTGTAAATAAGAACTTGTTCTCAACTAGCCTACCTGGTTAAATAAAGGTGAAATAAAACAATGTGTTCTTGTGAGAAGAAATTAATTAAGTGAGATGAGGCTTAATTTATTAGGTGTGAGATGGAGTATGATTGTGAATCTGTGTAGGCCTATATCAGCAACACCGTGAGCACAATGTCACTTGGTTTTGAAAGGTTTGCAGAAGCTTCCCCTTACCAGAGCCTGAGTGCATATACAGAAATATCTACAATCGATAGTGCATGCGAAAGTGCAGGTGGGAAAATGTGAGCACCTCCCCAAGGATTGTTTATGTAAAGTGTGTGTAAGTGCGTGCAAAGAACAGCAAGGAGTGTGTGTGTGAGAGCAACTCAAATGGTACTATGGCTGACCTGGGAGATTGTTTCTTCTCTCCTCCTTTGTCCAGTCTTCTCTTTTCACCCCCTCTTCCTTTTCCTGTGCCAGTCTTCTGATAAACAAATAAAGAGTGAGCAAATCACAGACAATTGGCAATGTATAGCAAAATATCAACGTGTTATGTTAGAGACAAGAACAAGAAGCCACTTTTATAATCAGTAAATGTGACTCAAGAAAGAAAAGTTAGACAAGAAAGATGGGGATTTGTTAAGGAGCAAGGCGTAGGGTTGTATGAGGAAAGAGAGGTTATGTTAACTGTTAGTGGAAAATAATATTAAGAAATAAGCATGGCATATGCAAGGTCGTGAAGCATCTTTCACTAGTTCTCCTCAGCCCACACTGAACCAGTCAGTATGAGAAGGTGAGTTTAACTCACTTGCACCCAGATAGACACACTGTCAGTCTGGCGCATCAGTATTAGCATGGCGGGATCATCATCGGAGAGAAGCATAAGCAAGAACTTATGTGTACACTGCTCTAGCATTGGATTGTGATGGTAGCTTGTCATTGCAGAGAGAAAGATTTGATTGACATCCAGATTAGCCAATCACTAACCTTTTTTTTGTCCCGGGAGGAGGTGGAGCCAGAGGAACGTGACGAAGAGGATCCAGAGTCCGAGTCGGAGGATGAAGAGTCGCCACCACTAGAGGGAGATGACCTCCTGTGCCTCGCCCTCTCCCCATGTCTGCCTCGCTCTGCTTCCTTCTTCCTCTCATCTTCCTTCCTCCTCCTCCTCCTCCCCTCATCTTCCTTCCCCTTCCTCTCATCTTCTCCCTTACCTGGGTAAGAAGGTGGCAGAACAGGTCCCATGGGCTCAACCTCAACAGTCTCTTCAGGTCCCCTTCTCCTGGTCTCCCCGGCTTTAGAAGTCCCCTTCTCCGCCTGGCTGTCACGCTCCCTCTCCGCCTGGCTGTCACGCTCCCTCTCCGCCTGGCTGTCACGCTCCCTCTCCGCCTGGCTGTCACGCTCCCTCTCCGCCTGGCTGTCACGCTCCCTCTCCGCCAGGCTGTCACGCTCCCTCTCCGCCAGGCTGTCACGCTCCCTCTCCGCCAGGCTGTCACGCTCCCTCTCCGCCTGGCTGTCACGCTCCCTCTCCGCCTGGCTGTCACGCTCCCTCTCCGCCTGGCTGTCACGCTCCCTCTCCGCCTGGCTGTCACGCTCCCTCTCCGCCTGGCTGTCACGCTCCCTCTCCGCCTGGCTGTCACGCTCCCTCTCCGCCTGGCTGTCACGCTCCCTCTCCGCCTGGCTGTCACGCTCCTTCTCCATCTTCTCATCGTCCTCTCCAGCTTTCCATCTAGGATTCTCCACGGACGCCTTGTTCAGTGCAGTGACCTCCATGGTGTTGTCTGTGTGTTGCTGGGCCCCTGAGACAAGGACTACCTGGGGTCTCACAGATATACCATGGGGTTCAGGGAGTTCCCCTGGGGTGGCCACCACCACTGACCCCTGCTGCACAGGTTTGGGAGGGGAGGTCATGGAGCCAGAGGAGGTGTCAGAGAACATGCGGGGCTTCTTGGGGGCGATGGCAGGCGGGGAGGTGGTGGTCGTCATGTCTGAGCCCTGAGCGGAGGAGAGGGGTTTGTCCCTGCCGAAGGGTGACTTTTTCGGGGTGTCTCCCTGGTCCATCGCAGGTTCCTCTGACCCCCCAGACCCAAACTGTGAAGACGCAGATGGAAGCGTCAAGTCACGTCCACGCTGCCATGGCGGCAGGTGACTCTCATCCTCCAGCTTCCTCTCCTTTTCCTCTGCCTGCTTTGTTTCGTTCTCTGTCCTCTGTGCCGTCTCTCCAGATGGACCCTGGGGCTTGGTGGTGAGGGTTATGCTGGGGACAGCTGCCACAGACAGCAGAGGGAGAGGATGGGACTGGGCTCCTGATCCAAACATAACCACTGGTGCAGGGACTTCAGGTACAGTGACGAATCCCGTGTGCCCTGTGCTGCTGCCTCCTGTGTGGGTAATAGCAGCCCCAGGGAACATGACCACCTCAACCCCCGGTCCTGCTCCAGCTCCTGGGCTGCTGCCGCCAACTCCATCTCCTGGTCTGGAAGCCTCCCCTCGAGGACCTGTCTTGCCGTCCGCCGGCACACCCTTGCCTCTCTTCCCGTAAGCTCCCTCGGATGCCATCTTGCGGGCCAGCAAGGAAAGGGGTCCTGGTCGGCGCTTGGCTCGGGGCTCTGGGCTGCTGGATCGGGAGCTGGAGTCAGAGTCCTGCCTCTGGAGGCCACCTGGAGGGGGGCGGACAGACACCCCAGACCCTGCTCCTTCTGGCTCCTCATCCATGTCGGGTGGGCTCTGCTTGGGGGTGTCGGGGAGGAAGGAGAGCTCTGGGGGTGGAGAGGGGGCGGGGTGGGCTGGCGGAGCTGCATGGGGGCTGGTGTACTACCTGCTGAGGGGGGATGTGTTGTGGAGGCTGGAGCTTGCGTCTGGATCTCTCTCGGGCCGCTGGGACGCTGGGGGAAGGCTGCTGGGGCTGGGGGGGAAGGGCTAACCCTCTTCCGCCACCACCCCCTCTCCTCGCCGCAGGTCCCCACTCATCTTCATCCTCCTCACTGCTGTCATCATTGTCACGGTCTTCCTGGACACGGTTACTGCCAGCTGCTGCCCGGGCGGAGCGGCTGAGGTGGAGCACGGAGTGGGCGGGTCGGTCGTCATCCGCCGGGGCGGTGCCTTCCTTCTCCTGGGTCTGGGCGCGGGGGGGCATGGACGGGGGCAGGCCCTGGCGCTCAGGGTCCCCTAGGACGCGCACCGACAGGGAGGCCACAGCTCGGGGCGGGGAGGGGGTGGTGGGCTCCTCGTGGTGGAGGCCATGTTGGAGGGAGGGACGCTGCTGCATCCAGGATCCAGGACCTCCGGGGGCATCAGGAGACTCCTGAGGCACAGAGCCTGGGCCAAAGTCTGGTCTACGAGACATCATCCCTTGGCCCATACCCTGGGACATCATCCCCTGGCCTTTCCCCATCATCATTCCTTGGCCCTGGTGCCCCATCATCATTGGCCCTCCTCCACCTCCTCCCTCTTCCTCAGCCCGGGTCAGTGGGGGCTGGGAGGGCATGGGGCGATGCTGGGGTGGGAGAGGAGAGGTTGGTGGAAGGAGAGAGACATTTTGACTGTTAGCTAGGCTGAGATATGAACAACTTATAAGAGAATACATATATCTGGAGGACCGTTCAAATGTGGTTGGCTTTTTAGCGTCTTCTGCTACTGTCTGTGTGTAGGCTACTGACCTTGTCAGGGTTGTAGGAATCACTGTCGTTGCCCTCCTCTGTGTGCTCCTCCTCCTCGGGGCCAGCTGGGCTTTCTGTTTCACAGAAAGGGGAAAGAGGTTCGAGGTCAGGGGTCAGAGTTTACCCAATAAAGGCCATGCAGCACACTATTTGTTTGACAACAAAATACGATTTTTGCCCTTTTAGAAAGGATGTAACTTGGATGCAATACAACACAATTGGGAATGGAGTAAACAAAGACTGCTCACTCACCAAAATAAACTGGTATACAATAATAAAGGAAACTGACAGACAGAAGTTATTTGTAGCCTTTTAAAATATATAAATATTCTCCTCAGCCCACACTGACCCAGTCAGTATGAGAAGGTGAGTTTAACTCACTTGCACCCAGATAGACACACTGTCAGTCTGATGCATCAGTATTAGCATGGCGGGATCATCATCGGAGACAATTTATTTATTTTATTTTACTAGGCAAGTCAGTTAAGAACAAATTCTTATTTTTGTCAGCTCGGGGATTTGAACTTGCAACCTTTCGGTTACTAGTCCAACGCTCTAACCACTAGGCTACCCTGCCGCCCCAAATAAGGACTTGGGGGACATAACATGGTGTGAGAGGCCTGAAATGGGCCCACTATCCATATATGCTAATGAAAAGTTCACTCAGGTACATCCATCCATATGCAGATGTATATAGCACTAATCTAACTGCCCTCCATTCAGGTATATACCGTTGTTAACAACACTATTGTGCCACTATCTATCCAGACATACATGTGCCAACATTGGGGCCATCGTCCATTGTTCAGGTAGAGAGGAGATGTCCACACTAGCATACCACTTAGAATGCATTCACAAAACATTGCTTCACTCTAAGTAGTATGCTAGTGTGGATATTGGAACAGACTGGGACGATGTTTCAATGGCCACTCCACACTAGCATTCTATGCTAAGTAGTGTATGCTAGTTTGGATATTAGAGCCTTGTTGTGGATGTCTTACCGTCGGCCTCTGCCGCCTCCCTGGCCTCTCTCTCCAGCCTCTGGCGGAGGAGCTCCTGCTGCTGGGCCAGGTACTGCTTTATAAAGCTGTTCTGGCTCATCTCCTCCCCAATCTAAACACACATGGGATATAGGCACATTAGAAAACGGGAAGGGAAAGGCTATCTGTGTAATTTAATGATATAGGACTCACCCCCAATCTAAAAATACACAAGACAGACACAACCTTAAATGTAACGATGTAAAAAAAAATACATCTCTGGTCAAACACACAGATGACTGAAAATGTAAATCAGGGAAACTTCCATCTAGTGTTGACTCTCCAATCAGTAGTGTTTTGCTTGGGCTCTTACCTGGGAGTTGGGCTGGAGCCCAATATGGGGAGTGGAGGTCCTCTGAAGATTCTCCAACATTAGAGCCTAAAACAGAGAGCAAAATACTAGTTGAAACACACATCACAATGCTGTTGTATTTTCGCAAAAATGTAGGCGAGTAAGAGGTATTTGTTAATTCTCCTCAGCACACACTGATCCAGTCAGTATGAGAAGGTGAGGCTAACTCACTTGCACCCAGAGAGAGACACACCGTCAGTCTGGTGCATTGGTATTAGCATGGCGGGATCATCATCGGAGAGTAGCAATACAGTACTAAACATTTACATTGTAGCAAAACTAACCAAATTCTTCCAAGCACATACATGAAATCAGTAAACAAATAAGGGAGATAAATGTAGCACCATAGACAGGACAACAACCTTCTGTTCCTATGCCAACTCCAGCTGGAGTTGTTTCTGTGCTGCTGCAGCTGCAAGTGATGCCCAACACGTCATCATCGTGGTCGGAAGCAGGGTCTCAAAACACTCGTTCTCTCTGTCCTGTCCTCTGCATGGACATTATCTTCTAATTAACAAACACGTTTTTATTCGATATAAATAGGGAACGTAGAAGCGAAATAGATCGGTGGATGTCAGTTACATAGGAGGGGCAAAGCTTTTTTTTTTTTACGGCGATGCGTAAATCCAATTCGACTCGGGTCATTGCATTTATAGTGCCAGCAAACCTTTAGTTTGCATTCAATTGGAAATGCTGGAGAAGAATAGCCCATTTTCACACACGGGAAATTGTAATAGCACAAGCAAAGGAAACTGCATGGCAGATTAAAAAACCTGTCGTAATATTTGTGTGATTGCTGAGCATTGTGTGCAATTAAGTTATTACGCCACTTATGGGGCAATTATATTGCAATTGGGGATTGGCTCGTTCTGATGGTGGGCACATTAATATGCAGCACTAGTTTGCAGGTGTAACCAACTTCACATAGCCCCCCCAGAAGAAAGGCACACGGACACCCACACTTCATGATACATTTTACTGCAGATAAAAACCAAGTCAACCTGAAGTGTGGGTGTCCGTGTGCCTTTCTTCTGGGGGGCTATGTGAAGTTGATTACACAGGAAAGCGAAGAAAAAAAAATTCAGCTGTGGTAGTGTTTAGGAACATTATCTACCAAACATGCTTGTCTTGCTAAGCGAACTATGTAACAAGTGAGCTACTATAAACGGCGCATATGGGCAGGCGCGTACCCTGTCACCCTGCCCCCTCCTCTCACAGAGCGCGGGCCCGAGGACAGCAGCTCAAAAATACAGTAGAGGGACTAGTACCGCTAGTTAGCTCGCTAGCATAAACACACCAGTTGGGCCTTCAGATCGGCCACATCTCAACTTTGAAGAGTGTTGTACCACACTAGACACAGTTTTACATTTGCTTCGACATCTTTAAAAACACTGATGCATAATTCGCTAGCTATGAAATCCTCCGCACGCGTATGAGTGCCAAATATTATGCATTCCCCCGAACTACCGACAAACGGCCTATAACCCCACTCTCTATAGCCTCCTGCTGAACTTGACCAGCTTGTTGATAGAAGCAAAAACCTGAGCCAAGCTTACCCCTTTCAGTCGCTTAATGAGTGTATTTTTCGCCCCGCTTTTAGGGAGGCATCGTTGCTCCAAAGCGGCTTTCAAGTCAGCCACACGGAGCGATTGTAGAGGTTTACCATTCAGCGTAACATCTTCATCCGCCATTTTGCTTTCCTGTCACTCGCTCTGTCGACTCGCTCGAGCTCCAACAGGCGTCGCTACGTCCTCCGAATCCCGGCCAACGTCACGGTTCGGCAATCTCCGGAGAGGGTGGAGAGAGATCGCTTTCCTACTGTACCAGCCAATACTGCACAAGCCTTGTTAACAGTTCAACAAATATTTGAAATGACTTCCCATGATTTAAACTTAACTTACCCATGTGAGTACCATTGACACCCTTTCCAGAACCAGACAGTGCACAATATCATGTCAGAAAAAAATCGGGGGAAAAAACATGTAACAACAAAGTGAAAACTTAAACACCTTTTAAAAAATACATATAGACATATTTTCATCTGAAATAATCCACAGCAAGACAGAACAATCAATTCATTGTACAAATGTATTTGTGCATTTTTGAGGGGAACATAGGCATCATTGTAGTGTTCAACTTTCATGAAGTGTAGACTGGATAGATCCATATGGCTTTTTTTTGCCATGGAGTCAATACCAACAAATTCACTTTAGTGTAAAAACTTTCAAAAATATATTCTGGTACAAAAAAAGGCTAAAAAAACAATTATAGCTCAATCAAACTCACTGCTCTTCTCCACTTGTTCTTTTGAACTATTATTGTAGTAAAATGTAATTCACTGTGTGAAGTGAAAACATCCCTGTTAAATATGTGCATACAACAAATAAAGCAACTTAAAGCCATGCAGATCATAAAGCAAATACAAAATTATCAATAAATACAATTATTATTATGATTATTATTTTCTATTGTCAGGCCATGGATGTGGTGTGTGCTGTGCAGGCAGGCATTCTATAGAAATACTGCTATCTTCCACTAGGAAGAGCTCAAAGGCAAAACACTAGCGCTTGGCAAAAGTTCTTCATACTTTTTTGGCACTGATGCATTTTTGTTCATTTTATCCTCCTATCACCAACATACCACTGCTGCATAGACTTTGAGACAGCAATACTAGTGAGGGTGTGGGCGGTAGCATTCAGTTTGAAGGGGCAATTAGTGCCTTTCAACAACACAAAAGCCTAGAAGCCTGCTCCCCAATCCCAAATGAACCACTATCCCTTACCCCCTTATGCACTTATTAGGATCTGAGAGGATTGGATAGGAGTAGCCCAAGAACGAATATGGCCAAACTAGTACCTAGCCTTTCAGAGATTACAAGGAAGCACTAAACAGGTGCAAAAACAGGAGATTAGATTTAAGCAGAGAGATGGAAACAAAGATATGAACTTTATGGAGATACACACGCACTACAGTAATACCCCATTTGGCATGTCTGCAACCCACACTTTTACTATGGCTCACAAGCACTCACTGACAATAGAGTTGGAGAGAAAACAGACAGGCACAGACAAGAGTAGGCCAGCATGTCTGTCTAGGAGCTACCATCATAGATTAGACAAAATACAACCCTCGCTTTTTTCGTCCTTTGGACAACATGCAGGGGACCGTGCAGCTGTGTGGGAAAGCCAGGGTGTGTGACGAAAGGTGAAATGCGTGTGGGAAACCGAGAGAAAAGGAGAGAGGGGGGACAAGCGAGTGAATGGAAAGCGAGACAGGTGGAGACAAGTAAAAGTTTACAGACAGGTTTTCCACTTGGTGGCCTAACCGTGGGAACGAACATGACCAACTAAGCGCTCTACTGCTCCACCATCATCCCATTCACAAGAGTAGTACACCCCTCGGGTTCTCTTTCAATCCAATCGCGCCATCTATCATATCTCAATCCTGTTTAAACACTCATATTCTCCTCTGTTCACTCCCCGTCTTCCAGACTGCAAGGTAGGAAACTGCAGGGGGTAAAAGAGTAGTCTGGTCCCAGATCTGATTTAGACATCTTTTAAACTCCTGTGGTTTACATCCTATAGTTTATTGTTTTTTTTAAAAGTGCTGTTTTATTACATTTGATTCTCAAATGCAACACCAATCCAGGCGGAAACACACAGTAAAGCTGCCACGGCGTTTACATACAGACCCACCACCTGCACCTTCATCAAGTTATCCCTGCTCTCCTCCATAGCACTAACAAACAACAGCAGGATGTGAGGCTCAATTTATATTTTTGGAGAGGGGGATGGAGGGTTACCTACAATAAATAAGGTTGCAAAGATAAAAGAAAATAAAGGGTTATTTCAATGTAAGAGAAAATAATGGCAACCGAACAGAAATAGTCTGACAATAATACAGTGGCCCACAAGGGACACTGAATGTCACGAACAGGATTCAAACAAAAACAGCCATCATCAATCGTCAGGACACACAAGAGGAAAAGTGTGCTTGACACCAAAAGCACAGAAGTGACTAGGTATTAAAAGAACCATAAGCCAACCAACACACACATACAAGTACACACACTAAATCTAACTGGGTGACAATTTGAGCCACAGATCAGTTCTTCTTCTGGACTGAAATTCAACGTGGCAATCTCACTTACTTCAAACGTCAAACTGTTCAATTCGAAAGATAATAACACATTGTAACAACAACTAAGGCATTTCAAAGTAGAGAGAAAATGTATTGTAAACACGTTATAAGAAGAGACGTTGAAGAAATATTGTCAAGATATTTCCGCGAGGCGCTGCAGCAGGCCGGAGAAGCCTGCGGCATGCTGGGACAGCTCGGCCACGCGGTCCACCATTTCCTGGGTGGCAGCGACTGATGGGTAGTTCTGGGCTGCCCCCTTCGTTGCCACAACGACAGCCTTCAGGGCCTGACACAGATGCCCACCTGAGGTTGTGACCTACGGAGAGAGAAAGACAAAAAGAGATTGTCCTATGATGAATCCATAATCAATGTGCATTTTAATCTTAACTAAATGTCCATAATCTTGTCCCTAATGCCTTTCACCTTGACCTAAATCTCATATGAATTATGTTGCAAGCTGTTCTTTATCTTTGTATGTGATATCATACCCTATATTTGGAATTAAATGGTCATGTTCATTAGGCAACAAACGAAAGAAAAACTGAATGAAACTTTGAGGGGACTACCTTAACTCGTTTTCATTTTCCTGTTTCAAAACATTTTGCTACAGTGTGCGCTAATGAAAACAACCCTGTCATGAACTGTGTGCTGACCTTTGCCCTGAGGTCAGGAGAGGTCAGGAGGCGGGAGAGCGTGTCCCCAATGAACACCAGCTTGTGTGCCGTCACGATCAAACTCTTCCCCCGGGAAACGAAGACGCGGCGGGGAGGTTGGTTCCCCTGCACGGTGCGGAAGAGCACGTCAATGGAATCGGCCAGACAGGAGAGGTGGGACAGAGACTGGGAGGAATAGAAGGAGAGCAACTCTGAGTCCTCCAGCGAGAGGGAGACGGGCAGAGGAGGGGAGGGGGTCAACTGGATGGAGAGAAAGAGAAAGACAAGAAAGAGTGAGATAGAGCCATCATTGTAAGGGTAAAGAATGAACATTGTCACTCATGGAACTGCCATTTATTGTGTCATGGGCCCCAATTGTCTATTATGTCAAATTCTTAGAATCACAGATGACCTCTTGTTGTGTGCCTATGACACAAGTGGATGCAACCTAAGCCTAGAGATTTAGTGAGCATATAAATGGCAGACAGAGGAAAAACTGAGAAAAGATGGAGAGAAACGGTGAGATTTAGGGAGAGATACTGTTAAGGTAAACAAGTTGAGTTGATCCAGGCAGGTTGAAACTGGATAATGGGGCAGAGAGAGAGCAGGTTTACTGTCAATGTAACCTACAGTTAGGTAGATCAATGTTGATTCACTGGACTGAAGGACAGCCATGTTCCCTCTAAGCTGAGTGCATGCGTGGTAGCACGCACCTCCTCCAGGACTGCCGCACAGAAGAAATGCCAGGCCCCGTTAGTTTGCATTATATAGATCAATATTTTTCTGTGATCGAATCAACATTATTTCAGGCCCTTTTCAATGCAACAAACCAAAACAAATCTAACTTTGCAAAATTTAGTCTGTGATTTTGATGTAGGCAGAGCCAGAGCTCAACAGAGTAGAATTCTATTGGCGGGGGTAGCCCAAGAGGAAATATGGCTCACTCGGGATACGTTAGAGTCGGTACAGCCACCCGGTTTCTTCACGCATCGCGCCGACAGAAACAAACATCTCTCTGGTAAGAAGAAGGGCGGAGGTGTATGCCTTATGATTAACGAGTCGTGGTGTGATCATAACAACATACAGGAACTCAAGTCATTTTGTTCACCTGACCTAGAATTCCTTACAATCAAATGCCGACCGCATTATCTACCAAGAGAATTCTCTTCGATTATAATCACAGCCGTGTATATCCCCCCCAAGCAGACACCTCGACAGCCCTGAAAGAACTTAATTGGACTCTACGTAAATTGGAAACCACATATCCTGAGGCTGCATTTATTGTAGCTGGGGATTTTAACAAAGCTAATCTGAAAACAAGGCTCCCTAAATTTTATTAGCATATAGAATGTGTGACCCGGGCTGGCAGCATTCTGGATCATTGTACTCTAACTTCCGCGACGCATACAAAGCCCTCCCTCGCCCTCCTTTCGGCAAATCTGACCACGACTCCATTTTGTTGCTCCCAGCCTATAGACAGAAACTAAAACAGGAAATGCCCGTACTCAGGTCTGTTCAACGCTGGTCCGACCAATCTGATTCCACGCTTCAAGATTACTTCGATCACGTGGACTGGGATATGTTCCGGATAGCCTCAGACAACAACATTGATGTATACGTTGATTCAGTGAGCGAGTTTATTAGCAAGTGCATTGGTGATGTTGTACCCACGGTGACTATTAAAACCTTCCCCAACCAGAAACCGTGGATTGATGGCAGCATTCGCACAAAACTGAAAGCACGAACCACTGCTTTTAATCACGGCAAGGCGACCGGAAACATGACTGAATACAAACAGTGTAGCTATTCCCTCCGCAAGGCAATCAAACAAGCTAAGCGTCAGTATAGAGACAAAGTAGAGTCGCTCAGACACGAGACGTATGTGGCAGGGTCTACAGTCAATCACAGATTACAAAAAGAAAACCAGCCCCGTCGCGGACACCGACGTCTTGCTCCCAGACAAACAACTTCTTTGCTCGCTTTGAGGACAATACAGTGCCACCGACACGGCCCGCTACCAAAACCTGCAGGCTCTACTTCACCGCAGCCAACGTGAGTAAAACATTTAAACGTGTTAACCCTCGCAAGGCTGCCGGCCCAGACGGCATCCATAGCCGCGTCCTCAGAGCATGCGCAGACCAGCTGGCTGGTGTGTTTACGGACATATTCAATCAATCCCTATCCCAGTCTGCTGTTCCCACATGCTTCAAGAGGGCCACCATTGTTCCTGTTCCCAAGAAAGCTAAGGTAGCCGAGCTAAACGACTATCGCCCCGTAGCACTCACTTCAGTCATCATGAAGTGCTTTGAGAGACTAGTCAAGGATCATATCACCTCCACCCTACCTGACACCCTAGACCCACTCCAATTTGCCCCCAGGTGGTGAGGGTAGGAAAAAACATCTCCACCCCGCTGATCCTCAACACTGGGGCCCCACAAGGGTGCGTTCTCAGCCCTCTCCTGTACTCCCTGTTCCCCCATGACTGCGTGGCCATGCACGCCTCCAACTCAATCATCAAGTTTGCAGACGACAATACAGTGGTAGGCTTGATTACCAACAACGACAAGACGGCCTACAGGGAGGAGGTGAGGGCCCTCGGAGTGTGGTGTCAGGAAAATAACCTCACACTCAACGTCAACAAAACAAAGGAGACTTCAGGAAACAGCAGAGGGAGCACCCCCCTATCCACATCGATGGGACAATAGTGGAGAAGGTGGAAAGTTTTAAGTTCCTCGGCGTACACATCACGGACAAACTGAAATGGTCCACCCAACAGCGCCTCTTCAACCTCAGGAGGCTGAAGAAATTTGGCTTGTCACTGAAAACACTCACAAACTTTTACAGATGCACAATCGAGAGCATCCTGTCGGGCTGTATCACCACCTGGTACGACAACTGCTCCGCCCACAACCGTAAGGCTCTCCAGAGGGTAGTGAGGACTGCACAACGCATCACCGGGGGCAAACTACCTGCCCTCCAGGACACCTACACCACCCGATGTCACAGGAACTCCAGAAAGATCATCAAGGACAACAACCACTTGAGCCACTGCCTGTTCACCCCGCTATCATCCAGAAGGCGAGGTCAGTACAGGTGCATCAAAGCTGGGACCGAGAGACTGAAAAACAGCTTCTATCTCAAGGCCATCAGACTGTTAAATAGCCATCACTAATATTGAATGCCTGCTGCCAACATACTGACTCAAATCTCTGGCCACTTTAATAATTAAAGATTGGATGTAATAATTCACCCCCGCGGGTGAATGCGCTTTTCAGATCAGAGCGCAGTATACACATTTGTTGACATTCTTCGCTAGTTAGCAAGTTATTAACCTAGTTACAGATAAGTATAGGTCAGCTTTGGGGAGGTTACTGCCTCCTACAAGAGCACAAAACTTATAGGCTACATTTCAAAAAGCCAATCAGGTAAAAAGCGTGTGTTAAAAAAAGGGGCAGTGTTTTTGCATATTCAAGCCAGGCTTGAACATGCAAATAAGCCAATAGGCAGAGGGGTAGCCTACATTGTCTAATTCTCTGTATGGTAATAATAATTTATTTTATAAAGTGGTTTCTTGCATCATACAACACAATTCTTACAACGTTCAAGTTTCCGCTCACAAGACCTAAAATTGATCTCAGTGGCTCAGAAAATAAGAGAACATTGGTAGGAGCTCATCAGTAAATACACAGAGAGAATCAATGATTCATCTGAGAGCCTAGTGAGTGTACGTGGTGTGAAAATTAGAATGTTGTGTGGTGATTGGTGTTAAAATGGAGTGTGTGTTTTACCCTAGGCTCTGTGGTGTGAAGGGTCTGGTTTGACCTATTCTCTGTCCGGGCATCTGAGGGAGGCTCTGGCTTTCCCTGGGGAGGAAAAGAGAAGAGTTAGATAGATGACTTTGACACACACAGCTATGGGCCCAGACATCAGATACTGTCTATTAAAACAACTAGATAAAACAATCCAGCAAGCATAAATAAAGATGTCTGCTTAATGAGTAAAACGCAATGGAAAATGCAGACAAGTGCCAGCAAGACTGAAGACTGACCTGCAGTTTCACGTATCCCACACTGTCTCCAAGAGGAAGTGGTGCCGGGGCAGGTGTCAGACCTATTCCTGCATACTCGTTTCCCATCCCCTCCTCTCCGTTGCTCTGCCCCACTGTGATGGACATGGTCACAGTGGAGGGTTGCGCGGGGGGCAGGGGGAACGCCGGCTGAGGGGTTGGGGGTAAGGGTCTCTCCTGGATCCAGCTACCCTTGCGTGGTCCCATACTGCTCCCTATTGGTTTCACCTCGGCTACGGGCAGGGCGGGTAGGGGTCTTCGGGAGAGGGAGTCCTGGGAAGGGAGGCGGGGCCGCCCCTGGGTCTGAAATAGGATGGTGGAGTCCTCCAGCGCTCGTTGGACCATAGAGAGAAGAGTATCCGACGGAGGGGCTTGGCCACCGGCGGACAAAGCAGGAAGTAGGTCTGAGAGGCGGGCCCAAGCCTGTTGGAGAGGGGGAGGGACCTCGCCGGGTTGACTCGACTTCCAGACGGACAGGATCTCAGCCAGTGAGGTTGCCAGGTCCCTCGAGGAGGCAGGTGCACCCGAGGCAGAGCTAAGCACCGATTGGACAAGGCCCGAAAGCGAGGTCCTCCATTGGACGTCACCAGACCCATTACTGGATACAGATAACCGACGTGTGGAAGACGAAGACGACGTTGACATCGACGAAGAGGGCAAGACGTCAAGGGTGAGAGCGGGCATGTCATAGACGCCACAGTCCGGCTCAGAGGTGGACCCCGGGTCACTGCTCTCGCCTAGCCCAAGCGGAGCCCTCTTCCCTGAGCCGGGTACAGAGTAGACCTGGCCGTGCTCCGTCCCCTCCTGGGGGGCGATGGTGGACATGTCCCCCAGGCCCAGGGGTAGGCCAGGAAGGGTTGGGAGGCTGTAAACGTCCTCCTCTGATTCATCAGTAATAACAGACGTTGGGACGTTGACAGTCTGCTGCTGGGGGTCTGACGATGTGCTAAGTATTATGGTGGGAACATCATAGACCTGAGAGACGGAAGGAGAGAGAGAAAAAGCTCTTCCATTACCGTTATTGAAGTCATTCTAATCAGTCATTCTAAGGTCATTAGTACTGTTTGTTATAGATGTATATTCTAGGGAGGAGAAAAGAGGAGATTTAAAGCCTGGCCTATACATTCCCAATGCAGTATAAACGGCTGGGTGTGACAGGGAGAAAATAGCAGCAGCAGTATTCAGACCAGACAGACTGGATTGCAGCAGACAGCGAAACAGGTGTGACAGAGTGGCAGAGAGAGCGGGGCTGTGGGAGGAAGGAACAGGTGGAGGAAAGTTGAGAGCTGAGAGAGAAAGAGGGGGTTAGGGAGAGAGGCGGAAAGGGAGAGGCCGAGGGAGGGAAGAACAGGTGAGGGAAAGTTGAGAGCTGGGGGACGACAAATAAAGAGAAGAGGGGGAGAGAGAAATACAGAGTGAGAGAGAGGAGACAGATGGTCTCTATACTGTGGAGGATGGATTCTGACTGACCTCTGACTCTAGGTCAGTGTGTGGGGGAAGGGAGCGGGGGGTGTTGTAGATGCTGTCATCGTCACACATTTCTGCTGGGGCTGCCCGCTGCCACCTACTCCTGGGAGGGGTATCATACACCTAGGGGACCAGGCAGACCACAAGACAGCATGTTATAAGACTGTTATATACGCTTGTTATAAGCACAAGGTCACAATGTCAGAAATATAGTTCACATAAGCTAGGTTTCCATCCAATTGGCGACTGATTTTCATGCGAATATTCAAAATCTGCATTAAAAAAATTTGCATTTTCCAACCAGTGGTGTGTTTCCACCAAACCGACTTGTTGCGGATAAAAAAATCAGTGCTTGATGACTTAGCTCACACAAAATGTACTTTCCGCTTCAGGTTTCATGTACCGCATAACATTCGAATGTTCAATGTGTTTCCATCACATTTTCAACTCTACTGATAGTTTTGTGTTACATTAAGGAGCAAATGTGCCTACTCTGGTCTTGGCATGTACGCTCTAGCCAACAGCTCACAGATACAGTGCAGATCGGCTGTGTGGGTTGTCTAGTCTACATGATGAGATTATTATGGATAAGAGAGAGAATATTTGTATTTGTCAAACGGCAGCCAGATATTTATTGGAAAGGAGCATCAACCTCATCACCGTGCACGTTCACCCCGCTGTCAAGTTCATCATTTATTTCATCTGTAGCCAAATAAACTGCATGCTTTCCCGAGTCGTAGTGGAAGGACCACACACCATGTCATCGTCACTCCAAGTTTACTTCGATATGATGGTTATTATATCAATATTTGCACAGTTCCCACCGCCATTTCTCACACAATTAATTTTACCAACGCAAAAAAGATTCCACCATGTCGAACGAACAAATGATCTGTCGGCATTTATCAAGTTAATACCAAAACTGTTTCCATCACAGCTGTCGTGTTTTTTTTTTCTTAAAACGTTAATGACTTTACTCGCATTAAAACTGTGGAGATGGAAACGTGGTTCGTGGTTAACTGCCCCTGAACAAGGCAGTTAACCCACTATTCCTAGGCCGTCATTGAAAAAAAGATTTTTTTCTAAAGTGACTTGCCTAGTTAAATAAAGGTTAAAAAAAAAAAGATTTGGCGTTTTTCCTGACTACATGACATGGAAAAATTCTGGGGCCTAATCAAAGTCAAAGTCACCATTATTAGTCAGTTGTACAACCAAATGCCTTCAACCGAAATGTTTCTTCCGCATTTAACCCAACCCCTCTGAATCAGAGAGGTGCGGGGGGCTGCCTTAATCGACATCCACGTCTTCGGCGCCCGCGGGGAAAAAATCATGACAAGAGATTGTGGAGAGAAAGATGGAAGAAGAGGAAAGAAAGAGAGCAGGGACATTGAACTTGGAAAGGTCGTCCCTTTCTCTCTTACCTGTTCATCGAGGCTGTCGTCACCAGGATCTGCACACTCTCTGTCCTCGCCTTTCTTATTCTGCCCATTCTTCTTTTCATCCGACGTCATCCTTCCATCTTTGCTCTCCTGGTGGTGGGGTACAGGAGTTGACTTGGGGGGGGAGAGGGCAGGTTGAGAGGTGGATACAGGGGTTACGGATTGGGGCAAGTCTTTTCTGGTAACCCCCCTCACTGGAGGGGCTGGAGGAGTGGGCTTACGGGGAAAGTTTGGGGATCCAGGCACCCGGCCTTGTCCCTGTCCTGCTCTGGCCAGCAAGGGGGGAACCCCTGAGGGGGGCAGCAGGAGCTAGCTTCCCCCTGGTGATGGGAGGGGTGGAGGGCACTCCACCCTGACCACCGGGGGTCCCTGGGGTTTTGGGGGTCGCCCCTTTCAGCTGAGGTTTGGGGGATCCCTGTGCGAGGATGGGTGGAGTCCTGAGAATCCCTGCTCCCACAGGGGTGGGGGTCTGGTACATCATCCGAGGGGTTTCCTGTGCCAGTTTGGATTGAGGGGTGAGGGGCTTAAGGGGGGCTCCCCCGCCCCCGTTGATCTGTGAAGGGGTGAGGCTCTGAGCCTCCAGGACCCTAGTAGTGATGGGGGCTACCTGGGTCGACACAGCCCCCCCAACTAACCCTCCTGTGGGGGGTCTGGTAGACCTCCTCTCTGGGCAGGACCGTGCCTCTGGGAACCAGGTAACAGCCGTCAGAGTGGCCTACCGCCGCTACAGTCTCCCTGGGGACCAGGTAAGTGTTGTCCTCTGGCTCCTCTGGAGCTAGACCCACCGCCCGAGGCATCCCACCAGGGGCCAGGTAGACATTCTCTGGTCCAGGGTCTCCAGCCAGACCCCTGTGGTGCTGGGGACCGAGAGCTGTGGGGGTGGAGGGGGTCTGGTAGAGGCTCCCAGCGGAGTCTGTGCCTCTGGACCGGAGGGAGGGCGAGCGGGGGCGGCCCGTCACCCCAACGTCCCAATCGGGACAGGGGCGTGTGCCGGAGCTGGAGCGGGAGCGTGGGCGACCCCCTACCTCGGCCTGCCGGAGCACCCCTGGTCTAGAGGCGACAGGCATCGCCCCTGGGCTCTGGTACAGGGCCTCCCCCAGGCTAGGTGGGGTGCGGTAGACCCCATCCACATCCTCCGTGGAGACTGCAGTGCGGGCCAGGGGGCCTGGGGAGAGGTACACAGAGTCCTCGCTGGGGACGCGGCTGGGGGGTCGGGAGTCGGCCCCCTGGGCGGGGGCGGTGTGGAGGAGGCGGAGGCGGTTGGCGGGGGCGATGCCCTGGCGTCCGTGGAGGGAGCAGAGCCACCAGCCAGGACCCCCTCCCTGCTCCTGTTCTAGAACCATCAGGATGTCTCCCTTCCGGAAGGCCAGCTCCTCAGGGCTCTCTGCTGCATTGTCAAACAGGGCCTTCGCCAGCACAGTCTGAGGAGAGCGAAAAATATATAACCCCCCCAAAAATAAACACTTATTACACAGTAATTACTCAGAAATAAAGAGAGATTCACAAACAATCATCACTATCCTGGTTAACACGTGGTCTGGAAAAACTCTGGGCCCTACTCATAGGGGTACATACATACTGAAGATAGAAATGCATGCAGAGACAGAGATGGCCTGACTTCACACTGGGAAGCACACATCTACATACTGACTGGACAGACAAATGCATTGACTTGATGCCAAAAAAGAGATGGAGAATAGCTAATTGTATAACAGTCTTAGTGAATAGAAGAGAAAGATGGGGTGGGAGGAGCAAAACAAAACAGTGTGGTGAGAGAGAGAGGGAGAGAGAGAGACTCATTCAGAGCACAGTCACATAATGAATAAATACATACTGATATAAGTGCTGAATCACTGCATATTCAGTCACTGCACACAGTACTTACTTATAGGGGGAATAGAAAAGAGACAGTGAGAGGAGGGAGGTCAATTATTTAAAAGACAAGAGGAGTAAATGGTAATGAGAAAAGGAAGGGAGGTAGGCAACATCTGTCTCTAGTTTGGGGTTTAATTACCATCCCTTGGCCCTCCTATCATCTTCACATTTTCAAAGCCCTAACCCCCTGGGGATAGGCTATAGAGAGACAAGCTGAGCTCCGGGCCATGTTCAGTCTCAAGGAAACGCTTTCAAACAAAGTGAAACAGTGTCTGATTGTCCAATTAGATTTTTGTTCTAGGTTGCAAAACACATTGCTACTACGGTTTGCACATCGCCCAAAGATAAGAGCTCTACTCAAATACCAGCTCAAGTGGATGGAAGCCAGGACAATGTTCAATTACTCCCTCCCCTGAATGATGTAATTACTGATTTGACAGTATTTGATGGGGAAAATGAAGGGTTTACTTCAGCCAAATGTCCTTAAGCCCACCCGATCCAGTTACGTCATGATGTTTCTCCCAGAGAAGAAAGGATCATGCATTTTTTAAAGTATTCAAACAGTACCCTGGATTGAAACAGCAGTATAGTGCCATGTCACCAGTTGGGCAACTTTCCATCTGTGCCCACTTTATCCACCATCTCTCATACAAAAGCGTGCACACAGACAAGTCACACATACACGATTTCTACTCACTGAGAGGGACATCTTTGCTCTTCCTCAGACAGTGCTCCTGTCAGGATGTTGGGTCAAACAGGCTCACAAGCAGACATGGTCCTACATCTATATCCAAGAGGTGAACCGGTGACTGCTGCACAGTCCAAACACACAATCCAAGTTGTGTTCGAGGGCAACACCACCAGCCTCCTTCAAGGCTGCAAAGGTTGAGCGATGTCCAGCTTTCTTCGCTCGCCAAAGCCCAATGGGTTCTTCTGTGTTGAGGGCATGATTGAACTGCTCCTTCTTGGCTCAGTGTTGTTGACAGTAACTGTCAAGAAGATTAGAAAAGCCAGTTGGGCTGGATTGTGATGTCATCTTTAGATCACACTCCTGATAACCACTGAATGAGAATCCTAGTCAGGGGAATATGATGATCAGTTATTGATGTTCTGTAACTTTGTAAACAATATTTGATGTCAATGTCTACCACTTTTATCTATAACCAATTCATAACTTCAGTAGTATTCTTACCATATCCAATATTGTGGTCACACATCCTAGCTCTAAATGTGATACCTGTACTATAATATCCTGGAGTTGAATAAACTTAATTTACGACATAATCTACTCAGAGGTTGTATCAGTGCCAGACATTGGGATCATCTAGTAAAAATCATAGACCATGGCATAGACATGACTGATGACATCTTAATTTCCTAACTAATGTTAACTAGCCCCCTAAAGTTAGCAAGCATCTTATCCTCTCGCTGATCAACTGACAATATACCGCAAAAAGAATGCATATCCAAGATTTTGCTAGCTAACAATTTGACCAACATTATCCACGTATCTCAAATCGATGGAGGCTAGCTAGCTTGCTACTGTAACGTTAGCTGCTAGCTACAGTAGCTGGCAAAACAAAAGGGGGCATGAATTCCATTCGCTAGCGAGCAAACTTCAGTCAGCCTTCAAATTACACTCACGTATTATTTGGTTAGCTAGCGTACCTACCCCTAATGCTCCAGAAAATAAAGATATCGAGCATTCCCTTATTTCAGCAGAGGGAATTCATGGCCAACGAGGTTTTTCTTTTCTCTGTCCCTTCTGAGAAGGACTACGTAATTGGATACGATCAATAATGTACACAAACCCTGGGTCCCAAATGGCCATTGAGAGGCTTTGAAGCAACCAGTCGGCCATATTGTCCCTTCCCAGTAGGAGCAGTACTCCATAGGAATGAATGGAATTCCACAATATTTCTGTGAAATGTTTCAAGAACAGAATTACATGTATTTAAGTATTTTTGTTGTTGTAGTGGGGACAGTAAAATTAGTACTCTAAAAAAAAAACGTTTTAAATATATTTTCCATTGTTTTATTTGTATGTTTAGGTAACATAATATAATTTAAAAGTATGCATTCAGGTGTCTGTAATATAATAAACGTGTCAAAAACAAATGTAGACATAAATAACTGCATTTATATTTTCAAAAAAAATTCAATGGAGGATTACCAAGATGACTGCACGGTGGCTTCAATACAGCGCTCCCCGTCAGGCATCCAGGGTTTATTCACATCATTGAAATCAACCCTCTTGCATACAGCGCTCCCTGTCAGGCATCCAGGGTTTGTTCACATCATTGAAATCAAACCTCTTACGGTAACCGCGCAAAAATGTTGAGGATGGAGAAACCGAAGTTTACATCTCCACCTTCAGCAATTTATTCTGGAGACTCTGGGGGTAAGGTACATACCCCCAGAGTTAAGACTGTGCCATGTTGGCCAGGCAAAGAGAGATGTAGTAACTAAGTAGTTTGCATGCAAGCAGATGGCAAAGCAAGAAGTTGTTATGCTGTTTGCTTTGCTCCAGGATGCGTGTACATACATAGTATCTTCATGACAGAGACAGTAGAGAAAGCGAGACAACCCACTCCCTATTTTTTTCGGATCGGGCAGGGCCACTCTGGTCTACCTATGCCCCTGCCCGCGGAGCGGGTGCCCCAGTGTGGGGAGATCATTACATTTGTAATGTCTTTATTCTTTTGGAACTTTTGTGAGTGTAATGTTTAATGTTAATTTGTTTTGTTTATTTAACTTTTGTTTATTATCTAGTTCACTTGCTTTGGCAATGTTAACATATGTTTCCCATTCCAATAAAGCCCTTCAATTGAAATTGAATTGAGCAGGGAGGGGACAATAAGTAAACCAGAGCCATTGGTTTACCTTTCAGCTGCTGCTCAGTGCTCAGTCACTATGTGACTCTACTGCCATTTGTACACAAAACAGTTAAAACAAACTTAGTTATTTGTCTGTTGTAACAATAGGCTATTGCAAACATAAGCATAAAAAGCAAGACACAGACAGGTAGTCAATAGCAGGGGCGTCATGCCCATATGGGGCACAGGTGCACGTGCCCCCTCAGATTTGCCCTGTTTAGCTCAGATAGGTTCCCAATCTCCCAACCTCAAAACTAACTACCAAGATGCCATTGCAGGCTATCAATCAAGTTAGAGCAGCTAGCTTGCCTACCTATCTTAGCTGACACGCCTACTGGCAAGGTTGGTAGACTTTAGAAAAACAAGCAACCAAAATGTAAACCTAATGTAGACCTACCACCAGACCTGTACAAGTTTTATGAATTGTTGGAGGAGACTTGTTCCAACTGTACAGACTTTGGTAAATCAGAGGATATTGTTACTGGTGATTTTAATACAGATATGCTCTAAATGGGCCATGCTACTTTTAAAGCTCTTAAGAATTTTTGTAATGAGCCCACCAGGGTCTGTCCTTCTACCAAACCATCATTAACCTTGTGTTGGTGTCGGATAGATCAAGGATATCAAACAGTAGGGTTGTAAACTATGGGCTCAGTGATCATTCCATCATTTTCTGTAGTAGGAAGGTTCAGAAAACAGTTTTTAATTGTCATAACTTAATAAAAATTAGGGCTATGAAGAATTATGGTGCAGATATTTTTGTTAATTGTTTGAGCAAATTTGACTGGTTTGCTGTATTGAAATGCAATTAGGTGGAGAATGCCTGGGGCCATTTTAAATCATTGTTTTTACATGCTGTAGATGAGCAGGCTCCAGTAAAAAAGGTTAGAATTAAGCAAAGAACTGAACCATGGATAATTGATAACATTTTAAAGGCAAATAAATGTAGAAATGAACACTTTCTGGAGTTTAGGAAATCCAGGGCAGATTATATATTTATAGACGATAAGAAATTAAGAAATGAGGTCAACAGGATGATACAGAAGGCCAAGAAATAATATTTTAACGACAAAATAGTTGAAAATAGGAACAATCTGAGTAAATTATGAAAGTGTCTGAAGCTGTTAGGTTATAGTAACAGATTAAAGACCAAATGTCACGTTGGTATGAATGATTCGGGAGACAGGCGCAGGAATGGGTTTTTATTTCACCCAAATTACGGCGTGCACGGGGACGAAGACCAAACAAACACGTAACAAAAACACAGGGTGAAACCCAAACAAAAAAGGGAGGAGTACCTTGAATAAATAACACACAAAAGCCCAAAACACACAGCACAGGTACTCACACGCACCAACAGACATAGTAACAATAATCGACAAGACCATGGAAACCAAAGGGCACATATCGATCTAATCAATCGCTGCAGCTGTACATAGTCCATCTGTAAATAACCCACCCAATCTACCTACCTCATCCCCATACTGTTTTAATTAACTTTCTGCTCTTTTGCACACCAGTATCTCTACTTGCACATCATCATCTGCTCTTTTATCACTCCAGTGTTAATCTGCTAAATTGTAATTACTTCGATACTATGGCCTATTTATTGCCTACCTCCTCACGCCTTTCGCACACACTGTATATAGACTTTCTTTTTTTCTCTTGTGTTATTGAATGTATGCTTGTTTATTCCATGTGTAACTCTGTGTTGTTGTTTGTGTCGCACTGCTTTGCTTTATCTTGGCCAGGTCGCAGTTGTAAATGAGAACCTGTTCTCAACTAGCTTACCTGGTTAAATAAAGGTGAAATATATATATTTTTTTAAATATGTACAAATATTAATCAGCGGAAATAGGGGACAGGTGAAAGTTACGGAGGGATCCGTGACAGTACCTCCCCCGACGCGCTGCACCAGCGGCGCAACGACACGTGGTTAAACCAAGGCCTCATACCTTTTAAAGGGTTAATAAATTGTGTTATGATAAACTGTAAGGTCTCCTCTTTAGGAGACCACCGTGTGTGTGTGTTAACACCTGTTTTGAGTGTTGTGCCCTTCAGAAACTATCAGAAGGCGGAAACCACCTACGCTGACTCCTCCTGTCTGGGCCCCACCATGGCTGTCTGAGGTTCTGAGAATACGACTGGTTTTCTGAGAACACAAGGCTGCCGCAGTCCTGATGAAAACAGCCACCTGTCAGAAGATGCTTGGACTCGTTCACCTTGTTATGACCCTATACTTGTGATGAAAGGTCAAGCTTTGGTCAAACCCACTTCTGAGCTTTTAATTGCTAACAAGATGGTTGCTGCTGTCAGGGGGAGGTTAGATTTATTAAAATGTTGTTGCCAGGGAATATCACGCAAGGAGGACTGGGAGAGGCTATGTGAGTTTCAGGATGTCTTAGACACTTTACAGAACCTGGGGAGAGCTATCATACACTGTACTCTGTACCAACTTCTGCCTACTTCTGTATTACTAAAGGAGAATTGTTATACTTAAACAAAGATTCTGTGTTTCCTTTCTACTAATATATATATATAAGTTTGATAATTATATAGACCTGATCATCTGTTGAAGAAACTGACCAACAGAACGCAGTGCGGGTCAATCAGGGCCCGATGCAGCTGCCGGCGGCGCTGGACGTACCAGTCGCAGCGTCGTCGGACGGGCCATTCCCGCTGTCTCCCTTAATGGTCGATTATTCTGTCACGTTGGTATGAATGATTCGGAAGACAGACGCAGGAATGCGTGATATGGGTTTTTATTTCACCCAAACAAACACATAACAAAAACACAGGGTTGAAACCCAAACAAAAGAGCAAGGAGTACCTTGAATAAATAACACACGCGCACGATGATTAACACACGGGACAAGACCCGTAGTCATCTGCGCAATCCACAAGGGCACGAAAGCCCAAAGCACACAGCACAGGTACAGGAAAAAGCTGTTTCAGGTGTTAGAAAAAATGCAACAATCTCCAATTTCTGGACTGGTGGCCTACCTCCCCTCGACCACACCCAAGCCATCCTCACATATTTGGTGCCCCCTCAGATTTTTGATGCCCTTGTTCAATAGCGATTTAATGTTATTTTTTCATCATCATTGCAAACATGGCTAAACAGGAGGAAAACTCCTGGATATATGACAGCAACTATAAAGATTATATCATCAAACAAAATGCTAATTGTTTTGTCCCCAATGCAATGTGCAGACTGCATCTTGTTTGTGCTACTACGGCATATCCGTTACAACAGACAGAGAAGGTTGTAGCCTTCATAATATTTTTGGGACGTTCGTTTAAATCGCAGCTGTTCAGAAATATGAAGATAGAAAAGAAAGACACATAGGATTCATCATCATATCGATCAAATCGGTTAAGTGTTCAGAAGAGGGTGAGTAAAGAGATTTCAGAAAGTTTCCAGAGGGGCGGGGGCGAAAACTCCGTATTCGTAACATTTGCATTTTTCCAATGGTAAACTGTAAGACATCTTCATTTATCCATCATCTTTGGTATGGCCCACAGGTATGGTATGGTACAGAGGAAAGTACAGGCGCGAGACCAATTGATGCAGTTAAATTAAATCATCTTTGGAACACCCATTATAGGACTTTTATTTTGGAAAAGTGCCGGAAACGCTGTACCTCTCGTCTTTAAACTCATGTTTTTATCACTGTACTGAACGGACTCATCAACAGAGGTAGATTACTTTTTTACTTTTTATATAAACCAACAGTATGCCCAACCTTGATTATTGGCTTTTAGTGTAGCTCTTGTTGAAGGGGAGATCATCTCTATATTATAGGCTACTGTAGTTGCGTGCTTGCACAATTCAACTTTCACCTAATTTCATATCTTCAAGCTCGTCGACTGCTTGACAACTACAATAAGAAAGCACATAAATACAGTTTAAACAGATTTGTTTCCTCCATCATGGATAAAGCAATGCAATAACTAAGGTAGCCGATTAAACTCAACTCCAGGATTTACGTTTTTATCAAAACTCAGCACTCAAAGAATAGCCTGCAATTACACTAGTCACCGCTCAACTCCATCGTAAATCGTGGAGTTGAGTTTAGTCTGCTATTACTAAGGGAGCTAGTAGGTAAGACATTCAGTTGTGTTTTTGCATCCTGAATTTGTGAGCCTACTGTATGTGTGTGCATTGAGAAATGTTCTCTCTTTCCAGGTAATGCTGCGGTGTCTTGTTAGCAGGTGCTGTTTGGCCAATCCTGTCGCAGGTCAGACAAGAAAGATGTCAGGAGGCAGTCTTGCTGGGTCTCAATGCAGTCTTGCAGGGAAGGTTGCCATAGTCACTGCCTCCACAGATGGGTAAGGAATGGCTGTACCAGCCGTTTTGTTTGGGATGTATTTCATTTGTTTATTGTGAATTACTCTCCTGCTCTAAGTTCCTTATAGTGAGTTCTTCTTGACCACTTGGCCTGACCTGGAAACGATCTGGACACTTAGTTAGCCTATATTGTGTAACTAGGGTATATCTACAGTATAGTTTTCCCTGATTAGGTCATCCTGACAGGAAAACTCTGGGCCCTACAGTATATCATGCAAAATATACATATTTCTCCTACTGACTGGGACTTGTGGCATCTCTTCCAGAATCGGTTTGGCTGCAGCCCAGGCTCTGGGGCAGAGAGGGGCTCACGTTGTGGTGAGTAGCAGACGCCAGTCAAACGTCGACAAGGCCGTGGCACTACTGCAGAGTGAGAAGATACAAGTGACCGGGACGACTTGCAACGTTGGGAATAGTGAAGACAGAGCTAGACTGGTTAACATGGTAAAGAGAACATCCATACATTTTGGTCCCATTCTAACAGTTGCATCCAGAGTAAACATCAACTGATAATTCTGGCTTGGCCTTATACAGGGAGACTTAATACATGATCACAGGCACAGCCATCAGTCATTAGCCTAAACTGAATTTCAGTTTTATTATTTTCTGTTTTGATGTTCAGACAGTGGAACAGTGTGGTGGTGTGGACATCTTCGTTTCGAACGCAGCAGTCAACCCTTTCTTTGGGAACATTATGGACTCGACAGAGGCAGTCTGGGATAAGGTGTGTGCCTGGCATCCCTATTATCTAGGTCAGTGTTTTTTAAATTTGTTCCTGGCTCACAATGTGGTGAATAGCAGACGCCAGTCAAATTGTCGACAAGGCCGTGGCACTACCGCAGAGTTGATGATTTCAATCAAGTTTGTAGTGCCAAGGCAAACACAAAAATGTGAACCCCTTTGTGTCCCCAGGACCAGGATTAAGAAACACTAATTTAAATAACCAAACACAAAATGCATCAAATAACCATACATTTAGGAAGATATAGTTTCACTTAACCTGAGAAGGATGATAGCATATGAGAAAAGGGGTATTTGAGCTATGTCCCAAAAAGAGTTTTGCGATATCAGCTGATTTATATTGTGCACTTCACACAGATCCTGGATGTGAATGTAAAGTCGGCCTTTCTTATGACCCAACTGGTGGTGCCTCACTTGGAGAAGAGGGGGTAAGAGAGAGAAAGTGGAATAGAAAGTTAGGAAAGTGTTTTGTGAGCTATAACATATCTGTTTTCCAGGGGTGGGAGTGTTGTGTTTGTGTCCTCTGTCGCTGGGTACCAGCCTATGCAGGTAAGCTCTTCTGATTTGACCTCTAAATTCCTCTTGGTTTGATCATTAGATCAATTTGCATTGTTATGGAGAAGTCTTACTTTCTTTGACCTCCCCACCACCAGGCCCTGGGCCCTTACAGCGTGAGTAAGACGGCCCTGTTGGGACTAACCAGAGCCCTAGCCCCTGAACTGGCCCAGAGCCACATCCGGGTCAACTGTGTGGCCCCTGGTGTCATTAAGACCCCCCTTCAGCCAAGCAGTGAGGACCCCCTCCCTTTCTATTCTGTCATCTTTACCTGTGTACTCTTTTCACTTCACCTTTACTTACCCTCCTTACCCTCACTCCTCTTCCTGTCACACCTTTATCCTTTGTTTCCCTCTATAATTCATAGAGAAGGGAGTTTTGACCATTCTGTGTTCTCAGTTGTGGCAGGACGAAGACGTTGTGGACGAGTTCAAGAAGCAGCTTAGCATTAAAAAGGTTGCCTTCAACTTCATTCTTGGTTGTATCACTTAGGGTACATTCTTACCCTCAAGTGTTGCCTCATTGTGACTGAATTGGTAGAAGTTGTGACATGGTCTGTGTTTGATTTATTTTAGTGGCGTACACCATTACGTCATCTGACACTATTCATCAAGTACAAAATGAAATGTTACAAATGAAATGCATAATCGTAGCATGTACAACTACCACCTTGTCACATAAGGTTATTTCATACAAAAAAAATACATCCAGTCTTGTAATATTCTCCTAGGTTTGGCAAGCCAGAGGAGATCGGTGGAGTAGTCGCCTTCCTGTGCTCTAAGGACGCGTCTTACATCACTGGAGAGACAATCACTGTGACTGGAGGGATGAGCTGCAGACTGTGAGGCTGATTGCCTGGAAAGTGTTAATAGAATCTGGCAACGCTGACTGTGACACTCAAAGGAAACAATGCTTTAGTAATATAATGGACTGTAAGACAGGAAGATTCACTATACATTTCAGTCATGTCTTTCTCTCAAAATCAAATGACTTGAGGACACGAAGCCAGGAAGTGGACAGTCGACACCACTGATATTCTTTCTGGGTGTTCTTCAGTGGGCACTATACAGTGCAGTGAGTTAACAAATAAACTGCATGTTTTTTACTACTTTTAAAAGATCCATCACAGCACACTGTAAGCATTTGAGCTCACAAGCAGGGTTCAAACTCAGGCCAGTTTATACCTACATTGCCTTAATAAAAGACTACACTGCTATTCATGTTTTGGATTATTGTACTTCATTAATAGAGAACTACATACTAAGTAGTGAAACCAAGAGAAGTGTGTATAAAAAGACAAAAACAGTTTACTTTAGTTTACACAGTAATAAAGACATTGAATGTGAAAAAGGAATTACTATACTATTTGGCTTAATTTACATTTAATTTGTGACAATCTTTCATGACTTTATAGCTTAAACAGTTATTAGAATACGGTTTTATGAAGGTTAGATGACAAGATACAAAAGTACACATTAAAATCCCACTCATTTACAGAGCAAGAGTACATCAAATAATTGACAAATACTTCATTGAAAAATACATTAGAAAAAACATTTTCTCCAAGTTGTTGCCTCAGTTATCACAACCAGGCATCAGTATCTGAGGATATTGAGCTGAAATAATCTGTTAAGTAATTGTCAAGAGTTCAAATTGTTCAATTGTCAACCAATATGACAAAGCTCTTGCCTCAGTTATCGCAGCCATCAACATCTGAAGATATAAGTATGACACTGAAAATAAAATGTGTTGGGACATCTGAACTCACCTGACAATTATGACAGCATACACGTTGTAAAGTATTGGTGACATAGGTTAATCCTCTTGATTTCAAAATAAAAGTCCTACAGGCTTTAAAATAATGCTTATTGCAAAGTGATTCAGATACAAAGAATCCTAAAACTGCCAGTCATTCACCTTTACAACTGTAGCAAAATGTTTTTGCAGCAAGAAACGTGTTCCTATTGGAAAAGTTCAGATGGTACCCTTTCTGTTTCAAAACATTCTCCAACTACTGAACACAATTCATATTTTGCTCCCCATGGATGGTGAAAGGATTTTGCCATAGGTCTGTGAATTATTGAGTGTTTCATCTGTGTCCGTTGCCGGGAGACAACAGGTCGCGTCGGGCCAGGCCGGGCTTCCAGAACTCCCTGAGGGTGGGTACATAGGTGTCGTGTTTGGTCCTATAGTAGCGCTTCATAAACAGCTAGGGGAGACAGAGCACATTAGAAAGACAAGGTAGAAGTACACTTTATTATCCCACAATGGGAAATTTGTTGGTGGCAATTTTAGAAAGACATGCCAAACATGATAGCAGCAGTAGGGTCATGATCAGTAAGGAGGAAACATTTTGAAACAGAACCTTTACTTTTTTTTGGTCTTCAGCAGCAAAATGTTTTGTTACGATGTAACCGACTGAGGGGGGACTAAAGGTGAATCTCGATATCCTAAAGTAGCTTCAACAGGATCAATTCTTACCCTGCCTTTGAAGTTCTTTGTCGCTTCATCCTCTGAATCGCCTATGACGTCATCATTGTCACCGGTTACTGGCGAGGTCAGTATTTCTAGATGGAGACAAGATGGAAAAACATAAGGCTTAAAATAACAAATCTAAGAGTGTTACTAGGTTACCATTGCATTGACAAAACTAATTCATAAACAGTACAATTAGTTCATGCTCACAGAAATTAACAAACATTTATCACCTTTTAGTGGGTGGGGAGATATTACCTGTGCTTCTCATTTGAGGCAGAGGAACAACGGAGGGAGAGCTAACTGAAGGAAGCACACAGTTCCTGAAAAACAGGACAATGAGTAAATGTCCTACATTTCTGTTAGTATTGAACATCTTTTTACAATATAAATCATTATGGCTCTAGTTTTTGTATTAGTACTTGTGGTATTTTACTAGTGTAGTTGCCAGATCTGTTTGTGCTTTAATCAATTCCACAATTGTTTGTCGTCATGCCATGAATGAAATGACAATGAACAACAGCAGAGTTGGCTAAAGAAACCACAGCCAGATCTGGCAACTAGGCTAGCATAAAAAAAGTATTCTTGGCTGTTTAATTAAATCAGCACCCGTCTCTCTCTTACTCTTTGTCAGCTGATGCTGGAAGCTCCACATCTAGGGTCAATGAGCTGTCATTCAACTTCCGTTGCCGGGTCGAAGGAAGCCGACGCACCGTTATCGTCAGCCTCTTGTTCTGTCCCCATGGAGATCTCCCTGCTGTCGGTGTCCCATTACTGCAGGAAGGAGTGGGAGGTTGTGACCTCACAGCTGCAGTGATGTCAGTGGAAGTCAGTCGGGGGATGAGCACTTTGGGTTGGTTAAGCAGACAGGATGTGATGTAAGAGCAGAGGTGCTGGTCTTCCGGAACCTTGAGGCCTGCAATCCCCAACTGAACCAAACAGTCCGTTAGAAGGTCCCTCTCAGTCTCTTCATCTATATCACTCGTCAAATCCTTCTCTTCACTCTCTCCATCTCTAAATAACTCTCCCCCAAGCCCTCTCCTGAGCCCTCTTTTACTCTGTCCATCTCTCGCACTCCTCCTCCTCTTCTTCCCTCTTCTCACAACTATCACCTCCTCGTCCTCTTCAGATTCCACCTCAGTATATTTTGACCTTACCGTTGACTCAGCTTTCTCCTCTACTTCTCTTGAATCCGATTGGATAGTAATGTCTTCCTTGCAAGTTCTTGCCCTGTTATTGGCTGAAGCCATGACTGGCAGGTCTTTGTTGCAAATCCCACCAGTCACAGGCGTGATGGGCGATGACTTGTTTTGTGTCTGTCTGCGATTGGTCAATGGGGTTAAAGACTGAGGGCTTGGGGTGGCAACAAAGGCAGGCTTAGATCCTGATTGTTCGCTTTGCTGAGATCTTCCAGATGGAGGGAGAGATAGGGATGAGAGGATGGAGTCGCCCATACAGGGAGGAAGAGAAGCTGAAAGGAGATAACAGACTGATGAGGTTAGCTGATACGTTAAACACCTAAACCAGGTGTTGTGACATATGGCTGGTGACTCCAACGTAGTCAGCTTGGAACGGCTATGTAGACCCACCTGCCAAATCCAGGTGTCCCAGGCAGATCTGGTGCTGGAGAAGGGTCCTCAGGAGCTGGGGTTGGGAGGCAGCCTTCGCACACTCCTCCAGGACAGGAGGGGCAGCAGTGAGCCAGGACACAGTCTGAGCCAAGTTAGGCACTGGGAGAAGTTGGTTCAGTCTGAGCAGGAACTCCCACAGCAGTTTCTCCAGTTCCTGTTCAAACTGAGGGCCATACTCTGAAGGAAACTCCGCCTGAAGGGAAGACAGGGGGGGGGGGCGCAGTTCCTCATTTGATGGTCTCTCAATAAAAGCTGTTCATTTAAACATTGCATCTGGGAGGAGGCAGTCTCACCATGTAGAACAGTGCTCTCTCTGTGGGGTCTCTCAGGAGGGCTTCCACCAGGCCATGGAAGTTGGTGATTGCGGTCTCAATCTTCACATCCTTCTTCTGCAACATAGGCATACAAAAACACAACTTGCAGCAAACGTACTGTATTTCTCACAAAATGATTGGGAAAAATGTGTTAAAAAGGTGATAAATGCCCATTGATATACCACACTTGTGGTACAGAGAATTGCTGACTTAGAGGTCAGTATTTGACTGTCACTCACTAGTGCAGAGGAAGGTGTGAGGGCACGGATCCTGTCCAGCTGGGGAAAGATAACGGCTGGATCTGGTGGGTCCGGGCCATGGCACACTTCTAAGATCAGCTATAAACAACCAGAGCCGTGAAAATTAGGGACTGAACAGAGAGACAACAGATCATACAGTGGAAGCACATACTGTATACATACAAGGTTGTATTCATTAGGACACACCATAGTAAAAGAAAACGAAATTCAGTCTCTTATTGGACAAGTTGAGATAAACTGAAACATGGTGGGACTGTTTTCTTCCGTTAGGTGCCAAATTACTACAACTCTTTTTCACAACAACTGTCCCAAAAGTCTCACCCACCCGGGCTCTCAGCCCCAGAGCCAGCTTGGCCTGGTGTCTAGATGTGAGCAAACCAGGGACTGTCTCACAGGTTGACGTCACAAATTCCTCCAGCGTCCCATAATGCATCACATCGCGTTCCTTTATCACCTTCCACATGGCAGCAGAGACCAGCCTGAGAGGAGGGGCCAGGAGGCTTAAGGAAGATAAGGGGAGGGAGATGTCTGAGGGGGAAAGAGGGATGAGTGACTGGCTGTTCTTTAGTTCTTTAAGTAATTCCTCGATTACTGAGCAGAACTCCCTATTTTTGTTAAAATGTGTTTGATATGATATCAATGGCTCATTGGAATTACAATTCTACTCAAAAACAACATATTGCTGACAACTTCCTACCACAGTACCCACACAAATATAAATACAAACAATATTGGGCAAAACGATAGGAATGTAAGTAATTTAGTAGTTGTTAGTAACCATTTACTACAAGCCCTTAGCCTAGCTAACGTCAATGGTTGAGGACACCAGAATTTATTGACTGGGTTGTAAAACTGTCTGGCAACTGTCAATGATTTTACACTGACTAGCGGTCTTGTTTTGCGAGAATAACGTTAATTGCTACTGGTAAAAGATGGTTGAGCAAGCTAGCACGGCAACCATTGCCGGGTTTGGATTGTTCTGAACTGGTTAAAGTAATTTAACCCGCCACGGCAGTTAGTTATGCCGTGTCTTTACTGTTAATGGTTGCTAGCTACTGTTACTAGTTCACTTGTGTCAATGCAAAGAGAAAACAGTTAGAAACCAAATATAATCAAAAGGTAATTACCCATTTCAGATAACTTCTTAGTTGCCATATCGTCCAGTCCGAATGTAGGCAAAGTTAGCTCGATTTCTATAGCTGGGATAGTTAACGTTGTATGCTAACAACGTTAGCTAGCTAACAAAGTGCTTATTCAAAGATTGCTGGATATTGTTAACGACGAGGTTACAACAACAGTGATTAACTAGCTATACAAACGGAAAACATGCAACTCTTGAAGTTCTGTATCTATTACACTGACTTTGAAAGTTTGGACATTTTAAGAAGAAAAAACATCTGTGTTCTTCTACAGCTCAACCACCATGTTTTCTCCCGCCTTCTCCAGAGGGCTTTCCTTTCAGGATGTGACGTATTGTGCTGGGTAGATGGCGCCCGCAGTAGCCGCGATCCAAACTACTGGGAACTGCGAAATGAATTGAAGGGGATTTATTGGCTTGGGAAACATATGTTTGCGTTGCCAAAGCAAGTCAAATAGAGAATAAACAAAAGTGAAATAAACAATAACAAATCAACAGTAAACATTACACTCACAAAAGTTCCAAAATAATAAAAGACATTTCAAATGTCATATTAGTGTTGTAATTATGTGCAAATAGTTCAAGTACAAAAGGGAAAATAAATAAACATAGGTTGTATTTACAATGGTGTTTGTTCTTTAACTGTGATTGCACACTGGGGCATTTCACCCAATAGATATGGGAGTTTATCAAAATTTGTTTTCAAATTCTTGGTGGGTCTGTAAAATCTGAGGGAAATATTTGTCTCTAATATGGTCATACATTTGGCAGGAGTTTAGGAAGTGCAGCGCAGTTTCCACCTCATTTTGTGGGCAGTGTGCACATAGCCTGTCTTCTCTTGAGAGCCAGGTCTGCCTTCAGATAACTTCTTAGTTGCCATATCGTCCCGTCCTAATTTAGGTAATGTTAGCAAGATTTCTATACTTAGCTAGGATAGCTAAGCAAGGCTATACTCACTGAGTCTGTAAATAGTCAAAGATTTCCTTAATTTTTGGTCAGTCACAGTGGTCAGGTATTCTGCCACTGTGTACTTAATCTATGCATCACTTGCCACTTTCAACAATGCTTTCTACTGCATCTTGCCTTTGCCGTTCGGCCATCGACTCAAATCTCTAGCCACTTTAATCATTTAAAATTGGATGTAATAAATGTATCACTAGCCACTTTAAACGATGCCACTTTATATAATGTTTACATATTCTACATTACTCATCTCATATGTATATAATGTACTCTATACCATCTACTGCATCTTGCCTATGCCGTTCGGCCATCGCTCATCCATATATTTATATGTACATACTCGTGTTCATTCCTTTACACTTGTGTGTATAAGGTAGTTGTTGTGAAATTGTTAGATTACTTGTTAGATACTACTGCATGGTCAGAACTAGAAGCACAAGCATTTCGCTACACTCAAATTAACATTGCTAACCATGTGTATGTGACAAATAAAATTTGATTTGATGTTTAGGGCCAAATAGCATTCTAGTTTGCTCTGTTTTTTTTGTAAATTCTTTCCAATGTGTCAAGTAATTATCTTTTTTGGCTAGGGAAAGAGATGTAAAATTGTCCTGTTTTGACTAATTTAATAGAGTGGGTTAGGTCTGCTCTATACCAAATTAGCATACCCCCTGAGTCTCTTCCCTGTTTCACACCTGGTAGGTTGGTGGATGGGACTACCAGCTCTCTGTAACCTAGAGGGCAACCAGTGAGTCCGTCTCCTTTATACCATGTTTCTTGTACGATGACAGTGTCTGTTTTTACAATTTCTTTGATGAAGTCTGTTGAGCATCTGATACATACTTCTTAGGTCGCAGGATGTGTCTTGGGCAGGTGTAATAGTGGGGGTTGGGCCTGTTGCTCTGCTCACGGCCTGGGCATATGTCTTTCTGTCATATTGAGGTCCTTGCCGCAGGGGCGGGGGCATGGGGTGGGCAGAAGGGGCATAGGTCTGATATGGGGGGCCTATATAGGGTGTGGCCATTGTTTGCTTGGGGTGGTCTTAGCTGGTTGGGGTGTGGCTGGTGGTGCTTTGGTCTGGCTGTAGTTTCTCTTGGCATGGGTTCTCTCGGTGCAGGTTCGTCTGGAGGGTGTCTTGCAGGACTGGGAGGGTGTCTCGCTGGTCTGGGCGGGGTGTCCGTTGTTCTGTTGCTCCTGTGTGAGGTGCTGGGGCTATGGTTGAGGGTGATGTCCTTCAGGGTCCTGGCAAAAGTTGGGATTGCTGCCTTGTAGAGGTGGACCTGGTCGTGAAGGCTGTTCAATTCCAGGGTGGAGTGGTGGGCCAGGTAGACATTAGGTTTTGACGCACAGTCTCGCAAAATGCTTGCATTCACCCGCTGTATGGTGGCAGGGTGAAAGTATTGTCGTGGTATCAGGGTGGAGACAACCACTTGTGCGTTGGGGAAAGTGGAAGAAGCATTTTCACTCACTCCCTTGAGTGCTGTTGGCACCCTTTCCTGCTGGGCCCTCAGGTCATTTGTGTCCGTGTGAATCATGATGTGGCTGGGGGACCCTAGTCTCTCTTCTGACAACAGCTCCAGGGCATGCCTAGTGTTTGGGCACAAGAGTTTAGCCACTTTGTGTTTGGGAAAAAGTTGATCCTCTTGGATGTATTTGCCATTTGAGTCAATGAAGAGCACAAATGAGGACACAACTTTTGTGTCCTCATTGGATGTGGGGGGGTTGTAGGGAGGGCTATCGGGGGACCTGACAGGAGGGCTGTTAGGAGAGGGTGGGGTCTGTTGGGTTGGTGGGTCCTGTGTTGTCTGTCCCATTGTGGTGTTGAGGTTGTGGTCCGGGTCTGAAGTGGGCTGTTCTGCGAGCTTGTCTGGGGGAGTGTCCTGCTCTCTGTCACTTCTCAGCTTTCTGTCCTCGTCCTTCAGTGCCATGTGTGCCTCTTTAAGTTCTCTCACCTCAGTCCGTAGAGCAGCCAGCTCAGACAGCCGTCCATCTCCACCTTCTGCCCTCCGGGTCAATGTTGGGGGGTGTTGTTACGCTGGTCTGTTTTGTGGGTTTGTTCTGTCTGTATTGTGTGGACCAGCTCTCTGAGCTCCACCATGTCGCTCTCCAGCTCTGTGAATTTATCCCTCTCAATGATGGAGGAGCAGTGCAGTTGTAGGACCTCGGTGTGTTCAGTGCTGATGGGGTGACTATCCTCGTCTGCAGGACAGTTTGAAGAGGTGTGATCAGGCTCACTCAGGATGGGGGGAGTCGTCACAGAGTGAGAGCTTTTCCTGTACCCTGGGCCAATACCCTCTCCCTTTACATTGGGGTAGTTCTTATAGCACTGGGCCATGACAGGAGATGGTCTGTGTGAAAATTGCTTACATTCCCCTCTTTGTAACAGTCAGCAAATAGTGCCTCTGGATTGTCTTTTTGTAGTTATTCCTTGCAGGGTTATTTTTAATATCCATGAGGTACTGTATTGCAATGATCTCTGGACAGGGATACGCCATTGGGGCTTCTAAGGCCTCTGCATTTGGGTGGGGGGCTGTGAAACTCTTCTGCCATTGTTGGGCTCAAGAGTGTTCACACATCTGACTTCACACTGTTCTGTCTGTCTGTCTGTCCTAGCAGCTTGGTAGCTTAGTATACTTATTTACTTAGCTTTATATAACACAATTACCTAGAGATTGTCTTTTACTTTTTGGCTTTAGAAGTAGCTTCAGACGGAATATTACTCATTCAGTTTTGTGTCCGAACGGAAATGTCTGACTTCCAACTTCAGTGCGTTCAAAATACCAGGGAACTCAGAAAGAACTCTTGACTGAATATTTTTTTTTTTTTAAATATTTATTTAACTAGGCAAGTCCGTTAAGAACAAATTCTTATTTCCAATGACGGCCTACACCAGCCAAACCCGGACGACGCAGGGCCAATTGTGCACCGCGCTATGGGACTCCCAATCACGGCCGGTTGTGATACAGCCTGGATTCAAACCAGGGTGTCTGTAGTGACGCCTCTAGCACTGAGATGCAGTGCCTAATACCCTGACTACACCACTGGCGTAGCGTGCACGAGCATTACAAAATACATTTAGAAATCTGTGTTTGTCTGCTTTGCCAAAACAGAAGTCAGTTCTATTTCTGATGCATGCCTCTCCAATCTCCTCATTGGTTATACCCACGTGGGTGACTGAAAGACAGTGTTGTCAATCACAATATAAAGTCAAGAGAAGAAAAAGCCTGGAAGGATGAGAGCTGACTAGAAATGATTCGGTTGACTGTTTTATGTGTGAATTAATTGGCGGAAATTAGCTAGCAAAAGCAAGCTAGCTAAATTGCCATAAATGTTTAATGCTTTTCGACCTGTCCCCAAATTAATATAATTGGTTCAGAGTTTGTTTTGATATTGTATTTTTGACAAAATACAGTTATGCACGATGGTGCACGCGCGCAGCCGGTTTGGGTTCCGTGTTACTGCTGCGCCACTCAGCCATCCAACTCAGGTGTCGTTTTTCAGCCTGACGATCTTTTGACGTCAATATTTTAACTAGTTTTTACGAGTTCCCAGTTGTTTTGAATCCGACATAAGAAACGCCGTTTCGGTCTTTTTCCATGTGCAAAACAACTGGGAACTCAGAAAAATACGAGGTCAAATCATGACGCATGGTGGAGCTCTAGAAAGAGGCCCGAGTTCCCGAGTTGGATAACTGACCGTTCAAATCAATTTTCCCCTGTCGGAGCTCGTTTTTTTCCCGAGTTCAGTTGTTTTGAACACACTGAAGTCGAACACCAGATATTTCCGAGTTCCCAGTTGTTATGAACGCGGTAAAAGTAACATAATCACGCAATCAATGACTCCGTAGATTCGTTTGAGCTAATAGTTTTTCAAACCGTGTGCTACAGAAAAAGAGATCCCACTGATTTCGCTATGGTTCCGGTGTTCACTTCGATTCCAAGTTGGTTTCAAACGCCGACCTTTAGTTGATACCATATTTACGATAACGTTAGGATTTTTGTTCATGGAACGTCATCTGACCTGTACCTCGAAACACTGCAGCACTAAGACTTGATTGATATTATGGAGAGAAAAAAAACGTTTATATGACCGCTGATTTTCATTGGTGATAAACAGGTGTCACTAATCTGCATTGTGTTAATCTCCGAGTAATTAACCGTTTCTCGGCACAGTTTGGTGGAAGCCCCAAAGGCTTCAGAAAGCCACCCTTTTCACATTACTAGTGACGCATGCTCTTCCTTATTATTACCGTAACATCACTGAAAGGGTAGAAAACTACTGAAAGGTAAACGTTTTACAAATGCGAATTAAATGCCATACCACAGTAAATTATATATGGTCAATGTTATCTCTCACGCACGCACACAGAGATAACTTTGCCCTATGCGTCTCTATCTGATTCATCGTCATAGGCCACTCACGGCAAAGTCCATCCAAAAGAAATAGGTGAGTCAGACACGCAGAATTCGAGAGGCCACAGCACTGACACAACAGGAGGAAAAACAAAAAAAGTGGGATATGGAGACAACATCATCACTAATAAAGTAAGTACAGTTACTTCCTCCTAATTTACCACATGTTGGGTTGCAACAGCTCATTCTCAGAGTATTTAAGATTGAAAATATTTCATTGGATTTTCAATTTTCAATATTTTTTGAGATTCTGATTTGGTAAGCAGCTGTTAATACTGTATCACTCACTGTTGGCTACTTGTTTAGGTGTGGGTTGTTGAAGGACCAGGGTAGGGATCATCAACTATAATATACAAAATAAACACAACATGCAACTTTTCCAAATATTTTACAGAGTTAAAGTTCAAATGAGGAAATCAGTCAATTTAAAAATGTATTAGGCCCTAATCTATGGATTTCACATGACTGGGAATACAGATATTCATTTGTTGGTCAAAGATATCTTACAAAAAATGGGCCTCACAATGCGCCTCAAGATCTCGTCACGTTATTTCGGTGTATTCAAATTGCCATTGAGAAAATGCAATTGTGTTCGTTGTCTGTAGTTTGTCTGCCCATGCCTTAACCCCACCTCCATGGGGCACTCTGTTCACAACGTTGACATCAGCAAACCGCTCACCCACATGACGCCATACACGTCTGCGGTTGTGAGACCAGTTGGAAGTACTGCCAAATTCTCTGAAACAACATTGGAGGCTTATGGTAGAGAATTTAACATTTAATTCTCTGGCAACAGCTCTGGTGGACATTCCTGCAGTCAGCATGCCAATTGCATGCTCCCTCAACTTGAGACATCTGTAGCATTGTGTTCTGTGACAAAACTGCACACATTTTAGAGTGGCCTTGCACCTGTGTAATGATCATGCTGTTTAATCAGCTTCTTGATATGCCACACCTGTCAGGTGGATGGATTATCTTGGCAATGGAGAAAAACTCACATGGATGTAAACAAATTTGTGCACAAAATTAGAGAGAAATAAGCTTTTTGTGCATATGGAACATCTCTGGGATCTTTTATTTAAGCTCATGCAACATGGGACCAACGGTTTACATGTTGTGCTTATATTTGTGTTCAGTGCAGATTTAACCGTGGGCCAATTTGTTCTGGTGCAGGTGGTTAAAAAAATTGTAGACTGCAAATTGACCCCAAGAAGCCTAAAGTTATATATTTGACTAAAACATAATCATTTCAAACCTTGATTACATTTGGGAACATTGTCCTTTGTAGGGTGCCGGCTTTCGGTTGGGACGCTAAAATGGGTGCCCTGACTGTCTGTGGTCATTCAAAATCCCATGGCTCTGGTAAGAGTTCACCCTGTTTTAATGGCTAATTTCCCAACCTGGCCAAATTCCATCATGGCCACCTAATCATCCCCCTTATTTTATTTATTTATTTTATTTCACCTTTATTTAACCAGGTAGGCAAGTTGAGAACAAGTTCTCATTTACAACTGTGACCTGGCCAAGATAAAGCAAAGCAGTTCAACACATAGTTACACATTGGAGTAAACAAACACTAATTAATAATACAGTAGGAATAAAAAACAAATCTATATACAATGTGTGCAAATGAGGTAGGATAAGGAACATAAGGCAATAAATAGGCCATGGTGGCAAAGTAACTACAGTATAGCAATTTAACACTGGAATGGTAAATGTGCAGCAGATGAATGTGCAAAGTAAAAATACTGGGGTGCAAAGGAGCAAGATAAATAAATGACTATGGTAGGGGATGAGGTAGTTGGTTGGGCTATGTACAGGTGCAGTGATCTGTGAGCTGCTCTGACAGCTGATGCTTAAAACTAGTGCGGGAGATAAGTGTCTCCAGTTTCAACGATTTTTGTAGTTCGTTCCAGTCATTGGCAGCAGAGAACTGGAAGGAAAGGCGGCCAAAGGAGGTGTTGGCTTTGGGGGTGACCAGTGAGATATACCTGCTGGAGCGAGTGCTATGGGTGGGTGCTGCTATGGTTACCAGCGAGCTGAGGTAAGGCGGGGCTTTACCTAGCTGGGACCTGTAGATGACCTGGAGCCAGTGGGTCTGGCGACAAGTATGTAGCGAGGGCCAGCCGACTAGAGCATACAGGTCGCAGTGGTGGGTGGTATAAGGGGCTTTGGTGACAAAGCGGATGGCACTGTGATAGACTGCATCCAGTTTGCTGAGTAGAGTATTGGAAGCTGTTTTGGTGAACCAGGCGAGGCAGTCATTAGAGAAACCAAGGCTGTTGAGTCTGCCGATAAGGATGTGGTGATTGACAGAGTCGAAAGCCTTGGCCAGGTCAATGAATACGGCTGCACAGTAATGTCTCTTATTCCTAATTGGCATATATCACTCCTCACCTCTCCACCTGATAGCTGATGTGTGTCTGGCACAAAAATGGTTGCTGTGCCTCACTGAGGTTGGTGCTACACATTGATGGTGGATGAGGTGAGTTTCCCCCTACTATGTAAATGGTTTGAATACCTCAGTTGATAGAAAAGTGCTAAATAAATCCAATTAATTATTATTATTTGTATACGATCACATACATTATGTCTCTCTATTGTGCATGGGAATACTTGGGAACAGATTTGCCAATTTTAAAATCACTTTGAGCTTTCTGGTGCTTTTACAGTCTTTAATGGCCAACAATGAAAGAAATAAAAATAATTATATATTGTTTTTTTTTCTTTTTCGGGCTGCCAGTTGGGGAACCCTGGCCAAGGAGGTTGGCAAAAAGGCACGGTGACAACAAACCACTGGAACATTTATATAATTGGGGTCTATAATTGGAGTTGGACTGGTAATTAGAATATTAAACATTGTCTCTACTTATTTCCACACTTTGTCTCACAGACACTGTATGGCGATTAGGCCTGGCTCGTAGTCAGCGTTCCAATTCATCCCAAAGGTGTTCAATGGGGTTGAGGTCAGGGCTCTGTGCAGGCCAGTCAAGTTCTTCCACACCGATCTCAACAAACCATTTCTGTATGGACCATTGTCATGCTGTAACAGGAACGGGCCTTCCCCAAACTGTTGCCACAAAATTGAAAGCACAGAATTGTCTAAAATATAATTGTATGCTGTAGTGTTAAGATTTCCCTTCACTAGAACTAAGGGGCCTAGCCGAACTATGAAAAACAGCCCAAGACCATTATTCCTCCTCCACCAAACTTTACAGTTGGCACTATGCATTGAGGCAGGTAGGGTCCTCCATGCATCCGCAAACCCAGATTCGCCCGTCGGACTGCCAGATGGCGACATGTGATTCATCACTGGAAGAGAATGCGTTTCCACTGCTCCAGAGTACAATGGTGTCGCGCTTTACACCACTCCAGCCAACGCTTGGCATTGTGCATGGTGATCTTAGGCTTGTGTGTAGCTGCTCGGCCATTCTATCACTTTTACTATCTCTCAGTGAAATATTTGTAGACCAAATCAATCTTCCGCAGTGCAAATGTATACATTTGTATCTATGGACTAGGTAGAAGTTGTCCCTAACCACTGATACAGGGTCAGGTTGTACATCCCCTTCATGGTTCAGGTTAGAATTGGTGTGTGTGGTAATCTGATACAAGAAGAGGGCAACTTCAAGCCTTCCCCCGAGATCTGTTTGTGTGACAATGACTGTAGGCGTTGATAAAACCGCATAAACAGATCTGGTACCAGGCTAGGCAAATTCTACATCATGGCCTTGTGAACATCTTCTTACTCCTCTTCCTCCACAGGTCTGTTACCAGGCGGGTGTGGTCATCGGCCCCTGTCCATCAGAAACCGTTCAGGGTGTGTTCCCATGACAGGGGCACCAGGAAGGGCATCACAGCAGGAACCCTGGAGGAGCTGAGAGAGAGGGTGAGAGAGACGGATATGATGAAAATACACAAAGAGAAAAAATAAAGAAAAAAGTTATTATTGTTATTATAAGGCCATGAGTGACCATGTGACCTGACCAGGAAAAGCTCTGGACTGTAGTTGTATAAGGACAGGTTTAGGATCTGAAGCACTTTCCAGAGAATAATGTATTTGTGCCTTAAATACATACTGTGTCTGTATGCCCTCTGAATATATCTACCTTGGTTGCTACCCCAGGTGTGCCAGACCTTGATGCTGTGTTTGTCCAGTCTGGCTGTGGTGCTGGTGTGTGAGGAGGATGGGACAGTGGTGGACTCTGAAGACTTCCTGATGTCTCTGCCAGACGACACTGTCCTCATGGCCCTGGAACCTGGACAGACATGGAAAACCCCTCCGGTAAGAGGATTCCAGGTGAAGCTGGTTGAGAGAATGCCAAAAGTGTGCAAAGCTGTCATCAAGACAAAGTGTGGCTATTTGAAGAATATCAAATATAAAGTATATTTTGATTCGTTTAACACTTTTTTTGGTTACTACATGATTCGTTTAACACTTTTTTGGGTTACTACATGATTCCATATGTGTTATTTCATAGTTTTGGTATTCACTATTATTCTACAAAGTAGAAAATCGTAAGAAAATTAAGAAAAACCCTTGAATGAGTAGGTGTTCTAAAACCTACGTGTTGTGATAATTGCGTTTTGTTCTATAACCTGCTAGTTCATATGCCTTACGACCATGATATATATATATATATATATATATATATTAGGCCAAAGGCCAGGACAATAAGAAAATACAGTGGCAGAATAAATTAAACCACACCTTTGTTTCATCACAAAACCGGGAGAGCACTCTCTGTTTGGTGAAGTCCACAAAGCATATTGCATGTAACAAACAGTTAGGTGACCTACAGAATGGTCAAGCAAGTTAATGTTTCCGACATTTTCGCACTGCTAAATAACTATTGATTTAGAACCACGGAGAGTTACCACAATTCCAGCACCATTTCAATTTCAACATCATCAAATCATGCTTAGTCTAATACAGTGACAGCTAAAATATACCAAAAACAATTTTAGTCCAATCAATGTAAGCTAAATATGATGTGGCTATCCGTGGTTCTGATGTGTGTGTGTATCTATCTGTTTGTGCAAATAGAAAAAACATGTTGACTCACCCTACTTTTTGAGAAACGCCAATGCCATCCTCTTCACTTTCATGTTGACGAAATGGTCTATGTCATACAGTACATGCTTTTATTTTTTGTTGTCCTAAGCTACCTGGCTAAAATGCTTGCTGGCTAACCTAACTTCCTTTCATGGGCAATGTTAGCTATTTAACGTTAGCCTTCTACATCTAGCTACATATTGAATTTACATCCTCTCAGGCCAGGGGCCCAATGTATATATTTATGGTTGGATCAGAATTGCCGTTATAATCATTGCCCAGTATGGAGAATTAAGTAAAACCACAAGTCCAAATCCCTGTCTCCATCCATGGCTAATTTAGGAAAGGGACAATTTTAGCTAGCTACCTAGCCACTGGAGGACAACAACACGAGATACAACAATTAAAGTTGTTTTTGTCAGTGACGTATTGCTCTCGATGTGATTGGAGTGAAGCCAAATCCAAACTGGCCTCCCTTTACATGTTTTTTTTGGTGTGCCAGGACCATTCACAGTTGAGTTCACTCGGTTTAGCTCAACGCTGATTGCCTATTATTTTATACTTTTTTATCAAGGGAGGCCAAACGCTAGCTGGCATCCCTTGCATTCAATGCTACGGGCGGCAACAGTCTTATACTCTTTTTGACCAGACAGCATCAGATAGATGGCCTACACATACAGAGACAGAGGGGTGCTGTGAGCTCTAAACCAACAATGTCATCGTCTCTCCTGGTGTAACCTGATCCTAGATCTGTACCTAGGGGAAACTTCACCCTGGAGCGTCTCCCTCTCACACCATATCCTATGCTAAACCTACAGGGTACAACGCTCTCTAAAGCCCAAGACCCCAACCAGCCGCGGACAGGAAAGGATATAGCCTGCGTGACCTTTGACCTGTACCGGCAGAACCCCAAGGATGTGTTTGGCTCCCTGAACGTGAAGGGCACTTTCTCAGGCCGGTACTCTATCAGCGCCGACTTCAAATGTCTGGGGCCCAAGAAAGTCCTCCGGTGAGTAGAGTAGAGTGGAACGAGATGGGAGGTCTTGTCCCTGGTGGAATGTCTGTAACAATGGTAATGTGTAATACTCTCTTTCCCCCTTCTCTCTCTCTTTCAGAGAGGCCCTCCGCGTGGCCTCCACCCTCCTCCAGGCGGCAGGTCACATGTTGATCACCTCAGCTAATCTGATCAAGCGGATCATCGAGGGAGCAGAGTTCTGGCAGCCCCAGAGGGCGGAGGTTGCAGAGTACTGGAACCGAGACAGTTGAGGCTGTAATTAAGGTTTTTGAGGCTAGATTTGAGTCTATGTACAGGTCCAATCTTAATACGAGCTCAAGTTAAGACATGGCCCTATAAAGTATTGCTCTAGGATCAATGAAGAAGAGATCCAATGTTTATTAAAGCTGAAAACAACAACCACACTTGTAGTAATACCAATTGCTGCAGCGCAACATTCCTATTTTTTATGTCTGTTGAATTTTAAATACTGGACCATGTGTATGATTGCGTTATGCAAGGTTGTGATGAAGCTATGTGCTGAAAGATGATTACATCCTATTTTACAACACACCAATTTGAGTATCTATTTCTATAAATCTTGGGAATATCCCACTAAAGAGCACACAAGTAAGGAATTGAATGAAAAAAGGAGTAGGCATACATTTTTTACTTTCTTTGTAGTTTCTAATCACTGTCTCATCTTGTGTTCAATAAATGCTTTCAGTTGTTACATTCAGACTGTCACCTGTCAACAAGGTAAATGTTCACAATCCAAAATATAAAAGAAAGAAACCCAGTTGCAGAACAAGGAGAACAGTTATTTTTATTCACAAAAGGGAAGAAACCTGTTCACCACACGAAGAACCAGATACAACTCAACATACTAGCTCTGAGATTTTGATACTGCAGGCTATAGCAGAGTTAGTGAAATCAAAATTAATGATCTACTTTCTTACTACCGATAAGGCCATGCTATGTCCCAATCTCTGTTCTCCTAAAGTGTGCACTTGTTCACTTCCCTTAATGGACTCCCCCTAGCCCATGCCTACATCAATCCAATGATTTTAACTTTATGGGGAGAAATGAACGCGCAAGTGCACACTTCAGGAGGAAGGAGAGATTATTGGGACGCACCCAAGGACATAGGTTGTCGCAGGTCTGGTAGTTTCCCCAATTCTTTACACCCTGAACATATCAAACGAGGAACATCAATGCAATGTCAGACACTTCCCAGCACAAACCTGTGATGGAGCTTGAAACATGAATTGACATTTGAATGAATAACTGAACAGGAAGTGCCAGTTTCAATAGTGCTACAACTAAAGTAGACTAGAACTTCATCATAAACCTAATCAACAACTTGTAACATACAAACAGAATGCTGCCTCATTCGTGACAATTCCTAATATGTAGCCTCCCTTTTCAGCACCTTCCAGTCCTCTCCAGCATTACAGCAGGGGTGTGACTCAATACTCATAGCTTCCTTTTCAATCATCACCACACCCAGGTGAAGGTTTCAGATTTAAAGTTTCAACAAATAACATTTAACCTGTTAGGCCATGCTGGATCAGTGCTCCTAGACGTGAGAGCACAAGGAGAAGAAGCCTTTTTATACTATTGAGTACCCCAAGTCTGTCCCAGTGGTCACTTCAGCTTCACAGGTCTCAAAATCCCAGCTCCATCCTCCTCCCTACCAGCCTCCCCATTAGCACTATGAGTCACGGTACGCAAAGACAGCACGGAGGAGGATCCTGATGGACCCGTTTCCTCAGTCATCAACCAGTCCCTCTGCCGTTGCCTCTTCTCCCTAATCTGCGCCAGGACCTTCCGGTGATCCTCGCCACTCATCCAGCGTTCCATGCCTTGCTTGACGTAGTAGCGGGTGTCTCCGAACCACTGGGTGAGAGCCTTCCGTGAGAGGCCTGTCTGCTCCTGCAGTTGCGTGTAGTCCCCTTTGGTGGGCCACTGGCAGGTGAGGAAGAAGTGTCTCAGGAGCTCCAGCTGGGCTATGGTCTTGTTCTTCGGCCACGGGCCCATTTTGATAACTTGTTCTTCTCCGTTGTCATCTATGAATTTGGTGATCCCCACCTTTTTCCGCTCCTCCTTCAGTTCCTTCTTGACGTTCTTTTTCCATCTCTTAACTCCAGCTCTGACCGTTTTCTCTTGGTCTGCAGCTCCCGTCTTCTTCTTCTGTACTTCTGCTGGTTCTTTCTCTTTTTCCTTCACCTCCAAGTTTGACTTAATCTGGGGGGTGGTGTTAGCGGGGTTGCCATGGACATGGTTACCATTACGGCTCCTGCTTAGGAAGTCGACACCATCTACTTGACAGACCCTTTTCTTCTTCGGAGATGGTCTGACCCTGCTATCAGTTGGCGGCGGTGGTTGTGTCAGACGCTGAATAAGCTGTGTCTGTGACGACAGGAGGTCGTTGGGCTGTGACTGGCCGTTCTCTTCAGACTCTGGGTCGGCCTTGACGCGGTGGTGGAGCAAGAAACGCCGGTTGCAGAACCACTTGCGGATGTACTTCATGTGGAGCCTGGTGAGGGCCTGCAGACGCTGGAGCTCCTCCTTCGAAGGATTTGTGTTACAGCCGAAGCTCCGCCACAACTCTGAGTGAAAATCCTGACAGTGCCTCTGGGGTTTAACGTTTTCGTGGGCTTTGTCGGGGGCTTCTAGGTTTTGCCCTGTGGTTGTGGGGGGCGCCACTAAGCACAGAGGGAGTGGAGAAGAAGGGTGTTGCAGATTGGAGTTATTGGGTGCAACAACAGGGTTGAGTTTACAGCGTTTTTTAGGAACGGGTGAGGAGGACTCGAAGGACAGGCTGCTAAGCTGAGTAGAGGTGGAGATGTTTCTCCCGTCATCCTCCTTACTGAGAGGAGGCAATACCTTCTCCTCTTTCTCTTTTTTGTCCTTCTCTTTCGTCTGGTTTGGTCCGCACATCTTGCACCGTGCCATACAGATCTCTTCTGCATCCCAGCTGATCCCATAGCGGAGCCGCTGGACCATGAACCACACTCTGACCTAAGATAAGGATAAGATTGGTTGTTTTCACAAGAAATGTGCTGCTGACCCCTAATGACTACAGGAAGGGGCTACAAATGGAAAGAAGTTGAGCAAGGACCATGTGTTGGTAGTTTGCTCAAGCTATGTGGAAGTCAACTAGAAGTGGACAACCATGTATCAGGGCAAGAGGACTGGGGACTGTACAGGGGACTATACCTGGTCCAGATGCAGAGAGCAGCTCTGGGCGAGCGACGCCGTCTCCCCCAGGGTCGGGTAGGGGAACACGTTGAAGGCTTCGATGAGATAAGCCACGCCGTCCAGTTCCTGGGTCTGGTCTGAGCATGCCCACAGGAGCTTCAGGTGCTCGGAGACCAGAGGCAGACACACCACGTGGTTCTGGTTGAGGCCGAAGGGAGCCGGAGCCAGATTGTAGGGGGACGATGTGCCTGCCCTCCCCTGACTTTTGGGGGATATTATCCCTGTGCCCCCCTTGCTGCTGTCAGCGGGGCCTACGGGAGGGAAGGGAGTTGGGTCAGGGATGGAGGCTGGGTACCATGGTTGTGGTATTGGGGTAGCTGATGTTCGGGCTGGAGCTAACTCACTCTTCTCTGTGAGCTTAGCAACAGCAGCTGGATCTCGATGCTTGTCCAGCTCTCCTGTCCGCTTTGTTCTGGTCATCACAGCACTCTTATGGACGTTTTTTGTATATTATTTTCATAATGTAACAACAAAGTTGGCTAGCTAGTTTGCTACTATAGTTAGAACTGCTTTGGACAAATTAGCTAGCTACACCTCCATCCAGGTGTTGTTGTCATTGTGTGTATACGCATTCCGTGCATGTGTGCGTGTCATGCGTCTGCGCGCTAACCATGCAATGCAATGTAAGCTACAGTACTTGCTACTGTTAACCAATAATGCTAGCTTGCTAACTATTTGCTAGCTACTGTAGCTAACTGGGATTCATAGTTAGCTAACTAGCGCTACTTATCACTGTTATCATCCCAACAACAAATATTTAGCTAACAGTACTTGCCATTAGATACCATTAAACGAACTCGCAGTATAGCTAGCTACCTTTAAGCGTCAACCCTAGCTACATGCCACCGATTCAGATTTTTGATTACAGGATGGATGGATTCAGGTTTACATGTAAACTCCCACTTTGTCTCCCCCTGTTGGCTGTGTTGTACATCTAACATGAGTTTCATTAAGTATTTGGTTTTAAATGTAATTAAATATCAAAAGTAAATGTAATTAAGTATAAATCATCCAACATTTCTTATATTAGGCAAACCAGACGGCACGATTTCCTTGTTATTTTAATTGATGGCTAGCCAGGGGCACACTCCAACACCCAGACATAATTTACAAACGAAGCACTTGTGTTTAGTGAGTCTGCCAGAGGCAGTACGGATGACCAGGGATGTTCTCTTGACAAGTGCTTGGATTGGAGCATTTTCTTGTCCTGCTAAGCATATGAAATGTAACGAGTATTTTTGGGTGTCAGTGAACATTTATGGAGTAAAAAGGAATGTTGTGGAATAAAAGTAAAAGTTGTCAAAAATATAAATAGTAAAGTACAGAGACTTAAAAAAACGATTTAAACAATAACCCTTACCTAACTCTAAACTTTAACCATTTAAAATGTCAACTTCAGGGTAGGTACGTCTCAAGGACTCAGGATGGCACTGACCGATTCCACAGCCACAAAGTCAAAATTTGCTTCAAAAAGTTATAAAAAATGTGTGTTATACATAAGGTTATCAGTGTGGTTAGGATTAGGTTTAAAATACAATTTTAAGATGATAAACTATAAAATGGGCGGGGTTTAGACATAATATTGGCTGTATTTAAGAGGGTCAAAACGACTGCGGGCGACTGCTGACTGACTGATCTACAAAGCACCTTTCATCAAAACGACTGTTATTTGTAGATCAGTCAGTCACAATTTACCCATGACGCATTGCGGGTTTGATCCTCTCGAATAAGGCCTATGCCTGTTGCTGTGTTAATGATACATTGAGCTGAAGATTCGAATCACGTTCTTTACCACTACTTTATGCACATTTTGGTGGTCACCCAACCTCGAGTCCCTTCACATTTCCCACTGTCCATCGTGAATGATAATTCTTTAAGTTTTCACTTCGGGCCCTCAAAAGGCTAGGGCCTTTGACTGCAAATGCTGGTATGGATGTGGGTACTCAGACCCGCAAGCCACTGAGGGCCCTCATGATGACTTCAGATTTTTTTGTGGTCCCCACGCCTATCCAAGTTGGCATCCCTGATTTAGCTCTTCTTGTGGCGCTGTTGAGTTTTGGCCACATAAGAGAAAAATGTGACCATGTGCACAATCATCCTAAAACCTCCTAAGAAATTTGGTGGTGTTTTTGGTCTTCCAGTAACGTTATACTATGCTATTATTATATTTGATTATGTTAGGTAGAATACTATCATTATGTGATCTTGCAGCCATTGATTTGGCTTTGAGCTAACTTTATTAAACAGGCACCATTCGCCAGAGTAACATGTTCTCAGGAGGTGACCCAGCCATTGCCAGGCAGTACGGAGCACAGCAGTGGGGATGCCCATGTGGAGAGGTCTTTCAGTTTCAACAGCAGTCTTACCACCACCAAAATCGAATGAGTGAGTCTCACCAGGGTCCCAGTTGCAAGTGTGCGAGGGTTATCGGTATGCTGTATATAAAGGCATTCTGTGAGCTTGTCTAGGCAATATCTTAAATGTATTGAATTCAGTTTGGATCCCGGCTATTGTGCTGCCATGCTATGTTGTCTTAGGTCTCTCTTTATGTAGTGTTGTGGTGTCTCTCTTGTCATGATGTGTGTTTTGTCCTATATTTCTATTTCATTTTTAATCCCAGCCCCCCGTCCCCGCAGGATACCTTTTGGCTTGTGGTAGGTCATCATTGTAAATTAGAATTTGTTCTTAACTGACTTGCCTAGTTAAATAAAGGTTAAACAAAATCTAAATATTGTGTCTTACACTGGCTAGATTTCGGTTAACATGCAAGGCAGGACTGTCTCCCCCTGCTGGTTAATTATCCACCTATCACAATTTTGTCCCATTGAACTTTTATCTTTTCATGTCCCTTAATCACGTTTCATTGACCTTATCATTGTACAATAAAGCATGTAAATATTCAGTTGATTGAATGTAAATGCTGATGTTTCTGTCCAGATATTTTGAAATGGTTAATTTACAAACAGGTCTGAGGAATACATTGCTATACTATGCTATATTATGTGGATATTTCTGTCATGTTAAGATTTACTCTTAATATGAACAATAAACAATGCTCTCTGAGTCAAGATCACTTTCTGAATCAAAATACAACGACTTAAAAAAAACATAAGCCTACGCAGCATTAACCAATTAAACAGTTGTGTAGCAATGAGGTTTGTGCAGTAGGCTATAGGCCCAATACATTATCACTGCATATTGGCAATGCTTGAATTGCCCTGCTAATGTTGTTCTTCTCAGACCATTTTGAAATTATATTTAAACATGTTAGGTGTATGATCACACTGGTAGTTAATCATTTGTTGTATTACTTGTGAGGCACAGCTGAGTGAGCATAATAATTACATAAATATTTTTTTTTACTGGACTGATGGCCTGCATCTGATGGTCAGTCTGAGGGGAGAGAGGGAACAGCGGTGAGGCTGCCTCTCACCCGACTCATCGTCCCTCCGCTCTACCTTCCCTCCACTGAGGAAAGGGGACCGTTTTCCAGCTGATGTCAAAACGTATTTCTGACTCATGCACAAATTAATGTTGTTATCTCTATGACCAGAGAAAGTGAAATAGTGAAATCCTCCATATTAGAAGAGACAAGCCGCTAATAATAACAAACGCAAGTTTAGCGGGAACACTTTGCCATCTATACTCCTTTATTGCAGCTGCAGTGATGGTTGTAGCTTGATTGGAAGTAGAGAGAAGATGCTTAACGTGGCTTAACGTGTTGACAGTGCTGAATAACAACTTAAACATGAACTTGCTCATAAAAACATCAGCTCTTTGCTGTACTCGTTGAGTCTCTCTGTAGTCATAGTTTTAAAATCTCACAGTATACATTTTTGCTGTGCATTCCAGGCTTATTTTTTTGTCTCTGGCTCGAGGAAACTGTGCAGATAGGTGATCTGAGCTAAGGTGTTGTAGGCCTATAGGTGCACTTGATTTGCTCTCTGGGCCCTACTTTATATCAAAGGAGTGCCTTTGATTTGACAGCTTGCACATCTTGCGCTGTTCGGCGCGAGACGACCGTTAGACCCGATGGCGTGTTTCTGTGCTTTACTGTGTTTTATTTTACCTAAATGTTTGGTGATCGACTAGGAATGCCTTGGAGATGGACCGGTCGATAGTGACCATTTGTCTAAAACAAACGGTGAAACAAATAATATGGAATGCTCTTTATTGGTCAAAACCAGGGGCGCAACTTTCACTGGGGGGACATGTCATTCTGTCATTGCATTTCTGTCCCCCCCCAGTTTCATAATTGGAATGTGATACAAAACGAGGCAAAACGAGGCTTTAGGACATTGCGGACGACTCCGAGCGGTCGGGTAGGCTGTTTGGAGTGTTTATCCGACTGGTCAGAACTGACAAGACTGAAACAACAACAAATGTGGCTTAAAAACGGCATGACACGTTTGACTAATACCAAAAGATATTAAAAGGAATCATCCTGGAAAACACTATGAAGTAAAGTAAATATACAGACTTACTGAAAACTAGTCAGTTACACACCTTAAAATAATAATGCATAGACAACATTCTAGCAAAGTAACTGAATACCCAGTAAAGTAATAATGTGAATACTGATTGCATGGAGATTCTATCTAGTCTAATTAACAAAAGTGAGAAATGAACAGTAAGTCGAGGTAACACTTAAAGCTGTCTTGTCTTCCTTACCTCTTTAGCCTACCTTCAAAACTTACTCTAGCGAATTCAGGAGGGAGTCCTGACAAGAACTCAAACCATGTCCAGCGACTGTCAAGCCAACACCGTAACCATTATTAAGCTAAGAGGTCCGAACTTCTTGACGAGGTCGCTAGGTGTTGTGTTAAGGTCACTACAATACTTTGAATTAGGGTTGCAAAATCCCGGTTACTTTCCCCAAATTCTCCAGAAATCCTGGTTGGAGGTTTGCTGGATTTCCTGCTTTTTCTGCCACATTCCACTCAGGACTTCTGGAAAACCTTGGAATTTGGGGAAAGTTACAGGAATTCTGCAATCCTACCTTTTGTATTCCACAACAGTTTCCCCTCAACATGCTGTGTGTAATTTGACTGACCGAGTTGCTGCAGTAGCTGTACAGTACACGAAACACCCGTTTGTCAGTATTTTCATTCAGTATCTATTTCCTCCTCGCTTTGATATTTGGTCCGCATGAGAATAGCAGAAAAACTTGCTATGGGGAAAGCAACTGGAATACTACATAATCTAAATGTTTGCAAATCATTAAGTACAATATTTTGAAAAGGATAAAATAATCTGAAATATTTTAAATCCGCTGTATTTGTCATTATTATGAACATCTGAATCTCTTCACTGTATGTAGCCTGTCCACTTGACTCAGAATCGGTTAACCATCTAAAATAATAAAAGCAGATGTTTTTAACGCTTGCAATCTTGATATAGTACATACTTGTGAAATACTGTATATTAATTTATGGCATATGGTTTTCAAACAGCATGGCAGTGAGATGTCTTGAAAAACAGGGATGTGCATAGAAGTGTTAGGAAAATGGGGGATTGAGAGGTAAAGAGAGAGAGAGAGAGAGATCATGTGAAATGATAGGACGTGGTAGATAATATTGGACATAGAGAGAAGCCTGTACTCACGGCCCCCAGAGCTGAATGGGAATGATTGACCAAGATGACAAAAGAAAAACCTGGAAATACGTCCTGAAGTGCACTCAGCTCACTTATTACCAAGAAATGTACATTTATGGCAGTTTAGAATAAGTCAAATATGTTTCAAGTTGAATTATAGACTGGGTGGTTCGATCCCTGAATGCTGATTGGTATGACAAAATATGTATTTTTACTGCTCTAATTATGTTGATAACCAGTTTATAATAACAATAAGGCACCTCGGGGGTTTGTGGTATATGGTCAATATACCATGGCTAAGGGCTGTATACAGGCACTCCACGTTGCGTCGTGCAGAGGAACAGCCCTTGACCATAGTATATTGGCCATATACCACACCCCCTCATGCCGTTTGCTTAAATAAGACTCTTAGATAAGGGATTGTTTAATAGTATTATCTAAAAAGGTTTTGGCAACCAAACATTTATCCTAGGTTTAAGTTTCTCAAATGACTGATTCTTACTATCAACGGTATGGTGTGTGTATGTGTGTACAGTATGTGTAATAGCATCCATGTGACAGGGAGGGCAGGCAGCATACAAAACACACCTCCACCTCCCTCTGACCCTGGTAGGCCCCAGAACCTGCCTGGGCCTCCCCTAGTTATCGTTCCCAAAGACGGTGTTGAGCTGCTGGGTGACCCTGATGAAGGTGGTCCTGCGGCTGAGCTCCTTGAGCTTCCCTGCACCCACGTAGGTGCAGGTGGAGCGTACCCCTCCCAGGACATCCCGTATGGTCACGTCCACGGGACCCTTGTAGATTACCTCTACCGTCTTCCCTTCAGATGCCCTGGGGGAAGAAGAGGGAACGGTTTCGTGATCTCTTAAGCTTCCCCAGATTAGAGTCCTGTCAAGGGGGTGTACTTGTACATCAAGCTGCCTCATGCTACAGAAACAGGAGATAGGTTCCTGGCATGCCCCTATGGGCTGTTCTGACTCAGACAAGGCTTAATTGTCCAATACTGACTTACTACTTATTCTTTCCCTAAAGTGTGTTAGTCTTGTTCTTTCCCTAAAGTGTGCTACAAAGTTTAAAACTGCTAATTTCCTGCTTTGCGGCCAGTAACATCTCTGACCTGTACTCGGCCACACCCCCGGCGTGTCTCTTCATGGCCGTGTCGGAGCTCATGCCGTAGAACAGCTTGTACTTCTTCCCGTTCTTCTCGATGACCTCGCCCCCGCTCTCTGAGTGGCCGGCCAGCATCCCGCCCAGCATCACAAAGTCCGCCCCGGCACCTGTGAGTCACACACAACCACAGCACACAGCCAATCAAAATGCAGAGCAAATCCAGCCGGGGTCAGACACATAGTACTCTGTTGTAGAGTCTCTGTACATGGTTGAAGGCTGATTAATGTAGGTACTGTATGCTCTGTGAGCTGAAAAATCTAATTTGACCGTTACAAAACTCACCAAAAGCCTTGGAAACGTCACCAGGGCAAGTGCATCCACCATCCTTTATGAGAGAAAAAGAAAAGGGAATAATAAGATACTACGCATCTTCAGGCAAAGTCTCTGTCTACGCAACAACCTTTGTATGTACAGGGACAGTGACACACTTTAATTGTAATGTTTTAAACACTTGTACATTAATGTGGATGATACAATGACTACGGATAGTCCTGAATGAATTGTGAATAATGATGAGTGAGTGAGCATCCACATTAATGTAGAAGTGTTTAGAAACATATTCTATTCTTATTTACAATAAAAGTGACTCCAAAATGTCACAATACATTATTTACCATTAATTTGTATTGGGCACAAAATAATCGAAAACAAACAAAACAAACAGCAAATGCATCCAACAAGTTTGTAGAGTCACAAGCTCGATGTAATCATTGTCTGCTTGGAATATGAGACCAAATACTAAACCTTTGACTACACTATAAGTGAAATTGTCCCAATACTTTTGGTCCCCTAAAATGGGGGGACTATGTACAACAAAAATGCTGTAATTTCTACACGGTTCACCAGATATGGATGGGAATACCCTCAAATTAAAGCTGACAGTCTGCACTTTAACCTCATAGTCATTGTATAATTTTGAATCCAAAGTGCTGGAGTACAAAGCCAAAACAACACAAACAACGTGTCACTGTCCCAATACTTTTGGAGCTCACTGTGTATGTACAGTTTATTCAGAAAGTATTCAGACCCCTTAAGCTTTTCCACATTTGGTTACATTACAGCTTTATTCTAAAATGGATTTAAAAAAAATCCTCATCGATCTACACACAATAAATACCCCATAAGAAAAAACAGGTTTTTTTATATATTTTTTTAGAAATGTATGTATAACAAAAAAAACTGAAATAACACCTTTATATAAGTATTCAGACCCTTTACTCAGTACTTTGTTGAAGCACCTTAGGCAGCGGTTACAGCCTCGAGTCTTCTTGGATATGATGCTACAAGTTTGGCACACCTGTATTTAGGAAGTTTCTCCCATTCTTCTCTACAGATTCTCTCAAGCTCTGTCAGGTTGGATGGGGAGCATTGCTGCACAGCTATTTTCAGGTCTCTCCAGAGATGTTAGATCGGGTTCAAGTCCGGGCTCTGGCTGGGCCACTCAAGGACATTCAGAGACTTGTCCCGAAGACACTCCTGCGTTGACAACAACCCTAAGCACACAGCCAAGACCTGTTGGAAGGTGAACCTTCGCCCCAGTCTGAGGTCCTGAGCGCTCTGGAGCAGGTTTTCATCAAGGATCTCTCTGTACTTTGCTCCGTTCATCTTTCCCTCGATCCTGACTAGTCTCTCAGTCCCTGCCGCTGAAAAACATCCCCACAACATGATTCTGCCACCACCATGCTTCACCGTAGGGTTGGTACCAGGTTTCCTCAAAACGTGGCGCTTGGCATTCAGGCCAATGAGTTCAATCTTGGTTTCATCAGACCAGAGAATTCTGTTTCTCAAAGTCAGAGTCCTTTAGGTGCTTTTTTGGCATGTGCCTTTTACTGAGAAGTGGCTTCCATCTGGCCACTCTACCATAAAGGCCTGATTGGTGGAGTGCTGCAGAGATGGTTGTCCTTCTGGAAGGTTCTCCCATCTCCACAGAGGAACTCTGGAGCTCTGTCAGAGTGACCATCGGGTTCTTGGTCACCTCCCTGACCAAGGTCCTTCTCCCCAGATTGCTCAGCTCTAGGAAGAGTCTTGGTGGTTCCAAACTTCTTCCATTTAAGAATGATGGAGGCCACTGTGTTCTTGGGGATCTTCAATTCTGCAGACATTTTTTGGTACCCTTCCCCAGATCTGTGCCTCGACACAATCCTGTCTCGAACCTCTATGGACAACTCCTTCGACCTCATGGCTTGGTTTTTGCTCTGACATGCACTGTCAACTGTGGGACCTTATATAGACAGGTGTATGCCTTTCCAAATCATGTCCAATCAACTGAATTTACCCCAGGTGGACTCCAATGAAGTTGTAGAAACATCTCAAATATTATCAAAGGAAACAGGATGCACCTAAACTCAATTTCGAGTCTCATAGCAAAGGGTTCTGAATACTTACATGAATAAGGTATTTTTGTTTTAGATTTTTTATAAATTAGCAAAAATGTCTAAAAACCTGTTTTCGCTTTGTCATTATGGGGTATTGTGTGTAGATTGATGAGATTATATATATTTTTTTATTCTATTTTATAATAAGGCTGTAATGTAACAAAATGTGGAAAAAGTGAAGGGGTCTGAATACTTTCCAAATGCACTGTATGTGTGTATAATGAAGTTCAGGGTGTATAAACGTTTTATAAAGACTGTTGAGCCAAAAGGGTGTGAATGTTTAACTATAGGTGTATAATAATAATGGAGGCTTACAGAGATGATGTGTCCGCCCAGGCCGTGGGCAGCATCTGCACACTCTATCACAGCGCTCAGCTGGGGATAACCCACCCCTGTTTTCTTACGGGTGGTGCACACAGAGCCTACAGACAGACAGACAGACAGACAGACATACAGACAGAAAGTTAGGCGTTTATCAGTATGATAACACTAAGGCCTCAATACAATACGACGATCCAGCAAAACAGCAGTGTGACAGTCCCCAGTTTAGGACGTCACCTGGTCCGATGCCCACTTTGATGATGTCAGCGCCAGCGAGGATCAGCTCCTCCACCATCTCCCCAGTAACCACATTCCCCGCCTGTGGCAAAGACAACACAATCACTTTCAGTGTCTTAAAATGGTGCACTTCTATATAGTGCACTACTTTTGACTAGTCCTATATGGCCTCAATTGACACCCTGAGTGCACTACTTTGACAAGAGCCCTCGGGAATAGTGTGATTTGAGACGTATCAACTATCATCAATATCATCACTATAAAAACATGCCAAAAGGCCTAATCAGAGTTCGTCCAATAGAAAAGACAGCGTAGAGGAGTCACTGACCATGATGGTGTGTGTCGGGTACTTCTGACGCACGTCTTTAACAAAGTGGACAAAGTGCTCAGAGTAGCCATTGGCCACATCCACACAGATGTACTGGAGCTGAGGCACAGCGGCTATGATCTCACCCAGCCTGTCAAAGTCCCCTTCACTTGTCCCTGTGCTGACTGCCACACTCTAAGAGAGAGGGAGGGAGCAAGAGAGGCAGAGAGCGAGAGAAAGAGACAGATAGAGAGACCAAATGAACACATCATTAAAAAACAAGAGGAGTATTGTCATACAGTTATTACAAGGAGTCATACATTGGATTACAACTGACATTGTTTCAACGTAGCGGTACACATTCTGGATTCTTTGTTGCAAACTCCTTCCAGTCATCTACTGAATAGTGTTTGTGAATGGCAGTGAAGAGGGTGAACTGTGGGCGAGAAAGAGAAAAGAACACTTACTTTAAAAACACCTTTAAAGTTATAAAACCTATGTGTACAGAGACTTCGGAAAGTATTCAGACCCCTTGACTTTTTCCACATTTTGTTACGTTTACAGCCTTACTCTAAAATGGATGAAATAAATAAGTATTCAGAGCCTTTGCTATAAAACTCGAAATTGAGCTCAGGTGCATCCTGTTTCCATTGATCATACTTGAGATGTTTCTACAACTTGACTGGAGTCCACCTGTGGTAAATTCAATTGATTGGGCATGATTTGTAAAGGCACACACCTGTCTATACAAGGTCCCACAATGTCAGAGCAAAAAACCAAGCCATGTGGTCGAGGGAATTGTCTGTAGAACTCCGAGACAGGATTGTGTCGAGGCACAGATCTGGGGAAGGGTACCGCCCGGCCAAACAGCAGTCGGGGGAAAAGGACCTTGGTCAGGGAGGTGACCAAGAACCCGATGGTCACTCTGACAGAGCTCTAGAGTTCCTCTGTGGAGATGGGAGAACCTTCCAGAAGGACAACCATCTCTGCAGCACTCCACCAATCAGGCCTTTATGGTAGAGTGGCCAGGCAGAAGCCACTCCTCAGTAAAAGGCACATACATGACAGCCCACGCCAAAAGACACCTAAAGACTCTCAGACTATGAGAAACAAGATTATCTGGCCTGATGAAACCAAGATTGAACTCTTTGGCCTGAATGCCAAGCGTCACGTCTGGAGGAAACCTGGCAGCATCCCTATGGTGAAGCATGGTGGTGGCAGCATCATGCTGCGGGGATGTTTTTCAGCGGCAGGGACTGGGAGACTAGTCAGGATCGAGGCAAATATGAACTAAGCAAAGTACAGAGAGATCCTTGATGAAAACCTGCCGCAGAGTGCTCAAGACCTCAGACTGGGGTGAAGGTTCACCTTCCAACAGGACAACGACCCTAAGCACACAGCTAAGACAATGCAGGAGTGGCTTCGGGACAAGTCTCTGAATGTCCTTGAGTGGCCCAGCCAGAGCCCAGACTTGAACCCGATTGAACAACTCTGGAGAGACCTGAAAATAGCTGTGCAGCGACGCTCCCTATCCAAGCTGACAGAGCTTGAGAGGATCTGCAGAGAAGAATGGGAGAAACTCCCCAAATACAGGTGTTCCAAGCTTGCAGCATCATACCCAAGAAGACTCAATGGTGTAATTGCTGCCAAAGGTGCTTCAACAAAGTACTGAGTAAAGGGTCTGAATACTTATGTAAATGTGATATTTCAGTTTTTTATTTTCAATTAATTAGTTAACATTTCTAAAAACCTGTTTTTGCTTTGTTATTACGGGGTATTGTGTGTGGATTGATGAGGGGGATTTTTTTTTTAAATAAATTTTAGAACAAGACTGTAACGTAACAAAATGTGGAAAAAGGGGTCTGAATACTTTCCCAAGGCACTGTACTGTATTTGTAGTTTGCTTTCTATGGGAGCCAGGAGGGGATATTTGTGGGAGTATAGGTTGTTTAGTATTAGAAGGTTGGACTGAGGGAGGAGGTTGATGATTGCTTTTTGCTATCTATACCCAATGATGTATATACACACACTATGTATTTCTCTATGTCTATACCTTGGACAAAGCCAGAGCCATCTCGAAGGTGCCGACAGTGTCCATGTTGGCTGCAACGATGGGGATTCCTCTGTAGCTTCCCTTGGAGTTCCTGAAGGTGTAACTTCTCATCAGGTCCACCTGGAGGAGAAGGACAGACAGGCAGAAAAGCAGGCCGGCAAAAAGACAAAGACAGATAGACGTATGGACGGACGGACAGACATGTTATAATTAGAGAAAAAGGCTTAATTATTATTGAAGATTGATACGCCGTGTTTGTCTGGTACAAACGGGTATTTGAATACAACGGAACAATACATAAACAGTACATAATAGGAAAAAGGAGTTATGCACCTCACTACGGGACTTGAGTGTGCTTCGTTTCGGACGGAGAAGTACGTCCTTGAAGTCCAACTTGATGTCATTCTCAATGCGAGGCATTTCTACTGCTGGTTATCTGTAGTATGGACACGTTGTATCTTTTTCTGCTCGGTCTGCAATGAGGTCGACAAAACGAACAACAGTATAGAACAGGCTGTCACACCAACCCACACACAAGGTTGTGTAGGTTACTTTCTAAATGTAATCCGTTACAGTTACTAGTTACCTGTCCTAAATTATAATCAGTAACGTATTTTCTGGATTACCCAAATCTGTAATTACTTTGTTACTTTTGGATTACTATCCCCTTAAAAGGCATTAGTAGAAGACAAAAATAATCCATCAAATACATCTGCCGTGTCATCATAGAGGTCTCTGACTCTAATCATCTAGTTTTTCAAAAGTATCTGTAATCTGATTACAATATTTTTGCATGTAATGTAACTGATTCAAATTTAAAAAAAATTGTAATCAGATTACATCCCAGCTAACATAACATTATGATAACCATATGTTTCTTAGAGCTTGGTGAGCGTACTGTATGGTCATCCTATGGTTATTTTGCATACAACCTTCTCACAACTTTCTGGGAATGTTGCAGGATAGTTACTTGGCTTTGGAACATTCTCAGCACATTCAATGAACTTGACAAAAAACATTATTTTCTTGGTATTTCATTAGGCTACTTTAACAGAACGTTTCCTAAAGGTTAAAACATGGTTACATTTCATTTCAATTTTGGTAATGTTCTAGGAACGTTCTCCAACTGGTTTGACATTGGGTATGTTCTCAAATAGGCTAGTTTAGAGAATGTTGGAAGAAAATATATATTCTGTGGGAATTTCAGTACTTCAGCATAATGTTTCCTGCAGGTTTCCTGATGGTTCTAGTTAAAGTCATGTTCTCAAATTGTTCTGAGAACTTTAAAACTTTCCATAAAAACCACAAGAAAACTTTTCTGAAGTTCAGAGAACGTTCTAAGAATGTTGTTAAAAAAATATATACATTCTGTTCTCAGCATCAACAAAACACTCTCTATCCTCTATCTTGTTAAGTGTGTTCAGGTGTGCTTTCCGGATCCACTAATTGGCCACACCTGATCTTAATGAGTGCTTCTTTCCTTTGAAATGGGGTCTATTTGAATCAGCGGCATCAAACTCATTCCACGGAGAGCCATGTGTCTGCGGGTTTTTGTTTTTTCCTTTCAATTAAGACCTAGACAACCAGGCGAGGGGAGTTCCTTACTAATTAGTGACCTTAATTCATCAATCAAGTACAAGGCTAAAAACCCGCAGACACTCGGCCCTCCATGGAATGAGTTTGACACGTGGTTTGAATAGACTAAAATGAACAGCTTTGTATGCGTAAAAAACACATGGCATTCAGTAAAAGTTTTAAGAAAAACAAAAACCTCCAAATAACATATGTCTTTTGCAGAGCGTTAATAAAACCTCCAAAGAAAACTTTCAAGGAACTATAGTAAAACGTTCTCAGAACCTCGCTGCAACCTAAAAATAAACGTTCCCAGAATAGGCTACATTTTCACTTCTGTTCTCGGTGCATTTAAATAAATTAGTAAATCAGTTTTACAAGTCAGGAAACGTATAGACCCAGAACCAATGTGAAACCAAAAACATATGTTCACACAACGTCCCACAAATTACATGTAATCAGTTACTACTCCACAACCCTCCCCATACACACGCACTCACTCAAACCAACGCACAATATTTGTATTAATTCATACACATATGCACATTTTTGTAATTGTATGATTATACAAATTCAAATCAAACATAAGGAAAAACGAGGGAGAACGTGATAAACAATGTGTGCCTTACAAATAGGTCACAGAAAACAGCAGAGTAAGCACATTTTTGCATAAAATCCCATTGAGGGTCTGTTCATTTTAGTGACAGTGGGGCAAGAAAAAAAATACACCCTTTAAAATGTTTAAAGTAATTTTATGATCATCACTATCAAATGAACAGAATATCCATAATGGGCCAATTGAGATATCGCTTGTGACTAATGAATTTCAGTTAATTACTATAGAGCTCCCGCTGTCGCTTGGGTCAATCATTGTAATTTTGTAAATGCTGGCTCTCTATGGCAACCCAAGACACATCAAGTTTCGCCAAAATCGGACCAGTGGTGTCTGAGATATTGCGTGTGTCTAACAGATGGAAACCCAGTGATCCATAGATAGTCCCCTGTTTTTTCTGGTAATAGAATGCCTAATGGACTATCTAGCTACACGATATATACAAAAGCATGTGGACACCCCTTCAAATGAGTGGATTTGGCTATTTCAGCCACACCCGTTGCTGACAGGTGTATATAATCGAGCACACCGCAATGCAATCTCCATAGACAAACATTGGCAGTAGAATGGCCTTACTGAAGAGCTCAGTGACTTTCAAAGTGGCACCGTCATAGGATGCCACCTTTCAAACAAAGTCAGTTCGTCAAATTTCTGCCCTGCTAGAGCTTCCCCGGGTCAACTGTAAGTGCTATTATTGTGAAGGGGAAATGTCTAGGAGCAACAACGGCTCGGCCGCAAAGTGGTAGGCCACACAAGCTCACAGAACGGGACTGCCGAGTGCTGAAGCGCGTAGAGCATAAAACAAATTGTCTGTCCTCGGTTGCAACACTCACTACTGAGTTCCAAACTGCCTCTGGAAGCAACGTTAGCACAATAACTGTTAGTCGGGAGCTTCATGAAATGGGTTTCCATGGTCGAGCAGCTGCTCACAAGCCTAAGATCACCATGCGCAATGCCAAGTGTCGGCTGGAGTGGTGTAAAGCGCGCCACCATTGGACTCTGAAGCAGTGGAAACGCGTTCTCTGGAGTGATGAATCACGCTTCACTATCTGGCAGTCCGATGGACGAATCTGGGTTTCACGGATGCCAGGAGAACACCACCTACCTCAATTCATAGTGCTAACTGTAAAGATTGCTGGAGGAGGAAAAGTGGTCTGGGGTTGTTTTTCATTGTTCGGGCTAGGCTCCTTAGTTCCAGTGAAGGGAAATATTCAAATCAAATCAAATTTTATTTGCTACATGCGCCAAATACAACAAGTGTAGACTTTACTGTGAAATGCTTACTTACAAGCCCTTAACAAACAGTACAGTTAAAGAAGAAGAAAATATTTACCAAGTAGGCTAAAATAAAAAGTTATAATAAAAAGTAACACAATAAGAAAAACAATAATGAGGCTATATACAGGGGGCACCGGTACCGAGTCAGTGTGCAGGGGTGCAGGCTAGTTGAGGTAATCTGTACATGTAGGTGGGGGCGAAGTGACTATGCATAGGTAACAAACAGCAAGTAGCAGCAGTGTACAAGAGCAGGGGAGGGTCAATGTAAACTTTCCTGTGGAGATTTTTAATGAATTGTTCAGCAGTCTAATGGCTTGAGAGTAGAAGCTGTTGAAGAGCCTTTTGGTCCTAGTCCCAGACAATTTTATGGGTTTTCCTCTGAACCTGCCTATTATATAGGTCCTGGATGGAATGAAGCTTGGTCCCAGTGATGTACTGGGCCGTTCGCACTACCCTCTGTAGCGCCTTACGGTCAGATGCCATACCAGGCGGTGATGCAACCGGTCAGGATGCTCTCGATGGTGCAGCTGTAGAACTTTTTGAGGATCTGGGGATGCCAAATATTTTCAGTCTCCTGAGGGGGGAAAGGTTTTGTCGTGCCCTGTTCACACCTGTCTTGGTATGTTTGGACCATGATATTTGTTGGTGATTTGGACACCAAGGAACTTGAAACTCTCGACCCGCTCCCCTACAGCCCCGTCGATGTTAATGGGGGCCTGTTCGGCCCACCTTTTCCTGTAGTCCACGGTTAGCTCCTTCGTCTAGCTCACATTGAGGGAGAGGTTGTTGTCCTGGCACCACACTGCCAGTTCTCTAACCTCCTCCCTATAGGCCGTCTCATCGTTGTCGGTGATCAGGCCTATCACTGTTGTGTCATCAGCAAACTTAATGATGGTGTTGGAGTCGTGTTTGGTCACGCAGTCGTGGGTGAACAGGGAGTACAGGAGAGGACTAAGTACATACCCCTGAGGGGCCCCAGTGTTGAGGATCAGCGTGGCAGACGTGTTGTTTCCTACTCTTACCACCAGGGGGCGTCAGCAAGTCCCGGATCCAGTTGCAGAGGGAGGTGTTTAGTCCCAGAGTCCTTAGCTTAGTGATGAGCTTCGTGGGCACTATGGTGTTGAATGCTGAGCTGTAGTCAATGAACAGCATTCTCACATAGGTGTTCCTTTTGTCCAGGTGAGAAAGGGCAGTGTGGAGTGCGATTGAGATTGCGTCATCTGTGGATCTGTTGGGGCGGTATGCGAGTTGGAGTGGGTCTAGGGTGTCCGGGAGGATGCTGTTGATGTGAGCCATGACCAGCCTTTCAAAGCACTTCATGGCTACTGACGTGAGTGCCACAGGGCGGTAATCATTTAGGCAGGTTACCTTCGCTTCCTTGGGCACAGGGACTATGGTGGTCTGCTTGAAACATGTAGGTATTTCAGACTCGGTCAGGGAGAGTTGGAAAATGTCAGTGAAGACACTTGCCAGTTGGTCCGTGCATGCTTTGAGTACACTCCCATGTAATCCGTCTGGCCCCCGTGGCTTTGTGAATGTTGTTCACATCGGCTACTGAGAGCGTTATCACACAGTCATCCAGAAGAGCTGGTGCTCTCGTGCATGCTTCAGTGTTGCTTGCTACGAAGCAAGCGTAAAAGGCCTTTAGCTCGTCTGGCAGGCTCACGTCACAGGGCAGCTCGCGTATTAGTTTCCCTTTGTAGTCCGTAATAGTTTTCAAGCTCTGCCACATCCGACGAGCGTCAGAGGCCGGTGTAGTAGGATTCAATCATAATCCTGTATTGACGCTTTGCTTGTTAGATGGTTCCGGATTTCTTAGAAGCGTCCGTATTAGTCTCCCGCTCCTTAAAAGCAGCAGCTCTAGCCTTTAGCTTGATGCGGATGTTGCCTGTAATCCATGGCTTCTGGTTGGGATATGTACGTAAAGTCACTGTGGGGACGACGTCATCGATGCACTTATTGATGAAGCCGATGACTGAGGTGGTGTATTCCTCAATGCCATTGGATGAATCCCAGAACATTTTCCAGTCTGTGCTAGCAAAACATCCCTGTGGTGTAGCATCCGCATCATCTGACCACTTCCGTATTGAGCGAGTCACTGGTATTTCCTGCTTTAGTTTTTGCTTGTAAGCAGGAATCAGGAGGATAGAATTATGGTCAGATTTGCCAAATGGAGGGCGCGGGAGAGCTTTGTATGCATCTCTGTGTGTGGAGAAAGGTGGTATAGGATTTATTTTTTCCTGGTTTCACATGTGACATGCAGGTAAAAATGTGGTAAAACTGATTTAAGTTTGCCTGCATTAAAGTACCCGGCCACTAGGAGTGCCGCTTCTGGGTGAGCATTTTCTTCTTTGCTTATGGCCCTATAGAGTTGGTTGAGAGCGGTCTTAGTGCCAGCTTTGCTTTGTGGTGGGAAATAGACTGCTACGAATAATACAGGTGAGAACTCTCTTGGTAGATAGTGTGGTCTACAGCTTATCATAAGGTACTCTACTTCAGGTGAGCAATACCTTGAGACTTCTTTAATATTAGATATCGCACGCACCAGCTGGTATTGACACAAAGACACACACCCCCACCCCTCGTCTTACCAGAGGTTCTGTTCTGCCGGTGCATGGAAAATCCCACCAGCGCTATATTGTCAGTTTCTTCATTCAGCCACGTCTCGGTGAAACATAAGATGTTACAGTTTTTAATGTCCCGTTGGCAGGATAATCTTAATAGTAGGTCATGAATTTTATTTTCCAACTATGGAAGGCATTGGGAGTTTGCTCGCTCGCCTCCGGATTCTCAGAAGGATCCCCGATCTGCGTCCTCTTTTCCGGCGTCTTTTCTTCAAGCAAAAGGCCTAGATCTGGGCCTGTTCCAGTGAAAGCAGGATATCCTTCTCGTCGGACTCGTTAAAGGAAAAGGTTTCTTCCAGTCCGCGGTGAGTAATCGCTTTTCTGATGTCCAGAAGTTATTTTTCGGTCATTAGAGACGGAAGCAACAACATTATGTACACATTAAGTGACAAAATAAGTTACACAAAATGCAACAAAATAACAGAATTTCCACAATTGGTTGGGAGAAACGTCAGCCATGTTCTTCGGCGCCATCTAACGCTACAACTTACAATGACATTCTAGATGATTCTGTGCTTCCAACTTTGTGGCAATAGTTTGGGGGAAGACCCTTTCCTGTTTCCGCATGACAATTACCCTGCGCACAAAGCGAGGTCCATACAGAAATGGTTTGTTGAGATCGGTGTGGAAGAATTTGACTGGCCTGCACAGAGCCCTGACCTCAACGAACACCTTTGGGATGAATTGGAACGCCAACTGCGAGCCAGGCCTAATTGCCCAACCTCACTAATGCTCTTGTGGCTGAATGGAAGCAAGTCCCTGCAGCAGTGTTCCAACATCTAGTGGAAAGCCTTCCCAGAAGAGTGGAGGCTGTTATAGCAGCAAAGGGTGGACCAACTCCCTATTAATGCCCATGATTTTGGTATGAGATTTTCGACGAGCAGGTGTCTACATACTTTTGGTCATGTAGCGTAGCTACTCGAAAAAATCTACGGTCAACACAGGCTATCCTGCTGTCATTTCATTCCCTGTCAAAATTCAAGGTTAGCTAATATTGAATAAAAACCGCCAAATTAGGTTACATTCCCTATATCTGTACGGTTAGATTTAGGTATATAAGTAATTATGTTCTTCTCTACGAAATGAGGCATAAACTTCTTACCGTTATGAAATGTATGAGAAAGATATCTTATTTCACCAGCACTGTTTCCGCTACAAATTCGAGTCATGAATGTTTAAGAGGACGGGTCTTTACTGTAAAGCCATTCCTGTAGTTCTATTATTCGGCTAACTGTCCTATTTTTGTTGCAATGGAGGTTGAGAAAAGACTACAAATATAGACTCATTTACGTAATTCCTTCGTATGATACGAAAATGTATACGAAAATGTATTTTTTTTAACACTAGTAATGGGGCTACCTTTAGAAATGTTTCGCACAGTAACTAAGCTATTTAAATATACATATTTAATCTAATACCATTTTTTTGACGGAGAAAACGTAAGACCGTAATTTACAAAGCACATCGCGGAACTCTTTTGTTGTGAGCACGGAGAATAGTGGGACCTATTTCTGAGAAACACAGGAACTTCAAGGGAATTCTTTGCGACAAAGAAATATTGGTGTAGAAATGTCAAATGTAGCTAAGCAGGAGACCACATTTATCTGATATTACACAGATACCAAATCAGTTATAATATAATTGTGTTTAGAAAACAAAATAAGTCAAAATGCTGATTAAAGTCAAGGTAAGAGAACGTCAGACACATACAGTATATGCAGCCACACAAGCAATTTGCCTAGTTTAGATTTTTATTCAGCTGCTCAGTGCACACAGTCAGTAGCTAGCTAGCTACATGAATAACTTGACATTTTATATGGCTACATAAATCATAAGTAACTAACTGACGCGTGCTGGTTATGAAGGCATCTTCTTTAACATGACTAACTATTTTATCAATGTCTGTCTCTCAGACACTCACTGGGAAAGAAATTGAGATTGACATAGAGCCCACAGACAAGGTATGTCGCTAGCACTTTTTCCAGTATTCCCTTTGTTCCTTATCAGATTGTGTGTGTGTGTGTGCATGCCACAGTCCTCAGTGCAACCATACAGTGATATTATGTATTCAGTGTGTGTATTCTCTGGCTCGTCTCTTGTCAGGTTGAGAGGATTAAAGAGCGAGTGGAGGAGAAAGAGGGGATTCCGCCTCAGCAGCAGAGGTTGATCTACAGTGGGAAACAAATGTAAGGCACAGAGGCAACATCATGGAATTAATCATGTGTAAAACGAACCTTAGCTTATATATTCTCTGTGTTCAAGTGAGTCTTGGAAATCCTAGACCTAGGGCAACAGCACTGGACCATTGTTAATGTAGGTGGCAACCCGTCTTCCTAGGAAGAGTACACGTCCACAGACATTCTCTCTAGTCAGTCGTCAGATAACAACACACACAAAAATAACAGTTTGTGCATGAGAAATTGTCCCTCTCTTCCTAATATCAGTTTATTTCCCTCAGGAACGATGAGAAGACAGCAGCAGACTACAAGATCCAGGGAGGCTCCGTACTACATCTGGTCCTTGCGCTAAGAGGAGGGGAGGTCCTCCACTGTCCCACGAGCATCCTGCTTGCCTTGTTGCCGCCACACCCACCTTGGCCCCAGTAGATGTTGCCCTTAGGCACAGATCTAGGATCAGCTTAATCCTCCTCAAATCCAAATCAAAGCCATTATGGGCTATAAATGCTTAACTGACCATAGATCAGTGCTTATGGGCAACTTCAGCCCTCTCCCCTTGGGACAGGCCACCCTAGACCTTCTTTGAGACATATTACCCTGTTACGATCACTCACGTGTCATTAATATTAAAATATGAGGGCCCTGCTTCATATCTGTAAAGAGAAGGTTTGTCCTTTGGGCTTTTCACCATGGCAGCACTCGCTCCTGTCCCTCCCTCTTTTGAGTGCATCAAACTGATGATGCAGATGTTACGTTTACAATGCATGAAAGTGAGAAATTATTATTTTAAGTAGATTAATGTAATGGTTTAGTTTGTCAATAAAAAAACATCAGTTATCAGTGACTGGTGTTGCGTTGCCGTTAATGATGTGTTTAATGTTATAGAACTGACATGTACGCTCTGTAGGAAAAATACAAACGCCACACCAGTCATCAACAATTCATTTACTTCAGTATATATTTATTTACCTCCTGTTACTATATGTACATTCATGCTGAAACTCACAAAAAGAATCCATAAGAGACAGGAGGTTGGTAGAAAGTCAAACAGTTATCATGTGGTCAAGAAAATATCCTGGCTCAATGTGTAAGGGAGGTGGTTGGACTTACGGTCCAGTCAAAAATCATTTGCAGCAGAAAAGTATAAAAAAATTGCTTAATTTATTTTAACGATCTGTCTATTTGGCTCCCAAGTATGCTTAGAACTGCTTAGAACAAAAACTTAGTGAGACTTCACATCATGTATTGCATGGCTTTTAGCACGTCCATCTACATCAACACATAGATAGGCATAGCCATAGCCTGGTTCAATTTGTTGTTATTGCGCTCACCATTGTTTCACTTGGTGAGCACAACGTTCAGTGTGGTTTAACCAGGCTAGCATAGACAAGAAGTGGGCAATCATTTACTGAGGTGTGTTTTGCAATATAAAAAAATAGAATATACCTATTTTATTTCTATGTTGCAATACTACACACACCAAGGCTTCTACTGTATGTTCCTGAACAACCATTGAAGGCCTACAGTCCTCTGTTTGGTCTGTGTCAAGGGAGGCAATTACTTGGTGTTATTAAATAGCTTATCAGATTACATGAGGCAGTGATTGAGTACCCTGGTTCTGTAGTCTATGTGCTTTAGCCATTCATTGTACGCTACCACAATGATAGCCAGTGTTGCATATTCAGATCTAAGACCAGGCTAATATTGACCAAGCAGAACAGAAGGTCTGATACTACAATGTAAGCAGAACAGTAGGTCTGATACTACAATGTTGTTACAACGATTTCTCATTGGTAACGCATAATAGTTGAAAAGATTAATATTCTACTGAAGGAAATAGCAAAATGGGGATATTTAAGTGCTATACCTGTGGTATTCTTCGTCAGTAATACACAAATGATACACATTGGGTTTAACATGGGGTTACCATGAATGTATATAAAGCCGTCAACCCTGTGTACATGCATAGCAATGTCCTTCTATTGTAAGAGTATAGCCATATTGTTTCTGAGGTGACTGAGCTGATGGTAATGGGTTAATAATGCACAGTTATGTCGATAAAGAGGATACATTACCCACTTAAAAAAAAGAAAACCTTTTTTTCCTGTGGTGAGTTTCCATACAGTACGTACAGTAGAATATATAGTTAATGTGACATCTAGTGAAATAGGCACAAAACACATCAATATCACACAACTTTCAAAGACACCCTGTCTGAGCTACAGTATATGTTGAAGTTCCAGGCTGACTACATTGCAGACGCATGCCAGATCTCACAACGCCTGGGTAGGTGTTTAACACATCAGCTAACCACATGATATAATATAGCAATCTGATGCCTGACTGCCCAGTTGTTGACGTGACACGTAACCATTGATTGATGCAATGCAACATCAGCAATGTAGTCGCCCTGGAACGCGACCTTTGACCCTGAACCCTGTGATTGTTAAACCTTCACAAGGACAACAGCCACCGACCCATACCATGACTTTTGACTTGTGCTAGCACTGCAGAGGGCAAACTGTCTCTTTACAAACTGGTTGACTTATCATAAACGACATGTATAGATGTATATAGGTTTCAATGACTTAAAACTGTAAAGTGTGTCTAAGGTCCAAATCTGTATTATCATTGTACATTATTAATACATCTGCATCCATTACATTATTTTTGTATCTGCGTGATCAGTAAATGACCATTGGAAATAACATTAATGTGATTTTAGAGGAATGTGTATACATTTATGAAAGATTAGGACATCTAGATAAAGGAATGACATCTTCACTTCACTGGTAAGATGTCTTAAGACAAAGGTGAGGGATCATTAACATAAAGCCAGCCCTCTATGGAAACCGGTAAGCTCTTGAGTGTTCAAATCAAATCAAATCATTTGATTTGATTTGAGTGTTCATTGGCTTTTGGCAGTGTGGAGAAGGCAGTGTGAATGTACTGGGAAGGCCTCAAACTGGTTATTACATCTGAAGAAGAGCAGTGTGTGTATGTGTGTGTTTCAAAGGTCAAATAGCAAGGCCATTGTTGGTATACTGGGCCACACCACCATCCATAGTGTATACTACTGGTCAAAACACCTACTCATTCAAGGGTTTTTATTTATTTTTACTATTTTCTACATTGTAGAATAATAGTGAAGATATCGAAACTATGAAATAACACATATGGAATCATGTAGTAACCAAAAAAGTAGCCAATAGCCACCCTTTGCCTTGATGACAGCTTTGCACACTCTTGGCATTCTCTCTTCATGGAATGCATCTCTCTGTCTCTCTCTTTCTCTCTTTTCTCTCTTCTCTCAGAGGACCTGAGCCTGATGACTCCTTGTTGTCCCCAGTCCACCTGGTCGTGCTGGTGCTCCAGTTTCAACTGTTCTTCTTGCGGCTATGGAACCCTGACCTGTTCACCGGACGTGCTACCTTGTCCCGGACCTGCTGTTTTTGACTCTATCTCTACCGCACCTTCTGTCTCTAACTCTGAATGATCGGCTATGAAAAGCCAACTGACATTTACTCCTGAGGTGCTGACCTGTTGCACCCTCTACAACCACTGTGATTATTATTATTTGACACTGCTGGTCATCTATGAACGTTTGAACATCTTGGCCATGTTCTGGCACTTTTACCACTTTTACTATTTGGATAGTCCATATTATGGCCAAAACAGCTCAAATAAGCAAAGAGAAACGACAGTCCATAATTACTTTAAGACATAAAGGTCAGTCAATACGGAATATTGAACTTTGAAAGTTTCTTCAAGTGCAGTCGCAAAAACCATCAAGCGCACTGGATGAAACTGGATCTCATGAGGACCACCACAGGAATGGAAGACCCAGAGTTACCTCTGCTGCAGAGGATAAGTTTATTAGAGTTACCAGACTCAGAAATTGCAGCCCAAATAAATGCTTCACAGAGTTCAAGTAACAGACACATCTCAACATCAACTGTTCAGAGGAGATCGGGTGAATCAGGTCTTCATGGTCACATTTCTGCAAAGAAACCACTACTAAAGGACACCAGTAAGAAGATAGAGACTTGCTTGGGTCAAGAAACATGAGCAATGGACATTAGACCGGTAGAAATTTGTCCTTTAGTCTGGAGTCCAAATTGGAGATTTTTGGTTCCAACCGCCATGTCTTTGTGAGACGCAGTGTGGGTGAACTGACGATCTCCACATGTGTGTTTCCCACCGTAAAGCATGGAGGAGGAGGTGTTATGGTGTGGGGGTGCTTTGCTGGTGACAATGTCTGTGATTTATTTAGAATTCACACTTAACCAGAATGGCTACCACAGCATTCTGCAGCGATACGCCATCCCATCTGGTTTGGGCTTGGTGGGACTATAATCTGTTTTCAACAGGACAATGACCCAACACACCTCCAGGCTGTGTAAGGGCTATTTTACCAAGAAGGAAAGTGATGGAGTGCTGCATCAGATGACCTTGCCTCCACAATCCCCCTACCTAAATCAAATTGGGATGGTTTGGGATGAGTCGGACAGCAGAGTGAAGGAAAAGCAGCCAACAAGTGCTCAGCATATGTGGGAACTCCATCAAGACTGTTGGAAGAGCATTCCAGGTGAAACTGGTTGAGAGAATGCCAAGCATGTGCAAAGATGTCATCAAGGCAAAGGGTGGCTATTTGAAGAATCTTATTTGTTTAAAACTTTTTTGGTTACTACTTGATTCCATATGTGTTATTTCATAGTTTGATGTCTTCACTATTATTCTACAATGTAGAAAATAGTGACAATAAAGAAAAACCCTTGAATGATTAGGTGTTTTAAAACCTTTGACCGGTAGTGTACGTATACTGTACATTACAGAGTCACCTGACAACAAATAAATAGAACATTTCTCGTTCATATAGGGGGTGCATTTAAATCCCTGACGTCACTTTAACAACAAACGTAACTGTACATTCATGTAATATGTCCAGTGATTCTTTTGTGGATAACACATGATCAGTTATATTAATTCAAACACCCCTAAATAAAGCACTATCAAACTATTTCGAAGAGTAGACGTATAGATCTGTGTTAATCTACAAAAATACTGAATTACCTCATTAATGATAGACATTAATGATAGACATTTACATCAACACCAGCACACCACTGGTGTTGATTTACATTGCAGTAAGCTTAGCTACACATACAATTAAACTTGTGACATTCTTCTCCCAGGGTGTGCACATGCGAGTTTGTGTGAGTGTGTGTGTCCGTGTGCATGTGTGTGTTTTTGGAGAACCCTGCTCAAAATGCTCTTCAGGATCTCCTAGTGTACCCCTATACGATTTCAAGATTTCTCTCTTTGTTTGTGTCTGTATAGGTGTAAGAACTGTAGTCAGCTTGTTAGTCTGTGCTTCTAGTCTTTTAAATCATCAGACTGTTAATTTGTAGAGTTGATTGTCTGCCTTTAATGAAATCTTCCTCAGGTATCCAGTAAACTCACTGAGTCAATCTGGAATATTCAAAATGGCCATTTCTTTGTTTTTTGTTGTTGTTATCTCTTCAACAATATCTGGATAAAATCATCTGTCAACATCAATGATAACAATTACATACCAATACCTAAGGCACCGAACCAGATCCCTCATAGGCTCTTAAAAGTATACCTTCGCTATTGCAAAAAACAAAACAAAAAGAAGACCCAAAAGTCATTGATATTGAACAGAAAAAAACATTAAAACTAACATAATAAAACTTAAAATAATAACAATGACACAATTATAACAATTATAAAAAAACATTTTGGAATCACAGACAGTATTTAGTGTATTTGAAACAGAACATTCAATGAATTTATCTGAATTTGATGCTTTTGACAATAAAAAGGAATACAGCTTTGGTGTGTTTTCAGTAAGACAGGGCAAATTCTATTCAAAAGGTGGAAAAAAGAAATAAAAACGAACACAAAAGCAATGCCGATGATGAATCTGCCACAGTACAGTACGAGTACTTTAAAATGGCCAACGCTCTCTCACTCATTGAGTGTGCAGGGAGTGTGTGGAGGAAGATGAGGAGGATGAAGAAAAAGAGTAGTCAAGGGGGTAAATGAAAAGATTAGAGGATGAAAAGATGAGTGTGTATCTGTGAGGATGTCTGGTTGGAAATGTCTTTTGCAATAAGCAGCGTTGAAAGGCGGCAGACTGAAATGTAATGACCGGATATAGGTCTATATAGGTCTCCTCCTCTCCTCTATTTGGCACAACATTGGTGATTGAAACAAAGATACAATCAGATTGATGAACACATAAAAACAGTGTGTGTCACTAAGAGTATTTCCGAGTCTATGAGTGTTAACTCCTCTCTGCCATAGTGATATACCTGAAACTCTGACTCTACCTCAATGAGAGTGTGTTTCTCTGAGTTTGTGTGTGTGAGTGTTGAGGAGTTGGAGGTGGTGGTGGTGGTGGAGGGGGCTAGTAAAGGTGTGTGTTTAGCAGTCTGCAGACTTTTGTGTCTCCCCATCGTCTTGCGAGAGAGGAGCCTGGGACTCCTTCAGCTCCTCGCCCTCCTCCCCGCTCCCTGCCTCCTTGGCTCCCTTAGTTTCCCCTGGATACACCACCACACAGAACCTCTGGCCCAGGTAGGTCATCTTGGCTGAAGAGAGAGAAGAGGAGCGGTTAGGATACTAGAATAGACTCCAAAACTAGTCAGTGGATCCATAGTAGAAATAGAGGGAAACAAGAGGATGACAGAATACTGCAAAAGTATAGTGAATGCAAAGTTGATATAGAGAGAAAGACAGTTCATAAGTATCACATCATAAACACAGTACAATAGAGCCCATGTAGCATGAACATACACAGGGTTAGATAATTAGATTAGTAACTGTGGACGTGTCTGAATACCCATACTTGCGTTCTAAATAGTAGGCATTTTGGGTTTGGGAACATAGAACATTTTATAGTAAGTGAAATTTTGAAAATCTAGTATGCTTTAAATGCCAGGATGTCATACTCATTTCGGCTTTTCATCTAGTAGAATTCGCTGCACACTAATGAGGAAGAGAATCGTCTTCTCGAGACCTACGTGTGATTACTACACAGTACATACTAAATTGTATGTAGTATGATTAGTACACAGTATGTTGTTTTAGTAAGCAGTAGGCAACACATATATTTCGGACACGGCCATAGTCTATCATAACAGCCTTAACATTGCTGATTTGGTTGTGGCTACTGAGATTAGTAGTGACACGCTGTGAATCAACATATGTAATGTAACGTCAAGTGACTAGAGAGACAGTTGAGTTAATAAAAACAACAACGATTTTAAAGGTTGAATAAAATTGAATTTATCTGAATGAAGTTTCAGTTCATTGTAAATACGAAGTTATTCTTAACTGACTTGCCTGGTTAAATAGAGGCTAAATAAATAAATAAAGTTGCCGTACCAACGAAGTTGTTGAAGCATTCAGGCTTGTTGTCCCAGTAGACACCCAGGAAGTAGACTGGTACTCCAGTCAGCATGATAGCCATGCCGAGGCCACACACAATGGGCTCAGAGTACAGGGAGAAGATGAGCAGGAAGGCCCAGAACAATAGGTAGATGACCGGCCATACCAGACTGATCTGGAGGGGGAGAGAGAGAGGGAGTGAGTGAGGGTGAGAGAGGGAGTGAGTGTAAGGGAGGGAGAGGGAGAGAGAGAGAAAGACAGAGAGAGAGTGAGAGAGTGAGAGAGAACGAGAGAGAGAGATCGGTAGAGTCATAATGCAAAACACAATGAGAATAGGCCCTCAAATACCTACGGTCAGATTTACCAAAATCTTTGCACCAGCTATAAAATTGGCACCTATTTTCAAAAGGGAATTAAACATTGAGAAACAAACTAGATGGTACTTTTACATTAAGTAAACTTGTGGGACTTGTTTTAGCTCTTTAAAAGTATTCTTGTTGTAGTGGAAGAAGTGTTCTGATTTCAGATTTAAGTAGCAGAGAAATAGACAAAGATTTCATATTGGGTAAGTTTTTGTCTAAAGTGCTGGGAAATTGGTCCAAAGTTCAGTTGTTCAAAAAATGTTGTTACTAAAACAGCTGTAACGTTTGATCGTTGAAGATAATTCTATTCTGATTTCAGATTTGAATAGCTGAGAAGTAGACCAAGATGTCATAAAGTGACACTCCTATGCGACGCTGGTCCCTCAACTGATCTGTCTCGTAGGACTAATCTCTAAAAATCAAGATTTTTGCTAATCTGTCTAACACTAGTTCCTAAATTCAAAAAATTGCAGTAGCTATGACGCACTGGCTACTACGGAAAACCATCATCTGAGCAAACTTGCTCCAGCTAGCAGCCTAGTGCAAGCTTGTTTGAATGGCCTTTAGGTAGCTTGTTTGCCAGTTTGTTGATGAAGTTGAACGGAACCAAAGTTATTGGACTGTTCTCAGAAATCAGCATGTACAGTATCTGACTGACAGCTGGCACCGTGCCTTGCTAATTTAATACATTTGTCCAACACAATGGTAATGTCGCAGAGGACAGTCAGCTGTGAGGTAAGGTAAGGTAAAAATTTCAATAATAGCTACAGGTTTATAATTTTTGGTTAGATTAACTCCACTGAGGATGACAGGGGGTTCAGTGGACGATGTCATCTTGGTAACATTTTCGAATGTTAGAACAGCCAAAAATCTTTTAGCTATCCCATGAGTGCGCGTTATCAGACAGATCAGTGCAGACGGTCGCCACGCTATCTGACATGAGACAATGGGGAAGGTGGTCAAAGTAGCTGATTTGTGTCAAAAGTTACATTTTTGACAGTGAATAGGTTGAAGAAATCCCATTAAAGTGGAGAATTAAAAAAAATGTAAGGACAAAAAGTGTAATAGTTTAAAAAGTACAAATATTATCAAAATGTTGTATGCAAGCAACTTAATCCAGACCAGTCTACATATTTTAAAGTTTTCTAGCTTAAACGGTGTAAGAGGGGTAGTGTGCTAAAGAATAATAATAAGATGGATGTATGACAAAGATTTAAAGTGGGACGTCCAATTAAAAAGTAAAATAAAAAGTTTGGAGAAAGAATAAGATAAAGTATATATAAAGTGTATTCTAAATGAAGATTTGTTGGAAACCTTTAGTAAATATAACCTCTAGAACCCAGTGCCAAGAAAAGGTCTTCTTTGAAATTCACCCTGATCGGTCGGTGCATGTCGGGTGCCTTGATGCGCAGCACGATCTGCCCGGCGACAGTGACCCCGTAGAAGAGGTAGTTGATGAAGCCCACGTAGTTAATGAGGGTGTACATGTCACTGGTGCACAGCATCAACAGGGTGGACAGACACTGGGGGAAGGAGGAAGAGAGGGAGAGAATGGGTCAATATGGGTACACTACATGAACATCTCATTCCAATATCATGGGCATTAATATGGAGTTGGTCCTCCCTTTGCTGCCATAACAGCCTCCACGCTTCCACATACTTTTGTATATACAGGGGGAATAAACTGTATGTGAACCCTTTAAAATTACCTGGATTTCTGCATAAATTGGTCATAAAATTTGATCTGATCGTCATCTAAGTCATAACAATAGACAAACACAGTTTGCTTAAACTTATAACACACAAACAACTATAATATAATTAATGTCTTTATTGAATACACTGTGTAAACATTCACAGTGCAGGTTGTGAACCCTTGGATTTAATAACTGGTTGACCCTCCTTTGGCAGCAATAACCTCAACCAAATGTTTTCTGTAGTTGCGGATCAGACCTGCACAACGGTCAGGAGGAATTTTGGACCATTCCTCTTTACAAAACTGTTTCAGTTCCACAATATTCTTGGGATGTCTGGTGTGAACCGCTCTCTTGAGGTCATGCCACAGCATCTTAATCGGGTTGTGGTCAGGACTGACTGGGCCACTCCAGAAGGTGTATTTTCTTCTGTTCAAGCCATTCTGTTGTTGTTTTACTTCTGTATTTTGGGTTGTTGTCCTGTTGCATCAACTAACCTCTGTTGAGCTTCAATTGGCAGACAGATAGCCTTACATTCTCCTGCAAAATGTCTTGATAAACTTGGGAATTAATTTTTCCGTTGATGATAGCAAGCTGTCCAGGCCCTGAGGCAGCAAAGCAGCCCCAAACCATGATGCTCCCTCCACCATATTTTACAGTTGGGATGAGGTTTTGATGTTGGTGTGCTGTGCCTTTTTTCTCTCCACACATAGTTTTGTGTGTTCCTTCCAAACTACATCACTTTAGTTAAATCTGTCCACAGAATATTTTGTCAGTACCACTGTGGAACATCTAGGTGCTCTTTTGCGAACTTCAGATGTGCAGCAATGTTTTTTTTGGACAGTAGTGCCTTCTTCCATGGTGTCCTCCCATGAACACCATTCTTGTTTAGTGTTTGACGTATTGTAGACTCGTCCAGAGATGTTAGCATGTTCCAGAGACTTCTGTAAGTCTTTAGCTGACAATCTATGATTCTTCTTAACCTCATTGAGTATTCGGCGCTGTGCTCTTGCAGTCATCTTTGCAGGACGGCCACTCCTAGTGAGAGTAGCAACAGTGCTGAAATGTCTCCATTTATAGACAATTTGTCTTACCGTGGACTGATGAACATCAAGGCTTTTAGAGGTACTTTTGTAACACTTTCCAGCTTTATTCAAGTCAACAATTCTTAATCTTAGGTCTTCTGAGATCTCTTTTGTTCGAGGCATGGTTCACATCAGGTAATGCTTCTTGTGAATAGCAAACTCAAATTTTGTGAGTGTTTTTCATGGGGCAGCTCTAACCAAAACGTCCAATCTTGTCTCATTGATTCGACTCCAGGTTAGTTGACTCCTGACTCCAATTAGCTTTTGGAGAAGTCATTAGCCTAGGGGTTCACATACTTTTTCCAACCTACACTGTGAATGTTTAAATGATGTATTCAATATAGAAAAGAAAAATACAATAATTTGTGTGTTATTAGTTTAGGCACACTGTGTCTATTGTTGTGACTTAGATGAAGATCAGATATCATTTAATGTCAAATTTATGCAGAAGTCCAGGTAATTCCAAAGGGTTCACATACTTTTTCTTGACACTGTATAGTGTATATACAGACACCTGTGTCAAAGGTAAATAGATAGAGAGAGAGAGAGAGAGAGAGAGAGAGAGAGAGAGAGAGAGAGAGAGAGAGAGAGAGAGAGAGAGAGAGAGAGAGAGAGAGAGAGAGAGAGAGAGAGAGAGAGAGAGAGAGAGAGAGAAAAATAAAGAAAGAGTGAGGGGGAAGAGAGATGGATAGAGAGAAAGAAAGGATTTAGCACTTACAGTGAAGAGCAGAGCAGGGATGGGGGTACAACGCTTCACGTGGATCATTGCCAGGAGACTGGGGAGGTGGCCCTCTCTGGCTCCAGCAAAGAACAACCTGTTCGAGAGAAAGAGAGAGAGATCGAGAGTGAGTGAGAGACAGGTTAACTACTAATACAATCTAACGCAGTACAATAATAGGAGTAATGAAAGGGTGAGGTGAAGGGATAAAAAAAATAGAGAAATTAATTAGAAAGATAGAGTTCACAGAGAAAGATATACAGTACCAGTCAAAAGTTTGGACACACCTACTCATTCAAGGGGTTTTCTTTATGTTACTATTTTCTACATTGTAGAATGTAGTAAAAAAGTGTTAAACAAATCAAAATATATTTTATATTTGAGATTCTTCAAATAACCACACCTTGCCTTGATGACAGCTTTGCACACTCTTGGCATTCTCTCAACCAGCTTCATGAGGAATGCTTTTCCAACAGTCTTGAAGAAATTCCCACATATGCTGAGCACTTGTTGGCTGCTTTTCCTTCACTCTGCGGTCCAACTCATCCCAAACCATCTCAATTGGGTTGAGGTCGGGTGATTGTGGAGGCCAGGTCATCTGATGTAGCACTCCATCACTCTCCTTCTTGATCAAATAGCCCTTACACAGCCTGGAGGTGTGTTGGGTCACTGTCCTGTTGAAAACTAATGATCCCACTAAGCGAGCAGAGGCACTAATTTTCATGCACATTCTAATGTCATGAATACTGATTCTACTACCACAAAACACCTTAGTTAGAATCCCACTAAGTCCCACTAAGCGCAAACCTGATGGGATGGCGTATCGCTGCAGAATGCTGTGGTAGCCATGTTGGTGTGTCTTGAATCCTAAATAAATCACCAACAGTGTCACCAGCAAACCACCATCACACCTCCTCCTCCGTGTTTCATGGTGGGAACCACACATGCGGAGATCATCCATTCACCTACTGTACTCTGCGTCTCACAAAGACACGGCCGTTGGAACCAAAAATCTCAAATTTGGACTGATCAGACCAAAGGACAGATTTCCCCCGGTCTAATGTCCATTGTGCTAGTTTCTTGGCCTAAGCAAGTCTCTTCTTCTTATTGGTGTCCTTTAGTAGTGGTTTCTTTGCAGTAATTCGACAATGAAGGCCTGATTCACGCAGTCTCCTCTGAACAGTTGATGTTGAGATGTGTCTGTTACTTGAACTCTGTGAAGCATTTATTTGGGATACAATTTCGGAGGCTGGTACCTCCAATGAACTTATCCTCTGCAGCAGAGGTAACTCTGGGTCTTCCTTTCCTGTGGTGGTCCTCATGAGAGCCAGTTTCATCATAGCCCTTGATGGTTTTCGCGACTGCACTTGAAGAAACGTTCATTTCTTGAAATTGATTGGCTCAAACGCATTGAGGAAAGAAATTCCACAAATTAACTTTTAACAAGGCACACCTGTTAATTGAAATTCATTCCAGGTGACTACCTCATGAAGCTGGTTGAGAGAATGCCAAGAGTGTGCAAAGCTGTCATCAAGGCAAAGGATGACTACTTTGAAGAATCTCAAATATAAAATATATTTTGATTTGTTTAACACTTTTTTAGTTACTACATGATTCCATATGTGTTATTTCATAGTTTTGATGTCTTCACTATTATTCTACAATGTAGAAAATAGTAAAAATAAAGAAAAACCCTTGAATGAGTAGGTGTGTCCAAACTTTTGACTGGTACTGTATATGGAGATAGATAAAGAAAAACAGAGATACAAGAGGCAGATAAATCATGTGGAGGAGAATACCGTGAGGAGGTGAAGAGGGACCCGTTGACCCCTCCGAAGGTGGATAGAGCAACAGAGATGGGCATGATCCATGACATCACTCCTAGCAGCTTCTCACCAAACGTCTGGAGGGAGAAAGGAAGGAAGGAATAGACGGAGGAATATAGGGAGGAAGAGAGGGGACAAGAGAATATGGTAAAACACAATTACACATTCAATGAACTGCTACATAGCTACACCACAAGGTTTGATACTTATACACTTAAAAGTTAAAATTGTAGCATCAGTTGATTGATAATATGGTACAGATATGCCACTCCACTAAGCAGAATTCAAAGTTTAATCTGAATTTAAGGCGCATTAACTCTCTGTGACCGACAAGGGGGCGCCAGAGGCCTTTGTTAATACTGAGGTTGAATGTGAATAAACCCAAAGCTGCTTCCTGATCCTGACAGGATGGTGGGTGGAGCTACTCACTACAGCAACAGCGTTGGAGGCCAGCAGCTCCTGAGGACTCATGGCGGTGACGTAAGCGATGTTGGCAAACACGTACACAAACGTCACCAAGGGGATGGAGATGAAGATGGCACGAGGAAGATTCCTGAAATAGATAGAGGAATGGAGGGATGGGGGGAAGGTATATCATTCATTAAAGACATGTAGGTAATAGGTATCAGTCCAGTTCAGAATAGAGAGAGGGATGGAGGAAGGAAGAGAGGGACGGGGAAAAGGTAGACCAAAAACATAGACCATTCATTAAAGACAGGTCTCATTCAATAGGTATCAGTCCAGTTCTCAAATATAATATCAAAATATATAATTTGGGACACAAGCATGGACTAATTGTAGTAGGGCTTACACATAGGGGTCTACCAGCTCCTCAGTGACGTAGTTGAGGAAGTTCCATCCGCCGTATGCGAAGGAGCCTTGTAGGAAGGCCAGGGCTATCAGCCCCACATCGTACTCCTGGAAGGGCTCGAAGGCATGGGCTGGCTCCAGCCAATAGTACTCCCCTGGAGGAGTAGAGAGGAATAGAGGGGATTTTAGGGTGGTGTAGGCCTAGATTTTAGGGTGGTGTCGGCCTAGATTTTAGGGTGGTGTAGGCCTAGATTTTACGGGGGTGTAGCCCTAGATTTTAAGGTGGTGTAGGCCTAGGTTTTACGGGGGTGTAGGCCTAGATTTTAGGGTGGCGTAGGCCTAGATTTTGTATTTTTGTGAAACAAGTATTTAAAAAAAAAAATGAGAATTGTTTTGGGATGTGTAGAGATTTTAGCTTTGTGAAATTGGATCACTACTACTGCCTCTGTTATAGCAATGCAGATTGATAAGGGAGCTGCCAGGTCACACATAGGACATGACAATGAAGACGCAGTGTGTGTATGTGTGTGTGTTTGTGTGTGTGACAGACAGACAGAGTATGCACTATTGGCTTGCACACCACGTCTACTTCCGAACCCGTCTATCTCTCTCCCTTCCTCCTAGTCTCATCCTTTCGTTGTCATGCCAATACGAACAAGTCATACATCCTTAATCTCTCTTCCTGCCTCCCTCTTTCTTTCTCTCCTTCTTTCTCTGTCATTGTCTGCCTCTTCCCCGCCTCTCTCCCTCGGTTTTCGCTCTTACTCTCTCTTTTTTCCCCCATCTCTCTCTGGTTGGTGATTCTCCCATACTCTCACCCATTGTATTTTTACACCAACACTCAGAATCCCTTTCTCCTCTCTCTGTGTCTACAGCCCTATTGTCACTTCTGTCACTGTCTGTCTCTCTCATAACTGACCCTCATTACTGTTATGCTAACTAACCCACAGATACGACTGGGATGAAAGCCACATTAAAACTCTATTAGCTCTGTGAGTTTTATCAGAGGCCCCAGAACTGTGACCTCTATCTCTGTGAATAGGGAAGCTATGTCTGTATCCCAAACGGCACCCTATTCTCTATGTAGTGCACTACTTTCGATCAGGGCTCATAGGGCTGTGGTGAAACGAAGTGCACTATATATGGAATAGGGTGTCATTTGGGACACATACCTTGAGTCCACAGTGACCCAGTGATGGGATGTCAAGTGGGGTTTGGTGTCTTTGTGTCTCTGGACCGAGAGAGAGAGAGAGATGAGAGAGATGGAGAGATGGGCAGACTCTGTGGTATGGAGTGTGATATACACACACACACACACACACGCCTGCACACACGTATTGGCATGGACACACAGACACACATACACACACACACACACAGATGGTGCCTAGTCCTACCCTTGCAGATTTGCACAATGCCCATGATAATGATGAGAGCCAGGGCCAGCAGCTTGCCGGCTGTGAAGATGTCCTGGACTCTGGTGGCCCATCGCACACTGGAGCAGTTCACCCACGTCAACAACACTGAAAGAGAGAGAGAGAGATAGAGATAAGAGAGAGTTATGCTTTTTTTTGCTGTGGCAATATAAGATAGGGACTTATAATGCCATGAAAGCTTGTTGAATTAAACTGAATTGAAAGAATAAATTGTCAATAGCTTGAATTAAATTCAATTGAAAGATTCCTGTCAATAAAGCTTGAATTAAATTCAATTGAAAGATTCAATTGTCAATAAAGCCTGAATTAAATTGAACTACGAGAAATATTACACAACAGAGATCAACTCAATACAGTTCACGCTGGGCGTTGTGCTCCGTTCATTCATGTCCTCCACTGCTCTCTGCTACATTACACTAGCCAGGCCAGAATAACATAGGAACACAATGGCGAATCCCAGTACAATAAACAACATAGTAGACTGGAGGAATTCTCACCATAGAATTCTCATCAACTCAGCATAGATCTGTTGCTAACAATGCACAAAGGGAGAAGTGCACGACCACACTAGATTTCCCTTCTGTTCTGTTCTTTGAAGAGTTTCCAACAGCGATCAGTGTGACAGCACGGACACTAGCTAGTGGCCATAGTACTATAAATAGTGACGTAAGGAGAGAGGAATAGAGGTAGAGAGAGAGAGAAAACAGAAACAGTAGTAGCAGATGGATAGAGAACCGGAGGGAGGGAGAAGGGAGTTACAGTAGCACATGCTGTGCTACAACTGGTCGTCACGCAGCTATCTTTGCTACTGGCTCAACGTCGTTTCATTGAAATGACGTGCAAACCACGTTGATTCAACCAGTGTGTGCCCAGTTGGGCGGTACTATCACAACGATCTAGGACCCCTCTCTCCTTGCCTCTCAACTTCTCTGACACAATGACACAAAGGCTCATGGGTCTGAGTTTACCCACAGACACTGACTGGGGTTCAGTACATGGCACCATGGCCCTGCAATGGAATAACGTCCTGCCCAGGGGGTATACTTGTGCATCAAGCTGTATTACGCTACAGAAACAGGAGATAGGCTTCTGGTCTATGGGCTGTTCTGGCAGACCTACTTATTTACTGTTGCAAGGGTAAGGATACTTACTTTCTCGGGTAATGTTCGACGTGATAGTAACGATAGGGGCAGCAGGTAGCCTAGCGGTTAGAGCGTTGGGCCAGTAACTGAAAGGTCGCTAGTTCAAATTCCCCAGCTGACAAGGTGAAAAATCTGTTGATGTGCCCTTGAGCAAGGCACTAAACCTTAATTGCTGCAGGGTCGCCGTTGGTAGTGGGTGTCTCAGGGGGAGTTGTGATATGCAAAATAAACATTTCCTATTCACACGTGTGTATAACACACACTTGTGCATGTGTGAAATAGGATGACTATAAGCACCCACCAATTTATGTATTATTAGTGCAGCTATTGGCAGCAGTCTGGGCTGAATATGGTTTACAGTACCCTGTCAAGACCCTGTTGTTGCACACATGACATAACACACACGTCACACTATAAATACCGCCAAGCTGATCTGGTCAGTCTGCCAAGGAACAGAGACGGGCTGCTCAGCCAGACACAGATGGAGAGGAGGAGAGGAGGAGAGGAACAGGGGAAGAGAGGAGGGGCTTGTTAGTAGTTTATAGTTGTGAACGAGTGTATGATGTTTAGAGGTTTGGAGAAAGTAGAGGGGGTAGTGAGAGGAAAGGGGTAGGGGGCATGTTGTCAGCTGGTAACACATAGTTAGTCTGGTCCCAGATCTGTGTGTGCTTTATCCAACTCCTCTGAATATTGTTGTGCAATAGAGAGTAAAAAGCGCATAAAGTACAAATCTTGGATCAGGCTAACAAAATAACAGCTGCAAAAAACTGTAGACACAACAGTGGTAGTGGTGTGTGGGAGAGCCAGTGTACGATATGGGGAGTAAGACTGTGCTGTTTCTGCTCTCTGATTTGATAAACAGGAAATACAGACACCCACATATGAGTTGTGCAGTGTGTGTGTGCGTGCGTATATAACTAAATATAAACAACAACTATATATAACAAAGAACAAACAGTACAGATGTGCTCTCTCACAGGGTGATGCCAAGCAGCAAGTGCGTTTGCAATCTTTACAGTAACAAAAACATATGTAATGGAATACATCGGTGACGTTTCTGTAAAATGCCCCTGACAGTGCAGTCATATCCACTTTGCAGCACATGTTTTTATTTTTACCTGTGCTGCAGTGCAGGGAAACTTTTTCGTCAGCCCTACTGTAGGCTGTCTCATACTCTCATTTTCAAAACAGCATTAATCCCACTCCTCTCTGTTCTACATGTGGTAAGGCTAAGAGGAACATATTCTGGTTAACACCTGGGAAACAGGGTGCGTTCTGAGAATCTGATCCATTCTCAGCTGTTTGTAAGCTGAGTACACTACACGCTGGGACATTCGGAGTAACTCCATAACATAACTGTTCAATAACAAGACACCACGCAACTCCAGGCCACGGAGACAGAGAGAGGGGAGGAGCTGGCTTGCAGCACGTTTTTGAACCACAACACTTTCCTAAAGTTTCCCCGTAGCTGCAGCACAACTCTATCCCAGTGACCAATGAACGGTTAGCGGTTGTGTGTTTACACAAACAGGAGTGGGGGGTTGGGGGTTTCAGTTAATATATATATACTGTATTGTAGTTGTTAGTTTTTTTGGTGTATAGTCAGAATAAGTGATTGCACAGCACCATCCAGGTACTGGAAACACATACACCCTCACAAAAACATCCCCATACCTGCTATAGATTGCACTGTATATAGATTGTTTAGGGCCTCTATGATAGAAAACAGACAGAAAGGATGTCTGGACTCTCACGACTCTCTTAGACACATTAAACCTCTTGTATAACACAACATACAGAAGATCTCTGACACCCACCCTCCACAAGACACAGTCAGCCAGTCACAGCTCCAGAGTGTACTGTACGTTCAGGGGCAGTAAAAAAAAAACAAAAAAACAGAGATGGAGGAAGGGCAGAGAAAAGGAGAGAGAGAAGAGGAGGATGAAAAAGAAGAACAACAGCAGAACGCCGGCGAATGAGTCAGTAAAAAACAAGCTCAACGATCTTTCTTTCTCCCAGAAGCTGTTTGACAACACCAATTATCACAGTTCACAGTGTGTTAGAACCATTGTACATCAGAACAGTCTCCGTCAATTAGAATTGATCTTTTAGCGTGTCGCAACATATCTTTTCCCAGAGTTATTATGGCTTGTAATAAGGGTTCAGGGAAGAAAACAGCTATCAGAGTATACTGTTCTATGGGCAACATGGGCAACAAGATAGAAACAGGTGCATTACAGATAAAGTGGGTACTGTAGATGTGAATGGTGACACTAAAGAACCGTTTCCCAAAGCAACTATTCATCAGTCGCTCAAGTAACAATTGATTCAAATACAAAGATCTATTGATAAGATCTTCTTAGAAAATACTGACTTGAAAATGATCATTAAACTGTTCTAAGGGGTTTTGGGAAAGATTTAACAGACAGAAGACGATATTTGGGAGGCTGTTGCTTTTCACAACATTTGTCGCCCGCAACACCTTTCAGATATAAAGAAAAGTCGGCAAAAAGTCTTGTTTTGAAAGGTGTATCTGTCTCTCTCTGACTGTCTGAGCACTGCTTGTAGTATTTGGGCACCGTGTGTGAAGTTTTTAGAGAGGTCCGGCACTACGACTGGAGAGTGGAGCAAACACAAGAATCCGTTTGTCTTAGAACACTCTTACACTCTGTTACACTCTTGCTGTCTTTTTTGCTACCTTCTTTTACCAACTCTCTTCCTTACATGCTCTTTGACCCTGGGCGAAGAGAAAGAAGGGCAGAAGGAGGATGTGTGTGTGTGTGAGAGAGAGAGAGAAAAGGAGAGACAGAACCTCACAAAATCTGATATGATTGGATAGGTGAAAGCTATAAGGCGTAAACCAGGTGTAGCTACTGCTGGCACCTATCCCATATTCTTAGATTTGTGAAATATCTGTTTGTTGATGTTTCACTCCTCTTTATTTCTTATGTCGTTTTCCCGCCCTTTCCACTCTTCTATCTCTCTCTCTTTCACATCCATTTGTGACTTTACCCATGGTCAGAGAACTCGGATCATGGCCAAAACACCAAGAGGCGCTACTACAATACAACAAAGAATCTTTGGCATGCAGAGAGTTGACAAAAGTGTGTCTGCAGGAAAACGAATTTAAATTGTCAAAGTTTAAAGAGTTTTTAAGACTTTCAGTAATTGTTGCACAGCTGAAAGTCTCTCTCTCTCTCTCTCTCTCTCTCTCTCTCTCTCTCTCTCTCTCTCTCTCTCTCTCTCTCTCTCTCTCTCTCTCTCTCTCTCTCTCTCTCTCTCTCTCTCTCTCTCTCTCTCTCTCTCTCTCTCTCTCTCTCTCTCTCTCTCTCTCTCTCTCTCTCTCTCTCTCTCTCTCTCTCTCTCTCTCTCTCTCTCTCATTAAATCCATTCAGGATATAGGGTACTCACGTAGGCAGACGGCGGCCAGCAGGCGCAGCCCGTTCTCCGGGGGGAAGCAGGTTGGGAAGAGGGGCTGTAGGACGTAGTTGGAGAAGGTGAGGGCGATGACTGCCTGGTTGGTGGGATAGATCACCAGCACCGCGATCCACAGACGCAGGAACCTAGAGGAGAAGGAGGGAGAGATGGCGGCAGAGGAGTTAATAAGGATTATGAACAGCATTTAGACACTGACGTACGTACACACACACACACACACACACACACACACACACACACACACACACACACTAGCTTCAGGTCAGAGTGTGGTAACATACTGTACAGTAGGTCGACTGGATATATGGAATTAGGGGGGCAGAGTCCACACTTAGAAGAATACAAGTTATTCACTCAGAATGTGTGTGTGTGTTAGGGAGGGGGCAATGGGGGTTGAGATTTAGCTGACTAGAGAGGAGGCCACATTAGGACATGGTTTTAACACAAATTCTCCACAAGCTTATGGAGCGAGCATTACGCTTCGCTGCGTCCACCTTGTTAGCCTGGTTGTCCCTCACAAAGAATGTGTGTGTGTGTGAGCGAGTGTTCACAAGGCAATAATTCTGTAAGATTAAAGTAAAGCCCCAAAGCTGAGCCATCAGTTAAGGACTTTATTTGCTAACACTGTGGATAGCGTGTCATCACGACTGTATGTCACCACCACCACCAAGTCTGGCCCCTGGAATGCTTGGCCCTGCACCGCTGTGGTGAGTGGGCACTTCCACAAACACCTATGGAGACCTGTGGAGAGTCTCTGTGGAAGAGTCCACTCCCCATCGGGAACACGGGGGTGTCCTTTTCGACACCCTCCTCCTACTCCTATACAGTACACCATCCAAACAAACATTGATTGTAGCTTGGTATCACAGAGAGAAGGAAACAGGGAAACAGTATGCGACCCGAAAAACTTCAAACCAAAACATCTGAGACACCTGGAGGAAACAGTTCGAGACCAATTCTAACATACCAAACAAAGCCTTCAAACAGAGAATATCAGTTGGTTCTGGGTAGAAGATCATGTTTCGTTGTAAAATTCTCATTGATGTATTGATGTCTATAATGGGACACTAACAATAGTCTGGGGTGCTGTTTTGTCTGGGTGGATTCCTATCTGAAAATACCCTGAAAGAAAATGTATCCATGAGACTGATACAAGACAAGGTCAAGACTCAATCTGAGTGTGTTTATCGTCTGGGAGAAGACTATGAACACACAGACAGTCTTCAATCAATGTGGACAAAGGTTTGATGATATGTTCTGTGTAGAAGTTGCCAGAGAAAATAAGAGGGTGAGTGAGTGATAGAGAGAGAGAGACCTCCTCCTCCATGTTTCATGGTGGGAACCACACATGCAGAGATCATCCATTCACTTACTCTGCGTCTCACAATGACATGGCCCTTGGAACCAAAACTCTCTAACTTGGACTGATCAGACCAAAGGACAGATTTCCACTGGTCTAATGTCCATTGCTCGTGTTTCTTGGCCCAAGCAAGTCTCTTCTTCTTATTGGTGTCCTTTAGTAGTGGTTTCTTTGCAGCAATTCGGCCATGAAGGCCTGATTCACACAGTCTCCTCTGAACAGTTGATGTTGAGATGTGTCTGTTACTTGAACTCTGTGAAGCATTTATTTGGCCTGCAATTTCTGAGGCTGGTAACTCTAATGAACTTATCCTCTGCAGCAGAGGTAACTCTGGGTCTTCCTTTCTTGTGGCGGTCCTCATGAGAGCCAGTTTCATCATAGCGCTTGATGGTTTTTGCGACTGCACTTGAAGAAACTTTAAAAGTTCTTGACATTTTCCCGGATTGACTGACCTTCATGTCTTAAAGTAATGATGAACTGTCATTTCGCTTTGCTTATTTGAGCTGTTCTTGCCATAATAAGGACTTTTACCAAATAGGGCTATCTTCTGTATACCACCCCTACCTTGTCACAAAACAACTGATTGGCTCAAACACATTAAGAAGGAAAGAAATTACACAAATTAACTTTTAACAAGGCACACCTGTTAATTTAAATGCTTTCCAGGTGACTACCTCATGAAGCTGGTTGAGAGAATGCCAATAGTGTGCAAAGCTGTCATCAATGCAAAGGGTGGCTACTTTGAAGTATCTAAAATATATTTTTTATGTCTTCACTATTATTCTACAATGTAGAAAATAGCAAAAATAAATAAAAACCCTGGAATGAGTAGGTGTCCAAACTTTTGACTGGTACTGTATGTTGTGGGTCAAAAGCCACCAAACACCACAGATCTAGTCACTCACCCTGCCAGTCCTCCGAAGATGTCCTTGACGTATGAATAGTCTCCCCCTGACTTGGGGATGGTGACACCCAGCTCGGCGTAGCACAGCGCTCCGATGGCTGTGATGATGCCGGTGACAATCCACACGATCAGCGCCAGACCCACTGAGCTAGCATTCTCCATCACGCCCTTAGGGCTGACAAAGATCCCAGAGCCGATGATGTTACCTGGGATGGAGAGAAGAAGAGGGGGATGGTTATTCATGTGACACAAACAGTTATTTGAGACACTGAGGAGAAAGGGGAACGATTATTAGTCTGACACCAGTGTCATTCACAAGCAGGAAGAGATGAACGGGGTTGGAAAATTTTAAGTGAGAGAACATCTGACTTGCCTAGTTAAATAAATGTTATATAAATAAAATAAAAACATCTGTTCCACCACCTAAAGATGAGGGGAGAAGGGACCGTTATCGACGGGACACCAGCATCTGTCACAGGGTGCAATCAGCTCAATTGGGGGGAGTGGAACAGAGTGAAAACAATGGAGAGGCATTCTGATCAATATGTGTAACAAAAGCACAGTTCCACCTCCTACATAATCCATATTCCAACCATGAGTGTAATCTACACTGAGTATACAAAGCATTTGGAACACCTGCTCCTTCCATGACATAGACTGACCAGGTGAATCCAGGTGAAAGCTATGATCCCTTAATGATGTCACTTGATGGCTGACGTTTTACATGCTCCAAACCAACTGTGCTATTTTGTAAGTTTCTTTGCGTTGTTTGTAACTTATTTTTAAACTTATTTTGTACATAATGTTGCTGCTACCGTCTCTTATGACTGAAAATAACTTCTGGACGATTACTCACCACGAACTGGAAGAAGGATATAGTCCGACAAGAAGGATATACTGATTTCCGGGAACAGGCCAAAATCCCCGTCATTTGCGTGAAGAAAAGACTAAGGAAAAGGGGGCGTGTGGTAAGACGAGGGGTGGGGGTGTGTGTCTTTTTGTCAATAACAGCTGGTGCGCGTTGTCTAATATTAAAGAAGTCTCGAGGTATTGCTCGCATGAGGTAGAGTACCTTATGATAAGCTGTAGACCACACTATCTACCAAGAGAGTTCTCATCTATATTATTCGTAGCTGTCTATTTGCCACCATAGACCGATGCTTGCACTAAGATCGCACTCAACCAACTCTATAAGGCCATAAGCAAACAAGAAAATGCTCAATCCAAGAGCGGCGCTCCTAGTGGCTGGGGACTTTAATGCAGGCAAACTTAAATCAGTTTTACCAAATTTTTACCTGCATGTCACATGTTCAACCAGTGGAAAAAAAACTCTAGACCATCTTTACTCCACACACAGAGACGCATAGAAGTTTTTCCCCGCCCTCCATTTGGCAAATCTGACCATAATTCTATCCTCCTGATTCTTGCTTACAAGCAAAAAGTAAAGCAGGAAGTACCAGTGACTCGCTCAATACGGATGTGGTCAGATGACGAGGATGTTTCGCTACAGGACTGTTTTGCTAGCACAGACTGGTATATGTTCAGGGATTCATCCAATGGCATTGAGGAGTATACCACCTCAATCATCGGCTTCATCAATAAGTGCATCAACGACTTTGTCCCCACAGTGACATCCTAACCAGAAGCCATGGATTACAGGCAACATCCGCATCCAGCTAAATGCTAGAGCTGCCGCTTTCAAGGAGCGGGACACTAATCCGGACATTTATAAGAAATGCCCTCAGATGAACCATCTAACAAACAAAGCGTCAATACAGGATTAAGATTGAATCCCACTACACCGGCTCTGATGCTTGTCGGATGTGGCAGGGCTTGAAAACTATTACGGACTACAAAGGGAAACCCAGACGCGAGCTGCCCAGTGACGTGAGCCTACCAGATGAGCTAAATGCCTTTTATGCTCGCTTCGAGGAAAGCAACACTGAAGCATGCACGAGAGCACCAGCTGTTCTGGATGACTGTGTGATAACACTTTCCGTAGCCGATGTGAGCAAGACCTTTAAACAGGTAAACATTCACAAAGCCGCGGGGCCAGATGGTTTACCAGAACATGTACTCAAAGCATGCGCGGACCAACTGGCAAGTGTCTTCACTGACATTTTCAACCTCTCCCCTGACCGAGTCTGTAATACCTACATGTTTCAAGCAGACCACGAGGGTAACCTGACTAAATTATTACCACCACATAGCACTCATGTCGGTAGCCATGAAGTGCTTTGAAAGGCTGGTCATGGCTCACATCAACAGAATCCTCCCGGATACCCTAGTACCACTCCAATTCGCATACCGCCCCAGCAGATCCACAAATGACGCAATCTCAATCATACTCCCCACTGCCCTTTCCCAACTGGACAAAAGGAACACCTATGTGAGAATGCTGTTCATTGACTACAGCTCAGCATTCAACACCATAATGCCCAAGAAGCTCATCACTAAGCTAAGGACTCTGGGACTAAACACCTCCCTCTGCAACTGGATCCTGGACATCCTGACTGGCCGCCCCCACTTGGTAAGGGTAGGCAACCACACATCTGCCACGCTGATCTTCAACAATGGGGCCCCTCAGGGGTGTGTACTTAGTCCCCCTCCAGTACTCCCTGTTCATCCACGACTGCGTGGCCAAACACCATCATTAAGCTTGCTGATGACACAACAGTGGTAGGCCTGATCACAGACAACAAAGAGAGAACTGGCAGTGTGGACTATTTATACTGACACCCCCCCCATTTGTTTTGTACACTGCTGCTACTCGCTGTTTATTATCTATGCATAGTCACTTCACCCATACCTACATATACAAATTGCCTCAACTAACCGCACACTGACTCATATATAGCCCGTATATAGCCTCGTTATTGTTATGTTATTGTGCTGCTTTTTATTATCTTTTACTTTAGTTTATTTGGTAAATATTTTCTCTTCTCTTGGTAAATACTATTTTTGAACTGCACTGTTGGTTAAGGGCTTGTAAGTAAGCAATTCACGGTAAGGTCTACACGTGTTGTTTTTGGCATATGTGACAAATGAAGTTTAATTTGATTTAATAAATCCACTTCAATCAGTGTAGACGAAGGGGAGGAGACAGGTTAAAGAAGGATTTTTAAGCCTTGAGACAATTGAGAAATGGATTGTGTATGTGTGCCATTCTGAGGGTGAATGGGTAAGACAAAAGATTTAAGTGCCTTTGAATGGGGTGTGGTAGTAGGTGCCAGGCTCACCGGTTTGTGTCAACTCTGTTTTTTTTATGCTCAACAGTTTCCCGTGTGTATCATGGTCCACCACCCAAAAGACATCCAGCCAACTTGATACAACTGTGGGAAGCTTTGGAGTCAACATGGGCCAGCATCCCTGTGGAACACTTTCAACACCTTGTAGAGTCCATGACCCAATGAATTGAGTCTGTTTTGAGGGCAAAAGGGGGTGCAACTAATTATTAGGAAGGTATTCCTAATGTTTTTTACACTCAGTGTATATCACTGAGAGACCACCCACTGGGCACACACTGGTTGAATCAACATTGTTTACACGTCATTTCAATGAAATTACGTTAAACCAATGTGGAATAGACATTGAATTGATATCTGTGCCCAGTGGGAATACTGTGTTACTATACACCAGAGGCCGTTAAGGCCCCTCATTGCTCAGTTCTAATGAGAGTGTGTAGAAAGAGGAGGAGAGAAAAACAGAACAATGGGAGATTAAGATTGGTGTAGTGCAAAATGGATGAGGGAAAAAGAATGGTGGCAGAGATAAAATTGGACGAAGGAGACAGAGAGAGAGAGACAGACAGACAGAGAACGAGAGAGACAGAGAAAGAGAGAGAGAGAACATGTTGTTTTAAAAGCAATGAGCAGCCCGCCAGCAGACAGAGTAGGAACGCAATGTGCTGAGTTAGCACTGAGGATGAGGAGTCATGGAGAGAGAGAGAGAGAGAGAGAGAGAGAGAGAGAGAGAGAGAGAGAGAGAGAGAGAGAGAGAGAGAGAGAGGTTACAGAGTACAATGAGGAATGAGAAGCGTGTACTAGGGAGGAGCCAAAACTACATCTGAACATCGGAACAATACCCTGACAGCCTTTATAAGCATCAGACTGTCAGTCAGTTTATAGAGCAAGGAAACATGAAAGAGACTGTGTGTGTGACTGTATGCGTGTGTGTGTATGTTTCTGGTTCAGACAGGTTCACTACTCGCGCCCCATCAAAGATCTGACGAAGCAGTAGTGATCAGAGGTCAGGGGTTGAGAATCAGAAAGCTGACTGATTGGCTCATAAACTTTGACAGTCAATAGGGCTTCAGAGCCAAAGGTTGTATGTTAGAGCTTGCAGTCGGAGCTGAGTGTGGAGAATTTAAAGTTCAAAGTAAAAGATATTGATACCGATCTGTTTTGAGATTTGAATGTGCCTGTGGTGTAGTTTGATAAGGGTTTGCGTGTGTCTGTGTGTGTGTACGTGCGCGCGTGTTTTAACACACATATGTTCTCTTTCACTTCAACATTTCTCTACACGTGCAGTACCAGTCAAAAGTTTGGAAACACCTACTCATAAAGGGTTTCTTTATTTTTACTATTTTCTACATTGTAGAATAATATTGAATGAATCAAAACTATTTGCAACCCAAATAAATGATTCACAGAGTTCACAACTCAACACAACTCAACATCAACTGTTCAGAGGAGACAGCGTGGCCTCCACAATCACCCAACCTCAACCCATTTGAGAAGGTTTGGGATGAGTTAGACTGCCGTGACAGAAAAGTAGCCAACAATTGCTCAGCATATGTGGGAACTCATTCAAGACTGTTGGAATAGCATTCCAGGTGAAGCTGGTTGAGAGAATGCCAAAGATTTTGTCAAAGCTTTCATCAAGGCAAATGGTGGCTACTTTAAAGATTCACTAATATAAAATATATTTTGATTTGTTTAACACGTTTTTGGTTACTACATGATTCCATATGTGTAATTTCATAGTTTTGATGTCTTCACTATTATTCTACAATGTAGAAAATAGTACAAATGAAGAAAAACCCTTGAATGAGTAGGTGTGTCCAAACATTTGACTGGTACTGTATGTACATATCATATGTGCAGTGTCTAGCCTAAACCCCTCTCCTGTATCATTCCTTAGCAACGGTAAGTTAGTGGGCGAAAGGTAAAAGCATGATAAATCTCAACCTTGACAAAAGCAAGTGACTGCTCCAAGATAGTTGACTCCAGTGGTCTTTGGTACTCTGCTGTATGAGCAGTGACCTTGTCAGCTTTACAATGCATCAGCTCAGCAACTTTGTGTGTGACCCTGATGATAAGACAATGAGGGGACTGGGTTATGTTATAGTGTCACTGGTGAGCTGGTGAGAGCAGTGTAAAAGAGACTGGTTTAGACTGGTTAAACTACGGTACACCTTATCTGTGGGATGAGCTTCTAGTTTCCTTATTCAGACTGAGTGTGTGTCTGTGTGTGAGAGAAGGGTGCAGAGTGCTGACTGAAGTGGAACACACATGCATACACGCACACACACGCATGCACGCTTACACACACACACACACACACACACACCGATTCACACACATGCACGCACACACACGTTTCCTGTTCTCATTTTCCCCTGCTTCCCCTTTGTGTGAACTGTACCAGAAAGGAACACCCCTGAGGCACACACAACCATGCACACACACACACACACTCACACACATACACACACACAACCAAGCACACACACACTCACACACATTTATTGTTCTCTCTGTCTACCTGCTTCGACTTCCTGCTTCCTGTTCTCACTTTCCCCTCGGTTGCCTTTGTGTGAACTGTACGAGAAAGGAACATCCCAGACACGCTCTGACACAATGCTCCAGAACGGGTGGTTTTCCATTCTCCTCTTCCCTCTTTCCCTCCTCTCATCCTCCAGGATGAGTTCCCTTCCAACCTCTGATACCAAGTCTGCGATTCTCCACCCTTCTCCAAAGTGGGCACTTGCACACTCCCGTGACGGATTTAAAAGTATAGGATTGGTGTAAGCATTGGCTGGAGGTTGTTTCCGCCATTGTTAAATCTATGACGGGGAGTGTGCAACCGCACACTTCTTGAAAAGGGTGGATAATCTCTGGAAGCACCAGAGCAGGTACGAGCCAAACCCAACATGTGTAATCTCCAGGAGAATGTAGCCAAAACTTCACTGGCCTTAAAACGAAGCTACAGTAGTAGGCCTAGAGCTCAGACAAAGCCGTTCAAGTTATGGACGAGGCTTACTTACTCGGACAATGGTTGCATCTCAAATGCACCCTATTCCCTACATAGTGCACTACTTTATTTGGAATAGGGTCCCATTTGGAACGCAGCCATTGTTTACTTCAGCTTTCTGGTCCCCTTTTCATGAACAATGTGCTGTGTAGTGTGCACTAGTCTACTACTCCCTTAGCAGAAGCAGAGCCCTAACTGCAGCTTCCAAGCACCAAGCTATGAGGAACAAACAAACAGCCCAGAAAAACAAAGACATGTGGATACTGAGCACAGCTGTAATGTGTACAAGACTATCCAGCCCTCAGACTTAGACTCGGTCCAACAGTGTGCCTACTCAGGCTTTTGAAATGTAATGATACATAGAATGTCAGCATCAGTGTAGTGCTACGGTGTAGTTTCAGGGAGATCGCTGAAGAATGGCGTCAAAGTTGGACTCTATCCATGTCCTGAGGACTTCAGGAAACACCTTCAAAATCGGCCACTAGGGGCAACAGTGAGCCATCAAGTGGGCTAGGGTGTTGTGGATGGGTGTCGCATCATCCCATGACTCTGGATCAGAAGGTTGCATGTTTGATCCCAGTCGTGGATACTGTTTTCTATTTTTTTTTACCCTGTCCAAAACCTTAACCCTTACTTTAAACATTCGGAATGACTGCCTTAACTTTACCCTTAACTTCTAAATGTGACGTTCGGAGAAATAGAACAACACAGAGCAGCAGGAACAACAAAAACACTTTCAAATTTTATGTTTGGAGAACGTGGATGAACGTCTAATTCTGTAATGAGAGCTTGTTGGTAGTTTTGCATTTTCCCCATTAATGGTTAAGCCTTGGATTGGGGTCAACTATTGCTTGGATACTGTCCAAACTCGCCGATGACACACACACACACACACACACACACACACACACACACACCTCAGAGGGTGCTGCCATCAGCACTTCTCATTACAGCAGGGCCCAGCTTTGAGTTTAATGGAGTAAGGAGGTGAAAAATGAGGAGGAGGAGGAGGAGGAGGAGGAGTAGTTGAAGAATGCAGTGAGCTACTGCAATCCCCATCATCCATCCGCCTGACTGTGACTCCTGCCTCCTGACTCTGAGCTCTCCTGATTGCATTGCTTTGATTAGGCCTCCACACACACCTCAACCTCCTCACCCTCCTCGCCCTCCTCACTCTCCTCGCCCACCTCACCCTCCTCACACACCTCAGTCTTCATCCTCCTCACCCACCTGAGTCTTCAACCTCCTCACCCTCCTCGCTCAACTCACCCACCTCACTCTCCTCAGTCCTCACACATCTCACCCTTCTCAGTGTTCACCCCTTCTCAGTGTTCACCCTCCTCGCCCACGTCACCCTCCTCGCCCGCCTCACCCCCCTCAGTCCTCACCCACCTGCCCGTTTCCTTCCCCTTTCATCCCAGTCCAAAACACACCAACCTCACCATAGAGATGATGATGATGATGATTTCCCCTACTGTCACCCTAACTATGTCTGAAATTACACCCTTCTACCCATAGTGCACTACTTACACTGATATAGTGCACTACCTATACTGATATAGTGCACTACTTATACTGAACTACTTATACTGATATAATGCACTACTTATACTGATATTGTGCACTACTTATAACCATATAGTGCACTACCATAAATACTATGAATAGAAGCCATAGAGGCCTCACAGGCTACATAAGCTAAGCCAGCTCAGCTAATAAAACAGCATTATCACGACGGGGAATCTTAGTTCCTCCGAATCGCCAAAAGTTCACTTCTGATCCCAGCTTTGCGTGGAGGAGGGGAGAGGGGGGGTGGGCTTAAGAAGGGGGTGGAGGTGGACTTGAGGGAAAATAGGTGTACCTTAAGCTCATAAAAACTCCCTCAGCCCACTTTGAGGAAACTCAGTGAAGCGGACAGAGAACAAAGGGAAAAGTTTGAACATGGCAGTTTGAGATCAGTGATCTGACGATAAGGCCTCTCACGTGAGATAGGAGGAGAGATCAGGGTCATTTTCATTTGGCACCAAACGAACGGAAGAAAACAGGGAGGAACACTATCTGAACTTATCCAATAAGAAACGCTCCTTTCTGTTTTATGTTGCAAAACCTTTTGCTATGGTGTACATAAAAAAATGCACCTTTATTTAACCAGGTAGGCCAGTTGAGAACAAGTTCTCATTTCCAACTGCGACCTGGCCAAGATAAAGCTTAGCAGTGCGACAAAAACAACAACACAGAGTTACACATAAACAAACGTACAGTCAATAACACAAAAGAAAAGAAAAATAGAAAGATCTATGTATAGTGTGTGCAAATGTAGAAGAGTAGGGAGGTAGGCAATAAATAGGCCATAGAGGTGGACATAATTACAATTTAGCATTAATACTGGAGTGATAGATGTGCAGATGATGATGTGCAAGTAGAGATTGTGGGGTGCAAAAGAGCAAGAGGGTAAGTAATAATATGGAGATGAGGTAGTCGGTGTGCTATTTACAGCTATTTACAGTCATTGGCAGCAGAGAACTGGAAGGAGAGGCGGCCAAAGGAAGTGTTGGCTTTGTGGACGACCAGTGCAATATACCTGCTGGAGCGCGCGCTATGGCTGGGTGTTGCTATGGTGACCAGTGAGCTGAGATAAGGCGTGGCTTTACCTAGCAAAGACTTATAGATGACCTGGAGCCAGTGGGTTTGGCGACGGAAATGTAGTGAGGGTCAGCCAACGAGAGCATAGAGGTCGCAGTGGTGGGTAGTATATGGGGCTTTGGTGATAAAACAGATGGCACTGTGATAGACTACATCCAGTTTGCTGAGCAGAGTGTTTTGTAAATGACATCGCCGAAGTCAAGGATCGGTAGGATAGTCAGTTTTACGAGGGTATGTTTGGCGGCATGAGTGAAGGAGGCTTTGTTGCGAAATAGGAATTCTAGATTCAATTTTGGATTGGAGATGCTTAATGTGAGTCTGGAAGGAGAGTTTACAGTCTAACCAGACACCTAGGTACAGTGGGGAAAAAAAGTATTTAGTCAGCCACCAATTGTGCAAGTTCTCTCACTTAAAAAGATGAGAGAGGCCTGTAATTTTCATCATAGGTACACTTCAACTATGACAGACAAAATGAGGGAAAAAATCCAGAAAATCACATTGTAGGATTTTTTATGAATTTATTTGCAAATTATGGTGGAAAATAAGTATTTGGTCACATACAAACAAGCAAGATTTCTGGCTCTCACAGACCTGTAACTTCTTCTTTAAGAGGCCTCTGTCCTCCACTCATTACCTGTATTAATGGCACCTGTTTGAACTTGTTATCAGTATAAAAGACACCTGTCCACAACCTCAAACAGTCACACTCCAAACTCCACTATGGCCAAGACCAAAGAACTGTCAAAGGACACCAGAAACCAAATTGTAGACCTGCACCAGGTTGGGAAGACTGAATCTGCAATAGGTAAGCAGCTTGGTTTGAAGAAATCAACTGTGGGAGCAATTATTAGGAAATGGAAGACATACAAGACCACTGATAATCTTCCTCGATCTGGGGCTCCACGCAAGATCTCACCCGTGGGTCAAAATGATCACAAGAACGGTGAGCAAAAATCCCAGAACCACACGGGGACCTAGTGAATGACCTGCAGAGAGCTGGGACCAAAGTAACAAAGCCTACCATCAGTAACACACTACGCCGCCAGGGACTCAAATCCTGCAGTGCCAGACGTGTCCCCTGCTTAAGCCAGTACATGTTCAGGCCCGTTTAAAGTTTGCTAGAGAGCATTTGGATGATCCAGATGAGGATTGGGAGAATGTCAGATGAAACCAAAATAGAACTTTTGGGTAAAAACTCAACTCGTCGTGTTTGGAGGACAAAGAATGCTGAGTTGCATCCAAAGAACACCATACCTACTGTGAAGCATGGGGGTGGAAACATCATGCTTTGGGGCTGTTTTTCTGCAAAGGGACCAGGACGACTGATCCGTGTAAAGGAAAGAATGAATGGGGCCATGTATCGTGAGATTTTGAGTGAAAACCTCCTTCCATCAGCAAGGGCATTGAAGATGAAACGTGGCTGGGTCTTTCAGCATGACAATGATCCCAAACACACCGCCTGGGCAACGAAGGAGTGGCTTCAGAAGAAGCATTTCAAGGTCCTGGAGTGGCCTAGCCAGTCTCCAGATCTCAACCCCATAGAAAATCTTTGGAGGGAGTTGAAAGTCCGTGTTGCCCAGCGACAGCCCCAAAACATCACTGCTCTAGAGGAGATCTGCATGGAGGAATGGGCCAAAATACCAGCAACAGTGTGTGAAAACCTTGTGAAGACTTACAGAAAACGTTTGACCTCTGTCATTGCCAACAAAGGGTATATAACAAAGTATTGAGATAAACTTTTGTTATTGACCAAATACTTATTTTCCACCATAATTTGCAATAAATTCATAAAAATCCTACAATGTGATTTTCTGGATTTTTTTCCTCATTTTGTCTGTCATAGTTGAAGTGTACCTATGATGAAAATTACAGGCCTCTCTCATCTTTTTAAGTGAGAGAACTTGCACAATTGGTGGCTGACTAAATACTTTTTTTCCCCACTGTATTTGTAGTTGTCCACATATTCTAGGTCAGAACCGTCCAGGGTCGTGACGCTTGTCGGGCGGGAGGGTGCAGGCAGCAATCGGTTGAAGAGCATGCACTTAGTTTGACTAGCATTTAAAAGCAGTTGGAAGCCACGGAAGGAGTGTTGTATGGCGTTCAAGCTCGTTTGGAGGTTTGTTAACACAGTGTCCAAAGAAGGGCCAGATGTATACAGAATGGTGTCGTCTGCGTAGCGGTGGATCAGAGAATCACCAGCAGCATGAGCGACATCATTTATATATACAGAGAAAAGAGTAGGCCCGAGAATTGAACCCTGTGGCACCCCCATAGAGACTGCCAGAGGTCCGGACAACAGGCCCTCCAATTTGACACACTGAACTCTATCTGAGAAGTAGTTGGTGAACCAGGCGAGGCAGTCATTTGAGAAGCCAAGGCTATTGAGTCTGCCGATCAGAATGCGGTGATTGACAGAGTCGAAAGCCTTGGCCAGGTCGATGAAGACGGCTGCACAGTACTGTCTTTTATCACTGGCGGTTATGATATCGTTTAGGACCTTGAGCGTGGCTGAGGTGCACCCATGACCAGCTCAGAAACCAGATTGCATAGTGGAGAAGGTACGTGGGATTTGAAATGGTCGGTGATCTGTTTATTAACTTGGCTTTCGAAGATTTTATAAAAGCAGGGCAGGATGGATATAGGTCTATAACAGTTGATTGGACATGATTTGGAAATTAATGAATATGGCCCAGATGTGTTTGTAAATAAGTGACACTCATCAAGGACACTTGTTTAGGCAAGGTTGGTTCTGGTGATCAACCGCCACTATGGCTGAATGAATATGGATGGTCATAAACATGGAATGTTATTTACATTTAGATTTGAGTAATTTAGCATACTCTCTTATCCAAAGCGACTTACAGTCATGACATGTAGCCTACGGTACTTGTTGACTTGTCCTTTCAAACAGTAATGACTGGGGGTTAAACTATGTGGATTTAACTAATAATGATATTTAAATGATGAAGAATCTATGGACCGAGAGGGAGCAATTCACTACTCTTGCCTCTTCATCTCTTCTGGAACATAAACAACAAAGGTTGTGTCCCAAGTCAAGTGGCACCCTTTTCTCTATACAGTTCACTACTTTTGACCAGGTCCCAAAGGGTTCTGGTCAAAAGTAGTGCACTATGAAGGGAATAGGGTGCCATATGGGTTTTTGAATGCTTCTGTTCCAATGATGGAGAGTCTACTACTTACATTGCCTTCGGAAAGTATTCAGACCCCTTGACTTTTTCCACATTTTGTTACGTTACAGCCTTACTCTAAAATGGATGAAATAAATACAAATCCTCAGCATAAACACAATACCCCATAATGACAAAGCAAAAACAAGTTGTTAGAAATGTTTGCACATTTATAAAAATTTTAAAACAGAAATACCTTATTTACATAAGAATTCAGACCCTTTGCTATGAGACTCGAAGTTGAGCTCAGGTGCATCTTGTTTCCATTGCTCATCCTTGAGATGTTTCTACAACTTGGAGTCCACCTGGGGTAAATTCAATTGATTGGACATGATTTGGAAAGGCATACACCTGTCTATATAAGGTCCCACAATTGACAGTGCAAAAACCAAGCCATGAGGTCGAAGTAATTGTCCGTAGAGGTACGAGACAGGACTGTGTCGAGATACAGATCTGGGGAAGGGTACGAAAAAATGTCTGCAGCATTTAAGGTCCCCAAGAACACAGAAGCCTCCATCATTCTTAAATGGAAGAAGTTCGGAACCACAAAGACTCTTCCTAGAGCTGACTGCCCGGCCAAACTGAGAAATCGGGGGAGAAGGGCCTTGGTCAGGGAGGTGACCAAGAACCCAATGGTCACTCTGACAGAGCTCTAGAGTTCCTCTGTGGAGGAACGGTCAACCATCCAGACGGTCAACCATCTTTGCAGCACCCCCAATTAGGCCTTTATGGTAGAGTGGCCAGACGGAAGCCACTCCTCAGTAAAAGGCACATTACAGCCCCCTTGGAGTTTTCCAAATGGCACCTAAAGACTCTCAGACCATGAGAAACAAGATGGTCTGGTCTGATGAAACCAAGATTGAACTAAACCAAGATTGAACTCTTTTGCCTGAATGCCAAGCGTCACACCCGGAGGAACCCTGGCACCATCCATACGGTGAAGCATGGGGGTGGCAGCATCATGTGGTGGGGATGTTTTTCAGCGGCATGCACTGGGAGAGGCAAAGATGAACAGAGCAAAGTACAGAGAAATCCTTGATGAAAACCTGCTTCATAGCGCTCAGGACCTCAGACTGGGACCAAGGTTCACCTTCCAACAGGACCATGACCCTAAGCATACAGTGGAAAGTTTCTTCAAGTGCAGTCGCAAAAACCATCAAGCGCTATGATGAAACGGTCTCTCATGAGGACAGCCACAGGAAAGGAAGACCCAGTGTTACCTCTGCTGCAGAGGTTAAATTCATTAGAGTTACCAGCCTCAGAAATTGCAGCCCAAATAAATGCTTCACAGAGTTCAAGTAACAGACACATCTCAACATCAACTGTTCTGAGGAGACTGCGTGAATCAGGCCTTCATGGCCGAATTGCTGCAAAGAAACCACGACTAAAGGACACCAATAAGAAGAGACTTGCTTGGGCCAAGAAACACGAGCAATGAACATTAGACCGGTGGAAATCTGTCCCTTGGTCTGATGAGTCTAAATTTGACATTTTTGGTTCCAACCGGTGTGTCTCTGTGAGATACAGAGTAGGTGAATGGATGATCTCTGCATGTGTAGTTCCCACCGTGAAGCATGGAGGAGGAGGTGTGATGGTGTAGCGATGCTTTGCTGGAGACACTGTGATTAATTTTGAGTTCAAGGCACACTTAAACCAGCATGGCTAGCACAGCATTCTGCGCCATCCCATCTGATTTGCGCTTAGTGGGACTATCATTTGTTTTTCAACAGGACAATGAACCAACACACCTCCTGGCTGTGTAAGGGCTATTTGAACAAGAAGGAGAGTGATGGAGTGCTGCATCAGATGACCTGGCCTCCACAATCACCCAACCTCAACCCATTTGAGATGGTTTGGGATGAGTTGGACCCCAAAGTGAAGGAAAAGCAGCCAACAAGTGCTCAGCATATGTGGAAACTCCTTCAAGATTGTTGGAAAAGCATTCCAGGTGAAGCTGGTTTAGAGAATACCACGAATGTGCAAAGCTGTCATCAAGGAAAAGGGTGGCTACTTTGAAGCATCTAAAATATAAAAAACATTTTGATTTGTATAACAGTTTTTTGGTTACTACATGATTCCATATATGTGTTATTTCATAGTGTTGATGTCTTCACTATTATTCTACAATGTAGAAAATAGCAAAAATAAAGAAAAACCCTTGAATGAGTAGGTGTGTCCAAACGGTTGACTGGTACTGTATGTAAATGATATATTTCCGTTTTTTTTTTATATAAATTGTGTGTAGATTGATGAGGTAAACATGTTCAAATACATTTTAGAATAAGGCTGTAACCTAACAAAATGTGGAAAAAGTCAAGGGGTCTTAATACTTTCCGAAGGCACTGTAGCTCTGATCATTAGTACTGGGGATCAGATTTAGAAATTATACATAGCGTAGTTCGCTGGTTACATGGGTTTTCCAATTCTACTGGTAACGTGGTTGTAAATTACTTGTATCTACTAAATTAACTAAATGTGTCTACGTTGACTGAAAATGTCAGTTCAGTCATCTTAATTTACAATAGTGATGGGGATAATGTCATGACAGTTCCGGTTTGCGCTGAAGATCAAAGCGAGAGATAAACAATCTTAACTGCTGAAGTGACGCAATAGGCATCAGTGATAATTAGCCTTCATTGGAAGCTTAAAAACCTACATTAGAAGTTGAAAATGATCAATAAGAAGTAGTAGAGTAGGTGACCTTATACCTTGTTCTAGTCTGTGAGAACTCACTGTATAAACCTGACTGCAAACCAACTCTCAGCAAACCTGAGCAGCAGTGGTCAGTTAAATGTTCTACTATGCCTATTCATAATTCACACACAATCAAACCTTTGCAAATATACATCAAAATGATGACATTATCTATACCCATTTTTATTTATTTTTTACTTACCAACAATAATTCCGCAAGCGCTCACAAGACCGATCTCTTTCTTCAGAGCCACCCCTCCTCCTCCTGACTCATTCCCGGAGTCGGCGACAGCATCCCCGCCAGACGCCACTGAACATCCTCGTTGCCTTGGTCCGTCCGTCATTTTGCTGATAAGAGTTGTTCGGTCCTCGTTGACACTTGTTGCTGCAGCTGTGCCTGTGGTCGCTCTCAATTGACAGCTAAAGAGCGCTTGGACGCAGGGGCTCAATTTGCGCGTTGGTAACACAGCACAACACACTTCACCCAAAGTTGTCGAAGATGATCAGATACAAGTTATTTTTACTTGTTGCTGTATACTGGTATAGCGATTCAACCCTTAACAAATCGAATGGAGATTTCAGATGTTATGGACACTACACAAATGGTTATATATACAAAAAGTCAGTGCACTTACACTAAATGTAAACTTTGTTTTTAACCCTGTATCATCATCATGTTGCTGTTGTCCAGAAAACCAATGTATTTGTTGTTATAATGTTGCCCTCGTGCGCTGCCTGCGCACTAAGGTATTTTGTAAAATAAAAAAACAAATGCCTAGTTTGTGCTGCGGGCAACCACAACAAAACATTAGATGAGATATCAGCTTTCTATCTCGTTTGACCTGTAATGCGACTATCACATTTGTGATTTCATTGTGATATAATATATTTTCACTGTTTGACGTCTTATTGAAAATGTCTAAGCAAACAAGTAACACGTATTCAATAGTACATTTAGTGAACAAGAATTGCGTATTCCAGTGACATACTGCGAAAGAAACCTCCTGCCACAAAACAATAGCTTTCACTGCTTCCTTGTTTCCAGGCGAGAGCTCGAGAGACCCGACTAAAGCATCCTTTTTTTACTCACAAACAAAACTGGTTGAAAAAACACACGGCTGTGTCTTCCCACCCCAAAATTGACCCTCAATAAAAATGTCCTTTCTGGTCTTCAGACACAAGCTGTATCCTTGCAGCTTTGGTTTGACTCAGCAGTGAGCAAGATATTGGGTAAATATACATATCCCTTCATATGAGTACAGTAGGACCGCCCCTTTACCGCACTAGCCCGCTCCTCTCTCCAGCACAGCCTGAGCTTGTTTTCTTCCTTCAATTCAGCCTGTTTCATATACCCAAACCCCTCCTCCCCCATATTCAAGCAATCAGCTGTTCCTCGACCCACCTCTGCTCCATACAGTACACCATACCCCCCCAAAAAACACAAAGCAAACGTAGTGGAGCACTGTCTGTCTCTCCCGCCACCTTTCTCTCCCTCATACCTTATATTCAAGGTGCAACCTGAGTCTAAATGTAGCACGTTCACTTGCACCTCTTGTGGAAAGTGAATTTCTGACTTCAAGGTGATGAAATTCCACTATGACCTTGTCATTCCACACACACAGACTACACACACCATGCTCACACAGACACACAACGCACACTGAATGCATTTAATGTGGGCAGAAAATTGTTGCCTTTCAGTTTATTTGAAAATACCAACTTCAAATTCTCGAGGTAGTCGAATAGTTTATATACAGGGCTACCGCACACTGGGCTATCATAGACCACCCTGAAGGTTCGGCTGATGACAGGAAAAAGTATAAGAAGTCCTGCTACGACCTCCACAGAGTCATTAAATGAGCAAAACGCGTGTAGGTAGCCTAGCGCTTAACAGCAATGGGCCAGTAACCAAAAGTGTTGCTGATTTGAATCCCAGAGCCAACTAGATGAAAAATAAGTGCATGGCACTTAACCCTAGTTCTACAAAAAAAAAAAATACAGTACCAGTCAAAAGTTTGGACACCTACTCAGTCAAGGGTTTTTATTTGTACTATTTATTGTAAAATAATTGTGAAGACATCAACACTCTGAAATAACACATATGGAATCATGTAGTAACCAAAAAAAGTGTTAAACAAATCAAAATATATTTGAGATTCTTCAAAGTAGCCACCCTTTGCCTTGATAACAGCTTTGCACACTCTTGGTTGTTTTTGCACTGCCTCTATGCACACTCACAAGATTCTACACAACATGCACACACATTTATATTGACTCTACACACACACTCACGTACAATCATAATTTATGCTGCTACTACTCTGTTTATCATATATCCTGATGTCTAGTCACCTTACCCCTTGTCACGATCTCCATTAACAGACCAAGGCGCAGCGGGGTATCCAGTATACATCTTAGTTTATTAGAGACCTAACTGGCAAAACAAGAACAAAACTGAGATCGGAACTGCACAGTGTGGTGCAATGACACCTACAACCAAAGACAACTTCCCACAAACTACAATGGGAAAAAGGGCTACATAAGTATGGTTCCCAATCAGAGACAACGATAGACAGCTGTCCCTGATTGGGAGCCATACCTGGCCAACAACAAAGAAATACAACAACTAGAATCTACAATCTAGAATGCCCACACCGAATTACACCCTGACCAAACTAAAATGAGAAATAAACAGGATCCTACAGGTCAGGTTGTGACACCCCTATACATATCTACCTCTATCACTCTAGTGTCCCTGCACATTGTAAAAACCATGTATATAGCTTCTTAATTTCTTGTGTTCTTCTTATTTCTTATTTTTATTTTTTATTTTTGTTCTACCTGATGTTATTTATTAGTGCTACATTGATATCGATTACTGCATTGTTGGGTTGGAGCTTGCAATAAAGGCATTTCACTGTACTTGTGCACGTGACATTAAAAACTAAAAGGCAACTATTTTATTTGATATTCAAATACAGTTCTCAGCAAAACAAATAATATTTGAAAGTATTTAGAATACCTCTCAGAAAACCAAATAATATTTGAAAGTATTTTGAATACCTCTCAGAAAACCAAATAATATTTGAAAGTATTTTGAATACCTTTCAGAAAACCAAATTATATTTGAAAGTATTTTGAATACCTCTCAGAAAACCAAATAATATTTGAAGGTATTTGAATATACTGTATGCATGTTATTTGATGATGTGTCTCCTCCTGGGCAGCTCACAGTAAGGGTCTGGTCTGGGCGGGTCCTCGTCCTCTTTTGGTCAGATGGGAATTTCCCTCATGCTTCATCACTCTCCTTTTGTGGCCTCCAACTGCTCTTAAAACCTATTAGGGAGCGGGGGCAGTGTTCGGAGGTTCGGAGAGTCTGGCATGCCCAAAGTAAAATGCCTGTTACTCAGGCCCAGAAACTAGGAAGTTTCTACACTCTGAAGTTTCATTTGGCAGTCGAAAACCCGAGGAAAATCCCTCCGGAAAATTTGATTTTGTGAAGTCATACTTTTTCCTTGGACATGCTATTCATTTCACAGTGATTTAGCTCCCAGATTATAGTTCCTATGGCTTCCACTAGATGTCAACAGTCGTTAGACAAGGTTTCAGGCTTGTTTTTTGAAAAACCAAGGAGTAAGAGCTGTTTTTCAAGTGGACTCAGGAGTGGACTATACTGTTTAGCACGCGTGTCAGAGAGCGCGCTGCTTCGTTTTTTTCCTTTTCTATCAACCAGGTTACTTTCCATATTACATAGTATGGTACCTGAGGATCGATTAGAAACGTTGTTTGAGTTGTTTGGACAAAGTTTCTAGGTAACTTTTAAAGGTTTTCTATGTCTTGTATATTGAACGAGTGGAATGGTGGATTACTGAACAAAAAAATGTGCCAACCAAACAGAGCTTTTTGGATATAAAGAGGGACTTTATCGAACAAAAGGACCATTTAATGTGTAGCTTTTTCGAAATTTTTACAAATTCATTAAAAATGAAAAGCTGAAATGTCTTGAGAGTCAATAAGTATTCCACCCCTTTGTTATGGCAAGCCTAAATAAGTTCAGTAGTAAACATTTGCTTGACTTTTTACTTCAGTGGGCTAAATCGGGGTCACACAGAGTGATTCTTGGTAGTCTTAAACAGACCTATTTTGAAACAAAATATATACAGTTTACATACACTTAGGTTGGAGTCATTAAAACTAGTTTTTCAACCACTCCACAAATTTCTTGTTAACAAAGGTGTATGTAAACTACCGACTTCAACTGTACATGGTTAAGGGCTTAAAAAATAAGACACCGGTACCACATCAGATATAGAGTTGACATTTATTCCATTTTGAGTTTGCATCCCAATGTTACACTTTATATACATCACAGAAGACTGAAATATAACAGAACTGTTTGACATAGAAACACCACATTTTCATCAAGTTTTTATGAATGACATTCCACCCATGAGGCCAAAGAGGACACTTTTGATCATTGACTGCAGGAAAGGGCTACCAAGTCACATAATACGTTGCATGAACTCACTCAGTGTGCAATAATAGTGTTTAACATGATTTTTGAATGCTACCTCATCTCTGTACCCCACACATAAAATTATCTGTAAGGTCCCTCAGACGAGCAGTGAATTTCAAACACAGATTCAATCACAAAGACCAGGGAGATTTTCCAATTCCTCGCAAAGAAGGGCACCTATTGGTAGATGGGTAAAAAAAGCAGACATTGAATATCCCTTTGAGCATGGTGAAGTTATGAATTACACTTTGGATGGTGTATCAATACACCCAGCCACTACAAAGATAAAAGCGTCCTTCCTAACTCAGTTGCCGGGGAGGAAGGAAACCGCTCAGGAATTTCACCATGAGGCCAATGGTGTCTTTAAAACAGTTGAAGAATGAAATGGCTGTGATAGGAGAAATCTGAGGATGGATCAGCAACATTGTAGTTACTCCTTAATACTAACCTAATTGATAGAGTGAAAAGAAGGAAGCTTGTACAGAATACAACTATTTTAAAACATGCATCCTGTTTGCAACAAGGCACTTAATAAGAAGCTCTGCAAAAAATGTGTCAAAGAAATTAACTTTTTGTCCTGAATACAAATGTTATGTTTAGGGCAAATCCAATACAACACATTACTGAGTACCACTCTCCATATTTTCAAGCATAGTGGTGGCTGCATCATGTTATGGATATGCTTGTAATCGTTAAGGACTTTTCAGGATCAAAAAGAAACAGAATGGAGCTAAGCACAGGCAAAATCCTAGAGGAAAACCTGGTTCAGTCTGCTTTCCACCAGACACTGGGAGATTAATTTACCTTTCAGCAGGACAATAACCTAAAAACAAGGCCACTGGAGTTGCTTACCAAGAAGACAGTGAATGTTCCTGAGTGGCTGAGTTACAGTTGTGACTTACATCTGCTTGAAAATCTATGTCAATGGTTGTAATAATAATCAACAACCAATCTGACAGAGCTTGAAGAATTTTGAAAATAATAATGGGCAAATGTTGCACAATCCAGGTGTGGAAAGTGCTTAGAGACATACCCAGAAAGATTCACTGCTGTAATCGCTGTTAAAGGTGCTTCTCCAAGTATTGACTCAAGGGTGTGAATAATTATGTAAATTAGATATTTCTGTATTTCATTTTCAAGAAATGTCTTCACTTTTTCATTATGGGATATTGTGTGTAGATGGGTGAGAAAATAAACATCTATTTAATCCATTTTGAATTCAGGCTGTAACACAACAAAATGTGGAATAAGTCAAGGGGTGCGAATACTTTCTGAAGGTACTGTATGTGTGTGTGTGTGTGTGTGTGTGTGTGTGTGTGTGTGTGAGTGTGTCAGTGTGCGGTCACTGTAAATAAGACCTAACACACTCTAAAAAATGCTGGGTTGTTTGAAAAACCCAACTGCTGAGTTGCAGACATTGGGTCACTTAATTGGGTTGTTTTCTTAAAAAATAGCAAGGTTGAGTTGTTCATCCTGGGTCATTGATGAGTAAATGTCATTCCGGTTAATCTGTTCTGTTGTATTGTCATCGCATGCTTTAATGGCTTTAATGAGGCTTACACAAGTGTATGGATTCTTCAAGAGCCTATGCATATCCCAATGCAGGGAAAGTTACCAGTTTGTTACAATATGTAAATAATAATGTTATGAACTTTATATTAAAACATGTAACGTGCAAAAGTATTCTAGAAAAATAGAACATTGCAATATACAGTCTTAACATGAACAGCAATGACATTAACTTTCACGAGTGGCCAAAAATTACTATCTGAAAGCCACAGTCCTAATAAGCCAAGACTCTTGAAAATAACCTGTGGATTATATTTAAAAATACCCAGCTGCTGGATCAACCCAGCATGAAATTAATTAAGGCCCAACTGATGGTTTAATTAACCCATGTTTGGTTAATCCAAACAACCCAACTGGTTGGGTCAAAATAACCCAGCGTGTGATCTGTCCAATATTCACCCAGCGCTGGGTTACCAAATAACCAACATTCTTTTTAACTGAGAATTTTTTAAAGGTGTAGGTGATACTTCTGTTCTGTCCCAATCAACAGAGAGCAGGCATGCCAAATGGCACCCTATTCCCTATATAGTGCACTATTTTTGACCAGGGCCCATAAGGATTAGGGTGCCATTTGGGACACAACCCCACTGAAGGCTATTTTAAGAAATCATTAGTCCAAGTTACGCAACTTATTCTTTGTTCTGAGCGCTTAGAGCTCTAGTGATGAAAGGATCAAATGTGATTCTGATGTTTCAGTGTGTTCCAACACTGTATGCGAGGGTAAGGAGCTAAACCAGCTTTGCTTGTTTAAATTAGTATGACATGTTTAGTTTAGTTTATTAGGATCCCCATTAGCTACTGCACATGCATCAGATACACTTCCTGGGGTCCACATAAAATGTACAAATACATGACAAAGTATAGAACAGTAATAGACAAGAACTACATAAGATATTACATTAAATTCTAAATAAAAATGTTAATAAGAGATATGTAGGAAAGACACTAAGAGACAACAACAGTTCTATTTACACACAATTCATATACATCTTCATATTCCTATGTACAGTACAGTTACAGTAGATCTTTAGAAAGAGGGTTGCTTTCTGTATTTTGAAGCTTTTTTTGTTTGTTGCCTGAGTAACCTCTGGTGGCAGAGCATTCCATGATGACATGGTTCTATACATAACTGAGCGGCAAATTAAATCTGTTTTTGTAATGGTTACCGTGAAGAAACCCATAGTGGTATGGCTGGTGGGGTATGTATGTCTGTTTGAAGTGTATGTAAATATATAAGACAAGTGGTTAGGCCTTTTCAACAGACAAATGTTTCTTAAAAAGACTAGAAGAGAAGTAGTCCATTTCTCCTCAACCCTCAACCATGAAAGACTATGACGCATGTTGTTGATATCAGTTCTGTGTGTGCAGTTAAGGGCAAGGCGTGCTGCTTTGTTTTGAGCCAGCTGCAGCTTAGCTAGGTCTGTCTTTTCTGCACCTGACCATATTACCGGGCAGTAATCAAAATGGGACAAGATCAAAAACTGAACAACTAGTACAGTTTATCTTTGTGTCAAAAACAAAGAACATATTTTTTTTTTATAACAGACATACCTCTCCCCATCTTCTTAACAACTTTGTCAGTATGACTGGACCATGATAACTGACCATCCAATGTTAGTCCTATGACCTCAGCTTCTTCAACTTGTTTTGTCTACAACAAATTATGATCAATAACATCAAAGGCTGCACTGAATTTGAACAATACAGCTCCAACTATAATCTTGATATCCATTTCTTTTAGCCAATCATCAGTCATCTGAGTTAGTTCAGTTAAAGTCCCCTTCTGTATATGCATGCTGAAGGTCAGTAGTTAACTTGTTCTTTAAAAAATCTAATTGTATTTGTTCAAAGTTAAACACAATTCGCTCCATCAATTGTTAGAGCCAGCAAAGGGTGCTTTACTATTTTTAGGCTGTGGAATTACTTTAGCGTCCTTCCACGCCTGTGGACACACACTCCTTTAGACTTTGGTTAAAGACATGGCAAATACGGGTGGCAATACCGTTTCCCATCTAGGTTGTCTATACCTGGTGGCTTATCATTATTGATGGATAAGAACTGTTTTTCCACCTCTTCCACTCTTTCATTGTTAGATCTTCATTACACACATTCACTTCTCAGTTTGCCCACAGAAATTATTGTCTATATCAAAAGGTTTCTTATAAATGACTCATCAACTTCATTAAACGATGGAGATGTATTGGGTTTTCATCCCATAATATAATTGAAGGTGCTCCAAAGTTTATTTTTTAATGTCATTTATCTTGTTTTGGTAATGTAATTTCAGTTTAGTCACATTTCTCAATTAATACAAATCAGACCAACATACAATTTTTACATCTTTAACAAAAGAGTCCTGGTATACTGCCACGTCTACTCCCCCTCTCCGGCGCTCAACATCGACCATCATTACGCACACCTAGCACCCTCGTTACGGGCACCTGCGCCTCATGAGACTCACCTGAACTCAATCACTTCACTGATTACCTCCCCTATGTCTGTCACTATGTTCATTCCCCATTGGTTATGTGTTTCATGTCCAAACACTACTCTTGATTTGTATCGTTCCATGTTTCTTGGATTTTTAAAACTCACCCCCTGCACCTGCTTCTTGACTCCCAGCGTCTCCGTTACAGAATACTGCCTCAACAAATGGAAGCGGCAGGGAATCAGGACATCTCCCAGACAGTCAACGAACAGGGATACCTACTTCGTCAGCACCACAACCAGCTGGCGCAACTGGGGACGGCTGTGGAGGAGGTCCTTCGCATTCTTCAACGTCTCAAACATAATGAGAGGCGTTGCCTTCAACTAGCGGAGGATACTTTACCACCATTCGACCCAGCGAGCCTGCACACCAGTCCATTCAGCAGTTCGCCCATGTCAGTGATGCCTGTTTGTCCATCCCGGACAAATATGACGGAACTCCATCTAAATGCCTTGGCTTCCTACTCCAGTGCTCCCTCTATTTTGCGCACCAGATGGGAGCTCCCACCACCGAGAGGTCCAAGGTTGCCACGGTTATTTCTCTGCTGACTGGGCGGGCGTTGGAGTGGGCTATGGTTTTCTGGGAGAGAGGAGAGGAGGAGCTGGCTTCGTATGAGGGGTTCATGGTTCTGTTCAGAGGTATCTTCGATCATCCACTGGATGGCAGAGAGGGCTGTGAGCGCCTATTACAACTACGGCAGGATGACCAGACCGCTGCCGAGTACGCGCGCTCACCTTCCGGACAGTAGCAGCATCCAGGGGATGGAATGAGCCGGCACTCCATACGCTATTCAGAAGAGGACTGTGCAAGGAGGTCCAGACGGAACTGGCATGTCGAGATGACAACCTCTCCTTGGACACACTCATCGCGATGGCCATCCGTCTGGATGACCTACTTCAGGAGCGTCGGTACCCTCATCGCTTCTCTCCCTCCCTCAGTGACCACTCTGTATCAGAGCCTGATCCCATGGAGTTAAGGGTCACACGACCCACGGAGCTGGGGCTCTGTCCCTATTGTGGTCATGGGGGGTACCAGCTTCAGCAGTGTCTGGTACGTCCCAACTCGGGATCCACGAGAGCAGAGGGACGGTCACGGTATCTCCCATTTTGTCACTGATCTCCCCTCTGACGGTTTCACCACCATTTTGGTGGTTGTGGATAGAATCTCCAAATCCTGTTTTATCCCTCTCTCTGGTCTCCCTACTGCTCTCCAGGTCTTTGAGGCACTGTTCCAGTAGGTCTTCCGGCATTATGGCCTTCCGGAGGACATTGTCTCCAACCGCGGCCCCCAACTCACTTCACGGGTATGGAGAGCCTTCGTGGAGAAGCTTGGGGTTACGGTCAGCCTCACCTCCGTGTATAGGCCTCAGTCTAACGGGCAGGTGGAGAGGATGAACCAGGATCTGGGGAGGTTCCTGAGGAGCCACTCCCGATCCCTTCCATGGGTGGAGTACGGACAGAATTCGCTACGTCACTCCTCCACTGGGCTGACTACCTTCCAGTGTGTTCTAAGTTATCAGCCAGCCCTAGCTGTGTGGACCCCAGGCCAGACCGAAGCTCCTGCAGTGGATGAGAAGTGTGGAGTGATGTTTCATTTCTAGACACTACTCTTTGTATCGCTTCTTGTATTAAAACTCACCCCCTGCACCTGCTTCTTGACTCCCAGCGTCTCCTTCTTGACTCCCAGCGTCTCTGTTACATATACACTCTAGTTGGTTGAGTGATAACCTTAGTCATGTTACAGGCATTAGTCACAGTAAGAAGCTTCCTCCAGTCAATGTTCAGGTCACCAAGAAAATATATTTCTCTGTTAGCATCAGAGACCTTATCTAACATCACACACATATTCTCCAGATACTGACAGTTTGCACTTGCACTGACAGTCTACTTCATTTGTCATGAGATCCTCTCTGAGCTTTACAGGAATATGGCTCTGAATATATACAGCAACACTTCCCATGTAGACATGTCTTTTCTATAGATGTTATATTTTTTTTGTATTCTTACTGCTGTATCATCGAAGGTGCTATCTAAGTTAGTCTCAGAAATGGATAATGTATTAATATTTTCTAAGATTAGCTAATTACTAATCTCATGAACTTTGTTTTTAGGCTACATATATTTATGTCAGCTAACTTCAACCCTTTCCTGGGTAGCTTATATAAGACGGAACTCATAACGATAATATGCTCATGTAGATTCATAGAAAGTAAACTTGCACACATTAACATGCTACCAGTTACACCCTGGAGTGGTTAAGATTTTCTTTCGTTTAATTCAGGAATTTTCAACATTCATCAAAATTACGAAAATCTCTTTTTGTTGCTCCGAAATCAGTTACGATAGTCAGTAATTGATCAATACAGTATATTTCCTTATTTTAATGCACTTACAGTATCGTGCTCTGGATGAGAATGTCTGCCAATGATAACATTGTAAATTGTTTCTCCTTTGAATAATAGCATCGTCTGATAAAACCTGATAACTCTTGATCAGGTTTAAAAATAAAATGTCATGATTGATTAAATGCATCTGATGGGAACTGTCTTTGCTTTGAGTGGCACATGACTTTTAAGTGGTTGAAATTAATGACAACAAGTGATTAGTGATTTAGAAAGGTGATGCTTTGGGAAACGGGTGATTAGCACTTAATCAAAGATCAATCAATTGATGAAAAGTATTTATAAAGGCATTTTCACATCAGCAGTTGTCACAAAGTGTTTTTCAATGTTTGGGTTCTGTTTACAAGTGTACTGTGCTAATCTATTCTAGTAGTCTAAGTATCATATGTTTGTGTACTAATGTACCCTAGTGTAGACTAAAGACTAGTCAGGGTGTTTTCCTATTTTCTGTCTTGATCATTGAGACAGAGCAGTGAATAGGTTAAGAAGGATCTTTCTGTTTGCACAGTGGCTTGTTGGCTCACATGACAGACCTGAGGTAGAGACAGGCTCCTACAGTATGTGTGTCTATATATATGTGTGTGTGTGTGTGTGTGTGTGTGTGTGCGTGTGTATGGCTTGATGGTCTTTCCACTGGACCATTAGGGCAATGAGATAAGGACAGACAATGCCTGCTAACACCCAGGAGAAGGAGGGGAGAGAGAGAGGGAGAGACAGAGGGTAGAAATAATTGGCAGATGAGAAATGCATAGAGAATGAGAAATGAAAACCACAAAATATCTAAGACAAAAAGATTACAGGGAGGGAGCTAGAGGGGAAGAAAGAGAAAGAGTGTCGAAGGAGAACCATAAAGAAGTGTAGAGGGGAATAAATGAGTCTAGAAGCAAAAATGAGTGTAGAAGAAGAAGAAAAGGCAGAAAAAGAAGAAGAAGCAGAAGAAGCAGAAGCAGAAGAAGCAGAAGAAGAAGCAGAAGAAGCAGAAAGGAGTGTAGAATAATAATAATAATAATAATAATAATAATAATAATAATAAGAAGAAGAAGAAGCAGATGAAGCAGAAAAAGAAGAAGAAGAAGCAGAAGAAGCAGAAAGGAGTGTAGAGTAAGGATAAGGGAGCACCGTAAAACAAATATAAATATTATATAAATATATAAATATTATTAAGTAACTGGCTCCACGGGCTTTTTATACTCAACCTTTCTGTCAAAGTGTTACCTCAACTTAATATTTTTAGTTGTCCCAAACCTAGCTCTAACATGAGAAAACATATGAATTCTGTCAACTTAAAATGATGTGTTAGCTCAAATTGTCTCATATGTTAATTAAACTAGAAATTATTATTTGGGCATCTTACCCCCCCCAAAAAGCTGTGGAACTAGATACACACATTGCTTTAACATGTTTTTTTCCCGACTTACATATTTGACAAACTTTGACATACAGGTTACATTGTGCATTTTCATTTATACACTCTTAGAAAAAAAACAGATCTATCTAGAACCAAAAAGGATTCTTAGGCCGACCCCACAGAAAAGCCATTTGACCAACCCCTTTTGGTTCCAGGTAGAACCCTTCTACCTGGAACCAAAAAGGGTTTTACCTGGAATCAAAAATGGTTCTCCTATGGGGACAGCCTCAGAACCCTTTTTTCTAAGAGTGTACAGTAATTATTATTCAACATGTCCTCACCTGGGATTTGAACTCCTCTTGGGTCACAGCATGCCAATCTTCCTGCTATGCCACCAATAACTGATTACACCTGTTTTGATACACTTTGCAATTCAAAGAAAATCTCACCTCTGTTAAAAGTACACTCAAGAAAAAATCTTTTTATTGATCATAGTGATTAAGGAGTAACATTAAAACAGAGAAATATGCCCCACCAACATTAGACAACTATACAGAAAAAAACTAAAATTATTTAAATAAGTAAATCAAACAAATGATGAAAGAATAGTCAGATTAACTTATAATTGACACAGACATGGTGGCATAGCAGGAAGATTGGAATTCTGTGAATCAAGCGGGAGTTCAAATCCCAGGTGAGGACATGTAAGAATAATAATAACAGTATAAATGAACATGCGCAAAGTAAACATGTATGTCAACGTATGTACGTTTAAAACCCTGTATGTTAAAAAGCACTATGTGTGTGTAACCAGTTGCACAGCCTTCTTTAGTTAAGATGCCCAAATAATAATTTATAGTTGAATGAACATATGAAACAAGTTGAGCAAACATATCATTTTAAATTGACTGCATTTTTGTAAATGTTTTCTCAAATTGGAGCTAGGTTTGGGGCCACATTTCTTTGTAGTTCAGGTAACACTTGGACTGAAAAGTTGAATAAAAATAAGGCTGTGGAACCACTTAATAATTTGTTGAAACATTTACATTTATGTAGGTGTGCTTCTTTTTTTACAGTGAGTGGCAGTGCTGTGCTGTATGTCCTGAGTGTGAACTCCAGTGGCCTGTCCTGACTCAGCGGTTCCTCTGCTTTTATCACAGTGATATCATAAAACAATATGCTTCACACACACACACACACGCCTCTATGGGTGATGAAACACCAGGTAAAAGGCAGAGATATTCTCCAGATATGGAGGGTTAATATGTAATCGTGGCTTTCCAGTTCGTTTGCTGCTCAGTGGCTGGAAAATTGGAACAATAACATGCAAACACAAAGATAATGGCTGTGGTGCCACTGAGACCCGAGAGAAGGCCTAGTAGTCAACCAAACCTAACAGGCCATTAGATCCAGTCCATAGGGGTTCTACAACAATCACAACCGCCCCAACCAGACCCAGCCGTAAAGCTCCAATGGATGTATATCAGGGTTATATTAGTGGAAAAAGAGCAAGACGATTTTGTCCATATCATCTTTTCGCATTTGAAGCCATTCCCTGTACCTACCTACAATAAAAAGTAAAGAAGAAATAAACCTGTTTATTGTTAAGGCAAGTGTGTTTTACTACTTGCAGTAACATCCACCATCCATTATGATTGGAATGTGCATCATCTGTCAATCAATGGGCTGATTGAGGTGATAAAATGGATGGGCCCATTGTAAAAGTGAATGATAGTTGTTCCACTTATTTATTTCCACCTGGAACTGCTATGATGCAATAGGCAGAGTGCTGGGGCTGGGGTGAGGAGGAGGAGTGGGTGGGTGGGTGGGTGGGAGAGTCACACTCACTGTGTATAGCATAAGAAGTACTGAAGTAATCATCACATGGGCCAGGAGTGTTTCCTCATCATGTGACCTAGCAGGGAAAAACTCCCGGCCCTTATTATCACACGCAGTTATACTATATATACAAAAGTATGTGGACACTCCTTCAAATGAGTGGATTTGGCTATTTCAACCACACTCATTGCTGACTGGTGTATAAATTCAAGCACACAGCCATGCTATCTCGATAGACAAACATTGGCAGTAGAATGTGGCACCGTCATAGGATGCCACCTTTAAAACAAGTCAGTTTGTAAAATTTCTGTCCCAGTCAACTGTACGTGCTGTTATTGTGAAGTGGAAACATTTAGGACCAACAACGGCTCAGCCGCGAAGTGGTAGGCCACGCAAGCTCACAGAATGGGACCAAGGAGTCCAAAAATAATCTGTTCTTGGTTGCAACACTCACTACCGAGTTCCAAACTGCCTCTGGAAGCAATGTCAGCACAATAACTGTTGTTTGCAGCTTCATGAAATGGGTTTCCATTGCTGAGCAGCTACACACAAGCCTAAGTTCACAATGCGCAATGCCAAGTGTCGGCTGTAGTGGGGTAAAGCTCGCTGCCATTGGACTCCGGAGCAGTGGAAAATCATTCTCTAGAGTGATAAATCACGCTTTAACATCTGGCAGTCCAACGGACAAATCTGGGTTTGGTGGATGCCAGGAGAACGCTACCTGCCCGAATGCATAGTGCCAACTGTAAAGTTTGGTGGAGTAGGAATAATGGTCTGGGGCTGTTTTTCATGGTTCAGGCTCCTTAGTTCCAGGGAAGATAAATCTTAACGCTACAGCATGCAATTGCATTCTAGACGATTCAGTGTTTCCAACTTTGTGGCAACAGTTTGGGGAAGGCCCTTTCCTGTTTTAGCATGACAACGCCCCCCGTGCACAAAGTGAGGGCCATACAGAAATGGTTTATCGAGATCGGTGTGGAAGAACTTGACTGGCCTGCACAGAGCCCTGACCTCAACCCCATCAAACACCTTTGGGATGAATTAGAACACCGACTGCGAGCCAGGCTTAATTACACAACATCAGTGCCCGACCTCACTAATGCTCTTGTGGCTGAATGGAATCAAGTCCCCGCAGCAATGTTCCAACATCTAGTGGAAAGCCTTCCCAGAAGAGTGGAGGCTGTTATAGCAGCAAAGGGGGGGAACAATTCCATATTAATGCCCATGATTTTGGAAAGACATGTTCGACGAACAGGTGTCCACATACCTTTGGTCATGGTGTGTACGTTCTCAGCATTTTCTGTGATTTGAATGAAAATCAAATCATTAGGGCCCGTATTCAAGTGTCTCAGAGTAAGGGTGCTGATCTAAGATCAGGTCCTTTTCTGTCCATGATATGTTGTTCATTATGATCTGAAGGCAACACTGTGTCTAGAACAGCACTCTGTATGAATATGGGCCCTGAAGAAGACAAGCGATGACTCAGTATAAATAAAATACAGCTGCTTCCATGGAAGGGCGGATGTGTTCTCAGAATCCTGTCTACCTATTTAGACATGGGCGGTGTTAGTTACAGTACGATTAATGACATACAATGATTCATCACCGGGTGGTATAAATACTTTAATTGCCGAAACACAAGAGGGGTCTACCACGGCCACACAGAGTTCAAATCAAATCAAACTTTATTTGTCACATGCGCCGAATACAAGTGTAGACATTACCGTGAAATGCTTACTTACAAGCCAATAACCAACAGTGCAGTTCAAGAAGAGTTAAGAAAATATTTACCAAATAAACGAAAGTAAAAAATAATCAAAAGTAACACAATAACATAACAATAACGAGGCTATATACAGGGGGTACCGGTACCGAGTCAGTGTGCAGGAGTACAGGTTAGAGGTAGTTTGTACATGTAGGTAGGAGTGAAGTGACTATGCATAGATAATGAACAGCGAGTAGCAGCAGTGTACAAAACAAATGGGGGGGTGTCAATGTAAATAGTCTGGTGGCCATTTGATTAGAAGTTCCGCAGTCTTATGGCTTGGGGGTAGAAGCTGTTTTAAGGATCCTTTTGGTCCTAGACTTGGCGCTCCGGTACCGCTTGCCGTGCGGTAGCAGAGAGAACAGTCTATGACTTTGATGACTGGAGTCTCTGACAATTTTATGGGATTTTCTCTGAAACCACCTATTATAGAGGTCCTGGATGGCAGGAAGCTTGGCCCCAGTGATGTACTGGGTCATACGCACTACCCTCTGTAGTGCCTAACGGTCAGATGCCAAGCAGTTGCCATACCAGGCGGTGATGCAACCGGTCAGGATGCTCTCGATGGTGCAGCTGTAGAACTTATTGATGATTTGGGGACCCATGCCAAATCTTTTCAGTCTCCTGAGGGGGAAAAGGTTTTGTTGTGCCCTCTTCACGACTCTCTTGGTGTGTTTGGACCATGATAGATCGTTGGTGATGTGGACACCAAGGAACTTGAAACTCTCGACCCGCTCCACTATAGCCCTGTTGAGGTTTATGGGGGACTGTTCGGCCCTCCTTTTCCTGTAGTCCGCGATCAGGTCCTTTGTCTTGCTCACATTGAGGGAGAGGTTGTTGTCCTGGCACCACACTGCCAGCTCTCTGACCTCCCTATAGGCTGTCTCATCGTTGCTGGTGATCAGGCCTACCACTGTTGTGTCGTCAGAGAGAGAGAGAGAGAGAGAGAGAGAGAGAGAGAGAGAGAGAGAGAGAGAAAGAAAGAAGCATTGAGGAGAGAGAAGGAGGGCTGTTCCTGGACCATGTGTTCCTCAGTGGTGTGGTAAACACATAGCTCGAATTACGCTCCTATACTCCACACATCTTACACCCTCTCTCCTTTACAGGCCTCTTACACTCTCTCTCTCCTTCCTCCATGAAGGGGAGAGGGAGTGTAAGAGGCGTGTAGTGGAGGAGTGGAGGAGCGTAATTCGAGCCATGTGTTTACCATGCTGTTAAGGAACGCCAAGGTCTAGGAACAATATGTTCAAATCCTTCCTCAAACAAACGTATGGATCACATCGTCATCTTCCGCTATCTGTTCATCTGCTCTCTGTTTTCCAACACTCATTGAAACACTCAACACTCTTCGGCTGTCCCAATAGGAGAACCCTTTTTGGTTCCAGGTAGAACCTTCTGTGGAAAGGGTTCTACATGGAACTCAAAAGGATTTTACCTGGAACCAAAAAGGGTTCTTCTTCCTATGGGGATAGCCGAAGAACTATTTTAAGTTCTAAATAGCACTTTTTTTCTAAGAGTGTACTGCATCTCAGTTTGTTTTGGTGAGAGGGTGATTAAGTGAGTGAGGGGTGAGGTGTGTGCGTGTGTGCCGTGTGCGTATATTTAGTATTGTGCCTCTGCACGAAGTGAAAATGTGTTTGTCTGCCAATGCTTTTGTTTGTTTGTATGTTAGGCACCATTAGCACCTGTTTGTGTGTGTGTGTGTGTGTGCACGTGTGTGTATTTCTGGTTAGTGGGTGGTACTATTGGCAGTGTTTGCACGTTTATATCTTGATGCATAAATTCATTGAAAACACACGGTTATATTAGCAGTATTTCTCTTTTCATATAGCTTAATTTTGGCCAGATAAAAGCAATAACACCGATCAAGCAACATTGAATCTGCATTTCATACTGGTCAAATTAAGATCCTACACCTGTACAGTACATGGTATCCAACCCACAGCTGTTTTGTTGCGAGCCATGCCTCCAACCAACTGAGCCAGCTGAACTGATGCTTTTTGTCAAGCAGCTAGCTATAGCTGATTAAACTAAACCCACTTGTTTCTCTTTCCCCTATGGAGAAGTATAACGTACCTTATACAGTATCAAGCTGAATGTATGTGTGTGTGTGTGTGTGTGTCTCATTCACCCCAGATGCTCCGCCGCCGCCGGACCTCTCCACCCCCTCCTGACGCATGTACTGGTTGATAGGAGTGTTTTCATGGAGGTCTGGGTCAATCCAGTTCCCACTTTCTTCTGCCAGGGCCCCTTCGTCTCTCCGCCTGCCCCCCCTCTCCCACCCCTCTCTCTCACTCTCTATTTCTCCTTTGCAACTCTCTCTCTCTTCCTCAACCTTCGCTCTCATCCTTCCCCTGTCTCTATCCTCTTTCTCTTCCTTGACGTTTCTCTCTCGCTTTCTCTTCCTTCACTTCTCTCTCTCCCTCCTTCTGACACCATGTGACTTTAGCACTAGCATGAGGATTTCTTTAGTCAGCAAACTGACAAATTGCTCTACATGAGCGAGAAAGAGTGGACAATGGAGAGTTAAATTGCAGAATGTGGTGAAGTGTGTGTGTAGGCTACCTATAATGCAGTGGAAGCTGCTGAGGGGAAGATGGATCATAATAATGGCTGGAACGAAGTAAATGGAATTGGTGAAGTGTGTGTGTGTGATGTATTTAAAACCGTTTCACTGATTCCGCTCCAGCCATTACCACGAGCCCATCCTCCCCAATTAAGGTGCCACCAACCTTCTGTGGTATAATGTCAGGTGAATGTGAATGTTTTGATGTTTCACAATGAATGAGTGTGTACGTGTGTACGTGTGTGTGTGCGTGTGTACGTGCGTGTGTGTGTACATGTGTGTACGTGTGTGTGTGTGTGCTCCAGTCTGTGTAGTGGTACTGTAGAGATGTCATTTATCTGTGAAATGTTACGCTATGCATTTGTGTGGACGTTTCCCACGATACAGCTCTCCATGCATTCCCCTGTGGGTTATTGAATGAGTGTGTGTGTGTGTGTTTGCACATGTGCTGCTTGTATGCATGGAAGCAAGCAGTCTAGAAAGGACATATATGGAAATGACGTCATGTTATAGACAACTTGCTCATGGTGCGGCTGGCCTCATGAAATATGCATTACGTGTGACTCACTGGAGGCTGGTGGGAGGAGCTATAGGAGGAAGGGCTCATTGTAATGGCTTAAATTGAATTAATGTAATGGCGTCAAACATGTGGTTTCCATATTTCTATTACATATTATTATTATTATTGCAATTATTATTATATTTTCTTAACTTTTCCTTTTAAATCCATTAAAGTTTGTTTTAATCAGGCCTCCTGTTTTTGTCATATCCTCTTTTCTTTAAGATTAGCAACTGCATAGCAATCATTACTAAAGTGAAATGGTAAGTTCTAATCAAAGCCCCAGTCAGGCGAACAGAACGTGATCTAGTGTGCTTTTCCAGCAGCTGAATAGAGTGTGTGTGTGTGTGTTTGTGAGTGTGTGTGTGTGATTCAGTAAGCAGAGTTAAGGGTGAAATCTCTCTGTGGCATCATTCCCCTCACTGCACCTTACTCATCTGATCTTACTTCCCTTGACACACACACACACACACACACACACACACACACACACACACACACACACACACACACACACACACACACACGGAAGCCTGTGATTCCTAAGAAACTTTCTTTTGTTATGGGTTAAGATTAAGAAGAGACATACAGTAGCCTACTGTTCTTCATCTCTTTTGGAAGAATTTGAAGATTTCTTTAAGCTAGAATCCAGAGTTAAAATGTACATGTTTGGATCTATAAATTATTGATATATAACAATTCTTGAGCAATATGAATTAAAAGACCTTCGGAAAGTATTCACACCCCTTGATTTTTTCCACATTATGTTACGTTACAGCCTTATTCTAAAATTGATTTAAAAAAAAATTATCCTCCGCAATCTACACACAATACCCCATAAGTGAAAACAGGTTTTAGAACTTTTTGCAAATGTATTACATATAAAAAACAGAAATACCTTATTTACATAAGTATTCAGACCTTTTGCTATGAGACTTGAAATTGAGCAAAGGTGCATCCTGTTTCCATTGATCATCATTGAGATGTTATTACAACTTGATTGGTGTCAATGTCACGATCTCCTTTAGGGACAGACCAAGGCGCAGCGAGGCATCCAGTATACATCTTTTAATGAATGAACGTAACTGGGCAAAACAACAAAATGAACAAAGATCGCAACATAAACATAGACTGACACACACAAAGAAGCTATGCATAAACAATAACCCACAAACCCCTAATGAAAACCCCAAACATATATATGGTTCCCAATTAGAGGCAATGACACTCAGCTGCCCCTAATTGGGAACAATTACCCAACATAGAAATAGAACACCTAGAACTCAAAAACCCTTCACCAAAAACGAAACCTCAACACGCCAGCCTAAAACTCTGGCCTGGACGTGACAGTACCCCCCCCCCCACAAAAGTCCATGGGGTATTCGGGTGGGTCTTTTGATCCCAGGTGGCGGCTCCGTGCTGACTTAATGTCACGCACCGGAGGCCCTGGGCTATTAACCAGAACTCTGGTGCGAGGAGCAGGAACCGGCCGTGATGGGCGCCGTGATAAGCTCATGACGAGCACTGGGACTCTGATGCAGGGAGCAGGAACCGGCCGTACTGGACTCACGAAGCGCACTGGGACTCTGGTGCGAGGAGCAGGAACCGGCCGTACTGGGCTCACGATGCTCACTGGTACTCTGGTGCGTGGAGCAGGAGCCGGCCGTACTGGGCTCACAAAGCGCACTGGGACTCTGGTGCGAGGAGCAGGAACCGGCCGTGATGGGCTCATAACGAGCACTGGGACTCTGGTGTGGGGAGCAGGAACCGGCCATACTGGGCTCACGATGCGCACCGGGACTCTCATGCGGGTAGCAGGAACGGGCCGTACTGGACTCATGACGCGCACTGGGACTCTGGTGCGGGGAGCAGGAACGGGCCGTGCTGAGTCCACGACGGGCACAGGAATCCTGGAGCGTGGAACAGGGACAGGACATGCTGAGTCCACGACGGGCACAGGGATCCTGGAGCGTGGAACAGGGACAGGACGTGCTGAGTCCACGACGGGCACAGGGATCCTGGAGCGTGGAACAGGGACAGGACGTGCTGAGTCCACGACGGGCACAGGGATCCTGGAGCGTGGAACAGGGACAGGACGTGCTGGGTCCACGACGGGCACAGGGATCCTGGAGCGTGGAGCAGGGACAGGACGTGCTGAGTCCACGCCGAAAACCGCCCGAACAAGGAGAGGGACCGACTTCGGCGAAAGTCGTGACAGTACCCTTGACGCGGCTCCAGCAGCACGCCGGCACCGACCTTGGGGACGACCCGGAGGACGAGGCGCAGGGAGATCCGGATGGAGACGGTGGAACTCCCGCAGCATCGAGGGGTCTAACACGTCCTCCACCGGCACCCAGCATCTCTCCTCCGGACCGCACCCCTCCCACTCCACGAGGTACTGAAGGCCCCTCTTCCGACGCCTCGAGTCCATGATGGCTCGAACAGCATACGCCGGGCCCCCTCGATGTCCAGAGGGGGCAGAGGAACCTCCCGCACCTCAGACTCCTGGAGTGGGCCAGCCACCACCGGCCTATGGAGAGACACATGGAACGAGGGGTTAATACGGTAATCTGGGGGGAGCTGTAACCTGTAACAAACCTTGTTCAGTCTCCTCAGGACTTTAAAGGGCCCCACAAACCGCGGGCCCAGCTTCCGGCAGGGCAGGCGGAGGGGCAGGTTTCGGGTCGAGAGCCAGACACTGTCCCCTGGTGCGAACACCGGGGCCCACTGCTGTGGCGGTCGGCGCTCGCCTTCTACCGCCTCACCACTCGTTGCAGGTGCACATGGGCAGCGTCCCAAGTCGCTTAAACCATTTGTCCCCTGCAGGAGCCTCGATCTGGCTCTGATGCCAAGGTGCCAGAACTGGCTGATATCCCAGTACGCACTGGTAGGGAGAGAGGTTAGTGGAGGAGTGGCAGAGTGAGTTTTGGGCTATCTCTGCCCAGGGGATGAACGCCGGCCACTCCCCTGGCCGGTCCTGGCAATATGACCGCAGAAACCTACCCACATCCTGGTTTACTCTCTCCACCTGCCCGTTACGCTCGGGGTGAAAACCTGAGGTGAGGCTGACAGAGACCCCCAGATGTTCCATGAACGCCCTCCAAACCCTGGACGTGAACTGGGGCCCTCGATCAGAGACCCGTAGTGCCGGACGACGTGTGTGAACAGGGCCTCCGCAGTCTGTAGGAGGAAACATAAACCCTAACGTCCTTAGCTAAAGTGGGCCACCAGTACTTCCCACTAAGACAGCGCACTGTTTGACCGATGCCAGGATGACCAGAGGAGGGTGACGTGTGATCGTGTGATCCCTGCGCTCAGAGGGCCCAATAGATCAACCGGTCGCGGACAGCAGACGGAACGTACAGATGCCCAGCTGGACACTGAGAGGGAGTGGGCTCTGTATGTAACGCCCGCTCGATGTCCGCGTCCAGCTCCCACACTATCGGTGCCACCAGGCAAGAGGCCGGGAGTATGGGAGTGTGATCCATGGACCGCTCCTCTGTGTCATACATCCGGGACAGTCCGTCTGCCTTAGCGTTCTGGGAACCTGGTCGGTAGGAAAGGGTGAAAACAAAAACGGGTCAAGAACATAGCCCACCTTGCCTGGCGAGAGTTCAGTCTCCTCACCGCCCAGATGTACTCCAGATTGCGGTGGTCAGTCCAGATGAGAAAAGGCTGTTTGCCCCCTCAAGTCAATGTCTCCACGCCTTCAGAGCATTGATGACAGCCAACAGCTCCCGGTCCCCCACATCATAGTTTCGCTCCGCCGGGCTGAGCTTCTTCGAAAAGAAGGCACAGGGGCGGAGCTTCGGTGGCGTACCCCGAGCGCTGAGAGAGCACGGCTCCTCTCCCAGCTTCGGATGCGTCCACCTCCACAAGAACAGTGGCTTCCATCTTTCTTAAATGGAAGAAATTTGGAACCACCAAGACGCTTCCTGGAGCTGGCCGCCCAGCCAAACTGAGCAATCTGGAGAGAAGGGCCTCGGTCAGGGAGGTGGCCAAGAACCCGATGGTCACTCTGACAGAGCTCCAGAGTTCCTCTGTGGAAATGGGAGAACCTTCCAGAAGGACAACCATCTCTGCAGCACTCCACCAATCAGGCATTTATGGTAGAGTTGCCAGACGGAAGCCACTCCTCAGTAAAAGGCACATGACAGCCCTCTTGGAGTTTTCCAAAAGGCACCTAAAGGACTCAGACCATGAGAAACAAGATTCTCTGGTCTGATGAAACCAAGATTGAAATCTTTGGCCTGAATACCAAGCGTGATGTCTAGAGGAAACCTGGCATGCTGTGGGGATGTTTTTCAGCGGCAGGGACTGGGAACCTAGTCAGGATCGAGGGAAAGATGAACAGAGAAAAGTATATAGAGAGATCCTTGATGAAAACCTGGTCCAGAGCACTCAGGGCCTCAGATTGGGATGAAGGTTCACCTTCCAACAGGACAACAACCCTAAGCCCACAGCCAAGACAATGCAGGAGTGGCTTCGGGACAAGTCTCTGAATGTCCTTGAGTAGCCCAGCCAGAGCCCGGACTTGAACCCGATCAAACATCTCTGGAGAGACCAGAAAATAGCTGTGCAGCAACGCTCCCCATCCAACCTGACAGAGCTTGAGAGGATCTACAGAGAAGAATGGTAGTAAACTCCCCAAATACAGGTGTACCAAGCTTGTAGCGTCATGCCCCAGAAGACTTGATGCTGTAATCGCTGCCAAAGGTGCTTCAACAAAGTACTGAGTAAAGGGTCTGAATACTTATGTAAATGTGATATTTCATAATAAATGTTGATATCATGGATATTTCATCCATAGCTCTGTCTATGCACGGCCGGACTACTGCATTTGGGGCCCCGGGGACACCAACCTCTTATTTATCAGCTAACTTACTGTGTTTCAACACATGTTGCCATAGTGCAGAGAGAAAGAATTGCAGTTTTAGAATGCTATTATTCACATTTTCATGAGGCTAAGAAAAAATGTTGCAGTTTTAAAGCAAATTTCCTGCAATTCTACACATTTTTCTATCTACACATTAGCAATTCTACACATTTTGCAACTCCACTCCCCAAAATATTTTTTTTTAGTTATTATGTATTTGTTTGGTGGTGGGGGTGGGGGGGGGCTCCCATTCGGTAATCCGGCCCTGTGTGTATGAATTTGAGAGTGATTAAATTTCTCCAGGCCCACAGCTGGACTCTAGCTTTAAAGCAACTACAATGGGCTTTTCTCTCAAAAGGACACAATGTCACCTACTGTATGCTGCTATGTTTGCTACCCATTTGATTCTTTAGACAGTTATTACTACTATGCCATCTAGTGGACAAAGAGTGTGTGATTCGACAGGCATGCCTGTGCGCACCACACTCACCGTTCTCTCTTGTGCGTTCAATGGGAATTTATGACATGACTACTTTCAGAGCCTTACGTAGCCCTTCTAACTCCATTACATAGGTTTCATTGAAAGCGTGGAGTATTTGAAAGGAGTCATTGAAAGCCTGTATGGTATATCTAAAGCCTTGTCTGAGTACCCAGACTGAGGAAAATGCATGTTTTAGACATGAAGAAGAATCTATATAAAACATTTTTTTAGTAGCATCCATTTAGAGTGCTTTGCGTTTGTCCTGTGTTTGCTCGTTGCCGTTCCTCGGGCAGGTCTGCACTCAGTTACTATGCTCTAACAGTAGTTCCCAAACTTTTTAAGAATGAGTGTGAGCTTTTGTCACAACCCGGCTCGTGGGAAGTGACAAAGAGCTCTTATCGTACTAGGGCACAAATAATACTATTATAATAATCAATAATTTGGCTCTTTATTTAGCCATCTTACATATAAAACCTTATTTGTTCATCGAAATTGTGAATAACTCACCACAGGTTCATGAGAAAGTTGTGCTTGAAAGGATGCACATAACTCTGCAATGTTGGGTTGTATTGGAGAGTCTCAGTCTTAAATCATTTTCCACACAGTCTGTGCCTGTACTTAGTTTTCATGCTAGTGAGGGCCGAGAATCCACTGTCACATAGGTATGAACGTCCCTGTCTGTTGTTCGGTGCTTTCCCGGGTAAGGGAAATCAGATTCCCAACTGTCAGTGCCCCTGCTCTGGGCTAACAACACATGTAGAATTACTGATATTAGCATTGGATGTGCTCGTGGAAGCAGAACAACTTGTCGTCAACAGGTGCAGGTGTAGTACTGCTGGTAGTAGCAGTACTACCAGTAGAACTGGTATGTGTCTCTATGGACTCGGGCCTTCATTTATTTTTTACCATTTATGCGAACGGAATGAGCAGCAGCTACGTTTGGCTACATATGGACCGTTAGTGGAATTCCCGCCAGAGAGTAACGGTTAATGTGATTGGATGTTAATTATTTGACTAGGCCACCTGTATTTGACATTGTGTTGTTATTTCGCTGAACACTAGATGGTTGAATGTTATTTTTGGCAGTGAAACAAGGCTACTCAGGCGAGAAAAAAACTCACACAAATGTATAGCCCCGTTAGAAAATATAAATGAACTGTTTGAAAATGTGAAGAATTTTTTTTTTATAAAAAAAATTGAATTTGTAAAATCACATTTTTATTTGGCGTACCCCCGACGGCATTGCGCATACCCCAGTTTGGGAATACCTGCTCTACTACTACGAAGCGTGACCGTGGATATGCGCGTATTGGTGGGCTATACACCCGCGCATGCTCGAGAAGCGAGCAGCCATTTTCCCTGCAGATTCTGTCATTTTGTCAATTTATTATTGATTGAGAAAGGTATGTGAATATTATGTGATCTTAACCCTCGAAACGCCAACGGGGTCAATTTTTACATGTCATCATTTCGAACGCCTTTTTTTTATCCTTCTGAAATTGTCGGACTTATCCTGCATTCATAATCAAGCCGGAAGGTGGTATTTACCAGTGGTGGTGAACGTACTCAAATGTCATACTTGAGTAAAAGTAAAGATACCTTAATAGAAAATGACTCAAGTAAAAGGGAAAGTCACCCAGTAAAATATCACTTGAGTAAAAGTCTAAAAGTATTTGGTTTTAAATATACTTAAGTATCAAAAGTAAAAGTAATTTCAAATTCCTTATATTAAACAAACCAGACGGCACAATAATTGTTATATTTTTATTTATTTACGGATAGCCAGGAGCACACTCCATCACTGACATTAATTTACAAACAAAGCATTTGTGTTTAGTGAGTCCGCCAGATCAGAGTCAACTGAGTTGATAGCCCATAGCTTTCCAAAGGTAGAGCCAAAACTTTGATGGCACTGCCACCCATATCGCCCATATCGCTATCGATGGCCATTTTAGGTTGTACCGTTATGTCAGATTAGCTCAATCGCCAATTTCTCAGCCTCTGAGTATCACAGAAACACAAAATTGGCTATGAATGAAATTGATCCAAATAACTTTTCAAAACATACAAAAACGTCTTGGGGAATTTAAACAATTTACTTGTGTTACAAACGGTTAATAAAATAAAACATGTAACTGCTTGACAGACAGTGTATCTTTGCAATCATTACCAATTTGGGGTAAAAAAATTACACCTTTTGGGGCTTTTAAGGTAAAAACATGTTGCCTCTTTTAGGGTTAAGATAGATGGCTGTATAGCCTCAGCTTGTAAAGATGGCAATGGTTTTGCCCAGGGATTAGCAGGAATGGCTCAAGGTATTTTTACCTGACTTTGCCAGTGGTCTGTAATATTTGTTTGTTAGTGTGTCCATGAGGGTAGGGTAGTCTGTGATGTAAGTCTACAGTGCCTGCAGCCTGATTCCAGGTCAGACCCAGTTTGAAGTTTGATGTAGATTTCTGACCATTTTTGCCAACCTTCTTATTTATTCATACCATTGCTACCACTACCATTATTCTGAACATACATAGGCCTATCACCATTTTGCACTAAAAAGGGCCTACTTTTCTTCCTGCCTGCCTACCTGTCGCGAGACATGTTTTACCCTTCACGGTGTCAAAGCCACAGAACTAGAATGAGATTCAATTTCCATGGTCAAAGCATCTTGGCATCGCTGTGGCTGTGGGCAGCTGTAGAGACAGGACCAGTGCATAGTGTTATACCACCTGGCTCGGATTGGCCCGATCAACCCGATGATAGTCCAAAGATGAGCCAGGAGCAGCATAACGCAGTTTAAAGGTGAAAACATAGTGAGCTAACACCATTTGACCTGGAGATGGCAGTGTAACGTAGGTCTTTATTTTCAAATTCCCAATTTCCAATCTTTGTGGGGAGTTGTCGTTTAATTGCTTCTTTGTGACCCAAATAACTAAAACACAGCTTTATAAAAAGAGGTTGTTGTGTGGTGTGGTAGCATACACACGTTTATGTCATTCAGTCCCAGATCTCAGTGTGTGTTCTCATACTTTAAACTGCTTTATAAAACGAACATGGCACGGGGCTAATTAAACAATTAAAGTAAAGACTTTTAATGATATTAATATTGAATGTTAATGCGGTTTAGAGCTTGTGATCATCCTCCCTCTTGTTCTTTATGGCGTATTGTTGATTTAAACTGATCCAGTTGAGGGGTGAATCCAATGGTTGTTGGTTGTGTGAACTATGAAGTGACTATTTTTGGTACTTTCTTTTTTAACACTACTGGTAAAATGTAGTTTAGTACTACTAAACCACATTTACTAGACAAGTAAAAGTGTTTTTCAACCATCTTTACTGTGTGGAACTGAATAATTATTTTGTAACAGAACACAGTGATGTGGCATGTTATGGTATGTTTCGCTTAATAGACAGAATCGTATCTTTCATGCTAGGTTCAGATGGAGTATTTTAAAGCACTGAACTACTACCGTTGTCATGTTTTTTTTTAAACTTTCTCTTCCTCCTCCTTTCTCTTCTCTCTTTCTCTGGACAGTTATGTGAGGAATGTGTTGTCACTTACATCAGTCTTCAGTTGCTGTGGGAGATACGAAAAGAAATGTATGCACTCACTACTGTAAGTCGCTCTGGATAAGAGCGTCTGCTAAATGACAAAATGTATTTATTTTAAATGTATAAGGACAGGTGAGAAGGCAGTTAATGATCTGTGGCAATGTGTGTGTGTGCATGTTTATGTGTGTGTGTATGCATGTATATGATCGTGTGCGTGTATATGTGCTAGTATTTGTGTGTGTGTGTTCCTCAGACCTCGGCCGAGGACAGCTCTTTGCTCTCTCTGCTCTGTAGTCTGTCTGGGCGTGTTGGACACACCAGACTCTGACAGTGGACAAGCTGTGTTTTTGGTCAAGACTGGCTGAGGAGTTTATTTACAGAGTGGAGCAGCAATGCTGTGTGTGTGTGTGTGTTTGTGTGTGTGTGTGTGTGTGCTGCAGAGAGAAGAGGAGTGCCCCAGAGGCCAAGGCATTGCACTAGCACCCACAGAGCTCTAACCACAGGAAGGCCTATTCTCAGGCCCTCAGACAGGATCTGTGGGATGCACAGAGAGAGAAAGAGAGAGAGAAATAGAGAGAGAGAGAGGGCTTTGTGTGTGTGTGTGTGTTTTACTTTGTATCCACAAAGCAACTGTGAGTATTTGTGTTTTTGCACACACAATATGTGCTATGTGTGTGTGTCTCTGTATTTCAGTCTGGGCCTGTTCATATAAACCAGATCCTCTTTTGTGATTTCACGCTGGATTTTCTCTCACACCACCAACTCTGTGAGGATCTTTACACAACCCTCCTGTTCCCTTCCCCCTCTCCCTACACCCTCTTTACACTCCTCCTCACCCCCACCCCCCTCCCTCAACCCCCCCACAGTCCCATGGGACACCAGAGTCTGTTAAAGGGTATGTGTGTGGTGCCAAAAGCAGGAAGTTGCAGCTCTTCTGATCAGTATGTTTGTCTACATTCTGACTTTCTGTGTCTCTCTGCTGACTCGATTCAATTCAATTCAAAGGGGCTTTATTGGCATGGGAAACATTGCCAAAACAAGTGAAATAAACAATAAACAAAAATGAAGAAAATACAAACAACATAAACAAAAAACGATTAGAAATTAACGGTGAACACTTTCTCTGGGAAAATTAATCAATGTCTGCCACTCTGATGAGCTCCCAAAACTTTTTTAAGACGCACACATGTCCTGCACCTGAACCAAGTGGGATTTATTGGATGTTCTCCTTTATTGTCTGACTGGGCTTCTCTCTGTTCCTGCTCTGTCCCGGCCACTGAACTGAAGTGAAGCCATCTTACTTATCTGGTGAGTGTGCCTGCGTCCGAAATGGCACCGTATTCCCTTTATAGTGCACTACTTTTGACCAGTGCCCATAGGTAGTAAGGTGTCATTTGGGATACACCTTATGACGTTGCCTTCTATTCCCACTTGTCAGACTAGAAGTTTCCAGTGCTGTTAAGACCAATGGGTTTATATGGGCTCCCTCTCCAGTCTTGGCTAATGATAGGGCCTCTCTCTCTCTCTTTTTCTTTCTCTCTTTCTTTCTCTGTCTTTCTCTCTCTCTCTCTGTCTCTCTCCCCTCTCTCTCTGTGTCTCGGTCACTGTGTCTGTCCTCTTTTTCTCTTTCTCTTTCTCTCTCTCTCCGGTGGGAAAGGTTTGCCTCTGTCACTCCTCTGTTCTAACTTCTAACACAGAACTTCTAAAGTCATTTATTCTCTATGGCCATTCCAGTTCCACAAGATCCAGTTTTTCTCCTGATATTATTTGTCCCTGAACAAGACCCTTCTTGAGAATTGAGGAGAGGGAGGAGAGGAAGTGAAAGCTACAATGGGCATGGGCATGAGGATCCAATTCTAGAGTATGCCGTATCGCTGATCTGATGCCCTCATCTATCTCTTCTTAAACCTCTCCCCTCCCTCTCTCTCTCTCTCTCTCTCTCTCTCTCTCTCTCTCTCTCTCTCTCTCTCTCTCTCTCCATCTTTCAGTATTTCTAATTCAGATGGTTCTGCTGATGTCTGCTGTACGCGATGGTGTGACTGTGTCTGTGTTTGTGTGTGAGAGAGAGAGTGTGAGTGGCGTCCTCCTGCCAGACATATGGACCTGATCACAGCCGCCTGGTGCTGATGTTTTCTTTGGGAATGTTGACATGCTGACAGGCAAGACGCTCCACTGACATAAAAATCCTAGTTAGAAAGAGAGGAGAAAAGGAGAGACTGAGAGAGGAGAGAGAGACAGAGAGAGAGATACAGGAGAGAGCGACATAGAGAGAGGGGAGAGAGAAAGAAAGAGAGAGAGAGGGAGAGCGAGAGCAGAGAAGAGAGGAGGAGGCGAAAATAAAAAATGTACTTCACCGCTGTGACTGCCCCTTTTCCCTCAGCCTCTCTCTCCTCTCTCCGTGTCTTTCTCCCTCTGCCTCTCTCTCCTCTCTCCGTGTCTTTCTCTCTCTTGCGCTGAACTTTTTTCATTCTTTTTTAAAATGATTTTGAGAGAGAGGGAGACATTTGAAACCTGATTGGGTGCTGGAGCATCACACACACACAGGAGCCTGAGGGCAAGAAACTGAGAGAGAGACAGAGAGAGAAGGGATCAGCTGTAGCCTTCTCCTAGCGGGACAGACAGACACTTCACTGTAACTGCTCAGCCCTCTCCAGTCAGCGCCCTCCCTCGCTAATAGAAAGACCAGATTAGGACTCCAACAGAGAAGAGAAGAGACAGACAGACGGGGCCACAGGACAACTATTTCATCATCATCACTGGTGCTATTCTCTTTTTGGAAGTGCTTTTGGAGAAATTATTGTGGAAAAATTCTGCTTTGCCTGGCGTCCATGTTGCAGTGTGGCTGGAGACAAATGGGAATGTAGGAAAACACCACCATTATCAAATACTTGTCATCGTCACTATTGGACATCCTGTTTCAAAGTGTTTTGTAAGAACTCTTTCCTCTGCTGACACCTGGAGCTGACAGGACAGGACAGTATGTCTACTGTAAGGAACCCAGTGTCTATGTGGACCTATGTCTTGCTTCTGTGGAGCTTCCTGGTTAGTAGGACTTCATCCTGGCCGGTTTTGGAGCAACAGCTCCACCATCTCAGCTCCCTCCGCTACGGCTCCGGACCCCCAGCCTCTCCGGCCCTCAACCTCACCCTCTCTGAGAGCGCAGAGTCCAAGGTGGAGCGCCTGGGCCAGGCCTTCAAGAAGAATGTGCGCACGCTCCGGGAGAAGAGTGGACGTCTGGACCTGGTGTTCCTGGTGGACGAGTCTTCCAGCGTGGGGGCCAACAACTTCCTGAGCGAGCTGCGTTTCGTACGGAAGCTCCTCTCGGACTTCCCCGTGGCCCCAGAGGACACGAGGGTCGCCCTGGTTACGTTCTCGTCCAAGACCCACGTGGTGACCCGGGTGGATCACGTCAAGGCGCCGAAATCACATCAGCACAAGTGTTCTCTGTTTAACCAGGAGATCCCTGCTATCACCTACAGAGGAGGAGGGACCTATACCAAAGGAGCCTTCCAACGGGCTGCGGTAAGTGACGATGCGTGTGCGTATGTGTGTCAGTGTGTGTGTAACCTGGATTCTTTGTGATTGATTTAGTGTGGTGTTTGTGTGTGTGTGTGTGTGTGTGTTTGTGTGTCTATACCAAATTGTATTTTTTGCATGTATGTGGGTTGTATACATCTCAGATTTGAAAAACTGATTGAAGTGGATTTAATAGGTGACATCAATAAGGGATCATAGCTTTCACCTGGATTCACATGGTCAATCTATGTCATGAAAAGAGCAGGTGTTTCTAACGTTTTGTTCATTCAGTGTATATTATAGTGAGCTATGTCAAGAGTCCAGTATATACAGCGCATTCAGAAAGTATTCAGAGCCCTGGACTTTTTCCACATTTTGTTACGTTACAGCCTTATTCAAAAATGTATTAAATAATTTTTTCCCCTCATCAATCTACACACAATACCCCATAATGTCAAAGCAGAAACAGGTTTTTAGAATTTTATGCAAATTAATACAAATTTAAACGGAAATAGCACATTTACATAAGTATTCAGACCCTTCACTCAGTACTTTTTGAAGCCACTTTGGCAGCGATTACAGCCTCGAGTCTTCTTGGGTATGACACTACAAGCTTAGCACACCTGTATTTGGGTAGTTTCTCCCATTCTTCTCCACGGATCCTCTCCAGCTCTGTCAGGTTGGATGGGGAGCGTAGCTGCACTGCTATTTTTAGGTCTCTCCAGTGATGTTCGATCGGGTTCAAGTCCGGGCTCTGGCTGGGCCACTCAAGGACATTCAGAGACTCGATCCTGAGTAGTCTCCCAGTCCCTACCGCTGAAAAACATCCCCACAGCATGATGCTGCCACCACCATGCTTCACCGTAGGGATGGTGCCAGGTTTCCTCCAGACGTGACACATGGCATTCAGGCCAAGGAGTTCAGTCTTGGTTTCATCAGACCAGAGCATCTTGTTTCTCATGGTCTGAGAGTCTTTAGGTGCCTTTTGGCAAACTCCAAGAGGGCTGTCATGTGCCTTTTACTGAGGAGTGGCTTCCGTCTGGCCACTCTACCATAAATGCCTGATTGGTTGAGTGCTGCAGAGATGGTTGTCCTTCTGTAAGGTTCTCCTGTCTCCACAGAGGAACTCTGGAGCTCTGTCAGAGTGACCATCGGGTTCTTGGTCACCTCCCTGACCAAGGCCCTTCTCCCCCGATTGCTAGGAATAGTCTTGATGGTACCAAACTTCTTCCATTTAAGAATAATGGAGGCCACTGTGTTCTTGGGGATCTTCAATGCTGCAGAAATGTTTTGATACCCTTCCCCAGATCTGTGTCTCGACACAATCCTGTCTCGGAGCTCTATGGACAATTCCTTTGACCTCATGGCTTGGTTTTTGCTTTGACATGCACTGTCAACTGTGGGACCTTATATAGACAGGTGTGTGCCTTTCCAAATAATGTCCAATCAATTGAATTTACCACAGGTGGACTCCAATCAAGTTGTAGAAACATCTCAACGATGATAATTGGAAACAGGATGCACCTGAGCTCAATTTCGAGTCTCATTGCAAAGGGTCTGAATACTTATGTAAATAAGGTAATACATTAGCAAAAACAGTTTTTTTCTAGCTTTGTCATAGAGTATTGTGTGTGTGTAGATTGATGAGGAACATGTTGTTATGTAATCCATTTTAGAATAACGCTATAACGTCAAAGGATCTGAATACTTTCCAAATGCACTGTACATATAAAGTGGGTAAAATATTATGTACTGTAAATACATATGTAGAATCTTCATTTGAGCCAGTTTGCTACAGCAGGAAAATAATCCTGCAGCAACAGGAAATGTGAACAATTATGTGGATAATATTTTTGAAATTTTAAAGAGGAAAATACAAACTTTAGAAGCCTTTTATGTCACGTCCAGGCCTGAGTTGACAGGCTGGCGTGTTTAGTTTAGTTTTTGGTGTAGGGTTTTTTCTGTTCTAGGTTGTGTATTTCTATGTTGGGGAAATGGTTCCCAATTAGAGGCAGCTGTTTGTCGTTACCTCTAATTGGGAACCATATATATGTTTGTGGTTTTCAATGGGGTTTTGTGGGTCATTGTTTTTGAATTAGTATGTTTAGTTGTGTGAGCACTTTTAGCCACACTGGTGTTACGATCTTCGTTTGTTTATTGTTTTCCCAGTTTACGTTTAAAATAAAGTATGTATACTGGATACCTCGCTGCGCCTTGGTCCGTCACTCGTGAAGATCGTGACAGAATGACCCACCAAAACAGGACCAAGCAGCGAGAGAACCGGAAGTTCTGGACCTGGGAGGAGATACTGGCTGGAAAAGGACCCTGGATAAGGACTGCGGAGCATCGTCGCCCCAAGGAGGAGAAATACGGAACATGGACACCCGATAAAGAGAGATATGCTGGCACACGCCTGGCGAGGAAGCCCGAGAGGCAGCCCCCCCAATTTTTTTTTGGGGGGGCACACGGGGAATTTGGTCGGTTCAGGGTGGACTCCTGAGCCAACTCCTCGTGCTCTTTGGAGGGAGCGTTGGAGGGAGCATCGCACTGGTAAGACGCCGTGCTATGCTGTATTGCGCACAGTGTCTCCAGTGCGCATTCATAGGCCGGGTGCGCAACATTCCAGCTCCACTCATCTGTCAGGCTAGGGTGAGTGTGCAGCCTGGAAGAGTGGTGCCGGCTCTGCACGCAAAGTCTCCCTTGCACCTTCTTGGACCAAAACCTTGAATACACTACATGTGAGCATTTCCTGCTGTGCAGAAACATTTTCAGCAACAAAAGAGTGATCAAATTAAGATCCTACATCTGTAGTGTAGCTGCCTCTATGGTGCAGGGGGGTAGCTTGGGTGGCTGGAGTCCTTGATGATCTTCTTGGACATCCTGTGACACCAGGTGCTGTAGATGTCTTGGAGGGCAGGCAGTGTGCCCCTGATATTGCATTGGGCTGATCGCACCACCCTCTAGAGAGCTCTGCGGTTGTGGACGGTGCAATTGCCATACCTGGCGGAGATCCAGCCCGACAGGATGCTCTCAATGGTGCACCTGCAGTTTGTGAGGGTCTTAGGGGCCAAGTCGAATTTCTTCAGCCTCTTTAGCTGTTGCACTTTCTTCACTACACTATCTGTGTGAAGGGACCATTTCAGGTCGTCAGTGAACTTGAAGCTTTTGACCCTCTCAACTGCTTCTCTGTGGATGGGGGCGTGGTCTCTCTGCTGTCTCCTGGAGTCCATGATCAGTTCCTTTGTTTTATTGAAGTTGATGGAGAGGAAATTTTCCTGGCACCACTCCGCCAAGGCACTCGCCTCCTCCCTGTAAGCTGTCTCGTCGTTGTTGGTAATCAGGCCTACCCCTGTTGTGTTGTCTGCAAACTTGATGATTGAGTTGTAGACGTGCATGGCCACGCAGTCATGGGTGAAGAGAGATTACAGAAGGGGGCTGAGCACGCACCCTTTGGGGCCCCCGTGTTGAGGATCAGAGTGGCGGAGTAGTTGTTCCCTACCTTCACCAGTTGGGGTCGGCCAGTCCGGAAGTCCAGGACCAGTTGCACAGGCAGAGGTTCAGACCCAGGGCCCTGAGCTTAGTGATGATCTTGGAGGGCACTATGGTGTTGAAGGCTGAGCTGTAGTCAATGAACAGCATTCTTACATACAGTTGAAGTCGGAAGTTTACATACACTTAGGTTGGAGTCATTAAAACTAGTTTTTCAACCACTCCACATATTTGTTGTTAACAAACTATAGTTTTGTCAAGTTGGTTAGGACATCTACTTTGTGCATGACACAAGTAATTTTTCCAACAGTTGTTTACAGACAGATTATTTCACTTATAATTCACTGTATCACAATTCCAGTGTGTCTAAAGTTTACATACACTAAGTTGACTGTGCCTTTAAACAGCTTGGAAAATTCCAGAAAATTATGTCATGGCTTTAGAAGCCTCTGATAGGCTAATTGACATCATTTGACTCAATTGGAGGTGTACCTGTGGATGTATTTCAAAGACTACCTTCAAACTCAGTGCCTCTTTGCTTGACATCATGGGAAAATCAAAATAAATCAGCCAAGACCTCAGACCAAACATTTTAGACCTCCACAAGTCTGGTTCATCCTTGGGAGCAATTTCCAAACAGCTGATGGTACCACGTTCATCTGTACAAACAATAGTACGCAAGTATAAACACCATGGAATCACGCAGCCGTCATACCGCTTTGTTCTGTCTCCTAGAGATGAATGTACTTTGGTGCGAAAAGTGCAAATCAATCCCAGAACAACAGCAAAGGACCTTGTGAAGATGCTGGAGGAAACAGGTACAAAAGTATCTATATCCACAGTTAAACGAGTCTCATATTGACATAATCTGAAAGGACGCTCAGCAAGGAAGAAGCCACTGCTCCAAAACCACCATAAAATAGAAAGACTACGGTTTGCAACTCCTCTGGTCTGATGAAAAAAAAATAGAACTGTTTGGCCATAATGACCATCATTAGCGTTTTGAGGAAAAAGTGGGAGGCTTGCAAGCCGAAGAACTCCATCCCAACCGTGAAGCACGGGGGTGGCAGCATCATGTTGTGGGGGTGCTTTGCTGTAGGAGGGACTGGTGCACTTCACAAAATAGATGGCATCATGAGGAAGGAAAATAATGTGGATATATTGAAGCAACATCTCAAGACATCAGTCAGAAAGTTAAAAGCTTGGTCGCAAATGGGTCTTCCAAATGGACAATGACCCCAAGCATACTTCCAAAGTTGTGCCAAAATGGCTTAAGGACAACAAAGTCAAGGTATTGGAGTGGCCATCACAAATCCCTGACCTCAATCCTATAGAAAATGTATGAGCAGACTTGAAAAAGCGTGTGTGAGCAAGGAGGCCTACAAACCTGACTCCGTTACACCAGCTGTGTCAGGAGGAATAGGCCAAAATTCACCCAACTTATTGTGGGAAGCTTGTGGAAGGCTACCCGAAACGTTTGACCCAAGTTAAACATTTTTAAGGCAATGCTACCGAATACCAATTGAGGGTATGTGAACTTCTGACCCACTGGGAATGTGATGAAAGAAATAAAAGCTGAAATAAATCATTCTCTCTGCTATTATTCTGACATTTCACATTCTTAAAATAAAGTGGTGATTCTAACTGATTCTAAATTTTAGGAATTGTGAAAAACTATATAAAACTGTATTTAGCTAAGGTGTGTGTAAACTTCCGACTTCAACTGTAGCTATTCCTCTTGTCCAGGTGGGATAGGGCAATGTGTCATCTGTGGATCTTTTGGGGCGGTATGCAAACTGTAGTGGGTCTAGGATGTCAGGTAAGATGGAAGTGATATGGTCCTTAACTAGCCTCTCAAAGCATTTCATTATTACAGAAGTGAGTGCTATGGGACGATAGTCATTTAGATCAGTTACTTTCAGTTTCTTGGGCACAGGAACGATGGTGGACATCTTGAAGCATGTGGGGACAACAGACTGGGATAGTGAGAGATTGAATATGTCTGTAAACACTCCGGCCAGCTGGTCTGCACATGCTCTGAGGACGAGGCTTGGGATGCCGCCTGGGCCTCAGCTTTGCAAGGGTTAACACGCTCAAATGTCTTACTCACGTCGGCCACGGAGATTGGGAGCGTACAGTCCTCATGAGCAGTAGGGGCCCACATCGGCGGCTTTGTGTTGTTTTCCTTGAAGCGGGCGAAGATGGTGTTTAACTTGTCCAGAAGAGAGGCGTCATGGATGTCCTTCCCTTTATAATCCGCAACTGTTTGGAGTCCCTGCCACATGTGTCTCGTGTCTGAGCCATTGAATTGCGACTCCACTTTGTCTCTATACTGACGTTTTGCCACTTTGATTGCCTTACGGAGGTCATAGTTGGTGTATTTGTAGATGTCCATGGTCCCAGTCACATTGCCATGGTTAAATGCAGTGGTTCTCACATTTGGAATTGGGAGACAGAGTGTCTCAGAGTGGGTATTGTTTTTGTCAATTATAACACTGCAAATTAGTAGGATGGTGGAGCTGTTGCTCCAAAGCCGGCCAGAATGAAATCCTACTAACCAGGAAGCTCCACAGAAGCAAGATATAGGTCCACATAGACACTGTCCTGTCAGCTCCAGGTGTCAGCAGAGGAAAGAGTTCTTATAAAATACAGTAAGTGAGAGTGTGTATGCGATCGCGTGCATGTATGCGCCCATTCGAGTACCAATGTAAATACCTTTTCCATACTGAAGCCCGGGGCCCTCGGAGGCTCTCATGACCAAAAGGTTTTTGAACTGTGCCACTGTCTGTGTAATGGTACTGATGTGCATTTACATTTACATTGTAGTCATTTAGCAGACACTCTTATCCAGAGTGCCTTACAGTAGTGTTCATACTTTTCAATGTGAGGGTGAGATGATAAGATAGGTCAAGCAGGCAGGTAGCACATGTGCAGTGCATTTTTTAGTATACATGCCATAGGTTTAGAACTATCAATGAGTAATAGTAGTGATGAGGCATGTACAGGTGAGACAGACAGAGATCTCAGCAGATGTCTACAGATGTCTACATGACCAGATTGCACCTTACTAATTCACATTGACGTTTACAGTCTGTCTGAGTATGACTAACCCTTGTCTGAGAGAGGAGGGCTGTGTCCCAAATGGCAACCTATTCCCTACATAGTGCACTACTTTTGTCCAGAGCCCTATGGGGAATAGGGAGCACTATATAGAACATAGGGAGACATTTAGGATGCACTTGAGATGTTGGAAAATAGACCTTCTATGATATATAATCTTTTATCTCAGCTGCTCTTTTATACTGCTACTTCAACAAGTCCTGCTGTCATTGTCAAGACAGCACAAACAGATTTGGGACTAGGATCAATTTAGCTAATCCCTCTTGTTGGAAAAAGTACAGTTGAATAATGTTTTCCATTTTTATTTTTATTTTTTTACACCATATAGCATTGTTAAATATGCCCTCGCTAACGGTAATCTGCAAGGGCATCTGGTTGTCATGCTATACAGTTAGCCTAGCACAGCATTTGGTAAGGCCTGCATTTGTGTGTGTGTGTGTGTGTGTGTGTGTGTGTGTGTGTGTGTGTGTAATTGATAATAGATGTAATAACAAGGCCATATTTCATTCCGTTGGCCGGTCTGGCTGTTTCTAAGTTCTGCAGAAAGCTGGGATCCATTACTGAGAGAGAGAGAGAGAAGGCTTTTCCTGGTGAATGACAGGGCTGTTCTTCAGGATATTTCTCTACCTTTTAGGATGACTGTCCAGAGGGATGAGATAGAGGGATGAGAGATGTTTTTTTCTGGTAGATTTTTCTGTCGAGGCAGACAGGGCTCTTCATCAGGCTCTCTCAACAGTGCAGAGGGCTGAGAGAGTGATGGGTCTTATGGATATAGAGGGAGTGTGGGTGTGCATATGGAGATGAGTGATTATTATTGCACACTGACAGTGGATGTAAGGAAAGTGGGGTTTGTTAAGGACATCATCTCATCTCAATTATAGTTGTTCAAGATTTACGATATTTTCAAGTCAGTTTAGTTTATAATAAGCTTAGCTGTTTTCCATTCCATGTGTGTTTGTTTGTGTGTGTGTGTGTCAGTGGCGGTCGGTGCCGTTTAAGATGAGGGAGTCTACTTTTTTCTAATGTAAAAACTCTACACACAGCCTACATCGTTGCCACCATAATACTAATTTTCCCAGTCTGAGCTTTCTTTTCAGAGTTCTCAGTTGTCTTGAATGCACTGAAGTCGGAAGTTGGAGAATTCCGAGTTCCCAGTACCAAGTTCCCAGTTGATTTTAACGCGGCAGTAATCCCAACCCATACTAGCAATACAAACTGATTGTCATAGCTAGCCAACATGCATGAATCTGCAGGTAGCTAAAGCTAACCAACTAGGTTCAATGTTAGCTAGCTAGAGATACGAATAATATTACTACACAGATCATACACCTAACGTTAGCTAGCGAGCCAGCCAGCTAACGTTAGCTAGCAAGCTAACAGTACACTTTAACTTGCAATGAAAACAACTGTGGCAGACGGCAGGGAGAGGTGAGGGGAGTGGTTATTGAGGGGAGATATCTTGCAGCCCGCTGGCTCCACCCACGTGCCTTATATGGACTTCCTGTCCCAATAAGGCAAGGGCTGTGGTTCGTTAAGCCAGGGAGTGCTTGGGGATAAAGGAGGAAACAGCCTGCACAAAGGGGCAGAGTAGGAGAGTAGGAGAGAGCCAAGTGCGTTATGAAGAGTGGGAGACGAGAGAGCAATATCTGTGAGATTACCCATTGTGACCTGGACTGTTGGACTACCTCCCTTGTGTACTGGACCGGATTGACTGAGGACCAGAGTGGGAGGATTACCCCTGGAAAACAGAACAGACAACGAGAACGGTGAATTCCCCCCTCTCCCCCCCTCTTCCCCAGTGTACCAAAATCCCTAATAAACTCCCCATTTGCATTATATTTGTGCTACTGATGCATGTCTTGTTATTGAACTAATAACTAATAATATCTGAAAAAGTAGCTAGCTAGATTCCCTCTCTGTCATTGATGCCATGGTTGCCCTTAGCTTGAAGATGTAATCCGGCAACAGGTGTTTTATACAACAGCCTTCTGAGTTCTCTATTCAAAGCCCTCTGCATATTTGCAATCAAACTCCAGAATTTTCTCCATCTCCTTAGCTATCATACTCTGCTTCCACCAGGCATTCCACTGATTTCAAAACTCGGTCAACTCCTTCTGTTACAACAACACTGTTGATCGATGTTTCAGAAGACTTTATAATGCCTGGTTCAATGAAAATGTTTTTACTTAAATCAGGGATTTCCTCATCGTCTGATAAATTTTCAGAGTCAGAGAGAGTCACCATGGCACGATCATCCTCCAGATAGTGGAGAGCAGTAGCAACACTTTTGCAGTTCTTAATTATATTTTTCGAAAAAGCTGCAGTAGGAAGGATTACCTACACATACAGAGCAGCTCATGTTATAGACAGAAGCATGCTACATGGCAGACTAATCTGAACTAATCTCTCGGTATGTCCAGCCCATCCATTATCTCAGCCAATCAGGCTAGCGGGAAGGTTCCTGTCTTTTTCCGTGACTAAATCAACTAGGCATGTAATTTAACAATTGTATTCATCATTACAGATGGCATACAAGTTTATTATTAAGGCACATGAAAGTCCACATGTTCCAGAAGGCTTTCTGCCCCAAAATCATTTTGACAAAAAATACATGTTTACATTCTAATACCTCAAATCAAATCAAATAAAATTGTATTTGTCACATACACATGGTTAGCAGATGTTAATGCGAGTGTAGAGAAATGCTTGTGCTTCTAGTTTCGACCATGCAGTAGTATCTAACAAGTAATCTAACAATTTCACAACAACTACCTTATACACACAAGTGTAAAGGTATGAATAAGAGTATGTACATATAAATATATGGATGAGCGATGGCTGACCGGCATAGGCAAGATGCAGTAGATGGTATAGAGTACAGTATATACATATGAGATCAGTAATGTAGGATATGTAAACATTATATAAGTGGCATCGTTTAAAGTGGCTAGTGATACATTTATTACATCCACTTTTTAATTATTAAAGTGGCTAGAGATTTGAGTCGATGGCCAAACGGCACAGGCAAGATTCAGTAGATGGTATAGAGTACAGTGTATACATATGAGATGAGTAATGTCGGATATGTAAACATTATATATATATATTTTTTAAAGTGGCTAGTGATACATTTGTTACATCCAATTTTCAATTATTTAAAGTGGCTAGAGATTTAAGTCAGTATGTTGGCAGCAGCCACGGTTGTGGGCGGAGCAGTTGCCGTACCAGACGGTGATACAGCCCGACAGGATGCTCTCGATTGTGCATCTGTAGAAGTTTGTGAGTGTTTTTGGTGACAAGCCGAATTTCTTCAGCCTCCTGAGGTTGAAGAGGTGCTGTTGCGCCTTCTTCACCATGCTGTCTGTGTGGGTGGACCATTTCAGTTTGTCCGTGATGTGTACGCCGAGGAACTTAAAACTTTCCACCTTCTCCACCTCTCCTGTGAAGTAGTGATGTGTGACATACGCCTAGTTTCCTTAAATGAGTCACATATTAACTACATAGTCTACTAGCTACTAGAACTAACAAGTTAGTAAACCTGCCACAATCATGCGATACAGTGTACAGTCAGCAGCAAGCAGTTTAGCAGTTCCACCGGAGTGACAATAATATAATAATAAAATCAAAAGCTTACCTTGACTTGGAAGAGTTCCAGTGTTGGATAATCATAGCCAGCTAGCTAACCTACTCTCATCCACATCACTTCCTGTTGAACGCGGAATGAGGCAGAGCTCAGTTTGTTGTTTTAGAACGTTTTGAAAGTCTATTGAAAAATGTCTTAGTAGCTAGCTACCTTTTGAGTTTGGATTCCGCTACGAGGTTGGCATCAGTTGCTGGGACTGCGACTATCTGTCCAGTGATCCTGCCGACCAAGGCCGGGCCGGAGGAGCTGTTTGGCGTAGCAACTAGCCTAGCTGCTAGCTAGCTGTCTATCAAGCTAGCAAAGTTTTCGTGAGGAACGCAGCCTGCAACGCGGTTAGCCATTGTGGATGGGGCCGCGGATTGCCCAGGGTTTGTGGCTGTCTAGATCTCTGCTGTTTGTTGTTGTTTTCAATCTTCCCTGCGACCTGCCCTGTCTGGAACTGTGAGGAGTAACAGCGTAACCTATGTTGCTACCATGACAAACACCAAAGCCACTGAGAGAACCGTTGAGGACAGTGGTGTCTCTCTATCACAGGTGAAGGATCTTTTAAACAAACAAAAAATGTTCGACAAGCAGTTGTTAGAACAACAAGAAAATAGCTTCAGGTGTTTTGTCCAAATACTGGAGTCAACTAATAGAAGAATGGACCACCTGACCAGTGATGTCCAGGACCTGAAGAACAGTTTGCAGTTCTCCCAGGGTCAGCTCAATGAGTTTAAACAGGAGAACGGCAAGATGACAGCAATCTGTAAGTCATTGAGAGAGGACATCAGTTCTGTATGTGAATCCATGACAGCAATGACAGAGAAATCAGATTATCTCGAGGGACAATCAAGGCGGAACAACATGGCTATGAATGGAATTGCAGAATCTCCACATGAGGCCTGGACAGGGTCTGAGGACAAAGTGAGGGAAATGATCTCGGAGAAATTGAAGATGGCCCACAGGAAGATTGAGGTGGGGCACGCCGACAGAAATGGAAAACCCACCACCGGACCAGGTGACAGGCCCTGGCCGATTAGTGGTCAGGTTCCTGAGGTTCAAGGACAAGGTAGCTGTTCTGGAAAGAGCCAAGAACTTGTATATCTTCCTCAACGAGGACTATCCGGAAGCTGTGTGCCAGAAGAGGAAAGAACTAGTAGCCATGAAAGCTGCAAGAGCATGTGTGGACATTGCTTACATCTGCTACATCTGATATGACAGGCTCATTGTTCACCCTCCCTCCAAAAAGTCTGGAAGAGATGAGGGAGCCAAGCCTATGGGTTTGTTGTTTCAACCCCGCTGCACACACACACTTACACACAACAACTGATTAATGGCCTGGTGAATATAAGATTTGTTGTTATTGCTTTGTTTACTATTTTCCATATTATGTCTATCTCTGATAAGCTACCCAGGAAAGGGCTGAAAATAGCCCATGTTAGTATATGTAGTGATGGGGGTCACCTTGGGGTCATGATAGGGGCTGCACCAAATTATTGATAAATTATAATAATTGATTATGCTTATGTTGTATTAATAGAAGGGGGAAGGGCTATAAGGGCTACATTTATAGGGTCCTGGACCACAGATTAGCAATATATGCATTATAAAGTTTAATACTGTTCCACAGTTATTTTCTAGTCTCTGGCTCTTATAAGAAACGGTCTGAGAGATGTGTGAGCTATTGCAGTCGAAACAGGGTGTCTGTGAGAAAGCTCCTCAAGAATAAAAGAGATACAGTGAGGGAAAAAAGTATTTGATCCCCTGCTGATTTTGTACGTTTGCCCACTGACAAAGAAATGACCAGTCTATCATTTTAATGGTAAGTTTATTTGAACAGTGAGAGACAGAATAACAACAAAAAAATCCAGAAAAACGCATGTGAAAAATGTTATAAATTGATTTGCATTTTGGTGAGGGAAATAAGTATTTGACCCCCTCTCAATCAGAAATATTTCTGGCTCCCAGGTGTCCTTTATACAGGTAACGAGCTGAGATTAGGAGCACACTCTTAAAGGGAGTGCTCCTAATCTCATCTTGTTACCTGTATAAAAGACATCTGTCCACAGAAGCAATCAATCAATCAGATTCCAAACTCTCCACCATGTCCAAGACCAAAGAGCTCTCCAAGGATGTCAGGGACAAGATTGTAGACCTACACAAGGCTGGAATGGGCTGCAAGACCATCGCCAAGCAGCTTGGTGAGAAGGTGACAACAGTTGGTGCAAATGGAAGAAACACAAAATAACTGTCAATCTCCCTCGGCCTTGGGCTCCATGCAAGATCTCAGCTCATGGAGTTGCAATGATCATGAGAATGGTGAGGAATGACAATGACCCAAAACACATGGCCAAGGCAACAAAGGAGTGGCTCAAGTAGAAGCACATTAACTTCTTTGGGAGCAGCGCACGAGGTGACCGTTTTGGAGAGCTTGGCGTGCCCAAAGTAAAATGCCTCCCATTCAGGCCCAAAAAATAGGATATGCACATATTTAGTACCATTGGATAGGAAACACTCTGAATGTTCTAAAAGTGTTAACATTTTGTCTGTGAGTAAAACAGAACGGAACGGATATGGCGAAACCCCGAGGAGCCCTTAGAAACACTGGACTACTGTTTTCTCCTGCAAGTTTGTTTAACTGTATGTGCATGGGCTTGGTCTCATGAGTAGAAGGTGTTGACGTAGGCAGTTACATCACTAGGGGTTGACTGCAAGCATATTAAAGCAACTTTGAAACGAAACATGCGTGCTGAGTTTCCGTTGTCAACTTCTGTCTGCAATTGCATTAATAAAGGTTTGATTTACTTAAAGAAGATATTGTCTGATTGCTGATTTCACCAATAAGCCAATGATTGACAAGGAACAAGGAACCTACCCCAACAGTAGCCTTAGAAATAAGGTTAATGAAATCCATAACTTTCTAACATCAGATACCATTCATATATAAACAATTTCTTAGATTCACTTAGATAATTCATTTGATGATACAGCAGTAGCAATACATGAATATAACATCTATAGAAGAGACAGGAATGCTTATGGGGTTCAAGGACAAGGTAGCTATATATATTCAGAGCAATATCCCTGTAATTTCGCCTCTATGGCCTATTTATTGCCTTACCTCCCTACTCTTCTACATTTGCACACACTGTACTTAGATTTTTCTATTGTGTTACTGACTGTACGTTTGTTTATGTGTAACTCTGTCTTGTTGTTTTTGTCCCACTGCTTTGCTTTATCTTGGCCAGGTCGCAGTTGTAAATGAGAACTTGTTCTCAACTGGCCTACCTGGTTAAATAAAGGTGAAAAAAAGGTTGCAGGTTCACTTGGCACATCTAAAGCCTTTTCTTTTGGGGCGTTGCTATTGGCCACCAAGCGCTAAAAGTCAGTATCTAAATAATATGTGTGAAATGCTTGATGTGACGTAAACAGAGAGGTCTACTTTTTTGGGGACCTGAATATTAACTGGATTTCATCAAGCTATCTGCTCAAGAGGAAGCTTCTCACCGTAATCAGTGCGTGTAATCTGGTTCAGGTCATTAATCAACCTACCAGGGTGTTTACAAACACTACAGAAACAAGATCATCCAAATGTATTGATCACATTTTTACTAATACTGTAGAACTTTGTTCTTAACTACTTAGGGAGCAGTGGGGCGCTAACGCGCCACTCCCGACACTACCCAGTGAAATGTAAGGCGCCAAATTCAAAATCCAAAAGTTGAATTATTAAACATTCATCAATATACAAGTGTTGCATAGTCATCAAAAGTTCTTGGCAATATCACAGTGTTGTCAGATTTCAAAAAGGCTTTACGGCGAAAGCACAACATTTGATTGTTTGAGGATAGCCCCTCTCATATTTTATGCATTAGCATAAATCCATAACCAAAGCGGGTCTCATAAAACGCATAAAATCGCTAATATAAAATCCCTTACCTTTCGAAGAACTTCTGCTGAGGGCTTCCCAAGTGTCCGCGAAGACATCCAATGGTTCTTTTGTTAGAAAAAGTCATTTATTATATCCATAAATCTCAGTTTGGTTGGCGCATTATGTTCATAAAATACAGCGTCCACTCGCCCATTGAACCGTGAAGAGAACACGTTCAACCTATACCTATACACTTGTCCAAGAACAATCAAACATCATTGATATATATATATTTACTATAATATTTAAACCGGATTATAAACTGGACGATAAGAAAGGAAAAAACCACAGCCGTGTGCGCGAGCCCGTGAACGCGCCTCCTCTTCTGTTTACATCCGGTGACTAGTTCCGAAATTCTTCTTCTATTACCATCCAGAGCAACCTAACATCACCAAACACTGTCTAGAGACTGTTGACATCCAGTGGAAGCAATAGGTACTGCAATCGTACTCCCATATATGGCTGTTTTCAATAGGGAGGGGTTCAAAATGGGGCAATGTGTCAAAAACACTTTTTCCAGGACAGAAATTCCTCTGGTTTTCGCCTGCTATATCAGTTCTGTTATACTCACAGCCAATATTTGAACACTCTTAGAAACTTCAGAGTGTTTCCTATCCAATAGTACTAATTATGTGCATATCCTAGTTTCTGGGCCTGAGTGGCAGGCCTTTTACTTTGGGCACGCCAGACTCTCCAAAACCGTCACCTCAGCTGCCAAAGTTCCAACAGCTGGGCCTAAAATAGTGTATAAGAGTTCATACAAAATATTTTGCTGTGACTCTTATGTGGATGATGATGTGATTAATGAGGAGCATCCAGACGCTGCACTTGATGAATTTATGAATTTGTTTCTTCAATGATAAACATGCACCTGTTAACAGTTCTAACAGTCAGTTTCTTAAGGCTCCATGGATTCATGAGGAATTGAAAAACTATGTTTGAAAGAGATGGGGCAAAAGGAGTGGATAATACGTTTGGCTGCACATCTGACTGGCTGACTTACTGCAAATTGAGAAATTATGTGAATAAAGTCAACAAAAAGAAGAAGTAACAGTATTATGAAGCCAAGATCAATGATATAAAGAAGTATGGAAAAAGTACTTTAAATGAAATTATGGGCAGAAAGGCAAATTCAACTCCATCTTTCATCAAATCAGATGGCTTATTCATTACAAAACCATTTGATGTTGCCAATTATTTTAATGATTACTTCATTGGCAAAGTGGGCAAACCTAGACAGCAAATGCCAACAACGAACAGTAAGCCATTGTACTCATGAATAAAACAACTAATAATGAAAGAAAAGCATTGCAAGTTAGAATTTTGTAAAGTTAGTGTTGGAGAGGTGGAAAAATTATTGTTATTGATCCATAATGGCACACTTCCTGGAATTGACAATTTAGATGGAAAGCTACTAAGGATGGTAGCTAACTCTATAGCAACTCCTATCTGTCATATCTTTAATCTGATCCTAGAGGAAAGTCTTTGTCCTCAGGCCTGGAGGGAAGCCAAGAGTGATAAAGCGGCCTTTACTGGATCTAACAGCAGACCTACAGTGAGGGAAAAAAGTATTTGATCCCCTGCTGACTTTGTACGTTAGCCCACTGACAAAGAAATTATCAGTTTACAATTTTAATGGTAGGTTTTTTTGAACAGTGAGAGACAGAATAACAACAAAAAAATCCAGAAAAACGCATGTGAATTTTTTTTATAAATTGATTTGCATTTTATTGAGGGAAATAAGTATTTGACCCCCCTCTCAATCAGAAAGATTTCTGACTCCCAGGTGTCTTTTATACAGGTAACGAGCTGCGATTAGGAGTTTGTTACCTGTATAAAAGACACCTGTCCACAGAAGCAATCAATCAATCAATCAGATTCCAAACTCTCCACCATGGCCAAGACCAAAGAGCTCTCCAAGGATGTCAAGGACAAGATTGTAGACCTACACAAGGCTGGAATGGGCTGCAAGACCATCGCCAAGCAGCTTGGTGAGAAGGTGACAACAGTTGGTGCAAATGGAAGAAACACAAAATAACTGTCAATCTCCCTCGGCCTTGGGCTCCATGCAAGATCTCACCTCGTGGAGTTGCAATGATCATGAGAACGGTGAGGAATCAGCCCAGAACTACACGGGAGGATCTTGTTAATGATCTCAAGGCAGCTGGGACCATAGTCACCAAGAAAACAATTGGTAACACACTACGCCGTGAAGGACTGAAATCCTGCAGCGCCCGCAAGGTCCCCCTGCTCAAGAAAGCACATATACATGCCCGTCTGAACTTTGCCAATGAACATCTGAATGATTCAGAGGACAACTGGGTGAAAGTGTTGTGGTCAGATGAGACCAAAATGGAGCTCTTTGGCATCAACTCAACTCGCCGTGTTTGGAGGAGGAGGAATGCTGCCTATGACCCCAAGAACACCATCCCCACCGTCAAACATGGAGGTGGAAACATTATGCTTTGGGGGTGTTTTTCTGCTAAGGGGACAGGACAACTTCACCGCATCAAAGGGACGATGGACAGGGCCATGTACCGTCAAATCTTGGGTGAGAACCTCCTTCCCCCAGCCAGGGCATTGAAAATGGGTTGTGGATGGGTATTCCAGCATGACAATGACCCAAAACACACGGCCAAGGCAACAAAGGAGTGGCTCAAATGGAAGCACATTATGGTCCTGGAGTGGCCTAGCCAATCTTCAGACTTTAATCCCATAGAAAATCTGTGGAGGGAGCTGAAGGTTCGAGTTGCCAAACGTCAGCCTCGAAACCTTAATGACTTGGAGAAGATCTGCAAAGAGGAGTGGGACAAAATCCCTCCTGAGATGTGTGCAAACCTGGTGGCCAACTACAAGAAACGTCTGACCTCTGTGATTGCCAACAAAGGTTTTGCCACCAAGTACTAAGTCATGTTTTGCAGAGGGGTCAAATACTTATTTCCCTCATTAAAATGCAAATCAATTTAAAACATTTTTCACATGCCTTTTTCTGGATTTTTTTGTTGTTATTCTGTCTCTCACTGTTCAAATAAACCTCTGATTCTTGGAAATATCACAGCGTTGTGAGATTTCAAAAAGGCTTCACGGCGAAAGAACAACATTTGATTGTATGAGGATAGCACCTCTCCTATTTTCTACATTAGCATAAATTCATATCCAGCGCGGGTCACACAAAACCCATATAAGAGCTAAAATAAATCTCTTACCTTTCGAAGAACTTTTGCTGTGGGCTTCCCAAGTGTCCAACGAAGACATCCAATGGTTCTTTTGTTAGAAAAAGTCATTTATTATATCCATAAATCTCCGTTTGGTTGGCGCGTTATGATCAGAAAATCCACTGTCGGTCGCCCATTGAACCGTGAAGAGAACACATTCAAATTATACCTATACACTTTCTCCAAACAAATCAAATATCATTTTTAATGTATCCTTACGTATCCTTTTATGTATATTTACTGTAATATTTCAACCGGACAGTAACGTGAACGATAGGAAAGGAAAATAAAGTGGGGCGCGCTCACAATCTCGCGCCCGCGAAACGTTGTTGACAAATGTTGTCCCTTCACTACTTCCTCTTCCTATCTGTTCTGCTTAGTGCTAAAGCCTCCAGACACTGTATAAAGACTGTTGACATCTAGTGGAAGCCATAGGTACTGCAGTCTCAGTCCTGGATAACTTAGAAATCAATAGTCAGCCTGGAGAAAAAGGTCATGTACAAAAAAAAACTGCAAATCCGGATGGATTTTCCTCTGGTTTTCGCCTGCTATATCAGTTCTGTTATACTCACATACATTATTTTAACACTTTTAGAAACTTCAGAGTGTTTCCTATCCAATAGCACTAATTATCTGCATATCCTATTTTCTGGGCCTGAGTGGCAGGCATTTTACTTTGGGCACGCCAGACTCTCCAAAACCGTCACCTCTGCTGTTAAACTAAGAGCATTGTATTTGGTACAAATCATTCCCTAAGTTCTAGACTTCAGTTGAATCTGGTAATGAATGGTGTGGCTGTTGAACAAGTTAAGGAGACTCAATTACTTGGTGTTACCTTAGATTGTAAACTGTCATGGTCAAAACATATAGATTCAATGGTTGTAAAGATGGGGAGGTCTGTCCGTAATAAAGAGATGCTTTGCTTTTTTGACACCACACTCCACAAAGCAGGCTCTAGTTTTGTCTTATCTTTATTATTGTCCAGCCGTGTGGTCCAGTGCTGCAAGGACAGACCTGGTTAAGCTGCAGCTGGTCCAGAACAGAGCAGCACGTCTTGCTCTTCATTGTTCTCAGAGGGCTAATATAAATACAATGTATGCCAGTCTCTCTTGGCTAAGAGTTGAAAAGAGACTGACTGCATCACCTCTTATTTTTATAAGAAACAATGTTTTGAAAATTCCAAATTGTTTGCATAGTCAACTTACACACAGCTCTGACATACACACTTACCCCACCAGACATGTCACTGGGGGTCTTTTCACAGTCCCCAAATTCAGAAAAAAAATCAAGAAAACGTACAGTATTATATACAGTGAGGGAAAAAAGTATTTGATCCCCTGCTGATTTTGTACGTTTGCCCACTGACAAAGAAATGATCCGTCTATCATTTTAATGGTAGGTTTATTTGAACAGTGAGAGACAGAATAACAACAAAAAAATCCAGAAAAAGGCATGTGAAAAATGTTTTAAATTGATTTGCATTTTAATGAGGGAAATAAGTATTTGACCCCTCTGCAAAACATGACTTAGTACTTGGTGGCAAAACCCTTGTTGGCAATCACAGAGGTCAGACGTTTCTTGTAGTTGGCCACCAGGTTTGCACACATCTCAGGAGGGATTTTGTCCCACTCCTCTTTGCAGATCTTCTCCAAGTCATTAAGGTTTGAGGCTGACGTTTGGCAACTCGAACCTTCAGCTCCCTCCACAGATTTTCTATGGGATTAAGGTCTGGAGACTGGCTAGGTCACTCCAGGACCTTAATGTGCTTCTTCTTGAGCCACTCCTTTGTTGCCTTGGCCGTGTGTTTTGGGTCATCGTCATGCTGGAATACCCATCCACAACCCATTTTCAATGCCCTGGCTGGGGGAAAGAGGTTCTCACCCAAGATTTGACGGTACATGGCCCCGTCCATCGTCCCTTTGATGCGGTGAAGTTGTCCTGTCCCCTTAGCAGAAAAACACCCCCAAAGCATAATGTTTCCACCTCCATGTTTGACTGTGGGGATGGTGTTCTTGGGGTCATAGGCAGCATTCCTCCTCCTCCAAACACGGCGAGTTGAGTTGATGCCAAAGAGCTCCATTTTGGTCTCATCTGACCACAACACTTTCACCCAGTTGTCCTCTGAATCATTCAGATGTTCATTGGCAAAGTTCAGAAGGGCATGTATATGTGCTTTCTTGAGCAAGGGGACCTTGCGGGCGCTGCAGGATTTCAGTCCTTCACAGCGTAGTGTGTTACCAATTGTTTTCTTGGTGACTATGGTCCCAGCTGCCTTGAGATCATTAACAAGATCCTCCCGTGTAGTTCTGGGCTGATTCCTCACCGTTCTCATGATCATTGCAACTCCACGAGGTGAGATCTTGCATGGAGCCCCAGGCCGCGGGGAAATTGACAGTTATTTTGTGTTTCTTCCATTTGCGAATAATCTCACCAACTGTTGTCACCTTCTCACCAAGCTGCTTGGCGATGGTCTTGTAGCCCATTCCAGCCTTGTGTAGGTCTACAATCTTGTCCCTGACATCCTTGGAGAGCTCTTTGGTCTTGGCCATGGTGGAGAGTTTGGAATCTGATTGATTGCTTTTGTGGACAGGTGTCTTTTATACAGGTAACAAACTCTTAAAGGGAGTGCTCCTAATCTCAGCTCGTTACCTGTATAAAAGACACCTGGGAGCCAGAAATCTTTCTGATTGAGAGGGGGTCAAATACTTATTTCCCTCACTAAAATGCAAATCAATTTATAACATTTTTCACATGCGTTTTTCAGGATTTTTTTGTTGTTATTCTGTCTCCCACTGTTCAAATAAACCTACCATTAAAATGATAGACTGATAATTTCTTTGTCAGTGGGCAAACATACAAAATCAGCAGGGGATCAAACACTTTTTTCCCTCACTGTAGAGCCATTATTGCATGGAACTCCCATCTCATATTGCTCAAATGAACAGCAATCCTGGTTTAAAAAACTGATAAAGTAACACCTCACAGCACAACACCTCTCCCCTATTTGACCTAGATAGCTTGTGTGTATGTATTGATATGTAGGCTATGTGTGGCATTTTTTTTAACCTTTATTTAACTAGACAAGTCAGTTAAGAACAAATTCTTATTTACAATGACGGCCTACACCGGTCAAACCCGGACGACGCTGGGCGCCGCCCTATGGGACTCCCAATCACAGCCTGTTGTGATACAGCCTGGATTTTTAAATTGAAGTAGTTCTGTCCTTATCAAGGCACAAGGCGGGACCCAAATGCAGACACAGGAGGCAGATGGTTGGAGTCTTACAATGTTTATTAATCCAAAGAGGTAGGCAAGAGAATGGTCGTGGACAGGCAAAAAGGTCAAAACCAGATCAGAGTCCAGGAGGTACAGAGTGGCAGACAGGCTCGTGGTCAAGGCAGGCAGAATGGTCAGGCAGGCGGGTACAAAGTCCAGAACAGGCAAGGGTCAAAACCGTGAGGACTAGAAAAAGGAGAATGCAAAATGCCGGAGAACGGGAAAACCGCTGGTTGACTTGGAGACATACAAGACGAACTGGCACAGAGAGACTGGAAACACAGGGATAAATACACTGGGGAAAACAAGCGACACCTGGAGGGGGTGGAGACAATAACGAGGACAGGTGAAACTGATCAGGGTGTGAGAGTCCTTGAGCTGTTCTTGTCTATTCATGTTCTGTATTATGTCATGTTTCATGTTTTGTGTGGACCCCAGGATGAGTAGCTGCTGCTTTCGCAACAGCTGATGGGGATCCTAACAAAATACCAATACTAAATACCTAACCTAGCATCCCTCTCTGCTTGAGCCGGGTGTTTGAATAGGCTAAACTAGCTAGCTGCATTCACTATCTACGTGAAATAAAAAAAAAATCTTAGAAATATAGCTATTTCTCTCTTTCTCTCTCTCTTGTTTCTCCTACATTTTTGAAGAAACATTTTTGTCTTTCTCTCTCTTTGAGTCAACTACTCACCGGCAGTGATAGCTAGCTTATGCTTTCAGCGCTAGACTCATTCTCTGATCCTTGGATTGGGTGGACAACATGCCACTTCATGCTGCAAGAGTTCTGATAGGTTGGAGGACGTCCTCTAGAAGTTGTCATAATTATTGTGTAAGTCTATGGAAGGGGTTGAGAACCACAAGCTCCTAGGTTTTGCGTTGAAGTCAATGTACCCAGAGGAGGTCGGAAACTTGCTGTCCTCCGGCTACACCATGGTGCTACTCTACAGTGCTGTTGAGGCTTCTGTAGACCTTCATTGCAAAACACTGTTTTAATCACTGTATTTTACTATCATTTTATTTTAAAAGCGTAACTTTTTTATGTTTCACTATAAAAAATAAATGAAATTCACTGAGGAGGTGGTCCTCCCCTTCCTCCTCTGAGGAGCTTCCACTGGTGTGCGTGTGTGTGTAGCGTGTAGGAATGTGTCGATCCGTCAGTTTATAAGTAATTTTCATAACACACAGAGAGAACAGAAAGTAGGTTCCACAAAAGCAGCTACAATAACAGTAGCCTCTGGCTCTAAAACGGCCATGCTTTCCTTTCCTCTCCTTAGTTTCTCTGTCTTTGACTTCATCATCCAATGGATTTGCCTCAGGGTTGCCATGTGTTGGAACCCGAGTTGCCATGTTGGCAGATGATATCTGTTCTCCTGCTATTACTCTGTCATGGCCAAAAAACTGTGCCAAACAGACAGGGGCTGGCAACCTACTGTTAGTCTGCTCTAATGCTGTACATAATAAGAAGAGTAGATTTAAAAAAATATAAAATTAAAATTGTATAGAGAAGAAAGAGAGAGGAGATGGAGAGAGAGGGAGAGAGAGAGAAAAAAGCGCGAGAGAGAGGAGAGAGAATTTTGTGGATAGTCCCTCCACTTTTCTTCTCCTAATGTTTTTACCTGACTGTTTTTATCTTGCTTTGCATGAGCTACTCACATCTGCAGGAGAAAACCAGGTCAAAACACAAATTCTGACTAATTTAGCCACTGTCTTAAGAAGGACTTTTATTCAACCAGGTTGAATTATCCAATTCTGGACACAGAATTAAAGAGACATTATCAGCTTGAACTGTAGATGCAAGATCTCGTATGCTCCTTATATAAGAAGGCCCCCTCTCTCTTTGGCTCAGTAGTGTTTGTATGTATCTCTGCAGCTCAGGCTGTTTAAAGACATTCCACCCTGGCTTATCTAGACCTGGCCAGGTCCGCCGATCTCCAGCATGGATCCACTCATCAATCTCTATTAGACACACACACACACACACACACACATACACGCACGCACACGCGCACACATAGCAGACGGAGGAGGAAATCCCTCACCCCCCTCTCTCGCAATTCAATTTCAATTTTCAAATCTCTATCTCTCTCTCCCCGCTCACTTATAGATGTGGGAATGATTTAACCTTTAACCCCACTAGATACAGGCACATTCAAAGCACCCCCTTTTGCAGACTGTATTCGGTATCTCTATCTATTCCACTAATGAAGCTCAGAAAGTCGTCACACTTCATGGCCTGCCAGGTTCTCCCCATTCATTACCCATGTTGTATTTCATTGCCATTTCCATCCACACTTTCATTACTTGGCCATTAAGGCCCCAAGTGTCCCTCCAAAAAATATATATGTGAACGTGTCAGTGTGTGTGTGTGTGTGTGTGTGTGTGTCCAGCGTCTGAAGACTATGTGTGTTAGAGAACCTTTGAAGTATCTCAGAACCTCTCCTTAATTTAGTCTTGCGAAAGTCTCTCTCTCTCTGTTATGTGCAAAATCCCCAGAAGAACCCATCATTTATCAGATGTTTTTAAAACCAATATCACATATTGTGACTGTAATGCGTAGTGTGGTTCATAAACTCTGCTGGAGGGCTCAACAGCACTAGGAAGTCAACTCTCTGGAATGTAAATCTCCCATTGGGAGAATGAAGGGGGGGACATTGACAGAAAGAGGTCACTATTACATTTTAGCGACTTACAATAGAGAGTGCATACATTTTCATATTTTCAACCCTGGTCTTGCAAGTGCCATGCTGTACGAAATGAGCCCCAACTGAGCCACACGGTTATGTTATATTAGTCCCAATGCTACCCATACACACACATTAAGAAAGGCGAAAGACAAGGGTCTACATAAAATGTGTCCCTGTCTACTCTACAAGTGCCATCTGACTATTCAATCAATGAGAGGACATGCAGTTGCTCTTCTTTCCAGGGTCGAGATATGGACATTTGAACAAGGATTTTTTTTAGGTGTCACGGCTAGTGTTAATATAATACACCTGCCATTCGTCCATAATTTAAATCATTTTGCCGTCGTCATTTGCTCACTCTTGCAGATTCATTCAAAGACCGTTTTTCCATATGTTCGCCATGAGTTTCACTTCAGTCTGGTCCAACCTTTGTTGGCTTGGCACCCACAGGAGCCGGCCCTGTTCGACAATTAAGCTGAGAAGCCATTCACACCTCCCTTTCTCTATATTCAGTCCACCTGTCTTCTTCCCGTTCTTTGCATGATATACAGTAGCAACCCTCTCCTATTTGATGAGATGGGTGTTGTACCGTTTGGAGGCCAGGTGATTCACTGTAGCCCTTAAAGGACCGGCTCATCTAAAAAAAATCTGCCTATTTTACACACATATGGTTTCCTCAACATTTATGTCCAAGCTCAGGGCGTCGCTGGAAACTTCTCTGGCTGTCGAAACTGAGATTGACAGGATAGACTCAACAGTAGTGTGTGTGTGTGTCTGTGAGTGTCTGTCCAGGACAGAAGATCAGAGAGGGCAACCATTAGTCTCTGCCACGCAGTCTGATGGTATGAGTAGGCCTTGGAGTTTTTCCTGACTGCATACCCTGTGAGTGACCACGGAAAACTCCTGGCGGAGGAGTGTGAAGACGATATTTCACCAATCATTTCAGCAATCAGGTACCCCCCCCTTCTTCAGTCTCTCACACACTGAACATCCAGAGGTATTCTCTGACCTCCAAGAAACAGTGATGAATAACAGAGTCAGTTAAGAGAGAGACACAGAGAGACACAGAGAGAGAGAGAGAGAGAGAGAGAGAGAGAGAGAGAGAGAGAGAGAGAGAGAGAGAGAGGGGGGGTGCTTTAGGACACGTGTCTGGAGAGCGACTGTCGTCACTGATGCTGAGGAGATAGCAGAGACCAGGGCCTCGGGTCTGATACTGAGGAGATAGTAGAGACCAGGGCCTCAGGTCTGTGAGCTTATACGTGGCTGCAAGAAACTGATGAAAGACGTGTCAGATATGGCTGAGATATGGCTGACACACACACACTCTGCAGGGTCAACTGAGTTCAATGGACACTGGTCCACATGGAAGCTAGTGCTGTGGATCCCCATGTTGCAGAACCCATGGGAGTTCTAAAGATCTCCAGGAATGTACAATGTTGTTTCAAAGGTCTTCCATTCTGTCTGTCTGTCTGTCTGTGTGTGTGTGTGTGTGTGTGTGTGTGTGTAAACACAATCAACCTGTTGTGAAAATGTACTAAGATCCCTCATGATATGTCACCATGCGGAATGAATGGGTCAAAAATCGACGTTCATCCAATTACGTCAAATCCCGAAGTGAAACTATGATATCAAGTTGCATATTGGGCCTAAGTAATATAATACAATAACACAAAATAACACACTCCTCTCCCTCTCTGAATATATCTGAATCCAGGCTCCTAGCAGGCGCTCAGCCGGTTCGCTAAGACCTCTGAGAGACGTACTGTACCTTTGTACTGAGCACTGGCCGACTGTATCTATTTACCAACGCAGCTACAATCTCCCCTAGTCAGTCTGACTCTAACCACAGCCTTCATCACTTCTCCTCAGGTCTCAAAACCTCCTTTAGGTTGCGTCCCAAATGGCGCCCTATTCCCTATATAGTGCTGTGGCTCCCCACAGTGTAGGACCCTATGTAGGGAATAGGGTGCCATTTCTGACGCACACGTACTCTCCCTTTCCTAGTTGCTGGGCAGAAAACTCAGCCCGACAAAATATTCCAGCTCAGCCATAATGTCGAAAAGTAATGTTTTAATTTGAGCCTGTTGTACTAGAGAAGAGAGAGGCTGGTTTGGGTTTCACGTGCGTGTGCGTGTGTGTGCGTGAGTGTGTTTGTGTGTGTAACAGCACCACTGGGACCGTCACTGTGATCTGTCCGGGTGCAGTACATTGTGCAGAGCTGAGTGTTACACTGTGTTGACATACCCTTGGCTAGGACGGAAATGTGTGGGTGTGTGTGTGATTGCTGAGACGGGCAAATGTTGATGGCTTTCCTTGGGTGAGGACAGTGGTGGTTGGAAAAGAGTAGCATGAAGTTGCCCCTAGTCACAGTGTGTACAGACCCTGGTTGCCTGGCTGTAGTCTGGTGTGGCCGTATTGACAGCTCCTAGTGGTGTAATGACCGTATTCTACATGAGAGGGTTGCCATCTATCTGACTCATAGTACCCTCAGACAGATGGGTCAGAGTCTGAGTACCAGCCCTCATGCATGACACTGTTGCTCTACCTGTCTGTCTCTGTTCTCTGTTCTTTGTCTCTGTTCTCTGTCTCCTCTGCACTTTGTTCTCTGCTCTCTCTCTCTCTCTCTCTCTCTCTCTCTCTCTCTCTCTCTTCCTTAATTTCAATATTTCCAGATCTGCTCTTTGTGCGTTTCTATGTGTACTGTAAATGTTATGTGTGTCCCATTTGGCACATGGGTATCTCCATACTGTTGTGGTTTAGTAGCGAACCCTCCTGTCAATACAGGTGTAGTCTCTGGTTGCATCCCAAATGGTACACTACTTAGTGCACTAATTTTGACCAGAGCCCTATGGGGAATAGGGAGCACTATATAGGGAATAGGGTGTAATTTGGTTCTCAGCCTCTCTCTGGGTCCTGTGGAAACAGTCTCTGTCTCTGTGTGTTGTTGCCTGGAGATGGAAAACCGGCCCTGAACCAACCAGACTCTACGTTACTGGACCACAGGCTCCAATCTCCCAGCCCATTGGTTGGTGGCAGCAACTAATCGTGGTTCTGTGGTCAATGAACGCTGTGGTTCAATACTCATAATTTTCCATCTTTGGCATGATTGTGCCTGTGAATGACAGGCTTTTAGTGTGTGTGTGAGTGTGTGAGCGTGTGTGCATGCGTACGTGCGTGTGTGTTTTAGAGACTTTGTGCTTGTATTCATCATGTGCTTTTACACATTTGTGTTCGTTGCGCTTTTCCTATCTTGTGCTTTTGGCCTCTAGTTTTCAGATTTTTTTTCTGTTTCTTGTTCTCCACACTTTAGTGCGTCAGCGCTCGCTGCCTAATTGTCTCATATTAGTTAGAGAGACTTTGCCAAACAAACTGAATATACCCTTGGCCATGGGGAAATCACTGCATACCACAGTTTCAAAACTGGCCCAAAAGGAATCATTCAATTGGCACTTTAATCCCGACGAAGCAATTACGAACCCTCAACCCTGTTTCTCAAAACACACACTGACACACACACACAATTAGGCTTTTGAACGAGCTAAGGATATGAAAATAGAAAGCAATCTAGCTACGGCGAACCTATGAAACGCAAATGGCAGCCAAGCCTGAAGAAAACCCCCAGGCGGTTAAAATGCTCGCATGTAATTTCAGGCGGCAGCGTTACATATCCTTCATCTTCTTTTTTGCTTGTTTTGCACGAATAGCTATTGTTCCCCTGCGACCTGGATTTCTTTTTAATGATCACAGCAAAAAGTGTAAAAACTGTTCTTGATGTAGTCCATAAAATCAACTCTTCGAGGTGGGAAGTCTGTGGTGCATTCAATGCAGTACAATAAACGCTATGAGCAGCGTTTATTGTATTGCATTGAATTGCATTTCTCTTCTCCCTGACGTTTAATTGATCCATGTTTAGGTCCAAAAGGCTCCTCAACAGCTTCTACCCCCAAACCATAAGACTGCTGAACAATTAATCAAATGGCCACCAGACTATTTACACTGAACCCCCCTTTGTTTTTACACTGCTGCTACTCACTTTTTATTACCTATGCATATTCACTTTACTCCTACCTACATAAAGATTTGGCATGGGTCCCCAAATCCTCAAAATGTATACAGCTGCACCATTGAGAGCATCCTGACCAGTTGCATCACCGCCTGGTACGGCAACTGCTCGGAATCCAACCGCAAGGCGCTACAGAGGGTTATGCGTACAGCCCAGTACTGGGCTGGGGCCAAGCTTCCTGCCAACCAGGACCTATATACTAGGCGGTGTCAGAGGAAAGCCCCAAAAATTGTCAAAGACTGCAGTCGCCTAAGGCATAGACTGTTCTCTCTGCTATGGCACGGCAAGCGGTACTGGAGCGCGAAGTCTAGGTCCAAAAGGCTTCTTAACAGCTTCTACCCCCAAGCCATAAGACTGCTGAACAATTAATCAAATAGCCACCCGGACTATTTACATTGACCCCTTTGTTTTTACGCTGCTGCTAGTCGTTGTTAATTATCTATGCATAATCACTTCACCCCTACCTACATGTACAAATTATCTCGAATAACCTGTAGCCCCGCACATTGACTCGGTACCGGTGCCCCATGTATATAGCCTCGTTATTGTGTTACTTTTTTATATATTTTTTATTTAGTTACTTAGTAAGTATTTTCTTAACTCTATTTCTTGAACTGCATTGTTGGTTAAGGGCTTGTAAGTAAGCATTTCACGGTAATGTGTACACCTGTTATATTCGGCGCTTGTGACAAATACAATTTGATTTGATCTTTGATTGATTGCTCAAAGAGTGACTGATTGAAGTTTCCCGTATACAGCTCTTACAGGTGATCACATGCACCTGAAGATTGAGGAAACCAATGTTGTAAAAGACAAGCCAGTGGTAGTAACAAGCTGAACAACAGTGTGGTTTTGGGATAAAATAGCTTACAGTTATTTGTAAACCTCGTGTAATATGAGAGTCAGGCTTGGATTAGATTATACGAGGTTGTTTTTGTCCGCACTGTTTTTTTTATTGTGGTTAAGTTTTATGTTGCTCAGGTCTGAGTGAGCGAGGCTTCAGTCACTAACAGCAATTAGTTCTGCTGTTTTGATTTTAGCCTCAATAAACTTGCGCCAGGCAAAGCCCAAGTAACAAAATATGTGTGTGTCAGTGTGTGTGTGTCTGTGTCTGTGTGTGCTTGTGTGTGAGTGTGTGTGTTTGTGTGTGTATGTACGCAGTCCTGCACGTTATAATCAGAGCAGGTTCCAAATGTGGTGTTTTGGCCTGAGATGAATCCCAGGAGAAATGATACCATCACCCCAAAATTCACAATCTTTGGAAGGAAAACAAAAGCGCACAATTATAATAAGTTAGGATTCACAATATCAAAACATGAAGAGGGGTTGTTACCGAGCAACCATGCATTGTTTTGTACTTGTTTTTCTGTAGAAAGTTGCTGCAGCGGAGTAAGAGAACAAGGATCTGTATAACACTGTAGCATTGCCGTCCAACATTTTTTTAATAAATTGTACGCCTATTCATAGGTATCAAGAGTATATTGTAGGAGCTATAACAATCAAGTAGTAACATATAGTTGTATTTCATACTCTATATCATTGTTCATAAATCAGTGTAATGCAATAACCCCTTATCTAACAATACCAGTCATGATGGCCAATGAAAACAGAATCATCAATAAGTTGATACTCCATCGTCGATCTGTCCGTATTAAAAAACATAAAAGTTTCCAAAGACACTGATCTATCTAAAGATCTCAACAGACAAACATGTGCCAAGAGAAACCAATCCGTGAGGCTCGCTCAGCCTCTCTGTCTTGAGAGAGAGAGAGAGAGAGAGAGAGAGAGAGAGAGAGAGAGAGAGAGAGAGAGAGAGAGAGAGAGAGAGGGGAGGAGATGGGGTGTGGAGAGATAGTTAACTAACAGGGACTGAAATACTAAACCGACATTCTAGAACCCATAGAATATTTTCCCAGAAAAGTGAATGAGCAGAAGAACATGTATCTTGTCCCTAGGAACATCATCAGCTATGTATTGTCTCTTTATCATACTTGAGCCCAAAGCTACCCTCAGGGGTACGTGCTTAGTCCCCTCCTGTACTCCCTGTTCACCCACGACTGCGTGGCCAAGCATGACTCCAACACCATCATTAAGTTTGCTGACGACACAACGGTGGTAGTCCTGATCACCAACAACAATGAGACAGCCTGTAGGGAGGAGGTCAGAGACCTGGCAGTGTGGTGCCAGGATAACAACCTCTCCCTCAACATGAGCAAGACAAAGGAGATGATCATGGACTACAGGAAAAGCAGGGCCGAACACTCCCCCATTCACATCGACGGGGCTGTAGTGGAGCGGGTTAAGAGTTTCAAGTTCCTTGGTGTCCACATCACCAATGACCTATCATGGTCCAAACACACCAAGACAATCGTGAAGAGGGCACGGTAACGCTTTTTCCCCCTCAGGAGACTGAAAAGATTTGGCATGGGTCCCCAGATCCTCAAAATGTATACAGCTGCACCATCGAGAGCATCCTGACCAGTTGCATCTCCACCTGGTATGGCAACTGCTCGGCATCCGACCGTAAGGCGCTACAGAGGGTTGTGCATACAGCCTAGTACATCACTGGGGCCAAGCTTCCTGCCATCCAGGACGTACAGTTGAAGTCAGAAGTTTACATACACTTAGTTTGGTGTCATTAAAACTTGTTTTTCAACTACTCCACAAATTTCTTGTCAACACACTATTGTTTTGTCAAGTCGGTTAGGACATCTACTTTGTGCATGACACAAGTAATTTTTCCAATCATTGTTTACAGAGAGATTGTTTCACTTCTAATTAACTGTATCACAATTCCAGTGGATCAGAAGTTTACATACACTAAGTTGACTGTGCCATTAAACAGCTTGGAAAATTCCAGAAAATTATGTAATGGCTTTAGAAGCTTCTGCTAGGCTAATTGACATAATTTGAATTGGAGGTGTACCTGTGGATGTATTTCTTTACTTGACATCATTGGAAAATCAAAAGAAATCATCCAAGAAAAAAAAAATTGTAGGTTCATCCTTGGGAGCAATTTCCAAACGTCTGAAGGTACCACGTTCATCTGTACAAACAATAGTACACAAGTATAAACACCATGGGACCATGCAGCTGTCTTACAGCTCAGGAAGGAGACACGTTCTGTCTCCTAGAGATTAACGTACTTTGGTGCGAAAAGTGCAAATCAATCCCAAAACAACAGCAAAGGACCTTGTGAAGATGCTGGAGGAAACAATTACAAAAGTATCTATATCCACAGTAAAACGAGTCCTATATCGACATAACCTGAAAGGCCGCTCAGCAAGGAAGAAGCCACTGCTCCAAAACCGCCATAAAAAAGCCAGACTAAGGTTTGCAACTGCACATGGCGACAAAGATCATACTTTTTTGAGAAATATCCTCTGGTCTGATGAAACAAAAATTATGTTTGGAGGAAAAAGTGGGAGGCTTGCAAGCCGAAGAACACCATCCCGACCGTGAAGCACAGGGGTGGCAGCATCATGTTGTGGGGGTGCTTTGCTGCAGGAGGGACTGGTGCACTTCACAAAATAGATGGCATCATGAGGAAGGAAAATTATGTGGATATATTGAAGCAACATCTCAAGACATCGGTCAGGAAGTTAATTAAAGCTTGGTCGCAAATGGGTCTTCCAAATGGACAATGACCCAAAGCATACTTCCAAAGTTGTGGCAAAATGGCTTAAGGACAACAAAGTCAAGGTATTGGAATGGCCATCACAAATCCCTGACCTCAATCCTATAGAACATTTGTGTGCAGAACTGAAAAAGCGTGTGCGAGCAAGGAGGCCTACAAACCTGACTCAGTTACACCAGCTTTGTCAAGAGGAATGGGCCAAAATTCATCCAACTTATTGTGGGAAGCTTGTGGAAGGCTACCCGAAACGTTTGACCCAAGTTAAACAATTTACAGGCAATGCTACCAAATAGTAATTGAGTGTGTGTAAACTTCTGACCCACTGGGAATGTGATGAAAGAAATAAAAGCTGAAATAAATCATTCTCTCTACTATTATTCTGACATTTCACATTCTTAAAATAAAATGGGGATCCTAACTGACCTAAGACAGGGAATTCCTACTAGGATTAAATGTCAGGAATTGTGAAAAATGGAGTTTAAATGTCAACTGCGACGTCAACTGCAGCATCCGACCGTAAGGCGCTACAGAGGGTAGTGCGTACAGCCCAGTACATGACTGGGGCCAAGCTTCCTGCCATCCAGGGCCTATATACTAGGCGGTGTCAGAGGAAAGCCCAAAAATAGACTGTTCTCTCTGCTACCGCACAGCAAGCGGTACCGGAGCGCAAAGTCTAGGTCCAAAAGGCTCCTCAACAGCTTCTACCCCCAAGCCATAAGACTGCTGAACAATTCATCAAATAGCCACCCAGACTATTTACTTTGACCCCGCCCCCCCTCCCCTTTGTTTTCACGCTGCTGCTAGTCGTTGTTAATTATCTATGCATAATCACTTCACCCCTACCTACATGTACAAATTACCTTGAATAACCTGTAGCCCCGCACATTGACTCTGTACCGGTACCCCCTGTATGTAGCATCGTTATTGTTATTTTATTGTGTTACTTTTTATTTTATTTTTGACTTAATTTTACTTAGTAAATATTTTCGTTATTCTATTTCTTGAACTGCATCGTTGGTGAAGGGCTTGTAAGTAAGCATTTCACGGTAAGGTGTATTCGGAGCATGTGACAAATACAATTTGATTTGATTTTGATTTGTCTCCAGGTGCGTTTGCACCTGAAGGTACTTAATACAACAGAGAGAGAGAGAGAGAGAGAAGGTACCCTGAAGGTACTTAATACAACAGAGAGAGAGAGAGAGAGAGAGAGAGAGAGAGAGAGAGAGAGAGAGAGAGAGAGAGAGAGAGAGAGAGAGAGAGAGAGAGAGAGAGAGAGAGAGAGGGGGGCACTTAGGCCTACCTCAGTGGGTTGGTCCACAGTTAGTGCAGAAGTTCCAAGTGAATCCTGACCTATCCAGTCAGTTACAGAGGTCTTATCTGTCTGCAGGCCCTCTCTGTTGCTTTTGGGAAGTGGGGCTTTGGATTGCTGGGGTTTTGGCTGTAGGCGAATGCCAGCGTGGACGGCCCTCGCCAGGTCAATCCACCTCATCTGGAGTTGATTGAGACCACACTACAGGGGAAGACGGCATCCCAGACTAACAACCCAGATGGCATCCCTAGCCATGCCCTCAGAGCATGTACAGACCAGCTAGCTGATGTGTTTTCGTACAATTTCTCTCTAGCTCAGACCGTTATCCCCTCCTGCTTCAAGATGTCCATTATCATCCCCGTGCCCAAGAAAGGGAAAGTAACTGAACTGAATGATTACCAACCCGTAGCACTCGACCCTCTCCAATTCTCCTACCGCTCCGACGTTTATCAAATACAGCTCAGCCTTCAATACCATAGTTCCCTCTAAGCTCATCACATTGCTCACGGCCCTGGGACTGAACTCCTCCCTATGCAATCCCAAGTGGTGACGGTAGGCAACATCACCTCCTCCACACTAATCCTCAACACGGGGCCCCACAAGGGTGGGTCCTCAGTCTCCTCCTATACTCCCTGTATACCCATGACTGCGTGGCCTCACACAGTTACAACTCCACCATCAAATTCGCTGATGACACGACGGTAGTAGGCCTGATTACCAACAATGATGAGACAGCCTACAGGGAGGAGGTAGGCACTCTGACGGTGTGGTGCCAGGTAAACAACCTCTTCCTCAGTGTCAGCAAAACAAAGGAGCTGATTGTGGACTTCAGACCATCAGACTGCTGAATAGCCACCATTATTCAGCTACCTGCTCCCCCTGTCCCCCCTCCTGCCCCCCGGGCTTCCACTTACACGGGATGTCACATTTGATTGGAACACGCTTCTAAATGTCTAATTTTATGCATCTGATTGAGGCTTTGGCATTTTAAATGTCTAGTTTCTATACAATGCTTTCTACCAATGTACTATAGCAGCGAATGAATTGAATGGGTTTAATTTTTGACCGTGGGATAACAGATTTGTAGCTCTGCATTACAGTGTGGAATTAGATTTGCACACACACAAACACACACTACACACACAGGCACACACGCACGCATGCGCAGACACACACACACACACACACACACACAGAAACACCACAATGTAGTGTGTTAGTCCTTTACTTCGCTCCACTGTCTCTGGTAATTGTGTGAGTGTGTGTCCACTCTCCACTCAACTCTCCATCTCTCACTGTTGCTGGCCTGGACAGTTAAATACTTTACTGTATAGTGGTGACGGACAGATCTCTACAAGCAGCGCTCCGTAGGGATTTGCTCATACAATTAGAATGGGGTTTGCTTTTCACTATGTGCCACTGTAGAGTGTCAGACTTCCAAGGGTTGCGTCCCAAGTGGCAACCTATTCCTTATATAGTGCACTACACTACATTTGACTATAGACCTATGACACCTTATTTCCTATAGGTCTATAGTGCACTACTGGTCAAAAGTAGTGCACTATAGAGGGAATAGGGTCCCTTTATACACAGACAATGTCTTTGAGTGTAACTGTCATTGGAATGGAGTTACACTGAACAGGGTTCCTCTCCTCGAGGAGGGAGTTAGGCATAGCTCTAATTCCTGTGTTTGAGAAGGTAGACGTTGTAATTGAGTTTGGAATGTTTTTTAAATGAGGGCACCACAAATATGGAGGTAAGTGATACAGTTAGTGATGTGGCAAATGAGGGGACCAAAACTGATGTTGTGGCAGAGCCCAGGGAGACTATCCTTTGTGGGTGTGTGTAGGTAGGGCATCGGAGAAACAGTGCATGAAGGGAAATGTCTAAGTCAAGAAAGAAGACACTTGTGCTTCCCTATCTAGATATAATGAAAAGACTATAGTTTGAAGGTGAAATAGTTTAGAATGTAAGGCATTTTAATAGACCACCCAAACATGATTATTCCCCTGTCTAGTAGGTGTTGAGACAGAGAGAGGAAGCTATCATGTCTACCATAGAAAAACATGTTAGGGGGATTAAAGATTGAATGTTGTCTTACAGAATATACTTTGTTAACACTAAAGCTCAACTGAAAGACATAAACACTTATGAGATATTTCTCAATGGTGGCAAAGTTGAGTCTACTTGCGTCCGTTAAGGGGGTGTAGTGTTTTGATTGGCTCTGGGTTGTTGTTGTTGTTATTCTGGCCACCCTAACCAAGAAGAGATACCATGTCAAAACAAACTCTCTCGACTTCCAACCAAGGGGCGTGAAGAGCGGAGAGCAGCTTTCCAAACGGATGCAGTCGGTGTGCGTTTTTTATCCACTCTGGAATGCATCAAAATAAAGATTTTCCTTTCGAGAAAGAGGCATAAACAAATGATAGGAAGACTTATTTTCTTTTTCTCTCTCAGTAATCCGTCCTCCATTTTACTTCAGTGACCCCAAGAGAATGTTCCTTCAGGTGTGTTGAACAAAACTCCCAGCCTGCATCAGGCAGACATCCTTACTTCCTAGTCTAAAGTAGCTTGTAAGCATGTGGCCTCCGCCGCAGGAGCAGCCAAATAGCAAGAGATGGGATTAACCACAGATCGTACAGAGCCAGGTGTGCCGGAGCCTTTGATCAAAGACCCTGGGTGGTCAAGGGATGGAGAGCGAGGGGGGGTCTTAGTTAATATTCTGGACTACTGCCAGGCATATAGATCCTTTTGATTTGATGAATGGCTTGAGGACATTGGCATCAGTCTTGCATCAGTCCCTTAATATCTCAAACAATGTGCCTCACTCAAGTCAATGCAGCATCTGTTCACATTAGATGCACCACTGCAGTTGATATTCCCACCTCTACCATCGCTGTTTAAATGACAGTGTGTGTGTGTGTGTGTGAGAATATCTCCACCAGCAGCTCTGCACATATGGATCACTCTTCTCATCTCTCCACTCTGCTCTCTTGCCAAAGTGTATGAGGCGTTTTGGAACGCAGTTTCCTTACACACATTATTCTCCAGAGTCTTTGGAATCTCTACTATCGCTCTCTCAATTCAATTCAATTCAATTTAAGGGCTTTATTGGCATGCTTCTAAATCTGCATTGCTTGCTGTTTGGGGTTTTAGGCTGGGTTTCTGTATAGCACTTTGTGACATCGGCTGATGTAAAAAGGGCTTTATAAATGCATTTGATTGATTGATGGGAAACATATGTTTACATTGCCAAGCAAGTGAAATAGATAATAAACAAAAGTGAAATAAACAATAAAAAATTAACAGTAAACAATACACAAAAGTACCAAAAGAATGAAGACATTCCAAAATGTCATATTATGTCAAATACAGTGTTGTAATTATGTGCAAATAGTTAAATTGCAAGGGAAAATAAATAAACGTAAATATAGGTTTCATTTTCAATGCTGTTTGTTCTTCACTGATTGCCCTTTTCTTGTGGCAACAGGTCACAAATATTGCTGCTGTGATTGCACACTGTTGTATTTCACCCAACAGATATGGGAGTTTATCAAAATTGGATTTGTTTTCAAATTCTTTGTAGGTCTGTGTAATCTGAGGGAATAGGTGTCTCTAATATGGTCATACATTTTGAGGTGCAGCTCAGTTTCCACCTGTCACGTCCAGGCCTGAAAAGACAGGCTGGCGTGTTTTGTTTTGGTTTTGGTGTAGGGTTTTTTATGTTCTAGGTGTTCTATTTCTATGTTGGGGTAATGGTTCCCAATTAGAGGCAGCTGTGTGTCGTTGTCTCTAATTGGGAACCATATATATGTTTGGGGTTTTCATTTAGGTTTGTGGGTTATTGTTTGTACATAGCTTTAGCTTGTTTTGTGTTTAGTGTGTTCGACTTCACGATCTTCGTTACTTTCGTTTTGTTAATTTTGCCCAGTTACGTTTGTATTAAATATGTATACTGGAAGCATCGCTGCGTTCCCGAGGATCGTGACAGAATAACCCACCACAAAAGGACCAAGCAGCGATGTGTAAAGGAGTCCTGGACTTGGGAGGAAATATTAGCTGGGAAGGGGCCTTGGGGAAGACGACGGAGCATCGTTACTCCTAAGAGGAGGATGGAAGCGTAAGACTGAGCGAGGGAGCTACGAGGATATATATGGAGCGTGGAACCCGGAGAGGGAGAGATACATTGGAACTCGCCTGGCACGGAAGCCCGAAAGGCAGCCCCAAAAACTTTTGGGGGGGCACACGGGAGTTTGGCCGGTTCAGGAGGGACTCCTGAGCTAACTCCTCGTGCTCTCTGGAGGGAGCGTTGGAGGGTGCGTCGCACTGAGCAGACACCGTGCTATGCAGTTGTGCGCACGGTGTCTCCAGTGCGCATGCATAGGCCGGTGCGCGAAATTCCAGCGCCATTCATCTGTCGGGCTAGGGTGAGTGTGCAGCCTGGAAGGGTGGTGCAGGCTCTGCGTGCCAGGTCTCCAGTGTGCCTGATGGGACCGAAATATCCTGCGCCGGCTCTGCGTGCGGTGTCCAGCTCCCCTCATCGGTGACGCCAGGGTGAGTGAACAACCTGGGAGAGGGGTATCGGCTATACGCATCAGGTCTCCTGTGCGTGTAGTGGATTCAGCACGTCCTGTTCCGGCTCCGCGCACCAGGCTCCCCGTGCGCAGAGAGTCCAGCACGTCCTGTTCGGCTCCGCGCACCAGGCTCCCCGTGCACTTAGAGAGTCCAGCACGCCCCTGTTCCGCCCGCCGCACCAGGCTCCCGCGCGCTAGAGAGTCCAGCACGTCCTGTTCGGCTCTGCGCACCAGGCTCCCCGTGCGCTTAGAGAGTCCAGCACGTCCTGTTCCGCTCCGCGCACCAGGCTCCCGTGCGGCGCTAGAGAGCCCAGCACGTCCTGTTCGCCCGCCGCACCAGGCTACCCGTGCGGCGCTTAGAGAATCCAGCACGCCCTGTCCCTGCTCCACGCTCCAGGATTCCTGTACCCATCGGGAACCCAGTACGGCCGGTTCCTGCTCCCCGCACCAGAGTGCGCCACGAGCCCAGTACGGCCGGGTTCCTGCTCCCCGCACCAGAGTGCGCCACACGAGCCCAGTACGGCCGGGTTCCTGCTCCCCGCACCAGAGCACGCCACACGAGCCCAGTACGGCCGGTTCCTGCTCCCCGCACCAGAGTGCGCGTCACGAGCCCAGTACGGCCGGTTCCTGCTCCCCGCACCAGAGTGCGCGTCATGAACCCAGTACGGCCGGTTCCTGCTCCCCGCACCAGAGTGCGCGTCACGAGCCCAGTACGGCCGGTTTCCTGCTCCCGCACCAGAGCGCCAGTGAGGGTCCCCAGTCCTGAGCCGCCAGTGAGGGTCCCCAGTCCTGAGCCGCCAGTGAGGGACCCCAGTCCTGAGCCGCCAGTGAGCTCCCCAGCCCGGGGCCGCCAGAGAGGGTCCCCAGCCCGGGGCCGCCAGAGAGGGTCCCCAGCCCGGGCCGCCAGAGAGGGTCCCCAGTCCTGCAATGGCCCAGGGCCTCCGGTGCGTGACTTCGGACCAGCACGACCAGCACCGGAGCCGCCACCTGGGACAAAGAAACCCACCCGAAGACCCCCCCCATGGACTTTTGGGTGGCGCGGTCCAAGATTTGGGTCAGTCACAGTGGGTCAGTCACAGTGGGTCAGTCACAGTGGGTCAGTCACAAATTTGGGTCAGTCACAGTGGCCATCCTAATTTTGGGTCAGTCACAGTGGTCAGGTATTCTGCCACTGTGTACTCTCTGTTTAGGGCCAAATAACATTCTAGTTTGCAAAATTCTTTCCAATATGTCAAGTAATCCATTTTTGTTTTCAAATGATTTGGTTGGGTCTAATTGTGTTGCTGTCCTGGGGCTCTGTTGGGTCTGTTTGTGTTTGTGAACAGAGCCCCAGGACCAGCTTGCTTAGGGGGCTCTTCTCCAGGTGCATCTCTCTGTAGGTGATGGCTTTGTTATGGAAGGTTTGGTTATCACTTCCTTTTAGGTGGTTGTAGAATTTAATGGCTCTTTTCTGGATTTTGATAATTAGCGGGTATCAGCCTAATTCTGCTCTGCATGTATTATTTGGTGTTTTGCATTGTACACTGGGGATATTTTTGCAGAATTCTGCATGCAGAGTCTCAATTTGTTGTTTGTCCCATTTTGTGAATTCTTGGTTGGTGAGCGGACCCCAGACCTCACAACCATAAAGCACAATGGATTCTATAACTGATTCAAGTATTTTTAGCCAGATCCTAATTGGTATGTCGAATGTTATGTTCCTTTTGAAGGCCCTTCTTGCCTTGTCTCTCAGCTCGTTCACGGCTTTGTGGAAGTTACCTGTGGTGCTGATGTTTAGGCTGAGGTATGTATAGTTTTTTTGTGTGCTCTAGGGCAACGGTGTCTAGATGGAATTTGAATTTGTGGTCCTGGCAACTGGACCTTTTTTAGTCTCTTACTGAGATTTACTGTCAGAGCCCAGGTCTGACAGAATCTGTGCAGAAGATCTAGGTGCTGCTTTAGGCCCTCCTTGGTTGGGGACAGAAGCACCAGATCATCAGCAAACAGTAGACATTTGACTTCAGATTGTAGTAGGGTGAGGCCGAGTGCTGCAGACTGTTCTAGCGCCCTCATCAATTCGTTTATATATATGTTGAAGAGGGTGGAGCTTAAACTGCATCCCTGTCTCCCCACAGCCCTGTGGAAAGAAATGTGTATGTTTTTTGCAAATTTTGAACGCACACTTGTTGTTTGTGTACATGGATTTTATAATGTTATGTTTTTCCTCCAACACCACTTTCCATCAATTTGTATAGCAGACCCTCATGCCAAATTGAGTCAAAAACTTTTTTTGAAATCAACAAAGCATGAGAAGACTTTGCCTTTGTTTTGGTTTGTTTGTTTAGGGTGTGCAGGGTGAATACGTGGTCTGTCGTATGGTAATTTGGTAAAAAGCCAATTTGACATTTGCTCAGTACATTGTTTTCCCAAGGTTGCTGTTGATGCATATCCCACGGTAGTTATTGGTGTCAAATTTGTCTACACTTTTGTGGATTTGGGTGATCAGTCCTTGGTTCCAAATATTGGGGAAGATTTTATTTTTACCTTCATTTTACTAGGCAACTCAATTAAGGACAAATTCTTACTTTCAATGATGGCCTAGGAACAGTGGGTTAACTGCCTGTTCAGGGGCAGAACGACAGATTTGTACCATGTCAGCTCGGGGATTTGAACTTGCAAGTCCAACACTCTAACCACTAGGCTACCCTGCCAGAGCCAGAGCCAAGGATGATGTTAAAGAGTTTAAGTATAGCCAATTGGAATGTGTGGTCTGTATATTTTATCATTTCATTGAGGAGGATACCATCAACACCACAGGCTTTTTTGGGGTTGGAGGGTTTGTATTTTGTCCTGTAGTTCATTCAATGTAATTGGAGAATCCAGTGGGTTCTGGTAGTCTGTAATAGTTGATTCTAAGATTTGTATTGATCATGTATATGTTTTTGCTATTTGTTCTTTGTTATAGGGCCAAAGATATTGGAGAAGTGGTTTACCCATACATCTCCATTTTGGATAGATAACTCTTTGTATTGTTGTTTGTTTAGTGTTTTCCAAATTTCCCAGAAGTGGTTAGAGTCTTCAATTACATTGATCTGATTTCTGACGTGCTGTTCCTTCTTTTTCCGTAGTGTATTTCTGTATAGTTTCAGTGATTCACCATAGTGAAGGCTCAGGTTTTCTGGGTCTCTATGTTTTTGGTTGGATAGGTTTCTCAATTTCTTTCCTAGGTTTTTGCATTCTTCAACAAACCATTATGTCATTGTTGTTAATTTTGTCCGGTTTTCTGTTAGATATTTTTTTATTTGATAGGGAAGCTGAGAGGTCAAATATACTGTTTAGATTTTCTACTGCGAAGTTTACACCTGCACTATTACAGTGGAACATTTGTCCAAAGTTGTCTAAAAGGGATTGAATTTGTTGTTGCCTAATAGTTTTTTGGTAGGTTTCCGCACTACCGTCCTTCCATCTATAGAATTTCTTAATATTATTCAGTTCCTTTGGCTTTGATGCCTCATGATTGAATATTGTTATCACATTTACATCCAGACACATGAAAAGTATATGGAGGGTACGGGGCAACAGAGGATGAACAGCAGAGGGGCTAATGATTTTGGAGCATGGGGGAAAGGTCTCGGCTCCCGGGGGTGTAGCCGCGGGGCTATAGCGGCGTGACAGCACATCCGCCTTGACGATTTCAGGTAATGAGCATGGCAGAATGGGTTCCAGCCCACGATGGAACCAATAGACCAGTCAATCGAGGGATTGTGTTGCTGGATACAACAGAATCCCACACCACAGGAACCTGCAGAGACTCAATTAGCAGGAATTGGATTGTCTTGCTGTGGTTCCCCGAGACTCGTAGGTTGATGGGGGTGGTATGGTGTGTGACCCGGCCTATAGAGCGCCCGTCCAGCGCTCTAACATTCATGGGAATGGAGAGGGATTGAGTAGGAATGCCCAGCTTAAACGCAAGGGTAACGTCCATAAGACTCATATCGGCCCCCTGAGTCGATGAGTATCTGGAGATCCTTGGACTGGTCGCCCCACAGCAGGGTGGCATGGAGAGGGGGGCGAGTAGTGAGAGAAGCAAAATTGTCTTTCAGACCCACCAGAGTACTCATTCCTACCAATGAGTTAGGTCTCTTGAAAGGACAGGTACTGTAGACACATAATGACCGGCAGTAGCGCAATACAGACAACTGGGTGTTAAGACGGCGTACGCATTTGGCTGGAGACAGCCTTGCCCTGCTGAACTGCATCGGCTCGGTAAGAGGCAAATCGGCAGACTTCGGAGGCTCTTGGAGGAACTTGGGTAAGCTAGGATCCTCTCGGGGGCGTCGACGCCGGGGACTTCCTGACTTCATCAGATGCAAGGTGGGATCCTTGAGTGAGCAATTGGGACCGCAGTCAGACCTCTTCTTCCTCCTACATTCCCGTAGCTGTCCATCGATCCAAATGGTCAAAGCGATGAGTGAGTAGAGATCCACTGGTAGTTCCCGGGCTGAAAGCTCGTCCTTTACTTCTTCCAATAATCCATGCAGGAACGTGTTGAACAGCGCTTCCGGGTTCCAGGCACCCTCCACTGCCAGCGTGCGGAAATCCATCGCATAGTCTGCCACACTGAGGGAGTCCTGCCCGAAGCTGGAGTAACTTCCGGGCAGCCTCTCTCCCGGACACCGGAGCCTTGAAAACTTTTCTCACCTCCGCCACGAATACCTCCGGACTGAGGGAGACAGCGGATTGTTACTCCCACACCGTCGTGGCCCAGGCGAGTGCCCTCAGCGTAATAAGCTATCCTCGAGCGGTCCATGGGGAACGAAGAAGGCTGCGCTCAAAAACGAGGGAGCACTGGGAGAGAAAGGCCCGGCAGGTTCTGGGATCTCCATCGTAGCGCTCCGGGGGAGGTAAGCGGGGTTCCCGGAAACCGGGGTGATGGCGCTGCTACCAGCCGGGTTACTGAGGGGCTGGGAGGTTACTGTCGTGGTAGGCTACCTAGTAGGCAACCCACAGAATTGCTCCCACAATGCGTCCAATGCTAGGTTGTGACGTTCGGCCACGTCCTGTAACCCTTCCATCAGACCGCAAAGCAAATACTTGTGCCTACCAATGGTGGCTCCTTGGGAGGAGATGGCGTTGCAGAGCTGGTCCAAGTCTGCTGGGTCAGTCATGGCCAGTTCGTACTATCACGTTTCAGGTAAGACCCAAATGCAGACTGTGTTGAAGTAACAATGATTATTACAGCAACAGTGGCAGGCAAACGTCAGGTCAAGGCAGGCAGGGGTCGATAATCCAGAGTAGTGGGACAAAGGTACAGGATGGCAGGCAGGCCCAGGGGCGGGGGCAGGCAGAGTGGTCAGGTAGGCGGGCTCAGAGTCAGGACAGGCAAGGGTCAAAACCAGGAGGGAGAGAAAAAGGGAGATTGGGGAAAGCAGGAGCTGAGACAAAACACTGGTTGACTTGACAAACAAGACGAACTGGCCCAGACAAACAGAGAACACAGGTATAAGTACCCAGGGGATAATAGGGAAGATGGGCGACACCTGGAGGGGGGTGGAGACAAGCACAAGGACAGGTGAAACAGATCAGGGCGTGACACAAGTAGACTGTGATTTTGCTGTGATCTGATAGGGGTGTCAGTGGGCTCTGAGAGACTCTGGGTTGAGGTCAGTGATAAAGCATTCTACAGTACTACTGCCAAGAGATGAGCTATAGGTGTACCTACCATAGGAGCATAGAAGTCCCCTCGAAGCCTACCATTGACTATGTACATACCCAGCGTGCAACAGAGCTGCAGGAGTTGTAACCAGTTTTTGTTGGTTATGTTGTCATAGTTCTGTCTAGGGGGGCATATGGGGGAGGGAATGCTGTCACCTCCAGGTAGGTGTTTGTCCCCCTGTGTGCTGAAGGTGTCAGGTGTTCTGGTATTTAGGTCGCCACAGACTAGTACATTTCCCTGGTCCCAGAAATGATTGATTTCCAACTCCAGCATGGATAAGCTGTTTTCATTAAAGTATGGGGATTCTAGTGGGGGGATATTTCCTTTTGAATTTCTAGCCAAATGTAAAATGTTCCTGTTTTAATTAATTTAATTGAGTGAGTTAGGTCTGCTCTATACCAAATTAGCATACCCCTTGAGTCCCTTTCCTGTTCAACACCTGGTCATTTGGTGGATGTGACTACCAGCTCTCTGTAGCCTAGAGGGCCACCAGAGGGTCCATTTCCTCTATACCATGTTTCTTGTAGGATGACAATGTCTCTATTTCTGATTTCTTTGGTGAAGTCCAGATTCCTGCTCTTTAGGCCAAAGGCAGATGACCTCAGGCCTTGGATATTCCAGGGTGAGATAATGAAGGCTTTGTGTTCCATAAAGTGTCCAATGTTGTTAGTCGTGTGGTTTGGCCTCAGACCAGTAAGTGTGAGCAGAGCCTGCTGAGCATCTGGTACATGCCATTGGCTTGGGCTAGTGTAAGAGTCCCGAAGTCCAGAACAGACTATGGGAGGCGGATATTCATGACTACATGGAACTCTATTCAGAATCAGATAAAAAAAACGGGTAAAAACACACCTTATGGAACAACGGGGACAGTAAGTGTGAGCAGAGCCTGCTGAGCAGCTGGTACTCTTCATGCACCAGCTACACACGAACCCTGACAATGGGCAGAACTGAAAAAGCGTGTGCGAGCAAGGAGGCCTACAAACCTGACTCAGTTACACCAGCTCTGTCAGGAGGAATGGGACAAAATTCACCCAACTTATTGTGGGAAGCTTGTGGAAGGCTACCCGTTTGACCCAAGTTAAACAATTTACAGGCAATGCTACCAAATAGTAATTGAGTGTATTTAAACTTCTGACCACTGGGAATGTGATGAAAGAAATAAAAACTGAAATAAATCATTCTCTTTACTATTATTCTGACAATTCACATTTTTTAAATAAAGTGGTGATCCTAACTGACCTAAGACAGGGAATTTGTATGTAAACTTCCGACTTCAACTGTCTTTACAATATAGCCAATTTAGACTTTGCAGCTGGCCTATCTAAGGGGAGATCGCTCAGTTCTGCCTCCAGGACACGACTCATGACAATAAACATCAACCTGCATATAAAACAGTTGTGGGCCTCACTAATTGTAGGATTTGGCAGCTCACAAGCGAAACACTCCTTTTGGCATGACGCCTTTGTGTGTGTGTGTGTGTGTGTGTGTGTAGATAATAGTACTCAACCAACACTATGAGCTTTGAGTGAACCTATGTGAGGTTTGAACCTTTTGATACTGTACAGAGTACATCTCATGCATTTCCTCAACAATGTCCTTGGCAAGTCCTACTGTGAGATACATCCATCCAAGAAAGTCCTACTGTGAGATACATCCACGCAAGAAAGTCCTACTGTGAGATACATCCGTCCAAGAAAGTCCTACTGTGAGATACATCCGTCCAAGAAAGTCCTACTGTGAGATACATCCATCCAAGAAAGTCCTACTGTGAGATACATCCGTCCAAGAAAGTCCTACTGTGAGATACACCCACGCAAGAAAGTCCTACTGTGAGATACATCCACGCAAGAAAGTCCTACTGTGAGATACATCCATCCAAGAAAGTCCTACTGTGAGATACATCCATCCAAGAAAGTCCTACTGTGAGATACATCCGTCCAAGAAAGTCCTATTGTGAGATACATCCATGCAAGGAAGTCCTACTGTGAGATACATCCATGCAAGAAAGTCCTACGGTGAGATACATCCATCCAAGAAAGTCCCACTGTGAGATACATCCATCCAAGAAAGTCCTACTGTGAGATACAGTATCTATGAAAACAATGGATTTAAGGTTAGGGTTAGGCAGTAGGGTTAGCAGTATGGTTAAGGTTAAGGTCAAATTGTATGACTTTGTAGCTGTGCCAGCTAGTGACCACTCTGCAGAGCTGCCTCCAGAACAAGATCCATGACAAAAAACTCTAACCTGTGTTTTATGCGTGATAGAAGAACAGGTGTGTGTGGGTATGTGCGTCCGTGTGTGTGTGTGTAGCAGCGTGTGTGTGTAACTATATATACAGTTTATACATACACACACTCAGCTGTGGCACCCCCCTGCTCACCACCAGCCACCAGCCGTCGTCTCACACCCCAACACAAACCCCTGGACCCACAGCCCTTTGAGCACCCCATAAAATACCCTAAAACACTCCAAAACACACACTTCTCTCTGTCACCTCTCGCTCTCCTCTACTCCACCCCATCCTGAGCGCAGGCCACAATGACATCACTGTGGTTTGGTGACAGCAGACGGTTTAGGTCCAGGGGAGAACCAGGGAGGGAGAATCAGCGAGGCCCCTCACCGTAACGAATCAGCCTGCCTGGGTGCACTGACAGCTGGGAGCGGGCAGCAGAGAGGCCTGGAAGGCTGGGATGAGAAACAGGGTGCCTCTCTGGTGACTTTGAAGAGAGGATCAGAGAAGCCAGGCTTTTCCTCCCTCCCCTTCTCTGTCCTCCATCTCTCCATCCTTCCTTCCCTCGCTTCACGGCCTCTGTAATTACTTTACCCCGCCGGAGATGCTTGAAGTGCAGCCAATTAGACAATAAAGAACAGAGCACCAGCTTCCTCTTCCTTCCTTTATTTTCTCTCTCTCTCTCTCTCTCTCTCTCTCTCTCTCTCTCTCTCTCTCTCTCTCTCTCTCTCTCTCTCTCTCTCTCTCTCTCTCTCTCTCTCTCTCTCTCTCTCTCTCTCTCTCTCTCTCTCTCTACCTCTCTCTTCCTCTCCTTGGTGACGCCCTTACAACCCTGTCTCCTATCCTCTCACTTTCACTCTCTCCATTATCTCTCCCTCACTCTCTGTCACACTCTCTCCATTATCTCTCCCTCACTCTCTGTCTCACTCTCCATTATATTAACTTATTTTATTGAACTACCCTTTATGCCAACATCTCTCCATTATTGTCTCACACTCACGCCATCTTGTTTTCACTCCCCCATCTTCTTTATAGTCCTTGTTTTCCCCTTTTCCTCACATACATACCATTTAAATTAATTTCATTCCAAACAAACATACCAACTGTAGCAGGCCTGGCTTGCCGTGTTGTGTACAGTAGAGCAACACAGACCAGCAGAGCAGATGTCTCTCACACTCTTTCTCTCTCCAGGATTTAACTTCTAGGCAGTGGAAATAATGTTCCAGTGTCTCTTTAATGGCCTGCCTAATTGTACAGGGATTGGTTGCAAACTCCAGCTAAACTTAGTGCATGCGAACCAGACCATGTGCCTGAGGGAAAGGAAAGGGAAAGGGGGATATCTAGTCAGTTGTACAACTGAATGCATTAAACTGAAATGTGTCTTCCGCATTTAACCCAACCCCTCTGAATCAGAAAGGCAGTCCTGTCCTGGGTTCAAATACTATTCGAAATCATTAAAATACTTGGTTTACTTTAACCTGCCTAGAAAAGCCCAGAATAGTCCTGCACTTTTAGGACTATTCTATTGGTCCCATTTCACCAGGCAAGCTCCATCAAACACAGATAAAGTACTTGAAATGATTTTGAATGGTGTTTGAACCCATGTATGTGTCTGCAGCAGCTCCACTCTGCTATAACAGGGTTGTTCTAGTGTTCTAGTGGTTAGCTGGCTGCTGTTATAAAGGCTGAATGCAATGCTATAGACATGGAGTTACTGTATTCACTTCACTCTGTGCAGTACCTGATGACGATCCAACAACATCCACCATCCATTCACACCTGTATTCATTCTTCAAATCCTCTCATTCTACCACAGCAAATCCATTATCCATTCACGCCTGTATTCATTCTTCAAAACCTCTGATTCAACAACAGCAAATCCACCATTCATTGACACCTGAATTCATTCTTCCAATCCTCTCATTCTACCATAGCAAATCCACCATCCATTCACACCTGTATTCATTCTTCAAATCCTCCCCCCTTACCACAGCAAATCCACGATCCATTCCTGTATTAATTCTACCAATCTCTTCATTTTCTAATCTTCTCATTCTCCCACAGCAAATCCTGCGTCACTCGCGGGCCAATGCCACCAAGGTGATCTTCCTGATAACGGACGGCTACTCCAATGGGGGCGACCCGCGCCCGGTGGCAGCTGCTCTGAGGGAGCAGGGGGTGGAGATCTACACCCTGGGGATCTGGCAGGGGAACATCAGAGAGTTACATGACATGGCCTCACACCCTAAGGACGAGCACTGCTACCTAGTACACAACTTTGCAGAGTTCGAGGCCCTGGCTCGCCGGGCACTGCACGAAGGTGAGGCGGAAGGGGCACTTGAATAGCCTGGATACCGGTCTGTTCGTGCTATCTTTTCACTTCTTGTCATTCCTTGTCATGACAAACATGGAATGATAGCACAAACAGACTGGTACCCAGGCTAGCAGAAAATATTGAGTGGGATATATTTTTCTCAACTAAGGTTACAGCAGCCCCATGTGACTAACCCACTGGGCAAAAACTGGTTAAATGAACGTTGTTACCACGTCATTTCAAACCAAAAAATTCTATGTGATGACGTTGAATCAACGTGGAAATTTCATCTTTTAACCTGACAAACGCAACCAAATGTAAATAAAAACTAGATGTTGAACTGCCATCTGCACCCAGTGGGAAGGTATTTAAAAATTTCAGTGGAATTCCATCCACATCGTGCACACAGTTTGCCCTGTATGTCTCCTGTGTCTAGCCAATACATAACACCATAACAAAGGAGGTAAAATACCTTCTCCATTCCCACAGTCCATGTGAGGGAGCAGAACCCAGAAATAGTCATCGTTTCTCAGACATCAGTTGCATCGGACCATAAAACAACAACATGCAAGCGCGGAACCGTGAATAGTGTTCCATTTAGGACGCAGACTATTAGAAACTAGACAGTGGTAAATCACTTCTGTCAGACTGAGAGAGAGATAAGGTTGTCAGAGTGTGAGCCAAGGCAGCCAGTGCATGTTATCAGGGCTCCCTGCCGTGTGTCTCTGTTTTACTGACGCTCCCTCTCCAAGTCTGCTCCCTGGCTCTGCCAACCCCAACCCAAACACCAGTTCCTCAGCCCTCTAGCCCCAGCTTCAGCCATATCTTCAGCCCCAGTCCCAGTTTCAGCCATATCTTCAGCCCCAGTCCCAGTTTCAGTCATATCTTCAGCCCCAGTTTCAGCCATATTTTCAGCCCCAGTCCCAGTTTCATCCATAGTTTCCACTCCAGCCCTATACCATTGATTCCATTGCACCAGGCAAGCTCAATTAAGTGTAGCTAAAACATTTGAACCCAGGTCTTTACCCCTGCCGACTCCAAACCCTTGACCGAACACAATCCTCAAACATCTGGCCCACAATACTCTTGGTTTGGTTCCTACTTCTCAGGAAGAACAATCACTCGGCCAATCCTGCTTCTTTTGTTATTATTTATGAGTGAGACAGACAAGTGTATCCAGCCCTGGCTTAGCGTAGCCTACATAACATTTTTACTATTGCTCAATGCAGATGTTTATACAGTAGTAGGCCAAATTACAGTAATCTACAGGATTGGAATTGACATAGAATTGACTTAATCTACAGGGTTGGAATTGACACGTGAGCTTTGGCTCACACTCTGACAGTAAAATGACTCAGAAAACACCCACCAGTGTGCTGACCCAACCAGTGGCCCTTTGGTTTAATTAATTGGTTACCTTCTAATATCACAAAGTGTATAGAAAAGACCACACATGCTCCCTTGACAGGTTTGAGTCCCAGCTCAGTCATCTGTCTTGTGCCCCTGAAATAATTTTTGTCCCTTTCTGACTCCCAAACTTTTCCTTCATCATAAAAACTATAAGATGCGTAAGAGGAACGGAACTGCAATCTCGTAAAATGTCAAATTAAAAAGGAAAATATAAGGTTTATGAAAGAAAAACGTTGCTAATATCCTCTGGTGACCTTTGACCTTTGTGTTTATGACCTTTGTCTCCCCTCAGACCTGCCGACAGGAAGCTACATCCAGGAAGACCTATCCCGCTGCTCGTCCCTGTGCGAGGCCGGAGCGGACTGCTGTGACATCATGGCCAGCTGCAAGTGTGGCACCCACACGGGCCAGTACGACTGTATCTGTGAGAAGGGCCACTACGGCAAGGGGCTACAGTACGAATGCACAGGTAGGAGGACACAGAAACAGGGGAATGGGCCCAGTAAGAATAGCCATGTTGACTCTATTCTTGTTGCCTCTTGAATGAATAAGTAAGCATAAAATACACGTTAAACTATTTTCTGAGTCTTCTACTGTGCATCTATTGACGTCATTTGAGTCCACACGCCACACGTTCTGAGTGCAGTGGTTTCAAGGTCCTTTGTTAGTAAAGACATCACCCGGTACTTTGGAGAGTGACATCATCGTGCTGGTTTGAGACAGGGTGGTGAAGCTTATTATGGGATGTCAGAGAGTTTCAGCCTGGGCTATTTCACCTCTGAAAACAGACCACTTGGCCCCAGGATGCCTGTGAGCTCACAGTGAGTGAAAGTCAAATAATCCAAGTGCCATTAATTCACTAAAGGAGGCTTGTAGGCAGTCTGTACTGAGATCCTGATCAAGAAATATAGGATTTCCTCAAGGTGTAGGAGCTGACCTCGCTCTCTCTCGGTCTCTCTCTCATTCTCTTTCTCTCTCTCTCCACCCCCCTTCTCTCTCTCCCCCTCTCTCTCTCTCTCTCTCTCTCTCTCTCTCTCTCTCTCTCTCTCACCCCCTCTCTCTCCTCCCTCTCTGTCTCTCTCCCTCCCTCTCTGTGTCTCTACCCCCATCCTCAGCTGAGCATACACACACGTTACATGTACATTGCTTCCAGCTTAACACATTCTAACATCTTTCATTCTCTCCTGTGTAAGCATGTCTGATCTCTTCAGAATCTGTATTAGATGTAGAAGAACATTAGCAGACATTACAAAGACGTTTGTTGAAAGACAGTCTAGTCTGAGGCAGCCCAACAACACGTCTGGGCCGACGATTTAATCAACTGGCTCCTCAGTGAACAACACAGTTAGTAAGCCTTGTCATTGTTGGAGAGTTAGCAGACTGCAGAACGAAAAACAAACAACGGGCCACACAATGACTGACAGCTGTATTAACCATCAGCATTGTTGGATACCAATCACCCGTAACCCAGAGGGGCGGGAGGGAAGGCGCCAGTAGCAAATCAGATGATTATCCCGTTTTCTAATTGGAGCGAAACTAGCCAACAATCTTCTCCTCTCTACAGGAGTAAATGAGTAACAATCAAGGCTGTTTTCTCTCTATGGGTCTCTCTAGATTGTAGGGACCATTTTGTGCACAGTTTTTTTTCGAGCCCAGCACTAGTACACCTGGTTCAACTAATGAGGGGGCTTGATGATTAGCTGAATTAGTTGTGTTGTTACTGCTAGGTTAGAACAAAAATGTAACACTGCCCCCTGAAATATGTTGAGAGGAGAGACCATCAGGTTCATCAACGAGAACACCTCCCAAATCACAATCAGATGTCAAGACGGAAGGCAGTCTGCTTATTAATCGCTGTTTCATGGTTTAATTAATTGCAGAGAGCAGACTGTGAGTGGGTGGGTGTGTGCATGTGTGTGTGTAAGCAGACAGACAGACATCTAGGCTCTGAGGGAGGAAGACGCCGTGTGTCGCTAAGCTAGACCGCACTGCTTCCTGTCTCTGTCTGTCTAGCCGTCTCAAATTCAAATCTGCACCTCCATGCCAGTTCCACTTCCTCTGTATTCTGGGACTGATTTAGACCTGGGACACCAGGTGGGTGCAATTCATTATCAGGTAGAACAGAAAACCAGCAGTTCTGTGGTAAGATTTGAATATCCCTGGTCAAGCCGATAGGCAGGCCAGTCTCTACGACCATAACAAATCTCTACCATTACTTTCAAATGTCCAAGGCATAAAACCTGATATATTCTATACATAAATGTGCTACTGTATACAAACCTTTGTTGAAATTGACATTCGGAACAATAAAAACAACAGCCACCCACAGTATAGGATTCAGACCCACATACTGGCCATCATCAGACATAAAACTATATTGATGTTGGTGTTGTGTTTCTGGGTGTCTCTGAAACACCACCAGGCTTGGTCTAGCGATTGGTGTTGTTGGAGTTGTGGGTAGCGTCTATGCTTTAGGGTTGCCAGGGGTCTAAGTAGGTAGTCAGTGTCCGGCACCACTGGACTGCACTGTTGTTGGCAGAGATAATGTTGTCTAAACTTTAGACTGGAGACTGGAAGTACTGGAGTATATGGATGGTTGGGGACCTGATACTGTAGATGGAATGTTCAATGGCGCCGAAGAGGATGGCGTTTTACATGATCCAAACCAACTGTGCTATTTTGTTAGTTTGTTTGTAACTTATTTTTTAACTTATTTTGTACATAATGTTGCTGCTACCGTCCCTTATAACCGAAAATAACTTTTAGACATCAGAACTGGGATTACTCACCACGGACTGGAAGAAGCTTTTTCCTTTAACGAGTCCGACGAGAAGAATATACTGCTTTCCCGGAAACAGGCCCAAAACCCCGTCATTTGCGGGAAGAAAAGACAGAGAGAAAAGGGGCGGAGATCGGGCTGCCTTCTGAGAATTTGTAGGTAAGCGAGTAAACTCCCACTGCCATCCATTTTATTTGCCAACGTGTAATCATTGGAAAATAAAATTGATGACCTACGATCAAGATTATCCTACCAACGGGATATTCAAAACTGTAATATCTTTTGTTTCACCGAGTCGTGGCTGAACGACGACACGGATAACATAGAGCTGGCTGGATTTTTCCATGCACCGGCAGAACAGAAAAGCTACGTCTGGTAAGATCAGTGTTGGGGGGTTGTGTCTATTTGTCAATAACAGCTAGTGCGCAATGTATAATATAAAAAAAGTATCTGTATTGGTATTGCTCGCCTGAGTACCTTATGATAAGCTGTAGACCACGCTATCTACCAAGAGAGTTCTCATCTATATTATTCATAGCCGTTTATTTACCACCACAGATCGATGCTGGCACTAAGACCGCACTCAACCAACTCTATAAGCCCATAAGCAAACAGGAAAATGCTCACCCAGAAGCGGTGCTCCTAGTGGCCAGGGACTTTAATGCAGACAAACTTAAATCCGTTTTACCTAATTTCTACCAGCATGTCACATGTGCAATGAGAGGAAAAAAAACTCTAGACCATCTTTACTCCACATACAGAGATGCATACAAAGCTCTCCCCCGCCTTCCATTTGGCAAATCTGACCATAATTCTATTCCCCTGATTCATGCTTACAAGCAAAAACTAAAGCAGGATATACCAGTGACTCGCTCAATACAGAAGTGGTCAGATGACGTGGATGCTATGCTACAGGACTGTTTTGCTAGCACAGACTGGAAAATGTTCCGGGATTCATCCAACGGCATTGAGGAATATACCACCTCAGTCATCGGCTTCATCAATAAGTGCATCGACGACGTCGTCCCCACAGTGACCGTACGTACATATCCCAACCAGAAGCTATGGATTACAGGCAACATCCGCATCGAGCTAAAGGCTAGAGCTGCTGCTTTTAAGGAGCGTGACACTAATCCAGACACCTATAAGAAATCCTGCTATGCCCTCAGACGAACCATCAAACAAGCAAAGCGTCAATACAGGATTAAGATTGAATCCTACTACACCGGCTCTGACGCTTGTCGGATGTGGCAGGGCTTAAAAACTATTACAAACTACAAAGGGAAACCCAGACGCAAGCCTACCAGATGAGCTAAATGCCTTTTATGCTCACTTCGAGGCAAGCAACACTGAAGCATGCAACAAGAGCACCAGCTGTTCTGGACGACTGTGTGATAATGTTCTCGGTAGCCGATGTGAGCAAGACCTTTAAACAGGTCAACATTCACAAAGCCGCGGGGCTAGACGGATTACCAGGACATGTACTCAAATTATGCGCGGACCAACTGGCTTTTGTCACTGACATTTTCAACATCATTAGGTTTGTTGACGACACAACAGTGGTAGGCCTGATCACCGACAACAATGAGACAGCCTATAGGGAGGAGGTCAGAGACCTGGCAGTGTGGTGCCAGGACAACAACCTCTCCCTCAATGTGAGCAAGACAAAGGAGCTGATCGTGGACTACAGGAAAAGGTGGGCCAAACAGGCCCACATTAACATCGACGGGCTGTAGTGGAGCGGGTCGAGAGTTTCAAGTTCCTTGGTGTCCACATCACCAACTAACTATCATGGTCCTAGCAGACCAAGACAGTGGTGAAGAGGGCACAACAACACCTTTTCCCCCTCAGGAGACTGAAAAGATTTGGCATCGGTCCCCAGATCCTCAAAAAGTTCTACAGCTGCACCATCGAGAGCATCCTGACCAGATGAATCACCGCCAGGTATGGCATCTGCTCAGCATCTGACCGTAAGGCGCTACAGAGGGTAGTGCGTACAGCCCAGTACATCACTGGGGCCAAGCATCCTGCCATCCAGGACCAATATAACAGGCGGTGTCAGAGGAAAGCCCAAAAAATTGTCAGAGACTCCAGTCACCCAAGTCATAGACTGTTTTCTCTGCTACTGCACGGCAAGCGGTACTGGAGCGCCAAGTCTAGGACCAAAGGCCTTCTCAACAGCTTCTACCCCCAAGCCATAAGACTGCTGAACAATTAATCAAATGGCCACCGGACTATTTACATTGACCCCCCCCCCATTTGTTTTGTACACTGTTGCTACTCGCTGTTTATTATCTATGCATAGTCACTTCCTCTCTACCTACATGTACAAATGACCTCGACTAACCTGTACCTCCGCACATTGACTCGGTACCGGTACCCCCTGTATATAGCCTCGTTATTGTTATTTTATTGTGTTACTTTTTATTATTTTTTTACTTTAGTTTATTTCGTAAATATTTTCTGCGCTGTTGGTTATTGGCTTGTAAGTAAGCATTTCACGGTAAGGTCTACACTTGTTGTATTCGGAGCATATGACAAATAAAGTTTTATTTGATTTGAATGTAGTGTCTGGAATGTAATGTGATGGATAGGACTTTGTGTTTCTTCCATAGATCCCACTTCCTCCTTGGCTACCCGCTAAGTTATTAGCCTGATCTCAGATCTGTTTGTGCTGTCTTGACAATGACCATAGCAGCTGGTAAGACAGCACAAACAGATTTAGGATCAGGCTAGTCAGCTACAGGACTCAAAGGGAAAACATTACGCAGAGCGGATTCCTAGTGCTTACCAACGGCTGTTATCAGGACTAGCCAGACACCAGTGAGGAGAGTGTGGATGCAGTGCAACATCTCTTCTTCTCTTCCTCTCACCTTGGCTGGACAATCACAGCCTGGGAGGCCTGGGGGAAGGAGGGGAAGACTCCTGTACTGTGTTACAGTAGCACAAGCTGAATGTTAATATTTTCAGCCTGATCTTTTGTTCCTCTCTTCTTGGGGTGAGAGAAAGGAGAAAGAGTGAGAGAGAAAAAATGAATGGGGTAAACAGACTGTGGAGTACAGCAGGTCAGCCACCAGGGGGAGACTCGTTGAGGCCTGGTGACAGATTAAGTATACATCACGAGGCGATGGCTCCATCTGCTGGACGTGCCAGGTTTCAACGGGCTCTCTGGCCAGGACTAATTGGGGAAGATTGGGAGCTGGTGAGTAATCAAGGGCTGATTGCTCACCAGCTGTGCAAATCCCATAAAGCTGCCAGAAGGGTAGCACACAGGAAGACTGGGGAAAGAAAGGACTCCCGTATAGCTGGATGGACGGTGACAGAAGTAAGAGGAGTGAGTTCAGTTTTTGATCCCCACAGAATACAGCAAGACCCGGAGCCCAGAAGACGGTAACCCGAAGAGGGTCTCATGGGGGAGGCCTATTCTTTTCTTTTTGAATTATTATTTTTAATAAACACTTTTGAAACTGAGCAAATCATACTCTGTCCGTGTGTGATCTGTGTAAACGTCTTGACCCAACCCCCTGGTTTGCCACAAGTGGTGGAGAATGCGGGAAACCTGATAATGTGGTCAGATCAGGGCTGACGTTTACACAGCATCAGCATGGACGAGTTGATAGCTCAGTTCGTCCGGGCCCAACAAGCACAACAGGCGGTTCAGGAACGAATGCTGGAGGAACAGCGACTACAAAACGTCCGCCTCGTTGAGGAAGTCAGGAAGCTGCAAGGAGGAGCGTCTCCTGAATCACATCCCAACCAGTTCTTAATCAAGCTAACGGAAGACAATGACATCGAAACATACCTCTACGTTTGAACAGACAACGCTACGGGAAGGATGGCCAAGGCCAAAGTGGGCAAGTCTGCTGGCCCCGTTCCTCTCTGGGAATGCCCAAAAGGCGTATTGGGACCTGAACGACGAACAGGCGGCTAACTACGACGGACTCAAACGGGAGATACTCAGCCGCTACGGGTAGAGCCTGGCCCATCGGGCTCAATGGTTCCACGAATGGAGGTTCGTACCCGACCTATCCCCCCAAGCCCAGATGAGCGACCTACTGCGTGTCACCAGGGCATGGCTCCTAACCGACGTATCCACCCTCTCCATCCTCGACAAAGTGGTACTGGATCGATTCTTACGCGCGCTACCCCACGACATGAAGAGAGCAGCGAGTCTATGCACGCCCAAGACCTTGGAGGGCCTCCTGGAAGCAGTAGAGACGCATCAGAACACTCAGGCCCTGCTGGGTGGAAGCCAGGACGAGTTGGCGACCCGTGCGAAGGGATGGAAGGACAGCCCCACCGCTGGGTACTCAGAACTGTCAGTCAGCAGGGCCAAAGGACCGCAAACCCGTGGAGAGACGGCTGGGGAAGGGCCAAGCCGCCACCGACGACCCCAGGTAGATGGCGACCAAAGGAGGTGTTTTGAGTGTGGCACCCAGCGGGCACATTGCCTGGAATTACCCGGCTCGAGAGGAGTCGATGCCATCAGCTAGCCCCGGAGGCGAGGTGGGGCAAACCGTGAACTATGTTACTTCCTGTTGGGCTCACCAACTGCACCCATGGTCCCGGTGAAGGTTGACGGACATGACACGGAAGCGCTATTAGACTCCGGAAGTATGGTTACGCTCGTAACCACGAGCCTGCTGAACCAGGAGACCGATCGGGGTAGGGAGATGTCCATTTCCTGTGTTCACGGTGACACAAAGCGGTATCCAACCGTATGGACCAACATCGGGACTCCACAAGGGAGCTGCCAGATGACAGTGGGTGCAGTGCTATAGTTGCCGGTACCTCTCCTAGTGGGACGGGATTGTCCCCTCGATACGAGGGGCCAGTCGAGACACCAGTCGAGAGGATCCGAATTTGAAAGCTGCTGCAGCCCAAGTGATAGCGGTGGATGGACAGCTACTTCCGTGGGTGAGTGCCTGGTGATACCCCCATTTCCAAATTAAGAATAACCTTTTGTATCAGGTGTCACGCCAACAGGGGGAACTCCGAGAGGTATTGTTGCTGCCCCGACGGTACATAGGAACCGTTCTTCAGCTGGCCCACACCCACCTGTTGGGGGCGTACCTGGGAATGGAGAAGACCTGGGAACGGATCGCTGCCCTGTTCCACTGGCCTGAGATGAGGAGGGCCGTGGAAGACTACTGTCGCAGCTGCCCGGAGTGTCAACTCACTGCCCCGAAAGCCCACTTCCGAAGCCCATTGGTCCCCCTACCCATCATCCGGGTACCCTTTGAACGGATCGCCATGGACATAGTGGGACCCCTGGTAAAAACAGCGCGAGGACACCGGTGCATCCTGGTGATTGTAGATTATGCCACCTGGTATCCCGAGGCCATTCCCCTATGGGCGGCGGTATCCAAGGGAATCGCCCGGGAGCTGTTCCACCTCTTTAGCAGGGTGGGCATCCCGAACGAGATCTTGACAGACCAAGGTACGGAGTTCATGTCCCGCCTCATGAAAGAGTTGTGTGCCCTCCTGCAGATCAAACAGATCTGGACCTCCGTTTTTCACCCTCAGACGGATGGGCTCGTCGAGCGCTTTAATAAAACGCTCAAACAGATGCTGCGGAAGGTCATCGAGCAGGACGGAAAGAACTGGGACCAGCTACTACCCCACCTAATGTTCTCAATCTGAGAAGTACCCCAATCCTCCACTGGGTTTTCCCCGTTCTAACTCCTATACTGGAGGAGGCCTACTGGACCTCGCAAAGGAGGTATGAGAAGGCCCAACGCGCCCAAGCACAGGTCTACAATCGGGGAGCCCAGCCCCGAGAATTTCAGGTGGGAGAGAGGGTGCTGGTCTTAATCCCCACGGCCGAAAGTAAGTTCCTGGCAACATGGCACGGACCATACGAGGTGATCGAGAAGCTGGGACCTGTCAATTACCGCGTTCGGCAACCGGGGAGATGGAAACCTCAACAGATTTACCACGTGAACCTGTTGAAGAAGTGGCATGAGGGGACAGCCTTGGCCGTGTTATGGTCGGGACCCAGGATGCCAAGGGTACCAGTGGTGGTGCCGAGCAATGAGGACCTCGACCCGGCCCAGAAGCAAGAGCTCAGGGTGCTTGTCGATCGGAACACGGCGGTGTTCTCCGAGAAGCCGGGCCGCACATCCCTTATTGAACACCACATCCGTACCCGACCCGGCGAAACGGTAAGAAAGAGGCCATATCGGATTCCGGAGGCCCGAAGGAAGGCCGTGAAACAGGAAGTGAAGGCTATGCTGAGGATGGGGGTCATTGAAGAGTCCCACAGTGCATGGTGCAGCCCCATCGCGTTGGTGCCCAAACCGGACGGTAGCCTCCGCTTCTGTAACGATTTCCGGGGGGTGAACGACATCAGCTTGTTCGACTCCTATCCCATGCCGAGGGTGGACAAGCTCATCGACCGATTGGGAAAGGCCCGGTACATCAGCACCCTTGACCTGACCAAAGGATATTGTCAGGTACCGTTGGCAGCCTCCTCCCGGGAGAAGACGGTGTTTTCGACACCAGACGGGTTGTATCAGTACCGGGTGCTCCCATTCGGTCTCCACGGAGCCCCGCCCACATTCCATTGGCTGATGAACAAAGTACTTAGGCCACTGCGTACTGCTGGTGGGGTCTATTTGGATGATATCCTCATCCACAGCCAAGGTTTGGATGAGCACCTGACGCGCCTCCAGGCGGTGCTGGACGCGCTCAGGCAAGCCGGGTTGACAGCGAACCCCAAAAGGTGCAAACTAGGGTTCGAGGAGGTGGAGTACCTGGGTTATTTGATGGGACGGGGGAACGTCAAGCCCCAGGAGAGGAAGGTTCATGCAGTACGTGACGCACCAAGACACAGGTCAAGTCCATCCTGGGACTGGCAGGATACTATAGCCGGTTTATTCCCATCTTTGCCGCTATATCTCCCCCCTCACTGATCTAACCAGGGCCTGCCTCCCGAAAACAGTGAAATGGACGGATGAGAAAGAAGCAGAGTTCAGGCACCTGAAGGAAGCGTTGTGCTCCCATCCGATTTTTGTGATGCCCGATTTCCAGGTGCCGATGGTAGTCCAGACGGACGCATGTGATACGGGACTAGGGGCCGTTCTGTCCCAGGTACACGATGGGGAGGAGCACCCCATCATGTACATCAGCCGAAAGCTAATACCTAGAGAATAAAATACTCTATTGTTGAGAAAGAATGTCTAGCGGTGAAGTGGGCGCTAGACACTCTCAAGTATTACCTGTTAGGTACCCACTCCACACTGGTCACGGACCATGCTCCCCTGGTCTGGATGGCCATGGGAAAGGACACAAACGATTGGGTCACCAGGTGGTTCTTGTCCCTTCAACGCTTCTCTTTTTCTGTTGTGCACAGGTCAGGGGCAAAGCATGGAAACGCGGATGCCCTAACGAGAAGGGAGACATACGTCGCACTTACGACAGTCCCCACACTCTGCTGGACGTGCCAGGTCTCGACGGGCTCTCTGGCCAGGACTAATTGGGGAAGATTGGGAGCTGGTGAGTAATCAAGGGCTGATTGCTCACCAGCTGTACAAGTCCCATAAAGCTGCCAGAAGGGCAGCACACAGGAAGACTGGGGAAAGAAAGGACTCCTGTATAGCTGGAGGGACGGTGACAGAAGTAAGAGGAGTGAGTTCAGTTTTTGATCTCCACGGGATACAGCAAGACCCGGAGCCCAGAAGACGGTAACCCGGAGAGGGTCTCATGGGGGAGACCTATTCTTTTCTTTTTGAATTATTATTTTTAATAAACACTTTTGAAACTGAGCGAATCATACTCTGTCCGTGTGTGATCTGTGTAAACGTCTTGACCCAACCCCCTGGTTTGCCACAAGACAAAGAGAAAGAGAGTGAGAGGGAGAGTTATGAGGTACAAGGTTAGAGTTATTGCGCTGGGATTAGCTTGTCCGTCTTCCTTAAATCAGTGGTTCTCAACTGGTTTTGCCTTGGGACCCAAATTTAACCAGCTTGTCTTAGTCGAGACCCAATATTCGCATCCTGTTTTTTTGTTGTTGCCTAAATGCAATCTGGAAGAAAACTAATGTTAAGCTATATTGATAGCAAATGCAGCAATTATAAAGGCCAAAGGAACAACATTCCCACCTTATTAATTGTCATTAACAAAATTTTGCCTGAATTCTTGATGAAGAATGTTAATAAATTTGAGACCACAAATCAACCAAACCTGCTAAATAGCGCTGCTAATTGCTCTATATTAAACATACTGTGATTGAAGAAAAATAGTTCAATAATTATACAAAAAATGTACGTTCATTTTCATTTCTACACACCTTCTACCTGGTTTTAGTTGTTTAAGTTCAGACTGGAGTATTTTTTTATAAAACAAAAATCGACCAAAAATCTTTAAAAAGAAAATTCCCATGAGCCAATTTTGGGTCACAACCCACCAGTTGAGAATCGCTGCCCTAAATCACTATAAATTGTTTATCAGCCCTTCTGATGTCCAAGATGGGTTGTGTGTGTGTGTGAGCGTGTGTGAGCGTGTGTGTGGGTGCATGACGTGTGCCAGCTTGAGTCTACCGTGAACCCAGGACTCCGTCTCGCTTCACGGGGGGGGCGTTTATTTCCTCTAAGCTCACAATGTAAATATTTGCTCTCGTAAGACTGGTCCGATGAGATTCTAGGAGGAGGAATCCTCGAGGTGCACATAAATCAGATGCTCGAATAAAAATGACAAAAACGAGAAAAAGGAGAGGAATCTTGGATATGCTGGACAGGATAGAGAATTCCAGGGAAGAGGATGAATGCTGCAATCTTCGTCATCGTCCTCCTCCTCCCCCTCCTCTCCTCTAACCCCCTTTTACGTCTCCTGTGTGCAGTACTAATAATTTACTGTAAATGCGATCGGGACAAGCGTTTGCTATGGAACTAATGCATGAGAACCCCTAACAGTCCATTCATTATCCGACTCTCTCCAGCTCTTCTCTCCCCGCACTCTCACAGAGTATTGTGTCAGACAAAAGCTACAATGTTCCCTATCTCAAAGGTTATGTCCCAGTTATCTCTCCTTCTTCCTGAAGTATACACTTGTTCACTTCACTGAAAAAAGATGGCGTGAACGCCCACTAGCCCATAACTCCACCAATCCAATGCTTTTAGATTTGTGGGAAATGGTGAACAAGTGGACATTTGAGGAGAAAGGAGATACTATTGGGACGCACCCAGCCACCCACTGAGTTGTGGATCAAGCAGGTCAAACAGACAGACAATAGCTACAGTGTTCCCCATCTGAGGGTAAGAGACGATTGGTTCCAGAGACAGACAGGGTCCCGAAACGTCCCCGATACATAGAGAGAGAATCACCGGACTCCGGCTGATTTATGTACTCCTGTCCTTATCCAGTGAGTCAGTGAGTTGCTAGGAGAGACGAAGGATCGGAAACAGAGCTACGGTCCATATAGATAGAATCACTGGGAGAGTGTGAGCTTCAGTTCAGTGGTGTAGACTAGTCCTGAGCCAGACATAAAGTGATAAAGTGCTCAAACTTTTCCGCTGTACTTTTGAGGCCTCCCAAATCTGAAAATCCAGATTCTGGCAAACACCAATAGCATTGTCTCGCCAAAGACCTGCTTTGCGTTTGGTTAGCCAACGTAAACCAAACATTTGTCTTTTATATTGAGCAATTTCACTCGAAGCTAATCTGAATCCAGGTCAGTTTTGATGTTACCGGGATCAGACATAAACCCCTTTTTCTGTTTTGACTTATATTCATATACACTACTTGCTATGGCCCGTTCATACAAAAACAATAACTACTATAGAAGTAATATGATAGATGGGGGTCTGGAGCTTGCCTTAGGAAGCAATACAATACACGTGTTTACATTGTCAGACGACACTCTACACATACTGCTTCAGCTGTGTGTGTGCGTGCATGTGTTTTCCTGTATGCGTGTGTGTGTGCCTGCTAAGGTTATGTAAACGTTACCATGAAGGATCTCTTCCTAAATATGAGTCTCTAACCCCCCCCACCACACCCTCCCCAACAACCAAAAGCAACGCATCCCCCGAAAGAAAGAAAAAAACGGACAAAAGTCAACACGTTGCTCAACAAACGTCGGCGTGACGGTCCAAAACCCTTTTTTTTGGCAGTGGAGACCGTCCTGGCGAATGCCTGAGATTCTCTGAGGATACTTAGAAGTTGGAGGGTCAAGTGAGGGCCTCCTCATTTCTTAAATTGATGGGTTGGAGGTTTAGATTTGTGTTTTTTTCTGTTGCTGTTGTTATATATGTGAGGACTGGAGGAGATGGGGGGGTTCTGTTGTTGTGGAGGAGGCTGATGCCCCTAGCAGTCAATGGGTGGACGGTGCCAGACTGGACTGGCGCCATCACCCCTGAGAGAGACAGAGCCTATTTGCTGAGTTATTGGGTTGAGAGTTATGCAGAGAGGTTCGCTCTATATCTATCATGACACAAGGCGAGACCCAGATGCAGACACCGGAGGCAGATGGTTGGAGTCTTACAATATTTATTATTCCAATAGGGTAAGGCAAGAGAATGGTCATGGACAGGCAAAAGGGTCAAAACCACTTCAGAGTCCAAAAGGTACCCAAGGGCAGGCAGAATCAAGGTCAGGGCAGGCAGGATGATCAGGCAGGCAGGAAAGTAGTCCAGAGTCAGGCAGGGGTCAAAACCGGGAAGACTATCAAAAAGAGAATAGCAAACGGAGTACGGGTAAAAACACGCTGGTTGACTAGACTAACATACAAGACGAACTGGTACAGAGAGACAGGAAACACAGGGATAAATACACTGGGGAGAATAAGCGACACCTGGAGGGTGTCACAAGGACAGGTGAAACAGATCAAGGCGTGACAATATCAAGCTTTAGTTGTTTCAGTTATTGAGAGAATTTGTGTCTCCCATAGAGTCAGGGCCGGGCCCCGGGGCTTTGTGTTTTTATAGCTCCCATACCCCGTTCCCGGCACACCCTCATTTTCTGTAAACAAATCCAGGCACAAAGATGCAATTCGGTGCGTAGTAAACCTAATAATAAAACCATAACATTTGAAACGTGGCATAGGATACAGTTGAGCAGAGTATTTTTAGGATTTCGACACATGGGGATTTCTTTTTTGTTGGGTCCGTAAAACAATTGGCCTTTCATGAATGCATTTCATTTCCATGACAGAAGACATCAGAATCTAAGATACTGTTCGCTCAAAGGTGGGAGTCGTTCAGAAAAGATTGTTTCTATTGGTTCTGCAGATTAGTGTTCTCTTTCAACGTTTTTCCTGCGATAGTATTTTGAAATGTGGCGAACTGACAGCCGCAACCAACCAATATGAAATATGATCCATAGATGGCAGTTCCCATTCAAGTCAGGACTGGCAGCCATTGCTAGTGTAGTTTAACAGTCAAATTGCCAGTCCTCTCACTGTCAACTGCGTTTATTTTCAGCAAACTTAATTAACATGTGTAAATATTTGTATGAACATAACAAGATTCAACAACTGAGGCATAAACTGAACAAGTTCCATAGACATGTGACTAACAGAAATGGAATAATGTGTCCCTGAACAAATGGTGGTGGGGGTCAGTATCTGGTGTGGCCACCATCTGCATTAAGTACTTCAGTGCATCTCCTCCTCATGGACTGCACCAGATTTTCCAGTTCTTGTTGTGAGATGTTACCCCACTCTTCAACCAAGGCACCTGCAAGTTCCCGGACATTTCTGGGGGGAATGGCCCTAGCCCTCACCCTCCAATCCAACAGGTCCCAGACGTGCTCAATGGGATTGAGATCTGGGCTCTTCGCTGGCCATGACAGAACACTGACATTCCTGTCTTGCAGGAAATCACGCACAGAACGAGCAGTATGGCTGGTGGCATTGTCATGCTGGAGGGTCATGTCAGGATGAGCCTGCAGGAATGGTATCACATGAGGGAGGAGGATGTCTTCCCTGTAGCGCACAGCGTTGAGATTGCCTGCAATGACAACAAGCTCATTCCGATGATGCTGTGACACACCGCCCCAGACCATGACGTACCCTCCACCTCCAAATCAATCCCGCTCCAGATTACAGGCCTTGGTGTAACGCTCATTCCTTCGACGATAAACACGAATCCAACCATCACCCCTAGTGAGACAAAACCGCGACTCGTCAGTGAAGAGCACTTTTTGCCAGTCCTGTCTGGTCCAGCGGCGTTATTGCCGATGATGTCTGGTGAGGACCTGCCTTACAACAGGCCTACAAGCCCTCAGTCCAGCCTCTCTCAGCCTATAGCGGACAGTCTGAGCACTGATGGAGGAATTGTGTGTTCCTGGTGGACCTCTGGCAGTTGTTGTTGCCATCCTTTACCTGTCCCGCAGGTGGGATGTTCGGATGTACCGATCCTGTGCAGGTGTTGTTACACGTGGTCTGCCACTGCGAGGACGATCAGCTGTCCGTCCTGTCTCCCTGTAGCGCTGTCTTAGGCGTCTCACAGTACGGATATTGCAATTTATTGCCCTGGCCACATCTGCAGTCCTCATGCCTCCTTGCAGCATTCCTAAGGCACGTTTACGCAGATGAGCAGGGACCCTGGGCATCTTTCTTTTGGTGTTTTTCAGAGTCAGTAGAAAGGACTCTTTAGTGTCCTAAGTTTTCATAACTGTGACCTTAATTGCCTACCGTCTGTAAGCTGTTAGTGTCTTAACAACCGTTCCTCAGGTGCATGTTCATTAATTGTTTATGGTTCATTGAACAAGCATGGGAAACAGTGTTTAAACCCTTTACAATTAAGATCTGTGAAGTTATTTGGATTTTTACAAATTATCTTTGAAAGACAGGGTCCTGAAAATAGGACTTTTTTTGTTGTTGCTGGGTTTATGTCTATGGCCACATCACAACAAGGTGTTATGGTGTTGTGTGTATTTTCCTGGCATGGTTAAGGTCCACTAAGAGAATCTATGCCAAGGTGCATTGAAGCTTTTCTGGTAGCTCGCGGTGGCCCATAACCCTATTAAGTTTCAAGTTTTATTAGTTGTATGTATGGGATACACATGGTATACGTCGTCCAACAAAATGCTAACTTGCAGGTTCCTTCTCGACAATGCACTTAATCCAGAAATTTCTCCATGTTTCACCAACATTTTAAAGTCATTGTGATGCTTTGTTATTGTCAACCCAGTAACCTTATCAGTTTGATATTATATGTGAGTTTATTTGTACAAGGGATACTTGATCAAGTACATAATTTTGGATTTATCTCAAACGTGCTTTTAAATAGTTAGGCAGTTACGTACTAGTAAGGATAAATGCTCTTACTTCATAGGATTTTATTGCCTGAGATGAGAAAAGGTGTTTTTCCGTAGGCGAAACACATCCTCCATGTAAATCAATGGTGAATGAAGAGATATTATAAAGTTAATTTCTTTTAAACTTTGCATGTCCAAAAAGCACCCGTTTTGTGCAACAACCCACAACCCAATTCTGATGTCGGACCAGCTCTGAAAAATATCTGATGTGAAAGGATTTGATATTGGTCCAAAGATTGGACAGAAGACCATTTATTGGGGAAAAAAAGATCAGAATTGGGCTGCTAAGACAGAGACAGGCATGCTACAAACACACAGACACACGCTAGACACACACTCACAATAACTAGACACACACTCACGATAAACACGCTAGAACAGGGGTCCCCAACAATATTCAGTCGTGGGCCAATTTATTTGTGTGCGGATGGCCGGGGGGGTCGGGGCAGAACATAATTACAAATAATTGATCACATGAACCCCAAATAAATATAATATTTCAGTAGAACATAATAATTTCAAACCTTGATTAGATTGGGATACGATCACATGCAGTATGTCTCTCTGTGGCTGCGTTTACACAGGCAGCCCAATTCTTTCTTTTCTCACTAATTTGGTATTTTGACCAATCATATCAGCTCAGAAAAATATGTGATTGGTCAAAAGACCAATTAGTGTAAAAATATCAGAATTGTGCTGCTTGTGTAAATGCAGCCTATTATGCGTGGGAATACTTGGGAACAGATTTCCTAAATTAAAATCACTTTGAGTTGATTTCCTGGTGTTTTTGTAGTCTTTAATGTCCAATAATGAAAATTCAAATAATAATATTAATCATTTTTTTCTCAGAAAACTTGGGGGGGCAAATAAAATCCCTGCCCACCAGTTGGGGAACCCTGCGCTAGATATACACACTCACACACATTCACACACACACATACACGTATGCTCACTGCATACGCAAGCTTCACATGTGGCGATGTATGCCCTTTCTGACTTTTTTTTTGTATGACCTCTTTTTGTCTGAGGGCCTCGGACTCTATCCCTCTCTCTCTCTCTCTCTCACTCACTCTCTGTCTCTCTCTCTCTCTCTCTCTCTCTCTCACTCTCTGTCTCTCTCTCTCTCTCTCTCTCTCTCTCTCACTCTCTGTCTCTCTCTCTCTCTCTCTCTCTCTCACTCACTCTCTGTCTCTCTCTCTCTCTCTCTCTCACTCACTCTCTGTCTCTCTCTCTCTCTCTCTCTCTCTCTCTCACTCACTCTCTGTCTCTCTCTCTCTCTCTCTCTCTCTCTCACTCACTCTCTGTCTCTCTCTCTCTCTCTCTCTCTCTCTCTCTCTCTCTCTCTCACTCTCTGTCTGTCTCTGTCTCTGTCTGTCTCTGTCTCTGTCTCTATCCCTCTCTGTCTCTCTCTCTCTGTCTCTATCTCTGTCACTCTGTCTCTGTCTCTGTCTCTGTCTCTCTCTCTCTCTGTCTCTCTCTCTCTCTCTCTCTCTCTCTCTCTCTCTCTCTCTGTCTCTGTCTCTGTCTCTGTCTCTCTCTCCTCTCCCTCCTCCCCCTCTCTCCTCTCCCTTAGCATTGACCCCATCTCTCAGTAGGTGTGTTAGTGTCAGGGTGTCAGGGTGTTTTGTGCTCTGTCCAGCATTAGGTCCTGCAGGGAGAGGTGATGAAGAGGGGGCACACGCTCTGTCTGAGGCCCAGGGGCAGGGGTCAGGATGGGGACGGGACAGGGGGGTTCAGGAAGTCTGCAGCTGTATTCTGGAACAAGGGCCTCTCTTTCGCTCTCTCTCTATCTTTCCCTCTTTATCTCATTCTCTCATACACTCTTACACTCTTTCCCTCACTTTCAGCTATCAGTCCAAACCAGGACCAATATGAGTGAACACAGCTCAACTGCCTGAACTGCGAACCCCCCACCATCCCCCACCTCAACCCCCTGTCCATTCCTGACACCCTGGTCTGTCTACTCTCTGCTGCTGCTGTGTTGTCTGTTCTGTCAGCAGGAGTGATTAGTGGAAAGGCCTGTGAACGCTACTGGCCTACCAGGTAAACCTGTCATTATAGCCACTGTGTGTGTGTGAGAGAGAGAGAAAGAGAGAGAGAGAGAGACATGAAAGCACTTGAAAAATATGAGGTTTATGGGAATATGAATAGTGGCAAAAAAAGGGAGTTATGAGTGTTGATTGGGTAATTATTATTTTGTTATTCCCATATTTCTCAGTACACAGCGATCGCTGACCCATTGTGCAACTAATCTAGGAACAAGAACAACCTGTGTTTTTGCTGTTATTTTGAGGGTATTTGCTTTGTTTTCTTGGACTCAAGCTGGAAACAAAAATGTTTTTTTCTACTGTCCCCATAAGAGAAGCCTTTTTGGATCCAGGTAGAACCCTTTTTGCTTCCAGTTAGAACCCTTTTGGGTTCCATGTAGAGCTTTCTACCTGGAATCAAAAAGGTTCCACCTGTAACCATAAAGGGATCTTCAAAGGGCTCTCCTATAGCGACAGCCGCAGAACCCTTAAAGGTTCTAGATAGCATCTTGTTTTGTGTGTGTATAGTCTGCATCTCCAAAGCCCTGGTCGAAGGTAGTGCACTACATAGGGAATAGGGTTCTATTTGGGACACAACCATAATGTGCAAGACAGAATATCTCAGGCTGGCCTTGAAAATCCACCAGAGGTATATAGCAATTTGGGTAAACTCAGATTTCTATGGGATGAGATGCAGTAAGCAGCTAAACAGAGAAGGAAAGACAGACGTTGGACGACAGTTCCCATCCAGGACACCAGTCTGGAGGATCCAGAGAGAGATCTGGGAAGGGGTTTTTCCATGAGAGTCTCCCCCCAGACCGATGCTCTGTTCCTGGCCAGATGGGCCGCTGTATCCCCCCCTCCTCAGACATCTGGGCAGCTGGACACCAGTCCTCATATCAGTGGTTCATTACAGCTCTGTGGTTTTCTGTGACTTAGGCTATAGCCTCGGAATTCAAGGCCTTTGTATGATTAGGGAATGCTGTGTGTGTGTGTGCTGTTGTCATGGAAACCAGTGGTGGAAGGCCACATGTGTCACGGTTAATAACTTAAGGGTGACTGAGAAAGATGACATAGGGGTCAGCGATTGGGGACTGGAGGTGTGTGTTTGTGTGTGTGTTATGTGTTATGTGTTAGTGTGCCCTATGACCCTAGGAGTGCTGGATACTCAAACAAAATTTGTCTGCGGTATCAGTTGCCTTTTTTGATATGAACTCCTCTGGTGACCTAGAGACAATATGTCACATTGAGGTGTATAATATGTTATCGTGTAGCTACAGTACCTTGGTCTTTGTGAATTTATGTTTTAAGTTTTTTATCCCCAGACATTTTCAGTGGCGGTTTGTGGTCTTGCATGTGAAGTCATGTTATTGTTAAGACTAGAAAGTGTCCTTGCATGTGAACCTTGTTTTCTCTGTTAAAAACACAGGGATTTAAAACCCATCCGACAGAATCACAACAAGAGGCCTTGTCTGGCCACAAGTGGTGTGGCTGCGGTCCAGAGTTAGAGACGGTTCAGATGTATGTTTGACTTGTTCTGTCTTAATTGTTAGTCTTTAGAAGAGAACAGGCATACAGTAGGCTTTAGGCTACAGTGTACACCCATTTACAAAGGAGGACCACAAGGATTGCGTCTGCGCATCAGTACAGTAGATTTTAGGCTTAAGATAGGTTTCACATTTTATCTTAAAAGGATAGCTATGGCTATTTTCAGGGAACAAACAAAATAACAGTGATTTATGCAGTATGTTCCCCCTTTGTTCCCCACATGGGAAGAGAAAGATGAACTAAGGAAGAGACACACTAACAGCCTATGGGAAAGCACAAGTGGGCTTTTCGCTGAGGGGGGAATTTGTTAGACTCAGCGAATCTGTCAGTCAGAGATAGAAATTGTTCTATCTGTCGGTGGGAACAGAGATCTCCAGATGTGCTGGGTATTCTTCTGTATTCACTTTCAGGGTTTCCGTTTATCTGTTTCGATCCCACTAATCGAATACAGGCTCCCAACAGTCTCCAGAGATAAAGAAGATTCTCGTGTGATAGCGACTTCTTTGGCTTCTTTAGAGACCTCTTTGGCTCCTATGGTTGGTTCACGAGCCAGTCGAAATGACTCACTTCATCATTTTATGAGGATTGAGGAAGATGAAGCTGTCTGGTACTGTAGGTTATTGTGTTAAAAGTGATGAACAATTACTGCAAGTCCTCACAACATCTTTGTCCAAAGCTGCATCCTACCACCATGTCCCTGTGCACTTGAGGATTGACGTCTTGCACACATTTTCATTCATATTGACCCAAAACCTACACCCTTTCCTCTTTCTGTGGGGATATCATTCGGTTTCAAACATTTAAATAGTAGGCTAAAGTATGAAAGCAAAGCTCTGAGCTTTCAGCTAACACTATCATCTGAATCCTCATCCCCATCAGGGTTAAACACACACAACACTCTCACTCAGCCTGACCAAACTGATTTAGTAAGTGTGTTTTATTTCAGGCAGCTGAGAGAGCGAGGTCACAGACCCTGAGAAAGAGAGGGACTCACTCTGTAATTGTCTTCCTCCTCCTCCATTCTGGGGTTTCCGGGAGGAAGAGGATTGGAAGCTCATTACCCAGGAGTTATGTGACACACAGCTGGCTAGTAGACCAGCGGCTCTCCTTCTCCTGCTCCACATCGTTCTTCTACGTCAATTAGTCCCTGGTGTTGGTCTATTCTGCTCCACTCCGTGAGGGTATTTTAGCCTGGGCCTGGGCACACTATCTCTGATGCACAGATCATCTGGATTGGACCTGTGACGGCCCACTTCCTGCCCAAATGGAGGGTATAGTTAGGAGTCAGACAGTGGATTTGTCACTTGGAGATGTAAAGCACTCTCTTTGTGGGTCATTGAAGCAGATGTGTTGCATGATTCTTGCCATTGATATACTTTTAGGGTTTTCGTCAGTCTTTTCCAGTCTCAAATCCACTACCAGTTGGTCTTCTTGGCTAAGGTCAGTTTGTGGTATTTCTGAACATAACTCATGAAAGGATGGAGACCCATTCAGTTCATCCGATACACACGTAGGATCATGTATCACTGGTACGCTTTGCTGGAACACATTTAGGAAGTTCACAACATTCTCTTTCCAACACCGTCTTTCATTACGGCGTTCTCAGAGTTATTAGTCTAACTTTCTCTCATTCCTCTTCTCCCTCCATCAAATCAAATCAAATCCGATTTATTTATAAAGCCCTTCTTACATCAGCTGATGTCACCGAGTGCTGTACAGAAACCCAGCCTAAAACCCCAAACAGCAAGCAATGCAGGTGTAAAAGCACGGTGGTTAGGAAAAACTCCCTAGAAAGGCCAGAACCTAGGAAGAAACCTAGAGAGGACAGATTACAGATTATAACAGAACATGGCCAAGATTTTAAAATGTTCATAGATGACCAGCAAGGTCAAATAATAATAATCACAGTGGTTGTCGAGGGTGCAACAGGTCAGCACCTCAGGAGTAAATGTCAGTTGGCTTTTCATAGCCGATAATTCAGGCAGAACAGTTGAAACTGGAGCAGCAGCACAGCCAGGTGGAATGGGGACAGCAAGGAGTCATCAGGCTAGGTAGTCCTGAGGAATGGTCCTATGGCTCAGGTCCTCTGAGAGAGAGAAAGAAAGAGAAAAAAAGGGAGAGAGAATTAGAGAGAGCATGCTTAAATTCACACAGGACACCAGATAAGAGAGGAGAAAACTCCAGATAGAACAGACTGACCCTAGCCCCCCGACACATAAACTACTGCAGCATAAATACTGGAGGCTGAGACAGGATGGGTCGGGAGACACTGTGGCCCCGTCCGACGATACCCCCGGACAGGGCCAAACAGGCAGGATATAACCCCACCCACTCCGCCGAAGCACAGCTCCCACACCACTAGAGGGATATCTCCAACCACCGACTTTCCATCCTGAGACAAGGCCGAGTATAGCCCACAAAGATCTCCGCCACGGCACAACCCATCCCTCCTCTTTCCCTCCCTCTCCCTCTCTCCCAGTACACAGTGTGTGTCTCAGTGAGAGGCAGGTCTGGTTCCTCTGAACTCTCCCCCTGTAGAGAAGATTCCAGGGCCCAAATCCACAAAGTGTCTCAGAGTTGGGGTGCTGATCTAAGATCAGGTCCTTCTGTCTGGTCTTCATAATTGAATTGATCCTAGATTAGCTCTCCTGCATTGAGATGCTGTATGAATACGAGCCCAAGTCTGTTACTAACCCCGGTGTCCACCTGAGCCAGCCGACCAGCCGGTCCAAACCAAGTTTCCAGTCCAGGAATTAAAATGTAAAACAGTATTTCCACTGTTTCACTACAAGTGAAATATTATTCACATATAAATAACTGGGCTTCCTGTAAACTTTAAATGGAGGCTGTAAAAGGGGTTCCAGGAGCCTCAAAGTGAACGATGAGAAGACACTCAGACATTCTGCTGCTTGCTTATGTAAGGCCTGTCTGACCTCTGACTTCAAAGAAGGTGGATATCATGGAGTATGTATGGGCTACTTCAGTTGTCAGATCAAACACACACGCATAAGTACACACACGCACGCACACACACACACACACACACACACACACACACACACACACACACACACACACACACACACACACACACACACACACACACACACACACACACACACACACACACACACACACACAGATCTAATAGCAGCAGAGCAGTTAGTTATAGTCCACACATTTGATGTGGGTGAGAGCGAGGGGGCTGTTCCAGGCTGTGCCAGGCTGCTGATCGGGCGGCTGGTTAATGGCACTTGGCTGACCCTGGTGTGTTTAGGTGGGGAATGAGTGTGTGTTGGCATGGAGGATCCGTTCCCGGGCGATGCCCAGGGCCTAACACCAGGGCATAAGAGAGAGAGAAAGAAAGAGAGAGAGAGAGGAAGAGAGAGAGAGAGGGAGAAAGAGGGGGAGGGAGAGAAAGAGGGGAGACAAAGAGAGAGAATGAGAGAGGGAGAGAGAGAGAGAGAGAGAGAGAGAGAGAGAGAGAGAGAGAGAGAGAGAGAGAGAGAGACTGCAGTCACACCTCTAGCTGAGTGTTGGGGAGTTATTTACTTTTTAACACCACATAGTCAGATCAACACCATGTTCTTTATAACACTCACTGTACTGTATTTTCTGGTTACAACAAGCTACCTCAGTGTTTTCTGTCCTTTGCCCATACCTAGACCTAGACAGTCTACCTAGACGGTCTAGGTCTCTTGATAACTGTGTACAGTGCCTTCGGAAAGTATTCAGATCCCTTGACTTTTTCCTCATTTTGTTACGTTACAGCCTTATTCTAAAATATATATTTTTTAAAGTATAATCCTCAGCAATCTACACATAATACCCCACAATGACAAATAGAAAACAGGTTTTGAGACATTTTTTTATAATGTATTACAAATAAAAATCATAAAAACCTTATTTACATAAGTATTCAGACCCTTTGCTATGACACTCGAAATTGAGCTCAGGTGCATCCTGTTTCCATTGATCACCCATGAGATGTTTCTACAACTTGATTGGAGTTCACTTGTGGTAAATTCAATTGATTGGACATTTTTTGGAAAAGCACACACCTGTCTATAATGTCCCACAGTTGACAATTGACAGTGCATGACTAAGTGGTCTAAGGCACTGCATTTCAGTGCTAGAGGCATCACTACAGACACCCTGGTTTGAATCCAGCCTGTATCACAACCGGCCTTGATTGGGAGTCCCATAGGGCGGCGCACAGTTGGCCCAGCGTCGTCCGGGTTTGGCCGGTGTAGGCCGTCATTATAAATAATAATTTGTTCTTGACTGACTTGTCTAGTTAAATAAAGGTAAAAAAAAAAAAAATTACCAAGCCATGAGGTCAAAGGAATTGTCCGTAGAGCTCCGAGACAGGATTGTGTCGAGGTACACATTTCTGCAGCATTGAAGGTCTCCAAGAACACAGTGCCCTCCATCATTATTAAATGGAAGAAATTTGGAACCACCAAGACTCTAGAGCTGGCCCGATGGTCACTCTAACAGAGCTCCAGAGTTCCTCTGTGAAGATGGGAGAACCTTCCAGAAGGACAACCATCTCTTCAACACTCCACCAATCAGGCCTTTATGGTAGAGTGGCCAGACAGGAGCCACTCCTCAGTAAAAGGCAAATGACAGCCTGCTTGGAGTTTGCCAAAAGGCACCTAAAGGACTCTCAGACCATGAGAAACAAGATTCTCTGGTCTGATAAAACCAAGATTGAACTTATTGGCCTGAATGCCAAGTGTCACATCTGGAGGAAACCTGGCACCATGTTTTTCAGTGGCAGGGACAGGAAGACTAGTCAGGATTGAGGGAAAGATGAACGGAGCAAAGTACAGAGAAATCTTTGATGAAAACCTGATCGAGAGCACTCAGGACCTCAGACTGGGGCGAAGGTTCACCTTCAAATAGGACCTCAACCCTAAGCACACAGCCAAGACTACACCGTCTTCATCGACCTGGCCAAGGCTTTCGACTCTGTCAATCACCGCATTTTTATCGGCAGACTCAACAGCCTTGGTTTCTCAAATGACTGCTTCGCCTGGTTCACCAACTACTTCAGATAGAGTTCAGTTTGGCAAATTGGAGGGCCTGTTGTCCGGACCTCTGGTAGTCTTTATGGGGGTGCCACAGGGTTCAATTCTCGGGCCGACTCTTTTCCCTTTATACATCAATGATGTCGCTCTTGCTGCTGGTGATTCTCTGATCCACCTCTACGCAGACGACACAATTCTGTATACTTCTGGCCATTCTTTGGACACTGTGTTAACAAACCTCCAGACGAGCTTCAATAGCATACAACACTCCTTCCGTGGCCTCCAACTGCTCTTAAATGCAAGTAAAACTAAATGCGTGCTTTTCAACCGATCGCTGCCCGCACCCGCCCGCCCGTCTAGCATCACTACTCTGGACGGTTCTGACTTGTGGACAACTACTACAAATACCTATGTGACTGGTTAGACTGTAAACTCTCCTTCCAGACTCACATTAAGCATCTCCTATCCAAAATTAAATCTAGAATCGGCTTCCTATTTCGCAACAAAGCATCCTTCACTCATGCTGCCAAACATACCCTCGTAAAATGGACTATCCTACCGATCCTCGACTTCTGCGATGCCATTTACAAAATAGCCTCCAACACTCTACTCAGCAAATTGGATGTAGTCGATCACAGTGCCATCCGTTTTGTCACCAAAGCCCCATATACTACCCACCACTACGACCTGTATGCTCTCATTGGCTGGCCCTTGCTTAATATTCATCGCCAAACCCACTGGCTCCAGGTCATCTATAAGTCTTTGCTAGGTAAAGCCCCGCCTTATCTCAGCTCACTGGTCACCATAGCAGCACCCTCCCGTATCACGCGCTCAAGCAGGTATATTTCACTGGTCATCCCCAAAGCCAACTCCTCCTTTGGCCGCCTTTCCTTCCAGTTCTCTGCTGCCAATGACTGGAACTAATTGCAATAATCACTGAAGTTGGAGTCTTATATCTCCCTCACTAACTTTAAGCATCAGCTGTCAGAGCAGCTTACCGGTCATTGCACCTGTACACAACCCATCTGTAAATGGCCCACCCAACTACCTCATCCCATATTGTTATTTATTTTTTTGCTCCTTTGCACCCCAGTATCTCTACTTGCACATTCATCTTCTGCACATCTATCACTCCAGTGTTTAATTGCTGAATTGTAATTATTTCGCCACTATGGCCTATTTATTGCCTATTTATTGCCTTACCTCCCTAATCTTACTACATTTGCACACACTACATTTGCACACACTGATTTTTCTATTGTGTTATTGACTGTACGTTTGTTTATCCCATGTGTAACTCTGTGTTCTTTGTGTCGCACTGTTGTGCTTTATCTTGGCCAGGTCGCAGTTGTAAATGAGAACTTGTTTGCAACTGGCCTACCTGGTTAAATAAAGGTGAAAAAAACAAAAAAAACACACAATTGGCTTCGAGACAAGTCTCTGAATGTCCTTGAGTAGCCTAGCCAGAGCCCGGACATGAACCCAATCGAACATCTCTGGAGAGACCTGAAAATAGCTGTGCAGCCACGCTCCCCATCCAACCTGACAGAGCTTGAGAGGATTTGTAGAAAAGAATGGGGAAACTCCCCAAATACAGGTGTGGCAAGCTTGTAGCGTCATACCCAAGAAGACTCGAGGCTGTAATCGCTGCCAGCTGTGACAGAGCTTGGACTCAAACCAGGATCTCTAGTGGCACAGCTAGCACTGAGATGCAGTGTCTTAGACCACTGTACCACTCGGGAGGCCCCAGTTAATTATTTTTCATAAATTAGCAAACATTTCTAAAATCCTGCTTTTGCTTTGTCATTATGGGGTGTCGTGTGTAGATTGATGAGGAAAAAAAACTATTTAACAATTAATTTTTATTTTATAAGGCTACCAAAATGTAACCTACTTTACCAAAATGTGGAAAAGGTCAAGGGGTCTGAATACGTTCTGAAGGCACTGTATATTGCAAAATGATATTGTTAAATCCATGCAGTGTGTCATTGGTTTGATTCGTGTTGATTGAGTATAGAAAGTAGCCCATTCCATTACAGTGAGAGATAATGATTGTTTCTCTTTGTCTGATCAATTTGCTGACTTTATGAACGGTTAACTGGTCTGTAACACAAGGGATGCATTGAGATGGCCGTCCTTTTCTGTGAGGATGATTTATTGTGTACAATACAGATGTAGTATCTTAATTTGAACCAGTTTGCTACAGCAGGAAAATAATAATCCTGCACCAACAGGAAATGTGAATTATTATGTGGATTGTAATTAATGGCCATTTTTGTAGGGGTTGATATATTATTTTAAAGGAAAATCAAGTCGGAAATTTCAAAGTCGAAATTACAAACTTCAGAAGCCTTTTTAAACATCAAATACAGTTAAACATGTATTCTGCAACAGGGTAATCAAATTAAGATCCTACATCTCTAGATGGAGGAATGTTTGAAAACAAGCTCACTAGCTCAATAACCAGACAGCTTCCTGACTTGGCTGATCAGCCTCAGATGCTTCCAACACAAAGCAGAACTGCTAAGTCAATAGGACTATAATACAGCTCAGAGATCTCAGCATTTGCTCATGGATATATTTTTGTGTTTGCGTATGTATACATTATTTACATGTGTGTGATCAGTCCTTTTACATGCAACTTATTACTTTTCTAGGTGTGTTTAGTCTATCACCAAGTGTTTTGTCTCTGTCTCCTCTTTACAGCGTGCCCACCTGGAACCTACAAACCGGAGGGCACTCCAGGAGGCCTGAGTACCTGCCTGCTGTGTCCTGACCAGCACCACACCTCCCAACCCGGCAGCACCACACCCAGCGACTGTGTCTGCAAGCAGGGTTACAGGTCCCAAGGGAAGATCTGCGAAGGTAACGCTGTCCAGACTGTCCATGCTACACACACTTATGGTGTGTCCCAAATGGCACCCTATTCCCTTTATAGTGCTATTTTTAACCAGAGCCCTATGGGGGGAATGGAGTGCCTTTTGGGACACAGACTTAATTGGTCAGAAACACAGGGCAGATTTCCCAGACATAAAGTAGGCCTTGTTCTGGACTAAAAAACATATCCAATGGAGAATGCTCTAATAGCATTTTAGTCCAGAATTAGGCTTAATTTGCATCTGCACACATGTACTGTATAAACACACATATTCACCCTCCAACACACTTAGCATGCTTCTTGAAGTGCGTACAGTAGTTACAACCGACCCTTAAGAATGTGTCAACAGCGTGCTGTGTCAGTCTTTCCCCTCTTCCTACAGCTGAGAGAGGTCACTTCCCAAATAGCACCCTATCCCCTACAACCTACATAGTCCACTACTTTTGACCGGAGTCGATCTAAATCTGTCAGTGCAGTGAGTGAATCTTATCTGATCTAATGTTTTTCACTTTTGACCCTTTTCTCTTCCCCCCCATCTCTCCGTCCTCTCCATCCCCAGTGGTGTACTGCCCAGAGCTGTCTCCTCCAGGGAATGGTTTCTTCATCCACAACGTGTGTAATAACCAGTTCAATGGGGCCTGCGGGGTGCGATGCCAGCCTGGCTACGATCGACAGGGTAGTGGCATCAGACTGTGCCAACCAAACGGGACATGGTCAGGCTCTCCGCCCAGCTGCAGAGGTGAGAGGGTAGCATTCCCGGAATCAGGAAGGAATAAGCAGGAAATCCGGTATCCTTCAACCAGGATTTCTGGAAAACCGATAGGTGTCTGCTATACCGATATGTGTCTGCTATACCGATATGTGTCTGCTATACCGATATGTGTCTGCTATTCCGATATGTGTCTGCTATACTGATATGTGTCTGCTATACCGGAATGTGTCTGCTATACCGATAGGTGTCTGCTATACCGATATGTGTCTGCTATACCGATATATGTCTGTCTGCTATACCGACATGTGTCTGCTATACCGACATGTGTCTGCTATACCGATATGTGTCTGCTATACCGATATGTGTCTGCTATACCGGAATGTGTCTGCTATACCGATATGTGTCTGCTAAACCAATATATGTCTGCTACACCGATATATGTCTGCTATACCGATATGTGTCTGCTATTCCGATATGTGTCTGCTATATCGATATGTGTCTGCTATACCGGAATGTGTCTGCTATACCGATAGGTGTCTGCTATACCGATATGTGTCTGCTATACCGATATATGTCTGTCTGCTATACCGATATGTGTCTGCTATACCGACATGTGTCTGCTATACCGATATGTGTCTGCTATACCGATATGTGTCTGCTATTCCCGGAATGTGTCTGCTATACCAAAATGTGTCTGCTATACAGATATGTGTCTGCTATACCAATATATGTCTGCTATACCGATATGTGTCTGCTATACCGATATGTGTCTGCTATACCAAAATGTGTCTGCTATACAGATATGTGTCTGCTATACCGATAAGTGTCTGCTATACCGATATATGTCTGCTATACCGATATGTGTCTGCTATACCGACATGTGTCTGTTATACCGACATGTGTCTGCTATACCGATATGTGTCTGCTATACCGATATATGTCTGTCTGCTATACCGATATGTGTCTGCTATACCGACATGTGTCTGCTATACCGATATGTGTCTGCTATACCGATATGTGTCTGCTATACCGGAATGTGTCTGCTATACCAAAATGTGTCTGCTATACCGATAGGTGTCTGCTATACCGATATGTGTCTGCTATACCGATAACTGTATGCTATACCGATATATGTCTGCTATACCGATATGTGTCTGCTATACCGATATATGTCTGCTATACCGATATGTGTCTGCTATACCGATATGTGTCTGCTATACCGATATGTGTCTGCTATACCGATATATGTCTGTCTGCTATACCGATATATGTCTGCTTCATGCCTCTGCTTCTCCTTTCTATCTTGGTATCTGTCTTTTTTTTCTCTCTCTGTTAATTTCTTTCTTTCATCATGTTACTTCCATTCTCCTCATTCGTTCTTTACCAATTCTCTCACTCATCACATCTAATTCTGAGTGATTCTCATAATTCAGTGTTGGTATTATATAGCTGCCATCTTTTCATTGTGTTTTTATTTATTTTATTTAACCCTTATTTTACCAGGTAAGTTGACTGAGAACACATTCTCATTTACATCAATGACGTTGGGAATAGTTACAGGGGAGAGGAGGGGGGTGAATGAGCCAATTGGAAACTGGGGATCAGGTGGCCATGATGGTATGAGGACCAGATTGGGAGTTTAGCCAGGACACTGGGGTTAACACCCCTACTCTTATGATAAGTGCCATGGGTGAACACAAAACGTATTCATCGACCACTGTTCTTGATTATTACCCCTGTACACACACACCAAACACACACACACACACGCTCACTCACACAAACACACGCTCACACACACAGGCACACACACACACACACACACACACACACACACACACACACACACACACACACAAACACACACAGAGACAGGGTTTTATTCAACACATGTGTCTTTTATAATTCATTATTCAACAATGGGAACTTCTTCAAAGAGGTTCTGAATCTCCATCTGACGTTCCAACGCATTCACAAACATTTATGGGACACATCGGCCTATCAAGGAGACACGCACGCACGCACGCACACACACACACACACACACACACACACACACACACACACACACACACACACACACACACACACACACACACACACACACACACACACACACACACTAACACACACACAAATCCACAGACATTAGAGTTGGTAAGAGGCTTGTTAAGTTGGAGCATGGTGTGCGGAGTCAGTGTGAAGAGTATCTGGCTGGTGTGTCAACATTTTGACTGTAAATTAAGATCATGTGTGTTCGGATTGAATTATGGGTAAATGTTTACTGGGATCACTACTGTGTGCCAGCAGCTGCAGAGAGAGAGAGAGAGAGAGTGTATGTGTGCATGGATGCCTGCCTGCCTGCTTGCCTGCGTGTGTGTGCGTGTGTCTGCATGCATGTCTGTGTGTGTCTCTCTACCTGTCTGTCAATCTGTCTTGTTCCACTGTGGGACTCCCAGCCAGTTCAACTATTAGAGAGAGGGTCTCCTGAAAGACTGTCTATCAGTGACGATGAAAACCAGCACACTGAACACACTCTGTTAGACATCAGGCTAACTAGGACCAGCCGTTCATGATCATTGCAGTAGAGCAAATGATAGGTCCCATGAAATGTTCAGCTAATGTTTTAGACACATGCAGTATTCTTTAGGAATGGAGCCTTCTTCAATCCTCTTTGTATCTGCCTCTTTTTCCTACCAGTCTGTCTCTGTCTCTCTCTCTTACGCTCTCGCTTGCTCTCTCTCTCGCACGCTCTCCTCTCCTCCTTCTCTTAGCTTAACCAGATATTTTCATTGCAGTTAGACTGGCCAGTCTCTAAGTCTTGTGTCCTATTCTGTTTCTCTGTGTACCGCAGTGCGCTCCTGTCCCGCCCTCTCCCCGCCCCAGCACGGACACATGAACTGCAGCAAGGGTGTCGCCTCCTACAGGGCAGCGTGTGAGGTGCGCTGTGCCAAGGGCTACAAGCTGGAGGGAGACGCCAGGCTCAGTTGTCAGGCCGACTCACAGTGGAGCGGGATCCAACCACGGTGTGTGGGTAAGCCTGCAGGAACCTACTACCCCGCTCTCTTCCTGAAACCTCACTCTACCCCGCTCTCCCTCGTCACAGAGCGGGACCCTTGGTGTCTTCATCTCGTACTCCATCTCTATAGTGTCAGTGAACAGCCTTGACTCCAGCCTCCCCAGTCTGACAGAGTTCAGTGTGTCTGTGTTGTGATTCCTCCATTGTTCCTCTGACAATGAATTATTAGGTGAAAAGTCAGAGAAAGAAGCATGTACTGAGGTGTTGGTGTACAATACTGTACGCACACACACACTTGAAACAGAACACAGTGGTAAACATATGGTGTGGATTTGCTTGCAGCCACGCTACATCACTCTAGAGAAAGATATATCTGCCTGCTCATAACAAAAGATGTCTGACACGGGCACACACACACACACATGCCCAACACATGCACGCACACACACTCACCACACAGAGGCACCACCACAGGTCAAGGCACACAAACACACAACAAATGGGCAGAACGGTAGTGTTTTACCCACAAACCTCTGGCCACTCGGCTTTGGCCTCCAATGATTCACCGTCTCTCTGTATCTCTCTCTCTCTAGCTATTTAAAAGCTACAGACATCTAACCAAAGGCACTCATTTCGTTTCTGTTTATCGACTCCAAACTCTCCCGGATGAAGTTCTGATTGAGTTACAGTTTGTTTGTGTAGTAGTGTAATGTGATCACTTTGGTTGCTTTGCTAAAAGGGGCTGGATATATTTTCTTTTAATCTGATGAAATCTCCACGGTTATTTTGAGAGGAGTGGAGAGCGTTTCTCCTATTGCTCTTCTCTCCTCTCTTCCTCCTCTCCTCCAAATCTGACTCCATCTAAAAGCCAAAAGACTAGAGAATGATCTGGGGACAGTTCTGGGTGAAAGCCACTCACACTATGTCCAAGAATGCATTAAACCCCTTGTCTGTAATAGCTCTGCGGTCTTATATTAATTTCCGAGGACATTCTTGTTTCTTTTGTACTGAAACTGGTTTACAGCTCCAGAAAATTGGTTTATTGCATGACGACTGAGCGAGCCTTGTTTAAAGGCCAGAGATTCAATCTCTGTAGGGTGAAAACACAGGAAACAGGTTGATGTGCTCCAAGATTATTCTCTTCTTTTCCTTCCCCAGTTCCATTACTGTAACTCTTTGTGTTTCTCTGCTTTATGTAGTTGAAGTCAATGCATACACACAACCGTTCAAAAGTTTGGGGTCACTTACAAATGTCCTTGTTTTTGAAAGAAAAGCACACTTTTTGACAATTAAAATAACATCAAATTGATCAGAAATACAGTGTAGACATTGTTAATGTTGTAAATGACTATTGTAGCTGGAAATGGCAGATTTTTTATGGAATATCTACATAGGCATACAGAGGCCCATTATCAGCAACCATCCCTCATGTGTTCCAATGGCACGCTATGTTAGCTAATCCAAGTTTATCATTTTAAAAGGCTAATTGATCATTAGAAAACCCTTTTGCAATTATGTTAGCACAGCTGAAAACTGCTGTTCTGATTAAAGAAGCAATAAAACTGGCCTTCTTTAGACTAGTTGAGAGTCTGGAGCATCAGCATTTGTGGGTTCGGCTCAAAATGGCCAGAAATAAAGTACTTTCTTCTGAAACTCGTCAGTCTATTCTTGTTCTGAGAAATGAAGGCTATTCCATGCCAGAAATTGCCAGGAAACTGAAGATCTCGTACAATGCTGTGTACTACTCCCTTCACAGAACAGTGCAAACTGGCTCTAACCAGAATAATTTCTAGCTATTTTGAGCTTGTAATCAAACCCACAAATGCTGATGCTCCAGATACTCAACTAGTCCAAAGAACAATCAGAACAACAGTTTTCATCTGTGCTAACATAATTGCATAACATAAAGGGCTTTCTTATGATCAATTAGCCTTTTAAAATGATAAACTTGGATTAGCTAACACAACGTGCCGTTGGAACACAGGAGTGTTGGTTGCTGATAATGGGCCTCTGTATGCCTATGTAGATATTCCATAAAAAATCTGCCATTTCCAGCTACAATAGTCATTTACAACATTAACAATGTCTACACTCTATTTCTGATCAATTTGATGTTATTTTAATGGACAAAAAAAAATGAGCTTTTCTTTCAAAAACAAGGACATTTCTAAGTGACCCCAAACTTTTGAACGGTAGTGTATAGATATATATAGTACCAGTCAAAAAAATGTGGACAAACCTACTCATTCAAGGGCTTTTCTTTATTTTTACTATTTTCTACATTGTAGAATCATCACAACTATCGAATAACACATATGGAATCATGTAGTAACCAAAACAGTGTTAAACAAATCAAAGTATATTTTATATTTGAGATTCTTCAAAGCAGCCACCCTTTGCCTTGATGATAGCTTTGCACACTCTTGGCATTCTCTCAACCACCTTCATGAGGTAGTCACCTGGAATGTATTTCAATTAACAGGTGTGCCTTGTTAAAAGTTAATTTGTGGAATGTCTTTCATTCTTAATGCATTTGAACCAATCATTTGTGGTTTGACAAGGTACTGTAGGTGTGGAATACAGAAGATAGCCCTATTTGGTAAAATACCAAGTCCATATTAGGGCAAAAACAGCTTAAATAAGCAAAGAGAAACGACAGTCCATCATTACTTTAAGACATGAAGGTCAGTCAATCCGGAAAATTTCCAGAACTTTCAAGAAAGTTTCTTCAAGTGCAGTCACAAAAATTGGCTCTCATGAGGACCGCCACAGGAAAGGAAGACCCAGAGTTACCTCTGCTACAGAGGATAAGTTCATTAGAGTTAACTGCACCTCAGATTGCAGCCCAAATAAATGCTTCACAGAGTTCAAGTATCAGACACATCTCAACTTCAACTGTTCAGAGGAGACTGCGTGAATCAGGCCTTCATGAAAGAATTGATGCTACTACTACTACTAAAGGACACCAATAAGAAGAAGAGACTTGCTTTGGCCAAGAAACACAAGCAATGGACATTAGACTGGTGTAAATCTGTCCTATAATCTGTTTGGTGGAAATCTGGTATATCAAATATGAAGTATATTTTGATTTGTTTAACACTTTTTCAGTCACTACATGATTCCATATGTGTTATTTCATAGTTTTGATGTCTTCAGTATTATTCTACAATGTAGAAAATAGTAAAAATAAAGAAAAACCCTTGAATGAGTAGGTGTGTCCAAACTTTTGACTGGTACTGTACTGTATATCTCTCTCTCGCCTCAGAGGTGCGTTGTCCCCCCATGGTGACTCTGAGGAACGTCCTGCTGTCGCCCCCTGCCTGTGGACAGAGGAAAGTGAAGCCTGGCACCTTGTGCCGCCTTGCCTGTCGCCACGGTTACCGTCTCCAGGGAGACCTGGAGGCACGCTGTCTCTCCTCTGGGGACTGGAGCGCTAACGTCCATAAAGCCACATGCAAAGGTAAATGTAGGATACTGTGTGTGTGTGTGTGTGTGTGTGTGTGTGTGTGTGTGTGTGTGTGTGTGTGTGTGTGTGTGTGTGTGTGTGTGTGTGTGTGTGTGTGTGTGTGTGTGTGTGTGTGTGTGTGTGTGTGTGTGTATGTATGCTCGTGAGACAGTTTTCCATGCACCCCTTCTGCACCTTCCGTGCATTTCTTTCCATGTGAACCTTATGCTGACGGCTTTAGTAGTCCCTATTACAGAGGAGAACCAATCCCTGTGTTTGAGGGTTGGGGGAACAACACTGTAATTGCATACAGCTTCTCCAGATGCTTTGCAGGTGAAAGAGGTGGCTGTAGAATGAGTACTCTTTCAGCTGTATATCCATACACTCATCCACACACATGCACACATGGACACACACACATGCACAGACACGCACCCGCACACATGCTCACACACACATCCCTCATGGCCTCCAATAGAAGGCAGGCTGATTAAGGCTGTGTCATTAAAAAGAGGAAGATATGTCATAAAGATAAAAGGAGTGGAGAGAGGGATGGGGATGTCATTGAGATGAAAAGATAGAGGAGGGTTAGTCATCCATAGGATGGCCAAGGTGGGTCTGCTCTGGTTCTCTTCTCACTGGCACATCTGCCCATCTCATCCCTCTCTTTTTAATAGGGAGGGAGGGAGGGAGGCAGGCAGGGAAGGAGTGAAAGAAAGAAAGAGAGAGGGGGAGAGAGAGAGAGAGAGAGAGAGAGAGAGAGAGAGAGAGATACGATGAGAAATAAGAGAAGAGAATAGTAGAGAGAAGAGAAGGGTAGAGATAAGAGAAGAGTAGAGAGAAGAGAAGAGTAGAGAGCTGACCTGGTTCCAGCCTCTCTCATAATACCTATTACACAAACAGTAAAATATTTCCCTTCCAATAAAGGGAAAACCCTGGCAGATCTGATCAGAAGGCTGTGTGTAAGTTTAATAGAGAGGGATACTTCACTAGATGGGTCATGTCCAGCTGTGAACTTCCACACAAAAGGGAGTCCAGCTCTGTTCTCAATGACCTACCTGGCTTAGTAAAGATTAGAGGGAATCAGGTGTCAGCCACAACTAGCTGTGTGGAACTGGTGGTCAGTACAAAGTGTTAGCATTGCACTTTTAGTTGTATGGACAGTTTGTTAGAGGTACAGCTTGCAGTATTCAGGACATGTACTTCGTATATCCTAGAGGGTTAATCTTGATGTAAGGGATGGACAGAGATAGCGACATCTGTAATTGGCTTATATGGCTATGAGGTGATGTCAGCAATAAAGATGGACATATAATTGGCTATGAGGTTGATGTGTTAGACTACAGTACAATTAATTAAAAACAGGGGGGCTCTGACGTGCTGTGTTAGAGGGGTCAGAGGTTATATGTGACATCACTGTCACTCCCTCAGTGATAACAAGTAGGAGGGCCACATATGACGATGTCTGATGTCGAAGACTGCGTCCCCAATGGCACCCTACTCCCTACACAGTGCACTACCCTGATCAGAGTAGTTCACTATGTAGGGTATTGGGTACCATTTGCGATGAAGCCAAAGTCTCTTCCCCGGTTTGTTGCTTTAGTTCATGTCCTTCTTGTAAGTGTACCCACTGGGCACAGACGTCAGTTCAACGTTTGGTTGAGTTTTCAACTAAAGCGAATTCAACGTGAAATCAACAGAATGTTTCACCATGTCATTGGATTTAGGTTAAAAGTTGGGTGAAAAAAATACAAATGCCCGTAAGTTGATTACTTTTTGCAAATCAAATCAGTTTTCCATGTTGATTCAACATCACAGATTTTTTTGTTGAAATTACATGGAAACATCGTTGATTCAACCAGTTTTTACCCACTGGGTATTGTTCTTAGAAGAGTTGGAGTTAATTCCATCTAATTTCCTGTCAATTGAGGAGTTGAATTGGCAATAATATGGAGTCCAATCATGTCAAGTCCCATCATGTCAAGTTAAACTGACTGGAATTAAAACAGAATAAAATTGATTTAGGATTTTACAGTGATTTTTTGTTGTTGTTTATTTTCTCACCCTCTTTATCCATCCTCTCCGTCCACTCGAATTCTTAGACTGTCATTTTTTTGTTGTTTATTTTCTCAGCCTCTATATCTCTGCCTTTCATCTGTCATTTTGTTTTCTCACTCCATCCAGACTCAGAGCCCCCGTGGGTCCAGTGCCCCAGAGACGTGGTGGCAGAAACGGACGAGAGGCGTGGCACTGCCAACATCAGCTGGAATGTACCCACTGCTACTGACAACTCTGGGCATGAGGTGAGGAGAGGGCTGTCTCTTTTCTCCTCCAGGGCATGCTAGTGTTTGCATACGTACCTGTCCTGAGGTAAAAGGTTGCCACGAGCAGCACCGCAGATATTGAGATGAGCGAGATGCAAGACTTCTCTCTCACACGGTCACACACTGTATCTGTGCATGCATATGAGTTTGCTTCACACTGTTACAGCCTGGTTGCCAGGGGACCAAAACAGCGGCGAAGTTGAGCCTCGCGCTTCAACCCTCTTAGTTGTTACGGAAATGTACCCACCATGCTGTTTGCTTTCTGCATCTAAACTCAGCAAAAAAAGAAACGCCCTCTCACTGTCAACTGCGTTTATTTTCAGCAAACTTAACATGTGTAAATATTTGTATGAACATAAGATTCAACAACTGAGACATAAACTGAACAAGTTCCACAGACATGTGACTAACAGAAATGGAATAATGTGTCCCTGAACAAAGGGGGTCAAAATCAAAAGTAACAGTCAGTATCTGGTGTGGCCAACAGCTGCATTAAGTACTGCAGTGCATCTCCTCCTCATGGACTGCACCAGATTTGCCAGTTCTTGCTGTGAGATGTTACCCCACTCTTCCACCAAGGCACCTGCAAGTTCCCGGACATTTCTGGGGGGAATGGCCCTAGACCTCACCCTCTGATCCAACAGGTCCCAGACGTGCTCAATGGGATTGAGATCCGGGCTCTTCGCTGGCCATGGCAGAACACTGACATTCCTGTCTTGCAGGAAATCACGCACAGAACGAGCAGTATGGCTGGTGGCGTTGTCATGCTGGAGGGTCATGTCAGGATGACCTGCAATAACAACAAGCTCAGTCCGATGATGCTGTGACACACCGCCCCAGACCATGACGGACCCCCCCGCCTCCAAATCGATCCCGCTCCAGAGTACAGGCCTCGGTGTAACGCTCATTCCTTCGACGATAAACGCGAATCCAACCATCACCCCTGGTGAGACAAAACCACGACTCGTCAGTGAAGAGCACTTTTTGCCAGTCCTGTCTGGTCCAGCGACGGTGGGTTTGTGCCCATATGCGACATTGTTGCCGGTGATGTCTGGTGAGGACCTGCCTTACAACAGGCCTACAAGCCCTCAGTCCTCAGCCCTCAGTCCAGCCTCTCTCAGCCTATTGCAGACAGTCTGAGCACTGATGGAGGGATTGTGCATTCCTGGTGTAACTCAGACAGTTGTTGTTGTCATCATGTACATCACCAAGTCTACCTTTAATCTTTTTTCGTGAACAGCTTTTCACAAAGAGTCACAAGGTGAAAAACATCAACCCAGTCCTAAACCCCAAAAGAGCAAACTGTAGCACAGTGTCAAGGAACAAGGAAAAACTCCCAAGGAAGGAAGAATACTGTAGAGGAACTAAACCTGTCAGGGTTTATTGAGTAATCAAATGGTAACGGTGTTCTTTTGACCACTGACCTCTACCAAATACAATGCTATTTCTCTGTAAACAAATGTACAACAGACTTTCAGCATGCTTGTACAGAAGGGCATTCAACATGTACTCACTGACACAAAGGACTGATGATTGGTTTAAAGAAGTTGATAATAAGAAGATTGTGGGAGTTATATTTCAGTGCAGCCTTTGATATCATTGATCATAACCTGTTGTTGAGAAAACGTATGTGTTATGGCTTTTAAACCTCTGCCAAATCGTAGATTCAGAGCTATCTAATAGAACTCAGAGGGTTTTCTTTAATGGAAGGTTCTCTAATAACAAACATGTAAAATGTGGTGTACTGCAGGGCAGCTCTCTAGGCCCTCTACTCTTTTATTTTTACCAATGACCTGCCACTGGCATTAAACAAAGCATGTGTGTCTATGTATGCTGATGTTTCAACTATATACTCATCCGCAACCGCAGCTAATTAAGTCACTGAAACCCTTAACAAATAGTTGCAGTCTGTTTAAGAATGGGTGGCCAGTAATAAACTGGTCCTGAACATCTCTAAAACTAAGAGCATTGTATTTAGTACAAATCAATCCATAAGTTCTAGACCTGAATCTGGTAATGAATGGTTTGGCTAAATTACTTGGTGTTACTTTAGACTGTAAACTTTCATAGTTAAAACATATAGATTCAAGGATTGTAAAGATGGGGTCTGTCCGTAATAAAGAGATGCTCAGCTTTTTTGACACCACACTCCATAAAGCAAGTCCTGCATGCTCTAGCTTTATCTTATCTTGATTATTGTCCAGTCATATGGTCAAGTGCTGCAAACAAATGTCTAGTTAAGCTGCAGCTGGCCCAGAACAGAGCGGCACGTCTTGCTCTTCATTGTAATCAGAGGGCTAATATAAATACTATGCATTCCAGTCTCTCTTGGCTAAGAGCTGAGGAAAGACTGACTGCCTCACTTCTTGTTTTTATAAGAAACATTAATGTGTTGGAAATTCCAAATTGTTTGCGTGGTCAGCTTACACACAGCACTGACACACACACTTACCCCACCAGACATACACCAGGGGTCTTTTCACAGAACAAATTCAAGGAAAGATACAGTATTATACAGAGCCATCTTATATAACGAAAGCGAACAGCAAACCTGGTTTCAAAAAACAAGTTAAGAAACACCTCACGACACAACGCCTCTCCCGCATGTAACCTACTTGTTGTGTGTATTTACTGGCATGTACAGTATCAGTCAAAAGAGTGTGCAAAGCTGTCATCAAGGTAAAGTGTGGTTACTTTGAAGAATCTAAAATCTAAAATATAATTTTATTTGTTTAACACTTTTTTGGTTACTACATGATTACATATGTGAAATTTAATTATTATATGTGTAATTTCATAGTTTTGATGTCTTCACTATTATTGTACAATTTAGAAAATAGTAAAAATAAAGAAAAACCCTTGAATGAGTAGGTGTGTCCAAACCTTTGACTGGTACTGTATGTGTAACTGATAGATGCACACACACTCACACACTCAATGTTAATGTTTTTAAATGTTTGTCAATTGTAAAGTCTTTTGTCTGTAATGTCTTTTTCATTTTGTGTCAGTCCCCAGTAGGACTAGCTGTCGCCATTGGTGTCGGCTAATGGGGATCCTAATAAATAAAATAAAAAATAAAATACCTCTGACCTCTGCCTTCTAGGTCCTGGTCCAGGTGAAACCTGTGTACACCCCTCCCCAGCTGTTCCCTATAGGAGAGGAGAGGATCACCTATGCAGCTACAGACCGTGCTGGGAACCAGGCTAACTGTACCTTCACTGTCACTGTCATAGGTGAGGTCAGATCACAACCACAAATCAACCACATCACATCCACATCACATCCACCTCATAACCACATCACAACCAACCATCAGATCACAACCACATATCACAACCACATATTAGAACCACATCCCAACCACATCATAAAACAACACAACAAAATGTAGTTGAGATTGTGGCCCTGATTTTTCCTGACCACATGACCTGACCCAGGAAAAGGAAAAACTCCAGGCCCTAGTTATAGCCTACAGGCTGTAGTTATACTGTAGCTTTTAATTAGCGGCCAGAGTTTTTCCTGATCAGGTTACGTTTTCAGGAAATACTGGTGGTAGTTCCTATTTCCAATGACTCAGTTGGTTCTTGAAACTCCAGAGTTGTGGGTTCGATTCCCTCCTGGGCCGCACATACAGTATTTAACACGTGTTTACTGTAAGTCACTTTGGATAAAAGCGTCTGGCTAAATAACTTGTCTACACAGTAGTCACAGGTGCCAAGCAAACTCAAGTGCACAACGTGTGAAAAATAAGGGTATCCAGTGTCACACACTTGATACCCACAGAACTCAAGGGGGAAAAGCACTGCGGTAAGCCGTGAACATTTCCATGTGCTATTATGAAGAAATGCAGTGGTTTTTTTATTACACACACATGTTCAACTGGTGCCCTTGAAAACAGTGCATACCACTAAGACTAAGTATATAACATAGCATACTTTAACATAGGGTTACATTGTATTGTTATCCTATTTTAGGAATATTATTACTGCTAATATGTTAGTAGTTCTAATTTAACATAGCAATAATGCTAAACAGTAAATCAAAATCCAACATTGTTGATGAAATGTCCTTCTTTACCTCTTCTAAATGTTATGTGCATACTTGGTTGTCATGGTCAAGCTTTGTTCCCTCCCTAACAACGGTGATGGTGTTCCTTCCTAGATACGGAGCCACCTGTGATTGACCGGTGCAGGTCGCCACCCACTTTCCAGGCCACAGACATGCAGACGGTCGTCGTTTGGGAGGTGCCGCAGTTTTCCGACAATTCAGGTATGCAGTATCCCAGACTGCACCTCTTCCGCTCTCTCTCTCTCTCTCTCTCTCTCTCTCTCTCTCTCTCTCTCTCTCTCTCTCTCTCTCTCTCTCTCTCTCTCTCTCTCTCTCTCTCTCACTCTAGAGGGGACTAATGGTTAAACAGGGTCTTTTCCGTCGGATGATTGGAAAAAGGAGACAGAGAGACAGTGGGAAATAATGTGTGTGTGTGTTTGTGTGTCTGAGTATGTGTGTGTGTGACAATAGAATGGTGGGAACCAGACAGTATGTTAATGTCATTACCATGCTATTAAAGAGGGGTGCGGTTCACTTTACTTCAGACATCTGAGAGATACAGGTACACTACATAGCCAAAAGTATATGGACACCCCTTCAAATTAGTGGATTCGGCTATTTCAGCCACACCCGTTGCTGACAGGTGTAAAAATTGAGCACATAGCCATGCAATCATAGACAAACATTGTCAGTAGAATGGCCCTTACTGAAAAGCTCAGTGACTTTCAACGTGGCAATGTCATAGGATGCCACCGTTCCAACAAGTCAGTTCGTCAAATTTCTTCCCTGCTAGAGCTGCCCCGGTCAACTGTCAGTGCAGATATTGTGAAGTGGAAACATCTAGGAGTAACAACAACGGGACTGCTGAGGGCTGAAGCGCGTCTCACGTAAAAATTTTCTGTCCTCAGACACTCAGCACAACAACTGTTCGTCGGGAGCTTCATGAAATGGGTTTCCATGGCCGAGCAGCTAGACACAAGCCTAAGATCACCATGCGCAATGCCAAGCGTCAGCTGGAGTGGTGTAAAGCTTGCCGCCATTGGAGCAATGGAAATACTTTCTGTGTAGTGATAAATCACACTTCACCATCTGTCAGTCCAATGGACGAATCTGGGTTTGGCGGATGCCAGGAGAACGCTACCTGCCCCAATGCATAGTGCCAACTGTAAAGTTTGTTTCAGCATGACAAAGCCCCTGTGCACAAAGCGAGGTCCATACAGAAATGGTTTGTCGAGATCGGTGTGGAAGAACTTGACTGGCGTGCACAGAGCCATGACCTCAATCGAACACATTTGGGAGGAATTGCGAGCCAGGCCTAATCGCCCAACATCAGTGCCCGACCTCACTAATGCTCTTGTGGCTGAATAGAAGCAAGTCCCTGCAGCAGTGTTCCAACATCTATTGGAAAGCCTTCCCAAAAGAGTGGAGGCTGTTATAGCAGCAAAGGGGGACCAACTCCATATTAATGCCCATGATTTTGGAATGAGGTGTTCGTCGAGCACGTGTCCACATACTTTTGTAGTGTATTTACTGTATAGAGAAATATACTGCCTCTTCTTCTCTCTATAGTTAATTATATGCTGGTGCTCAGAATTTCAGTGACACATTCTATGCATTACAGTTCTACAGGTAGAACTCCAGGTGTGTGACAAATACTGTACTGTACCCAGCAAGTCATTGTGAAGGCCATGGCATCATAGAGAACACACACACACACGCACACATCATAGAGTGATGTAAATAGTGGACCTCTCCCCCTGGCTAGCTCACAGACAGACAGAACTTCCCCAAACATCAGCCCTGTTAACAGATACTCCACTATCACTACACCATCACTACACCATCACTCTCTGTATATCTGTATATCACTCTCTTTAATTCACTGTCCTGCTGGGAACACACACAGGCACCCAGACCGATACACACACACACGTGCACGTACACACCTAGTATAGAGACGTAGTATATGCACGCATGAACACACACACATACTCAGACTTATACTCAGACACATACACACACACACTAACCTTCCTGCCAAGGTCCACACACGATATGCCTTCAACAAACAGAAGTAACCATATGGTGGTTTTTAACTGAGGCGGCGCGACGACGTCACTGCGATGTTGATCCAACGTCAGCATGTTTTGTTTTTCCATCAGGCCCACGCCCTGATTCCCAACACCCCCCAACCCCACGCTTCACACACACACTTGTCCCTGGTGCTGCCTGGGTTATATTTAATTAGAGACTGGCTGGCTGGGGAGACACGGCCAGGACACAACTCAGCCAGACTCAGCTGGAATGAGAATGTCTCTCCTCTCTACTGTCTGTGTTAGAGAGTGTGTGTGTGTGTGTGTGTGACACATTTTATGCATTATAGATATAGTTATAGTTTATGCATTATAGTTATAGTTTATGAATTATAGTTATAGTTATAGTTTATGCATTATAGTTATAGTTTATGCATTATAGTTATAGTTATAGTTTATGCATTATAGTTATAGTTTATGCATTATAGTTTTAGTTATAGTTTATGCATTATAGTTATAGTTATAGTTTATGCATTATAGTTTTAGTTATAGTTTATGCATTATAGTTATAGTTAAAGTTTATGCATTATAGTTATAGTTTATGCATTATAGTTATTCACCAGATATTGTTGTTGTGGGGGGAGGCCAGGGGGAGGTGCTGATTTTGGAAGTGGGCTGCTCATTGGACGTCTACAGCCCCTCGTGGCACGTTTGGACAGCCTCGGGTGGAGGTGCAAGCTGGTGGGTCTGATATTTGGCAGGCTCGGCCACGTACACAGGCTTGCAGTGCGTGGCCTCCAGATTGCGGGCCTGACCAAAACTAGGGCAAAGCAATTGGCTAGGTATTGCTCTGTTTCAGCTGTCGTGGGCAGCCTAGCTGTTTGGAGAAGGAGGTGCTTTCTGTACCCTTGAGTGCGATGCACTTGAAATGTTTGGATACTTTTCTTTTTACATTTGATTGGTGGATTCAAATAAACTATTTAAAATGTGTGTGTGTGTGTCCATGGGAGAGGAATATAATAGGACAGCTTGTGGAGATCTCTCTCTCTCTCTCTATTTCTCTCTCTCTCCCTCCCTCCCTCTCTCTGTCTCTCTTTCTCTCTCTCTCTCTCTTTCCAACTCTCTCTCCTCTCTTTATCTCTCTCTCTCTTTCCAACTCTCTCTCCTCTCTTTATCTCTCTAACCTATCCATCCCTCCAGCTGGTAGCAATTACCCCCAGTCTGCCCAGATGATGATGATTATTATTCTGGTGCCATGTGATGCCCAGAGAGAGACCAGACAGACGTTTTCATGTGTCAACATGTCCTGCTTTATTATAACTTATATGGTTTACCAGGACTAGACTGACTCATTTGGAGTAGGGTGAAGTTGCCCCTAGACGTTGATCTTGGGTCAGTATGACATTTTCCTCACTGATGGTTAAGGTTAGGATTGGGGGGTACTTAGGGGAAACTTCACCCCACAGTTACTCATTCTGCTATGTATACTAACTGACAACCCGACACTGCCCTCTGATGGCCTGTTCCAGAAGTACAATTCACTTTTGAGGAAATATACTGTATAGGCCTTGAACACTGCTAAACAGTAACTCAGAATAATGATTTTGGACTTGATTGTGGGAAGGTTGCATTCAACCAATGATTTAAATCCTTGCTCTAAGAAATTATAAGAAAGTACACTGTCTGTATCAGCAGTTGAAACAATAACAAATAATAATCCTCGTCCCTGTTTTATCAAAAACCTTAGGGATGGCGCTGGAGAAAAGTAACCACTCTCAAATTCATACAGTAGACAGAGCTACGGATGCAAGGACCGACCATCCATGATATCAAAATTAGAGTTGTAATCATGTTTTGAGGCTATATAGTGTTTGTTTACCAACATTGGAGTAAAAAAAAGCGTATATTTGGGGTTCTGATGGGGTACGAAAGTTGAACTTAGCTCATGAGGCATTTATACGTTCATTTTTAAACTGTATGAGTCCAAAGATGTACGTAGCAACTGGCACACAGACAGGTCTGAAATATCATTTTGGCTTCTGTACAGTATGGACGTGTTGGTTATTGTTGTTGTTGTGTTGTGTACCATTCCCAGGTGGGCGTCTGAGTGTGTCCACCACCCACACACCCGGCTCTCTCTTCTCTGTGGGAGAGACGGTGGTGAGCTACACAGCTGCCGACCAGGCAGGCAACAACCGCACCTGTGACCTCACCATCACTGTACAAGGTAACAGGAAGTAAAGTTTACCAGAGTTTACCAAAGTTTACCGGAGTTTACTAGAGTTTACCAGATTACTGTATTCTGTATCTTCGCTGTATTTTGGCTTTACAAGGACTTAGATCTTCATTAGACTTCTTGGGAAACTAAAGGGACATTTAAAGATGAATGTTTTATGTCATATTCATTTCGTAGCACAATGTTTCATTTGGAGAGATTTGCTATTTTGTAATAGATCTCAAATCACTTGTTTGGCACTGTACTGCTCCTTCGCTATCCACAGTTCTTCCTTCCTCCTTCCTGTACCACATTACTCATTAATGTAGAGACAGAGTGCACACGCCACAAATAGAAGTTTGTTATTGCTTTTTATTGAATTCAATATAATTAAGCCAGCCCCATAACTACACTACCCATGAAACCCTGTGTGTCTTCATTATGTCCCAGGGTCTACTTGTGAGCAACCATTTGTGCCAGTGAACGGGGAGTTCTCCTGTTCTGAGGAAGAGGACGGGGTCAACTGTACTCTGCACTGTAGCGATGGATACAGCTTCACACAGCAGACCGTCCACAGCTACTTCTGTGCCAACAACGGAGTGTGGGAGCCGCCACACTCGCCCGACAGACCCGACTGCTCCTGTGAGTGACCTTAGTCATAGGTGCATCCCAAATGGAACCCTACTGACTATATACAGTAGTGCACTACTTTGGGCTCTGGTCTTTGGGCTCCTGTCTCTGGTCTTTGGGCTCTTGTCTCTGGTCTTTGGGCTCTTGTCTCTGGTCTTTGGGCTCTGGTCTTAGGGCTCTGGTCTTTGGGCTCTGGTCTTTGGGCTCTTGTCTCTGGTCTTTGGGCTCTGGTCTTTGGGCTCTGGGTATGGGTTCCATTTGGGATACATAGTTTTCATCCATTTTCTTTTCATCTTTTGTCCCATCTTCTCTTTTCTCCTCTAATGTTACAGTTGCAGTATTATGTGTACATACATACTACGCATGATTGAAATTTTGACTGTGTGTGTGTGTGCATGCATGCGCGTGTGTGTATGTGTGCGTGTGTCCTGTCCTGTCCGTACTCTCAGTGAACCGTATTGCCAACCATGGGTTCAAGCCCTTTGAGATGCTGTTCGAAGCCTCCCGCTGTGATGACCTGGAGCTGGTCAAATCCTTCACTGGGGAGTTCAACACTCAACTAAGAGACATGGTGAGAACACAAATCAAATCAACAAAGGAGTACACACACATACACACTGTATATGTTTAATTTCTCTCTCAATTGTATCCATAGCTCCCCACCATCTGCAGTCATGATGATGTTGCCTGCAAGTTAGAGGTGATATCACAAGGCCACTGTCTGGAGTACAACTACGACTATGAGAATGGATTCGCCATCGGTAAGACCTTCATATGCTATTGGACCAGGAGTTTTCCCTGACCACCTAACCACGTGATCATGTGACCTTGTTAGAGGTTTCTTCCCCTGGTTAGATCTGTAAAAACGCATTGTCCCAACTATAAGAATGTACTGTACAAGCAGTAGGGCCTTGAGATGTATGCATTTCCTAACCATTGCTCTTCATAACCCCCTCTCCCTTCCTTCCCCTCTCCTCTCCCTCCCCTTCCCTCCCCTCTCTATCCCCTCCCCTACCCATCTCCATCTCCCTCTCCCTCTCCAAGGCCCAGGAGGATGGAGAAGTAACTTGGGACCCCAGAGCGGTCAGGACTATGCCTACTTCGACTCGGGCTTCGCTACGGACAGCCCGCGAACCCCTATGCAGCAGGATGGTAGTGCCAGGACGGGAACCTCCCACTACCGCAGCAAAAGGCACCGTAAGATCACCACTAGAGACCACAAGATACAGATATTCTTCAACATCACAGGTAGGCTGGTGGCACGATCAACATAAACAAAATTATGCACTTGAATTTGTTTGTTTGTGTTGTTGTTGTTGTTGTTTCGAGTCCCGTCCTTTGAGCTGTGTCCATTCTCCCAGCAAGCATCCCGCAGCCCTCGTCCAGGAACGACTCAGTGGAGGTAGCCAATCAGAAGCGCCTGCTGCGGATCCTGGAACAGCTGACCAATCGCCTGAAGCGGACCCTGGCCAAGCAGCCGCTGTCATCCTATCACGTGTCGTCTGAGATGATTGTGGTGGCTGACCCCAAGTCCCTGGAGAGCAAGAGGGCCTCTCTGTTCTGTCGACCTGGGTCTGTACTGAAGGGGAGGATGTGTGGTGAGTAGTGGGCCATGAGATGCACACCGTACAGTATGTCTACGCAGTGTGGTCTCCAGGTTCACAGTGTACAAATGAATGAACGAATGAATGAATGGATGAATGAAGGTTTGGCCTTACACTGTCCTATGTGTTGTGTGTGGTTAAATGTGGTAATGTGTAAATATGTGTGGTTATAATGTGTGTTGTTGTGTGTTCCAGTCCAGTGCCCAGTGGGGACCTACTACTCCCTGGAGTACACAGAGTGTGAGAGTTGCTGGCTGGGTTCCTACCAGGACCAGGAGGGTCAGATGGAGTGTAAGACCTGTCCCGATGGATCCTCCACAGCCTACTTCCACGCACGCAACCAGGACGAGTGCAAAGGTAAAACACTAGCCCCTGGACAAGGTAAAATACCTGGACAAGGTTAAACACATGGACAAGGTCTTCAGGTGGACACATTGGCAATACTGTACGTAGGGCCATGTGATCTGAATAGGAAAACTCCTGGTCCTAAAATACTGTATCGTAATACTCTATTCCTCATGATTGCAATACCACCAGGTGGTGTTACTCCTAAATAATACTGAAGGTTATCTACTCAATTAACTCGTTATTCGTATATGTTAAATTGTATGTGTTTCCATGTGTGTTCTTTCAGAGCAGTGCAAGCCTGGAGGTTACTCTGTGAACGGGCTGGAGACATGTGAGTCATGCCCGCTGGGGTACTACCAGCCTGGGTTGGGATCCAGAGAGTGTCTGGTATGTCCGGATGAGACCTCCACCGTCACCAGTGGGGCAAGGGAGATGGCTGAGTGTGGAGGTGAGAGGGGGTGGGAGGAAGGAGGGAAGGAGTGATGTAGGGAGGGAAGAGAGAGAGAGGGGGGAGGGTGAAGGAGGGAAGAAGTGATGTAGAGAGAGAGAGAGAGAGAGAGAGAGAGAGAGAGAGAGAGAGAGAGAGAGAGAGAGAGAGAGAGAGAGAGACACTCTGAACTCACCGCTGACCCTGTGAAGAGGGGAGGGGAAAACACAGACAACTCACCGACATAGCATAAAAATATGATTACTGTGCTTACTTCCATACTTTCATTAGTGACACTAGCCCTCCCTCCCTCTCCCCCTCCAGTTCCATGTTTGGCAGGTCATTTCTCTCGCACAGGGCTGGTCCCCTGCTACCCCTGTCCCAGAGACTACTACCAGCCAGACCACGGCCGCTCCTATTGCCTCTCCTGCCCATTCTACGGCACCACAACAGTCACCGGGGCCACCGCCATACAACACTGCTCCAGTGAGTTACTGTTACACTACACTGCCTAGGTCTCAAATCCTAGAATATTTCCTATATAGTGCACAAAATCACACACTATTCTCTATGTAGTGCACTAAATCACACACTATTCCCTATGTAGTGCACTATATCACACCCTATTCCTTATATATGCAGCCAAATAATTTCCAATTAAGTTTGAACTGAACTATAGTCTACTTCATGACACCCTATTTCCCTATAGTATTCCCCATAGGACTACTGACACATGGCTTTGGTCAAAATGACACTAGATGGGTACCAGGGTTTAATTTAAGACCATAGACATACATCATTGTTTGAGACTGGGCCACTGAATGGAAAAGGGTTTGCAAAAAGGATCAGGAAAGAATGGAAATGATTTCGTCATGTGACTACTGAATGGAAATAACCTAGGAATTAAAAACCTTAAGGGTGAGAACAAACGGTGGCTGGTAGACGTGGCCAACCAGACTAAATGAGCTTTGTTAGTGTCTGCCAGTTTGGTGGCGAGTGGAAACTCTCTCTCTCCTTTCTTCTCTGATTCTCTCTCTCTCTTTCTTTTTTTCTCTGTCTCTGTCTCTGTCTCTTTCTCTCTTTCTCTTTCTCTCTTTCTTTTTCTCTCTCTCTCTCTCTCTCTCTCTCTCTCTCTCTCTCTCTCCCCTTTCCTTCCTTCCTTCCTTCCTTCCTCCCTTCCTTTCCCCCCTTCATCACTCCTTCCCCCTCTTCTCTCTCCCCCTCTCACTCCCTCTCCCTCCATCTCTCTCTCTCTCCCTCCATCTCTCCATCAGGTTTTGGCACTAGTTTCCTGCCTAAGGAGGAGAGTGTGACATCAGCTCCAGAGGTGGTGGTTTCACAGGGCTATCAGGCTAGTAGCCAGGTGAGACTGACTGACCCATGTCCTCAAGAGACTCTTTAAGGGGTTTACAGCAGATATGCTGACTTGACTGCACTATGGTTATGAGTTATGATCTGACCTGAGTTTCAAATACTTGAAATACTTTCTGTGCCTGTTCGGCTGCGTTTACACAGGCAGCCCAATTCTGATCTTTTGCCCAATTATTGGCAAGAGATCTGATCAGATTGGTCAAAATGCAGTGGCAGCCTTTGAACTTGTCTTAATAAACCAATTGAAAGGCCCCAAAACTGAAAACCCCACCCACCTGTTGCACTCCAGGCAGACTCAAGCAAATGCTCAAAGTATTTCATAAGTTTTTTCAAATATTTGAACCCAGGTCTGGTCATGGTTATTGAATATGGAGCGTAAGAATACATTTCTCTCCTAGTCCTGAAATTCTCACAATCCATATTCATAAACGTAACTCCTAACCACATTACTGTTCCTCTTCCCAGGTCTTCCATGAGTGTTTCTTGAACCCGTGTCAGAACAGGGGGACGTGTGAAGAGGTGGGGGCGGGTTACATCTGCACCTGTCTACCTGGTTTCACAGGTAAACTATACCCATGAATGCATTCTTAATCTATTTCAACTTTATGTGTACGCTTTCGGTCAAACAATGTTCATCAGAGCAATAAAAAGTTAGTTGTCTCATCATAAGGCTGTGAAAATGTATTTCTACCTCCAGGGGCGAAGTGTGAGAGTGACGTAGATGAGTGTGACTCGGCACCGTGTCAGAATGGGGGTCTGTGTAAGGACGGCATGGGAGACTTCCTCTGCCAGTGCAGACCAGGCTTTGTAGGTATGGGGACATCATGAATGTCTGGTACCCAGTTTCCACTCCCTTCCACTTCTTTCCTTTTAATTTTCTTATGTCTCTTAGACATTTAGTAGCCTGGGTACCAGTCTGTTTTCTGTAGAAACCTCAGTCCTATCAGTCCTTGCCAAACATGACTACGACATAGGACTTGGCTAAAGCAGAAGCAGACTGTCACCTAGGCATTTAGTGCTGGTCATTTGCAACTGACCTTATGACGGACTGTAGTTTCTTTTTGCTGATGTCGTTTCTCTGTCCCAGGTTCTCTGTGTGAGGCGGAGGTGAATGAGTGTAGCTCCTCCCCCTGTCTGAACGAAGGAATGTGTGTGGACGGGGTCAACCAGTACACCTGCAGCTGTGCTGATGGCTTCACAGGTGGGATCCCTCTGCCTCTTTACCAGGCCCCTTGGGCACTTCAGTTACTTTTATTCATAATGAGCAAAGGACACATTTCATGCAACTACTTCAAAGGCAAAACCAGCAAAATCCCATGCAATTAATTGGGACCTCCTGTATTCATGCAAAAGGCATTATGATCAACAACATGATCTTCTTCTAGGTTCTCATTGTGAGCTGGAGATAGACGAGTGTCTGTCCAGCCCGTGTCTGAACGGGGGGGTGTGTGACGACCTGGAGGGGGGGTACTCCTGCACCTGCCTCCCAGGCTACACTGGGGACCGCTGTGAGGTCAACGTGGACGAGTGTAAGAGCGCCCCCTGTCAGAACGGAGGGACATGTCGGGATGCCGTCAACAACTTCAGGTAATAAAAACCCTTTGCGGAAAGAGGCCATCGGACCTTAATGGGACTTCCTGGTTAAATAAATACTCATCTGCATGTTGATATTTTATATGGATAAACAAATATTTAAATCTAGACAATTTGTTAAGCTTTTAATAGTGAAAGATAGTGAAGGCTAGCGTGCAAGAAACAGCATCAGGAATTGTTTTAATCAAATATGACACATTAGGATGAATTTGGTTAAATATTGCGTTTAATGTGCATAATGTATTGCACAGGTATATATGACGTACTGGTCTCTCTCCGTGTCCAGGTGCCAGTGTGTGGAGGGCTACCGGGGCAGGCTGTGTCAGGTAGATGTGGATGAGTGTCAGGCTAACCCCTGTATCAACGGGGCCACATGTGTGGATGGACTGGGCTCCTACACCTGCCGCTGCCCTCCTGGGTTCAACGGAACCAGGTGTGAGACAGGTATAGATGCCATGGAGAGGGAGAGGGAGAGGGAGAGGAGAGGGAGGGAGGGAGGGAGAGAGAGAGAGAGAGAGAGAGAGAGAGAGAGAGAGAGAGAGAGAGAGAGAGAGAGAGAGAGAGAGAGAGAGAGAGAGAGAGAGAGAGAGAGAGAGAGAGTGGAGTTTGTGTTTATTGTGATTTTACCACAGTCTCAGAGAGGAACATTTATGGAAGTAAAACTTTGGCTGGGTCAGAAATGGCACCCTATTCTTTAGTCTTCATAGTGTACTATGTAGGGAACAAGGTGCCATTTTGGAGGTACACTTCGTGAAACCACTATTTCGTTTCCCACAGGGCTATCATAATGAGAGCTTTCCTTTTCAGAAAGGAGAAAGGTAAATTCTCCAGGTCACTTCACTGCTGCTCTCATCAGAGCCATTGGAACCAAAAGTCTGAATGTCTAATTGAAGGAAATTGCTTTCTAAAAGGTAGATTTCACAGTCTAATGGATTGGTCCGGTCCCTTTTCTGGATCAATATCAATTTGATGTGAATCAGCCACTGCTCCATTACTTCAAAATCCATTTTCGTAGTCAACCATTTCTGGCCCAAAATATTTTTTCAATGACTCAGAAACTGCTCAATTTATTTACTTAGAAAACCTTTTTCGTAAATAATCTTAATTTTCCGGCCTTAACGTTTTCTCTCCTTCAGAGATGTCAACATCCTTCAACCTGGACTTTGAGGTGTCAGGTATCCATGGTTACGTGATGATGGACAGCATGATGCCGGCACTGACGGAGATCACGTGTACTTTCTGGATGAGGTCTTCGGACACCACCAACTACGGCACGCCCATATCCTACGCCGTGGAGGGATGTGACAACGCCTTCCTGCTCATAGACTACAACGGGTCAGTGCTGCCACAGACACAGACACACCCACACAGACACAGACACACCCACACAGACACACCCACACAGACACAGACACACCCACACCTTTCCCTTTCCCTTAAATGTTAAGGCTGTCATAAGACACTAGCCACAGCTATACTATTCTTGGGGTCCTCACAAAACACAATATAAAACAATATTATTTTCTGTCTCTCTCCTTTTCTCTGCTGCCTCCCCCTGCCTCCGTCTCTCTCTCACTCTCTCCCTCCCTCTTCCCCAGGTGGGTCCTGTACGTCAACGGTAAGGAGCGTATCACAGACTGCCCGGCGGTCAACACGGGTCAGTGGCACCACATCGGCGTGTCATGGCGGAGCTGGGACGGGGACTGGAGGGTCTATATCAATGGCAACCCCTCGGACGGAGGGAAAGGCCTGTCAGTGGGCACCACCATCCCAGGTGTAGTGCTATCCTCAGCCTGCTCATAGCTATTATCTTAGTGTCATAATATCATGATGTACTGTATTCATAGTTGCATGCATAGAATGTAGTTTCCTACATCCCAAGTGTAGCGCTATCCTCAGCCTGCTCAAAATAAGGTAGCAGTTTATTGTCAATCTATATATCATCATAGCACCACAGCTAACCATCCCAGGTGTAGTGCTATTTTCAGTAGGGCCTTAGCCTGATCTTGTATCTGCTTATTGTGTCCTTATGTCCTAGTGTCCTGCTTATAGCTTCTAAGTGGGGGCACAGTTTAGCATATCAAAAAGTAGAATGATGCTATTTTGCAGGTCTTAATGAAGTAATAACAGTGAGGTTAGGTTTTAAGGCACATTTCACAGAACCCAAAGAAACCAAGAGAGGTGGTTAACCTTTGACCCTTGACCTCTACCCTCCAGGTGGAGGGGCGTTGGTGCTGGGCCAGGACCAGGACCAGAGGGGCGAGGGCTTCAACCCCGTGGAGTCCTTCGTAGGGTCCCTCAGCCAGCTCCACATCTGGGACCGGGTTCTCGACCCACAGCAAGTAAATCCCACTGACGCACAAATCCAACTGTCCTAGCTACTGCTCTACAACCTGAACTACAGACTCGCATATTAGAACTGTAGCTGGTATATCACTATCTAAACATAACGACCAGCTTAGTTACTAAGTCTGTTTCTGCTTTAGAACAACTTGTTTTTCATTGTCATGCTAACTGGGTTTGACACACAAAACAGTTGTCTCAAGCAGAAGAAGACTGGTGTCCAGGCTACGTAACTAACTACAGTACATAAACTAGCATCTCTGGGTGGCAAAAGTTTGAAATGTCTGTGTAACATATTAAAAAAAAACTTATCTGGGTCCATAGATCAAAATACTAGCCAACACCTGCCCGGGGAACAACATCAGAGGCAACGTCCTGGCGTGGCCTGACTTCCTCAATGGAGTAGTGGGGAGAGTCAAGACTAACCGCAACTGCATATTCTGTGCTGGTGAGGGACAGATCTAGGATCAGCTTACTCTGGCAAAGTCCTAACCTTAACCATTAGGGGGATAAACACGTGTCTAGCGGAAACATTAACCCTCTCCATTCTCCTACTCAATTACATTTGTTTGTGTGTCAGACTGCCCCTTGCTAGAGAATGCTGTGCCTCACCTGCGTGCGTCCAGTCCAGCTGTCAGCCCGGGCTCTCAGACGCAGCTGTCCTGTGATCCCGGCTTCTACCTGGTGGGGGAGCCGCTTCTTCAGTGTCAGAACAAGGGAGAGTGGAGCCACGCCCTACCCCACTGTGAACGTGAGGGGCCATTAGTTACACATGCACAGACCCTAACACTATATTCACACATATATGCATCCACGCACCCCGACACACACACACGCATGCACGCGTACACGCACTCACACAGGCAAGCACACACACACATACAGAGGCATTAGAAAACAGAGTTTGCATTTGAGTCAGCTAAATGCCTAAACATGACCTCAGTAATAGAGGATAACCATCAGAAAGCATTCAAACACCAAAACCATTGAACCTATCTGCCAATTATTTGAATGACTATTTCATTGGCAAAGTGGGTAAAGTCATCATATTCATGCATAAAATACCTAATAATGATAGAAAAACATTGTAATTTTGAATTCTATAAAGTTAGTGTAAAAGAGGTGGACAAATTATTGTTGTCCATCAATAATGAGAAACCACCTGGTCTTGACAAGTTAGATAGAAATCTACTGAGGATGGTAGCAGACTATATTGCCACTCCTGTTTGTCACATCTTTAATCTGAGCTTTGGCAAAATTGTTTGTCCTCAGACCTGGAGGGAAGCTAAAGTCATTCCGCTACCCAAGAATGGTAAAGCACCCTTTACTGGTTCTAACAGCCGACCAATCAGCTTGCTGTCGGCTCTTGGCGAACTGTTGGAAAAAATGGTGTTTGACCAGATACAATGCTTTTTCTCTGTGAACAATTTAGCACCAGACTTTCAGCATTCTTATAGAGAAGGGCACTCAACATGTACTGCACTGACACAAATAACTGATGATTGGCTAAAATAAATATATAATAAGAAGATAATGGGAGCTGTATTGTTAAACTGTAGTGCAGCCTTTGATGTTATTGACCATAATCTGTTAGTGGAAAAAATGTATATGTTATGGCTTTACATCTTCTACTATATCATGGGCTGAGAGATACTGTATCTATCCATAGACCCTAAACAAAGAGTTGCAGTCAAGTTTGGAATGGAATGGGTGGCTAGTAATAAACTAATCCTGAACATCTCTAAAACTAAGAGCGTTGCATTTGGTACAAATCATTCCCTAAATTCTAGACTTCAGATGAATCTGGTAATGAATGATTTGTCTGTTGAGCAAGTAGAGGAAATGTATATTCTTGGTGTCACCTCAGACAGTAAATTATCATGGCCAAGGCATATTGATTCAATTATTGTAAAGATGGGGAGAGGTCTGTTTGTGATAAAGAGATGCTCAGCATTTTTTACACCATAATCGACCAAACAAGTCATGCAGGCTCTAGTTTTATCTATTCTTGACTACTGCCCGGTAATATAGTAAAGTGTTGCAAAGAAAGACCTAGAAAATCTGCAGCTGGCCCAGAACAGCACATCTTTCCCTTCAACATACACAGATGGCTAATGTCAACCGCATGCATGTCGGTCTCTCTTAGCTCAAAGTAGAAGAGACAGCATAAATGTTTTTTTTTGTGAGAAATATTAATGTGTTTTAAATTCCAAATTGTCTGTATAATCAACTTACATATAGCTCTGACAGACATACTTACCCCCACCAGACATGCCACCAGGGGCCTCTTCACAGTCCCCAGGTCCAGAACAAATTCAAGAAAGTGTGCAGTATTATATAGAGCCATGATTGCATTGAACTCCCTTCCATCTCATATAGCGCAAGTGAACAGCAAACCTGGTTTCAAAGAAAAGCAACACCTCACGGCGCAATGCCTCTGACATGTATGTGTAACTGATAGATGCACACACACACAATATTATTCTTTAGTTCTATTGTTTGTTTTTATTTGTGTTCATTAGTGTGTCTTTAGTTGTAGTTGTTTTTATATACACTGCTCAAAAAAATAAATGGTGTTCTCTGGCAAATGCCAAACGTCCTGCACGGTGTTGGGCTGTAAGCACAACTCCCACCTGTGGACGTTGGGCCCTCATACCACCCTCATGGAGTCATGACCGTTTGAGCAGACACATGCACATTTGTGGCCTGCTGGAGGTCATTTTGCAGGGCTCTGGCAGTGCTCCTCCTTGCACAAAGGCGGAGCTAGTGGTCCTGCTGCTGGGTTGTTGCCCTCCTACGGCCTCCTCCACGTCTCCTGATGTACTGGCCTGTCTCCTGGTAGCGCCTCCATGCTCTGGACACTACGCTGACAGACACAGCAAACCTTCTTGCCACAGTTCGCATTGATGTGCCATCCTGGATGAGCTGCACTACCTGAGCCACTTGTGTGGGTTGTAGACTCCGTCTCATGCTACCACTAGAGTGAAAGCACCGCCAGCATTCAAAAGTGACCAAAACATCAGCCAGGAAGCATAGGAACTGAGAAGTGGTCTGTGGTCACCACCTTCAGAACCACTCCTTTATTGGGGGTGTCTTGCTAATTGCCTATAATTTCCACCTGTTGTCTATTCCATTTGCACAACAGCATGTGAAATTTATTGTCAATCAGTGTTGCTTCCTAAGTGGACAGTTTGATTTCACAGAAGTGTGATTGACTTGGAGTTACATTGTGTTGTTTAAGTGATCCCTTTATTTTTTTGAGCAGTGTATATGCGTCTGTAATGTCTATGTTAATGTTTTAAATGTATGTAAATTGTAAAGTATTTTTGTCTGTAATGTCTTCTTCGTTATGTGTCGGACCCCAGGAAGACTAATGGGGATCCTAATATCCATGAAATCACAAAATCATGACCTGTGTACTGTCTCTCTATAGGAGTGACATATGGGTTAATACCTACCATCTTCATTATCATAACCATAGTAGTAACATAGCCATTGAACACATTCACAATACCTAACCTGTGTATATTTACCTGTTTTACCTGCATAGGAGTGACGTGTGGTCCCCCTCGGCCCCTGGAGCATGGTCTATTCCAGGGTTCCGACTACCACGCAGGCAGCACTGTGGTGTACCAGTGTAACCCTGGCTTTTACCTGCTGGGGGACGCCAAGGTTCTCTGTACCAACAGTGGGTTGTGGGGAGGATACCCACCAGCCTGCCTGGGTAAGACTGAAACTCAGACACTGGATGAATATACATAATGAACTGTCTCAATTTGTTAGTCTAATTTTGTAGGAGCATGGACTCTACAAGGTGTCGAAAGCGTTCCACAGGGATGCTGACCCATGTTGACTCCAACGCTTCCCACAGTTGTGCCACAGTTGGATGGTGGACTATTCTTGATACACATGGGAAACTGTTGAGTGTGAAAAACTCAGCAGCGTTACAGTTCTAGACAAACTCAAACCGGTGAGCATGGCACCTACTATCATACCCCATTCATAGGCACTGAAATCTTTTGTCTTGCCCATTCACCCTCCATGTCTCAGTTGTTTCAAGGCTTAAAAATTATTCTTTAACCTGTGTTCGCCACTTCATCTACACTGATTGAAGTGGATATAACAAGTGACCTCTATAAGGGTTCCTAGCTTTCACCTGGATTCACCTGGTCAATGTACACTACCGTTCAAAAGTTTGGGGTCACTTAGAAATGTCCTTGTTTTTGAAAGAAAAGCAAAATGATCAGAAAAACTGTGTAGACATTGTTAATGTTGTAAATTACTATTGTAGCTGGAAACAACAGTTTTTCACAATTCCTGCCATTTAATTCAAGTAAAAATTCCCTGTCTTAGGTTAGTTAGGATCACCACTTCATTTTAAGAATGTGAAATGTCAGAATAATAGTAGAGAGAATTATTTATTTCATATTTTATTTCTTTCATCGCATTCCCAGTGGGTCAGAAGTTTACATACACTCAATTAGTATTTGGTAGCGTTGCCTTTAAATTGTTTAACTTGGGTCAAACGTTTCGGGTAGGCTTCCACAAGCTTCCCACAATAAGTTTGGTGAAATTTGGCCCATTCCTCCTGACAGAGCTGGTGTAACTGAGTCAGGTTTGTAGGCCTCCTTGCTCGCACCAATTTTTTCAGTTCTGCCCACACATTTTCTATAGGATGGAGGTCAGAGCTTTGTGATGGCCACTCCAATACCTTGACTTTGTTGTCCTTAAGCCATTTTGGCACAACTTTGGAAGTATGCTTGGGGTCATTGTCCATTTGGAAGACCCATTTGTGACCAAGCTTTAACTTCCTGACTGATGTCTTGAGATGTTGCTTCAATCTATCCAGATAATTTTACTTCCTCATGATGCCATTTATTTTGTGAAGTGCACCAGTCCTTCCTGCAGCAAAGCACCCCCACAACATGATGCTGCTACACCCGTGCTTCACGGTTGGGATGGTGTTCTTCGGCTTGCAAGCATCCCCCTTTTTCCTCCAAACATAACAATGGTCATTATGGCCAAACAGTTCTATTTTTGTTTCATCAGACCAGAGGACATTTGTCTAAACAGTACAATCTTTGTCCCCATGTGCAGTTGCAAACCGTAGTCTGGCTTTTTTATGGCGGTTTTGGAGCAGTGGCTATTTCCTTGCTGAGTGGCCTTTCAGGTTATGTCGATATTGGACTCGTTTTACTGTGGATATAGATATTTTTGTACCTGTTTCCTCCAGCATCTTCACAAGGTCCTTTGCTGTTGTTCTGGGATTGATTTGCACTTTTCGCACCAAAGTACATTCATTTATAGGAGACAGAACGCGTCTCCTTCCTGAGCGGTATGACGGCTGCGTGGTCCCATGGTGTTTACACTTGCATACTATTGTTTGTACAGATGAACGTGGTACCTTCAGGCGTTTGGAAATTGCTCCCAAGGATGAACCAGACATGTGGAGATCTACAATTTTTTTCTGAGGTCTTGGCTGATTTCTTCTGATTTTCCCATGATGTCAAGCAAAGAGGCACTGAGTTTGAAGGTAGGCCTTGAAATACATTCACAGGTACACCTCCAATTGACTCAAATTATGTCAGCTAGCCTATCAGAAGCTTTAAAGCCATGACATAATTTTCTGGAATTTTCCAAGCTGTTTAAAGGCACAGTCAACTTAGTGTATGTAAACTTCTGACCCACTGGAATTGTGATACAGTGAATTATAAGTGAAATAATCTGTCTGTAAACAATTGTTGGAAAAATTACTTGTGTCATGCACAAAGTAGATGTCCTAACCGACTTGCCAAAACTATAGTTTGTTAACAAGAAATTTGTGGAGCGGTTGTAAAACGAGTTTTAATGCCTCCAACCTAAGTGTATGTAAACTTCTGATTTCAACTGTAGGTGTACAGAGGCCCATTATCAGCAACCATCACTCCTGTGTTCCAATGGCACGTTGTGTTAGCTAATCCAAGTTTATCATTTTAAAAGGCTAATTGATCATTAGAAAACCCTTTTGCAATTATGTTAGCACAGCTGAAAACTGTTGAACTGACTAAAGAAGCAATAAAACTGGCCTTCTTTAGACTAGTTGAGTATCTGGAGCATTAGCATTTGTGGGTTCGATTACAGGCTCAAAATAGCTAGAAACAAATAACTTTCTTCTGAAACTCGTCAGTCTATTCTTGTTCTGAGAAATTAAGGCTATTCCATGCGAGAAATTGCCAAGAAACTGATGATCTGAAGAACTCTGTGTACTACTCCCTTCACAGAACAGCACAAACTGTCTCTAACCAGAATAGAAAGAGGAGTGGGAGGCCCCGGTGCACAACTGAGCAAGAGGACAAGTACATTAGAGTGTCTAGTTTGAGAAACAGATGCCTCACAAGTCATCAACTGGCAGCTTCATTAAATAGTACCCGCAAAACAGCAGTCTCAACGTCAACAGTGAAGAGGCGACTCTGGGAGTGGCCTCTCCGGGAGACTGGTGTTTTGCGGGTACTATTTAATGAAGCTGCCATTTGAGGACTTGTGAGGCGTCTGTTTCTCCAACTAGACACTCTAATGTACTTTTATCTGCCATTTCCAGCTACAGTAGTCATTAATTAACAATGTCTACACTGTATTTCTGATCAATTTTATGTTATTTTAATGGACAAAAGATTTGCTTTTCTTTCAAAAACAAGGACATTTCTAAATGACCCCAAACTTTTTAACGGTAGTGTATGTCATGGAAAGATGTTCCTAATATTTTGTATGACTACCGTATTTAGTGTACGTTAATAAATACATGTTTTCAAACAGTGCAGTGTGTAATGATGGTGTGTGTACATACAGATGTGGATGAGTGTGCTTTGGGCTCAGACTGCGATGAACACGCCAGCTGTCAGAACACAGACGGCTCTTATACCTGCACCTGTATCCACCCCTACACCGGTGATGGGAAGAACTGCACAGGTAACACACACACAAACACACACACACACGTACTGTAACATACTGTAGGCCCGGACCATACCACCTGAGCCCAAGGTTTTCCCCGGTCAGGTCCTGTGGTCAGGAAAGTCTCAGGGCCTCAGCAATGACACTCTTCTTAGTTATATCACAAGCTACAAAACCCCTTAGCAATGTATAGCAATGCCTCTCATCAAACAACTAGAGTTTACCAAAATGTTTGAATTCATTAATATCTTTTGGCACTTCAAGGTGGAGTATATAGCTACAGTACCAAACCTTTGTAGTATTTTTTCTCTGTATTTATGTTATCAATCTAGAGCCAGTAAAGTGTGAGAACCCGGGGGCACCAGAGTTCGGTTACCGGGACGGCAGTAACTTCTTGATGGGAAGTGAGGTCGTGTTCAGCTGCGAGGAGGGTTACGAACTGATTGGCTCATCGCATGTCCAATGCCTGGAGACAGGAAGCTGGAATGGTGTTTTCCCATATTGCAGAGGTACAGAAAACATCAACATACAGTACCAGTCAAAAGTTTGTGTCACGATCTCCAGAAGGGACAGACCAAGGCGCAGCGAGGTATCCAGTATACATGCTTTATTTATGCAACGTAACTGGGACAAAACAACAAAACGAAAGAAAACGAAGATCGCAACATATAACATAGACAAAACACTTTAGCTATGCATAAACAATAACCCACAAACCCCTAGTGCAAACTACAAACATATATATGGTTCCCAATTAGAGCTAACGACACTCAGCTCGACACAATTACCCCAACATAGAAATAGAGAACCTAGAACAGAAAAAACCCTACACCAAAACAAAACACGCCAGCCTGTCTTCTCAGGCCTGGACGTGACAGTTTGGACACACCTACTTATTTTTATTTTTTTTAAGTGTATTAACATATACTTTTTTGGTTACTACATGATTCCATATGTGTTATTTCATAGTTTTGATGTCTTCCCTATTATTCTACAATGTAGAAAATAGTACAAATAAAGAAAGATAAACCCTTGAATGAGTAGGTGTGTCCAAACTTTTGAATGGTACTGTATGTTACTGTGTATGTCATGTAATACATAACATAATATACAGTGCATTCGGAAAGGATTCAGACCCCTTGACTTTTTTCACATTTTGTTACGTTACAGACTTATTCTAAAATGGATGAAATAGTTTTTTTCCCTCATCAATCTACACACATTACCCCATAATGACAAAGCAAAAACTGTTTTTTATACATTTTTGCTCATTTATAAAAAATGTAAAACTGAAATATCACATTTACATAAGTATTCAGACACTTTACTCAGTACTATGTTGAAGCACCGTTGGCAGCGATTACAGCTTTGAGTCTTCTTGGGTATGACGCTACAAGCTTGGCAGACCAGTATTTGGGGAGTTTCTCTCATTCTTCTCTGCAGATCCTCTCAAGCTCTGTCAGGTTGGATGGGGAGCATTGCTGCACAGCTATTTTCAGGTCTCTCCAGAGATGTTTGATAGGGTTCAAGTCCGGGCTCTGGCTGGGCCACTCAAGGACATTCAATGATTTGTCCCGAAGCCAATGCTGTGTGGTCTTGGCTGTCTGCTTAGTGTCGTGGTCCTATTGGAAGGTGAACCTTCATCCCAGTCTGAGGTCCTGAGCGCTCTGGATCAGGTTTTCATCAAAGACTTCTCTGTACTTTGCTCCGTTCATCTTTCCCTCGATCCTGACTTGTCTTCCAGTCCCTGCCACTGAAAAACATCCCCACAGCATGATGCTGCCACCATGCTTCACCGTAGGGATGGTGCCAGGTTTCCTCCAGACGTGACGATTGGCATTCAGACCGAAGAGTTCAATCTTGGTATCATTAGATCAGATAATCTTGTTTCTCATGGTCTGAGAGTCCTTTAGGTGCCTTTTGGCAAACTACAAGTGGGCTGTCATGTGCCTTTTACTGAGGAGTAGTTTCCGTCTGGCCACTCTACCTTAAAACTTCTTGGGGATGGGTGCATGAGGTGACCGTTTTGGAGAGCCTGGCGTGCCCAAAGTAAAATGCCTCCCATTCAGGCCCAGAAAATAGGATATGCACATTTGGTACCATTGGATAGGAAACACTCTGAATTTTCCAAAACTGTTAACCATTTGTCTGTGAGTAAAACAGAACGGATATGGATATACCCCAAGGAATTTCTGTCCTAGAAAAAGTGGTTTTCACAGAGTGCCTCATTTGGAACCCCTCCCTCATGAAAATGCCCTTATAAGGGCATATGAATGCAGTACCCCTCGCTTCCTTTAGATGTCAACAGTCTCGAGACAGTGTGGATTTTCATTTTGGATGCTTTAGACCAGAGAATAAGAGGAAACCAGGAAGTGTCCTTTTTATGTCAACAGTACCCAGCGCGCGCTCCCGACAAGGCGCGCTGTGTGTTTTTTACCGTCTTTATCGATCAGTTTATATTCCGGTTGATTTATAATAGTAAATATACGTAAAAGTGTTCCTAAGGATACATTTAAAACTATGTTTGATTGTTCTTGGACAAGTTTATAGGTATAAGATGAACGAGTTTGCGTCACGTTTCAATGGAGGAGTGGAAGCTGTCGTTTCTGATTATAACGCGAACCAAATGGAGATTTATGGATAAAATACATTACTTTTTCTAACAAAAGAACCATGGATTGTCTTCGTTGGACACTTAGGATGACCTCAGCAGAAGTTCTTCAACAGGTAATTGATTTGTTTTCGCTGTGAAATGTGTTATGTGTGTGCCGTGATGGCTAATGGATTCATGGCTATGGGAAAAATATGTGAGGTGCTACCCTCAAACAATCAAATGTGCTGCTTTCGCCGTAAAGCCTTTTTGAAATCTGACAACGCTATGATATTGCCAAGAAACAGAGCTTTTGATGAGTATGGAACACTTGTATATTGGTGGATGTTTAATAATTCAACTTTTGGATTTTGAATTTGGCGCCTTGCATTTCACCTGGTAGTGTCGGGATTGGGGCGCTAGCGCCCCACTGATCCCCAAGAAGTTTTAAAGGCCTGATTGGTGGAGTGCTGCAGAGATGGTTATCCTTCTGGAAGGTTCTCCCATCTCCACAGAGGAACTTTGGAGCTCTGTCAGAGTGGCCATCGGCTTCTTGGTCACCTCATGGCTTGGTTTTTGCTCTGACATGCACTGTCAACTGTGGGACCTTATATAGGCAGGTGTGTGCCTTTCCAAATCATGTCCAATCAATTGAATTTACCACAGGTGGACTCCAATCAAGTTGTAGAAACCTCTCAAGGATGAACAATGGAAACAGGATGGACCTGAGCTCAATTTTGAGACTCATAGCAAAGGGTCTGAATACTTATGTAAATAAGGTATTTCATTTATTAATTTTTTTATACATTTGCTGAACTTTCTAAAAAAACTATTTTCACTTTGTCATTATGGGGTATTGTGTGTAGATTGATGAGGAAAAATAAAATGTAATCCATTTTAGGATGAGTCTGTAACATAACAAAATGTGGAAAAAGTCAAGGGGTCTGAATACTTTCCGAATGCACTGTGTGCCATGATAATATATGGCATGATATTATATGGCATGATAATATATGGCATGCACTACTCAAGGTTTCTACTTGAGTTTCTATATCATGTCATATGAAATTATGTTTTGTCATTTAGCGGATGCTCTTACAGGAGCTATTAGGGTTAGGTGCCTTGCTCAAGAGCACATCAACAGATTGTTCACCTAGTCTGCTCTGGGGTTCTAACTAGCGACCTTTCGGTTACTTGCCCAACGCTCTTAACCGCTAGGCCAACTGCCACTGACATAACATACACAAGTATCCTGATTATGCCCATCGATCCTTTGTTGCTCTCAGATCTGCCTTTGGACCGGGCCACTGGATCTAACCCTAACCCACACCCGTTCTGGGCCTAACCCACACCCGTTCTGGGCCTAACCCTAACCCACACTGTTTCTGGGGCTAACCCTAACCCACACTGCTTCTGGGGCTAACCCTAACCCACACTGTTTCTGGGGCTAACCCTAACCCACACTGTTTCTGGGCCTAACCCTAACCCACACTGCTTCTGGGCCTAACCCTAACCCACACTGTTTCTGGGCCTAACCCTAACCCACACTGTTTCTGGGGCTAACCCTAACCCACACTGTTTCTGGGCCTAACCCTAACCCACACTGCTTCTGGGCCTAACCCTAACCCACACTGTTTCTGGGCCTAACCCTAACCCACACTGTTTCTGGGGCTAACCCTAACCCACACTGTTTCTGGGGCTAACCCTAACCCACACTGTTTCTGGGACACTGTTTCTGGGCCTAACCCTAACCCACACTGTTTCTGGGCTAACCTAACCCACACTGTTTCTGGGGCTAACCCTAACCCACACTGTTTCTGGGCCTAACCCTAACCCACACTGTTTCTGGGGCTAACCCTAACCCACACTGTTTCTGGGCCTAACCCTAACCAACACTGCTTCTGGGCCTAACCCTAACTCACATTGGCTCTGGGCCACATAGTCTTATGAAAGCCAGGGGAACCAGATCGGTATAGGATAAGTCTGGTCTGGCCTGCCTGGTCACACCACATAGGCACTAGGTACCATGGATGTTGTACAGAGAACCAGGATTTCAGTACCAGGATGTTATACTGTACCTGTGTGTTTTCGATTCCAACAGGTGGGAAATATGACATACTATACATAAGTTGTTTGTCAAAAAGTAATCAACCATTTCTTAGACCCCATTGAAATATGAGCATACTGGCAGGTGAACTGAAGTTTTGGTTCAAAGTTTCATAACATAATAGGACATTATACTATAGAACAACATAACATGATGGAACATTATTTACCTAAGAACTTTCATAAAACCAGTTTATTTTAGTAAATTGACCATTACTAGAACTGATCTCAGCCCCCGCGGTCTTGTCTTGTTCCCCAGCCCTCTCCTGTGGACGGCCCTCTGTCCCAGAGAACGCTATGATGATGGGGACCAACTTCACGTTTGGAAGCAAGGTGACTTTCAGGTACCACCGTCAGCCATTTACAACAAGTGTCATACTGACAAAAGAGACCATTTAGACGTAACAACAGTATGAATGTCCTGTTGCATTGAGATAATGCAGCATTAGCATATTCAGTTCTCTATTTTCTCTTTCCCATTAAGATACTGTACGTGTTACTTACTGTAAAGATATCAACAACTAAATGCATTTCCATGAGTATTAAGCTGATAGATAGTTGCTGAAATAAACCTCTATTGACATTGCCATGTCTCCCATATTCTCCCATTATGAATGTATTTATATCCATCTGGTCCACTTCAGCTGTGTCAAGGGGTTCGTCCCAGGTGACCCCTATGATATGCAGTGTCAGGCCAGTCTGAAGTGGAGCAGAGCGCCCCCTGCCTGTCAACGAGTCACCTGCGGGGACCCTCCACACGTAGGCAATTCAGATTTCACCCTCAAAGGGAAAACTTACCTGTCCACAGTGCTCTACACCTGCGCAGAGGGATACAGGTAAGGATGAAGTCTGTCCTGGGTTATCATTTCTGGTCTTATATCCACATAGCTTCTCCGAGTGGGAGTGCTGATCCAGGATCAGGTCTCCAACTGTCCACATCATCTTATTCATCATAATATAAAAGGTGAAACTGATCCTAGATCAGCAGTTCCTGGTATTATGGGTCTTATAAAGGTTCATGAAGGCATCATAAAAAGATAAGATCCTTATCCATTTAAAAGAATAAGACATTCTATAGATTGAAGTTCCTCCCTCGATGTAGTGAGTTTGAAAGTGGTAGCTAGTAAATATGTGATAGAAAGCAACTGACTACTGTTGCTGCGCATACTGCTTTAAAGTGTTGTGAGTGTTACAGATTGTGTGTGTGTATGAGTATAGATATATTGTGTGTAAAATGTGTGCATGTGTTAAGACTGCAGGGCTCTGAGGAGGTGGTGTGTCAGGCGTCAGGAGAGTGGAGCAGCCCCGCCCCTTTGTGTGCCAGCATCCACTGTGGAGACCCTCCTGCCCTTCGAGACGCCGCGACCATTGGCGACGGCCACGCCCTGGGCAACAAGGTGCACTACGTCTGCAAAGAAGGGTAAATAATGTACAGTCAACCATGTTTCATTAGGATACAAGTTAGTATGTTAACTTAATTGAGGCCGTCTCAAGTGTTGTAAGACATGGCTGAGCAAGACTACCTCAATGTTAGCATTAGAGTTATTACCATTAAAGTCACAGTTCAAGTAATCTCGTCCACCAGCCGGCTCTCTCTCTGTCGAACCGTCTGGTTTCACAGCTCCTCAGAACAGGACTTGACTGGAAGTCTATGGCAGGAGTGGACGAAACATCCGCTGATTTTAATTGGCTGATCTCTCAGGCTATTAGCATAACCCTCCCTCGTACATTGTGGACTTCAAAGCGTGAGCAGGGCAAGTAATCTAAGGAACATTTGAAAGTACGCATCTTAGAAATAGTTTTCACATATAAACTTTATATTCCCAAACTCAGAATCAATTGGGCTTCCCAAAAAATGGTAGCATGCTCGCTCCCTCTCCCGCCTCGATTTTAACCACACCCTTTTCAAGTCCCACTTTGTTGCACAGTGTTACCAGGCTCTATGCGCCAGCCAAGGGCGAGTTACAGTTCAAGTAGTTGTTACAGTATGTAGTTGTACAAGTAGTGATGCTATACGATTAAGTATCCTTACTTTTAATTATATTGTTGGATTTATTACTTCCTGTCCTGATCCACATTTGATTGTCTCTGTGTCTCCACAGATACACTCTGATTGGACCAGAGACCAGAGAGTGCCTGTCCACTGGCCAATGGAGTCCTACCTCCGCTCAGTGTGTCCCCCGATCCTGTGGCCCTTCCCCTTCCATAGACCACGCCATTGCCCATGCCGGCCACCAGCTCTTTGGCGACATGGCCAACTACTTCTGCACAGACGGCTACACCGCTGGCAACAATTCTAAGGTTATTAATCTCTTTTATTGCCCTTCATTTGTTTTGATCTCGTTAATTTTGTTGTTAAAAAAAATGAAGTGTGTTGCGATTCTAAATTCAGTTAAATAAGTTTGATTTGATTTCAAGGTGGTCTGCAACGCCCAGGGGGTGTGGGTGCCCCCCGAAGGCCAGGAGGCCCCTCACTGCATCGCCAATTTCTGCCAGCGCCCGACTGACCTGCCCCACGCCATCTTGGACTCTGCTAATAAACCCAAGTATGCCAGCAACACAGAGGTCAGCTACAAATGTGAAGAGGGCTTCGTCCTCAACACAACCGCCACGTTGAAATGCATGATTGGAGGGGAATGGATGCCCTCGCCGTACGATGTGGGTTGCGTGCCGGTGCGGTGCTCCAAACCGTCTGGCATCGACAGGGGGTATGTGAGTGGAACCAACTATAGTTTTGGAGCAATGGTGGCGTACAGCTGTGATAAGGGTTTCCTGATCCGAGGGGAGAAGAGGAGGACATGTAAGGCCAATGGAGAGTGGGGAGGGGTCCTACCTGTCTGTCAGCCTGTCTCTTGCCCCTTCCCCCCGCCACTCAAAAATGGATTCATCCAGGTACGTTTTTCCCCCTCTCAAATTCATGTCAAGGCTCAATCTAGCAAGGTGTGGAGAAACATTAACTGTAATCATTGCAAACAAAAACATTATACATTTTGGAAATCCATCAATTGAGTAAAAACAAGTTCAGTTTCCACTCATTCCTGTGCTTGGTCATCTCATTCGATCATAGAGAAAGATCCTTAAAAAAAAATCTGGAAAGAGATCTTGCGTAATCTCAGTCAAAACACAGTATCCTCTCTGTACAATAAACATCTTCTTCTGTGTTTCACCCTACAGAACAAAGGCCGTTTCATCTTCAACAGCAAGGTGATATACGCATGCAACGCCGGCTACCAGCTGACGGGCCGCCCGGAGCGATTATGCCAGGCCAACCGCCAGTGGTCTAACGGCGACTTGCCCGTCTGCCACCTCCTGACCTGCGACCCCCCGCCCAGCATCCTGCATGGCCAATACCGAGGCTCTGTCTTCGAGGTGGGCCGCAAGGTCGAATACATCTGCGATGAGGGCTACGAGATCGCTGGCGTAGCCGTGTGGACGTGTCTGAAGGACGGCAAGTGGGACAAATCGAGGCGTCCGCGCTGCAACCCGGTCCAGTGTCCAGAGCCTCCCCTAGAGGAGAACCACCTGGTTCTACGTAGTCTAGACTCTGACTTCGGAACTGTGGAACTGTCCTGCGAGGACGGGTATGTTCTCCACGGCGCCCGGACCCTCCACTGCACCCCCGCCCAGGAGTGGAATGACACCTTCCCCGTCTGCAAGCAAGTGTTCTGTGGCCCTCCGCCCGAGGTGGCCTTCGGTGACCCGTCGTCAGCATCGTTGTCGGCCCCGTCCTATTTCAGCTCGATCGTGAGCTACTCCTGCATGGACGGGTTTACTCTGAGGAAGGAGGGGTCTGTGACCTGCCAGGCGGATGGACACTGGAGCAGCCCTGTCCCAGAGTGTATACCAGTAGAGTGTCCCCAACCTGTAGAGATAGCTAACGGTATAGTGGACGTTCAGGGACTCATGTATCTCAGCACGGCTCTCTTCAGCTGTAAACCTGGTTATACTTTAGTAGGCAATGCTACAGTACTCTGTGGTGAAAGTGGGCTATGGATTGGAGGCGTGCCTTCTTGTCGACCAATCGAGTGCTCTGTCCCCAAAGAAATACCCAATGGGAAGGTGGCGTATACCAAACTCCAGTTCGGCCACGCTGTCACCTACTCCTGTCGACGTGGTTACCGTCTCCAAGGCCCCGAGACGTTGAAGTGTCTGGCGAACGGGCAATGGGATCAAGAAACACCTGTGTGTGTCCAAATCTACTGCGCCCCGCCCAACCCCATAGACAACGGTTTCGTGGAGGGACTCGACCACAAATTCGGCGTCACCATCTTCTACAGCTGTTTCCCCAGCTTCCAGTTGGTTGGCCAGAACCACCTGACCTGCGAGGAGTTCGGTTGGTCTAGTTCTGTCCCAGTCTGTGTTCCCTCCGACTGCGGCCTGCCCCCTCATATTGACTTTGGCGAGTATTTGAGACTCTTGGATCCGAACGCAGAGCTAGCCGGCAGGGACACAGCTATAACCTCCAAGCCTATAGGTGGCGCTACAGTGGCATTTTCACCCATGGATATGAGCTTCCTGCATGGGACTGTGATAGTGTACCGCTGCCACAAGGGCTACGAGCTTACAGCCCCTACAGCCTTGGTGTGCCTGGAGGATGGCGGATGGAATGGGACGGCTCCGATGTGTGTCCCTGCAGAGTGTGAGGAGCCGCCAAGTCCGGACCACGGCTCTGTGAACATCACAGACACAACACTGGGCAGCCTGGTGAAGTACAGCTGTGAGCATGGCTACGAGTTAGAGGGGGAGTCAGTCAGACAGTGTGTGGCAGGCCGACAGTGGAGCGATGTACCGCCTGTCTGCCGACCGATAACCTGCGATGACCCGGGTAACATTGATAACGGCTCGAACCACGTGGATTCCTTCCTGTATCTGGGGTTGTTGCACTACGAGTGTAATTCCGGGTTCAACCTGAAGGGCGGCGACACCAGGACCTGTCAGGCAGACGGTAGGTGGGATGGTGAGAAGCCGTGGTGTGAGCCTGTCTTATGTGGCTCTCCAGTCGTCCCTAGTGATGTCACTGTGAAGGGGAAGGAATATACGTTTAACAAACAGGTTGAGCTGAGCTGTAAGGCTGGATTGCTCCTACAAGGCCCCTCTGTTAGTGTGTGTCAGGCCGATGGTACATGGAGTCAAGGGTCACCTGAATGCCGCCCAGCAAACTGTGGCAGACCAACATCCATCCAAAATGGTCAAGTTCTGGGCTCGGACTTTGGCTACGGTCATGAGGTGTGGTACAAGTGCGAGGAGGGGGTACAGCCTCAGCGGCGGCAACCCCACACGGTTGTGCCGCGGGGATGGACTCTGGGGGGAAGGCCCTGCCCCTCGCTGTGACATCATTGCCTGTGACCCGCCGCAGGACATCAGCCACGGGTTCCTCAACGGCTCCAGCTTCAACTACGATGATGTCGTAGAGTACGTGTGTTTCGACGGGTACGAGGTCGTCGGAGACCCCGTCCTCCGCTGTTCTGCCCAGGGCCACTGGGTTGGGACGGTACCAGAGTGCCTCCCCTGCCTCTGCACCCCTCCAATGTTAAAATACGGGGTGGTGATGGGGCGCGACCACGCCTGCGGTGACCGGGTCTCCTTCCACTGTGATGAGGGCTACAAGATCCTGGGGCCGTCAGCGGCAACGTGTGAAAAGGGCGGGTTGTGGAGCCCAGGTGTTCCTGTGTGTGGCCGGGGGGAGGTGCGTGGCCGCTCCTCCTACAATACCATACGCTGTCCAGCAGGGCGGCGGTGCCACTGCACCTGACACAGTCACCTACAGGTGCAGACCAGGTTACCAGATGAAGGGGTCCTACCCCCATGTTACCTGTGGTCGGGAGGGCAGGTGGGGGGAGGTGAGGATCAGCTGTGAGCCTGTCTCTTGTGGAGCGCCAACTCCTGTACCCCATGCTCAGGTGGTGGGAGAGATATTCACTTTTGGGAGCCAGATCCAATACAGGTGAATATAAACTTCTGTATCTTATTTGTCCAATCTTTGTGTTAGAGACGTACCACTATTCAAGTAGATAGTATGGTATTTAATATCCCTCTCACCCCCCTCTCGCTAGGTGTGATGAGGGGTATGAGCTGTCCAGCCAGTCTGACTCTCTGAGCTGTCAGTCTGAGGGCACCTGGTCTAAACAAAGCATCAGGTGCCGCCCCACTCCGTGCCCGCTCCCTGCCAACCTCCCCACCCACATCATGGTCACAGGGGAGGACTTCACCCCGGTTGGGGGGGTAGTCACCCTCTCCTGCCCAACGGGGTTCATCCTGCAGGGACCAAGCCTGGCAGAGTGCCAAGTGAGACTGCTACTGTGTCAACAAAAAAATTGTGGTGAAATTTGTTTTTTCATCAATTGCATTGATGTTTTGGCCCAAAAGGCCATCATCAGAACGCTGAAGAATAACAGACAGAAAAAAATCTCCATTTATTTTGACTACTGGGTTATTCACATCATTCATTTCATGTGATTTAGCTAAATGTTAGCTAAATGTTTACTGAATATGAAATAATTTCATGACTATTTCTTTATGTTGTACTGTAGCTAGGTGGTAGCTGGTCTCCAGGCCTCTCCTCTGTCTCCTGTGGTCTGGTGGTTTGTGAGAAACCTCCTCTTCTTCCACATGGCATCACTGAGGGGGACAGTTACAGCTACGGAGACATTGTCTTGTACACCTGCCTGCCTGGGTTTGAGATGAAGGTAATGTCTGACAGTCTGATACTATGAATATTATACCACCACAATATTATATTATTGCAGTATTATTACAATATTATAGAGTATTACAATATTATTACAGAACAGAGAATATTTTGCTTCAATTTTGGCAAAAAAAATTGTATGATTATAAAACGAGCCATGATTCGAATGGAAATAGGCCTATTGGAGTTTAAACCCTCTGGAGTTGAGGGTAGAATTGCATTGAATCAAAGTTATAATAATATGAATTATTATGATTATATTTTGATAGAGAATAGAGTGCAATGCATTATGGTAGATTTGAGATTGCTATAACGAAAAATCGAATGAATGTCACTATCACTCTTACTTTGGGTGAAACCTGAGAGACTGCCAAACACATTATGTGCATTGCCTTAGCACATTTTGTGACATGGTGAGGTTGGACCCAGGTGCAGAGAAAAGACCAAACAAGGAATCAGTGGTTAAGGATAAACATAATACTTTACTGACAAACGGTAACGGAAGAATCACAGTAACACTGGGAAAACAACAAAGACTATGTCTTGAAAACTTGAAAACTCACTCAGGAGACAAGCGCACATGGCACACATTTCAAGCTTCAGCGAAGAACAACAGAAAACATACCTCTTAACAGGAAAGCCATAATGAGTAAATAGGACACACCTGAGTGTCGTTAATGTCTCTAAGACGTCTGTTGACAGGTGGAACCATGAAACATTGCCTATTACTGGAAATCACATGACATAATTCCCCCCAAACTATTAATGAAAGTGCATGCTGAGTCATAATGGAAACAGAGAGTGCTTTGTGAGTCTGTGTTAACAGATAGATTCACAATTCCCAGTGAGTCCATTTTTGTATTACAGCAACCTACTCTATTACAGGGAGACTCTGTACAGACCTGTCAAGGAGACAGAACATGGAGTGGGGCTCAGCCTACGTGTGTCAGTAAGTGTGTGTGTGTGTATGTACAGTTGAAGTCGGAAGTTTACATACACTTAGGTTGGAGTCATTAGAACTCGTTTTTCAACCACTCCACAAATTTCTTGTTTACAAACTATAGTTTTGGAAAGTCGGTTAGGACATCTACTTTGTACTTTGTGCAAGTAATTTTCCAACAATTGTTTACAGACAGATTATTTCACTTATAATTCACTGTATCACAATTCCAGTGGGTCAGAAGTTTACATACACTAAGTTGACTGTGCCTTTAAACAGCTTAGAAAATTCCAGAAAATGATGTCATGGCTTTAAAGCTTCTGATAGGCTAATTGACACCATTTGAGTCAATTGGAGGTGTACCTGTGGATGTATTTCAAGGCCTACCTTCAAACTCAGTGCCTCATTGCTTGACATCATGGGAAAATCAAAAGAAATCAGCCAAGACCTCCACAAGCCTGGTTCATCCTTGGGAGCAATTTCCAAATGCCTGAAGGTACCACGTTCATCTGTACAAACAATAGTACGCAAGTACAAACACCATGGGACCACGCAGCCGTCATACCGCTCAGGAAGGAGACGCGTTCTGTCTCCTAGAGATGAACGTACTTTGGTGCAAAAAGTGCAAATCAATCCCAGAACAACAGCAAAGGACCTTGTGAAGATGTATCCCAGAACAGGTACGAAAGTATCTATATCCACAGTAAAACAAGTCTTATATCGACATAACCTGAAAGGCTGCTCAGCAAGGAAGAAGCCACTGCTCCAAAACCGCCATAAAAAAGCCAGACTACGGTTTGCAGCTGCACATGGGGACAAAGATCGTACTTTTTGGAGAAATGTCCTCTGGTCTGATGAAACAAAAATAGAACTGTTTGGCCATAATGACCATCGTTATGTTTGGAGGGAAAAGGGGGAGGCTTGAACACCATCCCAACCGTGAAGCACGGGGGTGGCAGCATCATGTTATGGGGGCGCTTTGTTGTAGGAGGGACTAGTGCACTTCACAAAATAGATGGCATCATGAGGAAGGGAAAATTATGTGGATATATTGAAGCAACATCTCAGGACATCAGTCAGGAAGTTAATGCTTGGTGGTAAATGGGTCTTCCAAATGGAAAATGACCCCAAGCATACTTCCAAAGTTGTGCCAAAATGGCTTAAGGACAACAAAGTCAAGGTATTGGAGTGGCCATCACAAAGCCCTGACCTCAATCCTATAGAAAATGTGTGGGCAGAACTGAAAAAGCATGTGTGAGCAAGGAGGCCTACAAACCTGACTCAGTTACACCAGCTCTGTCAGGAGGAATGGGCCAACATTCACCCAACTTATTGTCGGAAGCTTGTGGAAGGCTACCTGAAACGTTTGAACCAAGTTAAACAATTTAAAGGCAATGCTACCAAATACTAAATGAGTGTATGTAAACTTCTGACCCACTGGGAATGTGATGAAAGAAATAAAAGCTGAAATAAATAATTCCCTTTATTATCCTGACATTTCCCATTCTTAATATAAAGGAGTCCTATCTGACCTAAGACAGGGCATTTTTACTAGGATTAAATGTCAGGAATTGTGAAAAACTGAGTTTAAATGTATTTGGCTAAGGTGTATGTAAAACTTCCGACTTCAACTGTATGTGTGTGTGTGTGTGTGTGTGTCCACGCACATGTATGTGAGTTTTGATATAGAATGGAATTGTTCCTTTGTGTCAATTTCCATACTGTAAGAATTTGCGTGATGGAATACGTTTAAATGCACCACTTTAGCAGAAATGATTACTGTTTTCCACCTCCAAATGCTCTGCGTCCTCAGCTGTATCATGTGGCCCACCTCCCTCTGTGGAGAATGCAGCAGAGGTACAGACATCAGACGAAGCGTACCAGGCCAACGTCAGCTATGTGTGCAACCCTGGCTTACATCTGGTTGGCCCACAGAACCTCACCTGTCTGGCCAATGGAACATGGAGCCTGCCTGCACCGACATGTGAAGGTATGGAGGGCGCATTATTCCAGGTTTATCATATTGTCCTCCAAGGCATTTAAGACAGGCAACTTGTAATCTAACAGAGCATTTGAAATAGACAATGGAAAAATCATAATCAATTTGTTCTTCATATATCTCCCTGTCTCTCTTTCCCTCCCTCTACCTCTCTTTCTTCCTCTCCTCTCAGTTGGCCAGGGTTGTGACATCCCCAAGGAGCTGTTGAATGGCAGGGTGCAGGAAGAGAACCTGACCACCGGGCGTGCTGTTGCGTTTCAGTGTGATAAAGGCTACACCCTACAGGGGGACACTCTGGTGGTGTGTATGGGAGACGGGACATGGAGCTCCATTTTCCCCTTCTGTCAACGTAAGACTTTGAGACAAACCAACATCACTACAACATCAAAACTAACATGAATGTGTTACAGGAGTTTTTCTGGGACAGGTCACATGGTCAGGGATACCTCCTGGCCCTATTCATAGACAAAAGAAAGGAGACAATCCATGCTGCTGGTTTTACCTTATTAATTTACCTCAGGTTCTGTTCTTTCTATTTGTTAACAATCTGGAACAGAGTAAATAGGCACTTTAACATCATAGATTTAGCCGGTGGGTAACTTGTGGAATAGACACTAGCTGGAATGCGGTTTTAAACAATCAGCATTCAGGATTAGACCCATAATTGTATAATTATTTCCAATGTACACGCTGACTGTTGAAACCAACCAAAGATACCAGTTGTATTTCCACACCTCACATTCTTCAGTTTAAACAGACCACAGAGGGAGGGGAGGGCCGGCACAGACAATTGGAATACTTTGCAACATCACCACTGTTTAATATCATTAAGAGCACTGAGCGCACAGCTTGCATAGTCTCACAAACATTTAAACACCTTGTTATGACATTTATATGTAGCACCTGGGCTTGTGCCGAACCTGTCTGTAATCCACCATTATACTCTATACATAAGCATGAATTTTCTCCAACTGGTATTCTTCTCACTAACATTTTACCCACAGGGTGATCCAATACTACTATACTCTGTGTCTCCCCATGCAGCCAAGCCGTGTCCCCCTTCCCCTGGATGGAAGGTGAGCAGTGGGGGTGTGAACACCTCTAAACAGCTGTTCTACGTGGGCCAGTCGTTACCGTTCTCCTGCCCCAAGGGTCACCAGGCCAAGGGTACCACCACCATCACCTGTAGGACAGACCAGACATGGACCCCAGTCAGCACTGTCTGTGAGAGTGAGTAGATCCACTTTAAACTACTGTTCTTTAATCCTGGTTCTGGTCCTGGATATCCACTTGGGGAGCAGGGTTTTGTTCCAGCCCAGTACTAACATACCCGATCAGGTCGTTATTGTAAAAGACAATGTGTTCTCAATTGCCTTAATTGACATGGTTAGATAAAGATAATGGTAAACCATTTAAACAACGAAAACAAGGGTTTAGTCGAATCAGGTGTGTTAGCGCAGGGCTAACAAAACCTACCACATCATGACAACATAGTGCACTACTCTGAGAGTGTCTGGTCAGCAATGTAAGATATGACTCTGGTGGGTGGACTACACCAACCCCTCACATATTAGTCTCTCATGACTTTACGTCCCAAACCGGATATTGACATTGGAACGAGATGAGGATTTCAAGATAAGGTACCATTCTAGGTCAACATAGAGGGATTGAATCTTAATTTCTCTTTCATTCTCTCACCATCCCTTCACCTGGTACACTTTAAGGTTATTGGTTTATTTAAAAGAAGAACAGCCATAAAAACAGTGTAGCCATGAAGTGTGTTCTCTTGGCTGTGTCCCAAATGGCACCCTGTTCCATATACAGTGTACTACTTTTGACCCGAGCCCTTTGGGCCCTTGTTTTAACAGTAGTGCACTATGAAGTGATTTTCAGACGCAGCCTAGGTGGAACATCCATGTTCCAGAGGGTAGCTCTGACAGATTAGATATGAGTTACTGAGATGAAAACTGAGGATGAGTCATCATATTGATGTTGTTGCATTTTGCATCATCATGATGATGTGGCCAGTGATACTTTAAAAGTCCAATATCTTGAAAGCTTGACTGCTGACATGCAAAACCTTTTGGGACTGTATCAACAGTGGACTAATGCGGAAAAGAAGACTAAAATATTGTTTTTCAGTGGTTTCCCTTTAACCAGGTGGGAGCCAACTCCAATATACTGTTTTCCCTTTATTTAACCAGGTAAGTCATTGAGAACACATTCTCTTTTACAATAATGGCCTGAAAAGAGATCCAGTTCTTTCTTAGACTGCTATTATCACTCCACGTTCCCAACAGACAATAAGACAGTCAGATGTCAAGAGAAACACATTGTATTCTCACACGAGTGGTTAAACGTACCGATACATGCCTTGACTCATAAACATAACATGTTAAAACCACACAGGCATGTTTTTAGCAGTTTTAGCTGCTATGTAATGAATCCCATGTCGTTCTGAACCCACAACACAGTGGTTAGAAATGTGTAAACTAGCAAAGATGATGAAAACATGATTCACAGGGGGGAAATCGCTGACACTCAGGCTAGTGAATTGCTTCATAACATAGCAGTTTTAGAAATCCATCAAAAACTATTAATCAACATAAAAGATCCACCACACATTATTTGTCCTGCGCTATCCGCATGGCCTGCCGGCTGCACATAGAGCATGGAGCTGTATTATTTTCTGTTGTACTTTTCCATCACCTCCTCTCCTCTGTCTCTGTGGGCAGCGTGTTAGGCTGGATGAATGGGTTACACATTAAGTAGATCTGCTGCCTTCATAGCATGTTTGTAACACCTTATGGGCTTCTAGCTGCTATGGTTTCCATTGTGTTTTAATTCTCTCTAACTTGCATGTTGGTGATACTGTTGGTTTACAGTACAACGCTGTTTGGTATGGTGTGGCGTGAGGATGTCGACGTATTCGCATGTCTGCCTGGCTCTTGCTTGTTGAGGTCTCCCCTGTCGGCTCCAACACTAACTGATTCTCATTTGGCTTGTTTTCAGAGTTTTCTAACAAGGAACGCATACTGTAGAATCACAAACACATCATTTGACACATCTTTGCATGGCATTCACACTTTCCCTTCAACGTGATCTTTATAGCTAGGTGGTTCTACCGGAGCAATGTTGGTCCATTATTTCAGGCACAGTGGCCCACAATGTTTAAAGGCATGTGATAACATGTGGCCCAAATGAGTTGTAAGTAACCAGAGGGGCTGTCCATCCGTTTCGGCACAGGGGTCTCCTGCGGCCCCCCTCTCCACGTGGCCCATGGGGTGGTGCGGGGGGCTGTGTTCCAGTTCGGGGACGTGGCGGTGTACTCGTGTTTCGGAGGGTACGCAATGGAGGGCCACAGCAGGAGTGTGTGTCTGGAGAACGGGACCTGGACCCCCCCTCCTGCTTGCAGAGGTAGAGAGACTGCACCCTTACCGCTGCGTCCTAAAAGGAGGGCCTCCTCTACTCCTGGCAGCTTGCGTGCCCTCTCCTCCGCTTCTCCAGTCACTTGTACTGAGCACATTCACCACTCCGCTCATACACTTCCCACTTTACTTTGACATACTAGATGGCAGGGTTGTCCAGTGATGCCTGTGTCTAAGGCACCATCAGTTATGAATTGAATCGTTTCTATAAAGGAATGCTGTCTTCATGAATGCTATCTTTATCCTGGTGCATGAAGTGGCATGGTCAAGGCCCAATCACAGCATGGCTACCAGGAGAATGTTCTCGTTTCTATTAAACAGGATTAGCTATTTTAACTGAATGCTTTCTCTACCGTCTATACCAAGGTTGGGCAACTCCAGTCCTCGAGGGCTTTCTCCATCCGTAGCAAACACAGCTGATTAATCAAATTGCATTCTAAACTGAAGATCATGATTAGGTGATTATTGGAGTCGGGTGTGTTAGCTGGAGCTGGGGCAAAACTGTGACACCAACCAGGCCCTCGAGTACTGGAATTGCCCACCCCTGGTCTACACACTTGTGAGATGGCGACTGTTTGGAGGATGTGTCAGTATTTTGACTTTAATAAGGCATGTGTGTCCTTTCCTCTCCAGCGGTGTGTTGGCTACAGTGTTTGAACGGAGGGGTGTGTCAGAGACCCAACACCTGTTCCTGTCCTGAGGGGTGGATGGGCAGACTGTGTGAGGAACGTAAGTATTATAAATCAATCTATCAATCAATCACATTTATTTTGGATGGATGGGCAGACTAGAAACAAAAACAGACAGTCTCCCTGTAATAGTGAGTTGCTGTATTACAGACACTGTGTATCTATACAAAAATAGACACACTGGGCATTGTGAATCTATGTCATGTGATTTCCTGTCATTGAAAATGTGCCTAGGCAATACCCATAATGTGTTTGGCAGTCTCTCGGGTTTCACCCAAAGTAAGAGTGATAGTGACATTTATTAGATTTCTCACTATAGCAATCTTAAATCTACCATGATGCATTGCACTCTATTCTCTAATGAAAATGATTATAACTTTAATTCAATGTAATTCCACCCTCCTGCAAATTTGTTTTTCTGTTCAGCTTTTTGGTCTCTGGATATAACAATATTCTCAACTCCTGAGCGTTTTTTTATTTATTTTTTTATTTCACCTTTATTTAACCAGGTAAGCTAGTTGAGAACAAGTTCTCATTTACAACTGTGACCTGGCCAAGATAAAGCAAAGCAGTGCGACACAAACAACAACACAGAGTTACACATGGAATAAACAAGCGTACAGTCAATAACACAATAGAAAAAGTCTATATACAGTGTGTGCAAATGGCGGTAGGCAATAAATAGGCCATAGTAGCGAAGTAATTACAATTTAGCAGATGATGATTTGCAAGTAGAGATACTGGTGTGCAAAAGAGCAGAAAAGTAAATAAAAACAGTATGGGGATGAGGTAGTTAGATTGGGTGGGCTATTTACAGATGGACTATGTACAGCTGCAGCGATCGGTAAGCTGCTCAGATAACTGATGTTTAATGTTAGTGAGGGAGATATAAGTTTCCAGCTTCAGCGATTTTTGCAATTAGTTCCAGTCACTGGCAGCAGAGAACTGGAAGGAAAGGCGGCCAAAGGAGGTGTTGGCTTTGTGGATGACCAGTGAGATATACCTGCTGGAGCGCGTGCTACGGGTGGGTGTTGTTATCGTGACCAGTGAGCTGAGATAAGGCAGAGTTTTACCTAGCATAGACTTATAGATGACCTGGAGCCAGTGGGTCTGGCGACGGATATGAAGCGAGGGCCAGCCGACTAGAGCATACAGGTCGCAGTGGTAGGTGGTATAAGGGGCTTTGGTAACAAAACGGATGGCACTGTGATAGACAGCATCCAGTTTGCTGAGTAGAGTATTGGAAGTTATTTTGTAGGTGACATCGCCGAAGTCGAGGATCGGTAGGATAGTCAGTTTTACTAGGGTAAGTTTGGCGGCGTGAGTGAAGGAGGCTTTGTTGCGAAATAGAAAGCCGATTCTAGATTTGATTTTGGATTGGAGATGTTTAATATGAGTCTGGAAGGAGAGTTTACTGTCTAGCCAGACACCTAGGTATTTGTAGTTGTCCACATATTCTAGGTCAGAACCGTCCATGGTAGTGATGCTAGTCGGGCGGGCAGGTGCGAGCAGCGAGCGGTTGAAAAGCATGCATTTGGATTTAATAGCGTTTAGGAGCAGCTGGAGGCCACGGAAGGAGTGTTGTATGGATTGCAGCTCGTTTGGAGGTTAGTTAACAGTGTCCAAAGAGGGGCCCGAAGTATACAGAATGGTGTTGTCCACGTTAGAGGTGGATCAGAGAATCACCCACAGCAATAAAGACATCATTGATATATACAGAGAAAAGAGTCGGCCCGAGAATTGAACCCTGTGATACCCCCATAGAGACTGCCAGAGGTCCGGACAGCAGGCCCTCCGATTTGACACACTGAACTCTGTCTGCAAAGTAGTTGGTGAACCAGGCGAGGCAGTCATTTGAGAAACCAAGGCTATTGAGTCTGCTGATAAGAATACGGTGATTGACAGAGTCGAAAGCCTTGGCCAGGTCGATGAAGACGGCTGCACAGAACTGTCTTTTATCGATGGCGGTTATGATATCGTTTAGTACCTTGAGCGGGGCTGTGGTGCACCCGTGACCAGCTCGGAAACCAGATTGCACAGCGGAAAAGGTATGGTGGGATTCGAAATGGTCAGTGATCTGTTTATTAACTTGGCTTTCGAAGACTTTAGAGAGGCATGGCAGGATGGATATAGGTCTATAGCAGTTTGGGTCTAGAGTGTCACCGCCTTTGAAGAGGGGGATGACCGCGGCAGCTTTCCAATCTTTAGGGATCTCGGACGATACAAAATAGAGAGGTTGAACAGACTGGTAATGGGGTTTGCAACAATGGCGGCAGATAGTTTTAGAAAGAGAGGGTCCAGATTGTCAAGCCCAGCTGATTTGTACGGGTCCAGGTTTTGCAGCTCTTTCAGAACATCTGCTATCTGAATTAGGAGAAGCTGGGGAGGCTTGGGCAAGTAGCTGTGGAGGAGGGGGGGGCGTGTTACCTAGCCTCAGTGCACTGGGCAGCTGGGAGGAGGTGCTCTTGTTCTCCATGGACTTTACAGTGTCCCAAAACTTTTTGGAGTTAGAGCTACAGGATGCTTTCTTGACTGGGCTTTGCTTTCCCTCATTTAAAAAACGTCCACAGGCCTCCCATGGAATAATGGCACTTGCTTTTGATTGTTTTATAATCACACAAACATTTTCACAAACATTTTTGCAAATTATTATATATGTTTTGTTCTGTTCTGTAATATTATAATAATATTGTAATAATATAGTATTGTAATAATACTGTAATAATATAACATTGTAATATACTGTAATATAATATTTTAATATATTGTAATAATATTGTAATATCATTAATAATGTTATATAATATTGTATTAATACTGTTATATAATATTGTAATAATACTTTAATAACATAATATTGTAATAATAGAGGGAGAGAGATAGAACTAGAGTGAACGGGTGTGAGAAAGAGAGAGATATGGCAGGAAGGATAAGAAAAAGAGATGAAAATTGAAACAGAGAGAGAGAGGTATTTGGATCTCACTCCCTACTCTCATCACAACCAAAGAGTCTGTGTTAGAGAAAGTTGATCCACACTGCAGCCGTGAGAAGACCCACACTGTTTCACTGACTCTGGGAAATCCACTTTCTTTGACTAGATTAACTTTACAAAGTTAAAGAGATTCCCAATCCCCATCTGTGTGAAATCTTTTCACATCCTTTTTGTGCATTGTTTTTCCAGAGTAAGAGGGGTTGAGTCTGAAATGGCACCCTATTCACAGTATATAGAGCACTCCTTGATTGGGCTCTGATGATAAGTGCCAAGAGCGTGCAAAGCTGTCATCAAGGCAAGATAGGTGCCCCACTAGCGCCATCTTCGGGTTTGGGTTGGCATTATGCCCATTATCTTGACATCATTAACATTCCTTTTCATATATATAATTATCTCTAGGACTTCATACCATTCTAATACCACAGTGAAAATACCTATTTACATTATCAACACCTTTTTTTAATTAGTAATTTTATAAGATACAAAAATTCATTGTTCTTCTCTTAAGAGACATAGTCCCCGTACCGCAGGGGCATTCTTATGTTAGCCCTTGTCCTACTGTGTCGCACTGGTGGAATATTGGGCACCTCTGGGATGTTGGGTACATCTGGTATCCTCAGGTACTCTCCTGGCACCTCTGGGAGCCTCATGGCCTCTCCTTCCTCCCCCACAGCCTCCTGAAATTGTGGAGGCTCGGTCGGCAGAGATAACTGCCCTGGTGGGGTCATCCCCGTCTCCTCATTATGTGTCCTGCCCACACCATCCTTTGGTGCGAGGATCTTGGGACTTGTTGGCAACAGAGAACGAGTGCGTCTAGACATTAAGCGCTGTACAGGACTGCTGCCGAAGCCCTCTGTGGGAGTATTTCTCCACGCCAAAACGGCTTGCCACACATCTGTGCCTTCCTGCATAGCTTTTGTGATGACAGTCTTTGCTATTTTCACTGCTGACTCCGCTTTACCATTACTCTGACTGTGGTAGGGTGAGGAGGTCCCATGATGGAACTCCCAGGCTTTTGCAAACAAAGCAATGTCTTGACTCGTGAACTGGGGCCCATTATCCATAACTACAGCACTGTCAGGTATGCCATATCTGCTAAACTGCTGCTTACAACAGTCGATGATGCAAGCGGTTGTTGTGTCAATCACTTTCTCCATATCCCAAAAATCTGAATAGTAGTCCACTACAATCAGAAAAAGAACGTTCTTGACTGTGAACAGATCCATTCCTACTTTAGACCAAGGACGTGCTGGTATATCATGTGGGTGCAGCGCTTCCTTTTGCTGCTTAGGTAGATTAGCATTACATATGCTGCATAGGTCACAAAATGTTTCATTTCTTGGGGTCATGAATACTGAGTCTGGCTTTCCTGGGACTGGCTTCGACCCCTGAATGTGCCCCACAAGAATACGAAAGAGATTCATCGGGCATAGAGTTTCTGGCACTACCACCCTGTCGCCTTTGTAGACGACCTCTTCCTGCATTGTGAGTTCGTCATTGTATGTCCAGTAGTCCCTCACCAGCATTCGAGAAGTCTTGTCCTCTGCTGAATGAGCTTTGATAGCATCCCGTGTCTGCGGGGTTGATGTTTTGATCAGTAGCATGGTTCACATCTTCAACCTCAGCCTGTAGAGCATATACAGCCTCATTGGTCCAAGCAGACCACCATAGTCCCTGTGCCCAAGAACACTAAGGTAACCTGCCTAAATGACTACCGACCCGTAGCACTACCGTCTGTAGCCATGAAATGCTTTGAAAGGCTGGTCATGGCTCACATCAACACCATTATCCCAGAAACCTTAGACCCACTTCAATTTGCATACCGCACCAACAGATCCACAGATGATGCAATCTCTATTGCACTACACACTGCCCTTTCACACCTGGACATTGACTCTAAAAATAGTCAAAGACTCCAGCCACCCTAGTCATAGATTGTTCTCTCTGCTACCGCATGGCAAGCGGTACCGGAGCACCAAGTCTAGGTCCAAGAGGCTTCTAAAAATTTGCATTGCCCCCTTTTACGCTGCTGCTACTCTTTATTCTCTATATTTATTTATTTATTTTTACCCCCTTTTTTATTTACTGCTGCTCTTTAATTATTTGTTATTCTTATCTCTTACTTTTTTGTAGGTATTTTCTTAAAACTGCATTGCTGGTTAAGGGCTGTTGTATTCGGCGCATGTGACAAATACAATTTTATTTGATATTGCGGCTGACTAGTTGTTGATAGTGCTGCTCTAGACAAGAAATCTGCAATGTAAAGCTCTACTCCTTTCATGTATACTACCTGTAGTTGATACTGCTGAAGCTTTAGCATAATCCTTTGTAGTCGCTTCGGGTCAGACAGAAGAGTGTTTTTGAAGATGACCTCAAGCGGCTTGTGATCAGTGTGCACCGTGACAAAGTCCCTACCATGAAGGTATTGATAAAACGGTCACAGGCAAACACTATGGCTAGGCACTCCTTTTCAATTTGGGCATATCCTTGCTCCGTGGGTGTCAATGTCTTTGAAGCAAATGCAATGGGCTGCCCCTTCTGCAGGAGCGCTGCCCCTAGGCCTTTGTCACTTGCATCACATTGTAAGGTCACTTCCTCAGAGGTCATAGTAACTCAGTATTGGTTGGTTGCTTAACAATTTCTTGATTTGCTCCAATGCAGCATCATGTTGCAGAAGTCATGCCCACACAACATCTTTATTGGCTTTTCACACGCTTCTGCTGAAAGGAGAAGCTTTTGCAAGGTTTTCACTACTTGGAACTTTAGCACATATGTTTCCCCATCATGCTTGGCTTGTAGTTCACACTCCCCTGCCATCGTACAGCCTTAGCCTTGCCTTGCTTGGTTGGTTGTGGCTTTGCATCTCCATCCTGCTGGGATCATAATCACAGTTATCACATGTCAGTGGGGCAAGCTTTAAGTTTGTGAACCATTTATCTTTGCCACTTTGAACAGAATTGTCATGTATAGCATGTCCGCTTCTTCATCATCATGATCCCGGCATGTATCCTGTTCTAGTAGATTGACAGGCTTACTTTGTCTGCACACTTTAGAAAAATAGCTTTTTTCCACAGAATTTGCATATGCTGTGCATTTGGCTCTTGCGTGTGTTGTTCCACAGTACATGCACCCATCTTTAGAATCTTTCCGCCTTGCATCACTGTCCGATGAATTATGTTTCCATTTTGTTCATCAACATGGTCTCTGTATTTGTTCTGAGTGGCATAATTGACAGAATCTGCCTGTTCAGGGACAGTGTTCATCTTTTTTAATTGGATTTGCGTCTGTTTGCTTGCTCTGCATATATCTATGGGTTAAGTCAGCGTAAGTTGTGGTTCACGCAGCATGCTTGCTCTTACTCTTACCTTTACAGCCAATCACAAGTCTGTCTCTGATCATTGACCCGAAATCACATGAATCAGACAATTGACGCAGCCTCACAACATATTGACCAGGAGTTTGTTCACGTGTTAAAAATGAATCTTTGTTCTTTTCCATAATTCTTTACTTAGGCCTTACATGTTACAGGTCACGACATCCTAATCAGACACTCATAATGCATCTGTTTATATATCCTAGATAGGTTCCCCACTAGCGCCATCTCGGGGTTGGCATTATGCCCATTATCTTAACAGCGGTGGATGAATGACACGACAATAAGCCTCAAGATCTCATCAAGGTATCTCTGTGCATTAAAATTGCCATCGATAAAATGCAATTGTCTTCGATATCCGTAGTTTATGCCTGCCAATACCATAACCCCACTGCCACCATGGGGCACTCTGTTCACAACGTTGACATCAGCAAACCTCTCGCCTACACGAAGCCATATACATGGTCTGCCATCTGCCCGGTACAGTTGAACCGGGATTCATCTGTGAAGAGCACACTTCTCCAGCGTGCCAGTGGCCATTGAAGGTGAGCATTTGCCCACTGAAGTTGGTTACGATGCTGAACTGCAGTCAGGTCCAGACCCTGGTGAGGAGGACGAGCACACAGATGAGCTTCCCTGAGACGGTTTCTGAAATTGCAGAAATTATTCGGTTGTGCAAACCGACATCAGCTGTCCGGGTGGCTGGTCCCATACGATCCCGCAGGTGAAGAAGCAAGATGTGGAGGTTCTGGGCTGGCGTGGTTACACGTGGTCTGCGGTTGTGAGGCCGGTTGGACGTACTGCCAAATTCTCTAAAACGACATTGAAGATGAATTATGGTAGAGAAATTAACATTCCATTCCCTGCCAACAGCTTTGGTGGACATTCCTGCAGTCAGCATGCCAATTGCACGCTCCCTCAACTTGAGACATCTGTAGCATTGTGTTGTGTGAAGGGAACTGCACATTTTTAGAGTAGCCTTTTATTGTCCCAGCACAAGGTGCACCTGTGTAATGAACATGCTGTTTAATCAGCTTCTTGATATGCCACACTTCTAAAGTGGATGGATTATCTTGGGAAAGGAGAAATGCACACTAACAGGGATGTAAACAAATGTGTGCATAAAAATAATAGAAAGCTTTTTGTGTATATGGAACATTTCTGGGATCTTTATTTCAGCTCATGAAACATATCAAATCAAAAGAAAATTTTCTTTGTCACATACACATGGTTAGCAAATGTTAATGCGAGTGTAGCGAAATGCTTGTGCTTCTAGTTCCGACCATGCAGTTGTATCCAACAAGTAATCTAACAATTTCACAACAACTACCTTATATACACAAGTGTAAAGGAATGAATATGAGTATGTACATATAAATATATGGATGAGTGATGGCTGACCGGCATAGGCAAGATGCAGTAGATGGTATAGAGTACATGTTGTGAGGCTGCGTCAACTTTACATGTTGCGTTTATATTTCTGTTCAGTAGGGTAGAACACTATATAAGGAATAGGGTGCCATTTTGGACGTAGCCAGAGAGAAGGCTGCTCTTTTGACACAGCTTGCCTGTGGTGAATGACCCCATAGCCCTAGTCAGTGAGGTGAAAGACAAATGATGATGACTTTCTGTTTCTGTTTCTGTTCGTCCAATCAAATCACAGCGATCTGCATCCTGCCGTGTCTGAACGGCGGGAGGTGTGTGGCGCCCTATCAGTGTGAGTGTCCCACAGGCTGGATGGGGACGCGCTGCCACAGCGGTGAGTGTGTATGTGCTGTGTCAGTCTGTGTGTGTGTTTCAGTGAGTGTGTATGTGCTGTGTCAGTCTGTGTGTGTGTGTTTCAGTGAGTGTGTATGTGCTGTGTCAGTCTGTGTGTGTGTGTTTCAGTGAGTGTGTGTGTGAGGAGCTCAGTGACGTAAGACAAGTCCTTCCCTTATTTTCTTGCTCACCTGATGTCTCCCATTGAATTTCTGTAGAGGGCCTTAGCTTGTATGGAATGTTTGATAAGACTTTTGTTAGGAAAATATTATCTTGTTGCCTCTATGGCGATAGGAGATGGTGATTGATACTGAACAGTATGTCAACAGGCTGTCACTGATAAAAGCTGTGAAGCAAAAATGAAACTAAACTTACTTTGAGATGTCTCAAATGTGACAAAAGTGTAGCCTGAAAGATTTTTCTTTAAACTATTTTTCTTAAAATAAGTAATGGGACTTAATTGCTGACTTAAGACATCTGTCTATACGATATTGAATATTGTGTTATAGGCTGGTAATGATTTGTGAGAAACTGATTTTTAAGTGTTGATGACATCAGGGAGAGAATTAATTCATGATCAGAGGTACTTATCCACCCATTCAGTTTGTGTCAGCGTGAGTCATACTGTAAGCTACTGTTGCGGCGGTAATGCTGCGTCCATGAAAACCAATGTGTTTGCTGTGAAAGTCATTGTTCCTTAACAGAGCCCAAAGCAAACGCTGCAATCATCATAGAAGCATGGACAGAAACCTGACCCTGTCCTGTAGAAACAGACGACCTCTCTGATTGTTAGGCGTACTGTTAAATTCTATTCAACTGTATCAATCCCTGAGGGGCAATTAGTAAGGCATCGTCAGTGAGTGGCGACAACACAACGTCTGCTGTACAGTATGTTACTGTGCTTTGGTTTTTCCACACACGATGACATCATCCTCTCAATATGGATGTGGTTAATACTGAAACAAAGAAACGAATGTCTCTTCTTTTCCATTGCATCTTTGCTCATGTCCTCTTTCTGTGTGAATGTAGTTTTGGTATGCATTTGAGGAGAATATGAATGTGGAAAACACTACTAATAGTGATAATGTAATTTGACGTAGCAGGTGTAGAACTACATATAGATCCTCTACACTGGTTTCAACGGGAAGGAAAAAAACTGTCGGGGGAGGTTCTCTTCCGCACTGTTCAACCAATCCAGTAAATGTGGAGGAGGAGTTGAGTGTCGCTTGTTAACGTCCAAAAGTGGAAGTCTCGTCACAGGCACTCTTTCCATTTCCCCTGAAAACCGGATCATCCGGTTGTTGGGGACTATGCAGATGCTAGTGTAAGTGTACCTAGAAAAAGGGTGAGCACAAGTCATGCTGCACAGAGGGATGACTGCATTCCCATTTCGCCTGAGTAATTGAGGAGTCAGGCGAAAATGTCTTCATTTGAAAACTTTATGGTGGAAAAATCATTGGAACCATTTCCATGATGTAATGGGTATTATGACACGTACACTGTGGCGGACTAAGGGTTCTACCAGGAAACGTGTTTTATTATGAGTAATTATTGTAGTTCCTGATAATAACATTTACTGAATGTGTGTGTGTCCACACCTGTGTGTGGGTGTGTGCATGTGAGTGACCGTGAGTTTGTTCGTGTTGAATGAAGGGTTTACAGAGGTCTTGACAGTGTGTGTGTTTTCACAGCGGTGTGCTTGTCGCCCTGTCTGAATGGTGGAAGGTGTATCAGGCCTAACCGGTGTCAATGCAGTCCAGGATGGAGCGGGCACGACTGCTCGAGGTGAGAGGACAAACATACACACACAGAGATAGACAGACTCACACTACAAACATAAGTACATCCTCACAAATCCTCACAAATCCCTTCTCACATTCGCACACAAACTGACAATCAACACATGCATGTTCACACAATACTGTACTTACTGTAGTTCCTGCAAATACACATACTAGTAGTACCAGACCACCCACAGAACATGTGTGCTTGAGTATCCCCAGTCTGGATGGAATGACAAAGCAACATTTCCCAGGAAATAATTTGCACTCCACCTTCTCTTTCCCTGAAACAGGCCTTGTTTGTCATCATTTGAGACACACCCTAGTACAGTATTCCAAAGTACACTATACAATCTCTCTGTAATGTGAGTGGGGGAGAGGAGCACGCTCACCAGACCTGGGTTCAGATACTATCAGAAATCATTTCACATACTTGACCAGTGCTTGATTGAACTTGCCTGGCTTAATGGCTAATAGAATAGTCCCAAAACTACAAACCCTGCCCATCTGGGATTCTAGGTAGGCTAGAGCAAGCACTTAAAGTATTTGAAAGATTTCAAATAGTAATTGAACCCAGGTGTCTCTCACCTCAGTGCTCCGTCTCACTCTGTTTGAGGTGGGCCAAGGTGTGGGTGGATATAGATAGAGGCCCAGTACTAACTCAGCACATATCTGATTAATTGGAAGTAGATATACAGTACCTGACTGCACCACTCGAATACAGAAAGCTCTTCTCATCTGACCACGTCGATAAAGACAGGGTCAGGAATTTTTCCTGACTATGTGGATTCTTGAATTCTCTACCTATTATTATTTATTTATTTATTTTTAAATAAAAACTCAGCTTTGGGAGTCAGTTATGGGAACTTTGTTGAGCAGTGGAGGCTGGGGGGAGGAGCTATAGAATGACAAAGTCATTGTAATGGCTGGAATGGAATTAATGGAACAGTATCAAACACAAAGATATAGAAACCACATTTGACTCCGTTCCATTTAATCAATTCCAGCCATTACAATGAGCAGGCCCTCCTATAGCTTCCTCACCAGCCGCCACTGCAGTTCCGTTGTACTGTAAAGCTCAAGGCTGACAGGTATGACTGATTGAGTGAGAAACCACTCACTTCCGACTCCACGGAGTCCTCATAGAACCCACTTGGCTGAGTTACGCTGTAGGGCTATCCATTCATTGTGATGTCATTGTGCAGCTTACTTTCTCACGGGAAGAACAGCTAATGGGGCTTTTTTAAACTCCAACAGTCAGTGCAAAACAGGAGGGCACCAATAGGACATCTATACTGACTAATGGCACTGTTGTTCTCCATTTAAAAGCTCAGGCCAGAAAAGTATTTGAAAATGCCATAAAAAAGCTGTAGTCTAATTGTATTATTCTCTCCACTTCACAGGAAAAGAAAATCAAGACATTTTCATTTTTAAGAAATCCATTCAGCGTGAAAGATCTTGCTCTCGAATGGGAGTTTTGTATAATTATTTCATGAATTGTAAACCATGGATTCGCTCACTCTCAAAAAACAAACCCGATACATTTTGTAAAATAAAGCTGTATTTTTTTCATATAGAAAATCAACAGTATCAACTATATGCTGCTATATACTTGTATGATGTGTAAAAACTGATTGTTCAATGTGTAAACTATTCTCACATTTTTATTAAAGCAGAAAATACAGTAGAATCTGTTCCATTCCCTCCTTTTTCAGATGCAAGCCTAGTGTATCATTAGCCTCTCCTTCACTTTACTTCTTTAATGAGGCTTCTAGTCAGTCAGTGCTTGAGATGCATAAGAGGGAGTAAATATTTCATAGTCATTTAGAAGGCTTAATGGTCTCTCCCTTCACTGTAGTTACTAAATGAGCCATTACATGCTTTAGAACGTATAGAATCGTATAGGCCAAAAGACATTTCTAAAATAAATGTTATACCATCAAAAAGGTCAAATAGGAGATGCTTATGTTTGTTCTAGGTCGAACAAGAGTGTGGTGTGAAATTGATTTGTTGCTGCATCTCTCACTCCCCTAGAGACACCCTCGGAGAGTGGAGGGAGTCATTGACTGTGACCCTGGAGCAATTAGGGTTCAAGTGCCTTGCTCAAGGGCAGAGCAGATTTCTCCTAGTCGGCTCGGGGATTCGAACTAGCAATGTTTTGTGTACTGGCCAAACGTTCTAACCGCTAGGCTACCTGCCGCCTACTAAATCCAGATAAGCATTAGGCTATAAACAAACCAAACCATGCACTCTATTCTAATATAGAAGGTTAAATTTACAAGTATTGACTACAACCGCATGCATAGTGCAACACTTACATTATGTGTCCAGTCTTGTCCGTTAACTCATCCATAAAAAGCATGGGATCTCAAACCAAATGTCAGAATGAATCTTAAATTTATTGAATGCACCCACACAGAATATAAAACAATACAACATAGCTCTAAGATTTAAAAGCAGGTTTATAATAATATGGTCCTTTTAAAGAGAAACTCCTGAGCTGAATAATAACATGACATTATACTCATACAATGGAGGATTTAGAGGCATGGTTTGGTCTGAACATTTAGAAGAAAAGACAAAATACTATAATTAAGATTAACTTTTTTTTTTTTTTACTGAATGTTGGATTGTACATATGGTGGAATCTTTCCGTCGAGAGGGAGTTGGAATATGTTTTATAGACATGGTTGGTGGTTGTTTTTCTACAGCGTCAGTGTGTGTGGCAGCATTAGCCTCATGACCTCAGGGCCTTGACCTTCTCCTCCAGCGTGGCTTGGTTGGCCCCAGAAAAATCATCCACCTGGGAACGACACCAGGAGAACATACGATCACTTTCAATATACTGTAGCAACGGTTCAAAAACATGGGCTAGTATAGTAGTATAAACACTATACTACCAGGCCTGTACTAAATCTAACATTGTCATAGTCATGTAAAGATTCATGAAAAGACCCACCTTTTTCCCATTCTTGTAGAAATGGAACGTTGGCATGCATTTGATCTCACAGTATTGGGACACATCCTACAGTAACAGAGAGAGTGAATGGTGATTTAAAACAGACACTTAGGTGTTTTTAAACCCCTAATCCATGTGGATAATGAGCTATGATAAGGTAATAAAAAGTCTCAGTATAAAAAAAACATCCATGTGGTTGAGTAACACGCAGTATGGAAGGTCTTAGTTAGGACAACCCTGTCCAGCTTAACAGACTGTGCAAAATGCCTCAAGCCTTCTGTAATCAAGCAAACAAGTAGGTCTTGGAAAACCCCACCAATACCAGACACAAAGCAACTCCCTGTAACCATAGCAACCCCAGTTTACCGCAAAACAACGATAACCTTTCACTTGAAGACCGAGACAGGAAAGCAGGGTCATTAGTAGAGCTGTCTAACTAGTGGTGTATGATTGTTGGAGTAGTGCACCGCTAGTTAGACAGCTACTAATGACCCTGCTTTCCCTGTCTTTACTACATGTTGGAGTCGACTCAAAATCTTGGAGATTTCTGCAGTGTGCAGCCTTGACGGAGTCCATGGGATGATGAAGCGCACTCTACGCCGAGCCTATTCTTTGCTATGTTATAGCCCTATTCGGATGGGTATTAAGAGACATGTAATTATTACCCACAAATGTGCGTTAATCCGGAACCGTATTTGTAAAAAAAGAAAGTTTAGCTGGGATGCCTTGCTTTGCGATCTATTGCCTAGGATAGGGCTCTCCAACCCTATTCGTGGAGCGTTTACCATCCTGTAGGTTCACGCCAACCCTAATCTAGCACATCCGATTCAATAATTAGCTGGTCGATAAACTGGTTGCAGCATTGCGGGGCAGAGGAGGTTGCAGGGCGTTGTGTGGTGCATACATTGGATTTAGTAGCGTATGCATCAATGTATGCGTTGATGGCTTGACAGAAATAGTCAAGCCATACTCATTGATAGCCTAATCCTACACTTTAATATACTTTTGGTGAATATTGGAGGCATTGCTAGACAACACATCGTGAGATACAGATTACCAAAATATATCCAATCTACGCAATTAGTTGCCGTACTTCCGACAACACAAACACTCCCATTGTGCATAGCGAGCTACCGAGAGATGGATAGAGCAGGGAGGGCCACAGTATAGACAGGTCCATCGCGAGTGAGAAAAGTTCAATGTTTTTCCAGTTCGATTTTTCTTGAAACGTTAAAAGGGTCCCAATTTCATTTTAAACGTTCACACCCCTAATCTGTATTCAGATGACACTGCTGTGACTCACCGCTGCTTCGACAACGTCCACCTTGAGGAAAACCACGTTACTGTTCTCTGGATTTTCCGACAGCCCCTGTACAGAAGTAAAGAGCAGAAGTTAAAGGTCATGGGTCAGCAAAACATCCATGGAAAAACAGGCCTAATACTGTACTGTATAGTCTCAACCAGTTGACTTGGGCACAACAGCTCATGTTCTTAGATAGACATAACATACAAAAAGGGGTATTGATGGAGGACGCACACCATTGTTTTTTGCGGCGGACTTCATTTTTGATTTACACTACCACTAGTGCCATGTAATAAGAGTTTCAACAAAAGGTGACAATGCATCCTTTGGGTCAGTGTAACATGGGTTGAAGGCAGCAGTATCACATCTACAGGTGTGGTAGTGGTGAAAACATGTTTTACTTTGCCACAAGCTGTGTTCAAATGGATTGAAACTACTGGAGTATGGACTGAAACTAAAATAGTTAGTTAGGACAACCCTGTTAGGACAACCCTGTTAGGACAACCCTGTTAGGACAACCCTTGCTTCCAATCAGCCACAAGAGCATTAGTGAGGTTGGGCGATTAGGCCCGTCTCGCAGTTGGCGTTCCAATTCATCCCAAAGGTGTTCGATGGGGTTGTGGTCAGGGCTCAGTGCAGGCCAGTCAAGTTCTTCCACACCGATTGACAAACCATTTCTCATATGGACCTCGCTTTCTGCATGGGGGCAATGTCATGCTGAAACAAAAAATTGCCTTCCCCAAACTGTTGCCTCAAAGTTGGAAGCACAGAATAGTCTAGAATGTCATTGTATGATCTAGCATGAACATTTCACTTCACTGGAACTAAGGGGCCTAGCCCGAACTATGAAAAACAGCCCCAGACCATTATTTCTCCAATGGCAGCAAGCTTTACACCACTCCAGCCGATGCTTGGTATTTCGCATGGTGATCTTAGGCTTGTGTACGGCTGCTCGGGCCATGGAAACCCATTTCATGAAGCTCCCGAAAAGTTATTGCGTGGACGTTGCTTGCTTCCAGAAGCAGTTTGGAACTCGGTAGTGAGTGTTGCAACCAAGGACAAACGATTTGTACGCGCTGCAGCACTCGGGGGTCCCTTTCTGTGACCTTGTGAGGCCTACCACTTCACAGCTGAACCATTGTTGCTCCTAGAATTTTCCACTTCACAATAACAGCACAGTTGACCGGGGCAGCTCTAGCAGGGCAGAAATTTGACAAACGGACTTGTTGGAAAGGTAGCATCCTATGACGGTGCCACATTGAAAGTCACTGAGCTATTCAGTACGGGCCATTCTACTGACAATGTATGTCTATGGAGATTGCATGGCTATGTGCTCGATTTTAAACACCTGTTAGCAACAGGTGTGGCTGAAATGGACAAATCCACTCATTTGAAGGGGTGTCCACATGCGAAAATATACTTTTGTATATAAAGTGTATCTGAAATGGCACCCTATTCCCTATATAGTGGACCTATGGACCCTTTTCAAAAGTAGTGTAGTAGGGAATAGGTCACCATTTCAGGCGCAGACATATCTCTAGGCTAGTAGACCACTCACTTTGAAGAAGGGAGCAATGTTCTTGCAGGGGCCGCACCAGGTGGCTGTGAAGTCCACTACCACCAGCTTGTCTCCTGCTTCCTTCAGGGCATTGAGAAAGGAATCCTACAGAACAATAGAGTATATAATAGATTAGTGGCAAACAATGGAGAATATAGAATAATATATTGGTTGACAGGAACATGATAGTAGGACTTTGCTTAGTGCCAGGACAATAGGAAACACATTTCTTAATCCGACGACAGTCAAAAATAAAGTATACATCTCTGTAGACTAAGCAAATGTCTGTGCATCTTATAAGATCACACAAGACAGTGATTTAGTCAATGACTTCAGAGGATTCATTCATCCCATGTCAAGATCATCACCACAGACGTCAGTAAATCGACTGAATATGCGCTCACAGTTATCACACACACACACTTGTAATTGACCGTCGATGGTCCTTATGCTTCCAACATCGTACCGCAAGCATTGCGTGTGGATGTTCAGACTCTTAACAAAACTCCGCCATACAGAAGACATCTTAGTCCAACGACTTATGTGTAATGTAATGGAACTAAGAGTCATGATCAAGCGCTAGCTTCTGCTCAGTCCCTAACAACCAGATGTTCCAGTTTTCAAGGAAAATTTAAAGAGCCTGTGACGTAGCTTCCGCTTTTGGTGTTAGCAAAGCAACACGTCATCTCAACTCCTCCTGAATTGTTCAACCAATCCAGTAAATATGGAGAAGAGAACATCCCGACAGTTCTGTGGACCATAGATCGAAAAGGCTTGCGTTTAGTGATAGCCCTGGTTCCCACGGACACAGTGTGTTTTCTGAGCCTGTGTGATGTAGGATATGAAATCTGAAACCACTTGAAGCTGGGAAGTCCCTCCTCCCATTTCATTCCCTCCTCTGACTCTCCATCAACTCCTGGCTGAACCCCACATCGCAGGGCACAGGGGTTTCATTGCGGCAGCACATTCAGAGATCGATTTTTATAGCCATTCATCGAAAATAATTAATAGATTTTAAAACACTTTCTGTTTGTCATAGACTGACGAGATTAATATGTTTTGGGGACCTTACATCTAAGAGGTAAAATGCACTATGCAGAAATCTGGGACTAAAAAACAACAAGATGACTAATGTAAAATATACAGTCCATAAAATGTATGCATGTATCTTCTGAACTTCTGTGAAACAGCACAGTTAAAAATATTTGGCAAATAGAAATCAAAACTGGATGGTTTTCAGAGATAGATGGGAGGGTTGCTGATGATGTGATTAAAAACAAACAAAATATAAACTATTGTAAAATACGCTGTCCGTAAAATGTGTATAAACTGGAAGTAGAAGCCTAAATGTTGTTGTCCATTAGTTTACTCCAATTATGGAAAGGGTGGTAGGGTTAGGGGAAAATACATTTAAAAAAATATGGGTGATTGGAAATGCAGACAATTACATCGATGGAAACTACAATATTAAAGCTGATCTAGCCCCCCCATTTATTTTGTATTAGTTTGCCTAATTGCAGTTTGTGACAAAACAAGCTAGTGCTGTGAAATATATTTTTCAGAAACAAAAAGATTGTATTTTCACCTGTTTGAAGCTGGTGTAGGCTACAAAACCGAAAGTGAACGATGCGAAAAAGAAAACTTAAGAACGGGAAGCATAGAAGAAAAAAAAACATACAAGGGCTCTAACGCTTTTTAGACTTGCGTTCAATGAGTGACAGATATATAACTCCCATTTCGGGTCGACGGGAACACTAATGTAAATCCTCCAAACGCTTTAAAACGCCCAAGCTGAATATGTCTTACCTTATCTTCAATTTCAATAATCATGTTTTTGACGGTGGTGGTTGACAGTACGCAAAGTAACAAGACACTCCTATAGAAGCAAGCGGGTTCCTGGGTGAAGTGAGAAAATGAAGCTGACGGGCTGGGGTTATAAACACCGCTCATAAGCCCTGCCCTTCGTGGCCAAAGCATGAGTCAACTGTTTGATCGGGATGATATACATAGAAACATTGTAGCATCTGCTACATGCAATGTATAGGATACCTTCTCTGAAATTGTCGTTATTTAAATGTTTTATGTAATTTTCACATTTTATATGTAGTCTGCAATTCAAGTCAGCAAATTACTTGGGTCATGTGGATAGGGTAGTTGAACACATAGTATTTCCTAACATGAATCAAAAGTGATCATACTTGGTTTGAAACAGTATAGTATATATACTTCATCTCATCTGCCCACAGGAGATGAATGAATAGTGCATAGTTAGGCAAGTTAGGCAAGTTAGGTAACATACCGTCGTTTATTTTACAAGTCACCGTGACTTGACAAATTCCTGGTTTACTACGGGCATGGGATTGGTTGAGAGACTCGGTGATTCAGAAGCAGTGTCCAATAGCGTTGGAGCTGGGAAAGTGCATGCACAGACTCTGGATTTGTGTCGCGTTAATGTACTAATCGGAAGTAGAAACTCGGAAATGTCCGACCTTTCTAACGGGTAGTTATACACGTTCCCCGTAGAACCAGTTAGCATGTCGGACATTTCCGATTTTCCTACCCAAGACTAGTATGTGAACTCGGCATTAGGATTTGCTTGTCAAGTGTGAAAGTAAACAGAGAGGAAGAGGCGAGAAGTGTGCAGGAGGGCATGAGACGAAGGAACGTGAAGTATCGGCGGAGAAAGTTGTGTGTGTGTTGCCAGAGTAATAGTAGTACAGAAAATGTCGTATGCTGAAGCAGTGAAGGGAGTGATAGAGGAAGATGGGTACAGGGTGAGGGATCCTGAGAGGATTCCTGTGAGTAGGCAGAGATCAATAGAGAGGGTTGGGAATAATGTGCTTCAGTAAGGTGGGTTTCTTAGCATTCATAGCCATTGTTGTTAACTGTACTGCAGAAATGAAATGTAAGTCACAGAAAATAGGTTGTGGTGGCTGCTGCAGAGAAGTGCTTGGGATTGACAGGTTTTACTGCAGAAGATTTCCAGGGGGTGTTGAGTGGTAGTGTTCTGTCCTCCCAGGATTAGATAGGGTTAAATAGTGGAATGGGGTGGTGTTTGTTTTTTGTTGTTGTGAGGGATCATTTTTGGCAGGGTAAAAAAAAAATTCTCTCAATTTTGTATTACCGGAAGTTAATGTAGGTGGGCCGTGACACTCAAGTACAGTAGTAGAAGAAGAGGCGAAGCGAGACATTTTAGGAGTCGACTCGACTTCGAAAACCTGCTGAAATGGCTGCACATACACAACCTTGTCGTACTAGTAGTTGTTGGGCCGAAGCCAAAAATAGTGAAATTGATCTATCCCTGAAATTGATCTATCCCAGTGAAACATTCTTATGATGACAAAAATGTGTTGGCACCTACAATTCTGGCACATTTTCTCATAAAAAGTATATTTCAACACTGTCTTCTCAGGCAAATTTGCTGAAATGCTAAACTTGGAACCAATCAGAACTCCCGTACATACCCCTTGTGATGAAGGCAGCCAATGGCCTGCTTATATAAACACAGTCTCTATTGAAAACTCGAGCTACTGTCTGATGAAGAGGAACATATAGCTAGCTAGCTCCCAAAGACTTAAATAAGATTAACAGGTGTCACGACTGGGACTCAAATTTGATGACTTGAGACTCGATTTGATAGAAAATAAAAATAACTTGAGACTTGACTTGGATCCTCAACACTGGGACTCTAAATTATCTGACCAGGTTTTGTAACGTTTTGTCACTAATTTTGTGGCACAGTCTTCGTTAATTACTCCACACAACCAGAGACACTTGCAAAAAAACTGATTGGCTAGTGAAACGCACACTCGGCTCTCTGATTGGACCAGCAAACTGTCAATCAACGCAGGTCGGGTGAGCTGGCGCAGTGAGAAGGTTCTGAAGTGCTGAATGGGAAAAATATTTTGTCATGCATATTTTAATATGCTACATAGCTTACAATTTGTACTTTATATTTATACCTTTGCTTATTCGATCTGGTCACTAACATAGGCCTATAGCATTGCACCAAATTCTTGTTTCAAAAACATTTATTATGTGCTTCAGAACCCAAAAGTTGCACGTCTTGATTGTTGAGATTAGTGAACAGAAAGCACTTGTTTAATTTCTTCGAGTTTGCCTGGCAAAAACAGAGTAGCCTACCTACCAGTGGCGTGTATTCATGGATGCTAAGGGAAGCCAGGCTTCCACCAAAAACTGACAAATAAAAAAATTATGTATCTTTCGTCTGTCTGTGTTTCATAATTTTCCTTCAATTCGCAAGAGGCTGAATGTATCTCACAGGAGAAAGCATCAGAGAGAGCGAAACAGCACCCCTCTGTCTCTATACATGTAGGCCATCTATCTGATGCTGTCGGGTCCAAACGAGTGACATTGTTGCCGCCTGTAGCGTTGAAGGCAAGGGTAGCCAGCGAGGATCTGGCCTCCCTTAACAAAAACAATATAACAAATGAGCCAATCAGCGGTGAACTAATCTGAGCGAGCTCAACTGTGAATTTTCCTGACGCACCAACAAAAAGTGTCAAAGGAAGCCAGCTTGGATTTGGCATCAATCCTATCAAATCCCATTCAGAGCATACGTCATTGACAGAAAAACTTAAATTGTTGCTCTTAAATTGCTGCATCTCGTTGCGTTGTTGTCCTCCGGTGGCTAGCTAGCAAAAATAGGCTCTTTCCTAAATTAGCCATGGATGGAGATAGGGAGTTGGACTTGTGGTTTTACTTAATTCTCTGTACTGGCAAATGACTATAACGGCGATTCTGATCCAACCATTAATTCATACATTGTTGTGCCCCTGGCCTGAGAGGATGGAAGTTCAATATGTAGCTAGATGTAGATGGCTAATGTTAACTAGCTAACGTTGCCCATGAATGGAAGTTAGGTTAGCGAGCAAGCATTTTAGCCAGGTAGCCTAGAGCCCTTTTCGGACGGGATGTTTTACTGAAGGAGCTCAGGTAATGTAATTATGTGCACGAGCACAACTCACAACATCTGTCATTTTAGTCCTATCCAAATCTGCTATGTCAGTAATTTCTACTAGGCAGGAAGGTAATTATTCCAGCCCGTGCGAATCGTCATCCCTGTGTTTTGAGGGATATTACAGAGTGCTGCACCCAGTTTGGGTAAGAAGAACATAGGAAGAAATTGATGCTTCGAACAAAGTGCTATGGATCTAGCCTACAAATGAATGATCTGTTTTGTCACATATCACATTTCCTGGTGCCGTACTTCTCTTTTAAAAGATGATGTGGATGATATTGTGCCAATGAATTGATAAATTGGCAAATACGTCCTGTAATTATATGTCTGCATAGGTTACAGATCAAGGTTTGTAGGCTATTGATATGCATTACTATTTTGACTTTCTCCGAACTGAAGGCCATTTGGCAAATATTAGGATATTCCTAGACGTGAAATATCTTCACACGCAGAAGAGCCTCCAGGCTTCCTTCATAACGTTCAAGTTTGAATGAGGAAAACATTTTATTTCAGGGGCAGTTTGGAAAAACGAATCTCATCCAAATCATCCACTGTAAAAACGGACATACTGGGGTAGTAATTACAGAACATAACCAAAGTTAGTAATACTATAGTAATACTAGTCCTGTGCGAATAGGGTTTAGGACAACAGCAAATAAAAATGTGTATTGTATGACAGAGTGATAGACCGTTTGTCACTGTATTAGACTAAGCAAAAGTGATTTGATGATGTTGAAATGGTGCTGGAATAGTGGAGGCAGCTCCTGTTTCCTTTGCGACTTGCGGTAACTCTGTCGTTTAGTGGTCCGAAACATTAACTTGCTTGACCATGCTGTAGGTCATGTAACTGTCTGATAACAGTACATGCAATATGATTTGTGGACTTCAATGTACAGAGTTTGCTATCTGGCTTTGTGATAAAACAAAGGCAGGGTTGAATTATGTCTGGTACCAAAAAATGTCTGCAGCATTGAAGGTCCCCAAGAACACAATGGTCTCCACCATTCTTAAATGGAAGAAGTTTGGAACCACCAAGACACTTCCTAGAGCTGGTCGCCCGGCCAACTGGGGGGCGGGGGGGTCAGGGAGGTGCCAAGATGGTCACTCTGACAGAGCTCCAGAGTTCCTCTGTGGAGATGGGAGAACCTTCTAGAAGGACAACCATCTCTGCAGCACTCCACCTATCAGGCTTTTATAGTGGAATGACCAGACGGAAGACACTTCTCAGTAAAAGGCACATGACAGCCCACATGGCGTTTGCCAAAAGGCACCTAAAGGACTCTCAGACCATGAGAAACAAGATTATCTGGTCTGATGAAACCAAGATTGAACTCTTCGGCCTGAATGCCAAGCGTCACGTCTGGAGAAAACTTGGCACCATCCCTACGGTGAAGCATGGTGGTGGCAGATGTTTTTCAGCGGCAGGGACTGGGAGACTAGTCAGGATCGAGGGAAAGATGAACGGAGCAAAGTACAGAGAGATCTTTGATGAAAACCTGCTCCAGAGCGCTCCAGACCTCAGACTGGGACGAAGGTTCACCTTCCAACAGGACAACGACCCTAAGCACACAGCCAAGACAACTTCTAAAACAGAGGATTGGTTTCGGGACAGGTTTCTGAATGTCCTTGATTGGCCCAGCCAGAGCCCGGACTTGAACCCGATCGAACATCTCTGGAGAGAACTGAAAATAGCTGTGCAATGACACTCCCCATCCAACTTGACAGAGCTTGAGAGGATCTGCAGAGAACAATGGGAGAAACTCCCCAAATAAAGGTGTGCCAAACTTGTAGCGTCATACCCAAGAAGATTTGAGACTGTAATCGCTGCCAAAGGTGCTTCAACAAAGTACAGAGTAAAGGCTCTGAATGCTTACATAACTGTGATATCATTATTTTTTTATACATTTGCAAAGAATTCGTAAAACGTGTTTTTGCTTTGTCATTATGGGGTATTGTGTGTAGATTAATAAAAAATATTAAATATATATAATCAATTTTAGAATAAGGCTGTAACAAAATGTGGAAAACGTCAAGGGGTCTGAATACTTTCCGAATGCACTGTATGTCTAAAGATAGCTGTAACATTGCACTACCTTCAATACATATGGGGTGAAGATGTAACATATTCTGCCAAATTAATACAATATTTGTGAGGAAGAAAAAGCCTACAGATATATCATGCTTTCCATCCAGTCCTGCATCCTCTGCTGCATACAGGTAGGCCATATGATCCTCATTGCTCTTGACTCCAGAGAAGTAACGATGTGACATGATATCCCTAGTTGTTAACATGAATGACTTTTACTTTAAAATGCATGTGTAAAACGCAGTTTATTTCTGTATCTTTCGTTTTGAAAATGCATCACTGTTTATGGCTGTAATGACAGGCTACATTTGCGCGGGGATTGTGCATGCGTGTTCGCCCGGTGTGCATGTGTATGCTGCAGAGGTCGCAAGCTTTGATCCACTCCTTGTTGGGGGTCGAGGGTCAAAAAGTTTGAAAACCGGCGCAATGTGCGACTGATGTGTTTTCCATTTGCTCACGCAGTATTCTTAAAGTTTGTGAATTTTACAGCAAAACCATATTTATTTTCAAATATTAGTTTGGTGATCCCTTTCCATAATACCCAAGACTACTTTGCTTTCAAATGAGAAAACCCGGCCTACAAGACACATTTTTATCACTGCCCTCTCCTGAGTTTGAGGGCCCAGGGACTCGCACTTTACCCGCGGGTTCGGCTTTTCCTGGTGGCGCTGAAATGAACATTCTCAAGGTCATCAAGCTACCACGCTCTGAGATTGTTGAAAGGAAAAGGGGAGGTAGTTGCTATGACCGAGGTCCGAATACAAGATGTTTCTGATCCTTTAAAAGCAGATTTAACTATAATGCAAAACGAGACGGGTGCCAGCTATCACTCAAAACAACAGAGTTGCACACCATGACGATTGCAGCACTGGAGACATCTGCTACCAGTGTCTCCAACCCGACTACCTCCCTGGAGGCTGATGTGAAACGCCTGGCTGCAGATCTGAAAAAGGTACAGGACAGCTGTGTGAGCTTTGAGGGATTTTCTCTCCACAATAACTTGAGACTGATATCGGTCACAGAGTCAGCGGAAATGCCTTGCGCCACAGATTTCGTCTCCAGGCTGCTGAAGGATGTTCTCGCCATGGAGGAGAAGCCCCTGATTGATCGTGCCCACCGGTCACTGCGCCCAAAGCTCCGGGACGGTGAGAGGCCCGTGACATCATTTTTCGAGTGCACTTTTTCCATGAGTAGATGGAGATTCACCAACGAGTCCGCAATACCACTCTGAGCTATCAAATCAAACGTATTTATATACAAGTGTATACCTTACTGTGAAATACTTACAAGCCCTTAACCAACAGTGCAGTTCAAGAAGAGTTAAGAAAATATTTACCAAATAAACTAAAAAATTATCAAAAGTAACACAATAACATAACAATAACGATGGAAAAGACAACACCTTTGATTCTCCGGAAGAGACTATGGCTCACATTCAACTCCACATCAAGAAGTCTTGAACTTGCTCATAGATCAGCAACTGTTGCTTGCTAACTGTGGATAGTAAGTAAGTAGTAGCCCACCTGGGGTATAACTATGTTTAGTTATAACTGTACTATTTCTGTAAAGTTTGGGAGTTGGCGAACCCATGTGAGCTACTACTCACGCTTATTTGATGTGATCGAATGTTTTTATCATCTAGTGTGCTTGCCTTAAAAGCATTCAGTCATTTTTATTTCATTTTATTCAGTATGTTTACATATTGCCTCATTGACCCAAAAATATTTTTGGTTATTTGTTTACCACATCCATTTGTCTCGACCCAGTAAACAGTTAATGTTCCGAGGCTACACGTTTTTGGGAGGCTTCACTTCAATGTTGAAGATTTTGAACATAATTTATACCAAGCAAACTTTCAATGTTGCACAGACAGTTTTGTGGTCTTGGCTGTACATTGTCACATCGTCCAATAGATTTTCTTTTCTGCTTTTTTTTTACTACGATTTGCTTATTTCAAATGAGAGGTTTTCGGCTGAGAGCCTTAATACATTTTATTTATTTTCTCTCTCAATACCTGTTATAAGACTGGGAATATAATGTTATACATCTGTTTGCACATTTTTTCCCTATTTCTTTTGCTGCTTGATTCACTAACGCAGAACTTTACTTTAAATGGCGGGACTGTGGGTTTGGGTTTAACACTGCACTCTACAGACATACTGTGTGAAGAAAACATGTTTGTACCTCGTTTGGGGAGTTATTGCCTGGTTTGGGGGAGGTGCATGTGGGAGGAAGGAGTTTGAATTGTTCAGTTCTAATGTTGTCATTCTGTCTTCTTTTTAGTTTTTTTTCTGTACTTTTTCCAAGTATCTTACACTGTACATTATTACTCTGAGCCAAGTTATCCTGTGGTTTTAGGGTATTCATTGCTTTTCTACTCTATGCTCTTATGACAAGGTTGTATAACGGGAGTGCTCAGGGTGGCCGAAATAATACCAAAACATCAAATGGGCTAACAACCCTATGAAAGAGGGTGCTGACACATTTTAAAGGGTTTGAATGCAAATTTAGCATTTCTACAAGAGGCTTTCTTTAGGACTGGTGAGCAAGGACTGGGTTGGTCAATTGTGTCACTCAAACTTTCATAGTAAATCAAAAGGTGCTGTTATTTTGGTTGATAAATCTACTCCCTTTGTTGTATCTTTTGAGGTTATTGCTGATCCTAAGGGACAGTACGTCATAGTAACTGTTAAACTGTTTTCTACCCCTCTTGTTTTGGCTAGTGTTGATCCTCCCAATTGGGATTGCACAAGTTTCATTTCTACCTTTTTATCTGCTATACCCAATGTAGATTCCCATTCGTTGATTTTAGGGGGGGATTTCAACTGTACAATATCCCCAGTTCTTGACAAGTCCTCACAAAGAACTACAGGCCCATCTAAATGTGCCCTACTTATTCAATATTTTCTTCAGAAATATGCTATGTGTGAGGCCTGGCGTTTCCTAGACAGTATTCCTTTTTTTTCTCATGTTCATCAAACATACTCCCGCATTGATTACTTATTTTTGGACAAAAAACATCTGCCTGTACATTTGAGTGTATTGTTATTTCTGACCATTCACCATTAGTGTTTGAGTTTCCCCAGCAACCTCCTATATGTTATCAATGGCGTCTTAACTCCATTTTACTCTCAGATAAGGAGTTTGTCAATTTAATTTATTCTGAAATCACCTTATTCCTAGAAATTAATTCAACGCAGGTATGTCCTTCTCTTCCATATTGGAGACCTTCAAAGCATACCTACGTTGTCAAAATATTTCTTATACAACCAATAAAAACAAAGCTTGCTCTCAGAAGCTTCGAGACCTGAGCGAAGCCATAACTACATTGGATGAGAAGTATGCCACATATCCTTCCTCTGATCTATATAAAGAACGGCAGCTACTCCAATCTGAATTTGACGAGCTCTCTACCAGACAAGCTGAACAATTACTCTTATGAGCTCGATACAGAGTGTATGAGCAAGGCGACAATGCCAGTGAACTACTTGCATATCAGATCTGTAAATCTGAGGCCTCACGTTTAATCCCACAAATAAGGACCCTGTCTGGAATGATCAATTCAAACAATTTTACTCGGCGCTATACACCTCTGAATCACCTCAAGACCCTTTGTTAATTGATTCATCTGAATATGCCTTAAATTGATACAGACTCCCATGACGGTTTAGAAGAAGAATTTACATGAGGAGATTGCAACTGCAGTATCTGCAATGAAGTGGTAAATCACAGAACGTTTTCCGGTCTGCTTTGCCCATTCCTGTCTTGATTATTTGCAGAGTGCCTTAATACATCAAAGCTACCGCCTAGTCTTTATCAGGCTTCAATTTCATTACTATTAAAGAAAAACAAGGACCCCTTGGTATGTGGATCTTATCACCCAATCTCGCTTTTAAACTGTGATTACAAAATCCTAGCCAAGCTCTTAGCCATCCGTATGGAAGGCTCGCTGCACAAAGTAATACACTCTGACCAGACTGGCTTTATGAGAAATAGGCATTTGTTTTTCAATATTAGACGCCTTATGAATATACTGTACTCCCCAGCATTGGGGGACCCGGAGGTGGTGGTTGCGCTCAATGTGGAAAGTTTGACTAGCCTAGCCAGTTTGACTAGCCTAGCCAGCTACTGTGTAAATGTCAAGTTGCGTTTTATTAGCTAGTTATCTCTGTCGGTGAATAAAAAATGTAATCATGTTTTGGCATGATTGTCTAATTTCAAGTAACTAGCTGCAGGCTTAAAGAAACATACACATATAGCATACCTTGCAATACAATCTTAACCGTTGTACAATGTACTCTGCAATATGAACCAAAATTGGATTTCTAAACCCAGATCAGTTCTCAAATACCATCTGCCAAATACCATGGTGGGCATGCATAGGAATATAAGGTATGGAGAATGATAAAGTCCCTGTAGGATTATAGAAAAAGCAGTTGGGAAATGAATGCTTGAGTTTCAAATACTAAATGTTCAGTGAATGTGAGTGCAGGAGCCAATTTGGGTTTATCTTATGTTATGGTAATATTTGGGCAATTACACTCCAGACCACTGGGTGCAGATAAATGGTGGTGGTAAACACACATCAGGGGATCTATAAACACCAGTGTAGGCTGCTGAGGGGAGAACAGCTCATAATACTGTCCGGAACAGAGCAAATGGAATGGCAAACACCTGGAAACGATGTGTTTGACGTATTTGATACCATTCCACTGATTCCTCTCCAGTCATTACCACAAGCCCGTTCTCCCCAATTAAGGTGCCACCAACCAACTGTGATAAACACAGGTGTTTGAACATATGGTGTGTGCGTGGACGGTGGGAGACCTCACGGTTCTTACCGCAATCAAACAAAAGGTAAGAAAACGCAAGAAACGCCAAACAAGATACAAAAGATTGCTACAGTCAACTCTACAGATCAAGATGAATAAATTCAAGGTAACCCCTATTGCTAGTTTGAAGCGCATAAAGAAGTCTAACTGCTACCATCCACTCACCTGACTACTTAGAAATCTTAGATTTTTCCTAAGCAAATTGTCATAACTGAGTATATTTAGGTGGTTAACATGATTCACTTTCCTAGTACCCTTCTAAAAGTTGACAGTGACAAAATCTTGTCAATCCATTCATTATTCTACTAAATATGACTTAAGTGTGAGACATGTTTTCCATAATGTACATTTCATGCATATACAGTACATTCGAACAAAGAACACCATCTAATAGTGTTTCAGCATTTGAGTGCAGAGACAAGTAGCAAATGGTGTCTCAGGCAGTATTTGAAGTATCTAAATATAGTGTAACCTACCAACCAAGTGCCGTGGAGGGCACAATCTTACAATGTTGTAGTCCAGAAATAAGAGCTTTACCAGCTATGCCAAAAGCCTGGGCTTCTGATGGAGACTGTCGAACTGCTGTGGCATGTATTCATGGATGCCAAGGGAAGCCAGGCTTCCCCAAAGAAATTAACCAAGGAATTTTTATTTACATTTTATCTTTTGTCTCTGTGTTCCATAATTTTCCTTCAATTCGTAAGGCTGAATGTATCTCATCAGAAAAATAATCAGAGTGCGCGATTATTCTCCTCTCTCCTCTGTCTCTGTATGTGTAGCCCATCTTATGCGGTCTGGTCAAAAACTTAACTTCAGTTGAATTGTTGAAGATGACGTCAGATGAAAGGTTGAAGACGTAAGGATGGGATGGTTAACTAAGAAACAAACGCATACATGGTAGTGATTTTATATAAACAAATGCTCATGAATCTCAATAACATAAAGTTAGTGAACAAACATAGGCGAACATGAGTAAAGGAAATGCATAAAGCAAACAATACAGTGAATGTTCTCAATCAAATTATAGAATACATTTAAGAAATAAGAACACTTACTTTGTCATAAATGCATCCAAAATACACAAAAGAAAGGCCTACAAGACAAAAGGTGTCTTGTAACAAAACAGTTACAAACTGAAATGGTAAGTTCTGCCACACTGATTATTGACAGGTGTGGGTATTAAAGGTGGTGAAGGAGCTGTTGTCCAGCCTCTGCTGGACTGGGTTTGGACAGGGGATGGTGGTTGGTGATAGTCTCAGGGTAGGGGCAATTCGACCACAGCTGCCCTAAATATGGCATATTTCCCTCTTCTAAGAATGGTCATTTCCATCCTCATCCTTCATGGCTGGTTTAGGCGGAGATGGGAAGAAGGTAGGTCAGACATTTTGAGGACATGGGGCTTTCCGATTTTTTTTCCCTGCACTTGAGGCAGGAATGTTGGTGTTGACGCACAGCTTGACGTCCCTTCAGAACCCAGAAATGGTGGCGGATGTCAGCAAACACCGTATCAGCACCAGGATGGAGAAGCTTGTCATCATAGTGACTGATGAGGAGCCAAGCGATTGGGTTATTCGGATCCAGCACTACTGGATGCACCAAGTCTGGTTTGAGAGTCTCAGCTCTCCGGAGCCTGCCCCCAACTCAAAGGAGACCTGTAGGCTTGTCCAATTCAGGAGAGAGGTTTTGGAGGCAAATTTCAAGGGGACCACTTTACCACTTTCCAGCAAATGTAGGTCTTCTGGGATGGAAGTTCTCTGGGAGTGCTGGAAGAGCAGGATCTCACATTTAAATGGTCAGTAGCTGGAGAACCAGGGTTTTGAGATGGAGTTTGGTTGATGGACCGGTAAGTGGCTTCAATCAGTTCCTTCCAGGTACTGAAGTGACTTGCATCTGGCAGCGGAAGGACAGCTTCCTGAGGGGCTTGGGCAAATGGTTTCCTCAACTCTGATAGTTGCTCCTGTGGTGCTACAGAGGGAGGGCCATGATTCCACATGTGGAGAGCAGACAATTTAGCCAGACTCTTTCCTCGGGTGACGTCATCTGCTGTGGTGTCCTGTGTCAACATACCTCCAGTCCTGGGTGATGTGTGGTCCAGGATTTCAGTTACAGAGTTGGCAACAAAGACTTTGTATCGACTGAATTGTGCAACCAAGTCAACACTGTAGTGGAGTCTGACCACAGAACTGTCCTGTCCATAGGTAAGGTGATCTCGGTCTGTAACAGCTTGGCCAGCTGGTCACCTGTAAGGGCAGCGCACAGTTCAAGGCGGGAATGGAGAGAGGATGTTTAGGAGCTACTCTTGAGTGAGCCATGACAGTAGGAGACATGGACTTTTGCCTGCTGGGTTTCTATCCTGAGAAATGCCACTGACCCACAAGCATGCTCTGAAGCATCATTGAACACATGCAACTCTTTGGAAAGTGACTCTAAGGGATGTACACTGGGGCTATAGCATCTGGATCTTGACCAAGTCAGGGAGCTCACCTTCCCACTCAGTTCTCTGGGGGGGATTGGGTCATCCCACTCTGTTATTCATCCACAGTCGCTGTAGAAGGACTTTACCTTGGGCGGTGAAGGTTGATATGAAACACAAGGGGTCATACTGACAAGCCAAGACTTTGTACACATTTGTATTGTTAGAGAAGGGTAAAGATTTTAGTTTGGGCGCCAGGCAGGTATTAACTCTGCCGATATGAAAAGAGAAGGTTAGGGATATAGCTACCAGACACACACACATCAGCAGAGGAGACTGCCTAGAATGTAGCCTGTTTGCTACATAGCCAGTGGAGAGAAAGGATAAGACACACCATATAACCACAAGTCACAGCACAGGGGTATCGCAACCAATAACGCCTCATACAATAACAACTCGGAGGCAATTTCATAGAGGCACCAGACAATAACGAACCCAGTTATTAGATGATTTGCAAATATCTGTATTCCTTACATAGAGTGAAAAGGGAGTTGGGTATATCGATGGGTGAGTGTGTAATTCAAAACAAAAAAGGACTTTAATAATGTCCCCAAAGTCTCTTTGACCAATACAAAATAAATCAATCCATACAGTTCCAAAAATATAAGCAATATACTCAAACCCACACCTCCTTTAACGCAAATGTCAATACCAGTGCATTTACAGTTCCCATCTGCACTGAACAGAAAAAAGTAAGCTCCAATGTAATGCACTAGAGAGAGATAGAGTGCTATGGTTTTTGCTGTGAACTTCCGGCTTGCAGCATATTTACTTCATCCTACTTGACAGCTGGTGTGCTCTTAAAGTGGCAGTACGGTGAAGGCTCCGTGCAGGATTTCGCCACACAATTATCAGGGTAAGCCTCTTGTACTCAACTGGTCAGTGCTTGTAGCCAAATCTATCCGATGGACAGTGCCAACTCCGGCCCAGGGTACCCTGTCTTGGTTTTGTTCGGTCATGACAACCAGTTTAGCTCTTTCAGCTCGTGCTTCAGAAGGTAGGTGGTCAACTCCAGATAAACGGTTTCTGGCCCACTGCTGTATTTTGGAGCCCCTTGAAGCTAGCAGTTGTCGCATTCTGACCAGTAGTTGTTTGGCCTCCTGGATGGTGGGAAGGCTTTGTAGACAGTTATCTACATAGGAGTGCAGTACTGAGTTATGGATGTCTTTGTTGTTCTCTGTTGTCCAGCACGTTTCTGCATGTGGCACAACATGGACTGCAGGTGGTGCCAAAGGGTAAGACTTGCCACTCGTATACATCTGGGGGTTTTCCTTTCTCATTCCCCTCCACAGGAATCTCAGGAGAGAGCGGTCTTTGGGAAGCAGTCGTACCTGGTGAAACATGGACTCGATGTCACCACCGATGGCGACGCCGTTCTGGCGGAATCAGATGAGCTCGGGATTCTTTGTTGGGGTCCATCTACTTGATCTGTGTTGAGATGGCAATGTAGCCAGCATTGACCAACTTCATTACCTTTTGGTTGTAGATGGTAGCCAACTCAGGTTTGCGCTCTAATTGCCTCTATGTACGTCGGAGGATAGGTATGACTGCTACCTTGGGGGCATGGATTTGGGGTGCCAAATTAGTGTGAAGGAGGGGTGTTGAGTAGTGGTCAACCCCATTAATGGCATCTAGTAAGAACATGGCTTCTGTCTCTTGCTTGGATCAAGTGATTAACTTCTCATCCTGGAAAGGGAAAACATCAACTTGCCATAGTTTCTCTATGTTGTACAGTAGGTTAGCTTGGGAGCAAGGGATGTTGTGAGCAGGCACTGCTGCAGAGTGGACTGGTCTAGGAGATGGGTAGTGCCTTGGAGTGTCCATCCAAGCCTAGTCTTTAAGGCTGCTGATGCCCCTGGTGGACATAGGCGAACACGCTCAATTGGAGTGATGAGATGGGGGTTATCAGATCCAATGAGGAGGAGAGGTTGAACTCTGGAGAAGGCACGTGAAGGTAGGCCTTTGAGGTGATGATGGCGTCTCTGCAGTTTATCTACTGGGTAGCTTTGTTCTACAAGGCCCATCTTGTTGGAGGTGAATGCACCCTGGATGGTGAATTTCTTGTTGGGGCTTGAGGCTGCAAGTGGACTGTGGCTCCCGCTAGTGTCTCTGTCTCTTGTAGGATTGTCCATAGCACTAGATCTTCAGCCACTCCATTGAGCCCTAAGTGCTTGGTAGCAGCTGATGGTAGCAGTATGCGTTCTGAGCCATCGTCAAGGATGGCATAAGTCTCAAGATGTTGATCTTTTTTACTCAGGATGACTTTAACAACCTTCAAGAGTACTTTGGGGGAATGGCTTTGTCGGTTGACATAGAAGACTCTAGATTCTGTTTTTCTGTTGTGGACATCATGCAGGATGCCAAGATGCTTTCTGTGACTTGGGGCTAGGTTACACTCTGAAGCTTACACTCTTCAGGGTTACACTCTGAAGCCATATGTGGGTGTATGGAAGATTGTCTGGTGGGTGAGGATTTGGAGGTAGAATTGGAACCATGCAGGACTGTAGCTGTATTAGATGAGGGCTTGGAGAATGTCTGGTAAGGTGACTTACTGATTGGCTGCTGTTGTCTGGATGACAAAATGTCTAGTTAAAGGGCCTGTCTGGGATTCATACATCCATGTCTGGACTTTTAAATTCATTATATATTCTTTATTTTTTATTTAATTTTGTGGCCAAGATAGTGCTTGGTGGAGCTCACCAACCTGGGCAGCGACTGCCTGACACTCTGATTCATTTTGCAGCCACAAGGAGAAGTCCTTCAGATTGTACTGGACACCTGGCCTGGTTCTGTGGGCATGGTGGGCATAACTGGAAACTTGTTCTGCTGATAACTTACTGAGGAGTTGCTAAACATGGGAGGAGCAGGCCAGCTCAGCAGATCCCTCGCCGTGCTGGAATGACTGGAGCATCCCCACCAGTGAGCAGATTCGAAGGGCAAAGCTACTGAAAGCTCTTGCTTGAATCACCTGAGCAGATTCTGAATGGTTGCTATCTCTCTCAGGACTAGGTGGTGGGGTTGGCCATACTTCTGGTCCAGGGCTGAGGAATATGGCTGGGGGTCATTAGCATAAGCCAGGGCCATGTGGCATGCAGAGACCAAGTGCAGGTGATCCAGGAGGATGTGGTACTTGTAGTTCTCTGTTTCCTCCTCTGGCAGTAGGTTTGTGAGGGCCATTCTTAACATTGCAAACTCTTCAGGATCTTCGTGAATGAAGTTGGGGAAGGAAGGTCCCTCTATTCGGGATGAATACCTGGGTCTCTCTGGAGCCACCATGGGGTGTAAATTGGTACTACTGGGACTAGCCATTGGTCGGACCGTTGGTAGTATTGAGCAGTAGGCACGTCAAAGGCTTGTGAAACTGATAAAGCTGGTTGGGGTCTACCATACTGCTGAAGGGCAGAACCTGAAGGGTAGCACACTGGGGGGTTCACCTGAGGTCTCTCTGGGTTCAGGACGTTCTGGGTTTGAGAGGTGGGGACATTGAGGTTCATGTGCTGGGTAACGAGGCTGACTTGGTGTAGGAGTTGCTTAGAACGGGTTAGGATAAATCTCTGGGTGCCTGTTATAGACATTTTGTGCTCAATGTTCACAAACTGAACTTCAATTAAACAAACTCTGTCTGTTACCCAGTATTTGTAAGATACTGGTTGAAATGAGACAGAGGCCCAATCTATAATGGTCAAATGTAAAACTGTTTATTTACGCGAGAGCTCTGATCTTAAAAGGTGTACACAGTCTTTTATATGGTACAATGTTGAAATACAAAGGCCCCACCATATTCCCCACCCTTTCCAGGAAATAGTGTTTTCCCACAGTACCCATTCACAATCTTTGCAATATAAGTCAACCTTGGACAGCTCCTAACCGTCCCTCCCGTCCCTAGGACCAGAAGCCTTCCCACATATGTCTGATTAGAACTACGAATGCTTTGTTCTCACAGACTTCTTCTCACAAGTAGTACCAGCCTGTTCCACTCTCCACAATATTCATTTATAGACACACACACATCAATTGGACTACCATTTGTCTTATAACCCTATCTCTATTGCATACATTTTCAGAATGGAATATTCTTAGATGTACAAACATTTAGTCATTAAACACATTAAAATCTTTAACAATCCACCCTTTTGACTACATTTTTACACACAATCACCCATCTTGTCACGACTTCCACCAACGGTGGCTCCTCTGCCGGTTCGGGCGGCTTTCGGCGATCGTCGTCACCGGCCTACTAGCTGCCACCGATCATCTATTTTCTTTCTGTTCATTTTCCTGATTGTTTGCACCTGTTTTCGTTTTGGTTAGTAGGGCTATTTAAGCCGGTTAAGCCCGCCTCCTTTCGTGCGGGATTGTTTCCTGTTTTTGAGAGCGCATGTACTTGTCCCATGTTTTGGGCTACTTTTGTGTTTGTTGTATGCCGTCTTGTTTTCGCCTGTGTGTTTTGGGCATTGGACATTGTATTTGTGTGGACACATTAAAGACGGTTGTACCGTTACTCTGCTCTCTGCGCCTGACTCCACACCCACCGCTCTTAGCGTCGTTACACATCTATATTGATTAGAATTAATAATGACACCACACCAAATAGAAACAACCTATAAAGAAATAACACCACATCTATTTTGATTAGAATTATCATTGCCACACAAAACGATTACACAAAACCAATACATTTATTTACATCTGATCCTTATCAATTACTGTTCTAGGCCTATATCCAATCATAAAACTTCTAGGTAGGATTTTCATTATAAACTTTATCAAATAGACAACATTACTAAACATTAAAAATAGTTTCATCTAATTCAGGCTCCTCTGGATTAAAACCAACAGCATTCTCTGTCAATCTAGAAGGCATGTATCTGTCATCACATGGTCTGGCAGGGCCATGGAGAATCATCACCGCCTTTTCCAGAGACCTAGACACAAAATCTCACACACACGGAATCAAACAACACCCACACAACACCAACACAGTCATACAGGTGAAAGTTGCCCACAACACAGTAATCATTACATTTTTCCATTGCCCAAACATATTGTCAAGCCAAATCGTCAGAGCTGGAGCTATGTTATTGGGGAAGAAGGTACAGCACATTATTCCCCCACCCTTCTGCAGATGCCACCCTTTCAGCCAATAACACATCTAGAGCCAACCTATTTTGCCAGGTCATGAGGGAGGTGGCGGATAATTGTTCAGAGATTCCCATCACTGCATCTCTAGTCTTATTCACAAATCCTTGTTGATTATAATACATATAATTGATCCAATCAACATTTTTAGTTATCGTTACCCGCCAGAAGAACGTAGTGATAAAACCCTCCCCAATCTGATTCATAGCTTTATACTCGTCTGGAACTTCTCTGGCGATGCCTATGACATCCATCCAAATATAACTGCCTACATTAGTACCTATATATCTCCTTTTTCTAATTATCCCGTCCAGAACTGGCCTCTGATGTTTAATTCTAACTGGTTGGACCAATAATACCAGAACACAAGTGCCCCTCCACCCTTTAGGTAATGCCTGTCAGAGGCCTCCTTTATTGGTACAAGCCCACCACACATCAGTTATAGAATCTGTAAGGTTGAGAATTTTCTCCTATACTTCTGAACCCAAATCAGTCACATTGACAGACATCTATTGAGATCCACTACAAGACCTGGGTCTTTCATGAAGTTGGTCTCTACCGACTGGATTAGTGAACAGGAAAAATCGTGTCCATAATCATCAGCATAAACCCAATACCTTCATTCCGTGTCTGTTTCTGTGACTCTTTGGAGGGTTACTACTACATCTACTCTACAGTCATTAATATCCGAACTTTGTTTAAAACTCCATCGAGATCACTTTCCGTTCACATACCCCGGTCCCCAAGTATGTTTAATTACATAGGCCAGGAACAAAATGAAGTAAGTCCCAAACAGAAATATAAAGGTATCACAAAGTCCCGAATAATTTTATATGATTTATTATGCACCCATATTCCTGCTCTATTAGGGAAATGTTTCATATTTACCTTAAATCTCACATCATCACCTATTTGGACACCCTTTCTTTATATCCTTCTTATTCATGAGGGGTAGGGAATTATATAACTAGTCTTTTACTTCTTAAACCTGTCTGTTATACTAGAGGTGTTGAATCAGGATTTATAAAAAAAATCATCAAAACTGATGCAGCTCAAGGTACCCCATATCCCCAAAAACGGCAACTCTCTCCTGCCCTTAGCCAGTCTGCTAGGTACCACCCCGCACTCACACCTCTAGTGAACACACTACAGTGATGATAGGTCGGGGTAGGAAATCTTCGTTAACAGAAGCGACCCCCAGACCGTATCGGTCCAGTTCTGCTCTCTAACTCTGCGTGTGTTCCACGGTGTTTGTATGTGTTCCTACCTTTCTGCAGTGGGTAACGTTGACCCAGGTTGCTCTTTCTGATATTCTAATGGCAAAGGCTGTGACCAACAACCTGGTAGGGACCTTCCCAACGGGGCTGTTTCCAGTCCTTTTTCTCCAGAGACTGGACCCACACCCAGTCACCTGGCTGGATCGTATGGCTCACCTCCTTCTGTAGTTCTTCTGTTGGGCATAAAATCTCTGACATACAGGTGTAGTTAGCAAACAACTTCTCATGTGATCTGCTCTCATTCTAAAAGGTCTACCAAATACTTTCTGAAATGGAGATAATCGCTCCTTGTCTGGGGTTATCCGAATATCTCATTAATACTATTAGTAGACATTTTACCCAATTTCATCCTGTACTCAGGTGTGTCTATCTTAACCTACTTTCAATCATAGAATTCATGCATTCTATAATATAATTAAACACTTTCTTTCCTTCGCTCCTGGTGAGCTATATAAAATGCATTTCCAACAAAAATTGTATTAACAAAAAAATGTATTAAGTAATTTGTGTTGTCCAACAATCTCTACCATATCCCTCCTGTTGATAAAAGGCTCTGCCCCTGTATCAAAACACTACCATATCTAAAAATGGAGAAATCATAACAAATAAATCAATTTCTGCCTGCTACACAGAATAGTGACTAGGTCATGATTCAGCCTCTAAGTTTTTAGTAAGAGTAACAACATCATACCCAGTTGCATTCGAAACATCTGAGTTCTACCTTGAAGACTCATCTATAAACATAGTAATTTCTCCATCTGTTAATGGCAAATCTGTCCAATCAGGCCTATGCAACACAACTTTCTCAGTTACACAATAAACGTGGGCTCCCATCAGTAGCTATTAGTCATACAAGACACAAAAGACTCCACTTTATCCAAAGGAGAGGGGTAACAAGCCACTGGCTTATCCTTCTTCCCCCCTGTTTCTAGGTCAAAGCTGACGTCATGACCCCCTCCCTACAGTAAACAGTCTGAGTAAACGAACAGTCATATCTAGGGAATGCCAAACAAAACTTCCTACGGTATCTGTCTGCAGATGGGCTGTGCGCAACCCCTCCCTCCACAGATACCCAGTCATTAATCTTCTTTCTCTTTGATACCCAATAACCCATACTCTCCCGCCATTCTGACTAAGTCCTGACTATACCAGCAACAAGGTTCACTCTCCCCACAGATTACCATGTTGTTCTTAACTATGTGGGCCTTCATGCCCCTTTCAGTGGGTGGTACAGCTATATTAAAAAGTGTCATCACATCCCTTCCCAATAGGTTAACGGGACACAACTTGGAAATTAGCACCGGTACCATTGCTTCCCCCCCTGAAGCCTCATGAGTCAGAACAATGTTAAAAATGGTTTATGTTCCTGTGCTAGAGCCAAATCTACTATAGCTAACTCAAATACCTAGTAATTCAGTATCTATCTTATTCTCCTCATCTACACTGTCTGGCGATGGGCACCTACCCCATATACTCTCTACTGCCTTAGAACAATCCTGATGGTTGTCTTCTAACACACGTGTGTTCAGCCCAAAACTCTCTCTCTACTCCTATATGCAGACTGAACAAGGCTCTATTTCCCAAACGCTATCCATATAATTTCCTAAAGAGAAAATAATAATCTCCTAAAGTAATAGTACAATTTGGATAGAAAATAGTGTTTCTCACAAAAAAGTTTTTTTAAATGAAATTCTCCGGGGTTTTTTCTCCAATTTCTTGTGAAAGTGATCAGTTTTCACCAGGAATTGTTCAACTATTCAGGGATTTTCAAAACAGTTCTATACAAATTAAATCCCACACTTCAGTGAGACCTCCGTAGTCGCATTGATTGTCTGCGTGTACTTGGGTGGGTGTGTTAAACCATATGTTGAAATCAAACCGAAATGTCCAGACACTTCCCTGCCCCACTTAGACATTCCTACTCATTCACATCACACACACAGTATTATATGGTTGGTCTCTCACTGCCATAATCATGTACAAACACATCGTTAATAGACCAATTTCCAATCAGTACATTTGATAGCTATTATACCTAAGATTATTTCTGTTAACCATTATCTATTGTCTCCCTTAATTAACATACATACACACGTATTTGACTTCCATTTTTCCTGAAAGCAAGCACTATATTCAGACCTCATATAATAGTTTTCCATTAAGTGGAATTGACCTTACTTTAAACTAACCAATCCCAGAGGCCCTTTCCAGTAATCCTATCAGTTTAACCTTTGCATTAGTTTAGTCAAATGCAAAACTATTAGTTAACAAATGTTGGACCTTCAAAAAGTTGGTGCTGCCTTATCAGCTTGATTGTCAAACAATAGTAATGTTTTATTCATACCTTTACTTTTAAACATCCCACTAATTACTTGCTTCCAACCACCTCTCTTTTTGCTAACGTTTGTTACCAGTTTAATTTTTGTATTTGTTAAATATAGTTAAAACAAAACTATTTCTGCTTTTTACAGGGAGGCCACTTTAATTACTTATTATATCCTCCTCCCCATGTCTCAATTCTTATGCATTTATTTCAAATTAGAAAAACAGAGACTGAAGTTTTTCTTGAGTCGCATGGTTCTTAGTACTTTACCATAACTATAACTCCTCGTGTTTCTGCTCTACCACATAGCATACATATTTTATCAACATTGAACCTCAAATCTAAACTTTTAGCGATGGTTCGAATGTGGCGAAATACAACGTTAATATCCATTTTAAACTTAATATCCACTAATGAACTAGTTAATTCAAACTTTCTAAATTATAATTCCTACTATTTTTCCCACACGGCGGTCAAACACCTAAGCTAATCGTGGCTAACTCATTTAGCTAACGTTATTTCCAGATACAAGAAAATACATCTTCAACCTACTCACCTCGCAAAGCTAGTTAGGCTCCTCACTTATCATTTATTCACGACGAATTGGTAGAATTTACGTGCACTTCTTTTAGCAACTCCATGGTTTTACAAAAACTGTTACCACTACCAGGGATGGATATAGTTTTTGACCCACACCCCCACCCAATTGGCTGACTTTCTCGGCTGGGGGAGCGGAGGGCGACGTCTTTTGACTCACTATGTCTTTCCTTTGTAGTTCTATCTGTTTTAAACTCGATTCTAGCTTTTCTACATCTAGATGTCTATCAAATCCATACTTCTTTCTCCATTTTGGACCAAAATAAATGTTTCTTTTAACTCAATATAGCGCTCATCTCCCGTAACTTCAGGAACCTCTTTTGAAGATTTACTGCCCATTGTTGATATTACAAATATATTTTGATAGTCTCCTTACAGACGTCTAGGTAGGGTTTATACACATTTTAAATACTCACTTAATTATTCTATAACCCCCATTCTATGTGGATCTTATTGTTAGGTGTGCTTCTTGAGCAAACTTAGGACGAAATATAATATTGAGTCATATAAATCATCCCACCAGTAACCCAGAGGCTTATGAAGACTCTAGTTTCATGAAACCAGTTAAACGACCGTTATTTCTCACACTACCTATTTGAAATCCCATGTTCTTCACATTGTTTCCACATCTACTTATTGTATATCCCCTCTTAATAATCAACCTTATCCCTATGTGTTTCATACGTAATGTGTATGTCACTACCCCCTATATGTGTGTGCTAGGCTGACCCTCTATGTTCCCAATATATGTGTATTAGGTCTCCATGATCTATGTGTGTGGTTCCTAACGTTATCAAATTACTCTAATTATGGTCTAATGTATATTCCCACAGCCTATGTGATATGTATTCTACCATGTGGGATTCTCCGGTCTGGAAACTTTATCTATAGAGGTAACTTTTGATTGGACATTAGATCTCACCCATATACAACTATCTGTTGTTCCTTGGGACTTTTGAAGTTAATATCTCATATCTCACACCGCTAAATTAGGTTTCCCTCTCCTCCTCCTATTTTTGGACTTAATTTCAGTGACCAGTCTGTAGAATTGATGGTGTTATCTCGTTCATATAGGATTACCGTCTATCTCACAAAATGTCTTTTGAATCATCAACCATGGCTAATTTACCATTTAAGTTATCCTATTCACAAAATCACCATCTTTTCACAGAGCACCCACCTATTTAATATCCCCTGCGTTAATAACCCGTCATGGACTGCTACAGAGTCCGGAGCTATTAAGCTATTTTTATTTATGGCAGCGCCTTACCTCAGGTCATTTCGGACCTGCTTCCTTCCTAGATCGTTTATAGATTGTTTAAAGTTAACTTCCTACTACTTACAAAGTAGATATTAGTAAATCTGTTAAGAATGATTGAGCTCCTATTTTTGCTAAATTCTAAACCTTTTAGAACCACAATTAAGATATCTCAAAACATTCCCTCCAAAATAAATCCGTGAATAAAGACTCTCCTGACCTGTCTTGTAGACTGGGAAAAGCAATGTCGGTTAGATCTCGTCACCGTCTCTGTCGTTCTTAGATATACACCGGCCTGCAATAGTTCCCCAATGTCAGGGGGCAGGTCTTTGATCTTACGGATGCGATCATCCGCCCGTGCACGGTATTCGGCGTGTTATCTTTGGACGACAGACAGATATTGAGATCCGGCTCGAAAAGACCAAATTGTTATAGAAATTTTGTGCTCAATGTTCACGAACTGAACTTCAATTAAACAAACTCTGTCTGTTACCCAGTATTTGTAAGATACTGGTTGAAATGAGACAAACAGAGGCACAATCTATAATGGTCAAATGTAAAAGTGTTTATTCACGCGAGAGCTCTGATCTTAAAAGGTGTACACAGTCTTTTATATGGTACAATGTTGAAATACAAAAAATACAAAGGCCCCACCATATTCCCCACCCTTTCCAGGAAATTGCGTTTTCCCACAGTACCCATTCATTCCTTATCACAATCTTTGCAATATAAGTCAACCTTGGACAGCTCCTAACCGTCCCTAGGACCAGAAGCCTTCCCACATATGTCTGATTAGAACTAAGAATGCTTTGTTCTCACAGACTTCTTCTCACAAGTCGTACCAGCCTGTTCCACTCTCCACAATATTCATTTATAGACACACACACATCAATTGGACTACCATTTGTCTTATAACCCTATCTCTATTGCATACATTCTTAGATGTACAACCATTTAGTCATTAAACATAAAATCTATAACAGTGGAGGAGGCTGGTATTGGTTGAAATAGACTTGAGAAGGCTCTGGGTAGTATTGTTGGTGTTGGTGAAACTGCACAGTAGGTTGAGAGTTCATGAGAGATTCAGTGCACAGGAGGTCAATAGCGCATGGTACACATCAGGAGGCTGGAACTGGTTGAGCCTTTGATGCTGAGTGTGCATATGGGGTGGCTCAGTGTACATGAGGCTGGTGCAAGTGAGACTGGTGCACATCATGAGGCTGGTGCACAGCAGGCTGGACACGCACATGACTTTGAGTACTCACAGCAGGCTGGACAGGAGGTTTAGTTTGAAGAGGTGGCTTAGACTGGTGAGGAGGCTTAGATTGATACGGCACAGATACAGTTGAAGTCGAACGTTTAAATACACCTTAGCCAAATACATTTAAACTCAGTTTTTCACAATTCCTGACATTTAATCCTAGTAAAAAATTCCCTGTCTTAGGCCAGTTAGGATCACCACTTTATTTTAATAATGTGAAATTGTCAGAATAATAGAGAGAATGATTTATTTCAGCTTTTATTTCTTTCATCACATTCCTAGTGGGTCAGAAGTTTACATACACTCAATTAGTATTTGGTAGCATTGCCTTTAAATTGTTTAACTTGGGTCAAACGTTTTGGGTAGCCTTCCACAAGCTTCCCACAATAAGTTGGGTGAATGTTGGCCCATTCCTCCTGACAGAGCTGGTGTAACTGAGTCAAGTTTGTAAGCCTCAGTTCTGCACACAAATGTTCTATAGGATTGAGGTCAAGGCTTTTTGATGGACACTCCAATACCTTGACTTTGTTGTCCTTAAGCCATTTTTACACAACTTTGGAAGTATGCTTGAGGTCATTGTCTATTTGGAAAACCCATTTGCGACCAAGCTTTAACTTCCTGACTGATGTCTTGAGATGTTGCTTCAATATATCCACATACTTGTCCTTCCTCATGATGCCATCTATTTTGTGAAGTGCACCAGTCCTTCCTGCAGCAAAGCACCCCCACAACATGATGCTGCCACCCCCGTGCTTCATGGTTGGGATGGTGTTCTTCAGCTTGCAAGCCTCCCCCTTTTTCCTCCAAACATAAGGATGGTCATTATGTTCTATTTTTGTTTCATCAGACCAGAGGACTTTTCTCCAAAAAGTACAATATTTGTCCCCATGTGCAGTTGCAAACCGTTGTCTGGCTTTTTTATGGCGGTTTTGGAGCAGTGGCTTCGTCCTTGCTGAGTGGCCTTTCAGGTTATGTCGATATAGGACTCGTTTTATTGAGGATATAGATACTTTTGTACCTGTTTCCTCCAGCATCTTCACAGGGTCCTTTGCTGTTCTGGGATTGATTTGCACTTTTAGCACCAAAGTACGTTAATCTCTAGGAGACAGAAGGCGTCTCCTTCCTGAGCGGTATGACTGCTGCGTGGTCCCATGGTGTTTATACTTGCGTACTATTGTTTGTACAGATGAACGTGGTACCTTAGGGGGGTTGGAAATTGCTCCCAAGGATGAACCAGACTTGTGGAGGTCTACAATTTTTTTCTAAGGTCTTGGCTGATTTATTTTGATTTTCCCATGATGTCAAGCAAAGAGGCACTGAGTTTGAAGGTAGGCCTTGACATAGGTCCACAGGTACACCTCCAATTGACTCAAATTATGTCAATTAGCCTATCAGAAGCTTCTAAAGCCATGACATTTTCTGGAATTTTCCAAGCGGTTTAAAAGGCACAGTCAACTTAGTGTATGTTAACTTCTGACACACTGGAATTGTAATTAAGTGAAATAATCTGTCTATAAACAATTGTTGGAAAAATTACTTGTGCCATGCACAAAGTAGATGTCCTAACTGACTTTCCAAAACTCTAGTTTGTTGAGTGGTTGAAAAATGAGTTTTAATGACTCCAACCTAAGTGTATGTAAACCTCCGACTTCAACTATTGTTGTCTTGGTGGTAACACTTGAATGTGAACATTGGAGCTGGGGAACTGCTGAATTAGTGCCTTGAGAGGAGCTGGTAGGGATGGAGCTTGTGAGGATGCTGATGGTTCAGGTTTAGGGATTGGTAATATGTAACCTTTAGGGAGGGGAAGAGACTTTAGGGAGGGGAAGAGCAAGACATTACACTTCGTTAATATCATGGCATTGCATTATTATTAATGTTATTCCTTTATAAATATTAATCAACAAATTAAGAAATGCCAGGCTAGAGAGGATACGGCGCATTTTCGTATTGACAACATTAATGGCGTCAAAATAAAGATATACTGTATGCCTACCTTGTCTGTTGGCTTTTCTGTATATAATTTGTTATCTTACAGGTCCTATTTCGACGCACAAAACCATTCAAGCAAAGTCCGATGGGTTTACTCGGATAACGTCACAAACCCTGCTGCTGCGCTCCTTCGATGCCAGTGGCGTTGACATATGTTCTTCAAAGAGACGACGGCGTAATGAGCGAAATAAGGTAGCCTAAACTACTGAAAACAGGCATTTTACAAGATTAAATCATGACCGGAGCATTTCATTCGTATTAAAGAGAGATGGAGTCCAGACATGCAACTTTAGGAAACTTTCTGAATAGACATATAGGCCTATAGAGAGAATCAGTGCTCACACACACACACACTTCGGTAAAGCACCCGTCAATCATGTCAGATACAAGAGCAAATATTTATCTTTTGCTTAAAACTTATTTAAATATCTAGACCTAACTTAGGCTTTCCGAAATTAGGCCAAAAATAATGAATTGACAAGGAAAGTATGAAGGGGACAGCTATGCTATAGTATGGAGATGAAATTGACAATAATTAAAATAGAAACAAATACACGTAACGTGTCCATAGCCTTTTTTTATCAGCGACGCCGATTATTTCAAATACTGTGAGGAACTATTATAATTCGAATGGATGTTAAAACAAATAATTTACTTCGTTGACTTACTGTGTTGAAGAAAAAAATTACTGAGAAGACTGGGAACTTTCCTACATTTGACATGTGTGAGAAGCAGGTCAGGTTTACTTTATTTACTAGCAAGTCAGCAAGCAATGACAATGTGCATTGTATAACAGAAAGTACACACATCAAACAATGTTTTTACTAAAGTGCCATAGACGATAAGCTCTACACACCTGCGCATCTAGGGATTAGTTGGTCAAGCATCAAAGGACAATTGGAAAGAAGAGATGTAGAATATTTTAATAAACAAAAGTTAGAAAAACTATTGATTTATAATCATTATTAAATACTCCCGCTATTAGGTAAAGTTTATCTTCATAAAAATAAAGTTAATACAAATAAATCCTAAGATGTATGTAGGCCTATTTAAATGGTTTTGATGGTTATTTTATCTTCATGGTCTTCATCCATAACCGTCAGTTACACGGTAAACGTCACAGCCCTATGCATATGTGGTCTCAATGTCTAAATAGTGACCGCAGGGCTAGTTCTAACTGCAGGACTTGGTGACTAGATAATGGGAGACAAAAGTGAGAGACGATAATGAGTAAAGACGCCTGCCTTCCATATTTGAGGACATGCATTTCCATTGTTAGAGCGGTCACTTGAATACCATGTCAATATAAAAGACAATCTTAAGTAATCTATTCTGTGATATGATGAACCAAAGCGTAATGGCTAAAATCAAGCCGTTTTCTGAGGAAAAGAGAGAGACTTGGCTCATAAATTGGCTACAGAACCTGGCCATGAAATGCAGTGGGAAAAGTGTGGATTGAGCGAGACTACAAATTCAAAAGCTTTTCTATACTAAAGGGAGAGAAAAACATATCTTGACTGTTTTACTATTCAACTTAATGCTACTATTGTTTTTAATTTCATTAGGCAACTTGTGTTTCTTAACCAGGCAAAGGGTATCCAGTGGCAGTTCTAGACCATTTCAACAGGGGAGGCCAAGCTGGGGCCAGTTGTACTGTTAGAGGGGCCAGTTACATTAGACGTTATTGTTGTCCTATTGTTGTTCTTCACTGCTTTGCAGGCATTAGCAGGCAAAAGACCATGTCCCTCTAGTAAATGTGTGGGTTTAATTAGTGTTCGCGTTGCCACTGTCTAATAACGGATGTAAAAAAAGAACGATAGCAAAAATGTATTATGCAAAAATTATTTCATACTCCACATTTAGGGGGCCACAAGGGGATCCAAAATTGTTGTCACAGGGGCACTGGCCCCCCCTGCCCCACCCAGAATCGCCAGTGAGGGTATCTAACTAGAAGGGTGGTGGTGACTGGTTAGCTACGGGGATTTAAGAGAGTCGACTGCGCAATTTGTATAATTGGAGGCAGAGCCGGAGCAGAGCCCGTCTGCTCACACTCATCGCTTGCTTGTATACCACAAAGTAGGATCAATGAGTTAGCCAGCTAACTTTGATAAACAACCAGAACTAACTACTGACTTCTTGGTTCATAAAGAAATCTAAACTTAGATATGCATTTTTGGTTGTTGAGTCAATTAGACCATGTTCATTTCAGCCTTATCTTTAAAAAAATATTTAACATTTATATTTACACCACCGTTCAAAAGTTTGGGGTCACTTAGAAATGTCCTTGTTTTTGAAAGAAAAGCAAATTTTTTTGTCCATTAAAATAACAAATTGATCAGAAATACAGTAAATGACTATTGTAGCTGGAAATGGCTGATTTTTTTATGGAATATCTACATAGGAGTACAGAGGCCCATTATCAGCAACCATCACTCCTGTGTTCCAATGGCACGTTGAGTTAGCTAAGTTTATAATTTTAAAAGGCTAATTGATCATTAGAAAACCCTTTTGCAATTATGTTAGCACAGCTGAAAACAGTTGTTCTGATTAAAGAAGCAATAAAACTGGCCTTCTTTAGACTAGTGTTACGTAAAAAATGTATTAAAATAATGAAAGAGCAGCAGTAAAATAACAGTAGGGAGGCTATATACAGGGGGTACCGGTACAGAGTTAATATGCTGGGGCACAGGTTAGTCGAGGTAATTGAAGTAATATGTACATGTAGGTAGATTTAAAATGACTATGCATAGATAATAAACAGAGTAGCAGCAGCGTAAAAAGTGTGTGGGGGCAATGCAAATAGTCTGGCTAGCCATTTGATTAGCTGTTCAGGAGTCTTATGGCTTGGGGGTAGAAGCTGTTAAGAAGCCTTTTGGACGTAGACTTGGCACTCGGTAGCAGAGAGAACCATGCCATGCGGTAGCAGAGAGAACAGTCTATGACTAGGGTGGCTGGAGTCTTTGACCATTTTTAGGGCCATCTGACATCACCTGGTATAGAGGTCCTGGATGGCAAGAAGCTTGGCCCCAGTGATGTACTGGGCTGTACGCACTACCCTCTGCAGTGCCTTGTGGTCGGAGGCCAAACAGTTGCCATACCAGGCAGTGATGCAACCAGTCAGGATGCTCTCGATGGTGCAGCTGTATAACTTTTTGAGGATCTGAGGACCCATTCCAAATCTTTTCAGTCTTCGTCGTGCCCTCTTCACGACTGGCTTGGTGTGTTTTGACCATTCTAGTTTGTTGGTGATGTGGACACTAAGGAACTTGAAGCTCTCAACCTGCTCCACTGCAGCCCCGTCGATGAGAATGTAGTCCACAATCATCTTTGTCTTGATCACGTAGAGGGAGAGGTTGTTATGACCATGCCGTTTAGTCAGCTTCTTGATATGCCACACCTGTCAGGTGGATGGATTATCTTGACAAAGGAGAAATGCTCTCTAACATGGATGTAAACAAATTTGTGCAGAAAAGGACAGAAATAAGCTTTTTGTGTATGGAACATTTCTGGGATGTTTTATTTCAGCTCATGGAACATGCGACCAACACTTTACATTTTGTGTTTATATTTTTGTTCAGTATAAATATATTTTTTGACCAAGTGCGCATGCGCCAAATCCACTTAAAAGGAGAATCGTCATTCAATGTCTCCTGTAAGCCTAGATCCTGGTTCAGACTAGGCTGTGTTTTTTTGGGTCTATTTAGTCAGTTATAGTATCGTCAATTGCCACTGAAAAATAGGTGTTTGACGAATATTTAGTCACTTTTTGTTGACGAAATTAAAACTGGAGCAGAGTTATTTTTAGAGCCTGCAATAAGACAGAACAACCTAGATCTGTGGTACAGTGTGGCGATGCAGATCTTACCATTACTAAATTACTACTTGCTTGTCTACGAAACCCTATTAATTCATTTGAAACTGATTTGTGAGTAAAAAAAATTGTCTGACAACCTTTTTACAAAACAAAAGCCTGAAAAGACTTTAATACTTCATACAAAGTAAACATTTTTGAGTCAAGGACGGACTATGATGTGCAGGTATAATAGGGTTGTTCTACGAATACACTCTAGAATACAAATAATTCCAGAATGCATTGTCATAGTTACTGTGGCTTTTCTATGGGTGGACTAGAATGTTCCTTGAATCCTAATTCTATGGGTTATAGAGTATCCTTTGAAGCCACATCAAACTTTAACAATAGCTTTTCCAATGTTTTCTCCCTGCAGCATTCCCATAAAGGCAGCAGGCATGTTCTCAAAGCCTTCAGTGACTTGCTCACGACACTGCAGTTTCCCCTGTGGATGAAAACACAACATTATGACATGGTCATTCAGCAGTCACCACCCAGCTAGCACATTTGGTTCCTTGGAAGCAAATGTTTTTGTTTTCCATTGATTCTGGGAACGAAGCCATAAGTTTCCTGATTGTTAAAACTAAACGTTTTTTAAACGGTCTGAGAACGGAAGTGAGAATTGCCTGTTCTGGGAACATACATTTTTAGGTTGCAGGGAGGTTCTGAGAGAAATTTTCTATGGTTCCCTGAAAGGTTTACTGGGAAACTTGATTAATGTTCTGAGAACGATAATTGATTATTATAATGTAATTAAATAAATGTTCTGAGAACATGTTTCAATAACCTAGGCTCCTCTCTCACTCTCCTCAGCAGCAGGCGTACATGTGCGCAAGGATTGTGAAAATGGTGCTGAAGCGCAAATTCTGGGTGTAGGCTATGTGGGGGGGGCCAAAGCTGGCAATTAGGCCTACCGGCTAATAGAAACCCTGGTGTGCGTGTGTGTAGGCAACCTGCCCCTCCCCTCGGAAGCATAGTCAAGTAGCCTACTGAAATTAGAGAATATTTGATAAGCCTTTTCAATTCTAGTTAAGGATACTATAGTTATCACATTGGATTTATTAACTACAAAAAGTACATCTGGTGCCACAAAAAACGATAGTCACTTTTTTGGGGTTCGAACCGGTTCAGAACTTTTTTGCTGGTCGGAGCAGTGCAACGGAATGGGAAAATCATTTTGGTTCCAACCCTGCTTTTAACTTCTTGAACTCATACAAAGCTGTTCATTTTAGTCTATTAAAACAGACCCTATTTCAAAGTAAACAAGCACTCATTAAGATCAGGTGTGGCCAATTAGTGGGCGCGGCCAACAAACATGAACACACTTAACAAGATAGAGAATTATGTTGATGCTGAGAATGGAATGTATGTTTTTTTTAAATAAACATTTTACTACATTCTTTGAATGTTACTAATGTTTTCTTGTTTTTATTTATGGAAGGTTTTCTTAATGTTCTGAGAACGACTTTAAATAGAACCATGAGGGAACCCGTAGAAAACTTTATGCTGAACTACTGAAATTCCCACAGAAGAATGTTGTTTCGGACGATTGCTTTAAATTGAACCATGAGGAAACCTGTAGGAAACATTATGGGAAGGTTGTATGCAATATAAAACACATGACAACCATGCTTTAAGAAACATATGGTTCTCAGAACGTTATGTGCTAGCTGGGTATAATCTAAAGTGTATAGTGGCAAGAAAAAGTATGTGAACCCTTTGGAATTACCTGGATTTCTGCATACCATTGATCTGATCTTCATCTAAGTCACAACAATAGACAAACAAACAGTGTGCTTAAACTAAACAAATTACTGTATTTCTCGTCTATATTGAATACATAATTTAAACATTCACATTGTAGGTTGGAAAAAGTATGTGAACCCCAAGGCTAATGACTTCTCAAAGCTAATTGGAGTCAGGAGACAAATCAATGAGATGAGATTGGAGATTTTGGTTAGAGCTGCCCAGCCCCATAAAAAACACTCACAAAATTTGAGTTTGCTATTCACAAGAAGCATTGCCTGATGTGAACCATGCCTCGAACAAAAGAGATCTCAGAAGACTAAGAATTGTTGACTTGCATAAAGCTGGAAAGGGTTACAAAAGTATCTCTAAAAGTCAGTCCACGGTAAGAGAAATTTCAGCACTGTTGCTACTCTCCCTAGGAGTGGCCGCCCTGCAAAGATGACTGCAAGATCACAGCGCAGAATACTAAATGAGGTAAGAAGAATCCTAGAGTGTCAGCTAAAGACTTACAGAAATCTCTGAAAGATGCTAACATCTCTGGACGAGTCTACAATACGTCAAACACTAAACAAGAATGGTGTTCATGGAAGGACACCATGGAAGAAGCCATTGCTGTCCAAAAAAACCCATTGCTGCACGTCTGAAGTTCGCAAAAGAGCACCTGGATGTTCCACGCGCTACTGGCAAAATATTCTGTGGACAGATGAAACTAAACTGATGTAGTTTGGAATTAAACACACAACACTGTGTGGATAAAAAAAAGGCACACTACACCAACATAAAACCTCATCCCAACTAAACTATGGTGGAGGGAGAATCGTGGTTTGGGACTGCTTTGGCCTGGACAGCTTGCTATCATCGATGGAAAAATGAAACATTTTGTCTGCTAATTGAAGCTCAACAGAAGTTAGGTGATGCAACAGGACAACAACCCAAAAGACAGAATTAAACCAACAACAGAATGGCTTGAACAGAAGGAAATACACCTTCTGGAGTGGCCCAGTCAGTCCTGACCTCAACCCGATTATGATGCTGTGGCATGACCTCGAGTGCGGTTCACACCAGACATCCCAAGAATATTGTGGAACTGAAACTACAGAAAATGTTTGGTTGAGGTTATTGCTGCCAAAGGAGGGTCAACCTGTTATTAAATCTAAGGGTTCACATACTTTTCCCACCCTGCACTGAGAATGTTGACACAGTGTGTTCAATAAAGACATGAACAATTATAATTGTTTGTGTTATTAGTTTAAACAGAAATGCCTTAAATGAAGATCAAATAAAATGTTTTGACCAATTTATGCAGAAATCCAGGTAATTCTAAAGCGTACATACATACTTTTTCCTTCCCACTGTAGGTAGGCATAAAAGCTGTGTTCGAATACTCATGCTACCCACACTAACCATACTATTTGTGACGTGAATTGAGTATATAGTATGCTTATTGGTCATAGTATGGATATAGTTAGTATGCCAAAAGTTCCCAAATGTACTAAATTCGCCGAAATATGAAGTATACACACGAAGGACACTATTTCCTTAATTTAGGGCTCATAATGCAATTCAGGAAATGGGCGGGGCTTCACATCGTTTTCAGATTTTAAGAAAATTGCGGAAAGTCCAACAATAGCGGATACAAATTCATTGCTTTAACGAATTATGACATGTTAAAATGTTGAGCAATGTAATAAAGTAATGACTTTTCAAATAATTTACCTTACACGTTATGTTGGCTGACAATTTGTTAGCTACGCTGTCCTTACGAACCACATAGCGGTACAAACTGTGTGCTGTATTGATATGCTATGTTAGCTAGCTACCTAACGTTAGTTGGCTACTTATACATTAATCTTGCCAGTATATTAACTATAGGCTAACTAGATACCTAACGTTTATTGACTTGATTATTCCCGTCATTCTTAGCTTAGTTAAATGGTATAGTCGTTGTGCGTTCTCAATGGACATTCGGGTGCCTTCGTAAATTCGCTCCGGCTATCTACTGTGATTTCAGAGCATTCTTGTCTGAGTGTAGCAGAGTGCAGAATAATGAATTTACGATCTACTCCTCGGCCCGAGCCTCCAGTGTGCGCTCTGAATTTACAAACTAACGATCTGACAACGCTCTGAATCTTTGAGCGCACTCTGACACTCCAGATAAGTTCAATCTAAGAACACACCAGAAGTCATAAAATGTCTAACTAGTCATTTGTTAGGCTAACTAGCTAGCAAGAGGTTGCATAGCAACAGCATCAACTTCCGCTAGACCGGCGAAGAGCTAGTACGCTCAACTGAAAGGATACTGTTCCGTTTACAGTATACTAAAATGAACTAATAGTATGTAGTATATACTCATTAAGTATGTAGTATACCGTATGGGTATTTGAACACAGCTATAGTCTGTGACAAACATTTCATATTGTAAATGTGAATACCTGCAAGCAGGGTGTACAGTTAAGACATTCAGAACATGGTGTCCAAATTGGTTACCCATAGAATTGTCATGATATGATTATGATCAGACAGTTTATCTAGCCTGAAATCTCAAACCTGTTTTGTGCTAACATTCCACTCCTTGTACTCATAGCCAAACCATGTGCATGACAATGAGCAAGGAGTGGAATGATGGCACAGACTGATACCCAGGCTAGTTTTTATCCCAAGTACTGTACTTGCCTCTCTCTTCCAAGCCATGAGTCTCTTCAGAGACTCTGGGTTCTTATCCTCCCACCTGCCCACCATGAAGCCCTCCATCTTTAGCTGCTTGAAGATCATGGTCAGGTGGGGGTATGGGCCTGATAGATAAGATTAGATACAGTGCATTAAGAAAGTATTCAGACCCCTAAACTTTTTCCATATTTTGTTACAGCCTTATTCTAGGCTGTAATGTAATAAAAAAACTGAAATGACATTTACATACAGTTGAAGTCGGAAGATTACATACACTTAGGTTCGAGTCATTAAAACTCGTTTTTCATCCACTCCACAAATTTCTTGTTAACAAACTATAGTTTTGGGAAGTCGGTTTGGACATCTACTTTGTCCATGACACAAGTAAGTTTTCCAACAATTGTTTAAAGACAGATTGTTTCCCTGTATCACAATTCCAGTGGGTCAGAAGTTTACATACACTAAGTTGACTATGCCTTTAAACAGCTTGGAAAATTCCAGAAAATTATGTCATGGCTTTAGAAGCTTCTGATAGGCTAATTGACATCATTTGAGTCAATTGGAGGTGTACCTGTGGATGTATTTCAAGGCCCACCTTCAAACTCAGTGCCTCTTTGCTTGACATCATGGGAAAATCAAAAGAAATCAGCCAAGACCTCAGAAAAAAATTGTAGGTTTCCACAAGTCTGGTTCATCCTTGGGAACAATTTCCAAATGCCTGAAGGTACCACGTTCATCTGTACAAACAATAGTACGCAAGTATAACCACCATGGGAGCACGCAGCCGTCATACCGCTCAGGAAGGAGATGCGCTCTGTCTCCTAGAGATGAACGTACTTTGGTGTGAAAAGTGCAAATCAATCCGAGAACAACAGCAAAGGACCTTGTGAAGATGCTGGAGGAAACAGGTACAAAAGTATCTATATCCACAGTCAAACAAGTCCTATATCGACATAACCTGAAAGGCCGCTCAGCAAGGAAGAAGCCACTGCTCCAAAGCCAGACTACGGTTTGCAACTGCACATGGGGACAAAGATTGTACTTTTTGGAGAAATGTCCTCTGGCAGAACTGAAAGCGTGTGCAAGCAAGGAGGCCTACAAACCTGACTCAGTTACACCAGCTCCGTCAGAAGGAATGGGCCAAAATTCACCCAACTTATTGTGGGAAGCTTGTGGAAGGCTACCCGAAACATTGGACCCAAGTTAAACAATTTAAAGGCAATGCTAATTGAGTGTATGTAAACGTCTGACCCACAGGGAATGTGATGAAAGAAATAAAAGCTGAAATAAATCACTCTACTATTATTCTGGCATTTCACATTCTTAAAATAAAATGGTGATCCTAACTGACCTAAGACAGGGAATCTTTACTAGGATTAAATGTCAGGAATTGTGAAAAACTGAGTTTAAATGTATTTGGCTAAGGTGTATGTAAACTTCTGACTTCAACTGTAAGTATTCAGACCCTTTACTCAGTACTTTGTTGAAGCACCTTTGGCAGCGATTACAGCCTTGAGTCTTCTTGGGTATGACGCTACAAGCTTGGAATACCTCTATCTGGGGAGTTTCTCCCATTCTTCTCGTTTCTCATGGTCAGAATCCTTTAGGTGCCTTTTGGCAAACTCCAAGCGGGCTGTCATGTGCCTTTTACTGAGGAGTTGCTGCCGTCTGGCCACTCTACCATAAATAACTGTTTGGTGGAGTGCTGCAGAGATGGTTGTCCTTCTGGAAGGTTCTCCCATCTCCACAGAGGAACTCTGGAGCTCTGTCAGTGACCATCGTGTTCTTGGTCACCTCCCTGACCAAGGCCCTTCTCCCCCGAATGCTCAGTTTTGCCGGGCGGCCAGCTCTAGGAAGTGTCTTGGTGGTTCCAAATTTTTTCCATTCAAGAATGATGGAGGCTGTGTTCTTGGGGACCTTCAATGCTGCAGAAATGTTTTGGTATCCTTCCCCAGATCTGTGCCTACAATTAATTCCTTCGACCTCATGGCTTGGTTTTTGCTCTGAGATGCACTGTCAACTGTGGGACCTTGTATAGACAGGTGTGTGCCTTTCCAAATCATGTCCAATCAATTGGATTTACCACAGGTGGACTAGAAGTTGTAGAAACATCTCAAGGATGATCAATGGAAACAGGATGCACCTGAGCTCAATTTCGAGTCTCATAGCAAAGGGTCTGAATACTTATGTAAATAAGGTATGTTTTTGATTAAAAATAAATGTGCACTAATTTCTAAAAACACGTTTTCGTTTTGTCATTATGGGGTATTGTGTGTAGATTGAGGATGTTTTTGTCATTTTATCCCTTTTAGAATAAGGCTGTAACGTAACCAAATATGGAAAAAGTCAAGGGGTCTGAATACTGACAGAAATATGAGAGAGAGAAAGGAGGTGAGGTATAGGCATTGTTGTTGATTTGACCATTTAAAATACATAAAGAAGCCACACCAAGCAACAAATACATCTACCAAAATGGCAGAGGATTATATACACATTAAGTCAAGACTTGTTTCCATTGTGGCCCTTTATAATGGAACAGAGTTCCAATATGTTTATTCATTCATTTCTATGTAATCTCTCATGGCCAGATCTATGTAAACATAACTGGTACCGTATAATATTTTGTGACTCAGTGAGATGCATACGATTACGAGCAGCAGGTCTTCCGGTGTTTGGGTTTTTCGTTACTGATTATTTGGTGCTAGCATCTTTTCAAACATGGGATATTCAGAGAGGGTGAAGCTTCTCGTTCCGGTTCCTCTCCTCGTTCTAGCATTTCTTGATCCCTTCTCTTAACATGTTTGGACCCAGAACTTAATCGAGCAGTTGACCAATTACGTGAGACTAGTTCTGGGTTAACCGAGATGAATTACTATGCAATGAAACACAAGTGAAATGCATTCAGATGGTCACAGGTCAGTCAGTGTAATTCTGGCTAATGGCGCCCTCTAGTGTAATATTCAAATGAGCAACACTGACAGCAAATCAACGTAACAATACAGTATGAGAGTAAGGCAATGTAGTTGACATCTTTGAATGATTTTGAAGACGAGAGAGAGATCAGACCTGTCTGTGGATTGGTGTCATTATAGGTTGAGATGCTGCCGCACACAGCTATCCTTCCAAACTCCTTCATCTGAGGAATGGCCACACTGGAGAAAGGGCCTCCCACCTTGAAAACAGAGAAATGTCCATTATATTGAGCCAAATATGTTAAGATGAAACAACTATTACCCAATACTGCCAATTTATATCCATGTCTAATGACATTAATACCAGAGAAATACTACTTTATTACTAAATATTAACCCTCCATATCTAACAATATTACCAACTACCACAGTGAATTACTACACTTTATATAACTACAACCAAATACTTTAACTACTTTATAACCTACGTTCTCAAAGAAGCAGTCGTATCCATCGGGCGAGGCAGTCTTCAGGACCTCCTCCAGTGAGCTGACTGTTTTATAGTTGAAGGCCTCATCGAAGCCCAGCTCCTTGAGGAAGGCCACCTTGGCGTTGGGAAAAAAAAAAAAAAAAGTGAGTGCTGGCCCCTTTTTTATTTTCAGGATAAGTAAAGATAGAGATTACTAGAATTTCTTCCTCACAGTATTTCATCTTAATCCCTTTTTACCTTGCCGTCGGACCCAGAGGAGCCCACAACCCTGCAGCCCTTGATCTTAGCGATCTGGCCCACGATGGAGCCCACGGCCCCGGCTGCAGCGTTCACCAGTAGGGTCTCTCCAGCCTGAAGTCCCAGCACCTCCTCCAGACCATACAGGGCTGTCAACCTGAAGTCAGAGCACAAAGGAAGATAGAATAGAAAACAACTTCCATTCAAACAAATTTGTATTTTGCTATTTGTTTTCCCATTCCCAACCTACTGGAAACCATGCATTCACTGGTGACCAGTCTGCAGTCAGAGCAAAAGAGGGGTAGCTCTTTAATAAGAAATGTAACTATAGTCACCTAGCTGTAAGATAGCAGTCTGTGGAGTTTACTTCCGTTAAAACAAACAGTATCAAACTCATTATCAACACAAGCAATCAAACACATAACATCTGTGTGACACCACCAACTGTCTCATCATCCTAAAGCACCGATTACCTTTCTCCCCCTCGTCTGAAAACAATCCTCTCTTCAGTCATGTGTAACATTTAATTACTTGTAATCAGTGTTGTAGTACTCGAGTCTGGTCTCGTGACCACATATTGAGTATCTCGGTCTTGGATACATTTTTGCTCAGTCTTGGACATGAGGACTCATAATTTCTTCCCAAGACCAGCTGAGACAAAAACTCAGAATTATCAGCTTCCATTCTTTTCTGTCAGCGCATAAAACCGCTTCGCCAGGCCAAATATTTACACTCCATGTATGAAACATGAATATCTTATCACCTATTGAAACTTGGGCTTCCTACTTTACTTGTAGCATTACCGTCCTTTACTTTCGTAGAGAAATATCCTCAAACTTGGTGGCGATCATCAGAATTTCCTTGATTCCCTGGTAGGGAAGACTGGGGGAAATGGTTTGAATGTTCCGCGCTCACTTTTAGTAAGGGATATCGGGGAAATTGTAACAGTGTTTCTATCTATTATAGGCCTGTTTGAGTCCGTAATAATTTATAGAGTGGCACTCTTTGCCCCCAGCATAAATCTTTCGCCATTCTGACTGGCTAAAGAATCCATAGGTTCTTCTGAAATATGAACACAGAAATACTGGACATTTTGAACTCTTAGAATGGTGGCAATTTGACAAAATTACAATCATGGTCTTGAATTGGACTCGCATCTTTCTGGTCTCTTGACTCCGTCTCTGACCCCTCATCCCCCCCGGTCTTGGTCTTGACTTGGACTCAATTTGCTTCAGTCTTGAATCGGTCTCGCTTTAGGTGGTCTCAAACCCAACACTGCTTGTAATAACATTTTAAATTCAAAATAGTTGTGATTATCGAATTAAAAGAGTTGTGACTCAGTAAAACTGTTTTTAAGAGTTCTGTGGAAAAGCGGAACAGGACCATAAGTGGTGACCGTGACCTGCTCGCTAAGATACCTGGGGCCCAAATGTTTATTTTATCAACCTAGAAGGAAAACATACAGCTGCTTTTCCTGGCAGACTTGAAGTAAAAAAAAAATAATCTGCCTTTATTCTGTGAGCTAAAACTATGAAACAGTAGCTCCACTGTTAGCATAAATGGTCATGTTAGCATTTTAGCATCCCTCTTTACCCAGGACGCCAGAGCATGACATGCATTTTTCTTCTGGCATGAAAATATAAATGTTCTACTCTTTGTGGCCAGAGGTTCAGCCCATAGTGACCCCCCCTGCCCATATTTGACCCATAACTCACTGGCACTCAGGAAGCCCCTCCTTACCCTGGCATCCCGATGGCCCCCAGAGCCAGGGACATAGAGACATCCTGAGGCCAGTCAGACAGAAGGCATTTCAGACCTGTCCCATCAGACACAGTGTGGGTCCTCCAGCCGCATCTACCAACCACATGGCACCCCACGGGGAAGGCTGGGTTGTTGCTCTGGATCACCCTACAAAAAACACACACACAAATAAACAAACTGAATTAATGCGGGTTGTTTATTATAATTAAAGTCTGTCTACAACAAGCCTGTGTCAGAAGACACAGATGGTAAAGTATGCTTAATGGAGAATCTCCCATTGAAAGTGCTTTTTAGTTATGGAGAATGCTTCATCTGTGTCTATATGAACCACCCTTAGTGGTTGCTAAATGGTTTTATCTGGAGGCTAGATCAGAGACATGCTGTAGGAAGAGTCAATGGAAGCCTTTGGGATTTTACCGAAGTATCTGTACTCCTTTATAAAGACAGTACTCAGGCAATTTAATGTAGTGAAATCATTTAAAAAGCCCTAGGGGGCAGGGAAAAGTCATTGGGTTCTGTATATTTTCCAAGACTGACTCACTCTCACTAACAAACTTTCTCAGTGAAAACACATTGAACCACTCACTTGTGGCAGGAACGGAACCTCGGAACACACTGCCAAGTACATTCAATTTGTTCTCTTACAACTGAAGTCAAGAAGAATAATATATGGCCTCAGAAATGAACAACAGGTGCAGACTTATTCTCTTCCAGTAAACAGCAGGCATGCATGTCACCTCATGGTAGAGAGATGAAAGGCAGATAACTTGGCCTGCATCCCAAATGGCACCTCATTCCCTGCATAGTGCACTTTTGACCAGGGGCCTAAAATCAGTGCACTATGTAGGGAATGGGGTCCATTTGGGATGCAAACTTGTTTATTTTCCTTACTTGGCCACTTGAGTTCCGATCATCACTTCCCCCTCCTTCATACGCACTCGGCTGAACGGTCTAGAAACAACCACAGATGGCAGGAGAACAATCAGATGCAATGTTTTTCCTGCACTCTCTACTGAAGGATGTGATTTAGTAATGTTATGGAAAAGTCAATACTGTTCAGAGAACTTAAAATGTTCTAATATGAAGAGTAACATCTGCCACGCTGATCCTCAGGGGTGGGTGCTTAGTCCCCTCCTGTACTCCCTGTTCACCCCCGACTGCGAAGCCAACCATGACTCCAACACCATCATTAAGTTTGCCGACAACACAACAGCGGTAGGCCTGATCACCAACAATGATGAGACAGCCTATAGGGAGGAGGTCAGAGACGGACAACAACCTCTCCCTCAATGTGAGCAAGACAAAAGAGCTGATCGTTGACTACAGGAAAAGGAGGGCCGAACAGGCACCCATTAACATTGACGGGGCTGTAGTGGAGCGGGTCGAGAGTTTCAAGTTCCTTGGTGTCCACATCACCAAGACAGTTGTGAAGAGGGCACGACAACACCTTTTCCTTCTCAGGAGACTGAAAAGATTTGGCATGGGTCCCCAGATCCTCAAAAATGTCTACAGCTGCACTAGAGAGCATCACCGCCTGGTATGGCAACTGCTCGGGATCTGACCGTAAGGCGCTACAGTGCGTACAGCCCAGTACATCACTAGGCGGTGTCAAAGACTCCAGTCACCCAAGTCATAGACTGTTCTCTCTGCTACCGCATGGAAAGCAGTACCGGAGCGCCAAGTCTAGGACCAAAGGCTCCTTAACAGCTTCTACCCCCAAGCCATAAGACTGCTGAACAATTAAAATGGCCACTCTGACTATTTACATTTGATCATATTCTTTATAGATATCACATTACATGAGTCAGGACAAAAAGCATCCAGTGGCAAATGTTAGGGGAATCCCTCCCTGTCCCTTTTTTCTTTGGGAATTTTCTCCTACCTCATGTATGGATCTACACTGAGAAACAGTGCCTCCAAAAGCACCTCTGAAACAGAAAAAAACAAAAACATTAAAATGTTGGACATCACTTGGCTTTAGTCAGCTACAGGAATTTTGTATTTAGTACAGGTCCAGATAACCTCAGTAATAGCGCAGACGAGACCTTCAGTCATTACCTCCATCTTTAGGCTCTGGCAGCTGCTCCAGCTTCAGCTCAAAGTTGCTGTCCTTCGGGAAGCCTTCAAAGTGACATGTCAGGACCCAGGTCTTGGCTTGAACCATGGCTCTTTGCTTTGGACTGAAAGAATAGGCCGTTTACTTAGTACTTTGTTAGTTACTTTCAAGGTAAAGAGAAGAGCAGTCAGATAGTCCAAAAACATCTATTTGGTTTATTACCAGTTGTAAGAGGGAGACACCTCCAGCACAGAAAATGTCTAGCAAGCTTCTTAGAGACAGGCCATTTATATCCTAATCAGACAGCACCAAACGTTCTGTAAACACCAGCCCGAGAGGCTTGTAGGAAGACAAACAAAAAGGAAGTGACTGAGCTGCAACAGAATCCCACCGTGTTCACACAATGTCATCAATACAATACAACAGTGAATAATCAGTGCCCTCTGTCCAGACCTCCAGTCTGGTGTCAATCACTATCAACAGATATGAGAATAACCCATAACACTCAGTATCAAGTCTAGTGACCATCAACCCACACCTAGAGTTTCACAAACAGAACACTGGAAATAATGAGTATTTCAGAGAGGGAAAATATATAAATAATAAATCACTCTAAATTGAATATGAACTTCAGTTAAATTTCCCCATTACAGCAACATTTTCTACTTAAGTATCCTACATTTAGCAACGTGTTTACTGTCAAGTCACCTATATACAAATATCAGACTTTGAGATCTAAAATAGTCCAAGTGAAGAAATGCAAGAGAGACAGTTGAAATACCCACATGCGTCTATCACAGCAGGATGCTGAGAAACTTGAATACTTCAACAAAGGTTGTTATTCAAAGACTGTGTGTGAGTGAGTGAGAGATCAACACACACACACACACACACACACACACACACACACACACACACACACACACGGGGTCTGTGCAGGAAAGAGTTCATTGGTGCCAGAAGATGCTGGACAACTGAAAGAATATGCTGTTTACTTAGTGTTTAGTATATAGTACTGAACAATACTGACTGTAGTGTAGGCTGCTGTCTAGAATAGCTAAATGCACATGATTTAAGAGTTTGCAATTTACTGCACTAGTAGCTTAGATAAAGGACTTGCAGAACCTAGCAGAGCGCTGTGCATTGTTGCAAAGTGAATGCCATGCAAGCCCGCTTCACAGTGGGCTGTCGACCACAACCGGTGAAGAAAATATCTAAGCATTTCTCTCCATGAACGTGGCTTAATATCATGCAGTAAGTACTCAGCAAAACTCGCCTCGAATAAATGATCAACAAATGCACACATACCGGTCACTGCTCTCCATGCAGAATGAAAGAACTAGCGAAATTTCAGGGAAGGGACAAAGAGTAGCGTGGGTAGGCTGAGCTCGACTACTTTCTCATTGGCTAAAAAGGTTGTTAGCCGATCCGCCTCCGCGTGACGCGCAGTTGTTCCGCGAGGGGATTCATTTTGGATGAGACCGCGCGCATTTATCAAGCCGACCTTTGGCTAACTGTTACCCCTTCTGCCAGAGAAACGGTCGGAAAACAAGTCTGAAACGGATTTCTTTGGTAAGGTTTCCTTGGTAAGGTTAAATAATACTAAAAACAGATGGACAAATGACTTCAGAATTGATGGTGGTTTTGGAAAATGTATTCACTTCACGAACCTCAGGCGTTCGTTATATAGCATGAATGATGCTGTGGCTAGCAGTTGGTTAGCTAACGTTAGCTAGCCGTGAAACAACTTTTATTCTATCGTTAGCTAGCTAGCCAGCCTGTAACGTAAAGGACACTGACAGTTTCACTGTCATAGCAGTTATAGTTGTTAAACAAAACACATGTTTTGTTAAGATTTTCTACAATGATCAACTTTATAATGCCTTTGCATGAGTAAAGTAACTTAGCTAGCAATCCTTGTTGGGATTTCTTTCAAGTTCCAAGCCTCCTAATAAACGTGAGCTAGCTAGCTACCCATCTAATAAATATTGGAGATTTTTGACTGACTACAGGCGATCATCAGGACGGAGAAACTCTGCTCCTGACAACTTGTTTGTCCTTATAGATTTCACATTAAAATGGCTAGTTAAGACTGGGGGAGGATGCCTCATTTCAGGGACCGTCTTCTCCACAGGAAATTGTCTTGCCTTGATCAGTGTTTCCCCTAGGATTTATTTCTGCAAGGTGGCAGTACCCCAGCTCAATGAATATAGGGGAAGCACTGCTTGATGGTACAATTTCTATTAGGGGTGTAACGGTTCATCATGGTTCTGTACTTAATGCGGTTTTGGGGGTAATGGTTTGTTTTCTGAACAGTGGGAAATGAAATGCCAACAGTTACTGTAGTTAATTTGTTTAAGAAAATAGAAAGTGTTGGTATTGCTGATTCCATATGATCATGAGTCATATAATGCCTGACGAGTGCAAAATCAGGAATAACAACACTTCATTAAAAAATAAACAACACTGAAGTGCAATATGTGTGTGAAATCAATATGTAAACATGGCTCAGACAATGTATAAGCTTATGCTATGTTGCGAAGAGAAAAATATGCTCACTTGTGTCACTCATTGAGGGGTTGTGTGTTTAGCACAGTAGGCCTACTTTTCGTTTCCCACTTTTCATTTCCACTGCGGTGTAATGTGATGGGCTGTCACTTAGATAGCGCTCTGTAACCCTGGAGGTCCATCCATCTGTAGTAAGGGGATACCCAGTCAGTTAAACAAATCAAAGCTGGTTGAGAGAATGCCAAGAGTGTACAAAGCTGTCATCAAGGCAAGTGGTGGCTACTTTGAAGAATCTAAAATATATTTTGATTTAACACTTTTTTTTGGTTACTACATAATCACATGATTATGTGTTATTTCATAGATTTGAGGCCTTCACTATTATTATACAATGTAGAAAATAGTAAAAATAAAGAAACCCTGGAATGTGTAGGTGTCAACCTTTTGACTGGTACTGTAGGTGCGAGAGGGCGAAGTTCGTAATTAACGGAGCACTTCCACGAGGTGCTGAAACTCCCCATTCTTCTCAACCACCTAGAATGATCGCACATCTGTGGCTATAAGCAGACCTATCGCTCATGTAATTTATTTTTGGCCCAGTCAGAATCGACTGCGTTCGTCTTGCTCTGGTGGTAGGAATACTGGGGTTATGTCAGCGTAAATGTGTCAACATGTTTGAGGTGTTGGCAGTTGCATATACTGTTATCGTTGAGCAGTGGCGACATACACTCTGTCCATCTACTGGGAAACCTGGAGATTTAAACGATGGAGAATCCTCCTGGTTTATTGACCCCCACCACTCGTCATCGTACAAAAATACATTTTGATTAGAATTTTGATTACAAAGTGCGCGTAGGCTCTAGTTTTTAAAATAAAATAGAATAAAATGTTTGTTTTTTTCAGCTCAGATTTACTTGAGGCATACACTGCAGTGTAGGCATAGCCAATAGGCCTAGTGTTTTAATATTTTGTTTATAATTTTTCTATGTATTCATTCGGGTCCACAGTGCGGACCAAACAGAGGTCCCCATACCGAACAGTTCTTACGAATACGTGTACCCCTAATTTCTATTGAGTGACTATGATTTTACAGTTTAAATATCGTTGATAATCTTTGTCAATTCTCATCTGTATAACTCCCACCCTTGACCCTACTGCCTTTATGACAGTTTGTTAGCCTGTAGAGTGCTGTCATCATGTTAGACGGTGGGCAGTTCGTGGAGGCGTTGGGTCGCCTAGGTTACCCAGGCACCCCATCCCTGAAGGGCTCTGAGTTTGACTGGCTCTTCGACTGCGCTCCGGAAAACCTCCAACTCCTGCGCTTCGTCTGCCGCACCCTCAACCAGGGAAACGTGCTCACCCCGGAGGAGGCCCGGGCCTTCAAAGCCCTCCGCAACTCTGGCAAGCCCATCCTCGACGGGACTGCGCTGGATGAGGTCCTCAAGACCTGTGGGCCTGCTGCTGGAGTAGGTGTGGTCGGTTCTTCCTCAGCGGAGGGGGAGGTGAGTGTGGACGACCTAGAGGCGGAGCTATCTGCTCTGAAAAAGGAGAAGCAGCTGAAACAGCGCAGGTACAAGAAGCTGCAGGTGCTTGCCACCGCCCGTGCCGACTTTGCGCTCCGATTGGCCTCCCAGCAGGACGCCGCCGCCGGCAGGCTGAAGGACGCCAACGCGGCGCTGGGGGCGGAGAACGCTGGAACCAACGCCACGCTACAGAACCTCACGGACGAGGTGAGAAAGCTAGGATCATTCCTCAAAATAGACCCAGTGTTCAACGAAGGAAAGGCCCAGGGAGAGGCTGCTGCCTCTGGTTCTGTGACCACCACCACCTCTCCAGGACCCCCTGTCCTGCTCTCCCAGCTGTCCCTGGAGCCCTACCTCCACCAGGAGGAGCTTAACACAAAGGCCCTGGCCGCCCTCACCCAGCGCCAGTTCTTCCAGGGCATCAGCAACATGGTGGAGACCTCCTGCTCCGAACGCTTCCAGCTCCTGGACCTCAGCCTCTGCGATGCCGGGGATGAAATAAAGGAGAAGGGTGTAAAAGAGGTGGAGGAGAGAGTGGTGGAGCAGAGGAGGAAGGAGATGTCCAGGCTCCAGTGGGGTCATTTGGTGGCCCAGCACCAGCTGATCAAGGCCAGGGCAGAAGAGCAGGGAGCCAGGGTTGGGCTGGAGTGGATAACGGGGAACCTGCAGTCATTCACCAAGGTAAGGCACTGGAGAGTGTTAGTCTAGAGTAGTACATCTACCACAGATCAGCCTTAGTCTTTAGTGCTGTTGGTTTGTAAGTGTTGCATGCTCTGTAGTCTGTACACATATTCACCCCAGCCTTACAAACTATCATAATCATACCTACTCTCTAATGCAACCTTTATTGTTCTTTCTCTCCTCTCCCAGGGCACCACCAACTCAACCTCTGCTCTCCAGGCACGTGAAGCCGTGTCTAGGCGTGAGCTGCAGGGCGTGGCGGCTGATCTGGAGTCTCTCCTCCAGGGGTCTGTACCGGCTGCTCTGAGGGAGAGCGCCAGGCTGCTCAACGTGCCCGTGGTAAGGGGAGACCTGGATCTGCAGCTGGCCAGACAGGACTACTACACCTCCAGACAGGAGCAGGTACAGTTACTTAGTTTTGTACAAATTCTGTTTTGGATCTTGTTGTTTATAATATCTATGTTCGTATCTGCATGGGTTTTCAATGTTCGTATCTGCATGGGTTTTCAATGTTCGTATCTGCATGGGTTTTCTATGTTCGTATCTGCATGGGTTTTCCCATCATTTAGTTTTGAACACCAGGTGAAAAAAGTATCAATTTGTACGTATTTTCAGTGTTTCTATTGTTGTCCTCCTTAGAGGATAATCACATTCTGTCTCTATCCATCCATTCATTAATCTCTCCATCTAGGTCCGAGACCACCTCCTGCGGCAAAAGGCCTCATTCGAGCTGCTCCTCCTTGCCCAGGAGATGGAGCTGAGGATGGGTAGGCAGGTGCTGAAGCAGCTTGGTGAGGTGGCAGGCCGGCTGGGGGAGGGAGGAGAGGAGGCAGCCCTCAGGATCCAGGCCCTAGCCCATCCTGAGCTGTCCCATAACCCCAGACCCAGTCCTCAGTCCATCATCAGCTCCAAGGATGCATCCTTCACCAGGTAGGGATCAGAGGAGGACAGGAACCAGGGTCGTGCTCAGTCAGGCACACTGAAGCAAAAGGTTTTAATGGAAAACCACAAGGTGTTCTTATTGGACAGGTTTAGGTAGTACTTTCCCATTTCACTGAAAGCTGCCCAGATGTATTTGCTTCTCTCACACTAAAAGCAATATGGAACACAGTGCATTGATATACAGTACAGTAGTGATGGGGGGGATATCCATACAGTTGCATATCACAATATTATTTTTGGAGGATATTATATCTGTATTTGACTCCAAGTCGATTTGTAAATAAAAATATATATATATAGTTAGCGTTAGTCGTCTGTACCTGCACCCAAACCTTTTTTCCCCGTTCTGTGTTTTTAGTTAGTGAGCCAAAATGTTTTCAACACTTTTATTTCCCTGACTAGCTAGCTAGGTTCCATCCAATTGGCGACAGATTTTTATACAAATATTCTAAAATCCACATAAATAAAATAAGCACATTTTACCACCAGAGAGGTTTCCATCACATTGACTTGTTGCAAATAAAAGTCTGTGAGTGATGACGTAATGCACATAAAAATATCAATTTTGGGGTATCGGTCGTTAGTCTTGTCGCATCGCTGCGACTCCTGTATGGACTCGGGAGAGGCGAAGGTCGAGAGCCGTGCGTCCTCTGAAACCCAGCTAAGCCGCACTGCTCCTTGTCACGATCCCTGCTGAACCCGGAAGAAGCCACAGGAGTCGCTAGTGCGCGATGGTACAAGGACATCCCTGCCGGCCAAACCCTCCCCTAGCCCGGATGACGCTGTTCCAATTGTGCGCCGCCCCATGGATCTCCTGGTCGCGGCTGGCTGTGACAGAGCCTGGACTCGAACCAGGATCTCTAGTGGCACAGCTAACACTGTGATGCAGTACCTTAGACCACTGTGCCACTCGGGAGGCCCCATTAAAAATGACTTTTGCTGTTAAATTCCGAGAAGAAAAAATAAATCATAAAAAATACATTTTCAGCTCTACTGATGGTTTTGTCACAAATATTTTGTTATCGAGCACTCTGGTATTGACTCGTGTGCTCTAGCCAACCACTTGCAAACACAGTGCGGGTATAGCCTACATAATGATTATGGACAAAAAAAACATGATTATTTTACTTTGTCAAACTGCAGCTAAGTTTCGATCACCAGAATAAGACCCTGGATATTTAATGGAAAGGAGCATCAACCTCATCACCGTGCACGTTCATCATTTATTTCATCTGTAGCCGAATAAACTGCATGCTTTTCCGAGTCGTAGTGGGAGGACCACACACCGTATCGTGTGACTCCAAGTTTACTTCGATATGATGGTTGTTATATAAATATTTGTGCATTAAAGTGGTTCCACCGCCATTTCTCGCATGATGTAAAAAGATCCCACCTTGTCTAACGTGTTTTGTCGACCGACAATTTTAATCAGGCCTGTCGTGGCATTTTTAATGACTCTCATAATGTTGAATGTAAACTCGTTTTCTCATTCTCTCTTTTCTCTCTGCAGCAAACATAGTGAGCAATATGTTTGAAACATAAACAAGTATCGTGACATTTTGAGGTCCCTGGCAAATCCTAGCGCTAATATACAGTATGTGACACCTCTCGCTCCCCCAGGCTTCTCCAGATCCTTGAGTCGGGCCACGCCTCAGAACGTGGTGGCCGCGAGGACCCCTTCCGTACCTACGAGGGGTTGGAAAGTGCCGCCCGCGACCTCCAGGGGGAGCTCCAATCCTGCCGCGAGGCTCTGGCCGGGGCCGCCCGCCAACAGCACTACACTGGCGCCCGTCTCCACGGCGACTGCGAGGCGTTGCGCCGGGCAACCTTCTCGGGGTTGCAGCAGCTGTTCTTGGCGCCGCAGGTATGTCCTACGGCGACGTCACATGACCAGGATCTCTGCCCCAACGCACAGGTATGTTTCCGAACACCCAAACACTTCCTCATTATCGTCGTCTTGGTCTGAAAGTAGCGTGAGTTAGCAGAGTTTTTATTATAAAACACGTTTGGGAGATGAAGTGGTAGCACAGGTCCTTTGGGTTTTCTACATAATTTGCACTGCTGCCGGAGTAATTGCCCATTGTTTGATAAATACAGTATTTTGATATGAATAGAATTATGTTTAGTGGTGGATTCACTGGTGATGCTTCACTTTTAGAACACTGCATTGGTAGATGGGTTTTGTATGGTGACTGCACTGGACAATGAGGCACTTCTGTAATGTACAATATGTGAAGAGCACACGTTTCTTTCTTCCAGGTCAACGGGGATCCTTTTCACTCCCTCAGTCCTCTTCTTAAATTCATGTTTGCTCCATACAGGGTTTCATCTCAGTTCTCCCTGCAGTAAAGAGAGACACTTTCGTTTCTCTCTAAAATGTGTAGTTTAAAAAAAATAGTCTTATTGTCAATAAAGCTGTGAAGAACCATCTGTGCGAGGAACTGTTCTTGTATTCTAGAAAAGCTTAACCACTTGTGGTATGCAGATGTGAGAAAAAACTGAGTACTGTTCTTGCAGTCCAGGATAGACTTTTAAGTTAGTGTCACCACTATTTGTTACTTTATCAGCACTAGCTAGCAGTGATCTGACGTGTCTCTCTGGATGTCTACTAAACTCCTCTCCCCCCCCTCTCCAGGAGTTGACAGTGAAGCTGGGAGACCTGGAGGTCCAGCAGAACAGTCTGTATAGGCTGTTGCAGGACGTGATGGGGGAGGTCCGGGCTAAACGCTCCCAGCTGGACCACAGCCCCCTCCTCAGGCGAGAGAGGGAACTGTATGTCTACTTCCACCTGGACCCCAGGCTGCTGAACAAAGTAGTGGAGGAGCTGGAGAGTAAAGCAGCTGCTGCCAAGAAGGGCCGGTTGTAATGGGGCTCTCTTACCACCTCCTACGTTACCTCTCTTCCCCGCTCCACGACCCCTTTCTCTGGGTGTGAGTGCAAAACACAGCTCATACAGAACAGTGGAGAATCCTGCAGAAAGTAGTGGAGGTGCTTCAAGGTGAAGTGGCCACTGAGAAAGGTTGCTGCTCTGCCTAATGAACCCTGGCTTACCCATTTCCTCTTTCCTCTCGCCACCCCATGTGCCAGTTAAATGCCAAGCACTTTGGATTTGGAAATACAATATGGAGAGAGGGTTCTGACAAAAGACAATTGGATGAGGATGACAATTGGATGTCTTCTGTTTTCTTGTGGCTCTGTTTCAATCCAGATGTAATGTCACTTGTTTTACTGCTAGTGTTCTTTGTTGATGTTCCTATAAGCGCCTTTGTGTATTTGTTTGTTTCATAAGAAATTATAATAAATATTAATGTCTTCACAACTAATAGAAAAATGTTTTGTGCGTGTGAGTATTCAGTTTTATGTATTTTTTTTTTTTTTTTTTGCAATTTATTTGAAGACAATTGGGCTCCATCAGCCAGCTTTATATAATCAGTGACAGTACAGAGAGAGCATAATCATAACTCTGATATTCTTCCTGTTCTTTGTGTAGGCAGATAGGAGGAATAGGAGATGGAGAGGTACAGTAGCAGCAGTAATAGGCTGTACTCAGGGCCTCTGTCTGCGTCTGGACAGAAGATCCTAGCAGCTCTCCGAGCCCAGAGCCACAACCACTACTCTGACACAGCCAGGGCCCAAAGCTACAGACAACGTGAGTCAGCAAGTACCGAATAGTGCAGTGCAATATTTAGAACGATGCAGATAGAAATGTGACCTACATATATTCTGTAGACCTGACTCCACTCTTTATTCTAAACAATCGTAAGCAGGGATGTAGTGGTAAAAAGTGGGTAAAGTAAGTATTCTCTATTCTACTGTACTTGTAAAAATGTTAACAAAACAATTGTAAAAAGCCTATCTATTCAAATGTTAGATGAGAGGTATGACAGCAGACCGAGAGGGTACCAGTCAGAGGGCAGTTGGAGCAGAGGAACACAGGAGGAGAGGAGAGGGAAAGAGGCAGACCGGTGAGGAAATGATACAGTAGTAGGGGAATAGAAAAAGTTATTGGGTTGGGCAGTGTTAGAGTTGTCATTAGCAACCAAACATGGTACAGAATGAAGTGGCATAAAATAGTTTATTTGGTTAGGGATAAGCAGATAAGAGGTGTCCATTAGCAACCTGAAATGCGGTAAGATGGTATGCTCTTCGGGGAGAATAGACCGATGGATTGAGTCCTTACAATTTGACAGTGGTGCATGTGGTGAAATTCAATTAACTATTGTTCCCTTGAGGAATCATCTGGTGGTGTATTTCTTGTGCATGCAACAGGCACAGAACATATAGGCCGGTTTCCCCAGACACAGATTACACCTATAGTCCTAGACCAGGGATAAGTAACTGGCGGGGTCCCTATTTTGAAGGCCCTTAGAACTCAGTCGGGGTCTCGACTTAATGTTGCGAGTTAGCGTAGTATAATAGACTGTGCCACTTTGAAACTTGGTTGTGCATCAGCAGTTTTTCTCTTATTTCAGTCACTGATAGTCAAGTAGCCCATGTCAGCTAAACATTTTTAGATCGCTACGTAATTTAGCGGACACATTTCTTTCCACCCCATGGCAAAATGTGTAGAATTGCAGGAAATTCGCTGTACAACAGCTTATTTTCCTATCCACCCCATGGCAAAATGAGTAGAATTGAATAAAATGAGTTATAAAGCTGCAATATCTTCTCTAGGCTCCATGGCAAAATGTGTGGAATTGCAGCCAACTTGCTTTAAAACTAGTGTTGGGTTCGAGACCAGCTAAAGCGAGACCGGTTCAAGACCAGAGGGCGGGGCGAGACTGAATCAAGACCGGGAGAAGGACAACGAGTCCGAGACAGTCGAGTCCGAGACCAGAAAAATGCGAGTCCAATTCAAGACGATGATTGTGATTTTGTCAAATTGCCACTATAATAAGAGTAAATGTCCAGTATTTCTTGTGTTCATATTTCAGAAGAGCAAATGGATTCTTTAGACATTCAGAATGGTAAAAAAAAATGCATGCTGAGTGCAAACAAAGCCACTACAAATGATTACTAACCCAAACACTGTGGGGAACAATGAGGGCCTTCTTTATAAAATAGTAATTCTATTACTTAAAAATATGTTCTGATTTAATCTCTTCAGTTTTTGTTTGAAAGGAAACCGTTAACACTGAAGATTTCAAAAAAGCAACTCTAAATAAAATGTTTCTTTGGTGGTCTCTGGGGAGATAAATCTGCCTAACTAAGTCAGCCATTGGCTAGGCCATCAGAAGCTAGATGGAAGGCCTCTGCCATTCAACTGTATTAGGGCAACATTTTGGAGTGACAGTGGACTCAACCTCTCACTTTTTGACTTGTAATGAGTGGGACCGTTTTTACAAAAGCTTATGGAAACGTATGCCTTCTGGAAGGCCAACAAGTCAGTGCAATACCAAGCAATAGTTTTCCCAAGGTCTAGCTAGCTAGCTTTTGGTTTATGCTTGTTTGCAGGGGCTGCAGCAGGTGTTATCGAAGAGGATGTTTTGTTAGCTTCTCCCTTTTAAGAGGTTAAGTTTCAAATGATCACCATCTTATGAGTGGAACTGTATTTTTAATTGCAGCTTGCTTGCTATTGTTAGCCATAACTTGTGTGTGAAACATTGTTGCATTTGAACTTTAGATCATCGGTTACTTTGTGTGCTAAATGTGAAATGTGTTTTGCAGTGGGAAGTAATAGTTGTACATTTAGATTAGGAAATACTTTTTTCATGTAGTGAATGTGGATGCCTGCTTGTCGAACATTCCAAAATCATGGTCATTAATATGGAGTTGGTCCCCCCTTTGCTGCTATAACAGCCTCCACTCTTCTGGGAAGGCTTTACACTAGATGTTGGAACATTGCTGCAGAGACATGGTTCCATTCAGTCACAAGAGCATTCGTAAGGTTGTGCAATTTAGGCTTGACTCGCAGTCGGCGTTCCAATTCATTCCATAGGCGTTTGATGGGGTTGAGGTCAGGGCTCTGTGCAGGCCAGTCAAGTTCTTCCACACCGATCTCGACAAACCGTTTTTGTATGGACCTCGCTTTGTGCACGTGGGGACATTGTCATGCTGAAACAGGAAAGGGTCTTCCCCAAACTGTTGCCACAAAGTTGGAAGCACAGAATCGTCTACAATGTCATTGTAAGCTGTAGCGTTAAGATTTCCCTTCACTGGAACTAAAGGGCCTAGTTCGAACCATGAAAAACAGCCCCAGACCATTATTCCTGCTCCACCAAACTTTATAGTTGGCACTATGCATTCGAGCAGGTAGCATTTCTCCTGGAATCCGCCAAACCCAGATTCATCCGTCGGACTGCCAGATGGTGAAGAGTGATTCATCACTCCAAAGAACGCATTTCCACTGCTCCAGAGTCCAATGGCGGCTAGCTTTAAACCACTCCAGGCGAGGCTTGGCATTGTGCATGGTGATCGTAGGCTTGTGTGCGGCTGCTCGGCCATGAAAACCCATTTCATGAAGCTCCCGACTAACAGTTATTGTGCTGGGGTTGCTTCCAGAGGCGGTTTTGAACTCGGTAGTGAGTGTTGCAACCAAGGACAGACGAGTTTTATGTGCTTCAGCACTCGGCGGCCCCCTTCTGTGAGCTTGTTTGGCCTACCACTTTGCGGCTGTGCCGTTGTTGCTCCAAACGTTTCCACTTCACAATAACAGCACTTACAGTTGAGCGGGGCAGCTCTAGCAGGGCAGCCATTTCACGAACTGAAATGTGGCGTCCAATGACGGGGCCATGTTGAAAGTTGCTGAGCTCTTCAGTAAGGCCATTCTACTGCCAATGTTTGTCTATGTAGATTGCATGGCTGTGTGCTGAATTGTATACACCTGTCAGCAATGGGTGTGGCTGAAATAGCCAGATCTACTAATTTGAAGGGGTGTCCACATACTTTTGTATATATAGTGTACTTAATCTAATGGCTGTGTTTTTGTATTCTTATGATTGGGACCTACCGGCTTATTATCGAGTGAATGGACTGCTTATGCTTTAGCATCATGCTGTGTGTCTGCTGTCTTGGTGAAGAAGCCGGATGTGGAGGTTCTGAGCTGGTGTGGTTACACGTTGTCTGCGGTTGTGAGGCCGGTTGGACATACTGCCAAAATATTTTAAATGACGTTGGAGGTGGCTTTTGGTCGAGAAATTAACTTTCAATTCTCTGGCAACAGCTCTGGTAGACATTCCTTCAGTCAACATGCCAATTGCACGCTCCCTCAAAACTTGACATCTGTGGCATTGTGTTGTGTGACAAAACTGCCCATTTTTAGAGTGACCTTTTATTGTCCCCAGCGCAAGATGCACCTGTGTAATGATCATGCTGTTTGGTCAACTTCTTGATATGCCACACCTGTCAGTTGGATTCATTATCTTGGCAAATGAGAAATACTTGCTCATGCTAACATGAATGTAAACAAATTTGTGCACAAAATTTGAGAGAAATAAGCTTTTTGTGCATATGGAACATTTCTGGGAACTTTTATTCATGAGACATGGGACACTTTTTCATGTTGCGTTTTATTTTTGTTCAGTACAGAAAAACATAAAAAACAATGCTTAAACCACATCACCATTTTTGAGGGTGTAGTTTCCCTTTAATTCAATTGAGCAAAACAAATACCCTCCCCATTGATACAAATCAGCATGATATCATTCAGTCAGGTAGGCCTACTTTGCAGTTAACATTTTTTGGGAAAGCCTTTAGCAATGTTCATGCAAACAGTGCATGATGACTGAATTGCGCATTGCAAATAGCCTACTAACCAAGATTTCGGACCAAACTTTTTCAATACCTGGTTTGCATGCCCATTATTGCCTGGTCCAAATCAAATCAATCTTTATTTATACAGAACATTTCAGACATGGAATGCAACACAATGTGCTTCGCAGGAAAAAACAAATAAAAAATACATAAAAAAATAAAGGCTGAAATATTTACTATTTCATTAAGTTGAAACGTCTTTCCTAACTACGTTAATGGCTACCGATGTCGTTCTTCTGTGAGCTGCTCCGTGCCACAACCAGTTGAGAGCTGCAGGCTCTTGCTGCCTGCAGATGATATTCCGCTGAAACTAGACTGTGTGCAGTGCTCATGTGAATATATTTCACGTGCTTTGCGAATGTGAGTGCTGCTTTGTGCATGATTTCTCTATTGTAGCCTACTACATAATGGATCAATTGTATGCAACTACACTACTTGAATATGCATCAATGGGGGTTAAGAAGTGAATATACGTAATATTAAAAAGAAGTGGGTTTTGGGCATATACCTGCACATAGCATACACTACACCACTGGTCTTGTTTTGTATTACAAAAAGTCAGTGGTGTGAAGTACTTAAGTAAAAAATACTTTTAAGTACTACTTAAGTTGTTTTTACGGGTATCTGTGCTTTACTATTCATATTTTTGGCAACTTTTACTTCACTACATTCCTAAAGAAAATAATGTACTTTTTACTCCATATATTTTCCCTGACACCTAAAAGTTTGAATGCTTATCAGGACTAAAAAATGGTCCAATTCACACACTTATCAAGAGAACATCCCTGGTCATTATTACTGCCTTTGATCTGGAAAACTCACTAAACACACATGCTTTGTTTGTAAATGATGTCAGAGTGTTGGAGTGTGCCCCTGGCTGTCTGTAAATGTAAAAACAAAGAAAATTGTGCTGTCTGGTTTTCTTAATATGATACATTTTAAATGATTTATACTTGTTTTTTTTACTTTTGATACTTAAAGTATATTTTAGCAATTACATTACCTTTTTATACTTAAGTATATTTAAAACCAAATACTTTTAGACTTTTACTCAAGTAGTATTTTATTGGGTTACTTTCACTTTTAATTGAGTCATTTTCTACTAAGGTATCTTTACTTTTACTCAAGTATGAACATTTGGTACTTTTCCCACCACTGCAAAAAGTGTATTCTCCTACATAAGTGTGCTGGTATTACGGTTGTTATCCTTTCAGCATCACAAGCCTGTCACACACTGTAGCCTAGGTCCAATAGGTTTCCCACTGCGCAAACATGTCTATAATAGATTGACTGTTACAGTTCCCCCCGTCTCCCCAACAATTTCCCCCACTCTTCCTTACTAGCGAGTCAAGGAAATACGTACAGTTTGAGGATATTTTTCATCGAAAGTAAAGGACAGTAATGTTACTAGTAAAGTAGGAAGCCCAGGTTTCAATACGTGATAACATATTCATGTTTCAAGAAAGGAGTGTATATATTTGACCTGGCGAAGCGGTTTTCATGCACTGACTGTTAAATGCACAAAATTAACTCTAGAACTTAAAACAACTTCTCTCCACTGTCAAGAGTGGAGCCACTAAAATGTTTTTTTTGAGGGGTGTATGGATGTGGATACGCAGACACGCCAAGAGCATCTGCGGCCCCTCATGATGAGTTAATATTTCTTTTGTGGCCCCCAGCCTCATTAAAGTTGCCCATCCCTGTCCTAGACAAACAAATATCAATGGAGATTCTCCATAAAAGTGCTTCAAAACTAGAGTTAATCTGTGTCTGGGAAACTGTCCCGTAAATAATTAAATAGTACCATCCTTCTCTGTTCATGTATTTTAGTACATGTAAAAGAGACAAAACAGAAATAAATGGTACTATCCTTCTGTGTGCCAGGCCTTGGTCCAGACCCCAGTCCTACTCCCAGTCTTCCTCATGGGACCCTTCATCCCAGAGGGACTACTCTCAGAACCCAGCCCTGTCGCAGGACTCTGCCTCCTCTTCTACCCACAGAGTGAGGTACTCTCTGGCCCTCCACACGCCCTCAAACGAGCCTCACTGGAGAGAGTGAGTATCGAAGCACCTTTCTAATACATAACAACAACTAGCCCCTAGTACTCCTAGATGCTTATTTCTGCTCAGAGTGACGGATGCATCAAGCTTGTGTTCAGTAGGGGATTATTATTTTTCTTTTTAAGAATACGAGAGGTACTACCTGAACAGATTTTCATTTTCTCTGTTGACTGATACCTTGGTCTTTGGTCTTTTCCCACAGTGCTCCTGAAGAGACAGAGCCCACCTTCTCACTCCACTTCGCCTTGGAGGACCAGGGCCCTTCCAGACCACCCTTTCCCAGAGCAGAGCACCCTAGGCCCCATAGAGAGAAGCCAACTGTGGCCTGTGGACCACCATTCTCCAGCGCTAACGTTAGCGTAGCTCCAAAGAACCATGTAAAAAACCTAGAAACTCAAAGTGGAGGCTGGCACTTAGGCAGTGGAGATGGGGAATGGCAATGCCCTGAACATAGCCAAGAAGAAACCTCCATAGTCCCAGAGGACCAAAGAGAGAGGCTGGCTAAAGCCAAGCCCAATGAAGTGGCCTTAGCTGGTGGAGGAGATGCTGACCGTCGGGCCCCAGTGCCTGTTACTAAATGTCCGTTTGGGAGTATAGTACTGCCTCCACCTCAGAGAGCTTACAAGGCCAAAGAGAAGGCAGACTGTGAGAAGAAGAGACTAGAGAAGGGGCTGTTACTTCCTACATCAGAGAGTGAGGACTTCACAATGAAGGACATGGACAGTGGCCCGACCTTTGAACTAAGAATGGAGGATGACATTGGAGAAAGTTGTGCATTGGAGAAGGATGGCTTTGGAGCAAATCACACAGTGGAGAAGGATGGCTTTGGAGCAAGTCACACAGTGGAGAGGGATGGCTTTGGAGCAAGTCACACAGTGGAGAGGGATGGCTTTGGAGCAAGTCACACAGTGGAGAGGGATGGCTTTGGAGCAAGTCACACAGTGGAGAGGGATGGCTTTGGAGCAAGTCACACAGTGGAGAGGGATGGCTTTGGAGCAAGTCACACAGTGGAGAGGGATGGCTTTGGAGCAAGTCACACAGTAGAAAGGGATGGCTTTGGAGCAAGTCACACACTGGAGAGGGATGGCTTTGGAGCAAGTCACACAGTGGAGAGGGATGGCTTTGGAGCAAGTCACACAGTAGAAAGGGATGGCTTTGGAGCAAGTCACACAGTAGAAAGGGATGGCTTTGGAGCAAGTCACACATTGGAGAGGGATGGCTTTGGAGCAAGTCACATAGTAGAAAGGGATGGCTTTGGAGCAAGTCACACAGTGGAGAGGGATGGCTTTGGAGCAAGTCACACAGTAAAAAGGGATGGCGTTGGAGCAAGTCACACACTGGAGAGGGATGGCTTTGGAGCAAGTCACACAGTAGAAAGGGATGGATTTGGAGCAAGTCACACAGTAGAAAGGGATGGCTTTGGAGCAAGTCACACATTGGAGAGGGATGGCTTTAGAGCAAGTCACACAGTAGAAAGGGATGGCTTTGGAGCAGGTCATGCTTTGGAGACTGATGGCTTTGGAGCAAGTCACACAGTAGAAAGGGATGGCTTTGGAGCAAGTCACACAGTAGAAAGGGATGGCTTTGGAGCAAGTCACACAGTAGAAAGGGATGGCTTTGGAGCATGTCACACAGTAGAAAGGGATGGCTTTGGAGCAAGTCACACAGTGGAGAGGGATGGCTTTGGAGCAAGTCACACAGTAGAAAGGGATGGCTTTGGAGCAAGTCACACAGTAGAAAGGGATGGCTTTGGAGCAAGTCACACATTGGAGAGGGATGGCTTTGGAGCAAGTCACACAGTAGAAAGGGATGGCTTTGGAGCAAGTCATGCTTTGGAGACTGATGGCTTTGGAGCAAGTCACACAGTAGAAAGGGATGGCTTTGGAGCAAGTCATGCTTTGGAGACTGATGGCTTTGGAGCAAGTCATTCAATGGAGAGAGATAGTTTAGGAGCAAGTCATTCACTGGAGAGAGATGGCTTTGGAGCAAGTCATGCTTTACAGAGGAATGGCGTTGGAGAAAAACTGCTATTCAGTGAGGGTGGCATCACTGAGGGCCACAGGGACAGCACAGAAAGCCAGTGTGTAGTTGGGTTAGTTGACCAGCAGGGGGCGCTGCATGGAGACACAGCCCAGTCAGAGGGGGAGATCATGACAGGAGGAGGACCAAGGGAGAACATCAGCGTTAGAGACCCCATCAAGAGGAAACAGCTCTTCGGTGATATGACTACTGACAACCAGAGAGGGATGGGGGGTGGAGAGATGGAGGGAAGAGTGGAGAGGGAGAGAAAGGATGACATCAATAAAGGAGGGATGAAGAAAAAGATTGAGAGGAAGAACAGCAGGAGTAGTACCAAACCCCACCAGCAGAGGAAGGTGTCACCCTTACTGGGGCAGATGAGGGATGGAGAGGGCCAGGGGGTGACAGAGAGGGATAGTCACCCAGAGGAGAGGAGGAACATGAACGGGCCATTGGTGACAGCTGCACAGAGGAACAGTGGAGGAAACACAGGTTAGTTCAGGACAGGACACGCACACACACACAGGTTTGTTTAGGCCACAGATAGGTTGCCTTTTAGTACAATATATGAGAGCGGGATGTTGGGTATTTTATATGCTGGACAAATTGGCACTTTTAGTATTAAGCCACTAGATGGCGGTACAGCACTTCATTCAGTAGTTACCCAATGAAGTTGTCCAAGAATTATGGTCAGTTTTGCATTTTTCCTCTAAGCTGATCCTGGATCTGTGCCATGGGCAGCGCTGCTATGTCCAGCAATCTATAGGGCCCTGAGTTTTCCCCTCACCACAAGGCCTGACTTGTGGTCAGGGGAATAAAACTCAGGGCCCCAGTCAGCTCATATATCACAGTGCTGATTAAATAAAATGTGTGAACAAGTATACAGCAATTATAAAGGACCAGTCTGAACACGCTGACAGAATCTGGACTGCTCTTGTTTCAGTACGCAGGAAGTGTGTGTGTGTGTGAGTGAGAAAAAAGCTCAGTCAAGAACAGCGTAGTGTAGTGACAGAATATCAGTCCTGAGTCAGTGTCAGTGAGTTTAGCTGACCTCACTCAATATGCAGACGCAATCACACACACATTCACTCATTCAAACACACACACACAATTTTAAGCAGAGAGAAAGCATATTTATTTTTTCTTCTTCCAGAACCCTTAGCTGCAGGACATTCCATTCCGAAGCCGTCTCAGGAGAGTGGGAGAGTATTCAGAGCGCCCCCTCTGCGGGGACAGACCCCCCTGGCTACTAAACATCACAACAACACTCAGGTATTTTACCGCTTCAGCCAGAGGACCATACTGCTTCTGTGCACGTAATAGAATGTTATATCTGCAGTCCATAATAAAAAATAAATAAAAATGGCCTCCCAGATGCTATTTGTTTTGGTGAACAGTGATGAATGGGCCTGGAGAAATGTAAGCTTGTAATAGTTGGTATTTAGCTACTGTGCAGAAAACAACTGAAACCTCAACCCCCTGTCCGACTCCCAGAAACCCCTTTTGCTGCATCCTAAATTTAACATTTTAGTAATTTAGTAGATGCTCTTATCCAGAGTTAGAGCATTCATCGTAAAGGGATACTTTAGGATTTTGGCAATGAGGTCCTTTATCTTCTTCCTCAGAGTCAGATGAACTTGTGGATTTTTATGTCTCTGTATCCAGTATGAAGAAAGATACTCTTTGAGGAGGTACTGTTTCAGATGTTTTCGGGGTTGGGCAGGGCCTCTGCTGTCCTACCTTCAGGGGGAAGCAGGTTCAACTACTGGGGTGCCAGGACAGAAGAGATTTCACTGGGCTGAGCGGGAGCTGCCCTCCCTTGGGGTTCAGAGGGCCAAGAGACCAGAGGTGACAGAACGGAGTACTCAGGTTGAGGTGTAGGGTTTGAGCATAGCCTGAGCATAGCCTGAAGGTAGGGAGGGACAGCTCCTCTTGCTGCTCCATAGGTAAGTTCCATGGTCTTGTAGGTAATGCGAGCTTCGACTCGAAGCCAGTGGAGTGTGCGGAGGAGCGGGGCAACATGGAGAACTTGGGAAGGTCGATCTTGGGAACTACTTTTGACCAGAGCTCTATGGGAATAGGGCGCCATATGGGGCGCACCTGGAGGGTGAGGGGAGTGAAATAGAGAAAATTCCCCAAATGCTCATTCCCCTTCATTTCCATGGAAATGGAAGACTTCAGCAGTATTGCACCACACCACCAGAAAGAGAAGTGATGACTCCCTGTTGGGTACTGAAGTAAAAGGCCTGGCGATAGGGCCTATTCACTGTGTGTGTGTGTGTGTGTCAGCAAGTAAGCGTTTCTGTTTACAAGGAAATGAGCAGAGCTCTCCCTAGAGAGCTGAATCAGTTGATGATGTTCTCTTGGTAGAACACACACACACTGTTCCGGCGGACGATTTACCTCTACAGTCTTATATTCCCTAGAGCACAATTCAGTTCACTCACACACATACACACACATTTACTCGAACTCTGCATACACTTTGCATTAAAAGTAGAGTTTCTTCCTTTGAATAATGCCGGTGTTCCATTGCAGAGTAGAGAGACTTGGAAGGTTAGATGGAGGTTAACCTGTTTTCTCTGGACTGGGAAGTCTGGACTCACTGTCTGGGACTAGCTGTGTCGTAGAGAGCACTGGCTGGGACTAGCTGTGTCGTAGAGAGCACTGGCTGGGACTAGCTGTGTCGTAGAGAGCACTGGCTGGGACTAGCTGTGTCGTAGAGAGCACTGGCTGGGACTAGCTGTGTCGTAGAGAGCACTGGCTGGGACTAGCTGTGTCGTAGAGAGCACTGAGTGGGACTAGCTGTGTCGTAGAGAGCACTGGCTGGGACTAGCTGTGCCGTAGAGACCGCTGTCTGGGACTAGTTGTGCCGTAGAGACCGCTGTCTGGGACTAGTTGTGCCGTAGAGACCTCTGTCTGGGACTAGTTGTGCCGTAGAGACCGCTGTCTGGGACTAGTTGTGCCGTAGAGACCTCTGTCTGGGACTAGTTGTGCCGTAGAGACCTCTGTCTGGGACTAGTTGTGCCGTAGAGAGCACTGGCTGGGACTAGTTGTGCCGTAGAGAGCACTGGCTGGGACTAGCTGTGTCGTAGAGAGCACTGGCTGGGACTAGCTGTGTCGTAGAGAGCACTGAGTGGGACTAGCTGTGTCGTAGAGAGCACTGAGTGGGACTAGCTGTGTCGTAGAGAGCACTGGCTGGGACTAGTTGTGTCGTAGAGAGCACTGGCTGGGACTAGTTGTGCCGTAGAGACCGCTGTCTGGGACTAGCTGTGTCGTAGAGAGCACTGGCTGGGACTAGCTGTGTCGTAGAGAGCACTGAGTGGGATTAGCTGTGTCGTAGAGACCACTGGCTGGGACTAGCTGTGTCGTAGAGAGCACTGGCTGGGACTAGCTGTGTCGTAGAGACCACTGGCTGGGATTAGCTGTGTCGTAGAGACCGCTGGCTGGGACTAGTTGTGCCGTAGAGACCGCTGTCTGGGACTAGTTGTGCCGTAGAGACCTCTGTCTGGGACTAGTTGTGCCGTAGAGAGCACTGGCTGGGACTAGCTGTGCCGTAGAGACCGCTGTCTGGGACTAGTTGTGCCGTAGAGACCGCTGTCTGGGACTAGTTGTGCCGTAGAGACCTCTGTCTGGGACTAGTTGTGCCGTAGAGACCGCTGTCTGGGACTAGTTGTGCCGTAGAGACCTCTGTCTGGGACTAGTTGTGCCGTAGAGACCTCTGTCTGGGACTAGTTGTGCCGTAGAGAGCACTGGCTGGGACTAGTTGTGCCGTAGAGAGCACTGGCTGGGACTAGCTGTGTCGTAGAGAGCACTGGCTGGGACTAGCTGTGTCGTGAGAGCACTGAGTGGGACTAGCTGTGTCGTAGAGAGCACTGAGTGGGACTAGCTGTGTCGTAGAGAGCACTGGCTGGGACTAGTTGTGTCGTAGAGAGCACTGGCTGGGACTAGTTGTGCCGTAGAGACCGCTGTCTGGGACTAGCTGTGTCGTAGAGAGCACTGGCTGGGACTAGCTGTGTCGTAGAGAGCACTGAGTGGGATTAGCTGTGTCGTAGAGACCACTGGCTGGGACTAGCTGTGTCGTAGAGAGCACTGGCTGGGACTAGCTGTGTCGTAGAGACCACTGGCTGGGATTAGCTGTGTCGTAGAGACCGCTGGCTGGGACTAGTTGTGCCGTAGAGACCGCTGTCTGGGACTAGTTGTGCCGTAGAGACCTCTGTCTGGGACTAGTTGTGCCGTAGAGAGCACTGGCTGGGACTAGTTGTGCCGTAGAGAGCACTGGCTGGGACTAGCTGTGTCGTAGAGAGCACTGGCTGGGACTAGCTGTGCCGTAGAGACCACTGGCTGGGACTAGCTGTGTCGTAGAGAGCACTGGCTGGGACTAGCTGTGCCGTAGAGACCGCTGTCTGGGACTAGTTGTGCCGTAGAGACCTCTGGCTGGGACTAGCTGTGTCGTAGAGAGCGCTGGCTGGGACTAGCTGTGTCGTAGAGAGCGCTGGCTGGGACTAGCTGTGTCGTAGAGAGCGCTGGCTGGGACTAGCTGTGTCGTAGAGAGCGCTGGCTGGGACTAGCTGTGTCGTAGAGAGCGCTGGCTGGGACTAGCTGTGTCGTAGAGAGCGCTGGCTGGGACTAGCTGTGCCGTAGAGACCGCTGTCTGGGACTAGCTGTGCCGTAGAGACCGCTGTCTGGGACTAGCTGTGCCGTAGAGAGCACTGGCTGGGACTAGCTGTGCCGTAGAGAGCACTGGCTGGGACTAGCTGTGTCGTAGAGAGCACTGGCTGGGACTAGCTTTGCCGTAGAGACCGCTGTCTGGGGCTAGCTGTGTCGTAGAGACCTCTTCACTCTCTTGCTCACAGGTGGAAGGAATTGAGAGAATAGCAAGGTTTTTTTTCAGTCTACTCATGCTCATTATCTGCAACCAGAGAATTTAATCACCATCCTTTTGGACTTGAGTCTTCACACTTATCTCTCCATTCATCTAATGTGCATCCCAAATTGCATCCTATTTCCTACATGTAGTGCACTGCTTTTGACCAGGGCCCATAGGGTAGTGTACTACATAGGGGATTTGGTAGTGCACTATATAGGGAATAGGGTGCCATTTGGGTTGCAGGCATTGACTGTAGTAGTAGAATCAGAGCACAGGAGAGAGTCTATTTTAAGTTTCAGAATGAATCTCTTCCTGTGAATGGAATAATGCTTCTCTTGTTCTCTCTTCTCTTCCTCTCTCTCTCTGTTGTGAAGGCTGGTGATGGAGGCTCCAGAGAGAGGGGGTTGAGTGTAGATCCTGCACTAACCAACCCCTCTCTTGCTGGGCATGTAAGGGCCGCAGGGCTGGGGTCCAGCCTGACCTCTATACATGCTAGTGGTGAAGAGGAGAGCAGCGGCCCTCACCCTCTCCCCTCTGCCCAACAACCGCCCCTGACCCCTACCTTCTCCCTCAAAAGGAAACACGGCGCCCCTCTGCCCAAAATCGCCCTTATCAGGCGGCCGGTGAAATGGGAACCCCCTCAATCCTGTCAGGAGAAAGCAAGGACCTTGCAAGGGGGCCAGGAGGGGTGTAAAACCCTAACCCACAAACACCCAGACCTGACCCCAGCCTTTAGCCTAGACCCCCGAGCCAAAACCAAGACCCTCCACAAGACTGAGGGAACCAAGAGTGTTGCTCTAACCCCTAACCTCCCACATCGACCCCAGGCCAACCCAGTTAGGCCAAGACAGGGGGTCCCAATGGGGGAGAGGGGGCTTGAATTAACCAGGGACCATTCTAGTTCAGACACTCCCCAGCATAGATCCTCCAAAACCCCCAAGCCGAAGCGGGCCAAACCTGGGCCTAACCAGGGTCAACTCACCCCAGAAACTGAACCAGAGGGGGGAAGCGGTGCCGGTGACCCCCAGGCCCAGTCCAACCAATCCAAAACCTGTCTAACTACAGCCATGATCTCTGACCCCAGAGTAAGGGATGCTGGGAAGTTGAGTCCTGAAGAGAGAGGCAGGGTGCTGGAGGAGGCAGGGCAGGCCAGTGCGCTGGTTCTGACCATGGTGTACCAGGACGGAACCACTCAGATGGACCCAGAACAGGTGGGCAAGAGTTGGCGAGGCCGGATTGGCAGTTTTCTTTTGACCCTCCAGAAAGTCAAAGCAATGTTTCTAACCTCAGTCCAGTAGACCTGGGCAGAATAGTTTTTATTTAGTAGCTTATTAGAAATACCAACTTTTCAAATACTCAAGGTGGTCATAAATATAAAGAATCAACTAATGGCAATTATTTCCTTTGATATCCGAATACAGGTCTTAGAAAAACCAATATATAAACCAATATTAGAAAATATTTTGAATACCTCTCAGAAAACAAATCATATTCGAAAGGTATTTGATATGCAAGTTATTTGAAAACCGACCAAGTATTTATTTGATGAAGATCAAAAAACTACAACAGTTACTTTAATCAGTCAAAATATATATGATCATTAGCACATATATCCTCGAATGGAATACTTAACGATTGAAGGGGGAAAAATGAAGACACGCTAAACAATATGAAGTCATGGAAAGTAATACAAACGTAAACCAAACAGGCATTTAGCCAGATGTAGAAATGTGTTTGTGAGGGACATGGAGTCATCTCAACATTAGAGTAGACCACTTTTGCATTTTCAAAATGACTGAAATACATTTTCATAATGAGACGTAGGGTAATACAATACCTATGTAACAACACTAGATATGATGTTCTTGTACCTACAGTATATAGTCATTTTGTTATTACCTACTGTTGTTACATAGACATTGCTTTATAATAGCATAATAATGGCATGATTAGGTACAGTCACTATTCCTCTTGTGTACAGTAGTTACAAAACATCTCAGCTCATTGCTATGCAATTTAAATGCAATGACCAAAGTATTATGCAACATCATGCCAATAGAATGTTGATCTAAAAGAACAGTTTCATTTGACTGAGAATACTAACAGTAACTGTTAAAACATGACTATTAAGTCAAGGAACTAAATATCCCAAAACTGCCTTGTTGAATCAACTACTGACGACATAAGTGGAAAATCATGTTGATTTGTGTTCTGATTAAAATATCCCTTTTGAAACTCAAAGTGTGTGTTTGAAACAAGAAAACTCAGATGGACAAAGAGGTCTGAAGTTGTTTTGCTGAGTACTTCCTGTTCGCAACGTTACCAAATGGCTTTGAAATACTCTTCAGTATTTTCAGGTATCATGAAATGAATTGCAGCTTTCGACCTTTTCAGTGGCACGTTGAAACAGTCATACAATAGTTAATAACTTATTTCTACACATCATCTGTGCTATACTATATCATCTGGATGTAGTGATGCTACTGCTGTAAGCCTGGCAAGCAAGGCTGATGTGTGTCCCAAATGGCACCCTAATTCCCTACGTAGTGCACTACCTTTGACCTGGGCTTATAGGGAATAGGCACTGTAGGAAATAGGGTGCCATTTGGGATAGACTGCATTTATGTTGTTATGTCTACTCTGTGTCCTATAGACCCTCAGTCTGTCAGTGTGTGCGGTCCTATAGCTGCAGCAACTACATAAGTATGCTGGTTGGCCATATTCACTGACATTAACTGCTCTCTTGTCTATGTGTCCTGTAGAAGCTCAGTCCGTCAGTGTGTGGGGTGCTGGTGATGTTGAAAAGAGATCCGGACAAGACTGGACCAGTACCAGAACCAGAGGAGGGAGTGGCACAACGAGACAGTCTGGTCTACCTCAGACTGGAACAGAAACCTGCATGGGCCCAGAGCCACCAAGACCACAACCTAGACCTCTTCAATAGGTAGGGTATATGTGTGGGAGGGAGGGAGGATAGGTGCACTACATAGTACAAGTCTGGGGGGGGGAAATCCCACTGATGATTTGCGTCCCTCCCTGTGTTTGTGTGTCCTGTAGAGAGATGCTGCTGCAGGTAGTGTCAGGGTCTCAACTGGTGGTGTGTTACAAGGCCAAAGACCTGCTCCGTACAGCACTGCAGCACTACAGACCAGACCTACACTGGAAACAAGGTAACTTTGATAAGGCCCTTTGATAAGGCTGTTAAGAACTCCCACCAACGGAGATCTGTTGTGGCTGTTTGTCTTGGGGTTCTTTTCCCCTCTAAAGCCATTTCCTCCTGTTTTCTACTATATTATTTGATGGCTAGTCTAATACTGGCATACACGGTTTTACCTGTTTAGAGAACACTGGTCTGATATACTGTAAGTATCAGACAATTAAGTATTGTCCAAGCCAGAACGGTCCATAGGGCAGGAGCAACTTGATTTACAAGTACACCCCCAGTGAAGCAACTTGATTTACATGTACACCCCCTGGACAGGACGTGAGTCTGTCACAGGGCCTATACTTTGTAGTATGTTGTAATCCTAATTTGTCGTTCTATTCCATTAGTTGTAATCCATTATTCTGTTGTGTTCATTCCCCCCAGTCTCATCTTGTCGCGTCCAGGACCCCCAGGTAGCAGCCTGGCTGTTGGACCCAGCTGACCCCTCTTCCTGCTTCACCAACCTGCTCACCAAACACTGTAGGACACCCCCCAGAACCCCCACACCTGCCCTGGGGGCAAGGAAGGTCTGTAGCACCAGACAATACAACTAGTCTCTCGAGCACGCTGGTCATCAATTCCGCCATTGAAGCAGAAGACACCACCAATCCTGGTCCAGAATATCGATAGGGTGTGCAGGCTTTATTTCCAGCCCAGCATCACCACACCTAATTCAACGGCTCTCTCATTTTGGTCCTTTATCTAGAGCCCTGTACAGAGCTCTACCCATGCCCGTGATGTTCAGGCCCTACCCAACCCGGGCCCCATTGCTTCTGCCAAATTGAAGACCCGGCCGTACCCGTAATCAGAAATAACTTTGTCTGTTAGTATATCCATTAGCTGCTCCTCTGTCCGTCCCCCGCTCCCTGCGCGGCCCCCTCCTCTCTGCATGTGTGAGTACCCACAGCAACGGCTCCGCTGGGCAGCCTGCTCAATGACTACGAGACGTGAGAGAGCTGTTAGCTAGCTACAGTTCGTCACTCTAAACTCTTGACAAAGCTCACAGAACGTTATTGTTTTCTGTGATTGATATCATTCCTCCTGTCGACTCCTTATATTTGACGAGGTTGAAGCACTTCTATCACCATGTTATGGTCTTAGTAAGATATGACTGTACAGAGACACTGCACAGCGGAGTATGAGCAAATAGCTGTGCTTCAAAATGTAAGTGATCAATTTAGTCTTGAAAATGATACCCGAGACCTTAGTTATTGATTGAAAAAAAGAGGCCCTACCCTAACCTCTCTCTCTCTCTCTCTCTCTCTCTCTCTCTCTCTCTCTCTCTCTCTCTCTCTCTCTCTCTCTGTCTCTGTCTCTCTGTCTCTCTGTCTCTGTCAGGTGTCCCAGGTTATTTCCAGTCTGTCTCTGCTCTACAGGCTGAATATGGAGCTACGCTTTAAACTACAGGTCAGTCCCTCCCTGAGGATCCATGAGACCATAAAACTTCTCAGCCATGTGATCCTCTCTCTTGTAACACGCGTACAAGCGCACACACACACACACTGATACACAAACACGTTTTTGTTCTTCTATCCTCGTGGGGATTTCCATTCAAAATCCTAGTTTCTCTTTCCCACAAGGGACAATTTTCCTTGTTTTACTATGCTTGTTGGGACTTTTGGGGATTTCAGGTCCCCACAAAGATAGAAGAACCAACCCACACACACACACACACACACACATCCTACCTTACTGTCTCTCTGTGTATCCAGAGCCAGGGTCTGTGGGAGCTGTACTCTAACATGGAGCTGACTATGATCCCTGTACTGGCAGGTAAGGACACCATGTTGAGAGGTCATCATGATCCTATGACCTGACCATGCTGAGCTCATATAACTAGAGGTGAAAGGAGACAAGCAGGAAGGACATGAGGAATCAAGGAAATACAGTTGACATTCTGTCTAGGCCTATATGTATGTGTACTCTGCTACTATTAATGTCATGCTACTCTGGTTCTCTAAGCCATGGAGAGCCACAGGATCCATGTGGACACGGAGTCCCTAAAGGCAACATCAGAGATGCTGGGGGTAAGAACTATAATTACAGTACTGTAAAAGGGAGAAAACAGAGAGGCTTTAAGTACTATGTACACACACACCATGATGCCTCCAGTAGGGGGATGTTTGGAGAGTGTGTCCTGTGTCTTGCTGTGCTCTATAAATAGAAAAGAGAGTCTGTCTGTTTGTTTCCTTTAGGGTGGAGTGTTGCAGTAGGAATGAGCATCGCTGTCTTACGCACACTCACTAACGCACGCACACACACGCAGATTAAAAGTTGCTGTGATAATCCATCAGAATAATAACCAAACATTTCTTCTGTTTCTCACGACGACCCACACACAATACATAATGAGGATGCAGAGGAGGAGAGAGAAGGATTTAGGGATAATAAGTTGAAAGTTAGCAAGGGAGAGAGGAGAAGTACTAACATACTCATATTCTGAACCAAAGTGTTTGTGCACAGTGCACCTACACAGTGTAAGCACATTACAAGCCTAACTGAAACAGACGGTGCTTTTAAACGACTGACAGAGAGCTGGAGAGAGAGAGGAGAGGGAAAGAGAGAAGAAAAAGGGGAGGGAGAGACTCATGGAGAAGGCGGGGGAGAGACACCGAAGACTGACAGAGAGAAAACAGAGAGGGAGGAGGGAAACAGAAGGGAGGACGAGAGGGGTGGTAAAAAGAGGCAGGGACAAGTAAAGAGAGTAAAGTGGGAGAGAGAGAGTGACACGACAAAGTGTTGTTTGAGATGTACATTCCCCACTGCAGGAGGAGAATTAGGAGAATGTTAATTCAGATATCTGACAGTATATCAAGTCAAATATTATTTGTCACATGCGCCCGAATACAACAAGTGTACACCTCACCGTGAAACGCTTACTTACAAGCCCTTAACCAACAATTTAGTTTTATGGAAAAGAAGAGTTTTGAAGATATTGACACAATAAACTAAAGTATAAAAAAAATAAAAATAAGAGTAACAATAAAATAACAATAACAAGGCAATATACAGAGGGTACTGGTGCCAAGTCAATGTGCGGAGGTACAGGTTAGTTGAGGTAATATGTACAGTACCAGTCAAACTTGTAGACACACCTACTCATTCCAGGGTTTTTCTTAATTTTTACTATTTTCTACATTGTAGAATAATAGTGAAGACATCAACACTATGAAATAACACATATGCATTCATGTAGTAACCAAAAACAGTGTTCAACAAATCAAAATATATTTTATATTTGAGATTCTTCAAAGTAGACACCCTTTGCCATGATGACAGCTTTGCACACTTTTGGCATTCTCTCAACCAGCTTCATGGGGAATGCTTTTCCAACAGTCTTGAAGGAGTTCCCACATATGCTGAACACTTGCTGGCTGCTTTTCCTTCACTCTGCGGTCCAACTCATCCCAAACCATCTCAAGAGGCCTCTTGGACCTAGACTTGGCGCTCCGGTACCGCTTGCCGTGCGGTAGCATAGAGAACAGTCTATGACTTGGGTGGCTGGAGCCTTTTGCAATTTTTGGGGCCTTTGACATCGCCTGGTATAGAGGTCTTGGATGGCAATTGAGTCTTCATGGATTTATCTGTCTCTCTCTTAACATGAAAGGACACTCTCACAACAGAACATGGTGCATCTCTCTCTGGATAAAATAACTGATTACCATATGCTTTGAAACAGAAAAAGAGAACAGAAGCAACACACACACCTTTGTGCTGTGTTGTCTGAAACCCTTTGGTGGAATGTGTTGTTTGATTTCGAGAACATAGATGAAATACATCAAACACACACACACACTCTGCCACATGCATACTGGCACATAGACATTGAAGAGTGTGTATAGCAGTCAGATTAGCCCAGCTCTGCCCGAGGTTTAGGAGAGAGCAGTGATAAATCCCTGTACTGACAATTAAATCCCTGTCCTCACAGCAACCCCTCTCCCCCTCTCTCTCTCCCCCCTCTCTCCCCCCATATCTCTTCCCCCTTTCTCTCCCACCCTCCCCTCTCTCACACTCTCTCTCCCTCCTCTCTCTTCCCCCTTTCTGTCCCACCGTCTCTCCCCCTATCGCTCTCTCTCCCCCCCTCTCTCTGTCAGACTAAGATGAAGCAGCTAGAGCACGAGGCCCACCAGGCAGCAGGCCAGATGTTTCTAGTGTCCAGCAGCACCCAGCTCAGGACGGTCAGTGTGTGTATAGGTGTGTTTATAGGTACTGTGTGTGTGTGTGCTGTCCTAATCCTGCTCTCTCTACAGGTTCTGTTTGAGAAGCTGCGTCTGCAGGAGCGCTGTGAAAACAAGAACCTCCCCAAGACTCTCAACAAACAACAGCAGTCTACATCTGAGGCTGTTGTGAGAGATGCACACACTGATACAAACACACACATCTGCGTTGCCTTTCAGTAGTATGAGGTAGTAACGCCTCTCTTCTCTGTGTGTAGTTGTTGCAGCTCCAGGACCTGCACCCCCTGCCGAAGATCGTTCTCGAATACAGACAGGTCAGTGATGAACACAATGTGTTTGACTGACTGACTGATTGATTCATTGGTATCTGCTCACATTACTACATTACTATATGACTTTAATAACAACAACGTGTGTGTGTTTTTCTTACCCCCCCCAGGTTCATAAGATCAAGTCCACCTTCGTCGATGGGATTCTGTCTTGCATGATGAGTAAGGTGAGCACACACACTCAGGCTGGGACTAAACCATCTCTAAAGTACCGGATCTTTTGCACTCCTACTCTGACAAGCTTTGTGAATAGGGGCCCAGGAGTAAAAACATTTAAATGGAGGAACCTTTCTATCGCTTCTTCATTACCTGTAACAAACACTAGAGGGCAGTACTAGTTACTTGTCTTTTGAAGCTCTTGTTTATTGCAAAAGCTCTGTAAGGAGATGTACCTTTGAGTCTGTTCTCTGGAATTTCTTAATGACCTGTACATGTACAAAGAGACTTTTGATTTTTGTTTGTTTTGTACATGCTGAACTGCTCTCTTTCTTCCACTCTCGCTCCTCTCCTCCCTCTCTTTCATTGCTCTCTCTCTCTCTGTCTCTAAGAACTTCATCTCGTCCACATGGTACCAGACCAGTGCAGTGACTGGAAGAATCTCGGCCAAACACCCAGTGAGTCCCGCCTCCTCCATCTCGGGGTTGCTCATCTTTTCAACCCATCCCTTTCCTCAGCAATGTCCTTGGCTTATTTTCAACACTGAGGCTTTCTCTTTCTCTCTCCCTATTTCTCGTTCTCTCTTTCTCAGTCTCGCTCGCTCTCTCTTTCATACTCTCTTTCTTTCCCCCTCTCTCTCTCTTATACACACATACACACAGTCTAATGTCTGATATATTTTTGCTGAGAAAAGCTTCTCTCTCTTGTCCGAACCTTTCACTCAGATGTTATTTTAGTCACAGACAGAAGAGAGAGAACTGTCTGGGTCAGAGTACTATGGTGCGTTCATGTGTGCTAGTAGGCTGTGGTTGTGATAGGCTCCATGTACTAGAGAGGCTCTTGCACACACCCACACACACATACACACACTGGTGAGTCGGGGTGATTGAGTGAGTGAGTGCAGTGAAGCCTTTAGTCACTGTTAGAGCAGCTTTTTGGAGTCAGGGAAATACCACTGCAGAAATATTAATATGCACACACACACACACATAGTACCAGTCAAAAGTTTGGACACACCTACTCAGGATTTTTGTTTATTTTCTAAATTGTAGAATAATAGTGAAGACATCAAAACTATGAAATAACACGTATGGAATCATGTAGTAACCAAAAAAAGTGTCAAACAAATCAAAATATATTTTATATTTGAGATTCTTCAAAGTAGCCACCCTTTGCCTCGATGATAGCTTTGCACACTCAACCAGCTTCATGAGGTAGTCAGTCACCTGGAATGCATTTCAATTAACAGGTGTGCCTTGTTATAAGTTAATTTGTGGAATTTATTTTTGTTTGAGCCAATCAGTTGTCTTGTGACAAGGTACGGGTGGTATACAGAAGATAGCCCTATTTGGTAAAAGACCAAGTCCATATTATGGCAAGAACAGCTCAAATAAGCAAAAAAAAAAAGAAACAAGTGCAGTCGCAAAAACCATCAAGCGCTATGATGAAACTGGCTCTCATGAGGACTGCCACAGGAAAGGAAGACCCAGAGTTACCTCTGCTGCAGAGGATAAGTTCATTTGAGTTACCAGCCTCAGAAATTGCAGCCCAAATAAATGCTTCACAGAGTTCAAAAAACAGATACAATTCAACATCAACTGTTCAGAAGAGACTGCGTGAATCAGGCCTTCATGGTGGAACTGCTGCAAAGAAACCACTACTAAAGGACACCAATAAGAAGAAGAGACTTGCTTGACTTGCTTGGGCCAAGAAACACGAGCAATGGACATTAGACCGGCGGAAATCTGTCCTTTAGTCTGAGTCCAAATTTGAGATTTTTGGTTCCAACCGCCGTGTCTATGTGAGATGATCGCTGCATGTGTGGTTCCCACCGTGAAGAATGGAGGAGGTGGTGTGATGGTGTGGGGGTGCTTTGCTGGTGACACTGTCAGTGATTTATTTAGAATTCAAGGCACACTTAACCAGCATTCTGCAGCGATAAGCCGTCCCATCTGGTTTGTGCTTAGTGGGACTGTCATTTGTTTTTCAACAGGACAATGACCCAAAACACACCTCCAGGATGTGTAAGGGCTATTTGACCAAGAAGGAGAGTGATGGAGTGCTGCATCATGTCATGTCTGCTCCTGCTCCTCCCCTCCGGTGTACGACGTCGCCAGAGTACTAACCACCGGTCCTGGGATTCATCATTACGCACACCTGGCACTCATCATTAAACGCGCCTGTGTTTCATTATGATTCACACCTGGACTCAATTACCTTCATCTTTTCCTCCCCTTTATATGTCACTCTCCCAGGTTCACTCACCAGTTGGTATTGTTCTTGTGTATCAGCGTTCTGCCTTATGTTCGTGTCGTGTTCTTGGTTTTGTTGTTTTATTAAAACGTTTCACCTGCACTTGCTTCCGACTCACCGCTTTTCGTCATTACAGAATACCAACTCCAAATATGGACGCAGCAGGACAACCGGACATCTCCTAGACGATCAATGAACAAGGTGATCTTCTTCGTCAACACCATAATCAGTTGGCTCAACTGGGGATGGCCATGGAAGAGGTTCTCTGCAGTCTACGTCTCGACAGCTGAGAATATTCTAGAGCCAGTCTACCCAACGAGTCAGCACGCCAGCCCATTCAGCAACCCGCTCAGGTCAGTGATGTCCGTCTATCCCTCCCGGAGAAATATGACAGGACACCATCCGAATGCCGTGGCTTCCTCCTTCAGTGCTCCCTCTATTTCGCACATCAGATGGGAGCTCCCACCACCGAGAGGTCTGTTGCCACAGTTATTTCTCTGCTGACTGGGCGGGCTCTGTTTAAATGTATTTTTGATCATCCCGGGAGGGCGGAGAGGGAGGTGAGCGGCTGCTTCAGCTCCAGCAGTGGAATCAAACGGCTGCTGAGTATGCGCTTACCTTCCGGACAGTAGCAGCTTTCAGGGGATGGAATGAGCCTGCGCTCAGCACGTTATTTAGAATAGGTCTGTACGAGGAGGTCCAGACGGAACTGGCCTGCCGAGATGACAACCTCACCCTGGACGCACTCATTGCGATGGCCATCCGTCTGGATAACCTCCTCCGGGAGCGTCGGAATCTACATCGCTTCTCTCCCTCCTTTGGCGAGTGTTTGGGATCAGAACCTGAACCCATGGAGGTAGGGGTCACACGCCTTCCCGCAGCGGAACGTCGCAGACGGGTGCAGCTGGGGCTCTGTCTGTACTGTGGCCAGGGAGGGCACAAGCGCCAGCGGTGTCCGTTACTTCAGAATCCGGGATCCACTGGAGCAGAGGGACGGTCACGTGATGTTACATCCCCCTGGACCAGGATTGATTATTCCATCTACTGCTCATCCTGTAAGACTCTTTTTAGTACCCATCACTCTGGCTGACTGTCCCAGATGCCCTGTGTCTACAGCTTTAGTAGATTCCGGCGCCGCAGGGAATTTTATGGATCAGACCCTTGCCTCCTCTCTCAATATTACTACCTACCCGCTCTCCTCTCCTTTTCCAGTTCAAGGTCTTGACTGTCAGCCTCTAGAATCCGGAACCATCACACACATCACCCAACCACTCACCCTCACCGTGGAGCCCAATCACCAGGAAAACATCCCCTTCTTCATCACCAGTGCACCAGTTCACAAGATCATCCTCGGCCTACCTTGGCTTCGGATCCATAACCCTACCATCTCATGGTCGAGGATGAGAATCACCGGCTGGTCACCTGAATGCCGGAAGACCTGCTTTCCTGTCCCCTGTCGTTCCACGTCGGTTGAGAGTCCTGTGGTTGCCCTCCAGCCCAACATCCCGGAGGAATATCAGGATCTAAGGGAGGTATTCTCCAAGAATACTAACTGTCTCCCTCCTCATTGCCCCTGGGACTGTGCCATTGACCTGTTTTCCATCTCCGCACAGACGCATCTACCCTCTGTCAGTGGCTGAGACCCAGGCCATGGAGGACTACATACAAGAGGCGCTCCAGCAGGGTTTCACCCGCAGGTCCCCGTCCCCAGCGTCGGCTGGTTTCTTCTTCGTGGCCAAGAAGTAGGGAGGATTACGCCCTTGTATCGACTACTGTGGACTCAATGACATCACCACGAAGTATCGGAACCCTATCCCGCTAGTGCCGTCAGCCATGGAGCAGCTCTGCGTAGCCCAGTTCTTCACCAAACTGGACCTGCGGAGTGCCTACAATCTCATTCGCATCCGGGAGGGGGATGAGTGGAAGACGGCGTTCAGCACGATGTCTGGTCACTACGAGTACTAGGTTATGTAGCCAATGCTCCGTCAGTGTTCCAGGCATTCGTCAACGAGGTGTTCAGGGACATGCTCGGACTTCAGGTGATTGTGTACATCGATGACATCCTGATCTTCTCGACCACCCTGGAGGATCACATCACTCACGTTCAAGCAGTCTTGGCTAACCATCTGTTCACCAAGGCGGAGAAGTGCCAATTCCACCAGAGGGCGGTCTCCTTCTTGGGCTACCAAATCAGCCCGCAGGAAGTGAAGATGGAGGACAAGAAAGTAGATGCGGTAAGGTCATGGTCAGTCCCAACCACCATCAAGGGGTTGCCGCTTCATCAGGAACTTCAGTGCCGTCGTTGCCCCTCTCACCTCCCTTCTCAAGGGTGGGCCTCGTAGGTTAGTTTGGTCTCCAGCAGCCGACGAGGCCTTTTGTCTCCTCAAGGGGCGTTTCACCTCCGCCCTATTGCTAAAACACCCAGACCCCATGCTACCTTTTGTGGTTGAGGTAGACACTTCGGAGGTGGGTGTGGGGGCGGTTTTGTCACAAAGACAGGGGGACCCACAAAAATTGTATCCTTGTGCTTTCTTCTCCAAGAAACTGTCCCCCGCAGAGAGGAATAACCACATCAGCGATCGGGAGCTCTTGGCGGTGAAGTTGGCATTAGAGGAGTGGAGACACTGGCTGGAGGGTGCCAAGAAACCATTCGTCATCCTCACCGACCATCGGAACCTTGAATACATGCGGACAGCGAGGAGAATGAATCCGCGCCATGCCAGGTGGGCCCTCTTGTGCCAGGTGGGCGCTCTCGCACCCATTTACGTTCCCACATGGATAAGGGATCGGCTGCTAACCTGGGCACACACAGCTGTCATCGCTGGACATCCAGGTATTTCTCGCACCATCCATTCCATCACTGAGAAATACTGGTGGCCCACCTTGGAGCAGGATGTTACTCGGTATGTCAACTCCTGTTCCGTGTGTGCTCAAACCAAGTCCCCCCGGAGTGTTCCAGCAGGGAAGCTCCTGCCTCTTCCCGTGCCTCAGCGACCTTGGTCCCATCTATCCATTGACTTTCTTACTGATTTTCCCCCTTCTGATAGTTTCACCACCATTCTGGTGGTAGTGGATAGATTCTCCAAGTCATGTCGTTTAATCCCTCTTCCTGGTCTTCCCACTGCTCTCCAGGTCGCTGAGGCACTCTTCCAGCAAGTCTAACGGCATTATGGCCTTCCGGAGGACATCATCTCAGACCGTGGCCCCCAATTCACATCCCGAGTATGGAGGGCCTTCTTGGAGAAGCTCGAGGTCACGGTTAGCCTCACATACGGGTATCGGCCTCAGTCTAACGGGCAGGTGGAGAGGATTAATCAGGAGCTGGGGAGGTTCCTGAGGAGTCACTGTCAGGACCGACAGGGTGAGTGGGCACGTTTCCTACCTTGGGCAGAGTACGCCCACAACTCTCTACGTCACTCCTCCACTGGGTTGACCCCTTTCCAGTGTGTGTTGGGTTTCCAGCCGGCCTTGTCCCCGTGAGTGGTCCTGGCGCGCGGAGGAGGTGTGGAACAATGCGCACGTGAGACTCCAGTGCGCTGTCCATCGTCAGAAGGAACAGGCAGACTGTCACCGCAGTGAGACCCCTGTATTCCATCCTGGGGATTGCGTCTGGTTCTCTACCAGGAACCTCCCTCTCCGCCTGCCCTGCAAGAAACTGAGTCCCCGGTTTGTTCAAGCTTCTCTGGAGGGTCAATGAGGTGACACACAGGTTACAATTGCCCAGTCACTACCATATCTCACCCTCTTTTCATGTCTCCCTTCTCTGGCCGGTGGTTCCACCTCCACCCCCCCCCCTGGACATCGAGGGACTCCCGACGTCGTGGGGGTCGGCTCCAGTATGCTGTTCATCGACTACAGCTCAGCGTTCAACACCATAGTGCCCTCCAAGCTCATCACTAAGCTAAAGACCCTGGGACTGAACACCTCCCTCTGCAACTTTATCTTGGACTCCTTGACAGGCCGCACGCAGCAACAACACATCCACCACGCTGACCCTCAACACAGGTGCCCCTCAGGGGTGCGTGCTTAGTCCCCTTCTGTACTCCCTGTTTACCCACGACTATGTGGCCGCACACAACTCCAACACAATCATTCCGTTTGCTGACGACACGACGGTGGTAGGCCTGATCCCCGACGACAATGAGACTATAGGGAGGTGGTCAGAGGCTGTTTGCTGCCAGGACAATAACTTCTCCCTCAATGTCAGTAAGACAAAGGAGCTGGGCTGAGCACACCCCCATTCACATCAACGGGGCTGTAGTGGAGCGGGTCGAAAGCTTCAAGTTCCTCATTGTCACTAAGGACCTATCATGGTTCAAACACACCAACACAGTCGTGAAGTGAGCATGACAACGCCTCTTCCTCAGGAGGCTGAAAAGATTTGGCATCAACCCTCAGATCCTCAAAAAGTTCCCCAGCTGCACCATTGCAAAGCATATTGCCTGGCTGCATCAATGCAGAGCATATTGCCTGGCTGCATCAATGCAGAGCATGTTGCCTGGCTGCATCACTGCTTGATATTGCAACAGCTTGGCGCTACAGAGGATATTTATCAATACTTTCTATTATTTCTCTATTTTCTTTCTCTGCATTGTCGGGAAGGGCCCATAAGTAAGCATTTCACTGTTCGTCTACACCTGTTGTTGATGAATAACAATCGTTTTTGTTTGACACACACATGCACTGATGCACTTTGCCTCATACACACAACCACATATTCCAATGAGGCATATTGCAGAGCGACACGCTTTCATCTGAGTGGAGTTAATTTGAGATAACTGCAATCTGCAATAACAAAACGGAACTATAAACGCACAGAGTTTGAAAAGACGTAAAGCATCGACCAAGCCAAAACAAAGGGATTCTTCTCTTTCTGACAGCTTTATCTTGCCCCAAAAATATGTGCAGCATGTCCCAGTCTCTCATCTCACGCACACAGAAGCAGACGGTTCACACACACCCTCTATCTTTCTCTCCTCTCTCTCGCTCTCTCTTTCGTTCTGTGTCTTCCCCCCACCCCCCACAGAGACACACACCCAAAAGCAGTTGACACACACACACTGACATGGATGCCCTTGACAGTGAAACCAAAGAATGCAAATGAGATCAAGCTTCCTCTCTCCTTTTTTTTCCCTCTCTCTTTCTTTTTTCTCTTATTTGGCTGGTTTGAAATGGCGGGGCTCAAAAAGCATTCAGATTTCCGGGCCTCTTTTCTCTGCAGCATTTTCTTTCTTTCTCTCTCTCTTTCAGTCTCCATCACTTTCTTTCTCTCCCCCTCTCTCTTTCTCTCTGTCTCTCTCTCTCCCTCCATCCTCTTTCTCTCCTGAGTTTGTCTGCCAAAGCTTTGAATCAGGTTCATTTCTGGCCCTTTTATGTTTATGATGATGCTCACACACACTTGAATACGATTTAAACACCCTCATGCACGTGCTTGCGAGCGCACACACACACTCGCACTCTTTCTCTGCCCCTCAGCCTGTGTATATGCGTGTGGGTTAGAGATGAGAGCAGAACAGGGGACCTCATTCATGACTGTGTAATTTAAAAAAGGCAGCAGTCTTGCACTGTGCTACCCGGGGCAGGAGAGAGGAGCAGCAGTCATGGACATAGACTACAAATGAATAAGGTGCAGGGTGGTAGTCCATTCAGTATGGGATCACTGTTAAGGAGCCCAGTATGGGATCATTGTTAGGGAGCCATTTGATGTTGGATTGAGTTGGGATTGTGTGTTTGGGGAGGGTGTGTGTGTGTTTGCACATGTGTGTGTGTGTGCGCACATTTGTTTGTGTGTGTCTGTGCTTTTCTCCTGTGATGACTTGTTAAATTGGTGCAGTGTGATTAAATCACTGCACACCAGCACAGCAATCCCTATCTGTTTAACATGGGGGTCCACTGGGACCATTCTCTCTTTCTCCCTCTTTCTCTCTCTCCCAACCCCATCCTTTCTCCTCACTGTCACTCCCCAACCTCTCTCTCTCTCTCTCTCCCAACCCATCCTTTCTCCTCACTTTCACTCCCCAACCTCTTTCTCTCTCTCTCTCTCCCCCACCCATCTTTTCTCCTCACTCTGTCACTCCCCAACCTCCTCCTCTTAGAGCACTGTCATCAATCTCATCTCCTGTAGGGAGTCTCAAAGAAGAAACTGCATACAATAGAAGCATCTCAGACGCAATGTGTGTATATGTTGGTGAGGAGGGTGCTCCTGTCTGAAATGCCTCGTCAACAGAAGAAGGGGAAGACGGCGCATCAGCACAGGCTCATTTGTGTTGAGTTGCTTAGATGTACAGTGGCTTGCGAAAGAATTCACCCCCCTTGGCATTTTTCCTATTTTGTTGCCTTACAAACTGGAATTAAATTAGATTTTTGGGGGGTTTGTATCATGTGATTTACACAACATACTTTGAATATGCAAAATGTGTTTTTATTGTGAAACAAACAAGAAATAAGACAAAAAGACAGAACTTGAGCGTGCATAACTATTCACCCCCCCAGAGTTAATACTTTGTAGAGCCACCTTTTGCAGCAATTACAGCAATTACAGCTGCAAGTCTCTTGGGGTATGTCTCTATAAGCTTGGCACATCTAGCCACTGGGATTTTTGCCCGTTCTTCAAGGCAAAACTGCCCCAGCTCCTTCAAGTTGGATGGGTGTCCTGCTGGAAGGTGAACCTCCGTCCCAGTCTCAAATCTCTGGAAGACTGAAACAGGTTTCCCTCAAGAATTTCTCCGTATTTAGCGCCATTCATCATTCCTTTGATTCTGACCAGTTTCCCAGTCCCTGCCAATGAAAAATATCCCCACAGCATGATGCTGCCACCACCATGCATCACTGTGGGAATGGTGTTCTCGGGGTGATGAGAGTTTGCTCCAGACATAGTGTTTTCCTTGATGGCCAAAAAGCTCCAATTTAGTCTCATCTGACCAGAGTACCTTATTCCATATGTTTGGGGAGTCTCCCATACGCCTTTTGGCGAACACCAAACGTGTTTGCTTATTTTTTTCTTTAAGCAATGGCTTTTTTCTGTCCACCCTTCTGTAAAGCCCAGCTCTGTGGAGTGTACAGCTTAAAGTGGTCCTATGGACAGATACTCCAATCTCTGCTGTGGAGCTTTGCAGCTCCTTCAGGGTATTCAATAGTGCTCCATGATATGTTCAAAGTTTCTGATATTTTTTTATAACCCGATCACTGATCTGTACTTCTCCACAACTTTGTCCCTGACCTGTTTGGAGAGCTCCTTGGTCTTCATGGTGCCACTTGCTTGGTGGTGCCCCTTGCTTAGTGGTGTTGCAGACTCTGGGGCCTTTCAGAGCAGGTGTGTATATATACTGAGATCATGTGACACTTAGATTGCACACAGGTGGACTTTATTTAACTAATTATGTGACTTCTGAAGGTAATTGGTTGCACCAGATCTTATTCAGGGGCTTCATAGCAAAGGGGGTGAATACATATTTATGTTTTTTTATATTTTTTATTTTTTGAAACAATTAATCTTTTTTCATTTCACTTCACCAATTTTGACTATTTTGTGTATGCCCATTACATGTATGCCCATCCAAGTAAAAATCTATTTAAATTACAGGTTGTAATTCAACAAAATAGGAAAAACGCCAAGTGGGATGAATACTTTGGCAAGGCACTGTACAGCAGTGTCATCCACCCACCGGCACACTATCTCAATCTGTATTTCTCTTTCACACACACACTGCGCTCTCTCTCTCACACACACACACACACACACACACACACACACACACACACACACACACACACACACACACACACACACACACACACACACACATTAATTGTGCACACACACACACTACACACACTGCGCACACACCAAACACAGCAGTATCTGCTAGACCCATGTGGTGTATATCACAGAGTCCTGTATTCCTCCACCACTTCCGCTAGTTTACCCACCTAGCATTAGCCTATATCTCATTAGCACAATTCTGTGTATGAGCCGGCTCCCATATTATTACCATTCTAATTCACAAGCACTGTGTTAGCATAGAGCTTAGAGGTCAGTGTGCCATCCATCCATCCATAGACACAGACAGACAGGCAGGCAGAGCTAAACCACACCCATTAAGGACGGCTTGTTGTTCCCAAGCTAATTAAATCAAGAATAAAACATGAATAAAACATAACTGACACACGCTCTTGTCACACACACAAAACAACACACACACTGTTGTTCAAATAAACACACACCTGTTTAAATAAACACCTGCTCACAAACACACACACACACACACACTCCCTTTCCCAGGCTCATTGATTCTGAATGGGCCACTCATACAGACCACTCATAGTTTTCATATTGTCTCTCCCTCCTCTGACTATGAATGGACACCCTTGGAAATGAGTCCATGTTTTTGTTTCCTAATTGTCTTGTCAGCCTCATATGAGCTCACAATGCCAAAACACCGGCTAGTAGTGTTAACCAGGGGATTGTTTAACATTTAAATATTTGTGTTGTTTTGGTTGCTTGAGGCCCGTGTTGCCTTCCTCCATATGGTCTGGAGAGAATAAACAGAGATGGAAGTCTATACAGCGTTCTAATTGGATCTGGTCTAAACGTTTTGCAGTATCACATACGTCTTATGTTTATACATGCATCGTCTTATTTATAGAAATTAGGGCCAGGAGTTATTTTTTTCTGGATCCTAGTTACAGATAGAACTAGTTTCAATTGTTTTGTCATGAACAAGTTTTGAATTGTTACAAGGGTTTTTACTGACCATGTGACCTGACTTCAGACAGTAGAAGCTTAGATGTGATGTGGCCTTAGAGAAAGTAGTGTTGACTGATGGGCTACAGGGAGTAGTGATATCTGTCTGCCTTTCTGTTTCTCTTTCGGTCTGTCGGTCTGCCTGTCAGAGAGCCTCTTACATTGAGCTGCAGGGTGTCTCGGTAAGAACAGGACAGTGTTAGTGGTTGTCACTTCATTGTGCTGCCTCTGTGTGATGATTGAGCTTTGCTGCGTTATCTCGTTGTTGCTCTTGTTGCTGACGGGGGTTGATTTGAAGGGTGTGTTGTCATAACAACACTTCAGAATTACAGTTTGAGGAGACTTTAAAAAGATAGAGACAGTTGTGTGTGCGTCTTCAGATGTATTACACTTGAAGTTTGAGGCAATTCAAGGATGTCTGGGTCATTCCACAAAAAGAGTACCTTTTGCGTCCCTTTGATATTTTAAAGAGAGATTGTGCACCAGTATTGCATTTTTACAAGGCTGTTATATTAAAGGGCCTATCAGCAGTTGAAAAAATAACAGACACTATTTCAGTAAAGAGGTAATACAGTGTTCGTCTACATTAACCTCGTTTGAAAACATTGGTGTAGAACAAGCTTATATTTGGGTTCTGATGGAGTACGACAGTTAAACTAAGCTCATGAGGCATACAATAAGTTCTATTCTTCAAAAATCAATGGGTACATATTATTAATTTATAAGTCAAAAAATGTATGTACCAATTTATTTGTTATATTCTATTACATTCCTTTCACATTTCCATAAACTTCGGTGTTTCCTTTCAAATGGTACCAATAATATGCATATCCTTGCTTCAGGGCCTGAGCTACAGACGGTTAGATTTGGGTATGTCATTTTAGGCAAAAATTGAAAAAAGGGGGCTGATCCTTAATCAAGACCACTTCGTTTTTTTATATGAATAAAGACTTGGTGAAATGCCCAAATTCTGCAAGTTGACATGTCTCTTTCTCCACGTTTTCAACATCATTGTAAAGCCCTAGTTATTTAGTTGCTTGACAAAGTCATTAAGGAGATTTTTATTTCATGTGATTAATGCTTCATTTATGTCTGTCCCTCATTTTAAGGTCAAACCTGTTACATGAACTGAAATCTCGTTTTAATATGGTGAAACTCTTCCTTTTAAAATATATAAAAATAAAACATTTAAACATCTGATAGTCAAATCATAGTGTAAAAGCAGGTGAGCTTTTTTGCCATTTTCTGGTGTTTTGTGTTGGAAAACTGAGCTGGTCGAGCATAACATAACAGCACAGACTGGAATAGGTTCCGGGATTCTTCCGATGGCATTGAGGAGTACACCACATAAGTCACTGGCTTCATCAATAAGATGACGTCGTCCCCACAGTGACTGTACGTAGAGTTGAAGTCAGAAGTTTACATACACTTAGGTTGGAGTCATTAAAACAAGTTTTTCAACCACTCCAAAAAAAATGTGTTAACAAAAATTTGACAAGTTGGTTAGGACATCTACTTTGTGCATGACACAAGTAATTTTTCCAACAATTTTTTACAGACAGATTATTTCACTTGTATTTCACTGAATCACAATTCCAGTGGGTCAGACGTGTACATACACTAAGTTGACTGTGCCTTTGAACAGCTTGGAAAATTAGAAGCTTCTGATAGGCTAATTGACATCATTTGAGTCAATTGGAGGTGTACCTGTGGATGTATGTCAAGGCCCTCCTTAGTGCCTCGTATGTCAAGGCCTACCTCAGTGCCTCTTTGCTTGACATCATGGGAAAATCAAAAGAAATCAGCCAGGACCTCAGAAAATAAATTGTAGACCTCCACAAGTCTGGTTCATCCTTGGGAGCTATTTCCAAATGCCTGAATGTACCATGTTCATCTGTACAAACAATAGTACGCATGTATAAACACCATGGGACCACGCAGCCGTCGTACCACTCAGGAAGGAGATGCATTCTGTCTCCTAGAGATGAATGTACTTTGGTGCGAAAAGTGAAAATCAGTAAAGAACCTTGTGAAGATGCTGGAGGAAACAGCTACATAAGTATCTATATCCACAGTAAAATGAGTCCTATATCGACATAACCTGAAAGGCCTCTCAGCAAGGACGAAGACACTGCTCCAAAACCGCCATAAAAAAGCCAGACTACGGTTTGCAACTGCACATGGGGACAAAGATCGTACTTTTTGGAGAAATGTCCTCTGGTCTGATTAAACAAAAAGAGAACTGTTTGGCCATAATGACCATCGTTATGTTTGGAGGAAAAAGGGGGAGGCTTGCAAGCCGAAAAACACCATCCCAACCGTGAAGCACAGGGGTGGCAGCATCATGTTGTGGGGGTGCTTTGCTGCAGGAGGGACTGGTGCACTTCACAAAATAGATGGCATCATGAGGAAGGAAAATTATGTGGATATATTGAAGCAACATCTCAAGACGTCAGTCAGGAAGTTAAAGCTTGGTCGCAAATGGGTCTTCCAAATGGGCAATGACCCCAAGCATACTTCCAAAGTTGTGTCAAAATGGCTTAAGGACAACAAAGTCAAGGTATTGGAGTGGCCATCACAAAGCCCTGACCTCAATCCCATGTGTGGGCAGAACTGAAAATGTGTGTGCGAGCAAGGAGGCCTACAAACCAGACTCAGTTACACCAGCTCTGTCAGGAGGAATGGGCCAAAATTCACCCAACTTATTGTGGGAAGCTTGTGGAAGGCTACCCAAAACGTTTGATCCAAGTTAAACAATTTAAAGGCAATGCTACCAAATACTAATTGAGTGTATGCAAACATCTGACCCACTGGGGATGTGATGAAAGAAATAAAAGCTGAAATAAATAATTCTCTCTACTGTTATTCTGACATTTCACATTCTTAAAATAAAGTGGTGATCCTAACTGACCTAAGACAGTTAGGATCACCTAGGATTACTAGGATTAAATGTCAGGAATTGTGAAAAGCTGAGTTTAAATGTATTTGGCTAAGGTGTATGTAAACTTCCGACTTCAACTGTACATACCCCGACCAGAAGCCATGGATTACAGGCAACATCCGCACTGAGCTAAAGGGTAGAGTTGCTGCTTTCAAGGAGCGGGACTCTAACCCGGAAGCTTATAAGAAATCCCGCTATGCCCTCCAACGAACCATTAAACAGGCAAAGCGTCAATACTGGACTAAGATCGAATCGTACTACACCGGCTCTGATGTTACCGACCTGTAGTGCTTTGAAAGGCTGGTCAGGGCTCACATCAACACCATTATCCCAGAAACCCTAGACCCACTCCAATTTGCATACTGCCCCAACAGATCCACAGATGATGCAGTCTCTAATGCACTCCACACTGCCCTTTCACACCTGGACAAAAGGAACACCTATGTGAGAATGCTATTCATTGACTATAGCTCAGCGTTCAACACCATAGTGCCCTCAAAGCTCATCACTGAGCTAAGGACCCTGGGACTAAACACCTCCCTCTGCAACTATATCCTGGACTTCCCCCCAGGTGGTAAGGGTAGGTAACAACACATCCGCCACGCTGATCCTCAACGCAGGGGCCCCTCAGGAGTGCGTGCTCATCCCCCTCCTGTGCTCCCTGTTCGCTCATGACTGCATGGCCAGGCATGACTCCAACACCATCATTAAATTTGTCGATGACACAAAAGTGGTAGGCCTGGTCACCGACAACAACGAGACAGCCTATAGGGAGGTCAGAGACCTGGCCGTGTGGTGCCAGGACAACAACCTCTCCCTCAACGTGATCAAGACAAAGGAGATGATTGTGGCCTAGAGGAAAAAGAGGACCGAGCAGGTTGAGAGCTTCAAGTTCCTTGATATCCACATCACCAACAAACAAACATGGTCCAAGCACACCATGACAGTCGTGATCGGGCACGACAAAACCTATTCCCTCTCAGGAGACTGAAAAGATTTGGCATGGATCCTCAGATCCTCAAAAGGTTCTACAGCTGCATCATCGAGAGCATCCTGACTGGTTGCATCACTGCCTGGTATTGCTCAGCCTCCGACCGCAAGGCACTACAGAGGATATTGCGAACGGCCCAGTACATCACTGGGGCCAAGCTTACTGCCATCCAGGACCTCTATATCTCTATACCAGGCGGTGTCAGAGGAAGGCACTAAAAATATTCAGACTCCAGATACCTTAGTCATAGACTGTTCTCTCTGCTACCACACGGCAAGCGGTACCGGAGCACCAAGTCCAGGTCCAAGAGGCTTCTAAACAGCTTCTACCCCCAAGCCATAAGACTGCTGAACATCTAGTCAAATGGCTACCCAGACTATTTGCATTGCCTCCCTCTCCACACCACTGCCACTCTCTGTTGTCATCTATGCATAGTCACTTTAATTAACTCTACCTTCATGTACATACTACCTCAACTAGCCGGTGCCCCCGCACATTTACTCTGTACCGGCACCCCCCTGTATGTATTGTTATTTTTTTACTGCTGCTCTTTAATTACTTGTTACTTTTCTCTTATTCTTATCTGTGTTTTTTGAAACTGCACTGTTGGTTAGGGGCTTGTAAGTAAGCATTTCACTGTAAGGTCTACTACACCTGTTGTATTCGACTAATACCTGTTGTATTCGACTAATACAATTTGATTTTGATGTTGGCAATAGAATAAGCTTTCAAATTATGCCCATCTGACCTAGATTGTGATTTATAATGGAAAATTGTGTAATTGTGTAATGGTTAATTTGATCACTCTTTTGTTAATTCAAGTTTTAAAAGGTCTTCTGAAGTTTATTTCCTTTTTAACATTTCAGACTTGATTTACCCTAATTTAACATTTATCAACCCCTACAAAAAAATGTCCATTAACTATAATCCACATAATAATTCAAATTTTCTGTTGCTGCAGGATTATTATTAACTGGCTCAAATTAAGATCCTACATCTGTATGCTTTTGTAGTTCTTCTGTTAGAAACAAATACAGCGATGAAAATAAAATGAGGGTCAAGTCCTGGGGGGGGCGGCCAGGCACTTTGGTGGTTTTGTCTGTTGTTTGTTCTCCATGATTGACTCCACACACACACTCGATCTTAACCTAAACCATTAGTGGGAAAAATGCAAAACTGACCCGAGATCAGCATCTAGGGGCAACTTCACCCTACACCGTAAGAACTACGAGAGTAGTGTAGATAAGATAAGGACCTGGATTAAGACCTCTCTGTGTAAGAGGAGTAACTGATTCAGGGTCAGTTTTTCTGAGAGCACTGAGCAGAATGCAGGTTCAGCAGTGACAGTGTAGAGCTGTGTGTTTGACAGAGCGGTATTAGTCAGTCGTGTTTGTGTCTCATACTGTCAGCAGTAGCAGAGGTAGCTGATCCAAGCCTCTTTATTTTAGCCTTCCCTCATTCATCCATCTTCGGTATCCGCCGGGACGTAGTTGACACGGAGGCTGAATCTCACAAACACACACACTCTCTCACACCGCACACATGCCATCCATCGCCCTTAACCCTTTACATTTGTGGGAATTGGCCTATATGTATAGTGCTAAATTGAAATGTTTCTTACAGAAGAAATATATTAAGCATGGTAGCAATTTAAAAATCTGGTAGCAGTTAAATCTCTTTGGAGATTTTGGGGACATTATTCAGATTACAGGTGAGGACACAACAGTTCACCTGACACAAGCCTGAATCCAAACCTCACACTGTTGATTTTATATGCCTTCGCTGATGAATTTGTTTTGTACAACGTCCCTCATTTTGAAAGTCACACAAACGACTTCTAGGATGGCAGTTACAGACTGAATGTATGTAGCGATCGATAGAGCAGCGGAATGAAATTCAGGGTGAGTCGTCAGGCAAAGAGCTTTCAACTATTAGGAGCCTTTTTTTTCTCTCTCTTTCCTAGCTGTGCCGTTGGGGAACTGAAGCAAGCACGCTTGTAGTGTTTTTGTTTGGAACACAGTCCTGCATCCCCACCATCACACAATTAGTGTTGTTGTTTACGCAATCCAAAAACAGGCCATTATAAGTCACAATCTGGGTCAGATGGGCATCCTTTGAAACCTTGTTCTATTGCCAACATGACTAGCTAAATTATAAAATACGATCTTATGGTTTTGTTTTGCATAGAATGGAGTCATTCAGGTGCATGTTTCCGCAAAACAAATTTTCTTCACAATAGAGCTCGCCAGTTTGTAGTCCTAAAAGCCTTATACATTTTGTTCTATGACATAATATCAGGCACTTAACCTTTATGAATTATAAAGGCTTGATGTGCTTATTTTTGATTACGTAAATGCTTCAAAATTCACAAAAAGTGACGTTAGCTAATGAAGATTATCTCATAGAACAAAACGTGTAAAATCTCCTAAGCTCGTACCCCTGCACATTGACTCGGTACTGGTACTTCTTGTATATAGACCCGTTATTGTGTTACTATTTTCTGTGTTACTATTTCCCCCTACACCTACCCACATGTTCATACTGTAGTACCTCAACTACGACTTTTTCTAAAATTGATTACATTTTTTTTAAATCCTCAGCAATCTACACACAATACCCCATAATGATCAAGCGAAAGCAGATTTTTAGAATTGTTTTGCAAATGTATATATAAAAAAAATGAATACCTTATTTACACAAGTATTCAGACCCTTTGCTATGAGACTCGAAATTGAGCTCATAGCTGTGCAGTGACGCTCCCCATCCAACCTGATGGAGCTTGAGAGGATCTGCAAAGAAGAATGGAAGAAACTCCCCAAATACAGATGTGCCAAGCTTGTAGCGTCATGCCCCAGAAGACTTGATGCTGTAATCGCTGCCAAAGGTACTTTAACAAAGTAGTAAAGGGTCTGAATACTTATGTAAATGGGCTATTTTTTCTTTGTTATTATGGGCTGTTGTGTGTAGATTGATGAGGAAAATGTTTTTTTGTAATCCATTTAAGGCATCAAAATGTAGAAAAAGTCAAGGGGTCTGAATACTTTCCGAAAACACTGTATAAACCGGAAACAGCGTCTAAGATGGACAACTGTTGGTTTCAATGTAATCTACTCACGTTCGCATATGCCATTTCGTGGTTGTACCCATCTTTCTAGATCCCGATTTAGAGAGCCGGTTACTAGCTTTCAGTGCGCACTGGAGCAGACAGTGGATGAATATGAAATGTTGGCCGCGAGTGATTAAAAAAAAAGAAAATTACTTGAAGAATGTTATGGATGTTTTGTGTACAAAGGTAGTGACTAAAGTGTCTTATTTAAAAATAGAAATAATTTGACTTGTCTTTGGGGCCGTCTATGGGAATTGTCTTTTTGGCCATGACTTCAACTAAACTGCAATACCAGAGCGGGCCTGTAGGTGCAGTGAAAAGCGTGCTTCCAGACCGGAAACACTGGGGCCTTGTTCCCAACTCCTATACTGTTGTAAAGGGTTAATGAGAGACAGATCTGCTGGGACTGACAGACACACTCCTTCTCTTCCCTCTCCTTTTTTTCTCTCCTCTTCTCCTTTCCCTTAATTAGGCTACTTTCCCTCCCTTCCTCTTCTCTTTTCTTCCTTGTTTTGTCTCCTCTGATTCCTCCCTCTCTCACATTTTGTCTTCTGTAACTCTCGCTCTGTCTGTCACTCTCACTCTGTCTGTCACTCTCACTGTTTGTCTCTCGCCTCGCTCTCGCTCTCGCTCTCGCTCTCTCTGACTCTCATCTGTCTTGTGGTGGTTTGTTCGCTGTGCTGCAGGATTGGGTTTTTGTGTCTGTGTGCGTGTCTGCCGTTGTCTGTGTCTGTCATTTTCTTTGTGTGTGTGTGTGTGTGACTGTGTCTGTGTGTGGTCACAGTGCTGTGCTTCAACATATGCTGTATAGGAGCAGGGGCCGGGAGAGAGACCTGCAGGGGCGGGGTCAAGCCTTCTGTCAACCTGGCAGCTCTCGCTCTGTGTGTATGTGTGTGTGTGTGAGGGGAGATTTTAGCCTGATCCTGATATCTGCTGCCCTCAAAGGAATACAGTGCATGATGGGAAGGCTGAGCAGACACATCTGACACTGTGAATCACCTGCCATGCCACAGCCAGAAACCTCTCTGTCTCACAGACACACACACACACACACTTGACACAACATGGTTAAACCTAGAAAACGTGTCATTACATACATTCAAGAACCCACACTCAGCATTATTTTGCTGTCTTTTACTGTTCTCTATGTCCACTGTGGGAATGTACTTCAGCTCTGTCCCCACCCTACTGCAGTATCTCTCTCTTTCTCTCTCTCAGACCATCCCCTCTATCTCTCCCCCCTCTCTCTCTCCTCTCTCTCTTCCCCCTCTCTCCCGCCCCTTCTCTCTTCCCCTCTCTCTCTCCCCCGTCACTCTCATCCCCTCACTTCCATCTCTCTCTCTTCCCCTCTCTTCCCTCTCTCTCCCGGCCCCTCTCTCTTCCCATCTCTCTCTCCTCCCCACCTCTCTCCCACTCCCCCCACCTCTCTCCCACTCCCCCTTCTCCCTTTCCCTCTCCCTCCATCTCTCCATCCCAATATCACCCCCTCTGTGTCTCTCTCTCTGTCCCCCTCTCTCTCTGTCTAGTGAATAATAGATGATGTGCTGTAGGTACAGAGTGCTGCTTTCTCTGTCAGATGACACAGACTGGGAGGAGGTGGCTCTTGTTAATGTCTGTTTCTACTGAAAGTATGTGTTTCTACTGAGATGATGTGTGTTTCTACTGCAAGCGTCTGTGTCTACATTACATTTCAGTACTGCAGATCTTCTTTCCTGGTTCTCCCCTATTTAGCCATCACTCACTCACTCACTCACTCACTCACTCACTCACACACACACACCCTCTGCAGCAGTGTCAGTTCCAGTGTTATAGATCCTGCAGCGTGTGTGAATGTAGTGGGAGCAGTGTGGACTGGTCTGCATAAACAGGGATTACAGGGAAAACGTTGAGCCCGGCCCAATCTCTCCCTGCGCCTCATCAATCCTATGTGTGTGTGTGTGTGTGTGTGTGTGTGTGTGTGTGTGTGTGTGTGTGTGTGTGTGTGTGTGTGTGTGTGTGTGTGTGTGTGTGTGTGTGTGTGTGTGTGTGTGTGTGTGTGTGTGTGTGTGTGTGTGTGTGTGTGTGTGTGTGTGTGTGTGCAAAGGCTCAAATTCCTTAGTGGATCGATACAGTGTTGATCTGAGGCTATTTAAAGTTCTGCCTCGGCTCAGAGAACTCAATAGACCTGAAGACATCTTAGCTACCCAACCTCATCTGACATCACACTTTGGTTTAAATACTATTCAAAATCATATCAAATACTTTATCTGGGCTTGATTGAGCCTGCCTGGTGAAATAGAAACAATAGAATAGTCCCAAAGCTGCAAACCCCACCCATCTGGCACTCCAGGCAGGCTAGAGCAAACGCTCAAAGTATTTGAAGGATTTTCAAATACTAATTGAACCTAGGTCTGGAAGGCATTTTAGTTCTATCTTCACCATGATCTGAGGCCAGGGTTTATATGTGGTCACAGTTTATGTGACAAAACAAGTATACTGTAGGGAATCATTGTACCATCTAAACTGCTGTGAAATGTCTTTTCCATAACCAAAAAGATTGTATTTTCAGCTGTTTGATGCTTGTGTACAAAACCGAAAGTAAAAGCCGCAAAAACCAAACTTAAGAGCGGAAGGGATAGAACGCATCTACCGCTTCTTAAACTTGCTTTCAATGAAAATGACATATCTATAACTCACATTTCTATGTGAATTTGGTCTGGTTGCGCAAAAAGTTACATATTGTAGCTTTAAAATCTCTACGGGATTGGTGTCCCTATACCGGGACGGTTGAGTTAACGTGCGCTAATGTGATAAAGCATGACGTTGCTGACGTTGTAAATAACAAGAACATTTCCCAGGACATTGTCAAAGTTCTCCGTGATGCCGGTAAGGCAGAGTCAGGCGCAGGACAACGAATATGAGTTTTCAAATGCTTTACTCAATATTTCCAAAATACATGAGTGGGGGGAAAAACCAACCACTCGAAAACACAGAACCAAAGAAACACAAACAATCACGCACAAAAACATGAGGGGAACAGAGGGTTAAATAAGGAACATGTAATTATGGGATAGAAACCAGGTGTGTATAATGAAGACAAAAAAACATAGAAAATGAAAAGTAGATCGGTGGTAGCTAGAAGACCGGTGACTTCGACCACCAAAAGCCAGCCGAGCAAGGAGAGGGACCAACTTCGGCATAGTTTTGTTTGATAAAATCTATTTTTATATTCAAATGTAGGAACTGGGTTCTACAGTTTGAACTCCTGCTGTCTCTGGCTCCACACCCACACCCACCCCGCTCGGCCATCTAGATGTGTGGAAGTTAGTGTATATAATGATCTGAAACTTTGCACGCACACTCCTTCTATCTAGTGGCCAAAATATGAATATTATATTATGGCCTTTCTCTTGCATTTCAAAGATGAAGAAACATTTTTATTATCTTTTACCAGATCTAATATGTTATATTCTCCTACATTAATTTCACATTTACACAAACTTCAGTGTTTCCTTTCAAATGGTATCAAGAATATGCATATCCTTGCTACAGGCAGTTAGATAATTTTTTTTTAAAAAGGGTCAGATCCTTAAGAGGTTGCGTCAAACTGATCAGGGAACAGTATTTATAAAAATATTCCAAAACAAACAGTAATACTGAAAAAAATACAACACATTACTGAGTACCGTTCTCTATATTTTCAAGCATAGTGCATAATATTATGAGTATGCTTGTAATCGTTAAGGACTGGTGAGTTTTTCAGGATACAAAATAAACAGAATGGGGCTAAGCACAGGAATCCTAGAAGAAAACTTGGTTCAGTATGCTTTCCACTAGACATTGGGAGATGAATTCACCTTTCAACAGGACAATAACCTAAAACACAAGCCCAAATCTACGCTGGAGTTGCTTACCAAGAAGACAATGAATGTTCCTCAGTGGCCGAGTTACAATTAGACTTACATCTTCTTGAAAATCTATGGCAAGACCTGAAAATTGTTGTCTAGCAATGATCAACTAATTTGACAGAGCTTGAATAGAAAAATAAAAAGATGTTGCACAATCCAGGTGTGGAAAGCTCTGAGAAACTTACCCAGAAAGATTCTCAGTTGTAATAGCTGCCAGATGTGCTACTACAAAGTATTGACTCGTGTGAATACTTGTGTAAATGGGATATTTCTGTATTTCATTTTCAATAAATTAGCAAACATTTCTAAAAGTGTGTTTTCACTTTGTGATTATGGGGTATTGTGTGAAGATAAATGTTAGAAAAAATGTATATTTAATAAATGTTTCATTCAGGCTGTAACACAACACATGTGGAGAAAGACTGTATACTATACAGTACAGAGGCCCAGCCCATATCCCTGACCTTATTACTGTGTGAACAGCATCCCATTGCTATAACCCCATCCCATAGTGACTAGTAATAAACTAGGGGTCCCCAATTACATTCAGCCTTGGGCCAATTTTTCCTTGAGAGGATGGTCGGGGGACCGGTACATAGTTATAAATCATTTGCACTAGAGGTCGACCGATTCATCGGCATGGCCGATTAATTAGGGCCGATTTCATAACAATTGGTAATCAGCATTTTTGGACGCCGATTATGGCCGATTACATTGCTTTCCACGAGGAAACTGCGTGGCAGGCTGACCACCTGTTACGCGAGTGCAGCAAGGAGCCAAGGTAAATTGCTAGCTAGCATTAAACTTATCTCATAAAAAACAATCAATCTTCACATAATCACTAGTTAACTACACATGGCTGATGATATTACTAGTTTAACTAGCTTGTCCTGCGTTGCATATAATCAATGCTGTGCCTGTTAATTTATCATCGAATCACAGCCTACTTCGCCAAACAAAAGCGCATTCGCAAAAAAAGCACATTCGTTGCACAAATGTACCTAACCATAAACATCAATGCCTTTCTTAAAATCAGTACACAGAAGTATATTTTTTAAACCTGAATATTTAGTTAAAAGAAATTCATGTTAGCAGGCAATATTAACTAGGGAAATTGTGTCACTTCTCTTGCGTTCATTGCACGCAGTCAAGGTATATGCAACAGTTTGGGCCGCCTGGCTTGTTGCGAACTAATTTGCCAGAATTTTACATAATTATGACATAACATTGAAGGTTGTGCATTGTAACAGCAATATTTAGACACAGGGTTGCCACCCCATTCGATAAAATACGGAACGGTTCCGTATTTCACTGGAAGAATAAATGTTTTGTTTTCGAAGTGATAGTTTCCGGATTTGACCATATTAATGACCAAAGGCTTGTATTTCTGTGTTTATTATATTATAATTAAGTCTATGATTTTATATTTGGTAGAGCAATCTGACTGAGAGGTGGTAGGCAGCAGCAGGCTCGTAAGCATTCATTCAAACTTTATTGCGTTTGATTCACAGCGCTGTTTATGCCTTCAAGCCTATCAACTCCTGAGATTAGGCTGGCAACACCAAAGTGCCTATTAGAACATCCAATAGTCAAAGGTATATGAAATACAAATGGTATGGAGAGAAATAGTCGACGCGTCATAATTCCTATATTAACTACAACCTCAAACTTCTTAACTGGGAATACTGAAGAACTGGGAATATTGAACCACCAGCTTTCCTATGTTCTGAGCAAGGAACTTAAACGTTAGCTTTTTACATGGCACAAATTGCACTTTTACTTTCTTCTCCAACACTGTGTTTTTGCATTATTTAAACCAAATTGAACATGTTTCATTATTTATTTGAGACTAAATAGATTTTATTTATGTATTATATTAAGTTAAAATAAAAGTGTTCATTCAGTATTGTTGTAATTGTCATTATTACAAATATATATATATATATATATATATATATATAAATCGGCCGATTAATCGGTATCGGCTTTTCTTGGTCCTCCAATAATTGGTATCGGTATCGGCGTTGAAAAATCATAATTGGTCGACCTCTAATTTGCACACTGAAATTGGCTGCAAGAATCCCAAACATATATATTATTAGATTTTTTAAATATATTTTTTACAAACCTTGATTAAGTTTGCCTGGCTACCCAGACTCCTTGCTCCGGCCAAACGCTACACCACGCCCACAGACGTTAGTTTTGTCTCCGCAATGAGTCTGGATCTGAGTACCTCCCCGATGATTTTGAGAACGTAAAAATATTCTAGCTGTTCTGATTGGTCCCGGAAACCGATGAGTTGGGCCAGAGCCAGAACACACGTGGGTGAAGTGGCGGCTTGAAAATGTCTCATTGGCTTTGATACTCTGATTGGTTGGAGATGATCCAATCGCTGATTACTTTTTGTACACCACCCATCATTTTGACGTCACCACAAACGACTTCAATGATGGCGGTCTCAGATTGAAGTATGTAGCGAACGATAGAGTAGTGGAGGAATTCCGTTTGAGTTGTCAGGCTATTGTCCTTACCCACCTATATAAGAGGGAAAAAATGTGAGTGGTGTTAATTGACTACAGCTCAGTGTTCAAAACCGTTGTCCCCTCCAAGCTCGTCACCAAGCTTACGACCCTGGGACTGAACACCTCCCTCTGCAACTGGATCCTGGACTTACTGACGGGCCGACCCCAGGTGGTGAGTGTAGGCATCGTTACAGACTCCCACCACCCAAGCCATAGACTGTTCTCTCTGCTTCCGCATGGCAAACGGTACCGGTGCATCAAGTCTGACACCAGCAGACTCCAGAACAGCTCCTATCCCCATGCCATAAGACTGCTAAATAGCTAACTAAATAGCTACACGGACTATCTGAGTTGACCCTTGTATTTTATTCTTATTTTTGCTCTGTCTCTATGCACACTCACAGGGCCCTACACACATAAACACTCACTCCATAATTTGCTCGCACACACATAATATGCACATGCATTTATACTGACTACACGCAATCACTCACATACAATCATCATAAACGCTGCTGCTACTCTGTTGATCATATTCTGTATCCTGATTCCTAGTCACCTTACCCCTATACATATCTACCTCTATCAATAAAGTATCCCTGCACATTGTAAATATGGTACTGGAACTGACCCTGTATATAGTGTGCTTACTTATTTTATTGTGTTCTTGTTATTCCTTATTTTTATATCTTGTTTATTTCTAGCATTACATTGTTATTGATTACTGCATTGTTGGGGTTAGAGCTAGCAAGAAAGGCATTTCACTGTACTTATGCATGTGACATTCAAACTTGAAACAAAGATTTACCACCCTACACCACCTCCTGAGTCAGTGACTTGCTTATACACAGTATATCACTTTCTGACAAGCTCCTATATATTATTATTTAATCTCTCCCACAACAGTTTACTCTCCCTCTAATACATATACACTAAGTATACAAAAAAATAAGAACACCTGCTCTTTCCTTGGCTTAGAATGATCAGGTGGAAGCTATGATCCCTTATTGATGTCACTTGTTAAAGCCACTTCAATCAGTGTATATGAAGGGCAGGAGACAGGTTAAAGAAGGATTTTTAAGTCTTTGAGACACACCGGTTAGTGTGTTGGTGTGGGGGGGTTGCAACTCAATATTAGGAAGGTGTTCCTGATGTTTGGTGTACTGTGTGTGTGTGTGTGTGTGTGTGTGTGTGTGTGTGTGTGTGTGTGTGTGTGTGTGTGTGTGTGTGTGTGTGTGTGTGTGTGTGTGTGTGTGTGTGTGTGTGTGTGTGTGTGATTCTACCTATGATGTGAAGTAGAAATTGGATGAATCTACACAGACAGTGGCTGTGAGACAAAGGAATTGTATTACTTTTATATTACTTTAAAACTCTCCCTTCTGAATAAACGCTCCATCCACTCCACCACTGCTTTGATCTCCTCCCATCAGGTCGGACATACCAGACAATGAAATGATGCTCTGAACGCTTCAGTACGAGTTTCATCCCTGGGGCTGTCACTATAATGAACAATTCTATGTACAGTGCCTTCGGAAAGTATTCAGACCCCTTGACTTTTCACATTTTGTTATGTTACAGCCTTATTCAAAAATGGATTACATATTTTTTAAATCATCAGCAATCTGCACACACTACCACATAATGACAAAGTGAAAACAGGTTTTAGAAAGTTTTGCAAACGTATAACAAATTAAAACAGAAATACCTTATTTACATAAGTATTCAGACCTTTTGCTATGAGACTCAAAATTGAGCTCAGGTTCATCCTGTTTCCATTTTCTTTTTTTTTTTTTCTTTTTTTATTTCACCTTTATTTAACCAGGTAGGCAAGTTGAGAACAAGTTCTCATTTACAACTGCGACCTGGCCAAGATAAAGCAAAGCAGTGCGACACATACAACAACACAGAGTTACACATGGAGTGAAACAAACATACAGTCAATAATACAGTAGGAAAAAAACGAATCTATATACAATGTGTGCAAATGAGGTAGGATAAGGAACATAAGGCAATAAATAGGCCATGGTGGCAAAGTAATTCTACAGTATAGCAATTTAACACTGGAATGGTAAATGTGCAGTAGATGAATGTGCAAAGTAAAAATACTGGGGTGCAAAGGAGCAAGATAAATAAATGACTATGGTAGGGGATGAGGTAGTTGGTTGGGCTATGTACAGGTGCAGTGATCTGTGGGCTGCTCTGACAGCTGGTGCTTGAAACTAGTGAGGGAGATAAGTGTCTCCAGTTTCATTGATCATCCTTGAGATGTTTCTATAACTTGATTGGAGTCCACATGTGGTAAATTCAATTGATTGGACATAATTTGGAAAGGCACACATGTGTTTATGTAAGGTCCCACAGTTTATGTAAGGTCCCAAGCCATGAGGTCGAAGGAATTGTCCATAGAGCTCCGAGACAGGATTGTGTCGAGGCACACACACCAAAACATTTCTGCAGCATTGAAGGTCGCCAAGAACACAGTGCCCTCCATCATTCTTAAATGGAAGAAATTTGGAACCACCAGAGCTAGCCGCCATTGGGGGAGAAGGGCCTTGGTCAGGGAGGTGACCATGAACCCGATGGTCACTCTGACAGAGCTCCAAAGTTCCTCTGTAGAGAAGGGAGAAACTTCCAGAAGGGCAACCATCTCTGCAGCACTTCACCAATCAGACCTTTATGGTAGAATGGCCAGATGGAAGCCACTCCTCAATAAAAGGCACATGACAGCCCGCTTGTTTGCCAAAGACTCAGACCATGAGAAACAAGATTCTCTGGTCTGATTAAAACCAAGATTGAACTCTTTGGCCTGAATGCCAAGCGTCACGTCTGGAGGAAACCTGGCACCATCCCTACGGTGAAACGTGCTGGTGGCAGCATCATGCTGTGGGGATGTTATTCAGCGGCAGGGACTGTGAGACTAGTCAGGATCGAGGGAAAGATGAACAGAGCAAAGTACAGAGAGATCCTTGATGATAACCTGCTCAGGACCTCAGACTGGGGCGAAGGTTCACCTTCCAACATGACAACGACCCTAAGCACACAGCCAAGACAACGCAGGAGTGGCTTCGGAACAAGTCTCTGAATGTCCTTGAGTGGCCCAGCCAGAGCCCAGACTTGAACCCGATCAAACATCTCTGGAGAGACCTGAAAATAGCTGTGCAGCATCGCTCCCCATCCAACCTGACAGAGCTTGAGAGAATCTGTAGAGAAGAATGGGAGAAACTCCCTAAATATAGGTGTGCCAAGCTTGTAGCATCATACCCAAGAATACTTGAGGCTGTAATCGCTGTTAAAGGTGCTTCAAAAAAGTATTGAGTTAAGGGTCTGAATACTTATGTAAATGTAATATTTGCAAAAACTTCAGAAAATATGTTTTTGCTTTGTCATTATGGTATTGTGTGTAGATTGATGAGGGATAAAAAAATCAATAAAAATAAAAACATTTTAGACTAAGGCTGTAACGTAACAAAATGTGGAAAAAGTCGAGGCATCTGAATACTTCCCGAATGCAATGTAATTGTGGAGTGACACTTAAATAAATTGTTCTAACTAGAACTTGTGTCTCCATTAGTAACACCTGTATGTGGCATGGGGCACTGCATGCCAGCTTTGTCTGTGTGCCAGCCTTTGCCAAGTCTCCAACCCTCCCTCTCTCCATCTCTCTCTCTCTCTATCTCTCCTTCCTTCCTTCCTTCCTCCCCATTTCTTTTGCCAACCCTCCCATCTCTTTTTCCCTCTTTCTCTCTCCCTCTTCCTTCAACCGTTTACCTCCCTCCCTCCCTTTCTCCAGTCTCTCATGTTAACAATGGTAGCTGTTCAGATCTAATGATGTCGTAGATGTAGAGCCAGTCAGTGTTAAATATCAACCCCTCCTGTGCCTTTTAACACTCACTGACTGAAGGTTGGGATTCATTACCTGGGCAACGCTATTTTGTACTTCTGAGAAAAGGTCTCTTGCTCTCTTATTTTTTCTCTCTAATTACCATGCATATACAGTGGGGCAAAAAAGTATTTAGTCAGCCACCAATTGTGCAAGTTCTCCAACTTAAAAAGATGAGAGAGGCCTGTAATTTTCATCATAGGTACACTTCAACTATGACAGACGAAATGAGAAAAAGAAATCCAGAAAATCACATTGTAGGATTTTTAATTTATTTATTTGCAAATTATGGTGGAAAATAAGTATTTGGTCAATAACAAAAGTTTATCTCAATACTTTGTTATATACCCTTTGTTGGCAATGACAGAGGTCAAACGTTTTCTGTAAGTCTTCACAAGGTTTTCACACACTGTTGCTGGTATTTTGGCCCATTCCTCCATGCAGATCTCCTCTAGAGCAGTGATGTTTTGGGGCTGTCGCTGGGAAACACGGACTTTCAACTCCCTCCAAAGATTTTCTATGGGGTTGAGATCTGGAGACTGGCTAGGCCACTCCAGGACCTTGAAATGCTTCTCACGAAGCCACTCCTTCGTTGCCCGGGCGGTGTGTTTGGGATCATTGTCATGCTGAAAGACCCAGCCACGTTTCATCTTCAATGCCCTTGCTGATGGAAGGAGGTTTTCACTAAAAATCTCACGATACATGGCCCCATTCATTCTTTCCTTTACACGGATCAGTCGTCCTGGTCCCTTTGCAGAAAAACAGCCCCAAAGCATGATGTTTCCACCCCCATGCTTCACAGTAGGTATGGTGTTCTTTGGATGCAACTCAGCATTCTTTGTCCTCCAAATACGACGAGTTGAGTTTTTACCAAAAAGTTCTATTTTGGTTTCATCTGACCATATGACATTCTCCCAATCCTCATCTGGATCATCCAAATGCTCTCTAGCAAACTTCAGACGGGCCTGAACATGTACTGGCTTAAGCAGGGGGACACGTCTGGCACTGCAGGATTTGAGTCCCTGGCGGCGTGAGTGTGTTACTGATGGTAGGCTTTGTTACTTTGGTCCCAGCTCTCTGCAGGTCATTCACTAGGTCCCCGTGTGGTTCTGGGATTTTTGCTCACCGTTCTTGTGATCATTTTGACCCCACGGGGTGAGATCTTCGTGGAGCCCCAGATTGAGGAAGATTATCAGTGGTCTTGTATGTCTTCCATTTCCTAATAATTGCTCCCACAGTTGATTTCTTCAAACCAAGCTGCTTACCTATTGCAGATTCAGTCTTCCCAACCTGGTGCAGGTCTACAATGTTGTTTCTGGTGTCCTTTGACAGCTCTTTGGTCTTGGCCATAGTGGAGTTTGGAGTGTGACTGTTTGCGGTTGTGGACAGGTGTCTTTTATACTGATAACAAGTTCAAACAGGTGCCATTAATACAGGTAACGAGTGGAGGACAGAGGAGCTTCTTAAAGAAGAAGTTACAGGTCTGTGAGAGCCAGAAATCTTGCTTGTTTGTATGTGACCAAATACTTATTTTCCACCATAATTTGCAAATAAATTCATTAAAAATCCTACAATGTGATTTTCTGGATTTTTTTTCCTCATTTTGTCTGTCATAGTTGAAGTGTACCTATGATGAAAAGTACAGGCCTCTCTCATCTTTTTAAGTGAGAGAACTTGCACAATTGGTGGCTGACTAAATACTTTTTTGCCCCACTGTAGGTATATTTCTCTAGGTGTAAGGTCTCTTTCTCACTTATTTTCTCTAATTACCGTGCATATAGATATATTTCTCAAGGTGTAATGTCTCTCGCTCTCTTATTTTCTCTAATTACCATGCATATAGATATATTTCTCTAGGTGTGTTGTGCTTTGCTTGACTATAAATGTTTGGTGATTTTAGAACTTCCAGGCCCTCCCAAGGCAGCCGGTGCAGATCACTAAGAAGCAATATGTTCAAGGTACAGTGAATCACACAACACACACACATTCAAATCCGGCCTAATTATGCCTTATGCACAGCCTCTCCATATGTTCAAGGTAAAATTAATCACCCTTCCCACGCACGCACACACACGCTGATCTTAACTTGTTTTGTACAGGCTTCCTACTTTTCACTCTGTCATATAGGTTAGTATTGTGGAGTAACTACAATATTGTTGATCCATTCTCAGTTTTCTCCCATAACAGCCATTAAACTCTGTAAATGTTTTAAAGTCACCATTGGCCTCAATCCCTGAGCAGTTTCCTTCCTCTCCGGCAGCAGTTGTGTACCGGAGATTCATCACACTAGTCTTGCAGACATGTACACGTTCTCTCTCCTTTAATTCACCCTGGTCATCACTAGTTCTATGGTTCTCTTTCTCCCTGCCTTCAGTGATTCGTAGGCGCTAGCGTCAGCACCCCCTGCCCTGCCACTCACCCATCATATCCCCAGAGCCCCTACTCATCAACTCTATCTCTCGCTCTCTCTCTAATTCTCTCCCTTTTTCTCTCTCTCTCAATTCAAGGACTTTATTGGCATGGGAAACATATGTTACTTTGCCAAAGCAAGTGAAGTAGACAATAAACAAAAGTGAAATAAACAATAACAATTAACAGTAAACATTACAGAGAAGTTCCAAAAGAATAAAGACATTTCAAATGTCATATTATGTCTATATACAGTGTTGTAAGGATGTTGTAAGGAAAATAAATAAACATAAATATGAGTTGTATTTACAATGGTGTTGTTCTTCACTGGTTGCCCTTTTCTTGTTGCGACTGGTCACACATCTTGCTGTTGTGATGACACACTGTGGTATTTCACCCAGTAGATATGTGAGTTTATCAAAAAAAAATCTGAGGGAAATATGTCTCTCTAACATGGTCATACATTTGGCAGGAGGTTAGGAAGTGCAGCTCAGTTTCCACCTCATTTTGTGTGCAGTGTGCACATAGCCTGTCTTCCCTTGAGAGCCAGGTCGGCCTACGGCTGCCTTTCTCAATAGCAAAGCAATGCTCAGTGAGTCTGTAGATAATCAAAGCTTTCCTTAAGTTTGGGTCAGTCACAGTGGTCAGGTATTCTGCCACTGTGTACTTACTCAATGTTCAGGGCCAAATATCATTATAGTTTGTTCTGTTTTTTTTTGTTAATTCTTTCCAATGTGTCAAGTAATTATCTTTTTGTTTTCTCATGATTTGGTTGGGTCTAGTTGTGTTGCTGTCCTGGGGTTCTGTGGGGTGTGTTTGTGAACAGAGCCCCAGGACCAGCTTGCTTAGGGGACTCTTCTCCAGGTGCAACTCTCTGTAGGTGATGGCTTTGTTATGGAAGGTTTGGAAATTGCCTCCTTTTAGGTGGTTGTAGAATTTAATGGCTCTTTTCTGGATTTTGATAATTAGTGGGTATCGCCCTAATTCTGCTCTGCATGCATTATTTGGTGTTTTACGTTGCACACTTGATGATATTTTTGTGGAATTCTGCATGCAAAGTCTCAATTTGGTGTTTGTCCCATTTTGTGAATTATTGGGCAGTGAGTGGACCCCAGACCTCAGAACCATAAAGGGCAATGGATTCTATAACTGATTCAAGTATATTTAGCCAGATCCTAATTGGTATGTTGAATTTTATGTACCTTTTGATGGCATAGAAGGCCCTTCTTGCCTTCTCTCAGCTCGTTCACATCTTTGTTGAAGTTACCTGTGACGCTGATGTTTAGGCCGAGGTATGTATAGTTTTTTGTTTGCTCTAGGGTAACAGTTTCTAGGTGGAATTTGTATTTGTGGGCCTGGCGACTGGACCTATTTTGGAACACCATTATTTTTGTCTTACTGACATTTACTGTCAGGGACCAGGTCTGGCAGAATCTGTGCAGAAGATCTAGGTGCTGCTGTAGGCCCTCCTTGGTTGGGGACAGAAGCACCATATCATCAGCAAACAGTAGACATTTGACTTCAGATTCTAGTGCTGCAGACTGTTCTAGTGCCCTTGCCAATTCGTTGATATATATGTTGAAGAGGGTGGAGCTTAAGCTGCATCCCTGTCTCACCCCACGGCCCTGTGGAAAGAAATGTGCTTTTTGCCAATTGTTGTTTGTGTACATGGATTTTATAATGTTTTATGTTCTTCCCCCTTCACCACTTTCCATCAATTTGTATAGCGGACCCTCATGCCAAATTGAGTCAAAGGCTTTTTTTAAATCAGCAAAGCATGAGAAGACTTTGCCTTTGTTTTGGTTTGTTTGTTTGTCAATTAGGGTGTGCAGGGTGAATACGTGGTCTGTCGTACGGTAATTTGGTAAAAAGTCAATTTGACATTTGCTCAGTACATTGTTTTCACTGAGGAAATGTATGAGTCTGCTGTTGAAGATAATGCAGAAGATTTTCCCAAGGTTGCTGTTGACGCATATCCCACAGTAGTTATTGTGGTCAAATTTGTCTACACTTTTGTGGATTGGTGTGATCAGTCCGTGGTTCCAAATATTGGGGAAGATGCCAGAGCTGAGGATGATGTTAAAGAGTTTAAGTATAGCCAATTGGAATTTGTTGTCTGTATATTTTATAATTTCATTGAGGATACCATCAACACCACAGGCCTTTTTGGGTTGGAGGGTTTGTATTTTGTCCTGTAGTTCATTCAATATAATTGGAGAATCCAGTGGGTTCTGGTAGTCTTAAATAGTTGATTCTAAGATTTGTATTTGATACTTTTTTTTTCACTATTGGTTAGAGCCTGTAAGTAAGCATTTCACTGTAAGGTCTACCTACACCTGTTGTATTCGACGCACGTGACGAATAAACTTTGATTTGATTTTATCGTGTATATGTTTTTGCTGTTTGTTCTTTGTTATAGAGCCAAAAATATTGGAGAAGTGGTTTACCCATACATCTCAATTTTGGATAGATAACTCTTTGTGTTGTTGTTTGTTTAGTGTTTTCCAATTTTCCCACAAGTTATTAGAGTCTATGGATTCTTCAATTACATTGAGCTGATTTCTGACGTGTTGTTCCTTCTTTTTCCGTAGTGTATTTCTGTATTGTTTTAGTGATTCACCATAGTGAAGGTGTAGACTCAGGTTTTCTGGGTCTGTATGTTTTTGGTTGGATAGGTTTCTCAATTTCTTTCTTAGGTTTTTGCATCCTTCATCAAACTATTTGTCATTGTTGTTAATTTTCTTCGGTTTTCTGTTTGAATTTAGTCTACAGTACTACTGCCAAGAGATGAGCTATAGGTGTACCTACCATAGGAGTCCTCTCTCTCTCTCTCTCTCTCTCTCTCTCTCTCTCTCTCTCTCTCTCTCTCTCTCTGTGTCTCCTCCTGCTCTCCCCCTCTCTCTCCTTATTTGACCTCTCTTTCTCCCTCCATCAGTCACCTAGCCCCTCTTTGAAGGTGATTGAAGCGCTAATCAGTCCTTATTAGAGGTGTTACACTGAGTTTTGTTGCCCTGTGTGTGTGCGTGCGTGCGTGTGTGTAAGCGTGCGTGCGTCCGACGTGTGTGCGTGCCTGTGTGTGTGACGTTGATGGTAATGGTGATGGTGAACAGTAGGGGACGTTTTTCTCTTTTACTCAGTCGGGGTCAGCACTTACCTGCCCAGGATAATGACGTGGTGTTAGATTTGTCCTGATGGGATTCTGATTACCTCAACCAACCACCCAGGTTCTTACCTAACTAGTTTACTGCTAAGCACGACCCAGTTTCTTACCTAGCTGGTTTACTGCTAACCATGACCCAGTTTCTTACCTAGCTGGTTTACTGCTAACCATATAGTGGATGATGGACTAACTATTTATCTCTCCCTCTGTCTCTTTTTTTCTCTCACCTGTCTAGTACATCTCTTTTCTTTCTCTCTCTCTTTCTCTCTCTCACTGTCTTCTCCATCGCTCCTATATATTTTCCCTACCTCACTATTTCTCACTATATTTCCTTCTCATATTTCCATATAGAAAAAAACACTTACTTAATTATTTTTTCCTTTTTTAATTGAAGTCAGGAGATGTCCTCTAGTTAACTTCTCACACATGTTGTATTTATAGGGCTGCCAGTTAATTAAAGCACTGACTGGCTGGCTGACTGGCTGGGAAACTCACCAGCACTACTCACTATAGAATTGAGAGGTGACAAGGCTGTTATAACACATTTATAACCTAAATGGTGTTATTACATTAATCAGGCTCACCGGAGGATGGTAGCAGTGTTATATCTTTATAAAAGTGGAAGTTGGGGTTTATAGCTGGGTGTTTCATTTTAAATTCATTTTATTTTCTTTATCCAGGATAGTCCATTCAGTAACACTTGCCACTGTTTTTCAGGGAGTCCTGGGTAATAGGATTGTACTGTATTAACATGATTGGTACAGTAATATGGTAAGGTAGGTTCATGGTGTCCCTCATGGCTGTGTGTTTGGTTCTCTCAGGAAAGGAAGCGGAGGTGGTGACGGTTCACCCACGGGCCATGTTCATCCCCCAGGACGGCTGCACCTTCCTGGCTGCAGGTAGGCGAAGGTCACACTGGCCATATCATTCATTATTAGTGTACTTGTGTCAGCAAGTTATTCCCCATGCTTATTGTTATTATTCTCTTTTTTATACTACTGAAGCAAGCACTCTTTTCAGGAAATGTACCTTTTCTAGTTGTTTTTTTAAACCCCCTTTTATAACCAAGACACAAAAAAATATAAATTGAGTGAATGTTTCACTTCCAGGGGTCAATGTACTGTATCGTTTTCTCTTTATTTTATTATCCTGGGCTGTAATAACTAGCCTGGGTGGGATCGAAAGAGGGGGTGTATCTATCGTTCTTTTCCCCCTCAGGACAGCTTTTCCTCATGGTCTGTGTAGACTGAGCCATCTGAGATGTAGGCCTAGATTATACTGACTGTGTGTGTGTGTGTGTTTGTGTTGAGGCCAAGATTATATGACCCTTAGAGCATCTACAGTCAGTAACTCCTATCTTTAACCATCTTATTTTATTCCTGTTGGGATCAGTAGGAAGATGCTAGTTGGTAGTGATTTTATCACTGAATAAATCTCGCTGGAGCAGACATTGCCGAAACAACTCTATTACACACACACATGGACAAGCACATCCAGACACACACACACAATCCCCCCATCCCACACATAGTATTCTCTGGGCTACAAATGGTCCCAGAGGGAAATGTGATCTGACGCATAAAACATTGATCTTTAGAAACTCCCCTTTATCTGCCTATCATCATCAGAAACACACACTCACTCACGCATGCACACACACACACACACACTCTCTCCTTTTATTCGCCTATTATCAAAGCACACTGCATTAAACTAGCTATCTTTATACCAGCCAACCAATATTAAGCCAGACAGGCCCAGCTCATCTAGCACAGTCAGGCAGTCACATTTTATCATTTTATAGCCGATTTCATTCGGCTGCAGGAGGGAAATGTGATTGTTTTGTCATTTTTTATGAGAGGAGAGGGGATGATAGGGTTCCCGGCTGAGCAAATTGTCTATGCCGCTGTCGAGAGTGACATTGTTGAGATAGACCAATGACTGTATATGAATGGACAAAGCCATCGATCATGTGACACCATTCATTCCTATGTGAAGACTCAGTAGTGCATTTGAAGCCAAGGAAGTCGGTTAAGATGGCATCTCATGGAGACAGCATGCGCAGTTTGAGCTACTCCAGGAAGAGACGTTGCAGGCTAGCTCAGTGCTGCCATTTCTCATTGAGTATCTCAAGTTGAAGGCCGACATGGGTACTGTAGGCTGCCATTAGCAACTCAATTAACCTTATCACTTCTTCTGTGTACAATTTTTGTTCTAATCTGTTCAAGGACATACTTCTGGTGTCCTAGAAGCCAATGTGTCGGTATGTGTGTGTCTACATTTGCACTCAGTGTTTGTGTGTCCTTGTGTGTGTGTGTTTGTGTGTCCTCGTGTGTGTGTTTGTGTGTCCTCGTGTGTGTGTTTGTGTGTCCTCATGTATGTGCGTGTTTTGTGTGTGTGTTTGTGTGTCCTCGTGTGTGTGCGTGTTTTGTGTGTGTGTTTGTGTGTCCTTGTGTGTGTGTTTGTGTGTCCTCGTGTATGTGCGTGTTTTGTGTGTGTGTTTGTGTGTCCTCATGTATGTGCGTGTGTATGCGTGTGTTTGTGTGTCTTCGTGTGTGTGTGTCATTAAGCTTGTCTAAAGACATCGGTAGCTAGCTAGATAGTAATTTGGCTAAAAACAATGTATTACCGCGCTGATGATTTCTGCTCATGCGTTATCATGGCTTCAAACATCGCTGTCGGTGATGTCGAATCCAGCGTTTTTAGCTTTCGAGTTATTCGTTAGTGTTCTGTAGCGGTACCGTTCTTAGTTAGATTGACTTTCTCGGAGCCAGTGACTTGTACGGCCGTGTGTAATCCCACCCACCAGCCTACTTGGTTGGAGGTCAGTGCCAGGTATCAAACGAGGCTGGATATATCCCGCTTGGTTCCAGGAATCAAGCGGGCCATGGGCAAGTGGGAATGAAATAGGAACCGTGATATTCGCGGCAAGGCACGGCCCTGCAGTGGAAAAACACCATTAGAGGCTAATAGCTGAGTACACGTTTGTTTTACTGTGGAGAGAGAATGCAGGGCCGGCCATCGACATTCTCATCAAGCCCAGTTTGGAGCCCCAGCACTAAAATCAATGTTCAATCCACTAATTGAATTACAGTGCGATGTGTGTGTCAGCATTCCCCCTCTATCTCTCTCTCTCTCCAGTAGGTGTGTGTCAGTAATGGTAATTCTCTTGATCATTCCAGCCTCACAGCAGTATGATATGGGATAGCAAGGTGTGGTTCACACATACACACACAACAGAGACAGAGGGGTCTGTCTGTCTATCTGGAGAGGAACACGCGCAAGTGTGTCATCATCATGTGATAGGCTGCGTTTGGGAGTGAGGGGTCTTGGGGATGGGGGGTGGGCGGGTGTCACGGATTATAAGGGGTTCGGGGTGTTAATGGGATGGGGGTAAGGTAACTCAGGCCCCCAGGCGTCTCACAGGAGGGGCTGGCTGGCTGCCTGCCTGCCTCATCAGCCATTCTCTCTCATCTGACAGCAGGACCAGGCAGGGAGGAACACTCATCTGTTCCCCTCCTCTCTCTTTTTCCTCGCTCTCTCGCTCTCCCTCTCTTTCTGTATCTGCCTCCTCCCCATTATTTTCTCTCTCTCCACCTCTCCCATTCCCTCTCTCTCTCTACACACGTGTTGTTTACAACCTCTCCCTCTATTCTGTATCTCTCTTTGCCTTTCTGTTAAATGACATTACCGCTGACTACTTGGTTCATTATCAGCTGATTACATTGTCAGTTAATATACAAATGTTGAACGATAATGGTAGTGAAAATGAACAATAGTGTGGATGAGAATGATGATGATGGTGATGATGATGGTGGTGGTGGTGGTGATGTGTGTGCCAGATTTCTGCCAGGTGGAACTGCGTCTGCTGGCTCACCTCTCCTCAGACCCTGAGCTGCAGAGGATCTTCAACAACCCACAGGCCGACGTCTTCACCATGCTGGCCTCACAGTGGTGGGTCACACACACACACACACACACACACACTTACACACAAACAGTCTCGCAGTGGGGAGTATCACAGACAAACACAGTCTCTCAAACTCTATTGACACACACACACAGTCTCGCAGTTTTTAGTATCACACACACACACACACATACTAATATGATATTCACGCATCTCACACAGTTTTGCCTCTCGTTTCATAGTTCTGTGACCTCTGATTTCCTCTCCTCCCTGCTACACTAGCTAGTTTCCTCCTCTCTGTCTGTCTTTTAGTTGTACTCAACAGGACTGCTTTGGACATGCTCAGTTCACACACCACTCAGCCTATCAACTCAGTTACACACACACACACATACACACACACTCTCATCCACAGAGTCTCATACCGTATTCCCACGTTCACACTCTCACACACGCACACACGCACACAGCCCATCAGTCAGCCCAAACCGCAGCATCACTTCAAACGCTCGCAGCCTTGTTGCCATGACTACAGCAGCAACCGGCATATGAGGCTCCTTCCTCTCTGTCAGGGCACCCCCAGGCCGGTCGCCGCAGTGATTACACGGTCGCTTTTTGAAATGTGTGTGTGCATGTTAAAAAGGGGCCCTGTGGTGAGAAAAACAAGGGAGACCATTAGAACTATTAGAACCCTCTGTCAGAACACTGTTAACCCACTGATAGAACTGTTAGAACCCTCTGTCAGAACACTGTTAACCCACTGATAGAACTGTTAGAACCCTCTGTCAGAACACTGTTAACCCACTGATAGAACTGTTGGTACACTGTTAGAACTGTTAGAACAATGGCCTCCCGAGTGGCGCAGTGGTCTAAGGCACTGCATCGCAGTGCTAGCTGTGCCACTAGAGATTCTGGGTTCGAGTCCAGGCTCTGTCGCAGCCGGCCGCGACCGGCACACAATTGGCCCAGCGTCGTCCGGGTTCGGGAGGGTTTGGCTGGCATGGATGTCCTTGTCCTATCGCGCCCTAGCGACTCCTGTGGCTGGCAGGGCGCAGTGCACGCTGACACAGTCACCAGATGTACGGTGTTTCCTCCGACTCATTGGTGCGGATGGCTTCTGGGTTAAGTGGGCATTGTATCAAGAAGCAGTGCGGCTTGTGTTTCGGAGGACGCGTGGCTCTCGACCTTTGCCTCTCCCGAGTCCTTACTGGAGTTGCAGACTGTAACTACCAATTGGATACCACAATTTTTTTTTTTTTTTTTTTATAAAAATAACTATTAGAACACTGTTAGAACTGTTAGGACGCTGTTAGAACGCTGTTAGAACACTTTTAGAACTTAGAACGCTGTAAGAACTGTTAGAACGCTGTTAGAACTGTTAGAACGTTGTTAGAACACTGTTAGAACGCTGTTAGAACGCTGTTAGAACACTGTCTAGAATAGATAAATACTCTGTCCACCAGGTGGTGCTGAGCACTTTTAATTTGTCTTTAGCCCCAACCATCTGACTCCACCATTTGACAGCTCTGTGTGCGTGCGTGCGTGCGTTTGAAAGAGAGTGAGAGGGCTGGAGGTACTACAGATTAAACGGTTTGAAAGTCTGTCCCTGGGGCTACAGACAATGAAACTGGGAGAGAGAAATAACAGTTAGAGAGAGATGGAGAGAAAACAAAGAGGGCAAGAGGACATGTATAGAGAAAGATAAACCAGAGAGACGGAGGGAATAAGAGAGTGTTGAAGCTTATCATGCTGATAATCAGGAGTATGTGTGTATGTATGTGTCCATGTGTGTGTGCATGTCTCTGTGCATCTGTGTGTGTGTTACAGGCCCTTTGGGACTCTCACTTTGCAGACAGAGGAGTTGCCCTCCAGTAGGACTTCCTTACATAACATCTCTCTCTCTTTCTCCCCACCCCCTCTCTCTCTCTTCCCCTACTCTCTCTCTCTTCCTTCTCTCTATGTCTCCCTAGGAAGGGTGTGAGTGAAGGAGAAGTGAGTTCAGAGGATAGAGAGCATGCCAAGCGTATCGTCTACTCTGTGGTGTATGGAGCAGGTGAGAAGAACTGCCCACATGTCTCAGTTAGTTAGCCACATCACTTCAGTCGCCCTTAACCAGGGAAAGAGTGGGAGAGGAAGAACGAGAGTGGGAGAGGAAGAAAGAGAGAGAGAGAGTGGGAGAGGAAGAAAGAGAGAGAGAGAGTGGGAGAGGAAGAAAGAGAGAGAGAGAGAGGAAGAAAGAGAGAGAAAGTGAGAGAGGAAGAAAGAGAGTGAGAGAGGAAGAAAGAGAGAGAAAGTGAGAGAGGAAGAAAGAGAGAAAGAGTGGGAGAGGAAGAAAGAGAGAGAACAGGAGAGGGAAAAAAAGAGAGAGGGAGCAAGAATATAGAAAGGGCCCATGTGGCCTAAGTATGCCTTCTTCATTTGTGGCCGTTTAATACTCACTCACTCACACACACAACACATTTCCCTGCTGTAGCCAATGGAAACTATTTAAAAACGCTGACCGCGTGACCATAGATTTCTAACGTGGAGGGAATGTGTATCATGAAAGTGTAATGTGTGTGTGTGTGTGTGTGTGTGTAAGACTATTCTGTATCTGGGTCACTTTGCATTGTCTGTTATTTATTTCTAGCCTGTTGATTAACAGCTTGTTATATGAGTGTTGTTGTTTGTGTGAGACTGAGTCACAAACTCTGCTGCTGTATCTAGACCTCACTGTTGGCTCACACTCATCAAGAGGCACACACACACAGCCTTGTACAACTAACCTTGTGGGGACACACAATTCATTCCCATTCAAAATCAAATTGTCCCTAACCTTAACCCGTAAACCTTAACTTAACCTTAAACCTCACCCTAGCTCCTAACCCCAACCCTAAACCTAATTCTAACCCTAACACTAATACTAACCTTAACCCTAAACCCCCGAGAATTCGCATTTGACCTTGTGGGGACTAACAAAATGTGCCCAGTTGGTCAAATGTTTGTTAGTTTACTATTCTTGTGAGTATAGTTAAACACGTCCACACACACACACACACACACACAAACACACGCACGTGTAGCATTAGGGGAGGCTTCAGGCTGTGCTGTCAGGCAGGCAGTAGTAGAGGATTGGGAGAGGTTGTAATGGCTGGCAGTGGTCTGGCAATGGTAGTGTGTGTGTGGCTGGCTGGCTGGTGTGAGTCGACAAGCCTCTCCCGTCCGCAGTTCAGAGATCAGACGAGTGCAGTATCATTGCCCAGAAACCACCACTCAGACTCACGCACACACACATACATTAGACACATACACAGTAACACACACACATAGTTACAGCTCTGACATGTATGGGTGCTTGTCTTTTCACAGATGACTGCATTCAGTGACAAAGGGACTTGATGATGGAGTATTCTTTGGTCTTTCAATGACATGTGGCGTTATGGCTCTGTGTCTGTGTCTGTGTCTGTGTCTGTGTGTGTGTGTGTGTGTGTGTGTGTGTGTGTGTGTGTGTGTGTGTGTGTGTGTGTGTGTGTGTGTGTGTGTGCACGCGTGTGCGTGCGTGTGCATGGTAGAGAGGGAAGGAAGCCTCACAGCTGATTTAATGTTTTTAATAGCATATGACGTGATACATTGTGTATCTGTCGTCAATGAGGACAAGAGGAGCTGAGAAAGGAGGAGAAAGACACAGGGAGGAAAGGAGAGGGGGTTAGTGGAGTGAGGGAGAGAGCTCGTTTTCAGCGTAGACAGCCTAGGCCTTCCTAGTGGCTCGTCTCCTTGGTTACGGAATACTAAAAGGAAGCTTTCTCCTGGAGACAATAATCAGGCAGAGAGAGAAGAGGAGGGGGGGAAGGGTGGTATTGGCCATGGACACAGACTCACACAAATGGGTCAGAAGAGAAAGAGGCCAAGTGTTGAGTGTTGCACTCTGGTAGAGGGACAGAGGGAAAGAGAGGAGAGAAAAAGAGACTGAATTGGAAAAGAGGTGTGGGAGAGAGGAAGAAAGAAAGAGGAGAGAGAGAGATGAATGTGGAGGAGAGAGATGTGGAGGAGAAGGAGAGAGAGAGATGTGTGGGAGCAGTAACGAGGCTAGAGGGTCACACAGGATTGACCTCATTCAGCTGGTATGTGGTGCCTCACACACACACACACACACACACACACACACACACACACACACACGGTGTGAACACACACTCCGTTGTAGACCTTACCCGCCCTGTGGCAGCCAGTTGCCTTTGCTCACTCTCTACAATAGACCTTCTCCTCACTCACACACACACACACATCTCCAGTGGTAAACTGTTATCAGGTGAGGGGTCAAAAATGATTAGCTAATCACACCCCTTTAGTATGTCATAAATGTGAGGATTACATTGATCATATGGTGTCTCAGTCCAGTGTTACTCATTTTAAATTCATTGGATTTAATTTCTACCAACTGAGGTACTCAAAGCGCTTCACATAGTAGGGGGAAACTCACCTCATCCACCACCAATCTGTCGATGAGGCGGCCACACATCAGAGATCACAGCTATCAGGTGGAGAGGTGAGGAGTGATATATGCCAATTAGGAATGAGGGGGATGATTAGGTGGCCATTATGGAATGGGGCCCGGTTGGGAATTTAGCCACGATATCGGGGTTAACACCTCTACTCTTACAATAAGTCAGGATACCCGTTTAACGTCCCATCCGAAAGACAGCACCCTAAGGGCAATTTCCCCTTCACTGCCCTAGGGCATTGGGATCTCCTTAGACCAGAGGGAGTTCTCCCTACTGGCCCTCCAACACTGCTTCTAGCAACATCTGGTCTCCCATCCAGGCAGCTACCCTGCTTAGGCAAGCCAGCAATGGGATGCAGGGTGGTATGCTGCTGAAGGGAAATAACATTATATTTGAGCATGTGTTGCCTCCATTTACCTAAAATGTATCATTGGTGTTCCCATCATTGGTGTTACTACTCCTATTACAGATGTAGGATCTTAATTTGAGCCAGTTTGCTACAGCAGGAAAATAATCATTAAGCAACAGGAAATGTGAATTATCAAGTCAGACATTTCAGAGTGGAAATTACAAAATTCAGAAGCCTTTTTAAATGGAGACATTTTATTTTTTTACAGCAAAATCTCTATTGTTGATGTAAATGGCATCTTATAGAATGGTCCAGACACCTTTTTTGTGATTTCATTTGTTTTTGAGAAAATCAGCACCTCCCCCCAAAACACACTCACACTATCCCTGCATGTTCACACACTCTCCCTGCGTCTCCCCGGGTGTTCGTGTGTGTAGAGGGCACGGAGGGCACGTCCACCCAGGCAGGGGCCCCAGACTGGCACAGATTTGGGGCTTAGCGCCTGTCTCCGCTGGGCCAACTGCCCCCTCCTGCTGCACCATCCCTGGCGCTCCCTCTGTCTGGCAGAACATTATTAATCACCAGCCGCGCGTTAACCCACAGAACACAGACACACACACAGTGCCACGGAACACACACGCTGCGAATAAACACGCAGTGAACACACAAACACAGTGCTGCAGAACACAGACACACACGCAGTCTGTGAACACAAATATACACAAACATTCTGACCCTAGGAACACACAAACACACATAGACTCACTTACTGAGCACACAGAGCCACGACTCTCTCGACTGGAATCTCCTTTGGGCCAGAGCTAGAGTGGAATGGCCGATAGTGATCTCTGCACTCACATCTTAGATATGGCAAGCAGTCAGTGGCATTACTTTGAGATGATTTCCTGATATAACTTTTTCTATATATTTACAGTACCAGTCACCTACTCATTCCAGGGTTTTTCTTAATTTGTACTAAATTAGCGAAGACATCAAAACTATGAAATAGCACATCATCATGTAGTAAGCAAAAAAGTGTTAAACAAATCCAAATCTATTTTAGATTCTTTAAAGTAGCCACCCTTTGACTTGATGACAGCTTTGCACACTTTTGACATTCTCTCAACCAGCTTCATGAGGTAGTCACCTGGAATGCATTTCAATTAACAGGTGTGCCTTGTTAAAAGTTCATTTGTGGAATTTCTTTCCTTCTTAATGCATTTGAGACTATCAGTTATGTTGTGACAAGGTATGGGTGGTATACAGAAGATAGCCCTATTTGGTAAAAGACCAAGTCCATATTATGGCAAGAACAGCTCAAATAAGCAAAGAGAAACTGCAGTCCATCATTACTTTAAGACAAGAAGGTCAGTCAATCCGGAAAATTTCAAGAACTTTGAAAGTTTCTTCAAGTGCAGTCGCAAAAAACATCAAGCGCTATGATGAAACTGGCTCTCAGGAGGACCACCACAAGAAAAGGAAGACCCAGAGTTACTTCTGCTGCAGAGGATAAGTTCATAGAGTTATTAGCCTCAGAAATTGCAGCCCAAATAAATGCTTCACAGAGTTCAAGTAACAGACACATCTCAACATCAACTGTTCAGAGGAGACATCATGAATCAGGCCTTCATGGTCGGCTGCAAAGAAACCACTACTAAAGGACACCAATAAGAAGAAGAGACTTAGGTAAACGGATAATCTCCGCATCTGTTGTTCCCGCTGTGAAGCATGGAGGAGGAGGTGTGATGGTGTGGGGGGTGCTTTGCTGGTGACACTGTCAAAGATGTATTTAGAATTCAAGGCACACTTAACCAGCATGGCTACCACAGCATTCGGCAGCGATACGCCATCCCAGCAGGTTTGCGCTTAGTGGTAGTATCATTTGTTTTTCAACAGGACAATGACCAAACACACATCCAGGCTGTGTAAGGGCTATTTGACCGAGAAGGAGAGTGATGGAGTGCTGCAGCAGATGACTTGGCCTCCACAATCACCTAGCCTCAATCCAATTGAGATGGTTTGGGATGATTTGGACAACAGAGTGAAGAAAAAGCAGCCAACAAGTGCTCCTTCAAGACTGTTGGAAAAGCATTCCTGGTGAAGCTGGTTGAGAAAATGCGAAGAGTGTGCAAAGCTGTCATCAAGGCAAAGAGTGGCAACTTTGAAGAATCTAAAATCTAAAATATATTTTGATTTGTTTCACACTTTTTGGTTTCTACATGATTCCATATGTGTTATTTAATAGTTTTGATGTCTTAACTATTATTCTACAATGTAGAAAATAGTAAAAATAAGAAAAACCCTTAAATCAGTAGGTTTGTCCAAACCTTTGACTGGTACTGTACATATTATGGTACAAATGTTGTATCACTATGCTATGGTATATGGTAGGGGTATTCAAATTCTACCTTGGGGGTCCAGAGTACTGCTTGTTTTCTGTTCTACCTGATAATTAATTGCACTCACCTGGTGTCCCAGGTCGAAATCAGTCCTTGATTAGAGGGAAAAAAGATTAAATAACATCTCATGGGACGACGGGGAGTGTGAGGGGACAAGCACACACAGACACAATCTACCATACACATTTTTGTTGTTGTATTGTTTGTATTATTATTATATGTTTTGTTGTATTGTTTGTATATCACATTTGGGTGAGTGTCCTTGTCTGTCAGTGTACCAGTGTTTTGTTACTTGTCATGTTTTTTTGTGGACTCAGGAAGAATAGCTGCTGCCTCTGCAAAAGCTAATGAGGCTCCAAATAAATAGAGGGCAAGAATAAAACTGCCATTGAATTTGGGCGATATATGTTATGGTTGTCTGTCTCCCCTAGGTAGGGAGCGTCTGTCGGGCATCCTGGGTGTTAGTGCTGAACAGGCCAGCCACTTCCAGGACAACTTCCTCCATACCTACAGAGAGGTCCAGACCTTCATACACACCACCATCCAGCAGTGCCACAAACAAGGTATGTGTGTGGAGTAGAGGGTGGGGGGTGGGCTCACTCTGTGTGTGTGTTTCTGTGCATATGGGTGGATGTTTGTTTGTGAGAGGGAGGGAGGGAGAGAGGAAGAGATCCACTTTGTGTGTGCATTGGTGGGTGAGAAAAAAGATGTGCTTGTATTGGCAGGACTGAGACAAACTGCCCATGAATGGGGAGGAGGGAGTTTGGAGGGGTGGGGTAATGGTTCAACCAGGACACTCGATATATCCTGGCCGATATGCTAACACAGCACACCTGAGACTGTAGCACTGCGGCCAGGAGTCAACACACACACCCTGGCCTCTGCACTCTCACGCTGAAAACATTTAGTCCAGGCAATAGGCCAATCAACGTCTTTGAACACTGAAAATACATTTTACAGCTAAAAACTCTGAAATTGAGGAAGGACATTGTTGGTTGGTGTGACTAAGATTTCTCAAGAATGAATCAGGAATACTTTGCTTTTCTTGTATTCATTGAGATTGACCTGCCCCCTAAACACATGTTCTGTGTTATCCTGATGTCTTATATATTGATTCTTTTTACAGTAGGAACATTTTGATAAAATATTCTGATACAAATTCTTATAGTATTCAGTTAAAATATGCAGTTAACGTTTAAACTTCTAGATAGAGTATAGCAGAGAGGGTCTCGGTCACAGTGGCATAACAGCCATTGACCCCGACACACACCGACAAGCAGTCTGTCACCCATGGCAACCAATCACCGTTATTACACCCTCTTCATCTCTAAATGAACTGAGCGCAACGGAATGCTCGTGAGACGCCACACAGATCACCACAAAAACGCTGTAACTGAGCATGCTCACTGGGGACCAGTGTAATGTCGTCCGGAACGGACAGGTTTAATTTCAGTCATCGCCGTGGCGGCACTCCCGGGATTTATCAGCCTCACCTGTCAGGGCCGGAGCTCGCTCACAAACACACCATCTCTCTCCCTAACCTCTTTCTCTCTCGCTGTCTCTCTCTCTTTATTTTTTTCTCCTTCTATTTCTCTCTTTTTCCCTCCTCTGTCTCTCTTTCTCTCGCTTCATTCTCCCTAACTCTCTCTCTTTCTCCCTCTATCTCTCTCACAGCCCAACAGAGATTTCAGTTGATCAATAAACATCTCAGCTTGCAATCTGCTCTAGTTAGGGCCAAGAGACACGCAGTGTGTGTGTGTGCCTGTGTGTGTGTGCGTGCCTGTGTGTGTTTGCGCGCCTGTGTGTGTGCGCCTGTGTGTAGCCATTTTCTCTAACTGGATATACTGCTATCTGGCTGTGCATGCCTCTCTCATCAAAACAGAATTGTTGATTTATACTCTGGTGTTGAAATGAGCTCTGGCCCCATTTCGCACTGGCATCCTCCCTTATTTTCCATATACTTCCTTAGCCATCACACAGACTATCAGGGAGGTCCCCCAAAGGACATGTGTCATACCTATACTTCTAAAGACATGATGAAGGGAAGAGGAGGAGGTGGCGGGGAGCTTTATATATCCAGTACCAACAGGGGAAATTAAAAGAGAGAGAGAGCGAGAGAGAAAATAGGACAAGTCGTCAAGAGGACACAGTGAAAAGGGGATTTTCATAAACACTGATGTGTAATAGATAGTAAACCTACACACACACACATCAAGAGACGGTCCACCTTCCCAGACTTCACTGCCTCCGCGGCCAAGAAACGAGCAGCGTTTGACAACGCAAAGCGGCTTCTGATCACGCTACCGAGCGGAGCTCTTCACAAGTTCAACGACCCGACCGCCGCAATTGACTTTATCAGCGAGAACTTGAAGGAAACTGCTCATCCCAGCCCGACCGGAGCAACGAGATGGACACTTACATATCAAACACTGCACTGCAGATAGGCTAAGGCCCCAACACATGTAGCCTACTACAGTGCCTTCTAGTGTTCTATTTGCGTTATACGTACATTCTCATCGTCAGCTGAAATAGTACGCTTCAATTAAAATACAAATCTTAAATCTTTCTTCACTGTTTTCTATGTAGGCTTGTGAAACAGGTACATGTTTATTTTGATGAGTGACACTAGATAGGCCATAAGCTGTCTTGCTGCCTATGTTATTTGATTTAACACCCTGTTGTCACTTGTCACTATTGGTAAACTGTGCTTTCTATTGTTTTTGTTGTTGTATATACAAAGTATGTGGACACCCCTTCAAATTAGTGGATTCGGCTATTTTAGCCACACCCGTTGCTGACCAGTGTACAGTGGTGGGAAAAGTACTTGAGTAAAAATAAAGATACCTTAGTAGAAAATGACTCAAGTAAAAGTCAAAGTCACCCAGTAAAATACGACTTGACAAAAAATCTAAAAGTATTTGTTTAAAAATATACTTAAGTATAAAAAGTAAATGGAATTGCTAAAATGTACTTAAGTATCAAAAGTAAAAGTAGACACCATTTAAAATTCTTTATATTAAGCAAACCAGACGTCACTATAAAACATTTGTAAAAAAAAAAAATTGACAGATAGCCAGGCACACTCCAACACCCAGACATAATTTACAAACGAAGCATTTGTGTTTAGTGAGTCCACCAAATCTCAGGCAGGAGGGATGACCAGGTATGTTCTCTTGATAAGTGTGTGAATTGGACTATTTTGCTGTCAAAATGTAGCAAGTACTTTTGGGTGTCAGGAAAAATGTATAGAGTAAAAAGTACATTATTTTCTTTAGGAATGTAATGAATTAAAAGTAAAAGTTGGCAAAAAGATCAATAGTAAAGTACAGATACGCCAAAAAACTACTTAAGTAGTACTTTAAAGTATTTTTACTTAAGTATGTTACACCACTGCCGGTGTATAAAATCGAGCACACAACCATGCAATCTCCATAGACACACATTGGCAGTAGAATTGCCTTACTGAAGAGTTCAGTGACTTTCAGCGTGGCACCGTCATAGGATGCCACCTTTCCAACAAGTCAGTTCGTCAAATGTGTGCCCTGCTAGAGCTGCCCCGTTCAACTGTAAGGGCTGTTATTGTGAAGTGAAAATGTCTAGGAGAAGCAACGGCTCAGCCGCGAAGTGGTAGGCCACACAAGTTCACACAACGGGACCGCTGAGTGCTGTAGCACGTAAAGATTGTCTGTACTTGGTTGCAACACACAACCGAGTTCAAAACTGCCTCTGGAAGCAACATCATCACAATAACTCTTTGTCGGGAGCTTCATATAATGGGTTTTGATGGCTCGCCGCCATTGGACTCTGGAGCAGTGGAAACGCAATCTCTGGAGTGATGAATCACGCTTCACCATCTGTCAGTCCAACTGACGAATCTGGGTTTGGCGGATGCCAGGAGAACACTACCTGCCCGTGGAGGAGGAATAATGGTCTGGGGCTGTTTTTCATGATTTGGGCTAGGCCCCTTAGTTCCGGTGAAGGGCAATCTTAATGCTACAGCATACAATGACATTCTAGACAATTCTGTGCTTCCAACTTTGTGGCAACAGTTTGGGAAAGGCCCTTTCCTGTTTCAGCATGACAATTCCCCCGTGCACAAAGGGAGGTCCATACAGAAATGTTTTGTCGAGATCGGTGTGGAATAACTTGACTGGCCTGCACAGAGCCCTGACCTCAAACCCATTGAACACCTTTGGGATGAATTGGAACGCCGACTGCGAGCCAGGCCTAATCGCCCAACATCAGTGTCCGACCTCACTAATGTTCTTGTGGCTGAATGAAAGCAAGTCCCCGCAGCAATGTTCCAAGCTTTCCCAGAAGAGTGGAGGCTGTTATAGCAGCAAAGGGGGGAACCAACTCCATAAGATTGCCCACGATTTTGGAATGAGATGTTCGGTGTCCACATACCTTTGGTTATGTAGTGTAATTGTCACAACGCTCCACTTGGTAAGAGTTTAGCCTAGCTACTGTAACCACTATGTTTCCTGGAGCGTATTTAGGAGCTTGTGTACTAGAGGGGGATGCGCGCATCTTGTTTGGGAAGACACTTCAGCGGGTGGGAGGTAGTTCAACTGTTTCTCAAATTCAAACGCCCACAGGTGCAACAATTGATCGCCAGCTAATAAATAATCAGTTTAAGGACTTCTATGCATCTTTATACACTTCTGAACATTTTCATAAATGTTGTATTACTCTAACTGCCCCTACTATTGATTCAGTTGGGCTGCCAACTTCCGTGTAATTCAGTACTGGATGCGTGCAGATACCCCCACATGTCATTCCAGCATGGTTGAAGATATATAATATATTCCCCCTGTATGCCATCCTCATTGGCTGCTTTGGCACACTCGCCTATTAACTCTGCTATTTCAGGTTGTACCAAAATCATTTGAGTAAAAACCACTCTCAAGATCTGGAACCAGTTTAGACGTCACATTGGATTGCAAACCTATTCATGAATCAGAAATCCCGTTTTCTCCGTCCATCGATAGTCGCCGTTGGGTTTAACCTTGGCATCAAATCCTTCAATGATTTGTATATCGACGGCACATTTCCATCGTTCCAACAACTCTCAGCTAAATTCCACCTTCCGAATAGTCATTTCAATAGATAGAAATGTGCAGCTTTTTCCGTGACATGAGTAGTACAGGTGCATTTTGCTCCTCCTACTGTCATAACATTATTATTTGGGGTAATACCTGATACTTTGATAATGCCAAATTATAAATCAGACTTTGTAGCCTTTTTGAGTTTGTTGTGGCAAGGTTGATTTTTCTTCGATGGAAGTCACCCTCTCCTCCTAATTTTTTGTGGATTAAAGATGTCTTACACTTCAGTGAATTGGAAAAGATAGCATATGTCCTATGGGGTTCTTCTGACAAATTCTACCGAATGTGGCAGCTTTTCTTTACCTACATAGAGACACTGCAATTTCCCTCTGCAGGAAACTGCCTGTACTAGTTTTGTATTTAATTCACGCCTTTTTGAGTGTTTAATATTAGCCTGACTTTTTATCATTTTGAAGACCAGCTGTGTTTCTGTTTTCCTTTGTTGTTTTTAATGTATGTTTTGTCACGAAAGTATTATTTTAAGTATTTCATATTTTTGTATAGGCATATACATTCCTACCTCCTTTAAAAAAACATATTCCCATGTTATATTTCAATGTATAAAATCACATGTGCAGTATATTTCAATCATTGTTTTTCTGTTTCCGTGTAAACAATGTCAATAAAAATCCTTACATTTGTTTTAAGGATTTTCGACGACCAGTGGTTTCAAACACTGGCCGTCAAACTAATGTATACCAATATATAAACATACACAATCCTGTTTGTTCTTATAAGACATTCTTTGAAAATCATGCAAAGCTATATTAATGAATATGACATGTCCTGACATATGTTGCACACAAAGCATTAAGAACACCTTCCTAATATTGAGTTGCACCCCTCACCTCCACAGGGAAGCTGGCCCATGTTGACTCCAGTGCTTCCCACAGTTGTGTCAAGTTGGCTGGATGTCCTTTGGGTGGTGGACCATTCTTGATACACACGGGAAACTGTTGAGCGTGAAAAACACAGCAGCGCTGCAATTCTTGACAAAAACCTGTGCGCCTGGAACCTACTACCCGTTCAAAAACACTTAAATATTTTGTCTTGCCCATTCACCCTCTGAAAGCCACACATATACAACCCCATGTCTCAATTGTCTCAAGGCTTAAAAATCATTTTTTAACCTGTCTACTCCCCTTCATCTACACTGATTTGAAGTGGATTTAACAAGTGACATCAATAAGGGATCATAGCTTTCACCTGGATTCACCTGGTTCTTAATGTTTTGTACGGTCAGTTTACACACGCATGTCTCATTCATAGCTCCAACACAGTCAAACGTAAACATTCACACCATGCACATTCCTATGTGTGACCATCACACTAGCCATCCGTGACTCTATGAATGAATGTTGACAACCAGTTAGCCCTTTTACATGCTTGTCATTATACCCTAGACCAACAGGTCACATTCCTGTAGGCCAGGTCACGCGTGTAGCCCCCACTGTATGGGGTGAAATAATACAACCGACACACACTCACTGCGAACACACATACTATGAATGAACACACACACTGCAAACACACACAAACACGTTACAGAGGGTCATTCTGTGTGTATGGCTGTGGATTACCTCACTGTGTTCCAGAAGGATTTGCCTGTAAAGCCTGGGCCCTTTGTCCAATACTGGAATGCACTAGGACAGACATGCCTGACGTGGGCACGTGCGGGTGGGTGGGTTGGTGGTTGGGAAGTCTGAGTGTCAGGGATGGGGAAGTTTGAGTGTGTGTGTGTGTGCTGGCGTGTCTGTCTCTGTGTGTTGTGTGTGTTTGTCATCCAACTAGTCTACAATGCTGTTATGACAGGGGACTGTCCTTACTGGAGTTAAATAAATGCAGTCGTGCCATCTGTTATATTGTTAGAACAGGGATTTTTCCCCATTGAAATCCTTGGGCCGGCCGTCAAACAGTGTAACATTATGATCTTTTTATATATACATTTTTGGGATAGCAAAAAAAACGCTTTCATGTGTAAAATTAATTGAATAAAAGCTAGATATAACGTATGTAGAAAAGATAATGGACACACAGAGTTTTCAGCCCCGGCCCTCTGGAAACGTCTTTCTCAAGGCTGTGGATATGAATCAAGTTCTGCGCATGACTTATTTTACACACACAGCTCCCTTCACGGTTCTCTCTTTAATCACCCTCTTCTGAACCATGATGATGGAGCCTAGGTCTCTACGTCATATTTCTGCACAGCTGAAATAAAAAACTCTGTGGCGATTTGAACGAACATTCAACGCTACAATGAAGGCTACATCATGAAGGCTACAATGAAGGCTCTATTATGAAGGCTACAATGAAGGCTACAATGAAGGCTACATCATGAAGGCTACAATGAAGGCCATTATGTCTATTGTAACGGATATTGCGGTTGAACTACACATTGCATTGGAGCAAAACAATCTGCATTTTGTGTGATGTAGGCTAATCTTTATACTTGCTGCCATATCTTAGCCACTAATCAGTTGTTGAAAAAGAATGCTATCGGGGGAGAAGGGCCTTGGTCAGAGAGGTGACCAAGAACCCTATGGTCACTCTGACAGATCTTTAGAGTTCCTCTGTGGAGATGGGAGAGCCTTCCAGAAGGACAACCATCTCTGTAGCACTCCACCAATCAGGCCTTTGTGGTAGAGTGGCCAGACGGAAGCCACTTCTCAGTAAAAGGCACATGACAGCCCGCTTGGAGTTTGCCAAAAGGCACCTAAAGGACACAGACCATGACCAACAAGATTGGTCTGGTCTGATGTAACCAAGATTGAACTCTATGTCCTGAATGCCAAGCGTCGCGTCTGGAGGAAACCTGGTAATATCCCTATGGGCTCCCGAGTCGCGCAGCGGTCTAAGACACTGCATCTCAGTGCTAGAGCCGTCACTACAGACACACTGGTTCGAATCCAGGCTACAGTGGGGCAAAAAAGTATTTAGTCAGCCACCAATTGTGCAAGTTCTCTCACTTAAAAAGATGAGAGAGGCCTGTAATTTTCATCATAGGTACACTTCAACTATGAAGTGCGCGACTCGGGAGCCCATAGGGATATTACCAGGTTTCCTCCAGACGCGACGCTTGGCATTCAGGACATAGAGTTCAATCTTGGTTACATCAGACCAGACCAATCTTGTTGGTCATGGTCTGTGTCCTTTAGGTGCCTTTTTTCCCCACTGTATATCACAACCGGCCGTGATTGGGAGTCCCATAGGGCGGCGCACAGTTGGCCCAGCGTCGTCCGGGTTTGGCTGGTGTAAGCCGTCATTGTAAATAATATTAACTGACTATCCTAGTTAAATAAAGGTTAAATAAAAATAGTGGTGGCAGCATCATGCTGTGGGGATGTTTTTCAGCGGCAGGGACTTGGAGACTAGTCAGGATCGAGGAAAAGATGAACGGAGCAAAGTACAGAGAGATCCTTGATGAAAACCTGCTCTAGAGCGCTCAGGACCTCAGACTGGGGGCAAAGGTTCACCTTCCAAAAGGATAACGACCCTAAACACACAGCCATCTCTGGAGAGACCTGAAAATAGCTGTGCAGCGATGCTCTCCATCCAACCTGACAGAGCTTGAGATGTGCGCACATTGTTTATTTTTTTCCCGCATCAAATCGGATTTCCAGAAAATCCAGAACCACAGCCACTCTGTAATTTTTTAAAACAATATAATCTTTTAGAACTAACAATAGTCACCAAAATTAAAGCTTGAAAATTCAAAAAACTATTTGATCCAGAAAAAAAACTGTTCGAATACCAAACACATCATCCTTCCTCATATCGTTCAATTGCACTGTAAATAACCTCTAGTACTGTAGCTGTGTTGTTGTTGCCTAGGTTACGTGGTGTCTATTATGGGCCGGCGAAGGACACTTCCTCACATCCACTCTACAGACTGGGGAGTCCGCATGCAGGCAGAGAGACAGGCCGTCAACTTTGTGGTCCAAGGTAGTGGAGAGAAGGGGCGTGTATGTATGTATGTGTGTGTGAATGCATGTGTGAGCTTGAGTGTGTTAACTTCTTTTCTGGCTTTCTGTTTCTTCTCTCTAGGGTCAGCTGCTGACCTGTGTAAGATGGCCATGATCCGTATCTTCTCTCAAGTCTCCTCCTCCAGCTCTCTCTCTGCCAGGTTAGACCAAGACTCCATCCCAAATGGTACCCTATTCCCTATATAGTGCACTACTTTTGACCAGAGCCCTATGGGTTCTCGCCATTAGTAGTGCACTATCTACAGAGTAGGGTGCCATTTGGGATGCAACCCCAACTTCACCCTTCTCTTCCTCCTCCTGTTCTCCATACAATATTGGGCAATTTTCATTCCAGGAATTGGGCTTTTTAATTTATCTTCTGAGTTCAAATTGAATCTACCAACCCTGCTGCCAAGAATCTCTTTCCTTCCCTCCATCCTTCCCTCTTTCCCTCCCTTTCTATCTCCCTCCATGCCCTCCCTTTCTATCCTTCCTTGCCCTCTCTCTCGCCTTCGCTCTCTCCCCTCCCTCTGCCCATCCCTCCTAATCATAGCTCAGGGTCATCCAGTCACTCCGCATCATTCACTTACCTCGCAGCAATCATCAGTTACAACCACTCATCTCTCTCTTTTTACCTTGAGTGCTCTCTCTGACGCTACCCACGTTGTCTTCTCTTTTTCTGTAACCTTTATTTAACCAGGCAAGTCAGTTAAGAACTAATTCTTATTTACAATGACGGCCAAACCCTCCTCTAACCCGGGCGACGCTGGGCCAATTGTGCGCCGCCCTATGGGACTTCCGATCACGGCCGGTTGGGATCAAGCCAGGGTCTGTAGTGACGCCTCTAGCACTGCGATGCAGTGCCTTAGACCGCTGCGCCAGTCAGGAGGCCGTGTTTTCTTCTCTATTCCTTTGTCTCGCTCACCTCTTGTCCCCTTTTCTTTCTTTCTCTCTTTCTCTCACTGTCTCTTTGTATTATGTCCTGTCCAGGTTGATAGCTCAGCTCCATGACGAGCTGCTCTACGAGGTGGAGGACTCTCAGGTGGAGGAGTTCGCAGGTGAGACGTCACACAAAGGTCAGACATTACACAATCCCCCTCTTCTCTCCAGGTCATACACATGAGATATAGAATCTTCAAGCTTCGTCCTACTTCAACTCATCAGAGATATTCATATGTAATATGTGGCTCAGTGTGGTCCTGTGTGGTTCCGTTGGTAGAACATGGCGCTTGCTACACCAAGGGTCGTGGGTGCGATTCCCGCTGGATGCACCTATACAAATGTATACACACGTGACTGTAAGTCGCTTTGGATAAAAGCATCTGCTAAATGGCTTGTATTGTATTATTTATTGGTATGTGTTTCTGTCTGTCCCTTTATGACACAGTGTTGGTCAAGAACACTATGGAGTCCCTGCAACACATCGATTGTCTGGGAGTTCATCTCAAAGTAAGTGAATAGGACTGAAGAACTAAAAGTAAGGAAAGGTTGTTTATTTTTATTTGTACTGTAGCAGTTGTGTGTATTTAATTCGCTGATATTGTCAACCAGGGAGACTGGTTACTTAACCTATCTTTATGCTATGTTTTATTCTAAAGGAAATAGCGCCGGTCGCTAGCTGGGATATGTGCTTAGCCTTTATTATCTTCAGTAGTTCGCAGAGAGACTAGCGTAGGCCTAGTATACGTTTTATTGATAATGTATTAGTTCCAGTAGCTAGCAAGGAAACTAGCTAAGTTAGCTTAGCGTAGGCCTAGTATGTGTTTTATTGGTAAGGTAGTAGCTCCAGTAGCTAGCGAGGAAACTAGCTAAGTTAGCTTAGCGTAGGCCTAGTATGTGTTTTATTGGTAAGGTAGTAGCTCCAGTAGCTAGCTGCTTCCTGTCTTGCTGTGTGACAGCGGGAGGTCATGTGAGTGATGATGAGACCCTGAGAGAATCTAGGTCAGAGTGGTACTACGCACACGCTGATGTCACACACACACACACACACACACACACCTCTTCTCCACACTCCTGCCAATGCTGATGTCTTACACACACTCACATACACACAAATACACCTCAGTTTGATGTCCCCCTTCCCCACCATGTGTGTTTTACCCAGGTCCCCCTGAAGGTGGCGGTCTCAAGTGGCAAGTCCTGGGGCTCCATGTCCGAACTACACCTCCCCCAAACATCTCTCCCCCCCTCTTCCTGAGTCCCTCTCTCCATCTCTTACTCTCTATCTCTCTCCCTCATTGTGCTGCATCCCCATCACTATGGAAACCAGGCAGCTGCAGCTCCTCCAAGCTCCCAATTCTCCTTCTCACTCTCTCTCTCTCTCGCTCTCCAATTCTCACACACACACACCCCCCTCTCTCTCTCTCTGTCCGTATCAGGGGGCCACGGCAGGAGCCTCCCACTGGAACGCATCAGTTTATCTTTTTTCACCCTCCCTCCATTTTGTGGAATTGTAGTCCTCATCTCTTCACATTTTTCTGTTCTCACCCCTCTTGTTTACATTTTTGGTTTCTGTGTTCCGTTGCCAAGGCAAAACCACACTTTGAGAAATTTGTTTGGCATTGTTGCCTTTTTAAAAGTATTTTTCAGATACAGTAAATATACCTCATTAGCTAGATAACAGAGGTTTTTTTTAAGGTTCTATACTATGTTTGATTGTATTTATTAACTGATATCCTGTCTGAATTTCCTATTATTGCATTAATTGTAAAGTAAAGCTGGACTGGTCAATGTAATAAAGTGAAAGGATCTAGTCTTTGCATTTCTTGAATAAACTTCTAATTTCTTTATTAAACCTCTCGCTCTTCTCCCATTGGAGTGATTCACTGATTTCAACCAGATGGTCTAAAACCAGTCGCCCTGGGCGCAGTCAGCCATTCCTTGTTCATTCTGAACTAGTCTTTTATCAGCTTATTTGGCTATTGGAGAGCCTCGCTCTTTTGTCTCTCTGTCACACACAGTGCCTGATCCAGTTCCTGGTCGCTGCCAGAGATGGTGAGATCTTTGGCGGCAGGTAGCCTAGTGGTTAGAGCGTTGGGCCAATAACCGAAAGTTTGCTGGATCGAATCCCCGAGCTGACAAGGTAAAAATCTGTCGTTCTGCCCCTGTTCCCCGGTAGGCCGTCATTGTAAATAAGAATCTGTTCTTAACTGACTTGCCTAGTTAAATAAAGGTTCAAAAATAAATGTAAAAAACACATCCGCACACAATGTCCTCTAAGACCGCCAATAAATATGTCTGGAAGAAGGACTGTGGAGACAGTAAAATTCAGATGCTAATTTCCAAAACGCATGACCTATTTGATAAATGTCACAATATCACTGGGTAATATGAAGCGTTTAGTTGCTGTTTAGAGCAAAATGTCACAATATCACTGGGTGCTAATATGAAGTTTTTAGTTGTTGTTTAGAACAAACTTGTTCTCTATTGCCCTGCAATGTCTTCAGGCATTCAGAATATACAGTATGTCTGTCCTTTTAAGTGCAGTTGCCATATAAATAGGATAAGGATACCTGTTGCAGAGTACACCTATGGTAGGTACTGTGTCTTTATGGAGATGGTCTTGGACAGTATCAGTGAGCTTACAGGGATTTTTCAACTGAGTGTATTTTACCCTGACCAATGGTCTGGTCACTACAATAGCAGGCAAGTTCCCTCCTCTCCTCCTCCTTTTCTCTTTCATTGTTCCACAGCTCAAGGGAGGGGGGGACAGACGGGCGTGAAAGTGGTATGTGTGCAATTTTTGGAGAGCGTATTCACTTCAGGGGGAGGATGGAGGGTAGTGGAGGAGAGCCTCAGCATGTGAGTGACTCAACCTACTAGTACACAAGTTGAAAGTTGATAATGGTTACATCCTTTGGTAACCCAATGCTTTATTTGTATGGAAACAGACGGTGATATATGTGTTATATAATGACTATTATGTGAACGAGTATGATGTGTGACGGACGGCTATTTGTGTTCATTATAATAACTAAAAGAACAGAATGGTATGTTAACAGGAAACCAAGGCCAAAGGGTCCCTTAAAAGCCTGCAGTCGTCAAGGGCAACAGAGTTATCTCCAGATAGCCCACCAGCATCCCCATGGCGACAGGGTAGTTGGGTGTTGAGTGAGAGAGAGACCTAAGGCTGGAACCATGCTAATGGCAATTTAAGGTTAACAATATAGTTGTTTGATTTTTAAAGCCACTATATCAAGAAGAATATTGTAGAGTTTGCTTTTTGGAGCCTCTATACCAAGGTGAATCTAAAATGATAAGAGTTTTCTCTATTGCCTCTAGCCTGGGTACCAGTCTGGTTGTGCTAATATTCCTGTCCTTGTACTCCATGTCATATGCCAAACAGGAGTAAGCACAAAACAGGTCTGGATTTCAGGCTATATTGCCTATAGTTCTAGTTGAATCTCTCGTGGACAGACTACGTAAACATAAATGGTACCGTAGATTAGTCATGATACAACGGGATGTGTGAAATAACAAGCAGCATTAGTTCCGGTGCTTTGGACAAATCCCGATTTTGCAGGTGTTGGCATCTTTCGAATTTCGGAAGGGGAGGGGACAGTTGGCCCATAGACTTGCCTGTAACTTGCAAAGAAACAGGGTGGAGCTCTTCATTCAGGTTCCGATCCCAGTTCTAGCTCTTCTCTTTACACTTAATCGAGCATCTGACCAATTACGCAAGACTTTAGTTCTGGGTTATCCGAGATTAAGCTGAATCTAATAGTGTCCACTTTCTTTAATATGACAAATGGTATGATATTACATGATCATTTAAATCAACGTTCAAATCAATTGACCGGAGGAACATATAAAAGCTTTATGCATTGTCGTTTTAATTGATACAATATGTACATCCATTTTTCTTTCACAATGCAGGAAATCTTTATCTTTACAGTGTTCCCATTGATCGGCAAAAACGACAAAAAATGGTAAATCAGTAGTAATAATACAGCAGTCAAAAGAAAGGAACGTCAGAAGGAGGAACGGAAAGGATAGTCCGTATTCATAAAGCGTCTCAAAGTAGGAGTGCTGATCTAGGATCAGGTTTCCCCCAGTCCATAAAATCGTATTCATTAGGATCTAAAAGGTCAAACCGATCCTAGATCAGCATTCCTACTCTGAGACATTTTGTATATACAAGCCCAGAAAGGTACACCAGGTCATCACTGCAGCTACACTCTATTCAGATAAGGTCAGGCACGGTCTGGTCGAGCCGGCCACGCCTTAACCGTGTTTTAACTGTGGTCAAATCCCTCTGCCTTGTGATCACCTTTCACCTCTTTTCTGCTTGGCTGACCTCATGCTAAGGCCTTGAGCCCATTGAACCCATCTCCCTTGGGTTCCCCTAGCCCTCTTCTCATTTGCTCTTCAGTCTCAGACCCTCAACTGTCCATCATCTCTGTAATAACCCTCTGTCTTTTCACTGTTACTCTTTACCTCATTTGTCTTCCCCAGTGGCCTACTTTAAGCACCCAAGGCATCCTTATACAAGGGTCCCTCGCCCCTCTTAACCACAGCCTTAGCCTTGCCACACACTCACTCCCACACTCCTCCCCCTCTCCCTCTGGGGCGGCCCGGCTGGTTGACCTGCCTGCCTCCTCACTCCCTCAGTATGGCTGCATATCATTCCCCTGCTGCGCTTTGTGTGGGTTGGTTTCCTAGCAACAGACGGCCATGACAGCTAGGGATCTGAAAGCGGAGAGAATACGTTGCTGCTGCACACTCCTATTCCCTATTCAGTGCACTACTTTTGACCATACCCCTATGAGCCACGGTCAAAAGTAGTGCACTAGCTACATAGGGAATAAAGTGCCATTTTGGACACATCCACCAAGTGCTGTGATACAGTGTTGGGTGCTCTCCAGCCACTGACAGGCCACTCCCTCTCCATCAGAACAGGACAACAGTAGGCTATTCACTCTGACTACTGAGGTTAAACCACACTGCACCTTGGTCCTGGGAAAGATGGCAGTGGTCTCTGAAAGAAGTTGAAAATGAACCAACGGTCTCTGGCTTTGTGATTTTGTAAACTTTGTAAAAAAAAGTTATATTAAGGTATTTCTGTTACAAAATGATCATAAAAATACCCCCGCAGATGCTATTTACAGTAAAATACACTTTACAACTTTATTAAATTGTTGATAGTATATAAAATAAAACGTTGAATCTCTTTCATGAAAATCACACAAGATTTTCTTTTCGTCTTTTTTTTTCAGATTGCGTTTTAAACGTTGATATGGGCTAATTGATTAAAATTTTCAGTATTATTGACGAACCCCTGGCTGTAGTTGAGTTACTGTGATCCTCCTCCTGACTACTAGAGAATCAGAAACAAGATTTAGACTGATAAATAAAGCTCATATGACTGATAGAAAACAGAGACCGCTTTCAGAAACTGCCATCTTTCACCTCTCTGCTGCGAGGGATTTTTCTCCCACCAATACTCCCAATATCACCTGTACAAACAATGCAAGTGGTACACCAGTAGAATTCATCTTCAAGTAAAAAAAAAAACGAAACAAAAAACAATTTGAAACCTCTTATAAAGAAAAATACAAAAATAATCATTATACAATCACACCTCTTATTCAGGCCTCTACATATCATCAGTGGTGATGTGTTGCCATGCCAACAGTGATAACGTCACGGCGACCGACCCTCCGTCACCAGCATATGAGATATAACATCAATGCAGCATTTCGCGCTAATAAAATAATTTATACGATTGTATCTCGTTATCTCATTGTTTGTTAGTTTGTTTTTATTGCTTGATTAGATGGCACGTGAGCAGGGTTTCCAAAATGATACCGATAAATACGGGATTTTGTTGACACTTCTTGAACACAACATAGCAGTTTGAGGGAAAAATGCAACAAAACTTTCACCTTTGGCAATTTTCTAACTTCAACAAATAGCCACGGATCATAGTAATGCATTTCTTTATATGACGTCTTGTATATAGGCTTATGATACATACGGTATATGAGCAAAAGCAGTAGATATTGGCTAGGAGGAGAAAAAAATCCATACTGAAAGAAAAAAAGACACAATTGTGCTACAAGTGCTTCTGCGTTCTTGGCACCTGTGGCCACAGTGGAGAGTTAGTCATCCTGTTAGCCACAGCAGAGTGATAAGTTCACCAGAGGAGTACAGAGAGAGGGAGAGTCCGTTTTGTCCCCCAGGTAAACTGCCACAGTGGCACGTTCCTCCCCCGCCCCTCTTCCTCCCCGTTTGGTGGAACATTCCAAAGACAGCCATCTTCTCAGACAGACAGTTCCAAAGTCCATTATTTTAGCATTGATGAAATCAACAGAAATATATATATATATATATATATATATATATATATATATATACACATATAAACTGTAAATCAAAACAACAGTAATAGATATAGCTATGTACACAGTCACTCTTAAACGTCAAATGTTTTGGTTTTCTCAGCGATAGGAGAACCATTAGCTGCTTTTTGAATTTTTGTCTTAATTCTTTCTCTCTTAAAATAAAAACAATTTCTCGCACCAAAGACCCTTAGTAACAGTACCCATATACATTCATGTCTGCTATTAACTCCAAGGCCTTTGAAATCTGCACTCACCCAGGACAAACCACCTATACTCACAGGAATACTATTTGTGCGGTATTGATATCTATACTTCTGCAATAGTGTGCGTGTTCATCTTGACATCTGGATGACAGATATTGAGGGAGTTTTGTCTCATACTGGTATTTCCAGGTGAGAGGGGCTACAAATAAGTATGAATTTAGTATTTTGTGAGCCTGCATGGTTTCTTCACCGCAATTTACCGACTACCTTCTGGAGATATCTTGACGTCTACATACAGTGAGGTGATCGGATGATAGTTTTGGGATTGGAAAGCACTCGATAAAGGAGCGCTCCAATGAAAGAGGCTTTTAGTTCTGATGCAGCATACATGTCTTAAACCCTTTGCAGATAACAATACATGAACATTCTCCTATTGTCCCATTCTCCTATTGTCCCAAGTCAACACTAACAATATTTCCCTATTTTCTCAGAACCAAAAGAAAAGAGAAAAAAAAAACATTTCTTTTGGATTGTACATCAGCAGAGGTTCAGTGGAATGGTATGGAATATTATTATTAAGTTACAGAATCACACTAGTGGTGGTGGTTGCATACAGTATTTCTTCTACGTTCTAATACTACGTATGCTTTACCAGTATCAAGAAGTACTAAGACCAGACCAAACAGGGCATAGCATAGCATTCACCATGTAAACACAGGCTTGACCCTTTTACAAAACAGAATACAGTAAAATGCATTATAGGCTAGTGACATATCAGTGTAGTTTGTCTGTTCCTCTCTAACAACTTAAAACAGGAAATGAATCATTCGCCACCTTAAGCCATATAGATTGTTGGTGGGATATTTGAATGTCAGCATGTAATTATTACAGTATATAAGGCTTTTGCGGAGTCTTGGTATAATATTACGTAATTTATCCAGAACACAAATAGTAGCCTAGGTTGAGATCTCCCACAATGCTTAACGAGAGGGTATATTATTATTGAAATGGCGACAGCAGCATTCATGGCTCAGTTTGATAAGACTTCACATTCATATTTTAACAGACATGAGTCCACTTACTACACTACTACGTAGTGTACACTTGTGGTGAACACCAGAGGAGGCTGGGAGGAAGGGCTCTTGTAATGGCTGGAATGGAATTATTGGAACGGTATCAAACATATGGAAACCACACGTTGGACTCCGTTCCATCTATTCCATTCCAGCCATTACAATGAGCCTGTCCTCCCACCAGCCTCCTCTGGCATACATTCTTAGTAAGTATGCTCTTATAGCCTCACCATTTAACCTCTGCTTCCTACATTCTAGTGGATCCAGGTCAAAATACTATACCCAGGTTCTGTTCTGAATTTTTCAGATTGGGGGGATCAATCATAATTTAGATCATAATAAGCGTCCCAAATGGCACACTATTCCCTATATAGTGCACTACTTTTGACCAGGTCCTATAGGGCTATAGGTCCTGGTCAAAAGTAGTGCACTATATAGGGAACAGGGTGACATTTGTGACACACTCAAATTGTGTCAAATTGGAGAAGGAGAAAAACTCTGGACTAAATGGTTCATTTTTTGTGCCCTTCACATCTCAATTCACATGGTTGAACAAGGAAGAGGGGGTGTCAGAACAATGAGAAGTCCTCTGATAATACAGCAAACAGTTAGTCGAATGACCCAACATCTGATACATCAACATGATCTCACTGCTTTATTTGACATTTGTCGAAACAACACAAGGACAAACTATGACATTGTCACGTCTCCATAGGATTCTTCTCACTGTGCATGATATCCCCACTCCCTTGATAAAGAGTCAATTGATAATACCAACTTAATACAAAAATGAAAACGCTTTTTTCCATCTGCATGCAATGTGGTACAACATATCCTCTGAGACATTTTCATTCAAAGACACATCTCATGCAAAAAAAAAGGTTTTTTTTTCTCTAACAAAGAAACACATTTTTGTTTATATTTTCAGCTAAAAAATATATTTTTTTAAATGTCGTTTTCCGATAATTTTTCCAGGGCAAGCACCGTACGTATATACGCACACACCAGGAACAGAGGCATGCCACACTTGCATTGCTTTTGCATTTTACAGTTGGCAGGCTTGATGTCATCAAGGCAGTGCTGCGCTGCGGTGAGTGGGTTTAATGCACCTCTTCATCCACCCTACCTCCACACACACAAACTCAACACACACACAGAACCACACACACACACACACTCAACAAACACATACACGCTCAAAACACAAACACTCAACACACACACCTATGCATCCTCCACCATCGCTGCAGGGAGCGGCCAGACTGCTTTGATGACATCACAATAGGGGTGTTTTTGGGGCGGGGGGGGTTGTGTTACAAGCTCAAATGGAATAAAAGCAGCGCAGCAAGACTGTGGCGCATGCAGAGATGGGGTGGGGAGTGGGTAGAAGGGGGTCTGGCCCAGGGTTGCAGTCAGATTTATGAATGGGGGTCAGGGGTCGGAAGGGGGAGTAGAAGTCAAGGCAAGGAGGATCAGCACAATTCATGACATCTTTTTGTCTACTTTTTTTTTATCTATATGTTTTTTTATGTTTTTGTTTTTTTTTACATTTCATTTCTTAATCTTTGTACAAGTATGACACAAACTCTTGGGCTCTTAGAGGTTGTATCTCTCCCTCTGCTGGTTCTGTCTCTGATGGGAGAATGGAAATGGAGAGAGTGGTTATCTTTATGACGGGGAGGGAGAGGGACGTCTTTTGGGTTTGTCAGCTACATACTGTAGAGTATTCCAACTGTATACACATTAACACATACACAGAAGGATATAAATATACCTGTAAATTGGATATAGTAATTCAAATTGAAAAATCTGTGCTTAGATACATTTTGTTAAGCCAGCTATGTACTGTAAGTCCGCAAATATTTTTAATAATGTATTAGGTCTACCCAAGTAGTTTCCCCCAATAACCTGGTTTAAATATTACTAGATTGCGGTTACTATGTACATGTAGCAGTATCCATAAAATGTGCATACTACAAAGTAGCAACGCTTCCATCAAATGTTGTGATTATTTAAAAAAAATCTAATTTCTCAATCAAATACCAAACATATTCAAAATGTTCAAATTTATCTTGATTCAAATAGTAAACAATTGATAATTACACATAAAGCTCAATAACACTCAATGTTTCATTAGATTAGATAATTTGCTCATTAGAAAAACCCATGATTAAATTAGTAAAATGATTAATATTGACACAGTATTCACCCTGCATGGGTATGTACCCCTGGCCTGAACTACCCTCTCGTCTTCCCAACCAATCAGAGACCCTCTTCATAGTTCCCATGCAGGTGGAATGAGGGGAAGAGAACATGACCAAAGATGGAGGAAATAGTGAAAGCAGAAAGCAGGAGGGTTTAGGAAACAGAAAATGCACTGTGTCTGCATCTAAAATTACACCCCATTTGTTACACAGTGTACTACTTTTGACCAGAGCCCTATGGGCCTTCGTTAAAAGCAGTGCAATATATAGGGAATAGGGCGCCATTTGGGACGCAAGCCTGTGTGTGTTTGTTTTCCTGCCTATACAGGATCCACAGTGTGGATTCCACAGTACGCATCCTGCCTGTTCCTCCTGTCTCTCCACAGGGCTGGTACAGTACACTTGATGACCCTTGCTGTGCTTCAATATGGGCTGTGCTGGAGAAATGCCAACCTACTTAGTCTTTTTGTCCAGGTCTTTTTGGGCAACGTTGTTGTGACAATGGAGAGGGCTTAGGCGGGCTAACGAGAGACAGGGTGCGTTTGAGATAGAAACTATTCAGATAGAAATGCCATGTATAGGACGGACACGAATGCCTGTTTTACATGGCAAAGGACAATGTCTGTTCTACATGATATATTTCTATCTGAATGTTACGCAAACCCGCCGCCCTCCTGATTAAGCCTCTGATTGGTGTTCTGAAGGGGGTGGGAGGGGATTCTAGTGTTAATGAGTAAAGTGAGGGGGATTTTGTCATGATTGCAATCAAATTTCTATCAAAAGCAACAGGAACACTCAGTTGATGATGTCATTTGAATAGGCATGGGACGGTGATATATGTTAGGTATTATTTTTCTTACAACAGGAGAGGAAGGGAAAATAGGAAAAACAAAATAATTTACTCAAAGGAGGGTAAAACACTAAATCTAAAATGTAAAACAAAAACCCATAAGTTAGTGACTTAGAAATAATGAAGAGACATAGTAGTGGTAAGTAGTAAGAAGAAGTAACTGATACAAAATAAAGTTGTCAGAGGAGTATAAGATCGATCGGGGACTTGGTCGAGGCTCGTTGGGCGAGGAGCTCTGCTTCGAGGAGGAGGTGTCGTTGCTCTCTCTCTCCATCCCTCTCTCCCTCTCTCGCCCCTCACTCCTCGCGGAGCTGCAGGCGGTAACGCTGGTAACGGATCTGAAAGAAGAGCCTCTCTAGCGGCGAGCCGCTCATGCCAGGCAGCATGTAGTCCTCGCTCCCGCCCGTCCGCCGGAAGCCCAGTGACTCGTACAGCTTGTGGGCGGCCATTTTGACGGCGGTGGTTCCCAGGACAACGGCGGCGTAGTTGTTGTGCACGGCAAACTCCAGCACGCGGCGCCCCAGCACCTTGGCGATGCCCTTGCCGCGGAAGCGTGAGTCCACCGACATGCGGCGCAGCTCCACCGTGTTATCGTCCTCCCGGCCCTGCGCTGCCACGATGCCGACCACCTGACCCTCCAGCACTGCCACCCAGAAACACGAGCCTGGAGGACCAGAGAGCCCAGTTAGACACACACACTATACCTACACAACACATATCACATACCACAGAAAACAGCACCAACACAAATCTGACAGAATATATACTTTACATTTAACCCCCAAACGACCTGATGTGAAGGGGCTGAAGCAATAAGGGAGTGGCAGCAGGACCTATGACTGCCCACGGACCACGGCTGTCCTTATTGGACTACTGGTTGACTCAGTGAAGGACTGAAGCGATTAGAAACTGCCCCATTAGCCCCCTACACTATTTGCCATAACCCTGGGACCTCATTGCAAGCCAGCTAACATGAACATGTCATTCATTATACATCACAGACCTCAGAGCCTCTGGCTGGGTGGATCAAATGTAGAGTGGACTCCCATCCCCTAACTATGGCCAGAACAAACAATCATTAAAGCCACAATCTGCAATATTTCCTGCTGTTCAAAGGCCATTTTAAAGAAATATGCCTACAAGCTGGCAGCCTGGGCTTGTGAAACGGCAGATTGTGGCTTTAACCCGGCACTACTGCCCATGTGTATCGGGATATCTCATTAATTACAGACTGGTGTTAATGAGTTCAGATTACAGAGCAATTAGAGGTTGCTTTACAATGGCTTCTGTCAATTAACACGACCATGTGATGCAGTTAAGATGGCCAACACGAGGATGGTTCACTCTTGGCTGTCCCCATAGGAGAACCCTTTGAAGAATCCTTTTTTGGTTCCGTGTTTTTTTCTAAGAGTGTTGGTTAAGACCTGTGTAAAACCTGTGGTAAGGATAGGATAGCTGCTTTGAGAATATCATAGCACTGTATCATTTACATGTTAGTCATTCAGCATAGCTCCTACGCAGAGCTACTTCCAGACTAAGTTTAGTTGGAAAAAACAGCCACATATTGCAAGTAGACCCTTCCTCGAAATAGCCGCTATCAGCAGAATCAGTGCAAGGAAGAAAAAAAGCAAGTGTGCCAGAAAGTGAGGTGGAATATCGCATGGCCCTGGCACACACACGTTATAGAGCTATATGAGACTGTCTGTCCTGTTGGTAAGATATGCCAGTTATGGCCTTCTCAAAATCCACTAACTGGATGGATCTACTAAAAGGAAGTAAGGAAGGCGGGATTCTACACACGAAACACTCCGGTCACATAGTGGCGGCTGGTGCTTCCATTAGCGACTGAAGTGTATCAGAGAGATGGAGAGAATGAGAGGGAGAGAAGGAGGGAGGTAGACAGAGTGAAATTAAAAGCAGACAGAGGCTGGTGCTAACTGCTTCATGACATTATTCGCTCTGAGACGCTCATAATGAAAAGTACAATCGTAGACTGAGCTGTCACTCAACGTTAGGGCGATTAGACACTCGGGGAGAGACAGACAGACAAATACAGACACACAGACAGAGGAGGAATGACACAAACACACACGGCAACAGTGGAATGTTCATCCACCATGTAACCTGATCAGGAAAAGACTCCTGGTCTTAGTCATAGTAAAAGCAGTTTTATACAGTATTTAAATGTTTTCTGCTCAACTTCGTAACGTATTCTTAAGCAAGTCCTTGCCTGCCGTGTTTTTACCTGTGCAGAGAATCATGTTTGTCAGCATGTCAGATATTAGTTGTATCAACGAGAGTACAAAGATTCCCTGTCAGTCTCTGTTGTAATGTGAGAGTACAGTACCGTCCTCCTTGTACGGTCTGTCGGTGCCGTAGCGACAGCATCTACAGTATAAAGGGATCGATACAGTACCATGTTGTACTGTCTGTCGGTGTCGTAGCGACAGCATCTACAGTATAAAGGGATCGATACAGTACCATGTTGGGAGGATGCTGGACAAGTCGCTGTAAAGAAGACTGGCTTACTATATCCTCATTCTGATAAACCGTCTTAGTTATTTGATTTGCAAACCCCTCCAAAAACTACGTGGTGAAAACAGAAAACGTTTTCTTTCCTTCAGCAAGCAAAATGTGTTCTATGGATGCAACAGTAAACAGTGTCGAAGACAGCATTTACCGATGTCAGCGGTATTTGGTGACATGTCCTTGTAGTCAAGTACAGCACAGAGAATATTCCTCCTTTTCTGTGACTGCCCGACTGACTGGTGAATGTAAAACCCGTGTGTCCGCCTTCCAATGGTCACCGACACACACCATCTGATACTCACACACACAGTCACACACATACCAGACACACAAGCACACTCTCTCAAACACATCACGTCATGGAGCGAGGGGTGAAACGATGCGAATGTGCTGGAGGCCAATGTTATGAGGGATTTAAGGGCCCTGTGGGATTCATTGGATTAATGTTTGATTGAATAAAACAACTGTCAGCTGTACTGCGGCAGGGTCGCCGCGGTAACAAGCCTGCTGATCCAGACACACACTTCATGACATGTGGGCATCACAGCTGGGAAGGCAGTAGCAGGCAGCTAGATCTGCAAGCAGAGTGAATGGTGGGCCCGGACATTTTTCCCATTTGACCTTGATCATATTGTGTGTGCAGGGTTCAGAGTGGGTCAGACAATGACTTCTTGTGTTGACTCTTCCTTGTCTGCAGGAGAATGTATTAGGTGGCTTTGGAATAGCTCCACTTTGGAAGGGGCAGATTCACTCAAGGTACGGTGTACTGTGTCAGTGTCTTTCATTTTTGTTAAAGGGTAGGTTTCACTTAATTTTTTCAGAAATCTAACAGTGTGGTGGTATTTGACCTTTTACTCACGATGTGATAACAAACTCAAAATCAGACTTTAGTTTCCAGTGCTTTATCTCAGAAGAGAGCATGATGTGAGGTGTGCAGTTAGATACCCAGAGGCCCTGTCTCTGGGGGGCTACAAAGAGGAAGGGGGAAGGCGTGGCCACACCTCTGAAGCTGAAGCCGTCACCATCTGTCTGAGCAGGGCCTGTGCCAACAGTCAGCACGGGACGGGACAACCAGGCACGCCAGCCCAGGCCTAGCTGTGTGTGTGTGTGTGTGTGTGTGTGTGTGTGTGTGTGTGTGTGTGTGTGTGTGTGTGTGTGTGTGTGTGTGTGTGTGTGTGTGTGTGTGTGTGTGTGTGTGTGTGTGTGTGTGTGTGTGTGTGTGTGTGTGGAGGGGGCTGAGATAGTGACATACACTCATGTCCGGTGTCTGACGCCATGACGAAAGAAAGGTCGGTCGGAGAAACTCCGAAGCAAGCCTTCTCTTCCTTCTCCTCCCTCTCCTCTTCCTCCTTTGGGAAGCATGGGCTTTGAGAAGGGATCTGCTGGTTAAGAGTCAGATATGGAGAAGGAGAAGAGGGGAGATAGCTAGAATAGAGAGCAGGATCATAGAGCATGTAGGACATTCATTTGTCTTCAGTCCTCCTGTATTGGTAGATGGGGAGGGGGCAGTAGGGAGGGGTCGGGGGGTAGACAAGGGAGCTGATCTATCATAGCCCAGGCAGACCAAGATGAGCAGGGGTGGGGGGAGGGTTCTTGGATTTAACAAGGCTAAGAGGACTCTACCACCGACCAAAAGGGTCGACTTGAAAGATGCAGACAAAATCTCATGGCAGGAAGGGGGAATGGAAGGAGAGAGAGCTTACAAGTGCTCTAAACGTAAGGATTTTTTACTCAGGATTCATTGTGACTGCATTTTCTCTTCTAACTGGTAAAGGAAAATAATATGCTACCTGCCATGCATGTGCGTTATGACATGACTATGAACCCCCTCCCTCCCTTTTTATTGTGCTTAACAAGATTAGTGTCTATCCTTTCAGTTGAAACATATGAGGGTAATTCAGTTGATAAACGTTGAGTCTGGACAGCGCACACCTTGACTGTGTGTGTGTGTCTAAGATGAAACAAGAGCTCATTAACAGCTTGTGTCCGCTTAAAGTGTGTGTGTGTGTGTGTTCATACTCGTTACAGATCATCCCTATTTTAGGGTTAAGCATGCCTGTGTGTGTGTGTGGGGGCGGGAGAGTGATGTGATGTGTGATATCTGCAGTGTGGGGCCTCCTCACTCCCCAAGTCACAGACCCTTCCCCCCACGTGGCATGCTCCCTCCCCTGGGAACAGAGTGCATGCTGGGAGTATGGATCTGCCTGACATCTATACCACACCCTGACAGATGAGACTAGGACAAGGAGACCAGGGGCATACACATGCTTACATATACACATCCACACACACACAGCACATGCCCAAACACACAGATCTCAAGACCTACAAACTCCAGCATATCTACCTGTGTCCAGTCATACATAATACTTCCTGCCCCTTGTATGTTACAACCAACCACACACACACACACACACACCCAGCCTGCACTCGTTTACTGTTACAGCTCCATTAGCTCTGAGACCGCGAAGGTGCATTAATCACTGGAGGGGCTGCAGCACTGGCCTTTTCCCATTAGTTTTACTACCCTGCCCGGGCTAATCACAGTGTGTGTGTGTGTGTGTGTGTGTGTGTGTGTGTGTGTGTGTGTGTGTGTGTGTGTGTGTGTGTGTGTGTGTGTGTGTGTGTGTGTGTGTGTGTGTGTGTGTGTGTGTGTGTGTGTGTGTGTGTGTGTGTGTGTGTGTGTGTGTGTGTGTGTGTGTGCGCAAACTTGTCCAATTTAGGTCCTCTCAATCCTATGGTCAGAGGATAGGAGGGATCATAAAAGGTCCCTTCCCCCCCTCCTCTTCCTTTAAAGCTCTACCCAAAACCATGTTTATGAACCTCTAAGATAATGTGGCATAAGGCAGAGGAAGAAGTGCTATTATCTGTGAGACTCACCCACATATTCATAAAGATCGGACCACATTATTGGTCATCCATTAAAGATCGGACTACATTATTGGACATCCATTAAAGATTGGATTGGTCACCTGGGAGTGACTAACTATAGTGTTCAGAAACAATAATGTTGTTAACATCTTATTTTGCTTCTGGTGTGGGCCCATTGTTGCCTAGCTACAGACTCCTTGCACCGGCCAAATGCTACGCCACGCCCACGGACGCGCCACGCCCATGGACGTTAGTTTCTTCTCCACAATGAGTCTGGATCTGAGAACCTCCCTGACCCTTCACCGAATGCGAACACATTTGGGGCCGTCTGAGTGGTCCACAAACCGATGGGCTGGGCCAGAGCCAGAACACACATGGGTGAAGTGGCGGTTTGAAAATTCTGCATTGGCTTTGATACTCTGATTGGTTAGAGACGATCTAATCGCTGATGACTTTGTTTTGCACAACGCCCCTCGTCACCACAAACAACTTCAACGATAGCAGTCTCAGACTGTAGCAAACAGAGCAGAGGAAGAATTTAGTGCGAGTCCTCAGTCTAGGTCCATTTTTTCTATATGTTTTTTGAGGAGCGGTTCTGTGCTATTGACGCGTTTTTGGTTGCGTCATTGTAAGACGCTTACTGAAATTTGCTATGACGTTTATAGAACATAAACTCAGTGACATCTAGTAGCTAGCTAGATAGTCCTCTTGGATGGAGAATATAGAATATACTGGAGCTGGGGTGAAAGATCCTATCTTCTTCTTCTCTCTTTCTCTGGGTGACATCTAACCCAGTTCTCCACAGCTACTGTTACATCTTCAACAGGGACGGGAGGAAGAGAGGAAGGGGAGTGGAGTAGGAGCCACATGTATCTACTGTGTGTACCTACCTCACCTTTGTCTGTACTCTACCCGGCAACCCGTCACTCCAAAATAGTGTAGCCGTGAAGCAAGCAATCTCTCTCTCCCTCTCTCTCTTCACAGTAGTGGTGTACCTGCTCTCGAAAACCCCCTCAGAACAGAGTGAGATCACCGTCATTAGCAGGGAAGTGAATAGGGGCAGACAAATGGCTCCCTAATTAGTGCACTACTATATCGATCATGCTCAAGTAGTGCACTATATAAGGAATAGCGTGCCATTTGCAATTCAGACGTGGATTGCTCTGTCTAGACAGGACCCTGCATGAGACAGGCCGTGGCCAGACTCAGATATGCTGATAACAGCCCATCTGGCCAGTGTTATCACTGCTCTGGGGCTCAGGATGGAACCAGGTGACTGTAGTGTGGAGACACCTTGGCCCACCTATTTATCTACTCGGTTGCGTCTCAAATGGCTCCCTATCCCCTACATAGTGCACTACTTTTGACCGTTGCCCAATGGCAATAGGGTAACATTTGGGATTGGACCCAAGCTTTATACTGTCCTGTCGTACAGTAGGTCAAGGAGCTTGGTTTTGCCTTGTGCCTCTTCACGCCATTGAGGTATGAAAGAACTGGAGACCGCATCCAAGATGTCCGACCGTTGTTTTCAACATAATGTACTCAAGTTCGCATACGCCGTTTCATGGACCGTCTATACCCGGGTTGCAGCCTGTTTACACGGTCCAACTTCACATGCGCAGAGGTAGAAACCATGCTTCCAGACCGGAACCCTGGCCCCTTAATTCACACCCATCACTATGTCTTATATAACATCCTATAAGGCCTTGTTACTGTATATTGTGTATGCTTGGTATAGACTACAGCACAGTGGTGTATATGTACAGGCCAGATGATTCAGTCAAGTGGATTGATTGGTTGGTTAATGAAACAGAATTTATTGACTGGTTGATAGTACCAAAGGGATTTCAGGGAGAACTCATGCTGGTAGAATAAATGTCCTGGTTCTTTTGCTGTTAAGAATCCCTAGTTAAACCCCAATGCCCCTATTGTTCCTGGTAAGTCCTATGCACACACACACACCTATGAGCTGAGCAGAGGACTGAAGTAACAGCTGGCCTTTAGTGACAGTGGGATGAATAAACGCACACACACTGAAGAAGAGATAACAGTATTTATCTTTTCCTGGCTAGTTAAGGCCGGTAGACATAAGCGTGTTGCTGCTCATCGTGTCAGTGACTGGCCCTCTCACCCTGCACTGTATGACTACTGACTACTGACACACACACTGCCCATGGCAGGAACGTGATGGGTGGAGGTCACTGTAAATCACACTCTCACTATCATATAGTCGCTTGCTCTTTCCTTCTCTCTCTCTCTCTCTCTTACACACACAGTCTCTCTCTGACAGACCCACACACACAGTCTCTCTCTGACAGACCCACACACACAGTCTCTCTCTGACAGACCCACACACACAGTCTCTCTCTGACAGACCCACACACACAGTCTCTCTCTGACAGACCCACACACACAGTCTCTCTCTGACAGACTCCACACACACAGTCTCTCTCTGACAGACCCACACACACAGTCTCTCTCTGACAGACCCACACACACAGTCTCTCTCTGACAGACCCACACACACAGTCTCTCTCTGACAGACTCCACACACACAGTCTCTCTCTGACAGACCCACACACACAGTCTCTCTCTGACAGACCCACACACACAGTCTCTCTCTGACAGACCCACACACACAGTCTCTCTCTGACAGACCCACACACACAGTCTCTCTCTGACAGACCCACACACACAGTCTCTCTCTGACAGACCCACACACACAGTCTCTCTCTGACAGACCCACACACACAGTCTCTCTCTGACAGACCCACACACACAGTCTCTCTCTGACAGACCCACACACACAGTCTCTCTCTGACAGACCCACACACACAGTCTCTCTCTGACAGACCCACACACACAGTCTCTCTCTGACAGACCCACACACACAGTCTCTCTCTGACAGACCCACACACACAGTCTCTCTCTGACAGACCCACACACACAGTCTCTCTCTGACAGACCCACACACACAGTCTCTCTCTGACAGACCCACACACACAGTCTCTCTCTGACAGACCCACACACAGTCTCTCTCTGACAGACCCACACACACAGTCTCTCTCTGACAGACCCACACACACAGTCTCTCTCTGACAGACCACACACACAGTCTCTCTCTGACAGACCCACACACACAGTCTCTCTCTGACAGACCCACACACACAGTCTCTCTCTGACAGACCCACACACACAGTCTCTCTCTGACAGACCCACACACACAGTCTCTCTCTGACAGACCCACACACACAGTCTCTCTCTGACAGACCCACACACACAGTCTCTCTCTGACAGACCCACACACACAGTCTCTCTCTGACAGACCCACACACACAGTCTCTCTCTGACAGACCCACACACACAGTCTCTCTCTGACAGACCCACACACACAGTCTCTCTCTGACAGACCCACACACACAGTCTCTCTCTGACAGACCCATACGCTCACACATACAAACACACACAAAAAGACCTGCAGGGGTTAATCCCATTAATATCCTGTGTGACTCCTACACACACACATACACACCCACAGTGGATAACTATAGCTGCCGGACACAAAGTGAGAGACAGAGAAAAATCAATGATGGGCTTAACGAACACCTGCCCTTAAGTAGCTTCTCAAATAGGGTCCGACTGACCCCAAAATGTAGGGTGGATGGAAGTGTGTGTGTGTGTGTGTGTTTTAGAGAGAGAAAAAGGTTTGATTCGATTATAGCCCAACGTTTTGGAACGGAACCAGGAGGAAGTGTGGTCACAGCTCAATTCCTCTAATCAGAATGGAAGGAAGTGTTTCGGTTCATAAGAGAGTGATTGATTTTCCTAGTTAGGGAATATAGTTGAGGAAATGACTCCAATGAGGCTTGGCCAACACAGAGTGGACAGACTGCTGCAGAAAGTGTATCAGCAGTTTCCATCTCAGAATCAATAGGCCCAGTAGCATGGTGTGCCCTGGCTCCCTCTGTAACTAAGTAGAGCGGAGCGAGATAGGCAGGCAGACTCTGTTTCTGAACACACTGGTTGCATCCCAAATGGCACCCTATTCCCTACATAGTGCACTACTTTGTAGGGCATAGAGTGCCATTTGGAATGCCCACATGCTGTTACTATGCAACTCCTGCTGTGCTTAATACAGGCAGGGAGAGCCTATGACACTGAGAGAGACTCTATACTGTGTGTGTGTGTGTGTGGGATGGGAGGGGGGGGTCATTTGAATGCTTTCAAAGAGGTTTCCATAGGTCTATGTTTTGTATCCCATAATTTTTTTAAATCCCATAATTCACTATAAGCATAATGTCTGTGGATGGACTGTATATGCTGACAAAGGCAACAGATCATATATTTCCATAGATTTTATATAGTTTCTGCTTTGTGTCCAATCTCCCACTACCCCTCTTACCTGTGGGTTTCATGTAATACTCCTCGATGTCCGCCATGTCCGTTTGGAGCGCGCAGGCCAGATAGTTGTGGATAACTTTGCTGCTGTAGAAGTAGCGCGCGGCCATGAGAACGAACGGCGCACAGCAGGTCAGCGCGAGGGATTTGCTCACAACAAAGCACATTACTATGGAGATAAGGAAGAAAAATAAACGATACCTGTCAGAAAAGAGAATCAAATGTTGGATTTTGGCGGAAGTCACACACATAATATATATTATATAACCAAACAGTGACATTCCCAAAATAAGTTGCTTAAAAATAAATCAGTCCCTAATATCACACATTTAGTTTGCTGAAGAGAAAGCGATTGACAACCGACGAGCAAAACATCACATGACATCCTATGTTGAGTCTATGTATTTATTTGACTGGATGCAAACAGATATTCTACACAGCCTATCAATATCATCTCTGGTCCATTTACAGTCAGTCATTTTTGGAGTAGCCTGATTCTCTGATTTGGCCGCACGGAAGCGCCAGAGTGGAACCCACCACACAGACAGGCTGTGCAGCAGAATTGCATGTTATTATGTTGTCGTCTGGTCTGACATGCAAACATGCTTACTGTCAACATTGACATTAGGATACATTGTAGCGACGTGGTTCTAAATTATAGCGTCATATCCATATTAAAGCACTTTAAATAAAGGTTAAATAAATAATTGCAAAATTACACAAATTTTCAGACAAAATGTCAACAGTGAAAAAGGCTTATGTGAGATGTTTTGTTGGTAATTATGGTCACTTACCACGGCACAGACAAAGGCATGAGGTGTACAAAAGTCTTGTTTTAGATGGTGTACATTTAAATGACAATGATTATGGAATAAATATAGCCTAACACATTTTGTGGTGAATTGTTATTCGTAATTTGGTGCGTAATGCCATTTATTCACATCATAGACTAGGCTATTTGTAATGCGTCTGACCATATGGATCAAGTGTGCCATAAGAACCCCCATGCATATCATACATGAGAAAAATTAAGAAATTAACATCTCCACGAATTAATTATAAACAATGCCAACATGCACACATGGCTAGTGGTGGTGGTGCATTAACGCATTGCCTGCAGGCACAGTAAAATATGTGTAGCCTATGGTGATGGAAACTGGTGATAGGGTGCAATTGGTGCACGCTAGCGCACACTGTGGGCCAATCCTCACATTCTATTAATTAATGAATGCATCCAACCTAACCGGCAACTGACATCATTGCCCCCCTACATGCACACCCAACAGGCCCACCGGCTACATGCGCCATGCGTTTTAACCATGCCTTTGTGTTGCGGTTTGATGCGGTGCTGCACATGAGCTACGCTACATGCCGGTATCGAAGATCCAGCACACATCCACACATGAACTCGAGAAGAAATGGACAATTATTAAATGTATTTGTTATTGAATTTGTATAATATGAAATCCTTGTCCTCTTGATGAAAGTTTCACATAGCATGTATTTGTCCCATTAAATGAATAAAGCACTTTAAAAAGAAAGAAAAGAGGTCAACGAAATGATCAATTGACACATCGATGCTCCAACAGATTATTTCCTTCAACTGCATTTCAACTCACTTCTAACTTAAAAAAAATATATATATGTATATATTTTACAATAATTGGTTTTCATGTGTTAGTATGGATGGGCTATTCATAATGTCTTTGACAAGAATAATTTGCAAATACATGGATAAAATGAAAATAGTTTTTCAATGCGTAATGGCAACTTTTAACGAATTTCAGGCCAGTAAATCGTTAAGTATATGGGAAATCTTGTCACTTACGTGTCAGAAGAACATATAAGAATTGGGTTTGACTTTGCTGTAAAATGCCTCTGAATGCGGTGTTGGGTATTCTCTCCATGATCCCCTCATAAAAGATGCGGCGCACTTCCACATGGTCCGTGCGCTCAAACTCACGGATAAAAACCGTATCTTTCCTCACATAATTTTCCTCGATAGGATTCGGTGCCGGTGTGGAAGAAGTCCACATTTGCGAGGAGGAAACGATAATAGAATCTTTTTTGGTCCCTTGTATGGCATCGTGTTCATCCGCAACAATTTTAGTCTCGCAAACCATTTTCGGAGACGAACAATGCATGCAACTGGCCTCAAAGAACTTTAACCTCAGAAATAATATCAATGGGATATGATGCGTTTAGAAATATGGAAAGAAAAAATACGGGGCGTGTTTCTGCTGCAACCCTGAGCGTTTCTGCATGACCAAGGATTGCAGGCAAACATTTAGCCTATTTATAATGGCCCGTATGGGATGCATTCAGATTCAGGGGCCGGGGTGGTCCACACAGCGTGCACATTGGCTGAGGCGCTACGCCATTCGATTGTGATAGGCGGATAGAGACAAGAGAGGCACCCGGTCAAATTCTTTTAAAAACCTCAACATTCTTCTCATTGTTCCGGCGAAAATCTACACGTGTGTTATGAGTGGGACAGGGAGGGTGGGCTTGCGTAAGGGTATTTCTGAACCGGTAGGCTAATGGGGCCCTTTGAAGCTCACCCCAAACAACCCGTCCTGCACCCGTGCACCTGCAGCGGGAGCTGCGCCAGACCCTCTTTTTTGGATGATTGAAATGACACGTCTTTACAGAATGGATAAGACAAGTTCATATGAGGACACATGAGCTTTGATGCGTCAAAATATATTGGTGATGGTTGGACTTTGTACGGGGAATGGTTGGGGAACTGACTGACTGTGTACTATGTCTGGTTATGGCGCGGCGCTTCGCTCCTCCCGGCTGTGTGCCTCTTTCGATCCCCGGTATCTTGACTGACAGTTCTGCTGCACTGCAGTGATTCCTCCCCGGCTATATACTCTCGCCTCACCCGTCCTTTCTACAGACAGTTTCCTTACGACAGCGTTTTGGTGTATCATCATTCATTAATTCACATAATTCACTGACTTTGTAGGCTATGCCACAGTCACAGCCTAGGCTATATTATAATATAGGCTACGTTCACTGTTAATAAAAGGTCATTAATTCACATAGGCTATAGCCTAATTCACTGTTCACATTAATTCTGTGTTCTATTTAATTCCGGCCATAGGCCTATGCCTCACTGGATTTATCAATCAGAATGCGATGTTGCGTCCGTAAGCAATACATAGGCTTATCACAACGGATACAGTTTCACTTAACCTAACGCTAAAGAAAACTCATTTTTATAGGATGGATTTAGACTAGACCCCACACACACACACACGCGCGCGCACACGCCCACATACACACAGGTCGTCGACATGTAGCGCAGACCACGAAACATACGCACGCGGCAGAGTATCCCTTGCAGTAGCCTAGGTTGTAATAGCCTAGATATCGCTGGTTTCTCGCGCCCAAGAACAGCCATTTTACACAGCATGATACTGTAACCCTAACCCTAATGGAATGTTACTGCTATCCGGGATGTCCCTACCCTAAACCCTAACCTTAATCAATACCTTACCCTAACCTGATCGTAACTTTTACCTAACCTTAACCGTTCTATATGTCAACTTCAACGTGGTGACATCAGAGTTGGAACGTCCTTTTTCCACCAACTCTGAAGCTCCACCCGCAGATGGAACGAAAGGAGTTCCGAGCATGTGCGGATTGATCTGACACCAGCATCAACTTCATAGGATATACCACCACCTTTGTTTGATAGCCTAGACCAGTGCTTAATTTGAGACGTATCCTGCCCGAACAGGATCCAGCACCTCTCAATTTGGGACTTTCGTTCCGGAACCCATTTGCCAGGATCCGGTACCTCTCGTGGCATGAACAATTATGTCCACTGTTTGCAATAAAAATGATAATAAAAGCAATCAGAGTAAGGCTGATTCAAGTTGACTCTAATTCTCCTGCCTGCCCCCTTAAAAACGTAATGTGAAAACGTGCCTGATAATTGATAAGTGTTGGGCTGGCCCGGGTTTATGCTTTGCGCAACATTGTAGCCTGTATAGACCAACGCTTGGCCATTGCTGTGGGGAGAGAGAGAAGCGCGCCAGTATCTCGCACAGAACTACAATGAGATTAGCTTTCTATGATCTCTCTCTCTCACTATTCTGATAGACATGAGCCTGCAACTCTCATCTCTGCAGCGTTGCACTTCATCATTTATTTCCTTATAGTATCATAGCGGCGCGAAGGGTTCTGGAGGTGCCGCAGCACCCCTGATAAATTGAAATACATTTGCCAAAGTTATAGAATTACTGCTGAATATTACACCAGTAGTACGCCTATAGTGTAGCCACAGATGATCAATAGTTTATTTAACAACATTTCCTAGCTGTGGATTGTGTGTAGCCCAATCAAGAGGAATGCCTATAGTCGGGAACACGCGGCAAATTTGTAAGTCATGCAGCTAAAACAATTATTTCGTAATATTTCAAATACATTCGCGACGAAAATACAGGTTGGAAAGCAAATGGATCCTGCTGAAAAGAGAAGTCTATTCTGTCTCTAGGCTACCAAGTTATCAACTTCCAAATCAGCCTATTGAACGAGCATTTTTCTTTACCAAGTAAAACAAGAGAGAGCTTTTGGCACGTGCGCATCCGCCATCCGCGGTGAGTGAGCTGAGCATCATTGAGTGAGTCAGTGAAACTGGAATGCTTTTTTAGGACTATAATTTCCTCCTCAAATTGTCCAATATGTTTGTCTCCACACACCTAGGCCTAGGCTATTGATGTATTGAAGACAAGGTCGTTTTTATTGATCTCAGATGCTTAGTTTGTTCGTTTCAAAATAGCCTGTCATTTTGATCATTTGTGAGGTATGAAAACAAATTCCGCTAAAGTCTCCAGTCATCTAAACGGATGTAGATTTGCATGAAATGCGTTTATAAAGGCCACATTTTCCCGAACTCAAGGCTACAATATTTCCCCCCCATGTGTACAACTTCTGCAAGCGCCTTTACTTTACTGAACTATGACAGTATGCAAAAGCATGCAATGCTTTAATATTAAGGGGATTTTGTTTTCACGTCTTCTGGTACCTCAGATCACCCTGAGTCACCCCCCTCTCTGGCTCACTTTTTGTTCCGGCACCTCCAAATGTACAAATTAAGCACTGGGCTAGAATACATACCTTAGCCTTTATTCTTTCCTCAACTGTTGCTTAGGCCTATTAGTGTCCTAGCACCGGTGCTGGGCATAAATATAGGCTACATGTTGTGTCATATTTCAAGTTAGATAAAATAACAGAGTGATAAAGGGGAGCTCAGTCAGTGCTTTTCTCGAGGCTACAGTGCAGATATGTAGGCTACAAGTACATATCTGCAAACCATATAAACAGAATGAAGGGTTGTAGTTCTGTACTGCAAACATCAGAGGGTTGGGGCCAAAGGGGAAGGGGTAGGGAATGAATTGGGACTGTCTGTTCCTGAGCACTGTTCCTGCGTCGCAAATGGCACCCTATTCATAGTGCACTACTTTTGACCAGAGCACTATGGGCCCTACATAGGGAATATGATGTCATTTGGGAGTCAGCCCATCACTCCTAAAGAACTGGTAAAAGAGACTGGTGTGTAAGTCCACTCTTTATTGGGACATAGAACAACTGGCTATAGCCCCACCTACATATAGTTCTGATTATTTTCAACCTGACCTTTGACATCTTTCTGTGTGTGTCTGTGTGTGAGATAAGGTAAAAGTTGAACACATTTCCCACTCGGGAGTAAGAGCATTTGAAGAGGCTTGTTGCTCTGCATTTGTATTCAAACTACCTGGGTAAGTGTGTGAAGGGTGTGTGTGTCTGTGTGCCTGATTATCTTCAACCTAACCTTTGACATCTTTCTCTCTCTGTGTCAGTGTTTGTTTGTGTGTGTTCGTGTGTGTTTGTGTGTGCACGTGCCTGTACACGTGCATGTGTGTGTATGTACGTGCATGTGCGGTGCCAATGTTTCCTAGTTTTAGGCCATAACACTGTCTATTTATAACCTGTCTGGCTGCCGGATAGTTTTAGTCCTTGTCCCAGGGTTTCCACTGTTCTGTTACCACACTACACACACTGCACACACACACACACACACTGTTACCACACAGAGTCCTCATCCTCTCTGCCAGCTATTAGTGCCCACTTCCCCTGTCCCCCTGGGCACCATGCCCCAGCCTGCCTGCCGGAGACACCCACTACTCTGAGGGCAGAGTGCGTGTGCGTGCGTGTGTGTGTGTGTTTGTGTGTGTGTGTGCGTGCTACAGGCTCTGACCGGGATGAGAGGGAGCGAGAGATATAGATTGATAGAGAAAAGGGGAGACTGGGACTGAATGGGGGTGATAGAAGGTGAAAGGGAGAGATAGGGACAGAGCTAGTTAGGGGAAAGGTGAGGTAAAGATAAAGCTAACAGAATGAAAGAGAGACACAGAGATGCCAGAGGTGGAAGGGAGAGAGAGGGCGGCGGTATCCTTGAAAAGCGAAGACCCAGCTCTTTAAAAATGAGATACAGGGTTGTCTTGACTGGCTGGTGTTGTGTCCCAAATGGCATCCTATTCACTACATAGTGTGCTACTTTTCACCAAAGTCCTATGGGCCCTGGTTAAAAGTGGTGCACTATATTGGGAAAAGCGTGCTATTTGGGACACATCCTGTGTATACCAGGTGTCAGCAGATACATAATGGAACATGCCACAAGCGCTACCGGCTGCATGCAAACACCCAGAACCCAGTGAAGAGAGAGCGAGGGAAAAAAATCAAGATAAACAGTGTATTCAGAAATTATTCAGACCCCTTTGACTTATTCCACATTTAGTTATGTTAGAGCCTTATTCTAAAATGTATTACATGTTTTTTTCCCCCCTCATCAATCTACACACTATTAATTCCCCATAATGACAAAGCAAAAACTTAAAAAATCTAATAAATAAATAAATTAAATATCACATTTACATAAATATTCAGACCCTTTACTCAGTACTTTGTTGAAGCACCTTTGGCAGCGATTACAGCCTCGAGTCTTCTTGAGTATGACGCTACAGGCTTTTGCACACCTGTATTTGGGGAGTTTCTCCCATTCTTCTCTGCAGATCCTCCTAAGCTCTGTCAGGTTGGATGGGGAGCGTTGCTGACCAGCTATTTTCAGGTCTCTCCAGAGATGTTAGATCGGGTTCAAGTCTGGGCTCTGGCAGGGCCACTCAAGGACATTCAGAGACTTGCCCCAAAGCCACTCCTGCGTTGTCTTGGCTTTGTTCTTAGGGTCGTTGTCCTGTTGGAGGTGAACCTTCGCCCCCGCCCCCAGTCTGAGGTCCTGAGCGCTCTTGAGCAGGTTTTCATCAAGGATCTTTCTGTCCTTTGCTCCGTTCATCTTTCCCCTGACCCTGACTAGTCTCCCAGTCCCTGCCGCTGAAAAACATCCCCACATCATGGTGCTGCCACCACCACGCTTCACTGTAGGATGGAGCCAGGTTTCCTCCACTTGGCACTTGGCATTCAGGCCAAAGAGTTCAAAAGTCTTTAGCTGCCTTTTGGCAAACTCCAAGTGGGCTGTCATGTGCCTTTTACTGAGGAGTGGCTTCCGTCTAGCCACTCTACCACAAAGGCCTGATTGGTGGTGAGTGCTGCAGAGATTGTTTTCCTTCTTGAAGGTTCTACCATCTCCACAGAGGAACTCTGGAGCTCTATCAGAGGGACCTTTGGGTTTTTGGTCACCTCCCTGACCAAGGCCTTTCTTCCCCGATTGCTCAATTTGGCTGGGCGGCCAGCTCTAGGAAGAGTCTTGATTTTTGTACTTTTTACCCTATTTTCTCTCCAATTTCATGATATCCAATTGGTTGTTACAGTCTTGTGCCATCGCTGCAACTCCCGTACGGACTCGGGAGAGGCCAAGGTCAAGAGCCATATGTCCTCCGAAACACGCCGCCGCCAAGCCGCACTGCTTCTTGACACACTTCTCGCTTAACCCGGAAGCCAGCCGCACCAATGTGTTGGAGGAAACACCGTACAGCTGGCGACCGAAATCAGTGTGCATGCACCTGGCCCGCCACAAGGAGTCGCTAGAGCGCGATGGGACATGGACATCCCAGCCGGCCAAACCCTCCCCTAACCCGAACGACGTTGGGCCAATTGTGCGCCGCCTCACAAGAGATATATAGAGAGAGGGAGGGAGGGCAGGAGAGAGATTTATAGAGAGAGAGAGGGAAAGAGAGAGCTTATAAATGTTTGAGCAGTGTTCTTCCGCTGCTCTCCTCACACCTCTGAAGCAGTCTTTAAAGCCACAATCATCAACCTTACTTCCAGCCAAACGGCAGCTCCGTCCACCACTTGTTTCACTATAATGCTGAGGGATGGGGCTGGAGAACGGCGGTAAATACATTTAAGTGGGACCCTCCCCGCTGATTTTCTCTCCACAACCGCTAACCTCCCTGATGAACTTCTTCTCCTCTTCCCTCAAAATCCAAAGCATGTGGTTTTCCCCCTTATCTCTCTCTACACCTCTCTTCACCTTCTCTCTCTCTCTCTCTCTCTCTCTCTCTCTCTCTCTCTCTCTATTCGTCCCTCTCGCTCTCTCTCTACCCCACCTCTCCCCCTCTCTCTCTCCATCCCCCTCTCTCGCTCTCTCTCTCCCTTCACCCTTGTGTATCTTCATCCAGTGAATATTTAATCGTGGTTGGCCAGGGCTTTATTCATAGATCGGCCTCTAATGAGTTATTCATAAATCCCTGCAAAAATATATATATTCATATTTAATGCATTATCATGCATATCCCGTGTGGTCCTATGTGACTCAGTTGGTAGAGCATGGCACTTGCAACACCAGGGTTGTTGGTTAGATTCCTGCAGGGGACCAGTATGAAAAAGTCAGAAAATGTATGCACTCACTCCTGTAAGTTGCTTTGGATAAAAGTGTCTGCTAAATGACTAAAATGTACAAATATTATTTATTCATGGTGGCAGCACTGCAGCCGCCTACTTACTTGCTGGAGCCGACCACCCACGCCAGTGGCATCTCTGTGGGTCTAAAGTATCCGGACGACAGACTGGCATTTTCAGGAATATTCAGCCTTGGAAGATCTGTTACAGAAACAGGACAGCGGCAGAGATTGTCATTGTCACCACTAACTAAGTGACATAGAATGTGTGTGTGTGGTTTGGTTTTACCAGAAGTCCTCACAAGGATAGTAAAACAAGGATAATTCAGACAAGTGGGGACTTTTCGCCAGTCCACACAAGGAAAAATACTATTTTAGGCTTAGGGGTTAGGGTTAGGGTTAGGGTTACAATTTGGTTTAGGAGTAAGGGTTTGGTTTAGTTTTAGGATTAGGGGTTTGGGGTTAAGGTAATGGTTAAGAGTTTCGGTTAGGGTTAGGTTAAGGGTTTGTTTTAGGGAAAATAGGATTTTGAAGGGGAATCCATTTTTGGAAAGTAAAACTTTGGTGTATTGTTGGGAGAGATGACACATCATAAAAAGTTTACACACACTGGGGGGTTTCCACTCCAGAGGAGAATAGTGGGGAGGGGTATCCTCCTGCTAAAATGGTGCATTCCAATGTTGGAGAGTAGAGAGCATGTAGTGGGGTGGTAATGTAGCGATTAAAGCGTCAATCAGCAATTGGTGCATCAATTTTTTTTACTGTTAAATTAATTATATATACTATGGTTGAATATACCAAATTGCAAGCCCCTCCTGGTTATCCCGGGTATTTCCGTTTAAACCGGAAATGCTAGGCATATTTAAAAGCATATACAGTTGAAGTCGTAGGTTTACATACACTTAGGTTGGAGTCATTAAAACTCGTTTTTCAACCACTCCACAAATTTCTTGTCAACAATCTATAGTTTTGGCAAGTCGGTTAGGACTACTTTGTGCATGACACAAGTACGTTTTTCAACAATTGTTTACAGACAGATTATTTCACTTATCATTGACTACATCACAATTCCAGTGGGTCAGAAGTTTACATACACTAAGTTGACTGTGCCTTTAAACAGCTTGGAAAATTCCAGAAAATGATGTCATGGCTTTAGAAGCTTCTGATAGACAATTGACATCATTTGAGTCAATTGGAGGTGTACCTGTGGATGTGTTTCAAGGCCTACCTTCAAACTCAGCACCTCTTTACTTAACATCATGGGAAAATCAAAAGAAATCAGCCAAGACCTCAGAAAGAATGTATAGACCTCCACAAGTCTGGTTCACCCTTGGGAGCAATTTCCAAATGCCTGAAGGTACCACGTTCATCTGTACAAACAATAGTACGCAAGTATAAACACCATGGGACCACACAGCTGTCATACCACTCTGGAAGGAGACACGTTCTGTCTCCTAGGGATGAACGTACTTTGGTGCAAAAAGTGCAAATCAATCCCAGAACAACAGCAAAGGACCTTGTAAAGATGCTGAAGGAAACAGGTACAAAATTATCTATATCCACAGTAAAACAAGTCCTATATCAACATAACCTGAAAGGCCTCTCAGCAAGGAAGAAGCCACTGCTCAAAAAACACCATAAAAAAGCCAGACTATGGTTTGAAACTGCACATGGGGACAAAGATCGTACTTCTTGGAGAAATGTCTTCTGGTCTGATGAAACAGAAATATAACTGTTTGACCATAATGACCATTGTTATATTTGGAGGAAAAAGGGGAAGGCTTGCAAGCCGAAGAACACCATCCCAACGTGAAGCACGGGGGTGGAAGCATCATTTTGTGGGGGTGCTTTGCTGCATGAGGGACTGGTGCACGTCACAAAATATATGGCATCATGAGGAAGGGAAATTATGTGGATATATTGAAGTAACTCAAGACATCAGTCAGGAAGTTAAAGCTTGGTCGCAAATGGGTCTTCCAAATGGACAATGACCCCAAGCATACTTCCAAAGTTGTGGAAGTAAGGACAACAAAGTCAAGGTATTGGAGTGGCCATCACAAAGCCCTGACCTCAATCCCATAGAAAATGTGTGGGCAGAACTGAAAAAGAATGTGCGAGCAAGGAGGCCTACAAACCTGACTCAGTTACACCAGCTCTGTCAGAAGGAATGGGCCAAAATTCACCCATCTTATTGTGGGAAGCTTGTGGAAGGCTACCCGAAACGTTTGACCCAAGTTAAACAATTTAAAGGCAATGCTACCAAATAGTAATTGAGTGTATGTAAACTTCTGACCCACTGGGAATGTAATGAAAGAAATAAAAGCTGAAATAAATCATTCTCTCTACTATTATTCTGGCATTTCGCATTCTTAAAATAAAGTGGTGATCCTAACTGACCTAAGACAGGGAATTTTTACTAGGATTAAATGTCAGGAATTGTGAAAAACTGAGTTTAAATGTATTTGGCTAAGGTGTATGTAAACTTCCGACTTCAACTGTAGGTCTACCAGCAAAAAGGTTGTACCACTGTAAATGGATCAATATAGGCTTCAAAGGAATCGAACGGTTTCTTGTTGAATTTGCTGCAATTTAATCAACGCAAAGTTCTCTCAAAGTCACCACACTATTTCGTCGATGTTGCCTAGTTTTAATGGCCTATGAATTACTGTTGGCCGACTGTTCAAATATGAATTATTACAACCTATCGAAAATTACAATCGTTTTAGCCTACCTTTGACATTTTTCTCTCCCATGTTGCACCTGGCTATCAATGGAATTTGGAAAGGTTGTGGCTGTTTTTACTTTATGATAACCCGTTTATTGTGGTGCTATCCGTGGATTCAGCACCACGGATAGCGCCGCGGTGCAGCGTTAGTGCCGCAGTTTATATTTCGGAGACTCTGCCAGAGCCACACAGCTAAAGTTAGGGTATTTGTGAATGTGAGTTGGAGATTGCCTAACTGCATCGAGAGGTCGCGTGTAGCCTACAGATGATAGTCGTCAATGCAATTTATAGAAATCATGCAAGTAAGTCATGTTTTCTATTGGAGACTTCATGTTGAGGCCTAGCATAAATTTGGTAGGCTGTTGTGATGACTGGTATAATGTATGAATGAAGCCAGATACTTAATTTGTCAATTTCCTGCAGCTATTCGCACATATTTAATATTTACATTAGTGCGCCATGGAAATTGTAAGCCTATATTATTGGTCCAGATTCCAGTATTTTTTTTATCGGGAAACGGGATGGAGCTTGATCGAGAAATCTCGGTATCCAGTTATTCCATCCTAATATATAACCATTGATTATTGAAGAACATAATTTATAAAAGCCTCTGAGGTAGCCTAACTTCATCTGTCGTACGGTAGACTACCCCATTATAAACCAAAATATAAGCTTGTTTTACTCGATTGTTTGCTAACATTGTAGCCATTGAAGGGGAACAGGTGTGCCATAAAGGCCTGGACCTCTTGGCAGAGAGAGGTCCATAATGCAATCACATACTGCTACTACACTAATAAAACGAGTCATGTAAACTTTTTTTCTGCTCACTAATTGCATACGGTCAGTTGCGTGAAGTAGGAGTGATTTCTAGTTTAGGTGATACAACTGAGATGCAGGTAATTCTTTTCGGGGGGGATGACATACCACACGGAGCAACCAAGATGCCACTTTGTTGTAAGCAACAGAAATTGCGTCCAGATTGTTTCGTGTGGCATCGGCGTTACTGATGACATAAGATACAGGGAAGAAGAGTCACTTCCTGTGACCTCTGCTCTGGCCTGTTCCCACAAGGAAACAAATCACCATCCGCAGCAAATATTTATTTGCTTAGTTACCATGTCCTGGTTTGGTTTGCATAATGCTCATCCATGGGCTGTGGGTGGTGGTGGTGCTAAATCTGTACTGGGGGGTCAAATAAGGTTGGAAAACCTCTGCGAGGTAAAACACTTGGTGTGTGTGTCTATGCATGTGCGTTTGTGCGTGCATGTGTGAGAGAGAGCTCTTACTGAACTGTATGCAGGGAACACTTAAAACGGTAATAACGATTTAGTAGGGGGTTTCTGTTGATGAAAGAGCATCTTACTCAGGGTACATCCTTGGTCAAAAGTAGTGCACTTTAATGGGAATAGGGTGCCATTTGGGATGCACCCTCAGAGGCTGCTCTGCTCCACTGCCCGGATCCATTTGAGTGATTCAGCAGAAAATCTGCCTGATTCTCAGGCAGTGCATCTGTGAGGATGTGATTCCCCCATTAAAGGGGCAATCTGCAGTTCAAGTAATAACAAAGTGACACCCTGCCAGTGTTTTGGAAAAAAATAATAATAATAATGAATGTAACAATCGCAGATTCCCCCATTAACTCATCACAAGATTCCTGATTGTCTGCTTTTTTCATTTTCTCTGACACTATCAAGCCAGGCACCGGGCCTGTAAAACCAATGATTGGCAACCTCTAGTCTATGGCTCTCCAGAGATTTCCTAAGACCTACTAAAAAGTATTGAATCTCCTGTTACTGCACCATGTGCACCGCGAGCCAGTAATACCTCTCTACAGCACTCCAAGCCAGTCCAAGGTGTCAGTTTGTCATTCCCTAAGACCTAATAAAATCCCCTATTCCCATTTATAAAACTCTTTCAAGAAACCAAACACTTATTAAGGTGAAGAAAAAGTTCAAAGTGCTTGGAGAGAGAGAGAGCGAGAGAGAGAGAGGAGACAGAGAGTGAGAGAGAGAACAGGGTTGCAATGCCAGGCTACTGCAGGTGAGTATGTAAATGAGGAGGGGACGTATGGATGCAGTAGTGCACACTAGATCCCTGATTTTGTGCAAACTGTTGCTAGATCTATTTATTTCCCAAACCTGCTTGCTCTGCAGAGAGTAGCCCTGCTTTTAAGCCTATAGGAAAGATGCTGCATCAATGCGACATAGCAGTAGCAAGTGCCCTACGCTGCACTGAGTTAGGGCTCCTCCATGTGGATTGAGGGGGTATTGCAGGCAGTCTCTGTACATGCTGGTTTTTTTTTCACTCATTAATCTACACAAAATTCCCCATAATGACAAAGCAAAAACATTATTATTTTTTTGCAAAAAAAATAAGAACTGAAATATTACATTTACATAAGTATTCAGACCATTTACTCAGTATTTTCTTGAAGCACCTTTGGCAAAGATTACAGCCTTGAGTCTTCTTGGGTATGACGCTACAAGCTTGGCACACCTGTATTTGGGGAGTTTCTCCCATTCTTCTTTGCAGATCCTCCTAAGCTCTGTCAGGTTGGACCATGCTTCACCGAAGGGGTGGTGCCAGGTTTCCTCCAGACGTGAAGTTTGGCATTCAGGCCAAAGAGTTCAATCTTGGTTTCATCAGACCAGAGAATCTTGTTTCTCATGGTCTGAGTCATTTAGGCACCTTTTGGCAAACTCCAAGCAGGCAGTCATGTGCCTTTTACTGAGGAGTGGTTTCTGTCTGGTCACTCTACCATAAATGCTTGATTGGTGGAGTGCTTTAGAGATGGTTGTCCTTCTGGAAAATTCTCCCATATCCAGAGAGGAAATCTGGAGCTCTGTCAGTGAACATCGGGTTCTTGGTCACCTCCCAGACCAAGGTCCTTCTCCCCCGATTGCTCAGTTTGGCCGGGCGGCCAGCTCTAGGAAGAGTCTTGGTGGTTCCAAACTTCTTCCATGTAAGAATGATGGAGGCCACTGTGTTCTTGGGGACATTCAATGCTGTAAACATTTTTTGGAACACTTCCCCAGATCTGTGCCTCGACACAATCCTGTCTGGGTAATTACTTCGACCTCATGGCTTGGTTTTTGCTCTGACATGCACTGTCAACTTTGGGACCTTATATAGAAAGATGTGTGCCTTTCCAAATCATGTCCAATCAATTGAATTTACCACAGGTGGACTCCAATCAAGTTGTAGAAACATCTCATGGATGATCAATGGAAACAGGATGGACCTGAGCTCAATTTCGAGTCTCATAGCAAAGGGTCTGAATACTTCTGTTTTTATTTGTAATAAATTTGCTAACATTTCTAAAAACCTGTTTTCACTTTGTCATTATGGGTTATTGTGTGTAGATTGATGAGGGAAAACATTTATTTGATCAATTTTAGAATAAGGCTGTAACGTAACAAAATGTGGATGAAGTCAAGGGGTCTTAATACTTTCAGAATGCACTGTAAATAAATGAAAGGGTGTGAGAGACAGCAAACAGCCAAGTACTGACTACAGCACTTCTCTCTAATTGGGGTGAGACTCAGGCTACTTCTAACCTGGTCCCCAATCTCTTGCTCTGTCTTGTTGTGTTGGCAAGACAGCACAAACATATCTTGGTCCAGGCTTGCTATTGCTGCATTCTGGAAATGAAACAGCTCCAGACCAGAGCAATATGTCTACAGAGGGAGAGAACTGTTGCTGTGTGATCTCGGGCAGCCATTACTTTTGATCGGCGTTTGATAGATAATGCCTGGGGTCTCATTCCAAGCTGAGCAGTCTGTTCAGACACCCTATGTGAGGAAAGGCATAGCTACAGGGTTTTGAATAAAATGCTGTTTTTCTTTTTATTCTATGTAATAATAATGTTAATCATGATCACTTAATAACCACAATTTGTAGAATAAAATGATGTATGTACAAAAATATCACACAATCAAGCACATAACATCAGACTGTGTGTCCACTGAAGTATTCAGAGAAAATCATCTCAGTCACTGGTTTATAGCAAGATAGGCACAGGCACACACACAGTAGTTGATAGTGTGACTTAACACAACTGTTTCCTGAGCGAACAGCACCTATTCTCTGCAGGGGAGAAATCGGATTTCTGTTCCCTATATAGGATTTCTGTTCCCTATATAGTGCCTTACTTTTCACTAGAGCCTATGGTCAAAAGCAGTGCACAGCACTACACTATTAGAAAAAAGGGTTCCAAAAGGGTTCTTCGGCTGTCCCCATACGAGAACCCTTTTTCGTTCCATGTAGAACCCTCTGTGGAAAGTGTCCTACATGACACCTAAAAGGGTTATACCTGGAACCAAAAAGGGTTCTTCAAAGGGTTCTCCTATGGGGACAGCCGAAGAACCATTTTAGGTTCTAGATAGCACCCTTTTTTCTAAGAGTGTACATAAGGAATAGGGTGCCATTTGAGACGCAGACATACTCAATGTGCCTCGGCCACTAGCGCTGATGGATAGCGCTGTGCAGTATGTATAAAAAGCAAAACTATACATCTCTCACACACACACACACACACACACACACACACACACACACACACACACACACACACACACACACACACAGCTTGATTAACAAATGTTCTCTTGCTCCTGGAGTTGCTTGCCAGACACTGAAATATGGAGACTGTAATGTATCAATGGGAACTGAGGCACAATCCCAAATCGATCCCTAAGCACAACGCCCTATGCACTTGTGGTGGAAGTTTCACAATATATAATTTTTACCAATCAAATCCTCTCAGATCTCTACAAGTGCATAGGGTGTAGGGCTTAGGGTTCATTTGGGATTGGGCTTCAGTCATTTCCACAACCACTAAGAATATATCAGAAAGGCATACATACAGTGACAAAAGTTATAATAATGACTTTAATACCAAATAAAACATACAAGACATGACTAAAAGCAGCTTATTGACATATTGAAACAAAGAAAGCAACAACACAAACACAAAGCATTACCATCATTAATAATTCTCCTCTGTAGTTACTATGTTATCAATACAAGTCCCTATGTCTTAGTGGTAAATATGCGTTTGTTTGTCTATATTCTCCTGACCGCTACATCATCCAACTCTCTTATCTTCATACAGTTCAGCTAGACAGAATAAAGACCAAAGATATGTTGAATATAACAAATGATGAAGTGCCTCAAACAACTGATTGCCATAAACAACTGGTTGAGATGAGTGTAGGCCTACACCCTATAAACATGCATGGTACCACATACACCTAAAAAGTACACTTTAATTCTAAAGGCCTGGTGTTGCCATGCCAATAAAAAATTACTTTCCAAGACACTTTCTTAAAATTAGAAGGTTATGTTATTATGAATTACCAACTATTTTGAATGTAATACCGCTGCTTCGTGTGTATCTATGTATGTATATGTGAATTATCCTGATCATATTGGCACACATTTAATAAAGGTGTCTGTCTATTGAATCTATATACAGATCTACTATGCTACAGCACAAATAATATGTTTTGTGATAGGTTACATCCAAATTTAAAGTGTGTTTTTCTTTAACTTAAATGTGTGAAGTGTAAATCGTATTTTATTTCACAAAATCCATCAGATAAGACAAACCCTCACATAAGACATGGACATGAGTTCTGGGACAATAGACTAGCTGCTGTTGGCTTTGCCCTACATGGCATGGTAACGCATGACTGGCTTATCTAAACTCATCCAATTAAATCTTATCTTTAAATAATTAAAGCCACTGCAATATCAATAGTGATATGTTAGCAAAGAAAATAAAGTGTCTGTTGTACAAATTAGCAAACAAAATGGTACAATATTCCATAGAAGGAAGCTCAGAGAGACAACTGTCTAGTCCAGGCGTTGTTTGTAGTGGGTAAAAGTAAGTGTCCGGCCATTGTGGTTGTGGGGTTGGTTGCCATGGGGGGGGGCACATCACTACTCCACTCAGCGCAGGGTATTAGTGGGCATGCAGTCACACAGGGCTCGCCTCTCTGCCCTCAACACCAAGGTCTCAGTCTAGGAGGAAATAAAAGCAATGCCATGTTAGGGAGTACTAGGTGGAGTAAACTTTTTAAACTAGGCTAAGACTTAGAGGAACTTTACAGGTAGGTATACAGCAGGCCAGGGTATAGATGTGGTATAAATGTAAATCGTGGCAACGTGTGGGGGAAAGGGCCGTGGGGGAAAGATCCCAATTCTCCTCCTTTCCGCGCAGAAAAATGTGTTTACGTTTGGCTATTGTTTATTTGCATATTTCACCAGGGGCGCAACTTTCACTGGGGACGAGGGGGACATGTCCCCACCACATTCGGAAATTGCATTTTTGTACTGGTTTTATCATTGGAATGTGATACAAAACGAGGCAACGGTGTGCTTTAGGACCATGCGGACATCTCCGAGCGGTCAGGTAGGCTGGTTTAGTTGACTGGATAAAAAATGTATATGTCCCCCCCACTTCTAAAACCAAAGTTGCGCCCCCTGTATTTCAAACTAAGTTGAGGTAGAAATCGGAGTATAATGCTTGTATGGATGTCAACCTCAACACATGTTCATGTCATCTTAACCAATCAACTGCATTACAGTTAAAAATGACTTACTACCACCACGGATTTCTGTACGCTAGCTATGCTAACCAGTTTATACGAACAGGAGTTAGCATTTAGCAGTCACTTCTTCTAAACCTGAAAAGGGACAACTTCTAAATGTTATGCAGTGAAAACTTCCAAATCGGACATAAGTAACCACATTGTGCGTCTGTTACAATACATAAATCATGACGGATTTGATGAATATCCACTTAGTTAGATCAGATTTGTTGAATGTGCGCTAATCTGGTCAATGGAACGGTCTGCGTTCCATTGACCCCTTTACTGCATCTATAGGGTGCAACTCAGTACTATCCCAGCCATAGCCAGTGCTTGAAGTGGAATGAAATAGGTGCTGGTACTCATTTTAGGTGCTGGTACGCAGTGGGGTAGTGGGGGCATTGCGTATACTCACTTCTTAATCCCCACTGATGCGCATCAAAGTCGTTTAGTGAAGGTATACGCCATATCAATTATGTAGTACACAAGACAAATCATGCACAAAGTAGCCTACACAATCACAAATCTTATTCGCATGTTCCAGCAGAATATTAATCTGTCAGCAAGAGCACAATTCTCAACCAGGAGCATCTCACAGAAGAACGACATCGGTAGCCCGTAGCTGGTAGGAAAGGCGTTTCAACTTATACCTGTAAATGCTAATTAAGGCAACAATGGGTAAGCAAAGGAGGTATTGAATAAGTTTGGTCTGAAGTCTTGTTTGAATCTTTGCGATGCGCAATTTCAGTCATCATGCGGTGTTTGAACATTTCTAAAGGCTTTCACAAAACACTTTCCCACTTAAATGTAGACTTCAAAGTAGGTCTACCTGGTAGAATGATATGATGATGAATCGGGAGGGCATTTGTTTTGCAAACTCTGCCATCACGTACACTGTAGGCCTACATTGTACAGTACAGCAACACTGTTAGCCAAAAAGGTCTCATGCTAGGTGCACAATTGAATTAACGGGCAACTAAACCCTCCCAGAATATTTACATTTTATTTTTCCCAGGCCTCAAAATGGTCTTCTGATGTGGTTAAAGCATTGTTGTTTTTCTATTTTTTTTTTTTTTTTTTAAGTGTGATTTTGAGAGTGTAAACCTGAAAAAAACTATAGGAAAACATATACTTTTTCACACCTTTCCTTTGCCAGGCGGGCTGTTTTAATTTTTTTAAAATTAGAGTATACCCACTTCTCCAGGCACCACTACACCACTGCTGGTACTCATCATATATTAAAGCCAATAGTCTATTCTTTAACAGGTGCCAGTTCTCAATCAATAGAAAATTAGAGGTGGACATCTACGGCCCACTTCAAGCATTAAGTGTAACAATGTGTAAATACAATAGTTATTAAATTGATGTAGTTCTGTCCTTTAGCTGTTCTTCTCTAGTAATGTTCTGTATTATGTCATATTTCATGTTTTGTGTGGACCCCAGGAGGAGTAGCTTCTGCTTTTGCAACAGCTAATGGGGATCCTAATAAAATGACACGCTGTAACAAAGTGTAACTGAAAAGAAAGGGATAGGAACGGTTACCCGGGCATCAAGGTTGAAAGCAGTCTTCTTAAGGTCTTGTAGTGCCCTCTGCATGAATTCAAATGCATGACAGTCCACACAGGGACGACCTGCAAGACAATGAGACAAAATATAAGAACTGTGTTCATTATGGTTCATTATAGGCTACTGCATTTGTGAAAACAAAAACAATATTTTAAGACGTTTATATTTACAATCAATACCTATCTGCTGATACACTTCCTCAATGGCTGTTGTCAATTGGTATAACCTATCGATTAGGCAATCAATCATAATTGATTATGTTTGGGCCTAGAATTTCTTAATATTTATAGGCCTAGACAATAGTCATCCGCACTACAGTAACTGCCGCTCACTGTGTATAATCGCAAATGCAACAAAGACAATACAATGTATTAAATAAAACCACTTACTTTCAGCAGGGATTACCGTCCCTGCCTCCTGCTCCGCATCACTTGGCATAAAACACAGGAGCTGCACCGCTAATAGCAGCATCACCGCTTGCAAATAGCCGCTCGATACCATACTGATGCTCGGTGCAGGATGTCAAGAGAAAGACCTGGAAAATGATAGCGAATTTTAGCATATGATTCCATATGATATATAATTTAGTTTATAAACGAAGCATTGATAGGCTATATGAAAACGACTGTAGGCTACGTTTCCACGACTAAAGAAAGCAACACAAGCATCCATAATAACATCACAGATGCGGAGATCTTCTCGTTTGAAATGGGCCAAGCTTTTTTCATAAAGAAAAAGATCGGAAATACAACCAATAACAGTATAAAATTTAATGTAGGCCTACTCACGGTGGGTGATATTTGAAAGAAAATAAAAACAATGTAGCCAGCCGAAAGACGCCCACCTCAAGACGATTCTGTTGAATATGAATTCAAAGGGCAGATGGCGCATGCGTAGAGGGTCGTCACTACTTACCACAGCCAAATACCAAAATTGTCTCGTAAAAATTCAATTAATTTAAGGTTAAACATACATGTAGCAGTGTGGTTAAGGTTAGGTTTTGTGACTATGGGAACTGTAAATTGGGCAAACAGATTGTCCCTCCACAAATCCCGTAAAATTAGGCCTATGCTAAATTATTTTATTTATTTATTCATCCCAAATTGAATGTTGGCCTCCCTGGTTCGCTAATGTTGTTCACATTTCTTCGCAGTCGCTTATTTGCATAACCTTATACAGAAATGATTGTACAATAAATATTATCCGCACGTACACGGACCAATAATTCCTACACGTTAGTGCACTCTCCAAGTCAATTTTAGGAAAATGGTTTGTAAACATAAGTCAGCATTCCCTTAGTCATACACCCCAAATGCATTGAATAGCAAATAAATGCAATGCTGTTATAGACATACATCTCAAGTGTTCTGTAAAGCGTCCAAAAGGCCATGTAAAATGACATTGGTTATTTTGGTAGGTAAGAGAGAGGTGTGTTCCTTTGATCTCCCTCGACATGAACATGGGGTCCATGCTATCTAAGAATCGTTGAGACGACTTTTTTTTTTTTGCTTTATCTTGGCCAGGTCGCAGTTGTAAATGAGAACTTGTTCTCAACTTGCCTACCTGGTTAAACAAAGGTGAACAAAAAAATAAATAAATAAATAAATAAATAAATAAAATGTTTAAGGTTCGGGTTTAGTGTAAGGACGTCCCAAGGATCCACATTAGCGCCACCATTAGCAGTGGGTGTGTCCTAACCAGCCGTTGTAGTTGTCTTAGGGAGCCTTTTAAAATGCCCGAACTCAAAACGCTGCTGTGTCCAAGATGGCGTCGATGAAGGATAGCGACACCGGCCTGTGGCTCCACAATAAACTAGGATCAACAGACGAACTTTGGGCGCCTTCTAGTATTGCTTCACTCCTCACCGTTTCAGTTATCGACAATATACGCTTGTGTTTTTCGAGTTTGTCGCCTCCGGTAAAGCTAAAAATCTTGCTTGGGATGCTGCATCTTCCGAGGCGGACTGTTGATGAGGTGGGTACACGAGTTGCTATATGACTGACTACTAGTTCGTTTAAATGGGGTTCTGCAGCCTTGGTCGAGTTACTAACTAGCGTTAATTGTTCCTGAGTGGGAAGTATAGTACACTATGCTTACAAGCTAACCGTTTCCAGTGTACACTTATCTAGCTGCATATGGCTTAGACTCGTAGGGAGACCTGTGCCGAAGAGCCAACAGTGTTTAAGTGTCTACAGCCAGGAGGTAGCTAACTATCGTTTGTTTAGGCTCATTCTGTCCAGTCACATAATTTGTTTACCTAACGCACATGCCTTGCTTTCACAAACACCAAGCTAGCTATCCAGCCTGACGTGTGGCATTGAACCTGTTTGTAGTGTAGTCGTGATTTTCTTTTCTTTTTTGTCGCGTGAGAAGCGTTCAAATGCTCAAAACTTCTCGGAGCTCTGTCAGTCCAGGTGGATTCGCATGTCTGCCAGGCTGCTTGTGCCATTTTGGAGGGCGTAACCAGCGAGCTAGGTTACAAGTCAAAACTGGATAACCGCCTTTAAAATAGTTTTTGCTCCATTTTAAATCGTCTAGTAGCTAAACGTCCTATTAACTTTGATACAGTCTAGCTTCTTAACTACAACTGGTGTTGTAAACCAGGTGCACTACAATTTCTCGACATTGCTTTGTTCACCAATTATATTTCTGTGATTTCATTGATTGAATTAGCTACTTGTATACATTTATACATGCCATTTCAATTTCATGACCATAACAAAATCTACATATCCTGTAATGCATTATCACCGTCATTAGTCCACAGCTCTTTATTCTCCTAAATTACACAATTCACAGTCCCTGCGGCCTACTGTTCGACCATGTCCATGTACATCTTTCCTATGTCCCACTGTTCAGAAGCTCGATAGCTGCCAGGATTAAACTTGCCCTGCTGCTATTATTGCTGAGCTGTGGGACATTGTATCTCCTTCTGGAGGACAGAAGCTCAAAACATTGGGCAAGACTGTGTGGGGTCCTCTATGATGTGCTTGGCCTTGTCCCTTGCCTGTCTATCATAGAGGCCCTGAAGTCTCCTGCACTGGACCCCAGGTTTACAGTCCTCCTGAGGATGCCCCTGTTAGCTACTGACAGCCCACCAGGCCAGGAAACAAAGTCAGCACACACTCTATATGGCAGGTGTAGTAGTTGGATGTATTCCATTTCTGTGCCCTGCTCTAACCTCCACATCCATCTCCCTCTTATGCCCATATACACCCTGCCCCATGGAGATTCTATAACCAATTTCTTTCCACAACATGTTCTATACAATTTCTATAAATGACAGCAATGCATACTGCGAGCCATGTATGCATGTAAAGCCTAAAGACACATTACCATTCCACAATATTGAATGATAAAGTTTTTTTTTTATTAAAAAATTAAATAAATCCTGCTCTACTAACCTCCACAATCACCTCCTTTGACGTGCAGATGAAGGAGGCCCTATCAGAGATCATCCAGCTGGCCACGGTGGACTCTGAGCCCTGGGTATTGATGGTGGCAGATATTCTTAAGTCCTTCCCAGAGACAGGCTCTCTCAACCTGGACCTGGAGGAGCAGAACCCTAACGTACAGGACATCTTGGGCGAGCTCCGGGAGAAAGGTGAGTACACTACCATGGCCTAGATGTCAAGAGTAAAATGAGAGCAGAAGGGGTCATTGAGGATCATGGTTCTAGATTTACAACTAGAATGATTATGTAAACTGTGCTTGGGGAATTTGTAGTACGGAATAGGATGCATATTCCAGCATGTTGGTGCTGCTCTGACAGCACCTGTTGGTTGGCCATGTATGAGTCCTACTTTTTCTTTATCACCTGTGAACATGTTAGTGCTTGTGCAGGTACTTGTTGGTTACACCTGCCTGTCTCCATCACACTTCTGCTTTTGCTTCCTCTTTGGGGTCTAGGTTTGAGATGCTGTAAAAACACTGTCAACTGCTTGTGTAAAAAGGGCTTCATAAATATACTTGATTGATCTCCCCTTGCAGTGAGTGAGTGTGAGGCGTCGGCCATGCTCCCTCTGGAGTGCCAGTACCTGAACAAAAGCGCCCTGACCACCCTGGTGGGCCCGCTCACGCCCCCCGTCAAACACTTCCAGCTCAAGAGGAAGCCCAAGAGCGCCACCCTCAGGGCTGAGCTGCTGCAGAAATGTAAGAGAAGACACTTCACTCGATCCACCCACCTGGGTGCATGTCAATAGTCTAAAGTGGCATCCTCGTCATCTTCTACATCTGGGGCCTAGGAATATTGATCAAGGATCATGTTCCCCCTGTCCATGTAATGTTATTCATTATGATCTAAAAGGCAGAACTGATCCTAGATCACAACTCTTGCTCTGAGACTCTTAATGAATGTGGCCCCTGATCTGAAAAGCGAAGTTAAAGCGCTATGGCGGATGCTTTCTTGGGAGTTGCTTTCACTTGTCCAGTTGTTTTTCACACATCAGTGCAGATGAAGGAAAGCAGATGAGAAAATGAAGCCAATTTAGACTCTTCAGATGGTCCCAGTGCTTTTTCTGTATCAAAAAGGGGCTAAGGTGGTAGGTGTGGCACGGTCAGCCCATCGGTGCGGCTGAATTCAGTCAAGGCCCTGGGCAAGAATGTTTTTGGGGTTGAGAGAATTTCAGTGTTTTAAAGCCAATTTCTTGCAAGGAAATTCTATGCATTTTTTTTTCTTCACACATTTTGCCATGGAGTGAAGAGAATTTGACCAGATAAGCAAATTTCCTGCAAATCAAAATTGCATCAAAGTTTATTGGTCGCGTACACAGATTTGTAGATGTTATCGCAGGTGCAGTGAAATGCTTGTTTCTAGCTCCAAAGGTGCAGAATACTTAGCAATACATGCAATCTAAAAAGTCTGGACGAAACATTAGGAACACTTTGTGCTAGTTTAGTGAATGGTCATGACTCATGTTCATTACAGCATGCACTGGAAAATGAATGAATGTTTCTTATTGGACAAGTTTATGTAGTCCCTCCCTATTTGTTTTCTTCTGTTTGGTGCCAAATGAACAGCACCCTCTGGTGTATTCACTAGGAACCTAACGGAAGCAAACAGGACAAAACTGGGTGGAAATTTACCTACATTTGTTGTTTTAAACATTTTCCATTTCAAAATATTTTTGCTACGATGTGCGCTAATGAATACAACCTTGACTCATCGTTGTGGTTTCAGCCACAGAGACGGCTCAACAGCTGAAGAAGACAGCGGGGAGTGCCTTTCCATGCAAAAGGAAGAGGCCTGGTCAAGAAGATTGACACCACCAGTGAGTTTGAGACACACATGCACACAGCAATTACAATACTTGTTGTTGCTAAGACTATGCATATGAACACTTACACACACATTTATACCCACGGGTGTCTAATAGGTTGCTGAGAGAATGTTTTTTACTCTCTTCCAGCACCCCTCAAGGGGATCCCCAAAGCCCCGTTCCGCAGCCCCACCACCCCCAGTATGTTCAGCCCCCCGAGCAACCGCACACCCATCGCCCCCGCACGGACGCCCCTGCGCAAGGAGAGGGGAGTCAAGGTAACGAAGGGGCCTTAACAAGTGACCTTGTTTTCTTTTAAGGGATAAGGGGATTCACCCAAAGTACAAAATTACATTGGTTTCTTCATCCTGCAAGCAGTCTATGGACAAGGTAAGATCGCAATCCATGCTTTGGTTTTGTTTTCGGACAGTGGCCACAAAACCAAAGCATGGATTGCTGTCTAACCTCTTTCATAGACTGCTTGTACAGTAAGGAAACCAATGTGTCATTTTGTAATAATAAAAATTATTTTCACAATAGACAGGAAGCAGGGTTTCTGTTATGAAAATGTGGTGCTGGACATTTGACCGGTGGCATTGTAATTTACCGGACATTTGAGAAATGTACTGGACCCAAATGTATTGGGTGCGTAAACTGATTAGGGCGTCCACCCACGGTGCTCAGAATAACCAAAATCACATTTAGATTAGGGTAATTGATCTTAACAGAACATGCAACTCCAGGATGCAACGGTGTGCATCCTTGTTCCTGAATTCCGATGCGCACTTGGAAGATGTTAAAATAACTGTCCACGTTTACTTTTCCTCAGCCAACAAGACGAGTAACGAACAGCAAAATCACGACTGTGTGATCACGCTCTCCGCAGCCGACGTGAGTAAGACCTTTAAACAGGTCAACATTCACAAGGCCGCAGGGCCAGACGGATTACCAGGATGTGTACTCCGAGCATGCACTGACCAACTGGCAAGTGTCTTCACTGACATTTTCAACCTATCCCTGACTGAGTCTGTAATAGCAACATATTTCAAGCAGACCACCATCGTCCCTATGCCCAAGAACACTAAGGTAACCTGCCTAAATGACTACTGACCCTTAGCAGTCACATCTGTAGCCATGAAGTTCTTTGAAAGGCTGGTCATGGCTCACATCAACACAGACCCACTCCAATTTGCATACCAACCCAACAGATCCACAGATGATGCAATCTCTACTGCACTCCACACTGCCCTTTCACACCTGGACAAAAGGAACACCTATGTGAAAATGCTATTCATAGACTACAGCTCAGCATTCAACACCATAGTGCCTTCAAAGCTCATCACTAAGCTAAGGACCCTGGGACTAAACACCTCCCTCTGCAACTGGATCCTGGACTTCCTGACAGGCCGCCCCCAGGTGGTGAGGGTAGGTAACAAGACATCCGCCACGCTGATCCTCAACACGGGGGGCCCCTCGGGGGTGCGTGCTCAGTCCCCTCCTGTACTCCCTGTTCACTTTCGACTGCACAGCCAGCCACGACTCCAACACCATTAAGTTCGCCAATGACACAACAGTGGTAGGCCTGATCACCGACAACAATGAGACAGCCTATAGGGAGGAGGTCAAAGACCTGGCCGTGTGATGCCAGGACAGCAACCTCTCCCTCAACGTGATCAAGACAAAGGAGATGATTGTGGACGACAGGAAAAGGAGGACCGAGCACGCCCCCATTCTCATCGACGGGGCTCCAGTGGAGCAGGTTGAGAGCTTCAAGTTCCTTGGTGTCCACATCACCAACAAACTAACATGGTCCAAACACACCAAGACAGTCGTGAAGAGGGCATGACAAAGCCTAATATTTGCCGTTGGTCCTCAGATCCTCAAAAGGTTCTACAGCTGCACCATCTGAGAGCATCCTGACTGGTTGCATCACTGCCTGGTATGGCAACTGCTCGGCCTCCGACCGCAAGGCCAAGCTTCCTGCCATCTAGGACCTCTATACCAGGCGGTGTCAGAGGAAGGCACTAAAAATAGTCAGACTCCAGCCACCCTAGTCATAGACTGTTCTCTCTGCTACCGCACGGCAAGCGGTACCGGAGCTCCAAGTCTAGGTCCAAAATGCTTCTACCCACAAGCCATAAGACTCCTGACCATCTAATCAAATGGCTACCCAGATTATTTGCATGGACCACCTATTTTACGCTGCTGCTACTGTTATCTATGCATAGTCACTTTAAGAACTCAACCTACATGTACATATTACCTCGACTAACCGGTGCCCCCGCACCCCCTGTATATAGCCTCGCTATTGTTATTTTACTGCTGCTCTTTAATTATTTATTACTTTTCTTATTTTTTAGGTATTTTTCTAAATTTTTTTATTGTTGGTTAAGGGCTTTTAATTAAGCGTTTCACTCTAAGGTCTACACTGTTGTAGTCGGTGCAAGTGACAAATAACATTTTATGTATTTTCCTCAATGAATAGGCAAAGCATTATTTAGCAATGGGATTATACTTTTTTTTTTTTGCAGAATTAAATCAATTTTATTTACGGTCTTTAAAATAAAAAAAAATGCCAAAAACCGGCTAACGGAAACCCTGATGGGAAGCTGTATTGAAAGGATTGTCATTTTAAATGGATGATTCAATGTGTTAAGTGAGTTTGATGCACATTATTGTCTGTCCTTTAGTTGTTAGACATCTCAGAGCTCGATATGGTGGGAGCTGGTAGAGAGGCAAAGAGGAGAAGAAAGACTTTGGGTAAATGCATTTATACATTTTTTTGTTCAACAGTGCATTCGGAAAGTATTCAGACCCCTTGATTTTTTTTCCACATTTTGTTACGTTACTGCCTTATTCTAAAATTGATACTTCCCCAGCCGCTCCTGCATTGTCTTAGCTGTGTGCTTAGGGTCGTTGTCCTGTTGGTAGATGAACCTTCACCCCAGTCTGAGGTCCTGAGCGCTCTGGAGCAGGTTTTCATCAAGGATCTCTCTGTACTTTGCTCCGTTCATCTTTTGCCTCGATCCTGACTAGTCTCACAGTCCCTGACGCTTAAAACATCCCCACAGTATGATGCTGCCACCACCATGCTTCACCGTAGGGATGGTGCCAGGAATTCTCCAGGCTTGGCATTCAGGCAAAAGAGTTCATTCTTGGTTTCATCAGACCAGAGAATCTTGGTTCTCATGGTCTGAGTCCTTTTAGGTGTCTTTTGGCAAACTCCAAGCGGGATGTGCCTTTTACTGAAGAGTTGCTTCCGTCTGGCCACTCTACCATAAAGGCCTGATTGGTGGAGTGCTGCAGAGATGGTTGTCCTTCTGGAAGGTTCTCTCATCTCCACAGAGGAACTCCAGAGCTCTGTCAGAGTGACCATAGGATTCTTGGTCACCTCCCTGACAAACGCCCTTCTCGCCCGATTGCTCAGTTTTGGTCGGCCGGCCAGCTCTAGAGTCTTATTGGTTCCAAACTTCTTCCATTTAACAACTATGGAGGCCATTGTGTTCTTGGCGACCTTCAATGTTGCAGAATTTTTTTCTTGTACCCTTCACCAAATCTGTGCCTCGACACAATCCTGTCTCAGAGCTCTACGGACAACTCCTTCGACCTCATGGTTTGGTTTGTGCTCTGACATGCACTGTCAACTGTGGGACCTTATATAGACAGGTGTGTGCCTTTCCAAATCGTGTCCATTCAATTGAATTTACCGCAGGTGGACTCAAAGTTGTAGAAACATCTCGAAGATGATCAATGGAAACAGGATGCACTTGAGCTCAATTTCGAGTCTCATAGCAAAGGGTCTGAATACTTATGTAATGAAGGTATTTGTTTGTTATATTTGATAAATGTACAAAAATCTCAACCTGTTTGCTTTTTCATTATGGGGTATTGTGTGTAGATTGCTAAGAATTTTTATTTGTTTAATCCATTTTAGAATAAGGCTGTAGCGTAACAAAATGTGGAAAAAGTCGAGGCGTCTGAATACTTTCCGAATGCACTGTATCTCTATCTAGCTAGCAGTCTTCACTATTATTCACTATCTTTGACTCACTCATTCTTATTAATCTCTTTCTCTCGTGGTACAGAAACAGAGGCTGGGGAGAAAGCTGCCAAAGAGGAGGCTGTGGTGGAGAATGCTACACCAGACTATGCTGCTGGACTGGTATCTACACAGGTAGGAAGAGAGACCCTGTCACACAATGTAAAGCAATTTACAAAGCAATTATTGAATTGTAACCTATTCAACGGGTGTTTCAGAAACTGGGTGCGTTGAACAACGAGAGCGCCCTGCCGTCTACGAGTTACCTGCCTGCTACTCCCAGTATGGTCCCCTCCTCCTCCTACATTCCCAGTTCAGAGACACAGCCAGGTGAGACACCACTTCACACACCTAGATACCTGTTACTCAAATCTCAGTTACCCTCCATTTGGTCCTATACGAAGTTTGTTTTGCAATATGGCACGGTTGTAGCACATTGAGTAAATAATCCTTGGACAATTAAAGCCTTGTCCGAGCCAGAACGGTCTATAGGGCAGTAGGCGATCTCCTGTTTTTGTAGCGAGGCAGCTTGATTTACAATACATCCCCTGGAATCTCGTAGCAGCTTGCCTTTTGATACGCCACATGGAATTTGATGTATTGGTTTGACAAACTACCTGGACTGACAAAGTTCTAACAAGATTTCCGTCCGTACTTACTCCTATCTAATCTTCTGCACAACCAATTAGCGATTGATAGAGCGATAGTCTCAGATGTCAAAAAACGGAGTTTTCATTCATCCTCCTTTTCTTTCTCTAGCGAATGCGGGCGGTTCAGGGCGTGACGCCTTGCAGTCGGGTCGACAGCCTGAGGAGTCTGCCACGCCCAGTGCTGCCGCCACCACCCTCCCCGGCCAGTTCAAACAAAGGACGCCCATGTACAACGCCAGCAACACGGCCGCCAGCCCCACCGCCCCCGCCTCCCCCAGCACGCCAGCCAGCACCCCCGCCAGCAGCAACGGCCCCCCGGCTGCCGCCATTGCCACGCAGCCCGAGACCCCCGCCACACAGCCCCCTGCTACCCCCCAGCCCAGCACGCCCCAGCCCAAAAAGAACCTCTCGCTCACTGTGAGTTGGATAAAGGCATCATTGGGACTCATTCACACCACTATACTACTTATAATGAAGCAATATATTGGGAAAGATGAACTTGTGTTACTATGCGAGAATGTTACGCTTACATACAAACATTGACTGTAGAGATTGTAGTTCAGTATTTGTAATGGTGGTTTTACTTGTGAAGAGTTCTGTAGTTTTTGTCTTAGTTGAATGCACTGTAAGTAACTCTGTAGAAGAGCATCTGCTAAATGTCTAAAATGGAAATGTATGCAGTGTGGTGTAATCACTGTGCTATGTGTTGTGGTCCCCCCCAGAGAGAACAGATGTATGCTGCTCAGGAAATGTTCAAGACAGCCAACAAGGTCACCAGACCGGAGAAAGCTCTCATCCTGGGCTTCATGGCCGGATCCAGAGGTACTGTACTGCTTTCTGCAAATACTCCCATTTCCCTAGATGAAGTCCACCTAGCGTATGAGTTTTGTACTGTTGGAATTGCAATGTTTTAGTAATAAATAAACAGCTTTTTGCAACAGAAATATTCCCTCAAGTGCAGCGGAGGCTACTGCGAGTAGTACGGCTCATAATAAGGGCTGGTTACGCTCCAGCCATTACCACGAGCCCGTCCTCCCCAATTAAGGTGCAACAGACCTGTGCTGGAGTATGTCCACTTAGTGGCATACTGTATGAGTTTTCAACGTACTAGTAATGTTTTAGTAATGCGTGGGTATGTTGGAAGTGCTCTGGAAGGCAGAACTGGCTACACACACCTTTAAAACACTCTTGCCCCACTGCGAGTTGTCCTGCTACCACACCTCTACCTGTTGTTGTATCCCCTCCTCCAGAGAACCCGTGTCCGGAGCAGGGCGACATCATCCAGATCAAGCTAAGCGAGCACACAGAGATCCTGCCCAAGGCGGACGGCACGGGCAGCACCACCATGCTGGTGGACACGGTGTTTGAGATGAACTACTCCACAGGACAGTGGACCCGCCTCAAAAAGTACAAACCCATCACCAACACCTCCTGAGGTGGCTGCTGGCCTGCCTGCCGGGACTGAACACACACACATACACATTTACATACACACACACGCAAGCATCAACACACGCAGGCCAAATCCTCCTCAGGTGGCCGGGGTCTTGTCATACTCACACTTGCGCAAATACACATGGGCCAAATCCAGCGCGTGAGAGGGGCTTGGGAGTGGGGGGGACAGATCCCTCTTTCTCAAAGTTCCTTCATTGCCAAAAGGCAGGGACCCCCAAGACCTGTTTCCGTTGGTTCGTTTTTCTTTTCTGTTTAATTTTTCATGTCCCCTTCGATTCCTGAACGTTTGTGTGTTAGAGTCCTCATACCGTCTTTTCATAAGATACCTGTAAAGACCTGCTTTACTATGAAAAGGTACAAGCATGCCACAAAATATTACAACTGTCTTGTGTTTTTCATTGTGAGAATGACGTTTGCTGTATTCTTCCTACTTTGTCTGAGAAAATTTAAGAAACTAAAGAGCCCAAACCCATCAGTGAAAATGTGACAGAGAGGGATGATGGGTTTCCTTTTTGCTGTGAAATTCTGTTTTGAAAAGTTTCGGAGAATGTTTCGTTTTTCCATCCTTACCAAGAAGGGAAGAAAAATAAAGCGAAAATGTTTAGATTCCAGAGTGTTAAACAGTCCTTCAGAACCTCGCGCTCTCCTCCTGACTCTACTATTCCATTTCTGAGCTCATGATGACTAGGATGGAGTTCTTCTATTGTAGACTTGTTTCAAAACGTTTTGCTACGGTGTGCACTAATGAATACACCCCAGGGTTGGGGTGAACTCCATTTGTCAATTCGGGATATGAATTCCAATTCAAGCAAATTATTCATCCAGATTGTTTTTAAGAAGGTCTTTACTAATCGAACCAGAGAAATGATTAGAATTTAGTATTCTTATTCAAAAGTACTAGCTTTTAGGATCTGCATTCCTGTCATTTTGCAAAAGATGAAGAGGAGATTGACATTGGTAATAAGATCGATCGGAGTGAGTGGGACTTTGATAGTACACAAGTCAATCATGGCTGACTAGACATTCTTTGTGCCAATAACATTAGCTTTCAGTGCAGAATAAGGGCATGGCAACCGAACAGACATTCATTCTTCAGTGAGAGGTCATTGAACCAAATAGTTCCATTGAGATAAGTGCTGAATAGTGTGTACTGTGTGTAAGAGAGAGATTCTGAGCACAAGTCTAAGGCTAGTAAACACACCCCTGTATCAGCGGTTAGGGACATTTTTCCTACTTCCTTCCCTTTAACCAGAGATCTAGGATCAGATTATCCTACAACCAATTCTACCATTCCCCATTCAAAATGGGTAAGGACAACCTCTACCTCCATCAGAGCCAGTGCGGGGCACGTTCAGCGGGGCAAAACGTTTAGATACAAACATGCCTGTGACATGTAGAATAAGGAATCATGTTGGTTCTATTCATGACATCTGTAATGTTTGACCACCTTTCATACTGAACATGGCCCAGTGGTCCTCAGGTCAAGGCCACTATCCATAAAGCGTCTTAGAGTAGGAGTGCTGATCCAGGATCAGGTCCTCCCTGTTCATGTAATCTTGTTTATTTTGATTTAGGCCAAACTGATCATAGTAGATCAGCACTCCAACTCTGCAATGCTTTATAGATACAGGCCCAGGTCAGGCGGCTCCAGGGTCTCTCCAGCCTCCGTACGTCTTCTCCAGGTAGAGGGCCATGGATAGGGACAGGTGGTCCTGGAACTTCCCAGTCACCACCTGCACCCCCAGGGGAAGACCCTCTACACTCAGCCCCAGAGGGCACTGGGTCACAGGCAGCCCCAGGATGTTGATGACTCCTGGGGATAGAGGGATGCAAATGAGAAAAGCGTTGGAGTATGGTTATATTCGATAATTCAGTTGTGGTGTACAGACAATTAATTCTCAGTCACATATGTGACTACAGCCCTAAGCTTTGAATCAATGTGTGATTTGCCTGAAAGTTTGAATACCTCAAGTTATATTAATATTTGCGTCATTGATTTATCTCCATTTATATTATAATTAGACATTGGCTTCCAGACCCTCTCACCTGTGTAGGCGAAGTTGAAGGGTGTGAAGAGGGGGTGGTGGTGTTTAGGGGCGAGGTGAGGGTGGGTGGGGTACAGGAGAACCCCCGTCTGTACCCAACAGCTCCTCAATCTCCTCCTGGAGCTTCTCTTTCTGCTTCAGGATGAAGGGAGAGGGCTTGGATGAGCTGGTAATCTCTACCAAGGCCAGGCCTGGAACACACACCAGAGCAACAGAATGACTGTGATTCCAGAGATAACACAGATTGATGTACTTAATGTATTGATTAGCCTATACCAGAGATGGGCAACTTTGATGGGGGGTGAGGGCCACAAAAGGGGCTGCAGAGGTCAGCGTACCCACATCCATACCTCTCATGACAGCGAGTTCATTTCTTGCAATTCTGTGCATTTTGCCATGGGGCGTAGAGAAAATGTTACCGTTTTAAAGTAAGTTTGCTACAATTCTACACATTTTGCCATGGGGCAAAAAATATTGCAATTTTATAACTCATTTTGCCATAGGGTGGAGGCATATGTTTGCCGTTTTTAATATGATAACTGATAATCAATGGGCCCCGTCTCCCCGGTCAGTAATTAGACCATGCTTACTACAAGTTTAGATAGCTGGATGCTAGACTAACTTAATGTAAATTAAAAGTAGCTGACATGGGCTAATTGAGTGGTTGCTGATGCACAACCGCATTTTGAAATGGCACCTTGTGTATTCTATTATTCTAACTCTGATCAGTGAGTTGAGACCACAAATGTTTTTTGGGGGGGTCAAATTGGTCCGTGGGCCTACAGTTGCCCATCCCTGACCTATATCATCATGACAAGAGTGGCCCTAAAGATAGCATATTTGACAGTTTACTCAATTAATTGATCAAAGTGCCATTACAGCTCTGGTTACTAGAATACACCCTGTCTGGAACAATAGATAAGTCTAGAACGTCACTCGGTTGACTGGCAACACTTAAAACAAATCACTAGACCCGAAACGACTATTACTAGACAGGATTGTCAATGGGTGTTTTGTGTTGTTACCAATAGCAGCCATGGTGTGAGGGGGGACCTTCCCATCATCCACTTGGCCAGCTCCCACACTGGCCACACGGGCCTCCCTGGTTCCCCCCATCAACACTTGGAAGGGTGTGGGGCGCTGCGAGAAACACACACACGTATCTACACTGAACAATAATGTAAACGAAACATGTAAAGTGTTGGTCCCATGTTTCATGAGCTGAAATAAAAGATCCCCAAAATGTTCCATATGCACAAAAAGCTTATTTCTTTCAAATGTTGTGCACAAATTTGTTTACATCCCTGTTAGTGAGCATTTCTTCTTTGCCAGCATAATCCATCTACCTGACAGGTTTTGTATATCAAAAAGCTGTTTAAACAGCATGATCATAACTCAGGTGCACCTTGTGCTGGGGACAATAAAAGGCCACTAAAACGTGCGGTTTTGTCACACAACTCAATGCCACAGATGTCTCAAGTTGAGGGCGTGTGCAATTGGCATGCTGACTGCAGAAATGTCCACCAGAGCTGTTGGAATTGTCATTTCTCGACCATAAGCCGCCTCCAACGTTGTTTTATAGAATTTGGCAGTGCGTCCAACCGGCCTCACAACCGCAGACCACGTGTATGGCATCGTGTGGTTTGCTGATGTCAATGTTTAAAGAGTGCCCCATGGTGGCAGTGGGGTTATGGGGGCAGGCATAAACTACGGACAACGAACACAATTGCATTGACGAGTTCCTGAGGCCTATTGTCATGCAGACATCACCTCATGTTTCAGCATGATAATGCACGCCCCATGACGCAAGGATCTGTACACAATTCCCGGAAGCTGAAAATGTCCCAGTTCTTCCATGGCCTGCACACTCACCAGACATGTCACCAATTGAGCTTGTTTGGGATGCTCTGGATCGTGTACAACAGCGTGTTCCAGTTTCCGCCAATATCCATGAACTTCGCACAGCCATTGAAGAGGAGTGGGACAACTTTACACAGGCCACAACAGCCTAATCAACTCTATGTGAAGGAGATGTGTCACGCTGCATGAGGCAAATGGTGGTAACACCAGATACTGAATGGTTTTCTGATCCACGGCCCTACCTTTTGTTGTTGTTGGTATCTGTGAGCAACAGATGCATATCTGTATTCCCAGTCATGTGAAATCCATAGATTAGGGTCTAATGAATTTATTCCAATTGACTGATTGTAACTCAGTAAAATCTTTGAAATTGTTGCATGTTGCGTTAATATTTTTGTTCAGTATAGTTAGAATGGCAGTACTAGTGAGGCCTCATAATACCCCCCATAAACGCTACCTAATGAAGACGCGCGCACACACACACAAACCCTATGGGTCATGGTCAAATGTAGTGCACCATGAAGGGAATAGGGTGCCATTTGAGATGCAGAAGCAGTTGACCCACCTTGCCCTCCTTGTCGGGGAGCCCCATGTACGTATCCCAGATCTGGAAGCCATATTTGAGCCCAGAGAGACGCACATCCTGAACCTTTACCCCTAGGTCAGCCTCGAGCCGCTCCACCACCTGGTAGAAATACAGATATGTCTTTGTGAATCTACATTTGCGCGTGTGCGTTGTGGGTCTACTAGGCATTCTACTCACCCTCCTCTGGGCTTGAAGGAGTTGTTCATCTACAGCACTCACCAGAGGAGAGCCACCATCGTGAGGGATAGAGAAGAAACGCAGGTTCCTCAGATCCACCTCAATGGACAAAGACAATCTGTACAGAGACATGGAGAGGTAGGACAGTTAAACAGGTGCTTAAAATGTCATGGTTTTGATATACACTACATGACCAAAAGTATGTGGACACTTGTTCGTCGAACATCCAAAAGTCAGAGGCATTAATATGAAGTTGGTCCCCCCCCTTTGCTGCTATAACAGCCTCCACTCCTCTGGGAAGGCTTTCCACTAGATGTTGGAACATTGCTGCTGGGACTTGCTTTAGGGAGGTTGGGTACTGATGTTGGGCGATTAGGCCTGGCTCGCAGTCGGCTTTCCAATAAATCCCAAAGGTGTTTGATGGAGTTGAGGTCAGGGCTCTGTGCAGGCCAGTCAAGTTCTTCCACACCGATCTCAACAAACCATTTCTGTATGGACCTCGCTTTTTGCACTGCCCCAAACTGTTGCCACAAAGTTGGAAGCACAGGATCGTCTAGAATGTCATTGTATGCTGTAGCTTTAAGATTTCCCTTCACTGGAACTAAGTGTCCTAGCCCGAACCATGAAAACCTGCCCCAGACCATTATTCCTCCACCAAACTTTACAGTTGGCACTATACATTGGGGCAGGTAGCGTTGTCCTGGCATCCACCAAACACAGATTTGTCCGGTGAACTGCCAGATGGTGGAGTGTGATTAATCACTCCAGAGAACGCATTTCTACTGCTCCAGAGTACAATGGCAGCAAATTTACACAATTCCAGCCGACACTTGGCATTGCACATGGTGATCTTAGGCTTGTGTGCGGCTGCTCGGCCATGGAAACCCATTTCATGAAGCTCCCAACAAACAATTATTGTGCTGATGTTGCTTCCAGAGGCAGTTTGGAATTCGGTAGTGAGTGTTGCAACCGAGGACAGACGATTTTTATGTGTTACACGCTTCAGCGGTCTCGTTCTGTGAGCTTGTGTGGTCTACCACTTTGCGGCTGAGCAGTTGTTGCTCCTAGACGTTTCCACTTCCCAATAACAGCACTTCCAGTTGACCGGGGCAGCTCTAGCAGAAATTTGACGAACTGCCTTGTTGGAAAGGTGGCATTCTATGATGGTTCCATGTTGAAAGTCACTGAGCTCTTCAGTAAGGCCATTCTACTGCCATTGCATAGCGGTGTGCTCAATTTTATACACCTGTCAGCAACGGGTGTGGCTGAAATAGTCAAACCCACTAATTTGAAGGGGTGTCCACATACTTTTGTATATATGTATGTGTAACTTCACAAAACTTAGTCATGTGGACATTAAACTTATTAGCATTTTTGTATGCCTGTAAAAACTACCCATGCACCATTGGTAGTTAGTTGTTTCTAGTTAGATGTGTTGAAGCCTTTACTGAGAATACAGTGTTGGGTGTTTTAGTCTGTTAAAGGTGTGATGGGTTGTGTACTTGTTGTGGTACTGCGAACACTGTGTTGACTGTTCATGTGTGTTAGGGTGGTGATTGTTGATGTGCTACGGATGTAGTTGTGTACTTGTTGTGTGTTTTTGATTGTCTACTTGTCATGTGTTAGGGTTGTGTACTTGTGAGCATTGGGTCCAGCCATGATCCTGAGCATGGGCAGAAGGTCCTCAGCATAGCGACACATGGGGCCAGTACTGAGGTAGTCCTCATGACGACCAGAGGCCGGGGGGTACTGACAATCATTAGATATTACACCTACAAATAACACAGGATAACATGGCCAATTACACACACACACGCTAGCATCTACATATACACCAACACACACACAAGGGGTACTCTTTACTTACCTGGTGTGGTTTTATGGCCAAAAACGCCATTGAAGAAGCACGGCATACGGATACTTCCACCGATGTCAGAACCTATCCCGATCACTGATGCACCACCACCAAGTATACTACCCTCTCCGCCTGGAATCCACAGGAAAGGAGGAGGGGAAAGAGGAAGAAAGGTTGAGATAGAGAATGGAAGTAAAGCTTGTCAGACCCAGAAAGGCCCATAGGGGCAGGAACCTATTTCCTGTTTCTGTAGCGTGAGGTAACAAGTAATTAATACGTAATACCAGTCCTATTGTTATGGACATCTACCTGTGTTATTACACAGCTGTAATACCGTTATAACACATACCTTCCCATGTTACTACCATTTTATAACACCCTACAATACCACACCTGAGCTGCCGCCTGGTGTCCTCTCCAGGTCATAGGGGTTATTGCAAATGCCGTATAGGTGGTTGTGGGACTCAGACCACATGCAGAACTCGCTGGAGTTAGTGACCCCCAGGGGGATGGCCCCGGCCCTCTTTAACAGGGCCACGGGAGGGGCGTCCCCCACTGAAAGGACCCCGCGCCGGGAAACCACACCTGCGGTGTTAGGCATGCCTGGAGGACAGAGGGAAAGAAGTTGAACATACAGGTGGAACTGTAAACTAGGATATAATCCATGACAATTAGACAAATATTTGGAGAGTGCAATGGCTTGGGTCTGTTATGTTTGAGGACTAAGCTGGCTGATAATACAGATATTCAAAACAGTAAACATTTGAATAGGGACAGATGCACTTCACTGATGCTTATCTAGAGGGAATATCATCAAAGAATGTAATGTAATGTATTTGATGGTGACGAGGCAGAGGGAAAGTTGTTGATGGTCGAGTGCTGTGAGACCTTAGGACTGTAGGAGAGGGTCTGGGTGTGTGTCTGTGTATGTGTGTGTCAGTTAGGTCTACCTATAGCAGTGTTTCTCAATCCTGGTCCTGGAGATCCAAAGAGGTACCCTTTTTAATTTTTGCCCTAGTACTAACAGGCCTGAATCACTAATCAAGGTTTGGTGATGAATTGATGAGGGAAATCAATGTGTTAATGCTAGGGCTTTGGGTCCCCAGGACCAGGATTGGAAAACACTGACCTATAGGGTAGGTCTACACACTCACCCAGACCCGCTCTCATAGCCTCACTAAAGGGTACACAACTAACTATGAGTAGTACACAGTGTGGGAGAGTATAGGAGAGGATCTAGGTCAGCCATTTTCAAACCTCCGCTTGAGGAACACCCCCAGACGTTTCACAATTATGTTGTAGTCCTGAACTAGCTCAAGAGCTGGATGATTAGATGACAAGCTGATTCGGGTGTGCTAGTTCTGGAATAGTTCAAATATTGAAACAGCTGGGCGGTCCCCGAGGAGAGGTTTGAGAAAGGATGGTCTAGGTGAGTGTGTAGACCTACCCTGTAGAGCGAAGGCCTCTTTGACAGTGAGGGGGACCCCCAGCAGGGGAAGTCTTTCCTCCAGAACATCCTCTCCCCCGGTCTCCTCCTTGATCAGCTTGTCCACCTGGGCCGCCTCTAGCAGCGCTGCCGCAAACCTGGAGAGAGAGAGAGAGAGAGAGAGAAGAGGGAGAGGAATAGAGAGAAAGAATGAAATTAACAAAGAAAAAAGAAAGCGAAAGTAAGAAATAGGCATATACAAGTTGAGTTTTGTGTCAGAGCATAGTGGAGGTATGGTGAGACGGCAACATGACATGTGTAACCATATGACATTTAACCAGTCAAGTCCCGGAGTACTTGTACTTGCCTGTCCTGCACCATAGCATTGAGCAGCGGGTTCACGTCCTGAATCCTGTCAATGTAGGCCTGCACCACCTCCACGCTCGACACCTGCACCAACCAACATACAGTAGACAGTAGTGCACCTGTGTGTGTGCATCAATTCCAGTAAATTCAGAGTAAACCAATTTCCAATTCAACATTTTCCTAATTGAAAAGCACTAAAAGATTATTGGAATTTCTGTAGTCGTGAACTTCCTGAATTGACAATTGGAATGGAATTGACCCCAACCCTGTTTCATAAGGAGACCACAGCACAATTGGAATGGAATTGAGCCCAACCCTGTTTCATAAGGAGACCACAGCACAATTGGAATGGAATTGAGCCCAACCCTGTTTCATAAGGAGACCACAGCACAAGGCTGTAACCTAAGAGCCTATTTCTGCTTGATCTGAAAATGTGGTCGGTGACGCTGTATGGATGGTGTGACGCTATTTGCGGAGCCTCCAGAGGCACGCAGACGCCAAATTGAGCTCGGTACCGTATATATGTGCGCATCTCAAATTCTGTAACAGTGTGGAGGGCTAGGTATAGCTCCGCGTTGACATGATTGGTTGTCTAAACGCAAACTTACTTCCTTAACAACTTCCTTCACAACAGCTCTGCGAAGCAGGAATGCCCTGACTTCTGCAGAGGCCGTATCACCGTAAATGCTGCACGGCCAATGCAGAACTCCGATTGACCATGTAGCGCCTTTATGTAATGGACAAGTGCAGAGTGCAGTCACAGCCCAACTGGACTACCGCTCCCAGAGAGCAACGCAGTAGCCGATCATTCAGCAGATAGGCTACTCACTCTTTATCAAGCCGTTGTAGAACCCTGTCCTAAAATGTTGCTATTTTATTAGGATCCCCATTACTTTTTCTTGGGGTCCACACATGGTGGATAAATGAAGATAGCTTTACTCAGGCCTTTTACCATTGGCTGCATCATTCAGGCTTACAGCACCGGAACCGTACAAGTGGAAGCACTCCGGAAAAGTAGTCTCTCGGGTAAAATAGATTAGAACATATAACCTGGTACCGGGTAGCCTACGGACCTCTCTCCGACGAATCCTTTGCGCGAGCTGCATCGCAGACATCATCAGCAGAGGGTTGGTGACCGGTAGAAGTTTGGTGAATCCACGGGACCGCCGGGGAGAGAGGAGCCGAAAGAGCGCAAAGAGAACGCCCATGCACGCACTCAGAATCCATGCCTGGGCCCGTTCTAGCCGGGTCAGCGCCATGATCACAGCTTTGGTCACCACCACCGCACGAACTGTTTTGACAGCAGGACACTGTCGTCGTCTAACATAACAACTCCCGGCATGCAGCGTGTTATTATGGTTCTTTTCTATAAATGGGTTGCAGTTTAAAACCATCCGACCTTGCTATCAAGTCAGCCGTTATCTATTGGACAGGTTCACGTTTAAACGGAAAGTGACAACTTTCGCGAGAATTGTACTTCTCGGTAACCGATATTAGGTCAACCGTGGCTAAATTTTAAACCGATATGATGTGGCCAAGTGTGTGAACAATCAAAAGGTTAATGGTTAACCATTTGCCATCGTGTACTTTCGATACGTAGACTATGAGAATAAAACGCACTGTATTGAATACATTAAATGTAAGGTTTCAAGCAAACCAAATAAAGAAAATAAGTGTACAACGTAGTAGACAACAAATTATTATAGTGACATATCGGTCACAAATCACGATTTGTTTAGCATAATCCGCTCTTCTAAGCGAGCGTAATCAACTGTCATTTCTACATTGCACCGCAGGGTGGCAGTATTGATATGAGTAAAAACACGATGCGCACTCAGACAAACTGAGCAGGTATTCACAAGAGGGAAATAACTGCGCAATTCATGTCAGTGGATTAGGAAACCAAAACCATGAAGGCTGCATTTAAACCATCAAAAATGCTTTCCACAATTCCACGTTCCAGAATTTCCCACAATATCTACAGGAATCAAACTGTACTTGCTTTTCTTTTAAATGTTGTTATGCTTGTATAGGCTAATTTAGCTGAAATGTCTAGAAGCAGCCTAATATTCTAATGTAATTTAACATAAAATACAAAAATATGTAAGATGTATTTTTTTCTAATTCCACCTGATATGACACATTGCCCTGGGTCATTGTCTCAGTAGCTTATTACAAAATCAGAACTGTATATGAATGAAACAATGACTGTACATTTTGAAGGATTTTATCAATGATTCAGGGAAAACAAAGTGTATACAATATCATCTTAATCTTCAAATGTCTGCTAACAACCAATATAAAGGTGTTTTAAACTTAATCTACTTAATCTACTCACTCTGTTTGTGGAGGGACTAGTAGACTCGGGGGGCTGCAGGAAATTTAATTGACGAACAATTGGCACAACAATTAAGGGTCAAGCTAATCCCTGTTAATCCTCCCTTTTAAGATGAATGCACTGGACGGACAACCTCTCGGAACTGGTCTTGTGACTCGCATGGCCGAAAGTATCACCCTTCAGATTGGCCTCCTTCACTCTGAGGCCATTCCAACCCACAACCCACCTGTATATGCACAGTTCCTGAGTGTCTTCAGCAAGAAAGGCGTCCATTCTGCCCCCTCATCGCCCGGAGGACTGCGCGATCGACCTCCTTCCTGGGGCATCGCCTCCTAAGGGTCGGATCTACCCCTTGTCCATCCCAGAGAATGAGGTTATGGACACCTATATAGAAGAAGCTCTCGACATGGGATTCATCCATCCATCCACGTCTCCGGCTGCATCCAGTTTCTTTTTTGTAACAAAAAGGAAGGTAGTCTCCAGAACAAGTTGGACAGGCTACCATCTACTCCAAACTGGACCTACGTAGTGCTTACAACCTGGTCCGTATCCGAAGTGGGGATGCGTGGAAGACGGCGTTCATCATCGCTAGGGGTTACTACCAATACCTGGTTATGCCCTACGGTCTCACCAAGTCTTCCAGTCCTTCATGAATGAAGTTTTCCAGGGCATGATCAACCAGTTCCTCATCGTGTACATTGACGATATCTTGATCTAATCTCACTCCCTTGCAGAACACGTACAGCCTGTGCAACAGGTCCTCCGATGGCTACAGGACCACCATCTTTATGTCAAGGCTGAGAAGAGCGCCTTTCACGTTACTACGGTAACCTTCCTAGGGTTCGTCCTGACACCAGGAGGGGTCAACATGGACGAAGGCAAAGTCACGGCCGTGCTTAACTTGCCCAAACCTACCACCGTAAAGGAACTACAACGTTTCCTAGGATTCTCCAACTACTACTGCCGGTTCATCCAAAACTGCAGCACCCTGGGCAACGTGTGTGGCTCTCTACCCGGGACATCCGGCTTTGTGACCCCTGCAAAAAGTTCAGTCCCTGGTTCATTGGTCCCTTCAAAATAACACAACGCATCAATCCTGTCACCTACCGTCTCCAGTTGCCCCACCATTACCGGATCTCCACATCCTTCCATGTGTCCCTTCTCCTCCTGTGGCGCACCCCCCCGATTTGACGTCGGCGGTGCACCGGCTTATTCAGTCCGAGCCCTCCTTGACTCCAAGCGCCTGGGTGGTCGCATCCACTTCCTGGTGGATTGGGAGGGGTACGGATCTGAAGAACGGTACTGGGGCCCCGGCCAAGACACCTCTGACCCAGCCATGATCCTGGCTTTCCACCATAATCTTCCTGATGTCCCAGCTCCACGCCCCTGGGGGAGGCCCCCTGCTCAGCTTCCTAGGCCGTCAAGAGCCGCCCATGGAGGGGGGTACTGTAACGTCTGCTTCCAACTCACACCCTCAAACACCTAGATCCCCTGAACACAGCTCACTCTCCAGATCCCAATCACATGTCATTATCACACATTATTTAGTTCAGTTCTTTGCACCCCGTCACTGTGAGGTATTGTTTGTTTTATGACACATCTTTCAGAGCTCTGGTTTTCCCGTGCTTTACTCCTCCCGTGTATGATTGTTTTTGCCTGCCTCACTAACGATGCCTTTTGCCTATTCCCTGCCTGTACTTTAGCCTATCTGATTTCCTGTTATCTACCTATTGCCTAGCATGAGCTAGTTCGTACCCCACCACAACCCAAAATATAAGCTTGTTATACTCCAATCTTTGTAAATGAAAACAAACCACTATATAGCCTGAAAACATTATTAAAACTATAATTTTGATATGATCAATGGTTTACCGAAACAGGGGCAGGGGGGAATGCTTTGTTATTGTTTTTACAGCTGATTATGTTTAAACTGGCAATCTATAACATTCTTATTAAATCACACACAATATTGTAAAATGTTAAACAAAAAAGTCGTAATTGTAAGACAGGAACATACTACCCTCTAAAAAGAAAAGGTCCCTAGAGTATCCTTTATGGGAGGAGATATTGGCTGGAAAGGGACCCTGGACTCAGCCTGGGGAGTATCGCCATCCCAAAGAGGAGCTGGAAGCAGCGGCGGCGGAGCGGCGCTATTATGAGGAGAAATACGGAGCATGGACACCCGATAAAGAGAGATATGCTGGGACACGCCTGGCGAGGAAGCCCGAGAGGCAGCCCCCCCATTTTTTTTTGTGGGGGCACACGGGGAGGTTGGCCGGTTCAGGGTGGACTCCTGAGCCAACTCCTCGTGCTCTTTGGAGGAAATGTCGCACTGGTAAGACACCGTGCTATGGTGTGATGCGCACGGTGTCTCCAGTGCACGTTCATAGGCCAGTACGCAAAATTCCAGCTCCCCTCATCTGTTCGGGCTAGGTTGAGCGTGCAGCCTGGAGGAGAGGTGTCGGCTCAGCGCTCCTGGTCTCCGGTGCGCCTCTTCGGACCAGGATATCCTGCACCTGTTCTGCGTGCAGTGTCTCCGGTGCGTGTCCACAGCCCAGTGCGCGATATTCCAGCTCCACTCATCTGTCAGGCTAGGGTGAGTGTGCTGCCTGGAGGAGTGATGCCCAGGCTCTGCGCGCTAAGTCTCCAGTGCACCTTCTTGGACCGAGATATCCTGCGCCGGCTCTGCGTGCGGTGTCTCCGGTTCGCGCCCACAGCACGGTGCGCGACATTCCAGCTCCCATCATCTGTGAGGCGAGGGTGAGTGAACAGCTGGGTAGAAGGGTGCCGGCTCCACGCACCAGGCCCCCCTGTACGCTTAGAGAGCCCAGCACGTCCTGTCCCTGCTCTGCGCACCAGGCCTCCTGTGCGCATAGAGAGCCCAGCACATCCTGTCCCTGCTCCACGCTCCAGGATCCCTGTGCGCGTCGTGGGCCCAGCATGTACTGTCCCTGTTCGCTTGTTTATTATTTTCCCAGTTTACGTTTTAATAAATATGTATACTGGAAGCATCGCTGCGTCTTGGTCCGTCTATCGTGAAGATCGTGACAGTAAGTTATTCGGAGAACTCTTTAAAAGGGTTCTTCAAAGTTTGAAGAACCTTTTTGGGGTAAAAAAAAAAATTTTAAATAGTAATTTTACAGATGATTATCAAAACATGCACATTACAGTATTTTGTGGTAAATAATGGTTTCATACACATACCTTGTCCATAATGTAGAGGCCTATGGGATATTCATTGTAGAGGTAAGGGAGGAGGATGGTAAATGTGATCTGCATAACATACCTATACCAATTTTACATACCTTTTGTATGCCTCCTCGTCGGTATACCTGCAGACACTTAAGTAAGCAGTTCAGTCATCTGCACCTAATACAGCTAGCCTTCATCATATTCTTATAGCCTAGATACAGTATTATTACCTCTTTGTTGACTGATATCTGTTGTATTGTGTCCATTTTCTGTTTTAGAAAGAGTTGCACAAATATGAAAAGATAGATGGTATCATTATAAAACAATATCAATTTAAATCATACAAGGGACAAACCATACCTTAAATTGAGATCTTTTCAGTTAAGTGCCTGCACATGCTATTCTTTCAAATCCAAATGTTTCAGTTGGGCAGTTAGTTGGTGGGGGTTCTTGCAGGAACCTAAAGAGGTTCCTCGATGAACCCCACCTATGAGGTTCTTGGAAGATCCTTTTGGGGGCAATCACACACGATATTGTAAAATGTAAAACAAAAAGTGGTATTTCTACAACATGAACTCACTACTAGAATGTTCTACAGTCTCCAACTGAATCAGTGAATTTTATCACCCAAATTCTGTATGTCCACATCATTAAGAGGCATCGCATGCTGTCCCCTACCAGCTCCAATTGCTACTTTCAGTTAGACAAACTAAAGATATGGAATAACTTAAGGCTGAACCTAGATATTAGAGATATACTTCCCTAATCCCCCCTGGTTTAAAACCATCTATTTCCACCATCCTTTTCAGACAAAGCTTTTGATATATGCAGACAAAATGGTGTGAAATCATTTCATGACATTTATAAAGATGGCACCTTTGCATCATTTGAATATCTCTCAAAAACATTAAATATTCCAAATTGCCACTTCTGTAGATACATACAAGCCTGCGATTGGGCCAAAACAGAAACAAATAAATGATATCCCACAGGTGCCATCTCGCAACATTTTCAATTATATATTCAAAACCAACTCAACTGCAAATCAGCTGTTTATACTAAATTACTAACTGTTGGGACTCCTTGACGTAAAGAAATTGACATCAAGTTGGGAATCGAAATTTAAACCAATAGTTGATCATGTACACTGAGTGTCCAAAACACTATGAACACCTGCTCTTTCCGTAGCTTTCACCTGGTCAGTCTATGTTATGATCTCTTATTGATGTCACTTGTTAAATCCACTTCAATCAGTGATGATGAAGGGAAGGAGACAAGTTAAAGAAAGATTTTTTAACCCTTGAAACAGTTGAGACATGGATTGTGTATTTGTGCCATTCAGAGGGGGAATGTCCAAGAAAATATATTTAGGTGCTTTTGAACGGGGTATGGTAGTAGGTTCCAGGCGCACAGGTTTGTGTCAAGAACTGCAGCGCTGCTGGGTTTTTCACACTCAACAGTTTCCCGTGTGTATCAAGAATGGTCCACCACCCAAGGGACATCCAGCCAACTTGACATAACTTTGGGAAGCATTGGAGTCAACATGGGCCATCATCCCTGTGGAATGCTTCCGACACCCTGTAGAGTCCATGCCCGACGAATTGAGGCTGTTCTGAGGGCAAAATGGTGGGGTCAATATTGTAACTAAATATTAGGAAGATATTCTTAATGTTTTCTACACTCAGTGGGCCTCTCAAGTGGCGCAGCGGTCTAAGGCACTGCATCACAATGCTAGAGGCGTCACTACAGAACCGGTAGTATGACAACCGGCCATGATCGGGCGGCGCACAATTGGCCCAGCATCGTCTGGGTTAAGTGAGGGTTTGGCCGGGGGGGGGGGGGGTTCTACTTGGCTCATTGTGCTCTAGCAACTCCTTGTGGCGGGCCAGGCGCCTGCAGGCTGATCTCAGTGGTCAGTTGAACGCTGTTTCCTCCGAACACATTGGTGCATCGGGTGTTAAGAAGCGCGATTTAGCGGGTCATGTTTTGGAGGACGCATGACTCAACCTTCGCCTCTCAAGCCCGTTGGGGAGTTGCAGCGATGAGACAATATTGAAAAGGGGGTCAAATACAACCATAAAGTAAACAAATAAATCCTTCTATTTCTATATTTAGCAGTCAGGCTACATTTGTATGCCTCTGTTTACAATCAGTTCATTTTGTTGCATGAATTGCAGTGCATTTTCTTAGGCTACATTTGGCCAAATTGCATAGGCCACAAATCTTTTAGGGATGCATGTGATGCATGTGATGGAAAAACGATTTTTTTTATTCCCATGACAACTAGGCCAAGTCAATATCTCATCTGCAATGCAAGTGACATACTGTACATTTATCGAATGTTTAGCCTATTCTCTTACCTTTTTTAAATTACATTGAAATGAAATGTTTCTGCATTTGCAATAAAGACGAATGTTTTATTGTTGGCCTATGCCTAAAGGCAAAAATTGTTTATGACCTGAATCAGTCACCTCTGTAAAACCTACTGTCAAGCAACATTATAGCTTACAACGTGATTCATATATCTTATAAAAGATGTGTGAAATTCAACAACTAGAAATCAAAGCAATTTCTAGACTTTTTTATCTCATTAGAAATTCAACAATTTAGCATCACAAAAAGCTCCCAGCTGAAGCTGAACTCTGACATTCAAAGTCACCATTATTAGTCAGTTGTACAACCAAATGCCTTCAACCGAAATGTGTCTTCCGCATTGAACCAAACCCCTCTGAATCAGAGAGGTGCGGGGGGCTGCCTTAATGATCTAACCAATATTTGAAATATCAATAGGCTTTTATCCAAGCATACACAATCATAGAAACCTGAGGAGATAATACGTTTCTGCACCTCATCTGTAAATTGAGATACACCCCCACACACTCTCTCTTGTAGAGTAAAGAGAATTAACATTTTGGGACGTGTAGAGACAGGAGAGACTGAAAATGAAAGCAGTGGGTGGGTTTTAAAACGGTCAATTTACTTTGTTTGTGCCTCTAGTCTCTACAACCCACTTCTTTTATCAACAATCTACATGCAGACTATAATCAGATTCCATTTCTATGGAAAGAACATTGTATTTGAATGTCCTTGTCCCTGACAAACCTTGAGTTTGAGATCCTGAGTTGTTTGTATAGGCATAGATAGCTATACTGCATTGTCATGTTTTATGTGTGTTAATGGAACAATTATATATATCTCTGTAACACGGACGCACACAAACACACACAGAAGAAGCCTCAAGGGGCTCTTTCCATTGATTTCTATTTTCATCTTTAAGCGATTTAGACAATATTGTAGATCCTCAGTATATCTGTACCCCACTGACTGCTTCATAAGGTCTTCACAGTAATAAGACCCTATACTTTCTGCATAATGTTTACAAGAATTTATATACAAAAGGATTTTAATTCTGCAATCGATCAGATCCACCACCAGCATTTAGATTTAATTAAGATCATTTTGTATAATAACGAAAAAGACATTACAGACAAAATACTTTACAATTTACATACATTTAACACATTAACATGTAGTGTGCGTGTGTGTGTGCGTCTATCAGGTATACATGCAAGTCAGTACATACACACAAAAAGTAGGTCACATGGGGAGAAGCATTGTGCCGTGAGGTGTCGCTTTATTTATTTTTTTTAAACCAGGTTTGCTGTTTACTTGCACTGTATTAGAAGAAAGGGAGTTCCGTGCAATCATGGCTCTGTATATTACTGTGTGTTTTCTTGTTCTGGGCCTGGGGAATGTGAAAAGACCCCTGGTGGCATGTCTGGTGGGGTAAATGTGTGTCAGTGGTGTGTGTAAGTTGACTATACAAACAATGACTATACAAACACATTAATGTTTCTTATAAAAACAAGAAGTGATGCAGTCAGTCTTTCCTCAACTCTTACCCAAGAGAGACTGGCATGCATAGTATTAATATCAGCCCTCTGATTATAATGAAGAGCAAAATGTGCTGCTCTGTTCTGGGCCAGTTGCAGCTTAACTAGGTCCTTCTTTGCAGCCCTTCACCATATGACTGGACAATAATCAAGATAAGATAAAAGCATTCCAGGTGTCAGTTGGTCAGTCATTTAGTAAATGGAGTGTAATGTACTTCACACACGCACACACACACAAACAGACACACACACTACAACACAAACACACTCATTTAGTAATTTTAGTAATTATTTTCGATTTCCAATGGGTGTGAGGATGAGAGCATACACACTTCCTTATGATCCACTTTCCTGCTACTTCAGTGTACCCTAGTGACTGGTCCTGTCGGTCCCCCAAGGGGGTACCACTAACCACCATGTCCCCTCCATTGGGGTATCAGCAGCAGCTGGTACCTGGAGGTGAGCAGGGGGGTCATCATGGAGCATGTGGCATCCTCCTCCTCAGTCTACCCCACCCCTCTACTCCTGTGGGGCATGTGGTGGTGCGTGAAACAGCTGGTGAGTTCCAAAAAACAATTAGAGCCCCCCTACCTTGCGGATCTGGACAGTCAATGAGAAACTAGGGGGAAGTGAGTGGGATCCTGCAGGACGCCCATAATGAGGTCTCTGTAATAATAATCATTTGGTGGGTGCATATATTTGTCCTTTGCATATCCAACATGTTTCACCTTGCTGGCTCAGGGATTCAAACCAGCAACCTTTCAGTTACTGGGCCAATGCTCTAACCAATAGGCTACCTGCCTTGACCTGTGTGCAAGCGTGTGCGTGTGTACACAGTCTGTTGCTGCACTGGTAGAAACGTAAGATGCAGGCTATAGTCCAATGTTTAGTTTATGTAGGCCTATCCACCTATATGTAGGCAGTATATGCCTATACATAGGCCTAGTATACAGCTACACCTATAGGCCTATCCATCTATATTCCATTTTTTTTATATGTAGTCTAAAAGGTCAACAGCATAGCCTGTGTCAGGAGCACATAAACTAAAGAATCAATGACCAAGATGTAATAGCCTAATGCTCACCTATGCATATTTGTTTGGTTAAAGAACTATGACGCACTACCACATGGGGTCATGTGAGGTCAACACAATCACCTCCCACCTGTATCACACAGGCTATGTCCCAAATGACACCCTATTCCCTAGTACTCTGTTCCCCATAGGGCTCTGGTCAAAAGTAGTGCACTATTTCAGGGTGCACGTACAGTCTATTCTGAGACTTTCGCTCAATAATACATGGGATATGTCATTATCTCCACAATGGTGTGACTTGAGGGTTATGTTTCAGGCAGTCACTATCTGGGGTGTACGTGTGGATAAAAAACCCAAGAAACAAATTGATAAATTATGCATTATAGTAGAGCTTAGAGACTATTCAAGTGTTGCAGTGGGAAGCCTACTGAATGGCACAAAGCGTTACCAGGGGGCCGAATGTGACCACAGCCTTTTATGTGAACTATATCGTTATGTGGTGTGAGATGGCACTACAGTAAGAAGCAATTTATCACAGGGTGGCACTGAGGTTGTGCTGAGCTGTGTTCCTCCATGTTCAACCTGGACTCAGGGGTAGACGTAACTGCCGCTGAAAAACATCCCCACAGCATGATTCTGCCACCACCATGGTTCACCGAAAGGATGGTGCCAGGTTTCCTCTAGACGTGACGCTCGGCATTCAGGCCAAAGAGTTCAATCTTGGTTTCTCATGGTCTGAGAAGCCTTTAGGCAAACTCCAAGCGGGCTGTCATTCACCTTTTACTGAGGAGTGGCTTCCATCTGGCCACTCCACCAAAAAGGCCTGATTGGTGGAGTGCTGCAAAGATGGTTGTCCTTCTGGAAGGTTCTCCCATCTCCATAGTGGAACTCTGGAGCGGGTTCTTGGTCACCTCCCTGACCAAGGCCCTTCTTCCCCCGATTGCTTGGTTTTTCCAGGCAGCCAGCTCTAGAAAGAGTCTTGGTGGTTCCAAACTTCTTCCAATTAAGAATGAAGTTCTTGGGGACCTTCAATGCTGCAGAAATGTTTTGGTAGCCTTCCCCAGATCTGTGCCTTGACACAATCCTGTCTCAGCGCTCTACGGACAATGTCTTCGACCTCATGGCTTGGTTTTTGCTCTGACATGCACTGTCAACTGTGGGACCTTATATAGACAGGTGTGTGTCTTTCAAAATCATGCCCAATCAATTGAATTTACCACAGGTTGACTCCAATTAAGTTGTCGAAACATCTCAAGGACGATCAATGGAAACAGGATGCACCTAGCTCAATTTATTTTGAATCTAGGGTCTAAATACTTATTTCTGTTTTGTCTAAAAACCTGTTTTGTCTAAAAACCTGTTTTTGCTTTGTCATTATGGGGTATTTTGTGTAGATTGATAAGAGGAAAAAATTATTGTATCTATTTTAGAATAAGGCTGTAACGTAACAAAATGCGGAAAAAGTCAAGGGGTATGAATACATTCCGAATGCACTGTATCATAGTAATTTCAGTATCCCAGATTTACATTTACTATGTTACGTTTAGTCTATGAGACCAGTCTGTGATGTTCACAGTCAACTGAGGAAAATGTATAAATAGGTGTCTGGTGAGGTTATGTCGAGTTGCACTTGACAGGCAAGGTGTGTTTACCTTGAGTTTCTATAGATGAACATTGGTGTTAGTTTGAAAGCAGCCGCAGGTGAAGTTTTTGAAGGTGATGACCGTGATGACGCGTGGACCCGCCCAACTGCTTTTTCTCCAATAAGAAGCGACACTAAAAGTCACACTGTTTTCTCAGTGCACTGCAGAGCAGACCCACGACAAACAGAGACAACGGGACTTGAAACGGGGGACCGTGCAGGAGCGGGACGGTAGACAAGGCTGATTAATTAGAGAAATAAAAGGCACCATAATCCAATACCACGGTCGGGTCAGGGCGCGAGAGGCAGAGGACACCTTCGGCTAGGCTACCTGTAGATTTGATCAAGGGCATGTAAGTTGCATCAATGCTTTAGTGCAATTATGCATGCATGATTCCGCCCCTATAGCGTTTTTTTGCCATTATTTTCCACTTTGAAAGTGTAGGCATAGGCTATATTTTTGTGCATATTTAGTTGTGTGGGAGAGTAGTGACAGACTAATCCAAAAACTAAACCCAGCTCTGCATTTATATTTGATGACCTGCAGTCAAGCTGACAGTGGTCGAATAAAGTCTGTCACGAATACGCTCGCTACTCTCTCGCTTTCTGTCTACCGAAAGCGTCAAACGTGCCCAAAGAAGCTCTCTTCGTCCGTCCACCGGTTGTTTTTCAACCTGAGCGTTTGCCCGTTTGTTTATGCAGCCTGGTAGTCTTGTTTCTATTGAATGATCACTCAAGATACATTTGAAAAGGCTACTGTTATGTGATTGGATCAGGTTAGGCTATATAGCAGCTCTGTGTGTGCAAATTCGTTTCTACGATGAAGCGGCGATATCTCGCTGCTTTCATGACCTGTATCAGGACAGACCAGCCACCGATAAGTAGGCTACACAAATAACAGCGGCGAACCGCGGTAAACAGCCTCTTTTCTATTATACAGCCTAGTGGCTTCCTTCTGTCAGTTAGAAGCAGATTCCAGGGTCATTAAACAATACGCACGGGCATAGCCGCGGGAAATAGGGGTGCTGAAGCACCCCCTGAAAAATCCATAATCATAAAATCATATAAAATAAAATAATATAAAAATGCTTTTTAGAAGAAAAAGAATTACACAAACGTAGTGCACTGGGCCTTTTACTGTATTAGCAGACTGATATAGCCCTGTGTAGTGTGGGCAATTATTATTTATTTTTGTAGTTGGTATTTTTCACAGAAGTAGTGCACTGGGCCTTTACTAGTTCTGTACTAGCTGACCATATAGAGCCCCACAGTGCACGTGTCATAATATGCATAAAACCTAGCGGTCAAACAGGAAAATGGTTCCAATTGTTTTTCCACCATTCATTTTTCCCATAGGGGATATTAGAAACACTTAAAATAAGGACTGTTTCGTGTAGGCTTACCCTGGCGTGATGTTTTGATAACCATGTAAATCTTTCTAGGACAAGGTGACTTATCAATAAAGTTGCCTCTTTACAAGACTACAAATCCCTGCAAGCTCCTGCACGTCATCTCTTGCTGACACTTGCTAATAGGTATTGTGTCAATTTAAAGAAATGTAGCCAATTTATTAATTACTAAATTTAGCTAACATTAGATAGTTAATCCAGAGATTCTTCACTTTGCCTCGATTCATCAGTTTTGTCCAGATCATGGCATTTATAGTTCTTTATAATAGCCAAAAGCTAATTAGCGTTTAATTTTTGCGGGGTAAATGCAGGTAAATATATTGATAAGTCACCTTGTCCTAGAGAGATTTACATGGTTATCAAAACGTCACGCCAGGGTAGGCCTATACGAAACACAGCCCTTATTTTAAGTGTTTCTAAAATCCCCTACAGGAAAAATGGTGGGAAAACAATTGGAACCATTTCCTTGTTTGAACACTAGGTTTTATTGTTATTATGACTCATACTGTGGTACTCTGTAGCCATCTGTAGCAGGAATTTATTTTGTTCCCCTCCCCAAACATCTTCCTGCGGCTATGCGCATGGGAAACGGGTTTCGATTGGTAGAAAATAGGTGCCCTTTCCACTGCATAAGCAGACTGGAGGAAACTGAATTTGACTGAGGGAGAGAGAAGGGGGTGGATATCCTGCCTATATCTTTACAGCATGAATGAATCAAACACCGCGCACAAGTGATGTCTGATGCAGCAGGAACGATGGAAGTTGTGTAGGCTTTAGTTTCTAAAAGAAGAAATACACGAACTTGAAGACAGACAGACGTTTTCTTTAGCTTTAGAGATCGAGGGTGCTTTGACCGTGATTTAATCTGTGTTTCTCCCTCGTTCTGATACTCAGTATCCAGTGTGAAGCTCATCCGTTTTACCGGATCCTCGCGCTTCTGTGGAGGACATGGGAAATGTAAACCGTGTTGGATTTTGAACTGCGTGCATGTCCCGCCCCCCCCTCCGCATCCTGGGATAACCGAGATGGAGCGGGTCGAGATGGACCGGGACCAGGAGGCAGCGGAGCCACTCATCCAAGGGCCGAACCGGATCAGGCCCTCGTCCTACCGGGCTCTACGCAGCGCCGTGTCAAGCCTGGCCCGTATAGATGACTTCATCTGCGAGAAGATTGGCTCAGGCTTCTTCTCAGAAGTGTTCAAGGTAAGGTAAATGACATGTAAGAGTGAAGATCAGGGCCTGTCCTGTATACTATTCACAAAGCGTCTCAAAGTTGGAGTGCTGATATATGATCAGTTTTCACTTATAAATCATAAAGAATATGATTAGCTATAGGCCTAGACAGAAAGGTCCCAATCCTAGACTCATATTATTTCTTATTCAAAACCTTCATTCTGAAATGCTTTGTGAATATGGGTCCAAAGTAGTTTGACTTGGCCTATTGACTTGTTTAAGGAAGTCTAGGCTTAGTGCTAAACAGTGGGGGATAGGATAGCCTTTGGACATCTGAGCATCCCCGGTGAGGTCATCATTGACACCAAGCATGAAACATGAATGACCATTGATGTTACCTGATGCCAGGTGTTTTTGTAGGCTAGTGATTAGTTTGCCTCTACTATTCTCTCTATTGGCCTTTACTCTTGTGGGGTTGTGTGTACGAAGGAGGCTTCAGGATATGGGCCTCTTTGGATAGACACTTTCCACAAAAGCTCCTTCTGAAATGAATGGCATGTAGAAAACAAGCTTCTAAATACTGTACCTAACATTCAAGGCATTAGATAAGGTAGGCTTGCGCATACAGTGCTGATGATGGATCATAATAGGGAAGATTATTTTGCCACTAGTGACCATAGCACTACATCGACACCCCCTATTCTCTTCCATGCTTTTCAATTAGGACAATTTGGATTGAAATGGAATTGACCCCAAACCTATAGCCCACTTTACAGGGAAGGGAACGGAGTGTGTTGGTGTGAAAATGATACCTGTTCCTGGATGGTAGGTCTGTACTGCACATGCAGAGGTAGATGGTAACCTTACTCTGTCTAAACAAAATAAGAGGAAGTCAAGGGGGTTCAGCCTGGGTAACCTTGTTCCTGGTTCCTTCTGTTTCACTGAGCCTTATAATGTTCAGGTAGCCTATTGGTTAGAGCATTGGGCCAATAACCGAAGGTTTGCTGGTTCGAATTCCCGAGCCGACAAGGTGAAACATCTGCCAATGTGCCCTTGAGCAAGGCACTTCACTCGAATTTGCTCCAGGGGCACTGTACTACTATGGCTGACCCTGTGAAACACATTTCACTGCACTTATCCAGTGTATGTGACAATAAAAACATCCTAACACTGGGCCAGGGGTTTTCCTTGACCTCTCTTTATAATAGGAGCATAGTAACAACTGTCACACAGTGCCCTTTGGATGGGCAGTTAACATGCAAATGATTTGGTCTTTGTAGGTGCTGGCTGTAAAGATGCCACTCTTGATTTAAGTTATCTTCCCTTTGATAACTGCGTATAAATGCAAACGTATTACTGCAGGGATTAAAGATACGAGTTCCAATCTAGCTGTTGTAAAGTTCAGATGACATGACAGTAATAGAGGCGTAAATGAGCCTCGCCATAAATCTGCGAAGGTAAACTGAAAATGATCGACACCGACCACACTGACCTCTTATCGCAGGCATTTTGCTGACATCATTCATTACGATAAGTAGCCTATACTAGAGAAATGTCAAGTTTGAAATGAAATAAGTTTGCTAATATGGGTGATTGTTAATGGGACAATTGATGGCTACAAAATCAAACCACTAGTAGTAGTTTAAAGGATAATAAAAAAAACGGTGGTGAACATTAATGTTATATATATCGTTCTATTTATCGTTTTCTGTCATTTTATCGCAATATAGATTTTTGGCCATATAGCCCAGCTTTACCTCGCACCAAAAATGATCTTCTCTCCACTCTGTCCTTTGACATTTTAGACCACAGAGATGCTACATTATAAAGGGACCAGGAGTTTTTTTGCTCAGTCACTCACACACACACACTCTGAAGCATTGACTCTTAATAATTAAATATAAATGGAGCTCCACAAAGACACTTGGCATCCTGCCATCTCTAGTGTTACACTCTTGCTCTCTCACATACACACACTCCGGCTCAATTAATGCTTTCCTCATGGCACTCAGTCAGGCAGGCAGACATGTATACCTTCACACTGGCATTGTGCAATACAAGGAGGGGTGCGCGTGTCAAGACAAATCCTTCAGGTGCTGCTTTGTATCTTGTTCTTTAATACTTTTCAAAGAAGTGAGAGAGCGCGCTACCTAGCCCTGCCTGCCTGCAGTACTGTAAGTGTAACTTCCTGTAGAGGCAGGAAGGAATGCTGTTTTTTCCCTCTTCAGATCTAACTGAAACAGAACTAGTTAGAATGTTCCGTTCTAGTTATTCTAATTCTATGGGAAGGAGCACAGACCTACCTTAGGTGTCAAAGCTGTCCTTCTCAAGGATGAAATAATGGAGATTGAAAGCTGAAGGGATGATAGGAATAGAAGATTGGTAGAGGATACATGTTTTTTTGTTTGTACTTTTACCCCTTTTTTCTAACCAATTTCGTGATATCCAATTGTCCCATCGCTGCAACTCCCCTGTGGACTCGGGAGAGGCGAAGGTCGAGAGCCAGGCCGTACGCACTAGCCTCTGTTGTGCCTTGTGGTCGGAGGACAAGCAGTTGCCATACCAGGTGGTGACGCAACCAGTCAGGATGCTCTCGATGGTGGAGCTGTAGAACCTTTTGAGGATCTGAGGACCCATGCCAAATCTTTTCAGTCTAAGGGGGGGGAAAGGCTTTGTCTTGCCCTCATGACTCGGTGTTTGGACCATGACAGTTCGTTTGGGATGTGGACACCAAGGGACTTGACGCTCTCAACCTGCTCCACTACAGCCCCGTCAATGAGAATGGGGGTGTGCTCGGCCCTCCTTTCCCTGTTGGGGCAGTATGCAAATTGAACTGGGTCTAGAGTTTCTGGGATAACGGTGTTATGAGCCATGACCAGCCTTTCAAAGCATTTTGTGAGTTGCCTTGGTGTTCTTGGCCACAGGGACAATGGTGGTCTGCTTGGAACATGTTGGTACTACAGACTCGATCAGAGACGGGTTGAAAATGTCAGTGAAGACACTTGCCAGTTGGTCAGTGCATGCTCGGAGTACCTGTCTTGGTAAGCCGTCTGGCCCTGCAGCCTTGTGAATGTTGACCTGTCTAAAGGTCTTACTCACATCGGCTATAGAGAGCGTGATCACACAGTTGTCCGGAACAGCTTGTGCTCTCATGCATGCTTCAGTGTTCTTTGCCTCTAAAGCGCACAAAGAAGTAATTTAGCTCGACTGGTAGGCTCGTGTCACTGGGCAACTCATGGCTGTGTTTCCCTTTGTAGTCTGTAATAGTTTGCAATCACTGCCACATCTGACGCGTCGGAGTGGTGTAGTAGGATTCAATCTTAGTCCTGTATTGATGGTTCGTCAGAGGGCATAGCGGGAATTCTTATAAGCGTCAGGGTTAGTCCCGCTCCTTGAAAGCGGCAGCTCTACCCTTAAGCTCAGTGCGGATGTTGCCTGTAATCCATGGCTTCTGGTTGGTGTGTACGTACGGTCACTGTGGGGAGGACGTCACCGATGCGCTTATTGATGAAGCCAGTGACTGATGTGGTGTACTCCTCAGTGGCATCGGAATAATACCGGAACATAGTCCAGTCTGTGCTATCAAAACAGTCCTGTAGCTTAGCATCTGCGTAATCGGACCACTTCTTTATTGACCGAGTCACTGCATTTGGTTCCTAGTGAATACACCCCAGGAGAGTGGAAGATGACAACATGCAGTTCCCAGTTCATACTTCATACTGGGATCAAAAATTTAATAAATCAGACCAAAAGAAGAAAATATATGAAATAAGAGTAACTGAGTCAAACAGAAAAACCAAGGCACTCAGTACTGGTTAATGATTTTCTAGAAATAGGAAAATATACACATCACAAATGGTAAATCCGAAAGCTGTGTATGTGGGGTGTAATAAGGACAGTTGGTGAATAATAGGCCTAACTAGTCTGTGTGTGTCAGTACCAAGCTGCTGCCAGCTGCTTTTGACACCGGGTGGAAACAGTGACGGCAAGAGCCACACACTGCTGTCAACAACATTCACATAACAGTGGTGTGTGCGTGTCGATGTGTGTTCACACTTAGCTGCGTTTTGCTAGAACGATATGCAGACGTTTTCCATAGCTAAATGCTTCAAATGTCAACATAATCAGATAGTTAAAAAAAATATATATATATACATAAGAATGTGGGCACCCTTTCAAATTAGGTTATTTCAGCCACACCTATTTCAATCTCCATAGACAAACATTGGCAGTATAATGGCCTTAATGAAGTGCTCAGTGACTTTCAATGTGGCACCGTCATAGGATGCCACCTTCCCAACATGTCAGTCTAATTTCTTACCTGCTAGAGCTGCCCCGGTCAACTGTAAGTGCTGTTATTGTGAAGTGGAAATGTCTGAGCAACAACATTGGCTCAGCTGTGAAGTGGTAGGCCACACAAGCTCACAGAACGGGACTGCCGAGTGCTGAAGCGCGTAGCGCACAATAATTGTCTGTCCTCGATTGCAACACTCACTACCGAGTTCCAAACTGCCTCTGGAAGCAACGTCAGCACAATAACTGTTCATCGGGAGCTTAATGAAATGGCTTTCCATGGCCGAGCAGTGCCAAACAAGCCTAAGATCGCAATGCCAAGCTTTGGCTGGCGTGGTGTAAAGCTCGCCGCCATTGGACTCTGGAGCAGTGGAAACGCGTTCTTTAGAGTGATGAATCACTCTTCACCATCTGGCAGTCCGACGGACTAATCTGGGTTTGGCAGATGCCAGGAGAACGCTACCTGCCAGAATGCATAGTGCCAACTGTAAACTTTGGTGGAGGAATTATGGTATGGGGCTGTGTTTCAAGGTTTGGGCTTGGCCCCTTAGTTCCAGTGAAGGGAAATCTTAACGCTACAGCATACAATGTCATTCTAGACGATTCTGTGCTTCCAACTTTGGCAACAGTTTGGGGAAGGCCCTTTTCCTGTTTCAGCCTGACAATGCCCCCGTGCGCAAAGGGAGGTCCATACAGAAATGGTTTGTCGAGGATTGGTGTGGAAGAACTTGACTGGCCTGCACAGAGCCCTGACAACAACCCCATCAAACACCTTTGGGATGAATTGGAACGCCGACTGCGAGCCAGGACTAATCGTCCCAACATCAGTGCGCAACCTCACTAATGCTCTTGTGGCTGAATGGACGCAAGTCCCTGCAACGTTCCAACATCTAGGTGATTTTTGGAATGATATGTTTGACAAGCAGGTGTCCACATACCTTTGGTCATGTAGTGTATTTAAAATTAAACTTTGCTTTTCTTTTACCACCACAGATTGATCTACAACATGATTGTGTAATAATTCATTCTTATCAATATATTGGCCTATTTATTCTATTGCATCAGTCTCTTTGCAAGCCTGCTGAGTGGTCGTTTCTGTGTGTGATGGTGTGTGTTTGTAGCTTCTTCTTGCTTAGTCTCTCTTTCTCTCCTGTCCCTCTCACTCACACTTTCTTTCTACGCAGGAGGAGAATGATGATGCTAGGTCTGTCAGTCTGGATAAAATCACTGCTGTGTTTGCACCGAGGAGATTACGTTTGTGTGTGTGTCAGTGTGGATTAAGCGCTGATGGGCAAGGCTCTCCTCTAGGGTCCTGTTGTCTGAGCTGAACAGAGGTCTGTTAGAGGAGAAGAGACAGGTTCTGGAAAGTCTACCCTTTTGGAAAAGCGCAAAAACAATACTGAGGAACTACTCCGTAAACTGACTTTTACGCACGCGCAGGCATGCATGCATGCATGCATGCATGCAAGCACTCCCGCTAACACACAGGCACACACACCCACACCTATCCATCATCGACTGTCACTCGTGTTTGTGATCTGTTACAGTAAGTGGGCATTAAGAGCCAGTAAGTCTGTGTTTATTGGCTGAGGATCTGCGATTAGAAGGAAAGGGGGAGGTGGAGAGGACTGGGAGGTGGTGGGGTTAGGAGAGTAGGAGGAGACTGGCAGAGGAGGGGTGGTATGTGCTGCCACTACCAGTTTTGACTTGAAGCTCCCATTCAGGGGTTTGGCTAGCACAGCACTTTCCCTGCTTCAATTGTCTCTCGCCTCCTACCTTTCCTTTCCAGTCAGGGCTTGCTCTCCTGTCTGTCTGGGGCTCTCTGTCTGGGGCTCTCTGTCTGGGGCTCTCTGTCTGGGGCTCTCTGTCTGGGGCTCTCTGTCTGGGGCTCTCTGTCTGGGGCTCTCTGTCTGGGGCTCTCTGTCTGGGGCTCTCTGTCTGGGGCTCTCTGTGTATTCCCTTTTTGTTTCCACATGAGCTCACATGTCGTTATAGACTATATACACGTGCACATAATTGGTATTTAAACACTTTTTGTTGTTCTTTTACGCCTTTTTCACCCCAATTTCGTGACCTCCAATTGGTAGTTAGTCTTGTCCCTTCGTTGCAACTTCCCTACAGACTCGGGTGAGGCGAACATACATGGTATCGAAATGCATGTACACATACTTGGTATTTTAAATGCATGTAACACATTGTCGTGGAAATTCTTACACACGGACACTCGAAGTTGATCTTAAATGAATTATTGTATATTATCAGCGAGCTGGAGAGGTTCCAACCAACTCAATGCACCATAATACACATGTCAATCAGGAGCTCTGCTGGGGCAGTCCTAGAGTTGTCTTATATACGGCTATACACAGACAAGTTATATTTGCATGATTTAGCTTAATTAATCATTACAGTTTTGTTTCATTTATGTGACCGACCAATACTGTTTCATAAGATGCGACAGACCAATACCTCACGAGGCTTCTTCTCTCTAAGCTGAGACCTTGAAACTGCGATATCTTTCGTTCTCAAAACAAGGTCTGGGCTTACTGCCAAATTGCAGCTACTGATAGTGAGGATTTGTTCAGTCAGCCACTTGCATGAACACAGAAATTGGTTTATAGAACAGCACATACATCGAACATAGAAATTAGTTATCAGAAAGCACAAACATTCAAATTCCCATTACAACATACTTGGTGTGTTTAAATGCATGTAGGACATACTGGGTGTGGTTTAAATGCATGTAGGACATACTGGGTGTGGTTTAAATGCATGTAGCACATACTGGGTGTGGTTTAAATGCATGTAGCACATACTGGGTGTGGTTTAAATGCATGTAGCACATACTGGGTGTGTTTTTAAATGCATGTAGCACATACACTACTGTTCAAAAGTTTGGGGTCACTTAAAAAATGTCCTTGTTTTTAAAAAATGTCCTTGTTTTTGAAAGAAAAGCTACTTTTTTGTCAATTTTAAAATAATATCAAATTGATTAGAAATACTGTGTAGACATTGTTAATGTTGTAAATGACTATTGTAGCTGGAAACGGCAGATTTTTTATGGAATATCTACATAGGCGTTCAGAGATCCATTATCAGCAACCATCACTCCTGTGTAATGAATTGACTGATTTCCTTATATGAACTAACTCAGTAAAATCTTTGAAATAGTTGCGTTTTATTTTTGATCGGGGTACTTGGCCATTCTTAACATTTTCCTTGCTCTGTGTGTGTGTTTACGTGCCCCGTGTCCCCACATGTTATGTAGTGTGTAAAGAGCTTGTTATACCCGCTACGCCCCAGCTAGCTCTCTGGCCCCTCCTTCAGCTCTCTGGCCCCTCCCTCAGCAGTACAGTAGGTAAGTAAACAGGCCAGGGATGTGTTCATTTGGCTCCAAAACTGGGGGGGGAATGAGGGAGTGACTACCTGGACTTGACCAACAAGAAATTGTTGTTTTTTTGTTTTCCGTTGCGAAATGCTTTGCTACGATGTGGTCCAGGTAGTTGTGGAGGTGTGACTGTGTAGGGGGACCGGGACTGGTTGTAAACCCAGAGAGAGGTGGGGAGGGAGAGGGTGGAGGAGCAGTGGGATTATTTAATATTTTTTTACAGTGAAGCAGAAAGGCGGGGGGAGAGGGCTTCTTTTGATGTCCTGTAGCTGCATGCTCTTACTTGTTCCTGCAAGGCCTACCACAGACACAGAGCGAGAGAGGTGCAGGGCTGTCATCGCATTAGAGACAGGAGTTGTAGGGTGTATGTTTTTGCGTGTATACACAATTTGCACGCGTGCAACGCTCCGTATTGATGTTGTGTAACACACTAAATGGTTTACCCCGGTAGGTAAGGAGTGCATCTGTGTAGCATGTCCTGGTCTAGAGAGTCTAGACACTGGGTCATGTTCTATTTAGAGGCTCCCCAGGAAGACAGTCAGGACCTCCCTGCCTGTTATGATGGACCTGTTCTTAGTTAGCAGCCCCACAGTATCCCCTTAGTATCCCCTGGGCTCCCGAGTAGCACAGCAGTCTAAGGCACTGCTTTTCAGTGCTAGGGGCGTCATTACAGACCCTGGTTCAATTCCAGGCTGTATCACAACCGGCCGTGATTGGGAGTACCATAGGGCGGCGCACAATTAGCCCAGCGTCGTTAGGGTTTGGCCAGGGTAGGCCGTCATTGTAAATAAGAATTTGTTCTTAACTGACTTGCCTAGTTACATAAAAAAACATCTCCAAGTCACCAAGAAAATAAAGCTTTTAGTTAAACAGAACCAAAGAGAGCGTATGCATGTAGGTCATTTCTAAATGCTGTCTGTTCAGCCACACATTTTTATCTCTTTGTCTCTGTTTCTCTCCAGTGTGACTAGAGATCACCATAACTCAGACCCTCTCATCAGCCCATTCAGCCAATGACAGACAGCCCTGCACATGTCCAATGATTCCCTTGACCTTTTATCTGCTAAAACCAGCGCCTCGCATACAAGTGTGTCTGAGTCAGATTTATTGGGTGTCTCCGTGTTCCTGACACTGGAATGCTGATATCACACATGCTCACTGTTTACCTGTGATTATGGAGCTCTGACACACACACACCTGAGGTAGACTCACACCACGTTGCCATGGTACTCCTATTTTAGCTTGTGGCCTCTGGACACATTCATATAACCATGGTTACTGAGCACTTGTTTATTTGAGCTGAAATTCTGCATGAGGATGGGATGAAACGGATAGCCCAGACTGTACAGTACAGCCCTACCTAATACAGTTCAGTTCTGCTGGTTCAGCAGTTGGCTCATGTCTGCATTATGGTGTGTGTGAGTGTGTGTGTGAATCTTTGTGTGAGGGAGCCACTGTCCTGTCCTACTGGCCTGTAAATCTACTGATGTAGTTAAATCCTGTAGAAATGTTATAAATCAGATGGGGGGGGGAAATGAGCTAATCTTCATTGTCCAATGCATAGCTCTTACTGTAAGTGCGTGCAAGCCAGCAGAGTAGGAGGGAACGTGTAGGAGGGAGAAAGTCTCTCTAGTCCTTTCACTCTTTATCTGTCTTGGTCTGCCTGAGGGATAGACTGCAGCGGATGGACCGAATAGAGCTTGGGTGTGTTCAAGCAGTAAACCTAAAGTCGACTAGTGAAGTTGGGGGAGGTGCATCTCTGACAGCCGAAAGTCTGACACTGTAGTGGTTTTCCAACCGCAAGGCTCAGATCAACATGGCTGCCATTTGTTTTTATAATTTGCTTCTGTATAAGTGTCGGAAAATAAACTGTGCTATACCCCGATATCACACACTCACAAACAAAGCATAACGTGTGTACAATAATTAATTGGTTAGGTCTCATCACTTTCATTTGTATCCCCTGTAGTTTCAGAATCGCTTGTTTCAGTCAAGTCTTTGGCCATGTTCGTGTGGGTCAAACAAAAACAGCCTAATTTGTTGACAAATAGTGCCTTCCACAATACAGTTGGTGAGAAGCAGCCGCAGCGACATGAAGGCAACTTCGTTAAAAACTGCATGGCCTGGGATCACATTATTTTTGTAAAGTTCCTGCATTTGGCTTTAGTCGTGAGTCAGACACTTTTTTTTTTTTTTTTTTTTTATCCCCATAATGCAACACACTTTGAAAGGCGCGAGTGGCCAACGATGGTCAACGTCTTGACCAAAGTGACTCTCGTTTGACTGCGACCATTGACTCGTTGACTGCGTACTGTAAGTATGGTAGTACTGCAGCCTTTAATTAAGAGGCCTGACCTGCATTTGTTTTTCTGTCTGGTCTGCTGGCCAGCTCCTATCCAGGCCACTGTCACATTGATGATGTCACCATACTCTTGCAGCATTTTCACTTGTGATTTACCTCAGTGTTTTACCCAAAAGGCTCAGACTTTTCTGTTTCCATCTACGTGAGCCGCCACCCGTGTCACACTGGGCCATGGCTCTGGTGGATCTGCTCTCACTTGGGGCCAAAGCAAGGCCCTGGGTACTTTTCAGCTGGCATTTACATAATGACTGTGAACTTTAACACCTTCTCACAAAGCAACAGTCTTGAATGATGCAGAGGTTGTTGATTCTGTTTGCCACAAATCTTAAGGGTCTCACTCCTGATGGAAACACAGTAACACTAGAGTTGACATTAACCTGAAACATTGGCGACACACGTGGAGGGAGTAAAGGTGTCCGCATGAACAACTCTGCTAAGCGACCCAAACGAGTGTGCTCGCTTCCTCCCTTAAAAGACCTTCGCTTGAAAAAAACTGAATATTATGCTTTGTCCATTTTGAGACTCTGGTCAGAATACACTTCATCCAAAAAGTCATCAAAAAAAAATGTTATTGCCGAGGAGATCTTAGTCGCGCAATTTTACATCGAAGTTTGTTTGGTGTAGTATTTTTGGGGGGTTGCAGGAAAACGAGACAGACTTCATTGAAGAATCCCTACTGTTGACCGACGAACGGGCGTAGACTTCGGCTACCGATTTTAGGCTTGCCTCAAGAAAAAAACGTGTGCCTGAACAACCCCAAAAAACCTTACTGAAGACCAAAACGAACAAAAATTTACAAAATCTCGTCATAATATGCACAAACTCTTCCGAACTGTTTCAGCTGGGAAGCATGCAGACACCCTTAGTCTCTTTGCACACCACCGCTAGACGGGACATGAACACTCGCGCTCTCTCTCTTTCGCTCAGGCACTCACACTACCAAATGTAAACCGCAAATTCCCACATACCGACAAACATGACCGTAACACTCACAGTACTAAGTGGATTGTTTTTGTGGACTGTTGGAGTACTTAGTGGTGGTCTAGATGGTTTACTAGTTACATGGGCAGGAGTCAACGCCCCTCAGAACTCACTCACATATAGGGGAGAAGACAACACATCACCATGGTGTCCACCAGACACTCACCAACAGCGTGGCCAGAGTAGAGCCATATAGTCCTTACTCTAGAACACAGGCAAAGACACTAGAACAGTTGGGTGGAAATGCATACTAGAACTGAGAATTAAAGATCTTGGCCAATTTACGAGTTCACGTTCTCGTAAGTACAGTCTCTGCTGCCCGATGTCCAATGGCGTATCGAATTTAACTGTGTGTCATATCTTCTGTCTGTCATCTGAGGTCTGATGGTTCTTCCCTCCTGTCTCTGTGCAGGTGCAGCACCGTATCAGTGGCCAGGTGATGGCTCTGAAGATGAACACCATGGCCAGTAACAGAGCGAACATGCTGAGGGAGGTCCAACTGATGAACCGCCTGTCTCACCCCAACATACTCAGGTCTGTCTGTCTTTTTAAAACACACACTTGCTTTCCATATCCATATGAAAGCTTTAGTCAACAGGGCAAATCCTCAGTATACACAAATTTGATCCATGCAGTTATAACACATTGTAAGACTTGTCATGCGCATGCATGTATGATGTCCACCAATACAACACCGGAGCCAGAGACTCTCATATTGCCTGTTTTTGAAATCGAAGCGTATCTGATAAGAACACCTTTTTATATACCGGCGCTGTTGAGTGGAACAAACTACCATAGCAACTCAAAGCAATGCCGACCATAACGTCACTTAAAAACAATGTCTAAAGCTGGCTAATGATCGTGCAATAGTCATGTTTTTTTTCATGTCTGCATGTAGTGCTCTAAACCAGGGGTACTCAATTCTTCCCCTACAAGGTCCGGAGCCTGCTGGTTTTCTGCTTTACCTGATAATTAATTGCACACACACCTGGTGTCCCAGGTGTAAATCAGTTCCTGGTTAGAGGGGAACAAACATTTAGTGGAACTGGATTCGAGGTCCAGAGTTGAGTTTGAGGGCTCTAGATTATGGCAATGTGGTCCTTTTTGATTTGTGATTTGATTTGTTATTTGATTTGTTAGGCGTTATCTGTGTAACCAAAGTATGGCTTGTAGGCTAGATCAACTGTGTACCATAGGGGCTTAGTATGTTTGTTTGTTTGTTTTAGGTTGTTAAACATTTATTTAAGAGGACCACAATGGAAATGCGTTTACAAACTTATTTTGTCCTCTTCTGAATGTAAATGCATTATCCACATTTGGTTGTATTGTGTTTTTAAATTGTCAAATCTATCCTAGCTATTGATAATGACCCTGTTTTTATATTGTCTTCCTCTCTCCTGTCTCAGGTTTGTAGGGGTGTGTGTTAATGAGGGACAACTCCATGCATTGACAGAGGTAAGATGTCTTTTTAAACTCTGGTAGACTGACTAGGATCTAGAGAATACTGGACAGATTGAACTATACTAAACCAAAATCTAAACGCAACGATTTTATTGAGTTGCAGTTCATATAAGGAAATCAGGCCCACCCACTGGGGAGCCAGGCCCAGCCAGTCAGAATTATATTTTTTTCCTCCACAAAATGGCTTTATTACAGACAGAAATACTCCACAGTTTCGTCAGCTGTCCGAGTGGCTGGTCTCGGACTATCCCGCAGGTGAAAAAGCTGGATGTGGAGATCCTGGGCTGGCGTGGTTACACATGATCTGCGGTTGTGAAGCCAGTTGGACGTACTCCCTCAACTTGAGACATCTGTGGATTTGTGTTGTGACAAAACTGCACATTTTAGAGAGCACAAGGTGCACCTGTGTAATGACCATGCTGTTTAATCAGCTTCTAGTTATGCCACATCTGTCATGTGGATGGATTATCTTGGCAAAGGAGAAGTGCTCACTAACATGGATGTAATCAAATTTGTGGACAACATTTGAGAGAAAAAGCTTTTTGTGCGTATGGAACATTTCTGAGATCTTTTATTTCAGCTTGTGAAACAATGGACCAACACTTTACATGTTGTGTTTATATTTTTGTTCAGTATACTTTAACACTGACGGTTCACTTTTGAATGGTCGTTATGGTTAGGCTGAGGAAAATCTGAAGCAATCATTTGATTGACAGGTGCCATGGCTACCATACATTGACCTGTATCTCTCTTACAAATCTCAATTGAGAATAACCTGTATAAATAAAGGTTAAGGGAACCTGTCATTTGATTGACAATTGGCTGAGTGTGGTTGTCATGGTTACTTCCAGTACATCAACGGGGGTAACCTGGAGCAGCTGCTGGACAGTGACCGGTACCTGTCGTGGTCAGTCAGGATGGGCCTGTCTCTAGACATTGCTAGGGGCCTGCAGTACCTCCACACCAAAGGCATCTTCCATAGAGACCTCACCTCCAAGGTAGGAAGCATGCATATAAACACACACACATCTGGTAATTATACATACTTCAAATCAAATGTTACATGTGCCAAATACAACAGTGTAGACCTTATCGTGAAATGCTTACTTACAAGCCTTAAACAATGCAGTTCAAGAAAGAGTTACGAAAATATTTACTAAATAAACTAAAGTAACACAATAAAATAACAATAACAAGGCTATATACAGAGGGTACCGATACTGAGTCAGTGTGCAAGGGTACAGGTTAGTCGAGATAATTTGTACATGTAGATAGGGGTGAAGTGACTGCATAGATAATAGACAACGTGTAGCAGCAGTGTACATGTAGGTAGGGGTGAAGTGACTGCATAGATAATAGACAACGTGTAGCAGCAGTGTACATGTAGGTAGGGGTGAAGTGACTGCATAGATAATAGACAACGTGTAGCAGCAGTGTACATGTAGATAGGGGTGAAGTGACTGCATAGATAATAGACAACGTGTAGCAGCAGTGTACATGTAGGTAGGGGTGAAGTGACTGCATAGATAATAGACAACGTGTAGCAGCAGTGTACATGTTGGTAGGAGTGAAGTGACTGCATAGATAATAGACAACGTGTAGCAGCAGTGTACATGTAGGTAGGGGTGAATGTAAATAGTCCGGTGGCCATTTGATGAATTGTTCAGCAGTCTTATGGTTTGGGGGTAGAAGCTGTTAAGGAGCCTTTTGGTCCTAGACTTGGCGCGCCGGTACCGCTTGCCGTGCGGTAGCAGAGAGAACAGTCTGACTTGGGTGACTGGAGTCTCTGACAACGATCTGCTTGTTTGTCTTGCTCACATTGAGGGAGAGGTTGTTGTCCTGGCATCACACTGCCAGGTCTCTGACCTCCTCCCTATAGGCTCTCGACGTTGGGCATGCACCCACGCAGCAAGCCACACGTACATACACACACCATAAAACGCAGTAGTGCATACTCAAGTACACAGTTATCTATTATAATAAATGGATTTACCACGGTCCATATTCATAGTGTCTGAGTACGAGGGCTGATCTAGGATTGTTTTTAGCCTTCTGGATCATAATGAATAAAATGATATGGACAGGAGGGACCTGATCCTAGATCATCCTATTATGAGACACTGTGAATACGGGCCCTGACCTCTCTTCCTGGTTGTCTGTCCTGCAGAACTGCCTGGTGCGTTGGGAGAGCGGCCAGTGTACGGCCGTGGTGGGGGACTTAGGCCTGGCAGAGAAAATACCAGAGTACAGGTCAGTTGAGTTCATATATCACCCATCTATCAGCATGCACTGATTAGAAAACACACTTGAATGGCTGCTTCCTCTCGCTTTACCTTTCTCGCTCTCTCCATCTCAATAGCTTGTTAGCTCTCGCTTGCTCCCTCTCGGTCTCTCTGTCATATATTCACTCAGCCAGTATTTTATGTTAATGTAAGCTCTAGTGTTATTGTGTTTCCATCAGGAGTATTGTAGACACAGCTCTACCATTAGGATCATTTTCCTCTTCCCCAATCCTAACCATTATGTGTACAGAAAAAACAGTACATTAATCCCACTAAAGCTTAGTCCGATTTTGAAAGGATGCGAGACGCTCCTTCACCTGAAGAAGTTGCGCTTTCCCCGCTGTATCGAACTGTGTGATTAAGCCCCTGTTTCAGGAGTGAAGGAATGTTTGGAGCGGCATTCGTTCACACCCAACCCCAGTTTGTTTATGTTGCTGACATTTACGCCTCATATTTTATTAATCGCGTCAGCCTGCGTTGAACACAGATCGCCAGCGTGTGTTTTAAACCGCTCAGCTTCTCCTTGATGACAGGAGTTAATGTCCTGGTAGCTTTGGCTTATATTAGGTACAGATCCAGGAGCAGCTTACGCTCCCTCAATCCTAACCTGAACTATTAGGGCTAAGACACGAAACTGACCTTGGATCAAACACTCTTACTCTCCTCTTTACCGTGGTAAATGGGTCTGCATCCTGTCTGACGGGAGGCAGCTGTTGCGTTAACCAGACCATGTGTGTACCGTTTCCACTCACTTTGTTTGTCTTACGGTCACCCCGGTGCTTACCTTGTGTTTTTGCGTATGAACAGGCACTTTGTTTTGGTACCACACAACAAGTTCTTGTTTATGTACCGTGCATGCTTTTAGGTGTGAGTAAATAGATTTGACAGTGGAACATGTTAGTAGCACCAGTGAATATCATGTCTGCTGTGTGTTTGAACCTTCTCTATTCCAGCGTTTATTAACATGCATACACTTGTCAGTATTTTTTCGTGTGTTTATACATATTGTCTGTGGTGTGTGAGCTCTGCCTCTGAGAGGGAGAGATACAGATCAAGGGAGTTTAGGAAAGCTTTCCAAATAAGGTCAAACTATTCCAGCACACTCTTTCGCTCTCCTCTTTCTTTCTACCTCTTTCTCCCTCTCTACCTCTCTCCCTCTAACACTGCCTGACCGGCGACTCTCCCTCCCTCCCTCCCTCCCTCCACATCCCCAAATGGTGTTTACACTGGGAGCTGTGACTGTCTGCCTGCATTCCACTCTTCTCTCTTCTCTCTCTGTCCCACTCTTTTTTCTTTCTCAGCTTCCATAACTTCCCTTACTATGTTGATAGTTACATTTCGCAATATTATTTTGGGAAGATATTATATCGGTATTTGACTCCCATGTATCGATTAGTAAACGTTTGCTACTGTAGGTAGAGTTGGCGCCGTAACTCCTGTGTTTTTCCTTCTATAGCTTGTTATCCATCCTTTTTTAAATTGTGAGACCAAAATGTTTTCAGCACTTTTTAAAATGTATTTCCCTGACTGATCGAAACCTGTTTTCTCATGCTCTCTCGTCTTTCCGAAGCAGACATATGGTGAGCAATATGTTTGGCACATCGAATTGCACTATCGTGAGAAATGCATATCGTATTGGCACCAAAGTATCGTGATGATATCGTATCGTGAGGTCCCTGGCAATGCCCAGCCCTATCTATTTATGCAAAATCATGGCCCACAGTGAGATGGAAATAGCAGAGGAAGTGACTGCCAGCGGGGTGTGTCTGCCCCTTTTTCTGCCCTTTCTATTTATTTACATACACTAGTTTTACCCCATATGGTTGTTAATGAACTAGAGCATGATGATACTAGCTGCTAGCTCCAGTCTTGTTGGTTTAAGTCTGTCTCACCTGCTGTTCTCTGTGTGAGCTGTAGCCTGTATTAATGTCTCCGGGTGGAACGTTCCCCTAGGTAGGCTACAGGTCTTGGATCAGCTTCCCCTCCCCAGATCCTAACCTTAATGTCATCGCCGGTCATAATGCCTGTCTTCCTCTGTCGCTGTCCTCAGTGAGGGGGCAGACCAGCAGCCCTTGGCCGTAGTGGGCTCCCCCTACTGGATGGCACCAGAAGTTCTGCGAGGAGAGATCTACAACGAAAAGGTGGACGTATTTGCGTACGGCATCATCTTGTGTGAGGTCATCGCTAGGATACAGGCTGACCCTGACTTACTCCCACGCACAGAGGTACGTTCATCACACTCATCATGCACACGTGCTCACACACGCGCTAGCTCACACACAATCAGTTTTCCCAATATTATTGTGTGGTGTAGACTGTGCTAAAATGTCTCCCTCTTCTGCCCATTGTATGTAACGGCAGTATAAAAGCCTCTCAGGCTGTAAGTCGCAGGACTTTCATTGAAGTCTCTGATAGCATCATCTCCATTCTATTGTGCAAATTAGTGACTTTGCGTCTCTCCAGGGCTCTGTTTCACTGAGAGGGATGTGTGATGCTCTGTCTGTCTGTAGGACTTTGGCCTGGACGTCGAGACGTTTCAGCACATGGTGGGAGACTGTCCACCTGCCTTCCTGAGCCTGGCTGTCACCTGCTGCAATGTAACACGCACAGATCCTCATACCGTTTCTCGTTCTCTCTTTCCCCTTATTCCTTCTCCTGCGTACTGTGACTTTTGAGGAACTTACTTTTTTTGTCTCTTTTGCTCGTCTAATGCTCTCTCCGTCCATCTCTCTCTCAGATGGATCCAAAGCGCCGTCCATCGTTCTCAGAGATTGTAACAGAGTTGCAGAGGAGAGAGACCCAGAGGACGCAGAAAGACGAAGCTGCACTAAAGGGTGTGTGTGGGGAGGGGGAGAACACCGGGAGGTCTTAGTCAGTGGAGGGGTTCTACGAACAGCAGATGCTATATCTATCAGCACTGTCTATTCAGACAGGCGTCATTAAAACTGTTGGAATTGAGCTGAGGCGGCAGTTTATATTGGGTGGTATCCTGGGAATATTCTGCACTCTAGAGGGTGTGCAAATAGCTTGACGGGTAAGCGTGTAGGACCAGTAACTGAAAGGTTGCTGGTTCGAATCCCCGAGCCGGAAGACACATTTCAGTTGAACGCGTTGTTGTGCAGCTGACTAGGTTTCCCCTTTCCCAAGATTTGTATACATGTTTTTTTATCAGGCTTACAGTCTCAGCATAATGCCAGCCATTTCTTATTGAATCTCTCTCGGTCTCTAGATCTCGGCCCACTGCGGAGGCGCTTCCTCTGTCTCCCCGGCGACCCTCGCCTCTGCCGCAGCAAATCAGACGTGCTCCCTCCGGCTGCGCTCCCCACTCTGGCCCCTCCCACACGTGTCAATCCCTTCTCCCTGCGAGAGGACCTGAACGGAGGCAAGATTAAACTGTTTGACACGCCCAGCAACTCTGTCATCTCTTTAACGTTCACCTTACCCAAACTCCCGGATCCCTGTACCACCCCCTCGCCATCAGACAGAGAGGGGGGTACGCCCCGAGGAAGGCTCCACAGACGCTGCTTATCCCTTCCTTGCACCCCCCCACCAGATCTCCTGCCCCCCACCACCAAAGACAATACCACAGAAATAACAGGGGTATTGTCACCTGACATAGACCCTGAGAATGATGAGGGGAATGTAGAGAACGAGATAGAGAGGGGAATCGTGAAAGATAGATTTACCTTTGAGTCGAATGTGTTCGTAGACGAGGAGGATGTGGAGAGGAGGAAGAGCAGCGAGGGCCTCACGGGCGATGACTCGGGGCTTCCTCTCGATCCAGAGCTGCTGTCATTGGACCAGCTGAGCGAGGAACAGGAAGAGGAAACTGACCAGGAAGTGGAACCTATGGACTGCACCAGCTCCCCTGACATTCTAGATGGCACTCTCCCTCCACTCTCTTCTCTCCCTACTCTTCCACCTTATCCCAAACCCTCCCCACCCACCTCCACCACATTCACCAACGGCTGGGGTAATGTTCCCCCCATCTTCAATGGTCCTCTCTGCCTGCCCCCCCTCCCCTCCCCCCATATGGACAACAACAACAGCACCACGGTGGTCATTAGTCGCCCTCTGGGATGGCGGGGCACCAACCGGAACCATTCACCTCCTGGTAGGCCCATTGGGGGCTCTCCCTCGCTGTTCGGGTCCGGTAATGGGTCTGGTCCTTCTCTGGAGCAGGAGGAGAGGATCTCGTGTCCCGGTTGCTGTCTGGTGGGTTTCCGGTTCCCCTCTCTGTGTTTCCGCACGCCCCCTCGCCGAAACCCCTATAAGAACCTGAACGGGAACGGGGACAGTACTGGGGTCACCCGAGGGCTGCTCTTTAAAGGGCCTAAAGGGATACCGCCCTCCTCCACCATCCCTACCAACCCCGAGCCTGGCCCTGGTCTAGCCCTGCCTGTGGCTCAGACATAGAGACAAAGAATGCCCTAACCACAGATCTAGGATCAGATTACCCAACCCCATTATTCTAACCTTATTTCTTAGGAGGGAGAGACTGGAAACTGACCTTGGATCAGTGCCTACGGGCTACTTCCTTCCATTCTTACTTAAAGATGGTTACATAGCTGCTGGTGGGAAGGCACTGCTGTGCTGGTGGTCTGACTGGATGGACGCCCTCTGCTGGATTGAGGCGGTATTGATAATGCTGTACTGTATAATCCAGTATAGTGCTATACTGTTAAGGGTAGTGAGCTGAGATCTCACAGATCCCTGCAGTGGATGAAGGCTGGTGAACTGAATGATTTTATTAAAGAAGCAATGACAATACTCTCCCTCAGCATGACAGTGCTTGTATTGGTCAGAGCCATATTTAAATGTAAGCTATAGATGGCTTTGGTATTGGACCAATCCCATGGGATATGTATCTTATGATCCTTCTATGCTGTGGTCTATGGCTCCTTTTCTGACAGTCACAGTTGTAAATACTATTTTTGACTGGTGGTGACGTTGCTACGATGAGGAATGTTATGGAGTAGTGTTACTTATGAAATGTAGTGAAATACTAATGTTATGATTCAGATGTTTGATACTGTCTGAACGGTCAAAGGGTCAGCAGTTTGCTTTGTGTTCAGGCTGATGCACAGCTGTACGATGCAACCTGGAGAGGCTACGGACAGGGCAATGAAAGATGTGTGCGTGATCCGTACACTTCTGTTGACTGATATCTTGCTGTGTGATCTCTCTTACGTCCCTCGTGGTCCTCGGACAAAGCACTTATTGCGTTATGGTTTTTATTTTATGACTTTTTGTAATTTTTTTTGCGAATGAATGGTCAAAGACCTGCTTCAACTAAGATGTACAGATTCATATTATTTAAAAATTGCATTGAATAAAACTATAGAATGGGACGACTGTTTGCTTTTTCTCTAGCTGGATTGCAGGATTTCTAGCCAACTATCTGCCCAACCCTGCCATGAATAACTAGGAAGCATCAAGTAGTAGGTGTATAAAGTACTGTACCACCATTTTGAAAATAGTGACTCTGGACTATGTACTTGAACATGTATAGATACAGTTGAAGTCGGAAGTTTTACGTACACTTAGGTTAGTCATTAAAACTCGTTTTTCAACCACTCCACAAATTTCTTGTTAACAAACTATAGTTTTGGCAAGTCGGTTAGGACATCTACTTTGTGCATGACACAAGTAAGTTTTCCAACAATTGTTTACAAACGAATTATTTCTATTATAATTCACTATCACAATTCCAGTGTGTCAGAAGTTTACATACACTAAGGGTACTGTGCCTTTAAACAGCTTGGGAAATTCCAGAAAATTGTCATGCTTTAGAAGCTTATGATAGGCTAATTGACATCATTTGAGTCAATTGGAGGTGTACCTGTGGATGTATTTCAAGGCCTACCTTCAAACTCAGTGCCTCTTTGCTTGACATCATGGGAAAATCAAAAGAAATCAGCCAAGACCTCAATTTTGTTTGGGACATCCACAAGTCTTGTTCGTCATTGGGAGCAATTTCCAAATGCCTGAAGGTACCACATTCATCTGTACAAACAATTGTACGCAAGTATAAACACCATGGGACCACGCAGCCGTCATACCACTCAGGAAGGAGACGCGTTCTGTCTCCTAGAGATTGGTGCGAAAAGTGCAAATCAATCCCAGAACAACAGCAAAGGATGTTGTGAAGATGCTGGAGGAAACTGGTACATAAGTATCTATATCCACAGTAAAACGAGTCCTATATCGACATAACCTGAAAGGCTGTTCAGCAAGGAGGAAGCCACTGCTCCAAAACCGCCATAAAGCCAGACTACGGTTTGCAACTGCACATGGGGACAAAGATTGTACTTTTTGGAGAAAAGTCCTCTGGTCTGATGAAACAAAAATAGAACTGTTTGTCCATAATGACCATTGCTATGTTTGGAGGAAAAGGGGGATGCTTGCAAGCTGAAGAACACCATCCCAACCGTGAAGCATGGGGGTGGCAGCATCATGTTGTGTGGGTGCTTTGCTGCATGAGGGATCTCAAGACATCAGTCAGGAAGTTAAAGCTTGGTCGCAAATGGGTCTTCCAAATGGACAATGACCTCAAGCATACTTCCAAAGTTGTGGCAAAATGGCTTAAGGGCAACACAGTCAAGGTATTGGAGTGGCCATCACAAAGCCCTGACCTCAATCCCCCAAAATTTGTTGGCAGAACTGAAAAAGCGTGTGCGAGTAAGGAGGCCTACAAACCTGACTCAGTTACACCAGCTCTGTCAGGAGGAAAGGGCCAAAATTCACCCAACTTATTGTGGGAACCTTGTGGAAGGCTACCCGAAATGTTTGACCCAAGTTAAACAATTTTAAAAGCAATGCTACCAAATACTAATTGAGTATGTAAACTTCTGACCCACTAGGAATGTGATGAAAGAAATAAATCATTCTCTATTATTCTGACATTGTACATTCTTAAAATAAAGTGGTGATCCTAACTGGCCTAAGGGAATTTTTACTAGGGTTAAATGTCAGGAATTGTGAAACTGAATTTAAATGTATTTGGCTAAGGTGTATGTAAAACTTCCGACTTCAACTAGATATAGATATTATATATATATCTCTACAAAGCTTGCAAGGTGGCTGTTCTTTTCCCTCTGTTTCCTGTCTCACTTGTCTTTGAGCTTCAGATTATACCATTTCCTCTCACACCCGTGACTACCGTGTCACGTCCTGATCCCTCCACCCCCTGCCCTTCTTTATCTATCCCTTTATATATATTCTTTATTTATCTCTCTCCCACTCTCTCTGTTAATGTAGGTAAGTGACTGCTTACGCTACTTCTTTCCTATTCAACTTTGGAAAATGATTTGTTATGCATTTTATTGTCATGTAGACGACATTGTGTGCATCAGGGTAATTACATGAATGTTGTATCCCCTACCTCAAGGGGATTTTGTTTTGGAAAAAGATTTAGGCTGAGTCTTCAGTCTTTCTCAGCCTGTGGTCTAGTTTACCTGTGTCACCATGGTGACGGTGCCAGGTGTACTGATGACCCTTGTGTTAACAGGATTGTGTGTCCACATCACAGGTGAGTCTGTTGCTCCCTCTACCTACCTTTCTTAAATAACCCAAACCCTCCATATTGGGGACAGTGACTGATCTAATTTACTATCTATGGGGGGGCTCACCACAGTTACTCATATGGTTTGATCTCAATTGTTAAAATAGTGTCAATCATGTTATGTATGTGAATTGTTTACACATAGTTATCCTTGTTTCTGTGAGATCTTGAATATGAAAGTGTAGCCTGTGTGTTGACTTTGCAGTGTCCCGTGTGAACTCTCAGGATCATCTAGAGCCGTCTGTACCACCAGTGTGTATTCCCTGAACTTAAACTGTATCCTGCAGTGGGATTGTCCCCAGGCCAACGCTACCACCACCTACACCGTCCAAACTAAGACTCAGGGGTGTGTCTGACTCCTCATTGCTCACTATTGACTTAATGGACTAGTATCTAGCTCTAAATATCTTCTCAGCTAAATACTGTTCTAAGATTTGGGGGTCTGTCTGCTGTCTGCGCTCTATTGACCTAATCGATCTAGCTCTAATAGTACACTATATTACTGTTCTGCTATTTTCTAGAATTGGTAGTGAATTGGTTCATAGAAAACCACTACATTGATGTATCTTATTCTGTAGTGTTTGTGTGTAACTATGTTCTAGTCATTTTAAGTGGATTATTTTTTAAATCAAGTCGTTGTTGACTGTTGTAATCAGCAATGGGATTCTGATTAGTCATTTACTTTACAATGAAGCTAATATGAATAGTGCAACTGTCGGGAGTGTGAGGGGAAAGCTACCCTAGAAGGGAAAGCAAATTATTGTGTGAACAAACCGCTCTGACGCGGAGAGGAGCCGGCAAGAGGGGTAGCGTGAGAGCGGTAAAGCGAGAGAATTTCAAACTTGTGGTTTTGGCAGAGAAACATCAAAGGGTTTTAATCAGAGGGATGAATCAGTCACTCGAGTCCATGGTTGGTTGACTTTATGGGTAGATAGGCTCCGATGGATGTCCGTTGTTGTTTTCTACCACAGCCGTGAAAACACTCTGGCTTCTCCTCTCCCCTACCACCTGGTTTCAGTCATAACCACCACCACCCAAGTAGTCCAACAACCAGTGTGTTATCTGTTATCTTGTGTGGGTATTGCATATTTTCAGAAAGGACATTTCCACATACATTTTAATAGATCGGAATAAATAAAAAATACTATATAGTTTATCTCCGTGTATGTTTCTATGTGTATATAGTACCATTCAAGTTTGGACACACCTACTCATTCCAGGGTTTTTCTTTATTTTTACTATTTTCTACATTGTAGAATAGTGAAGACGGTGTTAAACAAATCAAAATATATTTGAGATTCTTCAAAATAGCCACCCTTTGCCTTGATAACAGCTTAGCATTCTCTCAACCAACTTCATGAGTTAGGCACCTCGAATGGATTTGTATTAACGTGTGCCTTGTTAAAAGTACATTTGTGGAATTTCTTTCTTTCCTTAATACGTTTGAGCCAATCAGTTGTGTTGTGACAAGGTAGTGGTGGTATACAGAAGATAACACTATTTGGTAAAAGACCCAAGTCTATATTATGGCAAGAACAGCTCACATATGCAAAGTGAAATGTCAGTCAATCATTACTTTAAGACATGAAGGTCAGTCAATCTGGAAAATTTCAAGAACGTTGAAAGTAAAAACCATCAAGCCCAATGATGAAACTGGCTCTCAAGAGGACCGCCACAGGAAAGGAAGACCCAGAGTTACCTCTGCTGCAGAGGACAATTTCATTAGAGTTAACTGCACCTCAGATTGCAGCCCAAATAAATGCTTCAGAGTTCACATAACAGACACATCTCGACATCAACTGTTCAGAGGAGACTGCGTGAATCAGGCCTTCATGGTCGAATTGCTGCAAAGAAACCACTACTAAAGGACACCAATAAGAGGAAGAGACTTGCTTGGACCAAAACACAAGCAATGGACATTAGTCTGGTGTAAATCTGTCCTTTGGTCTGATGAGTCCAAATTTGAGATTATTGGTTCCAACCACCGTGTCTTTGTGAGATGCGGAGTAGGTGAATGGATGATCTCCGGATGTGTGGTTCCCACCGTGAAGCATGGAGGAGGAGGTGTGACACTGATTTATTTAGAATTCAAGGCACACTTAACCAGTGATACCATCCCATCTGGTTTGCGCTTAGTCCCACTATCATTTGTTTTTCAACAGGACAATGACCCAAAACACACCTCCAGGCTGTGTAAGGGCTATTTGACCAATAAGGAGAGTGCTGCATCAGATGACCTGGCCTCCACAATCACCCGACCTCAACCCAATTGAGATGGTTTGGGATGAGTTGGACCGCAGAGTGAAGGAAAAGCAGCACACAAGTGCTCAGCATATGTGTGAACTCTTTCAAGACTGTTGGAAAAGCATTCCTCATGAAGCTGGTTGAGAGAATGCCAAGAGTGTGCAAAGCTGTGAAGGCAAAGGGTGGCTACTTTGAAGAATCTCAAATATAAAATATATATATATATATCTCTAACTCTTGGTTAATACATGATTCCATATGTTATTTCATAGTTTTGATGTCTTCACTATTATTGTACACTGTAGAAAATAGTCAAAATAAAGAACAACCCTTGAATGAGTGTGTCCAAACTTTTGACTGGTACTGGAATGTGTTTTACAGGCATTCGTGGCAGGATGTGGAGAGTTGTGTGCGGTTCTCCTCCCAGCTGTGTGACCTGTCCGAGGCCTTCTCTAACTTTGAGTTGTACAACATGATCCGCCTGGGCCTCCACCAGGACCAGGGGAGTCCAGTCTGGACAGAAATACGTTTGTTTGGCGCCAGTGATTTCAGTCAGTAGCCTGTCTCTGCTCCTAAGACCTGTCCCGTATCTTGCCTTGGCGATTTATTGTTCAAATCAAACAAAGAGAAGAGCATTTATCTTAATACACTGCAGAGTTCAAATAGAGAGGGATAAAATGGATAAAGGCACTCACATGAAGAGATTGTTGTGATTTGAAATGAGTGGCTTCTTTGTTTCTCCTCTTTCAGACTTCAGCAGTCCCTCCGTCTTGGTCTCTTTGTCTGGAGAGAGGCTGGTAGTGGAGGTGCACTTACCTTGTTCTAGCAAAAGGGAGTGTCTTCCTCTGCAGAGCTGCTGTCCACTGTCAAAATTAATTGACCTCTGGGTCACCGTGACAGTATATAACCAACAGAACCCCTCTGACTACAAGGTACCCCCTCTGCAATACCACTTTTTTTTTCTCACCCTCCTTTTCTCTTGCTCGCTCTCATTCACACATCCTTTTTTCTTTCTACCTGCTGCTATGTAAGTCAATGTAAGTAGTACAATGTTAAGGAGTGAGTGCTCAAACCAGAAACTACTCTTATGTTGTTTCCAGTGGTGTAAAGTACTTATGTAAAAATACTTTAAAGTACTACTTAAGTAGTTTTTTAGTCTAGCTGTACTTTATTTATTTTTTTACATCTTTTACTTCACTACATTCCTAAATAAAAGTATGTACTTTTTACTTTCCCTGACACCCAAAAGTACTCCTTACATTTTGAATGCTTAGCAGGACAGGAAAATGGTCTAAGTCGCACACTTATCAAGGGAACATTCCTAATCATCCCTACTGCCTCTGTGCCATTGCGGACTTACTAAACACATGCTTGGCTTGTAAATGATGTCTGAGTGTTGGATTGTGCCCCTGGCTGTATGTAAATTCAAAAAGCAAGAAAATGGTGCTGTCCGTTTTGCTTAATATATAAGGAATTTGAAATTATTTATACTTTTATCTTCGATACTTAAGTATATTTTAGCAACTACGTTTACTTTTGATACTTAAGTATATTTTAAACCAAATACGTATTTTTTTTGAGAGAGGGATGAATCAGCTTACTTTGAGGAAACATTGTTGCTTCCATCAATGTAATTGTCTGCATCATTTCTAATCACCCATATCTTTTTTGGTGTATGTGTGTGTGTGTATATATGTATATATAGACATACATACTTTTTTAGAATATACCTTTATTATTCCCTGCAAACCTACCACCATTCCCCCAATTGGAGTAAACTAATAAACAATAACACTTAGGATTCTACCTTCAGTTAATACATCTTATACACTTTTTACAGACACAATCTATTTTACAATAGTTATATTTTGTTTGTTTTTAGTCTTTCCTCTATTTCTGATGTCCATCCAGTTTGATTGCTATTAGTAACTGTGCTACTTCACAACATTTCTGAACCCATATTCATTTTACAGACCCCGTATGTTTTACATTGGTTATCTTGCTATTAGTCCCACCCTTCAGCTCCATTCAACCCCTCCCATCTATCTCTTGACACCATCCATTTGGGATTTCTATTTGCCATATATTTTTCAACTGTGCTGTGATGCTTCACAAAAGAACTGAACCTTTCTATTCTCATAGCTTCTACAGATTGTAAATTAAAATAATTATTATATTATTGATCAATTGACTGACTTTTCAAATCACCCAGTGTTGCTATCTGCAGCGTTAGTTCTAGGTAAATGTTGCAATTCTTCAGCCATTCCTGGACCTGTGACCAAAAACGAGCTACATATGGACAATACCAAAATAAATGATCTAATGACTCTGCCTCCTCACAGCAAAATCTGCAGAGCTGGGAAGCTTGTATCCCCCATATATATAATATTATTTCGGTTGCAAGAATTTTGTATATTAATTTAAATAGAAAAATCTGAAGTTTTGAAATCAAATACTTTTAGATTTTACTCGTAGTGTTTTACTGGGTGACTTTCACTTTTACATGAGTCATTTTCTATTAAAGTACATTTTTTTATTGTATTTTACTCAAGTATGACAATTGGGTACTTTTTCCAGCACTGGTTGATTCTTTGTCTGATGCATGTTTTTTGTGTGCATTTGGTTAGTACAAATGTCCTTGATTGGCTCTCTGTGACACACCCTCTCTGATTTGCTGATCCTCTTGCATGTGTCTGATACAGCGTTTGTGATTGGCTGGTCCTGTTGCAGACGCAGATTGGTTTGGCCCAGAACATGGTGTACGGGGCAGAGTTCTCAAACCTTGTCCCAGGACAGGACTACTGTGTCGTGGCTAACTTCTCCATCAGACCGTCCGCCTTCCCCCAGGCCTCGTCTTCTCCCTCGGACCCCAGCTGTGTCCACCATGCTGCCCCAGGACTAGGTGAGAGGTTAGAGGTTTACGTTGGGTTAAGGTTGAGTCGGGGTGTGGACATGAAGCTAGGGTTATGAATACGACCCTAATTACACAATGACGTGTGTTTGTGTTTCCCAGGGTTGCAGCCAGTGTTGTTGGGGATAGGAGTGTGTGCTATACTCTTCTCTCCTCTCCTTGCGCTGGCTCTGTACTTGCTGAAACAAAATCGAGATGCACCACACGTTAACAGACTCCCCAAGTCTCTAGTAAACTGTCCTTATTCTCTTGAAACACAAACACATTATGAGTATTTCATTTATGTGCATAGTACTGTATAAAATGCAGTATTATCTTGAATGCCCTTGGGTATATCATTACACTGTTTTTGTGTATTTTTTTTAAAATGCAGGCATCTCTTCAGGCATTCCTCCAAGGCCCGCCGGAGTCCTCTTCGAACCCTGTTGACCCCAGTGACATTGTAGACGACCACCTCTCCATCCTGTCATCTTTCTCCAGCTATGTCTGCATCGAGGCCCAGGCCCCAAGCCTAGGTAATGAGTACAACAGCAACCCCTTCCTCAGTGACTATAGGTCAAGCAACATGCACTGGGACACTGAGGGAATGGAGCTGGGCCTGAACTCTGGCAGCACCATATCCCTGCCCTGCTCCACTGTGCCTATAGGCCTACATATGATCCAGTGCAGCTTTGATTCACCTCGACAACCACATCCAGGGCCCAATGTGCCAATACTACCATACCCTGGTTCTCTATCTCTGTCAGAGGCCGTGGAGGGCCAGGTGGTCCCGCTGTGCTCTGTGAGGTTTAGGGGGGTGAGTGAGGGGGACGGGGGTGAGAACCTTGAGGGACTACAGTGGTGTAACCTGTAGCACGTTGCACTGCAGTACTCACTATGCTATGTTTAACACATTCCTATGAACTCCACAGTGCTGAAAGGAGTTCAAAAACTTTTTAAACTATTCTAATTTTTTTAAATGTTGTCCTCAGCTTGCAGCCATACATTGTCAGTTCCAACCGGACTGGGGTATGGTCTAGCGCCTTACCAAGGTCAACCATAACAAGGACAATACTGGACTGTGCAATCAAAAACATATACACTCTTAGAAAAAGAGTTCTTCGGCTGTCCCCGTAGGAGAACCAAAAGTATTCTTCCTGGAACCAAAAAGGGTTCTTCAATGGGTTATCCCATGGGGACAGCCGACAAACCTTTTTTAGGTTCTAGAAAAAAAGGTGCCATCTAAGGGGGGTTTATTATTCTGACTCCGCTTTTATTTCCTTTTGTCTACTGTGCCAAGTCTCTACATCTTTTCTGCTCTTTTTCTGTGTCATAATAGGTTGTTCTCCCCTCTGCCTTGCTTCTGACTCACTGTTGCCCCATCCCATCTCTGGCCTAACCCCGCTGTCTCTTACCCGTCTCTGACACCTCATTCTGGAGGACGAGGGCAGAGGGTAGGGGTACATCTCTCTCCTGACTCTCGTTTCGCTGGTGGTGCACTTTTTCCGGAACATTAGAAAACTCAGGGGGGTGAGAGGGAGAGACAGAGGAGACGATGGATGGGAGACAGTGATTGGCCCCATAGTTCTGGAAACCACATAGCCTTCGTTTGGCTCGTAATAGTATCACTGTGTCTGGGGGATTTTGATTCCTAATGTTGGGAGTTGGATCATGAGTCCAAACTAAGCAGTGTGTTTGCCTGCCAGTCATAAATGTTACTTCTCAGGCATCCAACATGCTCTCTTTTTTGCTTTCTTGAGTAAGGCAGCTCCAAAATGCAGTGCTTTCTGTGGTGGTAGGGCAGCCAGCGGAAAATACGGAGCGTAGGTGTTGGTAATGTTCTCTAGTTGCGCCGTGATTGGCTCAGTTTTCTCACTCATGGGGACACTACGTCACCGCCAAGTCTAAGGGTAGAGCTCAAAAATTCAAGCCCCTTGGGTTCTGCCATAGAGTTACATTAGAACTGTCCATCCAAGAAGGCTCAAGGTCAATGGCCACAGATAAAATCACGTTATATCTACAGTAGCTTTGATTGGACTGATCATGTCAACATCCATACTTTCAAAAACTTAGCTAGCAGTCATCATGAATCAAGTCGACAATCTACTGGCAAATCCTTTTTAATCCTTGTACATGAAGAGAAATAATGAAGAGAAATTATAGATAAAATGTATCGGTGATCATCGGCCATTGGACATTAACATTACACAAGTTGGAAATCGCAAATTCAACAATGAGTGGTTTGGAAGGAATCAGTGGCTAACTGCAAGCATTGCAAAGCAATCACTAGCCTGTTTTTCAGTGGAGTTGCTGTGTGGTCCCAAGACTAGGATCTTTTCCAAGTTTAAAATTATTCAACCTTAGCCATGCTGTCAATGATGCATGACTTGTGCCACCCTCAAAACAACGGAACTTGGAACAGTGAAATCTGACTTCAGTAAGTTCAAGACAACTGGGAACTTGGGGGAATAAACGAGTTCCGACTGGGAAAATACGTTTTGAATGGTCATCCAACTCGGAATTGTAAATCCGGAACTCTGGCCTCTTTCTAGAGCTACGACCTGAAGATCACTGACATCATCATGATTTGACTTTGTTTTTTTGAGTTCTCAGTTGTCTTGAAAGCACCATAAATCCAGAGAATGCCAGACTTTGATGACAATTTGCCCACGTAGGACCGCTGCACCACCTTCCTGTTCAAGTGAGCATAGCACAACAAGGTCCAGAGTCCAAAAATGTCTTGTATGCTTCTTTGTAAATGACGTAATATGCCAAGGAGATATGTATACTGTAGCTAAGAAAGTAATACTAAGTATGTAATCATTTGGTCTATTTTTCCCTCTTAATTTTGCCTACTGTTCTGACTTGGTGGTGCATATGTAGCTTATAACCTGTTTTAGAGAAATGTAATCATTAAATATTGTAAGAGCTTTCATTGTCTGCTCATATGCCCCCTTTATTTATCCTACGGTTCTGTCTTGGTGTACAGGGAGAACACTGTAAGAATGGCCCGTGTTCTGAGTTCTGTAGCTGTACATTTCAAAAGTGCTGAACAAGTAGTTATATTGACTACATCTGTCCTAGCTCGGTCATTTTTTTTTAATCGAAATTATGGATTGCCTCTTATCCACTTATGCCATAGTTTGTACATTTCAATTGTCAGTTAAGCAAGCTGACTGACTTAAACATTTGATTAAGCAAGTCAGCCATGTTTGTTTTAAGTTAGTAAATGAGTCTGAATGAACTGTTGGCTGCCAGACAAGGCTCTGCTGATAGCCAGGTGTAGCAGTGGTAAGGTGTTGGGGTAGCTTCATGTAGGCACCGTTTGTCACTGTTATTGCGCAATTCATTTATTGTTTAGTGTTGAGGCTTTGCTGGCATGCATCCCACATTTTTCTTTGTTCGTCCCACCAACCAAGATGTACATGCTAAAATCGCCACTGTCGACAGGGTGACTTTTTCGAAAAGGACTAACTCGGGGGGTCAGCTGAAACACTCTGCTAGTGTCAAAGTGAATAAATGATACATTTGCTTTCCATTCAGTGCATCCTGTTCTGTAAATGTCAAGCAGAAAGGAGAGGGAGAAACAGAGACAAATGCATATGCGAGTACAGCAGAGCTTGAAAAAAAACACCACCCACAAGCCTAATAAAAACCACGAGTTCAGCTTAAGACTTTTGCACAATGCTAGATAAGTGTAATTGCGGATGTTCTTTATGTATGGTTCCCATTCCAACACCATTAGGAAATGTAAATTGAGTGAACAATGTTTGTCATTTGAAGTGCTTTTATGTGCAATATCTTGCTTTGTTTTTCATTCCCATTCAGTCATACCAGTTGTAAAAGGATGACCTTAAAAAAAAATACAGAAGACAATTGAGTACTACTGTTCTTTTGTATATAAAATCAAAAGCTACTTAAAAGGTTGTTACAATTCCACCCTGTGATGGTAAATTCATAAAGTCCTGGTACCTTTCGAAAATGCCAAAGTGTACATGGAATGTGCAGTAGTGTCATGTTTTATGAGGTATAAGAAAGATCTGATCATGATCTGACATTAAAAGTACATCTAAAAAGCAACTTACAAAGATTACAATAGTAAGAAACAAATTGATGTGTTGCTCTTGGGCATGGTGTCAGATCAAACATGACAGAACCACACAGCTAACCACCTGTGATCTCGAGCTACGGCGTCTGACTGACCTAGATTCAGGATGAAACCAACCACATGTTCTAAACTAAATGGACCTCGTCTTAAAGATAAAACATTGCCTTGTATGGTGACGGGGTTTTAAAAGTAACCCTTTTGAAAGTCCTCTGATGGAATAAGACATTTTCATGAAGATAAATAAGCCAGAAACTGCATATTGCCCTTTATGACCATGATACATTACATTCAGCGCTACATATGAAGAAGAAATTGTGGTTTGTCTCACACAGGAAATCCTGACTCACAGGATTAACCCACCCCCCAGCATAATAACCATCCCACTGTGTGTTGATGCTCAATGGACATAGCCAGCCATACATGTTAATCATGTCAGACATCCATAAAGGGTAATAAAGATTGGTATGGCATCCCTGGAGACAAAGCTGACCATGATCCTCAGTCGGTTGATACTCTACAGTGAGACACTGGAGGTACTACAATAACCATTGTACCACACACACACAAGTCCCAACAGATTATTTTTTGAATCTGTACACACCATTCACTGGACTTTCGGGAATGCGATGTGTGTAAACACACAAACACAACTCACACAAAGACAAGGCAACACCAGTGTTGTACTGTATCAACATGGTTTTTATTTGGCCATTAGTTTTATATCTATATATAATATATACAAAATGAAAACACAGTCATTGTTGTGTTTTTGCAGTAGAGGTTGGCCTCTTCAGCAGTGTCCTGGATGGATAATCTCACACACACAAGGGCGGGGGAGTGTCGGGGGACTGGGTGTTACTATGGATACAACCCCTCCTGTCTGTCCATCCAATCGTTCAGATGATCTTTCTGTCCTTCTCATCTGCGCCAGTACTGGAGGAGAGATGGGACACCACCGTTAGATGACCCTCACACATCTACAACACACTCAGTCTTCTGACCAATCAGATCAGGTCTTATGCAAATAATTGGGCCGCCTATTTAAAATGCAGCCTTACATTGCCAATACAGTGTTATAGAAAAACACTGCTACCTACAGTTAATAAGTAATCTTGGTTAACCCAGAGCTAAAGTCTTGCGTAATTGGTCAGATGCTCGATTAAGAATTGGGTCCATACGTGGTACGAGAAGATAGAAAACGAAGAACTCCACCTTTTCTCTCTGCAAGTCTATTGGCCAAAATGTCCACTCCCGAAATTCTAAAGACGCCAATACCTGCGAAATTGTGATTTTGCCAAAGCATCGGAACTAATGCTGCTAGTTATCTCACGCATCCTGTTGTATCATGAAAGATCTACGGTACCATTTAGGTTTACATAGTCTGTTCACGAGACATGAAGAAATCAGTCACAGAGAGACACACACACTAAACCCCTGCTGAGAGAGAGAGAGAGAGAGAGAGAGAGAGAGAGAGAGAGAGAGAGAGAGAGAGAGAGAGAGAGAGACACACACACACTAAACCCCTGCTGAGAGAGAGAGACACACACACACTAAACCCCTGCTGAGAGAGAGACACACACACACACTAAACCCCTGCTGAGAGACACACCTGGGCAAACTTGTGTATCTGCTCCACCACGGCAGCAAACAGAGCTCCCACACTCTCATCAATCAGACTCTGCATGTAATGCACAGCCTCCTCGTCTGATAGGTCCAATCGGAACTTGTCCTGCACCTGGAGGGGGAGGAGACAGAATATTCAGTGAATGATTGCGGGAGTTCCTTCAAAATGGGACTCTTATAAATCACATAACCATTCGCTACACAACATAGCGAAGTGAAATACAGACACACACCTTCTTAACAGTCTTGTCAGGCTCCAGGGCGATGTCGGGAATGTTGGCGTCCACCATGAGAGAGAACAGATTCAGGATGAGGTTAGAGTACCTGAAGAGAGAGGGACGAGAGAGAAATTAAAAAAGGTTCCTCACAGCTGATATAAATGACCAATTAGTGGCAAAAGATCAGATTTGAGCTGCCTGTGTAAACGCAGTGCGCGTGTCCTACCTCCGGAGGTGTAGAAAGGCAGTGTAACACTGTTTCCTAAACTCCTGGTACTGTTCACTCTGCATGCCGCCCATCCCCTCCACCATCTCCTTACTCAACTTCATGGGAGGAGGCAGGGGCTTGGGGTCACGACCCAGGATGTAGCCAAAGTCTATGTGGAACAACTTTCCTGAAAACGGAAGATGGAATAAATCAAATGTATTCGTGAAGCCCTTTTTACAACAGCAGTTGTCACAAAGTGTAGTCAGTCATACAGAACAGAGTGGAGCAGCATTTGAAGGAAAGGACAAATGATCAGACAATGTATGGTAGAAATCCAGCCACAGGGTGTTGGGAGGTACATGACACATAATTCCTATAAACTCACCAGTCTTTGTGAGGAGCAGGTTGTCCAAGTGTCTGTCTCCTACACCCAGGATGTATGTGATGACACAGTAACCAGCTGGAACAAGAAAGAGTAGAGAAAATACAAAAAAAAAAAAAAAAGATGTGTCATCCCAAAACACGTATTAAATGAACGTCACCCACACTAAGGCCAGGGATTGGTCAGAGACAGTGAGATGGGAGGGTGTTCGTGGTAGTAGTCTCACCACAGCTCTTGACGTAGGTGTCCATCACCTCAGGGCTGATGCCATAGGGCCCCTTCTCACTGGGGGCGTGTTTTCTGAAGAAACTCTGTAGAGACACAGGAAGAGAGAGGAGTCTTACACAAATCAAATGCTATTTGTCACATGCGCCGAATACAACAGGTGTACCATGAAATGCTTACTTACAAGCTCTTAACCAGCAATGCAGTTAAGAAAAATAAGAGTTAAGAAAATATTTACAAAATAAAGTTATAACAACACTATCACTTACAACAAGTTAGGCCAGAGAAGACATCACAAGACGTGTCTGCACAGACATGCACAGAGCAAAGATGCTAGACAAACACCTTAGATCCAGTAAATTCCTACCTGGATGTTTCCTTCAGTGGCCAGGACCTCAGCCACAGGCACTGACTGGACAAACTGCATGAACCCTGGAGGAAGGACAACACACAGGTCAGAGGTCACTTCACACATGTCCTGACCCAGTATTCTAGCGATAGCTACATCGGTGGTGCTCACCATGCTTGGTGCTTGTGGCCAGCACTTTGTAAGGCGTCAACTTCAGGTCCAGGTTCTCTTTCCTGAGCAACTGAGAGAGAGAATGTACATCATTTACAATACGCCGCCTCTTAACCTTCTCTAGAACCTTCTAGGCGAGGCTGAAATATAAACAGCCTGTGTATTTACATTTCAGTCATTTAGCAGACGCTTTTATCCAAAGCGACTTACAGCAAGTTTGTAATGAGGTAATATGATTATAATACAGTAATAATATGCTTGTTTCAGACCATGTTCATAATAAATACAGTATTATGTTTATACGATAATGACATGGCAATAATGTTCGTTTCTGACCTTGTCCATGAGAGAGATGATCTGTAGGATGAGCTGGTCTTGTCTCAGGTCGTCTCCATGTTTAAAGATGACAGGGTACATCGTCCCATCCTCCGCCTTGAAGATCAGCTTGGCTGGCATCAGGGCGCTCTATAATAAAACGCACAGATATACAGCGATGAGATAAGAACAAGTATAAAAAGGCACATTGGCATACAAACATAACAGTACACACGGAGACAACGACCAAATAACTGCTGCAGACAAAAACCAAAGAAGAGGACGAGAAAGGGAGGAGGAGAAAGAAGAGGGAGAGGAGAGGAAGGATAGCGTTGAGAAGGAAGAATAGACAGGGAGATGGAGCACCTTGAATAGCGTGGCCGTGTCTGGTACGATGCCTCGGATTCTGACCGAGGGTTCCAGAGGTAGCGGGATGGGGTCAATCTCACACAGGTTCACCTTCTCATTGTCCGCCAGCAGAGCCTGCAGTCGCTCCGTCTGAAACACGGGGGGCAGTGTCAACCAGCAATCGTAAACACCAGTCGCAGGGAAGACCTGGGTCATGTTCATTAGGCACCAAACGGAAGAAAACGGACTGACACAGGGAGGAGTGTACGTGTGTGTCGTAGGTCTCTCGTACCTTCTTCTTGCGGTTGCCGCTCTCTCTCTGCACGGCCTTCATCAGCTGTACCAGTCTGTCCACAAACGTCTGTTGGGATGCCAGGAGAGACCGCATCACCCTCACACTCTTATCACCCTAGAGAGAGAGAGTGCAGAGAAGAAAGTGGGATAACGAAAGAGTGGGAAATTAGTTATACTCATGGTTACCAAGCAAAAAGACTTGCTTGGTGTTTTTTTTTCAACATACTGTGCTGTGTCATTCCCTGCACATGCAAATTCATCGTCCTGAAAATGTAAATTAACTGAAGGATGACGTAAGATACGAGGCACGTTGAAAGTCTAACCTTGAGCAGTGCTTGGCTAAACCTCCCAATGACGTTGAGGTACATCTTGTGGGTCTTCAGGTCTCTCTGCTGGGTGTCCTGGTCCTCACACTCCACTATTACATACCTGAGGGAGCACACACAGATTTAGTACACACACGCCTTTATATATACACACACACACACACACACACACACACACAAATTGATCCTCACCAGTACAGGTAGTTGGCCAGTGTTGAGTTCTTACAGGCACGGGAGATGAGGAAGGTACACAGGTCCTGCTGTAGCAACACAGAACAAACATTACTACCTCTCTCTTCAGACAAACTTCTGTCTTTTCCTTTCTCCCGTACACCTTTTACCTCTGGATTCTCACTGTCCGCCCCTTCCTTTCCATTCGGGACAGGTGAGGGCACTGCTGGAGCAGTCAAGATCTGGGAACTGGAGACATACAGACAGTTCATGTTACACTGTTAGAACACAGTTATATAGCACAGCAGGCAACCAACGCCAGACATATCTAGGAGCAGGTGTTTTTTTCCTGTCCAACACCGGCCAACTACAGGACCAGAATAAACTCAGGGCCCTAGGCTATACATTTGGGCCAGAGTTTTCCCTGATTCGGTCACAACTTTCAACCCTCCACCTCGACCCCCCTCTAACCTGTCTAGGTCCCCCAGGGTGGCGCTCTCTGCCAGGCCCTGGCTGTCCCGCTTGCCTCCTGGCTCCAGCCCACACTGGATGTCGTTGAAGTTCTCATATTTCAGAGCCTGGACCAGCTGGAGAAGGTACATCAGCAGGTCCTGGAGCACAGGGAGAACAATACGTAGATGTTTATGTATGTATGCATGCATGCATGCATGCATGCATGCATGTAGTACATGTACATACATATATACACACACTACTGTTCAAAAGTTTGGGGTCACTTAGAAATGTCCGTGTTTTTTAAAGAAAAGCACATTTGTGCCTTCTAGGCAGAGTTGCAAAGAATAAGCCATATCTTCGACTGGCCAATAAAAAGAAAAGATTAAGATGGGCAAAAGAACACAGACACTGGACAGAGGAACTCCAATCCCGGAGTCGCCTCTTCACTGTTGACGTTGAGACTGGTGTTTTGCGGGTACTATTTAATGAAGCTGCCAGTTGAGGACTTGTGAGGCGTCTGTTTCTCAAACTAGACACTCAAATTTACTTGTCCTCTTGCTCAGTTGTGCACCGAGGCCTCCCACTCCTCTATCTACTCTGGTTAGAGCCAGTTTGCGCTGTTCCGTGAAGGGAGTAGTACACAGCGTTGTACGAGATATTGCGTTTCTTGGCAATTTCTCACATGGAATAGCCTTCATTTCTCAGAACAAGAATAGACTGACGAGTTTCAGAAGAAAGTTCTTTGTTTCTGGACATTTTGAGCCTGTAATCGAACCCACAAATGCTGATGCTCCAGATACTCAACTAGTTTTATTGCTTCTTTAATCAGAACAACAGTTTTCAGCTTTGCTAACATAATTGCAAAATGGTTTTCTAATGATCAATTAGCCTTTTAAAATGATACACTTGGATTAGCTAACACAGCGTGCCATTGGAGCACAGGAGTGATGGTTGCTGATAATAGGCCTCTGTACACCTATGTAGATATTCCATAAAAAAAGCTGCCATTTCCAGCTACAATAGGCATTTACAACATCAACAATGTCTACACAGTTTTTCTGATCAATTTGATGTTTTTTTTTTTTTTTTAAATGGTCAAAAAATGTGCTTTTAAAAAAAATAAGGACATTTCTAAGTGACCCCAAACTTTTGAACAGTAGTGTACATGGCTCTGCTGTGTCACTCCCCCTCCCCCCCCCTCACACAACCCAACACTCTCTCTCCACCGCCCCCTCCACCTACCTCGTCGTCGGCCTGCTGCAGCCTGGTCACAGCGTAGCGTCGTACGGTGGGGTTGGTGAACTGGGAGGAGAGCAGCTCTAGGGAGTCCTCTACATCCATGGGCCTCCACTTCCCCAGCAGCTCCAGGGCCTGCTTAGCCTCCCCGGGCAGCGCCCAGTTCACACACTTTAGGAACTTAGTCAGTGCCTGGAGGGGAGAGGGAAGAGGAGGGGCTCTTAGGTAATTAGCTTAGACAAGTGTGTCAACACTCATGGAGTGTATTTGAGTGTTGTTATGGTGAACATAGGGCTCTGGGTTTTTCCTGACCCTGTGACTTGACCAAGAAAAAAACTCAGGGCCCCAGTTATACTGGGACAATGCTAATCTAGGATTCTTCCCTGGTCAGGTTAAGAGGTCAGGAAATCTATGGGCCCTAGATGCTGTCCAACTTTGTTTCCATTTTGTAGGGAAATGTATTCTGCTATAAACATGCACATACTGTGTGTCTACATACTTTAAAATCACAAATAAATGGACTAAAGGACAACAATAAAAGGACTTCAAACTTAGCAGGACACACACCTTCTCCTGAGTGGTGAGGTAGTAACGGAACTTCCACACCAGGTCCTGTTCCTCTGAGCTCAGCTGCTTGGTCGGAGGGTAATTCACTATGACCTGTAGACACACACACACACACACACACGATTGAGTCTACTGCTAAAATCACACACAGAGACACACACGGTTGTGGTTGACTAATGGTACTAACATTGAGCTGATCTCGTGTGGCAGCGTTAGGCTTCAGGTCGTGGTCTGAAGGGCCACTCCGAAGGCTACGGGCCAATTTATGGTGCTTGCTCTCCACAAGGTTCTCCTTTGGCAGGGGCAGAGATTAACATATACATTATTAATACATTCAACTCAATACATTAACGTGTCAGTATTGATATGTTGAAGGTAAAAAAAATCTCCATTCTAACCCTGTGCGCGTGTGTGTGTGTGTGTGTGTGTGTGTGTGTGTGTGTCTCTCTTACCATGCACATCTGAGGGTCAGGGACTTTAACGATGTCAGCGCTGGTGAGCACCGGTGAGGCGTCATCTCCATCCTGGAGGGGGAATAGTTAGTCAGTCAGGCAATCAGCTACCACATCACCATTGCAATCAACCTATCAATCCCTTTCAGAATTATGATAACGGCTCAATGTCACAACCATGTCATGTATGTGTGTGTATATATACAGTTGAAGTCGGAAGTTTAAATATAGTTTACTTATACCTTAGCCAAATAAGTTTTTCACAATTCCTGACATTTAATCCCAGTAAGAATTCCCTGTCTTAGGTCAGTTAGGATCACCACTTTATTTTAAGAATGTCAGAATAATAGTAGAGAGAATTATTTATTTCAGCTTTTATTTCTTTCATCACATTCCCAGTGGGTCAGAAGTTTACATACACTCAATCAGTATTTGGTAGCATTGCCTTTTAAATTGTTTAACTAGGGTCAAACGTTTCAGGTAGCCTTCCACAAGCTTCCCACAATAGGTTGGGTGAATTTTGGCCCATACCTCCTGACAGAGCTGGTGTAACGGAGTCAGGTTTGTAGGTGTTTTTAGTTCTGCCAACACATTTTCTATGGGATTGAGGTCAGGGCTTTGTGATGGCCACTCCAATACCTTGACTCTGTTGTCCTTAAGCCATTTTGCCACAACTTTGGAAGTATGCTTGGGGTCATTGTCCATTTGGAAGACCCATTTGCGACCAAGCTTTAACTTCCTGACTGATATCTTGAGATGTTATTTCAATATATCCACATAATTTCCCTTCCTCATGATGCCATCTATTTTGTGAAGTGCACCAGTCCCTCCTGCAGCAAAGCACCCCCACAACATGATGCTGCCACCCCTGTGCTTCATGGTTGGGATGGTGTTCTTCAGCTTGCAAGCATCCCCCTTTTCCCTCCAAACATAACGATGGTCATTATGGCTTAACAGTTCTATTTTTGTTTCATCAGACCAGAGAACATTTCTCCAAAAAGGTACGATCTTTGTCCCCATGTGCAGTTTCAAACCTAGTCTGGCTTTTTTATGGTGGTTTTGGAGCAGTGGCTTCTTCCTTGCTGAGCAGCCTTTCAGGATATGTCGATATAGGACTAATTTTACTGTGGATATAGATACAGTGAGGGAAAACAGTATTTGATCCCCTGCTGATTTTGTACGTTTGCCCACTGACAAAGAAATGATCAGTCTATAATTTTAATGGTAGGTTTTGTCCCACTCCTCTTTGCAGATCTTCTCCAAGTCATTAAGGTTTCGAGGCTGACGTTTGGCAACTCGAACCTTCAGCTCCCTCCACAGATTTTCTATGGGATTAAGGTCTGGAAACTGGCTAGCCCACTCCAGGACCCTAATGTGCACCAACTGTTGTCACCTTCTCACCAAGCTGCTTGGCGATGGTCTTGTAGCCCATTCCAGCCTTGTGTAGGTCTACAATCTTGTCCCTGACATCCTTGGAGAGCTCTTTGGTCTTGGCCATGGCGGAGAGTTTGGAATCTGATTGATTGATTGCTTCTGTGGACAGGTGTCTTTTATACAGGTAACAAGATGAGATTAGGATCCCTCCCTTTAAGAGTGTGCTCCTAATCTCAGCTCGTTACCTGTATAAAAGACACCTGGGAGCCAGAAATCTTTCTGATTGAGAGGGGGTCAAATACTTATTTCCCTCATTAAAATGCAAATACATTTATATGTGTTTTTCTGGATTTTTTTGTTGTTATTCTGTGTCTCACTGTTCAAATAAACCTACCATTAAAATTATAGACTGATCATTTCTTTGTCAGTGGGCAAACGTACAAAATCAGCAGGGGATCAAATACTTTTTTCCCCTCACTGTACTTTTGTACCGGTTTCCTCCAGCATCTTCACAAGGTCCTTTGCTGTTGTTCTGGGATTGATTTGCACTTTTCACACCAAATTGCGTTCATCTCTAGGAGACAGAACACGTCTCCTTCCTGAGCGGTATGACGGCTGCGTGGTCCCATGGTGTTTATACTTGTGTACTATTGTTTGTACAGATGAACGTGGTACCTTCAGGCGTTTGAAAATTGCTCCCAAGGATGAACCAGACATGTGGTCAACCATTTTTTTGAATTTTCCAAGCTGTTTAAAGGCACAGTCAACTCAGTGTATGTAAACTTCATACCCACTGGAATTGTCATACAGTGAATTATAAGTGAAATAATCTGTCTGTAAACAATTGTTGGAAAAATTACTTGTGTCAGGCACAAACTCGATGTCCTAACCACCTTGCCAAAACTATAGTTTGTTAACAAGAAATTTGTGGAGTGGTTGAAAAACGAGTTTTAATGACTCCAACCTAAGTGTATGTAAACTTCCGACTTCAACTGTACATATATACCTACCTTCTCATAATAGACAATACTGTACTCTGGCTTTTCTCCAGTTTTGACACGAGGAAACTCCACCATAAGATACATGAAGTTGGAGCTACGCTTCTCACTCTGTGGGAACACACAAACATAAGAGACTGACTTTTGATAAAAGAAGAAGAGGTCTCGGCAGAAATGAGTGATGGCCTTTACATATAAAGTACGTAATGTTATGTGTCACACATAAAGCATCGGTGATGAGGCTATTCAAATTAAAAAAAATTGTCACATGCGCCAAATACAACAAGTGTAGACCTTGAAATGCTTACTTACAAGCACTTAACTTTTCTTGAACTGCACTGTTGGTTAAGAAAATATTTACCAAATAGACTAAAGTAAAAAATTATAATAAAAAGTAACACAATAACATAACAATAACGAGGCTATATACAGGGAATACCGGTACCGAGTCAGTGTACGGGGGTACAGGTTAGAGGTAGTTTGTACATGTAGGTAGGGGTGAAGTGACTATGCATAGATAATAAACAGCAAGTAGCAGTGTACAAAACAGCGGGGGGGGTCAATGTAAATAGTCCGGGTGGCGAATTGATTAATTGTTCAGCAGTCTTACGGCTTGGGGGTAGAAGCTGTTGAGGAGCCTTTTGGTCCTAGACTTGGCGCTCTGGTACAGCTTGCCGTGCGGTAGCAGAGAAAACAGTCTATGACTTGGGTGACTGGAGTCTCTGACAATTTTATGGGCTTTCCTCTGACACCGCCTATTATATAGGTCCAGGCAGGAAGCTTGGCCCCAGTGATGACCTGGGCCGTACGCACTACCCTCTGTAGTGCCTTACGGTCAGATGCCGAGCAGTTGCCATATCAGGCGGTGATGCAACCAGTCAGGATGCTCTCGATGGTGCAGCTGTAGAACCTTTTGAGGATCTGAGGACCCATGTCAAATCTTTTCAGTCTCCTGAGGGGGAAAAGGTGTTGTCGTGCCCTCTTCACGACTGTCTTGGTATTTTTGGACCATGATAGTTGTTGGTGATGTGCACACCAAGGAACTTGAAACTCTCAACCCGCTCCACTACAGCCCCGTCGATGTTAATGGGTGCCTGTTCGGCCCTCCTTTTCCTGTAGTCCACGATCAGCTCCTTTGTCTTACTCACATCGAGGGAGAGGCTGTTGTCCTGGCACCACACTGCCAGTTCTCTGACCTCCTCCCTATAGGCCGTCTCATCATTGTCGGTGATCAGGCCTACCACTGTTGTGTCGTCAGCAAACTTAATGATGGTGTTGTGGTCGTATTTGGCCACTCAGTCGTGGGTGTACAGGGAGTACAGGAGGCGACTAAGTACACACCCCTGAGGGGCCCCAGTGTTAAGGATCAGCGTGGCAGACATGTTGTTGCCTACTCTTACCACCTGGGGGCGGCCCGTCAGGAATTCCAGGATCCAGTTGCAGAGGGAAGTGTTTAGTCCCAGAGTCCTTAGCTTAGTGATGAGCTTTGTGGGCACTATGGTGTTGAATGCTGAGCTGTAGTCAATGAACAGCATTCTCACATACGTGTTCCTTTTGTTGAGGTGGGTTAAGGGCAGTGTGGAGTGTGATTGAGATTGCGTCATCTGTGGATCTGTTGGGGCGGTATGCGAATTGGAGTGGGTCTAGGGTGTTCGGGAGGATGCGGTTGATGTGAGCCATGACCAGCCTTTCAAAGCACTTCATGGCTACCGACGTGAGTGCTACGGGGCGGTAATCATTTAGGCAGGTTACCTTCGCTTCCTTGGGCACAGGGACTACGGTGGTCTGCTTGAAACATGTAGGTATTACAGACTCAGTCAGGGAGAGGTTGAAAATGTCAGTGAAGACACTTGACAGTTGGTCCGCGCATGCTTTGAGTACATGTCCTGGTAATCCATCTGGCCCAGCGGCTTCGTGAATGTTGACCTGTTTAAAGGTTTTGTTCACATCAGCTACCGAGAGCGTTATCACAGTCATCCAGAACAGCTGGTGCTCTCGTGCATGCTTCAGTGTTGCTTGCCTCGAAGCGAGCATAAAAAGCATTTAGCTCATGGCGTCACTGGGAAGCTCACGTCTGGGTTTCCCTTTGTAGTCCGTAATAGTTTTAAAGCCCTGCCACATCCGACGAGCGTTAGAGACGGTGTAGTAGGAATCAATCTTAATCCTGTATTGACGCTTTGCTTGTTTGATGGTTCGTCAGAGGGCATAGCAGGATTTCTTATAAGCTTCCAGGTTAGTCTCCCGCTCCTTGAAAGCGGCAGCTCTAGCCTTCAGCTCGATGCGGATGTTGCCTGTAATCCATAGCATCTGGTTGGGATATGTACGTACGTTCAGGTGATTGTAAGTGTATATGGTTTACAGTATAAGGCGTCAACGATTTTAAAACGGACCCCAGATCCTCTACCAACTCACCTCGTTGATCATCTCTATCTCTCTGAAGGTCAGGCGGTCCAACCAGTCTACCTTCACCATGTGACCCTGCCGGTGGGCCTTGGTCAGCTAGAAGGAGAGAAAGAAAGAGGGATGGATGGGAGGGAAGGGAGGGAGGGAAAGAAAGAGGAGGACAGTTTGAGAGGTTAGGAATAAAGGATGCAATAGAGGTGGAGCAGAGATGTGCAGAAAGCTAGCTCGGCCAATCAGAGCGCAGCTTGGTGCCAGTGGCCAATCCAGTGCAACGGAAGCACTGAACACATACTCAGCAGCCAATCCGCTCAGTCAGTGTGGGTGACGGGCACACAAGCACACCATTCGCCAGGGCTATTAGAGCTCACTCTGAACTTGGTCCAGACAGTTTCCAGTACTTACAACCAGTCAACACAACCATGGGGCACCATTATTCTATTTTATTTTGACTTCAGCTTGATAAAATGGTCAGTGGGTCTAATTCTTAGTAAATTACTACAAAATGAAAACCAACACACCAAAGGCTAAATGACACATTAGCGCAAGATTTAAAATCGGGGTCTACAAAACTCCGTCCTTTAGGACCTTAAGGGGTGCACGTTTTGTTTTTTGCCCCAGCACTACACAGCTGATTCAAATAATCAACTAATCATCAATTTTTGCTCATTTGAATAAGCTGTGTAGTGTTACGGCAAAATCCAAAGCATGCAACTCTTGGGGTCCCAAGCACCGAGTTTAGGAAACCCTCATTTTAATTATATGCATTAGACAAAGGTGGTGCTTCTTAGTTGTTTCTCTTGGCAGGGTTTGATGCACCATATTCCTAACAAACATTAACAAGCCACGCGCACACACACACAAATTCAGCAAGAAGTAGCTATAGGGCCTAATATGTGCACCAACAAAGACCTAGACACAAACACACACAGGCCTACACACACAGGCCTACACACACAGGCCTACACACACATCCAGCATTCCGACCCCCTCTCCCCTGCTTCCAACCCCTAGTACTCACATCACTGAGAAACTCCAGGTCAGGGGTCTGGAATAGACAGTAATTTAGACGGGTCCTTTCACAGGAGTACATCACACACTCTCTCCGCCGTCAAACACACAAACCCGAACAAACCCAACCCTCCAGGGGACCCCTGACCCTGTGCTTACCTTGGCCAGTCGCCCCATCTGGTCCTCTGCCAGACTGCTGCTGGTCCTCCCTGGGGTGCTGGTGGGCTCCCCTCCGTCCCCCTCCACCCCAGGCCACACCTTCAGGTCATGCATGCCCTGCCGGAACATACTGAGAGAGAAGAAGGGGATATGGAGAGGGGACGGGACGGGAGATGGCATCAGTCAATGTTCTGGTTGGCTTTCGGAGTTGCCCCCCCAAAAAAATAATAGCAACATACTTCTTCCATATACAGTCAGATAGGGGTGGGGTCAATTCCATTTCAATTCCAGTAAATTCTGAAAGTATACTGAAATTCCAATTCTCTTCCACAGTACAGTAATATACAGTATATGGACAGATATTTGCTGAGACGGACTTGGACTCACCCATATTTGCCGAAGAGGGTGACGGTGGTTCCCCCCACAGGGGTGGCTCGGCCAGGTCCGTACACATCCCACACAGTCAGAGCCACCTGGGCACTCTGGGGCAGGTCTGGGTACTTCACTGGCAGCTTCAGCCACTCATTCCAGCTGGGGGGGAGAGAGAAAGAGAGAGAGAGAGGTGATAGGAAGGAGAGACAGGGGAGAGAGAGAGGGAGAAAGTTTACAGAACAGTTCACAAGGACTATATTATTTTGTATCTATTATAGTGAGATGGGACTACAATGTGAGATACAAAGACCAACCGTGTCAAAGAGTTGATTATGGTTGCGTCCCAAATGACACCATATTCCCTATAAATTGCACGAACCTGGTCAAAAGTAATGCACTATATAGGAAATATGGTGCCATTTGGGACACAGCCTGGGTGTCACTCACTTCCAGCGGGTACTGAAGGCCTTGTAGGAGGTGCGCACGGGCAGTGCCAGAGGCTTGCCCTCTGCGAACACCTGACAGGTAACATAAAGGTCTGAGCAGTTCTCCTGGTAGAGGCCAGAGAACCGCAACATTGGATCCTGCAGCAGGGCCTTGTAGCTCTTCTGCTCCCGCTTGCCCTCCAAACTGCCTCTTTGGGGGAGGGAGATCATGTGAGACAGACAGAGGGAAGTAGTTTGACACCACCACCACCATCACTTGTCATCCTTCCCTTTCAGAAGCAGTATTCTTAGCCAATCTGCTCAGCCAAAGTTCTAAAATCTAGACAAAAGTAGTGGCTCAACACTCTGGAGGTCCACAGATCTATGACCACCTGCAAGTATGTTCACATTTGGCTAAATTAGTTGTATTGCCACTAGGCTAAATGACAGGGCATATCCTGGAACATATCTTTGTACACTCTGCTGTGTTGAGACAACGTTAACAGTCCCCTGACAAATTGTGACAAAATGCAGCACCCTATTATTCCAGTGTGTAACGGCCTAACGGGAAAGCGCTACACTGCACGGTTTGTTGAGAATTCTGAACGTTATTTACGGGCCACCACTGCGGAGCCTAGCTCGTTAAGTGACGTCACGAGAGGAGCGCGAGGTGGATGAGACGGCGGAACGTTCACGATGTCAACAAAAAGCGGATTTTCCGTGTTCCCAAATAAGAGCCCTCACCGGGCACGTTATGGAGCCGTTACACCGGTTGAGTCATGGTGTTGCCATGCTCGCTAAGGTGAACAGAAGACAAACAACTAGCTGGGTAGCTAGTAATGTAATGAGATACTTTTGGGACAAGTGTTGCAATCATTTCTCCTGCATGTAAAGTGGTATTAGCCAACAGAGACTCGAGGTGCATTGTAATTGCTGTCAACATGCTATCATTTAACCGTACGCAGTTATAGACATAAGTAGGCTAGCTAGGTCACTGAGGTATAATAAGACCTAGGTAGCCAGCTATAACTACACTGACTGATGTTTATTGTTGACATCAAATCAATCACATGTATTTATAAAGCCCCTTTTACAGAAGATGTCAACGTTCTTATGAGACCCAGCCTAAAACCTCAAGGAGCATGCAAAGCATTTAAGGAGAAAGCTAGATATTTAACTTGTTACTGGTACAGTATGGCCCATAAGTAGCCCAAGGTAACAGAATACTTACATTTTCAGTTGAACATTAATGTCCAAGTCACAACTGTAGACATAGTTAAACTTGTCTGTGTCCATCTTATTTAACACATACAAGCAAAAAGCTAGCTAACGTTACTCATAAATTCGCAGAGGCAAATTGGATTGTTGCTAGCTAGCCTTTCCCGACCGTGGGCTAGCTTGGAAGGCCTGAGTGCAAAAATCCTCTTGGTAGCACAGTCAAACAATAGTTTCTCCAGTTGGCTTGCAAAAATACTGAAACACCGTCCGTTTACAGACCTTCAGTCCGATCGAAATGTGAACTTTTATCGCCTCGATTCACGATAATGACACATTTATTTTCGGACTTGATTGTGTTTTTTTGTTGTTGCGAGCACAACAGTCTGAAGCTGATATCAGGAAAACTTAATCAATCTCGTAGTCACTGTCAACGAGAGGGTGTGTTGCCAATCGTTGTTTTCAAATGTTGATTTAGCTGGTCTCTTCCTGGATGGGAACATTGGGGGCGGGGTTTACCGTGTAATCTTAAAGGGATAGTCAACAGAAGTACATGTATGGGGATTTGAGTACCCTTATAGATTTGCAACACAAATATGTCAAAATTAAATGTTTTACTTTGAATTGTGTATACGCCAATCTCCTTCCACTTTCGCTGTCAATCTGCAGACAGACAGAGGTCATAGGGAAAAACCTGTGATGAGGGAACATGTTTTTCACAATGGACCCCGCGGGCCTCACAATTTGTGTTTTACGCCTGTGTTCCCTCCTACCCCCACAGAAGTCTGGCGGGTGTTGATAGGTATCCCTCGTCAGCTAGGGGTGCTGCTGACAGCAGGGCCATGACGTGCTCTGGTCCTGTATTGGTGTGACTCAGTGTGTGTGTATGACAAAGTTGCCCGTCTCTCCAGCTCCACAGCTTGACTTGTCACAGTCTGAGGAGGAACATGTTTCGACTCTGGGACCTTGTCACCTCAGTACTCTGTGCACATTATGTGTGAGTCCCAAATGGCACCCCATTCCCTATATAGTGCACTACTTTTGAGCAGGGCCTATATGGCTCTGCCTGGTCAAAAGTACAGCACTAAATATTCTCCCCTCCCAGAACCTAAGGGTCCTATACAATAAGACCATGACTGATGCTGACGGATTCCCACCCTTTGATTGACGCAATTTGAAGAGGTGCTGAGAAGGAAAACCCTCTTAAAACAAAAGGAATTTGTGTCACACCCATTAGTGTCTTCACGGATGAGCAGTTCATTGGTGACATGAGAGTGAGAGAATCTCCATCCTTTTCCATTTGACATTCCAGAGACCACGCTGTCACCCTAAAATCATGACACATTTCATCCTAAATTGAAGATTGGGTGTATAAAAGCCTACAAATGCAGACCTGCCACCTGCCTGCAGAAACCATAGCAGCAGCCAGTATAAAAGTAAAAAATCTAATCCTGTCCGTCATTGAGCTTAATCCTCCCAAACATCCAGCGTCTCTGTCTCTGCTCCTCTGGGGGGGCGACTGACTGACTGCTGCTGGACAGGGCCCACATGAGGTCACAGATTGGAGACACGGCTGCACATCATACACATGAGTTAGACTGGGGTCAGTGGAGGCAGTAGGCCGCTGACTTCATCTGCAGTATGCATCTGTGTTTGCATGTAAGAACGTCTTAGTAACCACATAGTAACACATCTGGTAGTAAAAGGTAACACAGCTAGTCACTCACTGGTACATTTTTCCTCAGGTGGAATCCTTAGTAAGATAGTATTGAAGATATTTCACTTCAATCCCAATAGGGAAATCTTATGTGAATGAATACAGAAAGAGTTCAGATTTTAATCAATGGAGTTAAATCATGTTAGCCATTTATTCCTCTTTCTCTCTGTTACTGGTTCTCCACGGGCCTCCCCTCCCTCTCTCCTTTCTATCCCTCTCCCACTTCCCTCCTTCCTCTCACCTCTCTCTTAGCCTCCAAGTCTTAGTCATTTTAGGATGTGTCAGTGTTTCTATCATTTTAGAGGTCATGCCCACTGGAGCGAAGAGGTGCTGATCTCCAGATTGCCAAGGTGGTGCCAAGACACAGACTTTTTCCCCTTGCCCCCCCAAACACAACCCAGTGACACCCCACATGCCCCACACCCATGCCTCGACCCTGGTCGGTCCTCGTGATGGAGCTAACTTGCCCCACCTCCACCCTGTACGCTGCGGTCGTAAAGATGTTTTGGTATAAATCGAGGTGGAAGAGAGGAATCAGAAAGCTCTGAGAACTAGATCTATAACTATAAAACGAGAACTAGAACATGAAGAACATGGTGATGATGGACTCCATTTTTGGGAGAAACTGGCCACTGACCTTCCTGGCTGGGACACTGCTCTGGACCACCTGCCTTGCGGCTCCTATGCAGTGCCACTTCAACTCCAAAGGTAAGCAAAGCCATGCTCTGGGATAGGGTGTTTAGCGTTAATCTGAAGGCATTGGGACTGTTGAATGGATTTCAAGTTCAGAGTAGATTTTTATTACCCAGTGATTCAGAGTATTATTCAGGTTTGTTTGTCTTAAATGAAAGCCCATCGTCAACACTTGTTTATGTTAAAGTTGTGATTTATAAATTGAAGTTGGAAGTTTGGTGGATAAATTAAGCTTGGTTTATGTATGATTGGGGTAACACCTTTGGTGGGGTCTCTGAACCCTAGCGCTGTGTGTGTACGAGGGGAGACACTACTCTCTGGGGGAGTCCTGGATGGAGGACGGCTGTCTGCAGTGTACCTGTCTGCACCCTGTCGGTGTCGGCTGCTGCGAGACGTGAGTACACTACACACCTGTGATCAATGTGCCGTTCTGTGTTGTTGTATTTAGATTTGCAGTGGTGGGAATAAGAACGTGATTGCCATAGTTGGGAGAAGCTTGCAATGCAATACAGCCATGGAAATTGTATCCAGACGCAGAGGTCCTTGTAAGGGAATTTAGCTTTCTGATAATTATGGTTTTTGATTTGAAAATAAATGCAAGGAATTATATTCCCCAGGCTCCTGAAGTTGTTACTTCAGGATATTCATATTGTCATCATCATGCTTTCAGAGAAGCCATTGAAAACCTTAAGACTACCAGCTCAACAACCCCTCTCTCTCTCTCTCTCCATACAGGGTGCATCACCCGGTGGACTTCCCAGCGTGGTGCGAGGTTCGGGTGGACACTCTGACCTGTAAGATGACCCTCGTTCAGAGCGCTGACCCCCGCCTGCCCTGCAGACCCGGGAATGGACACAACCTAGACCCCAGCCACGGCTCACTGGAACACTACTTGCAGCTAGCGGAGTAGACAGGGACGGAATCACAGTCGGACAGTGGAGGGAGAAATCGAAGAACGGCTCATTTAATTCCAGCCATTACAAGGAGCCTGTTCTCCGATTTAGGTGGCACCAGCCTCCACTGAAGTCGGACGATCACATCCCTCCACCCGTCTGTGTACTCCAAACGCTCCATTCTCACGTGTTGCAGACCCGTAATTTGTTAACATTTAAACCGCATGAATATTACAATATACTGTACCATAAGCAGAAAAGTATACACTGTTGGAATGCAGAGGTGAGTCCACATAATGTCATCCCACATTCATGGCACCCTGTAATGCTCTACTGTAAATATCATCGCATACAGTAATATAACAATTCTTGTTGTATTTGTATTGCAGTTCTATTCAGTTATCCTCCAACTAAAATTCTCATTCAGTGAAACTTTTGTTGATTTGCGTGTTAAAAGCAGTCTCTTCACGTCAAACCCACTTTTTAATTCATGATTAAAAAAAAAATGGAGTGACAAACCAATGGACTGTATTTTTGGGGGTTTTGAATGAAGGGATAAAAAATAAATGTAAATGACCCCACAGACAGACAGTAGCATTTTACATTGGTCATCATCATGTTTTAGCTATATCTCATATATATATATATATATAAATAAATAAATAAATAAATAGGGAATCCCCAAAACATAGGACGTACTGAAAAATATGTTATTTATTTCACCTTTATTTAACCAGGTAGGCAAGTTGAGAACAAGTTCTCATTTACAACTGCGACCTGGCCAAGATAAAGCAAAGCAGTTCGACACATACTCCATGTGTAACTCTGTTGTAAAACAAACATACAGTCAATAATACAGTAGAAAAAAACACATCTATATACAAAGAGTGCAAATGAGGTAGGATAAGGAAGGTAAGGCAATAAATAGGCCATGGTGGCAAAGTAATTACAATATAGCATTTAAACACGGGAATGGTAGATGTGCAGTAGATGAATGTGCAATGTAGAAAAACTGGGGTGCAAAGGAACAAGATAAATAAATAAATAAATACGGTAGGGGATGAGGTAGTTGGTTGGGCTATTTACAGATGGGCTGTATACAGGTGCAGGGGTCTGAACTGCTCTGACAGCTGGAGCTTAAAGCTGGTGAGGGAGATAAGTGTCTCCAGTTTCAGAGATTTTTGTAGTTCGTTCCAGTCATTGGCAGCAGAGAACTGGAAGGAGTCGGCCAAAGGAGGAATTGGCTTTGGGGGTGACCAGTGATATATACCTGCTGGAGCGCGTGCTACGGGTTGGTGCTGCTATGGTGACCAGCGAGCTGAGATAAGACGGGACTTTACCTAGCAGAGACTTGTAGATGACCTGGAGCCAGTGGGTATGGCGACAAGTGTAAAGCGAGGGCCAGCCAACAAGAGCGTGCAAGTCGCAGTGGTGGATGGTGTATGGGGCTTTGGTAGCAAAACGGATGGCACTGTGATAGACTGCATCCAATTTGTTGAGTAGAGTATTGGAGGCTATTTTGTAAATGACATCACCGAAGTCGAGGATCGGTAGGATGGTCAGTTTTACGAGGGTATGTTTGGCAGCATGAGTGAAGGATGCTTTGTTGCGAAATAGGAAGCCAATTCTAGATTGGAGATGTTTGATGTGAGTCTGGAAGGAGAGTTTACAGTCTAACCAGACACCTAGATATTTGTAGTTGTCCACATAATCTAAGACAGAAGCGTCCAGAGTAGTGATGCTGGACGGGCGTACAGGTGCGGGCAGTGATCGGTTGAAGAGCATGCATTTAGTTTTACTTGCGTTTAAGAGCAGTTGGAGGCCACTGAAGGAGAGTTGTACGGCTTTGAAGCTCGTCTGGAGGGTAGTTAACAGTGTCCAAAGAGGGGCCAGAAGTATACAGAATGGTGTCGTCTGCGTAGAGGTGGATCAGAGACTCACCTGCAGCAAGAGCCACATCATTGATGTATACAGAGAAGAGAGTCAGCCCAATAATTGAACCCTGTGGCACCCCCATAGAGACTGCCAGATGCCCGGACAACAGGCCCTCCGATTTGACACCCTGAACTCTATCTGAGAAGCAGTTGGTGAACCATGCGAGGCAATCATTTGAGAAACCTGTCGAGTCTGCCGATAAGGATGTGGTGATTGACAGAGTTGAAAGCCTTGGCCAGATCAAGGAATACGGCTGCACAGTAATGTCTCTTATCGATGGCGGTTATGATGTCGTTTAGGACCTTGAGCGTGGCTGAGGTGCACCCATGACCAGCTCTGAAACCAGATTGCATAGCGGAGAAGGTATGGTGTGATTTGAAATGGTCGGTAATCTGTTTGTTAACTTGGCTTTCAAAGACCTTAGAAAGACAGGGTAGGATAGATACAAAGCACCAAAAAATGTACATGCTTTACATCACCATTCATGCAAATATAACCCTCCTTCACTCCTCACGCTCAAATGTTGATGCTGTTGGTCCCTGTGAATTGGGAGACGTAGGACATCAGGGCGGGATTGGTGGGGAGCACTTTGATCCAACTGAACGTATCCACGTCAACATGCTCCGCCCCCATCCACACGGTGACCTCTGATTGGTTCTGCAGCACGGTGGGCGGTTCCATGGGCTCTCGGGACGTGACAAACTCAAAGTGCAGACGCCATCACAGGGTCACTGTGTACAAGTTGAACATGTTATAGTTAGTTTAGGTTGTCATAGAAGTGTCTGAAGTATAGTTAGGCTGTACAGGCAGAAGGACTCACAGGGTTGAGAGGCTAATCTTATGGACGGATTCCCATACAGATTTAACCTAGTCTTTATTGAAAGTCCTTCTTAGACCAAGACTAGGCTTAATCTGTCTGGGAAACCATCTTATTGTGATGGCACTGTGACTCCCAGAACATGAGCAGCATCCTCAGTCATCTGTAAGAACAATGGTCCTTCTAGTCAAGTGCCAGTCACCCTCTCTGCTAAGCCAGATAATAAACAAAAAGCAGACAGATTCTAGCAGGGCAGACTATTCACTAATAATAAACCAAGGATAGGGAGACAAGAGTGGAGGGCTGTGTCCCAAATGGCATCCTATTCCCTATACAGTGCCGTGAAGAAGTATTTGCCCCCTTCTGATTTTCTCTATTTTAGCGTATTTTTTGACACTGAATGTTTGTATATCTTCAATCCAAACCTAATATTAGATAAAAGGATAATTTTGATAATTATTTCATTTACTTTATAAAACAAAGTTATGCAACACCCAATACCCCTGTGTGAAAATTAATTGTCTCCTTAAACAAATAACTGATTAGGGGAAGGCGGCACACAATTGGCCCAGCGTCGTTCGGGTTAGGGGAGGGTTTGGCAGGGGATTTACAAGTAGGCCGTTATTGTAAATAAGAATTTGTTCTTAACTGACGTGCCTAGTGAAATAAAAGGTTAAAAAAGTATGAATATTAAATTACACAATAACTGGTTGAGATGCCTTTAGCTGCAATGACTGCAACCAAACACTTCCTTTTTGGCCCACTCTTCCATGCAGAACTGCTTTAACTCAGAAACATGAGGCTTTTCAAGCATGAACTGCTAATTTCAAGTTTAGGTCTGGACTTTGACTAGGCCATTAAAAAACATTTACATTTGTTTCTTTTCAGCCATTCTGACTTGCTTGGGTTTTGGATCATTTTCTTGCTGCATGACCCAGCTGCGCTTCAGCTCGCGGACGGATGGCCTGACATTCTCTTGTAGAATTATCTAATACAGAGCAGAATTCATGGTTCCTTCAATGATGGAAAGTCAACCAGGTCCTGAGTCATCAAAGCATCCCCAAACCATCACACAACCACCACCATGCTTGACCGTTGGTATGAGGCTCTTATTGTGGAATGCAGTACATCAGAATGACTGAAAAGAAACAAATGTAATGTTTTGGAATGGCCTAGTCAAAGTCCAGACCTAAACCCGATTGAGATGTTGTGGCAGCACCAGAAATGAGCAGTCCATGCTCGAAAACCCTCAAATGTTGTTCCATAGAGATGTGAGAGACTGATCAACAACTACAAGGGTTTGGTTGGAGTCATTGCAGCTGAAAGTGGGGGCAATTACTCTTTAACACGGGGGAAATTGGGTATTACATAACTTCGTTTATAAAAATACATTTAATAATTATCAAAATGTTCTGTTCACTCAGGTTCCCTTTATCTATTATTAGGTTTTTGGTGAAGAACTAAAAACATTCAGTGTCGAAAAAAATTCACAAATATAGAAAATCAGAAAGGGGTCAAATACCTTTTCATGGCACTGTATAGTGCACAACTTTTGACCAGGGCACATAGGGAAAAGGGTGGCATTTGGAATGCAACCGGTGACTGAGGAGAGATGGGTCTAGGTAAGTAAGCAAGCAAGCAAGCAGAGTGGACTATGTACCAATGTATGTCCTGAACCCGGGGAAGACATTAGGGGGACGGTGTGTGTGTGTAGAGAGTTGAGATTGGGTTACGTACCGATGTCTGTGCTGAAGCCGGGGGTAACATTGAGGGGGACAGGGAGGGAGAAGTGGCTGGAGGCCGTGTGGAGGCAGGACTCTAGGTGACGACCGTGACCAGTCACACTGATCGACTGACCGGGACGCCGCTGGTACCCCTTCTCGATCTCCTCCTCACTCCGCAGGCTGACAGAATACTGACACACACAGACAAAATATGAGTCAGATATACAGTGCATTCAGAAAGTATTCAGACCCCTTGTCTTTTTACACATTTTGTTAAGTTAGCCTTATTCTAAAATAGATTAAATAAATATATCAGCAATCTACACAGAATACTCAATGACAAAGCGAAAACTGTTTTTTTTTTTTTGCAAATGTACTTAAAAACAAAAATACTTAATTTACGTAAGTATTCAAATCAAATCTATTTATAAAGCCCTTTTAACATCAGCCGATGTCACAAAGTACTTTACAGAAACCCAGCCTAAAACCCCAAACAGCAAGCAATGCAGATGTAGAAGCACGGTGGCTAGGAAAAACTCCCTAGAAAAGGCAGGAACCTAGAAAGAAACCTAGAGAGGAACCAGGCTCCTCTTCTGGCTGTGCCAGGCTGAGATTATAACAGAACATGGCCAAGATGTTCAAATGTTCATAGATGACCAGCAGAGTCAATTAATAATAACCACAGTGGTTGTAGAGGGTGCAACAGGTCAGCACCTCAGGAGTAAATGCCAGTTGGCGTTTCATATCCAAGCATTCAGAGTTAGAGACAGCAGGTGCGGTAATGAGAGACAGTTGAAAAACAGCAGGTCCGGGACAAGGTAGCACGTCCGGTGAACAGGTCAGGGTTCCATAGCCACAGGCCGAACAGTTTAAACTGGAGCAGCAGCACAAACAGGTGGACTGGGGACAGCCAGGAGTCATCAGGCCAGGTAGTCCTGGGGCATGGTCCCAGGGCTTAGGTCCTCCAGGAAGGGAGAGGGGGTAAATTAGCATACTTAAATTCACACAGGACACCAGATAAGACAGGATAAATACTCCAGATATAACAGACTGACCCTAGCCTCCCGACACAAACTATTTCAGCCTAAATGCTGGAGGCTGAGACCCTTGATCATCCTTGAGATGTTTCCACAACTTGATTGGAGTCCACCTGTGGTAAATTCAATTGATTGGACATGATCTGGAAAGGCACACACCTGTCTATATAAGGTCCCACAGTTGACAGTGCATGTCAGAGCAAAAACCAAGCCATGAGGTTGAAGGAATTGTCTGTAGAGCTCAGACAGGACTGTGTCAAGGCACAGATTTGGGGAAGGATACCAAAACATTTCTGCAACATTGAAGGTCCCCAATAACACAGTGGCCTCCATTCTTCAATGGAAGAATACAACTGTTGTAGAGCACAAAGCTCTTGAATATGAAATACAAAAAAATGGAGTGACAAATCAATGGACTGTATTTTTGGGGGTTTTGAATGAAGGGATAAAAAATAAATGTAAATGACCCCACAGACAGACAGTAGCATTTTACATTGGTCATCATCATGTTTTAGCTATATCTCATATATATATATATATATATATATATATATATATATAAAAAGGGAATCCCCAAAACATAGGACGTACTGAAAAATATGTTATTTATTTCACCTTTATTTAACCAGGTAGGCAAGATCCTAGAGCTGGCCACCCGGCCAAACTGAGCAATCGGGAGAGAGGGGCCTTGGTCAGGGAGGTGACCAAGAACCCGATAGTCACTATGACAGAGCTCTAGAGTTCCTCTGTGGACATTGGGAGACAAAGCGAAAGAGACAAAGTGCACGCGAGACAGATGATTGAGTGAATTTCCTCTAAACTCATTATATCTACAGTACCAGTCAAAGGTTTAGACACACCTACAATAACACATACGGAATCATGTAGTAACCAAAAAAAGTGTTAAAACAAATCAAAATATATTTGATAAAAGTAGCCACCCTTTGCCTTGATGAAAGCTTTGCACACTCTTGGCATTCTCTCAACCAGCTTCATGAGGAATGCTTTTCCAACAGTCTTGAAGGAGTTCCCACATATTCTGAGCACTTGTTGGCTGCTTTTCCTTCACTCTGCGGTCCAACTCATCCCAAACCATCTCAATTGGGTTGAGGTTGGGTGATTGTGGAAGCCAGGTTATCTGATGCAGCACTCCATCACTCTCCTTCTTGGTCAAATAGCCCTTACACAGCCTGGAGGTGTGTTGGGTCATTGTTCTGTTTTTGCGACTGCACTTGAAGAAATTTTCAAAGTTCTTGAAATGTTCCTAGATTGACTGAGCTTCATGTCTTAAAGTAAAGATGGACTGTCGTTTCTCTTTGCTTATTTGAGCTGTTCTTACCATAATATGGACTTGGTCTTTTACCAAATAGGGCTATCTTCTGGACACCACCACTACCTTGTCACAACACAACTGATTGGCTCATACACATTAAGAAGGAAAGTTATTCCACAAACAAACTTTTAACAAGGCACACCTGTCAATTGAAATGCATTCGAGGTGACTACCTCATGAAGCTGTGTGCAAAGCTGTCATCAAGGCAAAGGGTGGCTACTTTGAAGAATATCAAATATATTTTGATTTGTTTAACAAATTAGCCCTCAGTCTGCAATATGGCATTGGTGAGCAAAGCAGGGTGTGGTTGTTATTCTGTGTGTGTTTGTATGTGTGTGTGCACGTGCATGCGTTTACACGTGTGTGTGTGTGGTAGCTCTCTCCCGTCCTGGTATGTGTGTGTTTGTTTTAGTGTGTGTGTGTGTGTGTGTGTGGGTGTGTGTGTTCACTATTTGTGTATTTTCTTACAGCTGCCTGTGTGGTTTTGTGTGACCCAACAAATAAAATAACATTTTATTGGTCACATACACATACAAGACTCCATCTGACGAGTGGCAGATATTCTCCCGTAAATGTTGAGAACGTAGTCCCTCATGACCTCGGGACCCAGGTATAGGACAACTACACACACTGCACCAACATTTAGCAACAATTCATAAATTATATGGTTTTGCACTTTGAAAATGTCACCCAATGAGTGAGTCTGTTGTGACCTCTAAATGACGAGCAATGGCAGCACGTCAACGCCTACCTGATCCACCAGATGGCCGACTGGAAGGACCTGAACCTGAAGTTAGTCTCTGTAGACCTGCAGGACAATCACCTGATCCAGGACACACTGTACCTCCAGGACATGTGACCCGTCTGCCAGGTACCACTGATAATAATATAATACAACTATAATATATAGTAGAGCAGGGATTCCACCTGACTCAGGACATACAGTACATCCTGGACATGTAGTCTTTCATGTAGAATTTCAGAGCTGTGGTGCTTCTGTAGGATAAGTTACAACAATAAAAGAATATATACAGTATCCTTTTGCAGCTAGTTTCCGTAGTGTAGTGGTTATCACGTTCGCCTAACACGCGAAAGGTCCCCGGTTCGAGACCGGGCGGAAACAGATTTTTTGGGGTGGCAATAATAACTGTTTTCATACACAGTACTTATGCTTTCAAGACTTGCAGGATAGCAAATTATGGCATGCAATTATGAAATGGAACGCTCTATCCACAACTATAATTTTTTTGGTAGCAAAATTTTGCTCTCAGGAGTAGGATTTTGAATTATATGATTTATTTCTATACAGTAATTTAATTATTTCATACATTTATTTCTAATGTAATTTTATCCCCATTCTTATTCAATTAGTAAGCTAAGACATTGATTATTGTGATGTTATGTGTTTATATAGTATAGAGTTTGAATTCAGGAAATAATTCAAAAACGAGCAACTGAGCTTCTGGAATACTAGCGCTGAGCGTTTTACTTAAATGTTGGTTATTTTTTGTTTTTCAAACAACTAATTGATTTCGGTTCAGTTATTTGAATTCCATTTCGTTCGTTTTTTTCTGTTAGGTCGATTTGCAGTTTCTGTAGAGATAAATCAGGGAGTTGTAGTTTCCAACAGGCCAATACTCAACATGGTTTTTCGCAGAAAACGTGGTAATTAACTACAATGACCATAGTCCGTTGCGTGCCCGCTTAAACTAGTTCAGTCTGCAGGGCAGACAAACATCGATCAAGGGGGATATAGAAAGCAGTTACTTTGTGAGCCTGAAAATACATTTAAGTGATTGTAAATTCATAAAAGTATGAATTATTTACATTGAAGATCTACAAAAATAGTGATTTTGTCAGACAGCGTAGGCAACAGCTCTATAGAGATGAGATGACTTGGAATGAAATTAATAAAGCCATCAAATAAAACAAATATTTGATTAAAGTAATTGATTGTTAATAAGTGATAAGCAGTCAATACATTTAACGACTTTTATTAGTTGTTTTAATTTGTGTTGTTACAGCATTCAACCCACATAATGCATAGTGCATTGAATATCAAAAACCGTGATTCTTTTTTCATAATTTAACCGAAACCGAACCGACCATAAAAAGCATAATCGCTCAGTATTATGGACTACAACAGTTCCACATATTGTGTGCAAATATATAACGATTGTTTTTAACAAAGTTTTTCAGTCCTCGTTAGTATAGTGGTCAGTATCCCCGCCTGTCACGCGGGAGACCGGGGTTCAATTCCCCGACGGGGAGGAAAGGTTTTTTTTAAACTTTTTTTACTTCTGTCTTTGAGATAAGCTTCACAGTAAGAGACCATTCAGATCTTGACTTTACCCCTCTATATTTTGCTGTACATATTTCTATCTCTGGCCTCTTCAGGCTACTACTACAATTACGACAGCAGTGGGCGGTATATCTCCAACAGTGTGATGTCAGACCAGTGTGCCGGTGTTGTGCCGAATTCCCCCCCCCTTCTAATTTCCTTAGTTTTGTGGCTAGAGTCAAATACTTTCTATAGAACAAACTGTATGGACTGGCCGCTACAATGATCCAAGGATTGACACATTTTGTACGGTCATTTGAGTAAATTCAACAAACGGTAGAACTGTTTAAATGTTATATGACTCTCATCTTCCACATTTCAAACCAAAATATCCAAACAATTGACCAAATAATAAATCAATCCCAATATCTCACCCCACTCTCTCTCTCGCTCCGTGTCAGGTTATGCTGGAGGAGGGTCTACGTACGGCAGAGGGCTGCTACCGGACAGTGTGGGAGCGTCTGGTCATGGTCTTCCAGACCCCAAGGACTACTGTGAGAAGAGTATCGACCCCTCTCAGCATCTGGGCCATGCAGCTGGCCCTGTACACCTCACCACCATGGGACCAACCCCCGGACCACCACCATACCTACTGGCCAGGTCCCTCGGACCACCATCACCACCACACCTACAGGCCAGGTCCCTCGAACCACCATCACCACCATACCTACTGGCCAGGTCCCTCGGACCACCATCCCCACCATACCTACTGGCCAGGTCCCTCGGACCACCATCACCACTATACCTACTGGCCAGGTCCCTCGGACCACTATCCCCACCATACCTACTGGCCAGGTCCCTCGAACCACCATCACCACCACACCTACTGGCCAGGTCCCTCGGACCACCATCACCCCCATACCTACTGGCCAGGTCCCTCGGACCACCATCCCCACCATACCTACTGGCCAGGTACCTCGGACCACCATCCCCACCATACCTACTGGCCAGGTCCCTAGGACCACCATCCCCACCATACCTACTGGCCAGGTCCCTCGGACCACCATCACCACTATACCTACTGGCCAGGTCCCTCGGACCACTATCCCCACCATACCTACTGGCCAGGTCCCTCGGACCACCATCCCCACCATACCTACTGGCCAGGTCCCTCGGACCACCATCCCCACCATACCTACTGGCCAGGTCCCTCGGACCACCATCCCCACCATACCTACTGGCCAGGTCCCTCGGACCACCATCACCACCATACCTACTGCCCAAGCCCCCAAGACCACTATCACCACACCATCTACTGAGATAGAGGGAGAACCACGACAGAAGGAGAGTCAGGACCAGAACCTGGGCCATGTTCAGTAGGTTAAATGTTGTTGAAAGTAGCCGATTGTGCCACAGAGACCGAGTTGCTGGGACAGGTTCAGAGGGGGTACCAGGACAGAAGGAGTCAGGAGCAGTGCCAGGGTCACGTTCGGTAGGCAACCGTTGTTGAAAGTTGCAGATAGAACTGTTATGAATAGACATTCAATGATTCCTTCTACAACATTTCATAGAGCGGAATGTTTGTTCTACATAACTTATTTCTATTTGACCATTCCAATCAAATGTATTTATAAATACCTTCAAACATCAGCATATGTCACAAAGTGCTAAAACAGAAACCCAACCTAAAACTCCAAACAGAAAGCAATGCAGATGTAGAAGCACTGTGGCTAGGAAAAACTCTCTAGAAAGGCAGGAACCTAGGAAGAAACTTAGAGAGGAACCAATCCTCTTGTGGCTGTGCCGGGTGGAGATTATAAGAGTACATGGCCATTAAGGCCAGATGGTTCTTCAAGATGTTCAAATGTTTATAGATGACCAGCAGGGCCAAATAATAATCACAGTGGTTGTAGAGGGTACAACAGTTCACCACCTCAGAAGAAACTTAGAGAGGAACCAATGGCCTTAAATGGCCTTAAAAGGGCAATGGCCTTAAAAGGGCAAAAATGTAGAGCAATCTTTGTCAGCGCAACATTTTATTAAAAGGCATCTGGCAGGAGTAAATTCAGCCACAATCACAAATATCATTTGATAAATATATATCTTAAACAACTGCATTTTCACAAATGTAATATATAATCGCCAAGCCCATTCCAAATAATTAGGGGACTGACTCCGGAAGTATGATATAAAGGCGAGTCACTTTCATGGCGTATAGGCACACATGTACACACCCACACCCACACCCACACACACACACACTGGACCAACATTGTCCTTCAAGCGAGATAAATATAAATGCTAAGGTTTTGACATCATTTACATTGTCATCCTAGCCGGATTAATATTAATAAATGATATGTTCCTTGGAGACCACAGAATGATCAAGCTATTGAGTAACAGAAGATCACAGACCATTGACAGCCATTTTACCAGTAGGTTTAGTAACTTGTCATCTTTCATGTTCAACAACACACCAATCACATGTGACAACAGGAAACACAGCAGGTCAAAAGCAAGCTTACTGTAAATCCAGGAAGGTCTTTCCACAACAGTAGAAATGGAAAGATATCGTTCATGGGTGATCTCAAACCACCAACCTTCAGATTAACAGTCTAACACGCTAACCAATTGCACCACAGAGACTTGTGGCTATATTGACCCTCAGCAGGCCAAAGTCACATGGAAGATCACTACAAGTTAGGATGGGTCTTTTCACATCGCTACAATCTGAAAAATGTCATCTCTGGGTGAGGTCAAGCACCAACCTTTAGATTGACAGTCTAACACGCATAGTGATTGCACTAGAGAAGCTTGTTGTGGCATTGACCCTCAGCAGGACAACGTCACAGGAATCTCATTACAGGTCACTTGACCTCTGGCCATCCGTGATCTCATCCAACTGTTCATTGGAGTTTACGACACAACAAAACTTTGATCCAACGGTTGTCTCAATGTGCAACGACAGTGCCGCAACATTTTCAAGGAAGTAGCCCTGTAGTTTTCTAACATTTGTTGGCTTTTTGAATGGCCTTAAAAGGGCAAAAATGTAGAGCAATCTTTGTCAGCGCAACATTTTATTAAAAGGCATCTGGCAGGAGTAAATTCAGCCACAATCACAAATATCATTTGATAAATATATATCTTAAACAACTGCATTTTCACAAATGTAATATATAATCGCCAAGCCCATTCCAAATAATTAGGGGGACTGACTCCGGAAGTATGATATAAAGGCGAGTCACTTTCATGGCGTATAGGCACACATGTACACACCCACACACACACACACACACTGGACCAACATTGTCCTTCAAGCGAGATAAATATAAATGCTAAGGTTTTGACATCATTTACATTGTCATCCTAGCCGGATTAATATTAATAAATGATATGTTCCTTGGAGACCACAGAATGATCAAGCTATTGAGTAACAGAAGATCACAGACCATTGACAGCCATTTTACCAGTAGGTTTAGTAACTTGTCATCTTTCATGTTCAACAACACACCAATCACATGTGACAACAGGAAACACAGCAGGTCAAAAGCAAGCTTACTGTAAATCCAGGAAGGTCTTTCCACAACAGTAGAAATGGAAAGATATCGTTCATGGGTGATCTCAAACCACCAACCTTCAGATTAACAGTCTAACACGCTAACCAATTGCACCACAGAGACTTGTGGCTATATTGACCCTCAGCAGGCCAAAGTCACATGGAAGATCACTACAAGTTAGGATGGGTCTTTTCACATCGCTACAATCTGAAAAATGTCATCTCTGGGTGAGGTCAAGCACCAACCTTTAGATTGACAGTCTAACACGCATAGTGATTGCACTAGAGAAGCTTGTTGTGGCATTGACCCTCAGCAGGACAACGTCACAGGGAATCTCATTACAGGTCACTTGACCTCTGGCCATCCGTGATCTCATCCAACTGTTCATTGGAGTTTACGACACAACAAAACTTTGATCCAACGGTTGTCTCAATGTGCAACGACAGTGCCGCAACATTTTCAAGGAAGTAGCCCTGTAGTTTTCTAACATTTGTTGGCTTTTGAATGGCCTTAAAAGGGCAAAAATGTAGAGCAATCTTTGTCAGCGCAACATTTTATTAAAAGGCATCTGGCAGGAGTAAATTCAGCCACAATCACAAATATCATTTGATAAATATATATCTTAAACAACTGCATTTTCACAAATGTAATATATAATCGCCAAGCCCATTCCAAATAATTAGGGGACTGACTCCGGAAGTATGATATAATGGCGAGTCACTTTCATGGCGTATAGGCACACATGTACACACCCACACACACACACACACACACACTGGACCAACATTGTCCTTCAAGCGAGATAAATATAAATGCTAAGGTTTTGACATCATTTACATTGTCATCCTAGCCGGATTAATATTAATAAATGATATGTTCCTTGGAGACCACAGAATGATCAAGCTATTGAGTAACAGAAGATCACAGACCATTGACAGCCATTTTACCAGTAGGTTTAGTAACTTGTCATCTTTCATGTTCAACAACACACCAATCACATGTGACAACAGGAAACACAGCAGGTCAAAAGCAAGCTTACTGTAAATCCAGGAAGGTCTTTCCACAACAGTAGAAATGGAAAGATATCGTTCATGGGTGATCTCAAACCACCAACCTTCAGATTAACAGTCTAACACGCTAACCAATTGCACCACAGAGACTTGTGGCTATATTGACCCTCAGCAGGCCAAAGTCACATGGAAGATCACTACAAGTTAGGATGGGTCTTTTCACATCGCTACAATCTGAAAATGTCATCTCTGGGTGAGGTCGAAGCACCAACCTTTAGATTGACAGTCTAACACGCATAGTGATTGCAATAGAGAAGCTTGTTGTGGCATTGACCCTCAGCAGGACAACGTCACAGGGAATCTCATTACAGGTCACTTGACCTCTGGCCATCCGTGATCTCATCCAACTGTTCATTGGAGTTTACGACACAACAAAACTTTGATCCAACGGTTGTCTCAATGTGCAACGACAGTGCCGCAACATTTTCAAGGAAGTAGCCCTGTAGTTTTCTAACATTTGTTGGCTTTTTGAATGGCCTTAAAAGGGCAAAAATGTAGAGCAATCTTTGTCAGCGCAACATTTTATTAAAAGGCATCTGGCAGGAGTAAATTCAGCCACAATCACAAATATCATTTGATAAATATATATCTTAAACAACTGCATTTTCACAAATGTAATATATAATCGCCAAGCCCATTCCAAATAATTAGGGACTGACTCGGAAGTATGATATAAAGGCGAGTCACTTTCATGGCGTATAGGCACACATGTACACACCCACACACACACACACACACTGGACCAACATTGTCCTTCAAGCGAGATAAATATAAATGCTAAGGTTTTGACATCATTTACATTGTCATCCTAGCCGGATTAATATTAATAAATGATATGTTCCTTGGAGACCACAGAATGATCAAGCTATTGAGTAACAGAAGATCACAGACCATTGACAGCCATTTTACCAGTAGGTTTAGTAACTTGTCATCTTTCATGTTCAACAACACACCAATCACATGTGACAACAGGAAACACAGCAGGTCAAAAGCAAGCTTACTGTAAATCCAGGAAGGTCTTTCCACAACAGTAGAAATGGAAAGATATCGTTCATGGGTGATCTCAAACCACCAACCTTCAGATTAACAGTCTAACACGCTAACCAATTGCACCACAGAGACTTGTGGCTATATTGACCCTCAGCAGGCCAAAGTCACATGGAAGATCACTACAAGTTAGGATGGGTCTTTTCACATCGCTACAATCTGAAAAATGTCATCTCTGGGTGAGGTCGAAGCACCAACCTTTAGATTGACAGTCTAACACGCATAGTGATTGCACTAGAGAAGCTTGTTGTGGCATTGACCCTCAGCAGGACAACGTCACAGGGAATCTCATTACAGGTCACTTGACCTCTGGCCATCCGTGATCTCATCCAACTGTTCATTGGAGTTTACGACACAACAAAACTTTGATCCAACGGTTGTCTCAATGTGCAACGACAGTGCCGCAACATTTTCAAGGAAGTAGCCCTGTAGTTTTCTAACATTTGTTGGCTTTTTGAATGGCCTTAAAAGGGCAAAAATGTAGAGCAATCTTTGTCAGCGCAACATTTTATTAAAAGGCATCTGGCAGGAGTAAATTCAGCCACAATCACAAATATCATTTGATAAATATATATCTTAAACAACTGCATTTTCACAAATGTAATATATAATCGCCAAGCCCATTCCAAATAATTAGGGACTGACTCGGAAGTATGATATAAAGGCGAGTCACTTTCATGGCGTATAGGCACACATGTACACACCCACACACACACACACACACTGGACCAACATTGTCCTTCAAGCGAGATAAATATAAATGCTAAGGTTTTGACATCATTTACATTGTCATCCTAGCCGGATTAATATTAATAAATGATATGTTCCTTGGAGACCACAGAATGATCAAGCTATTGAGTAACAGAAGATCACAGACCATTGACAGCCATTTTACCAGTAGGTTTAGTAACTTGTCATCTTTCATGTTCAACAACACACCAATCACATGTGACAACAGGAAACACAGCAGGTCAAAAGCAAGCTTACTGTAAATCCAGGAAGGTCTTTCCACAACAGTAGAAATGGAAAGATATCGTTCATGGGTGATCTCAAACCACCAACCTTCAGATTAACAGTCTAACACGCTAACCAATTGCACCACAGAGACTTGTGGCTATATTGACCCTCAGCAGGCCAAAGTCACATGGAAGATCACTACAAGTTAGGATGGGTCTTTTCACATCGCTACAATCTGAAAAATGTCATCTCTGGGTGAGGTCGAAGCACCAACCTTTAGATTGACAGTCTAACACGCATAGTGATTGCACTAGAGAAGCTTGTTGTGGCATTGACCCTCAGCAGGACAACGTCACAGGGAATCTCATTACAGGTCACTTGACCTCTGGCCATCCGTGATCTCATCCAACTGTTCATTGGAGTTTACGACACAACAAAACTTTGATCCAACGGTTGTCTCAATGTGCAACGACAGTGCCGCAACATTTTCAAGGAAGTAGCCCTGTAGTTTTCTAACATTTGTTGGCTTTTTGAATGGCCTTAAAAGGGCAAAAATGTAGAGCAATCTTTGTCAGCGCAACATTTTATTAAAAGGCATCTGGCAGGAGTAAATTCAGCCACAATCACAAATATAATTTGATAAATATATATCTTAAACAACTGCATTTTCACAAATGTAATATATAATCGCCAAGCCCATTCCAAATAATTAGGGACTGACTCGGAAGTATGATATAATGGCGAGTCACTTTCATGGCGTATAGGCACACATGTACACACCCACACACACACACACACACTGGACCAACATTGTCCTTCAAGCGAGATAAATATAAATGCTAAGGTTTTGACATCATTTACATTGTCATCCTAGCCGGATTAATATTAATAAATGATATGTTCCTTGGAGACCACAGAATGATCAAGCTATTGAGTAACAGAAGATCACAGACCATTGACAGCCATTTTACCAGTAGGTTTAGTAACTTGTCATCTTTCATGTTCAACAACACACCAATCACATGTGACAACAGGAAACACAGCAGGTCAAAAGCAAGCTTACTGTAAATGCAGGAAGGTCTTTCCACAACAGTAGAAATGGAAAGATATCGTTCATGGGTGATCTCAAACCACCAACCTTCAGATTAACAGTCTAACACGCTAACCAATTGCACCACAGAGACTTGTGGCTATATTGACCCTCAGCAGGCCAAAGTCACATGGAAGATCACTACAAGTTAGGATGGGTCTTTTCACATCGCTACAATCTGAAAAATGTCATCTCTGGGTGAGGTCGAAGCACCAACCTTTAGATTGACAGTCTAACACGCATAGTGATTGCACTAGAGAAGCTTGTTGTGGCATTGACCCTCAGCAGGACAATGTCACAGGGAATCTCATTACAGGTCACTTGACCTCTGGCCATCCGTGATCTCATCCAACTGTTCATTGGAGTTTACGACACAACAAAACTTTGATCCAACGGTTGTCTCAATGTGCAATGACAGTGCCGCAACATTTTCAAGGAAGTAGCCCTGTAGTTTTCTAACATTTGTTGGCTTTTTGAATGGCCTTAAAAGGGCAAAAATGTAGAGCAATCTTTGTCAGCGCAACATTTTATTAAAAGGCATCTGGCAGGAGTAAATTCAGCCACAATCACAAATATCATTTGATAAATATATATCTTAAACAACTGCATTTTCACAAATGTAATATATAATCGCCAAGCCCATTCCAAATAATTAGGGGACTGACTCCGGAAGTATGATATAATGGCGAGTCACTTTCATGGCGTATAGGCACACATGTACACACCCACACACACACACACACACACTGGACCAACATTGTCCTTCAAGCGAGATAAATATAAATGCTAAGGTTTTGACATCATTTACATTGTCATCCTAGCCGGATTAATATTAATAAATGATATGTTCCTTGGAGACCACAGAATGATCAAGCTATTGAGTAACAGAAGATCACAGACCATTGACAGCCATTTTACCAGTAGGTTTAGTAACTTGTCATCTTTCATGTTCAACAACACACCAATCACATGTGACAACAGGAAACACAGCAGGTCAAAAGCAAGCTTACTGTAAATCCAGGAAGGTCTTTCCACAACAGTAGAAATGGAAAGATATCGTTCATGGGTGATCTCAAACCACCAACCTTCAGATTAACAGTCTAACACGCTAACCAATTGCACCACAGAGACTTGTGGCTATATTGACCCTCAGCAGGCCAAAGTCACATGGAAGATCACTACAAGTTAGGATGGGTCTTTTTCACATCGCTACAATCTGAAAAATGTCATCTCTGGGTGAGGTCGAAGCACCAACCTTTAGATTGACAGTCTAACACGCATAGTGATTGCAATAGAGAAGCTTGTTGTGGCATTGACCCTCAGCAGGACAACGTCACAGGGAATCTCATTACAGGTCACTTGACCTCTGGCCATCCGTGATCTCATCCAACTGTTCATTGGAGTTTACGACACAACAAAACTTTGATCCAACGGTTGTCTCAATGTGCAACGACAGTGCCGCAACATTTTCAAGGAAGTAGCCCTGTAGTTTTCTAACATTTGTTGGCTTTTTGAATGGCCTTAAAAGGGCAAAAATGTAGAGCAATCTTTGTCAGCGCAACATTTTATTAAAAGGCATCTGGCAGGAGTAAATTCAGCCACAATCACAAATATCATTTGATAAATATATATCTTAAACAACTGCATTTTCACAAATGTAATATATAATCGCCAAGCCCATTCCAAATAATTAGGGACTGACTCCGAAGTATGATATAAAGGCGAGTCACTTTCATGGCGTATAGGCACACATGTACACACCCACACACACACACACACACTGGACCAACATTGTCCTTCAAGCGAGATAAATATAAATGCTAAGGTTTTGACATCATTTACATTGTCATCCTAGCCGGATTAATATTAATAAATGATATGTTCCTTGGAGACCACAGAATGATCAAGCTATTGAGTAACAGAAGATCACAGACCATTGACAGCCATTTTACCAGTAGGTTTAGTAACTTGTCATCTTTCATGTTCAACAACACACCAATCACATGTGACAACAGGAAACACAGCAGGTCAAAAGCAAGCTTACTGTAAATCCAGGAAGGTCTTTCCACAACAGTAGAAATGGAAAGATATCGTTCATGGGTGATCTCAAACCACCAACCTTCAGATTAACAGTCTAACACGCTAACCAATTGCACCACAGAGACTTGTGGCTATATTGACCCTCAGCAGGCCAAAGTCACATGGAAGATCACTACAAGTTAGGATGGGTCTTTTCACATCGCTACAATCTGAAAAATGTCATCTCTGGGTGAGGTCAAGCACCAACCTTTAGATTGACAGTCTAACACGCATAGTGATTGCACTAGAGAAGCTTGTTGTGGCATTGACCTCAGCAGGACAATGTCACAGGGAATCTCATTACAGGTCACTTGACCTCTGGCCATCCGTGATCTCATCCAACTGTTCATTGGAGTTTACGACACAACAAAACTTTGATCCAACGGTTGTCTCAATGTGCAACGACAGTGCCGCAACATTTTCAAGGAAGTAGCCCTGTAGTTTTCTAACATTTGTTGGCTTTTGAATGGCCTTAAAAGGGCAAAAATGTAGAGCAATCTTTGTCAGCGCAACATTTTATTAAAAGGCATCTGGCAGGAGTAAATTCAGCCACAATCACAAATATCATTTGATAAATATATATCTTAAACAACTGCATTTTCACAAATGTAATATATAATCGCCAAGCCCATTCCAAATAATTAGGGGACTGACTCCGGAAGTATGATATAATGGCGAGTCACTTTCATGGCGTATAGGCACACATGTACACACCCACACACACACACACACACTGGACCAACATTGTCCTTCAAGCGAGATAAATATAAATGCTAAGGTTTTGACATCATTTACATTGTCATCCTAGCCGGATTAATATTAATAAATGATATGTTCCTTGGAGACCACAGAATGATCAAGCTATTGAGTAACAGAAGATCACAGACCATTGACAGCCATTTTACCAGTAGGTTTAGTAACATGTCATCTTTCATGTTCAACAACACACCAATCACATGTGACAACAGGAAACACAGCAGGTCAAAAGCAAGCTTACTGTAAATCCAGGAAGGTCTTTCCACAACAGTAGAAATGGAAAGATATCGTTCATGGGTGATCTCAAACCACCAAACTTCAGATTAACAGTCTAACACGCTAACCAATTGCACCACAGAGACTTGTGGCTATATTGACCCTCAGCAGGCCAAAGTCACATGGAAGATCACTACAAGTTAGGATGGGTCTTTTTCACATCGCTACAATCTGAAAAATGTCATCTCTGGGTGAGGTCGAAGCACCAACCTTTAGATTGACAGTCTAACACGCATAGTGATTGCAATAGAGAAGCTTGTTGTGGCATTGACCCTCAGCAGGACAACGTCACAGGGAATCTCATTACAGGTCACTTGACCTCTGGCCATCCGTGATCTCATCCAACTGTTCATTGGAGTTTACGACACAACAAAACTTTGATCCAACGGTTGTCTCAATGTGCAACGACAGTGCCGCAACATTTTCAAGGAAGTAGCCCTGTAGTTTTCTAACATTTGTTGGCTTTTGAATGGCCTTAAAAGGGCAAAAATGTAGAGCAATCTTTGTCAGCGCAACATTTTATTAAAAGGCATCTGGCAGGAGTAAATTCAGCCACAATCACAAATATCATTTGATAAATATATATCTTAAACAACTGCATTTTCACAAATGTAATATATAATCGCCAAGCCCATTCCAAATAATTAGGGGACTGACTCCGGAAGTATGATATAAAGGCGAGTCACTTTCATGGCGTATAGGCACACATGTACACACCCACACACACACACACACTGGACCAACATTGTCCTTCAAGCGAGATAAATATAAATGCTAAGGTTTTGACATCATTTACATTGTCATCCTAGCCGGATTAATATTAATAAATGATATGTTCCTTGGAGACCACAGAATGATCAAGCTATTGAGTAACAGAAGATCACAGACCATTGACAGCCATTTTACCAGTAGGTTTAGTAACTTGTCATCTTTCATGTTCAACAACACACCAATCACATGTGACAACAGGAAACACAGCAGGTCAAAAGCAAGCTTACTGTAAATCCAGGAAGGTCTTTCCACAACAGTAGAAATGGAAAGATATCGTTCATGGGTGATCTCAAACCACCAACCTTCAGATTAACAGTCTAACACGCTAACCAATTGCACCACAGAGACTTGTGGCTATATTGACCCTCAGCAGGCCAAAGTCACATGGAAGATCACTACAAGTTAGGATGGGTCTTTTCACATCGCTACAATCTGAAAAATGTCATCTCTGGGTGAGGTCGAAGCACCAACCTTTAGATTGACAGTCTAACACGCATAGTGATTGCACTAGAGAAGCTTGTTGTGGCATTGACCCTCAGCAGGACAACGTCACAGGAATCTCATTACAGGTCACTTGACCTCTGGCCATCCGTGATCTCATCCAACTGTTCATTGGAGTTTACGACACAACAAAACTTTGATCCAACGGTTGTCTCAATGTGCAACGACAGTGCCGCAACATTTTCAAGGAAGTAGCCCTGTAGTTTTCTAACATTTGTTGGCTTTTTGAATGGCCTTAAAGGGCAAAAATGTAGAGCAATCTTTGTCAGCGCAACATTTTATTAAAAGGCATCTGGCAGGAGTAAATTCAGCCACAATCACAAATATCATTTGATAAATATATATCTTAAACAACTGCATTTTCACAAATGTAATATATAATCGCCAAGCCCATTCCAAATAATTAGGGGACTGACTCCGGAAGTATGATATAATGGCGAAGTCACTTTCATGGCGTATAGGCACACATGTACACACCCACACACACACACACACTGGACCAACATTGTCCTTCAAGCGAGATAAATATAAATGCTAAGGTTTTGACATCATTTACATTGTCATCCTAGCCGGATTAATATTAATAAATGATATGTTCCTTGGAGACCACAGAATGATCAAGCTATTGAGTAACAGAAGATCACAGACCATTGACAGCCATTTTACCAGTAGGTTTAGTAACATGTCATCTTTCATGTTCAACAACACACCAATCACATGTGACAACAGGAAACACAGCAGGTCAAAAGCAAGCTTACTGTAAATCCAGGAAGGTCTTTCCACAACAGTAGAAATGGAAAGATATCGTTCATGGGTGATCTCAAACCACCAACCTTCAGATTAACAGTCTAACACGCTAACCAATTGCACCACAGAGACTTGTGGCTATATTGACCCTCAGCAGGCCAAAGTCACATGGAAGATCACTACAAGTTAGGATGGGTCTTTTCACATCGCTACAATCTGAAAAATGTCATCTCTGGGTGAGGTCAAGCACCAACCTTTAGATTGACAGTCTAACACGCATAGTGATTGCACTAAGAAGCTTGTTGTGGCATTGACCCTCAGCAGGACAACGTCACAGGGAATCTCATTACAAGTTCAGGATGTCACATTCACATTACGGAGCACTACAAACTGAAAACTGAAAACTCTCGTCCCTGGGTGGGCTCGAACCACCAACCTTTAGATTAACAGTCTAACGCGCTAACCAATTGCGCCACAGAGACTTGTGTGGTGCTTGACCATGACACTTGACCTCTGGCCATCCGTGATTTCATCCAACTGTTCATTGGAGATTACGACACAACAAAACTTTGATCCAACGGTTGTCTCAATGTGCAACGACAGTGACGCAACATTTTCAAGGAAGTAGCCCTGTAGTTTTCTAACATTTGTTGGCTTTTGAATGGCCTTAAAAGGGCAAAAATGTAGAGCAATCTTTGTCAGCGCAACATTTTATTAAAAGGCATCTGGCAGGAGTAAATTCAGCCACAATCACAAATATCATTTGATAAATATATATCTTAAACAACTGCATTTTCACAAATGTAATATATAATCGCCAAGCCCATTCCAAATAATTAGGGACTGACTCCGGAAGTATGATATAATGGCGAGTCACTTTCATGGCGTATAGGCACACATGTACACACCCACACACACACACACACTGGACCAACATTGTCCTTCAAGCGAGATAAATATAAATGCTAAGGTTTTGACATCATTTACATTGTCATCCTAGCCGGATTAATATTAATAAATGATATGTTCCTTGGAGACCACAGAATGATCAAGCTATTGAGTAACAGAAGATCACAGACCATTGACAGCCATTTTACCAGTAGGTTTAGTAACTTGTCATCTTTCATGTTCAACAACACACCAATCACATGTGACAACAGGAAACACAGCAGGTCAAAAGCAAGCTTACTGTAAATCCAGGAAGGTCTTTCCACAACAGTAGAAATGGAAAGATATCGTTCATGGGTGATCTCAAACCACCAAACTTCAGATTAACAGTCTAACACGCTAACCAATTGCACCACAGAGACTTGTGGCTATATTGACCCTCAGCAGGCCAAAGTCACATGGAAGATCACTACAAGTTAGGATGGGTCTTTTCACATCGCTACAATCTGAAAAATGTCATCTCTGGGTGAGGTCGAAGCACCAACCTTTAGATTGACAGTCTAACACGCATAGTGATTGCACTAGAGAAGCTTGTTGTGGCATTGACCCTCAGCAGGACAACGTCACAGGGAATCTCATTACAGGTCACTTGACCTCTGGCCATCCGTGATCTCATCCAACTGTTCATTGGAGTTTACGACACAACAAAACTTTGATCCAACGGTTGTCTCAATGTGCAACGACAGTGCCGCAACATTTTCAAGGAAGTAGCCCTGTAGTTTTCTAACATTTGTTGGCTTTTTGAATGGCCTTAAAAGGGCAAAATGTAGAGCAATCTTTGTCAGCGCAACATTTTATTAAAAGGCATCTGGCAGGAGTAAATTCAGCCACAATCACAAATATCATTTGATAAATATATATCTTAAACAACTGCATTTTCACAAATGTAATATATAATCGCCAAGCCCATTCCAAATAATTAGGGACTGACTCGGAAGTATGATATAATGGCGAGTCACTTTCATGGCGTATAGGCACACATGTACACACACACACACACACACACACTGGACCAACATTGTCCTTCAAGCGAGATAAATATAAATGCTAAGGTTTTGACATCATTTACATTGTCATCCTAGCCGGATTAATATTAATAAATGATATGTTCCTTGGAGACCACAGAATGATCAAGCTATTGAGTAACAGAAGATCACAGACCATTGACAGCCATTTTACCAGTAGGTTTAGTAACTTGTCATCTTTCATGTTCAACAACACACCAATCACATGTGACAACAGGAAACACAGCAGGTCAAAAGCAAGCTTACTGTAAATGCAGGAAGGTCTTTCCACAACAGTAGAAATGGAAAGATATCGTTCATGGGTGATCTCAAACCACCAACCTTCAGATTAACAGTCTAACACGCTAACCAATTGCACCACAGAGACTTGTGGCTATATTGACCCTCAGCAGGCCAAAGTCACATGGAAGATCACTACAAGTTAGGATGGGTCTTTTCACATCGCTACAATCTGAAAAATGTCATCTCTGGGTGAGGTCAAAGCACCAACCTTTAGATTGACAGTCTAACACGCATAGTGATTGCACTAAGAAGCTTGTTGTGGCATTGACCCTCAGCAGGACAACGTCACAGGGAATCTCATTACAAGTTCAGGATGTCACATTCACATTACGGAGCACTACAAACTGAAAACTGAAAACTCTCGTCCCTGGGTGGGCTCGAACCACCAACCTTTAGATTAACAGTCTAACGCGCTAACCAATTGCGCCACAGAGACTTGTGTGGTGCTTGACCATGACACTTGACCTCTGGCCATCCGTGATTTCATCCAACTGTTCATTGGAGATTACGACACAACAAAACTTTGATCCAACGGTTGTCTCAATGTGCAACGACAGTGACGCAACATTTTCAAGGAAGTAGCCCTGTAGTTTTCTAACATTTGTTGGCTTTTTGAATGGCCTTAAAAGGGCAAAAATGTAGAGCAATCTTTGTCAGCGCAACATTTTATTAAAAGGCATCTGGCAGGAGTAAATTCAGCCACAATCACAAATATCATTTGATAAATATATATCTTAAACAACTGCATTTTCACAAATGTAATATATAATCGCCAAGCCCATTCCAAATAATTAGGGGACTGACTCCGGAAGTATGATTAAAGGCGAGTCACTTTCATGGCGTATAGGCACACATGTACACACATGTACACACACACACACTGGACCAACATTGTCCTTCAAGCGAGATAAATATAAATGCTAAGGTTTTGACATCATTTACATTGTCATCCTAGCCGGATTAATATTAATAAATGATATGTTCCTTGGAGACCACAGAATGATCAAGCTATTGAGTAACAGAAGATCACAGACCATTGACAGCCATTTTACCAGTAGGTTTAGTAACTTGTCATCTTTCATGTTCAACAACACACCAATCACATGTGACAACAGGAAACACAGCAGGTCAAAAGCAAGCTTACTGTAAATCCAGGAAGGTCTTTCCACAACAGTAGAAATGGAAAGATGTCGTTCATGGGTGATCTCAAACCACCAACCTTCAGATTAACAGTCTAACACGCTAACCAATTGCACCACAGAGACTTGTGGCTATATTGACCCTCAGCAGGCCAAAGTCACATGGAAGATCACTACAAGTTAGGATGGGTCTTTTCACATCGCTACAATCTGAAAAATGTCATCTCTGGGTGAGGTCAAAGCACCAACCTTTAGATTGACAGTCTAACACGCATAGTGATTGCACTAGAGAAGCTTGTTGTGGCATTGACCCTCAGCAGGACAACGTCACAGGGAATCTCATTACAAGTTCAGGATGTCACATTCACATTACGGAGCACTACAAACTGAAAACTGAAAACTCTCGTCCCTGGGTGGGCTCGAACCACCAACCTTTAGATTAACAGTCTAACGCGCTAACCAATTGCGCCACAGAGACTTGTGTGGTGCTTGACCATGACACTTGACCTCTGGCCATCCGTGATTTCATCCAACTGTTCATTGGAGATTACGACACAACAAAACTTTGATCCAACGGTTGTCTCAATGTGCAACGACAGTGCCGCAACATTTTCAAGGAAGTAGCCCTGTAGTTTTCTAACATTTGTTGGCTTTTTGAATGGCCTTAAAAGGGCAAAAATGTAGAGCAATCTTTGTCAGCGCAACATTTTATTAAAAGGCATCTGGCAGGAGTAAATTCAGCCACAATCACAAATATCATTTGATAAATATATATCTTAAACAACTGCATTTTCACAAATGTAATATATAATCGCCAAGCCCATTCCAAATAACTAGGGGACTGACTCCGGAAGTATGATATAATGGCGAGTCACTTTCATGGCGTATAGGCACACATGTACACACCCACACACACACACACACACTGGACCAACATTGTCCTTCAAGCGAGATAAATATAAATGCTAAGGTTTTGACATCATTTACATTGTCATCCTAGCCGGATTAATATTAATAAATGATATGTTCCTTGGAGACCACAGAATGATCAAGCTATTGAGTAACAGAAGATCACAGACCATTGACAGCCATTTTACCAGTAGGTTTAGTAACTTGTCATCTTTCATGTTCAACAACACACCAATCACATGTGACAACAGGAAACACAGCAGGTCAAAAGCAAGCTTACTGTAAATCCAGGAAGGTCTTTCCACAACAGTAGAAATGGAAAGATATCGTTCATGGGTGATCTCAAACCACCAAACTTCAGATTAACAGTCTAACACGCTAACCAATTGCACCACAGAGACTTGTGGCTATATTGACCCTCAGCAGGCCAAAGTCACATGGAAGATCACTACAAGTTAGGATGGGTCTTTTCACATCGCTACAATCTGAAAAATGTCATCTCTGGGTGAGGTCAAAGCACCAACCTTTAGATTGACAGTCTAACACGCATAGTGATTGCACTAGAGAAGCTTGTTGTGGCATTGACCCTCAGCAGGACAACGTCACAGGAATCTCATTACAAGTTCAGGATGTCACATTCACATTACGGAGCACTACAAACTGAAAACTGAAAACTCTCGTCCCTGGGTGGGCTCGAACCACCAACCTTTAGATTAACAGTCTAACGCGCTAACCAATTGCGCCACAGAGACTTGTACCATGACACTTGACCTCTGGCCATCCGTGATTTCATCCAACTGTTCATTGGAGATTACGACACAACAAAACTTTGATCCAACGGTTGTCTCAATGTGCAACGACAGTGCCGCAACATTTTCAAGGAAGTAGCCCTGTAGTTTTCTAACATTTGTTGGCTTTTTGAATGGCCTTAAAAGGGCAAAATGTAGAGCAATCTTTGTCAGCGCAACATTTTATTAAAAGGCATCTGGCAGGAGTAAATTCAGCCACAATCACAAATATCATTTGATAAATATATATCTTAAACAACTGCATTTTCACAAATGTAATATATAATCGCCAAGCCCATTCCAAATAATTAGGGGACTGACTCCGGAAGTATGATATAATGGCGAGTCACTTTCATGGCGTATAGGCACACATGTACACACACACACACACACACACACTGGACCAACATTGTCCTTCAAGCGAGATAAATATAAATGCTAAGGTTTTGACATCATTTACATTGTCATCCTAGCCGGATTAATATTAATAAATGATATGTTCCTTGGAGACCACAGAATGATCAAGCTATTGAGTAACAGAAGATCACAGACCATTGACAGCCATTTTACCAGTAGGTTTAGTAACTTGTCATCTTTCATGTTCAACAACACACCAATCACATGTGACAACAGGAAACACAGCAGGTCAAAAGCAAGCTTACTGTAAATCCAGGAAGGTCTTTCCACAACAGTAGAAATGGAAAGATATCGTTCATGGGTGATCTCAAACCACCAAACTTCAGATTAACAGTCTAACACGCTAACCAATTGCACCACAGAGACTTGTGGCTATATTGACCCTCAGCAGGCCAAAGTCACATGGAAGATCACTACAAGTTAGGATGGGTCTTTTCACATCGCTACAATCTGAAAAATGTCATCTCTGGGTGAGGTCAAGCACCAACCTTTAGATTGACAGTCTAACACGCATAGTGATTGCACTAGAGAAGCTTGTTGTGGCATTGACCCTCAGCAGGACAACGTCACAGGGAATCTCATTACAGGTCACTTGACCTCTGGCCATCCGTGATCTCATCCAACTGTTCATTGGAGTTTACGACACAACAAAACTTTGATCCAACGGTTGTCTCAATGTGCAACGACAGTGCCGCAACATTTTCAAGGAAGTAGCCCTGTAGTTTTCTAACATTTGTTGGCTTTTTGAATGGCCTTAAAAGGGCAAAATGTAGAGCAATCTTTGTCAGCGCAACATTTTATTAAAAGGCATCTGGCAGGAGTAAATTCAGCCACAATCACAAATATCATTTGATAAATATATATCTTAAACAACTGCATTTTCACAAATGTAATATATAATCGCCAAGCCCATTCCAAATAATTAGGGACTGACTCGGAAGTATGATATAAAGGCGAGTCACTTTCATGGCGTATAGGCACACATGTACACACATGTACACACACACACACTGGACCAACATTGTCCTTCAAGCGAGATAAATATAAATGCTAAGGTTTTGACATCATTTACATTGTCATCCTAGCCGGATTAATATTAATAAATGATATGTTCCTTGGAGACCACAGAATGATCAAGCTATTGAGTAACAGAAGATCACAGACCATTGACAGCCATTTTACCAGTAGGTTTAGTAACTTGTCATCTTTCATGTTCAACAACACACCAATCACATGTGACAACAGGAAACACAGCAGGTCAAAAGCAAGCTTACTGTAAATCCAGGAAGGTCTTTCCACAACAGTAGAAATGGAAAGATGTCGTTCATGGGTGATCTCAAACCACCAACCTTCAGATTAACAGTCTAACACGCTAACCAATTGCACCACAGAGACTTGTGGCTATATTGACCCTCAGCAGGCCAAAGTCACATGGAAGATCACTACAAGTTAGGATGGGTCTTTTCACATCGCTACAATCTGAAAATGTCATCTCTGGGTGAGGTCAAAGCACCAACCTTTAGATTGACAGTCTAACACGCATAGTGATTGCACTAGAGAAGCTTGTTGTGGCATTGACCCTCAGCAGGACAACGTCACAGGGAATCTCATTACAAGTTCAGGATGTCACATTCACATTACGGAGCACTACAAACTGAAAACTGAAAACTCTCGTCCCTGGGTGGGCTCGAACCACCAACCTTTAGATTAACAGTCTAACGCTAACCAATTGCGCCACAGAGACTTGTGTGGTGCTTGGCCATGACACTTGACCTCTGGCCATCCGTGATTTCATCCAACTGTTCATTGGAGATTACGACACAACAAAACTTTGATCCAACGGTTGTCTCAATGTGCAACGACAGTGCCGCAACATTTTCAAGGAAGTAGCCCTGTAGTTTTCTAACATTTGTTGGCTTTTTGAATGGCCTTAAAAGGGCAAAAATGTAGAGCAATCTTTGTCAGCGCAACATTTTATTAAAGGCATCTGGCAGGAGTAAATTCAGCCACAATCACAAATATCATTTGATAAATATATATCTTAAACAACTGCATTTTCACAAATGTAATATATAATCGCCAAGCCCATTCCAAATAACTAGGGGACTGACTCCGGAAGTATGATATAATGGCGAAGTCACTTTCATGGCGTATAGGCACACATGTACACACCCACACACACACACACACACTGGACCAACATTGTCCTTCAAGCGAGATAAATATAAATGCTAAGGTTTTGACATCATTTACATTGTCATCCTAGCCGGATTAATATTAATAAATGATATGTTCCTTGGAGACCACAGAATGATCAAGCTATTGAGTAACAGAAGATCACAGACCATTGACAGCCATTTTACCAGTAGGTTTAGTAACTTGTCATCTTTCATGTTCAACAACACACCAATCACATGTGACAACAGGAAACACAGCAGGTCAAAAGCAAGCTTACTGTAAATCCAGGAAGGTCTTTCCACAACAGTAGAAATGGAAAGATATCGTTCATGGGTGATCTCAAACCACCAAACTTCAGATTAACAGTCTAACACGCTAACCAATTGCACCACAGAGACTTGTGGCTATATTGACCCTCAGCAGGCCAAAGTCACATGGAAGATCACTACAAGTTAGGATGGGTCTTTTCACATCGCTACAATCTGAAAAATGTCATCTCTGGGTGAGGTCAAAGCACCAACCTTTAGATTGACAGTCTAACACGCATAGTGATTGCACTAGAGAAGCTTGTTGTGGCATTGACCCTCAGCAGGACAACGTCACAGGGAATCTCATTACAAGTTCAGGATGTCACATTCACATTACGGAGCACTACAAACTGAAAACTGAAAACTCTCGTCCCTGGGTGGGCTCGAACCACCAACCTTTAGATTAACAGTCTAACGCGCTAACCAAGTATGATATAATGGCGAGTCACTTTCATGGCGTATAGGCACACATGTACACACCCACACACACACACACACACTGGACCAACATTGTCCTTCAAGCGAGATAAATATAAATGCTAAGGTTTTGACATCATTTACATTGTCATCCTAGCCGGATTAATATTAATAAATGATATGTTCCTTGGAGACCACAGAATGATCAAGCTATTGAGTAACAGAAGATCACAGACCATTGACAGCCATTTTACCAGTAGGTTTAGTAACTTGTCATCTTTCATGTTCAACAACACACCAATCACATGTGACAACAGGAAACACAGCAGGTCAAAAGCAAGCTTACTGTAAATGCAGGAAGGTCTTTCCACAACAGTAGAAATGGAAAGATATCGTTCATGGGTGATCTCAAACCACCAACCTTCAGATTAACAGTCTAACACGCTAACCAATTGCACCACAGAGACTTGTGGCTATATTGACCCTCAGCAGGCCAAAGTCACATGGAAGATCACTACAAGTTAGGATGGGTCTTTTCACATCGCTACAATCTGAAAAATGTCATCTCTGGGTGAGGTCAAAGCACCAACCTTTAGATTGACAGTCTAACACGCATAGTGATTGCACTAAGAAGCTTGTTGTGGCATTGACCCTCAGCAGGACAACGTCACAGGGAATCTCATTACAAGTTCAGGATGTCACATTCACATTACGGAGCACTACAAACTGAAAACTGAAAACTCGTCCCTGGGTGGGCTCGAACCACCAACCTTTAGATTAACAGTCTAACGCGCTAACCAAGTATGATATAATGGCGAGTCACTTTCATGGCGTATAGGCACACATGTACACACCCACACACACACACACACACTGGACCAACATTGTCCTTCAAGCGAGATAAATATAAATGCTAAGGTTTTGACATCATTTACATTGTCATCCTAGCCGGATTAATATTAATAAATGATATGTTCCTTGGAGACCACAGAATGATCAAGCTATTGAGTAACAGAAGATCACAGACCATTGACAGCCATTTTACCAGTAGGTTTAGTAACTTGTCATCTTTCATGTTCAACAACACACCAATCACATGTGACAACAGGAAACACAGCAGGTCAAAAGCAAGCTTACTGTAAATGCAGGAAGGTCTTTCCACAACAGTAGAAATGGAAAGATATCGTTCATGGGTGATCTCAAACCACCAACCTTCAGATTAACAGTCTAACACGCTAACCAATTGCACCACAGAGACTTGTGGCTATATTGACCCTCAGCAGGCCAAAGTCACATGGAAGATCACTACAAGTTAGGATGGGTCTTTTCACATCGCTACAATCTGAAAAATGTCATCTCTGGGTGAGGTCAAAGCACCAACCTTTAGATTGACAGTCTAACACGCATAGTGATTGCACTAAGAAGCTTGTTGTGGCATTGACCCTCAGCAGGACAACGTCACAGGGAATCTCATTACAAGTTCAGGATGTCACATTCACATTACGGAGCATTACATCAAGAAAACGTATCATTGGCTTAGGTATGGGTGTATCGAGGCCCGGCTTTTCTAAAGTTAAGGAAATAGACGCCTGGCTCAAATAGGAGCCTGCATCTAAGTGAGGGTTGTGTTCAGTGATTGAAGCAAATAAACGGCCAGGCTATTAACAGAAGTTTTAGGGTAAAATAAATCTAATAAAAAAAATTCCTCCCCGTCGGGGAATTGAACCCCGGTCTCCCGCGTGACAGGCGGGGATACTGACCACTATACTAACGAGGACTGAATGATTCAGAAATTCCACCTGTTCTTAAAAACAAATGACCTAATGTGTTTCCCTGGAGCCAAAATGTTGGGCATGAGTCAACGACACAATCCTGTTCTACTTGTTGTCCCTATTAGCGCACATATAGACAAACACAAAACAAGAAACACACACACCTGACATTGACAATGAGACTAGGTATAACGACACAAAATATACCATGACAAAAAAAAAAATTGCTAGATGTGTGGTAGTGCCTGACGCCTGTTCACTGAGGCAACCAGCCGGGCAAGAGGCAGCACTGCTATGGCTGTATTGTGCTAGCAGCAAATTTCATGATTGATGGTTTTATTCTTTCAAGTAAAAACTACCAGAATTCAGTGGCTACGGGACTTACATATTTTGTCTTGCCCATTCACCCTCTCCGGGCTTAAAAGTCCTTATTTAACCTATCTCCTCCCCTTCATCTACACTGATTGAAGAGGATTTAACAGGTGACATTAATAAGGGATAATAGCTTTCACCTGGTCAGGCTATGCCATGGAAAGAGCAGCTATGCCTAATGTTTTGTACACTCTTGCACATCCATGCTTTAGATAAACAGTCTAACGTGCTAGCCGATTGGGTCACAGAAGCTAAATTGCTGGGACCCTGACCCTTGACGTCTGTGATCTCATTCTACAATATATTTCATTTTATATCGGGATATTCTACACCATATTCAGGATGTCGTCATAGTATGACAAAATATAGAGTGGTAACGGCCAGATTGGAATACCCGTATACAATGAGGCTTATCTCACAGTCAGAAGTATAAGAAAAGAAATTCCTCCCCGTCGGGGAATTGAACCCCGGTCTCCCGCGTGACAGGCGGGGATACTGACCACTATACTAACGAGGACTGATTGTATAGTGGCAACTTTTACCTTTTAAAAAAATAAATTACTAGAGGTGTTCCCTCTTCCTTACAGTTCCTGTCCAGTGACAATCTCACTTAAAAAAAAATGATATTCTGTTAACTCATTCCCAAAGCATACATTTGGGTATGAGTATGCTTTGTGGCCGAAGCATACGTTAGACAAAAAAATACATAAAAAAACCCACCTCAAACTTGTATCTCAAACAGACCATTTAAAAAATGCTTGCTATTTCCTCATAGAGTATGATGTCATACTCCTGAGGAGGATTAGCTGGCCAAGCAGCGGTCTACTAGCATGAATATTTTGTATGCTTGTTTATGAGTGGGCAAGAAGGAAGAATCCCAAAAATGGATGCGCCCTTGTTGCCAGGCATCAGGTGAATAAACTAAAATTATTATATTACATGCTAAAACCTTCAATCATCATTACACCTTGTAGCCATGTAGCCTACGGACTAGGTTTTTACCAATAATTCATATACAACCACAAAATGACTGAATGGGGCGCTGTTTTGAAGCCGCCGCACCTCCATCTTGGCACTCCACTGTCCCCACTACAACAAAAAGGAGTACCAATATGGCCGACCGGTGGCTTCAAAGCCTCTAGTTACTATCAGCAATATAAACCCTGCTCCCCTTTTCCTTACCACCGTGTCTCTGTGGCGCAATCGGCTAGCGCGTTAGACTGTTAATCTAAAGGTTGGTGGTTCGAGCCCACCCAGGGACGGTTTATTTTCATTTTAGCTAAAGCATTAGTGACTCATATCATTTTAGCATTAGGGATTCATAAAATTGGGGTGGATCCTGGCTGCATCAAGGAAAACTTGGCTAATTTACTGTTGAAAATAGTGATATTTTTTGCAATATATTGTTAGGTTGCTTCAAATTTAGTCTGGTGTTGAGGATGAAAGATTACTAGAGTACGTTCTTAATTCAAGGTATTTATTCTCACACAAGCATAAATGGTAAATATGAAGTTCGTATATACGGGGTTCAATGATACACCACGCAGGGCTACCAGAGAACTGCCCTTTCTGCTAAATGCATTGGTATAAGTATGTTCTGACAGAGGTAGTTCCCACCTCGGGATGGGCCTATCAGAACAGTGGCTGGGCGTGGTTTAGACTTGCCTAGCCAATAGTAGGCGCACAGGCTGGTCCCAGCCTCTTGGCGCTTGTTGTCCGGGGTTACTGAGGCCACAGGCTCAGCTCCTGTTTTTGTGTCAACCTAAAACTGACAGTCTGCTGTCTGCAACATTGTTTCCATGCATGTGTCAATATCTTCAACACACTGTTCTCGCTCAAGGTTTAATCACCGCCGTTCAGCTAGTCACCCCATATGCTGCACAACCCACTGTATTGTTCCACAACTTGTCAGCCTTAGTTCATACACATTCATGTGTAGCAAACTAAACATTTTCTCATACCCCACAATAGTAATGTTGCGGCTTAATGATACAACGAGCACACAATGTGAAAAGGCAAGCAAAACATATCCATTTCAATAACATATTCTCAAACCTAACAATCCCCCTTTTCACACCCAATGAACATAAACGAAGCAACAACTCATATAAATGCAACAATGGTGAATATACTACCAGCATAAAAGCAAGAAATGTTTATATGAAAAGTAAATATCTGTAGATAGACAATTAGAAGTTAACGTGTTTTTGAGTCCCCCTTTTGACACCCACTAGGGAGTCACTCACTAAATACAAAAACATAAAACAGAAGAAAACAGAAACCAACATCACACTGGAATTTTTTTTTAAAGTGGTATAAACTCTGTAGTCCTTCCTGCTATGCCTCACTTGTACTGGGTTGGCTACCAGCCACCCAGGAACTTAAAACCTTCTGGATCTATGAAACAACAACCCTGCATTGAATAAGAATCAGGAATAATAAGCGGCTGATTAAGATATAATTGTTCAGGAATAATAAGCGGCTGATTAAGATATAATTGGATTTTGAGATTCCCCCTTTTGACACCCGCAAGGGTGTCACTCACCTACTATAGGTACATTAGCAAACACTTGATTGATAATAGTATGTAAAAGATCACTCCACGACCTCCCCCACAGCAAACCAAGGGTCATCCTTAATCAAACCCATTTTCCTCCGAAAGTTAGACTCAGTGTCAGCATCCCCTTCTTGAGCCTCCAGTAAAGGCATCATGCCAGCAGCATGCACAACATCTGTAACAGACATCCTCAGACAAGGGATGATACAAGCAGAACAACTCATCAACATTACAAACACAATAATTAGGGTCAGAAATCCAGTAACCACCAAAGCTGTGTACTGGCCAAACCACTCACCCAACCAGGAGAACAGTCCGTTCCCCTCCACCCCTCCCACAGTACCCATTCATTCCTTCTTTGCAACATAGGTCAAACTCGGGCGGATCCCTCCCTATCTTCAAGGACGGGAGCATTTCGCATGTGTCTGGTAGAATCAAAGAATTCTTTGTTCTCCCAGATACTCCCTAAATGAAGTTGTACCAGCCTGCTCCACTCCTACACACAAAGTTAATATCTAGACACACACACATCAATTGGACTACCATCTGTCTTATAACCCTATCTCTATCTCATACATCTTAACAATCCACCCTATTGACTAAATTTTTACACACAATCACCCATCTATATTGATTAGAATTAATAATGACACCACACCAAATCAATACATGTATTTACATTTGATCCTCATCAATTACAGTTCTAGGCCTATATCCAATCATAACTCTTCTAGGTAGTATTTTATTAAGATCTAATCTAAACATTGAAAATTGTCTCATCAAACATGGGTTCCTCATGAGTAAAGGAACTGGAGCCATCTAGAGGGTCATGAGGCATGTATTCATCATTCCCTGGTCAGAGCTCGAATCGGTCCGTATCCCACCATCTGTTGTGTCATTGATTTCTCCAGCATCCTGGAAATTAAACCTCTCACACACGGAATCACACAATACCCAAACAGTACTAACACAGTCATACAGGTAAAAGTAGCCCACAACACAGTAATCATTACATTTTTCCATTGTCCAAACATATTGTCAAACCAACTCGTCAGAGCTGGAGCTATGTTATTGGGAAAGAAGGTACAGCATATTATTCCCCCATTATTCTGCAGACGCCACCCTTTCAGCCAATCTAGAGCCAACCTATTTTGCCAGGTCATGAGGGAGGTGGCGGATAATTGTTCAGAGATTCCCATCACTGCATCTCTAGTCTTATTCACTAATCCCTGTTTATTATAATACATATAATTGATCCAATCAACATTTTTTGTTATCATTACCCACCAGAAGAACGTAGTGATAAAACCCTCCCCAATCTGAGTCATAGCTTTATACTCGTCTGGAACTTCTCTGGCGATATCTATGACATCCATCCAAATAGAACTGCCTACATTAGAACCTATATTTCTCATTTTTCTAGTTATCCCGTCCAGAACTGGTCTCTGATGTCTAATCCTAACTGGTTGGACCAATAATACCAGAACACAAGTGCCCCTCCACTCTTTAGGTAATGCCTGTCAGAGTCCTCATATCCATGCCTGTCAGAGTCCTCATATCCATTTCCCACAATAACATATTCTCAAACCTAACAATATGTACAATGAATCCTACAACAGTGAGAGAACATTCTGACATTCTCAGAAGTTAATTTTAATTTGAGTTAGACTTTCTGAGGAAAATTTCCTGACTTCAAAACAACTGTTATATGAATCCCCTGGTAAAATAAAAAGTCCGTCCCTGGGTGGGCTCGAACCACCAACCTTTAGATTAACAGTCTAACGCGCTAGCCGATTGCGCCACAGAGACAAGGTTGCTAACCTTCTCCGAGCTAAAGCTTTTTGTTTCTGAGGTAGCATATGAGTGTCACGGGTAGGGGGTTTCAGGTTTAAAAATGAGGGGCTGAATGCAATGTAAACAGCCCGGCTAGCTCAGTCGGTAGAGCATGAGACTCTTAATCTCAGGGTCGTGGGTTCGAGCCCCACGTTGGGCGAAATCTTTTGAATAGGAACTGATTTCACAACCTCCCCAGCAGTAATCTGAAATCCTTAAAATGTTCACACTTTAATGTACTGAAAATATACTATTATTACATTTGGTCATATTTATATACAATTTACATTTTTTTTGTAGAGTTTCTCTAACTTCAAAACGTCCAAAATAATTTAAATGAAACTAACAAAACTATTTTATGTTTCATTCCAAATTAAATAAATCAAATAAAAATACTGAACACTGAGGTGAGTGCTACAATAAGGAATGGTTTGGTGAGGGGTAGTAGGGGCAGAGATACTTTTGAGGAGATGGGAAACTCCATTGGAATCGTTTTAAGGCCCATTGTGTACGTTGCCCACGCGTCGTCAATGGGCCGTGCCGTGCATTCTGGGTGATTTTGGGACAAGTAGCGCTCTCCTTCAAGGAGTGAATGGGAGTAAATTGCACAAAAACACAAAATTAGCATGAATTTCGTCAACAAGAAGTAATAATTAATTAACTTGTTCTTTGAAATATCGTATAGCTTTGATATCGTAACATTACGTACTTTAGAGGAAAATAGGCCGGTTTATCGACTCATACCCTTTGAGAAAGTATTGCGTGATGATTATTTTAGCAACGTGAACCTGATTGTTCAACAGTCTGACGGATTACAAATGCCTCCATTCATTTCCTTTACAAAGGGAGGGGCTAAATCCGATACACACTGCCCTTGCACAAATACAGTGGTTCTTCCTGTAAAAGTTGCGTCATACTGCAGCACACCTTGCGGGCTGCCCGCAGAATTCTATGGCACGTTATTTAAGTGTCAGCCATTGTTGCCATTAATGCTAGTTAGTGCTAGTTTTACCACCAGAGGGCATCTTTGAGAAGCATTTGACTTTTTGTAATATTGGTTGTACTAGAGAATTGAACATATTTTTTTGTAAGAACATAGTATATGGGATTGATTTTAATTTAAGCATAGAATTTAAGCCTTCCCGCCCCATATAGAGGCCTGACGCAAAAACATTGAATTGTTAACTGCAAGCTGCACACTGCACACACAGCTTTTTTTGTTGCAACGGGGATTATTATCGTAGCAACACACATTTTGGAGGGAAGGCAATCCCGCGCTGTGTTAGCTAAATTTTCATGTCTTCGGGTGTAGTTCGTGAGATTGAAGTGTGTTTGTTAAGATGGTAACGCTATAATAATTAAAGATGACGCGTGAATTCATTCCAGGAATAATACATGTGAAGTTTGATTTCCTCCCTTCTGTAATAAGCAGCCAATGAGTTCTCACGGAAGGTGATCATTCTGAATAAAACCACAGAATAAAACCGCCAGTTAAAATCAAGGAACGGTTGTGCTCGTGGTTACTGGAGGGGGCTACAGTGAGAACTCAGTGCTCTTCACGAGCAAGAGAGAAAGAAGAATCTCATCCAGCTGTAAACGTCTACAAGATTCTCAAGTCCTGGTAGGCCCGGTCATCTGCCAGATAAGAGTTCTGCACCCACCTGCAACCAACGAATAAAATCTCGACATAAGGAAGAGTCGTGAAGCAATACAAGGTCAAGGCTAACAGGAAAGTCAGACACGCAAGTACAAGTCAAGGTGTTTGAAGGTGGTCTTTGCCTTGTGAACTGCTAATAAGAGACTTTAAGATTACAATTCGTAAGGACTGAAGATAGTTGTGTATTTGATCAAAACGCTGGTATTATGCATTTGCTCTTTCTATTTTAATGTATCGCTGGTATATGTATTACTGGAAAAATATTTTTTTTGATACTTACTAAAAGGTGTATATATAGTTACAAACATTAAGGGTCAGTGTACACCTATTGATTTATATTTTCACCTGTAAATGAGTGTAATTTGGTAAGGTGTTTGTTCAAGCCTTTGTTACAAGCATTATACATGTTTATACCACGTACTAAGGTTTAAATTGGAATATAAATTACCTACTCACTTATCCAAACTATACCTAGAATGTCAGAAAGAGGTAGTTTCACTAAAGGTGATAACGATGGGGTGGGTCAAGTTGAGCAGCTGCAGCAACACCTTGCAAACTTCAAGCCTTCATCAGAACAAAGAGAGCAGCAGGAAGAAATCCAGACTGGTGTGGAGTCATGGCTGCCAGCGAATGATGATATAGAGGCTGCTAATGAGACATCACAACAAGAGCCACGAAAAGGTGAGAGGGTCCGCAGGTTAACTGAAAAGGGCCAAGAACTGCGCAACGAAAGGTGGAGACAGCTCGAACATCGTTTCAGGGTCAGCTATGAGAAGTGGAAGGCTCTGGTAAAGGAGGCAAAACTGTCGCTGACAGGTTGTTGCTCTGAGGACCTACTACAAGACCTCTTAAACAAGATTAGCCATACCTCTACAGATCTAAACCTTGCCTATGTAAATTTGCGTCAAATCGACATTCCCGTCAATGATATACGCCGCAGAGTGGATACTTGTGAAGCAGTTACGAGGTCTATTATCGACACTGTGAGGTGTCATTTAAAGGGCAGAGAAGAAGGTCAAAGTAACAAGATAGAGCTGCACTGGAATGACAGCAATTCCTTGTGCATGTCCGAACCCTCACATAAGTCAAGTCTCAACTATCAGCCCTCAAGTGCTTCCTCCCAGTCTCAAAGCAACTCGAAGGTCACCTCCAGACGCTCAAGCGTGTCATCTGTCAAGAGACAAGAGGCTGCAGCGGAAGTTGCTGCTAACCAAGCAGCTCTAGAAGTAATGGTTAAGCAAGAACGCCAACTAGAAGAGCTTCAGAGACTCGAAGATGAAGATAAGAAGAGGACAGCGGAGCAAGAAGCTGAGGCTATGAAATGCAGCTTAGAAGAAGCTAGGCTGCGAATCAAGTTAGAGGTAGAAAATGCTGCCAGACGAAAGACACTAGAAGACAAGCGTAGAGAGCTTGAGCGCCTAGAAGTGCTCAAGAAACTAAATTCTGCCAAGGCGGATGCAAGTGTATGAGCAAGATGAAAACTCAGAGGACGAAAAGAGAGAACCACTCTCTAACTGCAAATCTTTGAAAGAAGCCATGCACAGAAGTGTCTCATTTCACAGTCTCTCACCACAACATGTTGTGACAAGCACACAACAAGAAGATGGCACCAAGACCATGTTCAGGTTACTAGCGGAATCCATCAGTGAAAGCCGCCTCCCATACCAGAACCAGTAACATTCATTGGAGAACCACTCTCATTCACGGACTGGAAGGTCTCTTTTCAGACTCTGATAGACAGGAAAAGCATACCAGCAACTGAGAAGATATACTACTTAAGAAAATATGTTGGTGGGCCTGCCAAGAAAGCCATCGAAAGTTACTTTATGTTAGGAACAGAGTCAGCCTACCATGCTGCGTGGACCATTCTTGAAGAAAGGTACGGAAACAAATTCCTCATCGCCAAGTCCTTCAGAGATAAGCTCAATGCATGGCCTAAGATAGGATCCAAGGACAGTCTTGAACTTAGAGACCTTGTAGATTTTCTTCGTAGCTGTGAGGCTGCTATGTCTCAGAATAAGGGCCTGGAGGTGCTTAATGACTGTAATGAAAACCAAAAGATCCTCGCTAAACTTCCAGATTGGCTAACTTCAAGATGGAATAGAAAGGTCATAGACATCTTAGAAGAAACTGAGACCTTTCCTAGCTTCAGAAATGAAACCAACTATAAATATAAAATCTTAAAAGATTTAATATATTAAAAAATAATACGAATTTTGAACATTGAGTGAGTAGTACAATCTTGTCTTTACGTCTATGAGCAACAGTACGGTTAGAGGTGCAAAAACAATGCACGCCCAACGTGGGGCTCGAACCCACGACCCTGAGATTAAGAGTCTCATGCTCTACCGACTGAGCTAGCCGGGCAACTGAGAGGTTAATGGAAGGTGCCCACTAAGAACATAACAAGGACACTCCCCCTCATCTCTGCAATGGTGGGTGAATATGGCTGCGGAATCTGATTTTGTGGCTATGGAATCTAGTGGAAACCAGACTGGAGGTGAAGAAGTGAATGAGTTTTTGTCGATGGAGACGAAATGATTTTGGTGACAGTCAGCTTTGAAATCAGCATATTTTGGCGTTATGGTTTGCATGAGATCACAAACAAAGTACTAGGTTATTGTATTCGGTTGTATTCACGCATGTTGTATTCGGCGCATGTAAATACAATTTGATCATCTGATTTTATGTGTATTTTCTAACAGTTTGAATTGAGGTGTGTTCCTTCTCATTAATTCACAAAGAAGCAGCCCATTTCAGCATTGCGGACAATTTATGTTTGAGGCTTTACTAAGCCGGACAAACTCCTCTCTAATAAAACAACTAATTCTAAAATGTCTAGAAACGTCTTAAGACGGATGTCTCAAGATGTTGGTATTTCTATGGACTGTCTTAAAGACGTCTTCATTTTCAAAGACAGGGATCTATATGCCTCAAGACTTCTTCATTTATGTCTTATGACATCACAGGTTATATCAGGGGAATCTCCCAATCAACCTGGTCCCAATCAACCTGGTCGTTTATTCTGTACATAAATCCGAGACACACCATGTATTATGATTTGTTACACTTCGTGTGGTATGTATACATTTGTCGGTGTCTATCACTCATTTCGTATGATATAAAATGAATTGTAATGTATAATCTATGTTCGAATTTGCAAAACATACAATATTTTCCCGAATTAGCAAAACTTATATTTTATTAATTCTAGCTAGGTGGCCATCGTTAGCTAGCTGGCTAACGTTAACCAGGCTAGGGGTTAGGGTTAAGTTTAGGGGAAGGGTTAGCTAACACGCTAAGCAGATGCAAAATAGCAAAAAAAAGTAAGTAGTTGAAAAGTTGCTAATAAGCTGAAGTTGTCCTTGATGAGATTCGAACTCGCAACCTTTGGGTTGGTAAACATTCAAAATATACAGCCAACCAGCCAAACTACTCTCATTTTTCCCTTAAGTAACCATCGGTTTTATGTACCCATACCAAACGTCACATCATACTACTATTCGGGATTTACATTTAATATGTTATGTCTAGACTATGTGACCAGGCTTTCCCAATAGAAAGTGAAACTATACTGAACTGAAAGAGAAAGGGCTCATCCAACCATATCAATGGGTAGAGGCAGCCTACCACCATTCAACTTCGAAGAAGACTAAGTAGAAGAATAAGTTACAAAATGGGCGGAATCTACAGTCGTTTCTACCCAGAGGTAAGTAACCTACATTTGACTATTCTTACTATGTTTTTTCTTCACTAAGATCCTTTCTATTGGCAACTAGTCTGTAATCTGAAATCTATTTTTCAATATTCTGAGAGAACATCCACAATTTTATAATTTAAAGGTGCCGCAAGCATTAACGTATGCATTCTCCAAACCATCAGATGCAAGACTTACATTTAAATGCATTATTTGTTGCTTTTCAAAAGAGATACATAAGGGGAGGGGGCAATCCTGTATGATTACTTCTTACTCTTTAGAGTGAACTAACTTAGTCTGTTTTGCTCTAGTCTTCAGGGAAAACCACAGTTGTCGCTCAGACAGAGACCTATCAGGACACAGACAGGTGAGCCTAGAACCTAGAGTCTCTCTCTCCTTGGTCAAGTCAATCAAATTAATTTACAAAGCCCTTTTTACATTAGCAGTTATCACAAAGTGCTTTACAGTAACCTGGCCTAAACCCCAAACATCCCCTATCCCCACCCAGGTCACCAGAGCAACAAGGTGATAAGACAAACACAGGGGATTCCCAGCCATCAGGGAAGAGCCATGTTGACCCTCAATTAGAGAGCTCAGACAGGGAGGGGAGACTGTCTAAAATGAGTTTACCTCTGTGTGTGTGGGTGTGTGTGTGTTCTTCTATCCTTGTAGGGTCCTAAAAATTCCCCAAAGTCCCTACAAGTATAGTAAAACAAGGAAAAGTCTCCCTCATGGGGACATTTCCCATGTCCCAATGAGGACAAGTGCTATTATACGTTTAGGGGTTATGTTAAGGGTTAGAATTAGGGTTACGGGTTAATGTTAGGGGTTAAGGTTAGGGTAAGTGTTCGGTTTAGGGTTATGGAAAATAGGATTCTGAATGGAAATTAATTTGACATAACGTGTGTGTAAATACCCTGGTTTAAGCCTTATTATCTCTTTTACTATTGCTTTGAAAAGTGAACATCGGTTTCTGTCCACCTAGGTCACCAGAGCAACGAGGTGAGGAGACTAACACAGGGAATTTCCAGGGGGAATTGCCAAGTGCCTTAGGTGTAAGTAGGCTTAACTCTGTATTTGACTGAAACAAAGACCAACTCATGGAAATTGTGTTTATGAGTGTGGTTTCCCCCTTAATCAAATCAGCTGATTGGGTTAACATTAGAGGAAATAGTTATGGGTTTATTGTTTATATATTATCACCACAATATTAACTTTTTTTTAATTATATATTCTGACTTGTTTATAACCCCTGTTTTTCTCTGATTATTAAATATCTGTGTGCTCTTTTCATTAAGGCCAAGGACAACATTGAGGATGTGGACAAGTTCAATGTCTTAGTGAGGTGTGCGGGAAAGACCTTGGACATAGACGTGTTCCCTCTGGAGAGAATAGCAGTTCTGCTGGAAAATGTATGTCAACAGGCAGGAAAGAAACGCTGCACAATGAAGCTTGTTTACAACGGTAGGCTATCTATCCACATGATGCATCCTTATGAGTTAAAGCAGTATGCCAGTTGTTTATTTCATATGGATTGTTGTTGTTTTGTTGTTGACCGATGTAGAACAAGGTAATGAGAATCTTACGTAGGCTAGGTAACTCGCAGTTAAACACTTAGCTGTAAACGTATTGTATACTAAGATATGAATGGAAATTGACTTTCTTTAATAATAAAAAACAGCTTCTAAAAGATTGGTTTGATGACTTCTGTTTGCAGGGGAAATTCTGGATGAGAGCGAAACAGTGAAACACTATAAACTACGAAGAGGAATCTCAGTCAACCTCATTCATGCCTGATTTAAAGTATGTAGCCTAAGTCAATGTGTTACTTATTCTTACTGTATGTGTCATCATAGCTGCAGAAAGCAGAATATAACATGAATTGGTATCTTTGTGTCAAAACTAAGTAAGGCTATAAGATGCACTACACATAAATTGTATTATATGGTATCATCACCTACAGATGTATAAGCTAATTTTTGAGTGCTGGTGCCCTAGCTTTACATTGTAAAAACCTATTGAGGATCCTAGCATTACATTTAACCATTAGGCCTACCTGTAATTTTGTACTGTCTATTTGCTTTTAACAATAAAACTGATATTCATCCAGACTTGTGATAATTGTAGGCTACTTATTCTACAAGATCACAATGAATCTTCAATTAGTATAATGATATATGAGGGGGCTGTAGGCCTAGCTCATACATTGTTTGTGCATCAATAACTACAACATTTTATTTTACCAAAACACGTTAAAACCTGAATGGAATTATGATAATTTGGATTAAACCCATTGTAGAATAATAGTGAAGACATCAAAACTATGAAGTAACACATATGGAATCATGTAGTAACCAAAAAAGTGTTAAATGAATCAAAATATTTTATATTTGGATTCTTCAAAGTAGCCACCCTTTGCCTTGATGACAGCTTTGCACACTATTGGCAATCTCTCAACCAGCTTCATGAGCTAGTCACCTGGAATGCATTTCAATTAACAGGTGTGCTTTGTTAAAAGTTAACTTGTGGAATATCTTTCCTTCTTAATGCGTTTGTGCCATTCAGTTGTGTTGTGACAAGGTATGGGTGGTATACAGAAGATAGCCCTATTTGGTAAATGACCAAGTCCATATTATGGCAAGAACAGCTCAAATAAGCAAAGAGAAACGACAGTCCATCATTACTTTATGACATGAAGTTCAGTCAATCCAGAAAAGTTCAAGAACTTTGAAAGTTTCTTCAAGTGCAGTTGCAAAAACCATCAAGCGCTATGATGAAACTTGCTCTCATGAGGACCGCCACAGGAAAGGAAGACCCAGAGTTACCTCTGCTGCAGAGGACAAGTTCATTAGAGTTACCAGCCTCAAAAATTGCAGCCCAAATAAATGCTTCACAGAGTTCAAGTAACAGAAACATCTCAACATCAACTGTTCAGAGGAGACTGCATGGATCAGGCCATGTTCGATTTACTACAAAGAACTACTAAAGGACACCACTAAGAAGAAGAGACTTGCTTGGGCCAAGAAACACGAGCAATGGACATTAGACTGGTGGTAATCTGTCCTTTGGTCTGATGAGTCCAAATCTGAGATTTTTGGTTCCAACCACCGTGTCTTTGTGAGATGCAGAGTAGGTGAACGGATGATCTCTGCATGTGTGGTTCCCATCGTGATCAATGGAGGAGGAGATGTGATGGTGTTGGGGTGCTTTACTGGTGACATTGTGATTTATTTCGAATTCAAGACACACTTGACCAGCATGGCTCCTACAGCATTCTGCAGAGATACGCCATCCCATCTGGTTTGCGCTAAGTGGGACTATAATCTGTTTTTCACCCGACCTCAACCCAATTGAGATGATTTGGGATGAGTTGGTCCGCAGAGTGAAGGAAAAGCAGCCAACAAGTGCTCAGCATATGTGGGAACTCCAAGAATGTTGGAAAAGCATTGCAGGTGAAGCTGGTTGAGAGAATGCCAAGAGTTTGCAAAGCTGTTATCAAGGCAAAGGGGCTACTTTGAAGAATCTCAATTTATTTTGATTTAAAAAATATTTAATTTTACCCTAACCAGTTTCATGTTACAGCCTTGTGTCATCGCTGCAACTCCCGTATGGACTCGGGAGAGGCAAAGGTCGAGAGCCATGCGTCCTCCCCGAAACACCACCCAACCAAGCCGCACTACTTCTTGACACAATGCCACTTAACCCAGAAGCCAGCCACACCAATGTGTCAGAGGAAACACAGTACACCTGGCGACCGTGTCAGTATGCATGCGCCCGGCACGACACAGGAGTCACTAGAGCGCAATGGGACAAGGACATCCCTGCCAGCCAAACCCTCCCCTAACCTGAACGACGCTGGGCCAATTGTGCGGCACCTCATGTGTCCCCTGGTCGCGACAAAGCCTGGGGAAGAAATAACTTTCAGAAGAAAGTTATTTGTTTCTGATCATTTTGAGCCTGTAATTGAACCCACAAATGCTGATGCTCCAGATACTCAACTAGTCTAAGGCCAGTTTTATTGCTTCTTTAAATCAGAACAACAGTTTTCAGCTGTGCTAACATAATTGCAAAAGGGTTTTCTAATGATCAGTTAGCCTTTTTTAAATGATACACTTGGATTAGCTAACACGCCGTGCCATTGGAACACAGGAGTGATGGTTGCTGATAATGGGCCTCTATGGCCTATAATGATATTCCGTAAAAGAATCTGCCGTTTCTAGCTACAATAGTCATTTACAACATTAATGTCTACACTGCATTTCTGATCAATTTGATGTTATTTTAATGGACAAAAAAAAAAAATCTTTCAAAAATGACATTTCTAAGTGACCCCAAACTTTTGAATGGTAGTTTATGTATATATATATATAACATTTATATTCCAGACATCTAATAACCTAATATTTTTATATTTATTAATTCCATTCTTTTACTTTTTAGATTTGTGTGTATTGTTAGATATTACTGCACTGTAGGAACACAAGCATTTCACTACACCCGCAATAACACCTGCTAAATATGTGTCTAAAATTTGATTTTATTTGATGTTCGTAATGGAGTATGCCCTACAGGTATAGGCTATGATATGAGCTAGTCTTTGAGTACCCTCTGCAGGGTATTGGTGATGGTACGTTTCTATGGTCTCTACCATAACTACTAGTACTGTAATTTGCACGAATAGATCAAAATACAAGATGAGTTTGTGGGAAATTGTATTGATTAGGCTATTTCATCATGTTCATTACATGTAAATATTTGCAATTAAACTGCTATTTAACCTATCACACTTAGCATTTATGGTTGTCCTTTTTCGACAAGAATGAAGCCTATATTACTTTAAATTAAATGCACTTTCACGCAGGTTGATTGTATGGTGATAGTCAGGTAAGTGCAGCTACAGATTGTGTTTACATATTCCATTGGTCATACATGTTAGCTAATCAAAATCCATTGATCAGTCAATCAATCAAATGTATTTATAAAGCCCTTCTTACATCAGCTGATGTCACAAAGTGCTGTACAGAAACCCAACCTAAAACCCCAAACAGCAAGCAATGCAGGTGTTGAAGCACAGTGGCTAGGAAAAACTCCATAGAAAGGCCAGAACCTAGGAAGAAACCTAGAGAGGAACCAGGCTATGAGGGGTGGCCAGTCCTCTTCTGGCAGTGCCGGGTGGAGATTATAACAGAACATGGCCAAGATGTTCAAATGTTCACAGATGACCAGCAGGGTCAAATAATAATAATCACAGTGGTTGTCGAGGGTGCAACAGGTCAGCACCTCAGAAGTAAATGTCAGTTGGCTTTTCATAGCCGATCATTCAGAGTATCTCTACTGCTCCTGCTGTCTCTAGAGAGTTGAAAACAGCAGGTCTGGGACAGGTAGCACGTCCGGTGAACAGGTCAGGGTTCCATAGCTGCAGGCAGAACAGTTGAAACTGGAGCAGCAGCACGACCAGGTGGACTGGGGACAGCAAGGAGTCATCAGGCCAGGTAGTCCTGAGGCATGGTCCTAGGGCTCAGGTCCTCCGAGAGAGAGAAAGAAAGAAAGAAAGAAAGAAAGAGAGAAAGAAAGAGAGAATTAGAGAGAGCATACTTAAATTCACACAGGACACCGGATAAGACAGGAGAAATACTCCAGATATAACAGACTGACCCTAGCCCCCCGACACATAAACTACTGCAGCATAAATACTGGAGGCTGAGACAGGAGGGGTCGGGAGACACTGTGGCCCCGTCCGACGATACCCCCGGACAGGGCCAAACAGGCAGGATATAACTCCACCCACTTTGCCAAAGCACAGCCCCCACACCACTAGAGGGATATCTTCAACCACCAACTTACCATCCTGAGACAAGGCCGAGTATAGCCCACAAAGATCTCCGCCACGGCACAACCCAAGAGGGGGCGCCAACCCAGTCAATGTCAAATGGCCTACAATTGGTCAGATTTTCGCTTTAACCAATCACATCATGTTTTATTTTGTATTCCCATTGTGATTGGTCCCTGAGCCCACAGAATGTAACTTTTTTAAAGTATAAAAGCCTTTTTATCTGTAAAACTACTGATGGGCATTCCGAGTCTTTTCGGTGAGCTGGCCATTTGCCTCCATTCACGTAAAAGAGCAGGCTCATTTGGCTCCCAAATGTCTCTTCATTCAAAATGCTTAAAAATCAACTTAGAACCATGAAAATGTGCAAATCTTCAATGTATTCATGACCAAGAATAAAGAAAAAAACATAAAATAATGTATCTTTCGTCTCTACAATAGCCAGTGTTCCATCCAATCGGTGACAAATTTTCATGCAAATATTCTAAAATCCGCATAAAAACAATATGTGAATGTTCCCACCAGAGATATTTCCATCAAATTGACTTGTTGCTCTGATTCAGACGGGTTGGGTTAAATGCGGAAGACGCATTTCAGTTGAAGGCATTCAGTTGTACAACGGACTAGGTAACCCACTTTCCCTTTGTTGCAGATAAAATCTGCGCGTGATGACGTAGTACACATAAAAATAAAACAATTTGTACCAAATAAAAAATACAAGTTAAATGTGTTTCCATCACATTTTCAACTCTACTGATGGTTTCCTCGAAAATGTTGTGTTATATAGCAATTGTGCCCACTCTGGTATTGGCTAGAGCCTACATGATGAGATTATTATGGACAAAAGAGCGAGATTATTTTTATTTGACAAATGGCAGCCAAGCATCAATGATCATGTCACCACAATAAGACCCTCGATATGTATTGGAAAAAAGCATCAAGGTCATTCATCATAATTTATGAGTTATTTCAAGTGAGAGAAAGTCACAGTGTAATGCCTTTCTTGCAAACTTTAAACCCAACAATGCAGTGATTCTAATTTATTTAATCTGTAGTATAATAAACTGCATGCATTCCCGACTAGTGGTAGTGGGAGGATCACTCAATATGTCATCGCGTGACTCCAAGTTTAGTTAGATATGATGGTTATTATATCAATATTTGAGCATAAAAGCATTTCCACCCACATTTCTCACATAGTTAATTTTACAGACACAAAAATATAATTTTGTAATTTATCTGCAAATAACGTTGAGCTCCACACTTCAGCGAGCAGGCCTTTCTAATCGACCTGGCCCGGGTATCCTGGAAGGATATTGACCTCATCCCGTCAGTAGCACTGGCGGTTCTGGGGGCAGGGGGCCAGTGCCCCTGTGACAACAATTTTGGACCCCCTCGTGGCCCCCCTAAATGTGGAGTATGAAATAATTTTTGCATAACACATTTTTGCTATCGTTCAGTTATTAGACAGTGTCAACGTGGAACACTAATTAAACCCACACATTTACTAGAGGGACATGGTCTTTTGCCTACTAATGCCTGCAATGAAGTGAAGAAAACGATATGACAACAATAACGTCTAATGTAACTGGCCCCTCTAACAGTACAACTGGCCCCAGCTTGCCCCCCCCCAGTTGAAAGGGTCTAGAACCTCCACTGGTCAGTAGAGGATGCCTGGATATTCTTTAAAAGTGCCTTCCTCACCATCTTAAATAAGCATGCCCCATTCAAGAAATTTAGAACCAGGAACAGATATAGCCCTTGGTTCTCTCCAGACCTGACTGCCATTGACCAGCACAAAAACATCCTGTGGCGTTCTGCATTAGCATTGAACAGCCCCCGTGATATGCAACTTTTCAGGGAAGTTAGGAACCAATATGGACAGGCAGTCAGGAAAGCAAAGGCTAGCTTTTTCAAGCAGAAATTTGCTTCCTGTCACACAAACTCAAAAAAGTTCTGGGACACTGTAAAGTCCATGGAGAATAAGAGCACCTTCTCCCAGCTGCCCACTGCACTGAGGATAGGAAACACTGTCACCACCGATAAATCCACTATAATTGAGAATTTCAATAAGCATTTTTCCACCTGGCTACCCCTACCCCGGTCAACAGCCCTGCACCCCCCACAGCAACTTGCCCAAGCCTCCCCATTTCTCCTTCTCCCAAATCCTATATACTACCCACCCCTGCGACCTGTACGCTCTCGTTGGCTGGCCCTCGCTTCATACTCGTCGCCAAACCCACTGGCTCCAGGTCATCTACAAGTCCCTGCTAGGTAAAGCCCAGCCTTATCTCGCTGGTCACCATAGCAGCACCCACCCGTAGCACGCGCTCCAGCAGGTATATCTCACTGGTCACCCCCAAAGCCAATTCCTTCTTTGGCCGCCCGCCTTTCCTTCCAGTTCTCTGCTGCCAATAACTGGAACGAACTACAAGAATCACTGAAACTGGAGACACGCATCTCCCTCACTAGCTTTAAGCACCAGCTGTCAGAGCAGCTCACAGATCCATGCACCTGTACATAGCCCATCTGTAAATAGCCCAACCAACTACCTCATCCCCTACCGTATATATTTATTTATCTTGCTCATTTGCACCCCAGTATTTCTACTTTGCACATTCATCTTCTGCACATCTACCATTCCAGTGTTTAATTGCTATATTGTAATTACTTCGCCACCATGGCCTATTTATTGCCTTACCTTCTTTATCTTACCTAATTTGCACACATTGTATATAGATTTGTTTTTCTACTGTATTATTGACTGTATGTTTGTTTACTCCATGTGTAACTCTGTGTTGTTGTATGTGTCGAACTGCTTTGCTTTATCTTGGCCAGGTCGCAGTTGTAAATGAGAACTTGTTCTCAACTTTCCTACCTGGTTAAATAAAGGTGAAATAGTAGCAGTATGCAAATCAGGGAGCCAAATGAACCGCTCTTTCACCGATGGGATTAGATTCCCAACGTTAACCAAAAAGATCCGCTCAAAAATAGTCGTTCGTTCGCTAACGACCCATCACTATATAAAACCCTGACGAGATTAGAGACGCGTTGTTTTTTTTTAATCAATTCCCACTGTCCTCCAAATTGCTGAATCTCATCCTCACGTCAGCTACAAGAAGCGGCCACGAAGGGGCGACATCGTACCATTAATGTAGGTGGTTGGAAATACTTTATCGACCGATGCACCTTCGATAGTTCTTAATGTAGACTTTATTTGTGTGTGAATTAAAACGTCTGAATGTATACATACATAAACAACATAGGCAAACGCTGTAATTTACTGTAGATCATAGATACTACCATCTCCTAAATTGGATCGCAAACCACGTGACAAATGCGGAAGTTGGCGCCGGTCGAAATCCAGCGAGGGTTGATTCGTAGCTCAGTGGAGTGGACGCATTATTTGTTCATCCTTCTTCATTGTCCTATATTATTTTGCCTCTCGGTGACTTGGACACAACCGACAGGACACTAACTTGACTGTGTGCGCATTTAGCCTCAATTGCAGAATTTACAAGGTGAGTTCTTGCCTTCTTGTAGACCAAAATACGGCGATAATTATTTCCAAATTGAGTTTGTACCATGGAGTTCCCATATTAAATGACTAATTCTATGGTTGCCGCTTGCCAAAGCGCTCTGCACTGTCGTAAACTGCAAGTCCGAAGAGACAGCACGTGTCAAGACAGTAGAAGCAAACTCGTTTCAGTACGTAGCCGCATATTATAGAAATATCAGACTATAAACTAATCTTTGTACAGAAATACATTTTTTTTTTTTTTACTGTTGCAGTTGACTAAATGTTCATTAACTTATGTAAATCTAGCAACAGGTTCAGATAACTGGTAGACTAAACTTATTTGAGAGAAAGTGAGAGAAAGCCTTTTAAGAACCCACAATAGTCACTGGTAGCGTAAGTGATTTGTTAAACTCCTCGAACACACAGACAGTGTTTTAGAATTTTGGTACACCAGAATTACATTCATTTCCAATGAAACGCTGCGTTTGCCTTGCAGCATTGCGTTGCAGAGGTAGTTGCAGTGTGTCTGGTGTGGTGCATACTTTGGATGTATCGAACGTATGCGTCAAACTGTATGCGTAAACGGCTTGACAGAAATAGTAACAGAAGGTGAATCTTGATCTTTTGTTGGATACATATCCAGATGATGCGGCATATTTGCGCTATAACCTGTGATCAGTGGTGGAAAAAGTACCTAATTGTCATACTTGAGTAAAAGTATAGATACCAAATAGAAAGTTGTAGTAAAATGCCACTTGAGGAAAAGTCTAAAAGTATTTAGTTTCACCTCCCGAGTGGCGCAGAGGTCTAAACCACTGCATTACAGTGCTAGAGGCGTTACTACAGACCCTGGTTCGTTCCCAGGCTGTGTCACAACCGGCCGTGATTGGGAGTCCCATAGGGCGGTGCACAATTGGCCCAGCATCATTCGGGTTAGGGTAACGTAACAAAATGTGGGAAAAGTCAAGGGGTCTGAATACTTTCCGAATGCACTGTAAATAGTAAAGTACAGATACCCCCCAAAACGACTTAAATAGTACTTCAAAGCATTTTTACTTAAGTACTTTACACCACTGACTGTTAGGCCTATATATTGCGGTTGCAAGGCATATGAACTAAGGCCGAGACAATAAGAAGATGGTGGCAGAATGAGTTCAACCACACCTTTGTTTCATCACAACTGGAGAGCAAAGAAAACAGGAGCTTACTTCACTATTCCAGCAACATTTCATCATAATAAAATTACCAATGCTCACTTTATTTTAAGAATGTGAAATGTCAGAATAATAGTAGAGAGAATTATTTATTTCAGCTTTTATTTCTTTCATCACATTCCCAGTGGGTCAGAGGTTTACATACACTCAATTAGTATTTGGTAGCATTGCCTTTAAATTGTTTAACTTGGGTCAAACATTTCGGGTAGCCTTCCACAAGCTTCCCACAATAAGTTGGATGAATTTTGGCCCATTCCTCCTGACAGAGCTGGTGTAACTGAGTCAGGTTTGTAAGGCCTCTTTGCTCGCACATGCTTTTTCAGTTCTGCCCACACATTTATGGGATTGAGGTCAGGGCTTTGTGATGGCCACTCCAATACCTTGAATTTGTTGTCCTTAAGCCATTTTGCCACAACTTTGGAATTATGCTTGGGATCATTGTCCATTTGGAAGACCCATTTGCAACCAAGCTTTAACTTCCTGACTGAAGTCTTGAGATGTTGTTGCTTCAATATATCCACATAATTTTCCTCCTCATGATGCCGTCTATTTTGTGAAGTGCACCAGTCCCTCCTGCAGCAAAGTACCCCCACAACATGATGCTGCCACCCCTGTGCTTCATGGTTGGGATGGTGTTCCGCGGCTTGCAGGCCTCCCCCTTTTTCCTCCGAGCATAACGGTGGTCATTATGGCAAACAGTTCTATTTTTGTTTCATCAGACCAGAGGACATTTCTCCAAAAAGTATAATCTTTGTCCCCATGTGTAGTTGCAAACCGTAGTCTGGCTTTTTTATGCGAGTTTTGGAGCAGTGGTTTCTTCCTTGCTGAGCGGCCTTTCAGGTTATGTCGATATAGGACTTGTTTTACTGTGGATATAGATACTTTTGTACCTGTTTCCTCCAGCATTTTCACAAGGTCCTCTGTTGTTCTGGGATTGATTTGCACTTTTCACACCAAAGTACGTTAATCTCTAGGAGACAACGCGTCTCCTTCCTGAGCGGTATGCGGCTGCGTGGTCCCATGGTGTTTATACTTGCGTACTATTGTTTGTACAGATGAAAGTGGTACCTTCAGGCGTTTGGAAATTGCTCCCAAGGATGAACCAGACTTGTGGAGGTCTACAATTTTTTTTTGAGGTCTTGGCTCATTTCTTTTGATTTTTCCATGATGTCAAGCAAAGAGGCACTGAGTTTGAAGGTAGGCCTTGAAATACATCCACAGGTACACCTCCAATTGACTCAAATGATGTCAATTAGCCTATCAGAAGCTTCTATTTTCCAAGCTGTTTAAAGGCACAGTCAATGTAAACATCTGACCCATTTGGAATTGTGATACAGTGAAATAATCTGTCTGTAAACAATTGTTGGAAAAATTACTTGTCATGCACAAAGTCGATGTCCTAACCGACTTGCCAAAACTATAGTTTGTTAACAAGAAATTTGTGGAGTGGTTGAAAAACGAGTTTTAATGACTCCAACCTAAGTGTATGTAAACCTCCGACTTCAACTGTATCTTTAGTATGACAATTGAATACTTTTCCCACCACTGTGTGTAATACAGAGAATTCTCGACCAACCTTAGCGATGCCGTCTTCGTCCTCGATTCGGGGAAACAGGAGTCTCATAAAATGTACATATCCAGTTGCAGGGTGTCAGTTTGAATTTAGAAAATGCTCTGTTACTATAATACGTTTTTGTGCTCCATAAAGAAATCCAACAATATGTGCTCCGCCATTGTCTAGTCTTTTCACTCATTGATTGAGACAGGTCTCTGTCATCATTACATGCAGGAGTTTGGGGTGGACACCAACCTGTCTCAATCAATTAGAGAAGACTTGAAATAAACAAGATGTCGGCACAAGTCTTTGAGTAAATCATTATCTGTTGTAACAATCTGTAACTACAGTTCTCTGCACTTGTCTCCACACCTGAGACGCACTCGGACACTGAACTGTACTACACTGTTTATACAATTATTATACTTTTTTTGTATGTTACGTTTACCATTTAATGTTGTTGAATACCCAGTTCTCTTGAGTTAGCATTAAATAGTGTATACTCTCTTGTATTTTAGATTTTGGGATATCTTAATGTCTATCATCTGTTTGATGCTACAGCGCCCTGTACAGCTTATATAAATATCTTCTGTGAATCCATAAGGGCAGACAAATTTCAAAGATTGATAGAAAATATCCATATTTATTTGATGGTGCTTCTACATCAGGTCATTCCAACCCTAATCTAGCACACCTGATTTCAAATAGTTAGCTGGTTGATAAGGTAAACCAGGTTAGTTACAAAAGGGGTTGGAGCAAAAATCTACAGGAGTGTAGCTCTCCAGGAACAGGTTTGGAGGCCCCGGCATGGTCTTATGCTGAGCGTTTATACAGGGAGCCCAATTCTGATATTGTTTTCCACTAATTGGTCTTGATCACATCATATTAGTGAAAAAAAGTATCAGAATTGGGCTGCCTGTGTAAACACAGTCATAGTCCTTTATCCGGCTTTGGTACACTGGCAAAGGTGGGCTGGGGAAGCTGAGACTCTGTGCTTATGGCGATGGGCTTGTCCTGTCTGCGGTGAACGGCCAGCTGGATAAGACTCTGCCGAAAGCGGTGTACGGCTTCTTAACCACCAACTGTTTGGTCCTCTTGCAAAAGATTTGCTGGTACTGCACGTCTTCTGGAAAGACATTGTTGTGGTCTTACCATTTTACACTTTTTGTTGAAGGGATGTAGGGCAGCACGCCTTTGTTGGTCACGGTATCACCCGAATGGGACCGGCTAGCGTATTGTTTAGGGCCGGAGTTCTTAAACCTTTTCAGCCTGGGACCCAAATAAGAAATACTCAAGCTTATGAAAACATCCAACTATACATACAAATCTGTACATTTAATTTCCTTTATGCCTAAAACAAATGCAATATAGATAAAAACAAATCGCAATGAAATACCCAGTAGTGGAAAAAGTACCAAACTGTCATACTTGAGTAAAAGTAAAGATACCTTAATAAACTCAGCAAAAAAAGAAACAATCCTTTTTCAGGACCCTGTTTTTCAAAGATAATTAGTTAAAATCCAAATAACTTCACAGATCTTCATTGTAAAGGGTTTAAACAATTAATGAACATGCACCTGTGGAACGGTCGTTAAGACACTAACAGCTTAGAAACGGTAGGCAATTGAGGTCACAGTTATGGAAACTTAGGACACTAAAGAGGCCTTTCTACTGACTCTGAAAAACACCAAAAGAAAGATGCCCAAGGTCCCTGCTCATCTGCGTGAACGTGCCTTAGGCATGCTGCAAGGAGGCATGAGGACTGCAGATGTGGCCCAGGCAATAAATTGCAATGTCTGTACTGTGAGTTGCCTAAGACAGCGCTACAGGGAGACACGACGGACAGCTGATCTTCCTCGCAGTGGCAGACCACGTGTAACAACACCTGCACAGGATCGGTACATCCGAACATCACACCTGCGGGACAGGTACAGGATGGCAACAACAACTGCCCGAGTTACACCAGGAACACACAATTCCTCCATCAGTGCTCAGACTGTCCGCAATAGGCTGAGAGAGGCTGGACTGAGGGCTTGTAGGCCTGTTGTAAGGTAGGTCCTCACCAGACCGGCATAGACCGGCACCAGACCGCCCATAGGCAACAACGTCGCCTATGGGCACAAACCCACTGTCGCTGGACCAGACAGGACTGGCAAAAAGTGCTCTTCACTGACGAGTCACGGTTTTGTCTCACCAGGGGTGATGGTCGGATTTGCGGATTTGGAAAGAGCGTTACACCGAGGCCTGTACTCTGGAGCGGGATCGATTTGGAGGTGGAGGGTCCGTCATGGTCTGGGGCGGTGTGTCACAGCATCATCGGACTGAGCTTGTTGTCATTGCAGGCAATCTCAACGCTCTGCGTTACAGGGAAGACATCCTCTTCCCTCTTGTGGTACCCTTCCTGCAGGCTCATCCTGACATGACCCACCAGCCATACTGCTCGTTCTGTGGGTGATTTCCTGCAAGACAGGAATGTCAGTGTTCTGCCATGGCCAGCGAATAGCCCGGATCTCAATCCCATTGAGCACGTCTGGGACCTGTTGGATCGGAGGGTGAGGGCTAGGGCCATTCCCCCCCAGAAATGTCCGGGAACTTGCAGGTGCCTTGGTGGAAGAGTGGGGTAACATCTCACAGCAAGAACTGGCAAATCTGGTGCGGTCCATGAGGAGGAGATGCACTGCACTACTTAACGCAGCTGGTGGCCTGATACGGACTGTTATTTTTATTTTGACCCCCGATTGATCACATCACACAGATGTAGACCGGACGCTAATAAGAAATGCCGCTAAACCCTCCAACGATCCATCAAACAAGTAAAGCGTCAATACAGGACTAAGATTGAATCCTACTACACTGGCTCTGACGCTCGTCGGAGGTGGCTGGGCTGGCAAACTATTACGGACTACAAAGGGAAGCCCAGCCGCGAGCTGCCCAGTGACACGAGCCTATCAGCGAGCTAAATTACTTCTATGCACGCGAGAAAAGAGTGTGCAAAGCTGTCATCAAGGCAAAGGATGGCTACTTTGAAGAATCTCAAATATAAAATATATTTGTTTAACACTTTTTTTGGTTACTACATGATTCCATGTGTTATGTCATAGTTTTGATGTCTTCACTATTATTCTACAATGTACACAATAGGACAAATAAAGAAAAAGCCTTGAATGAGTAGGTGTCCAAACTTTTGACTGGTACTGTATGTGGTGCCAAAATGGATCATAACATCTACTGCTTTCTCAGTCTGGCAGGAGACCACATCCTTCTGTAGATGAGCAGCCCAGAACTGTGTGTGTTTTTTTTTTGCCTCAAAAAGCATCTTGCTTCAATCAGTTTATTCCTGGTCAGAATAAAAATGATTACTTGTTTTTTAACAACAACAGTTCCAACCTAGACTTATTTTCAACAATCATTTCTACAGTTAGATGTACAGTAGGCCTGATAATTTTTTCATATTCATTTCTACTGTTACTTATGGTTGAACTATTAGTAGTTAACTAGCTTGCTTTGGCTAACGCTAGCTAGCTAGCTATTAGCTGTGTACAAGGGAATTGTTTGAAAGAGAAACTTACATCGACAACTATGAGAGATGGTACTCCCTTATTTCTGCTTATCATCACCTGTTATAAAATGACAACAATGCCTTGCTAGCTGACGATTGCGCTGCTGCAGTGTGTGGGTCGTGGAGTGATCTTCAAGAAAACTGCAGAAAAAATATATCCGGGTAAACAAAATACACAACAATGCACAATTTAACCACCCCACTAATTGTATATCTCTAAGACTAACACAGATCCCAAACCTGGCTGCGCGCGTGCACCATCGTGCATACATTTATTTTGTCCCCCCACACCAAACGCGATCACGACACGCAGGTTAAAATATCAAAACAAACTCTGAACCAATTACATTAATTTGGGGACAGGTCGAAAAGCATTAAACATTTATGGCAATTTAACTAGCTTGCACTTGTTAGCTAATTTGTCCTATTTAGCTAGTTTGCTGTTGCTAGCTAATTTGTCCTGGGATATAACGTTAAACATTGTTGTTATTTTACTTGAAATGCACAAGGTCCTTTACTCCGACAGTTAATCCACATATAAAACGGTCAACCGAATCGTTTGTAGTCATCTCTCCTCCTTCTAGGCTTTTTCTTCTCTTGACTTTATATTGCGATGGGCAACCTTCATAAATTACCGCCACTGACCTCGTTGGTATTTCAGTCACCCACGTGGGAGATGGCACATGGGTACCTGCTTCTATAAACCAATTAGGAGATAGGAGAGGCAGGACTTGCAGCGTGATCTGCGTCACAAATAGAACTGACTTCTATTTTAGCCCTTGGCAATGCAAATGCTTGTTGGCGCGCGGGAGCAGTGTGGGTGCCAAAATTGAATAATATAGATTTCAAAATTTATTTTGCAAAACTTGCGCATGTGACACAAGCAATGTAGTCAGCCTGTAAGCATACCTAACATGGACATTTCAATATTGTCAGCTTGCTGTTTAGCTAACTAGCGTCACTAATTTAGCAGCAACATTGCTAGCCAGCTTGAGACTCTGAGAACCAACTAACTAACCACAGACAATTTTATACACATTCATCATTGCTACCAACGCACAGAGAGTGATTTAGCTATATCGACAATTCTATTTTTAGTAACGGAGTGTTTTCCAGACAAGGTGGAAGAGATGGCTACCAAATTGAGATGCTCTTTATCTGTTAACATAAGTTAGCTAATGTCAGTCAATGATAGAATGAACAAACAAATGTGTTTACTCTGCTGACGGTAGCTACCAGTCAAGCAGTGACTACCATGGCATAGGTGAAATTGTTTGACAGTGTGTATACCAAAAGTTGGCTATATGATTTAGCTGATGGCTTTCAGAGTTCAGTACAGGACTGTAATGTTAGTCTAGCTAGCCCAGCTAGGCTAGCTAACGTTAAGTTACCTCTAGTTGAGAATCTTCCGTTTTGTTATGAAGGAAAAACAAATTATTATGCAGGTCTTTGGCTGTTGTACACATGAAACTGTGTCAATCTGAACTTTATCCACAACGTAATATTCCATTTTGTTGTGACTCGAGCGATCCTCTCCATTCTACAGGTAACTGCCAAAACAAAGAAAACACTTAAGTAAATGAGAGATACAAAGTATATTGAAAGCATGCGGTGCTTCCACACAGCGAGTTCCAGACACTTGTAGAATCTATGCCATGGCGCATCGAAGCTGTTCTGGCCCAACGCACTATTAAGGCACTATGTTAGTGTTTCCTTTATTTTGGCAGTTACCTGTAGCAGCAGGCTACACAGAGAATGGAACAGCTGGATAAGGGAAATGGCTTGAGTAGCGCAAAAGGGAATGTAACATTGCAGATAAAATTCGTAAGGACACAATTTCATGTGTACAACATCTAAAGACCTGCATCACTATACTGAGAGCTTTACCGTTTCTAAAAGGAGGTATTTGGGCCTTTGTTCATGTTTTTTTCGGGGCCCCCATACTCCTCAACGAGGATGAGGAAGGGATTTGCTGTTTGGGGTAAGTTTCTCATGTGAAATCACAAAAAAGGTATCTGAACCCTTCTATAAAATTCCATTTACATAAATTTAGATTTGATTGTAAAAAAATAACTTCTCCTTTAATCACCTCCCTCATGGATGCATATTCCTTCTTTGCAGGATAAAAGGAGGGAGTGTGTTTAATTGTTTCTTTCCCAGGATCTTTGAACCAAATGACAACTGGGTTCAAAACTCCAGCGGTTTTTGGTCCCTTGACTTCTGACAGAGTTACTATTTCTCACTGTTCACCGTGGTTACCTTTTGTGAGGGTGTTAAAAATATCTTAGCCACAAGACATAGCCTATAGCATATAACATGTTCGATGTAGATCACTCACACAATCCAGTATTCAATGCCTATTTATTTTTTAGAGATGAATTGTATGAGCACATCTTGTTATGGTACTCTTCCAATGTTGGCTACTCCCAACGGACAATACAACAACCTCTTGCTGTAGCTACTGACTGATCTGAAACAACTGAATAGGCAAAAGCAATATGAAACTAGTCATTGGTCACCTCAACCTTCCTATGTTATTTTCATTTTTGGGTTATACAGTTAGTCAGAGCAACTTGTTCATTCTCATAGTATGTCAGCACCCCTCTATGACCCTCACTTTATGTAATTTCAATCACTAAGAGTGCTGCGTCCTTCGACAACCTTTTTAAGATGCATGCCTCCCTTGGTTTTTGTTAGGGAAATATTTTGTACTTTCTTTTACAGAAACATGTGAGAGAAGTTGCCCTGAAAATGTAATAATAAACCATCTGAATCTCCTCGGTTTACATGTAATCCTCTTTGAATGTTTGTTGTTTTTCTTTAATTCAAGACACAGTCAGGAGCCTATCCTCTCCCTTGGAGATGGAGCCTGGCACACACAGCTGGGTGCTGTTGTTTGACCTGCAGAATTAGTAACCTGGGGCTAGGATTTATTAAAGACAAATATTAGCTTGTCTTTCAGAAGCATTTATTTCCTGATTTCATTACTGTTACGTCACTTTTTCCTTTCTTCCCCTCCCTACTTGTGTTAAAGCTAGTGTCCTTAACAATAACAAAGCGGCACCCCACCTCTGTTTTGGTAAAAAGCTGAGGTATGGGCCTGGACAAATGTGACCACTCTTAAATTGATAGACTGAGCTATGGACGCAAGGAGTGACTATCCACGATATAAAAAGCATAGTTCTATGTTTTGAGCACTATTGCAATATTTTTTTAGATCCCAAAATTTACACACAAAGGAGACAACTCCTTTTGGTCCTTTAATAACATGCTGTATGTAAAAATATTGTGTGCTATAGCTTGTAAAATAAATAAATTAGGGCTGTTTAACTAAAGTTCAATCCGCTTTGTGTTTTGTTTCCTTGCCGCGATACTGGTATCTTCCTGGCCCTCGTTTTGAGGTACTACAGTGTTTGTTTACATTTACATTGTTTGAACACCATTGGTGTAAAACAAGTGCATATTTGGGGTTCTGATGGGGTACGACAGTTTATTATGCTTATGAGGCATTTTTAAGTTATATTCTTCAAGAATCAATGGGTATATATCATTAATTAATACGTCCAAAATGGATGTAGCAACTCTGGATTCTAGCTATAATTTTTTTTATTTTGTATGTATTTCTCCCCAATTTCGGGGTATCCAATTGGTAGTTACGGTCTTGTCCCATCGCTGCAACTCCCATACGGACTCGGGAGAGGCGAAGGTCGAGAGCCGTGCGTCCTCCGAAACACAACCCAGCCAAGCCGAGCTGCTTCTTGACACACTGCTCACTTAACCCGGAACTGCTCACTTAACCGTACACCTGGCGACAGTTTCAGCGTGCATGCACCCGGCCAACCACAGGAGTCGCTAGTGCGCGATGGGACAAGAACATCCCTGCCGGCCAAACCCTCCCCTAACCCGGACAACACTGGGCCAATTGTGTGCCGCCCCATGGGTCTCCCGGTCACGGCCGGCTGCGACAGAGTCTGGACTCGAACCAGGATCTCTAGTGGCACAGACCACTGCCGCCACTTGGGAGGCAGATTTCATACTTTATCATTGAATCCTGTTCTTTATCCTGTTTCTCTCTCTCAGGGTTGTTTTGAGGCTGGGCCATAGAGATGACCAGGCTGTGACAGGTGGATTCTGTGTAGGATTGACCCTGGCATGGCTAATGCTAGGAAGAGTAAGTACCGTCCTTGTTTTGTTGCTCTGAGATTTGTGTGTTTTCCCTATTATGTGGTATTTCAAAAGTGTGTTCAAATTCAAAACATGGTACAGCTGAGTGAACCTTAACCTTAGCCTAAATCCTTTATTACGTTTCTTTATTCTTCTTCGGGTTGGCAGACATTGTCGATGTCTGTCTGGATCAGGCTCCCATCAGTTTCCCTTTTACTGTCTGTTTTTCGAAATGGTACCCTATTGCCTAGATCAGTGTTTCCCAACTCCGGTCTTCGAGTACCCCAAACAGCGCACACTTTTGTTGTAACCCCAGACAAAAACACCTGATTCAACTTGTCAAGGGCTTGATGATTAGTTGACAAGTAGAATCAGGTGCGCTTGTCTGGGGCCACACCAAAAAATATGTACTGTTAGGGGAGGACTTCTGACTAGAGGCCTATGGGCCCAGTCTCCAAGTTTGCTATCAAAAAGCCCCCAGAAATCTGGCTTTTCACTGATCGAACATCACACAGTACTCAAACCTGTAATAGTTTTTTGTTTGTGATTTCGGAGGCTTTGTGGCAGCAACACAGGAGGTATTGGCATGAAGATGGTAAAGGCTCTCCCCCTCTTTATTTCTCTCACTCTGCCCCCCTCTTTCCCCCTCCCTCCCCCTCCCCTATAACAGCACTACAGTATACAAATACTTAGTAAGTGTGTAATTTAAAGAAGTGATCATCAGGAAGGGTACAGGCAACATGAGACAAGAGAATAAGACCTGGGAGACAATGACTGGAATTCAATCCAACCCCTACATGGCGATGTTTACATATGCAATGTCTTTGTTTACAATGCACACATACTACGTCTTTATTCTGAGAACTACAATTATCCAGTTCATCTTTGGACGCGTATAATTTGAGGGGATTCTAGTTGTGGGTAAAACCACAATGTGGACTTGTTTGAATTAAGCCTGAAGTGTGTCTGTGTGTGACCGACAGTGTGAATGAATATGATGCACATGACAGATAAGCAAGAATTGTTCAGGGAACCTCATAGAAACACAGCAAGAGAACGCCAGCTGGGAGACAGGTCACTGTCATTAATACCCCCGTCCCTGAGGAGATTGGGTCTTTGTTTCTGCACACAAAGAGCTCAGCCCTCCCTGGGTCTTTGTCCTGACTTTGATTAATTTAAGCTACAGACTGAATGAGAGATGGTGTAGATTTACTTTCTATTTGGTTTCACCTCAATGTATTTTTTATGTGTCTGGGATGTGAATGGAGAGAGGGAGGGGGAGAGAGAGAGAGAGAGTCCAGGAAGGAAGGAAGGAAGGAAGGAAGGAAATAAAGGGGGTTGGCTGAGTTTGACTGGCGCAATGGAATAGGCACAAGGCAGGCTCACTTAAATGCTCCAAAGTGCTGTCTGGGCTGGTGTCCAGAGAATGTGGATTAAACAAACGGTCTTGTTTAAAAGGCTGTGGATCTCTTAGCATTGTCTGAATCCACAAATTTAGTGTAGCTAGTACTGGAGTGAACACAGAGCTACTCAGAGGGTGCTTTCCAATAATTTCTCCTTTCTCCTGAAGTGTACACATTCACTACCTCCCACAAATCTTATAGCATTGGGTTGGTCGACGCATGGGGTAGAGGGAGTTTCAACCATATTTTTATACCAGTAATGTCCTTTCAAATCAGTGAAGGGAACAAGTGTACACTTTGGGAGGAAGGAGAGATGATTGGAGCGCTGCAAGAGTTACGCATCTTATACATCACACTTCCATAGCAGTTCTGTTCTTCTGTACCGCAACTTTCCCCAAATTCCCCGGTTTTCCAGAAATGGGAAGATTGCAATCACTAGAGAATAAGCAAGAATTCCGGGAATCCTCCAACCGGGATTTCTGAAAAACCGGGGAACTTTGGGAAATTTTGCTCTGTTGAGTATGCAGGCCAATGAAGAACTGGGACATTTTCAGCTTTCAGGAATTGTGTACAGATTTGCGACATGGGGCTGTGCATTATCATGAAACATGAGGTGATGGCAACGGATGAATGGCACGACAATGGGCTTTAGAATCTCGTCATATCTGTGTATTCAAATTTCCATCGATAAAATGGCATTGTGTCCATTGTCCATAGTTTATGCCTGCCCATACCATAACGCCACCGTTACCATGGGGCACTCTGATCACAACCTTGACATCAGCAAACCGCTCGCCCACACAATGCCATACACGTGGTCTGCGGTTGTGAGACCGTTCTGCCAAATTCTCTAAAATGACGTTGGAGGTGGCTTATGGTAGAGAAATTAACACTAAATTCTCGGACAACAGCTCTGGTGGACATTCCTGCAGTCAGCATGCCAATTGTATGCTCCCTTGAGACATCTGTGGCCATGTTTTGTGACAACTACACATTTTAGAGTGGCCTTTTATTGTCCCCAGCACACAGTGCACCTGTGTAATGATCATGCTGTTTAATCAGCTTCTTGATATGCCACAGCTGACAAGGGGATGGATTATCTTGGTAAAGCATAAATGCTCACTAACATGGATGTAAACAAATTTGTGCACGAAATTTGAGATAAGCTTTTGTGCATATGGAACGTTTCTGGGATATTTTATCTCAGCTCATGAAACATGGGACCAACACTTTACAGGTTGCGTTGATATTTCTGTTCAGTGTAAGAGGGGTCCGAGTTTCCCAGACATTTGAAGGCACCAGAATGACACGCACCCCAGACGGGCAGAAAATAAGTGGGTTTCCAATCAAAGTGTTCAAGTTGCCATGTTCTTCTCGCTTGTAAAGAAAACCATTTTATTTGTGTGACTTATTCATGAGTGTCACTGGCATAAGAAAACAGCTTGCATAGCGAACTGTTGTACCAGAGGCCCTTGCAATTTGTGTGTGTGCAGTCGTGCTTGTGTGTGTGTGACTTTTGCCTGTGTGTGTGTGTGCGTGTGCTGTAAAAGTGTGTATGTGACTGTGTCAGTACTGTGACTGAAGGTGTGTGTCAACGCTGTTGTTTATGTATACTGAGGTAGTTGTTCTCTCCTCAGGCTCTGCGGCAAAGGCGGGGGGCGTCAGTTTCTCAGAAGAGCCAGCCACCGCTATTGCTGCCGCCGGCACCCCCTCCCATGTCCACTTTGACGAGAAGCTCCACGACTCTGTCGTTATGGTGATCCCTCAGCCCGATGGGAACTTCATGGTCAAGGTGGGTTTTTTTGAGGGGGGGGATTGGCGAATTGAACATGTCTGACGTGACAATGACCATAACAGTTGGCAAAACGGCACACCCAGAGAGCTAGGATACTCTGAAACATACCCCTTTAAATCTCTAGTGGTCCCACAGTCACCCTTCTTTACTTGTAAAAGTCAATACAGCCAGTGTTGCCATTTTTTTTTAACTACGAGAAGTTGACCCTGTATGACAACTAAGGGGAGGAGACAAGCTTTTCTCTCATCTCTTCTAATTTCCCATTTCTGTTTTTTAGGTTCAGTTCCACTTATGCCAGATATATCTCTCCTTACTACCTGCTCCCATAGCCCTCCAACCATCAACTGTTCACATTAGGGCCCTGAGTTTATCCTGACCATGTGACCTGTCCAAGAAAAACTCAATCAGCTACACTTCCTGGGCTCCATAGTTAGTGGACCCTAGGAAGAGTAGCTGCTGCATGAGCAACAGCTAAGGGGGATCCTAGTAAACTAAACTAATCTACACTTTGCTAGTAGCTAGCCACATTTTTTTTTTTGACTGTTTGAGGAGCCATTAGCCTGGTCACAGATCTGTTTGTGCTGCGATATGCCAAGTTGGCTATACAGCACAAGGAGATGTGGAACCAGGCATTGAAGTGGATCAGAGAACCTCTGTAGTCTCTCCAGCACAGTAACAGTAGGCTTGGGCAGTATGACTGTGCTGTACTGACCACCCTTTTATTCCACTGCCCTGGTGTGGAAAGCGGGATCCACCAGACAGGCGGCAGGGTTGAATGTGCCGTGTGTCTGAAGTTCTCATCTATCCACTAGGAGCCTCAGGGTTGCCATGGAAACAAGCGCGGGGTAGACCAACCGTAGCCAGAGTCGCGACTGGCAACCAGGGCTTGTGTCGATCAGATGTGGTGGGCTGTAGTGTGTGGGGTGGTTGGAGACGGACGATACGCTGCATAGCTGTATAATCAAAGCACTGGGTTTGTTTGTTGTGTTTCTTTCCTCCCTCTCGATCTTCTTCACTTGTTCTGTGTTTGACGTTGCTAGAGGGGCATTTGAGGCGTGGGTTGCTTGTTTGAGGCATTCGAGACTCACTGGAAGTGCTGAGGGTTATCTTTTGGCTACTCTTCCTCTGGCTTGCTTTTTTCTCTCTCCTTATCTCTTTTCTTGCAGCTTTTTTTGCTTGCTCGCCATTTTTTTATTTTGTCAAATATTTTTTAAGTCTTCACTCTCTCTTTCTCGCTGTTGTTAAATTGCATTGTCATTTTTATGAAATCACATGAACCAGACAGGATGTTTATCAGAGAGAGAAAAGCATGTTTCTTTTTGTAGCAATTTTTGTCATCAGATGAAACTTAAGGATGTGCAAGTTCAAAACCGGAAGCTTCTTTGCAGGGTAGCTCTAATTATCTTTTATTGCTAGAAAATGCTTTTCCTGTGCATTTGTGTATATGGTGAATTAATAGTCTCTTTTTCTGTCTCCCGTCCATCTCTCTCTCTCTCTGCATCTCTCTCCATCTCTCACCCTCTCTCCCTCAGGTTGGTTTTCTGAAGACCCAGCACAAGTATGAGATTGTCTTTGACCTCCCTGAGGTTCCGTCACTGGGGAAGAATGTGTGTCCAGCTCCTGTACCCAACCAGCACATCTGCATCACCGATATCACTCCTGTAGCAGAGGGTATGTCAGAGTCTTGGTCAAGCCGGCCTCAGCCCTAGTCCCTGTCCCAGTCCCACCAGTCCATCTAACCCCAGACTCCAGGCCCAGCTACCTCGACCTCGCCCATGCTTCGGTTTTACCGTAGCTGTCAGCCCAACCCCCAGATACAGCCATTGCCTTACACCCAGACGTAATCCCAACCCTTTTCAAATCCACTTTGTCCAGTCTCCAGTTGACCAGACCTTCATATTAGTAATTCTTTATAGTAGCTGTACATCTAATATTTACAGGAAACACTGAAAGATTGCTAACATCCCCCAAGGGGTTTCTGTAGTTCGTAATGAGGGTTTTTATTACCTCTCACTCACTACAGTAGAATGTTCTAGCGTTGACTTTAGTTCATTGTGCCATTCCATTCCACCATCTGCTGGGATACCATGACCTTCTACTTTCGTGTGTGTGTGTATGTGTTGTAGTGTTGGCCAGCTGCATTAATGTGTTTGACCCCAGAGAGTTTTTCCACTCTGGTTGACATTTCGCTCCCCTGGCCCTCTGTGAGTCTGGCATCTCTGTCCACTCTACCCATTCAAGAGAATCAACAATGCTTAATTGAGTGCAAGAAGTGAGAAATACAGAAAAAAAAGAGGGGAAAAGTAAACAATACAATTATTGAAATCATAACAAGTATCTCTCTCTCTCCCTCTCTCCCTTCCTCCTCTCTTCCCCCCTCCCCAGGTGGTCTGAGAGTGACGTGTGAGTACATGGCCCACCAGGAGGGGGTGCTATGTGAGGAGGTGATGCTGGTCAGTGAGAGCCAGGAGGAAGTCTGTGTGGGGGTCAAGGTTCAAGCCCGCGTCATGGGTAAGTGAGGGGGGAAGTTTTCCCTAGACTCTGTTGGGTCATTTTTTAAATGTTTTTCCCCACTCATGGTTAAGATTGGGATTGAGGAAGGATAACCTGATCCTAGATCTGTACCAAGGAGAAACTTTACCCCGCAGCGGGTAAGTCTACAGTTACATCCATGATAACAAAACCAATTAGTTCCAAGTCGTCTTTATTGCAGTCACGCTGTGCAGGAGATCTCGCAATGCCTGGAGAAGTGTTTAGCGACCAAAATTATATAGCAGTACTTTGAGATGTGAGCATGTGTAGATCTCCGAAGATTTCTGTATCATGTCAGTGTGGTTCCTGAGATGTTAAACACTTCTCCAGGCGTTGTGAGATCTGATCACCTGCACACATTTTGCAACTAAAACGAGAGTAGTCACCACTATTTTTTTCACCTTTATTTAACCAGGTAGGCCAGATTGAGAACAAGTTCTCATTTACAACTGCGACCTGGCCAAGATAAAGCAAAGCAGTGCGACAAAAACAACAACACAGAGTTACACATGGAATAAACAAACGTACAGTCAATAGCACAATAGAAAAAAAAATCTATATACAGTGTGTGCAAATGTAGTAAGATTAGGGAGGTAAGGCAATAAATAGGCCATAGTGGTGAAATAATTACATTTTTTTAAATTATTTTTTTATTTCACCTTTATTTAACCAGGTAGGCAAGTTGAGAACAAGTTCTCATTTACAACTGCGACCTGGCCAAGATAAAGCAAAGCAGTTCGACACATACAACAACACAGAGTTACACGTAGAGTAAAACAAACATACAGTCAATAATACAGTAGAAAAAAGGAAAAAAATCTATATACAAAGAGTGCAAATGAGGTAGGATAAGGAAGGTAAGACAATAAATAGGCCAAGGTGGCAGAGTAATTACAATATAGCAATTTAACACTGGAATGGTAAAAGAAAATGTGCAGTAGATGAATGTAGAAAAACTGGGGTGCAAAGGAACAAGATAAATAAATAAATAAATACGGTAGGGGATGAGGTAGTTGGTTGGGCTATTTACAGATGGGCTATAAACAGGTACAGTGGTCTGTGCGCTGCTCTGACAGCTGGTGCTTAAAGCTGTTGAGGGAGATAAGTGTCTCCAGTTTGAGATTTTTGAAGTTCGTTCCAGTCATTGGCAGCAGAGAACTGGAAGGAGAGTCGGCCAAAGGAGGAATTGGCTTTGGGGGTGACCAGTGAGATATACCTGCTGGAGCGCGTGCTACGGGTTGGTGCTGCTAAGGTGACCAGCGAGCTGAGATAAGGCGGGACTTTACCTAGCAGGGACTTGTAGATGACCAGGAGCCAGTGGATATGGCGACGAGTCTAAAGCGAAGGCCAGCCTACGAGAGCGTACAGGTCGCAGTGGTGGGTGGTATATGGGGCTTTGGTAACAAAACGGATGGCACTGTGATAGACTGCATCCAGTTTGTTGAGTAGAGTATTGGAGGCTATTTTGTAAATTACATCACCGAAGTCGAGGATCGGTAGGATGGTCAGTTTTACGAGGGTATGTTTGGCAGCATGAGTGAAGGAAGCTTTGTTGCGAAATAGGAAGCCAATTAGGTATTTGTAGTTTTCCACGTAATCTAAGACAGAACCGTCCAGAGTAGTGATGCTGGACGGGGGGACAGGTGCAGGTAGCGATCGGTTGAAGAGCATGCATTTAGTTTTACTTGCGTTTAAGAGCAGTTGTAGGCCACGGATGGAGAGTTGTATGGCATTGAAACTCGTCTGGAGGGTAGTTAACACAGTGTCCAAAGAGGGGCCGGAAGTATACAGAATGGTGTCGTCTGCATAGAGGTGAATCAGAGACTCACCTGCAGCAAGAGCGACATCATTGATGTATACAGAGAAAAGAGTCGGCCCAAGAATTGAACCCTGTGGCACCCCCATGGAGACTGCCAGAGGCCCGGACAACAGGCCCTCTGATTTGACACACTGAACTCTATCAGAGAAGTAATTGGTGAACCATGCGAGGCAGTCATTTGAGAAACCAAGGCTGTCGAGTCTGCCGATAAGGATGAGGTGATTGACAGAGTCGAAAGCCTTGGCCAGATCAATGAAAACGGCTGCACAATAATGTCTCTTATCGATGGCGGTTATGATGTCATTTAGGACCTTGAGCGTGGCTGAGGTGCACCCATGACCAGCCCTGAAACCAGATTGCATAGCGGAGAAGGTGCGGTGGGATTGAAATGGTCGGTAATTTGTTTGTTAACTTGGCTTTCAAAGACCTTAGAAAGGCAGGGTAGGATGGATATAGGTCTGTAGCAGTTTGGGTCAAGAGTGTCTCCCCTTTGAAGAGGGGGATGACCGCAGCTGCTTTCCAGTCTTTGGGAATCTCAGACGTCACGAAAGAGAGGTTAAACAGGCTAGTAATAGGGGTTGCAACAATTTGAAATTCTCAATTATTGTGGGTTTATCGGTGGTGACAGTATTTCCTATCCTCAATGCAGTGGGCAGCTGGGAGGAGGTGCTCTTATTCTCCATGGACTTAACAGTGTCCCAGAACTTTTTGGAGTTTGTGTTACAGGAGGCAAATTTCTGCTTGAAAAAGCTAGCCTTTGCTTTCTTGACTGACTGTGTATATTGGTTCCTAACTTCCCTGAAAAGTTGCATATCACGGGGGCTATACGATGCTAATGCAGTACACCACAGGATGTTTTTGTGCTGGTCAAGGGCAGTCAAGTCTGGAGTGAACCAAGGGCTAAATCTGTTCTTAGTTCAATTTTTTTTTAATGGGGCATGCTTATTTAAGATGGTGAGGAAAGCACTTTTAAAGAATAACCAGGCATCCTCTACTGATGGGATGAGGTCAATATCCTTCCAGGATAACCGGGCCAGGTTGATTAGAAAGGCCTGCTTGCTGAAGTATTTTAGGGAGCGTTTGACAGTGATTACGGGTGGTCGTTTGACCGCGGACCCATTACGGACGCAGGCAATGAGGCAGTGATCACTGAGATCCTGGTTAAAGTCAGCAGAGGTGTATTTGGAGGGCAGGTTGGTCAGGATGATATCTATGTGTGAGATTGAGGGCATCTAGCTTAGATTGTAGGATGGCTGGGTTGTTAAGCATATCGCAGTTTAGGTCACCTAACAGTACGAACTCTGAAGATAAATGGGGGGCAATCAGTTCGCATATGGAGTCCAGGGCACAACTGTGGGCTGAGGGGGGTCTATAGCAAGCGGCAACAGTGAGAGACTTATTTCTGGAAAGATGTTTTTTAGATGTAGAAGCTCGAACTGTTTGGGCACAGACCTGGATAGCATGACAGAACTCTGCAGACTATCTCTGCAGTAGATTGCGACCCCGCCCCCTTTTGGCAGTTCTATCTTGGCGGGAAATGTTGTAGTTGGGGATGGAAATGTCAGTTTTTGGTGGCCTTCCTAAGCCAGGATTCAGACACGGCTAGGACATCAGGATTGGTGGAGTGTGCTAAAATGAAACAAACTTAGGTAGGAGGCTTCTGATGTTAATATGCATGAAACCAAGGCTTTTACGGTTACAGAAGTCAACAAATGATAGCGCCTGGGGAATGGGTGTGGTACTGGGGTCTACAGGGCCTGGGTTAACCTCTACATCACCAGAGGAACAGAGGAGGAGTAGGATAAGGGTACGGCTAAAGGCTATAAGAACTGGTCATCTAGTGCGTTAAGAACAGAGAATAAAAGGAGCAGATTTCTGGATGTGGTAGAATAGATTTAGGGCATAATGTACAGAGAAGGGTATGGTAGGATGTGAGTACAGTGGAGGTAAACCTAGGCGTTGAGTGACGATGAGAGAGGTTTTAATTCTGGTGCAACCAGGTGAGGTCTCTGCATGTGTGGGGGGTGGGACAAAAGAGCTATCTAAGGCAAGGTGAGCAGGACTGAGGGCTCTATATAGTGAAATAAAACAATAAGGTCTAGCCAAGACAGCAGTAGACGAGGCATATTGACATTAGAGAGAGGCATAAAGCAGTAACAGGTGTTGATCGGGAGAGCTAAGACAACAACTGGTAAATGGCGATGAATGGGCAGAGCGGGTGAGTTAGGTACATACAGGACCTGAGTTTGAGGCTGGGGCCGACAGATAAACAAAAACAGGTACCGTGTTATTGAAACAGTCCAGGGGGCATCAGCTGTGTAGCCGAGTGATCATAGGGTACAAAGAACAGCAATAGGTGAGTCAGGGAGCTATTCAGTAGTCAGTGCTAGGCGAGTGGGAGACATGGTGCTTTGAAAGCTAGCAGGCCGGGGCAAGAAGATGCGTCTTCGGCGACATCGCAACAGAAAAGCCCGTTGACACCACATCGGGCGACCACGTCGGCAGACCAGTAGTGATGGATCGGCGGGGCTCCTTGTCGAAAACAAAGGGTCCAAGCCAATTGGCAAAAGAGGTAATGTAGCCCTAGAATTAGCTGGTATATGGGCCTAGCTCGTGGCTAGCTAACTGGTGCTTGCTTCGGGACAGAGGCGTTAGCTAACAGTAGCCACTCAGTAGCAGCTAGCTAGCTGCGATGTTCCGGTGTAATGATCCAGAGCGGCAGGAATCCGGTGATGTGGTAGGGAGAAGCTGTCCGATATGCTCTGGGTTGATATCGCATTGTGCCGACTGGCATGTATTGTCCGAGCTAAAGCTGGCGGTGTCCGAGCTAAAAGGTGAAGATCGCTAGCCGTGGTTAACAAAGACTAGTAGCTAGTTAGCTGGCTAGCACCTGACGGAGGTTCCAGTTATAAGGAATAAAAACATCAGATCTGTACCACATTGGGTGAGGCGGGTTGCAGGAAAGTATATTTAGTTCGTAGATAGAAAGTGAGATCAAAATGTATACGAGAAAAAGAAAAAAAACTGCTATTTACACAGGATAAGACAAAGACAAACGCAACACACGACTGACTGCTACGCCATCTTGGAACGATTACAAACGTACTGTCCGTCCTTAAAATGAGCACTTGTGTTGTATCATGCTTTATGTGCTCTGTAGAGGTAGTGGTTCTCAAACCTCTCCTCTGGGACACACACAGCTGTTCTATGTATTTGAACTATTCCAGATCTAATAGAACTGATTTAACTTGTCAACTAATCATCAAGCCCTTGAATAGGTGCATTAGTTAAGCTAGATCAAGGATACAATTAAATTGGGAAATGTCTGAGGTCCCTGAGGAGAGGTTTGAGAACCACGCTGTACAGTGAACCCTCATAATTGACTGTGTACACAATTGCTGAAAACCACCTCCCTGCTTTCTGTAATAATATAATTTCTAAATAAGAAAGGGAAAGGGGATACAGTCAGTTGCACAACTGCAGCATTCAACCGAAATGTGTCAGTTATTTCTGGGTGTGTCAGTCTAGTTTTACTGTAGCCAACTAGTCATTGTCTTCCCAAACAAGGCAAGGCAAGGCAATGGTGTAGTGTTGTTGAATTGAGTAACAGTCTAGCGCCTAGGAGTCTGATACTGCTCCTTAACAGTTCATTTTTGCATAAGAGGTTGAGAACAGTGATGTAGTAGTGTGCTGTTGCCACCTGGTGAGTCTGAACAGCATCGCTGATGATTTCAATAATGTGCTAACTTGAGGAAAACGAAGTGAATCACACATAAATGGGGAGCTTAGTAGATGGGAGCATTGGTATTCACATGCAATGTCACAAATGGCACCCTACTACCTATTTAGTGTACTACTTTGGACCAGAGACCTATGGGCCCTGGTCAAAAGTAATGTACTACATAGGGTGTGATTTGGGACGCAGGTACAGAGTGGGGAGGCGAACATGAACATCTGTAGGCAGGCAGAGGAGGGAAGGGGATGGTGTGTGTGAAAGCTTTTGTGAAGGGTCCGGGAAACAGATCACACAGCTTATAAATCCTTTTGGCCTTCATTGACCCTCTCTCGCTCTCTACTTTACTAGCAACACACTGTAATAGAGGACTGGCACTGGTCTGGTGTTGTAGACTGAACCATTTCTGAGAAATAACCTAATGGTATTTTATCTCTTTCCTTCTTTCTCTCCTCTTTTTTTTCTCTGTTTTCTCTCTCTATTTTCCAGACCGGCACCATGGTACACCCATGTTGTTGGAAGGAGTGCGTTGTGTGGGAGTGGAGCTGGAGTATGACTCTGAACAGAGTGACTGGCAAGGATTTGACTAGACCAGGCAATGCCACACACACACACACACACATTCAAACAAAAAGACAGTGCCACATATATTGGAATTCATCATCCACTCCAAATGATCCCTGACCATTCAAGATGTTTTGGTCCAAAAGGAGAATGAAATTAGGAAATTGACAGTGGTTATTTTTTTAAAGCAAGGCTAATGTGATCAGATCTCTGTTGCGCATACCTCCAGTCTAGTTAGTTAATGCATCTGAAATGCATTGAAACAGGTACTATTTTTTACTGCAGTGACATATGTTATCCAACTGCCCATGCCGTTCCACTGCGTGCCCCAATGTTGTGTTGAATATGTTTTCTGAGTAAACCTATAGGGGACAGCAAAGCTCACGTAAACAATTCAGCCCATTTCACCCAGCCTGACTTTAAAAGTACCAATAGAGGTCGACAAAGACCACTAAATGTATCCCTCTCATCTGACATGGAGGGATTGAAAATGACTTATTTTAAGTTCATAATAATAATAATTATACACTATGAATCAATTGCAAGTGCCTACGTTGCTGTACAGTTTTTACCATCAACAACTGCCTTCTATCCCTTGCCTAGTTAAATAAATGTTAAATAAATCAAATAAAAATGTAACAAAATAATCTATCTACCACTCACTAACCTGCCCTCCCTCCCCCAAACCCCTCACCATCCTCTCTGAGCACTCATACTCTTGTTGCAACCTAATCTCTTAGTAAGAAGTATAGTTAGTCACTGTTTACTGTCAATGGTTAGTCACTGTAAATTAATATTCCCATCAAATAAGAATATCTATTACAATCAGTCTTCGTATTTCGCATAGCTAAGTGGAATTAAACCTGTTTTCTTTATCAAATCAGACAATCTACAATTTCATTTAAATTCCAATCAATTCACGAAGTACACTGGAATTCCAATTGTCTTCCAAGATTTTCAATGTGGATCATTTGGAATTGGAATTTGATTTGCTTTCTGAATTAACCCTAACTCTGCCATGCTTCAAACTATAGTGAAACGGATCGTGGATTCAGTTTGGATACCATCCGATCTTGTCCCATCGACAGGTTAAGAGTAGAAAAAGAGGGTGCACTATTGTTCATGCAGTCAGACTGATCAAAATAATACTCTCATGTCTGTTCTTAGCAGGGTTGGGTCAATTCCATGTCAGTTCAGAAAGTAATGCAAATTCCAATTCAATTCCACATTTCTAATTGAAAAGCATTTAAAAGGAATTTCATTGTACTTCCAGAATTAAAATGGAATTGACCCCAACCCTGGTTCTTAGGCTAGTGTAATGGGGGATTACTGTACTAGGAGGGGTGTAGCATTTTGTCAGTCAATACACTGCACAATACATGTTCCCTTATAGATGTTTGTTGTTGTGATCGCTCTTATTTTGTTATGCCATGAAATAATAAAGTTTATGTATTTAAAAATAAGTACTTTGTATAACTGTGCTTTTGTTTCACTATAGCATAACACTGATTTTCCGCTGGAGGGTGGTCCTTACTGTACCATTTACTGTGTTCTGTTGGATGTAATGGAACTGCAGGATATATCTATCTTCTGAGGTTTATAGCGTTTCACATAGGCTATGGGTATGCTGTAGTCTAGATATTGGAACAGATCCATGGATTAGGTAGAACATTGACCCCCTTACTCTGACGCACCCGTTTTCCTAGTCCCCTTTGTCTTGCTCTTGCTTCACCTTCATTTCCCTCTCCCTCACACATCCTTGTGTGTCCCTGTCTCAGGCCCAATCATGACACAACCTGCCCTACTGCTGCAACCACAGATTCAAATCTTACAAACGGTCAAGACCTCTCTTGGTTGGTGTGTGTGTGTGCTCTTTGTTCCTCTACTATAAAAGCCTGGCCAGTACGTAATGGTTGCTCTCGTGTTCTGGTTCCATCATGACCGTAACTAGCTGTTAGATCCAAGATACAAGACTCGATTCCGTCCCCTTTAGATGACCCAGTCCCCTTATGTTAATTGACTTATTTTTTAAATGCATAATGTGTTTTATGCATAACTTCACAATCCGTTTGGATGAGGGGATGTAAACATGACCCAGTGGTACCCTAGTTGACACACACACACGGTTCACAGTCAGTCCACTTAGTTGACACGGCCACAGAGAATTCCATTGTCTACTCTCTCTCTCATTTCGGTTCTAGTTCCTGTTCCTTCTCCTTCCCAGCCAGCAACCACGAGGCCAGTGTGACTGAGTGGGAAATAAATGGCAAGACCTCTCTAGAATCTTTGTCCTGGTTCTCCACCCTTCTCTCGAAGTATGCATTTGCACGCTTCCCGTCATGGATGTAAGTTAACAATGGTGGTAACTCCCTCCAAACAATTCTTACACCAATTCAATGCTTAAATCAATGACTGGGAGTGTGCACGTGCACAATTACTTTGGGAGGAGGGTAGAGAATAGGGACATAGCCTCTCCCTTGTAGAATGGTGTGCGCCAGTTTTCAAGGAACAACTCATTAGCTACAACATTAAAAAGAGCTTTTAGAAAATGATCAACTGGCCAAAATGATTGACAATGATGCACTACTGATACACTAAACAGACTATTTAAATGACAGCATTAGAAAGAGTGTAGACTGTTAAACCGTTCTCCTTTCTCTCTAGGGATATCATATTTATCATGTTACTGAGAGGACGATCGAAACTCCATACATTTCAGTCACTGCTTCAATAGTAGGTCTACATCACTGAACTAACTTCTAGGCATCGAAGTTTCCCACCCCTCTGGTGCAGAGTAAACTACCCACCTCGCATGATAACTATATGAAAATGAAAGGAAGGATCCAGAAGCAAGGCATTTGTCATTTAAATTAAATATTAACATTGCCATGTCAAAATGGTAGGGATAATAACAAGCTTACACTGCTATTATACTTAGATTGTTCAAAGTGTACAGACAAATCAGTAAACCAATCATTGTTTGCGTACTTTTCCTCTGATTAGGCTATCATTACTATTAAACTATTTTAGGAGTCATATTTTGTTTATTTATTGTAGAGTAGGTCAGTATAGTAGGCTACATGGTGTAATGCATCCACTCCAAATCTAGAAGTACATGAAACTCACCGTTTGGATTCAAGATTTAAAGGACTGCAAACCTCCAATATTCATTGGCCTACTTTGAACGTCTGTTCTTTAAATAATATTAAATATATGAGCCTATGTAGACTAATTGAACATTGAACTAATACATTTTCTGTGCATCGTTTTTGGCTAGCGTTACTCTGTCCGTAACCTATAGGCATACACCTTTAACGCGCAAGACAAGACTACCGCCATTTCGATACAGCCTGAACGAAATTCTGAGCCTTGAAATCACAGCGTTCCCCAGAGCAGGGACAGCTGGTGTTGATCCCTCAACCGAAAATGTCGCATTTGTTTTGTGGACAGATGTTTGTGAAATAATTTAGTCATCAAATCCGTGTTAAAATGCACTGATTTGCATCATCTTCATCAATTACCCTATGTAGGCATCAATTAAATCCTAAAGACATATGACCGGTTGGCTACGGTTGTAATGGCTATTTTATGCATACGAAATTATGACTTTGTATACATCACTTATAAATTGTGACTTGTGTTACAAATAAATATTAAGAGATGTGTGACCTGATATTAAAATAAATATACCTGTATTATGTAGCCTATAATTCTTCCCAAATAAAATATACAATTAATTAAAAAATGTCCAAACATTCATTACATATCAGAGTTTTTGGTGGAGACCAACATTTCTATTCTACTTTAATGCTTTGACATGCCTCTTGTAGGCCTAAATGAGTTGAACATGAAGTTGCCTACACTGTAAACGGCCGCCAACCACCTGTAAATTACTGTAACAAAAGGTACAGTATGTTACCTTCCAAATAAACTTTGATTTAACAGTAAAACAAAAGTATTTTCTTTATTATATACCACCACAGACACATTGCAAGCAACTTTAGTAAATACAATATATTCAATCTGTTATTTTAGAAAAAGTGTATAATTTCAGTTCATCCATGATTAGAATTTAAGGGATGAATTATTGGTTTTACCGTTCCATGGGGCAAAATGCAATCATTCATTCAAAGCATAGGCTATACAATTCAACAGTTGGTTAAAGGTAGGCTCAATTATTTTCACTATTCAGAAGCTGTTGAGGTTCATTCAGTTGGAACACCAGACTACACGCTTCTGGCTCCAGAAACAGGACTACTGCATTGGATATTAAAGCCTAATCGTCACCAATCCAAGAGTTTGACACATGACAGCATGGGTAATATGTTTCATGTTCAATTATCACCCTTTGTCTCTCTCTCTCTGTAAAATATCTGAAATGAATAAAATTATGCCCCGAGAGCATTGTCTCGCTCTACCGGGAGAGCAAGGCCTTGTATTTGGGTATGATAGGCGGGACCCACCGGGAGTGTTCGAAACTCTCATCTCTGTTCTGACGAGTTGAATATGTTTGACATCAACCACAGAGCAAAGCGCAAATATAGGCTGAGGTTGCCCTACAACAAAATCATGATATATATAAATAACATATTTATTTGTATAGGCCTATGTTAATGAGTTAACACATTTAAATAAACGTGTATTGTATGTACTTGTTGTTGCTATAGTTGCGGGTCTTGGTGCATAGGCCTAAACCCACAGTGAACACCTGTCTTCACTAATTGCCGTGCACCTCCCCCTCGCTCTCTTCAGAACCCCTCTGTTCCAATGTCCATTCTACTTTAAAACATGTAACACATTGGAAGAATTGCGTAGACAATCAATGATATGCCAATCAAGCATCATTCAAGTTTTTAATTGAAGAATAAGCATATATGATAATTAGTAACTTTATATATTTTTAAGAAAATATGTTTCTTTCTAGTAAAGACAATTAAGATGTATGAAAATTAATATATAGCTGTAAGACTTTTAGCAAAAATGTAGCCTAAAACCAATGGCATGACCTACAATTCATGCTGGAACAAATGTCGATAGTAATTTACAAACATCTTTACAGATACTATACTAATAACAATAATGAAAGCCCTGTAAATCCCAAGATAGCAATTATTTAACATTTTAACAATGTTTATGTTCTAAAAACACTTACAAACTCCAGGCATGGCAGGGGACCAGTATCGGAGAATGCAACCGAACTGCTATAATTTATATATACATCTATCTGACTCAAATAGCTCGAGGCTAACCCCTGTCATAGCCTATAACGCAACACAACCTATAACGCAACACAACTTGTTTGCAAAATCTTATTTGAAAGATTTGGTGGTGTAAAGCATGCTGAATACGAACACTGCATGGATTGCTACCCTAAGAGCTACCCGATGGTTTGCAGTGATCTGAACTGGCTAATAAAATCCATGTCCACTGGGAGTTGAGTCAGACGCACAAACACTATGTGCACCGTAACATTTGTATGCTGGATTAAGTTCATATAGGCTAATGAACCATTCATTATAGTCTGTATCATTACCTGTAAATATATTGTATGTGCAGCCTATAACTTTTTGGTAGCCTATCAATTGTGAACTTTGTAAAACAGTCATTAGTTATATGAAATTCAATTGTACGAAATAGTTATACAGATGGTGTGTGAAGGTGCTTCAAGGAGGATTCAGCAGATGTGTGAAATAGGCCTTATAGGGGGAATAGAACAGACTTCATAAGGTTGTTTAGATGACCGGAAAGAGACTGAAGCATTCAACTTTATCCCCACAGGGGAAAGTAAGTAAGGCAAGTCAGTTTACGAGATCACATCAACCCAACACGCTCCACATAAAATACAGTATACAACAGATATCATTATGTGATTGAAACAATTATGGGAAACCATAGACATTCGTTGTTGTTTCAACAATGCTTGTCAGACTGGTCAACTTTTGGATGTTCAACGTAAGACATTAGTTGCAGTGAAAATGGAAAGGAAAAACTGAGTGGCAATGGGTAAGTGGTGATACTATTTAAAATTTTGAAAACTTGTGATGCATTTTGAATAGTGTTATGTTTTGAATAGTTATATAGTTCATAACGTGTGATGGCTAGGGAAGAGGGATTGCGCTTGTGGAAGGGTGTTTATGATTATAACCTAAACACATGTTGTGTATGTGTGTGTGTGGTTTATACTCACTCACACAAAGCTGTTATGGCAATCAGTCGTCTCTTGTCTTGCTGCTGAGTGGAGGATCTGATTGTCAGGTCCATTCAACGCATTGACAGATTACAACATCTGAAACGAATAATGAGCAATTTGAATAATTATCATCTTCCTACCTGGCAAAACTGTTATTATGTAATCCCAATCATTTACAATGTGGATGTTTTTTGCTTTATAATTGTGTAGGCCTACAACAGATAGACAATCACACGCAGTTGTTCCCAGTTACAATTAGCAAGAGCCACAATTAGGCCTACTGCGCAGTCATAACAACGGTTTAGGCATTCAATTAACTCGAATTAACTAAAAGCCTTTTCAGTAGGGAAAATTCAATGGCTATTCAATGTGAATTTGAGCGAGGTAGTCCACGTTTTTGTATTATATTAGGCCTAATGGCCAGATGGAACAAGGCTAAATAATTTAGCGAAGTTAATGTGTTTCTGAAGAACTGTGGTTATAGGCCTGCATTTGGGAAATAAATAACAATATGAACTTTAAATTAAGCAATCCAGTAAAATATTTCTACTTTTCAATATTGAAGTCTCATTTTTATAGACTATTACAACTTTCAGTTGGAACTCTTAGTTGACAAAAGTATATGTTACCATCAAAGGTCTTGTCCAGGAGTTGTGCAAAATGTGTTGTGTAATCAAATAGATGCATTTTTGTTACAGAAATTAGGATGTGTAGGTAGACTATAAATCTAAGCAAGTAAACCTATTGGCCAAATCTCTTCTAGTGAACAGCAAAATGTAACCTAGGCGACACAAAAATTGCTATCTGGAACCGAAAGGGTTAATCGACTGTCCTAATAGAAGTACCCCTTGAAGAACCCTTTTTGGTTCCAGGTAGAACCCTTTCAGGTAGTTCTACCTTTTGGGTTCCATGTAGAACCATCGGTGGAAAGGGTTCTACATGGAACCCAAAAGAGTTCTACCTGGAACAAAAAGGGTTCTCCTATGGGGACAGCCAAAGAACCCGTTGGAACCCTTTTTTTCGAAGAGTTTTTACCATGAGTGGCCACTTCTGTTTTATCGTTGACGTTTTAGCTATGCTATTATCCTATTAGTAGGATATGTGCATTATACACCAACTTGGTCTGTAACTGGCCTATCAAACATTCCCTAAACTCTAAGCATCCTCTCTATTTTTTTGTTTTTTCTCGGAATGCCCATACTATGGAAGCCCATTTTCCGACACCAAAAAATGAAAATCTCACTATGAGTTATGAGATATTTAAGTCATTATTATGAGATGGTAAGTTATTATGACATATGAAAGTCATAATTATGAGATAGAAAGTCGGAATAATGAGACACTATCTCATAATTATGACTTTTATATATCATAATAATTTCTTTATTCTGAATTATTCTGACTTACTATCTCATAGCTCGTTGTTTTTTTTTGGTGGCGGGAACAAGCTTCCATAAATTCCAGATTTGTAGAAGGGAATTTCATGATTTTCCTCTCAAAATAATGGCAAAATAGCCTACCGTGGTTTACTGAACTCATTGCATCCATTGACTATTTCAGGCTTCGAGTGGTTTCGTTTATTATTATTTCATGGATGATTACACCCAAATGGTGTAATCATGGATGAGTATTTTTATGAAGTTTAAACTAGTTTGGAAAATGTCTATAGTGTTCCATTGTATATTTTATTATTAGAATAAAAAGCACACTGTTAAACTTAATAAATAAATACAAATCTAGTTGTTTCAACTAATTATTATTCAGTAGCTGGTTTCACATACTTTTTTTTTTTACTCAACTTTTCGTGTTAGATCAACCAAAATTAAATGTTGGCCCAAATTCATCTTCAACTTGAGAGAACGTAGGCAAAAATTCAGTCAACTTAAAATGATGTTTTCTCAACTTGTCTCATACGTTCATTGAGCTATAAATTATTATTTGAGCACCTTACCTAAGCAAATGTATGGAACTAGTTACACACACAGTGCTTTTAACATACAATGTTTCCAACTTACATATTTGACATCTATTATTGCATTGTACAGTAAACTATTATTTAACATGTCCTCTCCTAGGATTTGAACTCAACATCTTAGTTCAATGGCATTCCGATGTTCCTGCGCTGCCACCATGTCTCTGTGTCAATTGTCAGTTAATTTGACTATTCTCTAATCATTGATTTGATTTACTTATTTCAGCAATTTGGTTTTTTTTCTGTACTGTTTTCTAATGTTGGTGGGGCATATTACTTTGAAGTGCAAAATGGAGCAATATAGATTCAATCAGTAATTGACACAGACATGGTGGCATAGCAGGAAGATTGGAGTGAACCAAGAGGTTGTGAGTTCAAATCCAGGTAAGAACATGTTGAATATTCATTACTGTATAAATGAACATGCACAATATAATCATGTAGCCTTTATTAACTTGTGTCAAATATGTAAATTGAAAACATTGTATGTTAAAGCACCGTGTTTGTGTAATTAGTTCCACAGCCTTTTTTAGGTAAAATGCCCAAATAATAATGTCTAGTTGAATGAACATATGATACATTTTGAGAAAACACCTCATTTTAAGTTGATTTAAATTTTGCATACATTTTCTAAAGTTGGGCCAAATATTTTTTTTAGGTTCAGTTAACAATTGGACCGAAGAGCTGAGTAAACAAAACAAGTCTGTGGTGTGGAACTAGTTACTTAATAATAATAGAAGTTTTACAATGAAGGGTTCTTCGGCCGTGTACACTTCTTAGAATGTACACTGACTGATCTGTCTGTTAACCAATCAAAGACGAGCAAACCGGATATTACGTTCCTGGTGACAGCCCCTTTAATGTGCACCCTGCCACAACATTATAGTCCATATGACTGTCACACCGTCAAGACAAAGCAAAACTATCGCCACCAATATGATCTAAACAGTCATACAAGACTTATAGGCTCCACACAATTAATGGCTCGGTCAAGCCTTACTTGGTTCGTTTTGCCTCACCGTCCGTATGTAACCCTTTCCCCTATTTGAACGCCCCTCAACATTCTCCATACATTATTGCGCTCTCCAAAGGAAGAAGACCCCGAGCAGACCACCACCAACCCAACATCCGCGACCACCCCAAGACAACGCCACCGAAACCAACAACTCAAACGGTGGTAAACTAACTGATTTCAAGCCCGTGCTCTGGGGTGCATGGTTTATAGGAGAAAATGTTGCATTTCTTGGATGCAGAGAGTGAACTGACTGTGCTGTACAGAGGCTGAGACTGTTCTTCTGCTGGTTACGCGCTTGTCTTTCATTTTATTTATATGTGGGTGAGCAAGTGTAGCACCTCCCAGCTTATTTGGTCATAGATCTGGTCTCCCCTTGTAGACTATACACTTACTGTGCGTACAACATGCATGTTAGATTTAGTGCGGTCCTATAGCTGAGGAGGGACCCTAGGCTTGTCCACAGGGCCCCCTCATTCTCACCACCATCCACGATCTCTCTCCTGTACTTCGGATCGCAAGATAGTGCTGAAACATGCCGAGACACTTGCAGTGTAGCTCGGTTCCATCCCAGGTCGGCGTGGCGGGTTCTGTTTTGTAACTGGATCTACTCTGGGGCATGGTCTGCCTCACCACCGCTGAAGAAAACTATTGCAAAGGACTTAAAAGTGGAAAGAGTAGCAATAACTGCCCAATAGCGAGGTGAAGAATACAGAAGATCTATACACCAATATTCAAATCGATGTTCGATCAAGCCACGAATATGGGCGATGAGATCGCCGAGGATCGCAACAACCACAGCCTTGGATCCAACTCTCAGTGCCGTGACGGGATAGACAAATGCCATACCGAACTTGGAGGCAGGTCACCGGTGCAGAGCACAACCGATACCCCGGGTACATCGGCTTCCACCCCGACCTCCTCCAGTGAAGACGGACATGATAAACTTTTAGGAGTGGACCCAGACTACTGTCGGAGGATTTTAGTTCGAGGTTAGTAACGAAATAATATTTATTGTTGCCAAAATGGAAATCTAGAAGGATGAATTGCAAAAAGAGAGCACATATTGTCTGCAAAAGTTACTGAACAAAACCAGGTGTTTATAATTCTTAAGATTTGAGATTTTCCATAAAATTAATTTAATATATTTAATGCATTTGCAAATATACCACTATTGCAATCACAACTACTATTAGCCTAATTCTACAACAACAACTACTACTAGGCTACTAGGCCATGTTACTACACTGCTACTACTACTATAATATCTTTACGCGTACAAATAAGCAAATAGTTGCAGTGATGTATTGTAAATAAAATCAAATAAGGTATTTCATATGCAGATGAAGATATAATACTATATATGTCCAATATACTTAAACAATTAATATATAGCTAGCCTATATTCTGACAGCAGCTTTTATTTAAATGACTAATACCTTTTTGGAACAAATTTGCTATAATTAGAAGAAAAAAATGCTAACGAAATTTGAATGAAAATTATGAACATCTGAGATTAAAATGTACTGTATAGCTTAGAGATAATGATAACATATAATAATAGCAGTAGCTGCTTTGTACTATATGAATCAACAAATGATAAGTAATTATTGGCAAACAAACGGCTTAAAAAAAAAACCTATCATGTGTACTTCTGTGCGTGTTTATTCATGGCCATGTTGTTATCTTTGTTTGAGTTAAGGTATTATTACTCAAAATTAAGCAATATTTTGTCCATGCTCTTTTTGATTAAAAGAAAGGGAGCCCCACCTTTCTAGGCCTATTGCCATCTTTAGATGGAATTCTCCAAAATATGTAGACTCACTTAATGGTTATTTAATAATATATATATATTTGTAGTTTTTAGGATCTACAACTTCTTTGTAGTATATTATGACAATAATCATTGTGGGAGGGAGGGGGGAGATCCCCTCAACAACATTCCCTTCTCATAACAAAACAACACCATGCCATATTTGGTATATTACTAGTTACTTTTCTAATGCTTATTAAAATATAGTAAAATAGTACCAGGGGTATGCAGGTATAAATAAATTATATTTAAAAGATTAAACAGTTAACATGTCAAATTGTTAAAGGTGTGTGCAAAATTACATAAAATACTTATTGCATGTCAAATAGGCTATAGTAGTTATAGGCTATGTGACTGACTGACTTAGAATAACATGAATTGAATGCAACTCAATAGTTTTGTTCAGAGCGTAATGACATCTCTTTGCACTGCTGTTTAGTCAGGGCTGTAAAATGCATTATAATGTCAATGTCAACAAACCCTAAAGTATACAGGTGATTTTTTTGTTTAATCCTTTGTGAGATAATATAAAATTATGAATATGGCTTTCTAAATAAATAGTCATAGTGAGCAGCAAAAAAAACATTTGATTTAAGTTTTTTTTTAAACTTTTGAACTTGTAGGCCTATTCATAATATTCAAGTTGACCACTTATTTCTAAAATAGCATATCCATGCCCCTTACCCGGATAGTTTTCACACCAATGTGAGACGAATATTTGTCATGGATACCGTCACACCATATATCAGTTAATCACCAAACTATTAGCAAACAGAAGCACTGATAATATTAATTTCTATTCTTACAAAATATAGTTTCACCCTTATTTGTGCACATTTGATTTTCACCAAATGTATTAATTAACTTTCATTTGAACAATGATAATCATACACATCACCTACAAGAAAGGTCTATATAATTGAATTCATTGCGCGTGCCCCGGGGCTGAATCTGAACAGAAAGCCCGGTAATTGTAGCAGTGAACGGCCTCGGCGGTAGACCGAGCTTGATAGATGTGGTGAGGGCGAACTGGGCGCTTTTGGCAGAGTTGCTCGGGACACCAAGCTCGCAATACCCAGTGTCACTATTTGATTTTAAAGCTGATGATTGAATGCACTGGGTACCGCTTGAGAACCCGAGGTCAGAGAAAGGTCAGGCGGTTTGTCTATGTGCAAAGTCTCCATGTGCGTGCAAACCGTTTGAAAGGCCCTGCTGCAAAGTTGTACATTTTGAGGATTTTAATCTTGGGTATTATGAATGAGTAGATGTTTAGTTAGAAATTATAAATATTCACAATGTTGGAACGCGTCTCTGTAGCTCTTGCTAACACCATGGATGCTTGCATGGAAGTTAGACAAGCTCTACGCAGAGACCGTGCTGCATAGGCCCTATAGATGCGATTTCCTCATGAAATGTGCAATATATAGGCTGGAGTCACATAGGCCCTAAGTATAGCCTACAACATACGAAGGAAACGTCAAATAGTATACCGTGGTTCCGCATGATGCAGTAGGCCTATATAATGTTCCATTCTTTCAAGGAATTCAGATTTGTTTATCTTCTATAACTTTGATTCAATTTAAGTTTAGCTGAGGAATTGAAGTAGAGTTAGACGCAACATTATTCGACAGATCTAGGCTACTGCCTCCTTTGCCATATTTATATTTTATTGTGTGACCCAGCTTGGTTAGTCTATCTGTTTTGCACTTAATAGGTTTTTGGTATTGCATAAATAGCATCTTAGGCATATTCCATACTTTTATATAAAAACACACATTTCTTGATCTTTTATTGAACAAAACGATTTCACGTTGTCCCATAAATTGCAATATTAAACGTTGTGTACTGATGCGTCAACTAGCGGGTTACACTATATTCTCCAGGGTGGGTTCTAGGACGCATGGCAAATGCAGAGGTTTATTTGAAATATAACTCTGAGAACATGCTCTCCAAAAATGTAGGCCTACTTGCGCTGAGGCAGACAATTAGGTACCAGTAGGCCTATAATTTAATAATGGGATAGGGATGTATCTTTCAGTTCTCATTGTTCTGGCTATAACCTTTTGGGAATATTCCCCAAACACGGCAAAAAAGCAAGCCACCATAGTGAATTTGTGAAACTCCGAGGTAACCTATTCCCCAATAAAAAAAATAAAAAAATTGTATACCTTACTTATGTCCAGTTCCATTACATACTGCAGCATAGCCTCCTCTCAGTTGAAAATATGGAATAACTATTCTAAGGCATTTTACGCGTAATATCTATCTATCTAACGAACGGATATGCCTATTATCTCTGTAATGTGCATTGAGTTTTATTTACGGATATTGTGATTCTTACAATATATTATCCATCTATTACTCATGCCCCTTCTTTATTTATATTACTACAAACTTGACTAGCCTATATTTCCAAGGAAGACAACTAGATGTCAATGTCCTCATACTGAAAACAATGATCACGTCAAGAGATTAATTCTTTTATTGCGTAGGAGCACAATGTTTAACAATATTTTCCTGGTCGGTCCAAAAAAATATGACATTGGTAGGCTACTACAGTATATGTAATTGTAATAAGACTATGGGGCATTTCACACACTGTGTCTGGCTGTATATCCACAGATGCCAAGGGCACCATCCGGGAGATCGTGTTGCCAAAGGGTCTGGACCTCGACAGGCCAAAACGCACGCGGACATCATTCACCGCGGAGCAGCTCTACCGGCTCGAGCTCGAGTTCCAGCGCTGCCAGTACGTAGTCGGCCGTGAGCGCACTGAGCTGGCGAGGCAGCTGAACCTGTCCGAAACACAGGTAAGAAACAGACATCATTTCACCGTGTAGGCCTATTTCTTCAGAAGTGGTGAGTTATCGATAATATATTGATATCCTATTGTGCCAATAAAGACAAGTTGTATAGGTAACCTTGAGTCCCCATTGTAGGCCTATATATTTAAATATTAGATTCAAAGGTATGCTTTTTTAAGGAAGGCTCTCATGATAACTCATCGCTGTGCACAGTCAAATTCTATAATGTCTCAGATGTATTCCTACCCGACTTTTGTCATGGAGATGCATCTACTAAGGAGAAAGCACGACGTGTACATCTAACATCATAACCAATGTATTTTTTGTAAACTCCAATGGTCATCATGATATAGGCTAGGATTTGTGCAACGGCTGCATTCTTGGGTTCTATCCATGAGTCCACATTATCAGTGCTGACTTTTCTTAGCGGGAATTCGCAGTAGCTCCATCGCCAGACGTCTCATGTAAATGAACCAAACAACATAACTACCTCGGTGCTTTACAGTAAGTATTCAATAATAATAATAGCCTAATAATAGGTATTTGTATTATTTACACTTTTTGTTGTAGATACCCGAGGGTTGTAGTCTATAAAACAAACTTTAGTCTAGGCTGCTATAGCCAGTGCCCTCCACATGAATGATTGAGCAATAATGGAGAATAACACACAACATGGTGTGAAAGAATAGGGCCTCATTTGTTATTTGTCAACTGATGCATTACTATGCCTCTGATCCAATTATACGAGTTATGTCTATATAACTAAATTAGTTACATGTCAAGTTATCATTTCCACAATACATTTAGTAGGCTAGACCTAACGCAATGTGTAGCCCATCAATCCATTCCTGAAAATGAAAGATTGAAAGGGTTGGTGTGAATGAAAACACTTAAATACGCTATATGCCCTATTGTCGAAAGGACTGTGTCCAATACCAAGTCGCCTACAGTTAAACTGCATCTCCCTGACCACTGATAAGAATCACCTTTATTCGCCAAGTACATGTATATGTACCAATAATTTGACCTGCTGAAATGGTGCTAACCACAAAACTGAATACAGACAGGCAGAATATCTAAAGGAAGTATTTACACATAATCCACATACAGTACGCTATAGATACAGCAAAAACGGAGCAATTACACATAGTCTAGTTGTAGCCAACTACTACACATAGTTGATCAAATAGAAATTCTCCTGCGAATTGATACACCCCTACAGATCAATGGCAATGAGGGAGACGAGACGAGGAAGGCAAGCTAATACTTTTGGGACGCAGACACATTCATGCAATGTTATTCAGGGCATAGTAGTGTCTGTCAGTGGGAGGGGCCTATTTCTACCACTTTTTAGGGGAAGGAAAATGTATGGGGTATATAGGCTACTGGGTGGCAGCAATACATCGGTTATAGGCCTATAGCTTAACCAGACATTCTTTTCTATAGTCAACATTATCAGTCATAATTTAGCTAAGTATATTTAAATAGGAGGCTATTAAAAACACTACCCAGAAGGTGTTGGAGCATTTTAGAGCAATTACTTGAAGCTGTTTCCATTGAAATTGCACACTTCGTCTGCTAATATATTTTGCTTTGATTGTTTTGATAATTTACAACATTGAACAGGTGAAAAAACAAAGAACAACCACATTAGGCGATTAATAATTCTGTAATTTCTAAAAGCTTTCACTTTGTATGTTTCAGTTCAATTTCAGAGTTTATATTTTCACTTGCTCGAGTAGGCCTAGAGGCTCTTTGCTGTATCTTTATCAGTTGCTGGTATTCAAGGCTTTAAAAAGAGTCACACCAGTGATTTGATTTTCAGGTCCACTTACGCAACGTACAGTGGCCTATGTGTGTGTTTTAAAGCATTGCCATTTAAGAAGTTATTGCTTATCGGTTTTGAGAGAGAGTGGTCGTGAAATGTAGGATTGAGCGAAGTAATAATAGCTTTTATGAATAATTTATAATACTAACTCAGCTTAACTAAAGACAACATTATACTTTGATGGTCAGAAACACGATTTCATCTTCAATTTCAGGAGGGGGTGAGAACTGAAATGCACATTTGGGCAAACATCTACTTTGATTTCTGAGTGCGTTTTGGCAACCTCATTCGTATTCATCCTCTCCAAATATTTCCAGTCAAAGTCAAGTTCATTTTACAGCACCATGCAATTTACTCTGATTCAGTAGTGTCCATGCAGCCTCATAGGCCTGTTGGAGGGGAGGATGTTCACCTATTACTATTGTCAACATGTCCACTTTGGCATCCACACAAACAATATATTTCTAAGTAAAGTCACACCAAGTTATCCAACTAAACAAAACTTTTAATGTTGTATCCAGTATATGTAGTTTAGCACAATATTCCAGTAAACTTCAACCCAAGGGTATAACAAATCCTCTTTTTGCTGTTAGCTGTGTAGATGTGGGCCTCTGCATGGTTTGGTAAAGGCGAAGAGTGTTTACATCAAACGGCATCTTCACTTAGGGCCTACTGAGACATTTAAATGCCCATTCTCTCGTTGATTTCTTTCGATTAAAAAGGATCGGATGAAGTAGCTTTTACAAATTATTGAATTCATCCAATGCTAGACTAGGTCCTACCTAATTTGTAAATAGATAATAGCCTAATATCAAAATTAAATCAAATAAATGTAATAGGCTTTTAGCCTGAACCTTAGTGCATCCAACAACGTAATAACATGTAGCCTAATTTAGCCAATTATGTTTTGTTCTGTAACATATAGCTCAAATTGCTCAATTTAGACATTGGTAGGCCTATTTTATATTCCGTGTTACCAGCACGAAATCTCGGTCACGATAGGCGTCATTGGGGTTAAAACATGTCGTTTTTATAATGTTTATTAAGTTATCAAAGGCAGACCTCAATGGGGGTTGACTTGTGATATTGCACTCATAGACCCACTCAACATCTAGTTTGATTTACATTTGGTTGAGTTGTCAACTAACGTGAATTCAACGTGAAATCAACAACAAAATGTCACTTAATTGGATATACGTTAAAAGTTGAGTAAAAAATATACGAAATTCCATTATACGAAATGCCCTTATTGATGACTTTTTGCAAATCCAATCAGTTTCCCACATTGATTCAACGTCATCACATGTAATAATTTTTGTTGTTGCTGTGGTTGTTGTTGAAATTACTTGAAAAAACGTTTTTCACAGTGGGGAATGTGATGTCAGTCACGTAAATAGTTTATTGTTCCAAAGTTGCGCGAATTCCTAAGCACTAGTGTTTCGGGATATAGGCGTTGACCAAGGTGTAAACTCGAATAAGTTTGGTCACTATCAAAATTGCACAGGCAACGAGCCACAGCCTACATTTTCTCAACAAAAGACACAGGGGAAATATAATTTAACAGTTTAATTTTAGCCAAAATGTCATGAAAGACATAAGATAATGTCCTTATTTTGCTGTTAGGCTAAACATCAAACGGGTTGTTTAGATATGACATGAGTAAGACATCCTTATAATATAGCCTCATGTAAGACAACTTATTCAATGAGGTGTCAATGTGCTTTGGGCTACCTAAACAGTTTCGCAGTAAAAACAAAGTAAATTTCCAAACCAGTTGTGCGTAAAAGCTTTGAGTTCACCAAGAGACACGAGCTACATGAAAGCAAACTATTTGAGAGGGGATGAATAACATATCAAGTCAAATCCTCCCTCACTCAGGAAACACCTCGCCTCTCCCCAGAGCCCAGCAGGTGTCTCCCCCTTCCCGCGTAACGCGGCGGGGAGCCCCGCACCCTTGAGGTTGTCTTGGGGATGCCTGTGCGGCTACTAAGTAGCGCCTACACCAGGTGCACCTTCCCAGCAGGCTAAACGCTGCCGACTCACAGGCACTGTATGGGAGGAGACCTGTTACTTTAGCAATTAGAGGAGTTACTTGAGCTCTGGTGAAAGTTTCTCATCATTTGCAAATCAGTATTCTAACTATTGTTTTTATACCGAGACCAGTGAAGCATGAAGCATCCAATGACTTCACCTTCTACAACATGCACCTGTTGTGTTTCAAAGACCTCTCCATTATGAAAATTCATTTTATGTCAGGGAATACATTGATAAAGGCATGGTAATGGTTTTAATATAGCTGCTATAGCTGTGACTCCTCTTTTTCGGTTTAGCAGCACTGACTTACTCAGCTGACAAAATACTCAAATTACATTTCTGGGTGGTTCTGATTCTGAATGGCCGAATTGTGCTTGCTTGGTTTTCGACCAATTGTTTTCTCAGACCCTTGTTTTACATTTAAGCTTACAAGTATATTTTGGGTTGACCCTCGGTTAGTACCTCCATACAGTTTGGAGCCCTTTCATCCCGTCCACTTGCATTCTCTTCCCGCTATTAAAACGTGATTCAATTCCGTCTATCAATCCACCGAGTAGGCTTTTTCAGCTTACTTGAAAAACACCATAGTCTAAGAATGTGCCCGAAACAGCGCCGTACTCCCTATATAAAGGGGCCCTACTCCATAGGGCTCTGTTTTAAAAGGAATGCACTATATTTGAAATAGGGTGCCATTTCAGACACATAGTAGACAGGGTCTAATGATTGTCTTTCACATCAAGAAATGTTAATGCCTTTCATTCTGTTACCTTTTCATTTGAACTTGGCTGTACATAATCTATACACAATGTGAGGAATGAAGATGTCTTATTGGTGAGTGGTGGCCCTAGGAGGAATGAAGATGTCTTATTGGTGAGTGGTGGCCCTAGGAGGAATGAAGATGTCTTATTGGTGAGTGATGGCCCTAGGAGGAATGAAGGGGTCTTATTGGTGAGTGGTGGCCCTAGGAGGAATGAAGATGTCTTATTGGTGAGTGGTGGCCCTAGGAGGAATGAAGATGTCTTATTGGTGAGTGATGGCCCTAGGAGGAATGAAGGGGTCTTATTGGTGAGTGGTGGCCCTAGGAGGAATGAAGATGTCTTATTGGTGAGTGGTGGCCTAGGAGGAATGAAGATGTCTTATTGGTGAGTGGTGGCCCTAGGAGGAATGAAGATGTCTTATTGGTGAGTGGTGGCCCTGGGAGGACAACATTTTTAGCACCATTTACTGAAATTACTTTTCCCTCTGACTGAAATGATGGTCTAGACTGAAACAATGATGTTTTACAAAATACTTAAGAGAATGAGGGTTTATCTTTTTACTCTTGTCTAAATGATGACAAGATATCGTCATCTGTCACCTGACAGGCTCTCAACCCTTTTGGACATAAAGAAGTTGCGTCTACATAGTTTCCATGTTATTTCAACGTGACTATTACGTTATATTATTGTTCAAAACTGGTTGGATTTTGGGAAATGAGACAGTTATGCATATAGCTGCCCATCAACCTCTCTTTACCTACCCAACACTCTTCCCATTCCAACTGGTACCAACCATGATGTCTGGCCATTATCAGAGTTTACCATCACCAGGGACCCTTTTACTTACATTGCATTGTATCAATCTATTGTTCTCTGCTGCCCATCCGTGGAAAAGCCATGGATTTAATGGTGGAAGGGGCTGTTTAAAACTGGTTTAATCCTGGGCTGGGACAAATGGTAGAAGGCTAAGTGACTAAATGTATGGAATCACAGTAGTTTCTGTGGAGTTTTGGACAAAAGCTGGTTTTAGCGAGCAGCTATGACCAAACATTTGGATGTATTTTGATCTTTCAAGGCAGCAAAGCTTGCTAACATGCACAATCAGATGGGCTGATGAGCTGCTGGAAAACATCCACAACCATGTTTGTTTTAGAGACTTGTGTGTGAAGTACAGTAAGTGCTTGTGTGTGTAATGTTGATCATGTCTAGAGTGGTATGCAGGTCTGCGATACTTGTGTCCAACCTCCAACCCTGTATTCTGCAGAACTGAATGCAAGATAAAGACAGAGATATTAAATACTGGAAACAAGGGGTAATTTATTCTATGCTGTACTGACCCTAGATTTTCGTGCTTGAGAGAGAGAGATACCGAGAGAGAGATACAGACAGAGACAGAGGGACTGACAGAGAGAGAGCAGAGACTCAGAGAGTGGATCTGATGCTAATCTTACTAAAGCCCTGTGAGGAGGTAGGATCGAGGACGTATTAAAAAGATGCATAACACCTCTGTTTTGAAACATCAGCTTGTCCAAATCCTATACACACACATCCCTACTAATACCTTCTCTGCTGACTAACATCCCTCTGTCACTTCTCCTTCTGGGGAGCTCAGCTCTCTAGACCCGACCCACAGTAACCGTCTTAGAGCACCACGGGTACTTGAGTGGCCATATGTATGCAGGGGCCAGGAGTTTTCCCTAGCCACGTTGAATAACCGGACCAGGGATAACTCCAGGGCCTATGTAGAGTTTCCATATTTACTGTAGTACAGTGTCTTATTTTAACAGCAGCAGTTGGGCTTCTAGAGCAGGGTTGGGGTCAGTTGGAGTTAAAAGCAGTCAAATCAGGAAGTAAACTGAAATTCCAATTCAATAATTTAAAGAAGGGTATATAGTTTTATCTTGCACTCTTCCTGGGGTCCAGCAAAATTGAAGCTGTTATACATACATATATATTTTTTAAATTCAATATCATCAAAACAGATTTCACAACATATTAAGTGTGTGCCCTCTGGCCTCTACTCTACTACCATATACAGTGGGGCAAAAAAGTATTTAGTCAGCCACCAATTGTGCAAGTTCTCCAACTTAAAAAGATGAGAGAGGCCTGTAATTTTCATCATAGGTACACTTCAACTATGACAGACAAAATGAGGGAAAAAAATCCATAAAATCACATTGTAGGATTTTTAATGAATTTATTTGCAAATTATGGTGGAAAATAAGTATTTGGTCACATACAAACAAGCAAGATTTCTGGCTCTCACAGACCTGTAACTTCTTCTTTAAGAGGCTCCTCTGTCCTCCACTCGTTACCTGTATTAATGGCACCTGTTTGGACTTGTTATCAGTATAAAAGACACCTGTCCACAACTTCAAACAGTCACACTCCAAACTCCACTATGGCCAAGACCAAAGAGCTGTCAAAGGACACCAGAAACAAAATTGTAGACCTGCACCAGGTTGGGAAGACTGTATCTGCAATAGGTAAGCAGCTTGGTTTGAAGAAATCAACTGTGGGAGCAATTATTAGGAAATGGAAGACATACAAGACCACTGATAATCTTCCTCGATCTGGGGCTCCACGCAAGATCTCACCCGTGGGGTCAAAATGATCACAAGAACGGTGAGCAAAAATCCCAGAACCACACGGGGACCTAGTGAATGACCTGCAGAGAGCTGGGACCAAAGTAACAAAGCCTACCATCAGTAACACACTACGCCGCCAGGGACTCAAATCCTGCAGTGCCAGACGTGTCCCCTGCTTAAGCCAGTACATGTTCAGGCCCGTCTGAAGTTTGCTAGAGAGCATTTGGATGATCCAGATGAGGATTGGGAGAATGTCATATGGTCAGATGAAACCAAAATAGAACTTTTTGGTAAAAACTCAACTCGTCGTGTTTGGAGGACAAAGAATGCTGAGTTGCATCCAAAGAACACCATACCTACTGTGAAGCATGGGGTGGAAACATCATGCTTTGGGGCTGTTTTTCTGCAAAGGGACCAGGACGACTGATCCGTGTAAAGGAAAGAATGAATGGGGGCCATGTATCGTGAGATTTTGAGTGAAAACCTCCTTCCATCAGCAAGGGCATTGAAGATGAAACGTGGCTGGGTATTTCAGCATGACAATGATCCCAAACACACCGCCCGGGCAACGAAGGAGTGGCTTCGTGAGAAGCATTTCAAGGTCCTGGAGTGGCCTAGCCAGTCTCCAGATCTCAACCCCATAGAAAATCTTTGGAGGGAGTTGAAAGTCCGTGTTGCCCAGCGACAGCCCCAAAACATCACTGCTCTAGAGGAGATCTGCATGGAGGAATGGGCCAAAATACCAGCAACAGTGTGTGAAAACCTTGTGAAGACTTACAGAAAACGTTTGACCTCTGTCATTGCCAACAAAGGGTATATAACAAAGTATTGAGATAAACTTTTGTTATTGACCAAATACTTATTTTCCACCATAATTTGCAAAAAAATAAATAAAAAATCCTAAAATGTGATTTTCTGGATTTCTTTTTCTCATTTCGTCTGTCATAGTTGAAGTGTACCTATGATGAAAATTACAGGCCTCTCTCATATTTTTAAGTTGGAGAACTTGCACAATTGGTGGCTGACTAAATACTTTTTTGCCCCACTGTATTTATAACATAAAATCTGTGTACATGTGTGTATAGTGCATTTGTTATCGATTGTTTGTAAGCATGTGTCTATGTTTGTGTTGCTTCACAGTCCCCGCTGTTCCATAAGGTGTATTTTTATCCGTTTTTTAAATAAAATTTTAATTCTGGCATGAGTTACTTGATGTGGAATAGAGTTCCATATGGTCATGGCTCTTTGTAGTACTGTGCGCCTCCCATCGTCTGTTCTGGACTTGGGGACTGTGAAGAGACCTTTGGTGGCATTTCTTGTGGGGTACGCATGGGTGTCAGAGCTGTGTACCAGTAGTTCAAACAGACAGCTCAGTGCATTCAATATGTCAATACCTCTCACAAATACAAGTAGCGATGAAGTCAATCTCTCCTCCACTTTGAGCCAGGAGAGATTGACATGCTTATAATTAATGTTAGCTCTCTGTGTACATCCGGCCGTGCTGCCCTGTTCTGAGCCATTTGCAAATTTCCTAAGTCTCTTTTTGTGGCACCTGATCACAGGATTGAACAGTAGTCCAGGTGCGACAAGACTAGGGCCTGTAGGACTTGTTTTGTTGATAAAGCAAAGCAGCATTTTTTTACGGACAGACTTCTCTCCATCTTACATACCATTGCATCAATATGTTTAGACTATGACAGTTTACAATCCAGGGTTACACCAAGCAGTTTAGTCTCCTCAACTTGCTACATTTCCACATTATTCATCACAAGATTTAGTTGAGGTTTAGGGTTTAGTAAATGATTTGTCCCAAATACAATGCTTTTAGTTTTTGAAATATTTCGGAGAACGCATGGCTCTCGACTTTCGCCTCTCGAACGGGAGTTGCAGCAATGGGACAAGACTGTAACTACCAATTGGATATCACGAATTTGGGTAGAAAAAGGGGTTTAAATACAAAAAATACAAAAAAACTGAAATTCTTCACATATATTAGTCTGTGCTGTTGTCACTCAGTTATTGCTTTGCTGTCGGGACTTTCATTTGTTGTCTTGGGCTATCACCAAGGCTGCAAAAAGCAGGGGTCTGAGTGTGTGTGTGAGTGTGTGTCTGTCTCTCTGTGTGTCTCTCTCTCTCTCTCTCTCTCTCTCTCTCTCTCTCTCTCTCTCTCTCTCTCTCTCTCCCCTTCTCTCTCGGACTCTGTCTCTCTCTGTGTGTGTATGTATGTATGTACATAGTATGTAGACACCTGCTTGTCGAACATCTCATTCCAAAATCATGGGCATTAATATGGAATTGCTGCTATAACAGCCTCCACTCTTCTGGGAAGGCTTTCCACTAGATGCTGGAACATTGCTGTGGCGAATTGCTTCCATTCAGCCACAAGAGCAATAGTGAGGTTGGGCACTGATGTTGGGCGATTAAGCCTGGCTCACAGTGTGCTTTCCAATTAATCCCGAAGGTGTTCAATGGGGTTGAGGTCAGGGCTCTGTGCAGGCCAGTCAAGTTCTTCCACATCAATCTTGACAAACCATTTCTGTATGGACATCACTTTGTCCACGTGGGTATTGTCATGCTGAAACAGGAAAAGGCCTTACCCAAACTGTTGACACTAAATTGGAAGCATAGAATCGTCTAAAATGTTATTGTATGCTGTAGTGTTAAAATTTCCCTTCACTGGAACTAAGGGGCCTAGTGCAAACCATGAAAAACAGTCCCAGACCATTATTCCTCCTCCACCAAACTTTACAGTTGGCACTTTGCATTGGGACAGGTGCGCATGGTAATCTTAGGCTTGTGTGGGGCTGCTCGGCCATGGAAACCCATTTCATAAAGATCCCGACAAACAGCAATTTTGCTGATGTTGCTTCCAGAGGCAGTTTGGAGCTTTACGTGATATGCGCTTCAGCACTCGGCACTCCCGTTCTCTGAGCTTGTGTTGTCTACCACTTCGTGGCTGAGCTGTTGTTGCTGCTAGACGTTTCCACTTCACAACAGCCTATGACGGTTCCACGTTGAAAGTCACTGAGCTCTTCAGTACGGGCCATTCTACTGCCAATGTTTGTGTATGGAGATTGCATGGCTGTGTGCTCGATTTTATACACCTGATAGCAACGGTGGTGGCTGAAATAGACAAATCCACTAATTTGAAGGGTGTCCACATACTGAATGTCCTTCGCTGTGCATTGTTCTCAGTAACTCCCAGACATTGTCTGGCTAGTTGTCTGGAGCACGGAGGGAACAGGGCATTACGTAGTCCTACAGATGTAGGAGAATGAGAGAGAGGACGAGACAGAGGCAGGGATTGTATAAAAGCTGAAAGAGTAGGACACATTTTTAGGAAGGAAGGGAGACAGACAGACGTGGGCCTTAACCAGTTACAAATGTTGTTGCATTGTCTATTCATTGCAGGGCTATTGGTACATTTTTCGCAATCCATTATTTGAAAAGTGTGATCAAGAGGTTAAGGAATTTTATGTACAGTGATTGATGTCCTACTCTGGCCTTGTACAGTCTCAGGTTGTAAAACTGACATTCAACACATTTGACACAACGTTGTGATACAACTGATATTTTTTGCGACACAACAGAGATATTATCTGCACAAAAACATTTACACAGCCATTGTTTGATGTCTCCAACACGCTTTTGTAATTTATATTTTTTTGTGCAACAAATCTCTTTGAAGGATGTGTTGTGTGCATGCGTGCAAGGCCTTCATTTCATTCGCCGGGAAATAGCGTAACGCAATTATCTCATTGGATTAGCAAGAACAACAAGCTGAATTGGTTTATCTAAACCTCGACATCATAGGACCTTAGGACGAAGGGCTTGGCCCACCCCTGGGCGGGGCGGTGGGCGTTACAGGGAGGGGGACAGAGCGTGGAGCAGAGGGCCTAATAATAGTCCCAAGTGCTTTTGCACTAAGGAGGATTAGGGAGCCACATCTACCAGTGAGTGGCTAAGATGGGGTCGACCCTTGGCTGAACCTGCCTGGACATGTGTTTCAGTAATGCAAGGGAGGGATTGAGGGAGGGAGGGATGAGGGCAGAGGGGCAGGGCACTAGGGCGAGAGGATGAGCAGGTGAAAAAGATGATGAGATAGGAGAGAGATAGGAGATAGGAGAGAGATAGGAGGTAGGAGATATAGGGGGTAGGAGTTAGAAATTAACTGGGGACGCGTTTGGATGAGGTCCCAGGTGTTAGAACAGAATGTGGGATTGGAGAGGCTGTGAAGGAAAAGATTTGTCATATTCCTCCATGTCCTCCATGTACAATGTTAGCATACCGTTTCCGTACAGTACATTTTGTAATTGTTACCATACAGTATTCTTATAGAAAAGAAAGTCATTGTTACCATAGAGTTTCTCTATAGAAAAGGGCCATACAGTCATACAGTTTTGCTATAGAAAACGAAGTCATTGTACTCCTAGACCGAGGTCAGGCGGTCTGATGTTCATCACATGTGTAGGATCAGCGGGGTCGCGGGGGAACGTTGAGCCTCTTCCAGGGTCACAGAAAGTGTTAGAAATATTGTCAGCAGGTGTCCGTCCTGCTTAATGGAGCCAGGCTTTTCTACCCCACAGACTCTCTTTGAGAGATTAACTAGCTTCTCACTAGTACTCCCCATTATTTGGTCACAACTACAGCCTTTAGTAGCTTTATAGGGCATTAATAAAGCCTTCATAAGAACTATATGGAGGCTTAGGAACAAAGTCATCCTACACGAAGGTGAGAAAAATGTTACCACATTTTGGCCAGCCTAATCCTATATACATAATTTTTTATAACATTACATTTTCTAATGAATCATTCTGATATGTAGGTCGGATGTCTTCATTAGACACAATCAGAACTATTCATGGCTATCTGTTTGCATGTATTGCCGGTGTTGCGTTGCTGATGTGACTAGCAGGTGGCTCAAACACCACTCCATCCCTGCTTGTTTTCTGCTTGTGCGGTTGTAGTTTGGCAGTGTTTAGTACTAGTGGACTCAGGACTATCCAGCTCTGTCCTGCACACTCTGTCTTGCCCTACCTGCTCTACTCTAACCCTTGTGCTGTGAGATGGAGTGTGTAGTAGTGGATACAGGCCTACCCTGTAGCAGTCCAGCTATCCAGAATGTTCTACTTTTGCTCTATCCTCTCCTCTCCTACCTCTGTTCTAACCACCCCTGCCCAGCCATGCTCTGCTCTGGCTGTGCCCCCGGCTGTGCCCTAGCAGAGCAGAGAGCGGAGGGGAGTGTGAGAGCTGCAGGGCAAATCCAGGTCATTGCCAGGCCAGCTCTCCCCCTCTCTGTCTCTCTGTAATCTCTGCCCCAGCTCTGAACCCTGGATCTCATTAGGATGGAGTTATTTCCAATAGTGTATATGTACGAGAGGGTAGAGATTTGTTTTCTTTCTCTATTCATAATTCTCCCCCTCCCTTCATATCGGACCGGGCCGCCCCCTCCAGCCTCCCCGCATCTCAGTCCCTGGCTAAGCCACACCCCACCGAGGAGGCGGAGAGAGGTGATTGTGGGTTTTCACCCAATGGGGAGGCATTAGGGAAAACCCTGGTGTGGGAAGTGGTGTTATTAGCTTAGGCAGATGCACTATATACATAAAGAGGGTTAAGACAAGACAGCGACTATGTAGATTGAGGCCCAGGTTTTTTACTCTAAGTCTAAGATGTGGTATCAGTGTCATTCTCCGTGGTGGAAGATCCCTTCCCAATCTCATTATACACATACTAGTGGAACCGCTGAGACGATGGTGACCTGAAGTCCTGAGACTTAACTAACCACCAGGACCGCAGGTGTAAACAACAGTTTTATTCAGGGTTGGGGTCAATTCCATTTCAATTCAGGTAAATTTAGAAATGTAACTAAACTCTAATTCCAAATTTTCCTGATTTGAAAAGCATTGAAAATAATTGGAATTTCAGTGTACTTCCTGAATTGACTGGAATCGAAATGCACTTAACCCCAATCATGTAAACAACAGTTCTATCACATAGCTTTCACCTGTCCAGTCAGATCAAGACTCTTTAACTGAGTGAATCTTTTTCTTGAGTCTACCTCCATTGTCCTCCTCCTAGAGTGTCTGAATATTTTCCCCTGTCTCTTCAAGGTTACCAGAGATGATATGTGTGAGTAAATGCTAAAGAGAGAGTTGTGGTGGGGACTGGGGAGGTTTCTGTCCTGTGGTTGCCATCGGTTGCATGTTTTATATACATATGACCTCTCTGTGACTGCTGTGTGTGATGTGAATGCAGCAGCTCAGCTCATGGTCGTATTGTGTTGTGTGTGTCCTGTACTTGCCATGCTGCTGCTAATCATATAGGTTAGCTAGGTCCTACTCATCGTTGATGGTTTCCAAATGGATCCCTATTCTCTAGTGAACTATATAAGGAATAGGTTGCCATTGGAACGCAACCCATGATATACCTCCCTCCGTGTGTAGGCTAGGCTATACGGCGTGTGCCATGACTGAGATGGCATGTTTAAAGGCACATCCTTACGTTATTCTGCCTGATTGTCAAATCAGCAAATTGTTGTGAAACATGAATAATATTACATGAACACTTTATGGTGTCTAGCTGCAAAATGGAAGCCGCTTGGTGCTCAGTCTGCTGTACCAATAGCCCAATCCTCTTTTTAGCTGGATTAGATGGCAGGGTTCTCAAAATAAACAGGCGATGCGTTGATGGTCGCAGAGCATGTGAATACTCTGCAGGGGCGTCATGTACCCCAAAAATCTGCGGGGGCACAAAGTATGTGAGGATGGCTGTGGGGTTGGAGAATTTATCATTTTTCAAATACCTGAAACAGATTTTTTCCTGCAATCTAGAGCCATAATCGTTCATCTTAATTCTACGTAAAAAAAAAGACATATACACTACCGTTCAAAATTTTGGGGTCACTTAGAAATGTCCTTGTTTTTGAAAGAAAAGCAATTTTTTTGTCCATTAAAATAACATCAAATTGATCAGAAATACAGTGTAGACATTGTTAATGTTGTAAATGACTATTATAGCTGGAAACGGCAGATTTTTTATCAGCAACCATCACTCCTGTGTTCCAATGGCATGTTGTGTTAGCTAATCCAAGTTTATCATTTTAAAAGGCTAATTGATCATTAGAAAACCCTTTTGCAATTATGTTAGCACAGCTGAAAACTATTGTGCTGATTAAAGGAGCAATAAACTGGCCTTCTTTAGACTAGTTGAGTATCTGGAGCATCAGCATTTGTGTGTTCGATTACAGGCTGAAAATGCCCAGAAACAAAGACCTTTCTTCTGAAACTCATCAGTCTATTCTTGTTCAGAGAAATGAAGGCTATTCCATGTGAGAAATTGCCAAGAAACTGAAGATCTCGTACAACGCTGTGTACTACTCCCTTCACAGAACAGCGCAAACTGGCTCTAACCAGAATAGAAAGAGGAGTGGGAGGCCCCGGTGCACAACTGATCAAGAGGACAAGTACATTTGAGTGTCTAGTTTGAGAAACAGACGCCTCACAAGTCCTCAACTGGCAGCTTCATTAAATAGTACCCGCAAAACACCAGTCTCAACGTCAACAGTGAAGAGGCGACTCCGGGATGCTGGCCTTCTAGGCAGAGTTGCAAAGAAAAAGCCATATATCAGACTGGCCAATAAAAAGAAAAGATTAAGATGGGCAAAAGAACACAGACACTGGACAGAGGAACTCTGCCTAAAAGGCCAGCATCCCGGAGTCCCCTCTTCACTGCTGACGTTGAGACTGGTGAGATAGGGAGAGAGAGAGAATTAGAGGGAGCATACTTACATTTACACAGGACACCAGATAAGACAGGAGAATTACACCAGATATAACAGACTGACCCTAGCCCCCCGGCACATAGACTATTATAGCATAGATACTGGAGGCTGAGACAGGGGGTCGGGGGACACTGTGGGGATGTCAACAGACCACCAACTTACTACCCTGAGACAAGGCAAGTATAGCCCACAAAGATCTCCTCCATTGCACGAGTTGCATGTTCAATAATAATTGTTAACATGATTTTTTAAATACAATCCTACACATAATTATCTGTAAGATCCCTCAATAAGATTCAACCACAAAGACCAGGGAGGTTTTTCAATGCCTCGCAAAGAATGGCACCGATTGGTAGATGTGTAAATTATTCATTAGGATTTGGATGGTGTATCAATACACCAAGTCACTATAAAGGTACAGGCATCCTTCCTAACTCAGTTGCTGGAGAACAAGGAAATTATGGTGATTTTAAAACAGTTACAGAGTTTAATGGTTTTGATTATGAGAAAACTGAGGATGGATCAACAACATTGTAATTACTCCACAATATTAACCCAAATGACAGAGTGAAAAGAACGAGGCCTGTAGAGAATAAAAATATTCCAGTACATGCCTCCTGTTTGCATGATGTTTTTGTCCTGAATACAAAGCGTTATGTTTGGGGCAAATTCTTATACAACACATCACTGAGTACCACTATAAAACACACAGGTTCATGACAGGTCACCTATTGGATGGTGTCATGAGCAATACAATTTGCCAGGAAAAACCTGATCGAAAATATAAATAACAACAGCTGCCTGGCGGAGCCACCATCACCGCAAGCATGGGGGAGCATGGGGAGTGACGCTTGGAACAAGAACTACAAAAAAACAATGATAGTTCGCCCTGCGTTCAGAGCTGTCATCTATGTTTAGGACAGACTCCACTTTAAGGCGCTGCATGGTCAATCCGACGTCGGCATTGGCCGTGCAGCATTTACGGTGATATGGCCTCTGCAGAAGTCAGGGCATTCCTACTTCTTGCGCTTCGCCGAGCAGCGCAGAGCTGTTGTCAAGGAAGTTGTCAAGGATGTGAGTTTGTGTTTATACAGGACCTCCCGCCCTCACCTACCGTCAACCAATCATGTAAATGCAGAGCTATACGGAGCCCTCCTCATTGTTACAAAATTTGAGAGGCGCACGGGGATGTGGTATAGAGCTCAATTTGGCCTGTGTCACACCATCCATACCACATTTTCGGATCAAGCATAAATTGGCTCAAGGAGTTGGCTCCGACCAGAGCACTGCAGCTCAGACCTTTGCAGTTTGGACCGACAACCTGCGTCTTGTGCTCCTGCTCCAGGTTATGAAGGAGGCAGAAGGCGAGAACTGCAACGAAAAGAGAGAGCATAGGTAGGGGATGCTCCTATCATAGGAGGAGGGGGATTCAAAAAGTTCATACAATTAAGCATAGAACATCTCCAAGTCACAGCACATGCAATCTTTAAAGCGCAATCAGAAATCTATTAAGGTCAGTCATTTGTGAGAGCATGCAAAGATCAGGGATAATTAAATTCCTAGGCGAGCTAAAGTCTACCCTATGACGTGTGTGAGCATCTGATTTCCCCTGACCCCCCTTTCCCTGTGTATTGTATGTGTGTGGCACATGCCTTGCCCCCCCACCCCACCCCCTAACAACTCTACAGTGCCATACACGCCACGCTATACATTAAAGCACTCGCGCATCAACGAAACATCCAGAAACAAGGACAGCCAATGTACAGTGAGCTTTTCAGGCTGCTACCCTCACGAATGGCACGCTGTGTGCTGTGTAGAGAAGTTGACTGTGTAGCCCTATCTACCTACCACAGCACTTCACTTTGCCCTTGCTTTGACTCTCAGTCGAAACAAGTTTAGGAAACACCAGCACCCCATATACCCTTCCAAGCTATTGCTGTGCTTATAGTTTTGTTGTACTTAGGTAATGTGTTGTATACTTTGCACTCATAGACAAAAAAACTATTCACTAACTCTAACTTTCACTGGCTGACAAGGTCCCCATTCCGTTCCAATCACACACGGACTCCTCCCCGCTGTCTCGATCAGGCACCTTAGTGAGAGAGATGAGGGTAAAACCATCCAATCATGGTCAAACCCAGTCAGAAAACCAAGTGTTGATCCACTGAGGTGTACTTGGGATTGCCTTTGTACGTATGACGCTTGTGTCTGTGGGTGTATGGATGGCGAGGCACTTTGTATTGTGTGCCACCAACGTGTCCATATTGTGGGCATATCATGTGCTGGACTGTAGCCTCCACTGAAAGCCTTTAGTAATGAATTGGGTAACTCTTTCAATTCAAAAGACTCCCTTGAAAATGTGATCTTTTAAATCTCAATGGGACTTCTGGATTAAAGTTTCATGCAACAGAATTAACTGAAATCCAGTGATGGCTAAAATGATCGGTCAGAAAGAATCTGGGGCGGCCTAGTGGTTAAGAGCTTTGAGCCAGTAACCAAAAGGTCGCTGATTAATCCCTCAGCCAACTAGGTGAAAAATCTGTCAATGTTCCCTTGAGCAAGGCCCTTAACCCCAACTGCTCTGGATAAGTGACAAAATATAATGTTTGTATAGTTTTAACTGTACATAAGTAAGAGTTATTATTTATCCTGTTGTCAGCTGTTTTAGTGAACCAAACCATTTAATTAATAAAGCCATTCTTTAACCCTTTTTGCCTTTCTCTCCCTTCTTCTGTCCTTCCAGGTCAAAGTGTGGTTTCAGAATCGTCGTACCAAGCAGAAGAAAGACACAACCAAGGACTCTGACAAGCGCTCCTCCTCCACCTCCGAGTCGCTGGCCACCTGTAACATCCTGCGACTCCTTGAGCAGGGGCGCCTCCTCTCCGCCCCACCCCCCAACCCCCTGTTGGGCACCCACCACCCAGGAAACGGCTCTCTATTGGGCAGCCCCGGAGGCTCCTCCTCCTCGCCGGGTAGCAGCACACCACCAGGAAATGTCATTCATGGGGTGGGTGGGACTTTCGGGCTGTCGTTGCCCTCCCTGGGTGGGACTCCGCCCTCGTCGCGTCTGGGCATGCCGCCGTCACACTCACTGTGCTTCTCCATGCCGCTGCTAGGGGGCGCTCATCATGAACTGGCATCCGGGTATGGGTGCGGGTCCTCTGCGTTCGAACCCTACATGCGGCTGGACAGGATCTCCAAGGATGGCGATCTGACTGGGAAGAAGACAGTTTCCTAAGGGGCAGCTATTTGGGGTTTTGGGATGGGGTTGGGATGACTCCCCGCCCTCCCTCCATGCCTGCATCTGGTCTACCACCACCTATCCACACACCAACATCGTTGTCCGTCATTGGTTGGATCACCAACATCATTGTCCAAGATTGGCTGACAAGGATGGACAGACACACAGCTGGGAGGAGGTGCACCTCAGAAGGAGCAGGGCTATCCTTGCGCCGCCGTGTTGTGTCATTGGTTGCACCCTGTTCCCACCCGTTCTGCAGCTACTTGCTACTGAATATCATCTATAGATTACATTACAAGGAGTGCAACCAGTTACCCCTTCAATACATTATATTCTTCCCAGCAAAATGACCAGGATTCTCATCATGTGTGGCAGCTTTCTTCCAGAACGTTCCACGTAAAATAATCATACACTTTAGCAGTTTCTAATATTAGTTCGTATTGTATAGTGTCCAACACTGATTCCTGTAAATTCTTTATTTGGTTGGTTGTGTGTGTGTGTGTGTGTGTGTGTGTGTGTGTGTGTGTGTGTGTGTGTGTGTGTGTTTTAAAATGTGGACAAATGGTTTGTAAACTAAAGCTAGTCTTAGGTCAAATCCATGCTAAGAAATATAAAAAGAAAAGGTACTGGGGATATGTCCTCGCCAAGGTAACGGGTTAGTGATAGCGTTGTTAGCTTCATCTCTGCTCTACACCCTCACGTTGTTTTGTCGTACAATTGACCCACTGACCTTTTATCCCCTCCCATGAGATGAACTCTTGATATGTAATTCACCAGTGAAGCAGTATCACTCTGCCCGCAATACCATAGGCTACAGAGACTACTCTCTAGTTTAAAGCAAGCAGGTTACCCTGACGACCCCCGTTCAGATAATCGCAGAATGTTTTGAAACACAAAGGGTTTATCATCATGGGGGGGGGGGTGAGGATTTGTATTTGTTTCAGTGTACATAAAAACACTACCCATCTATCCGGTGCGTATACTGCCACATTACCTGGTATTCACCACTCCTTCTCTTGTGGTTGAATGTTGATCACCTAGGTTTGGTGCGCGCGCATGCATGCATACACACACACACACACACACACAGAATTCCTAACCGGTTCATATCAATACTTCTCCTTATCTCATGGAACTCTGTGTGTGATGTTCTGTCAACACACACAGGATGCAGTATGCGTCGTCGCTTTTTTAATGTAAATGTTTTCTCAGATTAGTACTTTCAAAGCCATTTGCTTCTTTTTCCCTTCTCTTGTTATTATTTAACAAGGATATTTGGCAATTCCCTCCCAGACCCTCTCCTGTGCACAAGACTCATCCATTGTTTGATTTCCATTAATTTACCTTTGATATAAAGCACTTTATGTTCCAAGAAGCTTTTCTCAATTTTTCTCCCTTTTTTCTGGTTGAAAGTTTGTTATTTGAGATCTTGAGATATCAGATATTCACAGGTTGTATCACAAATGGCACCCTTTTCCCCATATAGCGCACTTCTAATCCTCCCTACAGTCACTCTCCCATAGGTACAGTTCTAAATGCAATGTTTTCGGACTACCCATTGGGGCGGCAGGTAACCGAAAGGTTGCTAGATCGAATCCCTGAGCTAAAAATCTGTCGTTCTGCCCCTGAACAAGGCAGTTAACCCATGGTTCCTAGGCTGTCATTGTAAATAAGAATTTGTTCTTAACTGACTTGCCTGGTTAAATAAAATAAAAAGACAGCTTAAGAGTTAGTTACAAGGTTCTGGATTCAGTTGTTGACCATACACAAGCAGGAGGACACATGTTTTGATTTTGCCCAAAGAGACCTGAAGCTCTGAGCCGTATTGACTGTGACCAGACAACTTCTTTCCCTATGCTCTGGCCATTCATATTTTAGTTCCCTAAGTAATATCTGCCTGCTTTTATTGTCAGTTGACTACCTTCATGGAGTCACAATAAGCCGCATAGATAGGGGGCTCAAGATGGCTCTATCTCTTCTTCTCGTGAGGTCCCTGGTTGCTACACGATGACATCAATAAAAAATGGCCGACGTCATCTTCACAAATAAACGCTGAGGTAGGCTACAGTGTTTGGTCATCATTTTCTCATGTTAAGCCTAACGTTTATTAGGGATATACCGATATTACATTTTAGGCCGATATCCAATATTTTCTTTGCCAAAAAACCCGATACCAATAACCGATATTTAAAATTTTAGCAACCTTTTAAGCATTCTAGTACAGTTAAATAGTTGCAACACAGACACACACACTAACCAAAAAGTTATTTTGTTGGCATTTACGTATGTCCCTATTACCAGTAAAACATAATCAAAACCTATTTCTTTCACTTACTTGCTGTGCTGTTTCGTTGTTCATTTCTTCAGTCGTTTCATTCTCAACCAGGATTTCATCATACATGTCAAGCAGTGAAGTTTCAGCTCTGTCTGTCCGTGGCCTCTTCCTCGGTGCGCACTGTCACTGTGTCCGTTTCCATCTTGTCCAGCTGTGTCTGCAACATTTCACGTAAACCCTGTTTCTTGTCTGCATCGAAGTAGCGGTCCTTGTACTTAGCATCGAGCATGGTGGTGACACAGTAAAGAGGCTCAGACGAATGCCACCGAATCGCTTGTTCACAGCCTTTAGTAGAGTACTTTTTCAAGTTTTAACCCCACGGTCTGTGTGGGCAGTTTTGTTGAGCAGGCATTTCAATGCCATGACAGAGGGTATCACATCTGCTCAGACGCAGTTGATGAGCTTATTTCTCCAGTCAGTTGTTCGAATGGAGCTAGGAGTGTGTTCATTTTTCGAACATGTCCTCAAATGTCATTGAAATGGCAGCAGCGGTATGAGAACCAGCACATTCTTGAGCATGCAATATGGCTTTCCTCAGTAGGAAATCGTCGTCGACCCACTGTGCTGTCAGACTCAGCATGCTCATGGGGCTGACATCGCTGGTCCAAATGTCAGTCGTGAAGCTAATAGCAGTGATGCCCATAGCAAGTAGCTCATGGATGCGCGTTTCAACAATACCGTGTAACTCTGGTAGGGCTACATCTGAAAAATACCACCTACTTGGTAGTGTGTACCGGGGCTTGAGGTGCTCGACCAGTCGGGGGAAAGCCAATATCATCCATGACAGAGAACGGTTGATTGTCAAGGGCAATGAATTCCATTATCTTGGCATTAATGTATTTCGCCTTTGAGTTGTCTTGCTGAAATGTTCTCACTCTTTCAAATGACTGCTTGACTTGAACTTGTTTAGTTGTTGGAAGTGTGTGCTTAGTTTTTTCTGCTTTTGTTCTAAGTAGTCGCTGAACGTCTGGGGGTGATGCACTTTCAAATGAGTAATTAGATTTGTGGTATTGAACGATTTCACATTCTCCCCTCCTCGGGAAATAATAGCAGCACAAACGTTGCATATGGCCTTTTTTGTTATCTTCCTTTGAAACATCAAAATAGATCCACACAGCAGATGTTGTGCGCTAGGAGTGCTGTGTTGCACGTGTAGCGCTGTATATTTCGTGGCGCCATTACATCATCTACCTACGTTATACAGGTATGCACGTCAGCTTTGACATCGGTTTTGCGTTAAACTAGACATCGGGCCGATGCCAATGTTGGCATTTTTGGCTAATATCGGCCCATTCCAATATGCTTACCGATATATCGTACATCCCTAATGTTTATGTTTCACGAAGCTATAGGCATACAGTGTCGCAGTGCTGCTATTTAGAACGCTGGCTGGCGGCAATAATGTATTTACTTGTTCAGTAATTCAAGTGGGAAATTCAAACATTGAAGATTGTAAAATGAATTTTTCGATGCAACAGCATACTAATCAGTAACCAATAAATGATTGTTTGAATATACAACTGTCCTGTTAGGTCTATAGCCTACCTTAGCCTTCCTTGTGCTCTCTTCCAGCTTGGGTAAAAAGTTGGTGCTGCTTAAAACCAGTCCATTAATGCTCAATAATACAATCAGTCCACCGTCAAAACAATAGCTTACTAGGGATTGTTTCATTATGCAGTCTAGCCTACTAATAGCTCAATGTGGTCTCAGAGCATTTCATATTGTTTTGTACATAAAGCCAAGACATTCAATTTTTTTTAACTAGGCAAGTCAGTTAAGAACAAATTCTTATTTGCAATGACTGCCTACCCTGGACGATGCTGGGCCAATTGTGCGCTGTCCTATGGGACTCCCAAACACAACCGGATGTGATACAGGCTGGATTCAAACCAGGGACTGTAGGGATGCCTCTTGCACTGAGACACAGTGCCTTAGACCGCTGCGCCACTCAGGAGTCCATTTAGCATGATATGTTATGTTTGGTATGTATTCATTCGTGGATGTCCATCATCCATTTAATATGATACAAATTGCACATTATGTTACAAATTCCAATTTGTTGTAACTAACGTTAGCTAGTTCTAGGGGTTATTTTTTAAAACCTTTATTCAATTAACTAGGCAAGTCAGTTAAGAACAAATTCTTATTTACAGTGACAGCCTACTGGGGAACAGTGGGTTAACTGCCTTATTCTCTGGGGCAGAACAACAGATTTTTACCTTGTCAGCTCAGGGATTCAATCCAGCAACCTTTACAGTTGCTGGCCCAACGCTCTAACCACTAGGCTACCTGCCAGTTAGGGTTAGGGGGAAGGGGAAGCTAAAATGGTTAAGGTTAGGAGAAGGGTTAGCTAAAAGGGTTAGGGTTAGGGGAATGGTTAGCTAACATGCTAAGTAGCTGCGAAGTAGAAAAAAGTAGTAAGTAGTTCTAAAGTTGTCCGTGATGAGATTTGAACACGCACCCTTTGCGTTGCTAGACGTTCACATTATACACTAACCCAACCACACTCGCTTTGTTTGTGCCTTAAGTAATCTTATGCAACAGTCCATACCAAATGTAACCTATCATACTAATTTGAGTGTTCTGGATTTACATTTACCATGTTACTTCCAGTCTATGAGACCAGTATGTATAGCTATATACAGTATTTAGCTGGTAACCTATTTATATTACACATTGGAACTCGGACTACACGCTGACGGGGCTATCCGTCTCATCACTCGTAGGCTTACCAGTTTTTCACAGAAGGTGGTTTGCTCTCATAAAATGTAATTTGATTTGAGCATCGCTGGGTCTCTGGCAGTCGTCAGCTTGGTTTTTTTTTGGAGAGAAGGAGGAGAAACAGGGCCGGCACTCTCACTAGAGGAACTGTCACTATTCTCGAGGGGAGGAAGAAGAAGAGGAGGAGCAAGGCTACTGTCATTGCCGGCCCAGGCAGTGAGGTCACTGTCGGGACTGGGAGTCTGCTAGTGCTTGCTAGCTGCTACATAAGTAGGTCTACTAGCTTCCACCTGCGATGGTGTTTCATCAGTTGAGGACGAGGTGGCAGCTTTGCTGATGTGGTTATCTCCTGTGCTTGACTTGGGCATGAGCTCTCCGGAGCTGAGTACCGGCACCTCAAATCTTCTACCACTAGAGCTCCTGTTCCTCTTATAGAATATTAGCTCAAAGGTATTGTGGAGCTACTGCACCTAGATATAAACAGTACTGGCATACAAATTGAGTACCGGCACCTATTTCAGTAATTTGTCACGAGCTTGATCAGATAAAGCTTTTTTGCACTCTTTTTGTGCACCACTTGTTCTTGCTTTTTGTCTATCCATCTTGAACAATGCACTCACTCTCCATCCGAGTATGACCTGGAGAGTGAGTGCTGCGGGGGTTTCCACTAAACCAATGTCCCTTTTTTGTTGCCGTACTGTAGCATCAATTTGGGTCTTGTAGTTGTGGAAACCTCTCGGTTTGTGTCTTGTTGCCGGGTTCTACTGGGGCTGTTGTTGAACACTGTTTTTTTCAATAAGCAACATCCATAATTCAAACTGTCCTCCATCAAATATTAAAGGGAGAGATAGACCTGAGAGGCAGCGAAGCAGGCAGGTGGGGAGGGAGGGAGGCAGGAAGAAACTTAGCTAGCTTCCCACTTCTACTACTCGGCTAGCTTCGCACCACTACTACTTGGCTAGCTTCACACTCCTACAACTTGGCTAGCTTCACACTCCTACAACTTGGCTAGCTTCACACTCCTACAATTTAGCTAGCTTCACACTTCTACTACTCGGCTAGCTTCGCACCATTACTACTTGGCTAGCTTCGCACCACTACTACTTGGCTAGCTTCGCACCACTACTACTTGGCTAGCTTCACACTACTACTGCTTGGCTCAACTGGCTCTCACAGTCTCACGTTACAATTAGACATTCATCCATGTTTCTCAAGCGTCAAATTTTTATGTTGTTGCAAACTTCAAATTTCTAAGTGTTTAAGGTTAAGTTTAAGCATTAACTCTGGATTTTTAAGGTTAGGGTTAAGTTTAGGTGTTAACACTTACCTTAACCATTCAGAGTTAAGGTTTGGGATAATTTTTTTGTATCTTTTCCCCCAGAAGTCTTTCAGTTGCTCCCCTGCAGCTTTGCCCAAGGCATTCTCCCTTTGTACAGAGAGAGTGAGACACAGTAGCCTATGTTTCGTTTTGGGTATTCCTTGAAAGAATTACTGCATTTTCTTCTTGTAATGTCAAATGGCATTTTCTTCTTCAGGTCTCAGTATCTGGATCCAACTCCGATATTCACCCAGCACATCCCCTCAAAACATCCTCAGATAATAACTAACCTAGAAGAGAAGTAACGCTCATGTGACCCCCATCTCTTTCAATAACAACTCCCGTTCCTGCAGCTGTACAGTCAGTCGTGTGTTTGTGTTGCATGTTCAACAGACGCTATACTTGTTAAAATGCAGTGTTGTAACCACATGGAAAAGCAGCACAAAACTAAAAAGCTATATAGTGAATGATACACTGAATAAGAGGCCATTCTCATGTTCAAAAACACACACCGCTTCATATGAAGAAAAAAACAAACATTCAAAGGCACCACATAAGAAAATATAGCCCTTGGCCTTACTGGGTCGAAGATGATAGTGCTTTCATAGCAAATAGCTCAGCATCAAACAGTTTCTCTCTTTCTATTTCTCTGGGCTCACTGACTGAATGGAATTGTTTATTTTGTGATGTGCAATCTCCTGACACTGTGCAACACTGAAAATACAGCATCATGTACAAAGAAATCCATGCCAGAAAGAATTGACTGGGGGTAAGAAACCAGAGTTCAATTCCATTTAAAATCACATCAATTCAGGAAGTACACTATAATTCCGATTATTTTCAATGCTTTTCAATTTGGATTTGGAATTTGCTTTAGGTTCTGAATTGAATAGCATTGAAATGAAACTGACCCCAACCCTGGAGAATACAGTAGTTCCCTCTATTCCTTCAAGCTCTCGCCAGGGCCCATATTCCCAAAGTATCTCAGAGTAGGAATGCTGTTCAAAGATGAGCACTCCTATTTTGAGACACTTTGTAAATACGGGCCCAGTTCTCTCTCACACTCTCACTCTCTCCATCTACACGGTGCTATTGTATCATGAGTTTGATGGTTTACAGTGAGGGGAAAGAAGTATTTGATCCCCTGCTGATTTTGTACATTTGCCCACTGACAAAGAAATTATCAGTCCATAATTTTAATGGTAGGTTTATTTGAACAGGGAGAGACAGAATAACAACAAAAAAATCCAGAAAAACGCATGTGAAAAATGTTATAAATTGATTTGCATTTTAATGAGGGAAATAAGTATTTGACCCCCTCTCAAGCAGAAAGATTTCTGGCTCCCAGGTGTCTTTTATACAGGTAACGAGCTGAGATTAGGAGCACACTCTTAAAGGGAGTGCTCCTAATCTCAGCTTGTTACCTGTATAAAAGACACCTGTCCACAGAAGCAATCAATCAATCAGATTCCAAACTCTCCACCATGGCCAAGACCAAAGAGCTCTCCAAGGATGTCAGGGACAAGATTGTAGACCTACACAAGGCTGGAATGGGCTACAAGACCCCTCTGCAATACATGACTTAGTACTTGGTGGCAAAACCCTTGTTGGCAATCACAGAGGTCAGACGTTTCTTGTAGTTGGCCACCAGGTTAGCACACATCTCAGGAGGGATTTTGTCCCACTGCTCTTTGCAGATCTTCTCCAAGTCATTAAGGTTTTCGAGGCTGACGTTTGGCAACTCGAACCTTCAGCTCCCTCCACAGATGTTCTATGGGATTAAGGTCTGGAGACTGGCTAGGCCACTCCAGGACCTTAATGTGCATCTTCTTGAGCCACTCCTTTGTTGCATTGACCGTGTGTTTTGGGTCATTGTCATGCTGGAATACCCATCCACGATCCATTTTCAATGCCCTGGCTGAGGGAAGGAGGTTCTCACCCAAGATTTGACGGTACATGGCCCCGTCCATCGTCCCTTTGATGCCGTGAAGATGTTCTGTACCCTTAGCAGAAAAACACCCCCAAAGCATAATGTTTCCACCTCCATGTTTGACGGTGGGGATGGTGTTCTTGGGGTCATAGGCAGCATTCTTCCTCCTCCAAACACGGCGAGTTGAGTTGATGCCAAAGAGCTCCATTTTGGTCTCATCTGACCACAACGCTTCCACCCAGTTGTCCTCTGAATCATTCAGATGTTCATTGGCAAACTTCAGACGGGCATGTATATGTGCTTTCTTGAGCAGGGGGACCTTGCGGGCGCTGCAGGAATTCCGTCCTTCACGGCGTAGTGTGTTACCAATTGTTTTCTTGGTGACTATGGTCCCAGCTGCCTTGAGATCACTGACAAGATCCTCCCGTGTAGTTCTGGGCTGATTCCTCACCGTTCTCATGATTATTGCAACTCCACAAGGTGAAATCTTGCATGGAGCCCCAGGCCGAGGGAGATTGACAGTTCTTTTGTGTTTCTTCCATTTGCGAATAATCGTACCAACTGTTGTCACCTTCTCACCAAGCTGCTTGGCGATGGTCTTGTAGCCCATTCCAGCCTTGTGTAGGTCTACAATCTTGTCCCTGACATCCTTGGAGAGCTCTTTGGTCTTGGCCATGGCGGAGAGTTTAGAATCTGATTGATTGATTGCTTCTGTGGACAGGTGTCTTTTATACAGGTAACAAGCTGAGATTAGGAGCACTCCCTTTAAGAGTGTGCTCCGAATCTCAGCTCGTTACTTGTATAAAAGACACCTGGGAGCCAGAAATCTTTCTGATTGAGAGGGGGTCAAATACTTATTTCCCTCATTAAAATGCAAATCAATTTATAACATTTTTCACATGCGTTCTTCTGGATTTTTTTGTTGTTATTCTGTCTCTCACTGTTCAAATAAACCTACCATTAAAATTATAGACTGATCATTTCTTTGACAGTGGGCAAACGTACAAAATCAGCAGGGGATTAATTACTTCTTCCCTCACTGTAAGTCCTATGAGATTGTGTGGCAATGTTTCTTTATTTGAAAAAAAATATTATTATACAGAGGCAGTGTTTTGTTTTTACGCACAGCTAAGGTTATATAGGCCATCCAAGGGTATATAGGCCATGCAGTACAGTAATTCCTTTGGGCGTTAAAGTTGTAACCTGATTCCAGATCTGTATGTGCTTAGGCCAACTATTATTTGTCATGCTGTTGGATAAAAGCACAAAGTGATCTGGGATCAGGCTAAGTAAAAGTTGTATTTGACCATGTCGAGTTAACCGGCAACATTCTATTACTCACAGTGAAGAACAAACTCAATGTAAATATATAGGTCTTTGCACAACTATCTCAACTATATCTTCACTCAAAACAAAAAAAGAAAGATGGAAAAAATAACTTTATATATGTTTTACAATTCTTTGTCTCTAACAAATTGCACTTATTTAAAGATAATTTTTTTGTGTTCTGGTTTGAAAGAGCTGTTTTCACGCTCTATGGCTTGAAAGGCCAAGATATTGTATAATATGTACATGTATTTGGATTCATATGCGTATAAATATATGTCTATGTAATTGTCTTTCTGTCTGCCTCTTCTTTGTATTCATCGCAACACTTGACTTCTGAGTTGCGCAGCAGTCTAAGGCACTGCATTTCAGTGCTGGAGGTGTCACTACAGACACTCTGGTTCGAATCCAGACTGTATCACATCCAGCCGTGATTGGGCGGCACACAATTGGACCAGGTTAGACATCATTGTAAATGATTTACAACATCATTGTAATTAAGAATTTGTTCTTAACTGACTTGCCTTGTTAAATAAAATATATATAAAGAAAAGACTTCATTCCTATGGAAAACACACTGTTAAATATCAAGGCGTGTATGTAAGCTATATCATTTGCTCAATGGGGAAACATATTTAATCGTATACTTGTTGATAAGTTAGCCACTAACTATACCCTCTCTGAATTACAAACTTCATTCATATATCATTGATGTCCTCTCCTCTCCTCGCTTCCTCCTTTCCAGTTACACAGGGACAATTGACTCCAGGGTGCCAATTAAAATGATTGGCGCCTTTATTTGAGAGGGGAAAAGGCGAGAGGGCCAGAAGAAAGGAGACCAGATGGGTGGCCCGTTTCGCAAAGAGGGAAGGAAGGAGTGATGGATGGAGGGAGGTGGAGAGCTGGGTAGCCCTCCCTGTAGCAGTGGATGGAAGCAGAGAAGATAAACACTAATGGGTTGTCGGGCCAGTGCAACAGGCTTGCATGTGGCCAAAGTTATCATTGCAACTGGGCTTCACAGTGATGCTAAATCACTGTGAAAATTACACAATGAAATGGTAGAAATCTTTTTAATCCTTTTATATATTATAGATATATATATTATATATATTATATATATTATATATTTTAGAATTTCATATTGATTGGACATATTTTATTTGATATTGTTTCAATGTTGATAGTAAAATGGTATGTTTGAAAACGTCATTGTTTCAAGTCATGCCATCAACCTAAATAAAGAGGTATATTAAAATTAAATGTGAAGCCACAGTCCAACAATTCCCGACTGAACATTGACTCCTACTGGTATATGAGGGGTACTGCACACAGTGAGAACAAGTCCACCATCCCGATGTCTACCACTATGTAGCCTACTCAGCTTCAGAAACAAGCTATGTTTGATTCAGCTCAGACATAGTGTCAACACGTTTAGATGTGGATCAGCATCGAAGTCATTTGCGTAGACTATATAAATAACATTGAATAGTTGAAAGTAACTCCTATAACCTTTCTTAAACAAGCTGTATGTGAAAGTTAATTCGGAGTGAGGTTGGGTTTATGTACTGTAGGCAGGGCTGGATTAATGCAGGGGCATACCGGGGCTGAAGCTCCAGGGCCCAGGCCAGTTTGACAAAATAAATAAAGGAAATACTGTATGTACTGTACATATTTTAATTACAGTATATATTATATATGTAGTATATACTGTATATTGTCTTTTTTTACTGCAACTGCCAACCACAGGAGGACTCAGGAGCCCACTCTCAATGAGTGCAGACAGCCTGCTGCTGCCGCTCTGCTAATCATCAGATGGGGGAGGAGAGGAGGTAAGAGGCCCACGTGATTAAATGGGGGGCCCTGCCATGATTGGTTAACTGATTAATAAAAACTAAAGAATAAACTGCATAACAAATACATGTAACTGGTCAATTGTGTGAGTAGGGGACTGGGCCCAAGACGCAAAAAAAAAAAAAATCCATATTATAATTTTTGATCCAACCACCGGAGCCCACTCTCAATGTTCAAAATAGAGCAGAGAGCTACATTTTGCTACAGAGGATCAATAGTTTATAAAAGGAAAACCGATGAAGCTTTATCCCAAGCACATACAGGTATCTGCCAAAATAAAGGAAACGTCAACATGAAGTGTCTAAATAAGGTATTGGGCCAACACGAGCTCCCAGAACAGCTTCAATGCGCTTTGTCATAGATTTTTACAAGTAGACCTAAACCATGCCAGGAAAATGCACGCCACACCATAACATATACTTTGTATCTGTTTACTCAAGTGTTCCCTTTATTTGGGCATTTACCGGTATGCTTACAGTCGGGAAGGTCGCAGTTTGGGCAGCACACGCGCCAAATATACAACTTGTTGTGTGTTGACCATAGACATATAATCCATAGAAGAGTTTTGTAACCTCTTGCCCTGGCAATTTGACTGTTAAACTCATGGGTGCACTAGCAATGGATGCCAGTTCTGACTTGAATGGGAACTGCCATCTATGGATGATATTTCTGTGGTTGGTTGCGGCTGTCGGTTTTTCCTTTTGCATATTTCAAAAGACAATGGCGGGAAAAAACATACAGTTTTGGAAAGCCAATGCCTACTGCTGAAAAGAAGAAGATAATCGGTCTGTAGAACAAATAGAGACAAAGCCCAGGGGTTTCTTGATCAGGCCCTGTTCAGTATGTAGGCTATGGTCCATGGTTGATTAGATCTTTGGAAGTTTAGAAGTGGTTACCATTAGCCCTATAAATAGGATGACAAAATAAATATATTAATAATAGACTTTCACCTTTGGATCTTGTCTTTTATATATTGTATTGGTAATGTACAGTATATATACTATCCAAGCAGAAGATACATCTCCTTAAAATGTTGATATTTGGTTGCGTTCACAACTCAATATCCAGTTTGTCTACAAGTTAATGATTGATATGCTTGATTCACGTCTCAATCTCAACCAAAAATCGAAGTTAAAGAATAGCACTAAATCAAACTAAATTCGACTTCACATACAGCTTGTGTAAGAAAAGTTAGTGGAGTTACTTTCAACAAGTCAATGTTATTTAGGTAGTCTACTCAACTTAGTATGGAATCTGATCAATGTCTAAATATGTTACCATGATAGCTAAGCCGAAATGAACACAACTTGTTTCCAAAATAAGAAGGGTATGTAGAGGTGGATATCTGGATGGTAGACTCAATTGAACTGAAGTGACTGTTCAGGTAGAAATTGTTGCTGTGCTTTCAAATTTTATTTAAAAAAAACGAAGTTGCTAGCATGACGTTGAAACCAATTATTAAAAAATAAAATTTTACTATCAACAAAATAAAACATGTTTTATAAAATCTAAAATTCAACATAATTTCAACCACACAATATACTCTATATTATACTACCCCTCTCCCCAAAAGCAGCTCTGAGACCCATCAGGGCACTGCACTAATTACGGTCACTAATTGGGGTCCGTCGGGGGCCAGGGACCTCTCCACACCTGCACGGTCATGTGACATTCGAAGAGGTGCGTGGGGTCAGGGGTCAGAGGTGCGGGAAGGGAGGGGAGGGGAGGTGAGATCAGCTGTGAAGGTCCTCTGGATTATAGAGAGAGACTTGAGGAAGTGCATGTGTGTGTAAGGAGAGAGAGACAGGGGGTGAGGGAGCACCTCTTGGGGTTAATTGCCGGGTGACCTTAGCGGGCAGGACGGCCCTCACCCATCCCACAATCCTCCCTTAGCCTGCCTGCTTTTCTCAGCCAGGGTGAAATGATGGCTGCTTGTTTTGACATGCTTCACACAAGAGGCTGACTGACTTAGCCCTACGAAAGAAAGAGCCCGGCTGCATTCCTGAGACCAGCCCGACCGACCAGGGCTCTCAACAGACAGGCGGGGCAGGAGGGGAGGGGAAGGGAGGGGAGGAGGGGACCATTAGGGAATCTCTCATACACGCACAAGCATACACACACACACACACACACACACACACACACACACACACACACACACACACACACACACACACACACACACACACACACACACCTCCCTGTATTCTATTCTTCTCTTTCAAACAAGCTTGCACTGCTACAATAGGATTGGGAGGAACAGTGTGAAAGGTTTTCTTTGGTTTCGAAAGAGAAAGATGCAGAGCTGAAGAGGGCATCTTTTTAGTCCCCATTGGTGTGCAGTGCACGGTCTTCGCCCCTTGTCTTTCTTTTGCACCTTTTGATGATGCGTAAACAAGGAAGTGCACCGCGAAGTAAGAGGGGAACGCATGTCAATGGGTGAGAAAAGACCACAACATTGTGTTTGTTTGGGGAAGTGGTCAATGGGTTTTATTATGTAAATTCTGAAAAGTTGCATTCACTTGTTGTTGTGGTTAGGCAAAAACACTTATAAAGAGTTCAACATTTTTGTTTAGATAAACAAAAACAACCATATTCAATGGTTGCTTAGCATTTATTTATGTCAATGTGTTTCATACTATACATCAGATCATTACAAATGTCCTCATTGACAGAGGTTGTGATAATTGTTGGAAAAGATTGTTGGTTGTCTACCTTCCATACTTTCATAATTTGACAAAATATATATATGAGGTAGTATGAAAGTGCATCCTTGTAGCTGTGTGGGCTAATATAGTCAAACTGTTTGCCTTGGGGTAAGTTGAGCCAATGATTGAGCCAATGGCAAGTTGAGCAAATTGAAGTGTTTTCTTCACAGGTGTAATGCAATGTGTTAAAAAAAAACTTCAAAGTGTTTGTTAGGTGTTAAGCCTGTGTTAAAAGATGCTTAAAACTATTAAAAGACCAAAAAACGATTGTGATTGTGTTGAAATGTAGTTTATGAAAGTTCAATCTGTAAGTCTGGTCTGAATGGCTGGTCACTTTTACATTTATGTAGTAAGCACAATATAATTCACATTGCTTCCTATCTCACAGGTGTAGCAGGTATTTTTGTGGTAGTGTCTAACATTACCTCATTAGAATAGTAGGTATTTACATGGTAGTGTTATTAATGTGACCTCGTCCTTCACTATTAGCAAGCGTGTGGAATGTCATTCACCTATTAAATTCAGCCTATGAGCATGGCACACTAAGGCAATTCCACCAAGCCTTCTGAATAACCTAAGGGCTCACTCATGCAATAATCACTTTCTGTTCTTTCAACCAATGGGCATGAATCTAGGGGAGTATTTATGTGTCAACTCACCTATTGTGTCTCTTACTTGCTGTTTTGCAACAGTCTTCAATGACCTTCCACCTCCCCACCACCACCACCACCAACTAAAGGCCCATCATCGGATCACCACTCTTCCAGTTGTCATCAGCATCTGGCTCAGAGGAGCATTCCTCTGAGACAAGGCATACCCCCCAAAATTCTTACATTTTTATTTCTCCCCAATTTCGTGATATCTAATTGCTGCAACTAGTAACCGCTCTTAACCCGGAAGCCATGACTCGCCCGCTTAACCCGGAAGCCAGCTGCACCAATGTGTCGGAGGAAACACCGTCCAACTGATCATTTAAGTCAGACTGCAGGCGCCCGGCTTGCTAAATGAGCCAAGTAAAGCTCGCCGCCATTGGACTCTGGAGCTTCACCATCTGGCAGTATGACGGACGAATCTGGGTTTGGCGGATGCCAGAGGAATACTACCTGCCCGAATTCACAGTGCCAACTGTAAAGTTTGGTGGAGGAGGAATAATGGTCTGTGTCTGTTTTTGTGTCACCCATTGAGAAAGCATGCAATGGAAGAACTGGGACATTTTCATCTTTCAGGAATTCTGTACAGATCCTTGCGACATGGGACTGTGCATTATCATGCTGAGGTGATGGCGGCGGATAAATGGAACAACAATGGGCCTCAGGATCTCGTCACGGTATCTCTGGGCATTCAAATTGCCATTGATAAATACAATAGACCCTTTTTCAGCACACGACACACTGACATCAGCGGCAATAAGAAAGTCTGCCATCTGCGCCCATTTTGAGCTTCTCCTATGCTTACAATCATGTTTTGATTCTTGCTTGAACAGACGCTAAGATTATATTTGGTTGTGATCTTTGCAAAATAACTATTTTGGATGCAGCAGTTGTTAGCTAGAATGCTAACGCACATTGAGATAGGCTGTGGCAAAAGCTAGCCAAAGAGCCATTTTACTGGTTAAAGTTGGAGTGTTTTTTTAAGTATAGGGCAGTTGATTTGCGATGATGATACAAACATTATATTAAGGAAGACGTTCATACAAGCCTTAAAATCGAATTATAATCCAAAAGTAGCGTGAAATGTACTCATAAGTAACATGCAAATAGAGACATTTTTTTGTTGGTGTTCTATAAGAAGTCCCCTTTGTTCTCCCACCAACTTGCACGCATCGCCCTCATGCAGCAATGTTCGCAAACACAGAAAGGGCTCTATTGTGTTCATTGTCTGTAGTTTATGCCTGCCTATACCATAACCCCACCACCACCACGGGGCACTCTGTTCACAACGCTGACATCAGCAAACTATTCATCCACCTGACGCCGTACACGTTGTCTGCCATCTGCCCGGTACAGTTGAAACCGGGGGTTCATCCTTGAAGAGCACACTTCTCCAGCATACCAGTGGCCATCGGAAGTGAGAATTTGCCCACTGAAGTCAGTTACGAAGCCGAACTTCAGTCAGATCAAGACCCTGGTGACGACGGCGAGCACGCAGAGGAGCTACCCTGAGACGGGTTCTGACAGTTTGTGCAAATCTGCAGTTTCATCAGCTGTCCGGGTGGCTGGACTCAGACGATCCCGCAGGTGAAGAAGCCGGATGTGGAGGTCCTGGGCTGGCGTGGTTACACATGGTCTGCGGTTGTGAGGCCGGTTGGACGTACTGCCAAATTCTCTAAAACGACGTTGCTTATGGTAGAGAAATAAACATTACATTCTCTGGCAACAGCTCTGGTGGACATTTCTGCAGCCAGCATGCTCCCTCAAAATGTAGACATCTGTGGCATTGTGCACATTTTAGAATGGCCTTTTTATTGTCCCCAGAACAAGGTGCACCTGTGTAATGATCATGCTGTTTAATCAGATTCTTGATATGCCACACCTGTCAGGTGGATCTATTATCTTGGAAAAGGAGACATGCTCACTAACACAGATGTAAACAAATTTGTGCACAACATTTTAGAGAAATACGCTTTTTGTGCATATGGAAAATTTCAGGGATCATTTTATTTCAACTCATGAAACATGATACCAACACTTTTCATGTTGTGTTTACATTTGTGTTCTGTGTATATACTGTAGCTAATTGTGTCTTCTATATGAAAAGTGTGTTTTGTTTTTCGTCTTTTATTTATGCACTTTTCTGCACAATTAACTTTTCTGGCATCAAGTCCTATACATCCTCTCTATTGTTGCATTTAGCCTCATTTAGCCTACACTTTTTTGGGACAGTGTGCAGGTCAGCATCTCTCAAATAAACTTTACAAAATGTTCATAATATCGGGTCAAACTGCACATTGTGGTGTTTTTATGCCTGTGTAACTTGTATGTCACTCCAACACTTTTGTGACTCCTTCTCTGCTATTCAATAAAAAGTCTACAGAGAAATCATCAAAGCGTACGCATCACATACGTTTGTCCACAGTGACCCCCCACCCTCCCCTATTTTCAATCTCATAATCCTTTCAGAAGGTAAAATGAGTCTGGGTCCGTATAAAAGGGATTGTGAAGCAAGGAATACAAGTTTAAGATTACATATTGAGCTTCTTCCTGGGCTGGCATCAATGCAACACATTGAAAGCTCATCTTTTTAATGGGAAAAAAGTAATGGCCATACAAAACAAATAAACACTCTCCTTGGACCTAGTGACCCCTGTTTTCACCAGACTAATTCCTCCAAACCAAGGACGATTCCTTGACAACTTTCGTTAGGTTTGTATGTTGTGTAAAGGCCTGTTTATATGTCAGACATTAAGTCAAAATTTGTTACATTATTTTCTTTTTCTTCATTGCTTGCCAATTAATATGTTCTTTTTTCTTTGGGACAGACTGCAATATCAGACATTACTGGATGATTGATTGGTAGACAACATAACAAGTGAATCGAAAACACAGTGAAACAAACCTTAACTCTCTCTTCCACCTCTCTCTTTTCTAGGGCTTTAAAATAATCTCTCTCTCTCACTTCCTCTCTCTCTCCCTCTCTCTCTCTCTCTTTAAAAAAACTGTTTTTATGGAGAGTTGGTGTGGGTTCGAGTTGGCCTTGACTCCATGGTCTCCACCCTGGCGGTTACAGTGAGGAGCGGTGGGCTCCACGTCTCCACCTACCTCTGTGAGGTTTGGTGCCTTTGCTATGCTCTTTCTCTTTCCTCTCTCCCTCCTTCCCTCCCTTCTCTCTCTCTCTCTCTCTCTCTCTCTCTCTCTCTCTCTCTCTCTCTCTCTCTCTCTCTCTCTCTCTCTCTTTCTCTCTCTCTGAGCTATCGCACACACAATTCATCGTGGTTTCTAAACCTCTCGCTCATTCTCTTTTCTCATACCATTTGTATGTTTCTATGTCCACCTCAGTGCGTAGTGGAAATTTGCTTCCATAAAATCTCAGAAGACTTCTCCACTACCCCATAAACAATGCTGAGCATATGAATTAAAATGATTTAAGGAGAGCTAAATTAAACCCAAGTTTACTTTACCAAGCTGAGTTAAACTGAAGTTTAAAACATCTGACAAATTATAGTCCAAACTCCCCACTCTACCCCCTCTTCCTGCTTTCCTCCCTCCTCCCGCCCTGTGGAGCCCACCGCTCCTCTCTGTAACTGCCAGGTCCCGCTTGCCTCCCTATTGTGGCGATGACAAAGGAGGCCGGTGCCCTCTCTCAGGCTATGTTACAGACGGCTGTATGAGGCGGACACTCTGGGCCGGCCCGGCGTCATCTGCTGTGACACTTCAGATTACCTCCACGGCTTCCCTATCTGATCTGCACATCCAATTCAATTAGTGCCAATTAGTTAGTCCCTGCTCTCCCCTCTCCCCTCTCTCCTCTCCCCTTTTGTCATCCACCCACCCAGCTTCTGATCCTGTACCATCGCCAGTAGCGAGTCGCTACCCCACCACCGACCATCACTGCCTGGACCAGAGAACAGTCCGCACCAGTGCTCTCAGCAACACTTGTGGAACCCCCTTTTTGGGCCCACCACCCGCTCACCACCTCACCCCCTCACCAACCCCCTCGCTGGCTAACTCTGGGTCCAGGCACACCTGGCCTTTGCAAATTGGGAGCCCTCAAAAAGCAGCGAGAGAAAGGCGGGATGGGGGATGAGGAATAGAGGGAGGAAGAGGGGGTGGAAGGAGGGGTTTTGGTTGATGGGTCTTTCAGCATTCCGATGGAGCAAAAAGTTAATGATGGATCCTTTGTTAGAGTCCCCCAAAGATAAAAAAGCTGGTCGGAGAAAATGCTACGGAAAATCATTGCTTATGCCAGTGAGCAGAGACAATAGGAAAGGGAACCAAGTACACTCAGGCCCCCCTTCCAGCATTAGGGAACATTAGCAGGTTTAATTAAAGCTTATTTCCTGCAATTCTACACATTTTGCCATGGGGTGCAGAGAAAATGTAGCCGTTTTAAAGCATTTTTTTTGCAATTCTATACATTTGCCATGTCGAATGTGTATTCTTGTGATATTTGAGTGAGTCAAGTATTACAACACAATCTGTGGGCTGAAAGATCTAGCTAAAAAACGTTAGCAGACATGGGCTAGTTGATCTGGACATTTCTGACAAGTTATAAATAGCTATGGTATGCAATGACTGACATGACAAGAGGTAAATTGATAAATGTTAAATGTCTACTACAGTAGCTAAAACGTAGCTGTCAGAATGATATCATGATTTTTTGCATCAATCCAGTAGCCTAGCCATTTCTAGCCAACTCATGTGCTACAGAAACACTGCTAAACAAACAGCAGTGCTAGCTGCCTGCACACTTGAATTAAAGGGTAACTACACTCACAAATAAAAATGTCTGTTTTTCTGATAAAAAGTGTGAGAACCTGACATTTTCTTGAAAAATCGTAAACCTGTGACTTTTTGACATGTATCTGTTTAAATGGTTTCACTGGTCACCCCCAAAGCCAATTCCTGCTTTGGCCGCCTTTCCTTCCAGTTCTCTGCTGCCAATGACTGGAACAAATAGCAAAAATCACTGAAGCTGAAGACTCAAATCTCCCTCACTAACTTTAAGTATCAGTTATCAGAGCAGCTTACAGATCATTGCACCTGTACATAGCCCATCTGTAAATAGCCCATCCAACTACCTCATCCCCATATTGTTATTTATTTTATTAATATATTTTTTTGCTCCTTTGCACCCCAGTATCTCTACTTGCACATTCATCTTCTGCACATCTATCACTCCAGTGTTGCTCAATTGTAATTATTTTGCCACTACGGCCTATTTATTGCCTTACCTCTTATCTTACTTCATTTGCACACACTGTACATATACTTTTCTATTGTGTTATTGACTGTTTATTCCATGTGTATCTCTGTGTTGTTGTTTGTGTCGCACTGCTTTGCTTTATCTTGGCCAGGTCGCAGTTGTAAATGAGAACATGTTCTCAATTAGCCTACCTGGTTAAATAAAGGTGAAATAAAAAAAATAAAAAAATAAAATTGGTAAACCTGCTATTCGCCTACTGCACAGTACAACTTGGGTTGGCCTGACTGTGAAAGTGTAAGTCACTGTTTTTAAAATCATTTGAGTATACACACTTCTCCAGGCACCACTACACCACTGTGGAACACTTAAGCCTAAACATATCCAGGCCTAAATCCAGATAATGTATATCCCCCAAGCATCCATAGGATCTTATAATATCTCAAAGTGTAACATAATTAAAACAAAAAATTATAGTCCACCATAGATCTCTCTCTCGCTCTCTCTCTTTCTCTCGCTTTCTCTCTCTCTCTCTTTCCCTCTCCCTCCTTCTTGTTCTCTCACCCTCTCTCTCTCCATACTCTCAATCCATCCATCTATCCATCTTCTTTCTCTTACCCCCTCTCTCTCTCTCTCTCTCTCTCTCTCTCTCTCTCTCTCTCTCTCTCTCTCTCTCTCTCTCTCTCTCTCTCTGTCACGACTTCAGCCGAAGTTGGTCCCTCTCCTTGCTCTGGTGGCTTTCGGCCACCAGTCTTCTTTCACCGGTCTTCTAGCTACCGCCGATCTACTTTTCATTTTCTATGTTTTTTTGTCTTCATTATACACACCTGGTTTCTATAGCATAATTACATGTTCCTTATTTAACCCTCTGTTCCCCATGGTTTTGTGCGTGATTGTTTGTGTTTCTTTGTTTCCGTGTTTTCGAGTGCTTGGTTTTTCCCCCACTTGTGTATTTTTGGAAATATTAAGTAAAGCATTTGAAAACTCATATTCGTTGTCCTGTGCCTGACTCTGCCTTACCGGCATCATGGAGAACTTTGTCTCTCTCTCTCTCTCTCTCTCTCTCTCTCTCTCTCTCTCTCTCTCTCTCTCTCTCTCTCACACAGAGCCTCTCTCTATCCCTCTCTCTCCCCCATCACTTTCTCTCCCTCCTCCCGGTATCTCTCTAATAAAATACCCCCTCATACGCCCTCCTTCCTCATCAGGCTCTAATCTGGGCTGACAGCTTCCCCCGTAATTGGTCATAACACCCAGATGGACCGATCCTCAGTTTGCTGTTCCTAATACAGCAATGGAGGAGGCCATGAAAGGGCGTGGGGGTGAGGGGAAGCGGAGGAGGGGGCCAAAGCCTTGATTTGTTGGTTATAGATACAAGAGCAGTAAACACCCAAGGCTCTGCGCCCGACAGTTTGAACAGGCTTTTGTTCACACGTCTATTCAAAAGGGAATGAGGGCCCTCTCCATCCTACTTTCCCTCCCTCCCACCTCCCTTCTAACCCCCTTTCCCTCTCTCTCCCAATCTCTCTGTTTCTTTCACCAGGAAAAGAGAGCTGGTGGGACAGAGAGGTGTGTGTGTGTTGATGTATTGAAGGTGGACCTGGAAATGAATGTTGATTAATGATCTTTAATGATAACTTGCCATTTGGCTGATTAAATTGATCGATCAAATCTGATGTAGAACCAGAGTAGACTTACAAGGTGTGTGTTTATGTGAGTTTAGCTTAGTTTATTATTTTCCTCATTAGTACATGCAGCAGCTACTATTCTTGGGGTCCTTGGTGGGGCTGGATAAGGAGACACTGCTGCTGTGTGGTCGTGGCTCTCTACAGGAGACTATAGGGCCAGGAGGTTCATGGGGGGTTACAGGGGGTACATGGTGACAGCCAGCCAGGCAGAGGTGAGGACCCCCCGGCACTAATGAGGGCAACCCACTGGCCACTGTGACCTCAGGGGTGTAGGGGTTAACAGGGCCTGATGGAGTGGTCTGGTGGCAGAGCCGAATGCCAACAATTGTTGTGTTGCACCACTACAAAATAGTATAGACAGAGGGAGAGAAGACAGAGCCAGAGAGGGAGAGAGAGAAAGAGAAATAGGAAAAACAGAGAGAGAGAGAATGGGGAGCAGGTCTTTTCCCAAGCCTTGCAGCAGTCGTCCAATTAAAGGCGATTTCTCTCACTGCACATCTGAGGCCCTTGAAGCCGTGCGGTCAGTTGATGCAGTTTTGGAAGAAGAGGAGGGGAAGAAGAGGAGGAGGAGGAGGAGGGAGGGGATGTTGTCAGCATGTTGAATGCAGAGCCAGTGGAGGGGTTGGTGGGGAGGGTGTGTGTGTGTGTGTGTGTGTGCGCGCTTGTATATGCAAATGTGCTTGCCTGTGTAATCCTGTATGTGTGTGTGTGTGCATATGTGCGTGTACACCTGTGTATGTGTGTGAATATCCGTTTGTATACCCGTATGTGTGTGTGTGTGAAGGGGATGTGTGCATACACAGTAGGGCAGTCACAGCTCTGCGGAACATGACTGGGGCACGCAGATATGTGAGTCTCTCTGGACTAAGCCTTGCCAAGGCCTACTGTGAGGGGTCACGACCTTTACAGAATCAGTGCTCCTGCATGTCAGAACTAATACAGGTCAAGGTCCCACCAACACCAGCTGCATGGAGGGAGGGAGGGAGGGAGAGGTAGAGAGGGAGGGAGAAAGAGAGGGGGGGAATAGAGATAGCGAGAGAGGGAGGGAGAGAGAGGGAAGGGGAGAGGAAGGGAGGGAGGAAGAGAGAGAGAGGGTGAGAGAGAGAGCGTGATAGTAGGAGAAAGAGAGAGAGAGGGAGAGAGAGAGGGAGAAAGAAAGAGGGGGGAGAGATGGAGAGAGGAAGTAGGGTAGACAGGGAGGGAGAAGGGGGGTTCACACACTGAAGCCCCCACAGCTGTCTAGCCCAGGACAGGGGAAGTAAAGAGTAGAGGGGCTTGGAGATCTCCTCTCAGCAGCTCAGTGGACACTACAGAGAGTGTTAAGTGGGGGAGCTTCGAGCCACAGGGCTTAACACAGGTGCTAGTGCAGCACAGCACACAGGGGGTGAGTAGAGTATAGTCTTTAGAGCTGTGTTATCCTTACCGCCACCTCTCTGGTTGATTCTCATTGTCTTTGTCGACGTGTGATTGTGTGTGATTAACGAGTGGGGGGATGGGAGCGGGAGGGAAGGGAAAGAACTGTTCGGCTGGTGAGAGTATTGATTGGGGAGGAATCAGTGAAACTGATTGGTAGATTTAGGCAAAATGTCTGTGATATCAATGGATGGGAATTGATCTAGTGATGTGATAGACAGTGAAGCAAGTGGAAAGTTGGGTATTACGTCATTGCTAGCTAATGTTTGGTTCACTTGTGGTTTGTTAATTAACAAATAACAGATGGAGGCAGAGGAACAGACAGGGCAGGAGAAGGTGAAAGGAGAGAGGGCAGGAGAAGGTGAAAGGAGAGAGAGAGGGCATGAGAAGGTGAAAGGAGAGAGGGCAGGAGAAGGTGAAAGGAGAGAGAGAGGGCAGGAGAAGGTGAAAGGAGAGAGGGCAGGAGAAGGTGAAAGGAGAGAGAGGGCAGGAGAAGGTGAAAGGAGAGAGAGAGGGCAGGAGAAGGTGAAAGGAGAGAGAGAGGGCAGGAGAAGGTGAAAGGAGAGAGAGAGGGCAGGAGAAGGTGAAAGGAGAGAGATAGGGCAGGAGAAGGTGAAAGGAGAGAGAGAGGGCAGGAGAAGGTGAAAGGAGAGAGGGCAGGAGAAGGTGAAAGGAGAGAGAGAGTGCAGAGCAGGGTGAAGGTTAGAGAGAGAGTGTGTAATCCAGCTTTACTGAGACATGCCTTGAATTTGATTGAGATATTCAGACACGGCAGAAGGCTATAAGTGTGAATGTTCCAAAATGCAATCATACAATTATACAATATAATGCTTTAATATAAAGGTGATTTTTTATAGTGAAAATTATCTTCCCCAAACTTGAAACTCACACGCCACCTAGTTTTAAGAAGTTATTTGGCCACTTTAGTTGTGATACGAACCTTATCAAAACATATAGGCCTATGGGCTAGGCTAGATGAGGTGTGCGACTATGTTTTGAAAAGGTTTTTGAAAAAGTATTGCGCTGTTTCTTGCCTTACTGAACACGCTGGGCATCATTCACAAGTGATAATACATGATTCACAAGTGATAGGCTAATATTGCCACCCATCAGACTATTTTTAATGTAATGTTGTCTTTACACATACTAAACAATATATGTGTGAAATTAGTTTTGATTTAGAATGTACCTGGACCGCTGTCATGCACCTGTCTCGGAACAGGGGAATGGGGAATAAAATGTCATCTACGTACTTAAATAGCGAATGGAGGACGCTTTTCCTGTGGTTCATTTTCATGCCAGCCAGGTAGGCTATACTCCTGTTGCCAAGCAAAGCAATGTGCTTGATATTAGGAAAGTTAATAAATGCATATAGTAGGCATAGCCTATAGAAGCTGATCAGAAGCCTAGTCACCGTGACTAAACGGTCACGTGGAATTTGACTGCGGGTTATGACTCGTGACCGCCTGAGTGACGGTAATACGGTCACCGTAACAGCCCGAATCTCAGCTCCATGGCAATGTAAACTTTGGACCATGTCACCCATAAATCCTTCTCCTATGTGTGTGTGCAGGTGTGTGTGTGTGTGTGTGTGTGTGTATCCACTCATGGTAGTACTTTGTTTTACAGAAATTACCTAGTACTTACTTGGAAACTGCATAGTAACATAGTAATTACAAAGGAATTACCTATTAATTACTTAATTGTGTCTTTGGGACTTGTTGCAACAAGCACCATTTGCGTCTACTTGGTTTCAGGTAGTTACAGTTAATTGTGTTCAATTAATTGGAGTAAGTACCAGAAAGTACTCATTGATACCTTATAATTTACCAGGTAAACACAAATGACTTACTTCACCGTAAAATAAACTACTAGCCCACTCATATTAGCCAACCAGTCTCCTTCAACTCCGTCACAGTCTGTTTCTCTGTCGACTGTTGTGCCAGGGATGTCTGGTTGGCGGTCGCTGACTGTGCCACTTTGTGCCTGCCCAGATGCCAGCTTCCTCTGCCACCATTCTGGCTCTACTCTGAGACAGTGATCAGCCATTACGGGTTTGAGACGGTGATCAGCTGTCTGTGCCACTGTGTGCCAGTCGGCTCTAGCAGACAGACAGTTTCCTCTGTAAACTCATGATCCTGAGACGGTGGTGATGTACCACGGTGTGTGATGCCACCAAGTCTAGGTCAATAAGACTCTCACTGGCTGACTGACTGACATTGTTTGTCTGTCTGCTGATTCTAATGGCGTTTTCTAGACTAGAGATGACCTCTTTGTGCTGTTATGACGTTTTTTCAACGTGCACACACAGCAGCATAATTTCCCTTCTCATTCTCAATTCACAAAGCACACATGCATGCACCCACACACGCACACACACACGCACACACACAAACACTTTAGATCATTGATGTTTGTCAGCTTTTCACTTACCTGAAATATTCGCTCAAATAAATCTAAATTAATTGCATTTAATTGCTTCATTTGTTAATAGTTTGGTAGAGATAAATAAAAGATAAGCAAAGCAACATTAAAATATGAATTAAGTTCCAAATCATTCTGAGAAATTGAACTCAACATTGAATACATTTGTATTAAATTATTATAATATTAAATAAAATCAAATGTATTCATCACATACACAGTTTACAGCAGGTATAAAAGGTTCAGCAAAATGCTTATGTGCTAGCGCCCTCAACAATTCATTAATCAACAAAGAACAATGAAAAGAGTCAAGTCAAAAACAACAAGTAGTAGAAGCAATATACACATATAAAGTGGGTAGTGGAATCAATACTATATATTAGAACAGCAGCGTTGACTGAGTGTGTGTGCCATTTGTCAGCTCTGAGTGCTCTTGTGTGTGTGTGTGTGTGTTTATGCATGTTTGTGTGTGCGTTTATGTGTAAGGGTTGGATGTGTGGGTAGTCAGTGTCAATACTTTCTAAGGTACATATAGTCCCTCAGGTGCAGGTATAATTACATTGAAAAGTAATAGAATTGAACACAACACCCAATTTGAAGGGGACACTGATGGCCAAATGCATACATTATAATATATTTCCATGAATTCAACATAATTAATATAGTTCATTAAATGTGTAAAACCAACAATAGCTTCTATATTTATTTCTAGGTCTGTGGCCTCACAGTTTCAATGTTGGCTTTCTGTTGGTTGGTTGGACCTGGACTCTGCACGGAGAAATGCAGAGAATGCAACTGGTGGCAGAACACAGAGTTACAGCGCCACCTACAGTCCTCCAAGCAGTAGAACCTCACTCTACTCTAGTCCAGTAGTAGACAGTGAACAGTGAATATACAGTGACTTGTCAGTCAGCAGACGTTGACAGTTTATTTCTTATTTATTTGCTTGTATTTATTTATGTATGTATGTATGTATGTATGTATGAATGTATGTACAGTGAGCTCCAAAAGTATTGGGACAGTGACAAATTATTTGTTGTTTTGTCTCTGTACTCCAGCAGTTTGGATTTGAAATTATACAGAGTAAGTTACAGACGCACAAATATCATCACCCCCCCCCCAAAAAATGCTAACCTCCCCTGTTATTGTAATGGTGAGAGGTTAGCATGTCTTGGTGGTATGATATAAAATGCTAACCTCCCCTGTTATTGTAATGGTGAGATGTTAGCATGTCTTGGGGGTATGATATCAAATGCTAACCTCCCCTGTTATTGTAATGGTGAGAGGTTAGCATGTCTTGGTGGTATGATATAAAATGATAACCTCCCCTGTTATTGTAATGGTGAGAGGTTAGCATGTCTTGGGGGTATGATATAAAATGCTAACCTCCCCTGTTAGCGTGTCTTGGGGGTATGATATAAAATGCTAACCTCCCCTGTTAGCATGTCTTGGGGGTATGATATAAAATACTAACCTCCCGTGTTATTGTAATGGTGAGAGGTTAGCATGCCTTGGGGGTATGATATAAAATGCGAACCTCCCCTGTTATTGTAATGGTGAGATGTTAGCATGTCTTGGGGGTATGATATCAAATGCTAACCTCCCGTGTTATTGTAATGGTGAGAGGTTAGCATGCCTTGGGGTATGATATAAAATGCTAACCTCCACTGTATTGTAATGGTGAGAGGTTAGCATGCCTTGGGGTAGGATATAAAATGCTATCCTCCACTGTATTGTAATGATGAGAGGTTAGCATGCCTTGGGGTATGATATTTGTGCTTCTGTAACTTTCTCAGTCATCAGTATTCAGGATTCATTCAGGTCTATCCATAATCATGGTAACATCCACATTAATGCAGAAGTGTTTAGACACATATTATATTCTTGTTTACAATAAAAGTGACTATAAAAGGACACAAGACATTATTTACCATTAATTTCTATTGGGCACAAAATGAGTCACAAGCTTGATGTCATCATTGCGTGCTAGGAATATTGGACCAAATACTAAACTTTTGACTACTTTAATACACATATAACTGAATTTGTCCCAATACTTTTAGTCCCATAAAATGTGTATGGATGGAAATCCAATCCAATTAAAGCTGTCAGTCTGCACTTTAAACTCATAGTCATTGAATAATTTCAAATCCAAAGTTCTGGAGTACAGAGACAAAACAACAACAACATTGTCACTGTCCCGATACTTTTGGAGCTCGCTGTGTGTGCATGAGAAGTGCATGTATTAGAATGGCTAAATGTCATATCATGACTACTTCAAATCATTTGGTCCTTACGGTATAGTAATCCAAATCGTATCAGAATGGTTTACAAAATGGTTGGAGGTCAAAATGGAAGTGATATGGCTCTCCATTCGATTCCAATATATAAAGCATGTTTTTGTTTGTTTGGACAAAAAAATGCACAAACAGAAAAAAGGAAAAAAGAGGGCCTCGCGGCATCATTCTGGTTTGTTTTTGTTTTCACAGCCCAGTGGAGTCACTGAGGGTTCACAAGTATCTTTGAGGCTGCTCTGTCACATTTCATTATGTCTCTCTCTCTCTCTCTCTCTCTCTCTCTCTCTCTCTCTCTCTCTCTCTCTCTCTCTCTCTCTCTCTCTACTGTACTCCCCCAGTAACATCAGGCTTCCTCTCTCTCTCGCTCTCTCGCTCTTTCTCTCTCTTTCTCTCTCTTTCTCTCTCTCTCTGATGTACTTCCCCAGTAACATCAGGCTTTCAATTCAATTCAAGGGGCTTTATTGGCTTGGGAAACATGTGTTTACATTGTCAAAGCAAGTGAAATGGATAAACAAAAGTGAAATAAACAAAAAAAGTGAACAGTAATTATTACACAAGTTCCAAAATAATTATGTCTATATACAGTGTTGTAACGATGTGCAAATAGTTTAAGTACAAAAGGGAAAATAAATAAACATAAATATGGGTTGAATTTACAATGGTTTTTGTTTTTCACTGGTTGCCCTTTTTCTTGCTGCTGTGATTGCACACTGTGATATTTCACCTAATAGATACCTCTCTCATCATCACTCAATGCCTAGGTTTACCTCCACTCTACTCACATCCTACCATACCCTTGTCTGTACATTATGCCCTGAATCTATTCCACCACACCCTGAAATCTGCTCCTTTTATTCTCTGTTCCCAATGCACTAGACGACCAGTTCTTATAGCCTTTAGCCATACCCTTATCCTACTCCTCCTCTGTTGCTCTGGTGATGTAGAGGTTAACCCAGGCCCTGTTGCCCCTAGTACTACACCCATTCCCCAGGCGCTCTCATTTGTTGACTTCTGTAACCGTGAAAGCCTTGGTTTCATGCATATTAACATCAGAAGCCTCCTCCTTAAGTTTGTTTTATTCACTGCTTTAGTACACTCCGCCAACCCTGATGTCCTAGTCGTGTCTGAATCCTGGCTTAGGAAGGACACCAAAAACTCTGAAATTTCCATCCCCAACTATAACATTTTCCGTCAAGATAGATAGCTTCTACAGAAATAAGTCTCTCACTGTTTCCGCTTGTTATAGACCACCCTCAGCCCCCAGCTGTGCCCTGGACACCATATGTGAATTGATTGCCCCCCATCTATCTTCAGAGTTCGTACTGTTAGGTGACCTAAACTGGGATATGCACCCCGGCCGTCCTACAATCTAAGCTAGATGCCCTCAATCTCATACAAATGATCAAGGAACCTACCAGGTACAACCCTAAATCTGTAAACATGGGCACCCTCATAGATATCATCCTGACCAACTTGCCCTCCAAATACACCTCTGCTGTCTTCAACCAGGATCTCAGCGATCATTGCCTCATTGCCTGCGTCCGTAATGGGTCCGCGGTCAAACGACCACCCCTCATCACTGTCAAACGCTCCGTTAAACACTTCAGCGAGCAGGTCTTTCTAATCGACCTGGCCCAGGTATCCTGGAAGGACATTGACCTCATCCCATCAGTAGAGGATGCCTGGTTGTTCTTTAAAAGTGCCTTCCTCACCATCTTAAATAAGCATGCCCCATTACATTTTTTTAAAACTGTCACGATCTCCGTGAGGGACAGACCAAGGCGCAGTGAGGTATCCAGTATACATTCTTTATTAATAACGTAACTGGCCAAAACAATAAACAAATTGAACGAAGATTGTAACGTTGAACATAACAATAAAACCAACAAAGCTATGATCAAACAATAACCCACAAACCCCTAGTGAAAACTACCAACATATATATGGTTCCCAATTAGAGGTAACGACACTCAGCTGCCTCTAATTGGGAACCATTACCCCAACATAGAAATAGAGAACCTAGAACAGAAAAAACCCTACACCAAAACAAAACAAAACACGCCAGCCTGTCTTCTCAGGCCTGGACGTGACAAAAACTAAGAACTGATAGCCCCTGGTTCACTCCTGACTTGACTGCCCTTGACCAGCACAAAAACATCCTGTGGCGCACTGCATTAGCATCAAATAGCCCCCGAAATATGCAGCTTTTCAAGGGAAGTTAGGAACCAATATACACACACAGTCAGTCAGGAAAGCAAAGGCTAGCTTTTTCAAACAGAAATGTGCATCCTGTAGCACTAATTCCAAAAGAATTTGGGACACTGTAAAGTCCATGGAGAATAAGAGCACCTCCTCCCAGCTGCCCACTGCACTGAGGCTAGGAAACACTGTCACCGCCGATAAATCTACGATAATTGAGAATTTCAATAAGCATTTTCCTACGGCTGGCTGTGCTTTCCACCTGGCTACCCTTACCCCGGCCAACAGCTCTGCACCCCCACAGCAACTTTCCAAAGCCCCCAGCTTCTCCTTCACTGAAATCCAGATAGCTGATGTTCTGAAAGAGCTGTAAAATCTGGACACTTACAAATCAGCTGGGCTAGACAATCTGGACCCTCTCTAAAATTATCCACCGCAATTGTTGCAACCCCTATTACTAGCCTGTTCAACCTCTTTTTCGTATCGTCTGAGATTCTTAAAGATTGGAAAGCTGCCGCGGTCATCCCCTCTTCAAAGGGGGAGACACTCCAGACCCAAACTGTTACAGACCTATATCTATCCTGTTCTGCCTTTCTAAAGTCCTCGAAAGCCAAGTTAGCAAACAGATCACCAACCATTTCGAATCCCAGTACTGTGCAGCCTTCTTCATCGACCTTGCCAAGGCTTTCGACTCTGTCAATCACCTCATTCTTATCGGCAGACTCAACAGCCTTGGTTTCTCAAATGACTGCCTCGCCTGGTTCACCAACTACTTCTCAGATAGAGTTCAGTGTGACCAAATCGGAGGGCCTGTTGTCCGGACCTCTGGCAGTCTCTATGGGGGTGCCACAGGGTTTAATTCTCGGGCCGACTCTTTTCTCTGTATATATCAATGATGTCGCTTTTGCTGCTGGTGATTCTCTGATCCACCTCTACGCAGATGACACCATTCTGTATACATCTGGCCCTGGACACTGTGTTAACAAACCTCCAGACGAGCTTTATTACCATACAACACTCCTTCCGTGGCCTTCAACTGCTCTTAAATGCAAGTAAAACTAAATGCATGCTCTTCAACCGATCGTTGCCTGCCGCACCGGCCCGCCTTACTAGCATCACTACTCTGGGCGGTTCTGACTTAGATTATGTGGACAACTACAAATACCTAGGTGTTTGGTTAAACTGTAAACTCTTCTTCCAGACTCACATTAAGCATCTCCAATCCAAAATTAAATCTAGAATTGGCTTCCTATTTTGCAACAAAGCCTCCTTCACTCATGCTGCTAAACATACCCTCGTAAAACTGACTATCCTACCGATCCTCGACTTCGGCGATGTAATTTACAAAATAGCCTCCAACACTCTACTCAGCAAATTGGATGTAGTCTATCACAGTGCCATCCGTTTTGTCACCAAAGCCCCATATACTACCCACCACTGTGACCTGTATACTCTCGTTGTCTGGCCCTCGCTTCATATTCGTCGCCAAACCCACTGGCTCCAGGTCATCTATAAGTATTTGCTAGGTAAAGCCCCGCCTTATCTCAGCTCACTGGTCACCATAGCAACACCCACCCGTAGCACACGCTCCAGCAGGTATATTTCACTGGTCACCCCCAAAGCCAACTCCTCCTTTGGCTGCCTTTCCTTCCAGTTCTCTGCTGCCAATGACTGGAACTAATTGCAACAATCACTGAAGCTGGAGACTTCCCTCGCTATTTTTAAGCATCAGCTGTCAGAGCAGCTTACCGATCATTGCACCTGTACACAGCCCATCTGTAAATAGCACACCCAACTACCTCATCCCCATATTGTTATTTATTTTTGCTCATTTGCACCCCAGTATCTCTACTTGCACATCATCATCTGCACATCTATCACTCCAGTGTTAATGCTAAATTGTAATTATTTCGCCACTTGTTTATTCCTTGTTTATCTGTGTCACGATCTTCGTAATGGACAGACCAAGACGCAGCGATGCTTCCAGTATACATTTTAATAAACACGAACGTAACTGGGAAAAACAACAAAACAAACGAGGAATGTAACGAAGAGCATAACTGAAAAGACAAACACAGCTATGAACTTACAATAACCCACGAACCTAGAGTGAAACCTACAAACCTAAATATGGTTCCCAATTAGAGACAACGACACACAGCTGCCTCTAATTGGGAACCATTACCCAACATAGATCTATGACACCTAGAACTAACAAACCCTACACCAAAACAAAACCAAAACGCTCCAGCCTGTCATCTCAGGCCTGGGCGTTACAATCTGTGTGTTGTTGTTTTTGGCACACAGCTTTAATTTATCTTGGCCAGGTCCATGTTGTAAATGAGAACTTGTTCTCAACTGGCCTACCTGGTTAAATAAAGGAGAAAGAAATAAAAAATAAAGAAAATATGGGAGTTTATCAAACTTGGATTTGTTTTTTGTTTTTGAATTCTTTGTGGGTCTGTGTAATCTGAGGGAAATATGTGTCTCTAATATGGTCATACATTTATTTGGCAGGAGGTTAGGAAGTGCAGCTCAGTTCTTCTCATCCTCTTCTCTTCTCCGCAGTCCCTAAAACACTCACTCTTTCAACAAACCCTCCTTTCTCTTTGCAAACTTCCTGCAACTCTTCAGACCTCTCTCCTGCACTCTCTCCTGCACATCTTAAACTCTAACTGAGCCATCCCCTCCTCTCCTCCTCCAAGCCGCTCACCCCCTCCTCCCCTTTTCCCGGCCAGTTGTCTTGTGTCCTGTCTGCCCTGGGGGGTCGTGACCCCTTTGACCTTTGGGTGACTTCTGCAGGGTAGCTTCTCAGTCATCTGCAGCTGTGGTCCTGCCAAAAGCTGGATAATCCTATCACACTGTCATCACTGTTTGGAGAGGCAGGGCGGGTCAGGGCAAGGCATGGCAGGTGAAGTGTGTGTATTTGTGTGTGTGTGTGTTTGTGTGTTTATTCATGTCCACATGTGTGCGTGTACGTGTTAATGATTATTTGTCAACAGACAAGTAATATAAATGTAAAATATAAAAAACTAGCTGACAGAAAGTGCTATGTATTACACTGCATTCGGGAAGTATTCAGACACCTTGACTTATTCAACATTTTGTTACGTTCAGACCTCCTTCATCAATCTACAGCCCCACCAAAAAAGGAAATATCACATTTACATAAGTATTCAGACCCTTTACTCAGCTGAAGCACTTTGGCAGCGATTACAACCTCGAGTCTTATTGGGTATGATGCTACAAGCCTTGCACACTTGTATTTGGGGAGTTTTCCCATTCTTCTCTGCAGATCCTCTCAAGCTCTGTCAGCTTGGGCGTTGCTGCACAGCTATTTTCAGGTCTCTCCAGAGATGTTCAATTGGGTTCAAGTCCAGGCTCTGGCTGGGCCACTCAAGGACATTCAAAGACTTGTCCTGAAGCCACTCCTGTGTTGTCTTGGCTGTGTGCTTAGGGTCAATGTCCTGTTGGAAGGTGAACCTTCGCTCCAGTCGGAGGTCCTGAGCGCTCTGGAGCAGGTTTTCATCAAGGATCTCTCTGTACTTTGCTCCGTTCATCTTTCCCTCGATCCTGACTAGTCTCCCAGTCCTTGTCACTGAAAAACATCCTCACAGCATGATGCTGCCACCACCATGCTTCACCGTAGGGATGGTGATAGGTTTCCTCCAGACATGATGCTTGGCATTCAAGCCAAAGAGTTCAATCTTGTTTTCATCAGACCAGAGAATCTTGTATCTCATGGTCTTAGAGTCCTTTAGGTGCCTTTTGGCAAACTCCAAGTGGGCTGTCATGTGCCTTTTACTGAGGAGTGGCTTCCGTCTGGCCACTCTACCATAAAGGTCTGATTGTTAGAGTGTTGCAGAGATGGTTGTTCTTCTAGAAGGTTCTCCCATCTCCACAGAGGAACTCTGGAGCTCTGTCAGAGTGACCATCGGGTTCTTGGTCACTTCCCTGACCAAGGTTCTTCTCCCCTGATTACTCAGTTTGGCCAGGCGGCCAGCTCTGGGAAGAGTCTTGATGGTTCAAAACTTCTTCAATTTAAGAATGATGGAAGCCACTGTGTTCTTGGGGATCTTCAATGCTGCAGAAATGTTTTGGTACCCTTCTCCAGATCTGTGCCTCGGCACAATCCTGTCTCGGAGCTCTATGGACAATTCCTTCGACCTCATGGCTTGGTTTTTGCTCTGACATGCACTGTCAACTGTGGAACCTTATATAGATAGGTGTGTGCCTTTCTAAATCATGTCCAATCAATTCAATTTACCACAGGTGGAATCCAATCAAGTAGTAGAAACATCTCGAGGTTGATCAATAGAAGCAGGTTGCGCCTGAGCTCAATTTTGAGTCTCATACAAAGGGTCTGAATATTTATGTAAATAAGGTATTTCTGTTTTATCTTTAATACATTTGCTAAAATTTCAAATAAACTGTTTTTTGCTTTGTCATTATGGAGTATTGTGTGTAGATTGATGAAAAAAAAAGATGTAACCCATTTTAGAATAAGGCTGTAACGTAACAAAATGTGGAAAAGGGGAAGAGGTCTGAATACTTTCTGAATCCACTGTATACTGTACATTGACATACTCTTCCCAAACGAACCCGTAGCTATCTGGGGCATTAGTCCTAGTATCATGACTATGATAAGCCAGCCAGCTGCAGTTGGCACCACCAGATGCTTGCCTTGTGCCCTGGTCCATCCGTAGCCTGCTGCCTCCATACAGAGCAATAAACAACAACTTGTAATCACACACCCAGATGCCAGATGCTGGGTGGAGTGTGTGTGTGTCCACAATCGGCGCAAGGCATCAGATCGTTATCCCCTACACCCAGTGAGTTCTGTATTATCACCACACAGATTCTGCTGCTGCTCTGTGGCTGCACAGTCCTGGCCCCATCCCCCCCTCTCTCTCTCTCTCTCTCCCTCCCTCCCTCTATATCCCTCTCTCTCCCTCTTGCCTTCTGCCCTCTCCCACCCCGTTTCTCCCTCCATCTATATCTCTCTTACTTTCTCTCTCTTTTTCTCTCTCTCTCACTCTTCCTCTATTTCCCTCTCTCCCCATCTCTCTCTCTATATCCCTCTCTCTCCCTCTTGCCTTCTGCCCTCTCCCACCCCCTGTTTCTCCCTCCACCTATATCTCTCTTTCTCTCTCTTTCTCTCTCTCTCTCACTCTTCCTCTTTCTCTTCGTCTATATCCCTCTCTCTCCCTCTTGCCTTCTGCCATCTCCCACCCCCTGTTTATCCCTCCATCTATATCTCTCTTACTCTCTCTCTGTCTCTCTCACTCTAGGGCATAAGCTGCATTACATCTGTGCTTGTAAATAGAGATGTATAACAACACGTTGATATTAGGGGTAAATCTATGGGCAGGGCCGGGAAAGGGCGGGATTGGTTAGGATCCCAGACGATTGAGTAATGGGGAGATTTGAGGATAAAAAATAGGTTGTGGATGTTGAAGTGACAGTTCAGCGATTTGACACATTTAGATATTTTGTCAAGGTAAGGAAACAAATATCTAAACATGTAAAATCGCTGAACTATCCCTTTAAGGCTAGCTGGCCCAGACAAGACATGGTGGTGTTAATAAACAAACAGCTCATAAGTTCATTTTTCCAACAATGTCACTTCTCACCCCTGATGTTGAGTCCATATTGTATCCAATGAGTGAGGTCAAAAACAAGACATGGTGGGCCTGTTATTAAAAATAGAAAATGTTGGCCTATAATAAAAACAGGACATGGAAATTGGTTCATTTTTAGGGTCCTACGCATCATCCCTGAGCCGTAGGCTACATCAATGACTTATTATAATAGTAATATTATCTTGTATATTATTAACTAAATAATTATTAATCGTAGCACGTTTTATTGTAGTCCAGTAGTAACATATCTGATTCCATAGAAGTCGGTTCTGAAATCGCCAGACCCCAGTGTTGATTCCCAACGTAACCATTTCTAGCAGAGACAGTCGCTAATATATGTTTTGCAATATAATGCCAATGTTCAAACTCTCAAAAGGATGTATAAACCCAATCTGTTAAAACACATACTGATCAAAAACAATCAGATTTACAACATTTTAAAGAGATAAGTGTGTCAGGATGGCCGAGCGGTCTAAGGCGCTGCGTTCAGGTCGCAGTCTCCCCTGGAGGCGTGGGTTCGAATCCCACTTCTGACAATTACTTTTGCGCAAATTCTGAGAAGAGATAGAATGATAGTGCTATTTCTCGTATTTTATTTTTTTACCTCTATTCGATTAATTGCACAACATTGATTCATGTTACAAAATCAACATAATCATGAGAAATCAATCAAGTTCAGAATTATAACTAATTAATATTATGTCTTGTGCAATAACTATTGCAATAATTGGTGTAGGCCAATATCTTCACCAGCCTGTCTGAATAAATGTTTGTATAGTTATTATTCTTTGAATTCATTTATTTGAACATATTGATGTAAACAAGTATTTCCCTATATATATTCTTCATATTTCAATAAACAAATATTTATAAATAAATAATTATACAACTAACAAAAAACATCTGAAAACATCAACAACATGTATATTTATCTTGCAGGAATCAATGTAAATAGAAACTTATTTCGTATGCAAAAATATTAGATGAGTTGGTCGAATAGCCTAATTGTAAAACAAAACAATTTTATGGAACTTCTAGAAATGGACAACCTCTAACAATTGTTCTAATGGCATGCCTTTTATCAACTACAAAGGTGTAGAACCATGAATAGTTCTGAAATAATTTTGAACATATTTTATCAAAATATTTTCCTCACAATTTCCCCCGATGTGTATACCTTGTGATCCATCCAAAGCGAAAACATTTCATTAAATTAATTCCATGTTGGTTATGGCTTTTAAAAGAATGAATCGAATGTGTCACAATGGTTTGCTTTGATAAAAGATAGATAATGCCCTAATGCATGGAATCAGTCTTTACAAAGATTACAAAACGTACAAATAGGAGCGAAAAAGAACGGTGGATGGGGCAGATTTTTTCAATTGACAATTTTGGCGCGCAACAGCTAATAGTGGCTTTGTGACTATATCCAACTGTGCTAGCCTTTCTTTGTGTTAAATGTTACCAACTCATTAGTGATTCAGGAAAAGCATCATATAACAGTTTTTAATAACTAGCCTACAGGCAGGTCAACTAAGGTTAGGCCTACACCTCACTATGTTCCACATATTTGTTTATGCGCCCAGTAGTGCTCCCCACGTCTTTCACTGGGATAATGTCTCCTGCTAATGCCATCAGACAGCGATGATATTATGTGACAATTTCACCTTTACCACCCTGCTGTAATTGATGTAACAAGATGCCACGTATCCTATGTGACAGACAGATTTAGAAGCCTGGGGGACCACGTATCCACGGTGGTCAGGAAGGGTGGAGTCAATCATAATGCCATCGTGATCAAAATCACATTTATCAAAACCGTAAATGTTTGTTATGAATCTAGAAACCTATGTGTTAAAAAACATTTTGGCACATTTACAGTGTAAGAGATGAGGTAAGCGCTTGTTTGATCAATTAAAAGCATGACTTGTTTCATAGATAGTCATATTGTTTTTTTCAAAGGTAGCCTATTGGTGTGTCTCACTCACTCCCTCTAGTTTTGTGTTATATTTGTGCCATGGTTATTGTGGGTCTGTTTGTAAAGTATTGACGTTCACAATTACGTTTTGTTTCAATGTAGCTACGCTACCCAAGCCACTGCAATCGATTCTCACAATAAACTCACAATATAAACTGTACCGGAGAGAACATAGTGCTGTAGCGTCCCACCATACCCATTTTACATCTCTCAGGATGACGAATGAGTTCATCCAACCAGTTTTTAAGTAGCGCCATGGGTCAGTCTATCAGTGCTGGAAAATCATTTTACCGCTGAAAAGTATGACAGTCAGTGATGTTCTTTTTGGGTTGATTGTTGTTGAATTCAGATGCGTCTTTCCCTTCACAATGCTGGTATTTATTACATGTTGTTTTATTATTAATCCGAACATCAGGGCTGGAACAGAGGTCTCTGCCCTTACCAGATATAGGCCTGGTCCCTGTGAAGCTGTATGCTGCTAGAAACAACAATATCCACTCTAGGGATTATGAATAAATAACATGGGGGAGAATAGTCTGAGTAATTGGTTGTGAGTGTGTGCTTGTGTGTGTTTGTGTGAATAATTGAGGGTTCCTCTTCCCAATCTATGTCATGTCATTTCCAGGATGATTTTTAAAAGTTTTTAATGGCAGATCTCTGTTAAGACTGCAAACAGAGGTCAAGGGGCGGTGTCCCAAATAGCACCCTATTCCCTTTCTAGTGGACTACTTTTGACCAATGCCCAATGGGCGATGTTCAAAAGTAGTGCACTACATAGGGAATAAGGTGCCATTTGGTTCGAACACAATATGTTCCTCTACTTAAATATGAAGATACCAGGAATGGTTTCTCCTGACAGACACACTTTGATTTTACTGTAGATTTACAAAGACACTGTCCCCGTTAGAGATGTCAACTGGAGTGCACAATTTCTTACTGAGGCTGGGGATACTTCAGCTGTTTAGTGGAAGAAGGTGATATTTTAAGGACATGCAGAGATGTCATTGATGACAATGTTAGGACAACTACATTGGATTATTTCATTCTAACTTTAAAATTCTGACCTGTGTGGCTCAGTTGGTAGAGCATGGTCCTTGTGACACCAAGGTTGTGGGTTCAACTCTCATGGGGAACCAGAAGAGCGGGGGTGTGTATGCCTTATGATTAACGAGATGTGGTGTGATCATAACAACATACAGGAACTCAAGTCATTTTGTTCACCTGACCTAGAATTCCTTACAATCAAATGCCGACCGCATTATCTACCAAGAGAATTCTCTTTGATTATAATCACAGTCGTGTATATCCCCCCTCAAGCTGACACATCGACGGCCCTGAAAGAAATTCATTGGACTCTATGTAAACTGGAAACCACATATCCCGAGGCTGCATTTATTGTAGCTGGGGATTTTAACAAGGCTAATCTGAAAACAAGGCTCCCTAAATTTTATCAGCATAACGAATGTGCGACCCGGGCCGGGAAAATCCTGGATCATTGTTATTCTAACTTCTGTGACGCATACAAAGCCATTCCCCGCCCTCCTTTCGGCAAATCTGACCACGACTCCATTTTGTTGCTCCCAGCCTATAGACAGAAACTAAAACAGGAAACGCCCGTGCTCAGGTCTGTTCAACGCTAGTCCGACCAATCTGATTCCACGCTTCAAAATTGCTTCAAACACGTGGACTGGGATATGTTCCGCATAGCGTCGGACAATAACATTGATGAATATGCTGATTCGGTGAGCTAGTTTATCAAAAAGTGCATTAAAACCTTCCCCATCCAGAAACCGTGGATTGATGGCAGCATTCGCGCAAAACTGAAAGCACGAACCACTGCTTTTAATCAGGGTAAGGCGACCGGAAACATGAATGAATACAAACAGTGTAGCTATTCCCTCCGCAAGGCAATCAAACAAGCTAAGCGTCAGTATAGAGACAAAGTAGAGTCGCAATTCAACGGCTCAGACACAAGAGATATGTGGCAGGGTCTACAGTCAATCATGGACTACAAAAAGCTGGCTGGTGTGTTTACGGACATATTCAATCAATCCTTATTCCAGTATGCTGTTCCCACATGCTTCAAGAGGGCCGCCATTGTTCCTGTTCCCAAGAAAGCTAAGGTAACTGAGCTAAATGACTATCGCCCCGTAGCACTCACTTCCGTCATCATGAAGGGCTTTGAGAGACTAGTCAAGGATCATATCACCTCCATCCTACCTACCTGACACCCTAGACCCACTCCAATTTTCTTACCAGCCCAATAGGTCCACAGACTACGCAATCGCAATCACACTGCACACTGCCCTAACCCATCTGGACAAGAGGAATACCTATGTAGGAATGCTGTTCATCGACTACAGCATTTAACACCATAGTACCCTCCAAACTCGTCATTAAGTTCGAGACCCTAGGTCTCGACCCCGCCCTGTGCAACTGGGTCCTGGACTTCCTGACGGGCCGCCCCCAGGTGGTGAGGGTAGGAAACAACATCTCCACCCCGCTGATCCTCAACACTGGGGCCCCACAAGGGTGCGTTCTCAGCCCTCTCCTGTACTCCCTGTTCATCCATGACTGCGTGGCCAAGCACGCCTCCAACTCAATCATCAAGTTTGCAGATGATTGCTTCCTGACACTACAGTAGTAGGCTTGATTACCAACAACGATGAGACGGCCTACAGGGAGGAGGTGAGGGCCCTCGGAGTGTGGTGTCAGGAAAATAACCTCTCACTCAACGTCAACAAAACAAAGGAGATGATCATGGACTTCAGGAAACAGCAGAGGGAACACCCCCCTATCCACATCAACGGGACAGTAGTGGAGAAGGTGGAAAGTTTTAAGTTCCTCGGCGTACACATCACGGACAAACTGAAATGGTCCACCCACACAGACAGCGTGGTGAAGAAGGCCCAACAGCGGCTCTTCAACCTCTGGAGGCTGAAGAAATTTGTGTTGTCACCAAAAACACTCACAAACTTCTACAGATGCACAATTGAAAGCATCCTGTCGGGCTGTATCACCGCCTGGTACGGCAACTGCTCCGCCAACAACCGTAAGGCTCTCCAGAGGGTAGTGAGGTCCGCACAACGCATCACCGGGGGTAAACTACCTGCCCTCCAGGACACCTACACCACCCAATGTCACAGGAAGGCCAAAAAGATCATCAAGGACAACAACCACCCGAGCCACTGGATGTTCACCCCGCTATCATCCAGAAGGCAATGTCAGTACAGGTGCATCAAAGCTGGGACCGAGAGACTGGAAAGCAGCTTCTATCTCAAGGCCATCAGACTGTTAAACAGCCATCACTAACACTGATTGGCTGCTGGCAACATACTGACTTAAATCTCAAGCCACTTTAATAATACAAAATTGGATGTAATAAATATATCACTAGCCACTTTAAACAATGCCACTTTATATAATGTTTACTTATCCTACATTACTCATCTCATATGTATATGCTGTACTCTATACCATCTACTGCATCTTGCCTATGCCGTTCGGCCATCGCTCATCCATGTATTTATATGTACATACTCGTATTCATTCCTTTACACTTGTGTGTACAAGGTAGTTGTGAAATTGTTAGATTACTTGTTAGATACTACTGCATGGTCGGAACTAGAAGCACAAGCATTTCGCTACACTCGCATTAACATCTGCTAACCATGTGTATGTGACAAATAAAATTGGATTTGAAGAGAGGGGGAAAAATGATTCACTCACCACTTTAAGTCGCTTTGGATAAGAGCGTCTGCTAAATAAGGGTTTTTCGAACATGGTCTAGGTTTGGTTTTGCCCTAATACTACAAAGCTGATTCAAAGAATCAAAGCTTGATGATGAGTTGGTTATTTGAATCAGTTGTGTAGCGCTAAAACTTACACTCAGGAGGGGGGCGGCCCAGGACGGAGTTTGGGAAACCCTGTGCTAACTTACTAAAATATGCACAATTATAGTTTTTCCACTTCTTGTATGAGTATGTGTGAACAACTCCCCATCTTGTATCACTTCAAGTCAAGACTTCCGGTTCCCTTTCCTACACACTGGGGTGTGTGTGTTTGTGGGATGGTCAAAGGCGGAGTAAGATTCTGAGTCAGAACAGAACAAGGAGACTGTGGTCAGGGAGTCAGAGAACCAGAGGCTACAACCAGAGGCTATAGAACCAGAGGCTATAGAACCTTAAGCTAGAACCAGAGACTATAGAACCAGAGACTATAGAACCGGAGGCTAGCTGGGTTATCATGTTGTTCCAAGGGGAAAACAGCACTGCTGCAGGTGAGACTGTCAACGATTCAGGGGTGTTATTAAATTGGTATATCAACTGGTCCAAATTCCATACCTTATTCACAGCTTTTGTTGTTTGAAATTATGTCTGCACTTGAGGGTAACTTAATGTGGTAGTGAGAAGGTGCCATGGACTATCTGATATTTCATGTGAATTATGTAAATATTTCTGATATCCCTAGCCTTGTGTAAAGCTTTGCTTGATGACGACAAAGCCTATCCATTATTGCAGGTACTGTGTATATGGCTAATGCGCAGGCCAGTCCCATAAACTACCGTATAGCCTATGTTCCATTTCAATGTTTTGCATAAAAGTAGCATGTTAACCTTTTGGGTAGGAAAAGTGTTAATAACGCTTCCATTATTTATAATCCTGGGTGGTTATAGGAATGGCATGGTTCAGATCCCTGTTCAAAGTGAGACTTCCTGAATCTATTCCTGTATTATCACAGAAGGTGGAGCTTCCTCTTTTAGGGTCTGTAAAGTACTACAGAAGTCAAATCTTAATTTGATCACCCTTTGCAGGAGAACTTTCAGACTTGATTTTCCCATATGAAAAATGTATCAAGCCATACTAAAATGTCCATTCATTTTAATCCACATAATAATTCACTTTTCTTGTTGCTGCAGAATTATTTTACTGCTACAGCAAACTAGCTCAAATTAAAATCCTACATCTGTAGTGAAAACCTGATTCATTTGGATTCTATTGTCTTTCTTCCTAATTTATTAACCACTTATTCATGATTCAGAGATGTAATAACTGTACATTTGGTTTCTGGAATTACTTTTTTCTCTATTTTCTCAGCTTCTGGTGGAGAAAGCAGTTTCTCCTCTGAAGATGAAGGAGATATTCAGGTATCTTCAATGACATCTGTGATCATCTGTATAATGATCTTATACTAACAACTCCAAGTACATTGTTTATTTACTTTCTTATGCAATAAAAAGAGTAAGATGTGACTGATTTCTCTGTTTCTGTTTGTTTGATCTGTCCTGTAGTGTGAGATTCTGGAAAAACAGAGGGATGAGGCCAATCAGAAGCTGTCTGAGATAGAGGAAGGTGAGCTGCACCAATCAACATCCTTAATTACATGGTGGGAGCTCAGCTTTCCAATGAAGCTTCCGTAATGAGAATAAATGCGCACATATTGTAGGAGTCTATTCATCCAGCAGCCTTATGTCAGCTTTCTTTCTCTCTCTCTCTCTCTCTCTCTCTCTCTCTCTCTCTCTCTCTCTCTCTCTCTCTCTCTCTCTCTCGCTCGCTCTCTCTCTTTCGCTCTCTCTCTCACTCTCTCTCTCTCTCCTCAGTGTCCTCTCAGCTGTTGAAGGAGATGGATGTTCTAGAGATGCAGTTCCAGATTGAACGCTCTTGCAGGGAGAGAGCAGAGGCCCTCGCTGTCAAGGTGGGGTGTATTATGGTTACTGTAGTTCATCATGCGACAGCGTTGGAACTCCAAAGAATGTCTTAGTGATGTCATCCACTAAACCAGTCAGTGTCCTACTTGGGTGTGCAAGTTTTGTGCCAGCCCAGTACTAACACAGACGAGTCTGCTAATCAAGGGCTCGATGATTAATTCATAAGTTGAATCACTACTAGGCGGGAACAAAAGCCTGCACGCCCTGTGGAATAAAGAACACTGCTCTTAACAGATATCGTTCTCCTTGACACAAAGGTGACCAAAGAGAACAAGGTTCTGAAGAGGAGAAGCCAGGCTCTGCTGCCTCTCCTCCCTAAGCTTCCTGAAAACATGGCCACCATGACCTTTGACCTGGAGTATGACCAGGGGGTCGACCCTGATGGGGACAGCGGTGAGGCTGTGCTGCAAGAACAGGCACAGATCAGTGGTATAGAGACATTCCTTCTGAGATCTACCATACACAACAACTACCATCCTGAACACATACTGTATAATGTATGAACATGAGTGAGAGATAACAGTATAAAAGGCAATAGAATTTAGATTTGAGAGGATTGTTTTTGTACTTTTACCCGACCGACCAAGAAAATGTAAGAGATATAAGATACATTTTCCTTTCTCTCTCCTTCTCCACCTCTTTCTCTCTCCCCCCTCTCTCTCTCTCCGCTCCCCCTCTATCCCCCACCCACCCACCCTCTCTCTCTCTCTCGCTCTCTCACTCTCACTCCATCATGGTCAGAGCTGCAGGCCTCAGTGGAACAGCTGCTGGGGGAGAAGATGCAGTTGTGTGAGCAGGTTGATTCACTGAAGAGAGAGCAGAGCCAGCTCCAAGAACAGGTAGCTAGCAGTGTGTGTGTGTGTGTACTAAGTAAAAAGTTATAAGTATTTATTGTTTCCTACTATTCTACATGTTCCACTCAGTTGGCCCTAGAGATTGGGGAGAAAGAGGCCATACTGAAGAAACTGTCCAAGCAGAACAAGAACATGAATAAGATGAAGAGAGGTGAGACCCCACTCAGACATATATCAGTGTTCCTCATGATATACGCTCTATTCACCTCATACCAAAGTCACATTCAATGTTTTATGTGTATGTGGCTCCATAGTATCCCAGCTAGTGACAGAGGAGTTCACAGAGATCAGTCAGAAACTGGAGCTGGAGCAGGACCTCCGACAGCACGCAGAGGTCTTCGCTCACCAGGTACACAACCCTCTGTTTCTGTTTGTGTATTTCTGCGCGTTTTGTTTCTGTTTTCTCAGTGTGTGTGTGTGTGAGTGAGTGTGCACCCATTCGTTCTGTATTCATAAAAGAGGACAAATTAGCAAAACAAATACAAAGAGGTATGAGAAGGGAGGGACACTGGCAGGCTGGTCACTTTGTAAACGAGAAACACACATACACACACACAGCTCACGTTTCCCCAGCTAAACAAAGGTGGCTATCTTTTCCTTCTTTTTTACGGGCGTCTAGGAGGACAACAAAAGTAGTCTCCCCTCTTAGAGCCCCCTCTGCTTTATAATGAGCACCCATCACGGCGGCAGTTTGAGAATGGGGACTATAGCTTTAAACACAACCCCGCCTTTAGCTTGACACTTTACATTGAATGCTGGCAATTGTCGCCTTTGTGTACACTTTTCGCTATTTACCAGACAGGCACATAATGGGACCCCTCGCAGGGGTCCTTACCTGTGAAAAGGACCCCTACTGTTCTGAGACAACCACACAACTCAGCCCCCTTTACTCTTAATGCAATGCGAAGCATTATTTGTTTGATGGTGTGTGTGTGTGTGTATGAAGCCTCTGTTTGTCTACTTTCACATGTTTTGAAAACACACTCCCCATTCATAGGTCTTCTCTCTCTCTGCATGTGTTGTGCTGCATAATAATGATGTGGGCCTCAAATAGGAAATAACTTAGCTAAGCTTGTGTGTGTCTGTGTGTGCGTGCATATTGTGTGGACACCAGGAGCCCTTTTCCTTGTCAAACAGCACTCCCTACTTGGTCCCTAGCTGTGTGAAAGTGGCCTTGTGCTATAGGGACTTTAGAGTGCTTACACCAGGGTAATTGGGTGTAAATATTGGACAGGGTGTTTTGTTAACTGTAATGATGATGTGTAGTCAAACACACAGATAACTGCTGGCGCTACACCTTCACTGTGTTCGACCTTATGGGAGCCAGAATTGAAAGTGACTCACTGACTTTCAATTCCTAAACTCACTCTCTCTGACTGTAACTATTTTGTTAAACCTAGTTTCACTATCATTTGGCCATCTACAGCTTCATATTCCAGCTTTATCTATGCTGCTGGAAGAGAATTTGTCATCATTCTGTATGGGATTCCATATTCATTTAATTTTACTTCATACCGCCCCTTTCCACTAGTCATACCTCTGATAACTGTATGCTGGTAATAACTCTTGTACAGTCTAAAACAAAATATGCCAAAGCAAATTAATGTTTGACGATTGACTAATTGATTAATTGACTGACTGATTGATTGATTCATGATTGATGGATTGATTGACTGACTGGCAGGTGTTGGTGAAGCAGAAGGAGACCCAGAGACAGAGTATGGTGCTGCAGCAGAGTTCAGAGACCAGTCTCCAGCTCCAACATGCTCTGGAACAGGTGGCCCACATCAGCAGTACCCTACAGGACATACAGCGCTACTACCGAAACCAGGTAGATGGGGGTTGTGTGTGCGTGTATGTGTGCTCGTGTGTGTGTGTGAGAGTGAGTGAGTGTGTGTGTGTGTGAGAGAGAGAGAGAGAGAGAGAGAGAGAGAGAGAGAGAGAGAGAGAGAGAGAGAGAGAGAGAGAGAGAGAGAGAGAGAGAGAGAGAGACAATGTTTGAGTCACTTTGAAACTATAGTATATTAGGCCTCCTGAGTGGCGCAGTGGTCTAAGGCACTGCATGGCAGTGTTGCAGTGCCACTACACCCTGGGGTTCAATCACAACTGGCTATGACCAGGAGTCCCATAGAGCGGTGCACAATTGGCCCAGTGTCATCCGGGTTTGGCCGGGGGGGACTTTACTTGTCTCCTCGTGCTCTAGCGGCTCCTTGTGGTGGGCTGTGTGCCTGCAGGCTGACTTCAGTCGCCAGCTGGACAGTGTTTCCTCTGACATGTTGGTGTGGCTGGCTTCTGGGTTAAATCAAGCAGTGTGGCTTGGCAGGATCCTGTTTCAGTGACCTTTGTGGTGGAATTATTGTAACCAAAGGAAAGACTTTTAAGATTTCTTCAAAACAATCAAACTTTATTATTTAATTACTGCAGTAATGGAGCTGGTCGGTAATCACCCCTGGAGGTGATCACTGAGAACTCAACAAACTGGTTTGAGCCACAGCATTTTATGGCAAAGTCCATCCTCCTTCAGTCTACATGACACACAACAGATGTACGGAATGGGTCACAAGGTTAAGATTTGTATGAAAGATACTTAGAATTCACAGCAGACAGTATTTGCTGTAAAAACATGAGAACTCGTTGTGTAGAGACCAGTGTCTGGCCCCCCAACTCCATACTGGAGCGGCAGGTAGCCTAGTTAGTGGTTAGAGCGGTGGACTTCTAACCGGAAGGTTGCAAGGTCAAATCCCTGAGCTGACAAGGTAAACACCTGTCATTCTGCCCCTAAACAAGGCAGTTAACCGACTGTTCCTAGGCTGTCATTGAAAGTAAGAATTAGTTCTTAACTGACTTGCCTAGTTAAATAAAGGAAAAATAAAATCTCTCCCTGGTACCGTACAGAACAGAAACATTAACTCATGCTCTGGAATGCAATATCCCCAAAGACATTGTAAATCTCCCAGAGGCCCATCCTCAGTAGAACACATACAGATGAGTGTTCTAACAACCCCTTATTCTGTTCCATAAAACAACCATTTGATGCAATAACAGCATTATAACATCATCTTGTAACTTCCACCATACCTTCACCTCTCCCGAGTCTGTAAGGGAGTTGCAGCGATGGGAAAAAACTGTAACTACCAATTGCGAAGAAAAATGGGTAAAAGTACAACAAAACACAAAAAAAAGTCAGTAAGTCTAATACATATCGCTGTACATGACTATCATAGGTGAAACCGACCCAGTGTGCCCTGGAAGAGAGCAGTGTTCTATCTGAGCTGCAATGTGTCAGAGGCCAACTGGAGAGCAGTGAAGAGGAGAGGAGGACCATGGACACCCAGCTCAGGGAGGCTCAGAACACAGTCACCTGGCTTCAGGGGGAAGGTGGGTGCCACATTTGTGACATTTACAGATGTAGTTTGTGCTAAAATCAGAGGTCTATATAATGAGTGGTCACAGTGAGCATAGGACACTGATGTACAATTCAAATAATTAATTACAAAAAAAAAACACTATAACCGTCTGGAGTTGAATTTCTCTTTGCCCCATTTTTAATATTCCAACAAATGCTATTTTACGGTATTCAAATATGACACACTGTTGTGCTTGGTGGTACTTTCTCTTTGTTTTAGTGAAACAGCTCGAGGATAGGCTGAAAGACGCAGAGAAAGAACTTGTTTCAGAGAAGGACAACTCAACCCCCACACTTCCTCCTCCTCCACCACCCCTGCCCCCACCTCCCTCCAGTACTGCTGTTGAGTAGGTACTCTATATACTATAAATACATAAACACTATATTAGCAGGTAGAAGTATCCTATTTCAAACAATTTTAACTTACATTGAAAATGAAAACTTGTTGACCTTTGTTACATAGCAAGGTGATGTTAGTACCCAGAGGTACATTTGATTAAATCATTTGGTTCATTTGATTAAACAACACTTTCTCTTCTTCCTCTCTTCAGTCCCTTAGTCGTCCTTCGCAACAAGAGGAAGGAGTCAGCCAACAGCATTGATAAGAATAGTGAGTGTTCTTACCATGTTATGATCACGCATGTCCACCCTCTTCGGAGGACAGCTTTTTCTTTTGTTGTTACATGTACATTCTACACGCATTTTACATACATGTTACATGTACATTCTACACGCATTTTACATACATGTTACATGTACATTCTACACGCATTTTACATACATGTTACATGTACATTCTACACGCATTTTACATACATGTTACATGTACATTCTACACGCATTTTACATACATGGCACTTTTGTTTTGGAGCAGTTACTGTCGTGACTTTACTTTCATTAATCTGATGACTGTTATGTATTTAATCCACTAACTATGTTTAATTGTTACCCAATTAAATTAAGCATGTAACAATGAACTAATTAGGATTTGCTGGATCACGGAAGAAGTTGTTTAGACAGGTACCATCTCTCAAATTAAACTCTATAAGGTCTTCACCTATAACGTTGGTAAACAGTCATCTTATTAATCATTACCTCTTATCAAATACTCATTCTGAACGATCGGAACCTTCTTGGATCTGCAAAACCCCCAGCCTTGTGCATTATTCAGTACTACACAAATTGGTTTAATCATTTATTTACTAGCTAACTAAATAATAACACAGAATACACACACACACTTACATGAGACAAAGGTCCCTAGTGGACTGACAAGATATTACGGCTTGTTACAACATAGATGGAGAGGGGTGGGGGAGAAAAAGGACACTTATTGTGTATACATTCAAGGACTGTCTTCACATTAATCATATACCTTGCACACGAACCACCGCCTGTTTGGAATAAGAAATCATGACTGTATTTACATGTGAAATGCCTTTGTTCGTCGTTTATCTCGGTCGGAACCAAACCTTCTCTGAAAGTTGTTGGCCTTCCAGCTGTATGGCTCTGATTGTCCTAAAGGGATCTCCCCTTTCCCGTTTTCTACTGTTGTTCACTCTGGACGATAACCATCCATGTCGACGGTTCCCATTGGTGATGAGTGTAGTAGGATAGTCTCCCTTAGATGAGCTTTTCTCGATATCTGACTTAAGATAGCTAATCAGCTGTACCAGTGATTGTCTGAGGTGAGCTTCTCAACTCTTCCTCCTCGTGTTGGTATTCAGGATTCGAACCACAATGGAGCTGCAACTCTTCGTCTCTCTGGTCCAAAGGAAGGAGAGTTAATTTCTTCACCTCGTGTTGAGGTTCAAAGAGTCAACCATTCCAAACGTGCAGCTCTCCGCCTCACGTTTCCTGGTCTAAAGTTTGATTCCTCTTTTGAACCTTTATGCACTCTTGGTAAAAAGGGGCGTTCCGTCATTCTGACAAGCTCTCTGACCTCACTCGGGGTGTGGCTACTTAATGTGCAAAGGATATCAAAAACAATTATCTCATTAGAAAACTAAAATCACATTCCTATCTTAACACAAAAACCTTCATCACTTTTATATTGTGTTCACAACATATTGGATGAAAACTTGACAGGGGGTATCCGTTCCAAGTTACAGTATGTGGTCCACACCGTTTTTAATAACATTACAAAATGAAAAACAATATGACACTAGTTTCCCATAGTTCCCCACTGACCACTTCCCACATTGTTATGTTAGAAATATTGTTCCATTATCACTTTTTGGATGTTAGAGTTTTGGGCAGGCAAAACTGGCTGTGAATAAAGACATTCCTTTGGTTGATACTAAAGAACAAGAGAGAGAGTCTCCCTCTCTTGTAATTTACGACAGAGTGTGAACAGTCGACCATCTAGCCTGTCCCCCTCTCCCCTCTGTGGGAGAGAGAGGCCTGGTTACTGTCACAATCTCGCCAATCTGATCTGACCCATTCTGATCCTCACAGGACAGTCATGACATTACATAGCAAGAATAAAGTAATTTGATATTTTGATATACTGTACATTGCATCTAGATAGATAGTTCTTATTTATTATACATTGTTTTTTCAGTCCTAACTATTATAGAACATGAGCTTTTAAATGCACCACTCAGCTACTCACAGTCCATCCCACCTATCGCCGTAAACCGCCCTCTTATGATTTTCATATTTTTATGTGATGTTTCACATAAATTCTGAACCTGTGTAAACGCATAGTATCTACAGATTGTAAGTTAAAGATATATGTTTTTACTAAAAATATTATTATATTGTTAATTGCTTGACAACGGTTTTCCAAATCTCCCAACAGTGCTATTTGTAGGGTTAATTTTCGATAAATTATTACATTTTTCAGCCATTCCTGAACCTGTGACCAGATATCTAATGATTCTGTCTCTTCATAGCAACATTTGCAGAGCTAAGTTGGTTGCATGCCCCATAACATTCTGTTTGTGGCAAGAATTTTGTATAATCATTTAAATTGAAAAACTGTTTTGCATATCAGTTCATAAACCATGTGCACGGTTGAAAATCTCTTCCCAACTATTTTGCAACCTGTATGGCGCCGCGGTCAACACTTTGGTCCGCGAGTAAAAAATAGTGGCCAATTTTGGTCTTTAATAAAGCGCAGACAAACAAGTTCCCTACCTTCTCCCCCTTCCACTTGCCTCCTTCCATTTTTGCGGTAATGCTGCAATCAGTTGGTTGTAATTTTGGATAGAGCAAACATTTCCATATATGTTAGTTAACTGCACATGTGACATAACTATTCATAATATCATTAACAAAGATATTTGCTTTTTTCCACCTTTTTTTTCTCATAAATAATGTTTTATTGTTTTATAAATTATTATATTTGAATTTAACCATATTATTTGTTGTAATATTTGCTCTGTCTTTTCTGGAGGATAAAACTGGAATTGTAACCAGCTTTGTATGACTTGTTTTAGTAAGGGCGATATTTTGAAAAAGGTTACATTTTAAATTAACTGAAAGTGAGAGGTTGTAATCTGTATAAAGGAAAAATGTGACATTTTTTAACAAGGAGTGAGCCATTCTTACTTATCTACTGGAGAACCAGTTCAGGTTTAAGTATAATTTTTGTATTTTTAATTATTTATTTTTATTGAACCTTTATTTAACTAGGCAAGTCAGTTAAGAACAAATTCGTATTTACAATGATGGCCTACACCGGCCAAACCCGGACAACGCTGGGACAATTGTGCACCGCCCTATGGGACTCCCAATTACGGACGGTTGTGATACAGCTTGGATATGTATGACTGATGATTGATGTTTTTAGTGAGAGGTTTAGTGCTTTAATATTTAATAATTTTTGCCCCCCCGAACTAATATTCACTATATAAATAACTACAATTTATTTTGTCTGTTCCAAATAAAGTGAAATATGTTTTGCTTAAATGGCAGGGCCATAAGTAAATAGGTAAACTGGGATATGCTTAAAATAATTAATCAGGGTAATTTTTCCACAAACAGACAGGTATTTACCTTTCCATGGTAGCAAGATCTTATCTATTTTTTGCTAAATTCTGTTACAATTGGTCGTAGTAAGTTCCTTTATTTCTTTAGGGATCTGAACACCGAGTATGTCCACTTCATCTTCAGACCATTTTATTGGTAAAAATAAACTACACAATAATGTAAAAGTTGTATTTTTTAGCCATCCAACACGTAATATGGTACACTGGTCATAGTTTGGTTGTAATCCAGAGAACCTCTATGCGGCTGTGCAGGGATGCAGATTGCAGATTTAAGAAGAAATGTGAGTCTTCAGCATACAATGACACCTTTGTTTTTAAGCCCTGGATTTCTAGACCCTCTATATTATTGATGGATCTGATTTTAATAGCTAACATTTTGATGGCCATAATAAATAGATATACCGACAGTGGACAACCTTGTTTTATTCCTCTTGACGGTTTAATACCTTCTGAGAAGTAGTCATTATTTATTATTTTACACTTGGGGTTACTATACATTTCATTCCACATTTTCTTACGTTACTGTAGTGACTCTACAGCAGGTTTTTAGAAACAAACGCAGGAAGCCGGTTTACACACTCCACAAAAATCTACGAATGTCATGTCCAGGCCTGAGAAGACATGCTGGCGTGTTTAGTTTAGTTTTGGTGTAGGTTTTTTTTGTTCTAGGTGTTGTATATCTATGTTGGGGTAATGGTTCCCAATTAGAGGCAGCTGTGTGTCGTTGTTTCTAATTGGGAACCATATATATGTTTGGGGTCTTTTGTGGGTTATTGTTTGAGCATAGCTTGTTTTATGTTTAGTTGTGTTCAGCTTCACGATCTTAAATAACACATGTAATTAGGGTAATGATGACCAGGTGTGAATAATGACAAGACAAAACAGAAACTGAGAAATGGATCGGTGGGGGCTAGAACTCCGGTGACGTCGACCGCCGGTAGATGCCCGAACCAGGAGAGGGACCAACTTCAGCTGAAGTCGTGACAGTTACAACCTTATTCTAAAATGTATATATATTATTTTTTTTACCCTCATCAATCTACCCCATAATTATAAAGGAAAAACAGGTTTGTATAAATTCTTGCAAATCTATTAAAAATAAAACACTGAATACATAAGTATTTGGGCAGTTCCTCCCATTCCTCTCTGCAGATCCTCAAGCTCTATCAGGTTGGATGGGGAGCGTCGCTGCACAGCTATTTTCAGGTCTCTCCAAGGATGTTTGATCGGGCCCTGGCTGGGCCCCTCAAGGACATTTAGAGACTTGTCCCGAATCCACTCCTGTATTGTCTTGGCTGTGTGCTTAGGGTCGTTGTCCTGTTGGAAGGTGAACATTTGCCCCAGTCTGAGGTCCTGAGCTCTCTGGAGCAGGTTTTCATCAAGGATCTCTCTGTATTTGGCTTTGTTCATCTTTGCCTCAATCCTGACTAGTCTTCCAGTCCCTGCCGCTGAAAAACATCCCCACAGCATGATGCTGCCACCACCATGCTTCACTTTAGGGATGGTGCCAGGTTTCTTCCACACGGAAGGTTCTCCCATTTCCACAGAGGAACTCTGGAGCTCTGTCAGAGTGACCATCGAGTTCTTGGTCACCTCCCTGACAAAAGGTCCTTCTCCCCCGATTGCTCAGTTTGGCCGGGTGGCCAGCTCTAGGAAGAGTCTTGGTTCCAAACTTCTTCCATTAGAGAATGATGGAGGCACTGAGTTCTTGGGGACCTTCAATGCTGCAGAAGTTTGGTACCCTTCCTCAGATCTGTGCCTCGACACAATCCTGTCTCGGAGCTCTATGGACAATTCCTTCGACCTAATGGCTTGGTTTTTGCTCTGAGATGCACTGTCAACTGTGGGACCTTATATAGACAGGTGTGTGCCTTTCCAAATCATGTCCAATCAATTGATTTTACCACAGTTGGACTCCAATCAAGTTGTAGAAACATCTCACGGATGATCAATGGAAACAGGATGCACCTGAGCTCAATTCCGAGGCTCATTGCAAAGGGTCTAAATGCTTATTTAAATAAGGTATTTCTGTTTTTTTCTTTGTCATTATGGGGTATTGTGTGTAGATTGATGAGGAACATTTTATATTTAATTCATTTTAAAATAAGTCTGTAACATAACTAAGTGTGGAAAAGGGGAAGTGGTCTGAATAATTTCCGAATGCACAGTATTTGGACCATAGACATGAATTAGCCAAATATATTTATCATCCAATAGCATATTTAAAATGATCCACCTTCCTTTTCAGATCTGTTTTGACAGTTTGCACATTCGGATCAAAATTGTTATTAATTAATATCATTTTGAGTTTCTTTGCCCATGACAGAAATATAAATCTCCCTCCCAGTCCTTTTTCCATACAACCTCATCTGTAATTGTAGAGTGAGTTTCCTGTAAACAATAGATATTATATTCCTTTCTTTTAAGCCGGGTAAAGACTGGTTGTCTTTTTTTATAATCTGCTAAGGAATTACAATTATAACTAGCTATACTTATTTCTTACCTTGCCATAATGAGATACAAGTTTCAATTTTACTTACCATAATATATGCCTGTAAATTTACTACCAAAAAGCACCATGATGATCAAGCTGCTAGACACCCTGAATGTATCCATACTTACCAATACTACCAGAATCAATGTCTGACATCTATCCATGTAGCTGTACCATAATATATGCACTGCTAAACATACTGCAGCTGCAACTAACTCTAAGTAAACTTCCAATTGTCTTCCAATATACCTCCCCGCGAAAGCCTCCCCCATCCCAGATGAGGGTGTTTTCCCTGATACTATCATGCCACCCCCGTACCCATGACACACCTTTAGCGTCCTAAAACACACCTTCAACCGCCCGATTGGTGTGGCCCAGGTAAGAAATCGGAACTGTCCCATAAACCTGTTTCAATGCTGCCACCCCTGAAGTGCCCAGCCAAAAACCCAATAAGCCTATGGCATGACCACGAGAGGAGCATCCTCTTTAGGAATTAGCCACATAACAAAACAAATGGAAAATACTTTTGAAATCAATTAGTTGTACTGAGGACAATTAGACCTAAAAAATACGCAATACCCAGACAACATCAAAACGTAGAACATAATACTAATGATAGTAATAAATAATTATATCATCCTTATCACTGTCATCATAAATAAAAAAATAATAATCAACTACACATTACTTACGTATGACTACTTTAACAATAAAAACAGTATGTGCTCAGGATATGTATTTTTCGTAGCAGTCTATTTACCACCACAAACCGATGCTGACACTAAGACTGCACTACACAAGCTGTATAGGGTCATAAGCAAACAGGACAATGTTCATCAAGAGGCAGCACTCCTAGTGGCAGATGATTTTAATGCAGGAAAACTAAAGTCTGTTTTACCTCATTTCTACCAGCATGTCACCTGTGCAACTAGAGGGATACAAACTCTAGATCACCTTTACTACACACACAGAGACTCATACAAAGCTCTACCCTGCCCTCCATTTGGCAATTCGGATCATAACTCAATTCACCTGATTCCTGCTTACAAGCAAAAACTCAAACAGGAAATACCAGTGACGCGCGCTCAATATGGAAGTGGTCCTATGAAGTGGATGCTAAGCTACAGGACTGTTTTGCTAGCACAGACTGGAATATATTCCCGGGATTCATCCAATGATATTGAGGAGTTTACCAAATCAGTCACCGGCTTCATTAATAAGTGCATCGACAACGTTGTCCCGACTGTGAACATACGGACATATCCGAACCAGAAGCCATGGATTACAGGCAACATCCACGCTGAGCTAAAGGCTATAGCTGCCACTTTCAAGGAGCAGCTAACTAATCCGGACGCTTATAAGAAATGCCGTTACGCCTTCGGACGAACCACCAAACAGGCAAAGTGTCAGTACAGGACTAAGAAGTCAAATAAAATAAAATCATATGTTATTGGTCACATACACATATTAAGCAGATGTTATTGTGGGTGTCGCGAAATGCTTGTGTTCCTAGCTCCAACAGTGCAGTAGTATCTAAAAATGTACAACAATACACCCAAATCTCAAAGTAAAATAATGTAATTAAGAAATTTATAAATATTAGGACGAGCAATGTCGGAGTGGCTTGACTAGAATACAGTAGAATACAGTATATACATATGAAATTAGTAAAAGAGTATGTTAACATTATTAAAGTGACCAGTGATTCCATGTCTATGTACATAGGGCAGCAGCCTCTAAGGTGCATGGTTGAGTAACCGGGTGGCAGCCGGCTAGTGATAGAGACTAAGTTCAGGGCAGGTTACTGGGTGGAGGCCGGCTTTAAGTCTGATGGCCTAGACATAACTAATCATATTAGATGGGCTCTGACACTCGTCAGATGTAGCAGGACTTGCAAACTATCATGAATTCCAAGGGGAAACCTAGCCAAGAGCTGCATAGTGATGCAAGCCTACCATACAAGCTGAAGGCCTTCTATGCTCGCTTAGAGGCAAGCAACACTAAACCATGCGTGAGAGCACCAGCTGTTCCCAGACGACTGTATGATCACGCTCTCCGTAGCCAACATTCACAAGGTTGCAGGGCCAGATGTATAACCAAGACCCATTCACAGAGAATGGCAAGTGTCTTCACTGATATTTTCAACCTCTCTCTGATCCAGTCTGTAATAACTACATGTTTCAAGTAACCACCACTGTCCCTGTGCCTAAAAACACCAAGGTAACCTGTCTAAATGACTACCGCCCCGTAGCACTCACATCTGTAGCCACGAAATGCTTTGAAAGGCTGGACATGACTCACATCAACACCATCATCCCAGAAACCCTGGACTCACTCAAATTTGCATAACGTCCCAACAGATCCACAGATGACGCAATCTCTACTGCACTCCACACTGCCCTTTCCCACCTGGACAAAAGGAACACCTACGTGAGAATGCTGTTCATTGACTACAGCTCAGCGTTCAACACCATAGTGCCCACCAAGTTCATCACTAAGCTCATTACTAAGCTAAGGACCCTGGGACTGAACACCTCCTTCTGCAACTGGATCCTGAACCTACTTACAGGCCGACCCCAGGTGGTGAGGGTAGGCAACAACACATTCTGACCCTCAACACGGGGGCCCCTCGGGGGTGCGTGCTCAGTCCCCTCCTGTATATATCTGTTTGACATGCATTTTGTGTAGTGTGTATCCTATGTGACTGCGATGTATGTGTGTGTGTTCTGAATGTATTGTAATGTGCAATGTAAAGCGACCTTGAGCTATGGAAAGGCGCTATATAAATAAAACTTCTTCTTCTTCTTCTTCTTCTGTACTCCCTGTTCACCCACAACTGCGTGGCCGCACACGACTCCAACACCATCATTAAGTTTGCCGACGACACAACGGTGTTAGGCCTGATCACTGACGACAATGAGACAGCCTATAGGGAGGAGGTCAGAGACCTGGTGGTGTGGTGCCAGGACAACAACCTCTCTGTCAACGTGGGCAAGACAAAGGAGCTTATCGTGGACAACAGGAAACGGAGGGCCGAACACGCCCACATTCACATCGATGGGGCTGTAGAGTGGGTCGAGAGCTATCATGGACCAAACACACCAACACATTTGTGAAGAGGGCACAACAATGCCTCTTCATCCTCAGAAGGCTGAAAATATGTGTCATGGGCCCTCAGATCCTCAAAGAATTATTAAGCTGCACCACTGAGAGCATCTTGACTGGTTGCACCACCGCTTGGTATGGCAACTACTCGGCATCTGACTGCAAGGCATTACAGAGGGTTATGCATAGGCCCAGTACATCACTGGGGCCGAACTCTCTGCCTTCTAGGCCCTCTGTACCAGAGGATGGTTAAAAAAAATGGTCAAGGACTCCAGCCACCAAAGTCATAGAGTGTTCTCTTTGCTACCACACAGCAAGTGGTACCGGAGTGCCAAGTCTGTGACCAAAAGGCACCAGACAGATTCTACCCCCAAGTCATAAGAACGCTGAACAGTTAATCAAATGGCTACCCGCACAATTTACATTGACCCCCTCTATTATTTCTAATTTTTCCCCCTTTTTCCCCCCAATTTCGTGATCACAATCTTGTCTCATCACTACAACTCCCAAACGGGCTTCGGAGAGGCGAAGCTCAAGTCATGCGTCCTCCGAAACATGACCCACCAAGCCGCGCTTCCTAACACCCGCTCACTTAACCCGGAAGTCCGGCTGCACCAATGTGTCGGAGGAAACATTGTTCAACTGACGACCTCAGTCAGCCTGCAGGCGCCCGGCCCGCCACAAGGAGTTGCTAGAGCGCGATGAGCCAAGTGAAGTAAAGCCCCCCCCGGCCAAACCCTCCCCTAACTCAGACGACGGTGGGCCAATTGTACCCCGCCCTATGGGACTCCCGGTCACGGACGGTTGTGACACAGCCTGGGATCAAACCCAAGGCTGTTGTGACTCAGCAACACTGCGATGCAGTGCCGTAGACCGCTGCGCCACAGATATTTATTTATCTTAATTGTTTTGCACTGACTCTTGCACTGGCTCTACGCACCCACTCACACATACTACACTGACACGCCAACACACACAGTACATATGCTCAAACAAACAGAACACACACACACACTCACATGTAGACAAACTTTCACACTTCACATACTCTGCTGCTACTCTGTTTATAATATATCCTGATTTACCCCAACCCATATGTACATACTGTATTACCTCAATTACCTCAACTACCTCGTACCCATGCACATTGACTCAGTACTGGTACTACTTGTATATAGCCTCGTTATTGTTTTTATTGTGTTACTATTTCCTATTTTTTAGCAAATATTTGTCTTACTTTTGAACTCTGCACTCTTGTGAATGGGCTCGTAAATAAAGCAATTCGCTGTAAAGTCTACACCTGTTGTACTCGGCACATGTGACCAATAAAATTTTATTTCATTTTGATTTGATATTCAAGGCATGTTTAGGAGGTAAATTAAGACCCTGGTTCTGATATCAGCAGTTCTATTGTTCAACAAAGCACAGCTCAAGTAGCCTATTCATTGTGTTGTGTCCCTTTCTCCAACAGAGCCAGATCCTACTTTGGACATGAAGACTCGAGCGGTGGACGAGATGATGGAGAGGATAAAGAAAGGCATTGTCCTGAGACCCACTCAGAGACCACAGGTAGGGCTAGATAGTACATGTATAAATCAATCAATCATCAATCAACCAATCAATCAAGCTATCTACAATTGCAGTGGTGAGACATCTGACATTTTGTCTCCTATTTCAGGTCGGATCAGAAGATGACCATGCCTGGAGGGTGAGCAATCAATCAAATTTCAATCAAATTTATTTATAAAGCCCTTCTTACATCAGCTGATGTCACAGAGTGCTGTACAGAAACCCAGCCTAAAACCCCAAACAGCAAGCAATGCAGGTGTAGAAGCACGGTGGCTAGGAAAAACTCCCTAGAAAGGCCAAAACCTAGGAAGAAACCTAGAGAGGAACCAGGCTGTGAGGGGTGGCCAGTCCTCCTCTGGCTGTGCCGGGTGCAGATTATAACAGAACATGGACAAGATTTTTAAATGTTCATAAAACAGGCAGAACAGTTGAAACTGGAGAAGCAGCACTCGGGACATCAAGGAGTCATCAGGCCAGGTAGGCCTTGAGGAATGGTCCTAATGCTCAGGTCCTCTGAGAGAGAGAGAAAAAAAGAAAGAGAGAGAGAGAGAGATAATTAGAGAGAGCATACTTAAATTCACACAGGACACCGGATAAGAGAGGAGAAATACTCCAGATATAACAGACGGACCCTAGCACTTTTGACACCTTTCTTATTATAATAGACTATTGATTTATTTCATATTAAAATGCTTTATGAATATTTCAATCACAGGACCAGAGGATTGAGAAGAGAAAGTCAGCCGTGCTGGAGCTGAAAGGAATGCTGGTAAGATGGGATCAATTAAGAATTGGGAGTCCCATAGGGCGGCGCACAATTGGCCCTGGTTCGTCCGGGCTTGGCCGGTGTAGGCCGCCATTGTAAATAAGAATTTTTTCTTAACTGACTTGCCTAGTTAAATAAAGGTTACAAAAGAATGTCAAAAAACGAAGCATTTGCAATTCTACAAGAGAAGTGAGTCTAATAGGTCGACGAGATTAATAATGTACCCTGATTGGTTTACTGTACTTTTGAATTCTTCTTTTCTTTGACCCGATTGGTTTAACCTCATCCTCACCTATCCTGATTGTCTACTGTACTACCTCTACTAGGACACCATGAAGCACCAAGGCCACAGGAGGGCATGGTCACGGAATAGGTTCAGCCGAAACGTGGGGGAGGCAGAGTTACAGATGGTGCTACAGAGAAGGAGACGGGCCATGGCGGACGGACAGGACACCCCCAGCTCCGCCCCCTCCACTGCCATAACCCCTACCAAAATACAAGGTGCAGTAGCATCTCCATCCTTTGTTTTAGGGATTGTGGGACAGTCAGTCAGTTTGGCTTTTTAAGGGTTGCAGTGTCCTTTCTGGTTATTGTTTTTTCCACAGGCACTAAATTGATGGTACTACATTAAAAGATGGACTTACCTGGTCTTGGATGGCTTGAAATGGTTTTAGGTCAAAGTTGGTTAAAGAGAAAGATTGATGCAGATGATAACAAACAAGGGACCAGGAGGGCACATCATTAGCCTACCCAGGCTACGTTTAGACAAGCAGTCCAATTCAGATTTTTTTCTCTCACTAATTGGTCATTTGACCAATCAGATAAAATCTGAAAAAGATCTGATGTGATCGGTCAAAAGACCAATTAGTGGGGAAAAAAACAGAATTGGGCTGCCTGTCTAAACGCAGCCTAGTGATGTTTTTCACTTACCTACAATATTTTAGATTTTTTTTTTATATACAAAATTGCTTCTATACCATATGTCTTTCCCCCAGGCCCCCAGCCGGGCGGCCCAGCAGCAGGAGCTCTTCCCTGGGCAGGAGAGAGTAGCAGCACCCCTGTACTCCGGAGGCTCCAGCAAAACAGAGAGAAGAGGAACTCCCGTATCAGAGAATCAAAACTGATCATCTGCCAGGAGAACATCTGAAAGTTGGGAAAACAGATGACTAGTTTTGGGATACTGTACCACAGTGTTTCCCAAACCTCTCCTTGAGTACCCCCAGCCAGTCCACATATTTGATGTATATGTGGAACCTTTGCCTGTAATAATAATAGTAACTCAAATGTGAGTGGGTTAGGTTAAGGCTTGATCTTATTCTTTGGGTTTTGGGGACCCAAAGGGGTGCACATTTTTGTTTTTGCCATAGCAGTACACTCCTGATTGAAATAATCAAAGCTTGATGATGAGTTTGAGTTGAAACTGCTGTGCAGTGCTAGGGAAAACAATTACATTTGGATCACCAAGACCAGGATCAAGAAACACTGGGTTAAGGGTAGTAAGCCAATGACAAAGACCTTTCTGTGGCAGTAAAAATGTACAAGGATATTCTACTTGTGCTGGGTGTGAGAAATATTTGAATGGCAATTTGCCTCTTTTTTAATAACCCACTCACGAATTTATCTCATTCACATTCAATGTTGCAAAGAGTGAGAAGAATATGGTTCTGCATTGATGGTCTTATCGTGGAATTCCAGGTGCATTATTGTCCTGATGCTCTGAATACTTGTCTTTTTGTATAGGGGTCACTTCACTCTAATACCTGCTATGCTTCAGCTATGTAAAAAATACTTCAAAGTGGGAAAAATAATACAATATTTTATTCACATCAGTTGCCATTTGTAAATGGAAAGCACACATACAGTACCAGTTTCCTCTCATTCTGCACTCTGGACCTCCTTGTAGCTAGAGACCTAGTGCCTTAATTAGCTCACACAACAGAGGAACGGAGTCGGCTGCCATTTAGGCACTTCATATACTTGGGTTGCCAAGGTGTTGTCGAGCTAAGAGCACTCAGGTGATCTTAAAGGTCCTCCAGCTTCTGAAAGTGTCTGAAATGGAGGCTGGGTGGATGGCAGCTTTTTGAGTTCACACTTCCACACACCCTTGCTCTTTGTTAAAAGCATTTGAAAAGGATAGAATTACTTTCACACTTTGACACCATTTTAGTTTCTGCTGCACACTGCTCTGTCATTATATATTTCTTTCATTTAGCTCCTTTACTAGAAAGGTCAGCTTTTCACTTTCAGCCATACATTTTTTATAGTTTTTTTGACCCTCAATCTCAAAGGTGTAGGTTTTTTTAATAATGTTGCTACTCCCCTCAGTGTAGGTGTGTCTCTCTGTGTGTGTGTGTGTGTGATGAAATCAACAGAAATAAAGTAGCCTATTAATTCTACTACTGTCTTACTATTAAGATTCTACGGTTATTTCATAATTTACAGCTCACCTGGAAGACCAAATAGGTAATTGCAGCACATTCATTTCTGATCATTTATTCCAGCTCTAGCTGTAAACTACAGAGCGCAGGCAGCTCCCCCTTTGTCTCTCTCTGCCCAAATGTACTGGAGTTCCTCCGACCATAACTGGCGCTGTAGCCACAGGGGCACACTGGATCCTGGAGACTGTAGCGCTTTCCTCAATGTCCGACTACCAGTGGGAGGAACTTTGACCAACCACCAGTTAGCTAAATTATTTCATAGCACTTATTGGCACTTTTATTTTTCATATTTATGTGTTTTACATGAAACGAGATGTGGTTTATTTATTTACTAAGTTGGCTGTCGTTGGTGATACAGATATCTTTCATCACACTAGCAATTGGTGAGTTTACTTTTTGAAGTTGTTAGCTACAGTAGCTAGCATCGCCACATTCCCTTCTTTCCCACTCCGTCGATCGATGCACGTCAATTCGGCCTGGGTTCGGGGTGCAAGCAAGATCTACTAACTTGCCAGTTAGGATGATAGTGGCAATTTAGTTAACAATGCTATGCACATAACGTAGTGTGGCAAATTCACATAGCTCACACACTAGCTGTAGCTAGCTAACAGCCAACTGGGTAGCTAACGTGAGTTAGTTGTGATTCACAATTAAATCAAGAGAGTTAAGCAAATCTACTTATTTTCACGTGCAAAGTTAATAACTGTAATCACTACAGTAATATCTTGGCTCACCTGCGGCGTTTCATCCAACCTGCAACTGGTGACAAAGCGTACCCAATGTTAACTACCGATTGCTGGTTGTTGTGCAAGGGGCTACTAGTAACTAACTAGTTAGCGAGTATCTTCTACCACAACACTGCTATTTACACAATCGCAAACTAACGTTATTGTAAAGCAAATAGTGTTACTCAATAGTTGGATAGGAATGTCTGGCACATGGCTGTTGCCCTAACGTTACTCCTATATTCCTAGCAGAGTATGCGAGCGGAGTTGAGTGGTAAATCCCGCTTGCACACCGCTCCATTCGTCGGAATCACAATTTAGTCAACACCCATCTATTTTTGTGACTACCTGGACCTACCATTTCGTTTTGAAGTATTGAAACCAAACCATGTGACTTGAAAAGTATTTTAAAAGACGTGAAAATGTGAATGTAAGAAGCGCTCATAATTTCAAATAGACTACATGTCGTATTAAAGAGCATATACAGTGCATTTCCACATTTTATGTTACAGCCTTATTCTAAAATGTAAAAAATAATCCTGATCAATCTAGACACAATACACCATAATGACAAAGTGAAAACAGGTTTTTAGAAATGTTTGCAAATTAATAAAAAAACAAAGCATACCTTATTTAAATAAGTATTCAGACCCTTTGCTATGAGACTCGAAATTGAGCTCAGGTGCATCCTGTTTCCATTGATAATCCTTGATTGGAGTCCACTTGTTGTAAATTCAATTGATTGGACATGATTTGGAAAGGCACACACCTGTCTATATAAGGTCCCACAATTGTCAGAGCAAAAACCAAGCCATGAGGTCGAAGGAATTGTCCGTAGAGCTCTGACACAGGATTGTGTTGAGGCACAGATTTGGGGAAGGGTACCAAAACATTTCTGCAGCATTGAAGGCCTGCAAGAACACAGTGGCCACCATCATTCTTGGATGGAAGAAGTTTGGAACCACCAAGACTCTTCCTAGAGCTGGCCTCCCGGACGAACTGAGCAATCGGGGGAGAAGGGCCTTGGTCAGGGAGGTGACCAAGAACTGGATGGTCACTATAAACAGCTCCAGAGTTCCTCTTTGGAGATGGGAGAACCTTCCAGAAGGACAAGCATCTCTGCAACACTCCACCTATCAGGCCTTTATGGTAGCGTGGCCAGACGGAAGCCACTCCTCAGTAAAAGGCACATGACAGCCTGCTTGGAGTTTGCCAAAAGGCACCTAAAGGACTCTCAGACCATGAGACAAGATTCTCTGGAATTTCAGATTCTCTGAAACCAAGATTGAACTCTTTTGTCTGAATGCCAAGCATCACGTTTGAAGGAAACCTGGCACCATCTCTACGGTGAAGCATGGTGGTGGCAGTATCATGCTATGGGCATGTTTTTCAGCGGCAGGCACTGGGAGACTAGTCAGGATCAAGGAAAAGTTGAACGGTACAGGGAGATTCTTGATGAAAACCTGCCCCAGAGCACTCCGGACTTCCGATTGGGGTGAAGGTTCACCTTCCAACAGGACAACGACGCTAAGCACACAGCCAAGTCAACGCAGGAATGGCTTCGGGACAAGTCTCTGATTGTCCTTGAGTGGCCCAGCCAGGGCCCGGACTTGAACCTGTTTTGAACAATTCTGGAGAGACCTGAAAATAGCTGTGCAGCAACGCTCCCCATCCAACCTGACAGAGATTGAGAGGATCTGCAGAGAAAAATGGGAGAAACTCCCCAAATGCAGGTGTGCCAAGCTTGTAGAGTCCTACCTAAGGAGACTATCCAAGAAGCCTGTAATCGCTGCCAAAGGTTCTTCAACAAAGTACTGAGTAAAGGGCCTGAATACTTATGTAAATGTGAGATTTCAGTTTAAAGAATTTTATAAATTTGCAACATTTCTAAAAAACTTTTGTCAGTATGGGGTATTGTGTGTAGATTGAACAATTTTAGAATAAGGCTGTATGAAGCATTACAAAATGTGGAAAAAGTCAAGGGGTCTGAATACTTTCCGAATGTACTGTAAACACAGCAAATAGGTCAGGAGCCAGACAGGGAGCCTAAGATGGAACGAAAATAAATGATTTAGCCTATATTATTAGGCTCTGTCTACAGTGCCTTTTTAATAAATTTTTAGAAACACGAGTTTGGCCAGAGTCTGTGGCTTCAGGCTCATGTGTTGGTGCTTGGAGAGCAGGCTAGCAGCGACAAATATCCTCTCCGCTCTTGCAGTCACTGGGGATGCTAAAAAACCCTTCTGGCCTCTATTGCCAGAATGGGCAGAGATGCAAAGTTTTTTTACACATTTTTCTATAGGTAGGCCTAAATGGTTATGCAAAATAACCCAATCAAAACAGAAAACACCTTGACAGTGGAAATATGCCAGGCCTATTGGGCCAAAATCAATTATGGGCTATTGTTTAGATAATAGAACAAAAATGAACAACTTTTTAGAGATCTTATTTTTAGTTTAAATACTTTACTACAATGACTTAGTTAGCTACCCACCTCGTTCCTTTCTTTTAGCATTTGCACGTAGTAAGTACACCATCATGCTTTCGGGATGTGTGTGTCTTCAGAATCCACAATGATTCTTTAGTGGACACTACATCACCGCCCTCCCTGTCTTACTCTTGGTCCTCATCTTTGTAAGTCACCTTGTTTTCCTGTGTGTTTTATCAGTTTCTTTATGAAAATATTTAGCGAACACCATGACAGTAGCTAAAGCAAGGGGCTATAGCTGCACACAAGTAGACTACAAATGCATGTTGGGCCAGGCATGCCCTGAGCTCGTGAAGTGAGCAAAATTGGAATGGCCGAGAAGGCCGAAGCTCCAGCCTTTGGGAATCTGGCTCCGCACTCCAGTCAAATTGGGCACGCTTCCTTCCAGCTCTGCTCCGCTCACACTCTGATTCCAAGGACTGATGTTTTGTTTAAAGGTCGAATTGGCTCTGGAAGCCAAAACAGCCAAATACTCCCATCTGTGTGGGAACCCTTTACAACGTTCCATTGCATCTTGGCTGAAGTCGTCAATAATTTATCATCATAATAAAGAAGCATATTCCATCTATATCTACTTTATTGGCAGGCTTGTAATAACTTGGTGGCTGGCTTATGCCCTTGTTTAAAATCCGTCTACTAGGCTAGTAGGTTTAACTGTGCAGGTGGGTTGACAAATTATACACATTTTTGACGCGTTAAATACATGTGCATCTGTAAACTTAGAAGATAATACTAGTTTGAAAGTCAAGTGAGTGAACCTTTGTCACAGGCGGTTTAGTTTTATCCTTAAATCCAATCTGATTGGACAGATGTTACTTATTATCCGGCGTGTCTATTTTAGCAACGAATGTCATCAGCAATAATGTAGTAATCACTAATAACCGGTGAATTAATATAGTCCATGTGGATTTAATGCGAATGTGCGTCAAAACAGCTCTTGACTCTCGTGTTCAAACAGTGAGTGAGTTTGTGCTGCAGGCAGTGAGGTGGTAGAACTAAGAGAGGGAGCTGTCCGATGCGGAATACAAAAATAAGAATGTCTGCCTGTCATGCCTTGCTATGAGTTCCACCGGCACTTGGGCATAGGGTTCAAAAGTGCACGCGCTCTGTCCGGATTTCCTCACTCTGCGTTTTAGAAGGCCGGGCGGGCGGGCATGGAGTACTTTGCCTTACGTGACGAGGTGCAGATCCTTCGTGTGTGTGTGCTGTCACCCCCTTCTCTTTGACGGAATTGTTCTGACTTGTTTTAGTGCATTTGCCTCAAGTAGCCTTTTCTGGAAGCATGTTAGTAAATGTCTGATTCTGTCTAGGCTACCTTCAGTTTTTCAGGGATTATTTTGGGGTCTTGTGTGTGTATATGTGTTTGTTTGTGTGTGTTTACTGCCGTGAATGTTGCTTACTTATTCATCAATCTCATTCATCCCTTGTATGTCACAGTGCAGTCTATGGACAAGCTGGTAAATGCATTTTGTTGGTTGTTTTTTTTACATTTATTAGTACGTCTCTCCTCCCCTCACAGCTGCTGGCCTGTATTATTTGGCAGAACTAATAGAAGAGTACACAGTTGCCACTAGTCGAATAATAAAGTACATGATACTGGTGAGTAGTTTCTCTTGGATGATATCTAACACAGTGAATTTGACCGATCATTTCCCTGAACACTTGGGCCTACAGTGTGTAAAAATTCGAAGCGCTACCTCTCTACAGTAACCGATCAGTCTTACAGCCTAAATGTCTTCGTCATCTACTTGTACTTTCATCTCTTCTGAACAACTCTCCCCTTCTCCCCTTTTTACTTGTTAGGTGACCTAGTATTCCCATATGTCCTAGGCTGCAATCAAAATGTGCACTTGTCCAGAGCCCTATGAACAAAGATATTGCACTATATGGTGAATAGGGTGGCATTTCCGATGCGTCCTATACCGCAGAGGGGAGTAGTACTACTAACACCCCTGCTCTGTGTACTGTACTTTAGTTCTCTACAGGTGTGCTGACGGGGGCTGTACCTGTTTGAGGGCTTCCCATGGCTGATGATGGGCTGTGGTCTCTTCACCAACCTGGTGTACTTTGGCCTCCTGCAGACCTTCCCTTACATACTGCTGAGCTCACCCAACTTCATTCTCTCCTGTGGTGAGCATCAGAAGCAGGCAGCAGCTGAGGCAGGAACAAGTGTATAGCAGCCATAGTTTTTCTAGATGTAAATGGCAATCGATAATATGCAGGGCCTGGAGTTTCTTTCCTGATCATGTGGCCTAATTGAACTGTTTAAAATACACCGTGTTTATCCCTCCTACATCTTTGTCTTTCTCTTCCCTGCTCTCCCGCTTTCTCTCAGTATTGGTGGTGTTGAATCACTACATGGCTTTCCAGTACTTTGCTGAAGAGTATTACCCCTTCTCAGAGGTAAGCCTAGGACACACACACACACACCTCTGAGGGAAGCCTAATCTGTGTTGATTACTCCTGAGCTCTTATGAGCAAAGTATTGCAGGGTACATAATCATTTATTTACTTAGCAAATGACATAATGGAACTATATGAGTGATGGCTTAAATACTCAGGGTTGGGGAGGTTACGTTCAAAATGTAATCATTACAGTTACTGGTTTCCTGTCCAAAATTGTGATCAGTAACATAATTTATGAATTACCCAAACTCAGTAACGTAATCAGATTACTTGCAGTTACTTTTGGATTACTTCCCCCTTCATAAGACAGTTTTTTTTTTGTAATCAGTTACTCCCCAACCCTGCACAGTTGCTATGTGTAATGGGAATATTTAAACTGAGTGAAGTTAATATTCAAAGACCGAGGACTCAATGATTTATTATTGTATTCTCTGAACACGGATTCTGTTGCACGTGACAATGTCACTGCTTTTTGTTTTGACCTTCATACAAGCCTCTCAGGCCGGTGTTTACAGAACAGACGTCTGCTGATTAGGACCTAGTAGTAGTTATAGGCTATATGTTTTGCTATGATCAGGAAAAACTGATCCCTAGTCGTAAACTCTTAAGGCAGAGTATTTCCTTGTCAGGAATCACTCCTAGCCCTGTAGCTCCTCTCTTCACCTCCATATCTCTTCTTCTCCCTGAAGGTCCTGGCGTACTTCACCATCTGCCTGTGGATCATCCCCTTCTCCTTCTTTGTGTCGCTCTCGGCGGGGGAGAACGTGCTTCCGTCCACCATACAGCAAGGAGGTGAGCTCTTAAGGCTAAGTCTGAAATGACACCCAATTTCCTGTGCTTTTGACCAGAGCCTTATGATATGAATACTTGGTCCTGTTCAGTAGGGCACACACTTAATTACAATGGAAAACGTTTACCAGGAAAATAAGCTTTTCCTATAAAACTAGTTCAGTTCAATTTTGTTTTCTCCCTTCTGGACGCCACCCAGATATAGCACGTTCAGATACCATTCTCCCCCTCTCTTTCTCAACAACTTACCTGGTTAGATAAATTCAACATATTTCAACTTTATTTTTCTTCTCTCCTTCCTTCTCCAGATGACGTGGTCTCAAATTACTTCACCAAGGGCAAGAGAGGCAAGAGGTCTGGCATCCTGCTCATCTTCTCTTTCCTCAAGGAGGCAGTGTTGCCTAGTCGACAGAAGATGTACTGAGGCTCTACCCGGGGTTGGGGGTCGGGGGTTGGTAGGGGTACATGGATATATTTGGGAAGGGACGATAGGAGAGGAGGAAGAAGAGCTCATTGTAGCAGAGCAGACGAGAGCTTCCCGTTATTGCTACGGACTAGCAGCAGTGTGTTTACAGGACTTGTACATCTCTCATACTCGCTCTCTTTCTCTCTCTAGCTCTGTCTGCATCTGAAATTGCACTCTGTTGCCTATATAGTGCACTATATAGGGAATAGGGTATCCATGTCTGTCTGTGATGATGGTTACTGCAAACCAAGAACTGAAAGCCTCTGGCTCCTGTTCTCCAGCTACAGTAGGTGTCTCAAATAGTCTCTCTTCTGCATCAGACTACTCTGTTCTGTTTTTAAAAGGTTTGTTAATGAAACTGTTGGTATGAGTCACCTGGGCCCTATTCATCAGTGCACACCATAGCAAAATGTTTTGCAATAAAAAACTAAACCTAGTGTATCTTATTGGACAAGTTCATGTTGTCCCCTCTCTTGTTTTAGTCAGTTTTCTTCTGTTTGGGGCCTAATGAATACGAGCCAGGTGGAGGGCAGGTTGAAGAGGGGAACAGGGTTGGCGTGAAACAAGGCCAGACGGGATAACTTGTTTGCGTCCCAAAGGGCACCTTATTCCCTACATGGTGCACAGTCCCATGGGCCCTGGTAAAAAGTAGTGCCCTATGAAGGGAATAGGGTACCATTTTGGGAAGCAGCCCTTGTGTTGTGTGGCCGCATAGGAACAAATTCGTTTTTTTATCTTTACTGTTCAACAATCATCAATGACGCCATGGCTCTCAAACTGCTCATTCTCTTGAACCATTCAAAAGATGAAAAAGAAAGCTTAAATAATACAAGTTTTTTTTTTGTATGTCAATTGATAAAAAAAAAAAAAAAGACAAACTAACATGCCCACGAATACTTGTGAATCTGTGATAAGGTAGTTGACGTGCAATCATTTTTGTACGCTTGTTATGGGTGAATCGGTGTGTTTGGAGAGAGAAACTGCTAAAGTGATGTGTAGCAATGCTATTAAAGAGGCAGTTATATGGTGTGAGACTCATCACTGATTGTGTGGAAGATAAATGGTATACCAACGGGTATGGAATTATTGGATCCCTTTATAAAAATGAGCAAAAAAAAGTAAAAAATACTATTACTGAGCTAAATTATTTATTTATACTAGATGATGTGGTCTCATTGTTTGACAAGTAACACAAAAAAATATCACTATTATTGCATGCCCGTTTATCAATGCTCCAGCACCCTCCCCTTTGCGAGGATAGCGGCACAGACTTTCTAAATGTTTTATGAAATTGGAGAACACGTTGGGGGCGATCTTAGACCATTACTCTATAAAGACTCTCCAGATCCTTGGATCTCTTTTGTCTGCGCTTATGGACTACCCTCTTCAATTCAAACCACAGGTTTTCAATGGGGTCCAAGTCCAGAGACCGAGATGGCCATAGCAAAATGTTGATTTTGTGGTCAATTAACAATTTCTTTGGGGATTTTGATGTGTGCTTGGGGTCATTGTCTTGCTGGAAGATTCACTTGCAGCCAAGTTTCAGCCTCCTGGCAGAGAGACTGGTTTTTGGATAAAATGTCCTGGTACTTAGTAAAGTTTGTCTTTAACCTTAACAAGGGCCCCAAGACCAGTGGAAACAGCCCCATAACATCAAAGATCCACCACCATATTTTACAGTAAGGATGAGGTATTTTCTGCATATGTATTTTCATGTCATCTGACCATAGCAACGCTTGGAGTTTTCTAAATGGCGTTGGCACTAGAATTTGAACCAGTGCTATGGTCATATGACATAAAAATAGAGCTCTTTGGGCACGCCCACCAGCAATGGGTTTGGCCTTCGAAAGAACAATGCAGAACATACCTCATCCCTACGGTGTTATAGGGCTATTTTGCTCAAGGATCTGGAAAGATTATGTATGGAGGAATGGTCTAAGATCCCTTCCAATGTGTTCTCCTATCTCATAAAACTTTTTAGAAAAAGTCTCAGTGTCGTTATCCTCGCAAGGGGAGCGTGCTAGGGTATTGAAAACAGGATCCAATCATTTTGACCCCTATATTTTTGTTGTTGATTTTACTTGTTAAACAAAATCTTTCTCTGAGCAATTGTATTAGTCATAATAGGCTCCAGAGTGGCGCAGCGGTCTAAGGCACTGCATCTCAGTGCTACTGTCGAGGCGTCACTACAAACCCTGGTTCGATCCTGTATCACAACCAGCCGTGATCGGTAGTCCCATAGGGCGGTGCACAATTGACCCAGCATCGTCCGGGTTAGGGGGGTAGCCGTCATTGTAAAATAAGAATTTGATCTTAACTGACTTGCCTAGTTAAAGGTTAAATAAAAAATTGCTAATTTTATCAAGGGATCCAATAATTCCGGACCCCACTGTCAGACTTAATCAATGATTGGCCGTGAGGCAGTTAACATTTTACATTTAAGTAATTTATCAGACGCTCTTATCCAGAGTGACTTACAAGAGCAATTAGGGTTAAGTGCCTCGCTCAAGGTCACATCGACATATTTTTCACCTAGTCAGCTCAGGGATTCGAACAAGCAACCTTTCTGTTAACATGGCGTGAGACTCAATATGTGAACGGTTATGTGGAATTACTTTCCTGGGTTGTGTTCACTGGGTATGAATTGTTTAAACACTTCTAACAGAAAATAAGCGTTCTTATTGGACTTATGTTTAGTAATTTCTCCGTTCCAAAAAATTGTTCTCCCACTACTGAACTGAACATGACCCTACTTTCGCAAGGTACTCTATATTGATTGTGTGTTTTTCACTATACATGTATGTTCTGGGGCTAGAAGCAGTTGCTGGGGGGGTGGGGTGGGGTGGGGTGGGGGGCGAAAGGTTAAGCAGAGGTCAGAGCATGCCATTGCTGGGGTGTGAAGTGATTCTCAGGAAGTGTGAGCGTTATGATGACAAAGTAAGCGGACAAAACCACAACTCCCACCTCCACCCCCTACCTTCTTTTGACAAGCTCTCACCTGCAGACCCAGACTAGACCCTGAGGGAGTGTCATCAAGACAGCAGGCCCCCGTTTGTGACAAGTGACCCAGGTTACCGTGGTCTCAGCCCTGTGTCCCCCCCTCCCTTACCGTCACGCAGGAGACCGAGGAGCTCCAACCACAGAGAAGTAGCTGGAGACTGGTGAACTCAGCTGTTGTTCCACTTATGCATAGCCAGTGTGACATTGGGATGGTGGAGCCCTATAATGACACAAAAGCACTTAATTGGGATAGCAAGCCCAGAGTGGAAAGTTACAGGGTAGTCCTTATTTCTCCTGTATTCAACAACATTCATAGATAATCATATACTAATTACAATACCCATTTGTAACCATTTTCGGAAGTTAGCGCTGACATTGCTAAACAGTCCTTGTACGCCTTTCATAATCTCTGGCAATTTTTATTGGACGAAAATATACAGTATTAATGCCACCAGTAAATATCACACCTTAAATAACAATAATACTCCTGATATGCAAAATCTGTTATGTTTTGCAGAACACCACTGTCCAATCGCCTGTGATGCTTTGTGACATAGTAGAGTCAGTACAGTGTCTCTCCATTACAGTAGAGTAAGACTGGGAGAAAGTGGATCTCCACCACTCCTTAAGGTAGAAGTTGCCCCCACCCACAGATCTAGGATCAGGTTACCCTACCTGCCATTCTAACCTTAACCATTAGAGGGATGAAAGAGATCTGACTCTGGATCATTGGTTAGGGGCAACTTCTACCTCTCCATCCAGTCAGTAGTGGCCAGGCTCCAGCTCCTCAGCCAGGTGCATGGCCACCTCTGTCCAAGGAGAGGTGTTGGGTCCTGGGGAGCAGCCAAGGCGCGGCAGGTCCAGCACATGGTTGGGCTGGAAGTGGTTTGGCGAGGCGATCCTTGATGGGAAGGCAGCAGAGAACAGCCCTCTCTGAAGGACATCCCAGGGCAGGTTGGGGACCGACTGGGGGGACCCGTCCCACTTGGCAGTGTACTGGGGACGTCCATCCCCACGGGCCCTGCAGAGAGTTACGCTGCGCCTCAGGTCGGGCTCTGGAGGGGACCTCTCGGGCTGGCTGCTCAGACGCACCCCCTGGGGCCGGGAGACAGAGGCCGGCGGGGGTTTGGATGGGTTGGGGGAGATGTTCCAGGCCTCCCGAGGAGGGGCCCCTGGACGCTGCCTGTGGCAGGCCTTGGTCCTCTGGCTTTGTGGCCTCTGGTCTGGGGAGAGGCAGTGGGCGTGAGCCTGGCTCCACGTGGCCATAGGCTGGGCCCAGAGGAGGGGAAGGCCTTTCTTATCGGCCCACGCCGTGACTTTCTCTTCCATCAACTTCTGTCTCCCCACCTGAGGGAGGTCACCATAGAAACATGGACACGGAAGAGAGACGGGTAACAATCGTTAGGAAAAAAGTTTGGACTTTTTAACATTGATGACAGAGTTAGATCTATGCAACTCATGAGTAACTTCATATCAGTAAAATAGTAACATAGTATTTGTAATAGTAACAGTAATAATAACTGCATTGTTTTTCCACACAATAGAGTAGACAAACCTTCTCTATGCACTCGGCCCTCCTGTGCATGTTGAACAGGTCCTGCTGAAGGTTCTGCAGCGCCTTGCGTCTCTCCATCTCTCTTTTCTTCTCGTTCTGCCACATAGAGTCCTTCAGAAACCTGGCCACACACAGTCAGTCACACATAAAGTCAAGTGAAGTGTCACTTCTGTTAATAAATAAGCAGAGTAAACTCATTGTCTTCTGATAGGTGGCACCACTCCTAGGTGCCACTCACCCCTCAGCTGATCTACAAATGTCTCTCTGACATGGCTGTATTATCTGGTAAGTGCACAAACTGTTAACACTACTACTACACACACCTTTCAAACAAACACACACATCTCTCTCTCTCTCTCTCTCTCTCTCTCACACACATACACACACCTGGCGATCCTTCTGTGGCACCAGATGCGAGCCAGGTCCAGAGGTGTGTGTCCTCTGTTGTCTCGTGCACCAGTGTCTGCCCCCACCTGCACTAGAGTCTTGGTACACTCCCACAGGCCCTCGGTGGCAGCCAGGTGTAGGGGCGTCAACCCAGTGTCAGTGGCTCTGGAAATGAACCAATACACAACTCTCTTAAAGTACATCATCACCACCACCTTCTTCATCTTCACTGTCATTATCACCATCATCGCCATTATAAAGGTAACTCTCATTATAGACATTGGAATAATGTTGTCAGAGCAAGAGATGATGTCGTACACGTTTGGCAGGGCTCCATGCTCCAGTAGGTAGGTGAGGCATGCATGGGAGTGGGGTCCGCTCTTGGCAGTGAGGACCATGTGGATGGGTCTGCGGCCCAGGGGGCAGCTGGTGTTTATGTCCACCGCTTGGGATGCCAACAGCAGCTTCATACACTCCAACTGCCCATGTAGGCCGGCCACGTGGAGCACCGTCAGACCCTAGTGTGTGTGTGTACATATAGGTATGGAGGCGAGCACGGTGCACTCAGACAGGCACAAAAGGGCACACAAGTGCAGACGCCTATGCATAGGCGCAGACAGACACTCAGCAGGTCAGCGCAGCCACAGATAACATGTTGGAATGCATAAATATAAACAAATGACTAGCACTTCAAGAGACGAGTTATCAAGAGTTATTGAATTGACATCGAGTCAAGCCGCCGACACAGTGCTTGATTCACCTGTTTGTCTAGCTGCGTTGGGGACAGCGCCCGCTTCAGGCTGAGTCGCAGCCAGTCACTGTCCCCCGAGGTGGCCGCCTGGAACATGTCGCTGTCCGGCGGAGCCTTCACCAACCGCCGCACCAGCACTACCCCACCACCTACCCTGGGCTTACTGGAGGAGCACATTATCCAGTCACTCAATAACAACAATCAGTCCAGGAACAGGTTGAGAATAGGAATAAAAAAAACGTTCGTATTTAGTTTTTACAATCATAGTTTGATAGTATGAAATATACTAGTAAGCCCAGGCTCTGGTTAGTCTAAACGTCTGCCAGCATTAAGGCGACTCCTTGCGCTTGGGCGGTGCGCAACCACTAGGCTAGGCTACTTCAAGTTGCGCTATAACTTCTGATAAATTGCAGGCTTGGCAACAATGTTAGTGTTACAACGGGTTAAATGTATAGCTACAAAGTAGTCTAGCAAATTAGGATACACTTTTACCACATAGTAGCCATCTTTAGGTCGATCATTTGCCGCGTTTGTTTATATGTTCCATGGTTGCTATGGTTATTCTTCATATTGTTCCACTGTTTTTAAGCACAACTCAACAAAAATAGAATTAATTATATTTATATTACTCAACAACCCAAAACATAAGATTGCAACAGAACGATGCATGACAGAAACTTTCCTATTTAGAATCAATTTGATTCGAACACTTACTTTATCTTTCCAGAATTCAGAAGTTGTCCTTGTAAAATAATTAATTGAAAACATGCGCATTGTTAATGTTCCAATCCAAGAATATAGACACACTTTCGAGTTATAGCCCATGGCCCATTATCGCAGTCCAGTGTGGAAGGCAAATAAATTATGTCAATTTTACTGATGTTAAATGAAACGCATGTGTGTGTATGTGTGTAGAGGCGTGGCCAAGAAACCCCTCCGGTAGAAGGAATCCGGGCCTGATCTTATTGCTTCTGTTATTGTTCCTCACTCACGTAGCCTACAGACAACTGGGCATTGCTTTGTAACGGCTATGAAATGTGTTGAATTAAACAAATAGCCTAGTTCACAGCAAAGGCACTTCTAGCATACTTAAAATAAATATATACTGCATATTATCAGTAACATACAGTCTTACATCATAAAGAATTTCCCCCATTAAAGTGGTCATCATTTCAACACCGACTTTCTTATCAATGTGGTAAATCGTTTCAATAGAGGCCTCTATTTTTTTCCTTTAATGTCTATGATAAGCCTACAACAGGCTATGCCATGACATGATACACAAATCTGGCACATTGGCCCACATGGAATTTGTCTAATTACTATCCCAGTTAACAACATTCTATTATGTCCAGGTCAATATAATCTAATGCCCGAGTCCTGAGTGGTGCAGCGGTCTAAGGCACTGCATCTCAGTGTAAGAGGCATCACTACAGTCCCTGGTTTGAATCCAGGCTGAATCACATCTGGGCGGTGCACAATTGGCCCAGCGTCGTCTGGGTTTGGCCGGGGTAGGCCGTCATTGTAAATAAGAATTTGTTCTTAACTGACTTGCCTAGTTAAATAAAGGTAATAAATAAAGAATGCCCCTTTTGCCTTTTTTAGGGTGTCATTAGGTAGGATGGAGTGTCTCGTGTCATGATACTGGGAAATGGATACTTCCATAGAACCAATGGGATTCCTATAGTTCAAGCCAAAGCCCTGGGCAGAGACATTGGCTGGAGCGTGTGTTGTCATTGACAGTGTATGGGTCTGAGGTTTCAGAGCAAAGTATAGTATAAAATCGTTCAATTCTGTATGGAACCAGTCTTGGAGGCCTGCCTTGCTGAAACAACCTGGACTCAGGGGTAGACATAACATAGTAAATTAAAAATTGGGACACCCAAATGACTATGGTCTGGTATGTTTGGTATGGTCCATCAACCATTTCATATTATGAATTCTAATTTGTTGTGGGCAACTTTAGCTTGGTGGCTAACGCTAACATTAGCTAGGTGGCTAATGTTAGTTAGGCTAGGGATTAGGGTTAGGGGTTAAAGTTAAGGTGAAGGTGAAGGTTAGGGTTAGGGGTTAAAGTTAAGGTGAAGGTTAGGGGTTAAGGTGAACGGTTAGGTGAAGGGTTAGCTAAACCAACCAACCAACCAACCAACCACCCACATTCCTTTCATTTTAGTAACCTTCTGTCTTATGTAATCGTACCAAACGTAGCATTAAGTGTCCCGGATTTTCATCAGCTATGTTACGTCGATGTCTGTGAGAGCAGGCTGGCTGAGAATGTGACAGGAGAGGACAGTGGTGTGTGTGTATGTGTGTGTATCAGTGGAGGCTGCTGAGGGGAGAACGCCTCATAATAATGGCTGGAACGGAGCAAATGGAATGGCATCAAACACCTGTAAACCATGTGTTTGACGTATTTGATACCATTCCACTGATTGCGCTCCAGTCATTACCAAGACTCTGTTCTCCCCAATTAAGGTGCCACCACCTGTGGTGTGTATGCGTGTGTGCGCGAACGTGCGTGCTTGTGTGTGTGGGTGTTTGTGTGTGTGCGCATGTGTGTGGTGATACTTTCTATGTTTCTGTGTGATCAATGCTCTCATCAGTAGGATAGCCTAGTCTGATCATTGATCATTGACCGAGTGAACTCTGCCTATACCCTGGAGAGATGGACCTTGGTTAAATCTGATAATACTTTGCAGAGTATGTGTCATGGCAATACTGTACCTTCACATGAAACCTGATTGCTGTACTAATTCACTTTTGTTTTATGTAGGCCTATGCGCCCGCGTGTGACATGTATGTTCCCCTGTCCAGTGATAGCCATTCAGAAGAAAGACTCCCTCTGTATCTCATGCTTAGTCAGGAGAAGCCTGACAGGTATCCATCGAAAATGGAATTCGACGGATACCTGTTCTAGGAGTTCTTAGAATTCTATTTAAACGGTAGAATCCAAATTCTATTTCTATTGTATGAGTTACTGTGTGTGTGTGTGTTGTGTGGTTCCAAGAGTTACTGTGTATGGGATTGCCTGTCGTTCAGTACAGGTTCAAGGTCAGGTCGGGGATAGTTCTGCTCCCAGCTTGACCCTGGAGTCTGCCCACCAAATGCATCCCTGCCTCAGTGACTTCCCTAGCCTGTCCTTTGCCACATGGCGGGGGTCGTGTGGAGCACTTAGTCAGTGTGTGTGTTTGTGCGTGTGTATGCGTGTGCGGTGTTGTGGACTCATGTTTGCTCCTAGCAGAAGTCTCTGGACAGAGACCCTTTCATACAGTATGTCAATTTCTGTTTGGCTACACAGATCAGATGCTTGCTTGAGTGGTGTGTCTGTGTATATGTGTATATGTGTGTATGTGTGTGTGTGGATGACAAATGCTTCAAAGCCTCCCTCCACTGACTATCTATATAACCCCCAGCAGGTTGATCTCTCCAACACTGTAGCACCATTAGATCTGATCTGAGCTATAGCTTATCAAAAGGCCCATCAGAGCTGTTCAACACTGCTTAAGGCAGGAGTGAAAATGAGCTCATGTCCTCGAAGCTTGAGACGACCGCAGTGGCCAGCTGTGGTGCTTTGCCATTGGCTCCCCTTTTCATCCGATCATCAGTCTGGTCCCTAAGAGGCGGAGCTTTGGGTGAGATCACCGAGTGAAGATCGGTCAATTAGTCATTCAAACTCAACATTAAAGCAAATACTATGTAGTCAGTCAGTTTTAACGCAAACACATTTAATCACACACAAACAGACTCACACAGACTCAGTACCGTTCCCATCCCCAAGCACTCATGCTCTCACTGCTGGTCCATTTGAGAGACACAAAGCCAGTGTGGAAATGTGACTGCAGTGAAAAGATGGGCTCCAGCCTAAGGATGTATTCGCGCTGATATGGAGAGGGAGAGCTAAAATGGACAGGGATGAAAAGAGAGAAAGAGAGAGAGAGAGAGAGAGAGAGTGAAAATGAGAGAAAGAGATAAAGAGGAGAGTGAATATGAGTGAGAGATAGAGAAGATGAAGAGAGCTTAATAGGCCTCACAGCGCCTTCATATTTTATGAGCCACCTCGTGAGGACCTCATGCCCTGGGGGCCTCTGAGCTATGTTAGTGTAAGTGCGCTGATGCCCTCGCTCCTCTCTCTCTCTAAATTGTTCTCTCTCTATCTTGTTCTCTCTCTCTCTCTCTCTCTCTCTCTCTCTCTCTCTCTCTCTCTCTCTCTCTCTCTCTCTCTCTCTATTGCTCTCGTTATCTCTACCCCCTCTCTCTATCCTTCTCTCTCTCTCTACCCACCCCCCTCTATCTCTCTCTTTATCTCCCTCTCTCTCTCTCTCTCTCTCTGCTCAGCCAGGCGGCAGTGTGTTAATGCATCCTGGCACATTCTGCAGCTCGGAGTCACAATGTGGCCTGGCTTTAAGCAGTGACCGCACCACGACCTCCCTCAGCCTCCGCACACGCACTGCCACTGTACGAGGAGGGTGAGACATGGGGCGAGGGGGTGAGGCGAGGTGAAGGGGGAGGGAGGGGTGAGGGAAGGGTGGGCACAGGCAGGGGATGGCAGAGAGGTGACTAGAGGAGAGAGGGGGAAGCACAGGGGAGAGAATGGCAGAGAGGGGCAGTGAGATAGGGGAGGGAGGGGTGGACGCAGTTTCTGTCTCTGTCACCCGGCGGGTACCATCCAACACAGTGCCAGTGAGACAAATGAAGGACCGCGAACTGAGATATGGAAATGTGTGATGCGATGCAATGGACTGGCTGTTACATTGTAGGCTTCCAGCGCTTGTGTAACCATGTATCTCCATGAGTGCTGAACATTACATTAGTTAGAGGAGCTAAAGACATGGAAAATTAATTAATTTCCTTCAGATAATGTATTAATTGTAAAAAACAAAATATTTTGGACCGTTGATGATCAAAGTTCTCTCCAAGTGATATGCACTGTATTTGTTTTACTCTGTTTCAGTGAGTGGTGTGTATAGTATACAGGGTGAGTCGCTATACACTCTTAGAAAAAAAGGTACTATCTAGAACCTTAAATAGTTCTTCGGCTGTCCCCGTAGGAGAAACCTTTGAAGAACCCTTTTTGGTTGCAGAACCCGTTTAAGAGGGTTCTACATGGAATCCAAAAGGGTTCTACCTGGAACCAAAAAGGGTTCTACCTGGAACCAAAAGGGTTCTATCTTATGAGGACTGCTGAAGAACCCTTTGGAACTCTTTTTTCCAAGAGTGTAGAAAAGAAAAGCGGAGGCCCCTGCTGGGATCCTACAAGATGCCTCTAATGCACGCCGTCGTCTCTCTCGGTCCTCGCAGGATGAAGATCTCATCTGTTGGGTCCTGCTCCGTCATCAGGATAAACATCTCATCTGTTGGGTCCTGATCCCTCATCAAGATGAACATCTCATCTGCTGGGTCCTTCTCCTTCATCAGGATAAACATCTCATATGTTGGGTCCTGCTCCCTCATCCATGATGTCCCTGTGAAGAGCTTGCCAGCACTCTCCCATCTCCTCTCTTCTCTTCTCCGCTCCTTTTCTTTCCTCCCCTTCGTTTTCCTTTCCTCTTTCTGTTACTGTCCTGTCCTTCCCTCTCCACTCCTTTCCTCTTTCTATTCTGTTTCGTTCTTCTCATCTTTTCCCTTCCCCCCTTTTCTGTCCTCCGTCTTCCTAGCCTGCCTTAGCTGGAGCTCCCAGGAGGGAGGGAAAGAGAGAGAGACAGAGCGACAGAAAGACAGAGACAGAGAGAGAGATAGAGAGAGAGAGAGAGAGAGAGAGAGAGAGAGAGAGAGAGAGAGAGAGAGAATGGCAAAAATGAGAGAGAGATAAGAATGGGGCTAGGGCAGTGAAGTCAAAGATCATGGGGTGAACAGGAAGGTAAGAGAGACACTTCTCTGGAATGACAAGGTGACCATAGCCTCTCTATGACATGTCAGTCCCTGGCCCTCCAGGTGAGTGGCATGCACGATGTCACATGGTTGAAGGACGATTGCCCAGTGACTCATCTGCCAATCGTCTTACAGGTCGATGGGCAACCTGCACCAAACACACACACACACACACACACTACAGCCTCTCTGTGCCATGGAGGAGAGGGTGAGGTACAGTAGCAGACAGCAGAACAGTAACACCAGCAATGTTAACCTGTAACCAGACCAAACGTTTCCAATTCAAACTTTATTGTCCCCGCAGGGAGAGTCATTCATTGTGCAGTCAGGAGTAAAAGACAGAAACATTAAATCCAGTCTGGACTGTAGCCTAAACTATTCTTCTATCTCATTTCAACGCTTGGCTTCTCTCCAAACCCAGCTACCTCACTAACTGTTGTGTAATGCCGATATTACATTGCTTAAGCTGGTCCTGTGCTCTTTTGTACAAGAGTTACGTTTTTTTCTCTCCCTTTCTCTCTCTATCTCTTTTTCTTTTCTGTTCTCTTTCTTTTTCTCTATCTTTCTCTCTCACTCTCTCTTTCTCTCTCTCCGCCTCTCTTGTTTCCTTTTGTGATATGATGTTGAAGTTCATATGCTTGAAGGCTGATCTGTCAATCTGTTGGGTGTCACTATAACCAAAAAGGCAGCCTGCCCTGGGTTGTACTGTAGTTCTGTACTGTAGTTCTAGTGTGTGGGTGTGTGTGTGTGTGTGTGTGTACGTGTATACCAGAGGAGGCTGGTGGGAGGAGCTATAGGAGGATGGGCTCATTGTAATGGCTGTAATGGAAGAAATTGAATGGTATCAAACACATCAAACATATGAAACCACGTTTGACTCCGTTCCATAAACTCCATTCCATACATTACAATGAGCCCTTCCTCCTTTCTAATAGCTCCTTTCAACAGCCTCCGCTGGTGGAAGTGTGTCCGCGCGTGCATGAATACATGCGTTTGTGTGTGTGTCCGTGCATGTATGAACACAGACACCATGACCCTGCTGAGTAGTGTGGATGGATGGATGCAGGGCATCTATATCCAGGTCACAGAGCATTTCCCCTCACCATGGGTTCACCAGAAGGGCATATCATTCCTGCTGAAAACCCCATTGCATTCATATTTCGGGATTGACACTGTAGGAGCCATTTTGGCCTTCTTATGTGCTCATCTAATGTGTTGTGTATATATTGTTGCTGTTCGAATACCTGAGCCATCAAGGTGAAAATGTATCCTAGAGCAAGGCACTTAACCCTAATTTGTTCCAGGAGCGCCGTACTACTACGGCTGATCCTGTAAACAAACACATTTCACTGCACCTATCCGGTGTATGTGACAAGAAAACATATTTTGTATTTTTTTATATTGCCTGTCTAGGCAGGTTTTCACTTGTTTTGTACATTAGGGGCATTCTCACATGGGGTTATGGGTCACTGGTCACATGTACAGTGGGGCAAAAAAAGTATTTAGTCAGCCACCAATTGTGCAAGTTCTCCAACTTAAAAAGATGAGAGAGGCCTGTAATTTTCATCATAGGTACACTTCAACTATGACAGACGAAATGAGAAAAAGAAATCCAGAAAATCACATTGTAGGATTTTAAATTTATTTATTTGCAAATTATGGTGGAAAATAAGTATTTGGTCAATAACAAAAGTTTATCTCAATACTTTGTTATATACCCTTTGTTGGCAATGACAGAGGTCAAACGTTTTCTGTAAGTCTTCACAAGGTTTTCACACACTGTTGCTGGTATTTTGGCCCATTCCTCCATGCAGATCTCCTCTAGAGCAGTGATGTTTTGGGGCTGTCGCTGGGCAACACAGACTTTCAACTCCCTCCAAAGATTTTCTATGGGGTTGAGATCTGGAGACTGGCTAGGCCACTCCAGGACCTTGAAATGCTTCTTACGAAGCCACTCCTTCATTGCCTGGGCGGTGTGTTTGGGATCATTGTCATGCTGAAATACCCAGCCACGTTTCATCTTCAATGCCCTTGCTGATGGAAGGAGGTTTTCACTCAAAATCTCACGATACATGGCCCCATTCATTCTTTCCTTTACACGGATCAGTCGTCCTGGTCCCTTTGCAGAAAAACAGCCCCAAAGCATGATGTTTCCACCCCCATGCTTCACAGTAGGTATGGTGTTCTTTGGATGCAACTCAGCATTCTTTGTCCTCCAAACACGACGAGTTGAGTTTTTACCAAAAAGTTCTATTTTGGTTTCATCTGACCATATGACATTCTCCCAATCCTCATCTGGATCATCCAAATGCTCTCTAGCAAACTTCAGACGGGCCTGAACATGTACTGGCTTAAGCAGGGGACACGTCTGGCACTGCAGGATTTGAGTCCCTGGCGGCGAGTGTGTTACTGATGGTAGGCTTTGTTACTTTGGTCCCAGCTCTCTGCAGGTCATTCACTAGGTCCCCGTGTGGTTCTGGGATTTTTGCTCACCGTTCTTGTGATCATTTTAACCCCACGGGTGAGATCTTGCGTGGAGCCCCAGATCGAGGAAGATTATCAGTGGTCTTGTATGTCTTCCATTTCCTAATAATTGCTCCCACAGTTGATTTCTTCAAACCAAGCTGCTTACCTATTGCAGATTCAGTCTTCCCAACCTAGTGCAGGTCTACAATTTTGTTTCTGGTGTCCTTTGACAGCTCTTTGGTCTTGGCCATAGTGGAGTTTGGAGTGTGACTGTTTGAGGTTGTGGACAGGTGTCTTTTATACTGATAACAAGTTCAAACAGGTGCCATTAATACAGGTAACGAGTGGAGGACAGAGGAGCCTCTTAAAGAAGAAGTTACAGGTCTGTGAGAGCCAGAAATCTTGCTTGTTTGTATGTGACCAAATACTTATTTTCCACCATAATTTGCAAATAAATTCATTAAAAATCCTACAATGTGATTTTTTGGATTTTTTTTCCTCATTTTGTCTGTCATAGTTGAAGTGAACCTATGATGAAAATTACAGGCCTCTCTCATCTTTTTAAGTGAGAGAACTTGCACAATTGGTGGCTGACTAAATACTTTTTTGCCCCACTGTATATAGGTGAGAAGATAGAGCATTATTTGAATAACGATGCTGTGAATGGCAGACCTGGGTTCAAATCATTTCAAATTCTTTAGCTGTGCTTCATTGAGCTTGCCTGTTGCAATGGAACCAATATAAATTCCCCAAAGTGCAAACCCCACCCACTTGGCAGTCCAGGCATGCTAAAATAAAACACTCAAAACCACAGGAAGGGTGGAGAGGAGAGATTACCCCAAAGAGAGAGAGTCTGTCTCAGGGGGATTGACAGTTGATCTTGAGGGGTTGGGACAGGGAGAGGAGCCAAGACCAACTACATACCTACTCAGCTGAGGCTAGTCTCCAGAAAGGAGTGAATAAAAGGCTATGGTCCAGCAACTGTGTGTGTGTCTCCAGAGTATACAGCCACTTCAGTCACCTAATTAGACACTTAATAATTTAGCGTGGCGGCTCTTCCTCTCTTCTCCTCCCAGGATTTGGGCATGTGAGTGTTTAGTTTGAGTGACACCTTAAAAATGATGTCTTATTGTACAAATGGACACATTTTCAATGCCAATTTTTTAATTCTTGAATTGATGTAACCCCCGTTCTGTGCCCCTCTAAATAAAATAAAAACTTTGAGGAATAATAAAACCTTTGAAGGCAGCCATGTTAAAGGTCACAGGGATCTGTAACTGAATGTAAATGTGAGGCCATGATGCAGGATTGTCCCCTTATGAGTCTTCTTAACCTGACTGGGCCCCTGTGGTGTATCCCTTAACCCCTCCGGTAGAGGCAGGGGGATACCTCAGAGAGAAGTGAGATTGTGATGCGATGTGGCACGTAAGGGGGGCTTCTTTGCCATTTAGATCAGGAACAGTAGAGACATACTATACTAACCTGCATGGCTCTATTGTCTTACGTCAGATCTCGTCACTCCTACGCGACGCTCGTCCTTCAAACGGTTTGTCTTGTAGGATGTGGAACTCATCCTAAAATGTGTTGATTCCCAAGCGAGCATTTGCCATTCAAAAATTAAAACGTAGTTCCTATTTCTTTTTTATATCTCTGCACTCTTGTATGACTCTATAAAATAGGCAGAATGGCTTGCTAAATTATTACACACTGTCACGTGTGCTCCCTCCGGCCTCTAGGTCATGAGGGGGTCAAATTGAGTCATGGTAGGGGCTGCACCAAATGTGTGCTGTATTATAATAATTGATTATGTTTAAGTTGTAATAATAGAAGGGGAAGGGCTATAAGACCCCCTCCCCCTCCACATTTATAGGGTCCTAGACTACAGATTAACAATATATATATTCATTGTAAGGTTTTAGAATTGTTCCACAGTCTTTTCTAAGTATCTGCCTGAATTAAGAAACGGTCTGAGAAATGTGTGAATTATTGCATGGGGTCTGTGAGAAAGCACTTCAAAGATAAACATAAAGCCCTGCAGGGGAGTAGAAGAGATAAGAGGCTAGTCAGACATACCTCTATAAATCAACTTGGGGGAGTGGACATTTACTGCTAAGGCCTTAGAAAACACTGGACAAATTGTATCTCTTGCAAGTTAGTATAGCTGTGTATGCATGGGCTTGGTCTGGGGAGTAGCAGGTAATGACGTACGCAGTGACATCACAGGGGGTTGACGACAAGCATGATAAAAACAACTTGGACTTTTCCTATGGGGCAGAACTCAGGGGAAACATTCATTGTATGTGTGATGTTGATCTTTGACTTCGGTCTACAGCTGTATTTTGATAAAAATTATTATGATTTCTACGTGCACATTTTGAGTGTTCCTTATTTGTTAAGTAAATAAAATGGAGCACAGAAAAACGGAACCAACAGTCACCAGGCTGCTCGTTATGGCGCGCACCTGCCACCATCGTTACGCACACCTGCATCAGACTCACTTCCCTGACTATCTTCCCTATATATGTCACTGACTTTAGTTCCTTCCCCAGGCGTCATTGTTCCTGTTCCAGTGTCATGTCTGTGCGTTGTTTGTGATTCTTGTTTGGTATTTAGTTTATTTATTAAAACACTCACTCCCTGAACTTGCTTCCCGACTCTCAGCGCACTCGTTACAGAATAACACCTCACCTAAGAGAAGCATCAGGGAGCAGTGATTTAATACTTTGCAATTCAATTTGCAAAAAAAGTTCTACTAAGTGGTGGCTACCCACTGGGCACACACAGGCTGAATCAACGTTGTTTCCAAGTCATTTCAATGAAATTACGTAGAATAGACGTTGAATTGACGTCTGTGCTTGCATCAGTTACCTGATGTGGAATAGTGTTCCATGTAGTCATGGCTCTATGTAGTACTGTGCGCCTCCCATAGTCTGTTCTGGACTTGGGGATTGTGAAGAGACCTCTGGTGGCATGTCTTGTGGGGTATGCATGGCCGAGCTGTGTGCTAGTAGTTTAAACAGACAGCTCAGGACATTCAGCTTGTCAACATTTTTTATAAAACAAGTAGTGATGAAGTCAATCTCTCCTCCACTTTGAGCCATGAGAGATTGACATGCATATCATTAATGTTAGCTCCCTGTGTACTTTTAAGGGCCAGCCGTGCTGCCCTGTTCTGAGCCAATTGTAATTTTCCTAAGTCTCTCTTTGTGGCACCTGGCCACAATACTGAACAGTAGTCCAGGTGTGACATAACTAGGGCCTGTAGGACCTGCCGTGTTGATAGTGTTAAGAAGGCAGAGCAGTGCTTTATTATTGACAGACTTCTTAGCTACTGTTGTATCAATATATTTTGACCATGACAGTTTACAATCCAGGGTTACTACAAGCAGTTTAGTCATCTCAATTTGCTCAATTTCCACATTATTCGTTACAAGATTTAGTTGAGGTTTAAGGTTAAGTGAATGATTTGTCCCAAATACAATGCTTTAAGTTTTTGAAATATTTAGGACTAACTTATTCCTTGCCACCCATTCCGAAACTAACTGTAGCTCTTTGTTAAGTGATGCAGTCATTTCAGTCACTATAGTAGCTGAAGTGTATAGTATTGAGTCATCCGCATACATAGACACACTGGCTTTACTCAAAGCCAGTCACATGTCATTAGTAAAGATTGAAAATAGTAAGGGGCCTAAACAGCTGCCCTGGGGAATTCCTGATTCCATTATGTTGGAGAGGCTTCCATTAAAGAACACCTTATGTGTTCTGTTAGACAGGTAACCCTTTATCCACAATATAACAGGGGGTGTAAAGCCATAACACATTTTTCCAGCAGCAGGCTATGATCGATAATGTCAAAAGTCTAACAAAAACAGCCTCCACAATCTTTTTATCATTAATTTCTCTCAGCCAATCATCAGACATTTCTGTGAGTTCTGTGCTTGTTGAATGTCCTTCCCTATAAGCGTGATGAAAGTCTGTCAATTATTTGTTTACTGTAAAATAGCACTGTATCTTGTCAAACACCATTTTTTCAAGAAGTTTACTAAGGGTTTGTAACAGGCTGATTGGTTGGCTATTTGAGCCTGTAAAGGAGGCTTTACTATTCCTGGGTAGTGGAATTACTTTTGCTTCCCTCCAGGCCTGAGGGTACACACTTTCTAGTAGCCTTAAATTGAAACTATGGCAAATCGGAGTGGCAATATCGTCCACTGTTATCCTCAGTAATTTTCCATCCAGATCACTCCTACGCGATGCCAGTGGGTAGGTCCTGCTAAAATTATGTGAAACCATCGCCTTGACTTGATCAGCTGCTTAGCCAACTTGTTGTAGCTTGCTTACTAACATAGCTAGCTAGTTCTACCTTTACTGACAAATAATCAGCTTGCTTAGCTTGCCCTGGAGTTGTAGACATGCTTCCCCAAAATTAAGAGGGACTGTTATCAGAAAACAGTCCGTAGACCAGAATGTTTCTCCATAATTGCTACTAACGTAGGGGTCAGCTGAGCACAGCAGCAGCTGAACTGACGGGAGGCTATAACTTGTGGCAGAACAGGCAGCGCAAGCTGTTTCTTCATAACTCATTCATTGTGGTAAAATAATGTTGATAAATGTATCTAGCTTATGGAGGAAACATTTGGTGTTCAACCTTGAGTGTGTGCACTAGGTTAGCTTCCAATTCATTTCAGTGACTGGCTTAGAGCTACGTTAGCCAACTAATGGACACATTTAAGCAGCTTGTTGTCGTGCACATTGTTAAACTCCAGAAATACTGCTCCGTCAAGAATCAAACTTCTTAGTTAGATGTAAAATTGAGCAACTAAGACTTCTTGAGCAAAAAAAATTCACAATCAATTACAGATGTATTGTTTTAGGTTATATTCATTTTGACTATTTGAGGGTGTAATTGGGTTCATTAGACAATATCACCTAGGTAATATTTTCGAATGATAATGGCAGCCCATTGTAGCCGGACTACTTTCGAGCTATCCCATTACCCTTTGCGAGATACAAGACAGATCAGAGCAGGCCCACTACACTAAGCATGCCCACTACATTATACTGTGCTGCTCAGGTAATGGCTCTTCAGTCTTCTGAGAGGCGCTATTCTGAAGAACACAAGAAGAGTGTGAAACCATTCTGAGAGGGTTACAAGATCAGCTCTTTAAAGGAGGGCTCGGGGGAGACTGTTCAGGTGCCTCATCCCTCTCCTCCCCCTCCTCATCTCTCCTACCTTTCTCCTCTCCTCCTGACTTACCCCTCCTCCTCTCTCCTTTCCTTCCGTTTCCTCTCCTCCCTTCTCCTCCTGACATCCCCTCCCTTATTTTCCCTCTCCTCTCTTCCCAACTCACCCTTTTCCCTCTCCTTTCCCCCTTTCTCGTCCTCTCTCATACCCACTCATCCTCTCCTTTCCACCCCACCTGACCCGACCCCACCCCACCCCTCCCCTTATCACCTTATACTAGGAACAGTACAATATTGCAAGGACCTTGCTGATATACAGTATGTCAATGCTTTGTGAGTTTATTCTAGCTGTACTCTCCGTGACCCCCCCATTAGCCGGTTGGAGAAATCAATAGGGATCAAAAACACAACAGGACGCCAGTATATGAGGCCAGTCTGGGACGTCTGTACCTGTTTGTGAGTGATAATGAATGACAATGAAAACCTGTGAAGGAAAGGAAGACGAGACCACCCTCCCCTCCTCTCATCTTCCCCCTCTCTCCCCTCCCTTCTTCCTTCTCCCTGCCCCTCCCTTCCCTGTCCCCATTGGCAGATGCAAACGTGGCATTTATACCGGTGAGATTGTGCTCTTACGCTTTTAAAGGAAGTGACATCTCCCTCTCTCCGCAGCAGCCTGTGCAGGCTTTTAAACCCTACTCCTTCATCGTGTCTTACCATGGATTACCCCAGGCCCTAGAGCACTGATCCCTGCTCTGCCCTCCACTTAATGGATTGCTTGCTTTAAAGCGGGGAGAAGGGAAGGGGACCTCTCTCTTTCACTCTCTCTCGTACCCATCCCTCTTGCTTTAGTTTCTCCTTTAAAGCGGAAAACATCCATTACTTTTCCTCTGTGATGATGAATGAGCTCTCTCTCTCACTATGCTTTTGACTCTGGTGATAAAACGATATGCTCCTCACCTCACAATCTCCATATCCCTCCCTCTCATTGGTCTTTTATCTTAAATTCATTCCTTTGATTATTAACACTTATTCAAGATAATTTTAATTCAAGTAAAATGTAGCTTTATGTATTCAAATAATGTGTAGCAAAGGTAATTCCCATATAATCTATCCAACTTAATTGAGAAAGAGTTCAGCCTTTCCATAGATGTATTGTAACAGCCCTATTGTGGGAGTGACCGATTCTGACTGTGACATGACTCTAGCTAATGGACTGAGGCTACATGTAAGGATGCATGAAGCAATCCTGACGTTTGCAAACTTTAGGTGGCAGGGTTTAGTAGAGAGCGCACACTAACACAAACACAAACACACAGGCCTGAGGCAAGTGATAAAAAGGATGAACAACTGGCGCTCTATTCATACAGCCACTCAGATTTATTTTTATATAGAATTGGTACAATCTCCAAGCCTTTACCTCCTTAATTACATGCTAAATTTTACGCTTGACTCAGACAAGACAAATTTGCTAATAACTATTTTATACTTTGCAAAGAAATGTATTCTTGTGTGTTGGGAAAATGAAAACCCACCCGCTTTTCACTTGTGGGTAAAATAAGTTGCAGATATTTTGCCATTCGAAAAATGGACTTACAGTATAGCGGTCCCACATTCTTGAAAGTATGGGCTCCTTTACTGTCCTTTATTGGAAAAAGATTTTAAAAGGTGTTGGGCATCCTGAGACCCAGCGAGTATCCTTGCTTCATAGAAAGAGAGGGAAATAATAATAATAATAATAATAATAATAATAGTAATAATAATAATAATTGTACTAGTTGATCCGAAAAGCTCTGAAAATGTAACTGTTTTATGAAATTGTATCTGCTGCTATTTGTCTCCAAGTTTTAATGCTAACTGTACATTAGCTAACTGCATTTGCTGCTGATAATACTGCCTATTGCTATTTGTTATTTGATTTAGTTTTACTTATATATAATGTATGTTATCTTGTTATCTTTATATTATTATTAGAATTGTTTTTTTGGGAGTCTTTATAAAAAATATTTTAAAAGTATAACAATAAAAGGATAAACAACAGAGAGTGAACTGTTCATCTCCCTGTCCTCCTACTCCCCCCTCCTCCTCTGCCCCAGCCTGGATTGCCAGCAGTGGAATTAATTAGCTGATGACATACATAACATTGGCTTAAAAGCACTTCAAGGCATTTTCTTAATAACAGGCTGCTGGGTAACTCCTTCTGATGATCATGAATGTCGAACCAACCGCGTTCAGCGGCAGTCCTCTAACACTCAGACCTGGGTTCAATTACTATTTGAAATTATTTCAAGTACTTTATCTGTGCTTTATTGAGCTTGCCTGGCTTAATGGACCAATAGAAAAGTTCAAAAACTGTAAATCCCAACGGCCTGGCACTCCAGGCAGCCTAAAGCAAACATTTCAAGTATTTTTAAGATTTCAAAAATTAACTGAACCCAGATCCGATACCAAGTCAAGCACACTATGGGTGGCGTCCAAAATGGCACCCTATTCCTTATGTAGTGCACTACTTTTAACTAGGGCCCATAGTGGAACATTTTGGACTGAGACTAGACATTGCATGGCCCTGCTCAAAAGTAGTGCACTATGGAAAAGGGTGCCATTTCAAACTCATCATAGCCATTCTTATACCATGATTGTCACCTGAGAGGCCCCTATAGAGCCGTAGGTTGATAAGTTGATGACCCATCAGTATGTGAACCTGCATGTCAAGATTCAGTATAAAGAGTTGTGTAACATCTCTACCTCTAAATTATGACTGAATAACTGTCTGTGAGTGACAGGATTGAATGATGATGATGATGGATAGTATAGGTCCCAAACTGGTTATCATTATGCACAACATCTGAACAGGTGTATAGGCTACTTTGTAATCAGAACACATGCAGGCTAGTGTGCCATCATATATATATATATATATACTACCGGTCAAAAGTTTTAGAACACAAACTCATTCAAGGGTTTTTCTTTATTTATTTGTACTATTTTCTACATTGTAGAATAATAGTGAAGACATCAAAACTATGAAATAACATGGAATCATGTAGTAACCAAAAAAGTGTTAAACAAATCTAAATATATTTTATATTTGAGATTCTTCAAATAGCCACTCTTTGCCTTGATGACAGTTTTGCACACTCTTGGCATTCTCTTAACCACCATCACCTGGAATACTTTTCCAACAGTCTTGAAGGAGTTCCCACATAGACTGAGCACTTGTTGGCTGCTTTTCCTTCACTCTGCGGTCCGACTCATCTCAAACCATCTCAATATGGTTGAGGTCGGGGGATTGTGGAGGCCAGGTCATCTGATGCAGCACTCCATCACTCTCCTTCTTGGTAAAATAGCTCTTACACAGCCCAGAGGTGTGTTGGGTCATTGTCCTGTTGAAAAACAAATGATAGTTCAACTAAGCCCAATCCAGATATGATGGTGTATTGCTGCAGAATGCTGTGGTAGCCATGTTGGTTAAGTGTGCCTTGAATTCTAAATAAATCACATACAGTGTCACCATCAAAGCACCCCCACACCATAACACCTCCTCCTCCATACTTTACGGTGGGAAATACACATGCAGAGATCATCTGTTCACCCACACCGCGTCTCACCGCGGTTTAAAGTCCATTGCTCATTTTTCTTGGCCCAAGCAAGTCTCTTCTTATTATCGGTGTCCTTTAGTAGTGGTTTCTTTGCAGCATTTCGACCATGAAGGCCTGATTCACACAGTCTCCTCTGAACAGTTGATGTTGAGATGTGTCTGTTACTTGAACTCTGTGAAAAATGTATTTGGGCTGCAATTTCAGAGGCTGGTAACTCTAATTAACCTTTCATCTGCAACAGAGGTAACTCTGGTTCTTCCATTCCTGTGGCGGTCCTCATGAGAGCCAGTTTCATCATAGCGCTTGATGGTTTTTGCGACTGCACTTGAAGAAACTTTCAATGTTTTTGAAATGTTCCATATTGACTGACCTTCATGTCTTAAAGTAATGATGGACTGTCGTTTCTCTTTGCTTATTTGGGCTGTTCTTGCCATAATATGTACTTGGTCTTTTACCATCTAGGGCTATGTTATGTATACCCCCCTTACCTTGTCACAACACAACTGATTGGCTCAAACGCATTGAGAAGGAAAGAAATTCCACAAATTAACTTTTAAGAAGGCACACCTGTTAATTGAAATGAATTCCAGGTGACTACCTCATGAAGCTGGTTGAGAGAATGCCTAAAGTGTGCAAAGCTGTCATCAAAGCAAAGGGTGGCTATTTGAAGAATCTCAACTATAAAATATATTTTGATTTGTTTAATACTTTTTTGGTTACTACATGATTCCATGTGTCTTCACATGTCTTCACTATTATTCTACAATGTAGAAAATAGTAAAAATAAAGAAAACCCTTGAATGAGTAGGTGTTCTAAAACTTTGACCCATATTGTATATATATATATATCCCCCCCCCCTCTCTCAGTTGTCCTATGTAAGTGGACAGCCTTTTTGAATGGCAAGCTATATGCCAAAGATGGCAAGGACTAGGACAGACACTCATGATTGGCATCATCATCTAAGCTACTTAGTTCAGTCGAGGCCACGATGACAGAGAGATAATGTAGTAGACTATTATTGTAGCCTGCTCCCTGTTTGCCAACGGGATGCAGACTGAGCAAGTATTATTTCCTGAACCACATCTTTCAGTTCCATCTCGGTGTCTGGGGTTCGGAAACCACCGCCCCAGGACGCTCGCCGAGGGTGCCCGCCTGCGTCCTGGAACTTGAAGCGTGGGCTACATTTACTATGCATCCGAGCGCTAAGGAGACCTGACACAGCTGGCTGCATTTGCTGTTTGCGCATAAGCGATCTGAAAACGCAGTGCTATTTTCGTTGTTGTTAATTTGATCCGTGTTAGGACCTCGGTTCACAGTTCGGTCAGCCTTCCCTGATACTATTTTCCCGTTTGTTTCAGTAAAGGTTCTCCCGTCACATCACATTTAGGTCGAGGAGCCGGTGAACTGTGAATGCACCGCGCGCAGGGACATGGGTTGCGCAGAGGTGCCTGCCTTGCTTTGCGCGCTGGGTCCTTGGCTCCGTCGAATTCAATGGATTCCATGTTCTATTTAGAAACGTTTAACTTTACTGTTCTAAACTGTAGGGATTCATGTAAAAAAAAAAAAAAAAACTTCGTTAATTAGTTACCAGATTGAATAGAAATGTGAAAATAATAATAACCAAAATAAAATTGAATAATGTTTTGTTTTATTAATATTAACATAATGTTTAGTCAAAGTGCAACTAAAATTAGATTATATGTTTATTCAAATATAGATATTGTCACAAAGCATAGCATATCCTACACAAATCCGCGTGCATGCAACAAGACGAAAAGGCAATTAATCTCAGCACACTCTAAAATCACTTTTATTAAAGTCTAAACAAATTTTTCGAAATGTCAATAGCCTATACTTTTTTCAATTTAAAAACGTAATAATTATTAATGTTCTATTGTTATTACTATTTAAAGTACCTGTTTTTCTGCAGTTGTGTCCGATTAGCCGTCAACAAGTTTGGCCAGCATGTAGTGTGCCTGCCTGCTCGCGTGCGTTTGTGTGCATCCTAGGAAGAATTTAGGCTACAGTCTCGTGGCAAACCCTTGAGTAGTGCGCAGTTTTGATCATTTCATTCTCCTATTTTCCTCTGATGTCATGAATTATTCAAATGTAACCCTATGTTCAAATGAGCAAAATACTTGAATTTGTATTAACCTCAAAGGGAGCATGCAAAATAGGCCTACCTGGTAAATAAATATGTATTGCGTTAATTTCATAGGCTATGAAAACAGGATTTTATTGCATATCAAATTGAATTGTACAGTATTACAATAGCTAAATGAATTACACAATTCTATTACAGTTTTAATACAGTTTTACAGTTTTAATATTAGGCCTACCTATATCAAATTGTGTATAGGGAGAATATCTGTAGGTAACCTATGGGTTATCTCTTTCTACCGTGGATTTGCTCAAACATTTTCAAAAATATATTGTTGTTCAGGCGTTGTACTATGATATAGGTTACTATAATTAAATATATATGAATTACCGGTATACATTATATTTACAGGCATACATCTTAGATCAATTTACTCTGTTACAGGAAAGCAAAACAGTTTATTTAGTAGGGTGATATTTCTTATAATTGCAAAAGCACAATGCAATCCCAAAATTTGAAGCAACACAAAATAATTGTTTTAACCAGTTTTTACCAGTTTTTTTCTGATTGAAATTAAACGTGGAGATATTTTACAATTAAGATCTGGAGCTAATGTGGGCATATTTTATGTAATTTGAATGATGATATTTAATAAAAAAAATATTTACAGAGCTTCCTCGCACAAGTACACTAGACCATTATATTATAGGCCTACTGGACATGCGGTTCACGCGAGGAGAATGTCATGCGCCGAGGACGGAGACGAGAGACAGAATGCAAGAGACAGATATGATGTTTGGCACAAAGATTCCATGGCACTTTTCCCCTTTAAACAGCCGATGGCAGTTGTCCTAAAAAGGTTAAACAGAGGCTAGCACGTGTTGTTACAACACAGCACAATTAGGTCATACTAAGTTCATGGAGAATGATACATTTCATAAGCGCTTATATTTTATAGCCTACATTTCCAAAATATTTAGGCCAGGGGAGGGTGAGTTTGCACATCGGTGAGATGAAAACACATTTTGATGTTAGGTTCACTAAATTAACATTCATGGTGACAAGCGTAGTCACTATTCATGCATCAGTCTTTCCTATTTTTTTTTATCAGACCTCGGTCTTATGTGATGGAATAACGAGGGCAACAGCACACACACACACACACACACTCGGTCGAAAGGGTTGCTACCCTCCACATGTTTTTAATCACAAGAAAGGTTCTCAATTAAATGTTCTTACTTTCAATAAGACAAAACATGCGTTTTGCCTTTTATCAAATAATGCGGACAAAGGCGTATAGACTTCCACCTCTACTCGAGTTCATCCTTATCATTTTATTCCAAAAGGGAAGGGATAATTAACTCAACAACAGCACAGACTATTGAGCATGCAGACCGGAAATACATTCACCCTTTCCCGTTTCGCCAGCAGACGTATGAATAAAACCTGTTTCGAAATGTTGTGAAAGCAACAGTAATAGACCATGTGCGCTAAGAGCGGTGCGCAGGGAGAGCGAGTGAGCAAGCGCCCGGCCAGCGTCAGCGCGTGCCCATGCGTGTTTTCCGTCAGAGCGCATCATCTGCACCAGTTTGAAATATAAAGCCTCATGTAGCCGTGGTTGCTGGCGTTTTCTCTCTCAGATCCAGTTTCAGATAAACTCAAGACCAGACCACGGGCGGCAGTTGCCATGGCATCGGCAGCATATTTCTAGCTCTCTCTCTTCCTGTTTGATGCCATGTGAACTCTTGACCTCGCTGTTAAAAATCCAGTAATGGATATGGTTTTATGAGCAGGATATGGACTATATTACTATTCTCCCAGCACACACTGTCACTGTGTACATTTTCCATGAGATCTCTTTCCAAGCATTTTGGGATTATATCAATAGGCCTTTAAGCCTACTACTTCAACTGTAGGATAGGCCTATATATTCAAGCAGGCATTGAATAGGCCTATGTTTTAAGATACAGAGAAAATAACCTAAAGACCATTGTGTCAGCAAGCTCACTGTAGACTCTCAAATTGACTTGACTAGGCTATAGCTCTGCTCTTCTCTGCGTTACATTAATGTTCTGCACACTGTGTATATAGGGCCTAATTAGTCTATTTTCACTGGGACCATGTGTTGTGAAATCACTCATGAAAATCCACTGTTGTGGAGGAGGGAGCTAGGGGGGCACTCACTGCCAAAAGCCATTTCTGCCCTGGCTGGCTGGAGCTCCAAGCCTCTTACTCTGCACCAGTCTATAGGCTAGGCAGTAGGCTACAAACTCAGGCCTGCTGCCACCGATACATCAAACAAACACAACCAGAGCAGACACACTCTAATCCGCTCGTCACGGCCTAGCCACCGAGCCAATGAGATTCCTCTCCCTCCCCTCTCCCTCTCCGCTAGCCTCTTGTATTTGCCTCTGGTCCGTTTTGCTCATCTCTGCTCGCTCCCTGTGTTTTCTCTCTCTCTCTCTCTTTTCTCTTTCTGTCTCTTTGATCTTATCTCTCTCTGTGCTCCTTTCTCTCTGTCTCCCTCTCTCTTTAACTTCCCTATCTTCTCTCTCTCTGCTCCATCCCTCCCTCTCTCTCCCTCTCACTGCATCCCCTCTCTCCATCTATTTCTCTACCACTTTTATACACCCCATCTACTCTACTCAGTCCCTAAGTAAAGGAAAACTGTTGTTCGAGCCCAGGCCAGGCCAGACAAGAGTGACTTCATTATACATACATAATCAATGTTTAATCTCCTCTCCTGAAACTGGCGTTGCTCTTTCGCACTCTCTGCACAACCATGATATTATCATCCCGGTAATCGAGATAAAACCAAATTCCCTTCCATAACCTGCAAAAAAAGAGAGAAAACTTTCACATGGTATCAGACAGTGCCAGATGGCTCTTTCAGAATTAGGATTTTTTTCGGTAACACCTGGTGATATTTGAAGAGTACCTACATAACACATTCATAACCCATACATAACACATTCATAAGCAGCACTCTGCAATACACTTCGGCAATACACTCTTGTTACCCTTCTAGAATATTCTAAAGTTTTAAGATTCTGGCTTGGATTCTCCTCAATCAACATCCCTACAACATCAATACATATTTTTTTTATGTTTGGAGGAACCTTTTTACAGTTACACACGCAGAGTAAATCTTGTATAGGTTTGAAGTAAATCTGTGTGCTCTCTCTGTGAGTATGTGTGTGTGTGTGTGCCTCCATGCATGCGTGTGTGTGCGTATGTGTGTGTCTATCTATCTAATTCTCTGTCAGTCTGTCATCGGGATTTGTTTTGCAAAGCGCAGTGCAGAGATGCATAACTCTTTATGCAAGGAGGTCTCAGATGGGGTGAGAGGGTCAGATGAGGATCAGCCCAGTGTTTGGACTTGTTTGTGCGTGTGTGTGAGAGAGAGGGCGAGAAAGAACAAGAGAAAAGCTGAGGAGATTGAGACAAATACACATAAATAAATTGTGCCCAAGGCTTCAATGTGCTGTGTCTGCATGCGTGCGTGTTTACTTTCTATCTACCTATACACACGTCTAAGTGTGTGTCTGTGCGGATAGGTTATCCAGTTGCGACGGAGGCTGTTTTTAGATGCGTCCAGCAGAGGGCCCCAGACCGTGGTGAACCTTTGACCCCAGCGTTAGGGCCTCGGGTGACATCTGTCAGCTAAGCCATTTATAGGCAAATGCAATCGCACACACCAACACTGACTACATCAAACTGGGATACATTCAGCCAGGGGCGCAACTTTCACTGGGGACAGGGGTTTTATCAGTATAATGTGATACAAAAAGAGGCAACGGTGTGCTTTAGGACCATGTGGATGCCTCAGAGCGGTCGGGTAGGCTGTTTGGAGTGTTCAGCCGGCTGGATTTAGGACAGTGCGGATACCACTGAGCTGATAGGCTGTGTGAAGGCAAAGCTTCTGGAAGGCTGGCTGGACCAGCACGGGAGAGTTGAGCATAGTTCAGCGTGTATGTGTTGCGCTTTTTCACCGAGTTGTAAAAGCAAGCAAGCAGAAACTGTCTACTCTTTAGTTGACTGATGTAGCTGACAAGGCAACTACTGTTTAACTTAACATAAAAAAATGAAACTAGTGTTTATTCGCAGTGCTGAGCTAGTATTGTAACTGACGTGTAATGTTTTATCCCCTCTCAACTGAGGTGAATGAATTACCTATGCTAGCAGTAGCTACCACAGCCAGGTCAGCTCTAGCCTCTAGCTATCTGCCAGATAGCGATATGTGGTGGCTATTATTACTATCTAACAGCTGTTGTTTGTATGGACATGTTTTGTAGCCTTTGTTTTGTCCCGTTTCAACAGAGAGCTGGCCAAAATTTGGCAAATGTTAGCTATTCTTTTTGCCTCAATCACACTAGATGTGAATCAAACGATGAAGCCATCGGCCAAATGATCGAAGATTGATATTGTGATTTTTTTTCAGTGCAATGTGAGTTTTTATTAGTCAGTATGGCTATGTAAAGTTATTGATCTGTCAGTTTCCCGAGTTGATTCACTACTTTCACACTGACAAAGTAATAAGCAGTTCTAACGTTACAGGCTTCACTGTCATGGTGCACAGTAGAGGTCTGTGGCGGATTTCTTCATCCCGCTCCTGCCTGCACACACAGCTTTTAATACCACCATCCACTGGCTTTCTGTCCGACTCCCACCCGGTACCGAAAGAACTGGTCCCAAACCCAAGCACAGTCCCACAATGTTATTTTAGGCGTATGTGACACAGCTCACTTGCCAGCCATGGTCCCAGCAATTTTGCGCCCTATAGGTGATATTAAACAAAAATCACTTAAGAAATATATTAAATTACCAGAGATTCTCACATGACCTTATATTAAGCTATCTGTATTACTGGGCTGGATTATCCAATATGCTAGATGTAGTTTGAGACAAAGGCCGACAAAGGCCGAGACAAATAAATGGGTAATCAATACTTATTGAAAATGAAAAGGTGCAACGCTCGCTCACCATAGTAGACTAACCTATGTATTTATTTACAGACTCTAGTAAACTATAGTACAATCATATTTAAGTTAATTTCATATTTAAGTTAACTGCCACGGGATTCTCCGCCCATGTAGGCCGCCTACTCTATTTCAATGAGACCGCACATACTCGGCGCACTTGAACTCTCACGCCCAACTAGGAGAGGTAGGCTACTGAAGTTGAAGCAGTGAATTCTGAGTGTGTGAATAATGCAAAAAAGATGTGTTTTTAATACAATAGGTAGGCCAACGCATACAAAGCAAAAAGAGGACCAAATAATCTGTGGGACAACAAAAATACAATATTTTCATCCCAAAGTCGTCTGTCTGTCTCCTGCCTGCAGAACCTGCTGCAATGATCTCTGCAATGATCTCTGTCGGGACCTTCAGGAATGCAGTACATAAGACAATGCTCATCATGTCTTAGAAGGATCAGATGGTGACATTGGTCCCAGCAGTGTCAGACAGCCAGGGAAGACCAGTCTACGGTACTTAGGTGAATTTTGCAGTATATTAACAATATCATTGAATGATACAAAGTTTCATTTTGAATTGATGGGTAGACCTACAGTAGCTACAGGACAGCAGTTTAAGCTTAAAGCTACAGTCTGGGATCTGGGAATAATCTATAAATGTACAAGGTAATTCTTTGTCATGCCTCACCTTAGAAGGATCAGATGGTGACAGGGTCAGGCAGCCAGAGAAGACCAGTCTGTGATGGAGCTGAGAATTTTTGCAGATACAACACCTTATTCTCTCTGTGCAGAAAACACTGGACAAGCCAGATGCTATTTTAAGCCAGTCTGACAAACCTCCAAAGTTGATTTCCAAACTCAAGGGTTGATAGAGGCTTTTCCCGATGACACATAACATGTAAAACAAAAGTGTGAGGAAGACCTGGTAGAAGCTATTGATGATTATGAATGGATACAGATATGTTTGAATGCCCAGTCATGTCAATATCATCTCAGACATAAGTTACTGCAGTTAAAGACCATCCATAGAACACACTATACGGCAGTGAAACTGAATTACATGCACTCAGAAATGTCATACCTCTGCTGGAGGTGTAAAACACAAAAAGAGACATATTTGCATATGTTATGGTCTTGTGAAGGCTGGCTGAAATCTGTCAAAGAGTCTACAGATTCTCCCTTCTTGTTTTTGTTTACTTGGAAATGTTAATACTGGAGAATGTTGCTGAAGAAATTGTGCAACACAATATTTATTATTGAATTACATTTGATCTATTTCAGTGTTATTAACCACTTAAACATATTTAATAATAATCTCTTACCTAGCTTGATGACTGTGGACATTTTTGCTTACTTTTTGTTCTAAATAGATACGGCATATTGGATTGGGTAAAAATGCAGGAAAAAGGCTTTAGATGCCCAGGTTATGCCAGGTTAGGTCCCCCTCCCCCCACACTTCTAAAACCAAAGTTAGCCCCTGCATTCAGCCATGCACAGCTAAAAGGGACAAACATAAATAGGGAAATAAATTATGCACACATTTTTAAAAAACGGGAGGAGAGAAATAGAAATAGAGGGCATGAGATAGATAGAGGTAGAGAGCTGAGAGAGGGATGAGAGAGAGATGAGAGAGAGATGCATACAGATTTCTGGAATGAGAATTGTTATAGGTGCCAATGTGTTCGTTTGTTGATCCAGCCTGACATTGACAGAAGCGATGATCTGAACTGTGAATCGCAATGCTTGCCTTCCTGGCTTTGACCTGTGTACAGTACAAACAGTATATGAAACACATTCAAATACTGTGGAGCTTGATTGAGCTTGCCTGGCATAATGGAACCAACTGAATAGTCCCCTAAAAGTGCAAATCAATCCTGTCGATCTGACACTCCAGAATACGCTCAATCAAACACTCACAAAAGTAATTTGAAAGAAAATAATTTTGATTCGAACCCAGGTCTCATGCATTCTTCCCTCCCCCCTCTTTCCTCCCAATTTCCCCTGTCTCTATCTCTTTCTCCACAGGGTTAGGGTCAAGGCTCCCCAGGAGTTTACTGAAGGACATGTGAGTTTGTTGACCTCTCTCTCTATCTATCTATCTATCCGTCTGTCCCTTGTCCCCCCCTTGTTTCAAGTTTTAATGTCACATGCACAAGTACAGTGAAATGCCTTTATTGCTAGATCTAACCCCAACAATGCAGTAATCAAGAACAATGTAATACTAAAAACAACACGGTAGAACAAAAACACATATAAAAACCTATTAAAATAAGAAATAAGAAGAACACGATAGAAGAACCCATTCCTACCGTTCTTCCTACTTTCCTTCCTCCCTTCCTTCCTCTGCCCCAGAGCACCCTGTCAAGGCTCCACAGTGGTCTACGGCGATGACGTTGTTCGTTCTTTCGTTCATTCGAGGAAAGCACCTTGAACTCAGCGACCACGCCGGCGGTCACGCTCTTCGCGTTGCGTAACTCCCTCCCGCCCCCGCCACCTAACCTCTCCGTGAACCGTTGCATCGTCGCCGGGGGTGACGCTAAACCGTCCCAATCAGGAGGCAAGGAAGAGAGAAGAGCAACAGCGCCTCACCCCTGTCTTCTTCTTCTAAAATCTATATCATAAATCTATCAGGCAGACGACTGAGGATACAACTTTCGTAGTGTATAGGGGTTTGGGTTGACAAACAGGGAAATATGCATGGTCATAGCCTATAGTGACACTGTATAGGACAGTGTACTTCATGTCCCAAAATATACATTACCAAAAAAAATATCAACGCAACATGTAATGTGTTGGTCCCATGTTTCATGAGCTGAAATAAAAGATAGCAGAAATGTGTCAAAAAGCACAAAAAGCTTATTTTGTTTAAATCCCTGTCACTGAGAATTTCTCTTTTGCCTAGATAATCCATCCACCTGACAGGTGTGGCATATCAAGAAGCTGATTAAAAACATGATCATTACACAGGTGCACCTTGTGCTGGGGACAATAAAAGGACACTAAAATGTGCAGTTTTGTCACACAACACAATGCCACTGCAATTGACATGCTGACTGCAGGAATGCCCACCAGAGCTGTTGCTAGAGAATTGAATGTTCATTTCTCTACCATAAGCTACTTCCAATGTCATTTTAGAGAATTTGGCAGTACGTCCAACCCGGCTTCACAACCGCAGACAACGTGTAACCACGCCAGCCCAGGACCTCTACTTCCTGCTTCTTCACCTGCGGGATCGTCTGAGACCAGCCCCCAGGACAGCTGATGAAACTGTGGGTTTGCACATCCAAAGAATTTCTGCACAAACTGTCAGAAACCGTCTCAGGGAAGCTCATCTGCGTGCTCGTGGTCCTCAACAGGGTCTTGACCTGACTGCAGTTCGGCGTCATAACCGACTTCAGAGGGCAAATGCTCACCTTTGATGGTGACTGACACTCTGGAAAGAAGTGTGCCCTTCACGGGTGAATCCCGGTTTCAACTCTACCGGGCAGTTGGCAGACAGAATGTATGGCATCGTGTTGGTGAGCAGTTTGCTGATGTCTACATTGTGAACTGAGTGCCCTATGGAGGCGGTGGGGTTATGGGCAGGCATAAGCTACAGACAACGAACACAATTTTATTGATGGCAATTTGAATGCACAGAAATACCGTGACAAGATCAAGGCCCATTGTCGTGCCATTGTCTCATGTTTCAGCATGATAATGCACGGTCCCATGTTGCAAGGATCTGTACACAATTCCTGGAAACTGAAAATGCCCCAGTTCTTCCATGGCCTGCATACTCACCAGACAAGTCACCCATTGAGCATTTTGTGTGTTCCAGTTCCAGCCAATATTCAGCAACTTTGCACAGCCATTGAAGAGGAGTTGGACAACATTCAACAGGCCACAATCAACTTCCTGATCAACTCTATGTGAAGGAGATGTGTCACGCTGCATGAGGCAAAGTGGTCACAGCAGATACTGACTGGTTTTCTGTTCCACTCCCCTACCTTTTTTTTAAAGGTATCTGTGACCAACATATATATATATATATCTGTAATCCCAGTCATGTGAAATCCATAGATTAGGGCCTAATGATTTCATTTAAATTGACTGATTTCCTTATATAAACTGCAATTTAAAATCTTTTAAATTGTTGCATGTTGCGTTCATATTTTTGTTCAGTGTACACATATATTGTTTTAATGGAAACTTCTACGTAATCTCAATACAATAATACATACACTTTTGAAATTGTGTAGTGCTTCTCAAACAATCTCAAAGCACGTAGAAAGTGAAATAACAAACCCAACATTTTAATGGTGGAAATTAAAAGTCCCAGTCAGTTTAGGATGAAATGGAGGCTGTTTGTGCTGGAAAAGCAGTGGAGGTTCAGTGGAGGGGGCATTGATGGAAAAGCCAAGGAGAAACAAACAGTCTGAAAAAAATAGTCCCAAGCTCTTTAACAGCGCACTACACCTGCTTCACTCCATTGGAGCCCCTTCTCTGGCACTGGTCCTCCATTGCCAGGAATGTAACACCCACCTGGGTGATGCCATGGCTGCTGAAAAGCGCACGAAAAGCCACCACATCTTGGCAGTGGTTAGGAGCATTCCCTGAACAGTGCCTGAACTTCCTTGGTTACCTCTGGACACAGCATGCAGTCCTTGGTTTAATGCTTCCAAACATATTTTTTGAATCCAAACAGCCAGCTAGCTAGCTATCAAGCCAAAATATTGACTTTTCATCATGATCCTGCAACTCTGAGAGTCAAGACCACAGGACATAATGAGCAAACCCAAGAGCAGCCTAGCCCCCAATAAATAAATAAAACATTTAACAAAACACACTTGAAAATACAAAAAACATGGACAATATTTACAGAAGAATGAACAGAAGTGGAGAATAAAATGAAATAAAATGTGTTGAATAAATGTATTTTCAAGAAAAATATATTCAAGAGAGAAGTGATGGGGGTGAGATTTCACTTCACTATAACACCATCTTTTGGACAACAGTGGTCACTGCATTTCAGAGCACGAAGCCCAACAGAAAAATCTCCTCCAATCTCTTTCATATATCTATTCCAAAATGGCCTACTCATATGTTGACTAAAAACAAATGGAGCTTTGCAATCAGCTCAAACCAATAGTTTACATTTGACATGAATGAGGCTCACAGACAATTGCACAGCAAGATTTGAACAGTCACTCCAACCAGTATATCCACAAAGACAAATCCAGACAAATGTAGCTTTTCATAGTAAAATGCCTGCTATATTTTTAGATAACTAGAGTATCATTTCCCTCTGATTTAGATTCATTGCTGTGTGCTGTATTGGATATGAATGTACAGTACGGTATTTGATTTGGAACCTATTCTGACAGATGCTTGCCCACACACAGTCTACCCACCCACCCCCTACGCCCCCTCTCAGGCCTTTTAGCCAATGGGAGCTAGGCAGACCCTCTGGGATGTGTCTCATTAGCTAGATTCCAGGACCTGGATCTGGCCCACTGCATGCGCTCAGTCGGAAGAGATGCGGTCCAGAGGGGCCGACATCATCTGCATCATCTCCTTCTGTTGGAGAGGAGAGGAGGGGGAAGAGAAGAGAATAAAGGTCTGTTTATTCATACCTGAATATTACAGTCGATCTCTCTCTCTCTCTCTCTCTCTCTCTCTCTCTCTCTCTCTCTCTCTCTCTCTCTCACTCCTAATAACCCTTTCTATCTCTCCTCCTCTCTCTCCTGTCTCCTCTTCTGTCCAATTTGCTCCTGTGCTAAGGATATTACTGTGATACACCAGAATTACTTGTTTTGGGTTTGGATCCATATGTTAGTGTGGATGCTCTGTTCTGAGCTATGAGATAGGACCAAACCTAAGACTTGGTAGGGGAGGAGAGAAGAGAGAAAGGAGAGGAGAGAAGAGAGACGATAAGAGAGGGCTGGGTGGGTGGGTTTAAATAGTCATGCAGAAAGCTGCCTGTAGCCCAAGTCAAGCAAGCTCCCTTATTCAGAGATGCCCTTTGGGGGTGGTAGGGAGGAGGGGGAGACAGGGGAGAGAGGGAAGAGATAAGCCCCCCTCCTCATGGTCCATCAGCTCTCGTACCCCCATGAGAGACTGGTCTGACCAGTCTCTCATCCCCTTCCACAATACACGTGTCACGACTTCAGCCGAAGTTGGTCCCTCTCCTTGTTTGGGCGGCTTTCGGGCGGTCGACGTTGGCCAACGCCGTATGGGGGAGGACGGAGTGGCGTTGGACCACTATGAGGAGTTCACTCGCCACTTCAGGAAAGTGTTTGACCATCCACCTGAGGGTAGAGCGGCGGGTGAACGCCTGTTCCACCTCAGACAGGAGACGAGGAGCACACAGGACTTTTCACTGGAGTTCCACACCCTGGCCGCCGGAGCGGGATGGCATGACAGAGCCCTGATCGACCATTACAGGTGCAGTCTGCGCGAGGATGTCCGACGGGAGCTGGCATGCAGGGACACCACCTTATCCTTCGACCAGCTGGTGGACATGTCCATCAGGCTGGATACCCTGCTGGCCACCCGTGGACGTCCGGATCGGGGCCTGTTAGTTCCATCCCCCAACACCTTGGATTCAGGCGCAGCTGGGAACTTTATTTACCGTTCATTTGCCCGTAGTTTAGGGAATCCTATTGTGTCTGTTGATATGCCCTTCCCTGTACACGCCCTAGATAGTCAACCATTAGGGTCAGGGCTGATTAGGGAGGTTACAGCTCCACTGAGTATTGTGACGCAGGGGGGTCATGAGGAAAAGATTAGTCTCTACCTCATTGATCCTCCTGCGTTTCCCGTGGTGCTGGGTCTACCCTGGTTGGCCTATCATGACCCCACTATTTCGTGGCAACAGAGGGCTCTAAAGGGATGGTCACGAAAGTGCTCGGGGAGGTGTGTAGGTGTTTTCATCGGTGGAACTACGGTGGAGAGTCCAGACCAGGTCTCCACCGTGCACAGAATATGCCGATTTGGCTCTCGCCTTCTGTAAAAAGAAGGCGACTCAATTACCAGCCCATCGACGGGGGGATTGTGCGATAAATCTCCTGGTAGACGCAGCACTTCCCAGGAGTCACGTGTATCCTCTGTCACAAGAGGAGATGGCAGCTATGGAGACATATGTTTCCAAATCTCTGGGACAGGGATACATTCGGCCCTCCACTTCACCTGCCTCCTCAAGTTTATTTTTTGTGAAGAAGGATTGAGGTCTGCACCCGTGTATTGACTATCGAGGTATCAATCAGATCACTGTGAGGTACAGCTACCAGCTGCCTCTCATAGCCAGTGCAATCGAGTCAATGCAAGGGGCGCGCTTCTTCACCAATTTAGATCTCAGGAGTGCCTACAATCTGGTGCGTATCCGGGGAGGGGGATAAGTGGAAGACAGCATTTAGTACCACCTCAGGGCACTACGAGTACCTCGTCATGCCGTACGGGTTGATGAATGCTCCAACAGTCTTCCAGGCATTTGTAGACAAGATTTTCCGGGACCTGCACGGACAGGGTGTAGTGGTGTATATCGACGACATTCTGATTTACTCCGCTACACCCGCCGAGCATGTGTCCCTGGTGCGCAAGGTGCTGGGCAGACTGTTGGAGCATGACCTGTACGTCAAGGCTGAGAAATGTCTGTTCTTCCAGCAGTCCGGTTCTTAGGGTTTGCAAACTACTACCTGAGGTTTATCTGGGGCTTTGGTCAGGTAGCGGCTCCTATTCATTCACTGCTGAAGGGGGGGTCGGTACGACTGCAGTGGTCAGCTGAGGCGGACAGGTCTTTTAGTCATCTGAAGGCTCTGTTTACCTTGGCTCCCGTGCTGGCTCATCCGGATGCCTCTTTGGCATTCATAGTTGAGTTGGACGCGTCCGAGGCTGGGATAGGAGCTGTGCTGTCTCAGCGCTCGGGTACGCCACCAAAACTCCGCCCCTGTGCCTTCTTTTCGAAGAAGCTCAGCTCGGCGGAGCGCAACTATGATGTGGGGGACCGGGAGTTGTTAGCTGTCGTAAAAGCTCTGAAGGCGTGGAGACACTGTCTTGAGGGGGCTAAACACCCTTTTCTCATCTGGACTGACCACCGTAATCTGGAGTACATCCGGGCGGCGAGGAGACTGAACCCTTGCCAGGCAAGGTGGGCCATGTTTTTCACCCGTTTTGTTTTCACCCTTTCCTACAGACCAGGTTCCCAGAACACTAAGGCAGACGCACTGTCCCGGATGTATGACACAGAGGAGCGGGCCATAGATCACACCCCCATACTTCCGGCCTCTTGCCTGGTGTCACCGGTGGTGTGGGAGCTGGACGCGGACATAGAACAGGCGTTACGTACAGAGCCCACTCCCATTCAGTGTCCAGCTGGATGTCTGTATGTTCCGTCTGCTGGCCGCAACCGTCTGATCTATTGGGCCCACACGTCACCCTCTTCTGGTCATCCTGGTATCAGTCGCACAGTGCGCTGCCTTAGTGGGAAGTACTGGTGGCCCACCTTAGCTAAGGACGTGAGGTTTTGTTTCCTCCTGCTCGGAGTCCTGCCGCCTCCTTCCTTTGCCCGGTCTCCCTACTGCCCTACAGACTGCGGAGGCCCTGTTCACCCACGTCTTCCGGCACTACGGGGTGCCTGAGGACACCGTTTCTGATCAGGATCCCCAGTTCACGTCCAGGGTTTGGAGGGCGTTTATGGAACGTCTGGGGGTCTCGGTCAGCCTTACCTTACCTCGTGGAGGGGTATGGCCCGGAGGAGAGATGTTGGGTGCCGGTGGAGGACATCCTGGACCCGTTGTTACTGCTGGACTCATCCGGGTCGTTACTCCTCGTCATCCGGGTCGTCCCCCAGGGCCGGTGTCGGCGCTGCTGGAGCCACGCATCACGGGGGTACTGTCACGACTTCAGCCGAAGTTGGTCCCTCTCCTTGTTCGGGCGACTTTGATTACTCTATTCTGCTGTCCTGCACCTGACTCTCTACACAGCTACACACAGGACCTTCACAACACGTCTCTCTACCTCTCTACCTCCAATGCCCAATCTCTCATATTTCCTTCCACTATACTAACCTCTATCTCTTCTTCCAATGCTTTCAAAACAAGATATAATCAATTACCCCAAAAATGGAGCGAGAGAGAATGTAAAAGAATGCTAGCTTGCCACTACCTTTTCCTGCTAGCTTGCCATTACCTTTTCCTGCTAGCTTGCCACTACCTTTTCCTGCTAGCTTGCCACTACCTTTTCCTGCTAGCTTGCCACAACCTTTTCTTGATAGCTTGCCACTACCTGTTCCTGCTAGCCTGCCACTACCTTTTCCTGCTAGCCTGCCACTACCTTTTCCTGCTAGCCTGCCACTACCTTTTCCTGCTAGCTTGCCACTACCTGTTCCTGCTAACCTGCCACTACCGTTTCCTGCTAGCCTGCCACTACCTTTTCCTGCTAGCTTGCCACTACCTGTTCCTTCTAGCCTGCCACTACCTTTTCCTGCTAGCCTGCCACTACCTTTTCCTGCTAGCTTGCCACTACCTTTTCTTGATAGCTTGCCACTACCTTTTCCTGCTAGCCTGCCACTACCTTTTCCTGCTAGCCTCCCACTACATTTTCCTGCTAGCCTGCCACTACCTTTTCCTGCTAGCCTGCCACTACCTTTTCCTGCTAGCTTGCCACTACCTTTTCTTGATAGCTTGCCACTACCTGTTCCTGCTAGCCTGCCACTACCTTTTCCTGCTAGCCTGCCACTACCTTTTCCTGCTAGCCTGCCACTACATTTTCCTGCTAGCCTGCCACTACCTTTTCCTGCTAGCTTGCCACTACCTGTTCCTGCTAGCCTGCCACTACCTTTTCCTGCTAGCCTGCCACTACCTTTTCCTGCTAGCCTGCCACTACCTTTTCCTGCTAGCTTGCCACTACCTGTTCCTGCTAGCCTGCCACTACCGTTTCCTGCTAGCCTGCCACTACCTTTTCCTGCTAGCTTGCCACTACCTGTTCCTTCTAGCCTAACACTACCTTTTCCTGCTAGCCTGCCACTACCTTTTCCTGCTAGCTTGCCACTACCTTTTCTTGATAGCTTGCCACTACCTTTTCCTGCTAGCCTGCCACTACCTTTTCCTGCTAGCCTGCCACTACCTTTTCCTGCTAGCCTGCCACTACCTTTTCCTGCTAGCCTGCCACTACCTTTTCCTGCTAGCTTGCCACTACCTTTTCTTGATAGCTTGCCACTACCTGTTCCTGCTAGCTTGCCACTACCTTTTCTTGATAGCTTGCCACTACCTGTTCCTGCTAGCCTGCCACTACATTTTCCTGCTAGCCTGCCACTACATTTTCCTGCTAGCCTGCCACTACCTTTTCCTGCTAGCTTGCCACTACCTGTTCCTGCTAGCCTGCCACTACCGTTTCCTGCTAGCCTGCCTCTACCTTTTCCTGCTAGCTTGCCACTACCTGTTCCTTCTAGCCTGCCACTACCTTTTCCTGCTAGCCTGCCACTACCTTTTCCTGCTAGCTTGCCACTACCTTTTCTTGATAGCTTGCCACTACCTTTTCCTGCTAGCCTGCCACTACCTTTTCCTGCTAGCCTGCCACTACCTTTTCCTGCTAGCCTGTCACTACCTTTTCCTGCTAGCTTGCCACAACCTTTTCCTGCTAGCTTGCCACTACCTTTTCCTGATAGCTTGCCACTACCTTTTCCTGATAGCTTGCCACTACCTTTTCCTGCTAGCTTGCCACTACCTTTTCCTGCTAGCCTGCCACTACCTTTTCCTGCTAGCTTGCCACTACCTGTTCCTGCTAGCCTGCCACTACCTTTTCCTGCTAGCCTGCCACTACCTTTTCCTGATAGCTTGCCACTACCTTTTCCTGCTAGCTTGCCACTACCTTTTCCTGCTAGCCTGCCACTACCTTTTCCTGCTAGCTTGCCACTACCTGTTCCTGCTAGCCTGCCACTACCTTTTCCTGCTAGCCTGCCACTACCGTTTCCTGCTAGCCTGCCACTACCTTTTCCTGCTAGCTTGCCACTACCTGTTCCTTCTAGCCTAACACTACCTTTTCCTGCTAGCCTGCCACTACCTTTCCTGCTAGCTTGCCACTACCTTTTCTTGATAGCTTGCCACTACCTTTCCTGCTAGCCTGCCACTACCTTTCCTGCTAGCCTGCCACTACCTTTCCTGCTAGCCTGCCACTACCTTTCCTGCTAGCCTGCCACTACCTTTCCTGCTAGCTTGCCACTACCTTTCTTGATAGCTTGCCACTACCTGTTCCTGCTAGCTTGCCACTACCTTTCTTGATAGCTTGCCACTACCTGTTCCTGCTAGCCTGCCACTACATTTTCCTGCTAGCCTGCCACTACATTTTCCTGCTAGCCTGCCACTACCTTTTCCTGCTAGCTTGCCACTACCTGTTCCTGCTAGCCTGCCACTACCGTTTCCTGCTAGCCTGCCTCTACCTTTTCCTGCTAGCTTGCCACTACCTGTTCCTTCTAGCCTGCCACTACCTTTTCCTGCTAGCCTGCCACTACCTTTTCCTGCTAGCTTGCCACTACCTTTTCTTGATAGCTTGCCACTACCTTTTCCTGCTAGCCTGCCACTACCTTTTCCTGCTAGCCTGCCACTACCTTTTCCTGCTAGCCTGTCACTACCTTTTCCTGCTAGCTTGCCACAACCTTTTCCTGCTAGCTTGCCACTACCTTTTCCTGATAGCTTGCCACTACCTTTTCCTGATAGCTTGCCACTACCTTTTCCTGCTAGCTTGCCACTACCTTTTCCTGCTAGCCTGCCACTACCTTTTCCTGCTAGCTTGCCACTACCTGTTCCTGCTAGCCTGCCACTACTTTTTCCTGCTAGCCTGCCACTACCTTTTCCTGCTAGCTTGCCACTACCTTTTCCTGATAGCTTGCCACTACCTTTTCCTGATAGCTTGCCACAACCTTTTCCTGCTAGCCTGCCACTACCTTTTCCTGCTAGCCTGCCACTACCTTTTCCTGCTAGCCTGTCACTACCTTTTCCTGCTAGCTTGCCACTACCTTTTCCTGCTAGCTTGCCACAACCTTTTCCTGCTAGCTTGCCACTACCTTTTCCTGCTAGCTTGCCACTACCTTTTCCTGATAGCTTGCCACTACCTTTTCCTGCTAGCTTGCCACTACCTTTTCCTGCTAGCCTGCCACTACCTTTTCCTGCTAGCTTGCCACTACCTGTTCCTGCTAGCCTGCCACTACCTTTTCCTGCTAGCCTGCCACTACCTTTTCCTGCTAGCTTGCCACTACCTTTTCCTGATAGCTTGCCACTACCTTTTCCTGATAGCTTGCCACAACCTTTTCCTGCTAGCTTGCCACTACCTTTTCCTGATAGCTTGCCACTACCTTTTCCTGATAGCTTGCCACAACCTTTTCCTGCTAGCTTGCCACTACCTTTTCCTGATAGCTTGCCACTACCTTTTCCTGCTTTACTGCCCGCTACAGATCTCCCATCTTCCCTTGTAGCAGAATGTTAGCTTGCTGCTACCTCCACAATCCAAAAGGCTTTCAAAACCAGGTGTATAATCAATTGCTGAAAACTTTTATTTTTAATTTTCCATCCTACATTTACCTTTTCCTGCTAGCTTGCCACTACCTTTTCTTGATAGCTTGCCACTACCTTTTCCTGCTAGCCTGCCACTACCTTTTCCTGCTAGCCTGCCACTACCTTTTCCTGCTAGCCTGTCACTACCTTTTCCTGCTAGCTTGCCACTACCTTTTCCTGCTAGCTTGCCACAACCTTTTCCTGCTAGCTTGCCACTACCTTTTCCTGATAGCTTGCCACTACCTTTTCCTGATAGCTTGCCACTACCTTTTCCTGCTAGCTTGCCACTACCTTTTCCTGCTAGCCTGCCACTACCTTTTCCTGCTAGCTTGCCACTACCTGTTCCTGCTAGCCTGCCACTACCTTTTCCTGCTAGCCTGCCACTACCTTTTCCTGCTAGCTTGCCACTACCTTTTCCTGATAGCTTGCCACTACCTTTTCCTGATAGCTTGCCACAACCTTTTCCTGCTAGCCTGCCACTACCTTTTCCTGCTAGCCTGCCACTACCTTTTCCTGCTAGCCTGTCACTACCTTTTCCTGCTAGCTTGCCACTACCTTTTCCTGCTAGCTTGCCACAACCTTTTCCTGCTAGCTTGCCACTACCTTTTCCTGCTAGCTTGCCACTACCTTTTCCTGATAGCTTGCCACTACCTTTTCCTGCTAGCTTGCCACTACCTTTTCCTGCTAGCCTGCCACTACCTTTTCCTGCTAGCTTGCCACTACCTGTTCCTGCTAGCTTGCCACTACCTTTCCTGATAGCTTGCCACTACCTTTCCTGATAGCTTGCCACCACCTTTCCTGCTAGCTTGCCACTACCTTTCCTGCTAGCCTGCCACTACCTTTCCTGCTAGCTTGCCACTACCTGTTCCTGCTAGCCTGCCACTACCTTTCCTGCTAGCCTGCCACTACCTTTTCCTGCTAGCTTGCCACTACCTTTTCCTGATAGCTTGCCACTACCTTTCCTGATAGCTTGCCACAACCTTTCCTGCTAGCCTGCCACTACCTTTCCTGCTAGCCTGCCACTACCTTTTCCTGCTAGCCTGTCACTACCTTTTCCTGCTAGCTTGCCACTACCTTTTCCTGCTAGCTTGCCACAACCTTTTCCTGCTAGCTTGCCACTACCTTTTCCTGCTAGCTTGCCACTACCTTTTCCTGATAGCTTGCCACTACCTTTTCCTGCTAGCTTGCCACTACCTTTTCCTGCTAGCCTGCCACTACCTTTTCCTGCTAGCTTGCCACTACCTGTTCCTGCTAGCCTGCCACTACCTTTTCCTGCTAGCCTGCCACTACCTTTTCCTGCTAGCTTGCCACTACCTTTTCCTGATAGCTTGCCACTACCTTTTCCTGATAGCTTGCCACAACCTTTTCCTGCTAGCCTGCCACTACCTTTTCCTGATAGCTTGCCACTACCTTTTCCTGATAGCTTGCCACAACCTTTTCCTGCTAGCTTGCCACTACCTTTTCCTGATAGCTTGCCACTACCTTTTCCTGCTTTACTGCCCGCTACAGATCTCCCATCTTCCCTTGTAGCAGAATGTTAGCTTGCTGCTACCTCCACAATCCAAAAGGCTTTCAAAACCAGGTGTATAATCAATTGCTGAAAACTTTTATTTTTAATTTTCCATCCTGTAAAGGCTTATCAAAACCTGGCATCTGTTCTTTATCGTTGAGCATCCAATAAACATGTGTAGGCTTTACTATCTGTCTGTCATGTACAGTAAGCTACTTTTTCCATTATTCAAACTAGTGGGTTGTTTGTGTGCATTTTCACTAAGAGAAATCAACCAAGCCCTTAACTCATGTTTTATCAAAGCCATAGTAGTCATCCCAAATGGCACCCTATTCCCAACATAGTGCAGTACTTTTGACCAGATCCCATATGCCCAAAGAGGTCTGGTCAAAAGGTATGCACTGTAAAGTGAATAGGGTGCCATTTGGGACACAGACATACAGTATAAAAATAAACTACAGCACCACTTATGGATGGTACAGTAGGTAGGCTAGCGAGTGTTCATTGGGTGTGTTGTTCTGATCTAGTCTATGTAAATGCAGCTTCACAATTACAAGAGCTCTAAAAAGGTGAAAGTTCATCATGGACCAAGCCAAGCTCATTCCACCTCGAACCAGGAAGATGTTGCCTCAAAGTGGTTACATCTATTTACATGGGCACATCCCAAATGGCATCCTAATTCCTTTACATTTTAGTCATCTTATCCAGAGCAACTTACAGGAGCAATTAGGGTTACGTGCCTTGCTCATGGGCACGTCAACATATTTTTTACCTAGTCGGCTTGGGGATTCAAACCAGCGATCTTTCGGTTACTGGCCCAACGCTCTTAATCACCCCTTTCATAGCGCATTACTTTGACCAGAGCCCTATCTGGTATGTGTACACTGATGTGGGTAGATGGATACACAGGGTGACCTGAAGAATGTGAATGGGATCTTTGTCCCACTACATTAACATCATGGATGTGTCCAAAATGGCACCATGTTCCCTATATAGTACACTTCTTCCCATAGGGCCCTGGGTAAATGTAGTGTACTGTACTTTTATCACATAGCATGATTCACTATTATTATGAGGTAAAAAAAAAGAAAGAATGTTGGTACAAAACGATAGTACTATTAGACTATGGTTCTGATGGCTCTCAAATGCAATCAAAGCACATTTGTGGCATAAAGTTCCATGGTAGTGTAGCCATGGTTTTGGAATAACAAATATGTAATGTATGTCTGATGCTTTTATTACAGTGTAAAACCATTAAACATGTGACACATTTATAACCTACATGTCAGTGTTTAAAACGTACATTTGCTAATACGTGTTTAAACAAGTTTAAACATGATAATCAGCTTTTTCCAGTCAGTTTCCAACCAGGAGAACACCTACAGTATATTGAGTATACCAAACACTAAGAACACCTTCCTAATATTGAGTTGCCCAATCATCATTTATTCAAAAAATAATTATAATTCAATCTAGATATTAGAGTTACAGAATGGTGACAGCGGTTCTTGCTATGCTAAGCTACTGTTGCATCAGATATTCTTATTTTCTGACCAAGGCCATGAACTACGAAAGCGTGACTCTGCTATCCCACGTTGGCGGTGAGTGTACTTTAAATGACACAAAGTGGACATTTGGAACAACACGAGCATCGTTTTCACCGCACAATTTTAGTGAGCAATTTCAGTAGGCGGCCTAAAGGCTATATTAGATACATCCATTGCAATTGGACATTGAAAGAGGAGTGGGGAGATGTGGGGAGATGAGGACAAATCTATTTCTTTTAATCGTCAATAAGTGCTTGATAAAAAAAAAAACACTTTGAAAGATAGTTGCCCCCTGCAGCGATGTTCAAACACATTGTCAAAATGGACTTCTTTGAGAGAGTATTTCACACATCCAATCCTCGCTCAATGACAGACAGATGGCATTGTATTATGATTGGTTACAGAAATGGTAACATTTGCAGCAACGATCATTCCACAATTACAAGTGAGTGTTTTGGCTCTCCTAGAGGTCTGTGAGCTAGAAAAGCTGTTTGTTTTCATAGTTTTGTACTACATTTTAGTCATTTAGCAGAGGCACTTATCCAGAGCAACTTACAGCAGTGAGTGGATACATTTTCGTATTTTCTTCCAAACTGGTCCCCCATGGGAATAAAACCCACAACCCTGGTGTTGCAAGCACCATGCTTTACCAACTGATCCACATAGTTGATAAAACATTGCCATGAGGTATGGGGGGACATTTTGATTCGGTCGATTCGTCCCCTCCAATATTTTCTTTAAAATCTAAAATAAATATGATAGCATATGGACACATAAGCAATGGCAAAATGTGAAGAATTGCTGGAAATTAGCTTTACCGGTCGACGGCATGGAAAACGGTCCAAATCCTCTTTCTCAATATTCCAACTGAAATGCGGTGTGCCTTTCCTGGTTCATCTACTGTATGTGTAATTCTGGTCATGTGCGCCGCGACTGACATAGATAGGTCGTTAACTAAGCTAGCCACTTGTAGCTAGCCAGTAACTCCTCCAGTATGTGATGATGTCATTTCACATGGTTTGTTTTTGGACAGAAACGGAAGAGATCGGTAAGAAATGGCACTCCTCTAGTCAAATATTTTGTTTAAGCATTAAATTACCTTGTATGATGGTGCATTGATCAGTTATACAGTTTAAAGGCCTTATTTTTGCATTTTTGCCCAAAGACGACCTTAACGTAGCTGTCCAGTGTTTCCAGATTTGAAATATGAAATATGGCCTATAATTAATGACAATGAGTGAAATTGTTTTCCTTCCAAAAAGCAGCTTTTCTGTGTTGGAATGGTGTTGTTGTACCCAAACAACAGAATGGTGTGGGCGTTGTCGTGGAAATTCATACTGAGAGAGACTTTGTTATTTCTTCAAACAATCATCTTTATTTAATATCGATTATTTATTGCAAAAATGAGGCTGGTCAACCCCACACCCTTGAGTGTTGGACCGAGTAACCTAACCCTTACACAAATGCAGAGTACTATATATATCTGACACTAAAAATGCTTCATCTTGGTTGGTTCTACCCCTCCCACGCAGACCAAGGACCATCATAAGCCACTCTGGGTTCATCCGGTTGTTATCTGCACAGGGTTGTTGTCTTAATCCCACTCTGGCTTAGTTTCCCAGTTGCAAGGATGATTTTGAGACAATGAGAGATTGTTCTACTCCTAAACTATCTCTCGTAAAACACATTCTTGTATATGTAATGCAGTCTTTAACTCATTTGTCAGCTCAAGCCATCTCTAGTGACCATACCCCCAGATTAGCTGCTGGGAACTAGAGGGGTATTTTTGGGGGGTATTTTCTTAAAACTGCATTGTTGGTTAAAGGGCTTGTAAGTAAGCATTTCACTGTAACCTGTTGTATTCAGCACGTGACAAATAACATTTGATTTGAAAAACACAGACACTAGTAAGACAGAAATGTGTTACTATTAGTTAAATATGAATTGTTAACCATTAATATCAAATAAATCAGGTAAATCTGTAATTTTTCTATCACAGCGTATAACGGTCATAAAAAATATTCAAGCGAGTAGACTGCTGATTGGCCAGCTCATCCTCCTCAGAGGATGACATCATCCTCTATGAGAAAATAGCAAGCGTTTTTTAAAACTGCTTTTTTTTCATGTATTATTTGTATTTATTTATGCTTTGGCCACAAATATGAGTATAGGATGAGTCAACAACATTATAGGGGGCATGAGTTAACAGAATATTAACTTTTAAAAGTGATATTTTCACTGGATAGTTACTGTAAAACTGAAAAAATGTTCCTCAGACTCATGGCAAAATATGTTGAAATGCAGGAAGTTAGCTGTTTTCCCCCCATATTTTTTTCTTAAGGGGCCTTCCTCTTATCCTTCCACTTATATTGTGTTTTCAAAATACCCCTCCATATACCCCTCAAATACCCCCCAAGCGAGGAATAATAAGTAATGTCAAACTGTGTAGAATTGCAGGAAATGCGTTTTAAAATGTAAAAACAAACAAATCTGGGGGAGGACCCCATGGACCCTCCATCTACTGTTCGTCCCTCCCAATATCTACACCTTCATTTCGCCCTTGGTATAAAAGCTTGACACTCTTAAAGCCATATAGACTATAACCCACTCATCTAGAATCACTAGAGTCTTCCCTGCGGCAATAATTAGCCCCCCTGCCCTCCTCGCAACAAAATATAGGTTAATAATCTTCATAAAGACACATTTAGATTTTATGAAATGCTGGCTAATGTTCACCGACAAATATCTACTTTTATTTCTGTGAAAAACATGGCAAAATGTGTGGTTGGCCTATCTAATAAAGATTAATGTAGCTCACAAGTTTTAGGCCTATCAAACGTGTTGGTAAATACTGCTACAGTTCCTTGTTCGCTTCAACACAGAGAAGCACAGTTGAATAAAATCTCAAAAGATGAATTGCAACAATTCAGTCATATTTAATAATTCACATTTTACAATAATCGGATGCGTTTTTCCAGTTTATCTTCTATTTTTATAAATGTGCCTGTTTTCACAAAGCATCTCAGTGTAGGAGTGTTGATCTAGGATCAGTTTTATCTTTTGAATATCAATTAATAAGATTGCATGGACAAGGGGGGACCTAACCCTAGATCAGCACTCCAACTCTGCGGTATTGTGGATACGGGCCCTGGTCCACTATGACCCTGTATACATTAGCCTACTTAATATTTCACTTATAATGTCTACATTAAATGTACTGGTGCTTGGACACATGTCAACTCATTTAATCCAATTTATTATCAACATGTTGAACATCAGCATCTTGAAACACTCCATCTGCCATCCACAGAAAGTTATACAAGATCTCTATCTTGTGGAGAAACTATGAACTCACATACTGCAAATCCGTCTTTTTACCTATAAGCAGTCTTATGGGTCGTTCGTGAGAAACTGGAACAAAAAAGACCACAACATTTTGAATCTTTCTGAAACGTAATAAATGAAAAAGTCCTTTTGGAGCAAGCATGTTTGGTAAATGTTTGACATTTGTAAGTTAAAGGATTGTCGAGGAACAATTCATTGAAGTTGGAATATTTGTGACATTTGTGAACGACTCATCTGTGATTTCTTTCGCTTCTGTAGTTTGGCTCTGTATTTGGTAACTGTAACATATCTCCTCATCACTGAATGAGATTTTAAATGAAAAAAAATAAAAAATACACATGAAATAAAACATCCCGCCATTGGCCTATTCACAAAGATTTCAAACAACTTGTGATGATTTCCCTCTCATATCATCCCAGTCCATCCTTTGTCTTTCCATTAATCTCTACTCATCCCAACTGAAGATCAGTCTCCATTACATTGATAGTCACCGTTTCCTGCCACCATCTCCTCTATCTTCTCCATTAGCTCTGCTGTTTGAGAGATGTTCTTCCTGCTGGCCAGAATATGGTATCTACCTCCACATTGTCCCACGAGCCACTGGAGGTCCCCATTCCTCAATATGTGCTGCTCCGCGCTCTCCCCTAAAGCTTCCCCCCACGTGAACAGCACCATAGTGCGACGCCAAATATCTTCCCCGAGCACACTCATATGGTGTTCCACCGCTCTCCGATACTTCTGTGTGAATGACAGGTAGGCTGGTAGGACCAGGAGGATAGCGTGGGGACCTGGGTGGGACAGGGACACACTATGGAAGATGTTCTGGAGCTGTGTTGGGTCTGTGGTGATGGAAGTGTTGCCGTCTGGTCCGTTACGCCACTTTAGCCCAAGTGGTTCTACCACACTGACCTGTCTTCCAGCGATTTGTCCCAGCCATGGCATGGAGATGGACTCACCTGGGTGTGAGGCCTCTCTGCCCAGGATTGTGTACCCTGCTGGGTGACGGGAGGACCAAGTCTCCCCTAACAGTACCAACCTCAGCTCAGACCTTTGGATGTGTTTAGTGTTTTCTACACTGGGGCCTGGACTTGGAGTTAACTTTAAGTCTGAGATAACGTTTATATCTTCAATTTCCTTATAATTATCCTCATCTTCCTCCTCTTCACCCATTCTCCCCCTCTTTTTACATTCTTCCGGCCATATCTCATCCTGGCTCCCTCTTTTTAACGGAACACACTCTTTCCCTGTGTTCTGAGAAGCCCATTCCTGTTTGGGATGCTCTCTATTTCTCTCCTTGTCTCCCTCTTCTTCTATCTCCTCTTTCATCTGTTCTTCCAGATTCTGTCTAGCCTCCTCTTTCTCTTCTGGCGCTGCCATTCTTTCAAACTGACTGTTATTGTTTAAGATTGCAGACGAGGCACATTCCATCATCTTCTGATCTTCCCGGTCTGTGATGCTTCCACTCCTCTCTGGTTCTTCTCCCTGCAGTTCCCGTCCTTCTTTCTCCACCACTCCTACTTCCTGGTACATCGTATGGGAATCCTCTATACCCTCTAGTGTCACATTATCATATCTTGTTGTCATGTCACATACATCTCCTGCATGTGCTTCCCGGCTTGGTATCAATCCGTTAGGCTCTCTTATCTCCACGTCATAATCTCTGCCATCCAGATCTTTTTCAAAATGGTTCACTTCTCGCTCCTTTTCCTTGAATCCATTATTCGTATTCCTCTGTTCATGCTCTCTCCTCTCTAGTTCTGTTTCAAGTCTTTCTAGGCGCTGCTCCCAATTCCTCAACTCTTGCATTTTTTCTTTAAAACCTTCCTCTCTGTTCCTTAGCTCTTGTTGATGGTTTTCCACCTCCCCCTCCAGCTTTTCCACGTCTCGGCTCTTGTTGCTCATATGTTTCCCTTGAATTTCTAACTCTGTTCTCCAGTTCAGTAACTCTTGCTCTCCATTCTTCAAATTGTGTTCTCTGTTTTCAAGTCCGTGTTTGCTGTCTTTGATCTCTTTCTCTCTTTTTTCCAGAGCTTGTCCATGCTTCTTTATTTCTTCTTCTCTATTCTCCAGGTGAAGCTCCCTTTTCTCAAGATCTTGTTGTATATTTTCCAATTCTTCTTGTCTTTTGTCTATGTCCTGCTGTCGGTTGTTCATACCCTTTTCCTGGTTTTCCAATCCTTGTTCTCCACATCTCAAAACATGTTCCCTGTTGTCGAGTTCATGTTCTCTGGCCCTCAGTTCTCTCTCTCTTTTTTCCAGATCCTCTCTCTGGTTCTGATGTTCTATCTTCCCTCTCCCTTGTTCATTTTCCCTTTCATCCAGCTCTAGTTGACGGTTGTCCTGTTGTCGCTGCAGGTTTTCTAGATCCAGCTTGATTTTCTTAATATTTTCTTCAGAAGTTTTTAAATCATATTCCCTACTATCCAGTTGGTTATTTCTGTTTTCCAGCTCTTTTTCTATTTTCTCCACGTCTTGCTCCTTGCTGGAGATGTTTTGTTCTTGTCTTTCAGACTCTTCTTCCTTTCTTTTCAAGCATCTTTCTCGGCTGCACAACTCCTGGTTCTGTTTTTCTTGTCCTTCCTGTCTTATTTCTAGATCTTTCTCCCAGTTCTTTACTTCTCGTCTTCTACTTTCCAACTCTTCCTCTCTTTTCACTAGCTCTTCCTCTCTTTTCTCAAGTTCTTCCTCTCTTTTCACTATCTCTCTATCTCTATTCACTAACATTTCCTCTCTATTCACTAGCTTTCCCTCTCCTTTCACTAGCTGTTCCTGCCTTTTCACTAGTTTTTCCTCTTCTTTAACTAGCACTTCCTCTCTTTTGAATAGCTCTTCCTTTCCTTTCACAAATTCTTCTTCTCCTTTGAATAGCTCTTCCTCTCTTTTCACTAGCTCTTCCTCTCTTTGCACTAGCTTATCCTCTCTTTTCACTAACTCGTCCTCTCTTTTCGCTATCTCTTCCTCTCCTTTCACTAGCGCTTCTTCTCCTTTTACTAGCTCCTCCTTTCCTTTCACAAGCTCTTCCTCTCTTTTCACTAGCTCTTCCTCTCCTTTCACAAATTCTTCTTCTCCTTTGAATAGCTCTTCCTCGCTATTCACTAGCTCTTCCTCTCCTTTCACTAGCTTTTCCTCTCCTTTTACGAGCACTTCCTCTCGTTTGACTAGCTCTATCTCTCTTTTCACTTGCTCTTCCTCTCCTTTCACTAGCTCTTCCTGTCTTTTCAATAGCTTTTCCTCTCCTTTTAAGAGCACGTCCTCTCGTTTGACTAGCTCTTCCTCTCCTTTCACTAGCTCTTCCTCTCTTTTGACTAGCTCTTCCTCTCTTTTCACTAGCTCTTCCTCTTTTTTCACTAGCACTTCCTCTCCTTTCACCAGATTTTCCTCTCTTTTCACTAGCTCTTCCTCTCCTTTCACTAGATTTTCCTCTCTTTTCACAAGCTCTCCCTCTCTTTGCACTAGCTCTTCCTCTCTTTTCACTAGCTCTTCCTCTTTTTTCACTAGCTCTTCCTCTCCTTTCACTAGATTTTCCTCTCTTTTCACTAGCTCTTCCTCTCTTTTCACTAGCCTTTCTTCTCCTTTCCCTAGCACTACTTCTCTTTTCACTAGCTCTTCCTCTTTTATCTCAAGTTCACGTCCTCTGTTATCCAGCACTTCTTTACTTCTTGCTTGTTCTCGTTCCTTCTCATCAAACACTCTCTCCCTTTTCTCAAGCTCTTTCTCCTTTTCCTCAGCTGTCTGTTTCAGTTCATTCTGTCTTTCTCTCAGATTCTTCTCATAACACCCTCGTATCTCATCTAAATGTTTCTCTCTCACCTCCTCCTCTTCTTTCATTTTCTCCAGCTCCTTCTGTCTCTTATCGTTCGTCTGTTTCAACGCAGCAACCTCCAGGTCCCGCTCTTCCATAACATGGTGGATTTCCCCATCTTTGTTTTTCAACTGCTCTTCATATCCACAGAGCAGCTCTCTGATGTCAGCCTCCCTGCTCTCCCTCTTGGTCCTCTGAACCCCCTGGTCCTCCTCATACTCCTGACACCTCTTCCTGAGGTTGTCCATCTCTTTCTTCAATTTCACGTTCAGCTCCTGCAGTACCTCAACCTTCCCCTGGCTGCCCCTTAAGCATTCTGTTATGCCTGAAATGTTCCTTCTGCTTTCTTCATCCATTTTCTGCAGTTGGCTGATAGAACTTTCTTTGTCTTCTAACATCAACCTCATCTCCTCTTGCTTCGTCTTGATTTCCTTTTCATATTCCTGTATCATGTTCATCCTTTCCTTCTCCATCATGGCAGTTAAGTTTTCCAGTTCTGCTTTTGTTTGTTTAATGGTTTGCCTTAAACTGACGAGTTCTCTCTTATTTTCCCCGTCCTTTTGTTTTAAGTTGTTGAGCTCCACTTCTTTCCCTTGTAACTTGTCCGTTGTCTCGGCATCTATCCTACTTTTGTCCTCTGTGTGTTGCTGTTGCATTACCACCATCTCAGACTCCATCTGCTCGTTGTTTTCTTTCAGCCGCTCAATTTCTTTTACGCTGTCGACAGATCGCGCCCTCACTTCCACAATCTCTTTTTCTTTCTCTGTAACCAATTGCTGTGTATCAGTTATTTCTTTATTTTTCTTTTCAATGATTTCTTTCAGCTTGTTCATCTCTTTCTTTTCCCTTTCATCTCTCTTTCTTTGCTCATCCCCCCTTTCTGTTTCCCTTGTCTCAGATAGCAGTCTCATTCCTTCCATCTCTTTCTCTTTCTCATGCAGCTTTCTCTCCATCTCATCCTCTTTTTCATGCAGTTTTCTCTTCATCTCTTTCTCTTTCTCATGCAGCTTTCTCTCCATCTCGTCCTCTTTCTCATGCAGCTTTCTCTCCATCTCGTCCTCTTTTTCATGCAGTTTTCTCTCCGTCTCTTCCTCTTGTTCATGCAGTTTTCTCTCCGTCTCTTCCTCTTTTTCATGCAGTTTTCTCTCCATCTCTTCCTCTTTTTCATGCAGTTTTCTCTCCATCTCTTCCTCTTTTTCATGCAGTTTTCTCTCCATCTCTTCCTCTTTTTCATGCAGTTTTCTCTGCATCTCTTCCTCATACTGTAAAAGTCTCTCCTCATACAACTGTTTTGACTCATTCATCTCTTTCTGTGACATTTTTCCTCTTTCTATCCATTCCTCTTTTTCTTTTTCTTCCAGGTCTATCCTGTCTTTCAACTCCACTGCTTCCCTCCTCCATTCCTGATGCTTTCCTCTAAACTCTTCCTCCCTCTCTTTTTCATCTTGTTCTTTCTCCTCGATGACACGCTCAAGGTTGAGCAGTTTCACTTGCTGCTCGTCAACTCTCTCTTTCAGCTCTTCAATCTCTCTCTCTTTCTCCTCCAGCTTGAGGACTGTCTCCTCTCGCTCTTTGCTTCTCTGATTGAGCGCAGCGATGAATCTGTAGTTTTCCGCCCCCAGATCCTGAATCTCTCTTTCCTTATCCTCCGTCAGCCACCTAATCCTCTCCTCCAGTTCGCCCATTTCGTTCTTCCTCCCATCACTCCTTTTCTCTTCCTCCTCCTCCCCTCCATCCTCCTCTTTTTCCAAGCCTGACTTCCCCGGAGATTTGACTTTCTTCTTCCGATCGAAAAACCAGCGGATGCTCTTGACCTCCCTCTCCCTCATCCTCTTGAGCTCCATCTCCTGACGCTGCATCTTGTCACCAACCTCTTTGAGACGCTGGTTGAATTTCTCGTTCCTCTGTCTGGTGAGGTCGCTGACCTCCTGCACTAGCGACGAGAAGGCCTCGCACCTGTTCCCGGCCACCATCTTCTCTACCTTCTCCAGCAGGCCTGACACCTGAGCGGCGTCCCCACGTCCATTCACATTACTGATGACGTGGTACCTGTTAAGTCAAGTTTTTACTTTTAAGTGCATTATCACAATGTCCCAATACGCCTTACAGAGGAAGATTACGAATGAAACATAAGAACAAGAAACAACACCAACCAAACAGAGAGATAAGGACAGCAGACATACCTGCTCCCACACTTCTCCACCAGCCACTTAAGGTCCCTCCCCCCGCTTTGGATGTGCTGCTCAATGCCCACCCCCTCCCTCAGCTGGTCCCCATGGGTGAACAGGAGGACAGCATGTCTCCAGACCTCTTCCCCCAGGAGCTCCAGGTGTTCTCTTACAGGTGTGGCACCGACCAGGGTGTCCACCCTCAGGGTGAGGAGCACAGCGTGGGGTCCCGGGGGACACAGGGACACGCTACCCCACACCATCTCCCGCTTTACCCTCTCTGGGGTGGGGCCTGCTACTCCACCTTCCCAACCAGGGGTGTCCACCACGGTGACCAGCCTCATGGCTACCTAAAAATGGCCAAATAAAATACACTTTACTGTTGTACTTGTCTCACAACCCACTGACTCGCTTTTGTATTTTATTACTAGGACTGATTAAGATGATAGCGGCTTTCTGAAGATAACTGTGTGATATGTGGTTGTTTTTGCCCATACCATAGTTGAATGCCCTGACTATTAGTCACTTTAAACATAGCGTTTGCTAAATGACTACAATGTAAATGTAAAAACGACCTCTGCCTGGCACCGGGCACACTCCTCCGTCACTCTCCCTGTCTGGAAGAACCCTGCTCCTTCTCCACCACCAGCCAGTATGGTGTTCCCAGCCGAGCTCTTCCCCGTGTCTCTCTCTCCCAGGAGGACCAGTCTCAGCTCTGGGAGACGACGAGTACCCTTGGAGAATGGTTGTTTCCCATCCCAATCAGAGCTCTGGGATCCAGCGTCAGCTGTCAGGGAGAGGGGGCACAAGATTTCAGGGTTAGAATATTTAGTGGTTATAAGAGTGTACTGTATGTCACATCTGTTTAGGTATTCCTATTAGTTTAAGCTTATGTATCTTCCTAGGTCCTATTTTCCATAAGGATAGTAAAATGACATATAGATTGAAAAACATGATCACAGGTTTTGAACTTAAGACACACATCATTTTCGTTTTATGTTTTTTGATACAGTGTAATGCTGGTGAGGAAATATTCGAACTCAGAGAAGATAATCAGATCGGACATCACACCTGCGGGACAGGTACAGGATGGCAACAACAACTGCCTGAGTTACACCAGGAACGCACAATCCCTCCATCAGTGCTCAGACAGTGGATTGAGGGCTTGCAGGCCTGTTGTAAGGCAGGTCCTCACCAGACATCACCGGCAAGAACGCCGCCTATGGGCACAAACGCACCGTCGCTGGACCAGACAGGACTGGCAAAAAGCGCTCTTCACTGACGAGTCGCGGGATCGATTTGGAGGTGGAGGTTCCGTCATGGTCTGGGGCGGTGTGTAACAGCATCATCGGACTGAGCTTGTTTTCATTGCAGGCAATCTCAACGCTGTGCATTACAGGGAAGCATCCTCCTTCCTCATGTGGTACCCTTCCTGCAGGCTCATCCTGACATGACCCTCCATTATGACAATGCCACCAGCCATGCTGCTCGTTCTGTGCGTGATTTCCTGCAAGACAGGAATGTCAGTGTTCTGCCATGGCCAGCGAAGAAACCGGATTTCAATCCCATTGACCACGTCTGGGACCTTTTGGATCGGAGGGTGAGGGCTAGGGCCATTCCCCCCAGAAATGTTCGGGAACTTGCAGGTGCCTTGGTGGAAGAGTGGGGTAACATCTCACAGCAAGAACTGGCAAATCTGGTGTAGTCCCTGAGGAGGAGATGCACTGCAGTACTTAATGCATCTGGTGGCCACACCAGATACTGACTGTTACAGATACTGACCCCCCTTTGTTCAGGGACACATTATTCCATTTCTGTTAGTCACATGTCTGTGGAACTTGTTCAGTTTATGTCTCAGTTGTTGAATCTTGTTATGTTCATACACATATTTACATGTGTTAAGTTTGTTGAAAATTAACGCAGTTGACAGTGAGAGGATGTTTCTTTTTTTTTGCTGAGTTTACATAGACACTTTTAAGGAACTCACTCATGAGCACAGCTCGGATGGTACCCCTCTGAGTCTGGGCCTCCATTTGTCTCTGCCTCTTCCTCCGTTCCCTCGCTCTCCTCCTCCCGTCTGCCTCCAACCTCAGGAGGGCAGGATCTGCCCCAAAATGTCCTCCCTTGTTCTCCACCATCTCCACCATCTTCCTTAGCAGCTCCCTTACCTGAGTTCCGTCTCCCCGGCTCTTATTGTCCAGGACATGGTACCTGGAAGACAACAAAAACAGAAATAAAAACCTTGTTCTTGTTCTTGCCTTTCTTGCACTCCGATTTCCAGATTGCTTTTTTTATGTAGACAATTTTACTTGGGATATGTGTTGTGATATATGGATGTTTTGCCTACAGTTCCTTCCTTAGTTGAATGCACTGATTATCAATCCATCAATCAAATATATTTATAAAGCCCTTTTTGTATCAGCACTTGTCACAAAGTTCTTATACAGAAACCCAGCCTAAAACCCCAGAGAGCAAGCAATGCATATGTAGAAGCACGGTGCCTAAGAAAAACTCCCTAAAAAGGCAGGAACCTAGGAAGAAACCTAGAGAGGAACCAGGGTCTGAGGGGTGGCCAGTCCTCTTCTGGCTGTGCCGGGTGGAGATTATAAGAGTATATGGCCATTAAGGCCAGAACGTTCTTCAAGCTGTTCAAACAACCATAGATGACCAGCAGGGTCAAATAATAATCACAGTGGTTGTAGAGGGTGCAAAATGTCAGCACCTCAGGAGTAAATGTCAGTTGGCTTTTCATAGTCGATAATATGGTCTGCTAAGCTAAATGACTTGTATGTTAAAGTCCATGTTGCAGATAAAATTTGGTAATAAAAAGTGAATGTACATCCCACCAAAAAAAGCCACATTTTTTAATTTCATACCTGTTCCCACACCTCCGTAGCAGCTGCTGGAAGGCCGTCCCTCCCGTCAGGATCCTCTGCTCCATGGGCACCACACCCAGCTCGTCCCCCCTGGTGAACAGCAACATGGTATGGTCCAACACCCCTTCCCCCAGAGACTCCAGGTGCTCCTCTATTTGCTTCCTGTAGGACTCTGTTACCGAGGCGCAGGAACGTATCACTAGCAGGATAACGTGAGGTCCAGGGGAACACAGGGACATGCTGCGCAGCGTCTCTCTCCGGACCCAGTCGGGGGTGCTGTTGAGCGGGTAGTACCATTCCCAGCCAGGGGTGTCTACCACGGTGACTCGTCTCCCTGTTAGATCGGCTCGCTTTTTCAAGCACTCCTCGGTTGTTCTGCCGCTCTCAAACCCCCCTACTCCTCCCAGGATGGTATTGGCTGCAGAGCTCTTCCCTGTTCCTTTCCTTCCCAGCAGGACTAGCCTAAGTTCTGGGAGAGGGGGAGCACTGGTTGAGGGGTTCACCTCTTTCTGCATAACACCTTGCATACTCTCATCTGTAAAGAAAGAGAGAGTTGTATGTACTTCCTTAGTGTGACCATAAATTGAGTGACAGAAAGCAGAACTGAACTGTGACATCAGTTATTTAGACGTTTACTGATTACTTTTCAAATTTGTATGTGTTTTTTAGCACCTAAATCAAACAGATTCAAAGTCTAGTCAAAGTAATCATGTACCATCTACTGTAGTTTCATAAAGAACGTACCACCACCAGTTGAGATCAAGAAGGGAGGGTACCCTTCGCCCTGTGACTCCATCTCCTTCCTTTCTTTCTTTCTCTCTCTCTCTTCTTCCTCTTTTCTTTGGTTGCAGCCTCTCTTTTATAGGAAGGCTTTACTCATGGGTAAAAAGCTACTCCCTCAGTCTTGCACAACAATGCAGAGTCATAATCAATTTCTAAAGGCATCACACAGAGCCGGTTGAATGACAATGTACAGAACACAGAGCATAGCGGAACACAGAATGTGAAACTTTCAAGTCACATGACACACCTGTGGTCTTTTTGAAGCACGCTCATTCTACAACACAGGAAGTAGAGGGTAGGGGATGTTAGCCTTCTTGTGAAGTCAGACCACATTTCGAGCTGGGTGGAGAGATAGAGAAACAGTATTTTGTGGTAAGTGTTGCTGTGCTCCTCTGTAGCTCACAATACCCTGTATTAGCATTTTGGTTTAATTGTGCCCTCTACAGGGTTTCAAAACTGCATTCCTTTTGACATCACTGTATAATTATTTGTACTTGAATGAACAAGGACTGTATGGAGCGAATTCTGTTAACTGGGGTGTAATCATTAGTCCAAACAGTTCCGTTTTGCAACTAAAACAAGAGTTTCTATTTAGACAAATTCAGGTAAGTCCCTCCCCGGTTCATTCCATTTGTTTCCATTTAAGAAACGTTTTGCAACAGAATCGGCTAAATGAATACACCCCATGTGCCCTAAGAACACAGACAGTAGGCAGGTTTACAGTGACCCAGATGTATTCGACAAAAGTAATGTCAACAAAAAATGTGATTGTGACATGTGTAATGGAAACGGCAGATATAGGATATTTTTTTAAAAGATCAACAACGTTTTTATCCATTCGACAGGGGTGGATTTTTATTTTGTCAAACTTTCTTTATTGCGGCAAATGATGACGGAAACTGTTTTTTTAATAAGTGATGATTGCTGAATGATTTTGAAGGTACTATACATTATCAAAAATATAAATGCAACATGTAACAATTTACAGTTCATATAAGGAATTCAGTCAATTTAAATAAATACATTAGGCCCTAATCTATGGATTTCATATGATTTAAAAAAAAAGTAAGGGCATGGATCAGAAAATCAGTCAGTATCTGGTGTGACCACCATTTGCCTCATGCAGCGCGACACATCTCCTTTGCATAGAGTTAATCAGGCTGTTGATTGTGGCCTATGGAATGTTGTTCCACTCCTTCAATGGCTGTGCGAAGTTGCTGGATGTTGGCGGTAACTGGAACACGCTGTCGTATACGTTGATTCAGAGCATCCCAAACATGCTCAAAGGGTGACATGTCTGGTAAATATGCAGGTCATGGAAGAACCGGGACATTTTCAGTTTCCAAGAATTGTGTACAGATCCTTGCGGCATGGGGCTATGCATTATTATGCTGAAACATGGAGTGATGGCGGCGGATGAAAGGCACAACAATGGGTCTCAGGATCCCGTAGCTAGGGATTTTGTAGCTAGGGATTTTAACAAAGCAAATTTGAGGAAAACGCTACCGAAGTTCTATCAACACATTGACTGTAGTACTCGCTCTGGAAAAACACTAGAACATTGCTACTCCCCCTTTCGAGATGCCTACAAGGACCTCCCCCGCCCTCCCTTCGGCAAATCAGATCACGACTCCATTTTGCTCCTCCCTTCCTATAGACAGAAACTCAAACAGGAAGTAGCCGTGCTAAGGTCTATTCAATGCTGGTCTGACGAAATAGGAATCCATGCTTCAAGATTATTTTGATCACCCAAAATAGGATATGTTCCAGGTAGCCTCTGAGAATAACATTGACGTATACACAGACACAGTGACTGAGTTCATCGGAAGTGTATAGGGATGTTGTTCCCACTGTGACTATTAAAACCTACCCAAACCAGAAACTGTGGATAGATGGCAACATTCGCGCAAAACTGAAAGCGCAAACCACCGCATTTATCCATGGCAAGGGGGCTGGGAATATGGTTGAATACAAACAGTATAGTTATTCCCTCCATAAGGCAATCAAACAGGCAAAGCCTCAGTACAGAGACAAAGTGGAGTCGCAATTCAATGGCTCAGACGCGAGAATAATGTGGCAGGCTCTACAGAAAATCACGGATTACAACGGGAAAACCAGCCATGTCGCGGACACTGACATCTTGCTCCCGGACAAGCTAAACACCTTCTTCGCCCGCTTTGAAGATAACACAGTGTCACCTACGTGGCCCGCTCCCAAGAACTGTGGGCTCTCGTTCTCTGTGGCCGACCTGAGTAAGACATTTAAGGATTTAACCGTTGCTTGGCCGCCGGCCCAGACGGCATCCCTAGCCGCGTCCTCAGAGCATGCACAGACCAGGAGGCTGGAGTGTTTTACGGACATATTCAATCTCTCCCTATCACAGTTTTCTGTCCCCACTCCATTATTGTTCCTGTACCCAAGAAAGCAAAGGTAACTGAACTAAATGACTACCGCCCCGTAGCACTCACTTCTGTCATCATGAAGTGTTCATATCACCTCTACTTTACCTGACAGTCTACACCCACTTCAATTTGCTTACCACCCCAATCGATCCACAGACTATGAAATCGCCATCGCACTGCACACTGCACACTGTCCTATCCCATCTGGACATGAGGAATACCTATGTAAGAATGCTGTTCATTGACTATGAACAGCCTTTAACACCATAGTGTGTTACAGCCTTTAACACCATAGTACCCTCCTAGCTCATCATTAAGCTCTGGGCCCTGCGTCTGAACCCCGCCCTGTGCAACTGGGTCCTGGACACACGGGCTCCACATGGGTGCATGCTCAGCCCTTTCCTGTACTCCCTGTTCACCCATGACTGCGTGGCCACGCACGCCTCCAACTCAATCGTCAAGTTTTCAGATGACACAACAGTAGTAGTCCTGATTACCAACAATGACGAGACAGCCCACAGGGAGGTGAGGGCCCTGGCGTAGTGGTGCCAGGAAAATAACCTCTCCCTCAACGTCAACAAAAACGAAGGAGCTGAACGTGTACTTCAGGAAACAGCAGAGTGTGCACCCCCCTGTCTACATCGACGGAACCACAGTGGAGAAGTTTTGAAATGCCAAAAGGATCATAAAGGACATCAACCACCCGAGCCACTGCCTGTTCACCCTGCTATCATCCAGAAGGCGAGGTCAGTACAGGTGCATCAAAGCTGGGAAAAACAGCTTCTATCTCAAGGCCATCAGACTTAAAAATATATATTTTTGGCCTTCCTGTGACATCGGGTGCTGTACATGTCCTGGAGGGCAGGCAGTGTGCCCCTGGTGATGCGATGGGCAGACTGCACCACCCTCTGGAGAGCACTACGGTTGCAGGCGGTGCAGTTGATACAGCCCAACCGGATGCTCTCAATTGTGCATCTGTAAAAGTTTGTGAGGGTTTTAGGTGACAAGCCAAATTTCTTTAGCCTCCTGAGGTTGAAAAGGCTCTGTTGCGCCTTCTTCACCACACAGTCTGTGTGGGTGGTCCATTTCAGATTGTCAGTGATGTGTACGCCAAGGAACTTGAAGCTTTCCACCTTCTCCACTGCGGTCCCGTCAATGTACATAGGAGGGTGCACCCTCTGCTGTTTCCTGAAGTCCACGATCATCTCCTTTGTTTTGTTGACGTTGAGTGAGAGGTTGTTTTCCAGGCACCACACTCCCATAGCCCTCACCTCCTCCCTGTAGGCTGCATCGTCATCGTAGTGACTGGGTGTATTGATACACCATCCAAAGTGTAATTAATAACTTCACCATGCTCAAGAGGATATTCAATGTCTGCTTTTTTTTATTTTACCCATCTACCAATGGGTGCCCTTCTTTGCAAGGCATTGGAAAACCCACCTGGTCTTTGTGGTTGAATATGTGCTTGAAATTCACTGCTTGACTGAGGGACCTTACAGATAATTTTATGTGTGGGGTACAGAGATGGGGTAGTGATTCAAAAATCATGTTAAACACCTTTTTGCACATATAGTTAGTCCATGCAACTTGTTATCTGACTTGGTAAGCACATTTTTACTCCTGAAGTTATTTAGGCTTGCAATAACAATGGGGTTGAATACTTATTGACTAAAGACATTTCAGCTTTTTATTTGTATTAATTTGTAAAAATGTCTAAAAACATAATTCTGCTTTGACATTATGGGGCATTGTGTGTAAATCAGTGACACAAAATCTAAATGTAATTTTAAATTCAGGTTGAACACAACAAAATGTGGAAAAAGTCAAGGGCTATGAATACTCTGAAGGCACTGTTTATAGTATGTGGAGCAGGCAAATGCATTTATATATTGGACTGGTATATAATTATCTATATACAGTACCAGTCAAAAGTATGGACACACCTACTCATTCAAGGATTTTTCTTTATTTTTACAATTTTCTACATTGTAGAATAATAATGAAGACATCAACACTATGAAATACCACATATGGAATCATGTAGTAACCAAAAAAACGTTAAACAAATACAAATATATTATAGTATTATAGTAGCCAACCTTCGCCTTGATGACAGCTTTGCACACTCTTGGCATTCTCTCAACCAGCTTCATGAGGTAGTCTCCTGGATTGCTTTTCCAACACTCTTGAAGGAGTTCCCACATATGCTGAGCACTTGTTGGCTGCATTTCTTTCACTCTGCGGTCCAACTCATCCCAAACCATCTCAAATGGGTTGAGGTTGGGTGATTGTAGAGACTAGGTCATCTGATGCAGCACTCCATCACTCTCCTTCTTGGTCAAATATCCCTTAGACAGCCTGGAGGTCTGTTTTATGTCATTGTCCTGTTGGGTCATTGTCCTTCTTTCAAATGTTTCATTGCTCTGTCTGTAAATGGATTACCGACAATTATCAGGACAAATCATAGTCCTGATGACCAAAAACATTCTGTAAATAAGACCTACATGTTGTATTGTGATCTGATGTTTAAATTCTTCTTTATGGAAAATGCCTTTATAAATTGTCAATATCTTCATTTATTGTTATCAAGAGTTTATACAACTTTAATTGTCATGTAAATGCCTTTATTAAAACAAGCATAAAATGGATTTGTCATCATGTTTAGTTTTTCCTTTTACAACATCATCAAATTGAGGGGGATGCGTAATATTGAAATTGAGAAACTATCTTATAGACAATTTTCTTAAATATTGATTAAATTGAAGGGGCATCCACATGCAGGATCCCCATGTTCTGCCTATTGAAATGTCTCTGTTTCAATGGGCATGACGCCACTGCTGATTTCTAACACATCGGTTGGGCTTCACAGACTTTTTTTACACCTTGGTTCAGTTGTGGTCCTGGCTTTCATAGGTTGCAGCTATCATGTCTGTGGTAACTTGATCAATGCCAATGCCAATAACAACGGCAATGCATATATGAATAGTAATGCTACTATACTGCAGGTAAGTATACATACACATTCAAAAGTAATTAAATCAAATAAAATTTTATTTGTCACATACACATGGTTAGCAGATGTTAATGCGAGTGTAGCGAAATGCTTGTGCTTCTAGTTCCGACCATGCAGTAGTATCTAACAAGTAATCTAACAAATTCACAACAAATACCTTATACACACAAGAGTAACGGAATGAATACGAGTATGTACATATAAATATATGGATGAGTGAGGCAGGATGCAGTAGATGGTATGGAGTACAGTATATACACATATATATATATATATATGAGATGAGTAATGTAGGATATGTAAACATTATATAAATGGCATTGTTTAAAGTGGCTAGTGATACATTATTTCATCCAATTATAATTATTAAAGTGGCTAGAGATTTGGGTCGATGGCGAACGGCGTAGGGCAAGATTCAGTAGATGGTTTAGAGTACAGTGTATACATTTGATATAAGTATGTCGTATAAGTAAACATTATATACAAAATTGTTTAAAGTGGCTAGTGATACATTGTTACATCCAATTCCTATGTTTAAAGTGGCTAGAGATTTAAGTCAGTATGTTGGCAGCAGCCACTCAATGTTAGTGATGGCTGTTTAACAGTCTGATGGCCTTGAGGTAGAAGCTGTTTTCAGTCTCTCGGTCCCAGCTTTGATGCACCTGTACTGACCTCGCCTTCTGGATGATAGCGGGGTCAACAGGCAGTGGCTCGGGTGGTTGTTGTCCTTGATGATCTTCTTGGCCTTCCTGTGACATGGTGTAGGTGTCCTGAAGGTCAGGTAGTTTACCCCCGGTGATGCGTTGTGCAGTCCTCACTACCCTCTGGAGAGCCTTACGGTTGTGGGCGGAGCAGTTGCCGTACCAGGCGGTGATACAGCCCGACAGGATGCTCTCGATTGTGCATCTGTAGAAGTTTGTGAGTGATTTTGGTGACAAGCCGAATTTCTTCAGCCTCCTGAGGTTGAAGAGGCGCTGTTGCTCCTTCTTCACCACGCTGTCTGTGTGGGTGGACCAATTCAGTTTGTCCGTGATGTGTACGCCGAGGAACCTAAAACTTTCCACCTTCTCCACTACTGTCCCCTCGATGTGGATAGGGGGGTGCTCCCTCTCCTGTTTCCTGAAGTCCACGATCATCTCCTTTGTTTTGTTGACATTGAGTGAGAGGTTATTTTCCTCACACCACACTCCGAGGGCCCTCACCTCCTCCCTGTAGGCCATCTCGTCGTTGTTGGTAATCAAGCCTACCACTGTAGTGTCGTCAGCAAACTTGATGATTGAGTTGGATGCGTGCTTGGCCACGCAGTCATGGGTAAACAGGGAGTACAGGAGAGGGCTGAGAACGCACCCTTGTGGGGCCCAGTGTTGAGGATCAGCGGGGTGGAGATGTTGTTTCCTACCCTCACCACCTGGGGCCGGCCCGTCAGGAAGTCCAGGACCCAGTTGCACAGGGCTGAGTCGAGCTTAATGACGAGCTTGGAGGGAACTATGGTGTTAAAGGCTGAGCTGTAGCCGATGAACAGCATTCTTACATAAGTATTCCTCTTGTCCAGGTGGGTTAGGGCAGTATGCAGTGTGATTGCGATTGCGTCGTCTGTGGACCTATTGGGACGGTAAGCAAATTGGAGTGGGTCCAGGGTGTCTGGCAGGATGGAGTGTCCACTCTATAACCATTTATATTGGGTTTCATATACCTTTCTTCGCACCTTGGGTCTGTTTGGGTCCTGGCTGTCATAATAGGGTACAGTTTGTTCTCCTAGCTCAGTTCCAGACAGCACAGCAGCACACCACACATTAGCTTAGCTCACTGCTATGATTCATATTTGCCACTGGCATCACTAGTGGGGCTAAGACAACCAGACTGTTGTTTTTGGTTTTGGAGAGTTCTTTTTTTATGTATTATAATGTACATAGATTTGACACAAAACATATACGCCTCCTATATTGTATTGTATGTTACATACCAATGTCATCATGCTAGTTTTTAACACACATACTGTACAACACAATAAGCATAACATGTTTATTAATAGTAGTTCATACTGTAGTTTTGAGCAGCCAAAATTGAAGGCTTTGATTTGTCCCTCATAAACAAAATCAACTAGTGCAAATGTATGATAAAACTTTATTTATCTTAAAGACTGGCTGTTGTCTATTTCCTCAAGATCACTGTGACCCATTACCACTGACAAGATCATGTAGCAATTGTGTATTCGGAGGTTACAGTGTAAACGTGTGTTAGGTTTACGTCATTCCATTTTATCTCTAATAGTATCAAAACAGAGACATTCACACTGATTGTGACTGAGCATGGCTTGTCCCCAGTGCTGGCCTGTTTTTCACTGTCTGGCAAACAGAGATGACAATTTCCCCACCCTTTTCTCAAGTTGGCCAAACCGCTACCCAAGGGCCTAATCCCGTCCTTTCCAACCTCAACCCCTCCTACACACAACCCATCGCACACATACTAATGCTGGGACTGGTTCTCTCTCTCTCTCACACACACACACACACACACACACATCTCGCTTCTAGTCCTTAGGAAACTTTGCACAAGCATTTCGCTACTCTCACAATAACATCTGCTAACCATGTGTAGGTGACCAATTTGATTTGATTTGACACACACACACACACACACACAAGCCTATCCCAGCATCAACTCACCCTGGGGCTGGCTCTCTTGCAAATACGCACACACACACACACACACACACACACACACACACACACACACACACACACACACACACACACACACACACACACACACACACACACACACACACACACACACACACACACACACACCCTTTCCTGTATATAAATGGATTCAGAGGGACCCCAGCAGCAGCCTGTCTTTGTGTGTGAGAGAGACAGACACTCAGCCCCTGAGGATCAACTCTATCAGACAACTGCAGCTTTCCCCTCTTCAACTTCTACAGAGGTGAGTTTATTCTTCAGTGGTCACTCGTCAAGCAATGTTTTCTGTCTCCAATCTTATTTGTTTGATACTGCATGTATTTGACAATGCTTTGATGAAAAGCAAAGTGATGCCTCATAGAACGCATCATTTGCAGTACTCTAAATTCAGTTGCAGTATTCTAAATTCAGTTGCAGTACTCTAAATTCAGTTGCAGTATTCTAAATTCAGTTGCAGTACTCTAAATTCAGTTGCAGTATTCTAAATTCAGTTGCAGTACTCTAAATTCAGTTGCAGTATTCTAAATTCAGTTGCAGTACTCTAAATTCAGTTGCAGTACTCTAAATTCAGTTGCAGTACTCTAAATTCAGTTGCAGTATTCTAAATCCAGTTGCAGTACTCTAAATTCAGTTGCAGTACTCTTCGTTGTTTTGCTGTGTACTAGTACACAATTGTTTCCTCTAGGAAACTTCCAAATGCTGGTAAAAGCAGGGGGCTGTGGGCTTCTGAGAGTCCTAAATGGAAGCTAATGTTACAGTACCAGAGTGAGAAGTGAGTGCTGGTTTGAATGTTTTTTTATTCCACATCATGTAATCTGTTTCAGAATCAGGGTTATTTGCTTCTGTGTCTTTTCTTTTCCTTTACATCTGCATTTGGTTGTAAAATGTTGTTAAACTATTGATCATTTTTACCTTTCAGGAGTCACATTTGTTCTTTGCACAATGCTTCCGTGTCTAAGTACACACTACATAAAACTGTGTATATGGGGGACATTTTTGTAGAGCAGGAGCATTGTGCAAAGTGCAAAAAATATTATAAACCTAATTATAATCTGGCAGCATGACGAAATTAGAACATATTCTTCAACAATGTACTCTAAAAAGTACTCAATGTACTCATAAAAAGAACACAATTTATAAATTGCTCCGTCTATGAAACGCTATTTAAATAGTCACCTCTTTGTAACACACATTGTTCAAGAAAAAAATCGAATTAAAGGAAAACTCCACCCAAAAATGACATTTTGGTATTTGTTTCATTAGTCAATTGTTGACATAGTCCCAAAACATTTTGCTTCTTAGCAATCAAGTTTTCAAGATATACAACTTTCAAAATACAGAAATCATCCTTGAATGATGCATTTTGTAAGGTATGATGCAAATTGCATCATACAGGGAGGGTTTCTGTATATTATAATAAGGTTTGTTTTACAAACATAGCAATTTTTTGCACTTTGCACAATAATTTATTTTGCCCTATGAACATGTCACCCTATACAGTATTCATTTGGCATAATCCATAGACTAATAGCTAAAAATAGTAACAACTTGCAGCATTTCCACCACAAAAAGGCACAGCACTGTCCCAGAAAACATCGATAAAAACCTGTGGTGATGTTGTTTCTCCACAATCAGCATTGACCAGCTAATGTTCAGATGAAGGGGGTGATGGCACGATGTGAGCTTGCGTGCACACACGTTTGTGTGCGTGTGTGTGTGCCTGGTGCGTGTGTGTGTGTGTGCCACGGATGGTTAAGGTGAAACAGTGCTTTCACTGTGCAGGTCCATTTCTCACCTTTCCAACACTGGCCAGAGACTGTCCCAAACCCCAAACATGTCTCCTCAACCAGCACAGCACACGCCCATTACAGAACTAAATTCTCAAAGAGTTTTTTTGTGCCACAAAGCTGCATGACGTATATTGTGCCATACTTACATTTTTATGAAAACAACCATTGTGTATTTAATGACTAAAACAGCATTACCATACTTACATAATAATTTCCATTGAACAACCACCCCCCTCCCTCCTAACCTCAAATAAAATAGGCTTTAAAGGAAGACACCCCAAGGGGTTGGTTGGTTGAGGTAATTCCCTTTTAGTGCTGCTTTACTGACAGTATGTCTAGAGACTTTTATTTACATTTAACCCACTATTAGTAATGTTGCACCATTGCTTGTAGTATATGATGGGGTCTAATAGCTTGTCATTTTATGGACTGCCAAGTTTGGACTTGGATATAGTTTGTTAATGTATATTATTACCTTACTAATTGTAAATGTGCAAGGTAATTTGTTAGTTTTACCACAGATACTGGCGTAGTTTTACTGGTACACTACTCGTTGTGAAAACGATAAAAATTACAAAATTACAACAACAAAAAAATATATGATTCTAAGCAAAGGAATCTGATGACATTGTTGTGTCCCCCACACACTGACACTAAAGATTCCCTTGTCATTTACGACCGTTTTCTCGCTTTAATTTTAAGATTAACTGCACAGTCTGGTGACAAACTGACCACAAGGGACGAAGAATAACACAACACTCCAAAACAAACAACCAAACACCCCAACTGCTTTTCTGGAATTCCACCCTCAGTAGGCTCCTCTTTATACAGCACAGAAATAAACAATGAAAGAAAAACATCAACACAAGCTCTACTCAGCGAAACCACAGAGCATTTCAAACCTAAGTTTACTGACTTAGTCACTACAATAATATACACTAATACACACATAGAAGTGGTTCCCAAAGTCCTACTAGCACTGACTTTGCTGATAAATACTTTGTTGGGGGAAAATGTACTTGATACGATTGTGATGTGTGTTGTCTCACCTAGCTAACTTAAGATGAATGCACTAAGTAATTGTAAGTCGCTCTGGATAAGAACGTCAGATAAATGACGAAAATGTCAAATGTAACATACAGTTGAAGTCAGAAGTTTACATACACCTTAGCCAAATACATTTAAACTCAGTTTTAATGACATTTAATACTCGTAAAAATTCCCTGTCTTAGGTCAGTTAGGATCACCACTTTATTTTAAGAATGTGAAATGTTAGAATAATATTAGAGAGAATGATTTATTTCAGCTTTTATTTCTTACATACACTCAATTGCATACACGCATTGCCTTTAAATTGTTTAACTTGGGTCAAACCTTTCGCGTAGCCTTCCACAAGCTTCCCACAATAAGTTTGGTGAATTTTGCCACATTCCTCCTGACAGAGCTGGTGTAACTGAGTCAGATTTGTAGGCCTCCTTGCTCGCACATGCCGCTTCAGTTCTGCCCACAAATTCTCTATAGGATTGAGGTCAGGGCTTTGTGATGGCCACTCCAATACCTTGACTTTGTTGTCCTTAAGCCATTTTGCCACAAATTTGGAAGTATGCTTGGGGTCATTGTCCATTTGGAAGACCCATTTGAGACCAAGCTTTAACTTCCCAACTGATGTCTTGAGATGTTGCTTCAATATATCCACATAATTTTCCTTCCTCATGATGCCATCTATTTTGTGAAGTGCACCAGTCCCTCCTGCAGCAAAGCACCCCCACAACATGATGCTGCCACCCCCGTGCTTCACGGTTGGGATGGTGTTCTTCGGCTTGCAGGTCTCCCCTTTTTCCTCCAAGCATATCGATGGTCGTTATGGCCAAACAGTTCTATTTTTGTTTCATCAGACCAGAGGACATTTCTCCAAAAAGTATGATCTTTGTCCCCATGTGCAGTTGCAAACCGTAGTCTGGCTTTTTTATGGCGGTTTTGGAGCAGGGGCTTCTTCCTTGCTGAGTGGCCTTTCAGGTTATGTCGACATAGAACTGGTTCATCCCAAGGATGAACCAGACTTGTGGAGGTTTACAATTTTTTTCTGAGGTCTTGGCTGATTTCTTTTGATTTTCCCATGATGTTTGTGGAGTGGTTGAAAAACGAGTTTTAATGACTCCAACCTAAGTGTATGTAAACTTCCGACTTCAACTGTATATAAACATTTTTACATGTGGTTTGTGTTAAAGTTTACGTGCACCTCATCCAGGTCAGTACTCAAGTTCACTATTGCTGCCCTACCTCAATGTGAAACAGATGGTTTGTGGGAACAGTTCATCTCTTAGCATCCGCAGTACAACTGGGAGTGTCCTCCCCAAGGGCTAGCTGAATATGAATGGAGTCGTCATGTGATATGATACCATACCTAGGAATTGTCTGCTTGTCTGTCTGACTCTCTGTCTCTGTCTCTCTCTGTTCGTCCGTCTGTCTGCGTCCCAGGCCTGTGAGGTGACGTTTCAGCGCTGGTACCATGTCTGACCCAGAGCCCGCCGCCAAGCCACCACCCAAGGTGTCTCATCGCGGACGCAGTGCCGCCCCCATCGCTAGCTCCAATGCAGATGGGGAGGAGGTGCCTGAGTTCGAGCCCTTCGGCCTGATGCCCCGAGGACCCCCCCCACTCAAGGGTGAGGAGGAGAAGGATCCTGTGTGTGTGTGTGTGTGGGTGCGTGCATGTGTGTGTGTGTTTGAGTGTGTGTGTGGTGTGCGACAGAGAGAGACAGAAGTGTGTTTGTGTGTCAGAGTGTTGGTTTGTGAGTCAGTGTGTGCCTTGGTCACAAAAGATAACAGACCCTACAATGACACAGTTTCCTGTAGATTTAGGATGCTGACTGACAAATGAATGGCATTCCGTTCAGAGTTATCTCAACACAAGTCTTCAGACACATCCTGAGTCTACCAGCCTCGTCACTGTTCTCCTTTCCTCAGCATTATCTCCCTAGAACACAAGGCAGGGTTCAGAATAAGAATGGAATGACTGGAATATAGAACCTCTAACAGACTGGAAGCGATTTCAGCTGTCCCCTCATGATAGGTAATTATGAGACCTCAGGAAAAGACCCAGATGCAGACAGTTCGAAGTAACAAAAGTTTATTACAAAAACAGGGGGCAGGCAAACGACAGGTCAAGGGCAGACAGAGGTCAGTAATCCAGAGCAGAGTCCGAAAGGCACAGAACGGCAGGCAGGCTCAGGGTCAGGGCAGGCAGAATGGTCAAAACCAAATCAGGGACTAGAGTGAAAACAGGAGTACGGGAAAAACGCTGGTAGGCTTGACGAGACAAACTGGCAACAGATCAGGGTGTGACAGTCATAGCCATCTAAATAATATATTGTAGCGAGTTTCCCAAAATGAATAACCAACAACAACCACGATGTTGATCTTCGACTACAGTTTAACTTTTACTATATAATTTTTACTATACCAGACAAAGCTGTCTGTCTACCCTAGGATGAGAAGGTTCCCAAAGTTGAACACTCAAAGTAATCGGCCTTCAGAATATCTCTACCACTCTTCATACATTTGAACTTGCAGGATCCCATACGTTACGTTATGTTAAAGCTAGAATCGTTAGTTTCTACGTCCATTTTTGGACTTCTAAATGAATGATATATACACACTGATTCTTGAAGAAGGCAACTTATAAATGCTTCATGATGAGTTCAACTGTCGTGCCTCATCAGAACCCAAAACATAAGCTTGTTTTACTCCAATGTTTGTTAACAATGTAAATGTAAACAATGTAAATGCCTCAAAATCTGGTTAAAACTATAATTTAGATATCATGGATGTTCAGTCCTTCAAATCAAATCCAATTTTATTAGTCACATGCGTCGAATACAACAGTGAAATGCTTATTTACGAGCCCCTAACCAATAATGCAGTTTAAAAAAAATACAGATAAGAATAAGAGATAAAAGTAACAAGTAATTAAAGAGCAGCAGTGAAATGACAATAGCGAGACTATATACAGGGGGGTACTGATACAGAGTCAATGTGCGGGGGCACCGGTTATTTGAGGTAGTATGTACATGTAGGTAGAGTTATTAAAGTGACTGTGCATAGATGACAACAGAGAGTAACAGTGATGTAAAGAGGGCGTGAGAGGGGGGAGTGAGGCAATGCAAATAGTCTGGGTAGCCATTTGACTAGATGTTCAGGAGTCTTATGGCTTGGGGGTAGAAGCTGTTTAGAAGCCTCTTGGACCTAGACTTGGCGCTCTGGTACCGCTTGCCGTGCGGTAGCAGAGAGAACAGTATATGACATGGGTGCATCCATAGCTCTGTCTATGAATTTGAGAGACGTTACATTTCTCCAGGCCCATCCCTCAGCTTTTTACTGAAACAGAGGTGGAAATAACTGCTCAAGGTCACATGGAAAAAACTCAGGGCCCAAGTTACGATGACAAGTCCGCATCTCTCTGTCTTCCTTTTTATAATTCCTCTCTGTCCTCATCTCTCTCTTCCTCGTTCTCTTCCTACTCTCCTATCAGAGTTCTTGGACATCTGGAACGTGAACATGCTGCAGAACCCAGACGAGGTCAATAAGCGGCAGCACACCACCCACCTGTATGCCAACAACCACCTCATCGTTCGCAGGGGACAGGAGTTCCAGCTGAAGGTGACCTTTGACCGTCCCTACAAGCCCTCCGACGACCAGTTCGCTGTGGAGTTTGTCATCGGTGAGATAAAGAAACCCCCACCTAAAACAGTTTCCTAAAATAAAAAATGTCTAACTGTATCAGTGGTTACTAGTTAAGAAGTAGTTTACTGTATACGTACATCTAGTAACTTGCATCCAGATGCAGGGTACCAAAAGTAAGGTCATGAAAAAAAGATACAATGAATATTCCCGCACTTAATGTAACCGCCACTTGAAACATAATAAAACTAAGGAGGAATGTGTGCAGGTATTTATCTTTCTTTCCTGTATCAGTGGTTAGGTCTACCATAGCTCTAGTCCAGGGTATTAGTACGAAGGCTTTGTGTAGGGTGAAGTTGCCCCTAGACGCTGACCTTTGGTCTGTTTTACATTTTCTCCACTAACGGTAAAGGTTAGGATTGGGGGATGGGAAGTTGATCCTAGATCTGTACCTAGAAGAAACTGCACCCCGGAGCCAAAGACCAGAGCTAGGTCTACCCCTGCCCTGACATGTCATTCCCCTGTTCCTCCTATCCACCAGGGAGCAGTCCCCAGTTCAGTAAGGGCACCTACATCCCTGTGTCTGTGGTCTCTGACCGCCAGAGCCCGTGGGCCGGCCGGGTGGTGGACAGCACAGGCGACGTGGTCACGGTGGGGATCACCCCAGCACCAGACTGCATTGTGGGAAAGTGGCGCACGTACGTGGCGGTGGTGACGCCATACGGAATCCGCAGGACCAGGCAGGACGAGAGTCGAGACGTCTATATCCTGTTCAACCCCTGGGTGGCAGGTCTGTGACACTCACTGATGACAGCAATCACACTAGCCTGTTCCCACAACAGTTTTGTGCCATCTGATTGATCGATCTCTATAGCTCTATTCACCTCGTTAATCTAGTCACCTCGTTAATCTATTCATCTGCATTCTGATAATAGATTTCGTTCTATTGTTCTGGCTTCCTTCCACCAGCTGATTCGGTGTTCCTGGATGATGGCAATGAGAGGGAGGAGTGTGTTCTCAACGAGGTGGGGGTCATCTACCACGGGGCGTATGACGACGTGTCCGAGCGGCCCTGGAACTTCGGGCAGGTACAGAGAGACCCAGTCCACCACTACTAGCTATGCAATGATTGGTTTTGGTGTAGTGATACTCTATCTGAACCATACGGAATTAATTTGTAACTACCGTACATGTAAGTCAGTATACATCAAGTAGCAGGATAGTTGTTTCTTAGTTCATACACATGACCTGTCTGTCATCTTTTTGTTTTGGCTTTAATCAACTGTATGATTCTCTATGTGATCATTAAAGGATTTCAGTTAACACGTAACTGAACTTTGCTTGTTGCAGTTTGACTATGGGGTGCTGGATGCCTGTCTGTTCATCATGGATAAAGCTGCCATGCCCATCACCAACAGGGGCGACCCCATCAAAGTAGCCCGGATAGCCTCAGCCATGGTGAGGGTTTATGGGGTTACCACCAGTCCATAGAGAGAACCCATTAAGATCACAACATTCTTAAGGTACAACCATTTCATACAGTAGATTTATAGTAAAAAAACTCAATGGAGGCTTGTAAAAAGACTCCTTGCAGAAGACACATTTCAAATCAAATCAAATGTTAATAGTCACATGCGCCGAATATGTCACGTCCAGGCCTGAGAAGACAGGCTGGTGTGTTTAGTTTTGTTTTGGGTGTAGGGTTTTTTATGTTCTAGGTGATATATTTCTATAAACATTTTCACACGCGTTTTTCTGGATTTGATCCCCTGCTGATTTTTTGTGTTGTTATTCTGTCTCTCACTGTTCAAATAAACCTACCATTCAAATTATAGACTGATCATTTCTTTGTCAGTGGGCAAATGTACAAAATCAGCAGGGGATCAAATACTTTTTTCCCTCACTGTATATACGGGGTTACCGGTACAGAGTCAATGTGCGGGGACATCGGTTAGTTGAGGTAATATGTTCATGTAGGTAGAGTTATTAAAGTGACTATGCATAGATGATAACAACAGAGAGTAACAGCTGTTTAAAAGAGGGGAGAGGGGGCATTGCAAAGTGTCTGGGTAGCCATTTGATTAGATGTTCAGGAGTCTTATGGCTTGGGGGTAGAAGCTGTTTGGAAGCCTCTTGGACCTAGACTTGACGCTCTGGTACCGCTTGCCGTGCGGTAGAAGAGAGAACAATCTATGACTAGTGTGGCTGGAGTCTTTGACAATTTTTAGGGCCTTCCTCTGACACCGCCTGGTATAGAGGTCCTGGATAGCAGGAAGCTTGGCCCCTGTGATGTACTGGGCCGTTCGCACTACCCTCTGTAGTGCCTTGCGGTCGGAGGCCGAGCAGTTGCCATACCAGGCAGTGATGCTCTCAATGGTGCAGCTGTAGAACCTTTTGAGGATCTGAGGACCCATGCCAAATCTTTTCAGACTCCTGAGGGGGAATAGGTTTTGTCGTGCCCTCTTCTTAATTTGTACAGAAGAGAGATTTGTACTTAAAACTCATAGGCTTGTAACAGGCTATTTGCATCCAAAATGGCACTCTATTTCACATATAATGCATTACTTTTGACCAGGGTATTCCCTATATAATGCACTACTTTTGGCCAGGGTATTCCCTATATAATGCACTACTTTTGACCAAGATATTCCCTATATAATGCACTACTTTTGACCAGGGTATTCCCTACATACTGCACTACTTTTGACCAGGGTTTTTAAGGCTCTGTTCAAAAGAAGTGCACTGTAAAGGAAATAGGGTGCCATTTTGGATGCAGACAACCGTATGTTTGCCTCTCTCTCCCAGCTGAACTCTCGTGACGACGACGGGGTGCTGGTGGGGAACTGGAGTGGTGACTACACCTACGGAGTGGCACCCACCTCCTGGACTGGAAGTACTGAGATCCTCCTCAGCTACTCCAGCAGCAAGATGCCTGTCTGCTATGCCCAGTGCTGGGTCTACGCTGCTGTCTTTAACACCTGTGAGACCAGCATAAGGCTACAATATTCCCCAAACTTTCAGAAAATTCAATTTTTTTCAGAAATCTGTGATTATTCCAGAAATGTTTTTAAAATTATTTAGGCAAAGTTTTGGGATTTTTACAATGCTAATAAGTGAATATTTGGGATGATTTAATCATTAATTACTCAAATTAATTTCCTACTATTTGATGTGCAGAATTCCCCCCCAAAAATGTTGTTGTTGTTGGTAATTACACAGTTTCTTTCCTTCCCCTTCCCCAGTCTTGCGCTGTCTGGGAATTCCTGCCAGGGTTGTCACCAACTTCTTCTCTTCCCACGACAATGACGGCAACCTGAAAACTGACATCATCCTGGATGAGAACGGCAGAATTGACAAGCAACGCACCAAGGACTCTATCTGGTAGAATTGTTCCAGTGACAGACAATTCACTTTTGGATTTGATTTGATTTGATCATTTAAAAATACAATTCAGCCACGTGAGTGGAGAGACTGCATTTAGAACGATGTATGTTCATGTCAAATAATGGAATGGTTGTGTTGCTGTAGGAATTACCATTGCTGGAACGAGTGCTACATGAGCAGGCCAGACCTTCCTCAAGGGTTTGGGGGCTGGCAGGTTGTGGACGCTACGCCCCAAGAGACCAGTGATGGTGAGGTGTTCATACGCACAAGCATGTACGCACGCACACACGCAATATACTGTAGAAACATGCACAAGCACTCACACACACGCACACATACGCAGCAACACACACACAAACACTGAAACACACACATACGCAGAAACAAACACACACACACAGAAACACACACACACAATTTAACTGACCATATTATCATTTCTATATAACCATGTTATGAAATGTACATGCTGTGTAGTTACTATATTATATAATTATTTGGGATATTACTAATACCTAATGTGTCTTTCCTTGTATCCAGGGATGTACAGGTGTGGCCCTGCATCTGTCCATGCCATCAAACATGGCCAGATCTGCTTCCCGTTCGACGCACCTTTCGTGTTTGCTGAGGTAAAGACTACAACAATGAGCCACTCTAGTGGCGCAAAACACCAACTGCACAGGACAGTATACAAAATGTTACAACCCCATATTGGTCACCAAGACAGTCCATTTTTGTTTGCATCAGTTTGAATTAGTGAGCTCAATTGTAATAGTGAACATACGGTACCAGTACATGTGTTTTGGTATTACTAGTATATATGACTTATATATGACTAAACATATCAATAGATGACTAATTACTGGAATTTTACATGATGAATGTGTCCCATTTTTTCTAAAGGTGAACAGTGATGTGGTGTTCTACTCGCGGAACCCCAGAGATGGAACCCTGGAGCCGGTCAAGGTCAACAGCAGCCATGTTGGCAGGATGGTGGTGACCAAAGCTCCTGGCCAGGACGCTCGGCGTGACATCACTGACCAGTACAAGTTCCCCGAAGGTAAGAGAGGAGAAAGGTTGGAGAGTCACAGAGAAAAAGTGTAAAGGGACGGTTTCCCGGACACAGATAAAAAATGATCAATGCAGAAATCACTCCTCCATTTCCTGGTTGCTAAAATTCTAATAATTCACCTAATTTCCGTTTATGTGACAAAACAAGCAAGTATAGTGTAGAGAATCATTGTACCTTCTAAACTGCAGTGAAATATATTTTCCATAATCAAAAATATAGTATTTTCAGCTGTTTGAAGCTGGTGTACAAAACCGTCAGGAAAAGATGCAAGAACGGAACTTAAGCATGGGTAGCATATAAATATTTCTCAGACTTGCTTTCAATGAGAATGACAGATCTATATCTCTAATGTATATGTGAATTTAAACTGCATGAAAACTGCATTGTTAATTAAGGGCTTGTAAGTAAGCATTTCACTGTAAGGTCTACTACACCTGTTGTATTCGGCGCATGTGACAAATAACATTTGATTTGATTTAAATGTCAAAAGAAGTGTTTTGTCTCTGTGTGAATGAGGTACGACCACTCTAAAAACCCAGATTCTAAATGTGGACTACTTCTGAAACAAACCGTATGATCTTTCCCTTTCATCTGTGGTCTCCCACATCCACAGGTAGTCCAGAGGAGCGCACGGTTCTGGAGAAGGCAGAGGAGTACGGTTGTCAGCGTGAGAAGGCCACCCCTCCAGAGGCTGACGTGGAGCTGGACATGCCCCTGATCGAGGTGAGGGTGGGGGATGACTTCGAGCTGAAGCTGGAGTTCAACAACAAGAGTGACCAGGCTCGCACCGGGGAGATGTATGTCAGTGGCAACGTGGTGTATTACACAGGAGTCACCAGCTCGGAGTTCCTCTTCAAGACCCCTAAAGTGATATTGGATCCCATGAAAGGTTGGCAGGTGGGGGAGGAGGGTTGGTGGGTTCTTGTAAGATCAATATTCTATTTACTAGTGGCAAGCCAGTTGCTCACTGGCTTGCCACTAGACCCAACAAAATACATGAACATTTAAGTAAAACTGAAGTAGACAAAGCATACCCTAAGAAAGTAATGTCTGTGTGTCCACAGCTGAGAAGAAAGTGATCCAGGTGCGTGCCCAGGACTACATGAGAAAGCTGGTGGAGCAGGCCAACCTCCACTTCATCGCCACTGGGAAGGTCAAGGAGACGGGTCAGATTGTCACCGCCATGAGGGTCGTCACTCTTCACAACCCCAAACTCTCTGTCCAGGTCAGAGGTCATGTTTTTAAGAGTGGTAATATGTACACAGCCTGAAACAAATCAATGTGTACTCTATAGAGCAGGGGTGTCAAACATACGTCCCCCCCGCAAGGAAGTCCAATCCGGCCCATGGGTGGTTTGAGTAAAACATTTAAAAAAATTATGTTTTGGGGTGGGGTGGGGGGCGAACTCAATATACTTTAAAATGACAAAAAAAAATAGAAACTGTAGAAATTATAATGGACCTGCATTCATATAGTATCTTGACTGTGTTCAGCGTCGCTAATAATCAGCTAAATGAAAGCTAGACAGTCAGGGAGCTTTGAAAAATTCATAGAGGACTATTTTGGTCTAAGTTTGACGGCGAGGAAATACAACCAATTTTCAGTGCAGCCCTCCGGGCCTCGTTGAAGACCGAATAAAGACTGAATTCTGCAAAATTAGTTTGAGATCCCTGGTATAGAATACAAAGTATTTTCCAAACATGCTCAGTTTATCGATCCTTGCTGGGTCTTTATGGACAGGATCAGGACCAACTCTCATCCCCTCTCTGTAGGTGTCTGGTCTGGCTAAGGTAAGTGAGGAGATGTTTGTGACTGTGGAGTTCACCAACCCGTTCAAGTTCAACCTGGAGGATGTGTACATTCGTGTGGAGGGGCCAGGAGTCATGCCCCCCAAGTATAAACATTACAGGTGAGCAGAGTGATACCTGTATGTGTGTGTGTGTGTGTGTGTGTGTGTGTGTGTGTGTGTGTGTGTGTGTGTGTGTGTGTGTGTGTGTGTGTGTGTGTGTGTGTGTGTGTGTGTGTGTGTGTGTGTGTGTGTGTGTGTGTGTGTGTGCATACTCATCTGTGTATATGTGTGTATTCCAGTCTGATCATGGCTGGCTCGTCCCTGACGTGGACAGAGAGTTTTACCCCACGAAGGGAGGGACCCACTAAGCTGATGGCCAGTCTGGACTGTGCTGCACTCAGGCAGGTGTACGGTCAGGCCCAGCTGACCGTCAAGCCCTGAGCAACACAAGAGAGATGGCACAGCTATACAACCCAGCTATAGCATAGCTAGACAGCCTATTTACAGCTCAGTTACAGCCCAGCAAGCAACAATTAAGAGATTCGTTTTTTTTTCTTGGATGGATCATGTAGCTTCACAAAGAGGCAATATTTTTTAACTATGCAACATTTAGTGTAGTTCAATGTAGTTGTTTTCATTTCTATACAAGGAAAACACAACTACATCATAGCTAATACAGCCCAGCTACCAACAGTTTAGAGATTGGGCTTGAATATTAGGCCTAATATATGGTTCAATCTATCTTCACAAGAGATGCAACATTTATTGAAATTGATGAAAAATTAAATATCCCTGTTTTCTTTTCTTTTCTTTTTTTACTTCTGTGCAAGAAAAATACTTATATAACCCAAATTAAAAAGATTTACATGAAAATGATTGCATGTTATCAGTTATTGTGTTTTTATGGCAATATATGTTGGTTTTGAAATGTCCAGATAAGATCTTTTGAAATCAAATATTGAATTTCTCCTTATCTTATAGGCCTACATTGATTTCTATTCAGTCATATGGATTGATGCATGCTGTCAAAATTATAATTCTTCGAGCATCCAGTTCTAAGTTTGAAGTTGTGCGCCTTGCCCTATGCGCGACAGGGATGAGTGAGTAAGTGATTTGAGTACTTCTGTGCTTCGTTCACTTCCGCACAAGCCTAGGGGTTTCTTTCATAGGCTGTGTTTACACAGCCATCCTAAGGTTTTTTCTTCATGTACAATTTGTTTTGCATACTGTTCTGACAGTTTTCTATGTCACCCATATCAGATTGTATTCTCTGAAATAACATGCAGATGCAAAGCTCATTTCCTTTCACTGTTCCATCAAAATTTGGTGTGGTAGTCTTGGTGATGGCAGGTCATGTGCAAAAAATATATACTACATGTACAAATACATATGTGTTATAAATCAGAACTCAAAAGACCAGATTCCATGTGTTTTCTTTCTGTTTACACATTGGGGAAAGATCAGATATGTATCAGATATACCAAATAAATGTCAAAAGATCAGAACTGGGCTGCCTGTGTTAACATGAAATGTTTCAAGCTATTATTTTAACAAAACTATTTAAGAACAGTATCCTCTTTTACACATTGAGACCGACCTAGTGTTCAACAGTAGGCCAATGCGTGTCCAGCAAAGGCCAGCATGATATTACCTGATATCATACTACAATCTCTATTTTATAAAACCACAATTTGAAAATGAGCCAGAAATACAAGAGTATTTATTTTATATGTAGGGCATAAAGCATGATGAAAATAAGAGGCTCAAAGTGAAAGTGTAGTTACTTACTAACACAAGTAGAACAAGCTCATACAATTGTCTCTGAAACATACCACACAACGTGGTGAGGCTGTTGGTCTGGGTGTACACAGTGCATTTGGAAAGTATTCAGACCCCTTGACTTTTTCCACATTTTGTTATGTTGCAGCCTTATTCTAAAATGTATTATTTATTTTTTTATCTTCAATCTACACACAATAACCCATAATGACAAAGCAAAAACAGGTTTTCAGAAATGTTTGGGTACCCTTCCCCAGATCTGTGCCTCGACACAATCCTGTCTCGGGGGCTCTATGGACAATTCCTACGATCTCATGGCTTGGTTTTTGCTCTGACATGGCCTGTCAACTGTTGGACCTTATATAGACAGGTGTGTGCCTTTCCAAATTATGAATTTACCACAGGTGGAATCCAATCAAGTTGTAGAAACATCTCAAGGATGATCAATGGTAACAGGATGCACCGAGTCTCATAGCAAAGGGTCTGAATACTTATGTAAATAAGGTATTTCTGTCTTGTCATTATGTGGTATGTATAGATTGATGAGGGAAAAAAATTATTTAATCCATTTTAGAATAAGGCTGTAACGTAAAAAGTCAAGGGGTCTCAATACTTTCCGAATGCATTGTACATGCACTTGCACTCTGTACAAGAAAACAATGATATAAAATTAAAGAATATTAATAGTACACTACTTCTACTTGTAAAACTATTTTCTACAAATTAAAGCAACAAAGTTATTTATCATAGTGCATAGTTTTATGATCAGAGGCGAAGTGAGAGTGAAGATGCTTTACACGCACCTTCGGTGTTCATGATGATATAAACCACAAAGTGTAGGTGATATGAAGTCATGTGATTGGGGGGGAAGTGTGTGTGTGTCTGTGTGCGTGTCCTTCTGTTCCTTTTTTTAAGACATAAAATCTTAACCTTAAGTTGCTACGACAATTACACAAATGTAACAGATTAGAGAGTGGGATACTTCATCACAATGCTTAAAACATAATGAGCTCCTCGTCTGTGATTTGGAGAAGATGGCTTCCGTGTGATAAGGTGAGTGTGTTGTTCTGTTTCTTTGTGAACCCATTGAGATGATAGAAAGACTCCACTTTGAAGTCTATGTTGTTTTGTCGATTTTATTTACTTAGAAATAGTTTGACGCAATTTTGTGAAAGAAAATATAGTTATGAATTATATTAATAAGCGCAATAAGAATCCCAGAAGGGCTCATAAGGAAAACAGCTGCCATGTAAGTCCAACATTCAGCAAAAAAGTTAGTTGGATTTCTCAAAAAATCTATGCATATCCAACATAAATAATGATATTTTATTTCTGTGATTTACACAATTCCCAAACAATGGTCACCCGAACCCAGTTGGAAAAGGAGCTATAGAAAAGAAATTGAGAAAATAAATAAATGCAGACATTTCTGTGCAGACAAACTACTCCAAAATATCTGTTGTACTTTATCATAACCTTTGTGTAAAATATGTTGTACATCAGTTGTACAACTTGAGCGTGCAGAGGGCCAGTATGTGTCATTGTTAATTGTAAAGAGAAAATGATCTGCATTCCGCAGTCAATACTGGAGCTATCAGAAACTCTTAATCAGCATGGGTTACAGTTAGCGCATTCACCTTAAAAGAGAAAATCCACTCAAAAACTAAATGTTTGTATTTTTTTCATTAAGTCCATTGTGACACAGTCCAAAATGTTTTGCATGTCAGCAGTCAAGTTTCCACAATATTGGACTTTCAAGATGCAGTGTCACTGGCCACATTATCAGGCCGGTGACACTGTGCTTCTACTTAAACTAGATCTGACTTATATTGCAATGATGCCGATTATTACAAAAGCATTTATAAGATCAAATGTAGCCAATCCATTTTGTTATTATAGAAACCAACCATTACTGCAATAAATACCAGAAAATTATTTGATAAAACTTAACACAACTAAAATATGTAGCAGGTATTGTAGTTTATTCAATATGAATTTCATCTTTACACTTTTTCTTACAAAACTTCAGTATACCCTTTCAATTGTAGATAGTGAAACCACAGGAGGTTGGTGGCACCTTAACTGCGGGCTTGTGGTAATGGCTAGAGCAGTCAGTGGAATGGTATCTTAACGCCATTCCAGCCATTATTATGAGCCGTCCTCCACTCAGCAGCCTCCAATGAGTGAAATAATTCCTTTGCTTGAAGGCATCTTATCCACAGATGAGGGTAACTTTCTTCATCATTTGTTTATTTTTACACCTTTTTCTCCCTAATTTCGTGATATCCAATTGGTAGTTACGGTCTTGTCCCATCGCTGCAACGAACCCGGGTCTGTAGTGACTGGGGAGGCAGGTGAGTATCTTCTGAGTATCTACTGATTTTGTTGGGAGAGCTTTACACTAAATCACATAACTAAAGAATCTATTTCCATGTGTTTGAAGCCATTCCATTCACTCCATTCCAGGCATTACGAGCCATCCTCCCCTCAGCAGCCTCCATTGAGTGAAACAATTCCTTTGCTTGAAGGCATCTTAACCACAGATGAGGGTGAGTATCTACTGATTTTGTTGCCGAACTTTATTCATATAACTAAGGGATCTTTGTATTCTGTCCATTAATGATGCTATTTCTCTGTCAGATGTCATCATAAAAGACATAAAACGTGTTCTGATTGGAGGTTATGGAAAGAATTCAGTTGTAAACATCATCCTAGGACTAAATAGGTTTACACGGTGGACATCATTTTAAAAGACACATGTGAGGATAGATTGTAATTGGCACATCACATTGCTTCGCACACCAGGCTCCTTCAGACAGTTAAATAGTGACAATCATATAAAAGAGGAAACTGTACATTGTGTGCAAAGCTTACTTAGCCCTGGACCTCACGTCATCCAAAATTATGAGCACAACATGCAACAATGTCAACAATTTTACTGAGTCACAGTTCATAAGGAAATCAGTCAATTTAAATTAAAAAAATGATGCCATAATCAATGGATTTCACATGATTGTGCAGGGACGCAGTCATGGGTGGGCCTGGGAGGGAATAGGCCAATCAGACTGAGTTTTTCCCCACAAAAGGTCTTTATTACAGACAGAAATACTCCTCAGTTTCATCAGCTGTCCGGGTGGCTGGTCTCAAATTCTCTTAAATAACGTTGGAGGCGGCTTATGGTAGAGAAATGAACATTTAAATATTTGGCAACAGCTCTAGAGGACATTCCAGCTTGCAGTCAGCATGCCAATTGCACACTCCCTCAAAACTTCTGTGGCATTGTGTTGTGTGACAAAACTGCACATTTCAGTGGCCTTTTTTTGTCTCCTGCACAAGGTGCACCTGTGTAATGATCATGCTGTTTAATCAGCTTTTTGATATGCTACACCTGTCAGGTGGATGGATTATCTTGGCAAAGGAGAAATCCTCACTAACAAGGATGTAAACAAATTTGTGCACAAAATTTGAGAAAAACATGTTTTTTTTGTGCTATGGAACATCACATGGGATTTCAGTTCATGAAACATGAAAGCAACACTTGTTGCGTTTATATTTTTGTTCAGTATAGTTATTAAAGTAGGTTGCAGGAAGTCTAATATTTGGAAAATAACAGGAAGAAGACAGGCATTGGACACACTTTTTACTGAAGCAGTTTGGGACCGCACCATGGTGTTGTTCACAAGAGGGGAAAATATCAAACGTACCATTGAGGACTAAATCACTAGCAACAAGCTCGATGACCTAATAAAACGATGTCAAAACAGGTATCATGTTTTCCATACAAATAGAAAACATGATACAGAAGCTCCTGAAAATCAGCATGGACAAAACAGCTTAACAAATAAAAACATTTATTATTCAGGAGAATCCCATTGAATCAGGCTATTCATTTCAGTGCAGTTGCATTCTTACGCATATCCTTAGACTAAATGGAACCGAAAACACCCCAGCCTGTTATGATCACATATCCTGAACATTTCAGCTGTTTGTCATTTAGGCCACAATCAATTGCTTACAGATTTGATACACACTTAAATAAAAGTTAAATAAAACATTGAAAAACTATATGAAGGCCTATATTTAATCAGGATTTGACAAACAAAGGCCTGACTAGGATCCTGACTTTCCCCCACTTCATACTTGTTACCAATTACCACATTGTTACTTACCTTACAGATCAAAGTTTGTCAATTCCACCATATTCATTGGCAAATACATTTGATTCATATACTGGCTTGTCTGGCTGGCATGTTTTCACTTTAAACAGGCCTTCGCTTATCTACTCTGAAATAATATTAGTCCTCTATTATGATAAAAGAAACATAGCTCATTAGTACACCCTTGTGGTTGAATATATATCTGTTGTATGTTTTACGATACACAATTAATAATGTGGAACTAACAAATACCATCAGGTGGATCCATGTCTGGGTGTTAGGCAGAACCCCTAGGTCCTGGAGAACAGGAGCAGAGTAGAGGGAACAGGGTAGGAGACAGACGTAAACAAGCAAACACACAGGTTAAACTATTATCAGATATGTACAAATACAGTTATTGAATTACTTAATTTAAATGTTTGACTGATAATAGAAATAAATGCAAACATATTTCATATTATTACAAATGCATCTCTTACATAGCTCTTGGAAGGCCAGAAAGTAAATTAACAGCGGACAATAATTTTGACCTGGTCAAAAACCTCCAAATCCTTCTCAGTCTGAAGGTGGTCCTTGAAGGCGTTCTGATCTGGTTCGACAACTTCCACCACATCAGGTGGAGTATCAGTGATCTCAAAAGTACATTATACAAAAATAGCAATAGAAAAAGACTAAGTCAATCACACATTTTTTTATACCATAGTAAAGAAAATACTTTTATATACAATTGCATTGTTTACCTCAGTAAACAGCTGCGGATCCCGTCCGTACAGTAGGCAATAGGGTGAGTACTCTGGAGGCCTGGACGCTAATGTTGGGTGCAAAGATAATTACCTTCAGGTTGTCCCGCCACCATTCCTGGAACCCGTCAAGGGACTTGCCCATGGCAGTCTTGAGGGTGTGGTTGGTCCATTCATCCAAACCTGGAGGAGGGGTTAGGAAAGGGATATCTATTGACAATGGAATATATTGAAATGTCTGATTATGTACCATGGAAAAACAAAAACGAATTAAAAAAAAAACAACTACGACAAACCATTGGTGACAGAATATAACCTATAACATCCGTACCTTGTTCCAGAGTACACGACCTCGGACACTCAAGATGACCTCAGGAGAACCATGGGTGATGAAGACGTCCATCATCGCCTTGGAGGTGGCCTCGCCAGTCTGGTCCTTGATGGGTATCATACAAAAGAAAATACATTTTGGGTTCCAAGCACCCTTTTTAAATGGGTTTAAATGGGAATTTAGAGTTAAGTACATTCTCTTCCTTTACAGACCTTAATGGGTACTGCCTCCACCCACTTGGTAAAATAATCGGTCGCCATCAGGCTAGACAGGTGCTCACTTAAGCAGAAGGTGACATATTGAAACATTGTGTTCTCTCTGATATGACATTCATTGAAATCATAATCATTTTAGATGGCTGTGCCTGGCCATCCTTCCCCTGTAGGTACATGTGATTGCCTAACAAGTTTGAAGACAAGAGTTGTTGAAATACTCAAGTCTAAGTAATTTTGCACAACTGACTTTCTCTGTTTCTCTCTCTGTTTCTCTCTTGTTACACTACATACCGGGTCTTCTTCTTTGATACTATGGCGGTCTGCAAACAAATGTCACAAGCGCATGCCGCCCCCCAATGCACTGGCTGTATATCAGGCCAAATAATATACAAAATACAAATAAACAAACAAAAACAAAACCCAACTTACTCCTTTATTCAGTTTCAACTGCCATGCCCATCCTACAGGCTCTGGGGCCTGAGAAAGAAATGCATCTTCAGACAGTGTTCTTTGCAATGTTTCGGCAGTCCTGGAAACCCAAAAACCTTTTTTGCAGGGGATACTATTTGGCATGATTTTTCACTTGTTTTCCATAAATGACTACTGTAGTGGAAAGATGAGAAGGTGGTAATACTCCTGACTGGCTGGCGTTCCCATGGAAGTCCTGGGGTCACTGACGCCAGGAGAGGTGTGTGAATTAAATTGTCATGTTTGTATTGTTCTAGAGTTCGTAAAGAGCTATGCATTTTGATATATTTTATTGCACTGTTCAGAGGGAGCGACCAGAGTGCGCTCCTATCATTTAAATATAGTTGATTAGATTAGAATCTGGTTGTGTTTTCCTTTCTTTGACTTTTTCCTGTGCCACACTGGCTAAATGTAATGCTATTAATAAGCTTGAAATGTTTTCCTATTATTTTGCATTGGTTAACCATTGTGATGAATGATATTTACTATCTTCTGCTTGTCATGAATAAACAGGCATCGGCAAACGCCCAGCATGATGACTCAATCACAATTTATTACATTGTCTGGATGGCTGACCAGCTGTGGGCTATCACAAGGTTCAAACATACCGTATCTGTGGCGATCTCTAAGAGATGTTCTCATGGAAGTCCTTGGGTCACTGACGCCAGGGGAGGTGTGAAGACAGATGGAAACTTGAATAAACTAAATTAATGTTCAGAGCGCTACGAATTTGTATATATTTTATTGTACTGTAAGTGCTATGGATTTATTGTTACACGGAGTGTTCTTTTGTTTGTCAGGCAGCCTATTGTCGGGCGCTCCTATCATTTACATTGAGTTGATTAGATTTGAATCTGGCTGTGTTTTCCTGCCTTTTGTTATAACTAGCAAAGTGCAAAGAAATGTTAATTTAGTTTGGGCGTGAGTTTCTGCTTGAATTTGGTTAAAAGGACAGTAAATTTGTTCATACTTTGAGAACTTGCTACCAAGCTCATGTGTGTTACAGACACACATATTTTCTCTTAGAGACTATTCTGAACTGAAGACACGTGTTACCACGTTGTTTTAACCTATTGGTGATAGTCATATACTCTGTGTTATTCCGTAATGTATAATGTATTTCATGTACACTGTAATTGTTTTAGTGTCAATTCTTTCATCCTACTAGTTAAATAGAGTAACTGCATTTCTCGTTTTACAGAGTAATTATTTGATTGACTAAATGCTTATAATTTAAAAGGTATATTGGTATTTGTTATTTACACTATACACATACTGTAGCATATTCTTGGGTACCACCTTGACATCTCTGATCAGCTTGCCTCAATTAATTAATGCTAGAACATTGGTTGCCAGGATTAGCTATTTGTATCCAGTCTCTTAATAATTGCATAACAGTGCAAGTTAGAAATGTTCATTATAGTCATACTGAGTCGGTGATGCAATGATTCGCTATCTTGCTAGATCCTCCAGAGAAGCACAGGGCTTGTTGCATTTATTTTTTACAGAAAACCACGGCAATATAGGCCTACGCTCAGGAAAAAAAGGTGCTATCTAGAACCTAAAAGGTTCTTCCACTGTCCCCATAGGAGAACCCTTTGGTGCCTAGGTAGAACCCTTTTGTGTTCCATTCCACAGATTTGGAATGGAAAAGGGTTGTTAAAAGGGTTGTTACTCGAACCAAAAGGGTTATTCTACTGCCGTATAACCCTTTGGAACCGCTTGTTCTAAGAGTGTACTCAACAAGTTCAACCTGTTCAGATTACACCATTTCATTCTCTACTCCAACATCTGCCTGGTATTCAAAATAAAACCGCAATATAGCACCACCACCTTTGAATGTTTTCGTCAACCTCTGCTCAGACTTAAATAGCAGTGTCCCAACAACCTCCTCCAGGGGTGATTGTAGCGTCCTCAAACGGTCCACCACCTTCTACCAAACTGCCTTCTCATACAAATAAATAAAGACATGGAATGGCCTCAACTGAACATGGATTAAGTCAGATCAGACGTGCGCACAGTGAATTTGAACTAATAGGCAACAGTCATTTTCAATGCAACAGAATACGCACTAAAAACACGTTACATTTCAATAGGAACAATAATTTATCTTTGATTAGATTATGTTTGTGTCTTTTACAAGTCAAATGTATACTACCCTACTCCCCTATCGACACAGTAAATAATATTGCCTACGTGCTTTCGACAATACGTTACCAACAAAAAAGTATTATTTTCAAATAAATAAAATTTGACTTATAAACACAGTAGGCCTAAATATTTCCTAACGATATCACAACTTAAATATAGCCTACTTACTACTCAATTGGATCAAGGACATCATGGTAATTATATAATCGTCTCTAAGGAAACTATTTGGGGCAGACACTCGAAAATCGCTTCTGCCGGCTGTAAAAAAAACAAACAAATGAATGTCTGTGTTGCTGCGGAGCTCTCAAGTGCCAGTCTCTCACTCTATGAACGGTCACTGCTATCCGGATTCCTAGGGACGTCCTTACCCTAAACTAACACTAAACTTAACCATTTTACATTTATACTTACAGTTTTTCTCAATTGTTTACACACAAATACTGGTACTTGAGACACAATGACCACAACATGTAACTCATGCACAAACCCCCTGAACCAATTCTGCTAAACTACAAGCACAATTCCTGCTTTACACTCAAATTGCAGTTCTAAAACACACTTTTTTCTAAACACTACACACAATTCTTTGCATTTGGCACAATTTTCATGCAGAAAATCTCTTGTTTTCACAATGAACACACTGCCATTCAAATATGCACACTGACTCATCACATGGGCAAACACCCCTCACACAGTTTTACAATTAGCAATCAGAGCTTTAGCATAAAAGGGCAACAGGTGAGCTCTTCTGTTTTGGAGCAATGGATGCCAACATTGGAAACAGAGGCAGAGCCAGAGGAGTGAGAGTAAGAGGAGTAGGACGGGGAGGACGAGGACGAGGAAGGCCAAGGACCGTAATCTCTGATGAGATCTGAGCCACTTTGGTTGATCATGTGGTCAACCATGGTCTAACAATGAGGGAGGCTGGGCAAAGAGTACAGCCAAATTTGAGCAGGTACACTGTAGCATCCATCATCCGGACTTTCCGAAATGAGAATAGGTAAGAAATCTACTCTCACTAGAAAATTGCAGTACTGCATATCAATACAGTACTCAATGAGTACAGTAGTACAGTATTGCCTGTGGACTGTTCTGTAGGACTGTAAAAATAAAGTATGTTTCAAGTATTTAGGAAATGTATTCCTACTTTGTATTTACAGTATTTTACTATTTGTTTGGCAGAACTGAAAGATTACCAACACAAGGTGGTCGGGAACGTGTTCTGTCTCCTGAATAGGAAACTGAAATCATGAACATGGTCCTAGAAAATAACGCCATAACATTACGGCAAATACACAGATATATTTCAAAATATTGATAGGGTAAGCTTATCAACACTGGACCGTGTCTTGCGCAGAAATAATCTCAGGATGAAGCAGGTCTACAGGGTGCCATTTGAACGCAATTCAGAAAGAGTCAAAGAATTGCGATATAACTATGTGCAAGTGAGTCCTATACAAACCCACAATTGATGCATACTCTCAACACTGTATAAATTATACATATTTCAGTATTGTAATCATAATGATTGTGCTTCACAATAGTGACCACTCCATGTCTATTTCTGATATTGTCATGTGTGTTTCAGAGTCCTTGAGCTAGAGGTGGCTGCAGTGGAGCACCAGTTCATCTTCATTGATGAGGTTGGATTCAACCTCACAAAAAGACGAAAGAGGGGAAGGAATATCATCGGCCAGCGTGCCATTGTTCAAGTCCCTGGCCAGCGGAGGGAACATCACAATGTGTGCAGCGATTACCCACCACGGCGTCATCCATCACCATGCTACCCTTGGCCCCTACAACACCGCCCATCTGATCACATTCCTGGACACCCTACACAACACACTCATTCCACCAGATCAGGTAGATGGCCCAGAGCCGCTCAGGTACGTTGTCATTTGGGACAACGTAAGTTTCCACAGGGCTGCTCTGGTTCGTAACTGGTTCACTGCCCACCCACGCTTTTTAGTTGTTTATCTCCCTCCATATTCTCCATTCCTCAATCCTATTGAGGAATTTTTCTTCTGCCTGGAGATGGAAAGTGTATGACCGAAATCCACAAACGCCAGTATACCTCTTCTCCAAGCTATGGAAGACGCATGTGGAGATATAGCAGCTGATGCTTTTCATGGCTGGAATCGCAATGCTAGGCGATATTTCCCCCGCTGCTTGTCCAGGGAAAACATTGCTTGTGATGTGGATGAGGTGCTGTGGCCAGACCACAACAGAAGAGAGGATGCAGCATAGTTTTTACTGTAACTGTATACATTAAATTCTTCTGTTTTGTATGTAGAGCACTGTATGTGCATCTTTGTGTTGGTTGGGAATGGGATGTACACTGTGTACATTGTTTTTGTGGGAAAAATAAAATATATTTGTTACCGTGTATTTGTGTGTTCTGAGTATAAAAACAATATTCTCAAATATTTTACAACACACTTATGTATGTACTGTCTGTAGTAATGGCAACACTGAACCAAAAAAAGGCCTAAGTCATTATGATGAATGGAGAAGTGTTTTCCATTCATCATAGTGTTTTACATTGAGCACATCAGTGTTCAAATGGTTCTTATAAATGTCTATTCATATGATGGTTTGTGTGTGTCATTTGAAAACAAAATACCATTTTGATAAGAAATAACATTGTTTTGAATGGAAAGTTTCATTTTGCTGGAGAATTGAGGGGTTTTGCCCATTGTGTGTGTGTTTTTTGATTTGTGTGTAGAGTTCTGAGAATATGAGGCATGCTTTCAGAAAATGTGTGTAAACAATCGAGAAAAACTGTAATAGAGGTAGGAACATCCCAACGATCCCGAATAGCACAGTCTATGAACTGCTCTATTCGACTGAAGGGACATCCTAAGGAGCCCGAAAAGCACCTATGAACTCCTCTATTCGACTGAAAGCCGTGGACGCAGCTGTTATTGGTTGTTTGATGTAGGCTACTAGGAACTGGTAACAACACAGTCTGTGATTGGCTAACAGCATTTAGATCTGTATACAGCGAGATAAGATAACATACCATGAGGTGTTGAGGGAAAGACAGATTAGCTATAGATTGGACATCAACTTTTCTAGGCCATTAGCGATAACAGGAAATACACAAGCGTAGGCTACACTATAGTTCAAGGTGGGTACGTCGGAATGTCTGCTTGCACGGGAAAAATTGTACGTTTCTAACATTTATGGTTGAGATTTAATTGATATATAAACTATGCACATTATGACTTTCATTAACATGCGACGCAGGCGTCACGCAGACGTTAGTAATACCCTGACTACACCGCTCGCGTTCCAAAATACATTTAGAAATCCGTTGTTCAATTATTTCACCCACACTGCTGGCACAAGCCAACGAGCGTCTGCTTTGCCAAGGCTAAAATAGAATACCCACGTGGGAGACTGAAAGACTAACGAGGTCAGTGGCGGTAATGCACCTAATTTATGAAAGTTGCCCTTAGCAATATAAAGTCAAGAGAATTAAAAGCCTGGAAGGAGGAGAGATGACTAGAAACGATTCGGTTGACCATTTTATGTGTGGATTAATTGGCAGAGTACAAGACCTTGTGCATTTCAGGTAAAATAACAACTCAATGTTTAACTTATATCCCAGGACAAATTAACTAGCAACAGCAAGCTAGCTAAATACGGTAAATGTTTACTGCTTTTCGACCTGTCCCCAAATTAATATAATTGGTTCACAGTTTGTTTTGATATTTTAACCAGCGTGTCGTGATCGCGTTTTGGTGTGGGGGGACAAAATGCATTTATGCACGATGGCGCACAGCTGGTTTAGGTTCCGTGTAAGGCAGCCAAACGGTGGTACGGTTGTCGAGGCTTTATAAAGTCTCTTATCACCCCCCATAGAGGGAGGTGAACAACAAAGCCAAGTCCTACCAGAAACATGATTGTGTGGAAGGACCTCGCGCCCAAGATCAATTCTACCAGATCGTGAGAGAAACATAATTTTTTTTGGTGAAGAGCCATCACCCTGACCAGAACATGTTTGTGTGTGATGAAGTAGGCTGAGGCTGTGCGACCGAACGCCTCTTCCCCAGAGCCAAAAAATGAATACTTTTCTGCGCGTGTATTAGCTGTGAGACATGCGAGCTGAGGCATGATCAGAGACGGTGTCGCCGGTTAGAATGTGGTGGCCAAATGTTTCCATCCAAGTTTTTTTTTAAATTTCAAGTAAGATAGCAGCCTTAATGAGAAATATCACAATATTGATAACCACAGGGATGCAGTCTATTCAGTGAGGAGAGCATGCACAACAAGTCCGGACAGTGTCCTTCATATTCCAACCCCACCAAGAATAGGACACCATGCACTTTAACCAGTAGGCTGCTAGGCTACAGTACCTCAGTTATACGGTTGGCGTTATCAGTGCAGCTTACTGGAAATATGACTAAGCAGTGGGGTTACTTGAGAAGGTTTACTCTAGAGATGTGTTCAGATGGGTGAAGCATTTTACAAATAAAAAGTACAGTGTTCAGAAAGATGTACTAGCTGCACACTACAAGCTCAGGGAAAAGTCAACAAGCTGTTCAGGAAAAAACTGGTGGAAGCTTGACACCAGTGTTATAGTTGAGGATGAACAGTGTTGGGTTTTGAATATTACCCTTTACACTGAATAATATTGTGAGCATATACACTTTATTTGATCGTTTTGTCACTTTCATTTTATATTTTGTTGTATTATGTATTTTCCTACCATATTCTGCTATGTGACACTGAATTCTTTCTTGGTGATCAATAACTCATTATATATTTATCCATTTACGGATGCAAAATATGTTATCAATTATTACAGGAAACTTGGGTCAGTTTTGTCACTATTTTATCATATTTTCCTACCATAGGCTATTCTGCTGTGACACTGAATTACTTGTCATTTATCAGTAAAGTATTGCATGTATACATCTATCCATTCAGGTATGCATTAAAAAAAAAAAATTATTCCAGCAAACTTTGGTGAAATAAAAATAAGTGAACCTAGTCTGAATGTAGCCTTTGTCAGTCTCTCTGCATTCCTCGAATTTAATTCAGTGTTACTTCCATCATCTCAGTGTTCTGTTTGGCAAAGTGTTCCTTCAGTCTGCCTGAGTGCCCGTATTGCTCTCTGGTCCTTGGCTCCATAAGCAGTATGGAATAAGTACACATGTTCAATTCCCAAATAGGCCAATAGATGCCATAAGATTACTGGAATAAGGACCAGATTTCACTAGGACCATCTGAGAGGAACAAGTGTGTATCCCTGCTCTCACACACATTTATATTTTAGTCATTTAGAGACCAACTGAAATTAACTGGAGGGGCTGGTCACCAACTCAAGCTGCCCTAAAAACATTATGTACCCCCAACATAAGAAATATTTTCACATTTGTCAAATAAATTAAACCCCTCATAAAATTAACTAACTAAAAATAATGTTTTACGACCAAAAATAACAACTGTAGCGACCCTGTGTTTATAAACGTGGATTTCGACTTTGACACTTCAGCATGCTTTGGTGGCACAATTGATGCCACTCAGGGCTGCGGGCATGAAGGTTGAGGATTCACCACAGGCCAAGCTCACTCTCTCACTACGATCAGAGCCAGCTGCAGACAATGATCAGCTAGGGGGAAATCAACATTTTGATACCATATTTATAATTACACTGAACCAAAATATAAACGCAACATGCAACAATTTCAAAGATTTTACTGAGATATACAGTAAAAAAGGAAAATCAGTCAAAAAGGAAAATCAGTCAATTTAAATAAATAAATGAGGCCCCAAATCCTTGGATTTCACATGACTGGGAATACAGATATGCATCTGTTGTTCAGATACCTTTAAAAAAAGTAGGGTCATGGACCACAAAAACAGTCAGCATCTGGTCTGAACACCATTTGCCTAATACAGCGCGACACATCATCTTCGCATAGAGTTGATCAGGCTGTTGATTGTGGCCTGTGGAATGTTGTCCCACTGCTCTTCAATGGCTGTACGAAATTGCTGGATATTGGCGGGAACTGGAACACTGTCGTACATGTCGATCCAGAGCATCCCACACTTTCTCAATGGGTGACTTGTCTGGGGAGTATGCAGGACATGGAAGAACTGGGACATTTTCAGCTTCCAGGAATTTTGTACAGATCCTTGCAACATGGGGCCGTGCATTATCATGCTGAAACATGAGGTGATGGCGGCTGATGAATGGCACGACAATGGGCCTCAGGATCTCGTCACAGTATCTCTGTGCATTGAAATTGCCATCGATAAAATGCAATTGTGTTCGTTGTCCGTAACTTATGCCTGCCCATACCCTAACCCCACTGCCACCATGGGGCACGCTGTTCACAACATTGACATCAGCAAACCGCTCGCCCACACAATGCCATACACGTGGTTTGTGTTGGTGAGGCCGGTTGGACGTACTGCAAAATTCTCTAAAATGACATTGGAGGTGGCTTATGGTAGAGAAATTAACATTTAATTCTCTGACAACAGCTCTGGTGGACATTCCTGCAGTCAGCATGCCAATTGCACGCTCCATCAAAACTTCTGTGGCATTTTCAAGTGGCCTTTATTGTCCCCAGCACAAGGTGCACCTGTGTAATGATCATGCTGTTTAATCAGCTTCTTGATATGCCACACCTGTCAGGTGGATGGATTATCTTGGCAAAAGAGAAATGCTCACTAACAGGGATGTAAACAAATTGGTGCACAAAATTGGAGAGAAAAAAGCTTTTTGCGCACATGGAACATTTCTGGGATATTTTATTTCAGCTCATGAAACATGAGACTAACACTTGTTGCGTTTACATTTTTGTTCTCTCCAATTTTGTGCACCAATTTGTTTGCCTTCTGGAGAACTTGTTGGCTGCTTTACCTTCACTCTGCGGTTCAACTCATCCCAAACCATTCTAATTGAGATCAGGTTGGGTGATTGTGGAAGCCAGGTCATCTGATGCAGCACTCCATCACTCTCCTTGGTCAAATAGCTCTTACACAGCCTGGAGGTGTGTTTTGGGTTATTGTCCTATTGAAAAACAAATTATAGTCCCACTAAGCACAAACCAGATGGGATGGGGTATCGCTGCAGAATGCTGTGGTAGCTATACTGGTTAAGTGTGCCTTGAATTCTAAATAACTCATAGACAGTGTCACCAGCAAAGCATCCCTACACCATCACACCTCCTCCTCCATGCTTCACAGTGGGAACCACCCATGCAGAGATCATCCGTTCACCTACTCTGCATTTTACAAAGACATGGCGGTTGGAACCAAAGATCTCAAATTTGGACTCATCAGTCCAAATTACAGATTTCTTGGGCAAAGCAAGTCTCTTCTTCTTATTGGTGTCCTTTAGTAGTGGTTTCTATGCAGCAATACAACCATGAAGGCCTGATTCACACAGTCTCCTCTGAACAGTTGATGTTGAGATGTGTCTGTTACTTGAACTCTGTGAAGCATTTTTTGGGGCTGCAATTTCTGAGGCTGATAACTCTAAAGAAGTTATCTCCTGCATATGAGGTAACTCTGGGTCTTCCTTTCCTGTGGCGGTCCTCATGAGAGTGAGTTTCAACAGCGCTTGATGGTTTTTGCTACTGCACTTTCAAAGTTCATTTAAATTTTCCGGATTGACTGACCTTCATGTCTTAAAGTAATGATGGACTGTCATTTGTCTTTGCTTATTTGAGTTGTTCTTGCCATAATATGGACTTAGCCTTTTACCAAATAGGGCCTTCTTCTGTATACCACCCCTACCTTGACACAACACAAGTGATTTGGCACAAACTCATTAAGGAAAGAAATTCCGCAAATTAACTTTTAACAAGGCACACCTGTTCATTGAAATGCATTCCAGGTGACTACCTCATGAAGCTGGTTGAGAGAATGCCAAGAGTGTGCAAAGCTGTCATCAAGGCATATCAAATATATATTTTGATTTGTTTAACACTTTTTTCGTTACTACATGATTCCATATGTGGTATTTCATAGTTTTGATGTCTTCACTATTATTCTACAATGTAGAAAATAGTAAAAATAAAGAAAAACCCTGGAATGAGTAGGTGTGCCTAAATGTTTGACTGGTACTGTATATCATAAGGAAAGGGAAGCATAGTATTAACCCCAGAGAGAGATATAGAGATATGCAGGCGGCATGCTATGACACCGACATACATTTCATTATGTCAGATGGATACTGCATCTGCTCTACAGGTATAAGGAGGCTAATTTGTTACTTTTCTATCAGAATATTTTGTACAAAGATAAGCATTATATTGTTAGATTATAGGAGTAACTCTGGTAGGCCTGAAGCAGACTTCCTCACCGCAAGTTCACCTGTCGGAGCACTGGGGCCCACTGCCTTCATATCATAGGCCTTCAGTAGCTAAAGCTTAATAATAGCCACACCATACCCAACCTTCCCAAACGTTTCTAAACTTATCTAAAGTAAGTCAAGCCATTGTTTACACGAGCAGAAAAGTGAATGTAAACCAGGGAAAAACGCACTACTCTCACCTGTGCCCCATAAAAAAAACATAACATACATTCAAGTGGGAAACAGCGCACAGGAGGTACAACATAACTAAATAAACAAACCAAAATAAATTATACGAAAATAAAATATACAAATAAGGCTTAACTTAAGGTCTTCTATTAACTCTAATTCATTAAGCAATTTCAGGAGTCCTTTTGCCAACTTTTTTCACTCATACATTTCAATAAAAAAAAGTAATTAAACAATTATTTCTGAAAAGCAATAAGCAAAGACTGTTTTCATGCATTTACTTTTATGAATATAAAATGTACCCAAAATAAATAGAACATTCAATAGAATTTCTATGATCTTATCTTCCATTATTATACTGAAAGTTACATTATCTCTAGTAAACTGGGTTATAGGAAAGATTTTTGTTTCTAACCAGTCATACATGTCACTCCAAAATGTACTAATGTAAGCACAAAGGAAAAACAAATGGTCTGTTGTTTCAATTTCTGAGTCACAACATACACTTTTATTGTGATCCCAATTGAATCTATGCCTAAGGAAAGTTATTTTTAAATATTTTAAAGTACAATTCCTTCACTTTAGATGGTATAGGAAAAGACAAGTAATTAGTACGAAATGTCCTAATAATAGGCTTAGTATACATTTGAGATGTGGAATTTCTGATGAATTGCATAGGAGATAAATTGTTAGTTAAGAGATGACAGATTACTTTGTTAGGCAATTTATTACTTGTGAAATCATGCCCATCAATCAGCAATGACGACAAATGAGGGATGCCGACCATATGAGGTACTGTGTTTTAACCATCAGAGCAAAAGACTTTGGGATACTCTTAATAACTTCACCAAATAGTTTGCGATTGCACTGAAAGTCGATTTTACACAGAAATCCTCATACAGCATAACATTCCCATTCCTATCTAACAAGTGGACAACAGACGGGATCTTCCTTTCCATCCAGGCACTAAAATATAAAGACTTGTTTCTTAACAGAATATATCTGTTGTTCCAAATTGGTATGTTATGTAGTCTGAAGTTGTGTTTGTACAATAACTTTCAGTATAGAAGGACTTGTTGATGAAATAGAAGGACTTGTTGATGAAAAATAACATAAAAGAAAATAAACACTGCCAATTCATTCAGAAATGTGTCTGGGAACGCAGTACAAGAAACTGTTCTCTTCATTGTAATGTGTTGCTATTTATTCAGTGACAGGGACAGCCAAAGGATTGTCCATGTGTAACTGGGTTGGTTGTTTCCACTTGACACTGCAGAAATATGTAATTGATGTTTATGTTGTTAGGTTTTTATTTTTCAGAGTAAATACAGTGGGGCAAAAAAGTATTTAGTCAGCCAAATTATGGTGGAAAATAAGTATTTGGTCACATACAAACAAGCAAGATTTCTGGCTCTCACAGACCTGTAACTTCTTCTTTAAGAGGCTCCTCTGTCCTCCACTCGTTACCTGTATTAATGGCACCTGTTTGAACTTGTTATCAGTATAAAAGACACCTGTCCACAACCTCAAACAGTCACACTCCAAACTCCACTATGGCCAAGACCAAAGAGCTGTCAAAGGACACCAGAAACAAAATTGTAGACCTGCACCAGGTTGGGAAGACTGAATCTGCAATAAGTAAGCAGCTTGGTTTGAAGAAATCAACTGTGGGAGCAATTATTAGGAAATGGAAGACATACAAGACCACTGATAATCTTCCTCGATCTGGGGCTCCACGCAAGATCTCACCCCGTGGGGTCAAAATGATCACAAGAACGGTGAGCAAAAATCCCAGAACCACACGGGGACCTAGTGAATGACCTGCAGAGAGCTGGGACCAAAGTAACAAAGCCTACCATCAGTAACACACTACGCCGCCAGGGACTCAAATTCTGCAGTGCCAGACGTGTCCCCCTGCTTAAGCCAGTACATGTTCAGGCCCGTCTGAAGTTTGCTAGAGAGCATTTGGATGATCCAGATGAGGATTGGGAGAATGTCAGATGAAACCAAAATATAACTTTTTGGTAAAAACTCAACTCGTCGTGTTTGGAGGACAAAGAATGCTGAGTTGCATCCAAAGAACACCATACCTACTGTGAAGCATGGGGGTGGAAACATCATGCTTTGGGGCTGTTTTTCTGCAAAGGGACAACACTGTGTACTACTCCCTTCACAGAACAGCACAAACTGGCTCTAACCAGAGAAGAAAGAGGTGTGAGAGGCCCGATACACAACTGAGCAAAAGGACAAGTATATTAGAGTGTCTAGTTTGAGAAACAGACGCCTCACAAGTCCTCAACTGGCAGCTTCATTAAATAGTACCCGCAAAACACCAGTCTCAACGTCAACAGTGAAGAGGCGTCTCCGGGATGCTGGCTTTCTATGCAGAGTTGCAAAGAAAAAGCCATATCTCAGACTGGCCAATAAAAAGAAAAGATTAAGATGGCAAAAGCACACAGACGGTGGACAGAGGAAGATTGCAACTCATTTCATGTAAGTTTTCATGGAAAACACGGTGAACGGTAATATATGCTAAACAAAAACACAAAACGCAATATGCAAAGTGTTGGTTTCATGAGCTGAAATAAAATATCCCAGGAATGTTCTACACTCACAAAAAAGCTTATTTCTTTCAAATGTTCTTTCATCCCTGTTAGTGAGCATTTCTCATTTGCCAAAATAATCCATGCACCTGACAGGTGTGGCATATCAAGAACCTGATTAAACAGCATGATTATTGTTATAGAGTGATACATGATACTGGCTCATGTATCACCGGTCCTAGGTTGGTAACCGTTCTGTTAGCAATAGATGTAGTTAGTTGAGTATTGGTCTCCATGATAGATAGTGGTGTAAATCAGTTCCTAATAAACTACAAGTAAAGATTACATCCTGTGTCCTCCAATTATATGTTGGCCTATTCAAGATACTACATTTGGCAAAATCGGAATACGTTTTCGGTGATACTACAGAGTTTTATGAGTTATGAACGGTGAAACTACCGTGAGTGATTATTAGCATGCTAGTTAGCTAGGAAAGGCTAAGCTAAGCGAGTGAGAGCTATCGACATAGGGAAGCTAGCAAATACTTTGCCTTCTCTTGTGGTGGTAAAAACATGGCTAAGATACATTGATTAATTTAATTAATGTACTATGTGATAGCAGACAACATGATAGTATTGATAATGAGGCTTAAGTGCTAAAACAAGCTTAACTTAGATAGTTGTGGGAGATTAACTCATTACAATTATTACATTTTCAGTATTCTGATTGATTACTTTGAAGTAGTAAGACAGAAAGACATACATAATGTATATGATTTGTTGAAGCTGAATAGTTGAACAAACAGACCTAAGGAGCAGAGGGTCAGCAGAGGGACATTTGGAACTGAATAAACAGAGCTGAGGATAAGGTCAGCAGAGGGTAATTTGGAACTGAATAAACAGAGCTGAGGATAAGGTCAGCAGAGGGTAATTTGGAACTGATTAATAGATCTGGGGAAAAACAGGATGCCAGAAGACAATATAACAAAGACCCCTATTGAAACAGGACATATGGGAAGCTGTAAAGCTTGGGGAGGGGTCTATGTATGGAATAGAGGGAGAATACTATAAAGGTCAGCTGTCAGCTGTGATCCGGGTCATGGCTCAACCTTTGATTGTGCTGAATTAAAGGTATTATTGAATTCACAAGTTTCTTGTATGAGTGTCATAATTTGAAGATAATTTTTTTCCACAACACTCTTTGGCAGCAGTGACTGGGCGACAGACAGGATGGCAGGCACAGTATGATCGGTGGCACCATTTAACAACAAGACACATTTGTGGGAAGAATATTGAAAAATTCTCATTTGAGGACTTGGTGAGTCTACTGAAAACACATTTCAATCCTAAACCGAGTGAAATAGTACAAAGGTGGAAATTCATCTCAAGAAATAGGAAACCAGAGGAAAGTGTTATTGAATATGTGGCAGAGCTAAGGAAACTAGCACAGGACTGTAACTATGTAGACACCCTCACAGTGATGCTACGTGACAGATTAGTATGTGAAGTAAATTATAATAAAATACAGAGGAGCCTTTAATTTGAGGAGATTTTGACATTTGACACAGCGCTAAGGAAAGCACAGGCCTGAGCGAAGGGGGCCGACCGGCGGCGGGGACAGTTTACAAAATGGACGAGCGTGCAAAAACGCAGCAAGAGGGAAAATGCTACAGATGTGGTGGACGTAACCACTGGGCAAATGATTGCAGGTTCACGGGAGAAAAGTGTCACAACTGTGGAAAGATGGGGCAAGTAAAGAGGGCCTGCAGAATTACAGTCGCAGACAAAACGAGCACGCAGGCTCCTAAAACGACTCCAGGGGGAGAGAGATACATTCGAAAAGGGCAAAATTAATACAGGAAGAGGAAGAGTGTAGTGAGGATGTGTTTACTATTCACAGTATGGACACTACCATTACTAAGGTACCTCCGCTTAGACCGTATTTAACTGTACATGGATGTAAAGTGAAATATGAGATAGATACTGGCTGTAGTATAACAATAATGTCACAGTCAGACTATGCTAGGCTAGGGAAGAAAGCAAAGGTTCCAGAGCTAGGTGCATGTTTTTATCAGTGTGAAAACATATACAGGACAGAAAGTGGACATTGTAGGATCAGCTAATGTGAAAGTTGATACAAAGGAATAGTCAGAGAGCTACCAGTTGTAGTTGTAGCGGGGTCAGGACCAAACCTGCTGGGTCGAGGGTGGATCCCCATGTTGGATATGTTCATGGATGAGTTGGGCACGTTGAAAGGATTCACAGCAAAGATAAACTCGGCAAAAAAAGAAACGTCCGTTTTTCAGGACCATGTTTTTCAAAGATCATCATAAAAATCCAAATAACTTTTTTGTGGGGGTATGACATTTGTACCTCTAACTTTCTCATGCATCATTATTCACGATTCATTCATGATTATCCATAGTCATGGTAGTGTGAGGGAAATTATATGTTTGTGTATCAAATCAATGCTACTTTTCTAATAACCAACTAGATGGGTTCATGCAGGTGACTGACTGATAATGTATGGAAGAATCCTCACTATCACTGATAAGCAACTTGGCAGTATGCCCAGAATATTGCTATGGGAACAACCGAGGTATCTCAGTTCAAAAGGTCTCAACTTGGAGAGAGAGAGCCTCGTGAGGTATTGGTCAGTCACATGTGCGAGCCACCAGTAATGATGGTTTAATTATGCTAAATCATGGAAATATAACTTGCCTGTGGATAGCCGTATATAAGACAACTGCGAATCCAGTTGTTTGTGTCATCCGTTTCGGGAAAGTAATTGCACACCCAACTCACTCAAGTGCTTCGCTATATCACATTTGACATTATCTGTAAGCTTGAGTTGATTTGCACACAAATAAAATCATACAATGATGGAAAGACCAGTGTGTTGTCCTTGTTAATGCAGACAGAGAAGAGCTCCAACTTCTTAATCATAGCCTCAATTTTGTCCCGGACATTGAATATAGTTGCGGAGAGTCCCTGTAATCATTCAGGCGAGAAAAAACATCCCCCAGATAGGCGAGAAACTCGTCATCTTGCAAGCATTCAGACAAGTGAAAATTATGGTCAGTAAAGAAAACTTTAAGCTCGTCTCTCAATTTTTTAAAAAACTTGTCAATGCTTTGCCCCTTGATCACCAGCGCATTTCTGTATGTTATAAAAGTGTTACATGGTCGCTGCCCATATCATTGAATAGTGCAGAAAATACACGAGAGTTCAGGGGCCTCTCGGGGGCCTCTCTGCTGCAGTGTACCCAAGTGTCGGGAGCAACTCCCCTGTCTCCCTGTCATGACTGTTGCGCCATCAGTACAGATACCAACATGAGCAGCAGCTACGTTTGGCTACATATGAACCGTTAGTGGAATTCCCGCAAGAGAGTAACAGTTAATGTGATTGGATGTTAATTATTTGATTAGGCTACCTGTATTTGACATTGTGTTGTTATTTCACTGAACACTAGATGGTTAAATTTTATTTTGGGCAGTGAAACGAGGCTACTCAAGCAAGAAAAAAAACCTCACCCAGATGTATAGCCCCAGTGGAAAATATAAATGGACTGTTTGAAAATGGGAAGAAAAAAAAGGTTTTTAAAAAAGTACATAAATCATAATTGTGAATCACATTTTTATTTGGCGCACCCCCGACAGAATTGCACGTACCCCCAGTTTGGGAATACCTGCTGTAGACTATTGACTACATAGACTACTGAGACTATAGACACTGAGCAAGTGAGACTATAGATACTGTAGAGAGTATAGATACTGTAGAGACTATGGCGACTATGGAGAATATAGAGGAACCGCAGAAGATACATATGCATGCATAGGAGGTAACGACAAGTAATAAGGGAGATTACTGAGTGTGTTTGGGAATAGTACTAAGTGAATGTGGATGAGAGTATTGTCTGCTTGACTAATTAACTGAACAGGGGTTTAGCCCCGGTGGGAGAGTTGTGTGAGTGTAGGATGACGTGTTAAGCTGGATTTTTTTTTTAAAGAGTTCAACAAACAGATTAAGTATGGGAAAGGGAAATAGTACGAGTAGGATGGAGGATCCGTGCTGGGAACCAAAAGGACCGTGTAGTGTAATGGCAAAAAAAACTGAACCAAACAGAAGCCTGGACAGAATGGACATTTCCCTGTTGATGGGACAGAAAGACTGGAGTCTGCGAGAGGCCAACTTGAAAGAAAACACAATAAAGTTAAAGTGAAGTGGGACGATTTCAGAAAGTGAGAGAAGCAGAAAAGGCAAAGGGTAAAGCTGTAAGAGGATTTCATGCCTCATACAGCAGCCTATTGTGCCATGCTGTGGTGACAGGCCTGAGACAAGATCTGAAGACAGCTGTAACTACAAGGGCGCTCTGGTTCCCTGCCCGAATACACCTTGTAACACACCAATTTACCTGTTAGGAAACCATCTGGTTATTATCGTTTTGTGCAAGACCTTAGAATAGTAAACACTGCTGTACATGCTAGTTTTTCAGCAATTGATTTGGCTAATGCTTTCTTTAGCATCCCTGTGGCTGAAGAGTCACAGGACTGGTTCTCGTTTTACGTTTCTTGGGAAAAAATGGAAATGGACGGTGATGCCGCAAGGCTACGTTGAATCACAGTAGCATCCGCATTAATGTAGGAGTGTTCAGAAATATTCTTACTTAAGATAAAAGTGACTCCAAAATGACACAAAACATTATTTACCATTCATTTTTATTGGGCACAACATAATCTGAAACATAACCAAAACAAACTGCAAATGCATCCAAGTTTGTTGAGTCACAAGCTTGATGTAGTCGTTTTGTGCTAGGAATATTGGACCAAATACTAAACTTTTTAAGATTTTTTTTTTAATTTAACCTTTATTTAAATAGGCAAGTCAGTTAAGAACAAATTCTTATTTACACTGGCCAACCGGGGAACTGCCTTGTTCAGGGGCAGAACGACAGATCTTTACCTTGTCAGCTCGGGGATTCAATCCAGAAACCTTTTGGTTACTGGCCCAATGCTCTAACCACTAGGCTACCTGCCACCCCCAAAAACTGAAATACACTGTAAGTGAATTTGTCCAAATACGCCTTCAAATGAGGGGAGATACATTTCTAAACGGTATAACAGATATGAAATACCCTTAAATAAAAAGTGACTTTCTGTACTGTCACTTCATATGAAACATTTGAAACATTGACTCAGTACCAGTGCTCCTTGTATATAGCCTATTATTGTTTTTGTGTTACTATTTCCTTTTTTATTCAGCAAATATTTGTCTTACTTTTTAACTCTGCATTTTTGGGAACACGCCCATAAGTAAGCATTTCACTGTAAAGTCTACAACTGCATTTAATAAAGACATGTATAGTACCATATTATGGTGAATGGGAACGAGAGGGCTACTTACACCATGTTAGAAAGGGATCACAGCAGTGGTTGAATGAGGGTATGAGGCATGAGTTGAGGTGTTCAGAATTTGACTGGATTTGACTGGGAAGACAAAATCAATAACACAACACACTACACAGTTAGACAAAATAGCTAAGAATGACTTAGTCCAAGCAAGGAGTTAAATCATTGATGTGTAATAATGTGATTGTGTATGTGATTGACTCTACATATGTCATGGGAAAAAATGATCTTCAAATTATGACACTCATACAAGAAACTTGTGAATTCAATAAGACCTTTAATTCAGAGTAATCAAAGGCCGAGCTGCCACGGGAAAACAGCTAACAGTATTAACCCCACACTTATAATTTATACCCTTACAGCATTTGAGTACAACCCATATGTAAATGCAGTCACTCCTTCTTTCTCTCATGCCACCTATCATCTTTTGATCTGAGGTCTTGCTTGTTCACGCCCAGTAACGCCCCTATCTGTTCCAAGTTTAGATCATATGGTGGCATCCACTTCAATGTTATAACAATAATTACATTTTATTGTGTACATATATTACTTGTGTTGGCCATTCTGCTGTCATCTTTTAGACCTTAATGGATTAAATTAGTATTATATCTCTACTTGATGTATCTCATGGTTCCAGTTGCATTGATCTCTGTATATGAAAATAGCTTGTCTAACTCTCCTCACCACATTCTCTCTGTCTTAACAATTGCTTGCTGTCACTCACACCTGACAGCTACTTGGGCTCTGTCTAATTTTACAGACCCTGTAATCTATGTCTGACTCTTAACATATGTATCTATGGGTCTCAGCTTTGCAGCCTTGTCACTAGCCGAGACAACCTTTGACCTATGTTCTGCTCACAAGTGGCAAAATAGACTAAGTGGCATTCTGAGAAATGCACTTGGTGTCCTCTGTCTCTGCTCAACATATAGGATCACTCCTTATATGTTCATAACCATAGGGCCAACGGGAAGTAGTTTATTTCAGTTCTTGCTTGGTGTCACCTATATCTTGACAACTGTCCAAGTTTATCTTGCATACTTGTTTTAGCACTTAAGCCTCAGCCAATATTAGAAATGCAATCTAAGTTATGTCAGTCATGTTGTCTGCTATCACATAGTGCATTAACCAATATGCGTCTCTGCATTAGTCATGTTTTACTACCACACATACAGGAATGAGAGAAAAATGTATAGGGGTACTCAGTGCTTGGAGGTGAAGCATTCAATGTGCCAGTGGATTAGCGGGCACATGAGACATGGCTTCAGTACATGTCAGGAGAAAGTTGACAAAGGTAGTGGAGTAAGGTAGTCATCACCTCTTAATCAGGGAAGAGGAGGGGACTTAGCTGTAAATACAAATAGCAGATACATTCCACTACAGCTGCGCCATCGTAGGTTTGGACAAGTTTCTCTATGAACTTAAACTCAGACATCTCAAAATTCATAAAGTCTAACACAGACTTAACTAACACAGACTGCGCATCTCGCCCACTTGACACATCAAAGTATCTCAAGAAATGTGCCTGAATAAAGCCCTGATCATCCACATACCTGACGATAACTGACAACTGCAAGCAGACTGGTGCCACCATAGGTCCCACATGAACTCCTGAAAAAATCTGCTGGCCCTGGGGGGATGAAAACCCTGTCAAACTACAGCTACAATATATTTGTTCAGATAAACTATATTTAGACTAGATTAGGGGCGGGCGGGGGGAGGGGTTCCTCTACCCAGACACATAAACAATAGAACTCACAGGGCTGAGCTTGCTTTATGCATGTTTACATCATGCAGGCCTATGCAGCTGTAGGCCTTACAAAACATTTACTCACATCTGTCATTACTATTATGTCATTAATTCCAGTTAATCATTGATTAAAAACGTAAATACAGCCTAGCCCACCCAATTTTGAATATAAACTCAAATTGATCACATTCACATTTATTCCTGACACACAAATGGACTATAAATACACAACATTACCAATTAGTTTATCCTGACCAGATGGACAGTGCGCATAGGCTGTATGCAGCTAGCCTACAGTTGATGAGACTGAAAAATAGTATTGTTTTCATCCCATACAGCATGTCAGATTTCTAATGTTTAGGTGTAGCTTAGGCTGCTGCAACATTTATATCATGAGTTTTTTCTTGTGTCTGTCTGGAGTGATTAGGTGTTATCATCTTTGCTAAATAAATACCAGAGGAAAGTGGAAAGCCTACCTGAGCGCACGCTATAAAAAATTGCTGCCTCAAACTCTCTTTAATCTTGATATTGAACGCCCTCACCTTTTCGTTCTTCTTCATGAAACTGATCTCAGGCAGAGGTCAGCCCTCACTTTAATTCGCACCTTTTCCGTGTACCCCAGAGAATGAAAGGGGTTCTTCGACAAAAAGTCCACAACATTTTCAGCAGTGTTGGCTATTCTACCATTTTTGCGCAGAAAACTGCACAGTCGTGCTGGTAACATTAGCTAGCTAGCTAGCTAGCTAGCATTTTAAGTTAGCTAGGAACATTTAAATAAATTGCCTTTACTGGACACAAAAGCAAAGTTATAAAACCAAGAAAATAATTTATAATATACCTCCTCAGTCTCCTGTAAAATGAAAAAACTAATTTGAATTGAATAATATCCCAAAAAGGCTTAACTATCACTTTTCACTCTTAAAACGATGTCACCAAGCTTCTCAACACATATAACCCCCGTAATGCCCAGTGGCACAATCTAAATACAACTTAATAGGTTTGTTCTCTGATCCTAATTCTATAATTGGATGGACAACATGTCAGTTCATACTGCAAAAGCTTTGATTGGTTGGAGGACGTACTCCGGAATGGTCATAATTACTATGTACACTACTGTTCAAAAGTTTGGGGGTCACTTAGAATGTCCTTGTTTTTTAATGAAAAGCAATTTTTTCTTTTCATTAAAAGAACATCAAATTGATTAGAAATATAGTGTAGACATTGTTAATGTTGTAAATGACTATTGTAGCTGGAAAGGGCAGATTTTTTTATGGAATATCTACATAGGCGTACAGAGGCCCATTATCAGCAACCATCACTCCTGTGTTCCAATGGCACGTTGTGTTAGCTAATCCAAGTTTATAATTTTAAAAGGCTAATTGATTATTAGAAAACCCTTTTGCAATTATGTTAGTACAGCTGAAAACTGTTGTTCTGGTTAAAGAAGCAATAAAACTGGCCTTTAGACTAGTTGAGAGTCTGGAGCATCAGCATTTGTGGGTTCGATTACAGGCTCAAAATGGACATAAACAAAGCACTTTCTTCTGAAACGTATCAGTCTATTCTTGTTCTGAGAAATGAAGGCTGTTCCATGTGAGAAATTGCCAAGAAACTGAAGATCCTGTACAACGCTGTGTACTACTCCCTTCACAGAACAGTGCAAACTGGCTTTTACCAGAGTAGAAAGAGGAGTGGGAGGACAAGTACATTAGAGTGTCTAGTTTGAGAAACAGACGCCTCACAAGACCTCAACTGGCAGCTTCATTAAATAGTACCAGCGAAAACACCAGTCTCAACGTCAACAGTGAAGAGGCGACTCCGGGATGCTGGACTTCTAGTCAGAGTTCGTCTGTCCAGTGTCTGTGTTCTTTTGCCCATCTTAATCTTTTATTTTTATTGGCCAGTCTGAGATACAGCTTTTTCTTTTCAACTCTGCCTAGAAGGCATATCTGTCTTCAAATAAATCCAGAGTGAGATCAAGAGACTGTGAGAGTGAGAGTGAGAGACAGCGAGAGAGCAAGAGCAAGTGGTTTTGGGTTGACACGAAACAGCCTGCATTGAATTCCGAGCTCGAGCAGACAGATGGGCAGCTCTTGTTCAATTTGCTAAACCACTCGATTAGCAAAAAGACCGCTACACGCTCATCCCACAACAGAATCATCCTTAGAGACCATTAGAGACCTACAGTAAAGCTGTCACCCACGGGGTTGCATGTAAACGTATATCACCATGAACACTGCAAGCATAACCACCATTCTGCTCACCCTTCTGGCCATCTTCTCAACAACTGAAGGTAAATAATCATTCATTCATTACTTAATATTGTATACTTAATTATGTATTTTATTTTATTACCTTACTGCATTTATAGCCTGGGTACTTTCATTTGAGGATTTGGCAACTAATCAACATTCCAGTAGTGTTGGCGACTCTTTACATGACAGTGTTCTTATTACTGGGTTATTATCCATGTTTATACAAATGAATAACTATTGTAACTACTACTCATTGTTATACTGTGTTTACAGCAGTAACCCTTGCCCTAACCTGTAACCATAGATTTATACACATGCAAGAAAAACACTGAAATTGAACCAAGAGATTTAAGACAAAGCCATTGTGTTTTCCACCCTACCTCTCTATAGGGATAAAGCAACCACTGGTTCTGCGCTGCCTTTGCCCCAAAGTGCAGGCTGGTCTTATTCCGTTCAGGGATTTGAAGAGTGTGTGGCACCTCTCTCCTCGCCCACACTGTTCAAAGACTGAAGTCATGTGAGTGTGTCCTTTCCTCAACTAATAAATCAACATAACCGAGCATTTATAATCAGTAACCAGTATGATTATTAATCCATTTTGACAATGATCTTCTCGTCAGAGTAAGTAACAAATGTTGTTGTCCCTCAAATGATAAATCGACACCTTGATAGTTTATCATCAGGTTAATTGTTTTGACAGTGATCTTCAGACTAAGCGTTAAAAACATGAAAAGTAACTTATGATTTAAATAAAGTTTAAGAATTTGCTCCAAGGGTACAGGTGCACATTTTGAAGTGAATTAAAGGGATAGTTTGTGATTCCTGACCTTGAAAGTAGTCTATGGATCATCTATGAACTATCCCTTTAATTGTTTTCAGTGTCACACTCAAAAGTGGAGGTAAACTCTGCCTGGACCCAAAGAACCGTTTGGTGAAGATTCTGGTGGAGAGATCAACCAAAAGGTAATAACAATCCATAACTGAATAATACAGTCCATGGCAGTGCATTGCTGCCATTGCCTTGTATTAGCGAAATCATAGACTGGTCCCAGATCTGTTTGTGCTGTTATGAAAGACAGCACAAACAGATCTGGGACCAGGCTAGCCAGATCGTGGTTCATGATCAACATTTTGGAGAGATGCTCTTAAAACCTTTTAAAAGGATTGGACCCTTTTTTTCCCATTTTCGCCTGTAATGACATACCCAAATCTAACTGCCTGTAGCTCAGGACCTGAAGCAAGGATATGCATTTTCTTGATACCATTTTAAATTAAACACTTTGAAGTTTGTGGAAATGTGAAATTAATGTAGGAGAAGGTAACACATAAGATCTGGTTAAAGATACAAAATAAAAAAAACTATATATATATTTTTTTTGTACCATCATCTTTGAAATGCAAGAAATATGCCATCATGTATTTTTCCAGCCCATGTGCAATTTAGATTTTGTATGTGCAACGTTTTAGACTGATCTAATGAACCATTGCATATCTGTTCAAAATGTTGTATCAAGACTGCCCAAATGTGCCTAATTGGTTTATTAATACATTTTCAAGATTGTAATTGTGCACTCTCCTCAAACAATAGCATGTTATTCTTTTACTGTTTTAGCTACTGTATTTGGACAGTGCAGTTAGATTAACAAGAGAGGGTTCAAAAAAGCAATGTCCTTAGCTTTGTCTTCTTCTCTTTTGCAGAATGCAGGAAAGTAAACGTTCTAAAGAGGTTGGAAGCATCACTCCTGCCCCGTTACACTTGTCAACCAAAATGATGGACATGATTCAATAACTTGTCGACTGGACTGCCTGCCCAGAGCACAATTCTGATGCATCCTCTAGAGTACTATGAATCCTATTGGGATTTTGCACTGCGAAATAATTATCTTGAGTGGAAGGGTAAATGTGGCATTGTATGCACATTTTCTCTATCCATGCATGACTTTGCTGTCTCATATATCAAAACCTAACATATCATATTATATAAGTAATATGTCTATTCATTGTTTATATTATGTTTATTACATATGTGTTTATTACATATAATATGTTTTACTACATATATGTTCATTATATCTTCACGTGTGAAGGGCACAGGCAGGGGTGGAAGGAGTCCTTGAGAAGAGAGCTGCATATGGGTAACTGAAAATAGTCCTTTATCACATTACTTAAAGACAGTGTCTGTCTATTGATGCTTTCATTTTATAACTTGTCCAAGCAAGCAAATAAAAACAACATATTCATATCTGTTGACTGTCTCTGTATAATGTTCCATTTTCAGCCAAGCCTTTGGTTTCCAGAAAAAAAGCTCTTATAGCATAGACAATGGCACAGATATTGGCAAACTAATGTCGTCCCATATGTCCTACAATTTTCTATATAGCGTAATACTTTTGACCAGAGCCCTATGGGCCCTTGTCAAACATAGTGCTCTATATAGAGAACAGGGTGCCCCTTGGGATGCAGCCAGTGTGTTTGACGCCTTGACCTGTGATGACAATGTCTCACACAGTGCCTGCAGAAGCTGCCGCATGTGACTTACTGTTTAAGGTTATTACTATAGACAATGAGGACAAGTCATTGCATATTCTTTTGTATCCTGGCCAAAACCCTAATTCACCATCTTGGTATGGTGCCAATACTTTTTTAAGAAAAATACTTATTGTGAGAACATAGAAATAGAATGAGCCCGGATCATTTACGTTAGTGTTGTGGGAAGCACAAGCAGAGAACAACATTTGGACCCAGTTTCTCAGTCACAGATACATCAAGCCTAGTCCTGGACTAAAAGTATTTTTAAATTGAGATTCTCCATTAATTTTAGCATGCTTTTTTAGCCCCGAACTAAGTTTAGACTGAATCTGTTTCTGGGAAACCAGCCGTGTTACAAATGACTTAGCAGTTTTAAGAAGTATAGGTTCAACTTTTGTTCATATATTTTTTTTTCAGAGTATTTCTGAGTTTAATGCCTTAGTAGAATGCATATCTGTACATCAGTTTGTGATCAGACACACAGTATTTACCTTGTGTATGACTCCCAAAGTTGTTTAAGTGTCCTGTGCTTTTCTGCACCTTTTTCAGCCTTACACTGCTAAGTGTCTCCAACCCTAAGATGGCCCCTGCTCTTTTCCTGACCTCTCTGCCTTGCAGGCACACGAGACAGACCAGCTCATGACTACCTTCTGGCAAACATGGTGTGAACACACACACACACTTGCGGCAGGGACTTTCCTGAAGAAATCTCCATCTGTTATGATGGTGACAACATGATTATTGCTCGTTATTGTTAAGGGAGCTACAGTACATGCCTTTAGAAATCATCACCCGCCTGCCCGTCCCCACTGGACAGGTAAACATTTTATTTCATTGTATTTCTTTAACCTTTATTTAACCCCAGGAAGTCCCATCAAGGTTTACAAGGCCTCTTTATCATGAAGCTGTGTCTTATGCTGGCTCTAGTGCGCACCTACTATATATTATTTTCCAACTGTAAGACCCAAATATAGAAACATTCTATGTAGAAATGTTATTTACAACAAGCATGCCTCTCTGGCATGTGGGAAAAGGAATCACCTTTTGCTCTATTTGTGACATTTCTATCTGCAAAGACCCACAAAGTTTGCCTAACTGTGTTGGCCTGCATTTGTTTCTATCCATCTACATTATTGTACAGTTTTGTTTATGTACTGTAATATGTAGAACGAGATGGCGTTAATGGCCTCTATGCTCCTCATAGTCAAACAAGTTCACGTGTAGAGGATCACATCACACCCTGTGGTCATCCTAAGTATATACACAATCCTTCAGTCTGTCTAATACCAGGTCTGGAACAAACAGGACCCTGAATAGCTTCTATCAGTGGATGCTCATCGGAGGAGGAAGGGGAGGACCATCATCCTCAGTGAAATTTCATAAAAGTAAAAATATTATCCTTTTTAGATAAAACAATATTAAATATATTCATATGTCACCAAATAATTGATTAAATAAAAATGTTGCAATGAAGGTCTACAGTAACTTCAACAGCACTGTCTGGGGTAGCACCTTTGTGCAGCCAGAGGACAGCAAGCTTCCGTCCTCCTCTGGCTACATTGACTTCCATACAAAACCTAGGAGGCTCGTAGGTCTCCCCCCCTTCCATAGTAATGGTAGTAATGGTAATTATGACCACTTCCGGAGGACGTCCTCCAACCAATCAAAGCTTTTGCAGTATGAACTGACATGTTGTCCATCTCATCATAGAATTAGGATCAGAGAATGAACCTATTGAGTTGTATTGGGATTGTGCCACAGAGCGTAATGGGGGTTATATCTGTTGAGAAGCTTGGTGATATTATTGAGATTGGAGATTAAGAGGGAAAAGGGATAGTTGAGGATTTTTGGGATATTATTCAATTCAAATTACAGGAGACTGAGGAGGTATAATACAAACTGTTTTCTTGGTTTTAGAACTTTATTTTTTGTGTCCAGTTAGTGCAATTTATTTAGACTTGCCTTGCTAACTTCAACGAGACCATTTTTCAGTCTGATTAACTGTTGGCTACTAATAAGAGCAGCTGCATACAGCTATGTATGTGCCCTGTCCATCTGGCCAGGGTAAACTAATTGGTATTGCTTTGTGTTTATAGTCCATTTGTGTGTCAGGAGAAAATGTGAATGTGATCAAATTGAGTTTATATTCAAAATTGGGGTGGCAAGGCTGCATATACAGTTGAAGTCGGAAGTTTACATACACCTTTGCCCAATACATTTAAACTCAGTTTTTCACAATTCCTGACCTTTAATCCTAGTAAGAATTCCCTGTCTTAGGTCAGCTAGGATCACCACTTTATTTTAAGAATATGAAATGTCAGAATAATAGTAGAGAGAATGATTTATTTCAGCTTTTATTTCTTTCATCACAATCCTAGTGGGTCAGAAGTTGACATACACTCAATTCGTAATTGGTAGCATTGCCTTTAAATTGTTTAACTTGGGTCAAATGTTTCCACAAGCTTCCCACAATAAGTTGGGTGAATTTTGGCCCATTCCTCCTGACAGAGCTGGTGTAACTGAGTCAGGTTTGTAGGCCTCCTTGCTCGCATGCGCTTTTTCAGTTCTGCCCCAAAGAATATATGGGATTGAGGTCAGGGCTTTGTGATGGCCACTCCAATACCTTGACTTCGTTGTCCATAAGCCATTTTGCCACAACTTTGGAAGTATGCTTGGGTCAATGTCCATTTGGAAGACCCATTTGTGACCAAGCTTTAACTTCCTGACTGATGTCTTGAGATGTTGCTTCAATATATCCACATAATTTTCCATCCTCATGATGCCATCTATTTTGTGAAGTGCACCAGTCCCTCCTGCAGCAAAGCACCCCCACAACATGATGCTGCCACCCCCATGCTTCACGGTTGGGATGGTGTACTTCGGCTTGCAAGCCTCCCCCTTCTTCCTCCAAACATAACGATGGTCATTATGGCCAAACAGTTCTATTTTTGTTTCATCAGACCAGAGGACATTTCTCCAAAAAGTACGATCTTTGTCCCCATGTGCAAACTGGAGTCTGGCTATTTAATGCCGGTTTTGGAGCAGTGGCTTCTTCCTTGCTGAGCGGACTTTCAGGTTATGTCGATATAGGACTCGTTTTACTGTGGATATAGATACTTTTGCGGATGTTTCCTCCAGCATCTTCACAAGGTCCTTTGCTGTTGTTCTGGGATTGATTTGCACTTTTCGCACCAAAGTATGTTCATCTCTAGGAGACAGAACAAGTCTCCTTCCTGAGCGGTATGACGGCTGCGTGGTCCCAATGGTGTTTATACTTTCGTACTATTGTTTGTACAGATGAACGTGGAACCTTCAGGGGTTTGGAAATTTCTCCCAAGGATGAACCAGACTTGTGGAGGTTTACAATTTTTTCTTCTGAGGTCTTGGCTGATTTCTTTTGATTTTCCCATGATGTCAAGCAAAGAGGCACTGAGTTTGAAGGTATGGCCTTGAAATATATCCACAGGTACACCTCCAATTGACTCAAATACCTTTCCCCCCCTTTTCTCTCTATCTCTACTCTACAGAGGGACTATTGAAAATCTCTTTGTTAACATGAAGAGAGTATGGTAACGTCAAAAGGATGGGGAAAGGAACCATATTTCGGTAATCCAACCAGCTGAAAAGATGCTTTGGTACTCAGGGAATATGATGTCAGAACAGTTGGCATCTGGGACATTTTCACTAATGACAGGATGACATAAACTGTATCTCGGAAAGTCTACACATTCTAGGTATCAGATTCACAATTGTTGTGCAATTTAAATGTTAATTATGAAACTATTTTTGTGGAAAGATGAAATGTAATTTAGCTCCTAAATAAGAGAATTGGTTTTCATGAGTGAGCTAGGCTCGACTCATGTGAACAGACATGGGTTGTAAACTATGAAACATGCCCTCTCTCTTACCACTATATAAGCCCTTTACGAAATAATAACTTTCTGTTATACCAGCCAGAATATAGCACGAGCTTAAAAGTATGGCAACTTGGTATGAACTTTGAACTCTCATTCACTACAGAAGTGATACCTCCTAGCCACCGCAAACGTGGGCTAGGAAAGAACAGACAATCTCTGCAGAAAGACAAGGTACTACCACGTATCCATTCTACCACACGACGACGGTACTACAACGTATTCCGTTCTAACACCAGAGACATCCGACAGAGGACAGGAAGATCTCTGTTGAGCAACACGGCCTTCCATCTACAACCAACCTATTGAGGCGCAGCTCAGAGTAAATATGTCTTGCATTTTCCTTTTCCAAATGGGCGGTTATTTAGAATGCATAAGATTCTGTATTTACGATAGCATAGCTTCATAAGGTCCGATAGAGACCAAATCCCTTTGTTCTCCAGTCTTCCCGCGCTTTCATTCAAGCCAACCCCCTCTCTTTGTGTAACCAGCCGTCATATTGGTTCCGTCCACCAGGGACGTTTTCATGTATGATCCATTCTGTGTATATGTAATTCTGTGTGATTATTTAGGTATTTAGTAAATAAATAATGAAACCAAATTTTGTATTGCTGATTCAACTTGTTAGCCAGGGTTCGTGAAGATAACCAAGAATTCTACGATGTTCAGATGAGACTGAAATAAGGTGATGATTATTGATTGACTGCCATTGATGTAAAAGATTACCAGATCTTTAAGAGTTTATCCGGAAGATAACAGCTCTATAAACATTATTTCGTGGTGCCCCGACTTTCTAGTTAACCTGTTACAGCTAGGGTCCCATTTTCCGAATTTTCGCCTGTCTGACGTGCCCAAAGTTAAATGCACGCCACTCAGGGCCAGAAACTAGGATATTCACATAATTAGTACTATTGGATAGGAAACACTCTGAAGTGTCTAAAACCATTAAGATATAGTCTGTGGGTATACCAGAACAGATATAGCAGGCAAAACCCCGAGAAATGTCTGTCCGGAATTACTTTTTCTGTTGCCCTCCTCTCACTTTGAAGCCCTGGTAATATAAATCAATGGGGAATAGGACACAGGTTGCAGTACCTATGGCTTCCACTGGATGTCAACAGTCTATGGAAAGTGTCTGGAGGAAAAAGCCCTGAGGAGATCCTTATAGAAGAAGAAAGACTACAGGAAGGGAAAAATGTAAACAACCGTGCATGTTCATGAGAATGTGAGCGCGCCCAGCTTTCTTTTCCTTTTATAACGTTTCAGTTACCATCTGTGTAAAATATGATCGCTATTATTCATAAAAGAATACATAAGGATGCATTATTAATGATATTTGTTTGTGAAAAGATGAGAGGTATAACTTGAACGCGATCCCTTCACTGTAAAACGGGCGAGTAGACTGACAATGCTTGGTGGAGTAGCTGAACATAACGTGCCAACAAAACGGAGATTTATGGATATAATGAATTACTTTTTCTAACAAAAGAACCATGGATTCTCTTGTTTGGACACTTGGGAAGACCTCAGCAGAAGTTATTTGAAAGGTAAGCGATTTATATTAGCTGTGATATGGACATTTTGAGAACCGAGCTGGATATGAATTTATGCTAATGTGGAAAATATGTGAGGTACTAGCCTCAAACAATCAAATGTAGTGCTTTCGCCGTGAAGCCTTTTGAAAATCTGACAACGCAGTGATATTGCCAAGAAGCAGAGCTTTTGATGGCTATGCAACACTTGTATATCGAAGGATGTTAAATATTACGAATTTTTATTTTGAATTTGCCGCGTTATGTTTGCTCTGAAAACGATCCCGCTAGCAGGATCCGTGCGCAGAGAGGTTAATTAATATTACATGATTAGTTAATCAGGTAATGTTAATTACAGAGAAATTATTTTATAGAATAGCATGTCATATCACTTAATCCGGCATAGCCAAAGACACGATACAAGACATTTGTGGAGTTGTTGAAAAACGAGTTTTAATGACTCCAACCTGTCACGACTTCGACTGAAGTCGGTTCCCCTCCTTGTTCGGGCGGCATTCGGCGGTCGACGTCACCGGTCTTCTAATCATCACCGATCTACTTTTTATTTTCCATTTGACTGGTCTTGTTTTTTCACACACCTGGTTTGCATTCCCCATCATCATCTGTTGTGTATTTAACCCTCTGGTTTCCCCCATGTCCTTGTGTGTGATTGTTTATTGTTAAGCCGTTTTCTTTCTGGCTGGTGCATTTATATTATGCCTCGCCTGTTTTGCGTATGGCATGTTTTTTGTATTTACGCGTTTAGCGCTTTGCATGTTATTTTGTTTGAGTAAAGTTTTTGCTCACTCAGTACTGTTCTCCTGCGCCTGACTTTATGCACCAGCTACACAAGATCTTGACAGAATCACACACCCGCCATGGAGTCAGCAGGAGCAGGTACCCGGTCAGAGGAGTCGAGGAACGCATCCAGGAACACTCAGCTATATTACAACATCTCGGTGCCATGATGGATCGCGTTGTCCAGAACATTGACCGCTGGGAGAGACAGGAAGTCTCTCCAGCTCCTCGACCAACACAACCGGGGTTACCTCTACCCGTCCCGTCTGGATCCAGCTCCAGTGGGATGCGTCTTTCCCTTCCCAGGGAGTATGATGGGACGGCCGCACAGTGCCAGGGGTTCCTCCTCTTCCTCTACTGTTCACCCAGCTCCCTCAGGAATGGAGAGAGTCTCTGCCCTCGTCTCCTGCCTCTCAGGGAGAGCTCTGGAGTGGGCCAACGCCGTGTGGGGAGAGGAAGACGCAGTGTTGGACCACTTTGAGGAGTTCACCTGTCACTTCCGGACCGCCTTTGACCATCCGCCCCGACGGTAGAGCGGCGGGGGAACTACTTTTTCAATTGAGGCAGGGGACGAGGAGCGCACAGGAGTTCGCGCTGGAGTTCCGGACTTTGGCTGCCGGAGCCGGATGGAACGACAGGGTAGTATCTATGCAGCCTGCGCGAGGACGTCCGACAGGAGTTGGCCTGCAGGGATGCCACCATCAACTTTGACCAACTAGTGGATCTGTCCATCCGGTTGGATAACCTGCTGGTTACCCGTGGACGTCCTGAGGGGGCCCTGTCGGTTCCATCTTCCAGTACTCATGCTCCAGTGCCCATGGAGTTGGGAGGGGCTGCTCGTAGGGAGGCTGGAGGAGGTGCTTTCACGTGCACCATCTGTGGCCGCAGAGGACACACTGCCGGTCGGTGCCGGGTTGGTCCTTCTGGGAATCGAGGCAGCAGGCAGGGCACTCTGGCGTCCCCCCAGGTGAGTATGCACCACTCTCATCCAGAGTTCTCTGTTGTTCACCTTTTTGTACCTGTCTGTTTCCCTGAGTTTTCCCGGCATTCTCAGTATAAGGCGCTAGTCGATTCAGGCGCAGCTGGGAATTTTATTGACAGAGCGTTAGCCCTTAGTTTAAGGATTCCCATTATACCTGTGGTTAGACCTTTCCCGGTTCACGCTCTGGATAGTCGACCATTAGGGTCAGGGCTAATCAAAGAGGCCACCATCTCCCTGTTCATGGAGACGCAGGGGGGTCACGAGGAGAGAATCAGTCTCTTTCTCATTGATTATCCTGCGTTACCGTGGTACTAGGCCTTCCTTGGTTGGCTCGTCATAACCCCACCATTTCCTGGCAACAGAGGGCTCTCACGGGGTGGTCGCAAGAGTGCTCTGGGAGGTGTGTAGGAGTTTCCGTTGGTGCAACCACGGTGGACAGTCCAGACCAGGTCTCCACCGTGCACATCCCCCCAGAATATGCCGATTTGGCTCTCGCCTTCTGTAAAAGGAAGGCGACTCAATTACCACCCCATTAATGGGGGGGATTGTGCGATAAATCTCCTGGTAGATGCTGCACTTCCCAGGAGTCACGTGTATCCCCTGTCGCAAAAGGAGACGGAGGCTATGGAAACATATGTCTCCGAATCCCTGGGACAGGGGTACATTCGTCCCTCCACTTCACCTGCCTCCTCGAGTTTCTTTTTTGTGAAGAAGAAGGATGGAAGTCTGCGCCCGTGCATTGACTATAGAGGTCTCAATCAAATCACGGTGAGGTACAGCTACCCACTACCTCTGAGTCAATGCACAGGGCGCACTTTTTCACTAAACTGGATCTCAGGAGTGCGTACAACCTGGTGCGTATCCAGGAGGGAGACGAGTGGAAAACAGTGTTTAGTACCACATCAGGTCATTATGAATACCTCGTCATGCCATACAGGTTGATGAATGCTCCATCAGTCTTCCAATCCTTTGTAGACAAGATTTTCCGGGATCTGCACAGGCAGGGTGTAGTGGTGTATATCGATGACATTCTGATATACTCCGCTACACGCGCCGAAGATGTGTCCTTGGTGCGCAAGGTACTTGGACGACTGTTGGAGCATGACCTGTACGTCAAGACTGAGAAATGCCTGTTCTTTCAGCAAATGCCTGTTCTTTCCCCTCCTCGTTCGGGCAGTGAGGGAAAAAAGTTTGCATTCCCCATCATCATCTGTTGGTTTGCATTCCCCATCATCATCTGTTGTGTATTTAACCCTCTGGTTTCCCCCATGTCCTTGTGTGTGATTGTTTATTGTTAAGCCGTTTTCTTTCCGGCTGGTGCATTTATATTATGCCTCGCCTGTTTTGCGTATGGCATGTTTTTTGTATTTACGCGTTTAGTGTTTTGCATGTTATTTTGTTTGAGTAAAGTTTTTGCTCACTCAGTACTGTTCTCCTGCGCCTGACTTTATGCACCAGCTACACAAGATCTTGACACAACCTAAGTGTATGTAAACTTCTGACTTCAACTGTAAATTTTTAATCCATAATGATTAACTGGAATGAATGAATCAACATAATAGTGATGACACAGCTGCATAGGCCTGCATGCATAAAGGAAGCTCAGCCCTGTGAGTTCTATTGTCTATGAGTTGTTGTCTATGTGTCTGGGTAGAGGAAATCCCCCTCCTAATCTAGTCTAAATGAAATTTATATGAACAAATATAAGGTAGCTGCAGTTTGACAGGATTTTCATCCCCCCAGGGCCAAGAGTTTTTTCAGGAGTTAAAAATAAATATGTGACCTGATTAGGAAAAACTGGTCCCATTATAGCCCATATAAAACCTTTTTACAACTGATTAATCACTGTCATACTTTATAGGGTCCAGAGTTTTCCTAGTTAGGTTAACATATAAGAAAAACTCCAGGCCCCAGGGGGTTAAAATTGCCCCACCGCTCTGGGACCTATGGTGGCACCAGTCTGCTTGCATTTGTCAGTTATCGTCAGGTATGTGGATGATCAGAGCTTTATTCAGGCACCTTTCTTGAGATACTTTGATGTGTCAAAAGGGCGAGATGCACAGTCTTTGTTTGACTTTATGAATTTTGAGTTTAAGTTCATAGAGAAACTTTTTGTCCAAACCTACGATGGCGCAGCTGTAATGGAATGTATCTGCTATTTGTATTTCCAGCTAAGTCCCCTCCTCTTCCCTGATTTAAGAGGTGATGACTACTCCACTCCACTGCCTTTGTCAACTTTCTCCTGACATGAACTGAAGCCATGTCTCATGTGCCCGCTAATCCACTGGTACATTGAATGTTTCCCCTCCAAGCACTGTGAGTACCCATATACATTTTCTCTCATTCTTGTATGTAGAGTCAATCACATACACAATCACATTATTGATGATGAATGATTTAACTCCTTGCTTGGACTAAGTCATTCTTAGCTCTTTTGTCTAACTGTGTAGTGTGTTGTGTTATTGTTTTTTGTCTTCCCATTCAAATCCTGTCCTGCACTTGTCAAGCCTCTGAACACCTCAACTCATGCCTCATACCCTCATTCAACCACTGCTGTGATCCCTTTCCAACACTGTGTAAGTAGCCCTCTCGTTCCCATTCCCCATAAAATGGTACCCTACATGTCTTTATTAAATGAGGTTAAAATAATTCGTCTTTGACGATTTTTGAAACACACTTTGTCGTCTCCTTGCGTTACTCGCCTATACCGTGGGTCTCCCATCCTCCTCAATATTTCAAGTCACCAGCCTCCACTGGTTCTACCCCCAAGCCAATAGCCTGCTAAATAGCTCATCAAATGGCTACCCGGACTACCTGTATTGACCCATTTTTGCACTAACTCCCTCTCACACACTGGACTCTACCCACACACTCATACTGACACCCCAACACACACAACATACGCCCACACAACACGCGCACACATGTGTACTGACGCCACACATATACACACACATTCACTCACTGTGGCTACTGTCAATTGTCTATCCTGCTGCTTAGTCACTTTGTACCTACCAATATGTACATAGCTACCTCAATTACCTCGTACCCCTGCACATCAACTCATTATTCACTGTGCATTTATTCCTTGTTTCCTTTAATTTTATCTTTAACTCTGCATTGCTGGAAAAGACCCGTAAGTAACCATTTCCCTGTTAGTCTACACCTGTTATGTGAAAATGTACATAACATTTGACAGTTTACAAGTTAATATCATCAGTTAACACTGGGCATTAAAGCTAACTTTTATTGGGGCAGCTCCTTAGAAGTCTCTCCAATAGTGTGTGTGTGTTTATGTGAATGAGGAATTGTAGAGAGCAATCACTTTTGTGTTGCAACACTGGACTCTGTCTCAATCCAATACACAAACAAAATAATGAAAACATATTTTAACAAAATCTCTTTGGATTGTATAAACTAAAAGATTGATTAGTTGTTCTTGGTATGCACCCAATCGGGAGGGATTACAACAGACAATGCCTGTGCAATCAGCTGGATTCCAGGCAGAATGTCGAGATCCTTCCCAGAGGGCCACACTGCAAGACCACAGAGGTCATGTGAGTGACACTATGGTCGAGTTCCTGCCCGACTACATTGCAGCCAGATCTTATGAAGCATGGATAGTAGTGCATTCAAGACAACTGGGAACTAAAACCGACTGGGCAAATTCATTTTGAACGGTCATCCAACTCGGAATTCCAAGTCTGGAACTCAAGCCTCAAACTTTCTGACATAATGATTTGACCTCATTTTCCCCCAGAGTTCCCAGGTGTCTTGAAAGCACCATAGTACCACACAAATTATCGAAATGACAGGCAACTTTGACATTGACAAACTGAGATAAAAAAATGAGATAAATAAAACGACCTTGTCTTGAATCCATCAATAGCCTAGACCCAGGTGCGTGGAGACACATATTGTAGAATATGAGGAGTAAATTATAGTCCTGAAAATGATCCGGTTTCACTGACTCACCCAATGATACACAGCTCACTTGCTCTCTCTTGTTTTACTTTGTAAAACAATATTTGGAATTTACAGCAGACAGATTAGAAGTGTATGTAACCTTCCAACTTCAACTGTACATTCCAAGGGCCACTCACATGAAACATTTGTTTATACATATGTCTGTCTCAATCTCAATATTTATTTATGTGTTGAACAAAAAAAGGCAAACAAAGAATTTGACCATTTCAGCCTGTCTGTAATGTGTCTGTGTGATGCTGGTGTAGAGGAGTCAGGCACAGGACAGAAGATATGAGTAATAATATTAATTTACTCAAAGAATAATCACAATACACAACATAATATAGCCAAGCCCACAGTAACGGACCGCAATACAATAAACAAACACTCACAAACAAACATGGGGGAACAGAGGGTTAAATAATGAACAAGTAATTGTGGGATTGAAACCAGGTGTGTAAAACATAGACAAAACCAATGAAAAGTGGATTGACGATGGCTAGACAAACCGGTGACGTTGACCGCCGAACGCCGCCTGAACAAGGAGAGGGACCGACTTCAGTCTTCGGCGGATGTCGTGACAGTACCCCAGTCAGCGCGCCGACACCAGCCTCGGGGACGACCCAGAGAACGAGGCGCAGGGCGATCCGGATGGAGACGATGGAACTCTTGCAGCAAGGTAGGGTCCAGTTCATCCTCCACCGGCACCCAGCATCTCTCCTCTGGACCGTACCCCTCCCACTCCACGAGGTACTGAAGGCCCCTCCTCCGACGCCTCGAGTCCAGGATGGCTCGAACAGCATACCCCGGTGCCCCCTCGATGTCCAGAGGGGACGGAGGAACCTCCCGCACCTCAGACTCCTGGAGTGGACCAGCCACCACCGGCCTGAGGAGAGACACATGGAACGAGGGATTAATGCGGTAATCTGGGGGGAAGCTGTAACCTGTAGCAAACCTTGTTCAGTCTCCTCAGGACTTTGAATGGCCCCACAAACCGCGGACACAGCTTCCGGCAGGGCAGGCGGAGGGGCAAGTGCCTAGGAGCCTTGCACTGGGCGCACACCGAGCAGGAGGAAACATAAACCCCTCACGTCCTTGGTCAAGGTGGACCACCAGTACTTCCCACTAAGACAGCGCACTGTCCGACCGATGCCAGGATGACCAGAGGAGGGTGACGTGTGGGCCCAATAGATCAACCGGTCGTGGACAGCAGACGGAACGTACAGATGCCCAGCTGGACACTGAGATGGAGTGGGCTCTGTACCTAACGCCCGCTCGATGCTGGTTTGCATCGTGTAGTCCACTCTTGCTGTATGCAACTGTTGGCCTAATTAAAAATGTACTCACAGTCTATGTCAGCTATTGGGTTTATTCATTAATAATTTGGGGTTGAAAAAATTGATGTAACCTAGTCAGCCCAAGTTTAAATATAAACCACCTAATTTACCCTGGTCGGAGGGACAGGGCGCATAGTAGGCTGGACTATGCAGCTGCTGTTGTTGGTACCCAACGGTTGATCAGACTGAAAAAAGTTTACATGCAGTACAGCAGTGGTTCCAAACTGTGGGGTCGGCATAATTTGTTCTTATTTTTTTAAGGAACTCAATCCGGCATTCAATTTACTCTTGAAAGTTGTAGTAGTAGAATGCACAAGGTGCAATTTCGAAATTGGGTAATGCATCATCAGTTTTCCTCTTGTCACTACCTCAGAGTAGTGCTCAGCCATTAACCAAAATGCTGGTTATAAACAACTAATTGACCGACGTCGGTTAAATGATTTGAATTCCATTTAGGATATAAACTCAGCAAAACTAGAAACGTCCCTTTTTCAGGACTTTGTCTTTCAAAGATAGTTCGTAAAAATCCAAATAACATCACAGATCTTCATTGCAAAGGGTTTAAACACTTTTTCCCATGCATTAACAATTAATGAATATGCACCTGTGGAACGGTTGTTAAGACACTAACAGCTTACAGACAGTAGGCAATTAAGGTCACAGTTATGAAAACTTAGGGCACTAAAGAGGCCTTTCTACTGACTCTGAAAAACACCAAAAGAAAGGTGCCCAGGGTCCCTGCTCATCTGTGTGAACGTGCCTTAGGCATGCTGCAAGGAGGCATGAGGACTGCAGATGTGGCCAGGGCAATAAATGTCCATACTGTGAGACGCCTAAGTCAGTGCTACAGGGAGACAGGATGGACAGCTGATCGTCCTCGCAGTGGCAGACCACGTGTAACAACACCTGCACAGGATCGGTACATCCGAACATCACACCTGCGGGACAGGTACAGGATGGCAACAACAACTGCCAGAGTTACACCAGGAAGGCACAATCCCTCCATCAGTGCTCAGAATGTCCACAATAGGCTGAGAGAGTCGAGTCGCGGTTTTGTCTCACTAGGGGTGATGGTCAGATTCGCATTTATCGTTGAAGAAATTAGCGTTACACGGAGGTCTGTACTCGGAGCGGGATCGATTTGGAGGTGGAGGGTCCGTCATGGTCTGGGGCGGTGTGTCACAGCATCCTCGGACTGAGCTTGTTGTCATTGCAGGCAATATCAACGCTGTGCGTTACAGGGAAGACATCCTCCTCCCTCATGCGGTACCCTTCCTGCAGGCTCATCCTGACATGACCCTCCAGCATGACAGTGCCACCAGCCATACTGCTCGTTCTGTGCGTGATTTCCTGCAAGACAGGAATGCCAGTGTTCTGCCATGGCCAGCGAAGAGCCCGGATCTCAATCCCATTGAGCACGTCTGGGACCTGTTGGATCGGAGGGTGAGGGCTAGGGCCATTCCCCCCGGAAATGTCCGGGAACTTGCAGGTGCCTTGGTGGAAGAGTGGGGTAACATCTCACAGCAAGAACTGGCAAATATGGTACAGACCATGAGGAGGAGATGCACTGCAGTGGCCACACCAGATACTGACTGATAGTTTTTATTTTGACCCCACCTTTGTTCAGGGACACATTATTAAATTTCTGTTAGTCACATATCTGTGGAACTTGTTCAGTTTATGTCTCAGTTGTTGAATCTTGTTATGTTCATACAAATATTTACACATGTTAAGTTTGCTGAAAATAAACGCAGTTGACAGTGAGAGGGAGCTACATTTTTCTGGGAGCTCAATGCGCACATAGCACAGTTTAAATCAGATCCAGCCTGAACTGTCCGATGTAGCAGGGAGTTGTAGTTTCCAATAGGCCAATATTCTACATAGTTTAGCTCATAACATGTGGTAATTAACTATAATGTCCATAATCCTTTGCGCATCTACTGGGCTGGTCTGTGTTTCTTTTATGACCACTACGGAAGAGAGAAGAATGCGCAATCTTGGCTGCATTCCAAACACTTATAAGACACACCATCTCTCCTCAGCCCTCAAATTAAGTCGACACTTCTGATGACGTTTCATGATGTCTGACGGGTTGACACTTGAAGGGCAAGGGAAGAATGGCTGCATTCCAAACACTTAAAAGACACACCCTATCCTCTCAGCCCTCAAATTAAGTGGACACCTCTGATGACGTATCATGACGTCTGACACTTGCAGGGCAAGGGAGGAAGGAATGGTTTTTAAATGGACCGCCCTTGCCCAGAAATTCGTCACTTGTTCATCCCCGATAGTCAATTATGATTGCATGTCTACTTATATTAACTATACAATTATTAATATACGCCTACTGTATGTGTCACGATCTTCATAATTGACAGACCAAGGCGCAGCGAGGCATCCAGTATACATGTTTTATTTAATGAACGAAACACACGTAACTGGGCAAAATAACAAAATGAACGAAACGAAGATCCCCATGGACTTTTTGGCGCTGTCCGCGCCTTTGGGGGGGGGTACTGTCACGTCCAGGCCTGAAAAGACAGGCTGGCGTGTTTTGTTTTGGTTGTGGTGTAGGGTTTTTATGTTCTAGGTGTTATATATCTATGTTGGAGTAATGGTTCCCAATTAGAGGCAGCTGTGTGTCGTTGTCTCTAATTGGGAACCATATATATGTTTGGGGTTTTTGTATAGGTTTTGTGGCTTATTGTTTGGTCATAGCTGTGTTTGGTTTGTTCAGTTATGTTTCAACTTCATGATCTTCGTTTCGTTTATTTTGTTATTTTGCCCAGTTACGTGTGTTTCGTTCGTTAAATAAAACATGTATACTGGATGCCTCGCTGCGCCTTGGTCTGTCAATTATGAAGATCGTGACAGAATAACCCACCACAAAAGGACCAAGCAGCGAGAGAGCCAGGATTTCTGGACCTGGGAGGAAATCCTGGCTGGAAAGGGGCCTTGGAGGAAGACGACGGAGCATCGTCACCCCAAGAAGAGGATGGAAGCGGCTAAGACTGAGCGAGGCAGTTACGAGGATATATATGGAGCATGCGATCCGGGAGCGAGAAACGTTTATTGGAACTCGCCTGGCACGGAAGCCCTAAAGGCAGCCCCAAAAAACTTTTGGGGGGGGGGGGCACACGAGGAGGTTGGCCGGTTCTGGAGGGACTCCTGAGCCAACTCCTCGTGCTTTGTGGAGAGAGCGTTGGGGAGAGCGTCGCACGGAAAGGACACCGTGCTATGCAGTTTTGCGCACGGTTTCTCCGGTACGTGTCCACAGCCCAGTGCGAGAGATCCCAGCGCCACTCGTCTGTCAGGCCAAGGTCAGTGTGCAGCCTGGTAGAGTGGTGCCAGCTCTGCGCGCTAGGTCTCCAGTGCGTCTCCTAGGACCAAGATATCCTGCACCGGTCCTACGGGCAGAATCTCCGGTTCGCATCCACAGCCCAGTACGTCCTGTCCCTGCTCCACGCTCCAGGATCCCTGTTCCACACTCCAGGATCCCTGTGCCCGGCGTGGACTCAGCACGTCCTGTCCCTGCTCCACGCTCCAGGATTCCGGTACCCGTCGGGAACCCAGTACGTCCTGTTCCTGCTCCCCGCACCAGAGTGCGCGTTATGAGCCCAGTTCGGCCGGTTCCTGCTCCCCGCACCAGAGTGTGCGTTATGAGCCCAGTACGGCCGGTTCCTGCTCCCTGCACCAGAGCAAATTAATTAGCTAACTAACGTTAGCCTGCCTAGCTACTTCTGAAGAAGGAAAATGTTTTATTTCTACAATTTCCAAAAGCTAACCAAACAAAAACATAATTACTTTTACGAGACGTGTTTGTGCGTTAGTAGCACAATTTCTAACTTATTTACATTCGTTTTTATTTACACTTGTATGTTGACTCCATACTGACGTTGAGGCTTTAAGTTTTGGCAGACTTTTCTTTGCGGAACAGTCATCGCAAATTGAATTATGGGGCGTTTCAGGCCCCGAAGTGAACATAATTGTACACTCGCAAACTCCATTAAAAACGAGGGCTGAGGGGCTTACGTTGCAAACTTCCCTTGCTTGGCTAAACATTTGGACCGACGACAAATATGGCCGCGGGGATTCCCCCAAGGGCATAAGGCGAGGGTATGTGGACGAGGGTGTGTCTTTTATGAGTTTGAAATGCTTCCCTTGAGGGGATATAGAGAGCAGCTGTTGCCAGGTATTGCTACCTGATAGTACATGATCTAAGTGATTGATAGTTGGTATTCAGCAGTCATAAAAGTATGCCTTATTTACTTTGAAGAACTACAAAATAGAAAAATTGGTCAGACAGCATAGGCAGCAGCTCTATAGAGATGAGATGATGACTTGGAATGAAATAATAAATAAAACAAAATGTAATATACACAACTTAAATATTTGATTAAAGTAAATGTGAATAAATGATGGTTAATAGGTGATAAGCAGTAATGGACAGTCACTACCATCATGGGACTTTTATTAATTGTTTTATTCTGTGTTGTTACAGCATTCAACCCACATAATGCATTTAATGTTGAAGAAAATGTTCAAAACCGAAATCCATTATAATTTAACCAAACCAACCTCAAAAAGCACTAATAGCTCAGTATTACCTTAGAGAGCTATTTATAACTTGTCAGAAATGTCCAGATCAACTAGCCCATGTCAGCTAACCATTTTTAGCCCATAGATTTCGTTGTAATGTTTGAGTCACTCAAATATCACATGAGTACATATTAGACATGCTTCAAAGCTGCACATTCTTCTTTGCTCCCCATGACAAAATGTGTAGAATTGCAGGAAATAAGCTTTAAACCTGCAACATTTTCTCTCCTCCAACAAGAGGGGTGTGAACAGTTTGTGTCATGCACAGCGCTTGTGTCCATAGAAATAGACGTGGTGTGCGTGTGCAAGGGGGGGGTGTTCCCCAATGCTGGAGGGGGGGCCTGAGTGAAAAGGTTTGGGAACCCCTGCAGTGCAGCATATCAGATTGCTAATGTTTAGGTGTATAGGCTGCTACATGTATGTAAGAGTTTTTGCTTTTGTCTGTCAGGAGTGATGTGTTATCATGTGTGCTAAATACATACCAGAGGAAAGAGAAGTTTGCGCCTTGAGCTTTGTGCCCCGTCCTGCACAACTTGCGATTTCCCTGAATCTGATTGGTCAAGAGGCGCAAAGCACCTGCTGCAGCACTCAGATGTGACATCAGTATCAAACACGTCTGGTCTTCATGACTTGATCTTGCAAGTCTCCATGTGCTGGCTACATACATGTTTGTGTGAACACATGCACACATAGTCACTGTTCTATTACCAATGGCAGGTAGGTTATATCTGACACACAGGTACTATCCTATGTTGAAGTTCAGACAAAACCTACCCAATTATGGTCTCCCCATCAAACGACCAAGGCGCGACTGGCAAAAGCATCTACAGCCCTCCATCTTTAGAAACAGACAAAGTTGAGGCAGAGTTCATCAGTGACACATGGAATGAGAAGGGTGTTGCAAATACTGGACATTTCTGTTGTAATATATTATTAGTAATCACCTTCAGTCCCAAATTGTGGATGTGTTGAGAGCCAGGTCTCTCTCCATTCAGAGACATCAGTATCAAGCCTGTCTGTCGGTCATGACTCCATCACATCATCTTGCAAGTCTCCATGTGCTGGCTCCATAGATGAATCTGTGAACACATACAGTCACTGTTCTATTACCAATGGCAGTTAGGATAGGTGATATCTGACAAACAAACATATACCATGTTGAAGTTTGAACAGGTCAGACTAAACCTACCTAATTCTGGTCTCCGCATCGATGACCGTTGGTGAGTAGGTAAGAGGTGAGGCTGGAGGTAAGGTCTTTGCCAGCGTATATCAGCTCTTGGCCCCTCATCAAAGATACCTGGTCGGTCAAACACACCCACAGAGCACTGATTACATAATCAATGGTTATTATGATTAGCGTGGTGGAACCAACCAGATCGCTGCATTCACCTTTCTATTTAACTTCAGATTAGGGATGTGGCGTTCATGAAATGTTGTTAGCCGGATATTGTCATGCAAAAAACTGCCGGTCTCACGGTAATTGACCATTACTGACCATAAACAAGTTTAGCATCTTCAGGCATACAAGCCTGCATATAATGTTTACATATCCTACATTACTCATCTCAAAGATATATGTGTATATACTGTACTCCATACCATCTACTGCATCTTGCCTATGCTGGTCACCCATCGCTCATCCATATATTTATGTGTACATACTCGTATTCATTCCTGTACTCTTGTGTGTATAAGGTAGTTGTGAATTTGTTAGATTACTTGTTAGATACTACTGCATGGTCGGAACTAGAAGCACAAGCATTTCGCTACACTCGCATTAACATCTGCTAACCATGTGTATGTGACAAATAAAATTTGATTTGATTTGCATACAAGCTACTGATGAGCGCGTTTGGAACATCTACACAATCGTCATTTTTATTCAGGTTTTTTTGGGGGCTTGGGCTCATAAGCCTATGGTACGCATAAGCGTATGGGTGGTTTTAGTTAATCACCACCATAGAAAACGCTGTCTATTTCGTTGTGGTAGGCTTTGGAACAACATCCACCAGAAGCATGTTATACACTCCGTTTCAACCTGGACATGAAGTGGTTTCTGTGACAAATACAGGCATTAAGTATAGGCATTAATGTGGAGTTGGTCCCCCTTTACTACTAGAACAGCCTCAACTTTTCTGGGAAGGCTTTCCACTAGATGCTGGAACATTGCTGCAGGGACTTGCTTCCATTCAGCCACAAGAGCATTAATGAGGTGGGGCACTGATGTTGGTTGATTAGGCCTGGCTCGCACTCGGCGTTCCAATTCATCCCAAAGGTGTTCAATGGAGTTGAGGTCAGTGCTCTGTGCAGGCCAGTCAAGTTCTTCCAAACCGATCTCAAGTCATTTCTGCTCCTAGACGTCTCCACTAGCAGGGCAGAAATTTGACGAACTGACTTGTTGGAAAGTTGGCATCTTATGACGGTGCCACGTTGAAAGTCACTGAGCTCTTCAGTAAGGCCATTCGACTGCCAATCTTTGTCTATGGAGATTGCATAGCTGTGTAGTTGATTTTATACACCTATCAGCAACGGGTGTGGCTGAAATAGTAAAATCCACTAATTTGAAGGGGTATCCACATACTCTTGTATATATAGTGTATGTCATAACAGCTGACATAACTTTATAACTTATAATATAACTTATAATAACTTCATAACTAATAATATGGTCATAACACTGTCATGACATATATTTAGACCTGTTGTGACATATATTATATATTTTTAATTGACCATATTCAACTATCATTGTAATTGTGCACACATTGATGTCAGACATGCACCTAACCCAATGTTCTGTTGCGGATGACTGGGATGAATGCAGGAGCATATTTCAGGAGCAGGACAAGACACCCTCTTTTTGACCTATGACTGATATAAGGGCATGTACTGTACGTGATAGGCCTATCTGGCTAATATATGACTATGATGGTCATAATGCTTAAAGTGTATTTACTCTAAGTTATTTAAAATATAATGGAGAAAAAAAACATGACTGTAAAGAATTCATTACAACAACAAGGGATTTAAGAAACAAACTTTCAAACGAAAGGAAACTTCTTGGAAGGGAAAAAACTCATTTGAATAAATTTGGGTTTTGACAAAGCATTAATAACAGATTTGTCAGTCGGACTGCCAGATGGTGAAGCATGATTCATCACTCCATAAACGCGTTTCCACTGGTCCAGAGTCCAATGGTGGCGAGCTTTACACCAGTCCAGTCAACACTTGGCATTGCGCAAGTGGTTGACAAAGTCATCCGCAGAGGAGGAGGAGGGAGGGGGTTTCGTATTCACCTGTTTTGCCCAATCAAGCCAGAGAGATCAATCTTTTGTCTTTCTTGTTTTTCCTTTTTCTTTGCTGCAACACTTCAATTCTAAGCTGACATATGGAGTTGTTTTAAGAAAGTCATACCATGGATCATTTAGCTATTTGATTTAGAATCTTAGAACCCCTCTAGGTATCCCCAACATTTTTTTTTTTTTATGATTTGATAAAATATTACATTCGGCCTTTAATACTAGCCCATAGAAACGCATTGAATAACACATTCATAAATGTCCAAAAATGAATAAGGAATACGGTTTTGAAGTGTCTGTCTAGGAGATATAAGAAAGCTCAGGAAATATTTTAACCCCTCACATATCTAACCCCTTCTTTTTGTTGGTACAAAACTACCTCCATACTTCCGTTCATTTGTCTGGGTTACCTTTAGGCGAGTCCCGTGACACTTGTTGGGGTCGTCTCCCCATTCGATTGAGTGGTAATATTAGTTCGTAGGCCAAACGGTTTGGATCCGTTGTTATGACAATATTTATTTGCAGTCACACTCATTCTGGGCCAGCAACGCCGCGCATGTTTTTACCGATGTCTCGTTCCACAAGGTTGGCCCTCGTTCGGATAGGATACGCTTGCCGCATGACAAACGCTCACTCAGGGTTCAAGCGGCAAATTATTTAAGATACTATCTGAAGAGGGAGGGTTTCAGATGTTTTCAGAAGATGGGGAGGGGGAAGCTGGTTCCACCATTGGGGTGCCAAGACATAGAAGAGCTTGGACTAGGCTGAACGGGAGCTGCCCTCCTGTAGGGGTGGGAGGGCCAAGAGACCTGAGGTGTCAGAACGGAGTGCTCGGTTGGGGTGAAGGATTTGATCATAGCCTGAAGGTAGGAAGGAGCAGTTCCTCTTGCTGTTCTGTGGGTAAGCACCATGGTCTTGTAGTGGATGCGCGCTTCAACTGGAAGCCAGTGGAGTGTGCGGAAAAGCGGGGTGACATGAGAGAACTCGCTAAACTTTTGACTGGTACTGTATAAAGAGGGCATTTTCTGGTTACTACTACTCTATTAACCAGTAATATTATTATTACCCAGTTACTACTTGTTATTACTACTTGTTAAAACTTCAATATCCTTAGATTAACCCTAGACAAAGAAGTTTGTATATGTAGATCATGTCCTAATATGTTGGAATGTTTATTCTAAGCGGAGATAAGTGAGGAGTGGGAGCAGCAGCAGCATAAAGTAACACATGCCATAGAGCGTGAGATTGTTTATTGCACGGAAAAGGTTTCCTGGGGGTCGGGGCAGACACAGGCCATAGGCACTATTTACAAATAAATGTTTATCTTATCAAAAGTAAGAATGGCGACAGGAAGGAGTCCATTCCGGAAACCTCACTTTGGCAAGACTAATATTTACACAGTTTACGGGCAAACGTTAAACCGGACAACTCTCGGCCAATTGTGCACCGCCCTATGGGACTACCAGTCACGGCCGAATGTGATACAGCCTGGAATCGAACCAGGGTCTGTAGTGACACCTCTAGCACTGAGAAGCAGTGCCTAGGACCACTCGGGAGCGCCTACACTACATAATGATTAGTTAATGTGCAATCTAGCGCCTTAAAAAAGTATTCATAACCCTTGACTTATTTCACATTTTGTTGTATTACAGCCTGAATTCAAATTTGATTAAATAGATATGTGCAAAGATGACGCAGACATTCCCTTGACGACTCAAAGCTGTAATTGCCGCCAAAAGGTGCTTCTATTGACTCAGAGGTGTGAATACTTATGTAAATTAGATATTTTAGAATTTCGTTTTCACTTTGGGGGTATTGTGTGAGAAAATGTTTTATTTAATCCATTTTGAATTCAGGCTGTAACAACATGTGGAATAAGTCAAGGGGTATCAATACTTTCTGAAGGTATGCTGTATAAAATATATCCCAAAAATAATTACGTGAATCAATAAACTTGCAAAAAAAAAGATTTCTTCAAGTCTCTGTCCCTCTAATATATTAGCATTGACATTGAGGTGTGTGTGATTGACATGGTTTACAACACGTAAACAAAATAAGATTTACTGGGATAAAACGTAAACATGAAACTGCTTTCATTCATCACTCTATGAAAAAATAATGTAATTTAACACAGAATTATCATCTTTACACATAAATCCCACTGAGTAGACAGGTCCAACCACCTGTTTGCAGGAGTAGGATCTGCATGATAACCACTGATACAGGGTCAGATATATCTCCCACCTCTTGATGGTTAAGGTTAGGGAAATGATCATTTGATCCTAAAGCCGTGGTTCCGGGGAAACTTAACTACAATACCTCAAGCATGTAAGATTGCAGTAGAACATAACTCAAACAAACCTCTGGGATTTAGAGGTTATTTCTCTCTGCACATCCCAATTGGCACTCTATTCCCTATAAAGTTGCTTTAGTCAAATATAGTACACTCTGTAGGGAATAGGGTGCCATTTGGTACGCACCCTCTGTATCTGTCTGAGATACTCTGTATCTGTCTGAGATACTCTGTATCTGTCTGAGATACTCTGTATCTGTCTGAGATACTCTGTATCTGTCTGAGATACTCTGTCTGTCCAGCAGGTAAATACAAATGGACAATCTGCTTCCACCTTGTGGACGATTTGGGTAGCATTCCCGTTAAGTGCATTGGCAACAACTGCCCTTCCTAATCAAATCAAATTGTATTAGTCTCATGCACCGAATACAACAGGTGTAGACCTTACAGTGAAATGCTTACTCACGAGCCCCTAACCGACAGTGCAGTTAAAAAAAATATGGATAAGAAATAGAGATAAAAGTAACAAGTAACTATAGAGGAGCAGTAACAAAATAACAACATATACAGGGGTGTGCCGGTACAGAGTCAATGTGCGGGGGCACCGGTTATTTGAGGTAGTATGTACATTCAGGTAGAGTTAATTAAAGTGACTGCATAGATGACAACAGAGTGTGGCAGTGGTGTGGAGAGAGGCAATGTGAATAGTCTGGGTAGCCATTTGACTAGATGTTCAGGAGTCTTATGGCTTGGGGGTAGAAGCTGTTTAGAAGCCTCTTGGACCTAGTATTCGATTTAAATGCATTATAAGACACAGAACATGACAATCAAACAGTGAAAAGAAATGTATCTTCTTTGAAAGGGGCTGATGATATCATCAGCCAGAAGAGGGCGGTATCGTGAAAGCTTCTGGCTGAGGGCGAGACACGGACCCTGCACAAACAATTCCATAACTATAGCTGTAGGCAAGAGGTATGAGGGGGGGTGATAAAGGCCTAGTCAGCCTAGGCAACAGTACCACCATGTGGCTGTCGCCTTCCATTGAACTTCTGACTGACATGGCATAATAGCTTACTAACGTCATTAAATCTCAACCATAAATGCTGTTCATTGAACGTGAGAATGCTGTTAATTGACTACGCTCAGCGTTCAACACCATAGTGCCCACAATGCTCATCACCGAACACGCCTCCACTCAAATCGACAGGGCTGCAGGGGAGAGGGTCGAGAGATTCAAGTTCCTTGGTGTCCACATCACCAACAGACTATCATGGTCCAAGCATACCAAGACAGTCGTGAAGAGGGCACGACAACGCCTTTTCCCCCTCAGGAGACTGAAAAGATTTGGCATGGGTTCCCAGATCCTCAAAAAGTTCATTAGCTGCACCATCGAGAGCATCCTGACCAATTGCATCAACGCCTGGTATGGCAACTGCTCGGGATCCGACCGTAAGGCGCTATATACTAGGCGGTGTCAGAGGAAGCCCCAAAGAATTGGCAAAGACTCCAGTCACCAAAGTCATAGACCGTTTTCTTTGCTACCGCACACAAGTGGTACCGGAGCGCCAAGTCTAGGTCTGAAAGGCTACTTAACAGCTTCTACCCCCAAGCCATAAGACTGCTGAACAATTAATCAAAGGTGCTGTTTTATTGTGTTACTTAAAAAAAAAATCTTTAGTTTATTTAGTAAATATTTTCTTAACTCTATTTCTTGAACTGCATTGTTGGTTAAGGTCTAAGTAAGCATTTCCCCGGTAAGGTTTACCTACACCTGTTGTATTCGGCGTATGTGACAAATATGACTTGATTTGAATGTTAGAAACGTACAGTTTTTCCTGTGCAAGCCAACATTCCGATGTAGCCACCTTGAGCTATAGTGTAGCCTAAGGCTTGTGTATTTCCTGTTATCTCTACGATTATGTCCAATCTATAGGTAATCTGTCTTTCCCTCAACACCTCATGGGATGGTATGTTATCTTATGATGCCACATTTATTGTTTTACAGAAACCGTAATGCATACATTAAATTATGTTAGCTAAACATAAAATAATTATTTTAAAAATGTTTCCTTTAAATATATATTTTTTAGATTACCAAAAAATGTCTGCAGCTTTGAAAGTCCCCAAGTGGCCTCCATCATTCTTACAGTGATTGGAAAAAAGTATTTGATCCCCTGCTGATTTTGTACGTTTGCCCACCGACAAAGAAATGATCAGTCTATAATTTTAATGGTAGGTTTATTTGAACAGTGAGAGACAGAATAACAACAAAACAATCCAGAAAAACGTATGTGAACAATGTTGTAAATTGTTTTGCATTTTAATGAGGGAAATAAGTATTTGACCCCCTCTCAATCAGAAAGATTTCTGGCTCCCAGGTGTCTTTTATACAGGTAACGAGCTGAGATTAAGAGCACATTCTTAAAGGGTGCTCCTAATCTCAGTTTGTTACCTGTATAAAAGACACCTGTCCACAGAAGCAATCAATCAATCAGATTCCAAACTCTCCACCATGGCCAAGACCAAAGAGCTTGAGTGGGTTGAGTCACTGACGTGATCTTCCTGTCCGGGTTGCCCCCCCCCCCTTGGGTTGTGCCGTGGCGGAGATCTTGTGGGCTACACTCGGCCTTGTCTCAGGATGGTAAATTGGTGGTTGAAGATATCCCTCTAGTGGTGTGGGGGCTGTGCTTCGGCAGAGTGGGTGGAGTTATATCCTGCCTGTTTGGCCCTGTCCGGGGGTATCGTCGGACGGGGCCACAGTGTCTCCCGACCCCTCCTGTCTCAGCCCCCAGTATTTATGCTTCAGTAGTTTGTGTCGGGGGGCTAGGGTCCGTCTGTTATATCTGGAGTATTTCTCCTCTCTTATCTGGTGTCCTGTGTGAATTTAAGTATGATCTCTCTAATTATCTCTCTCTCTCTTTCTTTTTTTTCTCTCTTTCTTTTTTTCTCTCTCTCTCTCTCGGAAGACCTGAGCATTAGGACCATTCCTCAAGGCCTACCTGGCCTGATGACATCTGGCCGTGCTGCTTCTCCAGTTTCAACTGTTCTGCCTGTTTTATTAACATTTTAAAATCTTGTCCATGTTCTGTTATAATCTGCACCCGGCACAGCCAGAAGAGGACTGGCCACCCCTCACAGCCTGGTTCCTCTCTAGGTTTCTTCCTAGGTTTTGGCCTTTCTAGGGAGTTTTTCCTAGCCACCGTGCTTTTACACCTGCATTGCTTGCTGTTTGGGGATTTAGGCTGGGTTTCTGTACAGCACTCTGTGACATCAGCTGATGTAAGAAGGGCTTTATCAATAAATTTGATTTGATTTGATGATAACATTTTTCACATTTGTTTTTCTGGATTTTCTTGTTGTTATTCTGTCTCTCACTGTTCAAATAAACCTACCATTAAAATTAAAGACTGATCATTTCTTTGTCAGTGGGCAAACGTACAAAATCAGCAGGGGATCAAATACTTTTTTCCCTCACTGTAAATGGAAGTAGTTAGGAACTACTAAGAGCTGGTTGCCCTGCCAAACTGAGCAATCTGAGGAGAAGGGTCTTGGTCAGGGAGGTGATGATCCCACCTTCATCCCGCCTCCTGAATCCATGTGCTTGACAAAGGGGAGGGCTCAGTAACTTCACAGTGTAGAAACAACAGTCATTGTTCATACTTTGGTCATAATACTACTCTTTAAAAGCCAAGTTAACAAACAGATTACCGACCATTTCGAATCCCACCGTACCTTCTCTGCTATGTAATCTGGTTTCAGAGCTGGTTATGGGTGCACCTCAGCCACGCTCAAGGTCCTAAACGACATCATAACCGCCATCGATAAGAGACATTACTGTGCAGCCGTATTCATTGATCTGGCCAAGGCTTTCGACTCTGTCAATCACCACATCCTTATCGGCAGACTCGACAGCCTTGGTTTCTCAAACGATAGAGTTCAGTGTTGCCTGGGCCTCTGGCAGTCTCTATGGGGGTGCCACAGGGTTCAATTCTTGGGCCGACTCTCTTCTCTGTATACATCAATGATGTCGCTCTTGCTGCTGGTGAGTCTCTGATCCACCTCTACTCATGAGCGACACCATTCTGTATACTTCTGGCCCTTCTTTGGACACTGTGTTAACTACCCTCCAGACGAGCTTCAATGCCATACAACTCTCCTTCCGTGGCCTCCCAACTGCTCTTAAACGCAAATAAAACTAAATGCATGCTCTTCAAACGATCGCTGCCTGCACATGCCCGCCCGTCCAGCATCACTACTCTGGACGGTTCTGTCTTAGAATATGTGGACAACTACAAATATCTAGGTGTCTGGTTAGACTGTAAATTCTCCTTCCAGACTCACATCAAACATCTCCAATCCAAAATTAAATCTAGAATTGGCTTCCTATTTCGCAACAAAGCATCCTTCACTCATGCTGCCAAACTTACCCTCGTAAAACTGACTATCCTACCGATCCTCGACTTCGGTGATGTAATTTACAAAATAGCCTCCAATACTCTACTCAACAAATTGGATGCAGTCTATCACAGTGCCATCCGTTTTGTCACCAAAGCTCCATATAGCACCCACCACTGCCACTTGTACACTCTTTATTTATCTTGTTCCTTTGCACCCCAGTTTTTCTACATTGCACATTCATCTACTGCACATCTACCATTCCAGTGTTTAAATGCTATATTGTAATTACTTTGCCACCATGGCCTATTTATTTATTTTTTTACTGTATTATTGACTGTATGTTTGCTTTACTCCATGTGTAACTCTGTGTTGTTGTATGTGTCGAACTGCTTTGCTTTATCTTGGCCAGGTCGCAGTTTTGCCTACCTGGTTAAATAAAGGTGAAATAAAAAAAAACTTAAAATAAAACTACTTTCATTCAAATATCATCAACTTTCATTGAAAATATGATTTTGACTGTTCCGAAAGTTTAAAATCGTATGCAAAATGAATGATACCTTTTTAAAGCATTCAACATCGAGGACATTTGACCTACTAGATAGCAGTCGGACAATCTTGACAGACTTTACTCTGAAAGTCTGTTTCTAGCCGGACACATTTAATATACATACAATTGTTTGAGCGCTTGCTTGTTGTTAACAAACTTCAAAATAATTTCTTCCCATCTCTTTTTAAAAAGTAATCTTGATAAGGATATTATGTTTTAGTATACAGCCACCTTATGACTGATCCCGAACACAAAGCCATTTCAACTCTGATGTTAGATATTCATCCGAGCCACAGTTGGCTTCACGCCCACGCTGACTACTCTCACTGTCAACATTACTCAGCCAATGAAATGTATGATGCCTTCACTGTGACACCAGATAGCATTGTGGGTAGTTAATATCTGACTTGTATCATTCATTTAGTGAGTAAATGTTAGGTTTTGTCGGAACAAGAATCACAAAAACCTTTTGTCAGCGTTTTCTTCTGTCTGTACAGTTCAGATTTGATGTTGTCACCATGACTGAAAATTGTATGCTCGTGGTAGAAGAGCTGGAGCAAAGATTCTGAAAGGCAACACTAAACTTTCAGAGATAATTTCTCTAGTTGTTGACTTGAGAAATATGTTTCTAAGTTGTTTTGTGACGACGACGACGTTGTTGTTGTTGTTGTTGTTGTTGTTGTTGTTGTTGTTGTTGTTGTTGAGTACGGGCAGAGATTGAAGAGTTTAGTCTTCTGATCTCTGCTTTTGATGACTGTTCCTTGTTTCCTCTGGGGATTTGGAGGAAGGGGGTATGATCAGAGTGGTGCTGGCCTTACGTTGTTGTTAATGATAAGTCAAAGTAGGTAACGTACATTTGACATACTGCACAAGCGACAAATAAAATAAGCAATAGAAGTATACATTTTTCTGTAAAATCTACATTGTTTAGGAAGACTGTAATACGTGTTTTTCGTGATTGTTACAATTGTACCATACAAATGAATACATATTAACAAAATAGATATGAAGTGCTACAACAAAGGCTTGTATAGCCTAGTAGTAAATTCATAGCTACATCTATTGAGGCGGCGTTTTACGCCACCTGCCAATTACACCCGCTCGACAAGAAGCGGCTCAACTCGTGTGCTACTGAGCTTGCTGAACAGACTGGAGTCTGGAGAAGTATTCAGGACCGCTTTCTTCTCGTTTTCAAAAGCACCGAGAAGGAACTGCGTGCCCTTGTGTCAGTGATTGACGTGAGAAAAGTTTATTCTGGTTTTTTTTAGGCTCGACAGCAGCATTAGACCAGGCTATTCATTCTGACTAGTGCACGGACTCTACCTTCAATACAGGACCACGACTGAGGATTTAAACATTTTAAAATGTATTTAAATATGTAGGAGAAGACTGCTGACAGAACACCGGTCCTAAACGGCACTATTCATTTTAAACCATCGGAACTTTTGTCTGGATTGGAAAAGTGTAGTTGGAAAGCCTTGCTACTCTATGCTGAACTATGAAAATATGAAATATAAATAATGTTTAACATTGCTACAGATGGAGACACGTCCAGACCATTCTCTAAGAATTTAGAAGACTTTGATTCCATACGCAGTGTGCTTCTTTACAGGTCAGTATGTTGATACATGCTATGTCTACGATGAGGGGAGTTTATATAAAATGTTTTGTAGACGTTTTGGTAAACTATTTTGACTTTCTTTGTGTTTCTTCTCGCATTCGTTGCTCTTTAGTTGCTTTGTTTAAAGCACTGAATGCCATAGGGGATTTAAAGGCCTCGTGCAGGAGAGGGAGGGGGCGAGGAAAACAGAAGTGCTCATGGCATGCCCGTCTATTCAGAGGGAGATAGCTTGTTAAAATGAAGAATTTGCAACCTTTGTGATTTTATTAGTTACTCTGCAAATATGATATACATTTGTATCAAATTTAGCAGAGTTTAACCAACAAATGTTATGTTGTTTGCTTAGTTTAGTTTTAGTCAAGAAGAGGTAGTATATATTTTTGTTACTATCAAAGTTATTGCATTGAAACATGCATTCAGTCAACCTCTTGTTATTGACGTGCATTTTGTGCCCCTCGTCTTTTTTCTATCCTGCAAACGGAAAGCGTCCTTGTTGTCAGGGCAACGTGAAGATCAGCCAACCACACCGAGACAATCTTTGTCACGTGGCATAGTTGAAGCTCCCGTATGCAGACAATATGGCGAAAGACTGCCAATGCTCATTCAAGTAGCTCAAACGTATTTACTTACAGTTTAGAGTAACTTGTATCGTGTTGTCGAACACATTTAACACATTAAATAATGGCTACTAAAAATTCTGGCGGAGCGCTCGAGATGCATGCAGATGCGCGCGAGCCCCCGAGACAGCAGGGCGACGACAGGGAGCATGTGCTTTGGAAAAAGGAGCGATAGTTAAATAACATACAGTCAGTCTGAGTAAGATAAACATGTATATTGTTGCGTGTTGCTTTAAAAGATAAATAAACATTGGGCTGTGTGAAATACCATGTTAGCTAGCTGTCATCAGCTGCCAGTTCCACGTCAACTTAATAACTTGACAACCGAGGCAGATCATTGGAAGCGACTAGGATGCACACTCACTGTAAAGTGGTCCAGTGGTAGCCAAGTGCCTACTTGTAGTCTTCCCCTGTGTGTGGACAGTGTTAATGCATGATTTGGGGTTTATGCATGATTTGGGGTTTGCTGTATCCTATCTGTTTAATAACATCAAACACCTTTTCATGGAGCTATGAAAGCTCATTTATGCATTCTTATGTGTAACCTTTATTTAACTAGGCAAGTCAGTTAAGAACAAATTCTTATTTACAATGAAGGCCTACCAGGGAACAGTGGTTTAACTGCCTTGTTCAGGGGCAGAACAACATATTTCTTTTACCTTGTCAGCTCTGGGATTTGATGCAGCATCCTTCCAGTTACTGGCCCAACACTCTAACCACTAGGCTACCTGCCACCCCAAACCTTAATATAAACCTTATTATACTGAACAAAAATATAAAAGCAACATGCAACAATTTCAAAGATTTTACTGAGTTACAGTTCATATAAGAAAGTTAGTCAATTTAAATAAATTCATTAGGCTCATGGATTTCACATGACTGGGAATACAGATATGCATCTGTTGGTCAAAGACACCTTAAAAAAAGGTAGGGGCGTGGATCAGAACCAGTCAGTATCTGTTTTTTTGCCTCATGCAGCGCCACACATCTCATTCGCCAAGAGTTGATCAGGCTATTGATTGTGGCCTGTGGAATGTTGTCCCCTTCAATGGCTGTGCAAAGTTGCTGGATATTGGTGGGAACTGGAACACGCTGTTGTATACGTCGATTGAGAGCATACCAAACATACTCAATGGGTGACATGTCTGATGAGTATGCAGGCCATGGAAGAATGAGGACATTTTCAGCTTCCAGGAATTGTGTACAGATCCTTGCTACCTGGGGCTGTGCATTATAATGCTGAGACATGAGGTGATGGTGGCGGATGAATGGCACGACAATGGGCCTCAGGATCTCCTCACGGTATCTCTGTGCATTCAAATTGCCACCAATAAAATGCAATTGTGTTTGTTGTCCGTAGCTTATGCCTGCCCATACCATAACCCCGCGGCCACCACGGGGCACTCTGTTCACAACGTTGACATCAGAAAACCTGCACATTTAAGAGTGGCCTTTTATTGTCCCCAGCACAAGGTGCACCTGTGTAATGATCATGCTGTTTAATCAGCTTCTTGATATGCCACACCTGTCAGGTGGATGGATTATCTTGGCAAAGGCGAAATGCTCACTAAGGGATGTAAACAAATTTGTGCACAAAATTTGAGAGAAATAAGCTTTTTGTGCATTTCTGGGAACTTTTAGTACAGCTCGTGGAACGTGGGACAAACACTTTACATGTTGCGTTTATATTTTTGTTCAGTTTATATCGCAAGAATCGCAATCGCAATATTTGGTTTAAAAAAAAACAGTATTTGATTTTTTGGGGCCCATATCGTGCCGCCCTGCATCAGAGCTCTATCTAGACTGTCTGCAGCACTGACATGAACATATAATAATCTCCCCTATTTTATCTGGCCATTCTCACCTTTCAAAGAAGGTCATCATCTGTACTCAATTAATGTAGAACTCCAATGTAGAAAGTCATGGTCTTGGGTTGTGTCCCAAATGGCACTATCCCATCCGGGCCCTGGTCAAGAGTACTGCACTATATTTAAGAAATAAGGCCAGAGGGAGGGGGTGTGCTTTATGGCCAATATACCACGGCTAAGGGCTGTATACCAATATACCATGGCTAAGGCACAACGCAACGCAAAGGGCCTGGATAAAGCCCTTAGCCATGGTATATTGACCATATACCACAAACCCCCGAGGTGCCTTATTGCTATTATGAACTGGTTACCAGCATAATTACAGCAGTAAAAATACATGTTTTGTCATACCTGTGGTATACGGTCTGAAATACCATGGCTGTCAGCCAATAAGCATTCAGGGCTCGAACCCAGTTTATAAATAGGGATAAGGGTTCCATTTGGGATTCAGACGGTATTGAAAGAGAAAAGATGGATTAAGCAAAAGGAACAGTCACTGTAGTTGCACTATTCTTGGCCTATGAATCAACTAATTTTTTTCTTTCAAAGTTTGGGAAATTTCTGTTTCCAATTTGGAAACTTAACCTTCATAAATAATGATATGCTATTCACCATCCTTAGTGAATTTATGGATGTGGTTTCCAAGAGCCTACCACAGAGGCGGCACAGCTTAATTTAGAGGGAGACTGACCAACTGAAAAAATGCCTGGTAGAATTTTTTCAGTTATTCTTTTTTCTCAGAGTTGGGACATTTTCTCTCTTGGGGTGGGGGTGTGGGTTTCCCTCTTTCTTCTCTGCTTGACTGAAAAACAAACAATTTCCAGTCTTTCTCCAGTCTTGTTGTTTTCTTTCTTCCCCCAAATGCCACAGGATAAATTGGAACAGAAATGGACTGAGAATGAGTAAGAGAGAAGCTTAGGGATTATAAAACGGCATGCAAATGGAGCGGTTTTCCAGTATTATCAAAATATAACAACATTGTATGTTATCAACCTTTACACCTGTACATGATGGTCGTCCTCTTAAACATGTGCTTTTCAGTCACCACTCTCTCCTTGACCTGTAGTTAAACGCTGATCCAGAACAAAATGCCGAAGATGGACTATCATACTTTTTGGCTGTTTAACAGAGGCTCAGTAGTTGTACGGTAGTATAATTGTGTTACTAACCTGTTTGAATAGTATCTATCATGCGAGACTCATTTTTAGACAGGGATTGAAGTGGGGAAATGAGAAAGACTAATCTGTCATATTGTGATGATGGCTAATATGCTCTAAATTACACTGAACAAAAATATAAACGTGACATGCAACAATTTCTAATATTTTACGGAGTTACAGTTCGAAAAAGGAAATCAGTCAATTGCTATAAATTCATTAGGCCCTAATCTATGTATTTCACATAACTGGGAATACAGATATGCATCTGTTGGTCACAGATACCTTAAAAAAAGGTAGGGGCATGGATCAGAAAACCAGTCAGTATCTGGTGTGACCACCATTTTCCTCATGCAGCGTGACATATCTCCTTATTATTGGAGTGAACTGGAACACGCTGTCGTACACGTCGATCCAGAGCATTCCAAACGTGCTGCATGAGGCATATCTGGTGAGTATGCAGGCCGTGGGAGAACTGGGACATTTTCAGCTTCCAGGAATTGTGCGAAGATCCTTGCGACATGGGGCCTTGCATTATCATATTGAAACATGAGGCGATTGCGGCGGATTAATGGCACGACAATGGGCCTCAGGATCTTGTCACGGTATCTCTGTGCATTCAAATCGCCGTCAATCAAATGCAATTGTATTCGTTGTCGGTAGCTTATGCCTCCCCATACCATAACCCCACCGCCACCATGGGGCACTCTGTTTACAACATTGACATCAGCAAACCGCTCACCCACACAACACCTTACACACTGTCTGCCATCTGCCCGGTACAGTTGAAACCCGGGATTCACCTAAATTCGGTTATGACGCCGTACTGCAGTCAGGTCAAGACCCTGGTGAGGACAACGAGCCGCTTCCCTGTTTCTGATAGTTTGTGAAGAAATTCTTCGGTTGTGCAAACCCACAGTTTCACCAGCTGTCTGTGTGACTGGTCTCAGATGATCCCGCAGGTGAAGAAGCCAGATGTGGTGTTCCAGGGCTGGCATGGTTACACATTATCTGTGGTTGTGAGGCCGGTTGGACGTACTGCCCAATTCTCTAAAACAACGTTGGAGGCGGCTTATGGTAGAGACATTAACATTACATTCTCTGGTAACAGCTCTGGTGGTCATTCCTGCAGTCGGCATGCTAATTGCATGCTCCCTCAACTTGAGACATCTGTGGCATTGTGTTGTGTGACAAAACTGCACATTTTAGTGGCCTTTTATTGTCCCCAGCACAAGGTGCACCTGTGTAATGATCATGCTGTTTAATCAGCTTCTTGATATGCTACACCTGTCAGGTGGATGGATTATCTTGGCAAAGGAGAAATGCTCACTAACAGGGATGTAAACAAATTTGTGGACAACATTTGAGAGAAATAAGCTTTTTGTGCGTATGGAACATTTCTGGGATCCTGTATTTCAGCTCATGGAACACGGGACCAATACTTTACATGTTGCATTTATATTTTTGTTCGGTATAATTAGGATATACTTTTAATCCTCAAGCCAGAGTTGTGCTTCTTGTTCATGCTCAAATAACCTGATACTCCTTTTCTGAAGGAGTCCCTGGACAGACAATCCACCCCTTTTGGCTCTGCTCGCACACAGTTTCACTTACTCTATGCTCTGTCGATTCACTCCCAGCGACCTAGAGCCAGAATGGCTGGACGATGTCCAGAAGAACGGCGAGCTCTTCTACCTGGAACTGAGCGAGGGCGAGGAGGCGGCGGCATTAGCTCAGGCAGCCGCCAATCACGGCCTCTCCACCAATCACGTCCGCTTCAGCGAGAAGGAAGCGGAGATCATCAGTGACGAGTCCAGGAAGCTTCCCGATGGTGCTCCGACCAAAGGAGAGCCCAAGCTAAAAAGACTGGCCAGGATCCTCAGGAGGAAGCGGCGACCATCCCAGATCAGAGGGCCCGACGGAGGAGGCGAAGACTCGTCATCTCGTCCAGTATCCATCTTGAAAAACCAGGCGGGGCAGAGGGTGGGGGTGATGGTCCAGCAGCTGAAGGAAGTGTTTCTCTACCTGAATCCCAAACGCCTGGGGAGCTGCTCCCCTCCTCCCCCGGAGAAAGGGGGTCTACTGGAGGCCCTGCTGGGGGTGGTGCATCACCCGTCCTTGGGCAGGGGCCAAGGAGACCCCTCAGGGAGGAGGGAGGAGAGGATCACTGTCCATGGCCTGGTGCCAAACAGCCCGGCCGTAAAGTGTGCACAAATACTGATCGGTGAGTACAAAACCATCACTCTGGGTACGTCCGAAATGGCACCCTTTTCTCTATATGTAATGCACTACTTTTTCCATTTCAGACGCAGCCACTGTGATCAGTCATATACAAATTGTATAGAATGCAATAAATTATTTTATTGACACCATTTATATTAAATAAAGTTAGACTTATAAAGTTGTGTTTTACAGTAAAAAGTTTTGATGTTTGTAGAGGCTGAGCTGGGCACGGTTGTTCTGGGCAAGGAATGCAAAAAACTAAACTACTGAATACTAAAGAGTATCCACATGAGTTAGTGTTTAAAGCCATGACTTTCATGTAGCCTACCAGTCCATGCTAAAGCAATTAGGCTAGTTAAATAACTGAAATAACTAAGGTGAAATCTGTGTTAGGGAGATTGGAAGGGCACGAGTCTGCACAGGGGCAGGTGAAACTCGTTGTTATACAAAAAGAAACAACAGGACATCTGACTATTCCTAGATCTGTGGACTGTATCTCTTGACTGGGTACCGGTCTGGTTTGTATACATTACACTTTGCCAGTTGCCACTCCTTGTCATGCTGAACACTGTGCTCCTCAACAAAACTGTACTATTTCCAAACAGGCTACACAATATGGAGCAAAGTACCTTTACAGAAATATCACTATTACCCTTAGTCTAAGTTGTTTGTATGTAACATGCTGCTGTAAGGGACACTTTCTTCTTCGTCCCAGGTGACAACCTGGTAGCAGTAGACGATGTGGATGTTACCACAGAGAACATTGAGAGGGTTCTGTCCTGCATTCCTGGTCCTACCCAGGTGAGTGTGTGTGTGTGTTATGGGACGATAAACCCAAAATAATATGGGTGACTGTTAATGGAACAATTGACCCTTCACTTAGCCCCGGCCCCCTTGGTTACTGTTGTAACCTCGGACAGTATATTCCCAGGAAGACAAATTCCTCCTTCTAACCACTGGCAAAATCCCCTCACAATGATCTCAAACTGTGTTTTTAATGCACAGTGAAATTAATCACAGACTACCCCTTGCTAAACAGGAAACTCCTGGGTATGTTGTGGTGGACAGCCATTACAAGTGCTTCACGGGAACCTGGTAAAATTATGTTTGTAGTGTCGCTACTGAATGATTCTAAATTTACTGTCAGCATGCAGTCAAAGCTAATAACCACTTTTGAAGCTAACTAGTGTTCTCAAATCGTATCCTGATGTCGACAGCAGATGGAATTCATTAATAACTGACATACATAGAAAACATGTTATATTAAGCAGCTAGCTAGCGCTAGCTACATTTGGTGGTCAATGAGACTGAGCTCTAGCTAACCAGCTTAGCTAGCAAACAATGTAACAAAGTATAATTTCAGATTTGAAAAATACCACTGGCGCACTGTTCAATTATTTAACAATTTAAACAATACATTTTTTAAAGAAAACTGTGAAGTTTTCCCACTGCCCTCGTGTGTTTCAAACGTGTGCTCGACCGAGGTGTCTGAACTATACGACAGTTGCTATCATATGGAAGCGCTGTGATTGGTTGGCAAGAATTCTGGGGGGAGTTTTAGCGAAGGGACAATTTATAGCTACAACATTCAAACTAGTTAAATAGTTTACAGGGTCATTTAAAAAAAACATGGTTTACATTGTAGTAATTTAGTCCAGATTGACTTACAGTAGTGAGTACATACATATTTGTACTGGTTCCCCATGGGAGTCAAACCCATAACCCTGGTGTTGCAAGTGCCATGCTCTACCAACTGAGCCACATGGGACTATCAATTACATACATTTGTTGTTCTATATATCTTTATCCTTTTAATTTAGTCCATTTATCGATGTGGATCTTTGTCCATATCGCCCAGCTCTAGTATGTGCGTGTGTGTTCTAAGACCACCCACACAACTCCTTACTGCCATATTAAAGGAACAGTAGTTAGAGAAAACTATGCTCTGCTATGTGCTGTGTTTCTGAAGTAAGTGTATTACAAATTGAAATGCTGCAAATATGAAAGTATGCGAAAGACCTCCAACAGATCTTTTTTTTGTTGTATTATGAGCCCTAGTCACATTATGAATGATGCATACTGGGGCATTTCGGACGCAGCCACTGAAACAGAAACAGCAGCCAAAGGAAGGGGAGTCCTCCACATGAACTCAATTACAGACAAACTCCTTTTTTTCCCCTAACCAACACGTCTGCTCTGCTTAGAAGTGTTAGAATCTGGTGTCTACACACTCGGTGTCTACACATGGCAGACACACACATGCAAAGCACACACACTAACACACAAGGCAGAAACACACACGAACACACACGCAAGGCAGACCGAGACTGTGAATCAAGAGCTCTCCACTGCCCCACATGTTAAAAGAGAGGTCTCGGAGGTCACTGGAATGTGTTAGTAGAAACCACATGGATGTTGTGGCTCTGGCCCGATTCATAAGACTAGAATGCCCTGAGGTGTCCCGATTTCAGTTGAGATAAAAGTGTGCAACTCAAACTTTCACGTGAATCATTCATTGACGTCAATGTGAGATGTGTAGCGTGCATAAAATGTCAAGATAAGTGTGTGGATCTCAAGTCAGACCACCGGCTGCTTATCTTGCTTTGGACAATGAATCAATGAACAAACCCCAGCTAACCTCAATCTGTGTCTGTGTTCAGGCTTGCTCTTCTCACTAAGCCTTGGGAAGATGCTGTTTCTTCACATTTAATTTGCTCCCTGCATCCAGAATGTGGTATTTAAGTTTCTGTAAATCCATTGTAGAATGTATGGTGAAGTAGAATGTCGCTCACCGCCGAATATAGAAATATTTGTCCATTGCCATCTGGCTTCACTCGGCTGTCAAAACGTATATAGTAGGAAACAATCACCACCTATCTACATGAGGGAAAACTGTCCAAGTCGGAGAAATGACGCCTTGATCGCCGCTCAGAAAACCGCTCAAGCTTTTTCCAAATTCGTCTCCCCACACGGTCAAACAGGGCCTCAAGAAGGAGGAATTTGTAAATTACAGAGTGTCGGCGGGAGTGATGGCGTTTGCCGACAAAGAAAGAGAGGGAGAGAGGAGAGAGCGCGAGAGAGGCCAGACTGCGGCGGGAGTTGTTTGAGAAAACACAGGAAAACGACCATTACGCTGCGGCCACTGAAAGCACAGCTGATTAGAATACGCGGAAAGCCGGATAGTAAATTACACTGTAGAGAAGAGGAAAGAGAGATTTGAAAAAACGACAAGGCCTCTCGTCGGACGGAGCTCTACTGTAGAACTGACATACTCAGAGGAAACTTCGATGGTGTGTGTGTGTGTGTGTGCGCATCTGGCTGTGTGCGTCTGGCTGGCTGTATGTATGTGGTCATGTGTGTGTGAGTGGCCCTCCCAGGTAAAGCGTAGTAGACAGTAGTAATTATATGGGCGGAGCAGCAGTTTGTATTGAGGTTGGACCACCATACCCTCTGCCTGACCTCATAGTATAGTATCATTAGTACTTTACTCTCTCTCTCTCCTCTCTCTTCTCTCTCTCTCTTCTCTTTGCCTCTCTTCTCCTCTCTCTCTCTCTCTCTCTCTCTCTCTCTCTCACGCTCTCTCTCTTTCCCTCTTTCTCACTCAATTTCTCTCCCTATGTCCCTTTGTCTCTCTCTGTCTATCTGGCTCACTGACATCAGCAGGCAGGAATCTACCGAGAGCACCCGCCAACCTAACCACGTCCCCGTTATTTATCATGAGAGAATGTAGTGCTGCAGCCCTTCAGCCTGTCTGCCAGGTTCTATTGTGCTGTTCTATTCATTGTAAAATGAATTTATTCTATGACATTTGACCTTTTTGTGTGTGTGCCTGTGTGTGCAGAAAAGTGTCAGAAGGACTCACTCATCACCATTAGGCCATTCTCCTAATAACAGGCTACTGTTCCCTGCAGAGCCAAGATGGCGTCCAGCCCAGGCCTGGCGCCTGCCCTGGCGCTGCTCAACGGTTTGTGGGTTTCTGATGACCGTGTCTGGAGATGTTCTGGCCCTCACCCTAGAGGGATGGATGAATTCAAAACACCGGGAGTGAAAATACAATGAATAAATGCTTAGTCTTTGTAAAGGACTTGCTCACGAACCCTTCAAACATTTGAAAGCGTTGGATTGGTGTAAGCATGGACTTTCTACCACATTTCTGACTCCAGTCCTTTTAACTCCATTAGGAGAGTGAACACTTCTCTGAGAGGTAGAGAGTCAGACCATTGCCAGTGTCACAGTCCTGCGCGTGCACCGCACACATACACACACACACACCTGGTTCTGATTCGTCTCAATTAACGTCAACCAGAAGTCCTTAGCAGGCCTCTTTAGTGCTGACATGTTACTGCCCAGAGCCAACACTGTGTATGTGCGTGTGTACACAGTTCTTTTCACATTTGTATTACAGTTTGTTTAAGTCTGCAGTGTAGGCTATAGTATTCTACAAGTGTGCATATGTATGCATTTGGGCTATAATTGCCTTTTGAAATACAAGAGTGCACAGACATAAGCCATCTGTAAATCTGTGAGAGGTAGCATGCATCTCTCCACCATACTGTTACGTGTTTCCATGTGCGTGCCTGTCCTTAGTGTGCTTGTTTAGGTTTGTGTGAATAGTGGTGTGGCGTGCAAAAAGCTCTGAGGATGACAGAGGGCTGTGCTGCTCTGTGCTCTTCTGACACTGTTCTGAGCCTTGCCTTGTGGCGGGATCTGTTTCTGATTCTCACACACACCCACACATCCATGCTGCTTCTCTTTCAGTGGTCAGGAATATAATCTATTTCTCTCTCTCTCTCTCTTCGTCTCTCTCTCCCTGACAATCACCATTCTTCTATTTACTCTACTTCCTCTTTTCCTTAATTAATCACATCTACTTCTTGTTTTGCTGAATGAATCACATCTACTTCTTATTTTCATGAAAGAATCACATCTACTTATTGTTTTCCTGAATGAATCACATCTACTTCCTCTTTTCCTTAATGAATCACATCCCTGATGGACTGGATTAAATGTTGTTCATGGCCATATTATGATCACAGTGTAGTTCCCCTGCCGATTCTGTCCGACTGTGATTCTCCAGAGTCGTACAAACTCACTGCTGGCTTTTGTTTTGTAGCCAAACCCACAACCTACCTCCTTTTTACAGTGTTTGAAAAGGGACAACTCAGAATGGCTGGTTTTAGAATGTGGTGAAAAGATACAGATGATGATGATGATGATGTCTTTAGGTCTTAGTTTCTCTTCCCCTCCCTCCCAGGTGAAGCTGACCCTGGAGACAGCCAGTCCAGGAGGACCAAGGGAGGGAGGTGTGGACATGTCCTCTGCTCCCAGGCTCAGGCCCTCTCCTTCGGTCAGCCAGCTGGTGCGTCTGCTGTGGGGCGAGGACACGGTGGAGCTCCAGATGTCTATAGGACACATCCCTCACATTGTCATGTACCTGTCACTCAAACTGGACTCAGATTCCCCCCTGGAAGAGGTTAGTTCAGTTGGACTTTGTCCGAAATGCACCCTATGCCCTATTATGTGCACTACTAAAGACCAGAGGCCATAGATACAAGTATAGGATTGGGGGTAGGGTCATCTGATCCAAGGTCTGGTTAAAAGTAACCTCTACCGTGATCTTTCTTTACATTCACAGCGCAAGTCTACAGTAAAGGCGCAATCTGTAAGTTTTGTTTTCCCATCGTTAATTCAAGATAGTACAGGGCCCTTTCAGTTCTGTGTCGTGGAGAAAGCGGACTGAATCACGGAATCCAGACATTAAAACGGAATTCGACAATATTAAAACATTTATTGAACTAAGTAAGAAATCAAGTAAAAGGCACAGGAGTGTGTGTGTGTGTGTGTGTGTGTGTGTGTGTGTGTGTGTGTGTGTGTGTGTGTGTGTGTGTGTGTGTGTGTGTGTGTGTGTGTGTGTGTGTGTGTGTGTGTGTGTGTGTGTGTGTGTGTGTGTGTGGCCATTAGCATCATCAGATAAGTGTCTTCAGTGACACCCGGCAGAATGATATGACTATTTGCATCAACCCAGTGGTTAAAGCATTGTTGTGGACTTAGAACAACCAACCTAGTTTGTTGGTATACAGTCTGTGTTTTCCGACTAGGGATGGGCATGAGTACTAGAGTATTCAAACAGACGTCAATGCTCGATTTTTAACCAGAGATCACTTCTTTAAATTTTTATACTGTCAAACTATTTGGTGGAATGTGCTTTGTGGCTGCACGAACGGGCAAATACAATTTTGCCTTGGAAGACAACATTATTTTGCTTTGACTCTAGTGTTCCGTTTGTAAAAAAAGAAATCAAGCCAAGCATCACAGAGTTCTTCTCCTTAAATTATCTTTCCCCTCCCGTGTCTCATTCACTCAATTGCGTTCCGACCGTTTCCTCCACACGCTTGTGCCGAGTGCGCACACAAGCTCCTGTTAGGCCTACAGAAATGCCTATAAAAACGTATCTAACTTATGGGAAATACACTAGCTACATTTACTGCCAAATGATGACAGTTTTATTACGAGTTCAAAATGGACTGGTTGATTGAAGTAGGAAAATATGTGTTCCAACAACGAGCTGTTTTGGAATAATTGCGCCCCGTCTATTTTCTGCTTAGGCTACTTCGCGAACTTTTGTGCCGTTTTAGAATAGGTTATCCTAGACTATAACCCCACAAAACATAGTCCGGTTCAATTGAACATTTGCAAGTTTGTTAAAGACAGAGTATTTTCATCACCAAACAGATGCCGTGGCCGTAATTCATCACCATGCAGTGTTAATTCATTTAGAAAATTCCAAACAACCGGCAGAATAAACTATATCGAATGTCTGTATAGCGAAAATAAGACATATTTTGGTTTGTAACTCAGATTTCTATTCTTTAAAATCGCCAAATTGAGCCTCGTTTCAAATGATCCCTCTTTGAGAATAACTGTTCCAGACGCAAGATGCGCATCACTTCGCACTGGCAACTTTTTTTTCACTTGACAAAATATTCGGTTCTATTTTATTCTGTTATATTACAACATGTTTTTTTTTTTACTATACAATAGGTGTGTCTTGATTGTGATAAGGGCTCAAGAAATAAGAGAGCCTTGTCTGGTAAATTAACAAAACAAGGTTATGCCATTGCACAGCCATAGGCTTCCACAAGCAAGGGCCACTGCTGAGGTTACTGCCTTTTTGAAGATTGTGTTCCATGATATAATATAACCAGCTGATATTACGGTTTCAATAAATTCATCTTAAAAGGCACTTGCTTTTTTATTGACTGAATATACTGTATATGGGGCTAATTAGCAGTTAGGATTTGATATCTGTAATAGTTCTGATAAATTAAGCATTGTTGCGCACTGTTGGCATATAGACAAATGCACACATATTGTTTTCCAGTGTGGGCCTTGTGTTAAATTTGTTGTTATTTTTTCATTGAGTACTCAAGTACAAAAATAGAAATCATGCGAGTCAAAAAATGTCAGATGCCCACCCCTATTTCTAGAGAACAGAACTACCGCTCGGGTAGGCTTCCAGATCCAACAGACAGACACACACACACACACACACACACACACACACACACACACACACACACACACACACACACACACACACACACACACACACACACACACACACACAGAGGAACTTTGTTCATCTACACCTACTTCTGTTTCTCCACTGTGTGTGTGTGTGTGTGTGTGTGTGTGTGTGTGTGTGTGTGTGTACAGTGCATTTGGAAAGTATTCAGACCCCTAGACTTTTTCCACATTTTGTTACGTCACAGCCTTATTCTAAAATTGATTAAATCGTTTTTCTACACACAATACCCCATAATAACAAAGCAAAAACAGGTTTTTAAAATTATTTGCAAATGTATAAAAAATAAACAACTGATATCACATTTATATAAGTATTACGACCCTTTACCCAGTACTTTGTTAAAGCGCCTTTGGCAGCAATTTCAGTGTTGAGTCTTCTTGGGTATGACGCCACAAGCTTGGCACACCTGTATTTGGGGAGTTTCTCCCATTCTTCTCTGCAGATCCTCTCAAGCTCTGTCAGGTTGGATGGGGAGCGTTGCTGCACAGCTATTTTCAGGTCTCCAGGGATGTTCGACCAGGTTTAAGTCCGGGCTCTGGCTGGGCCACTCAAGGACATTCAGAAAATTGTCCCGAAACCCCTCCTGCGTTTTCCTGCTTATGGTCGTTGTCCTGTTGGAAGGGGAACCTTCACCCCGGTCTGAGGTCCTGAGCTCTCTGGAGCAGGTTTTCATCAAGGATCTCGCTGTACTTTTTTTTCGTTCATCTTTCCCTCGATCCTGACTAGTCTCCCAATCCCTACCGTAGGGATGGTGCCAGGTTTCTTCCAGTCGTGACACTTTGCATTCAGGCAAAGTAGTTCAATCTTGGTTTCATTAGACCAGAGAATTGTGTTTCTCATGGTCTGCGAGTCTTTAGGTGCCTTTTGGCAAACTCCAAGCCAGCTGTCATGTGCCTTTTACTGAGGAGTGGCTTCCGTCTGGCCACTCTACCATAAAGACCTGATTGGTGGAGTGCTGCAGAAATGGTTGTCCTTCTGGAAGGTTCCCCCATCTGGAACTCTGGACCTCTGTCAAAGTTACTATCGGGTTCTTAGTCACCTCCCTGACCAAGGCCCTTCTCCCCATATTGCTTGGTTTGGCCGGGCGGCCAGCTCTAGGAAGAGTCTTGGTGGTTCCAAACTTCTTCCATTTTAGTATGATGGAGGCCACTGTGCTCTTGGGGACCTTCAATGCTGCAGAAACATTTTGGTACCCTTTCCCAGATCTGTGCCTCGACACAATCCTGTCTTGGAGCTCTACGGATAATTCCTTCGACCCCATGGCTTGTTTTTTTCTCTGACATGCACTGTCAGCTGTGTGACCTTATATAGACAGGTGTGTACCTTCCAAATAATGTCGAATCAATTGGATTTACCACAGGTGGACTCCAATCAAATTGTAGAAACATCTCAAGGATGATTAAGGGAAACAGGATGCACCTGAGCTCAATTTTGAGTCTCATAGTAAAGGGTCTGAATACTTATGTAAATAAGGTATTTATTTTTATATTTTTTTATACATTTGCTAAAATTTCGCTGTTTTCGCTTTGTCATTATGGGATATTGTGTGTAGATTGATGAGGGGAAAAAAACAATTTAATAAATTTTAGAATAAGGCTGTAACAAAATGTGGAAAAAAGTCAAGGCATCTGAATACATTCCGAATGCAGTGTGTGTGTGTGTGTGTATGTATGTGTATGTGTTTTGGTTGCTGTTGGATCTGGAAGCCTACCAGAGCGGTAGGCTTCCAGATGCTATCCTTTGACGGTACATAAGTCAAATCAAAGTGTATTTGTTTTATAGCAGGTGCAGCAACATTTTTATGTTACTAGCTCCAACAGGTTAACCAGCCTAGGTTAACCTTGCAACATAAGTTAACCATTATAGTAATGGGAGAAATAATACCAATAAAAGCAGCATCATTTCCCAGACACTGTTCAGGTTTATTGTTGGACTTAAACATCTCTTTCAATGGAGACTCTCCACTGAGCATGCTGTTTAGACCAGGGGAGGGCCTCATCTGTGTCTGGGAAACTGGCATTTGTGGAAGTCAGCCATGGTGGAACAGAGCACCGAGGTCAGAGGATTTGCAGTGAAGGGCTCATCCAGGTCTCTGTTTTCTTGCTCTGTGGGGAGGTAGACTAGTAGCCAATGTTCCCGCCGTACTCTACATAACCAATCAGAGCTGCAGTAGACCTATATGCAAATAGCCATAGCCATTTATGGATCTGTGCCATTCACTTTGAACTGGATTGTTTAGGCTACAGAATGAGCGGTCCCGAGTAGATGCGCTTGTTTTGAGATCAAAGCGAGATATGCATGTAGCCACACGTGCACATTTGTTCATATTCTTTGCTAGTAAGGGAGTTATTAGCCCAGTTATAGCTCATTTCTAGTCAACAGTGGGGGAGTGGTTGCTTCCAACAAGAGCACAAAATGTGTGCATTTCTAGCCATCTTTGAAAAGCCAGTCAGGTAAAGAGCTTTTTTTATGTCTTAAAGCGGCGGTGTTGTATTTTGAGACATTTTGAATAAGCTAAGTAGCCAATAGGAAGAGGGTAGCATCATTTGTCTTATTCTCTGTAATAATGATATGGGGATAATAGTGCATTTTATTTTGTAAAGTGCTTTCTTGCATCAAATACAACATTTTCAGTCACCTCCTTTTCCTAAAGTCTCATGGAATGTAGGCCTACATTGAACACCACACATTGGCTGCTACTGTAGGCTGAATGATAGAACATCTACTTCCATGTTAAAATGTTATGGGATGCATTTATTTTCACCATTGTTTTTGATGGTAGGCCACTCTGGTAGGCCTACATTATGATCAAATAGCCACAGTAGCCTACTTGACCACTGTTAAAACTGTAACTTGAAGCGGGTACAGCCTCAGTGTTCACAGTAAACGGGCCACGGAAGTTGCACAGAATTTTCACAATGTTCAAGTTTGCGCTCAGCAGACCTGAAATTTGCTCGGTGCCGAAAACAATTGGAGGGAACATTGCTAGTAGCTACACCCTCATTTCAGACATGCTCTCTCTTCTCTCTCCTCTCTCCGCCCTGTGATTTAGGCCTGTTCTCTGTGGTGGCTCCCAAATACAGAGTTAGCGTTGTCTTTTTCTGCTCTGTCTCGCGGTGTATCCGAAATGGCACCCTATTTTTTTGGTTTGACCTTTCTTTTAGCAGGGAGTCCCATTGAGACCAAGGTCTCTTTAGCAAGTGAGCCCCGAAATCTTACAATTACAGTGAAACTACACTAATACTGTGACTAGAGTGTACCGTCATAACTCAGTCAACGTGGTTTACTTGGTGCTACACTGGGAGCATTACGAGATGTGTGATGTCATGGCATAGAGTCCATACCCTATCTAAAATATATGTATTATTCAAAATGGGATGCTATCTGATATTCTTACAACCTCGGCAACAAATATTCTGTTATTAAAATTATTTGAAGTAACTTAGATTTGTCTTTTTCAAGCCTAAAATGCGATACCGAACCTTTAAATGTGTGCAGGCAGGGGGAATTTTGCTATTTTCCTACTTAGTTTTAGGATTATTGAGATTATTTGGGAATTTATATTTTGATATTATGTGCTTTTTTTCTGTGTACAGTGCTTTCGGAAAGTATTCAGACCCCTTGACTTTTTCCACATTTTGTTACATTACAGCCTTATTCTAAAATGTATTAAATAAATGTATTTCCTTATCAATCTACACACAATACCCCATAATGACAAAGCAAAAACAGGTTTTTAGAAAATAGCTGTGCAGAGCACCCTATTCCTGTGCAGAGCACCCTGACAGAGCTTGAGAGGATCTGCAGAGAAGAATGTCAGAAACTCCCCAAATACAAATACATTTTTATTTGTCACATGCGCCGAATACGACAGGTGTAGACCTAACAGTGAAATGCTTACTTACAAGCCTTTAACCAACAATGCAGTTTAAAGAAAAAAATAATAATAATAATAGCGAGGCTATATACAGGGGGTACCGGTTAGTCGAGGTAATTGAGGTAATATGTACATGTAGGTAGAGTTATTAAAGTGACTATTCATAGATAATAACAGAGAGTAGCAGCAGAGTAAAAGAGGCGGGGGCAATGCAAATAGTCTGGGTAGCCATTTGATTAGATGTTCAGTAGTCTTATGGCTTGGGGTAGAAGCTGTTTAGAAGCCTCTTGGACCTAGACTTGACGCTCCAGTACAGCTTGCTGTGCGGTAGTAGAGAGAACAGTCTATGACTAGGGTGGCTGGAGTCTTTGAACATTTTTAGGGCCTTCCTCTGACACAGCCTGGTATAGAGGTCCTGGATGGCAGGAAGCTCTCAACCTGCTCCACTACAGCCCCGTCGATGAGAATAGGGGCCTGTCTCATAGATCACCGTGAATTGTGACCGCCTTGGTATACTTTGGCTGTTACACAACAAATTACACAGGGAGTACACTGTGTGACAGGCCCGTTATCTCTTCTAAAGCTAGTGTGTAGTCCGGTCGCAATAAAGACAATTTACCTTGCAAAAGATGATGTTCTCGTTCCAGTCGTACGGTTCACCACAAACACGGCATACATCAACATACTTTACCAGGATTTTAATCCGCGCTTTCACAGCCATCCTCACTCACCGTTGCACCTACGACACTAATCTAGTGAGCACCTCCAGCCAAGCAAGGCATTTGACTGGTTTGACATGTAGTGAGGCGTCACTGATTTACACTGGGTGCCCATCCCTTTTTTATCTGATTTTGTGCCATGGACTTCCCCAGGCTTTCTGTTCAGGGAAACCTGGTTCTCCATGAAGCTAGTGTGTCGGTGACCCAGAGGTGAATGTCTGGCATTGTAAGAATTATCAGGGCTTTTGTCCTTGTTTCCATGGCTATGAGGCCCTACTCCTTATTCACGCCCCCCCGGCTCTCTCTGAAGTGGTCCGCTCCACACCCTTCATAGCAGACAGCATGGTGTGGAGAATACTAATGACAAAGACTAAACCCAGATCCTGCCCTGTGCTTTCTTCTCTAACGGACTGTGCATGTGTGTGTGTATATGTGTGTGTATATGTGTGTGTACCTCCATGTCCCCTCAGCAGGAGATCCTGTACCAGTACCCAGTGTCTGAGGCGTCCAGACAGCTGAAGGGAGTCAGAGGGACTTTGTTGAAGCGCCTTTGGCAGCAATTTCAGTGTTGAGTCTTCTTGGGTATGACGCCACAAGCTTGGCACACCTGTATTTGGGGAGTTTCTCCCATTCTTCTCTGCAGATCCTCTCAAGCTCTGTCAGGTTGGATGGGGAGCGTTGCTGCACAGCTATTTTCAGGTCTCCAGGGATGTTCGACCAGGTTTAAGTCCGGGCTCTGGCTGGGCCACTCAAGGACATTCAGAAAATTGTCCCGAAACCCCTCCTGCGTTTTCCTGCTTATGGTCGTTGTCCTGTTGGAAGGGGAACCTTCACCCCGGTCTGAGGTCCTGAGCTCTCTGGAGCAGGTTTTCATCAAGGATCTCGCTGTACTTTTTTTTCGTTCATCTTTCCTCGATCCTGACTAGTCTCCCAATCCCTACCGTAGGGATGGTGCCAGGTTTCTTCCAGTCGTGACACTTTGCATTCAGGCAAAGTAGTTCAATCTTGGTTTCATTAGACCAGAGAATTGTGTTTCTCATGGTCTGCGAGTCTTTAGGTGCCTTTTGGCAAACTCCAAGCCAGCTGTCATGTGCCTTTTACTGAGGAGTGGCTTCCGTCTGGCCACTCTACCATAAAGACCTGATTGGTGGAGTGCTGCAGAAATGGTTGTCCTTCTGGAAGGTTCCCCCATCTGGAACTCTGGACCTCTGTCAAAGTTACTATCGGGTTCTTAGTCACCTCCCTGACCAAGGCCCTTCTCCCCATATTGCTTGGTTTGGCAGGCGGCCAGCTCTTAGGAAGAGTCTTGGTGGTTCCAAACTTCTTCCATTTTAGTATGATGGAGGCCACTGTGCTCTTGGGGACCTTCAATGCTGCAGAAACATTTTGGTACCCTTTCCCAGATCTGTGCCTCGACACAATCCTGTCTTGGAGCTCTACGGATAATTCCTTCGACCCCATGGCTTGTTTTTTTCTCTGACATGCACTGTCAGCTGTGTGACCTTATATAGACAGGTGTGTACCTTCCAAATAATGTCGAATCAATTGGATTTACCACAGGTGGACTCCAATCAAATTGTAGAAACATCTCAAGGATGATTAAGGGAAACAGGATGCACCTGAGCTCAATTTTGAGTCTCATAGTAAAGGGTCTGAATACTTATGTAAATAAGGTATTTATTTTTATATTTTTTATACATTTGCTAAAATTTCGCTGTTTTCGCTTTGTCATTATGGGATATTGTGTGTAGATTGATGAGGGGAAAAAAACAATTTAATAAATTTTAGAATAAGGCTGTAACAAAATGTGGAAAAAGTCAAGGCATCTGAATACATTCCGAATGCAGTGTGTGTGTGTGTGTGTATGTATGTGTATGTGTTTTGGTTGCTGTTGGATCTGGAAGCCTACCAGAGCGGTAGGCTTCCAGATGCTATCCTTTGACGGTACATAAGTCAAATCAAAGTGTATTTGTTTTATAGCAGGTGCAGCAACATTTTTATGTTACTAGCTCCAACAGGTTAACCAGCCTAGGTTAACCTTGCAACATAAGTTAACCATTATAGTAATGGGAGAAATAATACCAATAAAAGCAGCATCATTTCCCAGACACTGTTCAGGTTTATTGTTGGACTTAAACATCTCTTTCAATGGAGACTCTCCACTGAGCATGCTGTTTAGACCAGGGGAGGGCCTCATCTGTGTCTGGGAAACTGGCATTTGTGGAAGTCAGCCATGGTGGAACAGAGCACCGAGGTCAGAGGATTTGCAGTGAAGGGCTCATCCAGGTCTCTGTTTTCTTGCTCTGTGGGGAGGTAGACTAGTAGCCAATGTTCCCGTACTCTACATAACCAATCAGAGCTGCAGTAGACCTATATGCAAATAGCCATAGCCATTTATGGATCTGTGCCATTCACTTTGAACTGGATTGTTTAGGCTACAGAATGAGCGGTCCCGAGTAGATGCGCTTGTTTTGAGATCAAAGCGAGATATGCATGTAGCCACACGTGCACATTTGTTCATATTCTTTGCTAGTAAGGGAGTTATTAGCCCAGTTATAGCTCATTTCTAGTCAACAGTGGGGGAGTGGTTGCTTCCAACAAGAGCACAAAATGTGTGCATTTCTAGCCATCTTTGAAAAGCCAGTCAGGTAAAGAGCTTTTTATGTCTTAAAGCGGTGTTGTATTTTGAGACATTTTGAATAAGCTAAGTAGCCAATAGGAAGAGGGTAGCATCATTTGTCTTATTCTCTGTAATAATGATATGGGGATAATAGTGCATTTTATTTTGTAAAGTGCTTTCTTGCATCAAATACAACATTTTCAGTCACCTCCTTTTCCTAAAGTCTCATGGAATGTAGGCCTACATTGAACACCACACATTGGCTGCTACTGTAGGCTGAATGATAGAACATCTACTTCCATGTTAAAATGTTATGGGATGCATTTATTTTCACCATTGTTTTTGATGGTAGGCCACTCTGGTAGGCCTACATTATGATCAAATAGCCACAGTAGCCTACTTGACCACTGTTAAAACTGTAACTTGAAGCGGGTACAGCCTCAGTGTTCACAGTAAACGGGCCACGGAAGTTGCACAGAATTTTCACAATGTTCAAGTTTGCTCAGCAGACCTGAAATTTGCTCGGTGCCGAAAACAATTGGAGGGAACATTGCTAGTAGCTACACCCTCATTTCAGACATGCTCTCTCTTCTCTCTCCTCTCTCCGCCCTGTGATTTAGGCCTGTTCTCTGTGGTGGCTCCCAAATACAGAGTTAGCGTTGTCTTTTTCTGCTCTGTCTCGCGGTGTATCCGAAATGGCACCCTATTTTTTTGGTTTGACCTTTCTTTTAGCAGGGAGTCCCATTGAGACCAAGGTCTCTTTAGCAAGTGAGCCCCGAATCTTACAATTACAGTGAAACTACACTAATACTGTGACTAGAGTGTACCGTCATAACTCAGTCAACGTGGTTTACTTGGTGCTACACTGGGAGCATTACGAGATGTGTGATGTCATGGCATAGAGTCCATACCCTATCTAAAATATATGTATTATTCAAAATGGGATGCTATCTGATATTCTTACAACCTCGGCAACAAATATTCTGTTATTAAAATTATTTGAAGTAACTTAGATTTGTCTTTTTCAAGCCTAAAATGCGATACCGAACCTTTAAATGTGTGCAGGCAGGGGGATTTTTGCTATTTTCCTACTTAGTTTTAGGATTATTGAGATTATTTGGGAATTTATATTTTGATATTATGTGCTTTTTTCTGTGTACAGTGCTTTCGGAAAGTATTCAGACCCCTTGACTTTTTCCACATTTTGTTACATTACAGCCTTATTCTAAAATGTATTAAATAAATGTATTTCCTTATCAATCTACACACAATACCCCATAATGACAAAGCAAAAACAGGTTTTTAGAAAATAGCTGTGCAGAGCACCCTATTCCTGTGCAGAGCACCCTGACAGAGCTTGAGAGGATCTGCAGAGAAGAATGTCAGAAACTCCCCAAATACAAATACATTTTTATTTGTCACATGCGCCGAATACGACAGGTGTAGACCTAACAGTGAAATGCTTACTTACAAGCCTTTAACCAACAATGCAGTTTAAAGAAAAAAATAATAATAATAATAGCGAGGCTATATACAGGGGGTACCCGGTTAGTCGAGGTAATTGAGGTAATATGTACATGTAGGTAGAGTTATTAAAGTGACTATTCATAGATAATAACAGAGAGTAGCAGCAGAGTAAAAGAGGCGGGGGCAATGCAAATAGTCTGGGTAGCCATTTGATTAGATGTTCAGTAGTCTTATGGCTTGGGGGTAGAAGCTGTTTAGAAGCCTCTTGGACCTAGACTTGACGCTCCAGTACAGCTTGCTGTGCGGTAGTAGAGAGAACAGTCTATGACTAGGGTGGCTGGAGTCTTTGAACATTTTTAGGGCCTTCCTCTGACACAGCCTGGTATAGAGGTCCTGGATGGCAGGAAGCTCTCAACCTGCTCCACTACAGCCCCGTCGATGAGAATAGGGGCCTGTCTCATAGATCACCGTGAATTGTGACCGCCTTGGTATACTTTGGCTGTTACACAACAAATTACACAGGGAGTACACTGTGTGACAGGCCCCGTTATCTCTTCTAAAGCTAGTGTGTAGTCCGGTCGCAATAAAGACAATTTACCTTGCAAAAGATGATGTTCTCGTTCCAGTCGTACGGTTCACCACAAACACGGCATACATCAACATACTTTACCAGGATTTTAATCCGCGCTTTCACAGCCATCCTCACTCACCGTTGCACCTACGACACTAATCTAGTGAGCACCTCCAGCCAAGCAAGGCATTTGACTGGTTTGACATGTAGTGAGGCGTCACTGATTTACACTGGGTGCCCATCCCTTTTTTATCTGATTTTGTGCCATGGACTTCCCCAGGCTTTCTGTTCAGGGAAACCTGGTTCTCCATGAAGCTAGTGTGTCGGTGACCCAGAGGTGAATGTCTGGCATTGTAAGAATTATCAGGGCTTTTGTCCTTGTTTCCATGGCTATGAGGCCCTACTCCTTATTCACGCCCCCCCGGCTCTCTCTGAAGTGGTCCGCTCCACACCCTTCATAGCAGACAGCATGGTGTGGAGAATACTAATGACAAAGACTAAACCCAGATCCTGCCCTGTGCTTTCTTCTCTAACGGACTGTGCATGTGTGTGTGTATATGTGTGTGTATATGTGTGTGTACCTCCATGTCCCCTCAGCAGGAGATCCTGTACCAGTACCCAGTGTCTGAGGCGTCCAGACAGCTGAAGGGAGTCAGAGGGATCTTTCTCACTCTGTCTGACATGCTGGAGAATGTCACTGGAGGACAGATAGTCAGGTAATGTAGAAAATTCCCCACCCACTCCTGACTGATCTCTACCTATCGCCAGTCAGACCCACTTCAAGCGGGCGGCTCTGAGATCTGCCAAAGTCCTAAATATAGAAATTCCATTCATTCATGCCATGATTGTATTTCTCCTCTCCCTTCCCCCCCCCTCTCCTCAGCTCCTCTCTTCTGCTCAGTAAACAACTGGTCCATGTGGGCTACTGGAAGGAGAGCAACAACCTGCTAGTGATCGCCCTGCCTGCTGAGAGGTACCGACACATCAAAGTCATCCAAAGTCCTTGACAGCATCCAATGCATGCTTCCATATTCAATACGCTGTCTCAGCCAATCCCATATGTCAGCTAAATGCTGTATCCCTTCAAAGAAAATCTGATCAATAAAATGGTCGGTAAGTAGCTGAAGTTCTAAGGTTTTTTTGGCCTTCTCCTCGTGGATGTGACTGTTTTTCCCCTCGTATTCTTGTCCAGGGTTCCTCTGCTGTATCTGCAGACGGTAGTGGGAGGTGTAGTGAGGACTCTCAACGTGATGTACGGCTCTCTGGACAGGTCTGTTGTGCTGACAGCAGGGATGCATCCTGAATTTGACCAAAAGTAGTGCACTATATAGGGAATAGGGTGCCATTTTGGACACAGGTTTTATTTCCTGGTTCAAGCGGTCCCAGTCTTTCTGGCTTCTCATTTGAAGCAAGGTCATTTATACTGTTACATCAAACCTAAACAGGTTGTTGGCTTCTTTTAACCAACCACTTCTTTCTCTCCCTCCTTCTGTCCCCATCCCTCCCTCCCTGCTTCCTCCCTCTCTCTCCTCCACCCCTTCATCTCATCTCTCCCTCCACCACACCATCCCTCTCTCCATCCTTCCCTTTCTCCTCCTCTCCCTCCCTCTAATCACCATCGCTCCTTCCGCTCCTCCACAGTGCATTCTGCGAGGCGGACCACGCCCCCAAACTGGACCATTTCTTCTGCATGTTCTTCCAGCAGCTCATCCAGCCATCCAGGTTGAGTGACAGCCCCGGGGCCACGCCCCCTGACGTATCGGGGGACTCTCTTCCTGGACGGACTGCCAGCGGTCCGGTGGCTCCCTCTGCCCCCTGAAATAAAGGTCTGGATGGGCCACCACTTTGGGCCATGGTTGGGATGAAACACCTTTTAAGAGCTCTTCTTCATTGATGTCTTCACCATTTGCTGTTTGTGCCTCGCTTGTTAAGTCTTCTGAAATGTTTTAGGTCACAGGATGTTTTAGGCTGTCAAGTCAGTTATACGTTTAGCAATTTGCTCTTGCTGTAATATATTTAATGGGCTTTTTTCCCCCCCACCTTGTTGGGTTTATGTATTGTCTTTGCTGCCCTCTGCTGTCTGGCGGTAAAAACGACATGTGCTCCTGCTGACTATTCAGGCAATTTTCCATGTCTAGCTCCAGAGCATGTCTGACTGCAGCCTTTGTGAATGCAGAAATACGTCTGTCTCTGATCTAGAATTAGAATGCTGCGTCTGAATTCTACTTCTATGGTCTCTGACTATCTGTCTGTCCACAGATGGAGGTGGATTCCGTTCTCTCAGACTTTGAATCATCAGATTTCGGAGAAATGGTAAGTTAAATCCTTACATAGGGCTTTAGTCAAAGCAGTGCACTATGTAGGGAATAGGTTGCCATTTGGGAAGCAGACAAGGTGTCATGCTCATCCCCATTCCCATTAAACTGAGCCACCAGCTGTCTCCTCCCCTGTGTAGGGTCTAGTAGTGAGTATATTTCATGTAATGGAGGATTAGATCTTCTTTATACCTGCATCTTCTAGCTGATGAAATGAAGCAGGGCTGGGAGGGAGGGGATAGCCCGGCAGGAAGTAGATTCACTACTTAGTCTTTAATTTCTGACCTAAAACTGTTAATTAAGTTTTTTTTCTCTCTCTCTCTCTCTCTCTCTCTCTCTCTCTCTCTCTCTCTCTCTCTCTCTCTCTCTCTCTCTCTCTCTCTCTCTCTCTCTCTCTCTCTCTCTCTCTCTCTCTCTCTCTCTCTCTCTCTCTCTGGCAGTCAGAGGACTTCTATGGCATGAGGCGTCTCTACGTGACACTGGGCTCCTGTCTGTTCTACAAGGTTGAGTGTCGTCTCACACCTCTCACACACACACACTCACCTGACAACTATCGGCTGGGGTGCTCTCTGGGGTGCTCACACACACCTGGGCCCACAGTGAAACTTGAAACCTCACAGAAGGGACAGACAGACACCCTTAGATAGATATGATTATTTACAGTGCATTCTGAAAGTTTTCAGACCCCTTGACTTTTTCCACATTTTGTTACGTTACAGCCTGTTCTAAAATGGATGAAAACTTTTTTTTTTTCATCAATCCCATAATGACAAAGCAAAAACCGTTTTTTATAAATGTTTGTACATTTGTTAAAAATAAAAAACAGAAATACCTTATTTACGTAAGTATTCAGACCCTTTGCTATGAGACTTGAGCTCAGGTGCTTACTGTTTACATTGATCATCCTTGAGATGTTTCTCCAACTTGATTGGAGTCCACCTGTGGTAAATTCAATTGATTGGACATGATTTGAAAAGACACACACCTGTCTATATAAGGTCCCACATTTGACAGTGCATGTCAGAGCAAAAACCAAGCCATGAGGTCGAAAGAAAGCTCCGAGACAGGATTGTGTCAAGGCACAGATCTGGGGAAGGGTACCAGAACATTTCTGCAGGATTGAAGGTCCCCAAGAACACAGTGGCCTCCATCATTCTTAAACGGAAGAAGTTTGGAACCACCAAGACTCTTCCTAGAGCTGGCCGCCCTGCCAAACTGAGCCAATCGGGGGTGAAGGGTCTTGGTCAGGGAGGTGACCAAGACCCCGAGTTCCTTTGTGGAGATGAGAGAACCTTCCAGAAGGACAACCATCTCTGCAGCACTCCACCAATCAGGTCTTTATGGTAGAGTGGCCAGACAGAAGCCCCTCCTCAGTAAAAGGCACATGACAGCGCTTGCCACCACCTAAAGACTATCAGACCATGAGAAACAAGATTTTCTGGTCTGATGAAACCAAGATTTAACTCTTTTGAATTCCAAGCGTCACGTCTGGAGGAAATCTGGCACCATCCCTACGGTGAAGCATGGTGGTGGCAGCATCATGCTGTGGCGGTGTTGTTTTCAGCGGCAGGGACTGGGAGACTAGTCAGGATCGAAGGAAAGATGAACGGAGCAAAGTACAGAGAGATCCTTGAAGAAAACCTGCTCCAGAGCGCTCAGGACCTCAGACTGGGGCAAAGGTTCACCTTCCAACAGGACAGTGACCCTAAGCACACAGCCAAGACAACGCAGGAGTGGCTTCAGGACAAGTCTCTGAATGTCCTTGAGTGGCCCAGCTAGAGCCGTGATCGAACATCTGTGGAAAGACCTGACAATAGCTGTGCAGCGACGCTCCTCATTCAACCTGACAGAACTTGTAGCGTCATACCCAAGAAGACTCGAGGCTGTAATCGCTGCCAAAGGTTCTTCAACAAAGTACTGAGTAAAGGGTCTGAATACTTATGTAAATGTGATATGTCAGGTTTTCATTTGCAAAATTTGGTAAACTGTTTTTTTCTCTGTCGTTATGGGTTATTGTGTGTATATTGATGAGGGGGGGAAATCTATTTAATCTATCTTAGAATAAAGCTGTAACGTGACAAAATGTGGAAAGAATCAAGGGGTCTGAATACTTTCCGAATGCACTGTAGATGGGATATCATCACCCAGGATAACATGCTGTACCCCCTCATTCCCTGGATGGCACATCGTCCTATTAATTGATGCTGAATTATTCATGATTTGTAGAAGGTTGTTCTGTAGGTTCAAGTCTCCATTCTCATGACCTTTGTATAGAGAGAGTCTGGCCCTCTAATACGATGGAGCAACTTGTGTTAGTAAAAATTCTAAATTCATTGTGTTATCAGTGTGTGTGTGTCCAACCTGTGCGTGTGTGTGTACTCTGTGTCTCTGTCTCTCTACATGTATGTCTCTGTGCCTGTGTCCAACCCCAGGGCTATCTGATAGCGAACCACCTCCCCAAGGAGGACCTGCTTGATGTCTGTCTCTACTGCCAGCACTACTGTCTCCTCCCCCTGGCCTCAGAGCAGCGCGTGGGCCAGCTGGTTATCTGGAGGGAGGTGTTCCCTCACCATCGCTCACCGAACCACCAGACCCAGAAGTACCAGAACAAGACCAATAACAACCACAGTACCATGCCTGGCTACTGCCAGCCCCAGGGACGCTACTTCCTACTCATAGTGGGACTGGTAAGACCATACAGTGAGGGAAAAAAGTATTTGATCCCCTGCTGATTTTGTACGTTTGCCCACTGACAAAGAAATGATCAGTCTATAATTTTAATGGTAGGTTTATTTGAACAGTGAGAGACAGAATAACAACAAAAAATCCAGAAAAACGCATGTGAAAAATGTTTTAAAGGGTTTTGCATTTTAATGAGGGAAATAAGTATTTGACCCCCTCTCAATCAGAAAGATTTCTGGCTCCCAGGTGTCTTTTATACAGGTAACGAGCTGAGATTAGGAGCACAATCTTAAAGGGAGTGCTCCTAATCTCAATGTGTTACCTGTATAAAAGACACCTGTCCACAGAAGCAATCAATCAATCAGATTCCAAACTCTCCACCATGGCCAAGACCAAAGAGCTCTCCAAGGATGTCAGGGACAAGATTGTAGACCTACACAAGGCTGGAATGGGCTACAAGACCATCGCCAAGCAGCTTGGTGAGAAGGTGACAACAGTTGGTGCGATTATTCGCAAATGGAAGAAACACAAAATAATTGTCAATCTCCCTCGGCCTGGGGCTCCATGCAAGATCTCACCTCGTGGAGTTTCAATGATCATGAGAACGGTGAGGAATCAGCCCAGAACTACACGGGAGGATCTTGTCAATGATCTCAAGGCAGCTGGGACCATAGTCACCAAGAAAACAATTGGTAACACACTACGCCGTGAAGGACTGAAATCCTGCAGCGCCCGCAAAGGTCCCCTGCTCAAGAAAGCACATATACATGCCCGTCTGAAGTTTGCCAATGAACATCTGAATGATTCAGGGACAACTGGGTGAAAGTGTTGTGGTCAGATGAGATCAAAATTGAGCTCTTTGGCATCAACTCAACTCGCCGTGTTTGGAGGAGGAGGAATGCTGCCTATGACCCCAAGAACACCATCCCCACCGTCAAACATGGAGGTGGAAACATTATGCTTTGGGGGTGTTTTTCTGCTAAGTGGACAGGACAACTTCACCGCATCAAAGGGACGATGGACGGGGCCATGTACCGTCAAATCTTGGGTGAGTACCTCCTTCCCTCAGCCAGGGCATTGAAAATGGGTTGTGGATGGGTATTCCAGCATGACAATGAACCAAAACACACGGCCAAGGCAACAAAGGAGTGGCTCAAGAAGAAGCACATTAAGGTCCTGGAGTGGCCTAGCCAGTCTCCAGACCTTAATCCCATAGAAAATCTGTGGAGGGAGCTGAAGGTTCGAGTTGCCAAACGTCAGCCTCGAAACCTAATGACTTGGAGAAGATCTGCAAAGAGGAGTGGGACAAAATCCCTCCTGAGATGTGTGCAAACCTGGTGGCCAACTACAAGAAATGTCTGACCTCTGTGATTGCCAACAAGGGTTTTGCCACCAAGTACTAAGTCATGTTTTGCAGAGGGGTCAAATACTTATTTCCCTCATTAAAATGCAAATCAATTTATAACATTTTTCACATGCGTTTTTCTGGATTTTTTTGTTGTTACTCTGTCTCTCACTGTTCAAATAAACCTGCCAGTAAAATTATAGACTGATAATTTCTTTGTCAGTGGGCAAACGTACAAAATCAACAGGGGATCAAATACCTTTTTCCCTCACTGTAGATACATACAGTACCAGTCAAACGTTTGGACACACCTACTCATTCCATGGTTCTTCTATATTTTGAACATTTTCTACATTGTGTAATAATAGTGAAGACATCAAAACTATAAAATATATATAGTTATATTTGTGATTCTTCAAAGTAGCCACCCTTTGCCTTGATGACAGCTTTGCACGTTCCACAGTGTAGAAAATAGTACAAATAAAGAAAAACCCTTGAATGAGTAGGTGTGTCCAAACTTTTGACTGGTACTGGACATATAAAAATGACATATATATAATCCTGCATTCTCAATGAAGACCCTATGTTCCATTAGTTCCACTAACGAGTGTCACCTTTTTGTTTTTGTGTAATTTCTTGCTATTTTTCTCTAACTTTCTTTCTCTCCTCTTTCTCTTTCCCCTCTAGCTGTCTCTCAGACAGACATCCAACATTTGACTCTAGTTTTGTGTTCCAGGATACCCAACTACACACAGACATGTGTTATCCCATACATTCTATCTCTCTCTTCTTCTCTCTTCCTACCGCTCCCTCTCCCCCAGAGGCACTTCATGCAGTGTGTGCTCCTGGAGGCGGGTGGCTGTGCAGTCCCTGCCACGGGGGCCCCAGGGCCCGACTGTGTGTACGTGGACCAGGTCAAGGCTACCCTCCTACAGCTGGAGGAACTGGACGTAGGGATGGAGGAATGCCTGGCCGCCCCGCCTGCCCCATGCCTCTCCTGTGCTGACTGGTTCCCCCCCTCCTTCGCCCGTGACAGGTTGTTTTAAGTTTGACAATTTTAAAAACAATTATCGAAAAAAAAAAAAATTAAGTGCAGAAATAAAATAATTGTGTATAAATAAGTGCATAGATAAAATTGAGGATGACACAAAAAAGTTTCCATTGTGTTTCTCAGGTTAGACACCCTGGCCGCCTCGTCCCCTGTCCTCAGCAAGCTGGCCGGGGGCGTGAAGCCGCCCTCCTCGGACCAGGGAGGAGGAAAGGTGGTGGGCCGGAGCCTGTTTGGAGGAGGCGCCCGGAGACCTAGCCCCCAGAGGAGTCAGTCAGACAGCGGGAGCGAGGGACAGTCGGACGGGGGTGTAGGAAGGCCGACTGGACTCAGTCCACACTCCACCCCGGACTCGGCCCGGAAGCTGGTCGGCCAGAGAGACTCGCTGGGTTCTGGAGGATCTGATGGGAGTCGAGGCAGTGGGAGCATTTTCAAGGTCGGGTCTTAACCTTCCTTCCCCCATTGCGTCTCTCATCCTTATATCAATAAAAAACTGATGTTCCATGGCACCCTTTATTAAATTGTATACAGACAGACAGACAGTAAAGAGCACACACACACTGCTAGGAGAGCACAATATTTAGTGATACACTGGGTTTTGTCAAATACCCCTTCCCCTTAGATTCCCAGGATGAAGCATCCTAACCCGTTCTACCTGGGCACCCTGAAGAAGAGTCTGACTGAGAGAGAGACAGACCAGAAGTACAATACTATGAAGTGAGTGAAACAGGCCAGCAGTGTTAGAAGTTAGTTTATCCTTCCTCGTTGTAATAATGCCCTTCCTCGTTGTAATAATGCCCTAAATCTCCTCTCTGCTGTGGTCCTATTCTTTCATTCCATCCTATTCTATTCCATATCATACTATTCTATTTTATTCCATCTCATTCTATTCCACGCCATTCTCTTCTATTCTGTTCTATGCCATCCCGTTCCATTCCATCCATTCCAATCTCTCTGTGTTCTGTGTTGGCCAGGTTGACGTCTGGGGCAGAGAACACTCTGTTCCACTATGTGCTGATGGAGAAGGTGCAGGGTATTTTCATCGCTCCTGCACGCAGGGAACTGGCCCAGCTCAGCGGCTCTATCCACCCTCAGCTCATTCGCAACTTCCACCACTGCTGCCTCTCCATACGGGCTGCCTTCCAGCGGAGTCTGCCACCCAGGGTAAGATACAGAACGGAACACACACACCGTGGCGATTTTAGCATGTAAATCTTGGTGGGGCAAACTAACCCGAATAATTTTTTTTGTTGCATGCCAGCAAAGCCACTACACAACACTAAACAATACATTAATTGCACTATAACGGTGACAAACGGTGCCCACAAACAGTTAAGGCCTACATGAAGCTGTCCCGACAGCTGAGCTTTCCTTTCAGCACCATGGCTATCAGCCTCATTTACTGCCTTTTTAAAAACCCTAGCTGATATAGCTGACTTGCTTAAATAAATATGGTTTCTACTGACTCCTTGTGGATTTGTGTAACTCAATAAGAACCACTTTCTCCTTCAATAATAACGAATGCCGACATGGGTTTTGACTTTTGAACCATACACAAAGATTATTACATTATAATGTTCATTAAATTCATCATGCTTATTCTTAGATTATTAACACTTAGCTGTAATTATAAGCACGTGCAAGCAGAGAGAAAGCGAGAGCTAGCTTACCATTTGAATGATTTTATTAGGCCTATGTGGTCTAAAAGGGAAGGAAAATACAATCACAAGGATCCACTTTATAGACAATATACAGACGCACAGACAGCGCAATTCGCATACAAAACAACCCTCGCAATATCAACTGGAATTACAAGGGTCTATTACTGAACTTGTTGTTGAAAACAAATATTTGAATGACAAGAGACTGTCACTGGCAAACATGGTTACAGACCCAACAACATTATATAGTATCCCCTCCCCGCATGAAAAGAAAAGCACATGAGCTAATTACAATACACAATGTAAGCAAAACAATGAAATAATTCCAACATTACCTACAATGACGAATAAGATACAAATGAGAGACCTAGCGGTTAACGATTGAGATGTACAAACTATGGCATAATGGAGCAATAAGAGGCAAGGCGTAATTTCAGTTAAGACATTAACCTCTAAAAGTTTAAGCCGTTGGGGGAGGGGGGGTACTAAGCTAATATATGGAATTGTTTTAAGATGGTTATAATCTCAGCAAAAAAAGAAACTGTCCTTTTTCAAGACCCTGTCTTTAAAAAATCCAAATAACTTCACAGATCTTCATTGTAAAGGGTTTAAACACTGTTTCCCATGCTGGTTCAATGAACCATAAACAATTAATGAACATGCACCTGTGGAACGGTCGTTAAGACACTAACAGCTTACAGACGGTAGGCAATTCATGTCACAGTTATGAAAACTTAGGCCCCTTGGAGGCCTTTCTACTGACTCTGAAAAACACCAGGGTCCCTGCTCATCTGTGAATGTGCCTTAGGCGTGCTGCAAGGAGGCATGAGGACTGCAGATGTGGCCAGGGCAATAAATTGCAATGTCCGTACTGTGAGGCGCCTAAGACAGTGCTACAGGGAGACAGGACGGACAGCTGATCGTCCTCGCAGTGGCAGACCACGTGTAACAACACCTGCACAGGATCGGTACATCCGAACATCACACCTGCGGGACAGGTACAGGATGGCAACCACTGCCCGAGTGACACCAGGAACGCAAAATCCCTCCATCAGTGCTCAGACTGTCCGCAATAGGCTGAGAGAGGCTGGACTGAGGGCTTGTAGGCCTGTTGTAAGGCAGGTCCTCACCAGACATCACCGGCAACAATGTCACCTATGGGCACAAACCCACCGTCGCTGGACCAGACAGGACTGGCAAAAAGTGCTCTTCACTGACGAGTCGCAGTTTTGTCTCACCAGGGGTGATGGTCGGATTGGCGTTTATCGTTGAAGTAATGAGCGTTACACCGAGGCCTGTACTCTGGAGAGGGATCGATTTGGAGGTGGAGGGTCCGTCATGGTCTGGGGCGGTGTGTCACAGCATCATCGGGCTGAGCTTGTTGTTATTGCAGGCAATCTCAACGCTGTGCGTTACAGAGAAGACATCCTCCTCCCTCATGTGGTCCCCTTCCTGCAGGCTCTTCCTGACATGACCCTCCAGCATGACAATGCCACCAGCCATACTGCTTGTTCTGTGCGTGATTTCCTGCAAGACAGCAATGTCAGTGTTCTGCCATGGCCAGCAAAGAGCCATATTTACACATGTTAAATTCGCTGAAAATAAACGCAGTTGACAGTGAGAGGAGTTTCTTTTTTTGCTGAGTTTATAATGTATCATTTAGCTATTTGATTTTGAATTTTAGGACCCCTTTAGGTATCCCCCAAAATATTTTTTATTATTTAATAAAATATTGAATTTGGCCTTTACTACTATAGCCCATAGAAATTCCTTGAATAACATTCATAAATCTAAAAGTAGATCATAAAAAATAATTTGCATAAGGAATAAGGTTTTGAAGTGTCTGTCCTATATCTGTCCTATATCACAGGAAATATATATATTTTTACACATATGTATTTATACTCCGTATTTTTTGGAGCACAAAACTACCTGTGGGGGTCGTAGAGCAAAACAGAGAACACCGTCGTGTTTGTGAGAGTCTCTCCCTTTACACAGTGGGGTCATATTAGTTTGTAATAATAGTTGCAGTAGGCCGACATAGGCGGATGCGGTGGATAGAGACACAGCCCACAAAAAAAAAATGGCATCTCTAGCTTAAACTGACCGATTTTGACAGAGATTTTTTTTTAATGTTACTTAGATTGACACATGGATGTGTCAATAGACTCTTCAGGATTAATGAGCGAGCTAAGATGGACATAGTCAATATAACTATTTGTTCAGTACCTTTGAAATGTACAGCGACAGAATTCAGAACATGGGCCGTTCTTACAGTATTTTCCCTGTACACCAAGTCAGAACTGTAGGATAAATAAAGGGGGCATATGAGCAGACAATGAAAGCTCTTACAATATTCGATAATGGCAATTCTCTAAAACAGGCTAAAGGCTACATGTACACCAAGTCAGAACAGTAGGCTAAGTAATGATGGGGACAGAGACCAAATTCTTAGGGTGAGACACGCCCGATGAGCACCAATACGTTTTATCTATAAATTCTCTTCCTATGACAAGGATTTTGCAGTAGATTGTCGACGTGATTCATGATGATGGCTGCTTGTCTAACTTCCTAGCAAAGTTTTTGAAAGTATGATGTTGACATGATCAGTCCAATCAAAGCTATGATAGATATAACGTGATTTGACGTCATCTTATCTGTGGCCAATGACCTTGAGCTTTCTTGGATGGGCACTTCTAATATAAATCTATGGCAGCACACAAGGGGGCTTGAACTGCCTAGTTGTCCCATAGATTCTGCAGTGACATAATGTCCCCATGAGCGACAGAACACTAAGCAAATCACGGCGCAATTAGAGAAGATTACCAACGCCTACACTGTATATTTGCTGGCTGCCCCTCCACCACAGAGAGAACCGAGCTAGGCTGAAACACCTGCATTTTGGAGCTGCCTACTTAAGAAAGAGACCATGTTTGTTTGCGGCTTTATTCATTATATTTCAGCTTGTGAAACATGGAACCTACACTTTATATTTCTATTCAGTATATAAATATATATTTTTTCTAAACCGGTGGGGCTCAAGGCCCACCTGCCCTGAATGACGGGTCGCTACTGCAAACACACCATATCCCTGTATATACAGTTGAAGTCGGAAGTTTACATACACCTTAGCCAAATACATTTAAACTCAGTTTTTCACAATTCCTGACATTTAATCCTAGTACAAATTCCCTGTCTTAGGTCAGTTATGATCACCACTTTATTTTAAGAATGTGAAATGTCAGAATAATAGTAGAGAAAATTATTTATTTCAGCTTTTAATGCTTTCATCACATTCCCAGTGGGTCAGAAGTTTACATACACTCAATTAGTATTTGGTAGCATTGCCTTTAAATTGTTTAACTTGGGTCAAACGTTTTGGGTAGCCTTCCACAAGCTTTCCACAATAAGTTGGGTGAATTTTGGCCCACTCCTCCTGACAGAGCTGGTGTAACTGAGTCAGGTTTGTAGGCCTCCTTGCTCTCACACCCTTTTTCAGTTCTGCCCACACATTTTCTATAGGATTGAGTTCAGGGCTTTGTGATGGCCACTCCAATACCTTGACTTTGTTGTCCTTAAGCCATTTTGCCATAACTTTGGAAGTATGCTTGGGGTCATTGTCCATTAAGAAGATCCATTTGCGACCAAGCTTTAACTTCCTGACTGATGTCTTGAGATGTTGCTTCAATATATCCACATAATTTTTCTTACTCATGATGCCATCTATTTTGTGAAGTGCACCAGTCCCACCTGCAGCAAAGCACCCCCACAACATGACGCTGCCACCCCCCGTGCTTCACGGTTGGGATGGTGTTCTTCGGCTTGCAAGCCTCCCCCCCCTTTTCCTCCAAACATAATGATGGTCATTATGGCCAAACAGTTCTATTTTTGTTTCATCAGACCAGAGGACATTTCTCCAAAAAGTACGATCTTTGTCCCCATGTGCAGTTGCAAACCGTAGTCTGGCTTTTTTTATGGTGGTTTTGGAGCAGTGGCTTCTTCCTTGCTGAGCGGTTATGTCGATATAGGACTCGTTTTACTGTGGATATAGATACTTTTGTACCTGTTTCCTCCAGCATCTTCACAGGTCCTTTGCTGTTGTTCTGGTATTGATTTGCACTTTTCGCACCAATGTACGTTTATCTCTAGGAGATGGTGTTTATACTTGCGTACTATTGTTTGTACAGATGAACGTGGTACCTTTAGGCGTTTGGAAATTGCTCCCAAGGATGAAACCGACTTGTGGAGGTCTACAATTCGTTTTCTGAGGTCTTGGCTGATTTCTTTTGATTTTTCCATGATGTCAAGCAAATAGGCACTGAGTTTGAAGGTATGGCCTTGAAATACATCCACAGGTACACCTCCAATTGACTCAAATGGTGTCAATTAGCCTATCAGAACCTTCTAAATCCATGACATCATTTTCTGGAATTTTCCAAGCTGTTTAAAGGCACAGTCAACTTAGTGTATGTAAACCTCTGACCCCCTGGAATTGTGATGCAGTGAATTATAAGTTAAATAATCTGTCTGTAAACAATTGTTGGGAAAATTACTTGTGTCAAGCACAAAGTAGATGTCCTAACCGACTTGTCAAAACTATAGTTTGTTAACAAGAAATTTGTGGAGTGGTTGAAAAACGAGTTTTAATGACTCCAACCTAAGTGTATGTAAACTTCCGACTTCAACTGTAAGAATGTCTGTGTTGTAATAAAAAAGGTGGTATCTGTTTATGTTTAATCTCTTAGACCTCTCTCTGTGTGAGTAGGGCAGGCCGGGTGCAGACAGACCCCAGGGGACCCATGGGCTGGGCCCAGTGAAGGAACATGGGGTTCTGTTCCAGTGTAAGCCTGAGAACTGGACCGACCAGAGGAAGCCGGCCCCCACCATGACCTACTGGGTTATAGGGTACGTGACAGAACAAAATACTAAATGCTACCCTGTTCCTTTTGTAGTGCACTATTTAGAACTCTGGATAAAAGTAGTGTGCTTATATGGGGTTTAGGGTACATCGGAGTACAACGTGTTTCAGTGTGAATCTCAAATGGCACACTATTCCCTATATAGTGCACTATTTAGTGCTCCGGTCAATGTACTATGGGGAATAGGGTGCCATTTGAGACATGACCAAGTCAACTACGTCTGTGCTTGCCTTACATAGTGTGAGCGCCACTGTACATGAATGAGTCTCCTATGAATGATGAAATTAATCTTGCCTCTGTTGCTATATAGGCTCAGTGTTATGAATTCTATATTCTGTGTGGGTTTTTTGGGGGGAGGGGGGTGAATGTAGTAATGACTGATGGCACTTTGGGATGTCTCAACTGTTGCTTTTGGACGTGCCTGGGTTTCAGAGGTGTGTGTGTGTGTGTGTGTGTGTGTGTGTGTGTGTGTGTGTGTGTGTGTGTGTGTGTGTGTGTGTGTGTGTGTGTGTGTGTGTGTGTGTGTGTGTGTGTGTGTGTGTGTGTGTGTGTGTGTGTGTGTGTGTGTGTGTGTCCTCAGTGAGAGGTCTGTCTGGGTGGTAAAAGTAAAGAAATGTAAAGTAAACCAGTTAACTTTGAGTGAGAGGCTGGTAATAGCAGACCAACATGTAACAGCTGGGCACTGGCTTACAGTGAAATTCAGACATATACTGGGCATAGAGATTCGTTTATCAAGGTGGTGCTGCGGTATTGTCTACTCTCTGGACATCTAGTGCTTTTTGTTTGATTTTGTTTTTTTTATACGTCCTGCCTATACTCCAGCTTGAAACACACTGCCATTTCCCTCCTCTGTTTGTGTTCCAGCCGGATGCTTCTAGAACCCGTCCCTCAGGAATTCTACGTGTGTTTCCATGACTCTGTGGCAGAGGTTCCCGTGGAGATGGCCTTCCGCCTGTCTTTCGGCCTGGCCTTGTGACGAGCCAACAGTCTCTTATGAACTCTGGTAACACTACTACCTATCGGCAGACAGACAACAGCAGAGCACAACCCTGGGTGCTATTCATTAGGCACCAAACGGAAGAAAACAGACAGGGAGGGAGTACATGAACTCCAATAAGAAACGCTTGTTCATGTTTTCTATCACAAAATATTTTGCTATGTTTTTCCCTAATGAACACAACCCTGGTCTTAAAGGTTTCATAGTTGACCTCAACGCCTGATTACTGTTGGTCTGAGATATTCTGGGACCTAAGACTCCCTCTTGTGCCTTGATCACCTGATGGCAGGTAAAAGAAAACTTCACAGACCAAGGTTGTTCTCTGTTAGCTTTGGATCAGCTCCAATGGAACAGCAGGACTGCATTCAGATAGAAATATGTTAAGTGGAACAAATATGAGGAATAAGGAATCACGTCAGCTCTATTCGTGACATTTCTATCTGTAACATTGTACTTTTTGGAGAAATGTCCTCTGGTCTGATGAAACAAAAATAGAACTGTTTGGCCATAATGACCATCGTTATGTTTGGAGGAAAAAGGGGGAGGCTTGCAAGCCGAAGAACAACATCCCAACCGTGAAGCATGGGGGTGGCAGCATCATGTTGTGGGGGTGCTTTGCTGCAGGAGGGACTGGTGCACTTCACAAAATAGATGGCATCATGAGGATGGAAAATTATGTGGATATATTGAAGCAACATCTCAAGACATCAGTCAGGAAGTTAAAGCTTGGTTGCAAATGGATCTTCCAAATGGACAATGACCTCAAGCATACTTCCAAAGTTGTGTTAAAATGGCTTAAGGACAACAAAGTCAAGGTATTGGAGTGGCCATCACAAAGCCCTGACCTCAATCCTATAGAAAATGTGTGGGCAGAACTGAAAAAGGGTGTGCGAGCAAGGAGGCCTACAAACCTGACTCAGTTACACCAGCTCTGTCAGGAGGAGTGGGCCAAAATGCACCCAACTTATTGTGGAAAGCTTGTGGAAGGATACCCAAAACGTTTGACCCAAGTTAAACAATTTAAAGGCAATGCTACCAAATACTAATTGAGTGTATGTAAACTTCTGACCCACTGGGAATGTGATGAAAGAAATAAAAGCTGAAATAAATAATTCTCTCTACTATTATTCTGACATTTCACATTCTTAAAATAAAGTGGTGATCCTAACTGACCTAAGACAGGGAATTTTACTAGGGTTAAATGTCAGGAATTGTGAAAGCTGAGTTTAAATGTATTTGGCTGAGGTGTATGTAAACTTCCGACTTCAACTGTATGTTGTGTCCGAAATGGCGCCCTGCTCCTTATGTAATGAATAGATTTGGACTCTGGGTGTGTGGAAGGACAAGCCACTAAACTGAGTAATAACACCTCAGAAAACATGCTGGATAAAAAAAATGTAAAGGGTAGATGTGAGTTTGTAGGTAAAGCATTTTTCTGCTGTTCTGGCCATAGCAATAGTCTCATTCTCGTTCTGACTAGAGGTCGACTGATTATGATTTTTCAACGCCGATACCGATTATTGGAGGACCAAAAAAAGCCGATACCGATTAATCGGACGATTTATATATATATATATATATATTTGTAATAATGACAATTACAACAATACTGAATGAACACTTTTATTAACTTAATATAATACGTAAATAAAATCTATTTAGTCTCAAATAAATAATGAAACATGTTCAATTTGGTTTAAATAATGCAAAAACACAGTGTTGGAGAAGAAAGTCAAAGTGTAATATGTGCCATGTAAAAAAGCTAACGTTTAAGTTCCTTGCTCAGAACATGAGAACATATGAAAGCTGGTGGTTCCTTTTAACATGAGTCTTCAATATTCCCAATATAGAAGTTTTAAGTTGTAGTTATTATAGGAATTATAGAACTATTTCTCTCTATACCATTTGTATTTCATATACCTTTGACTATTGGATGTTCTTATAGACACTATAGTATTGCCAGCCTAATCTCTGGAGTTGATAGGCTTGAGGTCATAAACAGCGCTGTGCTTCAAGCATTGCGAAGAGCTGCTGGCAAACGCAGGAAAGTTCTGTTTGAATGAATGCTTACGAGCCTGCTGCTGCCTACCACCGCTCAGTCAGACTGCTCTATCAAATATCAAATCATAGACTTAATTATAATATAATAAACACACAGAAATACGAGCCTCAGGTCATTAATATGGTCAAATCCGGAAACTATCATTTCGAAAACAAAACGTTTATTCTTTCAGTGAAATACGGAACCGTTCCATATTTTATCGAAAGGGTGGGATCCATAAGTCTAAATATTGCTGTTACATTGCACAACCTTCAATGTTATGTCATAATTATGTAAAATTCTGCCAAATTAATTACAGCCTTCGTTAGGAAGAAATGGTCTTCACACAGTTCGCAACGAGCCAGGCGGACCAAACTGCTGCATATACCCTGACTGCTTGCACTGAACGCAAGAGAAGTGACACAATTTCCCTAGATAATATTGCCTGCTAACATTGATTTCTTAACTAAATATGCAGGTTTAAAAAAAATATACTTGTGTAAGAAAGGCATTGATGTTTACGGTTAGGTACATTGGTGCAACGACTGCTTTTTTCACGAATGCGCTTGTTAAATCCTCACCCATTTGGTGAAGTAGGCTGTGATTCGATTATAAATTAACAGGCACCGCATTGATTATTTGCAACGCAGGACAAGCTAGTTAAACTAGTAATATCATCAACCATGTGTAGTTAACTAGTGATTAAGATTTTTTGTATTGTTATAAGATAACTTTAATAATAGCTAGCAATTTACCTTGGCTCCTTGCTGCACTCGCGTAACAGGTGATCAGCCTGCCACGCAGTCTCCTCGTGGAGTGCAATGTAATCGGCGTCCAAAAATGCCAATTACCAATTGTTATGAAAACTTAAAATCGGCCCTAATTAATCGCCCATGCCGATTAATCGGTCGACCTCTAGTTCTGACATTCCTGTTAGCTAAAGTGTGCCAGACCAAATAATATGGGATGTCTAAACAGCATTCTTGGGACATACCAACTCTTACATCATCAGTTGAAATGTAAAACGGCAATGGTTAAGGTTCGGAACGTCCCAAGAATCCCAGACAGCACTGACCAAATAATATGACTGTTCTTGCCTGCTATCCTCTCCACATTGGCAAGGCAACACAGCCTTAAGTAAAGTTCTATTCATGTTGCTGTTTTGGAGGAAGATAAGTGTTTTGATATTTTATTTAAGATGTACAGTATTTTGTATGGAAATGTAATTTGTGATGCAAATGCACGTGACAATTAAAATTAGAAAAACATATTTTGGTTTCCTCTGGGTCATTTTCTCAATTTATCAAACAGAAAGAAACATGTTACTGTTGTTATGCGTTACGGCTTCTGTTTGCCAAAATTAATACGAAACCATTCATATATTTATACAAATGAAAGTCCTTCATGATCATCAGGCAAACAGAGCACTCTGTTATTTCAGTCCTGCTGTTACAAAAATAAGCTTGCCTTCTTAAATTCTTATTCAATCTACATTATGTGGACTTCCACAAACTACAGATCTAGAATTGAAATAAATACATGCTGTCTGATAGGGCTGTAGCCTCCATTATGTCATCTTAGTATCAGGGCTAAATTGACTGACTGATGCATTTGTTTGTACTCTTGATAGTATACATCATTCTGAAATTACCACTTATATGACATCACACAAAGAGAAAAAAAAACAGAAAAATGCCTTTTCATAATCTGTCAAAATACAAAAAAGAACACATTGTCCAGGGATTTAGCCCCAGAGTCTGAACTGCCAGCAAGCCAAAACATTCGAAAGCGGTCAAATTCAAGCGGCACTCTCCACAACAAGGACCAGATTCTTCTTGTAGCAGTCCAGACTACAGAGAGGGATCCCAGTCTTGGAGCACGAGTACCTCTTCAGATTACTGCACCCGTTTATCCCGCAGCCTACCGGTGCCAGGGGAAGGGGGCACAGGGAAGCAGGGGTCGGGGCAAGCACCCCTGTTGGGAACGAAATCCCCATTCCCTGGGCTGAGTCACAGTAGCGGACCATGGGACACTGGGCCTGCTTGGACTTACGCTCCCTCATACTCTTGATCTTGGCCTTGGAGGTCTTGGTGAGCCTCTCGATGGTCTGGTTCTTGTCCTCCTCTGCCTTCTTGGCCGCCTGCAGGCGCCTCTTGCGGGCACACTCCTCTCTCTTCTGCATCATCTCGGTGGTCATCTCCTTCTCCTTGTAGCCCATGGGCAGCTCCAAGAGAGGCTGGTTCTGCTGCTTGTGCAGGAGGGCTTTCTGTAAGGCAGAAACACACACACAACCAGTCAGGTTCAGTAGGATGTAGACCTTTACAGAAATATTTGAGGCATTTCTGTCATCTTCCAAGTTTTTGAAGGAAAACTTGGGGTATTTGTTTCATTAGTCCATTGTTGATATAGTCCCAACATGTTTTGCATGTCAGAAATCAAGTTAAGATATATAACTCTCAAAATACAGAAATATCTTAAACTTGATTGCTGCCATGCAAAACATTTAGGGACTATATCAACAATGGACTAATGAAACAAATACCAAAATAACATTTTGGGGTGGAATTTTCCTTTACCTAATAGCCGTTTCTCAGATCATATTGTGACCTGGCCTGGCAGAATTCCCTGAGTCAAGCGAAAGTCATCTCTACTTTGATATGACAGACTAGTCTGGGGCCTGCTCTCTTGTTACATTACCTGTCTGGCTGTGAGCAGGGACTCATCGGTCTCCTTCTTCAGCTCTCCGTTGTCGTCCAGCTCTCCTTTCTCCAGGGCGTCCAGCCACTTCTCCTCCTCGTCCACCGGCTTACCCAGGGAGTCTGACACCATGTCTGGCAGAGGAGACGGGTCCAGGTTACTGTCCTCATCTAGAGGCAGGGAACAGAAAGAAAACAACTGCATGGTTATGATATTAAAAAGACATGGCTATGATCCAAAATGGCACCCTATTCTGTATATAGTGCACTACCAGGGTCAAAAGTAGTGCACTATATAGGGAATAGCATGGCATTTCATTCAAACACTTGATGTTTGGCAGAGACAGAAATAGGCTCACTGAAATTACATTAAACATTTGCCTTGTGCAGTGAACTTATTTATTCAGTGCCTTCAGAAAGTATTCCATACCCCTTGACTTATTCCACATTTTGTTGTGATGCAGCCCAAATTCAAAATGTATTCGGTTCCCACCCACCTACACACAATACCCCATAATGACAAAGTGAAAATGTTGTTTTTTTAGAAATGTATGCAAATGTATTGAAAAAAAAAAGATATATCTAATTTACATACACTACTGTTCAAAAGTTTGGGGTCACTTATAAAAATCCTTGTTGAAAGAAAAGCACATTTTTTGTCCATTAAAATAACATCAAATTGATCAGAAATACAGTGTAGACATTGTTAATGTTACTTGTCCTCTTGCTCAGTTGTGCACCGGGACCTCCCACTCTTTCTATTCTGGTTAGAGCCAGTTTGCGCTGTTCTGTGAAGGGGAGTAGTATACAGCGTTGTATGAGATCTTCAGTTTCTTGGCAATGTCTCGCATGGAATAGCCTTCATTTCTCAGAACAAGAATAGACTGATGAGTTTCAGAAGAAAGTTCTTTGTTTCTGGCCATTTTGAGCCTGTAATCAAACCCACAAATGCTGATGCTCCAGATACTCAACTAGTCTAAAGAAGGCCAGTTTTATTGCTTCTTTAATCAGAACAACAGTTTTCAGCTGCGCTAACATAATTGAAAAAGGGTTTTCTAATGATCAATTAGCCTTTTAAAATGATCAATTGGATTAGCTAACACAACGTGCCATTGGAACACAGGAGTGATGGTTGCTGATAACGAGCCTCTGTACTCCTATGTAGATATTCCATAAAAATCAGCCATTTCCAGCTACAATAGTCATTTACAACATTAACAATGTCTACACTGTATTTCTGATCAATTTGATGTTATTTTAAAGGACAAACAAATGTGCTTTTCTTTGAAAAACAAGGACACTTCTAAGTGACCCCAAACTTTTGAACGGTAGTGTAAGTATTCACATCCCTTTGCTCAGGTGCATCCAATTTCCTTTGATCATCCTTGAGATGCCGGTTCAACTTGATTGGAGTCCACCTATGGCCAATTTAATTGTTTGGACATGATTTAGAAAGTCACATTTGTCTATAGAAGATTCCATAGTGGACAGTGCATGTCAGAGGATAAACTATACCATGAAGTCCAAGGAACTGTCCGTAGATCTCTGCGATAGAATTGTGATGTGGCATATATTTTGGGAAGGGTATAAAACAATTTATAGAGTTGAAAGTTTCACAGTGGTCTCCGTAATTGTGAATTGTAAAAAATGTGGAACCACCAAGACTTGCCTAGAGCTGGCCGCCCGGCCAATCTGAGCAATCGGGGGAAAAGGGCCTTGGTCAGGGAGGTGACCAAGAACCCAATTGTCACTCTGACATAGCTCCACAGTTCCTCTGTGGAGATGGGAGAACCTTACAGAAGGAAAACCTCTCTGCAGCAGTCCAGCAATCACGCGTTTATGGTAGAGTGGCCAGACAGAAGCCACTCCTCAGTAAAAGGAACATGAGTTTGCCAAAAGGCACCTAAAGACTCTCAGACCATGAGAAACAAGATTTGAATGCCAAGTGTCACATCTGGAGGAAACCTGGCACCATCCCTACGGTGAAGCATGGTGGTGGCAGCATCATGCTGTGGGGATGTTTTTCAGCGGCAGGGACTGGGAGACTAGTCAGGATCGAGGAAAAGCTTAACGGAGCAAAGTACAGACAGATTCTTAATGAAAACCTGCCCCAGAGCACTCAGGACCTCCAACTGGGGCGAAGGTTCACCTTCCAACAGGACAACGACCCTAAGCACACAGCCAAGACAACGCAGGAGTGGCTTCGGGACACGTCTCTGATTCTCCTTGAGTGGCCCAGCCAGAGCCCTGACTTGAACCCAATCAAACATCTCTGGAGAGACCTGAAAATAGCTGTGCAGCGATGCTCCCCATCCAACCTGACAGAGCTTGAGAGGATCTGCTGAGAAGAATGGGAGAAACTCCCCAAATATAGGTGTGCCAAGCTTGTAGCGTCATACCCAAGAAGACTCGAAGCTGTAATCACTGCCAAAGGTGTTCCAAAGTTCTGAGTAAAGGGTCTGAATACTTATGTAAATGTCATATTTCAGTTTTTTATTTTTGATGAATTTGCTAACATTTCTAAAAACCTGTTTTGCTTTGTCATTAAGGGGTATTGTGTGTAGATTGAGGGGGTAAAAAACAATTTAATCAATTTTAGAATGAGGCTGTAACATAACAAAATGTGGAAAAGGTTAAGGGGTTCGACTACTTTCCGAATGCACTTTATATGGAGTGTATATATAGTAAATAAATCACATTAAACACATAATTACTTTCATATTGAACATGACTGGACATGATGAGTGTAAGAGACAGACCTTTGCACTCACCAAGCCAGGCCCGGTACTGCTCAAGTGGAACGCCCTCAGAAGGTTTATCATCGTTATCAGAGTCGTCATCGTCGTCCACGATCATCAGAGGAGACTGGGAGCGGGCTACACCAGGGACCACAGTGAACGTTGGCACACTGGTTTGTGAGAAAAGGAGAGAGAACAACAAACCATACGTTTAAAAGGACCCCCCCAGATGAAGTTGCTGCCACTATTTCGACGTAATATCCCGTCATACAGAAGAAATGCACGTCTAGGTTTCACCTCCGAAGAATGACGATACTGTACTGTAGATAGTCACGAATTGGGAATTTCCACGTGGAGTTGATAAACATCAACAAATGGGGCACTGACAGCTGTCAGTGTAGCTAGCTAGACAAGGTTAGCCTTATCTAGCTAGCTAGCTAATGTTATCCGTTGTTGCAGTTTAATTATTTTTTTTTTTACAATGTATTCAAAAGATTAGCCAGCTGGCTCTACAGCTGATTTAGGGAAAACTTCACCACAGATGGAAATCACTGGCCTATTTGTATTTATTATGGATCGCCATTAACTGCTGCCAATCTCTATTGTTATCTCCAAAGTTTTGGCATCTTCCCTAAATTGCAGCCCCGAAACTGCCATAGAAATTGAGAACATTGCCCCGTGTAGGGTGCCGTCTTTCGGATGGTACGTTAAACGGGTGTCCTGACTCTGTGGTCACTAAAGATCCCGTGGCACTTATCGTAAGAGTAGAGGTGTTAACCCCGGTATCCTGGCTAAATTCCCAATCTGGCCTTCATACCATCATGACCACCTAATCATCCCCAGCTTCCAGTTGGCTCATTCATCCCCCCTGACTCTCCCGTGTAACTATTCCCCAGGTCGTTGCTGTAAATGAGAATCTGTTCTCAGTTAACTTACCTGATATAAAATAAGGGTCAAATAAAAAAAATGTTAGAAAGAGTAAGACGAAACTCAAGTAATATGGATAACTATTGAAAGATATCTGATATGCATTGACATGGACAGGGTGCAACGTTTGGTAGGCTGCTGGCAAGCTTTGGCTGCTGTACAGCAAGCCAAGTCAGCCTGTCCTCATGGTTCTCACAGGGAAGTGAAATGATAGGCTACGATGACTTTGCTCATGCATGCCGCAAATGACAACTATAAGTTCCTTGAATTTTTTGTCGCAGGGCCTTTTCATGATCTGGATAGACACTCGTGGTTTCTAGCTAACGTTACACCAATCAAAGCAGTGGAGCGTGTAGCGAAGCAAAACTTTATTGGTCAAAGCCATTCATCTTGGGGCAACGGGGGGGGAGCGGGTTTGCAAAATGCTATCATATCACGCAATTATACCATTCATATAATTGGCAGGTATTTTGTTTTAAATCCAGACTAGCAAAAAACTAAAAAGTGAAAATGGACTAATTATCCAATGGAGTATGATACTTTTCTGCTAAAATGTAAAAAGTGGTGGTGAAAAAAACATACATTTGCCCCCCCTATGGTTGTTTGCTCCATGGCTAAAGAGACAAGGCTGTTTGGCTCATCATGAAGAGGAATAACTTTGCAGCTGTTTCTGATTAATAATCAACGCCATGCTAAATGGGTGGTATGATTCAAAGAAAACCCAGCCCTGAAATAAAATGTAGGCTGAAAATCATTTGTATGTCATATCAAAGGAAAAGACAACGCATTCACGCGGATTTGCACGAAGTGGACAATTCGGATTTGTCACTTCAAGTCCAAATATTAGATCATACTTTAACTAAAACGATGACTTATTGACTTAAATCGTTGTGCAAAAAAAAAAAAAGTCTGTCAAGCGAGACTATTAAAATGACAGCGAGGTCTCACCTTTTTGTCCCAAGTGTTTGGCCTCCCAGTTTGATCTTGAGTCGGAGCTGCGTGGGGGGGCTTGACCACAATCCCAGAGTCTGACTCCAGGGCCTCGGAGTAGGAGCTGTGCCCATTGTCGCGGTGATGCTTCTTCTTGTGCTTTTTGTGTTTCCTCCTATGCAGGCTGTGTAAGCCCACATGGTCACCATCACCTGTAGTAACAGACAACACATAGAGATGTAGACAAGATATATAAACAAAGTGAGACCTATTTGGTAGTGTATAGTGTTAGTATGGGCTCAGTTGGTAGAGTATGGTGCTTGGAACACCAGGTTTGATTCCCGCTGGGACCACCAATTTATTTTTTATTTATTTAACTAGGCAAGTCAGTTAATAACAAATTCTTATTTACAATGACGGCCTACTGGAGAACAGTGGGTTAACTGCCTTGTTCAAGGGTTTTTACCTTGTCAGCTCGCGGATTCGATCCAGCAACCTTTCGGTTACTGGCCCAACGCTCTAACTAGGCTACCTGCCGCCCCAATATGCATGCATGGCTGACTGTAGTCGCTGTGGATACAAGTGTCTGCTAAATGGCATATATTATTATTATGTCACCATGTAGGTCTCAAAAGAATGGCTAACATTAGTGGCTTCTGGACACTTCATAACATGTTATATGTCTGGTAGTCAATATGATGGTGTAAAATGTTCAATTCACAACCATGCTTGAGACATGGGAGCATAACATCCACAGTAAACAAGCAACTCACCTAAAATAAACCTTGGGTGGATCATGCCTTTCCTTTTCCCCATTGAAACGACTGTATATATCAATCAACACCAGAAAACGGGTTCTGCCGGTCTACATCCTAGCAAGTTGGCCTTGCTCTATATGCAGAAGAGTCGTCAGCAACAGCTACTGTTCGCTAGGCAAACAAAATGTATGTGTTACTGTAGCTATCTAGCTACTCAATGCCATCAAACAAAATGTATGTGTTACTGTAGCTATCTAGCTACTCAATGCCATCAAACTAAATGTATGTGTTACTGTAGCTATCTAGCTACTCAATGCCATCAAACTAAATGTATGTGTTACTGTAGCTATCTAGCTACTCAATGCCATCACGGGACGAGAGTTGTCACGCACTTTGATAGCGTGGTAAGTAGCAAATTGTCTACTTTGATAAAGCATTCGCAAGCCCAACATTTGCTGTCGCTTAAAAAATACAACTGACTAAAGCTATCGAACTTAGCTAGCTAGCTGGAAGATAAATGAACGCTAGTTGCTCACGAATCAATGTAAGGATGAAGCTGCTTTCCTTCAATGCATTTCCCCGTTGTTTGTACAAACATGACGGTAATGCTTGTAAGGCAGATTATTTGAAAATACACAAGACAATGAAGTCAAAACAAATAGCTAGCTAGGTAGTTACACTAGCAGCGACGTTTCCTTGCGGCTTCGAATACGATGATGAATGTGGATTCGGATACGCTGCTGCCACCTGCCGCTGCGGCGGGGAACGTACTGTCTAGACTTGGCTTCTCGACTGTTCCACTGATTCGGTTCATTCATAAATTGTCTAAGATCATTTGTTACGATTTTATTATTGGGGACATGGGGGCAATTATACATGTTTATAATTATGCAGTTAGTTGATTTACACAATTACTGTACAGTAATCTCAAAATGATATCGTATTGTGACACCTGGGTAATGTAGTCCACACACCGGCCACTTGTGTGAACTATTGCCAGTGGAAAAATACATTATCCAGCGGCTGCCACTGTACGTTTGAGCACAAGATACGTAAGGTGAGTCATGAAACAAACGTGGTTGTAATATTAATCAGTTGTTGATCTTCTGAAGTTTATTCCTGTGTTAAGATTTGTGTGCAATGTATTTCAGTCTAACTCCGTGCATATGTTGCTACTTGTTCCTATATTTGTTCCGCCTTTAGTGCACGATAATCAACTTCAGTGCTGCCATACGGCAGAAGCAGGACAACATAGTAGCTATCCCCAAGGTCTGGCAGAGGGCGCTATTATTCCTGACGTCTTTAAATCAAACGACGTTCGGAATAATAGCGCCCTCTGGCGGGCTTTGGGGCTGCATAGTAAGTGCCAACGATATCACACTCAAACTTTCCATTGTGTAATGAATGCATCACATCATTATACCATTATACCATTATACCATGATTATTTCCATGTCTTTTTGTAACTTGACCCAACAATCAACATTGTGTTAGTATTTAGTAGGCAAGTGAATCCACAACTATCCATGTGTCATCATGCACTGTGACGTTGTATATCTACATTCCACAGGAGGTGCGATTGACACACCACAGGCAAGCTTGCTCTGTCAGTGCTGATTGTTAGAAGGTGATTTTACAGGAGCCATGAACTACGCTCGGTTTTTGACAGCTGTCAGTGCAGCTCGGAAGCCATCAGCTATCCGAATGTTGAGTAAGTCGTCATGGTTGTAGAGCTCTATTCCATATTGCTCTATTCTGTGTTTTGCCATGTAGAATTTCTCTGTAGTATTTATTTCCTTTGTCAGTTTTCAGATATGTTTATGTCATTGGTACCTTTGGTAACCTATCTGTCTTGCCCCCCCCTCCATCCCAAAGCTGAGCTCCAGCAGAGGTCACCCCCATCCATGATCTCCCTGGCCGGAGGGGCTCCCAACCCCAACACCTTCCCCTTCCAGTCCTGCTCCATCCAGGTGAAGAACGGGGATATGCTCACCTTCGATGAGACCATCATGAAGAGGGCTCTGCAGTACTCTGCCTCCAGCGGGTGAGTCAGTGACTGAGAAGACATTTAGTCCGTCCAAAATGGCACCCTATTTTGTATATACAGTGCATTCTGGAAAGTATTCAGACCCCTTGACTTTTTCCACATGTTGTTACATTACAGCCTTATTCTAAAATGGATTAAATCGTTTTCCCCCCTCATCAATCTACAAACAATACCCCATAATGACAAAGCAAAAACAGTTGTGACATTTTTGCAAATGTACTAAAAATAAAAATGGAAGTATCACATCTACAGAAGTATTCAGACCTTTTACTCAGTACTTTGTTTAAGCACCTTTGGCAGTGATTACAACCTCGAGTCTTCTTGGGTATGACACTACAAGCTTGACACACCTGTATTTGGGGAGTTTCTCCCATTCTTCTCTGCAGATCGTCTCAAGCTCTGTCAGGTTGAATGGGGAGCGTTGCTGCACAGCTATTTTCAGGTCTCCAGAGATGTTCGATCGGGTTCAATTCCGGGCTCTGGCTGGGCCACTCAAGGACGTTCAGAGACTTGTCCCAAAGCCACTCCTGCGTTGTCTTAGCTGTGTGCTTAGAGTCTTTGTTCTGTTGGAAGGTGAACCTTCGCCCCAGGCTGAGGTCCTGAGCACTCTGGAGCAGGATTTCATCAAGGATCTCTCTGTACTTTGCTTCGTTCATCTTTCCCTCGATCTTTACTAGTCTCCCAGTCCCTGCCACTGAAAAACATCCCCACAGCATGATGCTGCCACCACCATGCTTCACCGTAGGGATGGTGCCAGGTTTCCTTCAGACATGACGCTTGGCATTCAGGCCAAAGAATTCAATCTTGGTTTCATCAGACCAGAGAATCTTGTTTCTCATGGTCTGAGAGTCTTATGTGCCTTATGGCAAACTCCAAGAAGGCTGTCATGTGCCTTTTACTGAGGAGTGGCTTCCGTCTGGCCACTCTACCATAAACGCGCGATTGGTGGAGTGCTGCAGAGATGGTTGTCCTTCTGGAAGGTTCTCTGGAGCTCTGTCAAAGTGACCATCAGGTTCTTGGTCACCTCCCTGACCAAGGCCCTTCTCCCCCGATTGCTCAGTTTGGCCGGGCAGACAGCTCTAGGAAGAGTCTTGGTGGTTCCAAACTTCTTCCATTTAAGAATGATGGAGGCCCAGATCTCTGCCTCAACACAATCCTGTTTCGGAGCTCTACGGATAATTCCTTTGACCTCATGGCTTGGTTTTTGCTTTGACTGTGGGACCTTATATAGACTGGTGTGTGCCTTTCCAAGTCATGTCCACTCAATTGAGTGTACCACAGGTGGACTCCAATCGTTGTAGAAACAGCTCAAGGATGATCAATGGAAACAGGATGCATCTGAGCTCAATTTCGAGTCTCAGAGCAAAGGGTCTGAATACTTATGTAAATAAGGTTTATTTTTTTCATAAATTAGCAAAAATGTCTAAAACCCAGTTTTTTGATTGATGAAGAAACCGTTTTTTAAATACATTTTAAAATAAATGCTGTAACATAACAAAATGTGGAAAAAGTCAAGGGGTCTGAATACTTTCCGAATGCACTGTACATACACTGAGTGTACAAAACCTTAGGAACACCTTCCTAATATTGAGTTGATCCCCCTTTTGCCCCCAGAACAGCCTTAATTTGTCAGGCATGGACTCTACAAGGTGTTGAAAGTGTTCCACAGCGATGCTGGCCCATGTTGACTCCAATGCTTCCCACAGTTCTGTCAAGTTGGCCAGGTGTCCTTTGGATGGTGGGCCATTCTTGATACACACGGGAAACTGTTGCGCGTGAAAACACAGCAGTGTTGCAGTTTTTGACACGCTCAAACCAGTGTGCCTGGCACCTACTACCATACACTGTTCAAAGGCACTTAAATATTTTGTCTTGCCCGTTCACCCTCTGAATGGCATACATGCACAACCCATGGCTCGAGGCTTAAAAATCCTTCTTTACCTGTCTCCTCCCTTTCATCTACACTTATTTGTGGATTTAACAAGGGACATCAATAAGGGATCATAGACAGACCAGGTGAAAGCTATGTCATGGAAAGATGTTTTGTACACTCAGTGTAGTGCACTACTTTTATAGGGAATCGGTGCTATCTGGGACACACCCGTTGTGTATTGTTATGTAGCCTCTCTTTTAGCCCGCAGAAATCTTTCAGAAGTCTGCGGAAGCTTCTTCAGAGCGTGATAGGAAAGCGTCAACAAGGACATAGCCCCTGAAAGCTCTCCGCGACACCAACGGAGTAATGTACATGACTATCTCTAACATATTGTACAATTCACATGGTCAGGAGTTTGGAATGTAGAATCCTGCGGAAATGAATGGTTTGAACGAGTTTTTTTTACGACGTGTTTGAACTGTTCACCGCTGTTCCTTGAATCGGTTAGGACAGCATGACGCCTATACTAGTTAATGGCGGTGGCAGAAGGTTATCTCTTAACAGCTTCTTATCTACCTTTACAACAGTCTAAATAGTAAATAGTGACTCATATTGGTCTGTAGAGCTCTCAACCTGTGTGCGTGCGTGCGCTCTAAACCGCTGCTTTGCTTTCCACAGCGTTGGTTTAATCACTTCTGATAAGAGCTAACAGGATGATAAAGCCAAGGCTGATTCCTAAAAAGCACCCTATTATGCTCACTAGGATTAACGTTTCACTGGATGTCAAAACGGAACATTTTATTACAACACACCCTGGCTGCTATTCAAGTTTTATTATTAATGATTAGGTCTATTTCTTGCTTAAAAATACAATTCTCCATGGAAATAATATGAGGTTAAGGTGAGATAACGTAGGGGGAGGTTAAGATACGGTGATGTTTTGAAACTGCAGGTTATTCATGATGATGCGAGTCTGAAGTTCCACGTAAGTCAATATGTTCACTTAGTCTCACATGGACGTCAATGTGAAAGTTCGACTAAAGTTAGGATTTGCCCCTATGAATGGAAAGTTTGGAAGTGCAGGCCTCTGTCTACCCTGTATAGAATCCCAGAGCTGTTGACGTGGATGAAGAGCCTCCAGAAGAACCTTCACAACCCTCCTACAGCCGACTACAGCGCTGAGAAGGGGCAGATGGACATGTGTGTTACTACAGGCAGCCAAGAGGGCCTCTGCAAGGTACTACATTGACATTGTAGTCATGCAGCGGACGCTTATCAACAACGACTTCCAGTTAGTGTGTTCATCTTTAAATAGCTAGGTCCGAACAACCGCATATCACAGTCATGGTAAGCAAAACGGTCCTTAAATAAAGCAGGAAAGAGAAGTGCAAGGACGGTCAGTTAGGTGTGACTGCCGCTAATGACCCGGTGATCCCATGAGCCTGTCCTGTTCTCGCCCTCCCCCTCTACTACTTTTCTCTATGGTTTTTTTTGGCAGGTGTTTGAAATGCTTGTAAATCCCGGCGATAACGTTCTTCTGGACGCACCCACGTACTCTGGCACTCTCGCTGCGGCGGTAAGAAGCTCTACTCACAACCACAGACACACACACACAATCACTTTCTCTCGCTGTCACTCACTTGGCATCTCACTTACTCACTCACTCACTCACTCGGATAAGCTTTATTAGCACGAATGGCAAGGCCACTGTTGATAAATCAAAATGGGACAGATAACGATATCAACAACAACAATGTAATGTTGATAATAATAGTTATAGAAACTCACTCTCACACTTACTCACACACTTCGCCGTCCCAAGCTCCAGCCATTGGGATGTAACCTGATCAATGTGCCCAGTGATCAGCACGGTATGATCCCGGGTGGGCTGAAGGAGGTGCTGTCCAGATGGGACCCGGCAGACGTCCACAAGCCACACAGCAACGTACCCAGGGTCCTCTACACAATCCCCAACGGAGGAAACCCCACCGGGGCCTCCATGACCACCCAGAGGAAGAGGGAGGTCTACGAGGTACGGTAGAGTCTGCAGACCCATAGGCCCTATTCAAATAGTTCAGAAATGCATCCTTCCTTCCTACATTCCATGAAGTAATCCCAGATCTGAATTGGTTGAATTGGTGAAAGTAGCAGGGTGGTAACCTTGCGTTCACCTCTCCAAATGCTTTTAGATCAGTGCTTACCTCAAGGAAGTATTCAAACAGATCCCCATTAGCTACTGTACATGCAGCAGCTACTCTTCCTGGGTCCGCATAAAACGTACAAATACTTGACAAAGTACAGAACAGTTATAGACAAAAACAACATAAGATATTATATTACATTCAAAATAAAAATAGGAGTTGTATATTGGAAAGACACCAAGAGACGACAACAACAATACTATTTACACACTATTCATATATACAGTACATCTTCATATTCTTATGTACAGTACAGTTCAGTTAGATCTTTAGAAAGAGGAAAGGCATTCTGATACAATAGTTTTTTTAAAGCTTTTTTGTTGTTGTTGCCAGAGTAAACTCTGGTGACAGAGCATTCCATTATACCCTGATGAAGACAGCTTGCCTGTCGAAACGTTGGACATAAAATCGTTTTTGCATCTGAGCTCCTAGAGTGTGCGGCTCTTCTTTATTTTCAAGTTTTTCACTCCGCTAGCCAGCACCTCGCCTATATAGGTGTGTGTTTCTTTTTCTTCTAGAGCATTCCATTATGACATGGCTCTACACAACTGAGCGGCATATTAAATATTGTTTTGTATTGGTTACCGTGAAGAAACCCATAGTGGTGTGCCTGGTGGGGTATGTATGTCTGTTTGAAGCGTATGCAAATATATTAGACAAGTGGTTAGGCATTTTCAACAGACAAATGTTTCTTAAAAAGACTAGAAGAGAAGTACATTTCTCCTCAACCCTCAACCATGAAAGACTATGACGCATGTTGTTGATGTCAGTTCTGTGTGTGCAGTTAAGGGCAAGGCGTGCTGCTTTGTTTTGAGCCAGCTGCAGCTTAGCTAGGTCTGTCTTTTCTGCACCTGACCATATTACCGGGCAGTAATCAAGATGGGACAAGATCAGAGTATAGTTGATCTTTGTGTCAAAAACGCAGAACATGTTTATATAACAGACATACCTCTCCCCATCTTCACAACTTTGTCAGTATGACTGGACCATGATAACTAACCATCCAATGTTAGTCCTAGGAGTTCAGCTTCTTCAACTTGTTCAATGGTCACACGCTCCAGCTGAGGTTAAGGTCTAAGAGAATGCTTTTAACCAAATACAATGCTTTTGGTTTTAGATGTATTTAAGAACAGTTTATTGTTAATTACCCATTCTGACACTGACTGTAACTCCTTGCTAAGAGACTGAGTGAGCTCACTGGCTGTAGGTCCTGTTGTGTTTAATGTGCAATCATCAGCATATATAGTTGAAGTCGGAAGTTTACATACACTTAGGTTGGAGTCATTAAAGCTAGTTTTTCAACCACTCCACACATTTCTTGTTAACAAACTATAGTTTGGGCAAGTTGGTTAGGACATCTACTTTGTGCATGACACAAGTAGTTTTTCCAACAATTGTTTACAGACAGATTATTTTATAATTCACTGTATCACAATTCCAGTGGGTCAGAAGTTTACATACACTAAGTTGACTGTGCCTTTAAACATCTTGGAAAATTCCAGAAAATTATATCATGGCTTTAGAAGCTTCTGATAGGCTAATTTACATAATTTGAGTCAATTGGAGGTGTACCTGTGGATGTATTTCAAGGCCTACCTTCAAACTCAGTGCCTCTTTGCTTGACATCATGGGAAAATCTAAAGAAATCAGCCAAGATTGTAGACCTCCACAAGTCTGGTTCATCCTTGGGGGCAATATCCAAACACCTGAAGGTACCACGTTCATCTGTACAAACAATAGTACGCAAGTACAAACACCATGGGACCACGCAGCCATCATACCGCTCAGGAAGGAGACGCGTTCTGTCTCCTAGAGATGAACGTACTTTGGTGCGAAAAGTGCAAATCAATCCCAGAACAACAGCAAAGGACCTTGTGAAGATGCTGGAAGAAACAGGTACAAAAGTATCTATATCCACAGTAAAACAAGTCCTATATCGACATAACCTGAAAGGCCACTCAGCAAGGAAAAAGCCAATGCTCCAAAACCGCCATAAAAAAAGCCAGATTACGGTTTGCAACTGCACATGGGGACAAAGATTGTACTTTTTGGAGAAATGTTCTCTGGTCTGATGAATCAAAAATAGAACTGTTTGGCCATAATGACCATCGTTATGTTTGGAGGAAAAAGGGGGAGGCTTGCAATCCGAAGAACAAACCGTGAAGCACAGGGGTGGCAGCATCATGTTGTGGGGGTGCTTTGCTGCAGGAGGGACTGGTGCACTTCACAAAATAGATGGCATCATGAGAAAGGAAAATTATGTGGATATATTGAAGCAACATCTCAAGACATCAGTTGGGAAGTTAAAGCTTGGTCGCAGATGGATCTTCCAAATGGACATTGACCCCAAGCATACTTCCAAAGTTGTGGCAAAATGGCTTAAGGACAACAAAATCAAGGTATTGGAGTGGCCATCACAAAGCCTTGACCTCAATCCCATAGAAGATTTGTGGGCAGAACTGAAAAAGCGTGTGCGAGCAAGGAGGCCTACAAACCTGACTCAGTTACACCAGCTCTGTCAGGAGGAATGGGCCAAAATTCACCCAATTTATTGCAACTGCCCTGAGGGATACCGCACTGTACATATCTGATGTTAGAGATGCTTCTATTTAAAAATATTCTCTTGAGTTCTATTGGATAGGAAGGGAAAGGGAAAGAAAGGGAGGCAACCAATTTGAATAGAGTACAAACTGCAGAGTACAAAGCCATAGTGTATATTGCAGCCACAATGACACAGTGTCTATAGCCTGACCCATAGTGTCTATGGCCTGGTCCCAGATTTGTTTGTGCTGTCCTGTGTGCTGTCTCTGAGTTAGCAAGACAGCACAAACAGATCTGGGACCAGGCCAACTGACATTCGGGAAGGAAATTGCGAGGGACCCAATCTGAATCGATTGTTCTAGTTCTTATTAATTATTTCCTTAATTAACAGACTTATTCAAATAGGGCCAGAGTTTGACACGGTCCTGGTCAGGTCACTGACTCATGCATATGGGAGCGAAGGGAAAGAGAGGGTTTCTTTCTGAAATGAATGTGCTAGTTCAATTCAGGCCTCTGTAAAATATTGATTTCCCTAAAGGTCTACTTCACAGAATGAATCAATATTTTGTTGTCGTTTTGACAGCTTGCCAGGCAGTATGACCTCCTTATTATTGAAGACGACCCCTATTACTTCCTACAGTTTGACAAGGTAAAAATAGTTTCATTGTTTAATGTATTATGACTTTGTATGTTTTATTGGGACACGTTGCAAGGGCATCACCCCTACTGTATATAATAGAACAGGCTGCTCATGTGTCTTTCTCTCTCTCTGCAGCCTTGGGCTCCCACGTTTCTCTCCATGGACGTTGACGGGAGAATCATCAGGACAGACTCCTTCTCAAAGATCCTGTCGTCAGGGTGAGGCAGACTGTCAGATCGCCAAGGCAACTATGTGGGTTTAGAGGTCAGAGGTCAGGGAGGGAGAAGGAAGTACAGTCACTGTATTAATGTACCTTTTATTTATGCAGGTTTGTCTAATTGAGATAATCATCTCGTTGCCAAGGGAGACCTGTTCAGTAGCCTAGGATGGTCTAGCAGTTTAAGCCGCTGTCTCAGGAGCACATGTACGATGTACCACTGCCAGCATGGGTTCGAATCCGGCCCACTACTCTTTCAGCGATCTCTAACCTACCTTTCACCTCTATATCTCTCTATCCAATAAACATACAAAGACTTAAAAAATATAGTTAAAAAAAGACCTATTCAGTTTCAGTTATTGCACTATTACTAGCTACTTTAGTGCGATTTTGTAGTCTGTCTCTCTATGTGGTTGTCAGAACTTGTTTACCGAGAGACTGTCTGAAGCTGTGTACTCAGTGGGTTATTGAGTCCTTGTTTTTCCAGTTCATGTGGACAATTGAATTACCTTGTGCTATTCCCAGTAGGTATTACACACACACACAGTCTTGTACAGCTAACCTTGTGGGGACACACAATTCAGTCCCTTTCAAAATCCTATTTTCCCTAACCCCTAACCCGTACTCTTACCCTAACCCTAACCTTAACCAAAAACCTAACCTTAACCCTAAAACTATCCCTAGCTCCTAACCCTAACCCTTAATGTAATTCTAACCTTAACTCTAAATCCCCTAGAAATAGCATTTGACCTTGTGGGGACTAACAAAATTTCCCCAGTTGGTCAAATGTTTGTTTGTTTACTATTCTTGTAGGGACTTCTGGTCCCCACAATAATAGTTAAACACATCCACCCACACACACACACACACACACACACACACACACACACACACACACACACACACACATACACACAGGATGCAGCACTGCTGTGCCTAGAAAGACAGAGGACACACTGCTCATTGTTGTTGTTATGATGATCCTTCACCAGTGAAACGGCCCCTGTCTGCCTTTCCCGTGTGTGTGTGTCTCTAGGTATGACCCTCTGTGTCTGTCTTTGCAGGCTGAGGATAGGCTTCGTGACTGGGCCCAAGCCGCTGGTGGACAGAGTGGTACTACACATCCAGGCTTCTACAATGCATACCAGCACCTTCACACAGGTGAATGAACCTCTACTTCTAACCCCATCACCCCCTCTAAAATTGCATCACCTTCCCCTTCAAAGGTAGACCTAGTAGTAAACTACCCCACCATTCGCTTTGAAACGCATGTAGTAATAAATAAGTAATATAGCATGCATGTCTTAGTAAACTGCCATACCATCCCCTTTAAATTGAATGGTACGTAGTAATAAATATGTTCAGGCATATTTACTTTCATGTGATGTTTGGTTGTATTTTCTACTTTGTCTCTAGTCAGTGTTTAAATCCCATAAGAGGCTTCTTTCCTGTGACTGTAATCACAGAGAAACTTGAAACTGCGTATTCAGTAGTGCACAAAGTAGCAACACGTTCTCCAACAGAAAACCAAAAGGAATTCAAAAGGTAAAAGTAGTAAACATTTTAGGTAGTCCCTCCACGTTTTGGCCTGCCTTCTTCCCACTTGGTTGCTTGTGAATACGACCTTGATTATTGTTATTTTTTTAAGTTATTTTGCCAGAAGAGACAGTTGGCAGCAGTTTTAATGTGAGTAGTTACCATAGCAATAACAAGACAAATGCAATCATCGAGAGAGATATTACTATATTGTGTTCTATTTAATTCGGTGAATGTACTTACTGTACCATTCTCAGTATGGATTAGTGGCATAATTGTCTGTGTTCCCCCATAGAGATGAGAGTAGACAGAAAGCGTTAGTTGTTTAATCTGTGTCATCACAGAGGTTAAATAAAACATATATTTTTGTATTTTCTTCATTAGTCCATGGTTGATGGAGTCCCAACATTTTCTGCATGTCAGCGGGCGAGTTTTCAAGATAATTGGACTTTCACCGGCCACATCATCATGATGCTGGATTTTTCCTTTAATGCAACACTAATCCACTTTTCATGAGGTGGCAGAACGAGACGGTCACGCTCACTCGCTGCCTGCTCTTTGTAGACGAATATCATGTTATCGTAACATCTGTGGGTTATTTTCACGCATACAGAAGGAAGTTAGGATTAGGTATTTGAGGATGTGTGAGTCAAAGACGAGCACGCTGTCTAGCTCTCTAGAATATATATACTTACATCTGTCTGTCTTATCTGTCTCTCTGATCGTTACATCTGTTTTTCCCATGTAAACATAGGTGATAGAGAAGTATGGAATGTTCTAGACAATATGGAATTCAGAAAAAGTCCATATGCAACACAATCCACTGGAACATGCAACCGGTGCAGTGGTGACTACTCTACCCTCTCTCCTTCTCTCCATCTCTCCCTCTCCAGCTCATGGTGTCCCAGCTGCTGCATGTCTGGGGTCAAGAAGGCTTCCTCAACCACATAGATGGGTAGGTCAAAGGTCGTACCACTGGCAGCTGTATAAACAACACACATCTATGGTGTCAATGTAGCTAGAGATATGAGTTGTTTGTGTTATGTGTTCTTGTGCAATTATTGCTTTTTTTGGGGGGGGGTTATTGATTACAATATGAGCAGTTCAGCACTCTAGAGTATGATGGACAAACCTTTTCTCTTTCAGAGTGATTGAGTTTTACAGAACACAGAGAGATGCCATGCTCTCCTCTGCAGACAAGTGGCTCAAAGGTTTGTGTTTCACTCACTCACATGGTTGTGTCCATTGAAGCCTAACATTTAAAAAAACACTCATAGAGCCAGCACCTCACACAGTGCTAGTACCTTGTTAAAATCACAAATCAACAGAGGAAGTAGTGCTTTGCCAAGGGGATAATAAGAAAGAAAATCCCTGCTCCTGCACCAAACAATACCCAGACCTAACCCGTGTGTGTGTGTGTGTGTGTGTGTGTGTGTGTGTGTGTGTGTGTGTGTGTGTGTGTGTGTAGATGTGGCAGAGTGGCACGCCCCAGCTGCAGGCATGTTCCTGTGGATCAAGCTGAAGGGCATCGCAGACACCCAGCAGCTGATCATGGAGAAGGCTCTGGAGAAGGAGGTAGGTACACAAACACACACACAGTCTAAACTCTACCCTACAGGCCCACCTGACCTCGGGCTCCACCACAGCTCACACATACACTGACTAAACTAATACAACCTGTTTGACTGAATGAGATTATGTTTAGTGTTTTAAAATAGCCCACTTACATTGAAGTCCTGTATCTTTGGGAGGTTCCTGGCATTTATAATATCTATATTTTGGATACTTCAAGAAGAAGTTTACGTTATTTGAACCAAATCTCTATTTTTGATGTAAATGGTATGTTATAGAAGTGCCCAGACACTTTTTTTGTGATCTCACTTGTTTTAGAGAAACTTACCACACCAGCGACATACTTCCTTATGGTTTTTCTGCAGTTGTAGGAGCACAGATAAACATGAACAAAGGCTCCAGAAACACTCAAATACCTCCTTTTAGAAACGGTAAAGCTCTCAGTATAGCGATGCAGGTCTTTAGATGTTGTACACGTGGAATTGTGTCCTTCCAAACGTTATTTGCAAACGTTTCCTCTATCCAACAATGCTGCTTCTCCATGTAGAGCACACAGAAAAGTATAGTGGGCTACATCGAGAAGTATCACTCGAGTCGCACAACATGGAGTAGAACATTGCGGATAAAGTTCGGAATGACACAGTTTCATGTGTACAACAGCTAAAGACCTGCATCACTATACTGAGAGCGTTGATGTGTTTTTGGAGCCTTTGTTCATGCTTTTCTGTGTCACTACAACTGCAGAACAAGCATAAGGAAGTACAGTTGAAGTTGGAAGTTTACATACACCTTAGCCAAATACATTTAAACACAGTTTTTCACAATTCCTGACATTTAATCCTAGTAAACATTCCCTGTCTTAGGTTAGTCAGGATCACCACTTTATTTTAAGAATGTGAAATGTCAGAATAATAGGTTTATAATAGATTTATTTCAGCTTTTATTTATTTAATCACATTCCCAATGGGTCAGAAGTTTACATACACTCAATTAGTATTTGGTAGCATTGCCTTTAAATTGTTTAACTTTGGTCAAACGTTTCGGGTAGCCTTCCACAAGCTTCCCACAATAAGTTGGGTGAATTTTGGCCCATTCCTCCTGACCGAGCTGGTGTAACTGAGTCAGGTTTGTAGGCCTCCTTGCTCGCACACACTTTTTCAGTTCTGCCCACTATAGGATTGAGGACAGGGCTTTGTGATGTCCACTCCAATACCTTGATTTTGTTGTCCTTAAGCCATTTTGCCACAACTTTGGAAGTATGCTTGGGGTCATTGTCCATTTGGAAGACCCACTTGCGACCAAGCTTTAACTTCCTGACTGATGTCTTGAGATGTTGCTTCAATATATCCACATAATTTTTCTTCCTCATGAAGCCATCTATTTTGTCAAGTGCACCAGTCCCTCTTGCAGCAAAGCACCCCCACAACATGATGCTGCCACCCTCGTGCTTCATGGTTGGGATGGTGTTCTTCGGCTTGCAAGCCTCCCCCTTTTTCCTCCAAACATAACGATGGTCATTATGGCCAAACAGTTCTATTTTTGATTCATCAGACCGAGGACATTTCTCCAAAAAGTACGATCTTTGTCCCCGTGTGCAGTTGCAAACTGTAGTCTGGCTTTTTTATGCCGGTTTTGGAGCAGTGGCTTTTTCCTTGCTGAGCGGCCTTTCAGGTTATGTCGATATAGGACTCGTTTTACTGTGGGTATAGATACTTTTGTACCTGTTTCCTCCAGCATCATTAGCCTACCAGAAGCTTCTAAAGCCATGATGTAATTTTCTGGAATTTTCCAAGCTGTTTAAAGGCACAGTCATCTTAGTGTATGTAAACTTCTGACCCACTGGAATTGTGATACAGTGAATTATAAGTGAAATAATCTGTCTGTAAACAATTGTTGGAAAATTACTTGTGTCAAGCACAAAGTAGATGTCCTAACCGACTTGCCAAAACTATAGTTTGTGAACAAGAAATTTGTGGAGTGGTTGAAAAACATGTTTTTAATAACTTCAACTGTATATCGCTGGTGGGGTAAGTTTCTCAAAAACAAGTGAGATCCCCCAAAAAGTGTTTATTGGCACTTCTATACCATGCCATTTACATTGAAAATAGAGATTTGGTTCAAATATAGTGAACTTCTCCTTTAACAACAAGTCGGCTACAAGTAACCCTACTGTCTGTCTTGTTGTCTGGAGTTCATGTCCTGCTCATGCATGCAGGATGAGCAGCAAGAGATTTTCACTAAGGGCCGGGCTAGTGCTTGTCAGCAATAGGATGTTGGATAGTATGTGAAACTGCCATTATCCACGAAGGCAAATGGATTTAAAATCCCCCGGTTTTCCCCCCGGCCACATAAGAACGCTCCAAATCCACGCTGATTGGTCTGCTTCTATGTGAAAAGAACAGGAAACACAATCGGGTCTTTTTTAAATCTAACATGGGGTATTTTCCCCACACTGCACTAAACAATTGAAGCCAATTGCAGTAGATTATAAAAGGCTGGTTCTGTACATAGTGGGTCTAGGAAATGGTCAAAGTAATAGCTAATTTATTATCAGCACACAGAATCTACTGTACAAGCAGTAGTTTTATGATACATAATTAAGAGCTTCAAGATAAGTAAGTGTGTGTGTGTGTGTGTGTGTGTGTGTGTGTGTGTGTGTGTGTGTGTGTGTGTGTGTGTGTGTGTGTGTGTGTGTGTGTGTGTGTGTGTGTGTGTGTGTGTGTGTGTGTGTGTGTGTGTGTGTGTGTGTGTGTGTGAGAGAGTGAGCAAATGAACTATGACAGAAGCTCATAGGGTCTACAGCCACCAACTGCAGCAGGCGCAGTATAGTTATGGCCCCTTTTGTCTTAGTGTCCATATTTGGTAGTAGGTGCTGGTTGGTTAAACTTGTTCTGTTGTCCTTCTGTAGGTGCTGCTTGTCCCTGGAGGTGTATTCATGATCAACAGCTCAGACCCGTGTCCTTATGTCAGAGCGGCCTTCTCCCTCTCCACACCGCAACAGATCGACGAGGTAAAGAAACACACACACATGCAAATGCAGCCACACATACACACACACACACACACACACGCGTACTTACAAATGCACACAAGCACACACACACAAACACAGTTGAAGGCAATTAATGAGTAATAAATATACCTTCTCTCTCTTTCTCCACAGGCTTTCAAGAGGCTCTCTGCACTCATCAAGGAATCTTTGTGAGGAGTACATCAGATAACAAATAGATGACAAACTATTTTCATTAGCAGAGATCATTTTTTTTACAAATTCACTAGCTTCAAGCTGTATTAGTCGCATGTACGGGATACACCGTCCGACTAAATGTTTTCTTGCAGGTTCCTTCTCGACAATGCAACAACAATAAGAAATAATAAAATATAAGAATACGAACATTAATGGCTCGGTAGAATAGAATTAAGGTTTTAGCATAAGTATAATGAAGAAAGGCACAATTTATAGTCTAGTATTTACCAATCATAATAAGACTTTGGTATCAGCAGTTGTGATGTGTGCGTGTGTGTGTGTGTGTGTGTGTGTGTGTGTGTGTGTGTGTGTGTGTGTGTGTGTGTGTGTGTGTGTGTGTGTGTGTGTGTGTGTGTGTGTGTGTGTGTGTGTGTGTGTGTGTGTGTGTGTACTCCGATACCGTCTGCTGCGGGCCTTCCTTCCGGCACCGTTTTGAGTAGATGTCCTGGATGGGTGGGAGCACAGTGCCAGTGATGTACTGGGCCATCTTCACCACCTGCTGGAGGGCCTTGCGGTTGTGGACAGAGCAATTCCCGTACCAGGCCGTGATGCAACCAGTCAGGACGCTCTCAATGGTGCAGCGATAGTATTTGGAGAGGACCCAGGTCTCATGCAGAATTTCTTTAGCTGCCTTAGGAAGTAGGGACGCTGTTGCTTCCTCTTGAAAAGAGTGGTGGTGTTTTTGGTCCATGTCAAGTCCTCTGTGATGTGGACGCTGAGGAACTTAAAACTGCTGACTCTACTGCAGTCCCGTTGATGTGGATCGGGGCATGTTCCCTCTGCTTCCTGAAGTCAGCAATCAATGCCACAAACTTGAATCACCTGCAATCACAAAGATACTAATTTATGTCAGACAAAATACTCATGTTGCCTTGGAGATGACTGTGAATGTAATCACCATTTTGCAGTCCTTGGTCTACCTTGGTAGCTAACACTGTGTGACACTATTTACAACTCTACAACAAAATTACTTGAGCCAAGCATTTCTGAACACCAAAACGTTCATAGTTTATAACTGAAATGTTAGACAGTATTTACACTGAACAAAAATAGAAATGCAACATGCAACAAATTCAAAGGTTTTACTGAGTTACAGTTCATATAAGGAAATCAGTCAATTTAAATAAATTCATTAGGCCCTAATCTATGGATTTCACATGACTGGGAATTGTCCCACTCCTCTTCAATGGCTGTGCAAAGTTGCTGGATACTGGCGGGAACTGAAACACGCTGTCCTACATGTCGATCCAGAGCATACCAAATATGCTCAATGGGTGGGTGACATGTCTGGTTAGTATGCAGACCATGGAAGAACTGGGACATTTTCAGCTTCTAGGAATTGCGTACAGATCTTTGCGACATGGGGCTGTGCATTATAATGCTGAGACATGAGGTGATGGTGGCGGATGAATGGCACGACAATGGGCCTCAGGATCTCCTCACAGTATATCTGTGCATTCAAATTGCCACCAGCTCTGGTTGACATTTCTGCAGTCAGCATGCCAATTGCACGCTCCCTCAAAACTTGAAACATCTGTGGCATTGTGTTGGGTGACAAAACTGCATATTTTAAGGTGCACCTGTGTAATGATCATGCTGTTTAATCAGCTTCTTGATATGCCACACCTGTCAGGTAGATGGATTATCTTGGTAAAGGAGAAATGCTCACTAACAGGGATGTAAACACATTTGTGCAGAAATCGAAAAATACGCCTTTTGTGAGAATGGAACATTTCTGGGATCTTTTATTTCAGCTCATGAAACATGGTACCATCAATCAATCAAATGTATTTATAAAGCCGTTCTTACATCAGCTGATGTCACAAAGTGCTGTACAGAAACCCAACCTAAAACCCCAAACAGCAAGCAATGCAGGTGTAGAAGCACGGTGGCTAGGAAAAAATCCCTAGAAAGGCCAGAACCTAGGAAGAACCTAGGTTCTACCAACACTTTACATGTTGTGTTTATATTTTTGTTCAGTATACATTTGTAAAGATTTGAGAACATGTAACCGTTGATTGATCCATGTACTGTTATATTGTCATGATTTTTGTGAAGTAAAGTTGTTTTTTGGGCTACCTTTAAAAGTGTGACTTCACGTGACGTAGAACGTTTCACTGCTCCAGTATGTAACAGCTTGACGAGCTGTGGAGGCCAGACACACAAGGCCACTGTGTGTACCGTGCTTAGGAGGAGTGTTTGTGTACAGTTTAAATCCCCTGTCTCACTCCTGCTTAGAACTGAACTTGCAGTTCCTTAACTCTGCTGTGTTGTGTTCTGTATATCTATTGGGAAATGACACTCTTTCCTCAATATCAACACTTGCTCATGTGAGATAGCTAGTATTATTGATTAACGGATCAATGGATTGAGTCTTTTAATAACCTGTGTCCCATTTCAGAGTTTGATTCGTGCTTTTAAAGCAGTGACAAGTTTGGTCAATAATCCACTCCGGAAGGCAGATATGACAAACTTGGGTTAAGCAATGAACTTTATACACCTGAACTTTATACACTCCCTTTTGACCACAACAGTATGGCTGTTTGGGGGGGGTGGAGTGTGTGGAGAGGAGAGGGGGGGAGAGAGTGTCTCCAATGCATACAGTAGTTACTAATTGTCTTGATTTAATGTTTGTAAACTAGTTATTTTCTGATTATAACTAATCTCATCCATCATTTTTATATACAAAGTGAAGTCAAAGGATTCAATAGAACCACGAAATTAAGTGCCCTGGCATTTGGGGCTCTTCATGAGTCTTAAGTGCGCTGGTTCTGTCTGTCAAATAGAACAATGCAGTGGTTGATGATGGCAAACTGCCTGGATCTGAGAGAGAGTGAGACGCTGGCCTCTGTTCAGTGCTTGAAGAACTGTAGTCTAAGACTCAATAGAAAGGGCAGACAAAGCAGAACGTCCTAAAAGTAGCCTATACAGTTCAGTGCATGAATGGACTTCATTCATGTAAGACAGTACGTTTCAGTTGCTCTGTGTTTTAGTTTTTGCAACAATAAGTGAATGAAACATAGCCCACTTTTCTAGCTACATTTAATTCCACTGACGACACAGTCATGATTACCATTCAGGTGGGATACTGTACTGTACTATTCTAGTTAATCCAATCGTGTTTCTTTGCGCATGTGGACCCATTTTAACACGACCACATAAAGTTGGTGCGTGGCCAATGCCTGACCTAGTTTTCCTTGCAGCCTGCTGGTAATTTGACTAGGGCAGGGATTCTAGGGAAGGCGAATGCTGCAGCGACCGACTGTTGTGTCACGCGGCCAGCCGAGCAAGAGAGAAACCGAGGAGAGATGAGGACGTCGAAGAAATAGCGGAATGCAGCAAAGGCCGAAAGACGGACGGCGATCTCTCCTTCGTGGCGATTAAACGTCTGTAAGCGAAATACAGTTGTAAGTATGCTGTCGGACGTTGTTGGGGAAACGTTATTCGGCAAGATAAGGTTATTGCTGGTCAACTAGGTGGCGAGCTATGACGTTAGTGGACTAATCGATTGTTTGTTTTTCTGTTCGCCCGACCTTCCATTGAGCTAACGATGTTATGTGAGCTACTTCACCGTTTTTATATAGCGCCGTCTATAAATTATATCAAATACGCTATCTAGTTACAACCCGTTGGCGTTGTGTCCTTCCCAGGCTGGTTAGCGTCAGTTTTAGCTTCTAGTGTGCAAAAACATCCCAAATAGCTAGACTAGTTCGCTAACTAGGTTAGCTACTATTTTGCATGCAAACTGCCAACTAACCAGCAGTGGTGCTTATCAGTACTTCTATCGATGTATACTAAGTAATATTATTGTTATCAAACGTGTAACTGGTTTTTAGACAACAATGCTACTAACGTAGTTCGGCCTAATAAAAATAGACCGAATGCATTATAGGCATGTCATGTGAAGTCGTGTCTTGTTAAATGACATTGCAGCTCTAGCTATGTTGTGACAAAATACACTTGTTCCAGCAGTAGTCTAGCCTGCTGCAACAACGTCAATGTTCCATTGTTAGCTTGGCAGTCAAACTGTTTTTGTGTGTTTTTGTTGTTGTCATAGACTATTTGGTCGAGGGGGGTTAATTATAAACCAGAAATGTCAAACACATTCTGACTGAGGTCCCTGGTCTTATAGTTAATCTAGCTGCTGAACCAAAATGATGTTTAAACAAACGGACTGTTCACAATGTTCATGGTTGCTTTGTCTTTTCTTTTCAGTGGAATGGTTCAAGATTCGGAGCAGAATACCAAATTGCCTTTCATTACCACTATCAGGAGATTGCCGGCATATTGAGCATAAAGATGCGAGTGGCATGACAAACTCTTATCTGGTGAAAGCGACTGTCGGAAGGGAAAAAAAATGCACCGGGCAAGCAGCTACGCTTTTAGATTCTTTCTACTGGCCGTTATTAGCCTCCACCCCCCCACGGCCTTATCGGCGGGTTCAGATGGAAACGGCACGGAAAACGGTACGGTGGCAGATGGTGGATTTGTCCCCCTCGTGTTCTCGAAAGTGAACCAGATTATTGCCCGTGAGGGCAACTGCGCTCTGATTGATTGCAACGTCACTGGAGACCCTGACCCGAATGTACAGTGGTTCAACTCGCATGGAGACCTGCTAGACACCGAGACAAGTAAGTCAAGTTAGTAGAATATAGAATGATAAAGAAAGCCCTGATGTGGCTCTGGCCTCACAATCAGGAGCTGTTCTACAGACATTTTTCTCAAACCAACTTGAACTGTCAGGCAAAAGGCTATTTTAAGTCAAACTGTGGACAGCTGAGAAAGAGGGAGACAGGAAGGCAACATTTACTAGTGACATTATGACAGACTATTATGACTGATGTATGAGGACTATGAAGGGTATTATTGTAGTGAAGATGCAATGCCAACCCTGCAGATGGGGGGGAAATAACAATCGTACATTGACATTATGATATGACAAGAAATCAAACAAGCTGGCCAGTTGGCTCTTTTTCCAAAACGTTGGAGTTCAAAAGTCACTTCTTAACTGTAGATACTTGATACATTACATGGTAGTGGCTTTTAATAGGATGCTGTTGTCGTGGTTCTCTCATTCAGTTGTAGTCTATCTACTGTAGCCTATATGGTTGCAGATTGGTGGTCACTACTTAGGCTGTCTGTAGATACTTGATACATTGTTCAAAACAATATTGTGACAGAATGTGCAACCCATGAGTAGGAGTTGCTTCTTCCCTGTTGAACATGACTTTCCTTTGCTTTTACGGCTTTTGCCGCTGTTCAAAGTGAGCCTGGAAACACTTTACACAGGGGTATAAATTTAGAAGTCCTTCTCATTGAAATTGATGTCCGGTGACTACATTTCCTGTACCCATTCAGGTTTTCTAGAGACACAACAAACAGGCTGGAGGATTGATGGATTAAGTGTGTGTGTGTGCGCACTGCACTATTCATTCTCTGTCTCAAGCCCAACTCTATTCAGGCTCTAGAATCGGTTTCATGCTCTCTCTCTCTCTCTCTCTCTCTCTCTCTCTGACACATGCTCTCTTTCTGACAGTCAGCAACCCACTCAGGATGAGAGATAGAGATCATCCAGCCATGCCTACGTATGTTGTTGTAATGGTAGATGACACTTCATGCGATGATAGGAGAATAGTGGCCAATAATAGCCTGGATGACATTTATTTTGCCTTGTATTAAGAAGCTCTTATATCATTGGATATACCAAGATGAGTTTAGTGAGAAGTTCACACATCAATGTAGTAGACAAAGGAGAACTGATTTCAATAGTCAAGATGTTGTAACATGATTTTAATGTTTGGCTGGCTACTTGCTTGTGGGTCCACATTTACGTGACAACTTGTTTGTTTGTTCCGCCCCAGGCGTTTGTCTCCCTGTTGTTAACCAACAAGCACCACGTGGTATTTTTCCAGACAGATTCCATTGTCCCTCAGCCCCACCCTCTATTTAAATATTGAACAAATGGCGTACGTCCGAAATGGCACCCTATTCCCTATTTAGTGCACTACTTTTGATCAGGACCCACTTTTGACCAGAGCCCCTTTGGGGCCCTGTTCAAATGTAGTGCACTGCCATTTGGGACTCACTCATGGAATAAACAAGTGAGGGGCACCTCTCTGCCCACCCACCTATTATTTCAGCTCTAACTTGTCAAGAAAATATTATCAGTAATTAGAGGAAGGTCAGGCCATAGACACTGGTCCACATAGACACAGCAGGGGGTGGATTTAAAGTACAAAATAGCTGGTTCCTGGATTGCAGCCTCGAGGACAGTCCTGCAGGAAGAAATAATATTGATTCAGTAGGAATCATATTATGACTCAAAATGAAACCCACTGAATGGATTAATGAATTGCAGTTTGTTACAGTTAATTGATTGCACAAGTATTTTATAGGCCTAGATTGTTTGAAATATTGACTGAATTGAGCTCTGTGCCAAAAACAACAATGCATACAGTTAGAAGCCCAGTCCATTAGTAGCCTAGCCTCAGTGGCGGTTGTAGCTTGTATGGCTTGTCATTATGCACAAATTATCAAACTTTCAGAATCGGAACCAAATGAACCATACAATCACCATGTCTAATTCTAGGCATAAGATGTATGTATCACAAAAGATACAAAATAGCAGCATAATATAGATGTCTTTTAAGTTAGCCTACAGCATTGGAAATGCCCCTAACTGAGCTCAGGACCTAGTCAATACAATCAAAGAAAACCTTTATGATGACACCTCAATGAAACCAAATCAATAATGTGCTAGTTAGGTTGTAGTCGTTTTGCTGCAGGCTACACACATTATCATGATGAAACTGTGAAATTATATCCAATGTTATGTAAGCTAGTTGGACTGAATATTGTCGCCCTAGGTGTAATAGCATAGCAAGCAACAGGCTAGTATAACACTTGTTTGTTATACCTATTTCATTACATGAATAATATTCTACTCATAAAGAGATGACATAGCTGCACACCTTTATCTTTGTTTGCGTGTTTCTCTTTCCTCTTTTTCCTAAACTGGGCACCTGATGGCTTAGACCTTTTCTTATCCATTTGTGTTGATTTGGCACTCGAGCATCAATACATTACCCATCCGCCAACACTGTCAACCAAGAGTCAAGACTAAACCAATTCACCTTGGTGGTGTGCAGACTGGTTTTATATTGTTCTTAAGATTTCGCACAAACCAGAAGAAAATGCAACAATATGCCTGTGAAACTATATATTCACACTATTATGAATGAATTGTGGTTTATTTGGTAGTATTTCATAGTGTGAATGATTTTACTAATTGCATTAGTACTGTACAAAGTTAGAGGTGCGCTATTTGATAGATTCCCCCGCTCCCCCTACCTCGGGCTTCCAGTGGTGAGACCTGAGGTCAACCTACCCCATCTCGTACTTCTGAGTGGGAAACCTTCCCAGGCAGTAGCCTGCCTAGCTCGCAAACTAGAATCAGGGCGTACACTCCGACAAGGTTAATTGACCCACATGATGACATGATATCATTGATGTGACGTGCAAATGAGCGATAGAAAACCGATCGCGCAAATGTCACCATTACAAAAGAAATTGTGCTGGCACCCCATGTCGCCCATACCTGAATCCGCCAACACTTAGCCTGATTCCAGAGATAAAGTGAGGGAGCTATAAAGTGGTTTCTGGCCCCAGAACTAGGCCTACGGTAGAAGAATAGGGATAGAATTATCATAATGGGAGAAAATAGGTTGACATAAATGGGAATTACCAATCCAGTCTCTTTATATGCAGTATAGAATGCAAGGCCTTCGCAGAAAGGCTGGCCTGGGCTTCTAGCTATAAAAAGCTCTCACCCGTGACTGTCATGACGAACTGTAGCAGATACCTTCCCCCTAGCCTGGCTACTGCTGTCTCTGCAACCTGGAAATGCATGTGAAGGAACCACAAACAGTTCCTAAAAGGGAAATGGACCCTGTTTCTATGGTGCAACGTTTGTTTCTGTAGCAATGTACCATGATATTTTCTGTTTAGGCCTATCCTTTACCAATGTTCATGACCTGTAGATTATTACGATGACTCAGGTCAGGAGTTGTCCATTTACTACCTGACTGGACTACTGGCCCTGATTATGAAATATGATATGGAAAAACATGCAGTTGGTTTCAGCGACGCTCTCTCTCGTTCTCAGGCGGGAAGTGGCTGCTGACAGACGATGGCATCCTCAACATCACCAACATCCGGTTCGCCGACCGGGGCAAGTACACATGCATGGCGTCCAACGTGCACGGCACCGCCAACTGCACGGTGACCATGCGCGTGGTCCTGCACAACGGGGACCTGGGGGCCTACTACGTGGTCGTGTGCCTCGTCACCTTCACCATCATCATGATCCTCAACGTCACGCGCCTCTGCATGATGAGCAGCCACCTGAAGAAGACCGAGAAGGCCATTAACGACTTCTTCCGCACAGAAGGCGCCGAGAAGGTTTGTGTCGTGTTTTACTATACTCGTGAGGACCTTAGATATAGTACCTTTTGGGGTGTGTGTTTGTAACTGGGGTATGTGATGTTTTTAATAATTATTTTCCAGCCTATATTTAAATTTCCAATAAAGTTATATTCTATATTCCTTCCACTCTAAAGCTCCAGAAGGCGTTTGAGATCGCCAAGCGCATCCCCATCATCACGTCTGCAAAGACCCTGGAGCTGGCCAAGGTGACACAGTTCAAAACCATGGAGTTTGCCCGTTACATTGAGGAGCTGGCCCGCAGCATCCCGCTGCCCCCCCTCATCATGAACTGCCGCACTTTCATGGAGGATATCCTGGAGGTGGTGGGGGTTGAGGAGATGAGGCACACGTTCCTCCGCCAGGCCCCAGAGGGGCTCCACCTGGACGGGGCATCGGGATGCCGGGCGGCCCTGGTGCAGGGGGCCCTGGTCGGGGTGGGGCCCGGCGACGTCTTCACCGTCCTCCGAGAGAGGGAGCGTTCTGGATCCCCCGCAGCGGATTCCGACGACGCGTCGTTGCACGAGCAGCCTCAGCACATCGCCATCCAGGTGTCCATCCACCCCCCGCTGCCCATGGAGGCCCCGGCTCTGGCTGAGGCCACACCCACTCCCTCGTCTCCTCCACCGTTGGCTCCCCTTCACCTAGAGGAGGAGGAGGAACAGCAGCAGCAAGAGGAGCAGGGTTCCGAGCAGGAGCCAGTGGAGGAGGCGGGGTTGGAGGCAGAGGTGGAGCCAGAGGTTACTGCTAAGCTACAGCCCGGTCAGGTGATCTATGAAAGCCATGTGTAAACAACAGGAGAGAAAAAACAACAAACGCTCCCGAGGAGGATCCTGTCCTATGCATTTCCCAACCCCACCCTCAAAAACATAGAATATGTCAAGAAAAGGTCATTTTATTTCACTTTTCAACGGAACTAGCTTAAAACTCGAACCTAGCTACGTATGTAGGTCTGTCTCTGGATTATATTATAATAACCTAGTCTGGATTACAATAAATTTACTTGATAAGACATTGCGTATCATCCTTCATGCTTATGGATCTACATGTTGAATGTATTGTGGGAGAGGAGAGGATAATCAATATTTGATATATGTAAGTATAAAGCAATGTATAGGGCCATTTTATTTGTTTGTATTAGTGAGCAGAGAAAAAAAGAGCTGTTTGTTATTCGATTCAAGCATTCTCGAAAATCGATTTTCAGGAAAGCGACTTGATGATTATGCTTTAATTTTGTTGCAGTTTTCTGTTTCATGATGAATTCATAAATTAGCTCCAAGCTGATGTCGTGCAATCACTGTTCTAAGCAGACCACAAAGGCCTTTTTGTTTCAACTTCAAAAGATTGCACGTTACAACCAACCTGGACCTGCAATTTCAGCGTCATGCTAAGTTCAAATGCATTAAACTCGTATATTAGTGACTGAATAATTGGATCATGACTAATATTTCAGTGGATGATTGAAGACTAGTTGTTTCAGGCCTTCTGGTCTGCAATCCTTTTAATTAATAATCACATGACCTCTATAGGCTTTCTAGTAAGTGGTTCATTGAAACATTTCTGAAATTGCATTAGACATTTAGTTATAATTGTTATTATGACCCACTGTGGTGTTTTGGATCATGCACAACTTCCTAGATGCTAGACATTTGACCTTTATGGTCCCCATTATGTTTCCTAGTATGCAATAACCCCCCCCCATTTTATGTTTTGAATGTTTAAGTTTCTTGTTTTGAATGGGTCTCAAACCCCAACCCTCTTCCATACATGCTTTAATAAGAGACTACACGTGAAATGAGAGCGGTGTATTGGGATTAGTCTTTAACAGGACTAAAAATGCCTACCTTCTGCTTAATATTAAGGGGAGGAGGGAGGGGTGTTTGATGTTGCTCTGCTTTAACTGATGCTCTTGATGGCTTTTTTCTTTTTGTAGTGAAAATAAAATCTATCTGCTGTGTTACCATGGTTTCCTCCGGTTTGTTTTTAACCGTGCATTAACAAAGCTTTGTGCCATCCTACTGTTCTCTCTCTCTCTCTCTCTCTCTCTCTCTCTCTCGACCATGACACCTCATCACCTGATGCGTTCCTCCAATCAGCCTCACTCACTCCCAATGTGCACGAGAACAAAAGGCAGCCATCTTGTTTTTGTAACCATAGTTACGGCGGTCATTATAGATGGGTAGCGAGCAAGTGAACATTTGTTTAAGCTCACTCTTGTCTTCGCAGGAAGCATGCGTAATATGATGCATACAGGTGGTGATTGTGTGCATAGAAGCTGGCTTCTAGTTAGTGAAGTCTGCACACAGCTCTCCCATAGAAATAGCCTAGTGGATTTTAAAAGGAGCCTAATGGGTACAAAGGCATACAGAGCTGCATGTGAATGGGAAGCCAGGCCTAGGCCAGTGACTGACAGTGATCCCTGTACTGTATCAGGAGACTTACAGTTGAAGTCGGAAGTTTACATACACCTTAGCCAAGTTTAAACTCCGTTTTTCACAATTCCTGACATTTAATCCTAGTAAAAATTCCCTGTCTTAGGTCAGTTAGGATCACCACTTTATTTTAAGAATGTGAAACGTCAGAATAATAGTAGAGAGAAGGATTTATTTCAGCTTTTATTTCTTTCATCACATTCCCGGTGGGTCAGATTGCCTTTAAATTGTTTAACTTGGGTCAAATGTTTTGGGTAGCCTTCCACAAGCTTCCCACAAGAAGTTGGGTGAATTTTGGCCCATTCCTCCTGACAGAGCTGGTGTAACTGAGTCAGGTTTGTAGGCCTCCTTGCTTGCACACACTTTTTCAGATCTGCCCACAGATTTTCTATATGATTGAGGTCAGGGCTTTGTGATGGCCACTCCAATACCTTGACTTTGTTGTCTTTAAGCCATTTTGACACAACTTTGGAAGTATGCTTGGGGTCATTGTCCATTTGGAAGACCCATTTGCGACCAAGCTTTAACTTCCTGACATGTCTTGAGATGTTGCTTCAATATATCCACATAATTTCCCCTCATGATGCCATCTATTTTGTGAAGTGCACCAGTCCCACCTGCAGCAAAGCACCCCCACAACATGATGCTGCCACCCCCGTGCTTCACGGTTTGGATGGTGTTCTTCGGCTTGCAAGCCTCCCCCTTTTTCCTACAAACATAACGATGGTCTTTATGGCTAAACAGTTCTATTTTTGTTTCATCAGACCAGAGGACATTCTCCAAAAAGTACGATCTTTGTCCCCGTGTGCAGTTGCAAACCGTAGTCTGGCTTTTTTTATGGTGGTTTTGGAGCATTGGCTTCTTCCTTGCTGAGCGGCCTTTCAGGTTATGTGGATATAGATACTTTTGTACCTGTTTCCTCTAGCATCTTCACAAGGTCCTTTACTGTTGTTCTGGGATTGATTTGCACTTTTCGCACCAAAGTACGTTCATCTCTAGGAAACAGAACGCGTCTCCTTCCTGAGTGGTATGATGGCTGCGTGGTCCCATGGTGTTTGTACTTGCGTACTATTGTTTGTACAGATGAACGTGGTACCTTCAGGTGTTTGGATATTGCTCCCAAGGATGAACCAGACTTGTGGAGGTCTACAATCTTGGCTGATTTCTTTAGATTTTCCCATGATGTCAAGCAAAGAGGCACTGAGTTTGAAGGCAGGCCTTGAAATACATCCACAGGTACACCTCCAATTGACTCAAATGATGTCAATTAGCCTATCAGAAGCTTCTAAAGCATGACATTTTCTGGAATTTTCCAAGCTGTTTAAATGCATAGTCAACTTAGTGTATGTAAACTTCTGACCCACTGGAATTATGATAGTGAGTTATAAGTGAAATAATCTGTCTGTAAACAATTGTTGGAAAAATGACTTGTCATGCAGAAAGTAGATGTCCTAACCGACTTGACAAAATTAGTTTGTTAACAAGAAATTTGTGGAGTGGTTGAGAAACAAGTTAAAGACTCCAACATAAGTATATGTAAACTTCTGACTTCAACTGTAGGTGTGAGAGTGAGGAAAAACAGAGATTTTGTGTGAATTGGAGCGGGATTGTCTGCTTTCAGTGCTCACACAGAGTGCAAACTGACTGGCATTAGAAGCTGTCTTTGTACCGCTCCCAACTCTTAAAAGGAAAAGAGGCTTTCACAAAGACTGATTTGTTTTGGAAGTCTGGGTGGCATTTCTTTCTCCTCGGTTCTTTGACCCAGTGTTCCTCCGCTCATTCCTCTACACTAGGGTTCCCCCTCCCGCTTCTCTACACAGTCACCCCTTCCTTTTCTATACACCAGTGCTCCTCCTCTGTGGCTACAGAGCAGCTTCTGATCTGAGAGGATTCTATCAGCGTTATCGTGCTTTGGATAGGTGGAATTTAGTGTACTGTACCACCAAATTAATCTCGTTCACTGAGAAAAGCTTCACATGAGTTGTGCTGTATAGCAGAATACCATAAAAATTGTTGGATTGACAGTAACTTGGTGTTCATCCTTTTACCTCAATACTATTAGAATCCTGTTAATGTCTAAAATATTAAGAACCCACTCAGACACGTTTTTTGCAATTTTCTAATTTTAATTTAAAACAATTAACCTTTACATATTGTTTTAAATGTACAATCAAACCAATGTAATCATACAATTAATGTACAACTAACTACCATAAATTAAAAAAAATTAAAAACATTGATCAGTATGAAGTTATGAAAAGAACAGTGTTTGGTGACACCAGATCGGTTAACAACCAACAGAGCAGGGGTGTATCCATTAGGGCAGGGTTTCCCAAGCTCGGTCCTGAGGCCCACCCTGGGTGCACATTTTGTTTTTCCCCTCGGTCTACACAGGTGATTCAAAAATAATCAAAGCTTGATGAGTTGGTTATTTGAAACAGCTGTGTAGTGCTAGGGCAAAAACAAAAATGTGCACCCAGGGGGGGCCCCAGGACCGAGTTTGGGAAACCCTGCATTAGGGCACGCAATGGAAAACATTTTTAAAACATTTGGCAATGGAAATTTTAAATGTCAGTTTCTTTTTGGACAAGTCTGTTTTACTATATTTGGTCCCTAATGAATATGACCTAAGACTGTCAATGTAATAGAGAGAAACATGTAGTCACCACCTGCCTACACACGCTTTAATGTGTGCCTTTTCCCTATATAGTGCACTAATTTTGACCCTGATAAAAAGTAGTGCACTATATAGAGAAAGGGGTGCCATTTGGGACACACCCATAGCCTTCACTCAGCAGCTAAGGTGCTACTCTATGCATCTTGTCATTGAAACAAAGCCAGAGAGAAAGAGGACTCCTTTGGCTGGCGCACGCATTGTGAGGTCAGATATATGATCCTAGATCCTGGCAGGGCTGACAGCCAATCAGCAGTCAGATATATGATCCTATATCATTTTTTCATGACTCTGGGTTTACACATGGAGGGTTCAAAATTATTTCCTTTTGTGTACTGTGCGCTTCTACATATCTCCAAGTCAAATATACAAGAGACTTTATTGAAGTTTAAAGGAGTTACTGGCACCTCCAAAAACATGGTATGGTCAATTGAGTGTTGTATGAAATGTACCTCCTATTTCAGTCCTTTCAATTCATGTTTTAAATCTACAAATGCGAAGAAGATCTCATGTTGAATTGTTGTACTTGACGACTAGGCAGAGGAGGAGATATGCAAGAAAAGATTCAGCTCCAGTGGAAAACACAAGACACATTTCTCACACACCATGAGGCAGCTTAATTAAGCAAAGTAAAATATCTAAGACATGGTTACTGTGTAGTATTACCATCAACATCCTCATTATCATCCATTTATTTTGTTCACTTGAAAAAAAAGTGGTTTTCCAGTCTTGACTTGGTTTCGTTACAAGCTGTAAAAAGTTACTTGATTATGTATATATCAATACTCTAAAAGTAGTTGCATTAGTAATAGTTTGAAAAGAAAAAATGATTATTTTTTTCTCCAGTAACAGAACTCCACCTTGAGTTAGTGTTCCTATTTTTTGATATACACACTGCCCATCTTGACTGTCGGAGAAACGGACAAGTCTTTCCTCATCTGATACTTATGCGCGCACACACACACCTCTATGGCATATTGCCTACCTGGCTCAGATCAAAGGTACGCACATGCGCACACACACACACACACCACAGAGTTATTCACCCTTTACTTCAACAGGGGGTATGTAACCGATGAGTATCAGACTCTTCTGTACAGAATGTTTTCACATACATCAGAAAGAGACATTTTGTTCTTGAACTACAACACTCAGACATTAACCAACTACTCCAGTACATCCTGCTCGTACCCTTGATATTCCTTCCTCTCTCTCTCTCACACACACACACACACACACACACACACACATACACCTTGGAGCAACACCCAGTCTAATATCAGGCGGATGCCTTCAGGGGGGTGGGAGAGAGTGTCGTTTCGGGTTACTATGACATCCTGATTGGAACGTGGAGGTGAAACGCACACATGCATTCTCTCACTCAAAGAGAGTTCACAGGTAAACAATGCTTTCGAGGACGGACGGGGTGTGGAGTGTGGGAGGGAGTGGGGGCGGAGCCTGGCAGGGCTGACAGCCAATCAGCAGTCGAGGTGTCTGAAGGTCCCTCCTCGCGTACTAGCGGATCATTCTGACCTCTTACCTCGGTAGCCAGGCTTCAGGCTCACAGCAATGTCCGCTAGCGTGAGCCAATAGAAACAGGACAAGGATGAAGGAGCATGAAGTGTGTGTGTTTGAAAGAGGTGCAATTCGTCTAGTGGCATGCTTGTGTGGCATCTGTGTATGAGTGAGTCTGATCTCATGTATGTATGTATGTAAATGGAGGTGTGTGTTAAAATTGCATTCCTTGTGTATATATGCCCCAGCCTGTAGTAGCTGCTACCTAGGGGCCAAAACGTCCCTCACAGCAGCCATTTTTAAAGTCAATCTAGAAGTCTGTTCATCTCTTCCTTCCTGTGGCCACTAGAGGGCTCTGTTGGGTTCAGTCAGTCTGGTTTAGTATTGAGGTGGCTTAGGGGTGAGGTGGCTTTGGGGTGGGGTTTCCCAGGGGTGGGGGAGGGGGCTGTGTGTCATAGGGTGGAGCCGCGGCTGTCCAGTAGGTTTACCACCTCCTCCTCGCTTTCCTCCTCGTCAGCGTGACGACCCGGGAAGGAGGTGACTAGTTGAACATTATGTTGTCGGGGTCTTGGTTGGCCATCTGGGCCATATGACGGAGGATATCTTTTTTTGTGATAATACCAAGGAGACGCCTGCAGGGGGAGAGAGAGAGAGTGAGAGAGATAGGGGGGGAGTGAGAAAGATTGAGAGGGATAGAGAGAGAAGAAGAGTTAGTCAGTGATGAGCTGGCAGGGAGCACAATCTGGTTGGCGTGAGAGAATTGTATCATGTTTTTGTCGGCTACTGCGGTCGGTTGGTGGTGGTGGTGGTGGTTTTGACCGGGGATACAAAGGTGGAATCAATCGAGAGAGAATGATAATATTATTTATTTGATTAGATAATGTTATCTAACCAAAATAATGGGCTCTGTTAACTGACAAAATTATGGCAATTCATTTGGGGCCTGGTAATTAATGATAAGATTTATATTATTTTGGGGCCTGACACTTAATGATAAGTTGATTTATACCAAAAATAAAAAGGACTAAATAATACAGTCTAGAGAAGCAACGCTCCATTTCTTCCAAACTGTATCTGCATTTTAGCCCAAAGCGATACAGGGGATGCAGCAATACAGTAACCACTCAGCCAACCGTGACTGTCAGTGTCACTGCAGCCACGCCAACAAAAACATGAGTCCCACTGGTGCCAAGGAAGGATAGGAGGCGGAGAGGAGGAAGTGAGTAACCAGGGGAGAATGGTGAGTGAGTGATTCTCGTTAGAAGCCTGGAGGAGGAAATGAACTGAACACCTACAGGAAGAGCAGGTGAGGTGAACACACTAGGAAGAGCCTGACTGACTGAACACCTTGCCTTCCCAACCAAACCTTCACAGTCCTCAAAGATAAACATTCTGGAACACCCAGTCAAGCGTCTTCAGGCTCATTGCTACCGGCTCCCTTAAAAAGGTTACTCCTTTCAGAAAACCAGGTCACAATTGGTTGAATTGTAATGTAAAACACAGGAGGGTCAATTACCGTTTGCAACTATTGTGCAACCGGATAATAATTAGATGTCCATTAGGACATCTTGATTCCTAGAATTGCCTTTTTTTTGTTATAACTACAAACACTTGTGCTCTTGAACTGAGATTTCGTGAGAAACACATCTGCAGTCACTGGAGAGAGAGACAGACATTGAGCTGAGAGAGTGGTGAGAGCGTCTCAGAGTAGGAGTGCTGATCTAGGATCAGTTTAGCCTTTTAGATCCTAACAAATATAATTATAAGGACGGGGGGGGCTGATCCTAGATCAGCACTCCTACTCTAAGGCGCTTCATGAATACGGTCCCTGATCTACAGAACAGGCCTGTTGAAGGCGGGGCGTGTAGGAAGTGGAGTGGAAGGGTTAGTGCTACAGGGACCAGAGTGAGGGAGGTTGAGGTGGGAGGCAGCCGGTGAGGCACGGGGGTTGAATGAGGGGTGGGTGGGTACTGTTTAGGATCAGGGTGGGTGTTGGATGTGTTGCTTGTCTTGGCTGGCTACCTATACTACAGGTATTAGCTACCACCACACACACTACTACTACTACCACTATCACCACACCGCCGTCACTTCACCACCATAAGAGTTCACTCTCTCAGGAGGAGGGTTCTACTAGGCCTACGGCAGGACGGGAGGGACACTAGATGCTAAATCTCCCCCCTCCCAGAAAAACCAAACGGTCCGCTCCCACGTAGCGGCCTGGTTACTCGCCAATCGGTTAAGGGGACGCCGGCGGCGCTACGTGTAGTCGGGTCAGATGTCGTCGATCTGTTGGTCCGCCAGACAGACGGACGGACGGTGACCCAGTTGGGGGAGCGAGAGGGAGGGGTAAAAAAGAAAGACAAAAAAAAAAGAAAACAAAACAGGAAGAGGCAGTAATTAATTGAAGTCAAACTGTACTATGTCCAAAATGGCACCCTACTCCCTTCATAGTGCACTACTTTTGAACTAGAAGTACATTATATAGGATATAGGGTGCCATTTGGGATGCTTTTAGAGTGAAATGATGTAATAATGTTTGCGTGTGAAGGTTTTTGATGGGCCGAGTGATACAAACACAAAAAACAGGCATGGCTACACGGCTGTACGTAAGTTCTAGGGATAGTGGCGGGGCGGGGGAAGGGGGGTGAGATCAATATACAATCAGTATTTCATGCTTCTATCTATATTCTATAATAACTTCTTATAGCAGATGAAGCAGCCCCTACTACTGATGAAGGGACTAATAGCTAGTGGGATGTCGTTGATGCGAATGGCGGTGGAGCAGTAGTAAGTGACGAGGATCTAACTAATCAAGCTTCAAATGACAGTTCCCATCAAAGTCCAACATTACAGGATAATTACACCACTCATTTAGAGTAGAGCTTAAAAAAATATATACATCTTACTAACTGTTGTCAATGACTAGCAGTGAATGAATAGGGAGACCAGAGAGTGACACTTGTGTTTGTGAATGATATGGTATCCAGAGAGGAGAAAGTGGATGCAAACACCCAAACCACCCCCCCCTAAAAAAAAAGAATTCATGAGTGAGTTGAAAATATGACATAGTATGACGAGTGGATTGCTATTGGAAACGGGAACTGTCAGTTACAGTTTCATGCGTCGCGCCTAGGTAGGTGGGGCCTAAGAGGCAGAAATGGGAAAGGGGGGAGAGGTCAGTGGAATGGGAGGGGACAGGGGCGGGGCTAGTCACCAGGGGCTCCGTGTGTTCCTTGAGCTCCTCCAGATGCGCTAATATATTCTTCTTAGTGATGATGCCCAATACAATCCTGTACAAACACACACCTGTTACTCACGAGACTGCCCGTAGCACACACACAAAGACAGAGACAGAGAGACAGACAGAGAGAGAGAGAGAGAGCGAGAGAGACAGCAGCACAAAGCATACAAAACATTAAAAATAATAACTTATAGAAACATAAATAAACATAACTTAATATGACATAACATAGTGTCAAATCATAACAAAGTACCAAACAAATCCTAATACCTTTAAAAAGGTAAATAAACGTAAATAAATATACTACTTCTACTGATGGTGATTTTATATCAGTATGTGTCAATTGGATGCCAACTAGTGTTATTTGTGCATATGATTAATCTTTGTGTCGGGTTTCAATAACTTCCTTGTTCATTTGTAATGGATTCTAACCTTGTGAGTAGTACGGAATCAAGATAAATAACCTAGGATATAGTATGTCTGATGTTTCTACAGTATGTCTGATCTATAGCTACTGAATGATACATTCATTGAGATCAAAGGTGGCATCAAAACAATAGAAAATGATACAATGTAAAATGAATAAAAACAAAGGACTGCTGTCATCTGTAATCTCAGTCACTCTCAGTACTCTCCTCTCCTGAATGTGTCTACACATCCATCTTTACAACATACATTTAGAATATGACTGCCGGATAATAAACGCACAGAACGAGGGTTTCTTTACTTCTCTGGAAACAGCTCTGGTGGACATTCCTGCAGTCAGCATGCCAATTGCACGCTCCCTTAAAACATCTGTAGCGTTGTGTTGTGCAAAACTGCACATTTTAAAGTGGCCTTTTATTGTCCCCAGCACAAGGTGCGCCTGTGTAATGATCATGCTGTTTAATCAGCTTCTTGATATGCCACACCTGTCAGGTGAATCGATTGGCAAAGGAGAAATGCTCACTAACAGGGATATAAACAAATCTGTGCACAAAATTTGAGAGAAGTAAGCTTTTGTGCGACAAAAATTTCAGGGATTTTCTTTTTCAGTTCATGAAACATGGGACCAACACTGTTCATGTTGCGTTTATATTTTTGTTCATGCATCATTGGATGCACACTGTCTGTCCTGTAATTCCTATTTTAACCACCAGGTGTCCCTTGAGTCATATTCAACGAGTGAGCTTGTACAGTACAATTGACCACCAACTTCAAAAGACCACCAACTTCTAAACATGACACGAGTCCCTCCAAAGGAAACTGGATAAAACAATTTTCTGTCTCAAATCTATGATTTACACTCACTATTTTTCAATGAACATACAGCAGGTAGCCTAGTGGTTAGAGCGTTGGACTTGTAACCGGAAGGTTGCAAGATCGAATCCCCGAGCTGACAAGGTAAAAATCTGTCATTCTGCCCCAACAGTTAACCCACTGTTCTAAGGCTGTCATTGAAAATAAGAATTTGTTCTTAATAGACTTGCCTAGTTAAATAAAGGTCAAATAAAATTCCTTAGAGCTTCTTATCATGCCACTGAATAAACCTAGATAGGATACTGTTTTATAGTAATGGTAGTAGTATATTGGTGATTGTATTTCAGTAGTTATATTGGTAAGCGAAGCGCAGAAAGCATTTAGCTGAGAGGCCATGCAGGTTACAGCCTACAGGTTATAACAGGTTATAACACCATGGTTCCCAGTGTCCATGCATCGCCCTACAGTGAGGCGATGCATGGCTAGTACGTCCCATTATTCAGACTAGTATATCACTTAGAATGCATGATGTCCAATGCCAGTAGTGTGTGTATATTGGAACAGACCTTGAGAGTGTGTTGTTTGGTTTGTGTCGAGAGAACTCTGTGTTGCCTGTTGAGGTGTTAGTTCAGGTTGACAACATGGAGGCAGAGGTAAGGAAGACTTAGGAAGACTCTTTCCCCCAGCGTTCCCTCCTCATCCTCCTCGTCTTTCACCCCCACCCCTCCAAAAAACATCCCCCCCATTTTGAAGCTGTGATTCCCTCATCCCTTCTCCATTCCCCCTCTTCTTCCCCTCCCCTCCCCTATTTCCCATGCCACCTTTGCGATTCCCCCCACACCCCACCCTCTCGTTTCACTCTATGTCACCAGACATTGTCGGAGGCCCAGCTTGGACAAACTCCTAACCCTCCGATCCCTCCTAGCCATCACCATTTCCCATGCCACCCTACCCCTCTCCCTTCCCTCATCTCATCTCACCCGTTGTGTGTCACCAGACACTGGCGGAGGCCCAGCTTGAGAAATATGTCCACCACGATCTCCATGGGCGTGTGGTCGGTCACGGTGAAGGGGCTCATGTCCAGGATGGAGCGCAGCTTGAGGGGCCGCGGGCTGTCGGCGGGCAGCGTAGGAGCGTGCTGCGTGAAGTAGACCCGCGAAGTCAGCAGGATACCCTCCTGCTTCCGCCGTGCGTTCTCTGTTGACGGTTGGGAGGGAGAGAGGGAGTGGGTGGAGAAAGAGAAATTAGATTTCTGTGTTAGTATATCCATTAGGTGCTCCTCTCAGTCTGTCACTCACTTCCTGCCTGCTGCTCGCTCTGCATGTGCTCTGGGAGTATCCATAGCAACGGCTCTGCTTGGGCTGCTCTGCAATGACGAGACTTTGAGTCACTCTAAACTACGACATTATTATTTTCTGTGAAATAAGGTCTCCTGTCTTACATTTTTTTTTATTACCTTTATTTTACTAGGCAAATTCTTAGAACAAATTCTTAACTTCAATGACGGCCTAGGAACAGTAGGTTAACTGCCTGTTCAGGGGCAGAACGACAGATTTGTACTTTGTCAGCTCGGGGAATTGAACTTGCAACCTTTCGGTTACTAGTCCAACGAAGTTGAAGCACTTCTGACACCATGTTATGACCGTAGTCAGATATGACTTTACTGCTCAGTAGAGCATGAGCAAATGTCTCAGGTTCAAAATGTTTGCGCTCAATTTAGTGATACCGAGCCCTGCCCGTGCCCTAGTTATTGATGAAAACAAACAGGCCCTTTCCGAGCCTAACCTGATGCATAATGTAGGGGCCCGTCGGGCTTGGGTCGGGTAGCAGAGCTCTAGTGCTAGATAGGGAGGGTTTACACTTTTGGCACAATTCCATTGGTTTCATTGGCGCTAGGCAAGCTCAATCAATTAAGTGCAGCTAAAGTATTTGAAAGGAAACAAAATACTAGTTGAACTTAGGGTCTGGTTGAATCAGACCCCCCCCCACCACCCTGCCATCTCTCCTCACCTATAGCGATGGTGATGTCCCTGCGCAGAGCGAAGCCAACCAGTCTCTGGGACTCCTTGGAGACGATGACAGGGAAGCCGTTGTAGCTGGTCTCGTTGATGATCCCCTGTAGTTCCTCCACTGTCAGGTCGTCCTGCGTCAGCACTGCTAACGGCGGATCACTACGCCGCGGCCGCATCACCTGAAGTCACACAGGAATGGAAGAACATCAAGAATATATCTATTTGTGAAGTTTGTATGTTTTGATTACTGTGTGTGTGTGTGTGTGTGTGGATATAATCACCTCCCGCGCGCCAGCGTGGTGTGTGTGAACTCCTCCTTGGCGTCGAGGAAGGGGTACCCGTTCAGGCGGATGTGTGACTCGTAGATGCCCTCGCGCCCGAAGGCGTCGCCCACCCACTTGCTGGTCATGACAGCGGCCATGAGGGGCACGATGTACTCCAGGCCGCCCGTCAACTCAAACACGATGACCACGAGAGACACAGTCATCCTCGTTACACCACCTGGAACGCAACACAATGATTCACTTATTATTCCCCCGTTCATTTTAACCAGGTAAGTCGACTGAGAAGTGAGAGCACCATCTTTTACAGCTACAACCTGGAGACAAGGGAAGAGTTGCATGGGAGAGGACCAAAGCCTTACAGCAAAATAGATTAGCATTTTACACAACACATTTTTAAATTGGACCAACACAGTCCATATAACAATGTATCACAAGGGGAAACTGACACCGAGTAGGAGTAAGACAGGACCATACAAAACACAGACAGACCCACAGCCAGTGAGGTCCTTCAGTGTAATCAAGGACCTCAGCCATCCAAACCATGGTGTGTTCGCCCTGCTACCATCTCGCAGACGGAGACAGCACAGGTGCATCAAAGCCGGGGCCGAGAAACTGATAAACAGCTTCTATCTCCAGGCCATCAGACTGCTGAACAGCCATCACTAGCCGGCCACCGCCGGTACTCTGCCAGGCACCTTAGAGACTGGTGCCCCCATGTATATTAAGGCAGTGAAAACTGATCACTTTAATAATGTTTACATACTGTTTTACCCACTTTAAACATATATACTGTATTCTAAACACGGTTCATCCTATAACTACTGTCCATACTGTCTATACACACCATTTATATTTCGGACTCTGACATTGCTCGTTCTGATAACGCTAGGGATGGCACAATTACCGTATAACCATGTAACCAACATTTATGGAAGAAGATCATCATGGAAATAAAATAAAATTAATTTACTGTATAACAAATGTCCCACTTCAAATTTCTCAAAATTGTAAAAAAGAACAATAAGAAAAATATTGATTCCTTTAATTAATTAATATGAATAAAAATATTATATATATTATTTTTCACAAATTGAATGATTCGCTTCGCCATTGTAGCAGTTGGGTATCGGTTCAATCGCGTTAAATCGAATCACAGGAATCAAAATAATAATTTGTGAATCTCGAACAGTAAAAATGAAAAAAATGTAGCTGTAGCCTTCCTTTTGAATTGTGTCGTTACAAAACGAGTTTTGCAGATACTTTAAGTTGGTTTGATGCTAGTAGTCAGCCTGAAGTAAACACCTTTAAGGTAAGATACAGTATATTGCGCCCTATAAAATCTGCGATGGGGAATTATGCTGAAACAGTCATTCAGAAAAACATCAACAATTAAATGTTGACTGCAAAGTAGGCCTACCTGGCATGATGATTTGTACCAATCGGGTGCACATTTATTTTCCAAACTCTGCAATCACATGTGCAGTACAGAAACCTGACAGAAACACAGCTAGCCCCAACGGTCTCTTGCTATGGAGTTGAATTAAAGGGGAACTACACCCTCCAAAAATATTTTTCACAAACCTCAAAAGGGTTCTCCTGAACAGTTGAACGATAGGTGGGAATCAACATTTTTGCCTAAATAGACATACCCAAACGTAATCATTTTCATGAGATGTGCTCATACTCATCAGCTTTAAGTGATTTTGTTTGTCTGTGACCAAGAGTAAGTGGTATAGTTACAATTGTAAGAAATGTAGTATTTATTCATGTTGAGAGCTCTGAATCCGGCGGAGAATATCACAGCAAGATGAAACTACACAGGCTGGATCCGATAGACTGTCACCGTTGGTTCATATGCCGTCTCACAGGCTGGGCTGTGGAAGAGTAAATCAATCCTTGTCTGGATAGGCCAGAAAATGTGACACGTCAATCCCTATGCAAATGTGGGGTGTGAAACCTGACACTTCAAGTCAGCTCTGCTGAGAAAGTGGTAGCGGAGAGCAGACAGATGGGGCTTTCTGGCATTATAAGGCACGGGACCCTGAGGCGTTCACAGAGCGCTTTGTACACCAAAATGTCAGTCGGAACCGGTACAAAACCGCGTAGAGTTTCCGATATGAGGGACTTAACATAGCAGTGTTGTGGACTTGGAACATACAATTGTGTTGTTATTGTATACAAATTTGAGAGTGAAAACCTGAATAAAAATAAATGAATCACAAACCTTGAAAAATAAAACCAAGAAACCAAGATAAAAAAACAATTTGGGAGAATTTTTTTTTTTAAAGGATTTCATTAGGGCCCTCGCAGTCATTTGGCTGGCCAATTACCGGCATCCAAAATTCCATGATCATCACAGCCCTAGATTTTGCTCATTCTTTACTTGTTTTTTACATTTTGGATTATGTGTGTATTTTTATTGTATTGCTAGATATTACTGCACTGTTGGAGCTCGAAACAAAAGCATTTCACTGAACCTGCAATCAAATCTGCAGATCTTTGTATGCGACCAATAAACGTTGATTTTTAACTCACCCAGACATGCGGCGGCCCCCACCATGGCGTAGAGTCCCGGGGTAATGCAGTCGGTGCCTACCTCGCACCACTCCCTGAACACTAACCAGTCGTGGTGGTAGTACGCCAGCTGCTCCACGGCGATGCCAACGATACGCCCGGCGATCGCCCCCGATGGCCATACTGGGGATGAACAGGCCAGCAGGAACCTGGGGATAGGAAACCACAACTTAAAAAGACCCACTCCAGCTATTTCTGAACATTTCCTGTTGAAAAATATCCTGAACTGAAATCCCAATTCCAATTTTTGCTCAATGCTTTTCAACCCCAAACCTGATCAGCATTACTTGGGAGTGTTGACTACAATCTAAGATTTGTAATAGACCCCAATCTGATCCTTTCCCCAATACGACCACATTAACTAGACAGTCTTCCACCTGCCCCCCTGCCATTCCTCACCTTAAGTCCGAAGGTGAAGATGGTCATGATGATCTTGAAGATGAGTGCCAGGCACAGCTGCCAAATGGCTGCGTACACCCCGGGCCCCGCCGGCTTGTTGGGAGACGCGTCCACAAACGCCTTGCTCCCGTTCATCTGACTCCTGTACTGGCACAGCTGGGACGACTCCAAGGGTCCGCAGTCGGTAAACAACTCTTTAATCAGCTCGCTGGTGTTCTGCCGCGTGTACGGGTTGGGGAACGCCACGACCGCGGTAATGGCCGCCACGAAGATCACCTCCAGGATGGGGTACTTCCCGAAGCGGGTGGATTTCCTCCTTCGGCACCAGGCGATGTTGGCCTTGATGAAGAAGGCCCCCCAGAGGCCTCCAAACACCCCCAGCAGGATGAAGGGGATAAGCTCAAACAGGTACCAGGGGGTGTGGTACTCTACATAGAACAGGACCAGTCGGCTGTTGCCAAACGGGTTGATGGAGCGGAGGACGAAGGCTGCCACCAATGCAGCGAAGAAGGAGCGCCACAGCGTCTTCAGAGGGAAGTAGTAGCTCACCTGGGGAGGGGGCAGACAGGTGAATAAGGGCAGCAAGGACATTTTAGCGTGTGATTCAATGTCTCATACAGACACATGCACACACATACTGTATATAACGTACCTCCTCCAAGCTGAAGAGTACTCCTCCTATGGGAGCACCGAAAGCAACAGACACCCCAGCCGCTGACGCTGCAGATAGGACCTGCAGAGAGAAAACAAAACAAAACACAGGCCGAGTCAGCTGAAACACCGACAGGAATTTACCCAAAGCACAGTCTTAAATCCTTTGTGGTGACACAGAAAAGGGCTGAAGACAAAACTCCACACTGTCATGTAATACAATGGATACAAACCCAAACCATATCCTCTCTGTTCTTAGGCTCGTTCTTGATGTACTTGGAAAATAAAGTTGTATGGTATTGTATTTGACCACGCCTAATAGATCCGTAGATCACATATCACACGCACCTCTCGCTTTTTGGCCTCGTTCTTGCTGTACTTGGGGAAGAGGTATGAGAAAATGTTTCCACAGCAGCAGGCCACATGGACCAGGGGTCCCTCCTTCCCCAAGCTCAGCCCAGACGCTACAGCCAGCACCAGGGTCACCGTCTTGATTAGCAGGGTCCACTTCCCCAGGTAACCCCGGATAATGAACCCACTCAGAATGGTCTTTATCTGGGGAGACAGAGAGGGGAAATAAGGTAATTATACTGGATGCATTATTTATTTATAATCAATCTGGGAGACAGAGAGGTGGGAGGAGACAAGAAATAAGATACGCGTTTCCCATCTCCCTTCTCCTGAAGTGTGCACTCGTTCACTACTTCCCACAAACCTAAAAGCATTGGATTGGTGGAGGCATGGGCTAGTGGGAGTTTCCACCATATTTCTTCTACCAGTGATTTCCTTTCAAATCAGTGAAGGGAAGTGAACAAGTGCACACTTTGGGAGGAAGGAGAGATACTTGCGACATGGCCAATGTTAATGTCCTTTGTTCTCTGGGAGAGAGGAGGAGAGGTGTTAAGTCCAGTCTATTGAAAACGTTAAGGAAGCATTAAGCTCACCACTGTGCTGGAGTTTCCTTTTTATTAAATGTCTAAGTAAGGGAAATATCTGTAAGTTGAAGAAACTATCCCTTTAAATTCAACAAAATAAGGTAAATGTCCAAACATATCCCTAACTGCTTCAGACTAAGAATTTCAAAGACGATAAAAACATTTCCAACAGGTCCCCGTGACTAATCCTCATCTTTATCTCTCGCTCTTCCTGAATCACAATATATACTGTGTATATATATAGTGTGTGTGTGTGTATATCCATGCGTGTGTGTGTGTGTGTGTGTGTGTGATTTCACCTCAGGTATACCGGAGCCACAGGCGTAGGGGGCGAACACCTTGACCAGTAACACAGCCAAGAAGGCAAAGGACAAAGCCCAGTAGATGTACATGAAGTAGTTCATGATGTATGAACCAGGGCCCTGGGAGGGAGGAGGAGGAGGGAAGAGGAGGAGCATATTATTAACTGTCAATACACTGACACAGGGTATAAGGACATTTGTTCTGAGATCAGATTCGGAAATGTGTCTGCATCAGAAGAACACACATAGAACGACCAAATTAACTCCTGATGTCGTCTATAACAACATGGAGTCAGTCTAAACAGTGGAGAAGACATCTCTCTTACCTCTGCCTGACTTGTCCCTCTCTACACTGGAAACCGCTAGCTTATAACACCGATAAGTTGCTATATTACAGCACATAAGGTGCTTATAACAGCTATATGAAACCTGTAACACCTATGTCAATGAAATCCTTCTCACCTCTTCCTGGCCCAGGATGAGCCCCGCCCAACTCTTCCACTGAGGACACTTGTCCCTCTCAGCGAACGTGGTCTCATTGGAACCCCAGCAGCACTGCTCGTGGTTGAACCACATGGCATTCAGACACACCCCCTCCTTGATGTCGTTCAGCCAATCAGCGGCGATGTCGATGAGACCAGCCAGAGCACCTGATTGGACAAAGAGGAAGGGGAGGAAGAGAGGATGAAGAAGAGAACAGGGAAGAGAAGGAAACGATAGTTTAAGCCTGTGCCACGTTGACTTTTCAAAAGCAAGACGAAAAAGAAACATGTTGTTGATGATACATTTACTGTAAATACCCTGTGGCTACTAGTACAGGTGAGCTCAGGTGACTGTGTGTGTGTGTTACCTGAGGCCAGTCCTGTCAGCGTCACCACCAGCCACCCAGACCAGGCATCATACAGGCTCTTGGTAAACTCCCATGCTGATTCCTTCTTCTTAGCATTGATCTGCGCACACACACACACACACACACACACACACACACACACACACACACAGAGCTGGGTTAGAAACACACACACACACACACACACACACACACACACACACACAGTTCTCCCCCTATTTAGAGTAACTATTATCAAAATATTGATAATATAATGAGTGGCCTAACTACCCATGAACTTGTGCTGCTACTGCAGTGTATCATATTGACAGCAACCATTACAGTTCCCGTTTGGCAGGTGTAAAAAATTTTATACAAAAATAAAAACATCCAGACAAAATTCAAACGAGTGAGGATATGAAACTTCTAGGAACCACTCAGACAAAATGGTTTCCTTGTGGCGTTTATAAGCCAAGCACACAGAGCCACCACAGAGAAAGCAGGGGCTACGGCATCATTTAAGGGGCCCAGCACAGAGACCTGGGGGACACCCTTGTGGTTGTTTCACCTACCTTAGTTGAATACACTGTTATGCTAAATGACTGAAAATGTTATCCATCTAGAAAATGCATTGCATCAGAGCCACAGGGTGTGCACCCTTTCCTTTCTTAAAGCAGCCTAGTTCCTAAATGTAAATGTTGTCCTCACCTTGCGGTGGCGTTCCCGGTCCTTGCACTTCTCCCGGACCCAGTCGATGGTGTGGAAGTCATCATAGGTGCCGACCCCCGGGATGGGCTCCTCCAGGAAGTCCAGCAGGTGGGTGGTGCTACTCATCACCCCGCCCCCGTTAGACATGGCGTAGTTAGATCCTACAGGAGAGAGAGAGCGAGCGCAAGTCAGTGAGAAAGTTCTTGTGAAAGACTAGCAACGGCGGAGTACTAGCTCGCTGACAGATTGCTAGGAGTCTGGATGGGACAAATGCTGCTAAGAACACGCCATCTGGGTCAGACAGTGATGTAACAATCTTCCCGGTCAGTCTGCACTGAGAAACCCAGGTGAAAAGAGGGAATGGTACCAGCCGCAGAGAAAACCTCCCAAGGGAGATATGATTCCCGCCGCCCTCTGACAAAGACCAACACCAGCAGTCAAAACACTGCTACTGTACATAGAAACCTACCAGTAGAGGACTAAACAGTGTGTTGTGTTGTAGTCTTTTCTCCTTTCTTCTCACATGATCATCATCCTAGAAATCAAATTATGCCAAACACCAGGTTCCATTTGAATTTTTGTTTACACGGTGTGCTTCAGCCTGGAAGCACTAAATATCCGCTCCATTATCTGACCCAACACACTGCAAAGCACGGCACACGCCGCTGGCTTGTGAAAACTACTGAGAGTGAACATTGGTGGGAAACCCCGTCCATCCATCTGTTGGCTGCTGCATCTCAATCTGAGCCAGACATGGTGGAGAGAGACTAACTGCTATACACACACACACACACACACACACACACACACACACACACACCGCCTGTTATAATCAGATATCCTAATCAGATACCCCCTCACCCCCAGGCACTCTGGAGCCAAATGGAGGTGCAGTTGCAGACTTGACGGCAGATTGAACACAGAGGATAGAAACTGAGGCTTAGCCAGGTCTCTTGATTTCCTTTCAACTAATCACTCACTGGTCATGGAGGTTAGACTCAAAACAGTAGTTCATTCAGGTTCTAAAGATGTCCTTGCAAAGGGCCGTTCTGGTTTTAAACTGTAAAGGAGAATGTTTACTTCCAAGTCTGAGGTTTCCTTCCTCGAAACTCGTTTCACAATCTCTGATAACGGTTCCCCATAAAAATAGGCACAAGGACATGAGTCTTCCTACGGTCACATGGTTCTGTGTACACTACAGGCTGTGTTGTAGTAAGAATGTGACAAGGAAACAGAACGCTGGCCAAGGATTACAACACTGGACTGCAGCGCACCAGTCTGCCATTTTTGTTTGTCTTGGATGTAGGCATTACAGGATGTAGGTCCTATGCGGATAGATGTCAGACACTGTGCATAAAGTAGACTACACCACACCTAGAGTATAACACAGTATAGCCTGCCACCAACTGTGCTCTTTCAGTTTAACAGATTTCCAGTTCACCAAAACAAGGGATTGGACCACACAACTTTGGTCACCCTTCTAGCGTGATCAGTTGATCTTTGCAAAAGCACAGAACACGTAGCAATATTGCAAAAATTGTCAACCTGTTTCAACTGCCAGAGATGACTGATAGGGAAAAAACAGTTGTATGTATAAAAATATATATATATATATATATATATATATATATATATATATATAAAATATTAATTTAAAATCACATTTCATGATTACATTAATTCATTCAGATCGTAGACCAAGAACGATCATTGCCCGGTGATCATTGCTAATGCCGGATGTCCGAAATCCAGTCAGGTCAGGCTGTGCTGGTTAGAAGCGGCGCGTCACGGCATCTAAAAGGGACAGTTAAATAGCTTCTACTAGCTGGCTGACTCACAACGTCACAGACAGAAGCAGAGATGGGGAGGAGCCCTTAGGCCACCTCTGCTCCATCTCCATTCATCCGCTACAGCACTAACTCAAATGGGCAGCCAACCGCCATTTAGAAAAAGGTCATCTCTGCTGTGGATGTGATGAGGGAAATAAACAATGACACTGTTAAAATACATAGCGATGTAGCACTGAAAAACAGCACACAGTCGTCATGAAGACGGGTCTTTAAAAAGTATGTGCTTTATCTAACAATGTTTCACAGTATTCTCAGAATTATAGGAATTACAGAGACAGGTCTACATTCATGTAATCTCTCCACACAACTCATGTAATGAATATCTGACAACTGTACAAGGGTGTGGGAATTCATCCAGGAAAGAACAAAGTCACTATTGTGTCCAAAAACATAGTAAAAAAACATGTTTTTGTCTCCTCAAGTATGTGGTAAATAATTGTAGGGTATGCATGAAATTAGAGCCATTCTTTGTTGTGCAAGTTGTTCTATTCTGCTCACTGATACACAGTACAGTGTATTGTGTATTTTTCCTGGGCGATATTTTGCCTGACAAAGAGAAATGCAAACATTTCTCTCCACCCTATGGCAAAATGTGTAGAATTACAGGAAATTAGTTATAAAATTGAATATTCTTCTCTCCGTTTTAAAAACGGCAAACATTTTCTCTATGCCCCATGTCAAATTTTTTTCAATTGCAGGAAATTAACTCTAAACCGTCAATGTTTTCTCTCTGCTGTCAAGAGGTAGGCCGCTAAAATGTTTTGGTCGTGTTGCCCATCCCTGGCTTATAGTGTAGTAGAATGTCCAATAGAAAGTACTAGTAGATAGTTTTGTCATCTAACATATTTAATTGAAAGAACAAATTAAGAACAAATTCTTATTTACAATGATGGCCTAGGAACAGTGCCTTGATCAGGGGCAGAACGACAGATTTTTACCTTGTCAGCTCGGGGATTCGATCTAGCAACCTTTCGGTTACTGGCCCAACACTCTAACCACTAGGCTACCTGCCGCCCCACAGCAGGTAAATACATAACCATATTTAACTGAAGAGAGAGAAAATCTGCAGAAGGTAGATGCTTAGCTAGTTCAGTTAGGATGATGATGATCCATGGTTTGGTGACCATCATAACCGTTCTCCATTTGGCATGCGGTCAGGGACACACCGCTTGTGTGTATTTGTTGAACTTGCCAGCAATGTGTGATATCGTGCTGGAGTTTGTTACTGAGGATGGCATCTACCCACAAGGACTGTTTAACACAACCATGTTATGACCATGTCATCCAGGGGCTAACAGTGTGTGGCTTGGCACAGTTGGCAGAATGACATCAAGTGAGTGCAATAAATCTGTTTTTAATGAAGCCTAGGGTTAGCCTATAACAATACCTAGGAGAGCCAGTTGGTGCTAACTGCTACTCCAACTAAAGATATCATTATAAATGCTAGGAGACAAGATGCTAACTGCTAAGCTAACATGAAATACCAGAAACCTGGGACTGATTTTACCTGGGGTGATCTGTGGGAAGTGGGAACGTGATCAAAGCTCAAACACTGGTGAATGATTAGTCACATCTGATGTGGCTCTAGGGGGAAGGGAGGACACAGGGAAGCGCAAACAAGGAAATGAACTAATACGCTAGCAGGTAACGTACATATATCTAGACCAGTGGTTCTCAGTCCTGGTCCTGGGGACTCACATTTTTGTTTTTGCCTTAGCACTACACACCGGATTCAAATCAACAACTCCTCATCAGGCTTTGATTATTTGAATCAGGTGTGTAGTGCTAAGGCAAAAACAAAATGTGCACCCCTTTGAGTCCCCAGGACCAGGATTGAGAACCATTAGTCTAGATATAAGCCTAACAACTTTTTTTCTCCAAACACTGGGTTAGAAAAATGTGTAATTAATCTTAGACACCTCCTTACCGGTTAAAACTCAGACACACCGGTAGGATTGTCAAACGTTTGCCTGCCGACAGTACTTAGAACCTCTGAATTGAGTGTCGGCAGTCAATCTCTTTTGTGTTCACACAGCAAAGACCTTGGAAGTCGTCAGCCACTCAGCCTTGTTAAAATACTCCAAGCCAGAAGGTGGAACTCGCGTTGTTAGGCAATGCATATTTCTTATGGTCTAGATTCCAAGCTATCTGCGCTAATGTTGTTATTTTGTAGAAAGCCCTTGTCGATACTAACCTGATGGCCACAGCTAGATAACTACCTAGCAAGAAAAAGAAACTAGGCTTAAGCGGAATACCGTATCCCGGGGGTATTTGGAAAAAGCCACAGGATGGGTTTTCAATACTGTCAAAACTATTTCTTTGAAGTTTTTCAATACATTTGAATATTTGTAGCTACTTTAAGTTATGACCTGCAGTCAACTTGTGCAATACCTTAGGAGATAAAGCAGATTGCGTTCTTCATTTCACCTGTCACATAATTTTCAAATATTAAGATTACCGTAGTTCCCCAGAACAGTTGAGCCAGTCAAGTGTTTGCAAATAGCACAAAGGGAGAAAGCGAGCTGATGAGTTCATAGCGATCTATTTCTATCGACAAGTCTCTGTTGTGCGGCACACGAGGTGAAGTTACACTTTATGAAATTCATTACTAAATGTTTGCCATCAGATAGACTATATATAGGCAAAAGTATGTGGACACCCCTTCAAATTGGGGCGGGAGTGTAGCCTAGCGTTGGACTTGTAACCAAAAGGTTGCAAGATCGAATCCCCGAGCTGACAAGGTAAAAATCTGTCGTTCTGCCCCTGAACAAGGCAGTTAACCCACTGTTCCTAAGCCGTCATTGAAAAAAGAATTTGTTCTTAGCTGACTTGCCTAGTTAAATAAAGGAAAAATTAAAAAAATGTGGAATTTACTATTTCAGCCACACCCGTTGCTGACAGGTGTATAAAAATCAAGCACAGAGCCATGCAATCTCCATAGACAAACATTGGCAGTAGAAAGAGCTGTGACTTTCAACGTGGCACCGTCATAGGATGCCACTTTTCCAACAAGTCAGTTTGTCAAATTTCTGCCCTGCTAGAACTGCTCTGGTCAACTGTAAGTGCTGTGAAATGGAAATGTCTGGGAGTAATAACGGCTCAGCCTTGTAGGCTATACAAGCTCACAGAGCAGGACCTCCAAGTGCTGAAGCGGTAGCATGCAAAAATTGTCGTCTTGGTTGCAACACTCACTACAGAGTTCCAAACTGCCTCTGGAAGCAACGTCAGCACAAGAACTGTTCGTCGGGAGCTTCATTAAACAGGGTTTCCATGGCCGAGCAGCCGCACACAAGCCTAAGATCATCATGCGCAATGCCAAGCGCTGGCTGGAGCGGTGGAAAGCTCACTGCCATTGGACTCTGGACCAGTGGAAACGCGTTCTCTGGAGTGATGAATCACACTTCCCCATCTGGCAGTCCGATGGACGAATCTGGGTTTGGCAGATGCCAGGAGAATGCTACCTGCCCGAATGCATGTGCCAACTGTAAAGTTTGGTGGAGGAGAAATAAATGGTCTGGGGCTGTTTTTCATGGTTCGGGGCTAGGCCCCTTAGTTCCAGTGAAGGGAAATCTTAACACTACAGCATACAATGACATTCTAGACGATGCTGTGCTTCCAACTTTGTGGCAACAGTTTGGGGAAGGACCTTTCTTGTTTCAGCATGACAATGCGCCTGAGGACAAAGCGAAGTCCATACAGAAATGGTTTGTCCGGATCGGTGTGGAATAACTTGACTGGCCTGCACAGAGCCCTGACCTGAACACCATTGGGATGAATTGGAACGCCCAACATCAGTGCCCGACCTCAGGAATGCTCGTGGCTGAATGGAAGCAAGTCCACGCAGCAATGTTCCAACATCTTCCCAGAAGAGTGGAGGCTGTTATAGAAGCAAAGGGGGATCAACTCCATATTAATGCTCATGATGTTTGGAATGAGATGTTCGACGAGCAGGTGTCCATATACTTTTAGTCATGTAGTGTATCTTATAATGGCTTTCTGCCAGAAGTCAAAGAGCTCTGGATGAGTTCTGTACAGCTGCCATTTTTTCCCTGTGCTTCCTACTAGTGTTCTTTCCCCCTCCGGTAATACCGTACATCCCAGTATGAGAAAAGGATGATATGACAATATGAACATCTGGATAACGCTCAAGCCTAGAAGAAACAATTGAATTCACTCTCCATAATCCCATACTGCCAGTGCCAGCCCATAGCCATATGATTAGCTATTTAGCTCATGTTAGCACATTACCTAGCTAGCACAACATGGTTATCTTGGTCACTGCACTAACTCAGTAGCTAATATAGGCAACTGTTTCATGGACACTAGCTAATTCATTGTGATTTAACTACAGTTGTTAGCTAGCTTGGAGGAAGTATTTACTGTTCGTTGTGTGCATAGCTAGCTTTACGTCGCATAGCCTACATTGCATGTGAAGTGTGACTGGCTTGTACAGAGAAAATGCCCTCTTTTCAACAACAACAAAAACGTGTTGGTTGATGCTCGCTGATTGGCTCAAAGTCAAGATGTTGGCCACTGATAGGCATTGCAATTCCACAAGTACAAATCGGTAGGTTCGTCACTACCGGGTTGGCACGCAGCAGGTACCGCTTTTGTTGTAGCAAGAGAAGGAACGGCCTCCCCACTGTGATAAGTACATATCGGCAGACTATCAGCAATGAGATTCTCGCTATGTTTCATGCTTTAAAGCCTTGTTTCAAAAGGCCCTAGCCAAGCCTTTGAAATATGAAAGCATTGGGCTATATCAAGTCCTTTGATGTAGACCTATACATGTAGGAGAGAAGGAGGCCTAGTCAAGCTCTCATTGAGCAAGGAGAACTACAGTAGCTGAATGGCTTTCATCTGGCAGTGTTTCCCTTCCTGAGGAAGACCAACGGGAAATTATTTGTTCTTGTAAAGTCAGCTAAAAACACAGCCTGAGTCCCAAATGGCACCCTACTTCCTATATACTGCACTATTTTTGACAGGGCTCTGGTCAAAAGTAGTGCACTGTTGTAGGGAATAGGGTACCATTTGGGACAGCCACAGTCTCACCCAGCCAGAGCAGTCAGCCAGTTCGATATTGTCACCTTCCAACCAACCTAATTTGTGAGTGACCCACAGTCTATGCTGGCAGGAGGAGAGGAGGAGGAGGACCCGGGAAGGAGGAGGAGCGGACCGAGTATGCCTCCATTCTCATCGACGGGGCTGCAGTGGAGCAGGTTGAAAGCTTCAAGTTCCTTGGTGTCCACATCACCAACAAACTAACATGGTCCAAGCACACTATGACAGTTGTGAAGCGGGCACGACAAAACCTATTCCCCCTCAGGAGACTGAAAAGATTTGGCATGGGTCCTCAGACCAGTTTCTATCCTCAAAAGGTTCTATAGCTGCACCACCGAGAGCATCCTGTCTGGCTGCATCACAGCCTGGTATGGCAACTGCTCGGCCTCCGACCGCAAGGCACTACAGAGGGTAGTGCGAACGACCCAGTACATCACTGGGGCCAAGCTTCCTGCCATCCAGGACCTCTATACCAGGCGGTGTCAGAGGAAGGCCTAAAAATTGTCAAAGACTCCAGCCACCCTGGTCATAGACTTTTCTCTCTGCTACCGCACGGCAAGCAGTACCGGAGCGCCATGTCTAGGTCCAAGAGGCTTCTACCCCCAAGCCACAAGACTCCTGAACATCTAGTCAAATGGCTACCCAGACTATTCACATTGCTCCCGCCCTCCCCCTCTCCACACCACTCTCTGTTGTCATCTATGCAGTCACTTTAATTAACTCTACCTTCATGTACATACTACCTTAACTAACCGGTGGCCCCGCACACTGACTCTGTACCAGCACCCCCCTCTTATCCGTATTTTTTTTTAACTCCACTGTTGGTTAGGGGCTCGTAAGTAAGCATTTCACTGTAAGGTCTACACCTGTTGTATTCAGCGCATGTGACTAATAACATTTGATGATGGAGGTGGGGTTTCTAGCAACAGTGCGTAGAGCTGGTATTGGGGTAGCCAGGTAGGTGCGTAGTGTGGGTGACATCTGAATTAGATAGAGGTGGACAGTGAATTGGTCTTTGGGACCCTAATAACAGGTTGCTCCTCTTGATGGTAAGATTATAGACACAGACAGACACATAATGTAGATCAATTGCTTCATTATGTGGAGGAGTGGATGGTTTGGAGGGGTTTACTGTAGATTGTCACACAGTAGGCTGACACACAGCATCCAGCTGAATGCTGACACTGTGGAACAGAAGCCTACAGGGACTGATTCAACCACAACATGGATCAACAAGTTCACGACACACACACACACACCTTGTGTGTTCAGGTTCTACATGCCGATAAAGTGTGACCATTCAGTGCGAGGGCTTAGTGCACACAGGCACTTACCGTGCATTAATGCAGTACCAGGCTACTCCAGCACTACAGTCCTGCAAATCAGATCAAGGAGCTTCGGCTTAGCAACAGGACTGACTGGGGCTGGAGACCAGTAAGCTAACCCTGGCCTGCACCGGGCTGCTAAGGGAATATCATGTGGCCGAAAGGCAGGTTGAGAAGGAGAGAGAGAGAAAAGTGAGAGAGTAGAGAATAGAGAGAGAGACAATATAGAGAGTTCAGAGAGAGAATAGAGAGAGAGCAGAGAGATAAAGGGAAAAAAATGGCAAGAATCAGAGCAGACACTCCTTCAAAATTAGGAAATACCATGGTTGAACATGGCCAGTGGTACAACTACCTGGGACAAACAAGAAAATTCTGTGCCTCTGGTGGATTTGGTCTGGCAGTGAACGCACTACTCCATAAAAAGTTAATTTTCAAAAATAAATATTCCTATCCAAATATGGTGCAAAACATTCAAGTGTAATTTTACCACTATATGGAAGCGAGGTTTGGGTTTCAACCTGTAATTACGATTATAAGCATTGGGAGAAAAACCCAATAGAAAATCTATATACAGAATTCTGCAGAATAATCCTAAATACCCAAAAGAAAGTACAAAATAATGCATGCAAAGCAGAACTCGGAAGATTCCTTTTAATTGTAAATATAAAGAAAAGGACACAAACATTTCGGCACCATTTGAAATTAATCCCCAAAACATCCTTACAATTCAAAGCACTGGAAACCCAAGAGCTGAACCCTGAACAGATTCCCCTAAGTCAGCTGTTAAAAACACTAAACAACCTTATTATGCAAACACACAGGGAAATCAATCAAATTGTTATGGAAATGAAATCGTCATATTTGAAAAATGTACAAAAACTCTGAATAAATTAAATTACTATTTGGCCCTCAACAGAGAATACAAATTGGCAGAATATCTCTATTCTGTCAGAGATACAAAACAGAGACAGATCGTGAACAAATACAGGCTCAGCGACCACCAACTGGCTATAGAAAAGAGATGGCTACTCAAAGAGGAGCGTCTGTGTGGTCACTGCACGACAGGGGAAGTACAGACAGAGATGCACTGTCCCTCTACTGTGAGAAATATATTTTTTCAAGACAATATCTCAAATCAATTCCCAACTTCTGTGCATTTAAAAAATAACATAAAGCTGGGAATTATTCTGGGTGAGGGAGAAACCGCAAATATTACTGCCAGATATGTGTATGATTGCCATAACCTGAGGGACATCCCATGACCATTAATTCCTGAAGCATTTACATTGTATATAACTGGCAGTAATACATAGAGTAACCATCATCCATGTTGTTGTATATTTATTAGCCATTATTTCTTTTTCATAATCATATTTTTATTTAATTAAATGTATTGACCACAAATTACACAATACAACAAGAGAGCGAGCGAGGAGAGAGAGCGCGAGATGAGAGAGGAGAGGGCTAAGGGGGGAGAGGGCGAGCGAGAGGAGAGGGCGAGCGAGCGGAGAGCAGAGAGAGCGAGCGGAGAGCAGAGAGAGCGAGCGGAGAGCAGAGAGAGCGAGCAAGCACGAGAAGAGGGGATCCTTTGGCAGTGTCTTTCGTCTCTGCTCATTTAGCATGGGAATCTAATGAACAAGAGGAATACGCCAACACACGCGCACACACACACCATTATCTCAGATATACAGACAGGGGCGTACCCTTACACACACACACACACACACACACACACACACCCCCCCTAAGGAGCTCAACTGTAAACTGAAAGTGGATGGAATAGGACTGATGTTAGGTCGTTTTCTTCTCTTTTGAGCTGAATCAAATGAGTCAACAATGTGACGTGGTAGGTTATGTTAAAGGAAAGCATATTATTCAGTGCGGGCCATGAATAGCTTTGGCCTTAGGGATGATTGCACAACATATTAGCTAACTGTGAAAGAAGGAACCAGGATATATCCACATATACATTTTCAACAGGTTTCAGTGTTAGGTTTTGTACAGGTAATGAGAAGGATAGCAGATGCTTTATAGATGTTAGTGTGTGCATACGTGTGTGTGACTGTGCGGAATGAGGTGTACGAACTAATGAAATAAGGCAGACATCACTACCGATCTGTCCAACAGGTCCTCCTCCCAGTCACTGAAACACTGTTGCATGTTAAATGGATCAGCACCACGCTGAGTAACATCTGGAAGCTGTTATAGAGGTGTTCCTACACACACACACACACACCCCACAGCTAACTGCTTATTCTAAGAGAATAAAGATGGAGGCAGTGGCACACATTGCTACTCCCTGGCCATTTATTGATTCTACGAGCTCAGCTAAACCCGGAGAATACACACCCTGCCAATTCACCACGCAGATATGACACACACAGACACACTGATAGTGGGTGCCAAGGTTAGTCGTCGACGAGCAGGTGAATGGTCGCAGAATGGCAGCCAGCTAGATAACACGTTCACCATGACAGTCCTCCTGTCTGACCTAAGTCATAAGCTCCACACCATTTTAGTCTATTATAACAACAGCAGGGAGCTGCAGCATTAGATTATCCAGCGCCAGGACTGGAACTGTAGCCAGATGGACAAACAGACCGAACCTCCAAACTCCATTCGGAAGAAAGAAAAGAAAGATAAGAAAGGTAGGGAAACGTACACACACACCCTAAGGAGCTCAACCGCAAACTGAAAGTGGATGGAATAGGACTGATGTTAGGTCGTTTTCTTCTCTTTTGAGCTGAATCAAATGAGTCAACAATGTGACGTGGTAGGTTATGTTAAAGGAAAGCATATTATTCAGTGCGGGCCATGAATAGTTTTGTCCTTAGGGATGATTGCACAACATATTAGCTAACTGTGAAAGAAAGACCCAGGATATATCCACATAACACTAAATGTTTAGGTTTTGTACAGGTAATGAGAAGGATAGCAGATGCTTTATAGATGTGCGTGTGAGTTAGTGTGTGTGCGTGACAGTGCAGAATGAGGTGTACTGACTAGTGAGATAAGGCAGACAACACTACAGATCAATCCAACAGGTCCTCCTCCCAGTCACTGAAACACTGTTGCATGTTAAATGGATCAGCACCACGCTGAGTAAAATCTGGAAGCTGTTATAGAGGTGTTCCTACACACACACACCCCACAGCTAACTGCTTATTCTAAGAGAATAAAGATGCAGGCAGTGGCACACATTGCTCCTCCATGGCCATTTACTGATTCTACGAGCTCAGCTAAACCCGGAGAATACACACCCTGCCAATTCACCACGTAGATATGACACACACAGACACACTGATAGTGGGTGCCAAGGTTAGTCGTCGACGAGCAGGTGAATGGTCGCAGAATGGCAGCCAGCTAGATAACACGTTCACCATGACAGTCCTCCTGTCTGACCTAAGTCATAAGCTCCACACCATTTTAGTCTATTATAACAACAGCAGGGAGCTGCAGCATTAGATTATCCAGCGCCAGGACTGGAACTGTAGCCAGATGGACAAACAGACCGAACCTCCAAACTCCATTCAAAGGAAGGAGGGTAGGGGGATCGTGGCGTACCTCTTTTAGGCAGCTCCTGCAAGGCGATGGTATCCCCTTCCCCGTCGTAGGGTAGATAGGGGTCGGCCTCGGTTGAGATATCGTCCATGGTTGACCGACAGTCGGTCGCTAAACTCATTTAGCTGTCTCACTGCGTGTTAGCTCCTCGTCGCTAGGCTAACTGCTTATCCGGGAGCAGCCTCCATGTTTCGAAATAGCCTTGGAGAGACTTGCTGTGAGTGTGTGAGACAAGCCGAGCTCCCTCTGTCTTTTCTCCCTCCCCCTCGTCTTTCTCCTCCCTCCCTAATTCCCTCTCTTTCTCGCTCTCTTCCCCTCCCTCTCCACTGCAGCAGCTGACTGCTAAGGAGCCGGTGATGTCATCGCGCGACGAGCTGCATGCAAGCCTGGTTGGTTGGTTGGTTGCTAGGGAGACGACTGGGGGTGATCAGGCCAGGCTGGCAGAGCCTGTTGAAAGGTGTGCCGGTCGGTCTGATGCATTAGTACTCGGCCAAATATGTATTAATCAACGAAGAATAAAAGGCTGTGGTATACAGTAGCATATCAGTACTGTAGTGCTACGCCAATATTTATCTGTATTGAACGCTATACAGTCAATGACTATTAATTTGCTGCTTACCTTGCATAACTAATTAATATAGGTATCAGTGCACAATCATCAACAAATGAGTTGAGGAAAACAATCTAGCATAGAAAAAAACAGCGTTTGTACAGACATACACCACTGCAATACTGCTCAAATCAAAAGCCACACAGCATGGGAGAGAGAGAAAAAAACGTTCTCTCTCCCAGACAGGATTTGAAACCATTTGTGAGATTTCATCTGAGGGTTCATAACTATGTGTCATGTAGCAGTACACTGTCACATTTGGCAATGTGCATACACCAGTGGAAGCTCATCATAAAAATAAAAATGGTAAAACATTGAAAAAGTTATCCTTTTTAGATAAAACTATACTAAATATATTCACGTCACCAAATAATTGATTAAAACACACTGTTTTGCAATGAAGGTCTACAGTAGCCTCAACAGCACTCTGGAGGGTAGCACCATGGTGTAGCCGGAGGACAGATAGCTTTTGTCCTCCTTTTGATACATTTACTAAAATACAAAACCTAGGAGGCTCTTGGTTCTCACCCCCCTTCCATAGACTTACACAGTAATTAAGGCAACTTCCGGAGGATGTCCTCCAAACTATCAGAGCTCTTGCAGCATGACCTGACATGTTGTCCACCCAATCAAAGGATCAGAAAATGAATCTAGTACTGAATGCATAAGCTACAGCTAGCTAGCACTGCAGTGCATAAAATGTGATGAGTAGTTGACTCAAAGTGAGAAGGACAATTGTTGAACACAGTTTTTCAAAAATGAAGGAGAAGCGAGAGAGATTGTCATTTTTTTCCACTTTCACTTACTTACATAGCTAGCAAAATGCAGCTGGCTAGTTTGAGTAACTAAACAGAGGGATGCTATGTTAGCTAGCTGGCTATGACTATCCAACACAACACTGTAACTCATCTAAGTCTAGGTCTTGGTTTTATTAATTTACTGCCACGGGGCCCACTGGTGTAACTGCCGGTGTAACTGACTATACACTGTAACGTTACTGCATGATTGTAGCAGGTTTACTAACGCATTAGTTCTATTAGCTATGTTGACTAGGAAGTTACTTTAGCTATTATGGGGAAAACAATGTAGGCTGTGTGTAGCAGTTATGGCTGCAAAATGTTTTTTCGCCTTGTCACATACAGCTGATGTGTTGTTCATTGAAGTCCACAAACAAAGGGAAAAGGTGAGAAGAGAAGAGTGCATAGAGGAAAAAAGGAATACAACGTGGCTGCTATGAAAGTGAACTGTGTATATGCATGATCAGGGGTGTATTCATTCCGCCGATTCTGTTGAAAAGCATTTCTTAAACAGAACCAAACGGGGATAAAAATACCTGAATTTGTCCAATAGAAACTCTCATTTGCAACTGTTGGACTAATGATTATGCCCTAGATACGCTAGATGCAGGCAAGAGTGTGCAAGGCGGTATTGAATGTGTCAATGTCTGTCCATGTGTCACTGTCTGTCATCTCAAATTTTTCTCTCAACCCGTTTACACCTACGTTGTAAACTTTCATTCATAGGCTAGGTTTATTAAGACTATCCTACCAACGGGACATTAAAAACTGCAATATCTTATGTTTCACCGAGACGTGACTGAACGACGACACGGATAATATAGATCTGGCTGGCTTCTTGGTGCATTGGCAGGACAGAGCAGCTACGTCTGGTAAGACGAGGGGCAGGGGTGTGTGTCTATTTGTCAATAACTGCTGGTGCGCGATGTCTAATATTAAAGAAGTCTCGAGGTATTGCTTGCCAGAGCTAGAATACCTCATGATAAGCTGTAGACCACACTATCTACACCACAAACCAATGCTGAATCCTACTAGACCGGCTCTGATGCTAGTCGGATGTGGCAGGGGTTGACAAATATTACGGACTACAAAGGGAAACCCAACCGCGAGCTGCCCAGTGACACATGCCTACCAGACCTGCTAAATGTATTTTATGCTTAATTCAAGGCAAGCAACACTGAAGCATGCATGAGAGCACCAGCTGTTTCCCGGATGATTGTGTGATCACGATCTCCGTAGCCGATGTGAGCAAGACCTTTAAACAGGTCAATATTCACAAAGCCGCAGGGCCAGACGGATTACCAGGACGTGTACTCAAAGCATGCGCGGACCAACTGGCAAGTGTCTTCACTGACATTTTCAACCTCTCCCTAACAGAGTATGTAATACCTACATGTTTCAAACAGCTGGTGCTCTCATGCATGCTTCAGTGTTGCTTGCCTTGAATTAAGCATAAAATACCATAGTCCCTGTGCCCAAGAAAGCAAAGGTAACCTGCCTAAATGATTACCGCCCTCACGTCGGTAGCCATGAAGCGCTTTGAAAGGCTGGTCATGGCTCACATCAACACCATCATGCCAGAAACCCTACACCCACTCCAATTCGCATACCGCCCCAACAGATCCACAGATGACGCAATCTCAATCGCACTCCACACCGCCCTTTCCCACCTGGACAAAAGGAACACCTATGTGAGAATTCTGTTCATTGACTACAGCTCAGCATTCAACACCATAGTGCCCACAAAGCTCATCACTAAGCTAAAGACACTGGGACTAAACACCTCCCTCTGTAACTGGATCCTGGACTTCCTAATGGGCCATCGCCAGGTGGTATGGGTAGGCAACAACACATCTGCCACACTGATCCTCGACACTGGGGCCCCTCAGGGGTGCATTCTTAGTCCCCTCCTGTACTCCCTGTTCACCCACGACTGCGTGACCAAGCACAACTCCAACACCATCATTAAGTTTGCTGATGACACAACAGTAGTCTCCTAGAGATGAACGTACTTTGGTGCTAAAAGTGCAAATCAATCCCAGTACAACAGCAAAGGACCATGTGAAGATGCTGGAGGAAACAGGTACAAAAGTAACTATATCCACAGTAAAACGAGTCCTATATCAACATAACCTGAAAGGACGCTCAGCAAGGAAGAAGACACTGCTCCAAAACCGCCATAAAAAAGCCAGACTATGGTTTGCAACTGCACATGGGGACAAAGGGGGAGGCTTGCAAGCCGAAGAACACCATCCCAACCGTGAAGCACGGGGGTGGCAGCATAATGTTGTGGGGGTGCTTTTCTGCAGGAGAGACTAGTGCACTTCACAAAATAGGTGGCATCATGAGGAAGTAAAATTATGTGGATATATTGAAGCAACATCTGAAGACATCAGTCGGTAAGTTAAAGCTTGGTCGCAAATGGGTCTTCCAAATGGACAATGACCCCAAGCATACTTCCAAAGTTATGGCAAAATGGCTTAAGGACAACAAAGTCAAGGTATTGGAGTGGCCATCACAAAGCCCTGACCTCAATCCTATAGAAAATTTCTGGACAGAACTGAAAAAGCGTGTGTGAGCAAGGAGGCCTACAAACCTGACTCAGTTACACCAGCTCTTTCAGGAGGAATGGGCTAAAATTCACCCAACTTATTGTGGGAAGCATGTGGAAGGATACCCGAAACGTTTGACCCAAGTTAAACAATTTAAAGGCAATGCTACCAAATACGAATTGAGTGTATGTAAACTTCTGACCCACTGGGAATGTGATGAAAGAAATAAAAGCTGAAATAAATCATTCTCTCTACTATTATTCTGACATTTCACATTCTTAAAATAAAGTGGTGATCCTAACTGACCTAAAATAGGGGATTTTTACTTAGATTAAATGTATATAGCCTCGTTATGTAATTTTCTTGATACTTTATGATTTTATTTATTCATTTTCACAAATTTATTTAGTAAATATTTTCTTAACTCTATTTCCTGAACTGCATTGTTGGTTAAGGGCTTGTATGTAAGCATTTCACTGTAGGGTCTACACCTGTTGTATTCGGCGCATGTGACAAATAACATTTGATTAGAAGCAACCTCAAGATGGGTATAGGGAAAATTTGAGTATCATGTTGTAGCCTAAACCTATCAATGTTACATTAAACTGGGTGAATGGAATATGAATGACAATAATCCAACATGCTGTAATAGAAATAAGGCCATGCTCATGAAAAATAAATCGTCCTCCCTCATCATAAACGAGACTGACCGCCACTGGCGTACACGTGTGTGAAACTGTCACACTTCAATAACGCAACAACTGTATCAATTCAGTCACTAGAGAGTGCTGCACATGAAATGTATATTCACACTAACACTTGTTATTATTAAAAGGGATACTTTGGGATTTTGGCAATGAGGCCCTTCATCTACTTCCCCAGAGTCAGATGAACTCATGGATGCCATTCTTATGTCTCTGCGTGCAGTTTGAAGGAAGATGCTAACTAGCATTAGCGCAATGACTGGAATTCTATGGGTATCTGCTGCAATGACTGGAAGACTATGGGTATCTGCTGCAATGACTGGAAGACTATGGGTATCTGCTGCAATGACTGGAAGACTATGGGTATCTGCTGCAATGACTGGAAGACTATGGGTATCTGCTGCAATGACTGGAAGACTATGGGTATCTGCTGCAATGACTGGAAGACTATGGGTATCTCCTGCAATGACTGGAATTCTATGGGTATCTGCTGCAATGACTGGAAGACTATGGGTATCTCCTGCAATGACTGGAAGACTATGGGTATCTCCTGCAATGACTGGAATTCTATGGGTATCTGCTGCAATGACTGGAAGACTATGGGTATCTCCTGCAATGACTGGAATTCTATGGGTATCTGCTGCAATGACTGGAATTCTATGGGTATCTCCTGCAATGACTGGAAGACTATGGGTATCTCCTGCAATGACTGGAATTCTATGGGTATCTGCTGCAATGACTGGAAGACTATGGGTATCTCCTGCAATGACTGGAATTCTATGGGTATCTGCTGCAATGACTGGAAGACTATGGGTATCTCCTGCAATGACTGGAAGACTATGGGTATCTGCTGCAATGACTGGAAGACTATGGGTATCTCCTGCAATGACTGGAATTCTATGGGTATCTGCTGCAATGACTGGAAGACTATGGGTATCTCCTGCAATGACTGGAAGACTATGGGTATCTCCTGCAATGACTGGAATTCTATGGGTATCTGCTGCAATGACTGGAAGACTATGGGTATCTCCTGCAATGACTGGAAGACTATGGGTATCTGCTGCAATGACTGGAATTCTATGGGTATCTGCTGCAATGACTGGAAGACTATGGGTATCTCCTGCAATGACTGGAATTCTATGGGTATCTGCTGCAATGACTGGAAGACTATGGGTATCTCCTGCAATGACTGGAAGACTATGGGTATCTCCTGCAATGACTGGAAGACTATGGGTATCTCCTGCAATGACTGGAATTCTATGGGTATCTGCTGCAATGACTGGAAGACTATGGGTATCTGCTGCAATGACTGGAAGACTATGGGTATCTGCTGCAATGACTGGAAGACTATGGGTATCTGCTGCAATGACTGGAAGACTATGGGTATCTCCTGCAATGACTGGAAGACTATGGGTATCTGCTGCAATGACTGGAAGACTATGGGTATCTGCTGCAATGACTGGAAGACTATGGGTATCTCCTGCAATGACTGGAAGACTATGGGTATCTCCTGCAATGACTGGAATTCTATGGGTATCTGCTGCAATGACTGGAAGACTATGGGTATCTCCTGCAATGACTGGAAGACTATGGGTATCTCCTGCAATGACTGGAATTCTATGGGTATCTGCTGCAATGACTGGAAGACTATGGGTATCTCCTGCAATGATACCCAATGATACCCTAGCAGATACCCAATTGTGGTAGCATGCTAGCAGATACCCATACTTCCAGTCATTGTGCTAATGCTAACTAGAATTCGCTCACAAAACTACCTCCAACTTCCTTCATACTGCACACATACAAATGGTATCCATGAGTTCATCTGACTCTGGGGAAGATGATAAAGGGCCTCATTGCAAAAATCCCGAAGTATGCCTTTGGTGTTGGCACCATCAAACCAACCAACGAAGCCCCTACCTGGCTTTCAGCACTGCTCCTCTTGCTAGGCGACGATGGCACAGGTGATGATGTCACCTTTCTGGAGCTTGAAAGTAAATCCAGCAGACTGTTCAACAGAGTACCCAATTAACATAGCACCAGGGTTCTGGAAATCTAGAACTAGAACCAGTGATGTTCTAATTCCACCGGTTTTAATTCCAATAGGTCCCATTCCTCTATTCTAAGCCTGGTTCAGGTAGTTCCATTCGGTGCCACTACAGAACATTCCCACAACTGCCTGACATAGTACACCACCTCCAGCCCCAACGCACAGTGCATATAAATAGCACTGGGCAGACTGACAGGCAGACAGTCAGGCTAACATACAAACACTGTGTACTGTAGCGTAAAGACAACCCTACGGGAGGGATACTGACAGATACAGGTATTTACACTTCCTGGACTGCCACCAGGACACCAAGCTGCCAAACTGGTTCATGGGAATTTGTCCCTTCACTCCCCTGGGCATGTCTTGGCCCAGTTCCTATTTAACATGTAGGCGTGTGTATATGAACCGCAGTGGAATGGGCTATTGCAAGTGTTTTCTGTCTGTCTGTGCCAGTTTGTCTTGTTTGTCAAGCTTACCAGCGTTTGTCCTGTCAGCTCCTGCCTTTTCCCAGCCTCTCTTTTCTCATCCTCCTGGTTTTTGACCCTTGCTTGTCCTGTACCCGCCGGCCTGACCACTCTACCTGCCCTGATCCTGCCTGCAGTCCTGTACCTTTGCTCCACCTCTGGATTACTGAACTGTCTGTCCTTGACCCAGAGCCTGCCTGCCATCCTGTACCTTTGCTCCTACTCTGAATTATCGACCCCTGCCTGCCTTGACCTGTCGTTTGCCTGCCCCTGTTGTTACAATAAACATTGTTACTTCACACAGTCTACACAGTCGAGGGTGCAACAGGTCAGCACCTCAGAAGTAAATGTCAGTTGGCTTTTCATAGCCGATCATTCAGAGTATGTCTACCGCTCTTGCTGTCTCTAGAGAGTTGATAACAGCAGGTGTGGGACAGGTAGAATGTCTGGTGAACAGGACAGGGTTCCATAGCCGCAGGCAGAACAGTTGAAACTGGAGCAGCAGCATGGCCAGGTGGACTGGGGACAGCAAGGAGTCATCAGACCAGGTAGGAATACAGAATTGTCTGTATTGCGGTACTGCCGGTCATTTTGTGTCTACCTGTCCCTTCAAGAGACCTAGCTTCATTCGTTGGAGTGAGTACACTGGTGGGTCTTAAAGATAACTGTTCTTATCCCCTTACTCGCCCATCGTGGGCTGTAGCCCGTCCTGCCACACTTGCCTGAAGTCAGCTCTGCCTGCACCGGGGCGTCTTCCTGGGGGTTGGAAATTGCCTTGGACCCCTCCGCCAGCTCCGCAGAGTACCAGGGTCACCGGGAGGAGTTCAGTAAAGCCCAGGCCACTTTGCTTCCGCAGCACCGACCGGTATCCAAGAAGGTCAAGCCTGAGGCGCTGGCACGCCGCTATAGTTCCGCGGCTACACCCCCGGAAGCAGAGACCTTTCCCCCCACTCCAAGATCATTAGCTCCTCTGCTGTTCGTCCTCTGTTGCCCCGTACCCTCCTACTTTTTCTGTGTCTAGAGTCAAAACCATGTCTGACTGCCCCTTGTCTTCTGTTTCTAGGCCCATCCCTCCTCCCCGTGCCATCGATGGCCAGCCAGCGTACACGGTGAGAAGACTCCTGAGGGTTCGATCACGGGGCAGAGGTTTCCAGTACCTGGTTGACTAGGAGGGTTATGGCCCGGAGGAGAGGTGCCAGGTTCCAGCTAAAGACATCTTGGACCCGGCCCTCATTGCCGGCACCCCTGACCCTGCCTGCACCTTCGCTCCACCTCTGGACTATCGACCCCTGCCTGCCTTGACCTGTCGTTTGCCTGCTCCTGTTGTTACAATAAACATTGCTACTTCACACAGTCTGCACTTGAGTCTTACCTTGATACCTGACAACGGGATGGTTTTTCAATACCTCCAATACCGTTGAAACTATTTCTTAAACTTTTTTGAAAACATTTAAGTATATTTGGGGCTACTTTTTAAGTAAATACCTGCAATGAACTTGTGCAATACCTTAGGAGAAAAAAACATTGCATTCATCATGTCACCTTATTTTATATTATGAAGCTTACAGTAGTTCCCCAGAACAGTTGAGCCAGTCACGTATTTGTTTGTAAATACACTATATATACAAAAGTATGTGGACACCCCTTCAAATTAGTGGATTCGGCTATTTCAGCCACACCTGTTGCTGACAGGTGTATAAAATCGAGCACAGAGCCATGCAATCTCCATAGTTAAACACTGGCAGTAGAATGGCCTTCCTGAAGAGCTCAGTGACTTTCAATGTGGCACAGTCGTAGGATGCCACCTATCCAACAAGTCATTTCGACAAAGTTCTGCCCTGCTAGAGCTGCCCCGGTCAATGTAAGTGATGTTATTGTGAAGTGGAAATGTCTAGGAGAAACAACGGCTAAGCCACAAAGTGGTAGGCCACACAAGCTCACAGAATGGGTCCGTAGTGTATGAACCTAGCTATGAACCTCAGTTATCATATCCGGTTGTAGCGACTTCAAGACAGTCTGAATGGCATCAATAAAGCCTATGGATTGAGTAGAATATAATATAACCTGATTATGCCAAGGATGCAAGTCGTATATACACTACTGTTCAAAAGTTTGGGGTCACTTAGAAATGTCCTTGTTTTTGAAAGAAAAGCTAATTTTTTGTCCATTAAAATAACAACAAATTGATCATAAATACAGTGTAGACATTGTTGATGCTGTAAATGACTGACTTTTTATGGAATATCTACATAGGCGTACAGAGGCCCATTATCAGCAACAATCACTCCTGTGTTTCAATGGCACGTTATGTTAGCTAATCCAAGTTTATCATTTTAAAAGGCTAATTGATCATTAGAAAACCATTTTGCAATTATGTTAGCACAGCTGAAAAAGTATCTGGAGCATCAGCATTTGTGGGTTCAATTACAGGCTCAAAATGGCCAGAAACAAAGAACTGTCTTCTGAAACTCGTCAGTCTATTCTTGTTCTGAGAAATGATGGCTATTCCATGCGAGAAATTGCCAAGAAACTGAAGATCTCGTACAACGCTGTGTACTACTACCTTCACAGAACAGCGCAAACTGTCTCTAACCAAAATAGAAAGAGGAGCGGGAGGCCCCGGTGCAAAACTGAGCAAGAGGACAAGTACATTAGAGTGTCTAGTTTGAGAAACAAGTCCTCAACTGGCAGCTTCATTAAATAGTACCCGCAAAACGCCAGTCTCAACCCTATTGAGCTGTTGTGGGAGCAGCTTGACCGTATAGTACGTAAGAAGTACCCATCAAGCCAATCCAACTTGTAGGAGGTGCTTTAGGAAGCATGAGGTGAAATCTCTTCAGATTACCTCAACAAATTTACAACTAGAATGCCAAAAGTCTGTAATTGCTGCAAAAGGAGGATTCTTTGACGAAAGCAAAGTTTGAAGGACACAATTATGTAAATCTTAAAAATCATTATTTATAACCTTGTCAACGTCTTGACTATACTGTATTTCCTATTCATTTTGCAACTCAATTCATGTATGTTTTCATGGAAAACAAGGAGTTTTCCATGAAGGTCTGGGGAGTTTCCTGGCCTTGGACCCAAAATATCGATGTTTTATTGCCCGAGCCACTTAGTTATCACTTTTGCCTTATGGCAAGGTGCTCCATCATGCTGGAAAAGGCATTGTTCGTCACAAAACTGTTCCTGGATGGTTGGGAGAAGTTGCTCTCGGAGGATGTGCTGGTACCATTCTTTATTCATGGCTGTGTTCTTAGGCAAATTTGTGAGTGAGCCCACTCCCTTGGCTGAGAAGCAACCCCACACATGAATGGTCTCAGGATGCTCTACTGTTGGCATGACACAGGACTGATGGTAGCGCTCACCTTGTCTTCTCCGGACAAGCTTTTTTCTGGATGCTCCAAACAATCGGAAAGGGGATTCATCAGAGAAAATGACTTTACCCCAGTCCTCAGCAGTCCAATCCCTGTACCTTTTGCAGAATATCAGTCTGTCCCTGATGTTTTTCCTGGAGATAAGTGGCTTCTTTGCTGCCCTTCTTGACACCAGGCCATCCTCCAAAAGTCTTCGCCTCACTGTGCGTGCAGATGCACTCACACCTGCCGCCATTCCTGAGCAAGCTCTGTACTGGTGGTGCCCCGATCCCGCAGCTGAATCAACTTTATGAGACGGTCCTGGTGCTTGCTGGACTTTCTTGTGCGCCCTGAAGCCTTCTTCACAACAATTGAACCGCTCTCCTTGAAGTTCTTGATGATCCGATAAACGGATGATTTGGTGCAATCTTGCTGGCAGCAATATCTTTGCCTGTGAAGCCCTTTTTGTGCAAAGCAATGATGACGGCACGTGTTTCCTTGCAGGTAACCATGTTTGACAGAGGAAGAACAATGATTCCAAGCACCACCCTTCTTTTGAAGCTTCCAGTCTGTTATTAGAACTCAATCAGCATGACAGAGTGATCTCCAGCCTTGTCCTCGTCAACACTCACACCTGTGTTAACGAGAGAATCACTGAAATGATGTCAGCTGGTCCTTTTGTGGCAGGGCTGAAATGCAGTGGAAATGTTATTTTTTGAGATTTAGTTCATTTGCATGGCAAAGAGGGACTTTGCAATTAATTGCAACTCATCTGATCACTCTTCATGCATGACATTCTGGAGTATATGCAAATTGCCATCATACAAACTGAGGCAGCAGACTTTGTGTCATTCTCAAAACTTTTGGCCACGACTGTACATTGAATATATATATATATATATATATATATATATATATATATATACACACACAGTGGGGAAAAAAAGTATTTAGTCAGCCACCAATTGTGCAAGTTCTCTCACTTAAAAAGATGAGAGAGGCCTGTAATTTTCATCATAGGTACACTTCAACTATGACAGACAAAATGAGGAAAAAAAATCCAGAAAATCACATTGTAGGATTTTTATGAATTTATTTGCAAATTATGGTGGAAAATAAGTATTTGGTCAATAACAAAAGTTTATCTCAATACTTTGTTATATACCCTTTGTTGGCAATGACAGAGGTCAAATGTTTTCTGTAAGTCTTCACAAGGTTTTCACACACTGTTGCTGGTATTTTGGCCCATTCCTCCATGCAGATCTCCTCTAGAGCAGTGATGTTTTGGGGCTGTCGCTGGGCAACATGGACTTTCAACTCCCTCCAAAGATTTTCTATGGGGTTGAGATCTGGAGACTGGCTAGGCCACTCCAGGACCTTGAAATGCTTCTTACGAAGCCACTCCTTCAAGTTGCCGGGCGGTGTGTTTGGGATCATTGTCATGCTGAAAGACCCAGCCACGTTTCATCTTCAATGCCCTTGCTGATGGAAGGAGGTTTTTACTCAAAATCTCACGATACATGGCCCCATTCATTCTTTCCTTTACACGGATCAGTCGTCCTGGTCCCTTTGCAGAAAAACAGCCCCAAAGCATGATGTTTCCCACCCCCATGCTTCACAGTAGGTATGGTGTTCTTTGGATGCAACTCAGCATTCTTTGTCCTCCAAACACGACGAGTTGAGTTTTTACCAAAAAGTTCTATTTTGGTTTCATCTGACATTCTCCCAATCCTCATCTGGATCATCCAAATGCTCTCTAGCAAACTTTAGACGGGCCTGAACATGTACTGGCTTAAGCAGGGGACACGTCTGGCACTGCAGGATTTGAGTCCCTGGCGGCGTAGTGTTTTACTGATGGTAGGCTTTGTTACTTTGGTCCCAGCTCTCTGCAGGTCATTCACTAGGTCCCCGTGTGGTTCTGGGATTTTTGCTCACCGTTCTTGTGATCATTTTGACCCCACGGGTGAGATCTTGCGTGGAGCCCCAGATCGAGGAAGATTATCAGTGGTCTTGTATGTCTTCCATTTCCTAATAATTGCTCCCACAGTTGATTTCTTCAAACCAAGCTGCTTACCTATTGCAGATTCAGTCTTCCCAACCTGGTGCAGGTCTACAATTTTGTTTCTGGTGTCCTTTGACAGCTCTTTGGTCTTGGCCATAGTGGAGTTTGGAGTGTGACTGTTTGAGGTTGTGGACAGGTGTCTTTTATACTGATAACAAGTTCAAACAGGTGCCATTAATACAGGTAACGAGTGGAGGGCAGAGGAGCCTCTTAAAGAAGAAGTTACAGGTCTGTGAGAGCCAGAAATCTTGCTTGTTTGTATGTGACCAAATACTTATTTTCCACCATCATTTGCAAATAAATTCATTAAAAATCCTACAATGTGATTTTCTGGATTTTTTTTCCTCATTTTGTCTGTCATAGTTGAAGTGTACCTATGATGAAAATTACAGGCCTCTCTCATCTTTTTAAGTGAGAGAACTTGCACAATTGGTGGCTGACTAAATACTTTTTTTCCCCACTGTATATATTCACTGATCATGTACACTACCTTCGCAAATAAAGGTGCAATTCAGGTATGAATGTCTGTGAGACATTCTTTATTCAGTCATATCCGATTCCAGTATCATAATTATAAATTCAATCTGTACTTCAATGCACATCTGGTGTGCATTATGAAAACAGAGGAAGAAAGATGAGGTGGGGAGAGAGGTGTGAGAAAGAGTGTAATAGACAGAAAGGGAAAGGGATAAGAACGGAGGAGTAGGGAAGACAGCATATGATTAATGAATAACAGTGCTACTAAACTACATATTCTCTCAGGTCATCATAATTACATAATAGTGTCTCTAACAGTGTCTCCTAACCATTCTTGGGCCCCCAGTTGGCCAGAGGGTTATCTTAGAGTCGGTGAGGTGGCGATGACGGGACTGGGGGTTGGCATCCTCTCTCACACCAAAACATTCCTGCAGAAGAGAGACCGATGGAGAGAGATAGAATAAAAAAAACACAAGGCTTAATCATGCTAACACTGTCAGTCATCATAATCATCGGGTGAAATGCAAAACTGACCTTGGATCATTAACTCCGGGACTACTACATCTCTATCTGTATTTCAATGTAAAGCATCTCTTCAATAATAATTCCTGTTGACCCGACCAAGTGACCGCTCACCTCTGATCATGCTGTGCCCTCTATGTGTCAGACAGTTCAGAGAGGGGTTCACCTACACAGCTGATCTAACCTAGAGGATTTAGGGAGAAGGGGTCGAAATTGTTATTGAGAAAATAAGGTAGTTAAAGAGACAGTGTTCAAAAGGAATCTGTGTGTGTGGCTGCAGAGTACTTTATACTGAAAAACACGCAGACACACGAGGACAAACTTTATAGCATAGTTACTTAAATACAAATAATGGTGTGTCTTACTATTCTCCATGGTTGGTCCTCTTGCCTATTCTTTGAAGGTGGAAGAAGCCAAAGTTATATACCTGAACCTGCTTACTGCACAATACAATCCATCAATCAGATTGACACACAACTGTGTAGGTGTGGGTTGTAGGGTGTCTTATTGTTCAACAAAATGTTTTCAATATGGGTGACTCTTAAAAGAGCCTGTTTTGTTTATCACCCTTACCTGAACAGCACCGTTAAATAAGGTAAAAACATTTGTTTAAATAATTTTACCTGAATGGCACCCTCACCTAAGAAGTATAAATCAAAGGGAGAGAAAGTGGGAATTTAATAACTGCAGTTGACATACCTAAGTAAATGGGAGAATACTCTTATTGCAAGGTGGGTGGCTCTTAAAAGAGCCTTTGGTTGTGCATAGTGTGGTATATGGTGTTGCCAGGGAAGTAGGAGGTAAAGGCCTTCCCACACGGATTGCCTCCAGTGCTGCATTGTTGGCCCCCATCCTTGCAACATCCTGCAGAGCAGCAAACCTCTCCTCTGGCACACGGCGGCAAGCTGCAGGTCCCCTCCTGGTCCTCGTGTCCATTCTCATGAAGTTATGCAGGACGCAAGTAGCCTTCACACATGCCTGAATTTCCCCACAAGGCAGTCCCAGGTGGCCCTGGCCACCCAATTGTGCAGTGCCCTACACGGTAACTGTAGGGAATCGTTTAGGAGGAATCTCCAGTTGCAAGGTATCTGTAGGATTATCGAAGATAATGTCATTATTAGACTTTTACATCACCAGGTCATTGTGGATTACTGAAAGTATAATATCTCTTATAACAAATCATGATAACATTGGATAGATAGATGCATGTGTAGCATGTGACAACAGAATAATCATATCAAGGATAGCATCAAAAATGAATACATAAAGACTATTTGAAGCTTGATGTTGAGTTGATCATTTGAATCAGGTGTGTAGTGCTAAGACAAAAACAAAAATGTGCACCCCTTTGAGTCCCCAGGACCAGGACTGAGAACCCCCGCTCCTCATTGGGACCTCTTCATCTGCATATAACAGGCGTTCACAGCTCTCTGTAGCTGAGGACAGAAAACATCACAAAAAACAGACTTCCTTATACTCCAATTAGACATCACTGAATATTATGGTACTATTATCATCTCTGTCCTCACTTCTTTCTAGGGACTGGAACTACACAAAAGTACCTGCCCTATTCAGCTGGAGCTGCTATCCTTAGCTAGCTTCCTACAAATGCATTTGAAGTTTGTTTTTTACAATGATAAATACATCACGATAGCTAGCTAATATGAAGTTAGGTAGCTGGTGATATTTAATTAACTTAGCTAACTAGCTGTTCAGTATGTAAAGTTGTCTAGCTAGCTACGTTTGCAGCTCATTTGAGTTAGCCTCCACTGTAGCTAGTTAGCTAAGAATACGTCATTATTTTTACATTTTCAAAATGTATTTACTTACTTCAATAGGTTCTCCCAGCCATGTTGACGATTGGAAACAGGACAGCAAAGTTTGTCACCAGTGCGGTTTGGAGCATATTACTATTCACCTGTGGTTAAATTAATTAAATGTAGAATGGATGAAACTATTTACCAATTTAATAACCAGACCTTATACAAAATGCTGAATTCTTGATGCACAATGCTGAATTCTTGATGCACAACCGAACTGCTGCTATATGCTGCCAGCACCGCCACAAGGGTGCCACTCTGGGCGGCCGAAGCCGCACGAAGAAATGTGCAGCGTGCTCGTGTACAGGCGGCCGCCCAAGCCGGCAAATTGACGAGGGCGGCATTTTCTGCGCTAAACTGACCAAGACATACCTCCGACAACATATACAACCTCACATAATTCTGTCCAAAAACAATGACAATGTCTCTCAGCCAGTGACATATGGGCTTTTTAGGTGAGCGCTGATGCCGCCCTGTGCCCACTTTGTCAAAGGCAGGGGCGCAAAATATTTTGCTTGTCCATTCCCAGCGCTCCTCTCCAGGGTGCTGTTGGAGAGACGCATCGCTGCAGCGGTCCACCAACATAACAACGGATCTAACATAAATCATGTAGCAGATACAGGATATGGTAGAAAGAGTATGTTGCATTTACCGTAGCCTACAGGCTGGAGATAAAATGTATGACAATGTATTGAGACGGACACTTTTTACATCATGCATGTTTCTCCGATCAAATAGCCTAACCTAAATGGTGCCCAATCAAATAAAAAAATGCATTGTCACGTTAACAAACAACATATCCTAAAAACAGGTCTGGTCAAAGTAAAATGGACAAAATGGACTATCACAACTGTTGTCCAGGAGTTTCACCCCGTTTTCATGATCAGTGGTTTCAAGCTGATCATAGCGGAAAAAATATATACTTCTGCATTTCCTGCTGTGTAAACACAATGCAAATAGGCTCATGATAACTCCTAAAAAGTTGAGTAGCTGATATTCACGGCTTAAATAGCAAAACTGATTCTTCACAAAGCCAATGCAAACGCCTGTTTTAAAAATGATGGGCCTACCACATGGATGGGCATTCATAAAATTCCATTGCTGGTTGACATGGTAGGGTAGCACCCCAGTAAGCATGAGCCGACGTCTTTTTTTAGTCCTATCCGGACGTCTTTATTTGGTGTTTTACAAATGGTAGGCTTACCACAGTTGGCCATTCATAAAATACAATTTCAGGCAACACTGTAGGATATACCTCAGGCAGCAGGGACTGAAGCTGACGCCTTTTGGACGTCTTTTTTTGGTGCAGTCCAGACCGATCTTGAATTCCACATCCACGGACATTGGATTTTGGTCTGGTCCGAACCAAATCTGAACCTGTTTGCTTTGATTTCAACGCCCACGGACATAGATTTTTGGTCCGGTCTGGTCCAAATCTGAACCTATCATAGACGTCTATGTTTGGTTCAGATTTGGTCAGGTCTAGACCAGCCAAACATAGACGTCTATAAATTACGTATTTTCAACTGTCATTCATTACCGAAAATGAATCTGATTTCAACGTCTGTAAAATATGTATTTTTCAACATCTTTCATGCCTTTTCAACGTCCTGGAAAAGACGTATTTTAAACTTCCGGAAATATATATTTTCACCATTTATTCAGAACCTAAATTGTTCCTATCTTCAACGTCTGAAAAATAAGTATTTTAGACATCTTCTCAACATCCTTTTGCTTACTGGGACTATTCTAGTTTCACTGTGGGTGCCGCTTTTTGGGCTTGCCTAAAGCGGCAGAAAGGCAAGGACCAGCCCTGATACCCCTTGACTAATTCACATTTTGTTGTGTTACAGCCTGAATTAAAAAAATGTTTCAATTTATTATTTTATTTCACCCATCTACACAAAATACCCCCTAATGACAAAGTGAAAACATGTTTTTAGAATTGTTTGCTAATTTATTGAAAATGAAATACAAAAATATCTCATTTACATACAGTGTAAGTATTCACACCCCTGAGTCAATACATGTTAGAATCACCTTTTGCAGCAATTACAGCTGTGAGTCTTTCTGGTGAAGTCTCTAATACACAGGTCTCAAACTCATTCCATGGAAGACTGAGTGTCTGCGGGTTTTCACTCCTCCCTTGTACTTGATTGATGAATTAAGGTCACTAATTACACTGAACATAAAATATAAACGCAACATGTAAAGTGTTGGTCCCATGTATTATGACCTGAAATAAAAGATCCCAGAAATGTTCCATACTCACAAAAAACGTATTTCTCAAAAATGTTGTGCACAAATTTGTTTACATCTCTGTTAGTGAGCCTTTGTCTTTTGCCAAGACAATCCATCTACCTGACAGGTGTGGCATATCAAGAAGTTGATTAAACTGCATTATCCTTGCACAGGCGCACCTTGTGCTGAGGACAATAAAAGGACACTCTAAAATGTACAGTTTTGTCACACAACACAATGCCACAGATGTCTCAAGTTGAGGGAGCGTGCAATTGGCATGCTGACTGCAGGAATGTCCACCAGAGCTGTTGTCAGAGAATTTGAATGTTCATTTCTCTATCATAAGCCACCTCCAACGTTTTTTTAAGAATTTGGCAGTACGTCCAACTGGCCTCACAACCACAGACCATGTGTAACCACACCAGCACAGGACCTCAATATCTTGCTTCTTCACCTGCTGGATCATCTGAGACCAGTTACCCAGTCAGCTGATGAAACTGTGGGTTTGCACAACCAAATAATTTCTGCACAAACTGTCAGAAACGATCTTAGGGAAGCTCGTCTGCTTGTCATCCTCACCAGGGTCTTGACCTGACTGCAGTTTGGAGTCGTAACAGTTTTCAGTAGACAAATGTGAACCTTTGATGGCCACTGGCATGCTGAAGAAGTGTGCTCTTCACAGATGAATCATGGTTTCAACAGTACCTGGCAGATGGCAGACAGCGTGTATGGCATTGTGTTGGCAAACGGCCTGCTGATATCAATGTTGTGAACAGAGTGCCCCATGGTGGCGGTGGGGTTATGGTATGGGCAGGCATAAGCTACGGACAACAAACACAATTGTATTTTATCCATGGCAATTTCAATGCACAGAGATACCGTGACGAGATCATGAGGCCCATTGTCGTGCCATTCATCCACCACCATCACCTGAAGTTTCAGCATGATAATGCAAGGCCCCATTTCGCAAGAATCTTTACACAACTCCTGGAAGCTGAAAATGTCCCAGTTCTTCCATGGCCTGCATACTCACCAGACATGTCACAAATTGAGAATGTTTGGGATGCTCTGGATTGACGTGTACGACAGCGCGTTCCAGTTCCCGACAATATCCAGCAACTTCGAAAAAGCCATTGAAAAAACATTCCACAGGCCACAATCAACAGCCTGATCAACTCTATGCGAAGGAACTGTGTCGCGCTGCATGAGGCAAATGATGGTCAAACCATATACTGACTGGTTTTCTGATCCACGCCCCTACCTTTTGTTTTAAAGGTATCTGTGACCAACAGATGCATATCTGTATTCCCAGTCATGTGAAATCCATAGATTAGGGCCTAATTTATTTATTTCAATTGACTGATTTCCTTAAATGAACTGTAACTCACTAAAATCTTAGAAATTGTTGCATGTTGCGTTTATATTTTGTTCAGTGTAGTAAGGAACTCCCCACGCCTTGTTGTCTAAGGCTTAATTGAAAGGAAAAACCAAAAACCTGAAGACACTAGGCCCTCCATGTAATGAGTTTGACACCCCCTGCTATAATAGCTTTGCACACCTGGATTGTACAATATTTGCACATTATGTTTTTAATTCTTCAAGCTCTGTGAAGCTGGTTATTCATATTTTTTTACAGCCATTTTCAAGTCTTGCCATAGATTTTCAAGCCTATTTAAGTAAAAACTGTAACTAGGCCACTCATGAGCATTCAATGTCATCTTGATAAGCAACTCCAGAGTATATTTGGCCTTGTGTTTGAGGTTATTGTCCTGCTGAAATGTGAATTTGTCTCCCAGTGTTTGTTGGAAAGGAGACTGAACCAGGTTTTCCTCTAGGACTTTGCCTGTGATTTGCTCCATTCCATTTATTTTTATCATAAACAAACTCCACAGTTCTTGCTGATGACAAGCATGCCCATAACATGATGCAGCCACCACCATGCTTGAAAATATGAAGAGTGGTACTCAGTGGTGTGTTGTGTTGGGTTTGCCCCAAAGATAATTGTTTGTATTCAGGACATAAAGTGAATTACTTTGCAACATTTTTGCAGTTTTACTTTAGTACCTTATTGTGAACAGGATGCATGTTTTAGAATATTTTATTCTGTACAGGCTTCCTTCTTTTCTATATTTCAATTAGGTTAGTATTGTAGAGTAACTATGTTGTTGATCCATCCTCATTTTCTCCCATCACAACCATTCAACTCTGTAACTGTTTTAAAGTCACTATTGGCCTTATGGTGAAATCCCTAAGCGGTTGACTTCCTTTCCGGCAACTGATTTAGGAAGAACGCCTGTATCTTTGCAGTGACTGGGTGTATTGATATACCATCCAAAGTGTAAATAATAACTTCACCATGCTCAAAGGCAAGGATATTTAATGTCTGTTTTTTTACCCATCTACCAATAGATGCCCTTATTTGCGAGGCATAGGAAAACCTCCTTGGTCTTTGTCGTTGAATCTGTGTTTGAAATTCACTGCTCGACTGAGGGACCTTACAGATAGTTGTATGTGTGGGGTACAGAGATGAGGTAGTTGTTCAAAAATCATGTTAACCTCTTAGGGATCAGCAGCAGTGGTGTTGGTTTTGGAGAGTCTGGCGTGCCCAAAGTAAAATGCCTGCCACTCAGGCCCAGAAACTAGGATATGCACATAATTAGTACTATTGGATAGGGAACACTCTGAAGTTTCTAAAACTGTTAAAGTAATGTCTGTGAGTATAACATTTCCTCCGTTTGATAGGCTTCCTATTGAAATCCCAGTATAATAGCTCCCAGATTGCAGTACCTATGGCTTCCACTAGATGTCAACAGTCTTTAGACAGTGTTTCATGGCTTTATCATGGAACAGAACCGAATAGAAGAAGAATTGGTGAAAGAACCACAGATGTCAATAACTTTTCCTGGGCGCGAGACCGTGAGCGCGCTCCTCTTTATATCGTTTAGGATATCATCCGTGTAAAATATAATCGTTAATATTTATAAAAGTATACCTAAGGATACATTATAAATGATGTTTGATTTGTTTGGGCAAAGTTGCTAGGTATAATTTGAATGCTTTCTCTTCATTGTACAACGTGCGACTATATAGATTTATGGTTATAGATTTATGCAAATGCATAAAATATGAGAGGTGCTATCCTCAAACAATCAAATGTTGTGCTTTCGTCGTAAAGCCTTTTTGAAATCTGACAACGCTGTGATATTGCCAAGACTTTTGATGATTATGCAACACTTGTATATTTATGAATGTTTAATAATTCAACTTTTGAATTTTGAATTTGGCACCTAATATTTCACCGGAGAGTGTCGGGAACGGGGCGCTAGCGCCCCAGCGCTCCTTAATGATGCTTAAGAGGTTAAACTCTATTATTGCACACAGAGTGAGTCCACTTATTATTGTCACACACTGATCTGTTTCACCTGTCTTTGTGATAGTCTCCACCCCCCTCCAGGTGTCGCCCATTTTCCCCTGTGTATTTATACCCGTGTTCTCTGTTTGTCTGTTGCCAGTTCGTCTTGTTTGTCAAGCCAACCAGCGTTTTTGTGTCAGCTTCTGCTTTTCACCAGTCTCTCTTATCTCGTCCTCCTGGTTTTTGACCCTTGCCTGTCCTGACCCTGTACCCACCCGCCTGACCACTCTGCCTGCCCCCTGAGCCTGCCTGCTGTCCTGTACCTTTGCCCCCCTTCTGGATTACCAACCTTTGCCTGAGCCTGCTGTCCTGTACCGTTGCCCCTGTTGCTGTAATAAACATTGTTACTTCGACACAATCTGCATCTGGGACTTACCTTGACTTGTAAAGCACATTTTTACTCCTGAACTTATTTAGGCAAAGGGATTGAATACTTGACTCAAGACATTTCAGCTTTTCATTTTTTATTAATTAGTTAACATTTCTAAAAACATAAATTACACTGACATTATGGGGTATTGTGTGTAAGCCAGTACCAAAAAAAATCTAAACTTAATACATTTTAAATTAAGGCTGTAGCACAACAAAAAGTGGAAAAGGTCAAGGTGTGTGAATACTTTCTGAAGGCACTCACTGTATAACTTGTGACGGGTTTTCCTGTCTTTGCAATTAGTTTTTCGTTTGTGCTCGTTAGCATATTTAGCTAGCAGCTTCTATAAAAATCCGCTAGTACTAGTACTAATTTTGTTAGCATTTTGGTAACAGGCACCTAAATGTGCTTTTTTTCCTCATTTTTAGCACAAAAAAACAGAAATACCAGTAATACCGTAAATCCCGGGATGAGAGAAGGACAGTATGACGATATGAAAATCTGGATACCACCCAACCTTAGAGGCCACTGATTGAACAGAGATTACTGCGAGTGACCTTGTGTGTAACCCAATACCAGCCAAAACGCACACACACGCACACAATGGCGCTTCTCTGTGTGTCCTACTGAACAAAGCCTGGTCACCCTCACTGGAGCGCTACTATACAGCCAGTCTTCACTGGGTCATTAATTATTAATGTGTCGGGTCCGTTCTGCCTGTCTGGTCTCCTTAAGTGTAGGACACACAGCACTGACACTAAACAACATATTCTCAAGTAAAGTTATGATCGGTAAGAGCACAGAGCATGGTGCACAATTTCAACCTTAACATTCCTAGATACATATTGCTTGGTGTGAGGACTCCTGGCAAGAACTAATGTACTCTAAACCTGCCCTAAGGCTGACTCAATTCAGCATGAGGACATTATGAGCCTTTTACACTAGGCCTACATGACACAATATTTAGATTCGCTCACCTGGTTTACCAGCCGTTTCTGCATTCAACAGCTACATCCGTTCATTGCCTTACTTGGAAACACGTCAACAAGTCAGCTAACTAAATAAGCAGAAACAGACTGGCGCTCAGGCAGGCTACAGAGGCGAGGCTACATACCGATGTTCACATGGTGGTAAAGAAGGCTAGTCATGGGACCATACCCTGAAGGGGGCCGTCTTGGCTTCTGTACTCAAGACACTGTTATTGTCCCACTATTATTATTATTATTATTATATAATAGCGTGTTAGTACAGTATTGGCAGTAGTGCCTGTCCACTCTGTTTACACATCTTCATTGACTTCTGAAGTTGAGCTCAAGACATATTTGTTTTTGTATTTATTAAGGCTCACCATTAGCTGCTGCAAAGGCAGCAGCTACTCTTCCTGGGGTCCAGCAACATTGAGGCAGTTATATACAATACAAAATATTACATGACATTACATTTTCATAACCCTTTTCACAACACAAGTGTGTTACCTCAGGCCACTACTCTATTATCACATATCTACAATACAAAATCCATCTGTACGTGTGTGTAGAGTGCATGTCTTATGTGTATGTGGGCCTGGGCCTGTGTGTGTCTCTTCACAGTCCCCGCTGTTCCATAAGGTGTATTTTTATCAGTTTTTTTTTAATCTGATTCTACTGCTTGCATCAGTTACCTGATGTGGACTAGAGTTCCATGTAGCCATGTCTCTATGTAGTACTGCGCACCTCTGATAGTCTGTTCTTCACTTGGGGATTGTGAAGAGACCTTTGGTGGCATGTCAATCTCAGTGCATTCAGCATGTCAACACTTCTTACAAAAACAAGTAGTGATGAAGTCAATCGCTCCTCCACGTTGAGCCATGAGAGATTTACATGCAAATTATTAATGTTGGATCTCGGTGTACATTTAAGGGTCAGCTGTGCAGCCCTGTTCTGAGCCAATTGTGTGGTCAGGTGTCCCTCTGTGGCACCGGACCACACGACTGAACAGTAGTCCAGGTGCGACAAAACAAGAACCTGTAGGACCTGCCTTGTTGATAGTGTTGTTAAAAAGGCAGAGTAGCGCAATTTCTCTCCATCTTAGCTACTGTTGTATCAACATGTTTTCACCATGACAGTTTACAATCAAGGATTAATCCAAGCAGTTTAGTCAAATAAAATTTTACAACAACTACCTTATACACACACGTGTAAAGGAATGAATAAGAATATGAACATATAATGTTGGTAAGGTGACGTTGCTCATATATCCAATAGTTACTCCCGGCTGTATGTAATAAAACTTAAGATTTCCTGGGGTAACAATGTAAGAAATAATACATAAAATAACAAGATACTGCATAGCTTCCTAAGAACGTGAAGCGAGGCAGCCATCTCTGTCGGCGCCGGCACCGGAAACAAGTCACCTCAATTTACACATGATTTATTACAAGATTTAGTTGAGGTTCTGGGTTTAGTGAATGATATTCCGAGCCACTCATTCTGAAACTAACTGCAGCTGTTAAGTGTTGCAGTCATTTCAGTCGCTGTAGTAGCTGACGTTTATAGTTTTGAGTCATCCTTATACATAGACACACTGGCTTTACTCAAGGCTAGTGGCATGTCATTAGTAAAGATTGAAAAAACGAAGGGGCCTAGACAGCTGACCTGGGGAAGTCCTGATTCTACCTGGATTATGGTGGAGAGGCTTCCATTAAAGAACACCCTCTGTGTTCTGTTAGACAGGTAACTCTTTATTCACATTATAGCAGGGGGTGTAAATCCATAACACATCCGATTATCCATCAGCAGATTATGATCGATAATGTCAAAAGCCGCACTGAAGTCAAACAAAACAGCTCCCACAATCTTTTAGCATCAATTTCTATCAACCAAAATCATTCATTTGTGTAAGTGCCATGCTTGTTAAATGTCCTTCCATAAGCATGCTGAAAGTCTGTTGTCAATTTGTTTACAGTAAAATAGCATTGTATCTGGTCAAACACCATTTTTTCCAAAAGTTTACTAAGGGTTGGTAACAACCTGATTGGTCGGCTATTTGAGTCAGCAAAGGAGGCTTTACTATTCTTGGGTAGCGGAATTACTTTTGCTTCCAACCAAGCCTGGGGGCACACACTTTCTAGTAGGCTTAGATTGAAGATATGGCAAATAGGAGTGGCAATATCGTCTGTCATTATCCTCAGCAATTTTCCATCCAAGTTGTCAGACCCCGGTGGCTTGTCATTCTTGACAGACAACAACAATTTGTTCACCTGTTCCACACTCACTATATGGAAATCAAAATTACAATGCTTGTCTTTCATAATTTGATCAGTTATACTTGGCTGTGTAGTGTCAGCGTTTGTTGCTGGCATGTCATGCCTAAGTTTGCTAATCTTGCCAATTAAATAAAACCTTAAAGTAGATGAGCCTAATAGGAGACAATTTGCCCTGTACTCAGCAACTCATAGTACTGCATTCACAGGGGCACACACACACACAAACACACACGAGGAGCTCTGTGCTTGTATACAACACTCCAGAGACAAGGAGGATAAGGAGAGGATTGTGCAGCAGAGAGTAAAACTGTCTTGGTACCCCTAAGCACAACTTAAAGTAAGCTCTGGTAATGAAAAAGAACTCTACTTTAGAATATTATTATGTCCCATCAGACTCAATCAGACAAAAAGGCTCTCTTTATTTGGCTTTCCTTGGGTTCTCCTTACATCCATGGTTAACCAAATGTACTTTAACACTGGCAATCCGTTTGTAAATCTCTCAGCATCACACATTCTTCGCTCACACAATCGCACGTACAAACACGCATACATAAGTTCAAACTCACTTATAATTGTCAAATAGTTAGCCAAGAAGGTCTTCCTCAGCATGAGCGAGTTTCGGCCACACACAACAATAAATGTATTAAGTAGGTTTCGATTAAGTAGCATTTCAAAAAAGACCTTCAGATACTGCAAGCTTCCCTAAGTACTATTCAGTCACTGCAGCCAACAGTGACTAGCCATATTAAACACCATATCAGTTATGAGGGAGCTGTATCTCTTTTGATCAGCTACAAGAAGGCCAAGCTAGAAGAGCCTGCAGAAGCCTGCGTAACTATGGTTACAAGACATGAATCAGCAGCACAAGCGTCAGGTCAGCAGGCAGCAACAGGAAACAAGCAGGATGTGGCAGTAGTAGACACGGGGCACCTGCTATTACAGAGCAGCATACACTGGGCCAGGGAAGCAGGAGGGGGTGTGAAAGGAACAGGTGATTGGTACAGGACTGAAAGACATGGAGCACCGGTTGGCACAGGAACAATGTGAAGGATGCCTTTATGTCTACATCATGGGGATGAGTGGAATATCATCAGCCACACCTACAAAGCACGGGTTCAATCACAAAGCTGCATATTACAATACACAACTAAAAAAACAGTAAATAGTCAAATCCACACCCACAAAGCACCACGTGTGCAGTTCAAGTGTCCAATCACAAAGCCACATGGTACAAGCCACACCTAGAAAAGCAGGTCAAAAGCAGCACAACCACAAAGCCTGCAGGGAGTAAAGGCACGAGTCACGACCACAAAGCCTGCAGGGAGTAAAGCCACGAGTCACGACCACAAACCACAAAACCTGCAGGGAGTAAAGCCACGAGTCACGACCACAAACCACAAAACCTGCAGGGAGTAAAGCCACGAGTCACGACCACAAACCACAAAACCTGCAGGGAGTAAAGCCACGAGTCACGACCACAAAACCTGCAAGGAGTAAAGCCATGAGTCCCGACCACAAACTAAACAGGAACTGAAGCACCATGAATGGAGACGTGAATGAGGTACATGGATGGGGATGGCAGGGAAAGTAAGAAAATAGGTTACAGGAATGGACATAGTCTAGTCCAAGATCTGTTTCTTTGTGCTGTATTTGCCAGCTCCTATGGCGGTTGTCATACAAAAACATGTTGGTTGATCTGGGACCGGGCTAGTATGAATGAGGCTGCAAGCACAAAACAAACACAAAAACAAGATGGGGGCAGCCAGCCGGGAGGGTAACCCAACCAATCACGGTTATGGATGGAGGTAACAGGTATGAATGGTAGTGGAACTGAAGTCAAGAGGTGGCAGGCAGGAGACATCTGATGGAGGGTGTGGTTTGGGATGGGGTGTCATGGATAGATGGAGGGTTGATGGGTACGTGTTGGGGGCAGAAATCAGCAGGGAGCATCAACAGTAGGGCTCACAAAAGCAGGGGTAACACTGCAAATCACAGGGTAGCAAGGGAGCCAAGTGGGTGAGGCAGCATTGAGTGGGTGGATCAGCAATGCAGCAAATTTGGCAAGGGGGCCAGGATAGGAAGCTCACAATAACACAGCTTACAACATCCATCCATGGATAGACCCACAGCTTCCGGCCTGGAACAGACCCTCTTCATCTGACCAAAATAGCCCAGCCAGAGACTCTCTCCCCTGGGGTCAACAGCCCAGCGCTATGGGGGGTGATAGTGGGTGTCTGATGGCGTAGTCGGCAGCGATTAGCAGTGGGCCTACCTGGGGAGGTGGCGTCTCCGTCCAGAAGGTTGTCGTCCTCGGAGGTGTGGAAGTCCATGACGACCCCGGCGCCATCCAGCAGCTCCTCGTCGCTGCTGGCACTGGCAATGCTGTTGTAGCTGTTCCTGTAGTAGCCCTTCCTGTTGAAGAGCTGCTCCGACTCCATTTAGCTACGTGCTACGCAGGCAGTGCCCTGCGTGGGAACACAAACACACTCTCAGATCACAGGGCTGGGCACTGGAGATGCTGTTGTAGCTGTTTCTGTGGTACCCCCTGCTGAACTTGAGATGCTGGAAAACACACACAGCCACATACACTCAGGCAGACAGGAAAGTCCACAGCCCAGCCTGGCTGTAACCAGAAGGCGAAATTAAGTGTGGGTAAGATTTCCGTTTCAGATTCGTTCTGATTCCTGAACCTCGTACCAGCCTTGCGGCAGGGTTGTTTCTGGTTGGAGGATGGAAAGAAGGGCGGAAGAAGGGATAGGAAGGAAGGAGGAGGGTAATTAGGACACATGATGAGTGTGAGATGTCAGACCCAGACACTTCACTAAAGAGGAAGATGGAGGTGACAGAGAAGTAGCAGTAAACTCATCAGCTGTGTCCCTTCTGTCAGCACGGAGGACTGTGATGATGGAGGACCCTGGTGGTGAACATCCTCAGGCCCATGCTGTGAAAAATGTCTGTCATTACCTCTGTCTGTCTGGTTGTCTGAGTGTGTGCTAGATAGGAATCATAAGTCTGTACCCTGCACAACACCTCTGTCTGAATTTGGAATTGGACTGTTTGGTGCCCATTCAGGGGGAGATATTGATTCCTATTGGAAATCTTTTTGTTTACCTCTCCAGTCTATCAGAAATATGGGACATTTTTACTGCATCCGTTTTGAGGAATTACATAAATATAAACCATTTACGTGTAGGAAGAACCAGCCAGTAGTGTTTATGTCTATTTTTAGTTTGGGGATTAGGATGAACAGAGTGATGCTGACTTAGTACACAATAGTAGAGCACACTAGCCTCACTATTTTCCACCTAGCAGAAGCAGGGGCAAACAAAACCTAGTCCAGAACCATAGAGGAAGGGGGATACACCAAAATCTTTGCTAGATCAAAAAAGATGGCCTAGCTCAGGGTTTTTTCTGGATCAAAAAGGGGCTTAGGTGGTGGGCGTGGCAGGGGGCACGGCTGAAATTTAGAGGCCCCCATTTTGGCGGTGTAGACACATTTTTGCATTTTTAAGCCAATTTCCTGCAATTCTACAAAGTTCTCCATGGACCAGAGAGATATTTTCTTGCAGTTTTAAAGCCAATTTCCTGCAGGTCTATGCATTTTGTCATTGCTAATGCTGTGTTCTTTTGCTCAAACATAATAACAAAATCTATACTGCTAAATTAATTGTTTTGGGAATTTTCAATTCTCCTTAACAGATTTAAATTTGGTGATTGTTAATACTCAAAGATTAGATCCTTTGAAAATATATAGGTCCATTATCTGTTCTACATACTTTATATTTGGTTTTAGTAGTTTAAGTTAACACTGAAAGCGCTTAGGTGGCCCATTCAAGGATTTCAATGGCAGAAAACTCCCTGCTAGCTACAAGCTAGCCAATGTGACTCTGAGTAAGCTGGTTAATGATTCTTCTAACAATGGTTTCTGGTCTTACCTAGCAAGAGGTGATCTTTTTCTACGTGATAAAAACAAAAGCTAGGTCTATGAGATGAAATGGAAGCAGGTTGAGCTAATGATATGTCTGAATCACATAGAGTAACTTAATACAACCGTGTATCATAATCATCATACTATCCAGACCCAGAGCGATGAGAACTAAATGAATCCTAAAGTGAACAGTACTAAATCAAACGGCAGGCAGCAATTGATTTAATCTATATATGAATCACCAACTTACAGCCAGAGAGCCTGAACCCATTATACAGGGATATTGTTTGATACACTCCTATACTTTAGAGTAACTGACTGTAGGCCGTATCCTGTATTGAATTCACTGCTCTGATGACTTATTTTCGACTGTCTGGCAGTGGTATCACTGACTCTTATGGGGAGATTATGAATTCTCCCAGAGTCCATGGATAGTGTAGTATAAGTATCCTCTCTCGACAGAGAAATGGAAGTCCCACAAGTCATGAGCTCATAATGACAGGAAGAAATAGAGTCAAAACCCTTCTAGGCTTAATCCGTTTCATTTACACTCCTCAACGTTCAACAACGAAAGCAAAAGGACATGATAGTGTCACTGATGTCACTACAGCTTATGTTCCATTCATATATAGGAATCGCACAATTGGCCCATTGTAAATAAGAATTTGTTCTTAACTAACTTGCCTAGTTAAATCAAGGTTAAATACAAAAATAAAAACTCTGTGACCACTACAATTTGAGACAGACAAGCATCATTTTCTCATATTTCCCCCCCAATCCTAAACAGCACATCCCTAGGTGTCTATGGAGGAGAAAATGCACCAGAGACTAGAGAGCCTTAATTTCACAAGCCTGGTCTCATAACTTTCATTACAGTAACTAACTCTTCATGCCATAGACCAACAGACTGGACTGGACCACTAGGCTAACAACTTCTAAATTCGATTCTGTTTGTTTTCAGGAGAAGAGCGCTCTTGTTCTTGGTTAACAAGTGTGAGCCTTTTTCAACCTCCATCTTGGCACCAGTTACTGTGGTCATGAGCTTGCTAGGCCCAGTGCCCACCAAGCTGTGAACACGCTCAGCAGGAGTTTGGAACTCTCAAGAAGACAAAAACGTAAGATGACCTAGGTCATTCCGAGTGAAATTTTTACAAAAATCTCAATTAGAATGTTGTATTCCCTGAACTGTGGTACAAAGAAATGGTAGGCTATTTGAAAGAAATATCTTTGACATTTACAGAATAACCCTGCAGGAGTTTGAACTGTCTGTTCCCACCCAGTCTGGAGAAGTGTCTACTCTGTTCCTCTGTTCTCTCACTTCTTCTCCACAAGGTTGAGGTGAAGCCGTCAACGTTTTGGTAAAACTACACGACCATCAGGCTTCGGCACAGACGAGGAGAAAGTGGGTTTATTTAGTCTCAGAACCAGCCTGACGTGACCGACCGAAAGGGTGTGAAATTATCGATCTTAAATAAGCTAAGCATTGTTATAGACTCCCATGCAACAGATATCCGATACATGAAGTTGCTAACTGCAAAGCAAGGCTACGGTTTCGATGAGGAACGAGACAAATAGGCTGAACTTGAGAGGAATATTACTTGATAAAACAGCTACTACGAAGGATACATGATCCCTATCAATTTTCACTCTGACATTTGAGAATATGGATGAGAATAGATGTGTTTGAATGATGGGAAAGCGTTATCTGAGGTGCAAAACAAGCCTGGCAGGGACGCAACTTATTAGAGCCGGGACGAAACCAGTATCGCAATATTTTTTCCATGACAAAAATGAAAACACGAAGCAGGTCAAACTCTTTGGTCCTTTAAAATCTGCTGTATGTAAAAATATTGTGTGCTTTTCGCTTGAGAAATAAACAAATGTGACTCTGGACGACAGAATAAGGATGTTTGTTTCCAACATTAGGGCTGTTTTCCTAAAGAAGCTAAATCCGCTTTGTGTTTTGTTTCCTTGCCACGATACTGGTATCGTCTTGGCCCCACAACTTATAAAGTAGGAGAGAGAGTGGGCCTGTTCTTTCAGTAGTCAAGGACCTAGATGTTGCCAGGGGAAACTGTTGCTGGGATATGACTCAGCGTTTTGCTCGCCGCCTCAGTGATATGATCACACCTCCTGTAAGGCAGCCTCACCACTGCCAACACTACAGGTTGACACACCTCCAAACAACTCTTTTTTTCCAATTACAGTTGCTTTCTACATTACCTCCGCCACTTATACACCTCAACTACATCGATCCCCAATCCTACCTACTGTCATAATCAATTTACTAAGGTGTAGTAATGCAATCACGTTGAACTGAAAGTTGTGAAAAACCTCAAACAAAAACTGTTTTGAAGCTCTCTTAAGCTTGCATTATGCTGCACATTTTATGAGTCAGACCATGGTGGAGCACCGTCCTCAGACAGTCTATCCTTAAGCAGAAAGACATATAGCCCCAAAAGGAGACCTGCTAGCACATCGGAAGAAATAGAGGAAGAGCTTACATTGAGAGCTGATCAAGCAAAAGAAATGCCGGCCAAGTCTTGAGAAATATACCAGACCCGTGCCATATATAAGAAAAATAGGAGGAACTTGTGTTGTGACATTGTAGAAGAGGGGGGGGGAAATGATGATTCTTGAACAAGATGTCAGCACTGTCACAGATGGAACACAGAATATGGACATTCATATTGTCTCTAAAATCCTATGAATAAACGCCTGGCGCCTAAATAATAAAAAGAGTCTCGGCACGGAAAGCTAAGAGTATATATTTTGGGGAAATTAAGGCATAGATATATTTTTCAACCATTTTTCATCATAAAAATTAGGCATAAGTAGTGGCTTTGATTTCTGGTCAAACAAATGGAAAAGGAGTCTAAGAAAACATCTACTAGAAAAAAGTCTTAAAAGGTATTAGAAATACATCAAAGTTGAAGTAAAGACCAACTAATATCAACATTTACATTTAGTTTGATGAATTATTTGCCTTCTGTAAGTTGAAGAAACATTGCCATGTGCCTTGTAATTCCGTTACCAAAAACCCACATATCTTTGATATATTTCCTAATTTCTCTGTTACACCCTGATCTGTTTCACCTGTCTTGTGCTTGTCTCCACCCCCCACCAGGTGTCTACCATTTGTCCCCATTATCTCATGTGTATTTATACCTGCGTTTTCTGTTTGTCTGTTGGCAGTTCGTCTTGTCAAGTCCTACCAGCGTGTTCCCTGTGCTCTGGTTTTTCTTAAGTCTAACCAGTTCTGACCATTCTGCCTGTCCTGAACCTGCCTGACTCGGATTACGACCCTTGGCCTGCCTTGACTAACCTTTTGCCTGCCCCTTGAACTATAATCAACTCTGAGACTCGTACTATCTGCCTCCTGTGTCTGCCTCAGGGTCTGAGCCTGAGGCCTGATATTCTCTCCCTCATGAGGGAGGAAAATGAAAACTCACAAAGTATCAGGTAAAGGTAGACCTACCAATTAGTTAGTGTATTTACTGATAAAGATTTTTGTTTATGAATTATTAACCAAACAGAATTACTGCAATTGAGTCACAAAGTTGGGTTACCTTCTATTGCCCTCCCTTCCTCTGGCATGTTGTTATATTCAGCTCATAACCATTTCTTTTTCTTTCTGTCATATGGTGGTCAAAGCGAAAGTAGGAAAACAGTCTAGACAACCTCTCTCTCTCTGCCCCTCTCTCTCCCTCTGCCTCCCTCTCTCTCTCTCTGCCTCTCTCGCTCCAGTTAATGTTACCTCTCCTGGCTCTTACTGACAGCTACCCATGAGCCCCCTCTCTTTCCATTTACTGTAACCAGCGTCCACACCCACTGAGCATCGACCGACACTGGACGTACATGGAGGTTGAAATTTGGTCAGTCCGCCCTGGCCTTGATTTTAACGCCCATTGACGTAGTTTTTTTAGGCCGGTTCGGATTGTTCTAGATTTCAACGTCTACAGACATTGATTTTGGTCCAGTGAATGTCGGCCTTGATTTGGCACAAACCAGACGTCCATGATTGGTGACCGGACCAAATCTGAACCAATCATAGACGTCTTTGTATCACAAGTTTGGACAGCACAGTACAGTGAAACAGTAGAGTACAGTAAAGAAAAGAGTACATTTTAGTACAGTAGAACACACTAGAGGAGAGTACAGTATAATGTACTGTATTTTACTGTACTATACTGTGATGTGCTGTACTCTACTGAGCTGTACTGTGATGTCCAAACTTGTGAAACATAGACATCTATGATTGGTTCAGATTTGGACCAACCAAATTTGGTCTTGTTTGGCAGAGGAGCTCATTAGAATAATAGCCCGTGTGTAGAATAATACCCAAATATGTAAAAGAAGGATATCACATATTTCTAATTTTGTTTACCTATTCAGGATACATCACCGTGAAGATAATTATATTTCTATCCATAATTATGAATTCCTGTATAATGACAGATCAGGGACCCATTATGTTACTGTAAGTCTGTTACCAGGTGTAAATCCACTGCACTTACTGTAGTTCAATACCAAGGTGCCATGCCATAGCTGACATCCCATTCTTTCTGTAGACATCTTTGATTAGATATTTAAGAGTTTTTGGAAAATGTGGTAGCGTAAAAAAATGAGGGAGATTTTACTGTAATTCTGTTACCAAACGTTGCATCTTCACAGTTCTTCCAGTAAATGTGTTTTCGTTACATTGTATGTTTAAATTGTTCAAAGTAGTCCTTGTGAATAGAGACGTACGGTTTGTTAAACTTTGAAATCAATGGTTTTTGGTTGGCATACATTTTAAAGTGAAAAATCTGAGTCTAGCGTAATTCCATTATCGTGGAATTGCCCCTAACCTAAAATTAGTTGAATGCACTAATTTAGGTTAGGGGCAAATTCATAATTATTGATAGAAATATAATTATCTTCACGGTGATGTATGTCGCTCTGCATACATCACTAATTGTAGGCTACCGCCCTCCAATGAACATCCCAAATAAGTGAGTCTAGAGATACATTGGTGAAATGGTTGGATAGTCTGTAACCAAGGTGATTTGATATGTAGCTGCACGGAGAAAATGAATATGAGCATAAAGTAGACCATTCACTAATTTACCCCCCCCACCTGTGGTCCTTTCCTGATGCTCATGTAAAAGGCCAATGTACACCCCATTCACCGTTGAAACTTACTTGATGTATAACACATCTCATACATGCCACTCAGATGGTTATGATACGGTAATAATCACGTGATACATAGAGAAAATAAATATCACACTGTGCAATAGGTTCATATACATTTATGCCATAAAAATCTGCATGTAATACAAACTTTATGTATCTCCCTTTTACTGTGTAAGGTAACTTGCCACTAAACAAGCACGAAAAGGAACATTTCCACTGCCTGTCACGCGCCTTTCTGATGTATCATGGTAGCATGACATTGTTGGTAGCTAGCTAGCCAGGGCAGTACCTAGGGGGTTCTGGATGAATCAACGAACGTTACAACTGACACCATCCCACATTTAACATACAAAATGCAGCCAGCTAGTTACAACCACAAATAAGTACGATGGATAAAGGAGAAATGTCTCGTAGTGTAATATAGCTACTAGAATTGAGCTAATAAACTAGTAAGCCAACTACGACTGACAGGGGCTCGAGTGCTCCTTTTTAATGTCTGTTAACGTTAGTTGGCTGAGGGTGGCCTGGTTCGATTTTGATGCAACTCCACCATTTGGCATGCATTTCACAAAGCGATTTGTTGTACGCATAACTGACCAGTCAGGATCCTCTACAAATGCACCATACGCTGAATATGTGCAACGTAATGGTGAAAATGAGCACCTACCGTCCAGCATGCATGACGAGATGTGCACCGGTGTTCTGATAAAATAGATACAGATAGATACGATGGTGGCCTTGGTGGGTAAAATATTAACTTTACCGTCAAACGTTGTGCACCAGCGATATCACGTACCTTTTCGATGCCGCTATTCCACCCTGGACAAAACGAATCATCCTTTTATTGAGTGGAAACGTTGAGTTTTTACCAAAATATATTTGACATTCTCCCCATTATGTTTTTTTTCTGTCCCATTCCTGTGTCAATGACGTTTACTTCCGGTTTCTTGATCTCCCACCCCATCGCAGTCGCAAGGCGCACGAGATGAGGGCAAGGAGCCTGGATAGAACGTCTTTTTATTTTAATAAATTATTAAACGATTATCTTTTATCCATGTCTTCGTCCATAATAAGACGCGTTTGCTGAACATACAAGTACAAATTAAACACCCCTTGGGGGATTAATAAAGTATATTTTTCCATGGACTACTTGTGGGTGGCGTTAGGTTTTGGCACTGTTGTTATCCATGAGTGTTCTTAGCCATGATGATGATCAAGGAGGGACAACACTGGATTGTGGTTAGAAAATAAAGTTACTTTTATTTGAAGAGTGAGAATAAAATCTGAAACCCATTCAAAGTGGATCAGTAGCTAGGTTTCCATCCAATTGGCGAAAGTTTTTCATGCGAATATTCTAAAATCCGAATAAAGAAAATATATTTTCCCTACCAGTAACCACATTCCCATTCAGTTTTTATGCGAGTAAAGTCATATAATATATATGTTTTAAATAATCACACCGCTGTGATGGAAACAGGACGTTTCGGTGTAATTTTATAAATAATTGTTTCGTTCGACATGGTGGGATCTTTTGTGTCGGTCAAATGTATTATGCGGGAAATGGTGGTGGAAACGCCTTTATGCGCAAAAATTGATATAATAACCATCGTATCGAAGTAAATTTGGAGTCACGCGATGATATGGTGTGTCGTCCTCCCACTACAACTCGGGAAACCATAGAGTTTATTAGGCTAGCCTACATATTAAATAAATGAACTTCACAGGGTGGTGAAAATGCATGGTGATGAGCTTGATGCAGCTTTCCAATATAGAGCGTCTTATACTGGTGACATGATGATCGATGCTTGACTAATAAAAATATTCTCGCTCTTATCCATAATAATCTAATGTAGACTAGACAACGCGCACAGCCTACCCGCATTGTATCTGCAAGCTGTTGGTTAGAGCGCAGGAGACAACCAGAGTAGGCACATTTGCTATTTAATGCAACAGTTTTTTTGACAAACCTATCCATAGAGTTGAAAATGCGATGGAAACACATTGATCTTTTTCGATAGGTTACATGAGATTTTAAACGAAAAACATTTTGTGTGCGCTATGTCATCACGCACTGCATTTTATCTGCAAGAAGTCCATTTGGTGGAAACATACAAATGGTTGGAAAATACGCATATTTTCTCTAGAATATTCGCATGAAAATCTGTGCCAATTGGATGTAAACCAAGCTACCACCAGGTTTATATCCAACCTTTTAGTACGCACAAAGTAGCCTACATGTTGGATAAAACATGTCATGACAGGCCTGATGGAACAGAACATGTGTAGGTTAACATTCGAAAGTCGACAAAACGCTATACAAGGTGGGATCTTTTTGTGTCGGTAAAATTAATTATTGCAGAAATGTAGGTGGAAACGCTTTTGTGCGCAAGTATTGATATAATATCGATCATATCAAAGTAAATTCGAGATACGCGATGACATGCTGCGCGTGTTGTGTGATGACATGCTGCGCGTGTTGTGTGGTACTCCCACTGAGTCGTCAAAAGCAAGCAGTTTATTTGGCTACAGATGGAATAAATTATGAGGAACTTCACAGGGGGGTGGACGTGCAAGGTGATGAGCTGATGCTCCTTTCCAATATATATCGAGAGTCTTATTCTGGTGACAATCATCGATGCTTGGCTGCCGTTTGACAAATAAAAATAATCTCGCAATTTTTTTCCATAACAATCTCATTTTGTAGGCTATACCCGCACTGTATCTGCAAACTGTTGGCTAGAGCGCACGTGCCATTACCAGAGTGGGCACATAAATAAGGCAAAAAAGTGTACGAAAATCATTAGTAGAGTTGAAAACGCGATGGAAACCCATTTAACTTATGTTTTATGTTTATGCCCTATGTCATTAGAGAGGATCTCATGTGCAATACTGTTGAAGTAATATGGATAAAGGTTAATCTGCCTCACCTAAAGCCCATTCTAGTGGGAAGCTGCTATAGACCATCAAGTGCTAACAGTCAGTATCTGTATAACATAAACTTAGCAAAAAAAGAAACGTCCCTTTTTCAGGACCCTGTCTTTCAAAGATAATTCATAAAAATCCAAATAACTTCACAGATCTTCATTGTAAAGGGTTTAAACACTGTTTCCCATGCTGGTTCAATGAGTCATAAACAATTAATGAACATGCACCTGTGGAACATTAAGACACTAACAGTTTACAGACGGTAGGCAATTAAGGTCACAGTTATGAAAACTTAGGACACTAAAGAGGCCTTTCTACTGACTCTGAAAAACACCAAAAGAAAGATGCCCAGGATCCCTGCTCATCTGCGTGAACGTGCCTTAGGCATGCTGCAAGGAGGCATGAGGACTGCAGATGTGGCCAGGGCAATAAATTGCAATGTCCGTACTGTGAGACGCCTAAGACAGCACTACAGGGAGACAGGGCGGACAGCTGATCGTCCTCGCAGTGGCAGACCACATGTAACAACACAGGATCGGTACATCTGAACATCACACCTGCGGGACAGGTACAGGATGGTACAAACCACTGCCCAAGATACACCAGGAACGCACAACCCCTCCATCAGTGCTCAGACTGTCCACAATAGGCTGAGAGAGGCTGGACTGAGAGCTTGTAGGCCTGTTGTAAGGCAGGTCCTCACCAGACATCACCATCAACAACGTCGCCTATGGGCACAAACCCACCGTCGCTGGACCAGACAGGACTGGAAAAAAGTGCTCTTCACTGACGAGTTGCGATTTTGTCTCACCAGGGGTGATGGTCGGATTCGCGTTTATCGTCAAAGGAATGAGCTTTACACCGAGGCCTGTACTCTGGAGCGGGATCGATTTTGAGGTGTAGGGTCAGTGTGTAACAGGGCGGTGTGTAACAGCATCATCGGACTGAGCTTGTTGTCATTACAGGCAATCTCAAAGCTGTGCTTTACAGGGAAGACATCCTCCTCCCTCATGTGGTACCCTTCCTGTAGGCGCATTCTGACATGACCTTCCAGCAGCCATACTTCTCGTTCTGTGCGTGATTACCTGCAAGACAGGAATGTCAGTGTTCTGTTATGGCCAGCGAAGTGCCCGGATCTCAATCCCATTGAGCAGGTCTAGGACCTGTTGGATCGGAGGGTGAGGGCTAGGGCCATTCACTCCCAGAAATGTCTGGGAACTTGCAGGTGCCTTGGTGGAAGAGTGGGGTAACATCTCACACCAAGACCTGGCAAATCTGGTGCAGTCCATGAGGAGATGCACTGCAGTACTTAATGCAGCTGGTAGCCACACTAGATACTGACTGTTACTTTTGATTTTGACCCCCCCTTTGTTCAGGGACACATTATTCAATTTCTGTTAGTCACATGTCTGTGGAGCTTGTTCAGTTTATGTCTCAGTTGTTGAATCTTGTTATGTTCATACAAATATTTACACGTTAAGTTTGCTGAAAATAAACGTAGTTGACAGTGAGAGGATGTTTCTTTTTTTGCTGAGTTTATGTGAAATGCTTGATAATGTATGTTATATCAACAGAGGTATATTTTATGGGTGATTTAAATATTGACTGGCTTTCATCAAGCTGCCCACTCAAGAAAAAGCTTCAAACTGTAACCAGTGCCTGCGACCTGGTCAGTCAACCTACCAGGTTAGTTACAAACAGCACAGGAATGAAATCATCAACATGTATTGATCACATCTTTACTAATGCTGCAGAAATTAGCTTGAAAGCAATATCCAGATTCATTGGATGTAGTGATCACAATATATTAGCCATATAACCAAAGTTCTAAAAGCTGGGCCTAATATAGTGTATAAGAGGTCATACAATAAGTTTTCTAGTGATTCCTACATTGTTGATGTAAATAATATTTGTTGGTGTGTAATGAGGAGCAAACGCTGCACTTGACACATTTATGAAATTGCTTATTACACTTATAAGCATGCACCCATTAAGAAAATTACTGTAACAACGATTATATCCCTGTGGATAGATGAGGAATTGAGAAATGGTATGGTTGAGAGGGATGAGGCAAATAGAATGGCAAATAAGTCTGGCTGCACAACCGATTGACAAACCCATTGCAAATTGAGAAATCATTTGACTAAACTGAATAAAAAGAAGAAACTACACTATGAAACAAAGATAAATAACATAAAGAATGATAGTAAAAAGCTTTGGAACACCTTAAATGAAATTCTAGGAAAAAAGGAAAACTCAGCTCCATCATTCATTGAATCAGATTGATCATTCATCACACAACCAACTGATATTGCAAACTACTTATTGTTTTTTTCATTGGCAAGATTAGAAACTTAGGCATGACATGCCAGCAACAAACGCTGACACTACACATCCAAGTATATCTGCTCGAATTATGAAAGACAAGCGTTGTAATTTTGATTTCCATAAAGTGATTGTGGAAGAGGTGAAAAAAAGTATTGTTGTCTATCAACAATGACAAGCCACCGGGGTCTGACAACTTGGATGGAAAATTACTGAGGATAATAGCGGACGATATTGCCGCTCTTATTTGCCATATTTTCAATTTAAGCCTATTAGAAAGTGTCTGCCTCCAGGCTTGGATCGAAGCAAAAGTCATTCGCTACCTAAAACTAGTAAAGCCCCCTTTACTGGCTCAAATAGCTGACCAATGAGCCTGTTACCAACCCTTAGTTAATCTTTTGGAAAAAATGGTGTTTGACCAGATACAATGTTATTTTACAGTAAACAAATTGACAACAAACTTTCAGGGAAGGACATTCAACAAGCACAGCACTTACACAAATGACTGATGATTGGCTGAGAGAAATTGTTGATAAAAAGAATGTGGTGGCTGTTTTGTTAGACTTCAGTGCGGCTTTTGACATTATCAATCATAGTCTTCTGCTGGAAAAACGTATGTGTTATGGATTTACACCCCCTGCTATATTGTGGATAAAGAGTTACCTGTCTAACAGAACACAGAGGGTGTTCTTTAATGGATGCCTCTCCATCATAATCCAGGTAGAATCAGGACTTCCCCAGGTAAGCTGTCTGGGCCCCTTAATTTTTTCAATCTTTACTAATGACATGCCACTAGCCTTGCGTAAAGCCAGTGTGTCTATGTATGCGGATGACTCAACACTACATGTCAGCTACTACAGCGACTGAAGTGACTGCAACACTTAAAGAGCTGCAGTTAGTTTCAGAGTTGGCGGCAAGGAATTAGTTAGTCTTAAATATTTCTACAATTAAAAGCATTGTATTTGGGACAAATCATTCACTAAACCTTAAACCTCAACTAAATCTTGTAATAAATAATGTGGAAATTGAGCAGGTTGAGCTAACTGTCATGGCTAAAACATATTGCTACAACAGTAGCTAACATGGGGAGAAGTCTGTCCATAATAAAGCGCTGCTCTACCTTCTTAACAGCAATATCAAGGCAGGTCCTACAGGCCCTAGTTTTGTCGCACCTGGACTTCTGTTCAGTCGTGTGCTCAGGTACCACAAAGGGACTTAGGCAAATTGCAATTGGCTCAGAACAGGGCAGCACGGCTGGCCCGTGGATGTACAGAGATAGCTAATATTAATAATATGAGAGCTATTAATAACAGAGAGCTAATATTATAATATGCATGTCTCCTGACTCAGAGTGGAGAAGAGATTGACTTCATCACTACTTGTATTTATGAGAGGTATTGACATGCACAGAGCTGTCTGTTTGAACTACTGGCACAAAGCTCGGACACCCATGCATACCCCACAAAATATGCAACAAGAGGTCTCCAAGTCCAGAACCAACTATGGGAGACGCACAGTACTAGAGCCATGACAACATGGAACTCTATTCCACATCAAGTAACTGATGCAAGCAGTAAAATTTGATTTAAAAAACAGATAAAAATACACCTTACGGAACAGTGGGCACTGTGAAGCAACACAAACATAGCCAATAGACACATGCATACACACACGATAATATATGCACTATACACACGTAGACATGGATTTTGTACTGTAGATATGTGGTAGTCGTGGAGTAGGGGCCTGAGGGCACACAGTGTGTTGTGAAATTTGTGAATGTATTGTAATGTTTTTAAAATTGTATAAAAAAATGGCCTTAATTTTGCACAGACTTTTATCCCCAACAAGTACATTTGATGGAAACATGTCTGTTGGGAAAATGTGAATTTTGTTTTTAAGCGGATTGTTGAATATTCAGCATGAAAATCTGTTGCCAATTGTATGGAAACCTAGTTAGTGGTGTGTTTCTGTGCCAAAGTGAAAATGTAGTTTCCATCAACCTCACTCACGCTGCGTGCAATGCAATATCAAAGAACACCGCCGTTCCCGGGCAGAGTAGAGAAACCATTCACTTCAGAGTGTGATATTAATAAAGTCACCTTTCATTATGTGTTATCGAATTCATAAAACTATTTACTGCCATCGTAGTAAGGCTGACAATACGAGAAGTCTTCAGACTTACCTTTATATTATTTTCCTTGAAACAACAGCTAGTTGGGTTTGAGTGCTTCTCCCCTATTTGTGAACGTGTGGCTGTGACGGTCCTGTCAATGCCTGCCATCCCTGTTAACCTTTATTGAAGATAAAAACCAAGTCCACCTGAAGTGTGGGTGTCCGTGGGCCTTTCTTCTGGGTGGCTATTTGAATTTGTTACACTACAGCCTTATCTATAATTGATAAAATTGTTTGTTTTCCTCATCAAACAAAACACATTATCACATAATGACAAAGCAAAAGCAGGTTTGTAGAAATTTTTGCAAATGTATTACAAATAAAAAACTGATATGACATTTACATAACTATTCAGACCCTTTACTCAGTACTTTGTTGAAGAACCTTTGGCAGCGATTATTAGAGCCTCCAGTCTTCTGCGGTATGAGGCTACAAGCTTGGCACACCTGTATCTGGGGAGTTTCTCCCATTCTTCTCTGCAGAACCTCTCAAGCTCTGTCGGGTTGGATTGGCAGCGTCACTGCACAGCAGGTCTCTCCAGAGAAGTTTGATTGGGTTCAAGTCCGGGCTCTGGCTGGTCCACTCAAGGACATTCAGAGACTTGTCCCAAAGCCTCCCAAAAACTCCAAGCGGGCTGTAATGTGCCTTTTACTGAGGAGTGGCTTCCGTCTGGCCCCTCTACCATAATGGCCTGACTGGTGGAGTAGTGCAGAGATGGTTGTCCTTCTGGAAGTTTCTCCCATCTCCACAGAGGAACTCTGGAGCTCTGTCAGAGTGACCATCGGGTTCTTGGTCACCTCCCTGACCAAGGCCTTTCTCCCCCGATTGCTCAGTTTGGTGGAGTCCTGGTGGTTCCAAACTTTTTCAATGTGTTCTTGGGACCTTCAATGCTGCAGCCATTTTTTGGTACCCTTCCCCAGATCTGTGCCTCGACACAATCCTGTCTCGGAGCTCTACGGAAAATTTCCTTCGACCTCAAGGCTTGGTTTTTGCTCTGACATGCACTGTCAACTGTGGGACCTTACGGTGCCTTGCAAAAGTATCCCCCCCCCTCTTGGCATTTTCCCTATTTTATTGCATTACAACCTGTAATTTAAATGTATTTTTATTTTGATTCCATGTAATGGACATACACAAAATAGTCCAAATTGGTGAAGTGAAATGTAAAAAAATTACTTGTTTCAAAAAATTCAACAAATACATACATGGAAAAGGGGTGCGAGCATATGTATTCACCCCTTTTGCTATGACGCCCCTAAATAAGATCTGGGGCAACCAATTTCCTTCAGAAGTCACATAATTAGTTAAAGTCCACCTGTGTGCAATCTAAGTGTCTCATGATCTGTCACATGATCTCAGTATATATACACCTGTTCTGAAAGGCCCCAGAGTCTACAACATCACTAAGCAAGGGGCACCACCAAGCAAGTGGCACCATGAAGACCAAGGAGCTCTCCAAACAGGTCAGGGACAAAGTTTTGGAGAAGTACAGATCAGGGTTGGGTAATAAAAAAATATCCAAAACTTTGAACATCCCACTGAGCATTATTAAATCCATTATTAAAAAATGGAAAGAATATGGCACCACAACAAACCTGCCAAGAGAGGGCCGCCCACCAAAACTCACAGACCAGGCAAGGAGGGCATTAATCAGAGAGGCAACAAAGAGACCAAAGATAACCCTGAAGGAGCTGCAAAGTTCCACAGCGGAGATTGGAGTATCTGTCCATAGGACCACTTTAAGCCGTACACTCCACAGAGCTGGGCTTTACGGAAGAGTGGCCAGAAAAAAAGCCATTGCTTAAAGAAAAGAATGAGCAAACACGTTTGGTGTTCGCCAAAAGGCATGTGGGAGACTCCCCAAACATATGGAAGAAGGTACTCTGGTCAGATGAGACAACAATTTAGCTTTTTGGCCATCAAGGAAAACACTATGGCTGGGGCAAACCCAACACCTCTCATCACCCTGAGAATATCATCCCCACAGTGAAGCATGGTAGTGGCAGCATCATGCTGTGGGGGTGTTGTTCATCGGCATGGACTGGGAAACTGGTCAGAATTTAAGGAATAATGGATGGCGCTAAATACAGGGAAATTCTTGAGGGAAACCTGTTTCAGTCTTCCATAGATTTAAGACTGGGCGTGAGGTTCACCTACCAGCAGGACAATGACCCTAAGCATACTGCTAAAGCAACACTTGAGTGGTTTAAGGGGAAACATTTAAATGTCTTGGAATGGCCTAGTCAAAGTGCAGACCTCAATCCAATTGAAAATCTGTGGTATGACTAAAGGATTGCTGTACACCAGCGGAACGCATCCAACTTGAAGGAGCTGGAGCAGTTTTGCCTTGAAGACTGGGCAAAAATCCCAGTGGCTAGATGTGCCAAGCTTATAGAGACATACCCCAAGAGACTTGCAGCTGTAATTGCTGCAAAGTATTGACTTTGGGGGGGTGAATAGTTATGCACGCTCAAGTTTTCAGTTTTTTTGTCTTATTTTGCATCTTCAAAGTGGTAGGCATGTTGTGTAAATCAAATGAGACAAACCCTGAAAAAAATCAATTTTAATTCCAGGTTGTAAGGCAACAAAACAGGAGAAATGCCAAAGTGGGTGAATACTTTCGCAAGCCACTGTATACAGACAGGTGTGTGCCATTCCAAATCATGTCCAGTCAATTGAATTTACCACAAGTGGACTCCAATCAAGTTGTAGAAACATCTGAAGTATGATCAATGGAAACAGGCTCAATTTCGAGTCTCATTGCGAAGGGTCTGATTACTTAAATAAGTTATTTCTGTTTTTTATTTAGAATAAATTAACCCAAAAAAATTCTAAACCTGGTTTTTGCTTTGTATTGTGTGTAAATTGATGAGGAAAATGTTTTCTTTTATCAATTTTAGAATAAGGCTGTAACGTAACAAAATGTGAAAAAGGGGAAGGGGTCTAAATACTTTCCTTATTCACTGTATCCTGCTGTTGAACCTCAACCCCTGCAGCCTTCAGTGAAGGCCTATCCACATCCATGGACTCTTCAGGAGCACCAATCAAACCCTCAACCCTTTTTACAGCCGCTGCATATGAAATGCTCTGGACAGCCCTGACTTTGACCATCTCATTGTCTTTCACCCTTGTTGGTCATTGGTTCCCACCACAATTGCAACATTTTCATCACTTTTAAAACACATGATATGATATTTTCCACAACTTGAACATCTTGGGATTCTCCCTTCTGCAAGCACTGGAAACAGGTCCAAAAGCTTTACAATGATCACACTGCATTGGATAAGAAGGGACATTCAAATAAAGGAAGGGACATTCTCATCAATGTATGGCTTTTTTACAAGTGATAGGCACTGTTGAGCGCTACATCCCGAGTGGTTCGTGCTGATGGTACGGAGATTGTGACAGCCGGTTATAGCGTCCCTTGACAAGGCAAGAACAAGATGTATTTCAGGAGAAGTGCAGTATTATCATCAGGAGAGTTATATTTGGAATACGGAGGAGGAATGGAGGGAAAAAGAGAGGCAGAGGAGGTCTAAGAGAGAGAGGGAGGAAGAGGGTGAGTTTGAGTCAGTTATAAATGGTGGGGGAAAAGGAGATGGTTTGTTAAAGAAGAATGGTATAAAGTGTAAGCAGAGAGAGTTGAAGACAGGAGGAGAAATGGAACTGAATGAGGGCGAAGTATGGGAGGTGGTAGGTGTGGTGAAGTTCTGTGACTATAGGAGTGAAGGTTTTTGAAAAAGTGGACCGTTGCCTTTTGGCTGATCCATTTGAGGTTTCAGGGTGGGTGAAAATAGAGTTGGGTGCTGTGGAATCGGTCAGGGGAACCAGAAGTGGTCTTGTGATAATTGCATGTGTTTCGGCTGGTCAGAGGGAGCAGGTGCTCCGTGTTAAACGAATGGGGGCAAGAGATTATTTTGCTCTCAAGAAAAGGGCGCCATTGAAAGGAGTGATTACTGGGGTAGCGTAAATGTGAAAGCTGACCAACTGAAGGGGAAGATTCCTGGTGTTTGTGATGCTCGTTGTTTGGTGCGACACAGACAGGTTGTGTGTGAGTGGAAGAACAGAAGAGTCCTTGTCTATTCTTTTGAGTTTTGATGTTGTCTTTGCCCAGCAAAGTGATGTCAGGATATATAAGTTATCCTGTACAAGCTTTTATACCGACTACATTACGTTGTTACAGGTGTCAAGCTTATGGGCATGTGGCAGCACTGTGTAGGAGGGAGGTTCCTAGGTGTGAGAAGTGTGCAGAAGGCGAAGGGGTTAAACAAAGACTCATACCTTTCTAAAGGGTTAATAAATAGTGTTATGATGAACTGTAAGGTCTCCTCTTGGGAGGCCTCTGTGTGTGTGTTAACACCTGTTTTGAGTGTTGTGCCCTTCAGACACTATCAGAAGGCTGAAACCGCCTACGCTCATACTCCTCCTGTCTGGGCCCCACCGTGGCTGTCTGAGGTTCTGAGAATACGACTGGTTTTCTGAGAACACAAGGCTGCCGCAGTCCTGATGAAAACAGCCACCTGTCAGAAGATGCTTAGACTCGTTCACCTTGTTATGACCTTGTACTTGTGATGAAAGTTTCGGTCAAACCCACTTCTGAGCTTTAATTTCTGATAAGATGGTTACTGCTGTCAGGGGGAGGTTAGATTTATTAAAATGTTGTTGCCAGGGAAAGTAATGCAAGGGGAACTGGGGAGGCTATATAAGTTCCAGGATGTCTTAGACACTTTGCAGAACCTGGGGAGAGCTATCATATACTGTACTCTGTACCAACTTCTGCCTACTTTTGTATTACTAAAGGAGAATTGTTATACTTAAACAAAGATTCTGTGTTTCCTTTCTACTACCAATATATAGTAGAAAGTAATATATATATAGACCTGATCATCTGAAGAAATTGACCAACAAAAGGCATGAGACAAAGGAATGTGTAGCATTGGGGAAAGTAGGAGTATGTGTTAATTGTAGGGATGACCATGGGGCTGGGGATCAGAAATGTCCCGTGCGAGAGACAGGTTGAGGTTTCCAGGGTTAGAGGAGTGCAGAAGTTGTCATATGCTGTGGCATTGAAGAAAGTAGAAGAAGATAGGTCAAGGGGGAGGGATCCTGAGAGGAATGGTGTGAGTAGTAGATCTGTACCAGTACAGAGAGGGATCCTGAGAGGAGTGGTGTGACTAGTAGATCTGTACCAGTAAAGAGGGATAAACCAACGATATACAGTGGGGCAAAAAAGTATTTAGTCAGCCACCAATTGTGCAAGTTCTCTCACTTAAAAAGATGAGAGAGGCCTGTAATTTTCATCATAGGTACACTTCAACTATGACAGACGAAATGAGAAAAAGAAATCCAGAAAATCACATTGTAGGATTTTTTATTTATTTGCAAATTATGGTGGAAAATAAGTATTTGGTCAATAACAAAAGTTGATCTCAATACTTTGTTATATACCCTTTGTTGGCAATGACAGAGGTCAAACGTTTTCTGTAAGTCTTCACAAGGTTTTCACACACTGTTGCTGGTATTTTGGCCCATTCCTCCATGCAGATCTCCTCTAGAGCAGTGATGTTTTGGGGCTGTCACTGGGCAACACAGACTTTCAACTCCCTCCAAAGATTTTCTATGGGGTTGAGATCTGGAGACTGGCTAGGCCACTCCAGGACCTTGAAATGCTTCTTACGAAGCCACTCCTTCGTTGCCCGGGCGGTGTGTTTGGGATCATTGTCATGCTGAAAGACCCAGCCACGTTTCATCTTCAATGCCCTTGCTGATGGTAGGCTTTGTTACTTTGGTCCCAGCTCTCTGCAGGTCATTCACTAGGTCCCCCCCGTGTGGTTCTGGGATTTTTGCTCACTGTTCTTGTGATCATTTTGACCCCACGGGGTGAGATCTTGCGTGGAGCCCCAGATCGAGGAAGATTATCAGTGGTCTTGTATGTCTTCCATTTCCTAATAATTGCTCCCACAGTTGATTTCTTCAAACCAAGCTGCTTACCTATTGCAGATTCAGTCTTCCCAACCTGGTGCAGGTCTACAATTTTGTTTCTGGTGTCCTTTGACAGCTCTTTGGTCTTGGCCATAGTGGAGTTTGGAGTGTGACTGTTTGAGGTTGTGGACAGGTGTCTTTTATACTGATAACAAGTTCAAACAGGTGCCATTAATACAGGTAACGAGTGGAGGGCAGAGGAGCCTCTTAAAGAAGAAGTTACAGGTCTGTGAGAGCCAGAAATCTTGCTTGTTTGTATGTGACCAAATACTTATTTTCCACCATAATTTGCAAATAAATTCATGAAAAATCAACAATGTGATTTTCTGGATTTTTCTTTTCCTAATTTTGTCTGTCATAGTTGAAGTGTACCTATGATGAAAATTACAGGCCTCTCTCATCTTTTTAAGTGAGAGAACTTGCACAATTGGTGGCTGACTAAATACTTTTTTTGCCCCACTGTATGTTTCAGTAAGATTTGATTTTTGGCATTTATAGTAATGGTTATCAACAGTACAGCAGGGAACGTAAGTCGCAGAAAATCGAGGTTGTGGTGGCAGCTTCAGAGAGGTATTTGGGTGTGCGAGACTTGACATCAGAAGAGTTACACGGTGTGTTAAGTGGCGGTGTCCCATTCTTTCAGGCTGTTGGCCTGAAGTATAACTAAACACATTTAAATAGTGATGCAAAATGTAGTGTAGTGTAATATGGTAGGGTACTTGTTGTATTTTTATTTTTTGGTTAAACTTTTATTTTTTTAAGCAAAGTATAAGGGAGTTATACTCCAGTCAAATATGTGGCAGTAATGCAACATTTGTTGGATGCCAACAACCGTTAAACCCCAATGAAGAAAAAGCGTCTGCTTCCGCCATGTTTTCCTCATTCCTAGCAGGCAATCACATTAGACACCCCAATATGGTAAACTTGGTTGTCACTAGCTATTACAGCCACAAAGTTAAAATAGAATATATCGTAAAAATGTATGAAAACAAAATTAGCCTTTTGGTCTTAATTTAAGGTTAAGATGTTGTATAAAGTTAACAGTGTGGTGAAGGTTAGGGTTAGATTTTAAAATCGGATTTAAGAAGAGACATTTTAGAAATAGGCGGGGTTTAGCCCTGTGTGGCTGTGGTAACTAGTGACGAGTTTGGGCCCGACACCTTTCCAAGATGGCAGCCAACAGTAGCAGCACGGTTAGCAAACCCAGCAACAGTACCGGGGGGAAACAGGCCGGTACCGGGGGGAAACAGGCCGGGCCGTCGGCCGAGCAGGTATCGTCACCCCGTATCAGAATAGTCATGTTCTGTTAGCAAATGCTTTTTAATCGTGGACTGAGACACAAACCCGGATTTGTCAGTCCCGCATCCAGCTAGTTAACGCTAACGGTAACGGCAGCTAACGGTAACTCGCTCCATCACCACGGTCTGCTTTCTACTCAACGGAGGTTTCATCATTTAGAAGACGATATGTTGACGTTATAGGTCGCATTGATTCACAACAATATCCCTTGGCATTGGGTTCATAGATGTTCGCTAACTGCAATCTGTCAGTCTGACTAGGTTTCTCTGGGGTTCGCTTAGCCATACGAACTTGAGGGGGAATGTCTGAAAAAGGGAATGGCACTGTTAGTGCGTCCCTCAACCTTGTCAACCAGAGTATGGCTCCAGACTAACATATTCCCCAGGTGCCACATGTTTTTAGTTGGTGGCACTAGCCAATGATTTAAAATGGTCTTATCTGAGGATTGCGGTTACTAAATGTTGCGCCCACTACATCAAATACATTTTGATTTGTCACGTACCGAATACAATGGGGGTGAACTTTAGCGACGGGGTATCAAACATACAGCCCGTGGGAGGGTTCCAGCCTGCAAGGGGGTCCAATCCGGCTAAAACCAAATCGAAACTGTAGAAATTATAATGGACCTATATTCATAGTTTCTTGACTGTCCACCTCACTAATAATCACTAGACAGTTAGGGTGCATGGAAAATTCCAACGATGGATAGAGGACTATATTTTGCTAATTTTGACGGCAGGGAATTATATATTTATTTACAATTTAAAAAATCATTAGTGAGGTCGGGCACTGATTAAGCCTGACTCAGTCGACGTTCCAATTCATCCCAATGGTTGAGGTCAGGTCTCTGTGTAGGCATATCATGTTCTCCCACACAGATCTCAACAAATATTTCTGTGCGGACCTTGCTTTGTGCATGGACCTCCGTTGTTGCTCCTAGATGTTTCCACTTCACAGTAACAACACTTATAGTTGACCAGGGCAGAAATTTTACTCACTGATTTGTTGGAAAGCTAGCTTCCTATGAAGGTGCTACGTTCAAAGTCCCTGAGCTCTTCAGTAAGGCCATTCTACTGCCAATGTTTGTCTATGGAGATTGCATGGCTGTGCGCTTGATTTTATATACCTGTCAGCAAAGGGTGTGGCTGAAATAGCAGAATACACTAATTTGAAGGGTCCACATACTTTTGTGTATATATAGTGTACAGGGATGCACCGATATGACATTTTTGGCCGATACGATATCCAATTTATTTTCCTTACCAAAAAAAAATGATACTGATATTTTAAATTTTAGGAGCCTTTTAAGCATTCTAGTACAGTTTAATAGTTAACACAAACACACGGACGCAGCGGTGTAAGGCACTGCATCTCAGTGCAAGAGGTGTTACTACAGTCCCTGGTTCGAATCCAGGCTGCATCACATCCGGCCATGATTGGGTGTCCCATAGGGCGGCGCACAATTGGCCCAGCGTCGTCCGGGTTTGGCCGGGGGTAGGCCGTCATTGTAAATAGGAATTTATTAACTGACTTGCCTAGTTAAATAAAGGTTACACATACACCACACTGAACAAAAAGTTATTTTGTTGGCATTTATGTATGTCCCCATTACCAGTAAAACATAATCAAATCTATTTCTTTCACTTACTTGCTGTGCTGTTTCGTTGTTCATTTGTTCAGTCGTTTCATTCTCAACCAGGATTTCATCATACATGTCAAGCAGTGAAGTTTCAGCTCTGTCTGTCCGTGGCCTCTTCCTCTGTGCGCACTGCCACTGTGTCCGTTTCCATCTTGTCCAGCTGTGTATGTAACATTTCACGTAAACCCTGTTTCTTGTCTGTATCGAAGTAGTGGTCCTTGTGCCTAGCATAGTGGCGACGCAGTAAAGAGGCTCTGAGAGAATACCACCGACTCGCTTTTTCACAGTCTTGAGTACTTTTGTAAGTTTTAACCCCACGGTCTGTGTTGGCAGTTTTGTTGAGCAGGTGTTTCAATGCTATGACAGAGGGTATCACGTCTGCTGCAGACGCAGTTGATTGGCTTATTTCTCGAGTCAGTAGTGGAGTTAGGAGTGTGTTCATGTTTCAAACATGTTCTCAAATGTCATTGAATTGGCAGCAGCGGTATGAGAACCAGCACATTCTTGAGCATGCAATCCGTCTTTCCTTAGTACGAAATCCTCGTCGACCCACTGTGCTGTCAGACTCGGCATACTCATGGGGCTGACATTGCTGGTCCAAATGTCAGTCGTGACGCCCATAGCAAGTAACATAATGAATTCATTATCTTTTTTACGTTACAGCCTTATTCTAAAATCGATTTCTTTTTAAATCGACACACAATACCCCATAATGACAAAGCAAAAACAGGTTTGTAGAAATTTATGCAAATCTATTATAAATAAACAGAAATTACATTTACCTCAGGAGGCCTCCTGTGGAATTAAGTTCAATTTTTTTATGAATTAATAAAAAATGAATCAGAAATGTCTTGAGTCTAAATGTTCAATCCCTTTGTTTTTGCAAGCCTAAATAAGTTCAGGAGTAAAAATGTGCTTAAGTTGCATGGACTTTCTGTGCAATAATAGTGTGACTACCTAATCTCTGTACCCCACACATACAATTATCTGTAAGGTCAGTGAATTTCATACACAGATTCAACCACAAAAACCAGGGAGGTTTTAGCTAAAGAAAGCACATGCAAAATCAGAGGAAAACCTGGTTCAGTCTGGTTTCCACCAGACACGGGGAGACAAATTCACCTTTCAGCAGGACAATAACCTAAAACATAAGGCCAAATCTACACTGGAGTTGCTTACCAAGACGACATTGAATGTTCACGAGTGGCCATTACAGTTTTGACTTAAATCTACTTGAAAATCTATGGCAAGACTTGAAAATGGCTGTATAGCAGTGACCAACAACCAACTTGACAGAGCTTGAAGAATTAAAAAAATATAAGTATTTTGCCAATATTGTACAATCCAGGTGTGCAAAGAGACCCAGCAAGACTCAAAGCTGTAATCGCTGCCAAAGGTGATGCTAACATGTAACACATCATACTGTCACGTAAATGACACTTCTGCATTTCATTTTCAATAAATTAGCTAACATTTCTTAAACATGTTTTCACTTTGTCATTATGGGGTATTGTGTGGTTGAAAAATATATATAAATGTTGAATTCAGGCTAACAACAATGTGGGAAAGTCCAGGGGTATGAATGCTTTCTGAAGGCGGCGTAGAGAACTAGCTCTACATATAATACCCACTGCTAGTAGCCATGTATTAATCAAACTGGAAATTATGTCAGAAACAACGTTGCAGTTGTAGCCTCCAACTAAAATGAGGCCTATGCAATCGCAACGGCCAATGCGCTTTTCGTGCGCTCCGTATATCAAAGGCATATGATATTAACATTGTAAAACAGTTGCTATTGACCCAAAAATGTAGAGTTGAGAAATAAAAAAAGACTTACAGAAAGCTGAGAGCCTTCTCTCTCTTTAACTGTGACAACAGGATCGCTGTGTTTTCCCCCGCAGATTAAAAAATGTTATACAATCAGAACACTAAGTGGCTCGCTCTACACCGCAGCGGGGCCCCAGTGATACAGGCACCGGGGCAGGCAGACACTTTCATTACAGGAGTCATGAGTAGAATGTACTTTTACAGTTTGACCCAAGTCATGGTTTTAGCCTCCTAAAAAATGGGTCGTTTTGAGTGAGGTGACCATGTAGAATGTGCAGCTCGCACCGATATGACCAGTTAAATGTTTTATTTGCACAGCTAAGTACAAGGGTCGCTTAATGCGACTAAATGGTTGCAGTCTGGAGTCCTGCAGTGTCAGACACAAAACAGCTACTAGCTATTGCATTTACTCATAGCTAATCAACACACGGTCTAATGATATTTCCTTTTCCAGGTAGGTCTATATAACGAGGCAGTTTGCAATTTTGTTCAATCTAATGTAAGTTCAGAAATCTGCATGTATTGTGGCTGGTAGAGCACGGTTCTTGCAAGGCTAGGATCGTGGGTTCGATTCCCACTAGGGACCCCCATATGAAAATGTATGCGTGCACTACTGTAAGAGGGTTTTTACACTGACTAAACTTGTTGCCTTCCATTTGTTTATTTTGTCATTTAGCAGACGCTGCTGTCCAGAGCAATTAGTGTTAAGTGCCTTGCTGAAGGGCAGATGGACAGATTTTTCACCTAGTCAGCTCAGATTCAAACCAGCTACCTTTCGATTACTAGCCCAATGCTCTTAACCGTAGGTCACCAAATAAAGTCATTTGACTAAATTGTCTGCTTAATGGCATTTATTATTGTTCTTATTATTATTATGAGTGAATGTTTGATTTTTCTGTGTTCGATGTGTCTGACAGGTCGTGGCTGCATTCCAGAGGATGCGCTCAGAGCAGCGCAGCATGGTCTCCAAGGCTGCAGAGTTGGAGATGGAGATCAATGAGCATAGGTAACTAGCTCTAGTTAGTGTCACATGCCTCAGCAGCTACTCCGTTTTAGTTCTTTCTCTTACTTCCATAGCCACGGGAAGTAGTTTGGGGGTGCTACGAACAAACACAAAACATGCCTGCGCTTAAGACATCTATATCGGTCCCTAATACAGGACTAGTAAAGGCCCAGTGCACCACTTTAGTGTTTTAAAAAATGAAAAATATATAACTTACTAAATGTATTTGAGTGTTTACCAGCATTTGTAGCTTGAGTCTGATAATTATCTGTACAAAACAGTTAATCTGATAATACTTGTGGAATATGAAAATACTTGCTTGATATGTTTTCTAGTTTCTTGAAATACTTTGCAAGTGCAACTTCTTTCTATGTGAACTGAAATAGTGTATTCATTCCATTTCTATTTTAGTAGACGCTCTTATCCAGAGCATCGTACATACGTGCATACGTTTTCATAACCCTAGCATTGTAAATGCCATGCTCTACCAACTGAGCCATCATCACAAACCACTGTAGGCCTCTGTAGCAATGTGCTCAATTACTGTATTGTGCATTGTTTTTCTTCCTAGATGACCAGCCTATGTACAATACAGTAATGTACATTTACATTAAGTGGGTTGTAAGGATGTTAAATTTAATACTGCACCAAAAGTGGTTGTTTTCTGATGTGGATGTTTTCTTTGCCCATAACTTTGCATCTTTTGATGTAAATGTTTATGGACAGGGTTTTGTTAATTCTGGATGCCATTTGAATGACATTTGCAACTCCCACGTGGCGCAGTGGTCTAAGGCACTGCATCGCAGAGATCCTGGTTCGAGTCCAGGCTCTGTCGCAACTGAATGCGAACGGGAGACCCAAGGGGCAGCGCCAAATTGGCCCAACGTTGTCCGGGTTAGGGGAGGGTTCGGCCGGCAGTGATGTCCTTGTCCCATCGCCCTCTAGCGACTCCTGGCGGGCCGGGCGCATGCACGCTGACACGGTCGCTAGGTGTATGGTGTTTCCTCTGACACATTGGTGTGGCTGGCTTCCGGGTTAAATGAGCAGTGTGTCAAGAAGCAGTCCGGCTTGGTTGGGCTGTGTTTCTGAGGACATGTCTCTCGACCTTCGCCTCTCCCGAGTCCGTATGGGAGTTGCAGCGATGGGACAAATTGGGAAGAAAAAGGGGTGAAAGTAAAAAAAATATATATATATATTTATATATAAACAAAAATAACAAATTGAAATACAATTTCAACTATTGAATCCTACAAGATACTGTTCTTAATTATACAACTAACATTTTTGCCAAAGCGGAGATACACTTATTTTTTTGACCCTGCTACAGAGGTCTATATCGGTCTGCTAATACAAAACTCAGCAAAAAAAGAAACGTCCTCTCACTGTCAACTGTGTTTATTTTCACCAAACTTAACATGTGTAAATATTTGTATGAACATAACCAGATTCAACAACTGAGACATAAACTGAACAACAGAAATTGAATAATGTGTCCCTGAACAAAAGGGGGGGTCAAAAGTAACAGTTGGTATCTGGTGTGGCCACCAGCTGCATTAAGTAGTGCAGTGCATCGCCTCATGGACTGCACCAGATTTGCCAGTTTTGGCTGTGAGATGTTACCCCACTCTTCCACCAAGGCACCTGCAAGTTCCCGGACATTTCTGGGGGGGAATGGCCCTAGCCCTCACCCTCCGATCAAACAAGTCCCAGACGTGCTCAATGGAATTGAGATCCTGGCTCTTTGCTGGCCATGGCAGAACACTGACATTCCTGTCTTGCAGGAAATCACACACAGAATGAGCAGTATGGCTGGTGGCATTGTCATGCTGGAAGGTCATGTCAGGATGAGCCTGCAGGAAGGGTACCAAATGAGGGAGGAGGATGTCTTCCCCTGTAACGCACAGCGTTGAGATTGCCTGCAATGACAACAAGCTCAGTCCGATGATGCTGTTACACACCGCCCCAGACCATGACGGACCCTCCACCTCCAAATCAATCCCTCTCCAGAGTACAGGCCTCGGTGTAACGCTCATTCCTTCGACGATAAACGCGAATCCGACCATCACCCCTGGTGAGACAAAACCGCGACTTGTCATCCTGTCTGGTCCAGCAACGGTGGGTTTGTGCCCATAGGTGACGTTGTTGCCGGTGATGTCTGGTGAGGACCTGCCTTACAACAGGCCTACAAGCCCTCAGTCCAGCCTCTCAGCCTATTGCGGACAGTCTGAGCACTGATGGAGGGATTGTGCGTTCCTGGTGTAACTCGGGCAGTTGTTGTTGCCATCCTGTACCTGTCCCGCAGGTGTGATGTTCGGATGTACCGATCCTGTGCAGGTGTTACACGTGGTCTGCCACTGCGAGGAACGATCAGCTGTCCGTCATGTCTCCCTGTAGCGCTGTCTTAGGCGTGTCACAGTACGGACATTGCAATTTATTGCCCTGGCCACATCTGCAGTCCTCATGCCTCCTTGCAGCATGCCTAAGGCACGTTCACACAGATGAGCAGGGATCCTGGGCATCTTTCTTTTGGTGTTTTTCAGAGTCAGTAGAAAGGCCTCTTCAGTGTCCTAAGTTTTCATAACTCTGACCTTAATTGCCTACCGTCTGTAAGCTGTTAGTGTCTTAATGACCGTTCCACAGGTATATGTTCATTCATTCTTTATGACTCATTGAACCAGCATGGGAAACTGTGTTTAAACCCTTGACAATGAAGATCTGTGAAGCCATTTGGATTTTTACAAATTCTTTGAAAGACAGGGTCCTGAAAAAGGGACGTTTCTTTTTTTAATGAGTTTAGTAAAGGCCCAGTGCACTACTTCTGTGCAAAAATCTTATATTTCAAAAATAAAAAAGACATTATTCTGATTTCAGGGGTTGCTGCAGCACCCCCTACTTCCCGCAGCTATGCTTCTCACTTTTTACTATTACCACTCCTATTTCACTCACTGTTCACCTTAGTGGACTTAACTATGGACTTGACCACAAAGAGGAATAATCATTGTTCAGTCTAAGGTGTTAGAGAGGAAAGATTCTGAGACTTGGGGTGAATCTCAAGTCTTCCCTGGAGTCCTCTCACCTCCCTCGCAACATACATTGGAGGAGAAGGTATGAGGGGGAGGAACCTCATCTTCTCTTCCGATGCGTATTGAGAAAGAGGATAAGATTCATCCTTGTTACTTTCCTTTTACAACTTCCCTTTTTTCTCTCAGCCTAGTCATTGAGACCCTAAAAGACGTAGACCCAACAAGGAAGTGCTTCCGGCTGGTGGGTGGGGTACTCGTGGAGAGGACGGTTAAGGAAGTCTTACCAGCTCTGGAAAGCAATAAAGAACAGGTAACATTTTTATTCTGATTTGCTTGCTCTTTCAGGTATAATTCAGGTTACTGTAAAACACTTTGTGAAAAGTGCTGATGTAAAATGGGCATTCCAAAATAATTGTGATTGATGGTAAGATGCCATGAATATGTCAATATGTACGTGGTGTGGTGGCTTATGGCTTTAGTCCGACTGGTGAAGTAAACTCGCTTGGAAGTGTTTTAAATAGAGGAAACAGACTTGAGCTACTGACGGCCGAGTGTACTTAAACAGCAAGTGACCGTCCTATCACCTCTGACCAGAATATCGGGCGTCATTTTATTTTCTTAACGATTCTTCTACATGTTGATTCGTTAACGTTCGTCGACACCAAGCAGGTAATCTACTACGGAAGACTGATGTTCGTTATGGTGCGTCTTCCTGCTTTAGGTTGTTTCGGTACTATCCTAAACAACTAAATCACTACTGGTCACACATTATGATTAACTATCTGCTTTCCCCTCTCATTTCCTTACAGATCTCAAAGATTGTAGAATCCCTCAACACACAGATGCAGTCGAAAGGCCGGGAGCTCACAGAGTACCGGGAAAAATACAACATCCGATTGGTGGGAGAAGGGGAGGAAGGCCAGGGCAAATCTGCAGCGTCCTCCAATGGGGGCGAAGGGAGCGCGTCTAAAGGCGGTGCCGGCGTTCTAGTTTCGTAGCTTTGTGTAAAGGCTTTAGTCAAATAGGAAATTGTGCAGAATGCCATCAAGCATCAAGTCAGCACAGACCCTGAAAGGCATTTCAAGGGCTGAGTTTTACGTATGTCTTGCATGAAGGTTATATAAACCAATGTTACAAGGGACAGATTCTCAAGACCATTCAATTCAGATTAAAAAAATGAAGCTATATGTGTTATTAATTCCTTTTCACCTATAGTTAAACAAAACTTAAGCCAACAATTTACTTACTCTGGTTTATTTTCTCTTCAGACATGAACAAGCCTTTCGCCTTTTACTCGAGGCAGTGTTTCATAAAAATCTTACAGGATGATAGTTGTATTAAACAACATGCCTTCTTGATGACCATATATTGTCTGTCACATTTATTTTGTGTTCATTAATACTCTATTGTCATATTTCAATGTACATTATGATCATATTGTTGGCGTTTGTCTTTGAGAGGTTTCTCTGTCATGCCATAGAACAACACACTCAAAAGGAATGACAATCTGATTGGGAAAGCACTATTCAACACAACACACTGATCATTCTGATTTGTTTTGGAAAGAAGCCTTGCTCTGAGCATTGGTTTTAGATGGATAACAAAATTTACGTCCCAAATGGCACCCTATTTCCTACATAGTGCACTACTTTTGGGATACACAACCAGTCTGATACAGTACTAGTCTTAAGTGCCCCCAAAGGAAATGAAGTACACTGTCTTAGCCTACATTAACTTTCACCATGTAGTTGTGTGGAGAAGTTAGGAATACAAATAATTAAAAAAATTATAATAGGTAAGTAATATATTATTCAGTCCACTGTTTTAGGCATTTATGAGCTGGCCTGCCAGCGGTCTTATACTGTGGGGATCATTTCATGGGTGAAGACAACATGAAACCTACCTGGACAACGTCTTCGATACACTGGTCTCAACAGAGGACCTTCCTACCAGCTGTAATAAACAACAGTGCTATGGCATGCCATCCTCTGGAGCAAGTAAGCTATAGAGTACCCCAAAAACAGCACACGAATGGGCAATAAATCAGGTTTGCGCGTTTCTTTGTCTTATTTTGTTTCTGGTTTTTCTTTGTGGCTTTGTATTCGAGCAAGAATATCAATTTGATGTGGTTGTTAGGCAGGGTTTCTGTATAAGCACTTTGTGACATCTGCGGATGTAAAAAAGGCTTTATAAATAAATGTGATTGATTGGTTTGGATCTTGTGTCCTGGATAGGTAATATAACTACACAGGAAAATGCTATTGGTACTGTGTAAGCATTATCACAAAATAGTGAAATAAATAATTGGCCTATAACTATTTTTAACGCAGAAAAGTTTCATTGGAGGCAAATGCACTGTCAGTTTTGACCAACATCGTCTTCACACGGAGGATATTTGGCCAGATACTGTTCACTCTAGCTGGCTACCTTACACCACTTCCATTCCTGAGATAGGAAAAGATCTGTCGACGAGGATGGGATTCGAACCCACGCGTGCAGAGCACAATGGATTAGCAGTCCATCGCCTTAACCACTCGGCCACCTCGTCCTCTGAGTCACATCATAAACGTATCACAAACCATAACTTTGATGTACTTAATTTATCTATTCGGATGTTATTCAAGAGAGCATTTTCATGACAGTGCTAGCAAGCCAAATAGCATATTTGAACTTGCAGTTGTTTGCTACGAACACAATAAGTAGTCCATATTATGTTAAACTAGCTACGTGGTAGAAAGCTCAGACGTGCGCCACAACATGGTCGTCACTAGTTACCACAGACACAAAGTCATAAACCCCGCCTATTTCTACAATGTATCTGCTTAAAAACTGATTTTGACTAACCTTAACATCAAATTAAATTATGACCAAAAAGCACGTTTTTGTTTTCATGATATAGACAACTTTGTGGATGTGCTATCTAGTGGAAAACCACAATTTTCCAAATGTACGAATGTGATGTTGTTTTGAAATGCTATGAGATTGACAAAACCGCATATCATCAAATATGAAGGAGGCCCGTGCAATGATTTCACGACTGAAAATCTTATCGGGTGATGTCAGCGGCACGAGACAGTCGAGGGGTGCTCTGGTAATGGTTGCAGTCTTGCAACTGATCTACGTCTCCTTTATATCGAAACTGCACGGTAAGCAGCAGCGCTACCGATACACTGAGCTTTTCCGGAGCTCTGGCAAGAAAAAAATCCCACTCGGAGAAAAACCCACGGAAAGAGCGTCTTAGGTACTCTCTGTCGACGGGGGTATATTTCGATTTCTCCACCAATCAGATTTCTCCACCAATCAGAAGCCTGGAGCGGATGCAAGCTCACACCTCTTGACCTTAGCAACGCACACATCCATCAACAACTTGCATCACCTGGACCTGGTGGAACGTTGGCAGAACCCTCTCTCTGTGGCCGTTTTCGCACATGGGCAAGATGTCACGTTTACCAAAGCCCTGGTCTACACCCTCCGCATCTTCTGCCCACCATCTCCCACTCCGGGGAGATGGCGAGTTTCCCAGAGCAGGACCTGGAACATTTTGCAGGTCTGGAGGACTGTGCCGCGGTGTTCGCCAGGCTGGAGACGCACCAAGACAAATACCAGAACTACGCCATCGGGGGTAACGCCTCCTATCCAAACAATCTTCTTTGGAACGTTGCCAGCGGCGTCTTGGAAGCTAACTACACCCTGGTCATCGATATGGCACCCAGTGCCGACCTCTACCAGCAGTTCCTGGCGCTGGTCATGAGACCTGAACCTACCACAGACAAGGTTTTCGCCCGGCCTGCCTTTGAGATCTGCCATGTACACAAGATGCCTGCCACCAAGTCGGAGCTGGCGCAGCTGTACCAGGTGGGAGAGGTGCGGCCCTTCTATTAGGAGCTGTGCCCACGGTGCCAGGCCCCCACCAACTACTCCCAGTGGGTGAACACACATAGCGAAGGCTTGGGCCCCTGGACGTGGCCTGTACGTTATCCTGGGTGGACCCCTGGGAGCCCTTCTACATCGGGCCCCGCACCGTGCCCCTGTACAGCGGTTTCAAGCAGTACGGCTTTAACTGCATCAGCCAGGTATGTATTGTACGGATAAAAGTAGCCAGTTACTCACAGTGCGGAGGGGTACGCGACAGGTGTGTGTGTGTGTGTGGTTGAAAGCAGTTAGGACTACATTACATTATCAACAGACATAGGGCACCGCAGAGATTATTGTACTGCAGTAAAATATACATTATACAAATAGAATATAAATAAATACTTTGTCCTGACACATCAAGTTTTCACCATTTCATGTTGTCCCCCCTTACCTCATTGTCCTCCTCTTCTCCCCCTCTTCCCTCCCCAGGCCTGTGAGCTCCACGTGGCGGGCTACAGATTCTCCGTCCTCAACTCTGCCTTCGTGGTGCATGAAGGGTTCAAAGTTCAGGGCGGTTCCACAGCAGGAAGGATGAGGAGAACCGAAAGAGCTGCCTCCTGTTCCACAGCTTCAAGGAGGGCCTGAAGACCAAGTACCCCTCCTCCCCTCGACGCTGCTGAGGAGACAAGGTGAGAACAGTGGTGCCTGATTGACACTATAGGGTAAAACTAAGGTTTGGCCTGGTTACGCATCTACCATTGTTGCTGGGTAGGACCATGTGAGAGGAAAATATCCAAGCCAGCACAGTACGGTTTGGCCCTATAGTGTAAATCAGCGTTGGATCACTTCTCCCTAAGTACGGGCTAGGTGTTGATTGTGAATTCAGCACTCCTATGAGTTCACAAGACTTCTGTCCAGCAAGAAATCAACAAATCACCAACTGCACTACAACATAAACATGAAATGATCACTGGTCCCTGAATTTCTGCTCATTTGTCCAAGTCGGTCAACCACTAGATGGCAATAGACAGACATTTTCACATCATAATCAGCATTACCTCTGTATTGACAGTGAGGGTGGTCCTGTCATTTCTAGTGCCCGCTGAAGACCACACCATTTATTGTAAATAGACTCATTGTTCTATAGAATCTGGGTTTGGTTGACACTCCCATAGAGAGATGTATCTAGTGGGAAAGAGTGACAAGTGTTTTGAGTCTAACACTGCTATGATACCACTGTGTTAACTGGAAAATAGTTAGTTGTGTTTACCTGCAGGTATAGCAAAATACTGTTGAATGTTTAGAGAGATTAAATGTCTATTTAATGTAAATGGTTACTTATTTATTAAAGGATTGGAGTTGTATGGTGTGCATTTGTTTGAAGTACAAATAGTTATTATTATGAACACATACAGTGAGGTAAAAAAGTATTTGATCCCCTGCTGATTTTGTACGTTTGCCCAATGACAAAGAAATGACCAGTCTATAATTTTAATGGTAGGTTTATTTGAACAGTGAGAGACAGAATAACAACAAAAAAATCCAGAAAAAAAACGCATGTGAAAAATGTTATAAATTGATTTGCATTTTAATGAGGGAAATAAGTATTTGACCCCCTCTCAATCAGAAAGATTTCTGGCTCCCAGGTGTCTTATACAGGCAATGAGCTGAGATTAGGAGCACACTCTTAAAGGGAGTGCTCCTAATCTCAGCTTGTTACCTGTATAAAAGACACCTGTCCACAGAAGCAATCAATCAATCAGATTCCCAACTCTCCACCATGGCCAAGACCAAAGAGCTCTCCAAGGATGTCAGGGACAAGATTGTAGACCTACACAAGGCTGGAATGGGCTACAAGACCATCGCCAAGCAGCTTGGTGAGAAGGTGACAACAGTTGTTGCGATTATTCGCAAATGGAAGAAACACAAAAGAACTGTCAATCTCCCTCGGCCTGGGGCTCCATGCAAGATCTCACCTCGTGGAGTTGCAATGATCATGAGAACGATGAGGAATCAGCCCAGAACTACACGGGAGGATCTTGTCAATGATCTCAAGGCAGCTGGGACCATAGTCACCAAGAAAAAAATTGGTAACACACTACGCCGTGAAGGACTGAAATCCTGCAGCGCCCGCAAGGCCCCCCTGCTCAAGAAAGCACATATACATGCCCGTCTGAAGGAGGAGGAATGCTGCCTATGACCCCAAGAACACCATGCCCACCATCAAACATGGAGGTGGAAACATTATGCTTTGGGGGTGTTTTTCTGCCAAGGGGACAGGACAACTTCACCTCATCAAAGGGACGATGGACGGGGCCATGTACCGTCAAATCTTGGGTGAGAACCTCCTTCCCTCAGCCAGGGCATTGAAAATGGGTCGTGATGGGTATTCCAGCATGACAATGACCCAAAACACACGGCCAAGGCAACAAAAAAGTGTCTCAAGAAGAAGCACATTAAGGTCCTGGAGTGGCCTAGCCAGTCACCAGACCTTAATCCCATAGAAAATCTGTGGAGGGAGCTGAAGGTTCGAGTTGCCAAACGTCAGCCTCGAAACCTTAATGACTTGGAGAAGATCTGCAAAGAGGAGTGGGACAAAATCCCTCCTGAGATGTGTGCAAACCTGGTGGCCAACTACAAGAAACATCTGACCTCTGTGATTGCCAACAAGGATTTTGCCACCAAGAACTAAGTTATGTTTTGCAGAGGGGTCAAATACTTTCCCTCATTAAAATGCAAATCAATTTATAACATTTTTCACATGCGTTTTTCTGGATTTTTTTGTTGTTATTCTGTCTCTCACTGTTAAAATAAACCTACCATTAAAATTATAGACTGATCATTTCTTTGTCATTGGGCAAACGTACAAAATCAGCAGGGGATCAAATACTTTTTTCCCTCACTGTATGTTGTAGGAATGTCGACAGAGGTCACGTATGATCCCCTTGGTCACTTCCCAAATGGCACCCTATTCCCTATAGACTACTTGCGGAACAATGGGGTGCCATTTAGGATGTATCCATAATATTCATCCTGATTATTTTGCATTGTGAAAATATGGTACAGTATTACTATTTTGCATAGCGATGGTGACTGACTTGTTAGCCCTGTGAAGGACTACCTGTAGCACAGAAAAGCCAGAACTCTGTTCTCTAACTCTAATAAATAATATTCTTTAGTTATTTGGGAGTGATTTTTTAATTTTTTTATTGTTGTTGAAAGTTGACATTATTCATTGTGTGATATTTTTCAAATATTAAAATATCCTATTAAAATACAACAAAAACTACAACTTGTTTCTGAAATTACGTTTCATTACATGTTGTATTTTTTGGGAAAGTGAATTGACTGTCCTATGTTATTACATAGTAAAAGTAAAATGTTGTGGTAGCCATGCTGGTTAAGAACATCCTGATTCATAAAATGTTTTGAACATTTCAGTTGGCTTTACTACACTGCTCAAAAAAATAAAGGGAACACTAAAATAACACATCCTAGATCTGAATGAATCAAATAATCTTATTCAATACTTTTTTCTTTACATAGTTGAATGTGCGGACAACAAAATTACACAAAAATTATCAATGGAAATCAAATGTATCAACCCATGGAGGTCTGGATTTGGAGTCACACTCAAAATTAAAGTGGAAAACCACACTACAGGCTGATCCAACTTTGATGTAATGTCCTTAAAACAAGTCAAAATGAGGCTCAGTAGTGTGTGTGGCCTCCACGTGCCTGTATGACCTCCCTACAACGCCTGGGCATGCTCCTGATGAGGTGGCGAATGGTCTCCTGAGGGATCTCCTCCCAGACCTGGACTAAAGCATCCGCCAACTCCTGGACAGTCTGTGGTGCAACGTGGCGTTGGTGGATGGAGCGAGACATGATGTCCCAGATGTGCTCAATTGGATTCAGGTCTGGGGAACGGGCGGGCCAGTCCTTAGCATCAATGCCTTCCTCTTGCAGGAACTGCTGACACACTCCAGCCACATGAGGTCTAGCATTGTCTTGCATTAGGAGGAACCCAGGGCCAACCGCACCAGCATATGGTCTCACAAGGGGTCTGAGGATCTCATCTCGGTACCTAATGGCAGTCAGGCTACCTCTGGCGAGCACATGGAGGCCCCCCAAAGAAATGCCACCCCACACCATGACAGACCCACCGCCAAACCGGTCATGCTGGAGGATGTTGCAGGCAGCAGAACGTTCTCCACGGCGTCTCCAGACTCTGTCACGTCTGTCACATGTGCTCAGTGTGAACCTGCTTTCATCTGTGAAGAGCACAGGGCGCCAATGGTGAATTTGCCAATCTTGGTGTTCTCTGGCAAATGCCAAACGTCCTGCACGGTGTTGGGCTGTAAGCACAACCCCCACCTGTGGACGTCGGGCCCTCATACCACCCTCATGGAGTCTGTTTCTGACCGTTTGAGCAGACACATGCACATTTGTGGCCTGCTGGAGGTCATTTTGCAGGGCTCTGGCAGTGCTCCTCCTGCTCCTCCTTGCACAAAGGCGGAGGTAGCGGTCCTGCTGCTGGGTTGTTGCCCTCCTCGGCCTCCTCCACGTCTCCTGATGTACTGGCCTGTCTCCTGGTAGCGCCTCCATGCTCTGGACACTACGCTGACAGACACAGCAAACCTTCTTGCCACAGCTCGCATTGATGTGCCATCCTGGATGAGCTGCACTACCTGAGCCACTTGTGTGGGTTGTAGACTCCGTCTCATGCTACCACTAGAGTGAAAGCACCGCCAGCATTCAAAAGTGACCAAAACATCAGCCAGGAAGCATAGGAACTGAGAAGTGGTCTGTGGTCACCACCTGCAGAACCACTCCTCTATTGGGGGTGTCTTGCTAATTGCCTATAATTTACACCTGTTGTCTATTCCATTTGCACAACAGCATGTGAAATTTATTGTCAATCAGTGTTGCTTCCTAAGTGGACAGTTTGATTTCACAGAAGTGTGATTGACTTGGAGTTACATTGTGTTGTTTAAGTGTTCCCTTTATTTTTTTGAGCAGTGTATTAAATGCTTTTGGCACACAATTGTGTGTAGTAGCAACTCAATCCAGTAGGAGGCAGTGGAGTAAGGTTACCTATGGTAAAAGGACTTGCCCGGTTGGATTGCAGTTCTTATTCTGTTGAGTCTAAATCAAGTTCCTGAGTACATCAATGCAGTAAATTTTCATGCTAACCATTTACTTCTATGATGATTGGGAAGGAAATCTACAGATTTATCTCTTCGGTGATAGGGGTTGCATATCAGGTTCGGGGTGAATTCAGTTGTCAATTTAAGAAATGTAATTAACAAGTTGAAAAATATAAATAAAATAGGGCCGTTTTTTTCAATTAATGATCTCAATTTCTCTCAGTTTTCTATGAATTCAATTGTCAATTCAGGAAGTGAAAAATCCTCAAATAAAACAATGGGCAATTTGCTATTTATGAATTGACAAATTAACTTTTATCTTTCTTTTTAGAGGAAACCGTATCTTTAGTGTGGTGTTGCTCACAACTTGTGAGGACACATGTCTCTGAGTTTAAAAGAAGTCACTAACAAAACCAATAGAAGCTGACGCCTGGGTTAAAAGGTGATTCGGCCTAACGTCCAATCTTTTTTAGTAATTAACACGACTTGTTTTGAAGTGAACTCCACAAAGCCCTGTGATCTAATTTATTGAACTTGGTGAGACACGGAAGGGAATAACACGTAATCACTGCTGCTGGGCACTTGGTTCATCATGCGAACACTTTAACTTATCACACCAGTTCTCTATCTAAACAGATACACATCTCGTCCCTCCTCTCTCACTCCAACAACTCTACCTACAACCATATTATCCGATTTTCAGATTTGTTTTGTCAACATTCTCATCGTATGGTGTTCTTTTTTGTGTGTTTCTCTCCATCTCACCTGACCAATAACTCGGACTACGTCTCCATCTCACCTGACCAATAACTCGGACTATGTCTCCATCTCACCTGACCAATAACTCGGACTACGTCTCCATCTCACCTGACCAATAACTCGGACTACGTTGTTTATTTTTCTCTTGCTCTTTCCCTCTGCTCCTATTCTTCACTCTTCCTCAGTACGTCACCGTCCCATCCCATGGTGTTTGAGTGGCAGAAGGCGGGGGTTGTGCGGATAAGGAGTGGCATTAAGCAGGTTTGGTGAGGTAAAGTGGGGTTTATCTCGACAGCTTTGGGGAGCTGCAGCTTATTAGGGTCAGGGAGCTTTACGACAAGAGCAATTAGGGCTGGCCTCTGTGTGGAGCTAGCAGGAGGCCTACCACTAGATTGGCTGTGTACAAGGAGAAGAGGAGGCAGAGGAGGGGTGTGTGTGTGTGTATGTGTACCCGAGGGAAGACCAGACAAGCTGGAGACCTCGGCCTAGTGGGTTTTTTGAGGGGAGCTTTGTTGCGGGTCACTTCATGGATGAGAATTGCAGTGAGGAAGCAGTGACCCCAAAACTACAGAGGACTGGAGAGACCGGTTGCGTCCAAAATGGCACCGATTCCCTTTTATATGGTGCACTATATAGGAAATAGGATGCCATTTGGGGTGCACCCATAGACATTAAAGTATTAAGAGCTGAATGACCTTTTGTCTATTGCCACAGCATGTTAAACAGACAGTCATTGAAAAGGTTCACCATTAGGACCTTATTGTGCGCTAATGACGGCTTCCCCTGTTGATTGACCATTGGAAAGCACTTGGAAATCAATGTCTTTCTTAACTGATTGCCCCTGAGGAGATAAAGTTGAATCGAATTGAATTCAAACGTGTCTCTGTATGTTTGGTTTACTTGAATTATATTACTCTGTAGCAAATGATTCAGGACAAGTTAAATAAATACAATCTGGTTGTCACAAGGTGCATTTTGAATCAATAGCTAGGTTTACACCCAATTGGCTACAGATTTGTATGCATATATAAAAATGTGCGAATTTTCCCACCAGTGGTAGGTCTCCACCAAATAGACTTGTTGCAGACAGAAATTAGGTAACGTAAGTTGTCATGTACCGAAGAAAAAAAATCAGACCCGCAATATTTATTGGAAAGGAGCATCAAGCTCATACCATGCACTTTCACCACCCTGTGAAGTTCAACATATATTATTTTCATCCGTAACCTCATAAACTGCATGTTTTCCTGAGTCAAAAGTTACGTTGAACTTCACAGGGTGGGAAAGTGCATGGTATGAGCTTGATGCTCCTTTCCAATAAATGTTATTCTGGTGACATGATGTTTGGGGGAAACCTTGGACTAGCCTACCCTCACAGCCTAGCCGCACTGTATCTGTGAGCTGTTGGCTAGAGCACACGTGCCAAGACCAGAGTGGGCACATTTGCTATTTAATGCAACAGTTTCTGTGACAAAGCTATCAGTAGAGTTGAAAATGTGATGGAAAAACATTGAACATTTTAGAGTTTTGCTTCGGTACATGGTATTCAAATAATATTTGAGAAGGTCCGGTCACACAAATTTCCAAGGTGGCAAAGGTCCGGATAGATATTTTAATTTATCCGCTTAGTAAGAAACCCCACCTCGTAACCCATGCGACCCCAAACTGTTCACACGCCTCTTGTTGGCGGAGATAACAGTTCGCAGCTGTAAAGCAAATTTCCTGCAATTCTACACATTTTGCCATGGGGTTAGCCTAGCTTACCTACTTAGCGAACATGGGCAAGTTGATCAACTGGACATTTTACAGGTTATAAATAGCTCTAAGGTCGGTCAGTGAATGTGATAAAAATAGGAAAACTGCCCATGCACTATTACAACTCTCAACAGCAGAAAGTTCACAGCCAGACTGAGCCTCCCCCGTATTGACCCCGTTCTTGATTTGGATCCGGGACCAAGTCTATTGAGTATGGCTGCCCTATACTGTCCAACTAGAAGTAGTTGTTGAGTGTTACATATCTGATGAGTTCACCTGGATTCCACTATGAGGTCACTTTACAAAGCTGTCAGGTCATGACGATCAACATGTTACAACTTAACTAGAGCTGCTTATAAAATACAAAATGGATTGATGTAAACTCTACCAGCAACTCTTCAATAAAAAAGATGCAAAGTCATGTGAAAAGTAGAAACCAAAAAATGCATTTCAGCAAAAAGACGAGACATGTTTGTGTCCTAAGGGGTGAGAGGAACAGGAACAAGTCACCTCTGGTAACACTAACACCAGGCAGAGCAGCCTGGAGAGGAGTGAGCTGAAACATCCGTTTCACTTAACGAGTGTGAGCTTATCAGTCATAAATGCCAGCTTTAGGAGCAGGCTACCTGTCTGCTTACGGAACAAGCTCAACAAGCTCCCACCGATGCACGCATCCAGATCACTCATGGCCAGTTAAGTCGAGTGTTCTTGGACGCCCTGGCTACCTGCGCTTTAAACGTATCCTGCTAATACGTCTCCCTTCGCCCTCCACCCCTGTGGTATCCAGCTAGCGGTGCCAGTTCTAATAGGACGTGACACCGCCCGGGGGAAAGAAAATCAGGCCTAATGGATATAGGTAATCCCTCTCACTGAGCCTCACCAGCGCCTTGCTTGTAGCCTCCTACCCACTGTTGCCTGAATTCACCAGGAGAGAACAGACGGACGGGGGCAGGCTGGACAGGGCGTCCCCCTCTGACACAGTCGCACACACACAGTCACACACACACAGGCGCCAACACACAGAGTTGCATACACGCATACACACACACACAACAAGGAACCAACAACTTGGTGCGGGAACCACTGACCAGATACTGACACTAGCCACAGAGATAAGATAAATCTGGCTCCTCGATCAATGAGCTAATGCAAGATTCTCTATCACAATCATTTAGTAACAGATGAAGGATGACAGGATGCAATTGGCCTATTGTACTGTGTTTGTAGACTGGCTGCACATTCCATGGTCCCTCACAGCTTGGCTCCCAGGATCTGCATTAAGTCTCAGAGGGGAGGAGCTCATCCATAGTTCTGGTACAGTACGCAGTACAGTACATACAATGATATACACCATGTCTTTTCTCATAAGAAAAAGCAGAGGAAAATCGTTTTAGAAGGAGTTGTTTTATATTTTTGCCGTGGCTTATTTCCACTTATTCTCCACTTCTTGCAATAAATTAATAACCATGCTGCAAACAATGTCTCAGAATGGGTATCTCTCTATGGGCAACTATCAATCAATCATTAAAGTCTATTCAGTTCTCTAAAGAGTATTTATGAGCTCAGGTCAGTGTGTATGTAGTGCACTCCTATCAGTACACCTAGGTGACATGAAGGCAGACAAAATTAGCGCACAACAAACAAACTTTACTGAGCCTTTAAGCACTCTTAAATAACCATCCTCTACCCTCCATCCCTCCCCCAGCCCTCACTCTATCCACCTGTCCCTCCCGGGGGGTCATTTGGCAACGCTGCAGAGTGGCTGGGCTGGGGCAGGCAGGTGGGATGGGGGGACAGGGGGGGCTCAATAGAGGTAAGTCACTGAATCAGGAATTAATGAGTATTAAAGTATTAGGTGAGAATAAGTCCTACCTTTAAGCCCTTTAGCATTCCTAAACAACTCCTATAACACCTGTTATATCAAGGAATCGCAGCGAGGCTGTGTGGCGTGAGAATTCAATTATTTTTCTTCTAGTAAGAGACCTAAGACATTATGGCCAAACTGGTAAGCAGATAGTTCTCTGTGAGTTCACAGTTATGGAAGTAAAGAGACTTGAAAGACAATGTAAATTAAAATGTTAAGCACAATTTCGGTGAGTATGATATTCAATTTGATTACAATTGGTAGAAATAAAATATAACTCAATACCAATTTGAGTCATAACATTTTGACCACAAATCAACATTTGACAGAGGTGCCTATTGAGTTACAGACAGAATCCAGATGTTGACAGTGTTCTTTCTTCGACACAGAGAGCTTCTAAGATTCCAAAGAATTCTCTGTTCTCTTCTCGTCTCTGAGTTCTCTGAGCTATGATGTCATGGCAGTGAAGCCAGCCAGGCACAGACAGACAGACATTGGCCCTCCTATTGTTCTAAACCCTTACATCACCACCATGACCACTAGCAGCCATTGCTGTTAGTCACGAATCACAGTAAGCACAAGCACAAGGGCCAATGACCAGCCCAGCAAACAAACCCCGAGAGTGATCCACCCATCCATCCTCGAGTCTATTTTCTAGTGCATAGAGCTTAAATTAGACAACATTGTTGGTTGGTTGATAAGCCATCAAAAGGAGATCTCCTTGTGTAAGCTCATCTTCACACACAGCAACGGTGATACCTTCCTTAGGTGGAGCTCTAGAAATAGAAATACTAGAGCAGGCATCCCCATCCAAGACCACATTCTGTTGTGGAGTACCGTCTGGGACTATGTTAGGAGGACGGTCCGTTTGTTAACTGAAACTGAAAACCCCCCATTTTATAATCTGTAGAACTTCTCCTGGAAATGAGATGTGTTAGTTAGGTAACTTGTCATTGATGTAAAATGGGAGAGTGTGGTAAAACAGGGATTTCAACTGATAAAACATTTAAAATCTACTCAACAACTATCTTATTTTCCATTAGCATGAAAAACTTCATAACTAAAACGCATAAAGGCTATCTGTCTGTCTTTGAAAACCTATTACTGTGGATATCATATCACAGGGGGGAAATTATACATTTATAAAATAATATATATATACAGTGCATTCGGAAAGTATTCAAACCCCTTGACGTTTTCCACATTTTGTTACGTTACAGTCTTATTCTAAAATCGATTCAATTGTTGTTGTTTTTCTCATCAATCTACAAACAATACCCCATAAGTCTCTGAATGTCCTTGAATAGCCCAGCCAGAACATCTCTGAAGAGACCCGAAAATAGCTGTGCAACAACGCTCCCCATCCAACCTGACAGAGGTGGAGAGGATCTGCAGAGAAGAATGGGAGAAATGGGAGAAACCAAATACAAGTGTGCCAAGCTTGTGGAGCCATACCCAACGAAGACTCGAGGCTTTAATCACTGCCAAAGGTGCTCCAACAAAGTACTGAGTAAAGGGTCTGAATACTTATGTAAATGTGATATTTCCGTTTTTATTTGTAATAAATTAACGAACATTTCTAAAAACCTGTTTTTCCTTTGTCATTATGGGGCATTGTGTGTAGATAGATGGAAAAAAATAAATTTAATACATTTTTGAATAAGGCTGTAACTTAACAAAATGTGGAAAAAGTCAAGGGGTCGTGAAAGCACTGTATGATCCTGCCATATACTGTACCTCTCTTAAAAACAGTCAACTGAGATTGAGTATAATGCAAACAACAAAAACAGTTATGTTGTTAACACGTGGTAGATGCTGGTTAAAATAAGGGCTTTGTGGGGTCTTTCTGACTGTGCTAAAATTAGATGGGGACTCACTCCTTGTCTTTCAATCCACCACAAATATTTGCCTCTGCTATCTCAGTCCTCCGGGCTCACCCTGGGCCATTGAGGCAAGAGGCTCTTTCTCCTCCTATAGCACTTCACAACAGCGGAAGTGAATATATTGTTTGTTTGGTGAATGACCCCTGGGCATATGGTGCTGTGAGGGAGACCCTTCTAGGTGGGGAGGGGGTGGGGGACACTCGACCTGTCTGAGAGGATACTGGTATTGAGTTGCAAACAAGTTTGTAATTAGCCCCCTACTTCACTTGCTGGGAGGGAATTAGTGTGTGTGTGTCAGTGTGTGTTGCATTTATGCGAGTGCATGTGTGCTTAATTCATTTGTTTCGGTGTGTGTTTTCCTGAGCTCGTTGTGTGTGTGTGTGTGTGTGTGTTTGACCTCCTTTCTTTAGGAGGAATAGGGGTTGGGGCCGGTGATAAGGATAACACTAATTAGTTCTCCTCCCAGTTGCTTGTTAATTGCGTTGAGTTGTGGATTTATACAGCATGGTTGGATGGGTAATACCCCGCCCCACAGGGCCCCACACCCCACCCCCTGCCTTGCGTGTTGGCAAAATCAACAGCTCATTTTTAAGCAGGCGACTTCTTGTTTAAGTCTAATTAATTATGCCAAGTGGGGTTCCACCTCCACCATCATGTCCTGGCCTGCGTCCCAAATGGAACCCTATATTTCCTATGCTGCACTACTTTTGACCTGGGCCCATAGGCACTACAGGGAATAGGGAGCCATTTGGGATGCAGTCCTTGTTTTGTCCAGAAAGGGGAAGAGGTGCAGGGAGGGGAAGAGGGATATGAGGGCTAGATATGTGCATATGGTCACAGAATTAATTAGAACACAAAAGTATGTACAGTTGAAGTCGGAAGTTTACATACACTTAGGTTGGAGTCATTAAAACTCGTTTTTCAACCACTCCACAAATTTCTTGTTAACAAACTATAGTTTTGGCAAGTCGGTTAGCACATCTACTTTGTGCTTGACACAAGTCATTTTTCCAACAATTGTTTAAGACGGATTATTTCACTTACAATTCACTGTATCACAATTCCAGTGGGTCAGAAGTTTACATACAGTAAATTGACTGTGCCTTTAAACATCTTGGAAAATTCCAGAAAATTATGTTATGGCTTTCTGGTTCATCCTAGGGAGCAATTTCCAAAGGCCTGAAGGTGCCACGTTCATCTGTACAAACAATAGTCTACAAGTATAAACACCATGGGACCACGCAGCCGTCATACCACTCAGGAAGGAGACGTGTTCTGTCACCTAGAGATGAACAAGATATGAATACCTAGAGATGAACACCTAGAGATCAATCCCAGAACAACAGCAAAGGACCTTGTGAAGATGCTGGAGGAAACAAGTACAAAAGTATCTATATCCACAGTAAAACGAGTCCTATATCGACATAACCTGAAAGGCCGCTCAGCAAGGAAGAAGCCACTGCTCCAAAACCGGCATTAAAAAAAGCCAGACTACGGTTTGCAACTGCACATGGGGACAAAGATCGTACTTTTTAGAGAAATGTCCTATGGTCTGATGAAACAAAAATAGAACTGTTTGGCCATAATGACCATCGTTATGTTTGGAGGAAAAATAGGGAGGCTTGCAAGCCGAAGAACACCATCCCAACCATGAAGCACGGGGGTGGCAGCATCATGTTGTGGGGGTGCTTTGCTGCAGGAGAGACTGGTGCACTTCACAAAATAGATGGCATCATGAGGAAAGAAAATTATGTGGCTATATTGAAGCAGCATCTCAAGACATCAGTCAGGAAGTTAAAGCTTGGTCGCAAATGGGTCTTCCAAATGGACAATGACCCCAAGCATACTTCCAAAGTTATGGCAAAATGGCTTAAGGACAACAAAGTCAAGGTATTGGAGTGGCCATCACGAAGCCCTGACCTCAATCCTATAGAGAATTTGTGGACAGAACTGAAAAAGCGTGTGCGAGCAAGGAGGCCTACAAATCTGACTCAGTTACACCAGCTCTGTCAGGAGGAATGGGCCAAAATTCACCCAACTTCTTATGGGAAGCTTGTGGAAGGCTACCTGAAACGTTTGACCCAAGTTAAACAATTTAAAGGCAATGCTACCAAATAGTAGTTGAGTGTATGCAAACTTCTGACCCACTGGGAATGTGATGAAAGAACAAAAATTATTCTGACATTTCACATTCTTAATATAAAGTGGTGATACTAACTGGCTTAAGACAGGGAATTTTTACTAGGATTACATTTCAGGAATTGTGAAAAACTGAGTTTAAATGTATTTTGCTAAGGTGTATGTAAACTTCCGACTTCAACTATAACTATATAACTCTGGTAAAAACGATCAGGACAAATAGATGGAAATGTTGCTACAAGGTTGATGACCACTCTTCCGCCTCCAATGTGTTTGGTTCAGCTTGTAAACTTTGCTTGCAAAGCCCACAAGAGTGCAATTTTGACAATGAAGCCAGGAATATTATCTTTAGCAGGCTTTACTAACACGCTATCGTATTGTATCATATCAAAACAATGCCTCTATAAGGATGTACAGTATTCAATAAATCAATACAGTTTAAACAACCCTCACACCCTGACACTGACTGGCACACACACACACACCCTCATCTCCTCATCCCATCTCCATCTAGGATTAAGAAGATTGGTAATCTCGCTCAGTCTGCTCTCAAAGTGTTAACAGATTGGTGGGTTTGGGGAGGGTGTAGACGGGTGTTTGGTGTGTGCGTGTGTATGTTTACGCGAGTGTGTGTGCAAGTGTGCATTTAAACGCGAGAAGTGTCTGAGACCTAACAGGGTCAGATTAACGATAAGGTATGATCTTCCCCCGGCTCATCTAATTTCTCCCCCCTTCTGTGCTCCTCTATACTGGCTGTGTGAACAGACACTTGCACACACACAGTACAATCCCTCCCGACAGACAGATACACACACACACACACACACACTGCACCCCACCACCCTGATAATCTAGATAGGCTATCATCCTCTGCCCACTGTTTGTACATACCTTTGTCTTGAGTTATGGACTGTTTGGATTTACTTCCATTTGAAAAATAAGAATTTTGTCACGGTTTTTTATACATTGTTTTAGTAGAGTAATTTTTTTTAAACCTTAATATTAAAGTTAATATTGAAGTTAAAATGAATATTTTTATAAGGATATAATGTGTAAACATTTCAAATATCAATGTTCCTGCACACAGTGGCGGACTCCCCATTAGGCAACTCAGGCAATTACCTAGAGCATCACATCATCAGGGGCCTCGTGAACTTGGCAGAATTTGGTTTAAAATGATCTTGCATAGGCTTATATTGTTACTTTCACAAGCTACTTTTTTTTCATTTGCCTTTTTGTGACAAAGAAATGTATCCATTCAACATGTATTCTGCACAAAATGTATACAGTTGTTTAAATAAATAATAATAATAATAATGTCACGTATACTCCCTCTCCGGCCTCGAGGTCATCAGGCTGCTGATTATCCCGCACACCTGTCACCATCGTCTCGCGCACCTGCGCCTCATGACACTCACCTGGACTCCATCACCTCCTTGATTATCTTCCCTATATCTGTCACTCCCCTTGGTTCCTTCCCCAGGCGTCATTGTTTCTGTTTCTTGTCTGTGCGTAGTTCGTGTTTCTTGTTTTGTATTATGTTTAATTTATTTATTAAAACACTCACTCCCTGAACTTGCTTCCCGACTCTCAGCATACATCTTTACAAATAAAATGTAGCTAGTTTAAATATGTCTGGATTTTGAGTGTATTTGGTCATTTACAACTGGCTTAGAACATTACATCTTACACTACATGACCAAGAGTATGTGGATTGCCCTTCAACTTAGTGGATTCGGCTATTTCAGCCACACCCGTTGCTGACAGGTGTTTAAAAACGAGTACACAGCCATGCGATCTCCATAGACAAACATTGGCTGGTGTTGAAGAGCTCAGTGACTTTCAACGTGACACCATCATAGGATGCAACAACGGCTCAGCCGCGAAGTGGTAGGCCACACAAGCTCAGAACGGGACCGCCGAGTGCTGAAGCGGTGCTGAAGTGCGTAGTGCTAAAAATAGTCTGTCCTCAGTTGCAACACTCACTACCGAGTTCTAAACTGCCTCTGGAAGCAACGTCAGCACAATAACTGTTCGTTGGGAGCTTCATGAAACGGGTTTCCATGGTCGAGAAGCCGCACACAAGCCTAAGATCACCATGGGCAATGCCAAGCGTCGGCTGGAGTGGTGTAAAGCTTGCCGCCATTGGACTCTGGGGCAGTGGAAACGCGTTTCTGGAGTGACTAATCACGCTTCACCATCTGGCAGTCCGACGGACGAATCTGGGTTTGGCAAATGCCAGGAGAACGCTACCTGCCCGAATGCATAGTGCCAACTGTAAAGTTTGGTGGAGGAATAATGGTCTGGGGCTATTTTTCATGGTTCGGGCTTGCTCCTTAGTTCCAGTGAAGGTAAATCTTAATGCTACAGCATACAATAACATTCTAGACGATTCTGTGCTTCAACTTTGTGGCAACAGTTTGGGGAAGGGCCTTTCCTGTTTCAACATAACAATGCCCCTGTGCACAAAGTGAAGTCCATACAGAAATGGTTTGTCAAGATTGATGTGGAAGAACTTGACTTGCCTGCACAAAGCCCTGACCTCATCATCGAACACCTTTGGGATGAATTGGAACACCGACTGCAAGCCAAGCCTAATTGCCAAACATCATTGCCCGACCTCACTAATGCTCTTGTGGCTGAATGGAAGCAAGTCCCTGCAGCAATGTTCCAACATCTAGTGGAAAGCCTTCCCAGAAGAGTGGAGGCTGTTATAGCAGCAAAGGGGGGACCATCTCCATATTAATACCCATGATTTTGGAATGAGGTGTTAGACGAGGAGGTGTCCACCTACTTTTGGACATGTAGTGTGTCTGTAGTCCATTCAATTGTACTAGTAATTTTCAGAGGTTATAAAACAAAATAAGAAAACTGAAGAAAGAAAATCTCACAATAAAAGAAAGTATTTATTCAGCTATTACAGTTAAATTCTACATAAAGTCAGAATTACTTGTCTGTTGTCTAAATTATATAATCAATCATGACCTTAAAGGTCTCCAGCTAAGCCAGTATTGTCTGATAAAAGCATATTTGTGTTTTGTAGAAAGATTGTTGGACAAGACTAAACCACTTTACCTGTTTCTAAACCATGACCCTTTCTTTACGTGACCACAACTTCTATTTTAAAACCTATATGCACACAAAATGCATAAGTCTGGTCTGCTTGATTGGCATCGATGTGGTTCTGTAGTCTAGAGACTATGGATGTAAACGGTCCAGGGTTGCTGTCAATTCCATTTCAATTCCATCAATTCCGGAGAGATTAAATTAAATTCCAATTCGAGAATTTAAGAAAACATTTATTTTAATTTAGGATCTTTCCTGAACTTACCCCAACCCACCTCCACCACCATACACAAACGTATTAACATTATTCCCCTAAACAAAACAGTAGCCTAATAAATCAAATTATGAATAATTAAAAATAATATGCAATGTGCCTAAAGACCCAGAGCTGTTGAATGAAATAGAAAAGCTATTGGATATAATCGAATACGCTATAGAGCATATATCAATTCTCTATAGCCTATACTCATATAATATAACTTATCATGTGTGCTTGTTGTACCGCATTCGTAGACTGATGCTTATTCTAAACCGGATTAATAAAAAAAGTGTCCCCTAAAGACTGATTAATAAGATCAGAAAGGGATTGAACCCAAGAAGCAGGATCATATGCCGTCCATCTCCATCACCCTGCCTCCAGAGACGTTTAAAAAAAAGAAATCCTGACCCGGGGACGGACCAGGGTGGAGGAGGATAGGTCTACGGTATGAGTGTCCACTTTAATTAAAAGGCGATTACTTTGTCGAGAGCGTTGAGAGGATGCTTAGCAGCTTTGCCAAACATGCATCTTGGAAATTTCGCCGTGGGCAAATGGAAGCGGCCGCCGGGTATGTGATACAGATACAGATTGCCCCGGCCTTAGGGCGGTAGCTCTGGCAATCAGATTCAAACCTCATTCAAATCAGAGCATACACTATAGCTGTGAAGGGGTCAGTCATCTATAACCCATACATGTTGTGAGCCAGGGTGCATCCATCCACCAGGGTTATAAAACAACAACAAACAAAACAACATATCTGAATAAAATTACTTGGGTTTGGGTTAGACCTATCTAAAATATATGTACGCTTTACCGAAGACCTATAATAACTTGTTGACAAACTGTAAACTAAAACTACGTAAGTGTCAAATATAGATGTTTTTAAACCAAACATTTTATCACATTATAATAAACACAACAATAATATGTCACTATTCTACTATTCCAATTATCAAGTTATTGGTTATAGAAAAGTGATTTATTATTTATCACTTCATTATATTTAGGTGATTTAAGTTTCTAGTAAATACCAACCAGGCCTAATGGGTAAACAAACGCTTGATTACACACATTTTCCTCCTCTCTTCTCTTCCCCACACGATTTCCCCCGGCCGACCAATCATGCAGATCAGACCAATTAAATATCCTTGTTGTTAGCTTCCCAATCATCCTGACAGTCAATGTATCCCTCGGCTAAAACAAACAATCTGATCAGGCTGTCACCTCTATACACATTACCCCCCGCTAAGTGGCTAATGACCGTGAGGCGCATAATCCCTCTCAAAACATCTACAAAGATGCTAATTGTTTCTAGCTATAAATACAGGTTGACTTCTGGTGTTCTTTCTTTAGCCTACTAGAACCGACCGAACTCCAGGAAGTGCCTGGCCCAGACGCGACTGTTGTCACATATAGCATAGCTTGCCAATACCGGGAAAAGACAGGAGAAACAACTTACATAAGGAACTCGCTGCCAATCAGATTTATTTTTTACTACAAAACTATATTTGATTCAACTGAACTTCCACATCACTGGAAGGCTCACTGGGACGTGGTGCGTAAAAGGACACTTCACGCACCAGACAATTGGAATGATATGACCATTGGCCATGTCCATTTAGCAAATGAACCAACGTTTAGTTTTTAGATATATGATACTATAGACTATTTTAATTGTTGACAAACTCTGAGAAGAACGAAAAAGGGGAAAGATGTTCCCTTTGCCTATGTTCACCCCGGAACAAGTGGCTCGGGTGTGCGAGAACCTCGAGGAGACCGGCGACATCGAGCGCCTGGGGCGGTTCTTATGGTCCCTGCCTGACGCTGTCCCTGGCTCCGCCGGGGAGGCTCTCAACCGCCACGAGTCAGTGATGCGCGCCCGGGCGCTGGTCGCCTTCCACGGAGGAAACTTCGAGGCGCTTTACCAGATCCTCCAGAGCCACCGCTTTACACGCGAGTCTCACGCCAAACTTCAAGATCTGTGGCTGGACGCGCATTACCGTGAGGCAGAGCGGCTCCGGGGCCGTCCCCTGGGACCGGTGGAGAAGTACCGCATCCGGAAGAAGTTCCCACTGCCTCGCACCATCTGGGACGGCGAGCAGAAGACGCACTGCTTTAAGGTGAGACACCAAGCTGTAAGTATTATTCTTTCGCACCATACCTAAAGTTACGCACCTTCATAATACATATATGACTATATACACTAACAGGCTATGAATTAGAAATGAACGAAACCCGTAACTAATATCTGACTGTAACCAATAATGTATATAGCCTACTGGGCTGACTCACTGTTGATTGTTAATTTGTAAAACATTTTGAAATTCTTACACTGAAACATCTGTCGTTCTGCCCCTGAACAAGGCAGTTAAACCCACTGTTCCTAGGCCGTCAATGTAAATAAGAATGTGTTCTGACTTGCCTAGTTAAATAAAGGCTAAATTATTCGAATAAAAAAAAAATAGGAATAACTTCAGAAGGTCCCATTATGGCACCTTGGCATATCAAGTCCCCAATTGTTCCTGAGCGCTTCAGTTGCTAATGATACTGAGTCACTGACAAGGATTCTCTCTTTTTCTCCAGTCCTGATCTCTGTTAACTCAGACTATATATAATAAGGCCAATACCCTTCTGCAAGGTTAGGTTAGACATAAAGTTCTTCACATAAGAGGCTGTAGGCTATTTCTATAGAGAAACAAATGAATGCAATGGTGTTTCCCACAGAGATCCTGTTAAATGATGTTCTAATATATAATTTTATAGCGTTTCACTTTCTACCATTCACTGCTTTGAGTTTGATGGCAAAGTTCAATGGCAAAGTTTTTCACAGGGTAAAGTTTCAAACAGGACATATCTTGTCTGTAGTAATATGGCTGCACATGTCACTTACTTTACTGAGGGACAGAGCAATCCATGACTGTCTATAGTCTCTCTGCTGAACCACAGGCAATATGCATTATGCAATATGCAAAGCAATATGCTTTGAGTGGATTCACAAAACAAAACAAAAAGAAAAGAAACACAGGCTAAATGTTATAGCCAAGAAACAAGCAATGTCAGCCAAATCAAGTCTCAATAGGCTACACAAAATATATATTTGGTTTTTAATGTATTTTCATTAAAAAAATCTAAACCTCAGAATGTAAATGACATAGGTGAGAAGAGATGCCTCTGCTCTTCAAACTTAGCCTGGGTAACAATCTTTTTTGTGACAACAAGCCATTCCTCATATGACACAGAGTACAAGGAGGGGAACTGTTAGCACAAAACAGGTCTAGATTTCAGGCTACTTCAACCTGCAGTAATCCTGTGGTTAAAGAGCTCCATAAGAGCATGTTGAATGGGGACTGTGCTGCTATAGGCTGTAGGCTATAGTGCATGTGTTGTGTCCCAAATGGCACTCTATTCCCTATATAGTGCGCTACTTTTGACCCAAGCTCTATGGGCCCTGGTCAAAAGTAGTGCACTACATTGGGAATAGGGTGCCATTTAGGATGCAACCACGGAGGGAGTCAGTTAGCTACAGTATAAGCCTTTACGTGTCAGAGACCACCTGTGGTGGTATAAGCCAAGCTCCCTTTTACTCTGGAGTTTCCATCAACTCACAGCAGTGAGCAATCACCTAGCCTGGGATAGAATAGAAAAACTTTATTCTTTTTGGAGTGGTTCAGAAAAAGAACTAACATAAACATCGTAGGTTATGCTACACAGTAGACCTAGCTACTAGGCTACACTTGGTTACACAAATGACAGAGGACAGGACAACGATAATACAACATAAAACAAACGTTCAAAAAACAAGTACCACTCTCCTTGGTTCTGGATGGCCAGTGTCTTTGATATTTGCTTAGGAGGCGATTCCACTGAATACCCGGCACCTTTCACTATTGAATTGAAACAGTAGTGAAACAGAGAGATATTCCGTTTTGGATCCAGCCCAGGTTACTGTAGCAGTCAACAGCACTCCAACGCAAAGGTCTGTGTTGCAAATGCAGTGGTCTGGGAACCAAGCTGACAATCATTAGGTCTAGGGGAAAATGTTGGGCTTAACAGTGTTTTGCCTTTTGGATGTCAGTATAGACGTCATCAGTCTTTGGAAAACAAAAAACCCAGGCATAAGGGATCCCTATACCTGTTAACAATTACAGGATTTTGGTTGCTTCGAAATGCACTTCAACCAACAAAATTATTACAATTATTTCATATGCACTATTTAATGCATATGAAATCACTTGCATCAGGGCAGGGAATAGGTCATTTTAGAAGATACAGTAGCTACACACAGCACAAAAAAAGATTGTGACTGACTGTGTAGCCCTAGACTTAACCCTTCGAGCAGGTCACATTTCCACAGAAAAAACATAAGCCCCGTGTGTCACTCTCTGGCCCAGGATGTTGTTGACAATATTGAATGGGTAAAGTCTGTGCAAGACCATTAGGTGAAGGGTCTGAGGCTGAGCACTGACTTTTGCTATAGATAGTACAGTAGGTCAGTGGAGTTTAGGGAATGTCCCAACTCCCCGTTACACTCCCCCTTGTGGTAGAGTCAGGTACTGCAGGACAATCATATATAGTATAAAGTATAAACCTCTACTAATCGTAAGCCCTTTTATCCTGAGCCAATATACAGTTTAACATCTTTATGTTGATAATGTAGATTATAATTATTATCCCTTAAATCCAATTTAATACGATTATTATCAGCATGGTTTAGGTCTCCTGCAGGAGATCTTCTCTTAACAATATCAATGGAGTAGCCTAATAAAAGATACCACACCCATATACTGCATATGTCGTATCTGATTGTGAAAGATATAGATTATTAGGAACACTGTTGGTTACATGAAGCAGGGAACTGACCATTGTTGTGTCCTTCATGTCTCCAAGGAGAGAACTCGTAGCCTGCTCAGGGAGTGGTACCTCCAGGACCCCTACCCAAACCCGTCCAGGAAACGGCACCTGGCCCAGGCCACGGGACTCACGCCCACACAGGTCGGCAACTGGTTCAAGAACCGACGCCAGAGAGACAGGGCCGCGTCGGCAAAGAACAGGTACGTCAAGACTCAAGTCAAGGCAAGAGAGGAGGTTACTCAGCTGGGACCTTTGACTTGCTGCGTCTTGTTGAAAATTGTCTAAATTCTAAACTGAAAATTAAGCAATTTATCAAAAGACTGCTTTTTGAGTGTGAGCCAATTGATTATTGTTTTACCTCAAGACGAAAGCACCACAATTAGTCACAGAGTGTACCACTTCAACCAACCATGTATCTCTAAAACTAACTTCACAATCTCCTTCTCCCTGTTCCCAGACTGCAGCAGGACCCCACCCACCTGCCTTCCGGATGCTCCCCTGAGGATTCTGTCCAGGAGCACCACGCCCACCACCCCCCGCCTGCTGGCTGCCTCCCCCCGTCACCCGGGCAGCCCCGAGGCCAGCGACTGCAGCACGGGCACCGACCCCCGGGGCACCAGAGCCTCCACCCCCGACATCTGCGTCAGCAGCGACAGCGAGTTTGAATCTTGAGGTCGTGTCATTGAGAGCAGCTGGAGAGAGGCTCTAATTGGTTGAGTCCTGAAGAGAGATGCTATAATTGGTTTTCAGCCAGGAAGCCCCGGCCCCCGCAGATATAGAGACAATATAGACACTGTAGAAGTACTATCTGTCTGTGAGTTGGGATTGGACACTTTGACAAGACTTGACATGGACACTTGATGTGGTTGCTAGTGGAAGAATGGGGAGGGGTGGAGGGTTTGGGTTTTGGACCATCCACAAACACATGCACTTAAAATGCACCATCGCACATGACTGTGAGGTACACGGTTATTTACAGTGCCTTGCAAAAGTATTCACCCCCCTTGGCGTTTTTCCTATTTTGTTGCATTACAACCTGTAATTTAAAAAGATTTTTATTTGGATTTCATGTACTGGACATACACAAAATAGTCCAAATTGGTGAAGTGAAATGAAAAAAATGACTTGTTTCAAAACATTTGTGCATTGTATTCACCCCTTTTGCTATGAAGCCCTTAAATAAGATCTGGCGCAACCAATTATCTTCAGAAGTCACATAGTTAGTAAATAAAGTCCACCTGTGTGCAATCTAAGTGTCACATGATCTGTCACATGATCTCAGTATATATGCACCTGTTCTGAAAGGCCCCAGAGTCTGCAACACCACTAAGCAAGGGGCACCACCAAGCAAGCTGCACCATGAAGACCAAGGAGCTCTCCAAACAGGTCAGGGACAAAGTTGTGGAGAAGTACAGATCAGGGTTGGGTTACACAAAAATATCCAAAACTTTGAACATCCCACTGAGCACCATTAAATCCATTATTAAAAAATGGAAAGAATATGGCACCACAACAAACCTGCCAAGAGAGGGACGCCCACCAAAACTCACAGACCAGGAAAGGAGGGCATTAATCAGAGAGGCAACAAAGAGACCAAAGATGCAAAGCTCCACAGCGGAGATTGGAGTATCTGTCCATAGGACCACTTTAAGCCGTACACACCACAGAGCTGGGCTTTACGGAAGAGAGGCCAGAGAAAATCCATTACTTAAATAAAAAAATAAGCAAACACGTTTGGTGTTCGCCAAAGGCATGTGGGAGACTCCCCAAACATATGGAAGAAGGTACTCTGGTCAGATGAGACTAAAATTTAGCTTTTTGGCCATCAAGGAAAACGCTATGTCTGTGGCAAACCCAACACCTCTCATGATGCGGCAGGTAGCCTAGTGGTTAGAGCGTTGGACTTGTAACCGGAGGGCTGCAAGTTCAAATCCCCGAGCTGACAAGGTAAAAATCTGTCGTTCTGCCCCTGAACAAGGCAGTTAACCCACTGTTCCCCGGGCGCCGAAGACGTGGATGTCGATTAAAAGGCAGCCCCCGCACCTCTCTGATTCAGAGGGGTTGGGTTAAATGCGGAAGACACATTTCGGTTGAAGGCATTCGGTTGTACAACTGACTAATAATGGTGACTTTGACTGTGACTTTGAGTGACTTCTCACCCGAGAACAACATCCCCACAGTGAAGCATTGTGGTGGCAGCATCATGCTGAGGGGGTGTTTTTCATCGGCAGGTACTGGGAAACTGGTCAGAATTTAAGGAATGATGGATGTTGCTAAATACAGGAAAATTCTTGAGGGAAACCTGTTTCAGTCTTCCAGAGATTTGAAACCCGGACGGAGGTTCACCTTTCAGCAAGACAATGACCCTAAGCATACTGCTAAAGCAACACTCAAGTGGTTTAAGGGGAAACATTTAAATGTCTTGGAAACACCAGCGGAACCCATCCAACTTGAAGGAGCTGGATCAGTTTTGCCTTGAAGAATGGGCAAAAATCCCAGTGGCTAGATGTGCCAAGCTTATAGACACATACTCCAAGAGACTTGCAGCTGTAATTGCTGCAAAAGGTGCCTCTACAAAGTATTGACCCAAGTATTGGGGGGGGGGAATAGTTATGCACGCTCAACTTTTCAGTTTTTTTTGTCATATTTCTTGTCTGTTTCAAAATGAAAAATATTTTGAATCTTCAAAGTGGTAGGCATGTTGTGTAAATCAAATGATACAACCCCCCCAAAAATCAATTTTAATTCCAGGTTGTAAGGCAACAAAAAAATGAAAAATGCCGAGGGGGGTGAATAATTTCGCAAGCCACTGTAGTACTTTATGACTGTGCTGCTGACTTGTACAACGAAATACCAACTACAATTCTCTGTCCTGTAGATTTGGGCTGGAACGTGGGTAGTCAGTCAGTCAGTCAGGAGCAATAACATATTCTATAATGGCAATAACTATTCTCAGGCACATTATTTATAGAAATAATATACATAGTCACAGTCTTAGAGTTAGAGTAAATACCGAACTTGAATTATAATATCATATGTTTTGACCGGTTTTAACTCGTAGGGGGTCTATTTTTTTGTAGTCTATCATTGAGTACTAGCTTTAATCCCGTTTCTTAATTTGCCCCTTACAATGAACAATGCCTTCGGTAGGCTGTTGGTTTCTTACATGATCAGTCTTAGTCAACTCCGAACTGCTTATGATCAGTGATTGGAACAGACAGGTCTGCATTTCTCCTCATAGGCCTACACGTCACTGCCTTAAAAAGGAACTACAGATTCTCATTCTACTTTCATTCTGTGGGCAATCACAGCCACACGGAACTCTTTTAAGTTCCACTTCCATTTAGCCACCGTTGTAAACCATGACTGTTCCCGAAAGCGAACAGAACAACAAATAGACTTAGGCTCCAGACAATGTTGTTGTGTATGGAAAAGACATCCCACACCATCACTACACATTTGCATTTATATTAGATAGTTTAACATTCTTCTATTCTGACAATGTAACAACTATATAACTATGCTGCTTTGTATGATGTGTCCAAAACATCCCCGTTATAATATTATTCAAACCTGCTATATTCTTTAGACTGTTGTACGAGGCATCATTCTGTGTGTGGAATCCTCTGCACTGCTCTCTCTAGAGATATACTTTATACATGCATTGCCTTTCAGAGCAAAACAGTAAGTGAGTGAATGGGATAGGAATGAAATGAAACTACGAAATATAAAAGCAAGATTGCTAAGTAGCCTAGGGGTGAACGTGCCTATAAACCTTTTGAGGACAGCATAACGACCTGGTTCATATATATGGTTCATATATATGACTGTTGTATCTTTATATATATACCCATATTAATTTCACCATACAATACATTGTTGTGCGATGTATTCATTGGAACATTTTGTAAAAATGTGTCTGTTTGTGTATGAATTTGGAATAAATGAAACAATGTTGATCCAAACCTGATGTTGAATTCTGCACGAACGAGGTATGAGCGTTTAAAGGTGAAAGATGGGCGAATATTGGATAGTGGTCAAGAGAATGAAGCCATAGGTTGTTTGTTTGTTTGGGAGGAGGATTCATATGTGCTGAGTTTGACGGCATCATCCTCTGACTTCACTTTTTAATAATTGAACAATTAGAGTTGATTTGTGACCACCAATTAGACAGTGAGATTGACACATCGCCTACCTGTAGACCTACGCCAATTCCGCCCCGCTTGTCTGTTCTCCTGTCCCCACTAGTCTCGACCCCGCCCACACTTCACGTTATTGAAGGAAGAAGAATTTGCTGCAGTCTCTCGTATTTAGCATTTTTTAAGAATCTTTCCCCGTGTGTTTAGAAAGAAATCAAGTGTTGCTTAATTGGACTAGCCCGCCTGCGGTGAGAGCCCCGACGGGAGGGAATATATAGAGGTACCTTCACTCAGCATCAGTGGAACATGGACAGCGAGGGCAGAAAGGTTGTCGTCTGTGACAATGGCACAGGGGTGAGTGAATATGTCGACAAAACGTTGTTTTAATTGCTTTAATTGTTTTATCACTACCCCATCGAGTAAAACAATTATAATATTGAATGTTCATTTAGGATTTGGTAATGAATTATGACTGTATGCATATTTGGAATTGAACAACCTGCAAGAAGTAATGTAGGCTATATCTTAATCAATTGTATTTGTCCCGGTGGCTAGTTTGACCCGACCCTTCCCCCCCAAAAAAACATGTCAGCTAAGAATTTTCAGATTGGTAAATTAGTATAGCTAGTTATCTAAACTTGTAATCATGGCCGAATCCTGACCGGGCACTCAGGGCACATGCCCAGGGGCCCTGACCTCCAGGGGGCCCTCACTGAATTTGTTAGTCACTCTCACTCAGATATCATTAATATGGAATACGTCATGGCGAAATGTGTAGAATTGCAGGACATTTGCTGTAAAACTGCAAACATTTCTCTCCACACCATGGCAAAATGGGTAGAATGGCTGGAAATTAGCTTTAAAACTGAAAAAAAGTATCTGAGTAGGATTGCAGGAAATTTGTTATGAAATTGAAACAAATGATCTTCCGCTCCATGGCAATATGTGTAGCACTGCAGAAAACTTGTATCTTTGCCTCATGGGAAAATAAGTAGAATTGCATGAAAGCTGTTATACAGTTGCAACCAAATCTCACTTAGGGCCCCCAAAAGGCTGTGTTGTGTGTTGATAACAGCACAGTTAAGTTATTTTCTAATGTCCTGCTACAAAGTTGCAACATTTAATTCATAAATGTGGTAACAGAGAGTCACTTAAAAAGTATGATGTTGTAGAAGCCTATGTAGAATGTTGCTCTCTGCGCAGGTAGTAGGTTGGGGTGTGGGTCTGTTATAAGTGCACATCTGTCTGGACTTGTCACAGCCGACTCCTCTTATTCACTCAAACTGCCATACATGGTGGTGATGTGTTGGAGTGAGCTGTTATTGGACGGGAACCAGGAAGAAACACAACCCAATAATTTCTGAGATAATTCTCAATTCCTCATGCTTCTTGCTTCTTGAGTTCATCTGCACGAAACAAATGGACATTGCAAGACCCTTTAAACTTCATGTCCTGCAGAAGTACAACATAGATTTATGAGCTACAAGAGTTTACTTGCCCAGCCTCCACATTTGCGGCTGGTGCTAGTGATTGGAATAGAGGTCTAGGCGGGACTGATTTCTTAATCCCACTCCCGCCCGCACTCGCTGGCCCTATGTCCGACTCCCACCTGCTCCCGCAAGAACTGGCCCCGAACCCAACCTTAATCGCACAATGTTATTTTAGTGTGTGACGCAGCACGTTTGGCAGCTATTGTCCCAGCAATTTTGCGCCCTATAGGCAATAAACAAATGCGCAGAAATAATTTAAGAAATAGGTTAGATTAAATTACGAGAGATTCTCACGTGGCCCATTATATTAGGCTATCTATCGGTTTTACTGGGCTATATAAACCAGTAGGCTAGACGTACAGTAGTTTGACGAGAGCATAGGTGGAGAGAGAGCGGACACTTGCACTTTCTTTTGAGATACGATTTTCAGACAGAGACAGATATTGGTGATCAATAGGCCTTTTTATTTCATGGCAATGTAGTAAACTATAGCCAAATATATTTAGAAAGTCAGTTTATTGGTATTTATCTGCCCCGTGCTTCTCCGCCCACGAGGATATGTAAGGCTACTGAACTTGAAACAGCAAGAATGATGACAGCGGACACTTGCACTTTCTCTTGAGCTACAGTACGTTTTGCATATACGATATAGCCTACCTTTTAGGAGTGGGACTATTTGTAGGTAGAGACAAATAAATGGGTCATTAATATTTAGCCTATTGAAAAGGCGCGACGCTCGGTCACCATGGTATGCGCAGGTTGCGCCTTCTCCTTTTCAGTGATGATAATCTTTTTGGACTGCACCTCGAATCACGTTTGTTGGGCGCCCCCCACTTCTTTCCATATCAATAGTTATTTACAGACACTGTAGTAAACTATAGCATAATAATATTTAAGTCAAGCCCCCACTAAACCACAGCTCTAATATACTTTCCCAGTGTGCCTTGCCTTTTCGAGTGAATTGTAGAGTTACCACCAATGACTGTATTTGGTGATGACATAAACTAGGTTTCCATCCAATTGGCTACAGATTTTCATGCGAATATTCTAATATCTGCATAGAAACAATATGGCCATTTTCACACCTGAGATGTGTTTTCGTCAAATGAACTTGTTGCATATGTAGTGCACATAAAAATAACTTTTTCCGTTAAATTCCCATGTACCGAATAAAAATTCAAAGTTAAATGGGTTCCTATCATATTTTCTCAAAATGTTGCGTTATAACTACATTTTGGTATTGGCACGTGCGCTCTAGCCAACTTGCATATAGCCTACAGTGCAGGTATAGGCTACATGATGAGATTATCATAGACAAAAGACCGATACTTTTTATTTGTCAAACGGCAGCCAAGCATCGATCATTATATCAACATAGTGCAAGACGATGAGTTTATGTGAAGTTCATGAGAATTTACATCTGTAGCCTAATAAACGGCATGTTTTCCCTAGTCGCAGCCGGAGGACCACACATGTCATCGCGTGACTCCAAGTTTACGTCGATATGATGGTTATTATATCAATATTTGTGCATAAAAGCGTTTCCTCCGTCATTTCTCGCATAATTAATTTTACTGACACAAAAAGTTCCCATCATATCTAGCATATTTTGTTTTGTCGACACTTGAAAAGTTTACCGACATATCCACTAAAGTTCATTTGGATGCGTAAAATGCATCTTGAAATAGTAAATTATACATTCTATTGCTGTCTATTTACCTGTGTGCTTACAACATGCAAAAAAATCCTGTTGTTTTTACGATAACTTATTGGTAGCCAGTTACCTGTAAGTTACTGAAAGGTACTGAATGTTACCGTAAATTCCAAAGAAAACCAACGTTTCTTTGGTGGCTTTTGTACTTTATATTTTTTTTTACAGTAATTTACAGGTAACTGGCTACCAACAAGTTATCGTAAAAACAACAGGATTTTTGTGTGTGTTGTAAACACACAGGTAAATAGACAGCAATAGAATGTTTAATTTACTATTTCAAGATGCATTTTACACTGTTGTTATTGCTGACTTGATACAGTTGTTTGACACATCAGCCTTTAAAGTTGAACTGAAAATATTTTGCAGAGGTTTAGCATGAGTGACATTCTCTGTGGTCACATTTTGGTTTCCACTCAATACACAAAAATGTCTGACTGTTTCAGCAGGCTGGTCTTTCCTTAACCTCTCATGTTGAAAGTGTATTGAACTTGTAAGCTACCAACATCATGTTTCTTTCATATTGGTTTCCATGCAGTTTGTCAAGTGTGGCTTCGCTGGCTCCAACTTCCCCGAGCACATCTTCCCTGCGTTGGTGGGTCGGCCCGTCATTCGTTCAAACACAAAGGTTGGAAACATCGAGATTAAGGTGAGGTTAATTAAGGAGACAGTTGACTTCCAGCCTAAAGACAAACACTGACTCTTATGTGTCAGGGGAAAAGTTATTCTCCAAACAGGATTGCTCCTCAGCTGAGCATATTCTCCTTTGATTGTGCATGACTGTAAACTCCCTCTCCGACAATCACAATATAGAGGTAATATCTCAAAGTGCCATGTCTGTAGCCTCTGTATATTTCGGAATAATCAAAGAAATCCAAACCAACTCCCCTGGTGACCCCCCAAACCTAAACCTAGGACTTGATGGTGGGTGATGAAGCCAGTGAGTGTCGCTCCATGCTGGAGGTGTCCTACCCCATGGACAACGGCATGGTGCGCTCCTGGGAAGACATGGTTCACCTGTGGGACTACACCTTTGGCCCTGGGCGCCTCAATATCAGCCCCCCAGACTGCAAGGTCAGTTATTGTATATAGGTTAGTTTAATTGAGGTAAAATACAAATCAATTGCAAGAGAGACCTAGGTATGAAGTGCATTTAGTCTGTTAAACTTCCAATGTTTTTTAGACTATTAAGTTTGAGACATTCCATAAAACGTTAGGATTCCATCTTTAAGTTGAAAAAACTGTTTTTACATTCCTCTGCCCTCCGTGTATGTTGTAATGTTGTGTGGGGATCAATAAAGTTGAATTTGATTCAAGGTGCTGCTGACGGAACCGCCCATGAACCCCACTAAGAACCGGGAGAAGATTGCTGAGGTCATGTTTGAGACCTACCAGTTCCACGGCATCTATGTGGCCATCCAGGCTGTGCTCACACTCTATGCCCAGGGTAAGGGGAGACTCGACCCAAGACATGGCTCTCCCTGTTATATATATATATATATATATATAAGAACATACTATAGTGTAATGCCTAGACTTTAGCTCAACAGGATAACACATTCTTGTGGGGACGCAGGTTCGAACCCAGTCGGTCACCATCATACAGTCTGTTACGTGACCCTGTGTGTCCTGCCCTGTCCTGTCTCCAGGTTTGCTAACGGGTGTGGTTGTGGATTCGGGTGACGGTGTGACCCACATCTGTCCCGTGTACGAGGGCTTCTCTCTCCCCCATCTCACACGCAGGCTGGACATCGCAGGGCGTGACATCACACGCTACCTCATCAAGGTGTGTACAAGGGGCCGCGTCCCAAAAGGCACCCTATTCCCTATGCAGTACACTACTTAGGGTACCACCTGGGACGCATCCAAATCAACTTTAGTGGATATGGCAACATTAATGCTTTCCCTCATGCCAATCGTCATGCAAAATCTTTGCAAATATATACCCTATAGGACTACACATTCATCATTAACTATTTTGTAATGAAAATTACTTTCTGGGGATGAATATAAAACACTCCTTTGTGTTTTTTCCACCTCTGACCCATCTCTCAGCTGCTGTTGCTGCGCGGCTATGTCTTCAACCACTCGGCTGACTTTGAGACGGTCCGCATGATGAAGGAGGAACTATGCTACGTGGGATACAACATAGAACAGGAGCAGAAACTGGCCACAGAGACCACTGTGCTAGTGGAGTCATACATAGTACTGTAGCTAACCCAATCCACACATGCCAACTAGAGTGAATGCTTATGAATGTGATCAATGCTCTTTTAGCTCAGGTAACAATCTGTTTCTCTGTTAACAAATGGACTGTGGCAAGGCAGCGATGTTGCAAAACTCAGGAACAATCTGACACCCAGAATTACCTCATATAAATCTCTCTAACCCCATGCCCATAGCTACTGTATATCAGTGACATAAAATACTTCGGAAACTAAAGAGGTATGAATTTGTAATTATTCACTAACTCTCTCTCTCTCTCTGTTCTAGCTCCCTGATGGTCGTCAGGTGATGGTGGGAGGGGAGCGGTTCGGGGCCCCCGAGGCCCTCTTCCAGCCCCACCTCATCAACGTAGAGGGAGCCGGTGTGGCTGAGCTGCTGTTCAACACCATCCAGGCTGCTGACATAGATCTCAGGTCAGCGATACACCACCCTGCTGCTGGTCTCCATATGGTTCAATGGCTGGACATAACGCCGCTAGCTAGCATTGTCTCATACTGGATGTGTTGTAGCAAACCTTTCTATTGTGTGTTTTAATGTCATACAAGTATGGGAGGAGGCTAGGCTATAGCATCAGGTCAGCTATTCAGTACAATCCTGTTGGCCCGTGCTAAAGTTAGAGATCTGCACATTAGTCGTTACATAGTTGTAATATATATGTGTACATATGTTTACACACATTATACATTGTCATTACATACATGCGTATGTGTAGGTTATTGTAGTTGTTTGGTAGCTGTATTAAGTGTATAATATAAGCCATAATATTATACATCTATAGCTAGATGACCTCAATGTCCCTCACCCACCCGTTAAATAAATAAGAACTGTACGGATACATTATGGTTTATGTCTGATTCCATGTGCCTCTCCCTCCGGAAGGTCGGACTTCTACAAGCACATTGTGCTGTCTGGAGGCACCACCATGTATCCCGGCCTTCCCTCCAGACTGGAGAGAGAGATCAAACAGCTCTACCTGGAGAGGGTGCTGCAGGGGGACACTGAGAAGCTTTCTGTAAGCACACACATATACGTGCACGAACGCTTGCACACACACACAGATACACACACACACACACACACACAGACACACACTAGAATAAGTAAACCCGTGTAAATGTTGTGTTCCTTCATTTTAGTTTACCATATATTTCCTCCTTCCCTCCCTCTGTACAGAAGTTTAAGATCCGCATTGAGGACCCTCCACGGCGTAAACACATGGTGTTCATGGGTGGAGCGGTGCTGGCCAACATCATGAAGGACAAGGAGTCCTTCTGGCTGAGCCGGGCTGAGTACTTGGAGAAAGGCCTGAGGGTTCTGGACAAACTGGGAGGAGGCGTGAGATAAAGGTGAAATAGTGGTTAGGTAGGGTCTCACACACACGTACACACACACAAGGTCTGGGGGTGCCGGACAAACTGGGGCGCGGCAATAGATAGAAGTCCTCGGTCGTATTGACTTGGCTCAAACGGAAGAAAAACGGTGTGCTCTAATGAACACGACACTGGATAAAACGGGGGGCCGGGGTCAGCTAGACTTAATACAAAACAAAGAGTATATGAAACTGTGCTAAAAACTGTGATGCTGTAATAGAGAAATGATAATGCCTTCAGGGATGCATAGGAACCATCCATTAGCTCTGATTAGAAATCTCTGTTATAAGAAGCATGACATAGCATTTTCCTCTTCGTAATGATCAACTTTCCAAGATGTTTTCATTGTCAAATTGACATATTGTATTGCATACAATACAACAATAATACAGTACAATTACACAATAGAATTGTACAATTGTAATGTTTCACATTTTTACCATTTTAATTTTCACTGTGTCAAATTGAACCCTTCTGATGTAGTTCGTCATGTTATTGTTTCAAATGCATATGAAAAGAAATACAACTGACTATACATCTAAATGCCAAATTGAATAAAGTGAATGTCATGGTCTTTGATGACTGAATAGCCCTTCAGTACAGAATGTTTGGTTATCACTTATTTTCTGTCACCAATCATTTATGTAAACACATTTGGAATAGCCATATTTGTTCATTCTGACAGTGTAGAGAATATGATTAGTCAAAGAGTTTGTGACTGTTGTGGTTTGAGGTTGCCAGAATCTGTCTGATATATAAGAATAGTAATTAGCCATCTCCCAGTTGTGACTTGTGACATTCCTTCTGCATTACAGCTTCATCATGATATTACTGCACTTATTTTAGGCAGCAAACACTGATAAACAAAGAATACATCATGTAACAGCACTATGAACAGATATTGCAATTTTATTGCGATTTTGTAATTCTGGACAAAATACAGCATTGTGTTATACATTAAAAGAAATAGTGAATGCCATAATGTTGCCTTTTTCAACACAATCAACACATGCATCACATACGAAACCTGCAGGTTCTTTACATAAAATTAAAACAGCATGCAATAGTCTTCAGAGAATGTGTCATTGTTCGTCTTTAAATTAACCGTCGCCCAATGAAAACTTTCATTAAGTAAAATATTTCACTTTCATAAACAAACTTGTGATTCATATTAAATATTATAACTATTCCACATTTTAAACAATTATTGTAATAATACATTATCATAAGTGTTTTTTTTTTTAAATATTAACATCGAGTTGAACAGTCAGTTGACAAAGATGACTTGCAGCAGGAGGAGTCACCATGGTGACTTAAGTGACTTTACATTCAACCAATCACCATGAGGTATAACATGGTCCCATTTTTATTGGCCGTTGTCACAGATTGTCTTTTCTCTGAGAAGCTCCTTTTTTTCATGGAATGTTATAGCAGTTCTATAGAAACAGTAATTGAAAGTAAAACAGATTTTTTTTTTATTATTCTGACAAATATGTCCCTTCATTATCGTAAAGTGAAATTCAGTTGGAAACACAAGGAAATATTGTGCCAGTTAACAAAAGTCCTCAAACATGTTGTCTATTTGTAAAGTTTAGAATATTTTCCCCCACCCTGTCAACTGTCGACAACATGTGACTAGAAATGGCAGCGTCAACATCAACAGTACCTCAGACCCAGAATCACAAAATGGCTTCATGGCGTTTGCTTGTATTGGCTCTTATTTACTCCTCTATCTGTAACACTGTAAATAAGTCAAAAGAGCCACATCCATCTTATGTTAAAGTAAAGATTATCCTTGAAGCTTCACACATTCCTATGTGTGTGACTTTACATTCTTAACTTTGGTATTGAGGTTTGGTCTTGTAAAAAATATTTATGTTGCTTGTACAGCACAGTAGCAATACTTCCAAAGGACATACTGGTAGCTAGTGGTTTAGCCCCCCACCCCAACCCTCAATAACAGGGTTCTGATCATAGACATAGAATTCATTCTAATTCTATGGTTCCAACCAAGGAGCAGCAGACTGATGCACAGAAGTGATGTGAATAAAAGACTATCAACCTCCCCTTTATCTAAGGCTGTATCAAGTGACACCCTATTCTCCATATAGTGCACTACATTTGACACCATATTCCCCATATACTGCACTACTTTCAACAAACATGTAATGCAGTGCGCTACCTTTAAACCTCCACTATGGAATAGGGTGCCATTTGAGACTTGCCCCTTAGTCTTTAGTGTGGGTTGTAGTTATGACAACACGTCCAAGACACAACACAGCTTTTTTAATCAATCAACCAATCGAAAAACGCTGAGATCCGAGAAGAACCCTTCCCTCTCTTCCTCTTCCTCTCTCCTTCCCTCAATCACTCCTCACACACGGACTCCCCCAGGTCCACAGCTCCACCTCTGGTCAGCCGCCGCATCTTGCTGAAGTCGTGGTCCGTGCGGAGGTAGGAGAGAGAGGGGCCTCCCTCGCTGTGGCTGGCCAGGTCCTTAGGCTGTGCCTGGGAGGGAAGGACCCTCATCTCCCCTCCGGACCTCCAGTAGAGGGTGTAGTCCTGGGGCTCGGATACGGCGAAGGTGGAGGCACAGAGCTGGGCCAGGGCCTCGCTGCTCTCGCCTGCTCTCCACTGCAGCGTCCGCACAGCACTGCGCTCGCCGTCCTGGAACAGTACCCGAACGCACCTCTGCGCACACACACACACGCAGAGAAACACACACAGGCAGAAACACACACGTAGAAGCAGACACACACATACACACGAGCACCCCCCCACACACACACAAAAACACGCACACACACAAAATAAGTTACAAAATATATCATCTTATTAACTCACATAAGCAGCCTTTATAACACAGCCCTCTGAGACCACACAAAGCTCAGAGAGGTCCAAATTACAGATCATCTTCCATTCATTTGAACCAAGCTAACTAATTCAATACTGTACACAGTACATAATACACACTCAATAAGCTATCGTTCATTAACACAACTTTACATACTGTAGGCTATATACCATAAATCCTCATTCCTCAAAATAAATCAATACCAACCACTCTCAAATAGCCTACAGTGCATACAGTCTTCACTGTTTATTCAACAGTATTCATAGACATGTATATTCTTGATATTCTAACAGATTCTCTACTTTTAAATCTTTACGTTAAACACACCCACTTTAAAACACAAACACTTTCAAAATGCACACACGGTAAACATCCATTTAACCAGGTCCATTAAATCATACAGTCCCTTCATCTTGACAAAAATAATCAATACACTTGCACATAACTAGTATACATGAAAGTACAATAATATACTTCTCCACTAAATGTGAATACAGCGTACCACAATACACATAACACTGTCTGAATGTACTGTTCAAATGTATTACATAATTGGAGAACCACCTACAGTACCAGCGCCATATAACACACACACACACACACGATACAGCCCCAGCAACAGGTTTCCCATTACCCACTATTATAACCACGTCATTAAACAAACATTAAAAAGCAGCAACTTACAGAGTCACTGAGCTCCTCGCTGTCCGTGTGCATATTGTGTTTGCTCTCTTCAGTGGGTTGCTGCTGCTCAGTAAATTTCATGTTATCTGACCGCCCACTTCTTCATAGCACTTAGCTAGCTCACTGATCTCCCTCAGTGCCAGTACTGCAAATCTGTTGGCGGGTGTGCGTGTGTGTTATAGCTATTTCAATAGAGTGAGCAGCCCACGTGACTGAATAGCTAACCACAGTATTTGTACCATTTCATCTGGTGAATGGTGGTCATCATTTGGGGATGCTTCAAATACTAGGAGAATGGTGTGTGTGTGTGTTAGAAGTAGCAGCTATTTGAAGGGAGTGAGTATACTACACGTCACTAATCAGCTATCCACTGTACTATGTTAACTGGTGAATGGTGGTCAGGATTTGGGGAATAACAAGCACGAGGAGGGTGCTCCTGTCTGGAGTGCTAGATGGGCGGGGTTCGTTCTTTTGGGACTATTCCATTGGTTCCAAAGCACCAGGCATCACAATCCAGCACAGCTAAAGCATTTGAAGGAAAATGAATGCTATTTGAACGCAGGTCTGGGTGACCAGAGGGAGAGCGGACATGCGGACTCTCCCGAGGGGAGAGTCCAAGGTAGGATGGCACTTGGGGGTGAGAGTGCATCTCCTCCATTTTCCCATGTCACAAAAATGCGCTGCTACACAGGGAATCGTTTTTATTTTCTCAAAACGCAGATGTGCCTCCCCACTGCCACGCGAGGCAGAGAGGGGGAGGAATGGCTCCGTTAAACCTGAGAGAGGGTGGGGCAACTAGCCTCCTCTGCCACTTAGGGCTGTGACCTAGGTTGGCCGATCCTTCTTGCCCTCCCCCCCAGAGGAGTTAAGAGGCGGAACCTTGGTGTGGCCGCAGCAAAGGACCTTTTACCTCTAGGTTTTCTCTGGTTCAAGGGCTTAACCTGGGAATTGGCAGTCTGCTGTGTCGCAGGGGTTTTTGGTCCCATAAGGCCAGCGTATTGCCCCTTCCCCGCCATGAGGCAGGCGAGTTGCAGTGACCAATGGGCTGCCACGGGGCCCGGGTTTGTGGGGCAGGCACAAGTTGAAGGCTGGCAGCGACAGAGGGCCTGAAAAATGTCTTGGTGTCACAGGAGTTCCATTTTCTCTTTGTCTGTTAAGCTGGAAAAGCTTAACCATAGTGCCCCCTTTTTCCCACTCCCACCAGGCTCGTGCTACGACCACAGCCTTGCATGGCATACGGGAGGTGCGTAGGTTGAGATCTGTAATCATACAGATCTCATCCCCACGATCCGAATCCAGTCGCTTCCCCACCTCCTCCAGTAACTTTGCCTGGTAGGCCATCAATAAAGAGGTCACGTTGAGTGCTCTGATTGATAGGGCTGAGGTTTTGTACGTCTTATGGAAATTACAGGCAGAAAAGTGCTCCGTCTTTCCAAAGAGGGAAAAACTAATATAGTGCTAGTAGCACGCCATGTGGGGTGGAGGTAATCAGCCAGTGACGGCTCCACCCTGGGAGTGTTGCAAAACCCGGATTCCTCCATATTGTGCATGTCCAGGCTAGGGGAGTTCCTAGCCAGGATCTTGCTGTTAAGGGGCTTGTCCCATAAGCTCCTAGCCTCCCTGAGCAAACTGGGACCGCAGGAAGCATTTGCTTAATGGGGGCCATGCAGGATGGGAGTCTTTTCCCATTGTACAGGTCCCTTCTGGGGTCCTGGCCCCCCAAGGGAGCCGGCCACTCGATGCCAAGTCTGGCCGTGGCTCACTTGCAACTGCTGAGGAGCCTAAACTCCAAGCGAGGGAGATTTGAGGCTCTTCCGTCCTGGGGGCAGGGAAACCCAGGGACTTGCGAGGAGGGAACAACCTCAATCTCAGTCTCAAAGTTGAGGACACCCACAAGATTTATCCCCATTGTCATCCCCTAGCTCGCTTTCCCGACACCATATCGTCAGACAGTGAGGTTGTGGGGGGTTGAGCCTCAACCTCGGTTGGTAGCTGCGAGGTGAGGGAGGGGGTAGAGATAGCGGAGCATTTTAGTCTCCTCCCGATACCCACTCTAGTCAGCAATTTACAATGATAACAGGACTCGGGGTTGTCGAATGCTTCCTGAGCATGTTCCCTTCCCAGGCAATTGATACATAGAAGGTGAAAATCATTTTCTGCAATCATGGAGCCGCAAGCGCAAGAACGTGGGGGTTTGAGTTCTTGGCTCAGTTAGCCTTGGGATGGGGCAGCAGTAGCCATTGTATAGGGATAGCTGATGACAAAACACCTTTTGTAAAAACAACATGTAAGTCCTGGGCTTTTGATAGGCATAAGCTAGCTAGTAGAAGCTAGCTTATGTCATACAGTCTCTCTCTCATCCTGGGATTTAAGGTATTATCGGCATATCACACAAGGGGGCGCTAAAAACAAAAGAAAATACCATTGGTTCTCTATTATCAGACTGCTAACAAAATTAGCACAAACTAATAGCAAAATCACTAAATGCTAACAAGCGATAACGAACATAAACTAATTTCAAAGACAAGTAAATCCAACTCATAAAGTTATGCAAGCATAGCTTAGTAGCTACCAAATGTGATTTTCAGTGAGTGTGGACACTTACAAGTGAAAGTGAACGAGATAAATTGTGCAAATGAACAAAATTGTGATGCATGTGTGGGTCCTCAGATCCTCAAAAGGTTCTACAGCTGCACCATCGAGAGCATCCTGACGGGTTGCATCACTGCCTAGTATGGCAACTGCTTGGCCTCCGACCGCAAGGTACTACAGAGGGTAGTGCGAACGGCACAGTACATCACAGGGGCCAAGCTTCCTGCCATCCAGGACCTCTATACCAAGCGGTGTCAGAGGAAGGCCCTAAAAATTTTCAAAGACCCCAGCCACCCTAGTCATAGACTGTTCTCTCTACTACCGCACAGCAAGCTGTACTGGAGCGTCAAGTCTAGGTCCAAGAGGCTTCTAAACAGCTTCTACCCCCAAGCCATAAGACTCTTGAACATCTAATCAAATGGCTACCCAGACTATTTGCATTGCCCCCCGCCTCTTTTACTCTGCTGCTACTCTCTGTTATTATCTATGAATAGTCACTTTAATAACTCTACCTACATGTACATATTACCTCAATTACCTCGACTAACCGGTGCCCCCGCACATTGATTCTGTACCGGTACCCCCTGTATATAGCCTCGCTATTATTATTTTACTGCTGCTCTTTAATTCTATATTTTTTGGGGCGTTTTTCTTAAAACTGCATTGTTGGTTAAGGGCTTGTAAGTAAGCATTTCACTGTAAAGTCTACACCTGTTGTATTCGCCGCATGTAACAAATACAATTTGATTTGTTCTGGGGAACTACGGTAAGCTTCATAGTGTAAAATAATGTGACAGATGAAATGAAGAACGCAATCTGCTTTATCTCCTAATGTATTGCACAAGCTGACTGCAAGTATTAACTTAAAATTAGCTACGAATATTCACATATATAAAAAATGTAAAGAAATAATTTAGACGGTTTTGAAAAACTATCTTGTGGCTTTTTCCAAATACCCTGGTATACGGTATATACGGTATACCACCCAAGCCTAGAGGCAATAATGCGTTAGCTAGCTAGCAGCTACCTCATGGCTAAGGCACGCTGTAGCTAGCACAGTGCTAGCCAGAGGGAACCACGTGGTGGCAGTTCAACTTCGGGTAGGTATTCTCCCACGACCGTAGAGCCGTGAGGCTAACCAGTCGGTCTAGTTAACACAAACAAGTAAACCAAGGTTAAACTACAGGTAGTGATGCTGGTGTGGTTAGCTTGCTTTCCAGCGAGCTAACCATGTTAGCTTAAGCCTTGTGGAGTGAGCTAGCCCTTTGTTAGTGTGATTAGCTAGCTTTCCAGCTAGCTAGCCAAGTTAGCTAATGTCTTGCGGCGTAGCTAGCTGTGTAACATTAGCTACCACTGGAGACTGAGGAGTAGAACATTTATTCTACTCGAAGCAAAACTTTCCTTACGGTCAGTACTCAACACTATTGACGGAAGCTGATCGTCCTATGTTCGGCAGCGTTAACCTCACCGTTTGCCTGAGAACAGTTCAGTAGGAAGACAGGGATCTAGTTGTGCCGAGGGTAGTGAGGTGAGAATGACTAGCGGGCGGACATCCAACAGATGTGATCCACTGAGACAATCCCATTGTGAGATATCGAAACAAGTATTTGAAATATAACTGTAAATTGCTTTGTGACAACTGCTGATGTGAAAAGGGATTTATAAAATAACATTGATTGATTGAAATAGTGTCTTACCTGATTCTGTTGTCTCTCCTGGTGGCTCTTGGCTTCCAGGCTGCGTCTGAGGCCCCAGTCCCTCAGCCCATCCTGTGCCTCACGAGTCAGACCTCCTGGGGGGACTTGGTCCCACTCCGGGCTCTGGATCAGACACAGGCTGGCATAGACGCTGGTCAGGTAGTAACCACCTAGGAGACGGGGTGGGGGCACAGAGCACAGAGAAATGTCAATACAGTGACTTTGAATGGCATCTAAATATCCATTCACCCACATATGTCTTCATTATCCCCCATGTTCTTCTAGGTGGAGGTGGAGGGGTGTATGAGGGAAAGGGTTGTAGTGGGTGTAGTTCGTAGTGGGTGTAGTTCAGTGGTACCCTCTCCTTTGGGGTAGAAGTAAGGTGTGTGGCAACACTTTATTTTAATGGTCCGTAATAAACCATTTATTAATCATTACTCCCACATTTATAAACCATTTACTAATCAAAGTAAAGCTTTTTTGCAGTCCCTAATCTAAAGTGAGCTCTATTTAACCTTAACCTAACCTTAAACCTAAATGTTGTGCAATCTTTTTGTAAATGCCTTATGAATGGTTTACAATGAAGCGTTAAAATAAAGTGTAACCAGGTGTGTATTGTGGGGTGTAGTGTATAGAGGGGTGGAGTAAGTGTGTAGTCTGTACCATCTCCCCTAGGGGTGTAGTTAGAGGTATAGGTGGATTAAAGGTGGACAGGGTGTAGGCCATAAAGTGTGTAGTAGGGGTGTAGTGCGTACCCTCCCCAGTGAGCCAAGAGGGCTCCAGCAGCTCCATCATGTACTCCACCTCCAGTAGGATCTGAGGTGTGTTACACATCACTATCACATAGGACAGCGCCGGCAGGAAGTCCGCCGAGCTCACTTCCTGTCCTGGGAGCATGAAGAGCATGGCAAGACAGCTTTAACAGTTAATTAATTGATTGATTATGACAGTGGATAACAGCTCCTAGTTTATAACAGCCACATCAATTGTGTTATTAAAATGTTTATATTTATAATAGATAATGACTTGCTTTAGCTACTATATATTAAATTAAATCAAGCAAAGTGAAGGCCCACTCACCACCGTCGTGGAGGGCCCCCATGGCCTTCTGAACCGCCTTGCACATCTGCAGAAGCAGCAGCATCTTGTCTATGGGCGAGTGGGTGCGCTGCATGAGAGCCAGCTTCTGCCTCACCCTCTCCACGCCACGGGTGTCGGGCACGCCCACAAGCACCCCAAGGTGCTCCATCGCCCCCTCTTGGCAGTTCAGGAGACTGCAGGCCAGGCGCTGGGTGGAGCCGTCCTGTCTGTGGAGGGAGAGGAGGGCCTGGCCAAGCAGCACCCTCAGAGGCTTCAGCACACAGCCAAACATGGCCTTCTCCAGGGCTAAGTCTGCACGGGGGAACATACACACATACGTCGGTAGGCACGCACACACAGACGCATGCACGAACACAAACAAACGCAAGTGCACATAGACGCATACACACACACACACTAGCAGTTGAAGATTGAGGAAACATTGTATAAAGTTACACTTTATTTCTGAGCACAAACTCTTATCTCAAACATCTCAAAGTACCAGTTCTATATACACATACCCCTACACACCGCAACCACTTCTTTACAGAGGAAATTATTCTTCATTACTGAGGGACTGGGGGAAGTGGCGGTATACAGGCTTGCCTGACCAGGCTGACATTGTCCAACACGCATACAGCTAATCTCAGCTCTACATCAATACCCAGCCCCTGTCTTGCCTCGATCTCTTCCTCTATTCCTCTCTCTCCCTTTCTCTCTTTCTACCTTTCTGTTCCTCTCCCTCTCTCTCTTTCCCTCCCCAGCCACTGAGAATCGTGCTGCTCTTCAAGTGCGCGTGGGACTGTGATATCTTTTTATGATAAACGATGAGTGAGGGAAAAAATGCAAATGCCTCCACCGACGCAATGCGCGCGTGTGTGTGTCTGCGCAAATCGTAGCAACGGTGAACTAAAATCAGCAGAGTCTGCTCCACTCTCTCCAAAAGCCTCAACACTCACTGCTCAACCAGGCAACAGTGTATCACACACACACACACCAACCATAAATCTCAATGAGCGTATGCCCTATATCTCCTATCCAGCAACATACTCTTTGGCTGGCTTAATGTGATAGATGGGCTTCTCTGGCGTGGCTAGCAAAGCTTTTAAAATCCTAGTGACAGTATGAACTCCATTGGATGAAGAGCTACCCCTACGCACTAGCATTGTGGTGGTAATACCTTTTCACTAAAATCCTCTGTGGACAGTCTACTCCACGTCTCCTCTAAAGCTAGTCGGTTGTTTCCATAGACAGAATTATCTCTCTGCCACTGTCTCCTCTGTGTAATGGCGGGTTTACTGTGGATTATTATATATCCTGTAAATCCAATGGACAGTATCTAACTGACATGCTGCTTACATCTAATAACATTTGTGTTCTTGTCATCTATTATATGACACCTCTGTACCTCTCTCAATCTCATGATTACCAAAGTAGTGGTTGGAACAGCTAAAGTTGAAAAGGTACCTTTCTCATTGTCAGGCACCAGGGTCTCTAGGGGGGGTGACAGCTCTCCGCTGTCCAGCAGGAAGCAATTGGCCTGGGACAGGAAGCGCCGCAGCCCCTGGAGCACCCCCACGGAGGTTGTCGATGAGAAAGACGTGGATGAGGATGCAGCCTGCGCCAGAACGTCTCTCAGCTCCTCTCTCTGTCTCTGGATGAACTCCTGGACCAGGGAACCAAACGCAGACCTCCAGAGAGAGAGAGTTTATACCAAAAACGTTATGATGCATTTACACAAGGGTACACAATTCCACAGCAGTTCTATTGACCAATAGCACTGAAATGTTTACAATGCGATGTAAATGAATGTAAATAAATAGACAATTTGAATGCTCAAAGGCACTAATATGGCATCCAGACAATGTAAAAGTTGGCCAAAGTCTCTATATGTTTATATATGGCTCTGCCGACCTCCGATCCCTGGACAGCTCCTCCACCAGCCTGGCGAGCCTCTTCTCTGGAGCGAAGAAACACACAAACACCGCACTCATCCTGTGCAGGCCTCCATGGCCCCCCCGTGAGCGCACCATGGGCGGACGGCACTGGGGGTTGGGGTTTGGTTGTTTAAAGAACTGGTCCTCTGGTTCTGGTTCCTCTTCCTCCAGGCTGCTGAAGGAGCTGCTGCTGTCCAGTTCGGCCAGAGAGGGGGCCGGGCGGCCCTCCAAGGCCAGGCACGCCACCTCGATGCTGGGCTCCTCTGGAGCAGGAAGGTCCTCCTCTACCTCCACCACCGGAGGTTCTGTTGGAGCCTGGGGAGAGATGGCGTCATGGTCATATCTTTATGCAATGCATCAATTTGTCAGTGTGATGAGTGTGCGAATGTAAGTTTGTGTCAATAAAGGAGAAAAAGAAAGTGAGACGAAAGAAAAGAGATAAAGAAAGACAGAGGAATATGGAAAGAAAGAGACAGAGAGAAACATATCTCATAAAGTTAGCTTTACCGGTGGCGGTACATTTATTGGCACGAGATCCTCATCCTCTGCCGACGTCGGGGACAGTGCAGGGGTCCTTCTCAGGATGCCAGCCCCGGGATGGATCTTCCTGTGTGGGTTGGGACTGGGCTGGAGGGGGGTGGGCTGGAGCCGCTCCTGGTCCCGGGGGACTTCTGGGACTGAGGAAGGGAACGACCCAGCCCCCCCACCACCAGACAGAGTCATGGAGCTCTCGGTGGAGACACAGACCCTCATACTGCGTTTGAAGCGGTGCCGTTTGTGTGACGCCACCTGCGTTGGCTGCTGTTGCTGCTGCTGCTGGGGGGGAGGAGGTAGAAGTTAGACATAACCACTGATTCAGGATCAGATCTTTGTTCACTCTCCTAATGGTTATGGTTAGGATTGGGGGTAGGGGTAAACTGATCCTAGATATGTGGTTAAAGGTAGACTCTGCAAGATGACACCATCCTAAACAATGGGATGGCTGACTTGCCACTTACAGCCATTTTGTTGTCTATAAGTTTGAACTTCGAGCTGGAGGAAGGCAAGTCAACTGATTCAGGGTCAGAAATAATTTTCACCCCCCCAATGGTTATGGTTAGGAATTACCTCCACCTGTAGGAAGAGTGGGTTGATGAAGCAGAGAGACTCCTGTCTGCTGCAGGACAGCAGGTAACACAGGTCCTGGGACAGACCTGCCTTGACCTGGGTGGCATTGATGGGTGGAGCCTTGGTGGTGCTGGGTGGGGCCTTAATGATGGTGGGTGGAGCCTGAAGGTCCCCTGGTCCATTCTGGGTGTCAGACAGTGGACACCAGAACTCTGTCGGGATGTGGGGAAAACAAGAAGTAGAAAGACAATGCAGTCTGGTTCAAATTCCGGTACTGAACGTTTCCATAGTTTAGTGTTCAGAGGATATGTCAGTGATTAACGCCATAAAGAGATTGATATTGAAGTGCTTTGAAGACCATATCCTACTGTGGTGAACATTTATACCCAGTCCAGAAAACAAGCCCTAGACACGTGTAGATCTGAATGAATTGGATAGGTATATGTTTCATCCACAGTCAAATGCAATGCTATAGATCCGTTGAAGGAATCCCTACCTAATCCCATGTGAGAGATGGCCTCCAGCTTTCTGTGGGAAGAGGCCTGAGCAATGGCTTCTGGGAGCTCCAAAGGGAAAGGCAGCACATCTCTGGAGACAACACACACATAGTTATTTAGGATCACATGATATGGGGGTCCCCAAGACATAGTGGGCTGGAACAGCATGTGGGTGCCCTGTTTTGTAATGGGAGTGCCATTACAGAGTGTTTTTACTCTGTCGACAAAACAGACCAAAGCAGTGGCAGTGTTATTGACAGGTACACGGGTGTAAAGGTAGTGCTAATCACCTGCTGATGCAGTAGAAGGCCACCAATCGGCAGAGGTCTGGGAAGCTGAGGGCGGAGCTCTCCAGGGCGAAGGCTGGTGATAGGACAGAGAGTTTAAAACGAATCACAGCTTTGTAACATTTTGAATGCTCAAATGCTCAGCACACATGTTTACTGTAGCCCCGGACAAGCACACCTGATTCAACTAATCATCAAGCCCTTGAGTTTAGTGTGTGTGTGGACCGGAGTTTAGTGTGTGTGTTGACTTTGATGTGCACATGGTACTCACTTGAGTCCTCCTCACATATGAGACACTCTTTGATGGAGGACGCTGCCCTGTCAGCTGTCACTCTGACACACAACATCTTCCTCTGGCTGGAGCTGCATTTACGCACCAGGAACGTCTACAGGGGCCATTCATAAACATTGGCAAAGAGAACAATAATTATGTACCTAATCAAAATGCCTTTACTTGTATGGCATGTTCAAAGGAAACAAAGATTTTAAAACTCACAACGCGTTTCGGCTGCATGGCGTTACATTTTGTTCCCATTGAACATACAAATAAAGGCATTTCAATTAATTATATGAACTGTGCCTTGGACCTCCTTTGTTTTGATGACCAATTTACGCTTTTTACCAATGAGCACCTTCTGTTTCCAAAGACCTACTATTGTGTACATTACCGGCACTTCCCTTCCTCGTTTTTTACTACAAATAATGATGTACCGTTAAACAAGTACTGTTGGAAATGTTCGATAAGTGCTGTCAATAGTAAGTAAGTAACAGTAAGTCACGGCTGAAGTTGGATTTTATGAGGGTGCTTTGTGAACTGTACAGTAAGTTCCTGAGTATCTTGTATACTACTCCATTGGAAAGCTATATTAAATTGAACAGATACAGTTCACCTGAGAGTGAGGGTTAGTTCATTAATTGATGGCATGATCTGATTGGCTCTCCTCACCCCGACAGGTTCTCTGAGCAAGATGTAGAGGGCGGAGTCAGCGTTGATTGACAGCTGCAGCCAGATAGGGTGTGTGTGGAGGAGGCGGTCCAACACACTGAAACTCCTCTGGGAGCCCAGGTCCCCCTGCATCTAAATAGAACACAGGAAGGGGTTTATGTATCTCTCTTGTTTTCCCCTCTCTCTCAAAACTGCAGGGTGGATGTCACAGTGGTGACATTGTGTGGGCTGCCGAAGTGCATTGCGAGAGCATAGCAGCAGATGGTTGCCTTGGTTACCGAGGCCTACACATCCTACCAGGCATTCCCGCTCAGTAACAGCACCCCTCTCTTCCAACACGCGAAGACACACACACACACAACACGCGCAAGCACACACAAACACACAAAACACTTCCAACACAAACCCCTTCAGGAGTGCAGGGAAACTACTGACAAGGTGAAGAGTCTTTGGTATATTTCTAGAAAATATTGTGACTTTCCACTGTTGCAAGTGTATTTATACCCTTTGTTTTATTGGCAATTCCTCTCTACTGGTAAACAACACAACATCCTCATCCCTCGTATCCTAGAGAAAGGTGAGATGTAGTTCTGAACAGGAAGGAGCCTTTTGTTAATGTTTTCTTTCATGACTTGATGATGATAACATTAGTCAGTATAGGAGTCAGCCACGTAGGAGAAATCACTTAGAAACAAGGAGGATAACGCAATGATCAAATGTGTGTTAAAATGTTCATGTTGTCTAATTACTACATCACAGCCGATTTAACCCTTCAAAACCCTTCTGTGAGAGATCAAATATTTTCCAGTACGAGCGTAAGTCTCATAATGCATTAAACACCATTATCAGCCGGAGTCATAATGTAGAAAACTCTCAGTCTCTATATTATCATTCAATCTGAAGGGCTCAATTCCCTGGTCTTTACAAACTGATTTAACATGGTAATACAGTAACACAAGTGACACACATCCTGTGTCCTCTATGACTAACATAAACAACCTCCCACCTCAAGTGAGTGTGCAGGGCAGTGTAGGGGTCAACCATACCACCCAAAGCAAGGCCGACACACACACACACACACACACACACAACGCCAAAGGCGAGAGATAAACCCTGCTGGTTACTTCCAGGTCCCACTTACATAAAACTCAACACGGCCCCGCGCCGCCCCTCCACACACACACACGTAATGCCCAGAGAGGGAGCAAGGGGAGAAAGAGAGAAAGAGAGAGGCTCACATGCAATATCTCTACTAGTAGGATGTCATTGATTTGTGTTGTTTGTCATGTATTCTTACAGACTTGTATGTATAATGGTCTTAAAAGAAAAATCCACTCAAAAAACTCTATTTTTGTATTTTTTTCATTAGTCCACTTAATATATTCCCAAAATGTTTTGCATGTCAGCAGTCAAGTGAGGTGGCGCACAATTGGCCCATCATATGATGCAAAACACATCATCATGATGATGTGGCAAGTGACACTTTGCTCTTTGAAAATCCTATATCTTGAAAATGTATGTGTATGTAAACTTTTGACCCACTGGGAATGTGATGAAAGAAAAAAAAGCTGAAATAAATCATTCTCTCTACTATTATTCTGACATTTCACATTCTTAAAATAAAGTGGTGATCCTAACTGACCTAAGACAGGGAATGTTTACTAGGATAAAATGTCAGGAATTAAAAAAAAACTGAGTTTAAATGTATTTGGCTAAGGTGTATGTAAACTTCTGACTTCATCTGTAATTTAATTGCCAAATCTAGCTAGTTAATGTTAAATGTTGCTTACCAAGGAATGTGTTTGAACCTCAACTGCCTATGGACAGACCCCAGCCAACGTATGTTAGTCTTTTGTATAATTTAGCTAGCTAGTTTCTGAACATTAATTGCCTGGCTACCCAAACTCCTTGCTCCGGCCAAACTTTACACCACGCCCACAGACGTTAGTTTCTTTTCCGCAATGAGAGTCTGGATCTGAGTACATCCTTGATGATTTCTGGATTGGAAATTAATTCTAGACTGTCTGATTGGTTCCAGAAACTGATCGGTTGGGCTAGAGCAAGAACACAGCAACGGTTAGAAAACCGTCATTGGCTTTGATACTTTGATTGGTTAGAGATGATCCAATTGCTGATGACTTTGTTTTGTACAACACCCCTCATTTTGACGTAACCACAAACAACTTAAAATATATCAGTTTCTGACTGAAGTATGCGATCGATAGAGCAGTGGAAGAATTCCGTTTGAGTCGTCAGGCAAGAACAGTAATCCCTTATTCTTCATCTTGTGTGGAATTGTTTCACTGACTCTTTGTCTCTGCATTATCCACAGGGCAACTGTCAACTTGTGAGTCTGAAAATGGACATTGGAGGTTAAGGAATCTGCATTGTAAGTATGAATTTGATGTTCATGAACATTTGTCACAACCTAATTAGGTCGGGCTACCTGATTTGGCCCGGGATGCATTGTAGTTACGCCTTACCTACCCTAACCCTTTTCCTAACCTTAACCTAATTCTCCTAACCTCCCACGTAAATTCACCTAATCTGGCACACTAATTCACCCAACCTACTACGTTAATTATCCATAACCTGCCAATTTGGTTATCCTAACCTGTAATTCACCTAACCTGCCACTGGGGCCCACGGAACCTTTGCTAACACTTGATCAAATCAGGTAGCCCGACCTCATTGGGTCCCGACCACACATTAACCTCAAATTCTTCATCTTGTGTGGATTTTATTTTCAGTGACTCTGTCACATTATCCTCGGGATTACTGTCAACTTGTTTAAAAGAGCCTATTTTCAAATACAGATGATAAGTGCACAGAGGTAATTTGTACATCATATTTTATTTTTCAGATGTGACCTTCCAGTAACTTTATGAGCTCACAAAGGGGAATTTATTTTCCCATTCTTACTTGTTTTGTGTTGTGTGCCTTTAATAATGAATAACTTACATTTCTTGCACATTTATCACAAGATATTATGAACTATGCATTACTCATATATAAAATAGATGTATTATTCATATATAAATATATTGACCATAAATAATCATGCATACTGTTAAATCTATTTTAAATGAATACATGTAAATATGAATAGCACATGTACGTAAAAATGCATACTACAAAAAAAAAAAACAGGCCAAAATCGAATATGTAAATGTCTGAAATATATTTGACATACTGTTTATGGACATATGAGTAACACATGTATTTAAATATACAGTACTTATTTAAAAATATTAGTACATATATTACATAAATATTTGAAATATATGTCAATATATTAGGCTTTGGTATGGGTAGCCTCTACTTGGGCTGTCAACGTCAAACTTGAGACTGGTGTGTTGTTGGTAAGTAACTAAGTTTTGTTTATAGCGAGCTACGTCATTATTTGGATAGGCTATGCCACTATGACATTAGGATATGATACTGGGATGTAACTAGGTAAATACAGTGCCTTCGGAAAGTATTCAGACCCCTTGACTTGTTCCACATTTTGTTACGTTACAGCCTTAATGTAAAATGGATTAAATAAAATGAAATCTACAGAAATCTACACACAATACCCCATAATGACAAAGAAAAAAACAGATTTTAATTATTCATTTTTTTAACTTTATTTACATAAGTATTCGGACCCATTTGCCATGAGACTTGAAGTTGAGCTCAGGTGCATCCTGTTTCCATTGATTATCCTTGAGATGTTTCTACAACTTGGAGTCCACCTGTGGTAAATTCAATTGATTGGACAGGCACACACCTGCCTATATAATGTCCCACAGTTGACAGTGCATGTCAGAGCAAAAACAAAGCCATGAGGTCTAAGGAATTGTCCGTAGAGCTCCGCGACAGTATTGTGTTGAGGCACAGATCTGGGGAAGGGTACCAAATAATGAATGCAGCATTGAAGGTCCCCAAGAACAGTGGCCTCCATCATTCTTAAATGGAAGAAGTTTGGAACCACCAAGACTCTTCCTAGAGCTGGCCAAACTGAGCAAACGGGCGAGAAGGGCCTTGGTCAGGGAGGTGAACAAGAACCCAATGGTCAGTCTGACAGAGCTCTAGAGTTCATCTGTGGAGATGGGATAACCTTCCAGAAGGACAACCATCTCTGTAGCACTCCACCAATCAGGCCTTTAAGGTAGAGTGGCCAGACGGAAGCCACTCCTCAGTAAAAGGCACATGACAGCCCGCTTGGAGTTTGCCAAAAGGCACCTAAAGACTCTCAGACCATGAGAAACAAGATTCTCTGGTCTGATGAATCAAAGACTGAACTCTTTGGCCTGAATGCCAAGCGTCACATCTGGAGGAAACATAGCACCATCTCTACGGTGAAATGGTGGTGGCAGCATCATGCTGTGGGGATGTTTTTCAGCGGCAGGGACTGAACGACTAGTCAGGATCGAGGCAAAGATGAACGGAGCAAAGTACAGAGAGATCCTTGATGAAAACCTGCTCCAGAGCACTCAGGACCTCAGACTGGTTCACCAACAGACTGGTTCACCAACAGGACAACGAACCTAAGCATACAGCCAAGACAACACAGGAGTGCCTTCGGGACAAGTCTCAATGTCCTTGAGTGGCTCAGCCAGAGCCCGGACTTGAACCCGATTGAACATCTCTGGAGAGACCTGAAAATAGCTTGGCAGCAACGCTCCTCATCCTACCTGACAGAGCTTGAGAGGATCTGCAGAGAAGAATGGGAGAAACTCCCCAAATACAGATGTGACAAGCTTGTAGCGTCATACCCAAGAAGACTCAATGCTGTAATCAATGCCAAAGGTACTGAGTAAAGGGTCTGAATACTTATGTAAATGTGATATTTCAGTTTTTTATATTTAATAAATGAGCAAAAATTCAAAAAAATCGTTTTTGCTTTGTCATTATGGGGTATTGTGTGTAGATTGATGAGAAAAACAACTATTTAATCAATTTTAGAACAAGGCTGTAACGTAAGAAGATGTGGAAAAAGTCAAGGGGTGGGAATACTTTTCCGAAGGCACATAGCCTCTCCCTAAAGTGTCATGTGAGAGGAAGATCTGCATAGCCAACGTTGTTCCTGAAGACATGTTTGATCCCTGCTAGCTAACGTTAGCAAGCAAGCACATAATCAAGCAAACCTGACGACATGTTTAATACACGTAGTCAGCTTGTTATGAATAATGTTTCAACTCGAACTGGCTAGCTAATGTAAGATCCCTGCTAAATAATCAAGCAAACTGGCTAGCATCTGAGGGCGTCAGCTAACCCTCCAAAAGATGCCAACAAGCAACAACATTCTGTATTTTCTTGGGCTGGCACATCCCTTGTGAATTAGCTATGAATCATAATCTCTGATTGGCTAAGTTCAACTGTGTATTTACAGTACTGTTGGCTTCCATGACTGTATGGTGACAGTCTCTCTCCCTCCCTCCCTTTCTCTGTGATAGGAGCTGTGTTGGAGCCGTAAGTCATGCTCCCTCATGACCAGTATCTGTGACGAGAGGGGCCTGGAGCTGATCCACTGGTGCTGTCAAACACGTCAGAAGGGACAAAAGGGGATTACTAATAATACATGACATCACGAGTGTTTAAGTATTCGCCAAATCCATTTGCATGTACAGGAATTTGACTCTGAAATAGGGCTGCCACAATAAACTGAATTTACGATCAAGATAACACAGCCCTTTCAATACGTGTCACTCATCAACTCTCCCTAGTTTTTCTAGAGATAGAGGACAGGAGTGAGGCTTTGGTCATGGAGTTTTCTGACTTAAAGACTGGTTGATACTGATGTCTGAATTGGGAAAGACATGGCAAGGTATCCCCAGCACCACCAGACACAATGTTGATAGGTACAGTATCTGTATCAGCAGTGAATGACAAAAGATAAGACAAGTGTAACATTTGCACATTGTTATATTAGCACAACACTGCTTCTACAGTATTATGTGAAGGATGGTTTATTCTACATGGAACCGTTACACTTGAACGTTACTAAACACTTGTATCTACATGTTCAGAAATTGCATTCTTATATTACTATGCAGGCTACTCTCAGTATGAGAAGAGTGCCATCCTCCTGCATCTCACATCTGCCTGAAGTTATTTAACTCTTCTGCTGGACCCATGAGGCATGTCATGCACTCCACCCCTCCTGCCACCTGACTACATGTCCATAACCTGTAATACACTACATAGATGGAAGAGACTTCATCATCCACTGGGGACTTTAAGACAGAACCTCACCCAGAGAGCTGTGCATGTCAGTGTGTTAGACAGCTAGATCCTTAGATTTGGGCAAATAGACCATAAAAATGCCATTCTAGTTTTGGTTAGACAGCTGAAGTTGTACTCTACACACAACTGATTTTGATTTGTTAGGTAAAGTGTAGGCATACTTTATTTATAGGCACATCAATATGATATTTACAGCAGAAAATGTTTTGTCTTTGTAACATGAACACATCAATATCTACACCCAAGCTGGGTGATGTTTGTGCAGTGTCCACATGTAGCCTACACCTGTTGGGATATTAGTTCTGGGATTTGTCTCCCGGGAAATATCTAACAACGGACATAAGGAGAGACAAAAACTAGCCTGTTGGGTCATTCCTGTTATGAGGTGCTTTTTCTTTCCCCAGGAAATAACACCTATTATTTAGTGTAAAATGTGGATTCCAAAGGGCTTTAAATATAAAGTTAGGTGTACTTTACCATAAAAACACAAAGATATGAATCTCAAAGGGAATTTTATGCATTTTGACCATTGTGCCCAGTCCCTGGGCTCTATTCATCGACTTCCACGAGAAATATAAACCATTAAATAATAAAATATTCAAAATATTTATAAATGATTTTATAGTCCTATTTAAAATATCTGTCATCAATACTTTTTTTCTCATATTGTATTTATTGTTACTGTAGTTCACAGGAGGTCGGTGGCACCTTAATTGGGGAGGATGGGCTTGTCGTAATGGCTGGAGCGGAATAGGTGGAATGGTATCAAATAAATCAAACACATGGTTTCCATGCATTTGATGTGGACTGGGACATGTTCCGGGTAGCCTCAGATAAAAATATAGATTATACGCTGATTCGGTGAGTGAGTTTATAAGAAAGTGCACAGATGTTGTACCCACTGTGACTATTAAAAACCTACCCTAACCAGAAACCGTGAATAGATCGCGGCATTCGCACAAAACTGAAAGCGCGAACCAAAGCATTTAACCATGGAAAGATGACCGGGAATATGACCGAATACAAACAGTGTAGTTATTCCCTCCGCAAGGCAATCAAACAAGTGAAATGTCAGTACAGGAACGAAGTGGAGTCGCAATTCAACGGCTCAGACACGAGAAGTATGTGGCAGGGTCTACAGACAATCACGGACTACAAAAAGAAAAAATCTGCCACGTCACGGACACCGACGTCTTGCTTCCAGACAAACTAAACACCTTCTTTGCCCGCTTTGAGGATAACACAGAGCCACCGACGCGGACCGCTCCCAAGGAACGTGGGCTCTCCTTCTCTGTGGCCAACGTGAGTAAGACATTTAAACATGTTAACCCTCGCAAGGCTGCCGGCCCAGATGGCATCCCTAGCCGCGTCCTCAGAGCATGCGCAGACCAGCTGGCTGGTGTGTTTACGGACATATTCAATCTCTCCCTATCCCAGTCTGCTGTCCCCACATGCTTTAAGATGGCCACCATTGGTACCCAAGAAGGCAAAGGTAATTTAACTGAATGACTATCGCCCCGTAGCACTCACTTCTGTCATCATGAAGTGCTTTGAGAGACTAGTCAAGGATCATATCAACTCCACCTTACCTGTCACCCTAGACCCACTTAAATTTGCATCCGCCCCAATAGGTCCACAGACGATGCAATCGCCATCACACTGCACACTACCCTATTCCATCTGAACAAAAGGAATACCTATGTAAGAATGCTGTTCATTGACTACAGCTCAGCATTCAACACCATAGTACCCCCAAGCTCATCATTAAGCTTGAGGCCCTGGGTCTCAACCCTGCCCTGTGCAATTGGGTCCTGGACTTCCTGAAGGATCGTCCCCAGGTGGTGAAGGTAGGAAACAACATATCCACTTCGCTGATCCTCAACACTGGCACCACACCAGGGTGTGTGCTGAGCCCCCTCCTGTACTCCCTGTTCACCCATGACTGTGTGGCCAAGCACGCCTCCAACTCGATCATCAAGTTCAGACGACACAACAGTAGTAGGCTTGATCACCAACAACGATGGGACAGCCCATAGGGAGGAGGTGAGGGCACTCGGAGTGTGGTGTCAGGAAAACAACCTCTCACTCGACGTCAACAAAACAAAGGAGATGATTGTGGACTTCAAGAAACAGCAGAGGGAGCACCCCCCTATCCACATGGATGGGACAACAGTGTAGAAGGTGGAAAGTTTTAAGTTCCTCGTAGTACACATCACTGACAAACTGAAATGGTCCACCCACACAGACAGGAGGCTGAAGAAATTTGGCTTGCCACCTATAACCCTCACAAACTTTTACAGGTGCACAATTGAGAGCATTCTGTCGGGCTGTATCACCCCTTGGTACGGCAACTGCACCGCCAACAACCGTGCGGTCTGCACAACGCATCACCGGGGGCAGACTACCTGCCCTCCAGGACACCTACAGCACCTGATGTCACAGGAAGGCCAAAAAGACAGGACAACAACCACCCGAGCCACTGCCTGTTCACCCCGCTACCATTCAGAAGGCGAGGTCAGTACAGGTGCATCAAAGCTGGGACCGAGAGACTGAAAAATTGCTTCTATCTCAAGGCCATCAGACTGTTAAACAGCCATCACTAACACAGAGAGGCTGCTGCCTACATACAGACTTGAAATCATTGGCCACTCTAACAAATGGATAATGATACTTTAATGATGTTTACATATCTTGCATTACTCATCCCATATGTATATACTGTATCTATTACATCTTGCCTATGCCGCTTGGTCATTGCACATCCATATATTTATATGTACATATTCTTATTCCATCCCTTTACTTAGATTTGTGTGTATTATGTAGTTGTTGTGGAATTGTTAGATTACTTGTTGATATTGCTGCACTGTCAGAACTAGAAGCACAAGCACTTCGCTACACTCGCAATAACATCTACTAACGATGTGTATGTGACCAATACAATTTTATTTGATTCATTCGGTTCCAGCCATTATTATAAGCCGTCCTCCCCTCAGCAGCCTCCAATGCTGTATTTAAGATTTTCTGTGTGTCCCTGATTTCACTTTCCACCTTGTTAGTTTGCAGTAATACAGTTAGTTTGCAGCACACCCTGGCCCATCTACTGTTGCTAGCACCAATTCCGACTTGTGGTCTAATATCTGCTTCACTGATTTCTGCTCCCGTTAAAGCCTGGGTTTTCTGCACGTTAACACTAAAAGCGTATTACCTAAAATGGATCAATTGAAAGTGTGGGTTCACAGCTCCAATCCAGATGTGTTGGTCATTACTAAGACGTGGTTAAGGAAGAGTGTTTTGAATACTGATGTTTACCTTTCTGGTTATAACCTTTTTCGGTAAGACAGATCTTCCAAAGGTGGGGGAGTGGCAATCTTTACCAAGGATCACCTTCAGTGCTCGGTTGTCTCTACCAAGTCTGTCCCCAAACAATTTGATTCGCTGGTTTTAAGTATTATACTTTCAAATAGCTCTTTTGACTGTTGCTGGGTGCTATCGTCCTCCATCAGCACCGGCCTGTACCCTACCTGCCCGAAGCTCTCTCCTGGCCCCCTACATCAAGTCTGAATTTGTCCTGCTAGGTGACCTAAACTGGGACATGCTTAAACCACCTTACCAAGTCCTAAAGCAATGGGACTCCCTAAATCTTTCTCAGATTATTACCAATCCCACAAGGTATGACTCCATACACCCAGAAAAGGCTAATCTTCTTGATGTTATCCTTACAAATAATCCTGATAGGTATCAGTCTGGTGTTTTCTGTATTGACAGTGATCACTGTTTTACAGCCTGTGTTCGTAATGGCTGCTCAGCGAAACGACCTGTCCTGATTTGTCATAGATACTTGCTAAAAGAAAAATAATGAGCACACCTTCCTTCATGAACTGGCCTCTGTAAAATGGAATAGAACCAGCTTGTTGCCCTCTGTCGCAGTCGCTTGGACCTTCTTTTTTGATATTTTCAGTGGTAATGTTAAAAAACACGCCCCCATAAAGAAAATGAGAATTAAAAACAGGTTCAGCCCCTGGTTCGACCATGATCTTGCAGAGTTACTCCACCTCAAGAATTGCATTTGGCGAAAGGCTCGGCACACGCATACTCGGGCTGACTGGCTCTCGTTCAGGCAAATGAGAAATAAGTGCACTCAGACTATCCGGAAGGCCAAAGTTAGTTACTTTAAGGAGCAGTTCTCTCTCTGTGGGTCTAACCCCAAGAAGTTCTGGAAGACCTGTAGAATAAACCCTTCTCCTCACAGCTGCCCATGTCCCTTAAAGTTGATGATGTGGTTGTTACTGACAAAATGCACATGGCTGAGCTTTAATCACCACTTCATTAAGTCAGGATTCTTATTTGACTCAGCCATGCCTCCTTGCCTGTCCAACATTTCCACATCTCCCACCCCTTCTAATTTGACTATCCCTGATGCTTCTCCCTCTTTTTCCCCTGCACCGCTACAAAGTTTCTCCCTGCAAGCAGTCACTGAGTCCGAGGTGCTAGAGGAGCTCCTGAAACTTGACCCCCAAAAAACATCTGGGTCAGATGGTTTAGACCCTTTCTTCTTTAATGTTGCTGCTCATATCATCGCTAAGCCTATCTCCAACCTTTTTAACCTGTCTCTCCTTTCTGGGGAGGTTCCCATTGCTTGGAAGGCAGCCACGATTAATATTTTATTTAAATGGTGAGATCAAGCTGATCCTAACTGTTATAGGCCTATTTATATTTTGCCCTGTTTATCAAAAGTTTTGGAAAAACTTGCCAATAATCAACTGACTGGCTTTCTTGATGTCTATAGTATTATCTCGGGTATGCAATCTGGTTTCCGCTCAGGTTATGGATGTGTCACTGCAACCTTAAAGGTCCTCAATGATGACACCATTGTCCTTGATTCTAAGCAATGTTGTGCTGCTATTTTTATTGACTTGGCCTAAGCTTTTGATACGGTAGACCATTCCATTCTTGTGGGCCGGCTAAGGAGTATTGGTGTCTCTGAGGGGTCTTTGGCCTGGTTTGCTAACTACCTCTCTCAAACTGTGCAGTGTATAAAGTCAGAAAATCTGCTGTCTCAGCCACTGCCTGTCACTAAGGGTGTACAACAAGGCTCAATCCTAGGCCCCACGCTCTTCTCAATTTACATAAACAACATAGCTCAGGCAGCAGGAAGCTCTCTCATCCATTATATGCAGATGATACAGTCTTATACTCAGCTGGCCCCTCCACGGATTTTGTGTTAAATGCTCTACAACAAAGCTTTCTTAGTGTCCATCAAGCTTTCTCTACACTTAACCTTGTTCTGAACACCTCCAAAACAAAGGTAATGTGGTTTGGTAAGAAGAATGCCCCTCTCCCCACAGGTGTGATTACTACCTCTGAGGGTTTAAAGCTTGAGGTAGTCACCTCACACAAGTACTTGGGAGTATGACTAGACAGTACACTGTCCTTCTCTCAGCACATATCAAAGCTGCAGGCTAAAGTTAAATCTAGACTTGGTTTCCTCTATCGTAATCGCTCCTCTTTCACCCCAGCTGCCAAACTAACCCTGATTCAGATGACCATCCTACCCATGCTAGATTACAGAGACATAATTTATAGATCAGCAGGTAAGGGTGCTCTCGCGTGGCTAGATGTTCTTTACCATTCAGCCATCAGATTTGCCACCAATGCTCCTTATAGGACACATCACTACACTCTATACTTCTCTGTAAACTGGTCATCTCTGTATACCCGTCACAAGACCCACTGGTTGATGCATATTTATAAAACTCTCTTAGGCCTCACTCCCCCCTGTCTGAGGTACAGTTGAAGTCGGAAGTTTACATACACCTTAGCCAAATTCCTGACGGTTAATCCTAATTCCCTGTCTTAGGTCAATTAGGATCACCACTTTATTTTAAGAATGTGAAATGTCAGAATAATAGTAGAGAGAATGATTTATTTCAGCTTTTTCTTCTTTCATCACATTCCCAGTAGGTCAGAAGTTTACATACACTCAATTAGTTTTTGGTAGCATTGCCTTTACATTGTTTAACTTGGGTCAAACGTTTCGGGTAGCCTTCCACAAGCTTCCCACAATAAGTTGGGTGAATTTTGGCCCATTCCTCCTGACAGAGCTTGTGTAACTGAGTCAGGTTTGTAGGCCTCCTTGCTCGCACACGCTTTTTCAGTTCTGCCCACAAATCTATAGGATTGAGGTCAGCGCTTAGTGATTGTCCATTTGGAAGACCCATTTGCGACCAAGCTTTAACTTCCTGACTGATGTCTTGAGATGTCGCTTCAATATATCCACATAATTTTCCATCCTCATGATGCCATCTATTTTGTGAAGTGCACCAGTCCCTCCTGCAGCAAAGCACCCTCACAACATGATGCTGCCACCCCCCGTGCTTCACGGTTGGGATGGTGTTCTTCGGCTTGCAAGCCTCCCACTTTTTCCTCCAAACATAACGATGGTCATTATGGCCAAACAGTTCTATTTTTGTTTCATCAGACTAGAGGACATTTCTCCAAAAAGTACGATCTTTGTCCCCATGTGCAGTTGCAAACCGTAGTCTGGCTTTTCTATGGCAGTTTTGGAGCAGTGGCTTCTTCCTTGCTGAGCGGCCTTACAGGTTATGTCGATATAGGACTTGTTTTACTGTGGATATAAATACTTTTGTACCTGTTTCCTCCAGCATCTTCACAAGGTCCTTTGATGTTGTTCTGGGATTGATTTGCACTTTTCACACCAAAGTACGTTCATCTGTAGGAGACAGAACGTGTCTCCTTCCTGAGCGGTATGACGGCTGCATGGTCCCATGGTGTTTATACTTGCGTATTATTTTTTGTACAGATGAACGTGGTACCTTCAGGTGTTTGGAAATTGCTTGGCTGATTTCCTTTGATTTTCCCATGATGTCAAGCAAAGAGGCACTGAGTTTGAAGGTAGGCCTTGAAATACATCCACAGGTACGCCTCCAATTGACTCAAATGAAGTCAATTAGCCTATCAGAAGATTCTAAAGCCATGACATAATTTTCTGGAATTTTCCAAGCTGTTTAAAGGCACAGTCAACTTAGTGTATGTAAACGTCTGACCCACTGGAATTGTGATACAGTGGATTATGAGTGAAATAATCTGTCTGTAAACAATTGTTGAAAAAAGTATTTGTGTCATGCCAAAACTATTGTTTGTTAACAAGAAATTTGTGGAGTGGTTGAAAAACGAGTTTTAATGACTCCAACCTAAGTGCATGTAAACTTCCGACTTCAACTGTATCTACTGCAGCCCTCATCCTCCACATACAACACCCGTTCTGCCAGTCACATTCTGTTAAAGGACCCCAAAGCACACACATCCCTGGGTCGCTTGTCTAGCGACTGGAACGAGCTGCAACAAACACTCAAACTTGACAGCTTTTTCTCAATCTCTTCATTCAAAGACTCAATCATGGGCACTCTTACTGACAGTTGTGGCTGCTTTGCGTGATGTATTATTGTCTCTACCTTCTTTGTGCTGTTGTCTGTGCCCTATAATGTTTGCACCATGTTTTGTGCTGCTACCATGTTGTTTTTCTACCATGCTGTGTTGTCATGTGTTGCTGCCTTGCTATGTTGTTGTCTTAGGTCTCTCTTTATGTAGTGTTGTCTCTCTTGTTGTGATGTGTGTTTTGTCCTATATTTATATGTTATATATATATATACAGTGAGGGAAAAAAGTATTTGATCCCCTGCTGATTTTGTACGTTTGCCCACTGACAAAGAAATGATTAGTCTATACTTTTAATGGTAGGTTTATTTGAACAGTGAGAGACAGAATAACAACAAAAAAATCCAGAAAAACGCACGTGAAAAATGTTATAAATTGATTTGCATTTTAATGAGGGAAATAAGTATTTGACCCCTCTGCAAAACATAACTTAGTACTTGGTGGCAAAACCCTTGTTGGCAATCACAGAGGTCAGACGTTTCTTGTAGTTGGCCACCAGGTTTGCACACATCTCAGGAGGGATTTTGTCCCACTCCTCTTTGCAGATCTTCTCCAAGTCATTAAGGTTTTGAGGCTGACGTTTGGCAACTCGAACCTTCAGCTCCCTCCACAGATGTTCTATGGGATTAAGGTCTGGAGACTGGCTAGGCCACTCCAGGACCTTAATGTGCTTCTTCTTGAGCCACTCCTTTGTTGCCTTGGCCGTGTGTTTTGGGTCATTGTCATGCTGGAATACCCATCCACGACCCATTTTCAATACCCTGGCTGAGGGAAGGAGGTTCTCACCCAAGATTTGATGGTACATGGCCCCATCCATCGTCCCTTTGATGCGGTGAAGTTGTCCTGTCCCCTTAGCAGAAAAACACCCCCAAAGCATAATGTTTCCACCTCCATGTTTGACGGTAAGTATGGTGTTCTTGGGGTCATAGGCAGCATTCCTCCTCCTCCAAACACGGTGAGTTGAGTTGATGCCAAAGAGCTCCATTTTGGTCTCATCTGACCACAACACTTTCACCCAGATGTCCTCTGAATCATTCAGATGTTCATTGGCAAACTTCAGACGGGCATGTATATGTGCTTTCTTGAGCAAAGGGGCCTTGCGGGTGCTGCAGGATTTCAGTCCTTCACGGCGTAGTGTGTTACCAATTGTTTTCTTGGTGACTATTTATATATTTTAATCCCAGCCCCCGTCCCCACAGGAGTTCTTTTGCCTTTTGGTAGGCCGTCATTGTAAATAAGAATTTGTTCTTAACTGACTTGCCTAGTTAAATAAAGGTTAAATAAAAAATAATACCCCTTTAAAAAACAGCCCCTTCCCACAATGACATCACATTCAGGAAGTGTCAATAATTTTTTTGGTGGGAAAACAACAATGCAAAGCTAAGTAAATATCAACACTTGGTTTTTTCTATATTTTAATTTTCATGATGTTAGTCAGTATGTCTCACTCTTACATTTCCACCCTGTCAGGCTACATTAGATGAACATGTTACTCAATTTTTGAATTTCAAAATATGTTTGACAGAAAAGTAAAAATTATCTTCAAGTGTTCACAATTATGCTAGCTGGATCTTGATCACCCACAGTGCAATGGCTAACTTAGCCTCCAAATTTCAACCCTGTTAGGTTCCACCATGTTAGGCATATGGGTGGAACATGCATCTAACAGGGTGGAAATTTTGTCAGAAAAGCTAGAAAATAATTTACTTATGTCAATATTTATGACCATTTATATGACACATGTATAATTAGATGCATATTTGTTTCTTATTACATTACAATGACTAGGCCTATTTACATTTACGTAAATGTGATATGTCATTGTATTGCAATGTATATGAAATTATAGTCATTAATTGTAATGTAATTAGCAACTATATATGTATGTATCACAGGCGACTGGTGGCACCTTAATTGGGGAGGACAGGCTCATAGTAATAGCTGGAACGGAATAAATTGAATGGTATTGAACACATCAAACATGTTTTCAATGTGGTTGATACCATTCCATTCACTCTATTCCATCCATTATTGTGAGCTGCCCTCCCCTCTGCAGCCTCCTGTGTGTGTGTGTTATAAGATATTAAAACGGTTACATGCATTTGTTAGGGAATGGCATCATCACTCAGTGCTCCTGAAACGCAGCGGCGTCACCGAGCACACCGTGACGCAGACCCAGAGAAAAGACCAAAGTAACTTGAGAAAGAGAGACAGAGATGTCAGAGTAACAGGGAAAAAGAGGATAGCGGATGTCAGTGAGAGAGAGAAGTGTGTTCTAAGGAAAAGAAATGGAGAGAGAAGAAAAGGCCTGAGCAACAGCCAGGGCATCTTTTACCCCTCCCCTCACAACTCCTCCACTTCCTGAACATGAGCCAACGCCAGGGCCCTCAAGGTTAGAGCAAGCTTGAAGCTGGGTACTGGATCCTTTATTAGTCAGGATCTATTTGAGTTGTGCTCACAACAGTTCACAATATTTGTTCTCTATTCTATATTCTATACTAAACATACCCATGCGATTACTATGTTTTTTAATGTATTGATTGGTTTATTGATTGATTCATTGAATAACTGATTGGTCAACTGATTAGTTTACTGATTACAATACTAATAGTGCTTACTGTGTTTTAGGGAAAGACATCAAGGTCATAGAAAGATCAACAATACAAAGAAAAGGCTCACGAAAGAGATCAAGAAACTTCAAGCCACCTCGGAAAAAGGAAAAATAGAAGAGATTCCAACACATTAAAGGAAATTCCAAATCTCCTTGCTCAAAATGCTGAGACATCCTGTCCATCCAAACATTAGAATAATCCTTCTTTTGCACTCACCATTGGTCGAAGACATCAGAACTAAATATCGCAACACCATGAAAGAAAAGGAGAGGCAGATGATTGAAAGAGTAACTATTGGGAACATAGTGACGAAGTACCGACTGCAAAGGCTCGCCCAGACTACTCTAGGTTTTTAAAAGAAGAGGGCTGGATTGGATGGAGATGTTTCTACCTTTGTGTGGACGAAGAGAAACCGGGCAACTGCTGAATCCAAAAAGGGATGATGTGAGCCGCATGACTACAGGGAAGAAACAAACTGTCATTCGAAACAAACAGAAAATTAAAAAAAAAGTTGCTGACTGACAAGGAAGAATCTACACAGGAGAAGGCTCGATCTCCTACTCTTTATTTTGCACCTTCAGACCATTTTGGGTTGCGGCACCAACGGAAGCCTTTACAGCCGTGGGCTTTTATCGTCCAAAAACTGCAGTGAAAGGCATCAAGTGATAAGTGTGTTGCCAGGTCACAACAAGTACAGAGACATAACCTGTCTCTGCCTAAGAGATGAGGGGGTCATGGCCTGTCCCTGCTTTGAGATAAAATAAAGCTGCCGAGGCCCAATATCCACTCTAGAAGCTGCCGAGGCTCCAATATCCACTCTAGAAGCTGCCGAGGCTCCAATATCCACTCTAGAAGCTGCCGAGGCTCCAATATCCACTCTAGAAGCTGCAGAGGCTCCAATATCCACTCTAGAAGCTGCCGAGGCTTCAATATCAACTCTAGAAGCTGCCGAGGCTCCAATATCCACTCTAGAAGCTGCAGAGGCTCCAATATCCACTCTAGAAGCTGCCGAGGCTCCAATATCAACTCTATAAGCTGCCGAGGCTCCAATATCAACTCTAGAAGCTGCCGAGGCTCCAATATCCACTCTAGAAGCTGCAGAGGCTCCAATATCAACTCTAGAAGCTGCCGAGGCTCCAATATCAACTCTAGAAGCTGCCGAGACTCCAATATCAACTCTAGAAGCTGCCGAGACTCCAATATCAACTCTATAAGCTGCCGAGGCGACCAGAGGCCATTCACTCTCAGCATATTGGTCAGTGGTGTGTGGTGTCCTACGGCAATGAGCCATACCCAGGAATCATAACAGACGTGGAGGATAACATCCAGGTCAAGTGCATGCACCATAATGGGATAAAATAAATATTCTGGCCAAGCCCACGCGACAACATCAGCTGGTTCGCTGACCACCAGGTAGTATGCCTGATCCCAGAGCCACAGGCACTTAATAAAAGGTCTGTACAAATGGAAAAGTCTATTTGGAGATACATAAAAGACCACAACTGGAGAAAAGGGACTTGCAGTATGTGGAGGGGGGATAGAGAGGAGTGGAGAAAAGGCGAGAGAAGGGTGAAGTGGGAAGGGCACTTTTTAAAAGGTTAATGTATCCTTTTATGTATGACATATTTTATAAACACTGTAGAAAACTTTTTGAATAACCATATTAAGCTTGAACCGTGAGCCTGGAATTGTTGAGCAAAATGAGTAGTGTCATTAAACTTTAACTAACAGTTATTTTCAAATATAATCCAATTGTTTTACATCTAGCTATGCTGTTCTAATGCAATACACATGTTTTAATAATCTGTTTTTATGTTGTTTTACAAACTTTGTTGACAAAACATTTAATGAAATTAAATAAATAGAAAGTGGTTCTAATTATAAAAGTAATATTTTTTTTTTACCATTTCACAGATTTTAAAGTTCATAAAATATATTTAATTGTTCAAATATTTTGTTCGTTATTGGTGTTAGTTCCTCCCTGTTATGCTTTATTTCACCCTGTTAGGTCAGTTATTTAAAATCATAATTGAACAATACCATCAAATGTTATGCATATCTTTGTGGTAATTTGTAGAGATAGAAGGGCTCAACTACATATGCATGTCACAATCTTCAGAAGGGACAGACCAAGGCGCAGCAAGGCATCCAGTATACATTTTTATTTAGACCGTAAACTGGGACAAAAAGAAACCACAAACAACGACCGTGCCATTGAACATACTATGCTCAAACAATAACCCACAAAACCCCCTCTGAAAACTACAAACATATATATGTTTCCCAATTAGAGACAACGACACACAGCTGCCTCTAATTGGGAACCATTACCCCAACATAGATATACAATACCTAGAACAGAAAAACCCTACACCAAAAACCAAAACTAAACACGCCAGCCTGTCTACTCAGGCCTGGAAGTGACAATGCAAAAATATTGACCAAATTCTGTTGCTATTCACACTTATTACAAAAATTTGGTGCAAATGAACCAAGCCCAGGTTCTGAAAATAACATGTTTCGCTCAATAATCATTGATTTATAATTATTTGAAGAAAATAAATGAACGTAATAGAGTAAGGGACATTTGATGTCTTAGAAAATCTAAATCTAGATATATACATGCATTGTTAACACACTTTCAGATTGTTATGTGTGTGTCCCTAACAGGTGTGAAATAGCCCATGTTCCATGTGTGAACAATCTGCCTATATTTATTAGGGTTTAAGTGCCTGAGCTTGACCAATATGTTTTTCTGAAAGTCAAGCATGTCTTTTTTCTGATAGAATACAGAACAAATGAAAAATCTATCATTTTTTTCACAAAATTATAGAATATTATGTTGTTGGACATTTGAGCTGACTGCATTCAACACTCAGTATTTTGTATAGTTTCCACCGTAATATGAATTTACATGACGTGATGAAACTAGAGTTCCTAAACCCATACTTCCAGGAAAGCTTGCGAAACAGACCAGGCCGGGGTTTGAGAAAAAAAAAAGTACTCCTTAGTTGTTCATTTTCTTGAAATCTAAAGGCAAGTATAGATTTGAGCCAATGTCTTAAGTAGTTGAACATGTTATTACTCCAACCGTGTGAAAGCGACAAACTGACACATTTTAATTTTTGTCAAAAACAACTTATCGAAGGAGTGGCTTTGATTTGATGGCCTGCACACACGCAGTTCGGCACTAGACGGCCGTTATAGGCTGACTACACCGCTGGCGTCACGTGCGCGAGTGTTGAAAAATAAATGTAGAAATCTATATTATTCAATTATTGCACCCACACTGCTCGCGTGCCCCAACGAGCGTCTGCGTTGCCAAGAGCTAAAATAGAAGTCAGTTCTATTTGTGACGCAGATCGCGCTGCAAGTCCTGCCTCTCCCATCTCCTCATTGGTTTATAGAAGCAGGTACCCATGTGCCATCTCCTCATTGGTTATACCCACGTGGGTGACTGAAAGACGAACGAGGTTGGTGGCAGTAATGCACTTAATTTATGTAAGTTGCCAATCACAATATAAAGTCCAGAGAAGAAAAAGCATGGAAGGAGGAGAGATGACTAGAAACTATACGGTTGACCGTTTTATGTGTGGATTAATTGGCGGAGTAGAGGACCTTGTGCATTTCAGGTAAAACAACAACTCAATGTTTATCTCCCAGGACAAATTAGCTAGCAACAGCAAGCTATCTAAATAGGACAAATTAGCTTATCTAAATAGGACAAATTAGCTAGCAAGTGCAAGCTAGCTAGATAAATTGCCATAAATGTTTAATGCTTTTTGACCTGTCCCCAAATTAATGTAATTGGTTCAGAGTTTGTTTTGATATTTTAACCTGCGTGTCGTGATCGCGTTTGGTGTGGGGGGACAAAATAAATGTATGCACGATGGTGCACGCGCGCAGCCGGTTTGGGTTCCGTGTTAGACCAGTTTCTACGCATGAGTTTAGCGAGCCAACGTCGGTATGACCTCGCCTACAAGTGTGATCGGGGACTTCTATTGGAGAAGCAGTTTTAGCCTATCTTCATACTGTACCGTCTTTGATGAAACTTATTTGGAAGATACTTTCGTAGCAAGGCATGGTAAAACGAGTGTTTTATGAAACACATTCCAGATACTGGCTCTTGCCATAACGGATGACAAAAAAAATAACAACCAGATAGCTGCAGCTGGCAATCCTATCACCAAGCTAAAAAACAACAACAAAAACAGCTATCACCAAGCTATGCTAGCGAGATGCTGTCAGCTTGGTTAAACTTTAGCCTACACATAGAACTGAATTAGCTGAGGAGGAGGGGAGAAGTCAGGAGGGGAGAAGTCCTCAACTTCAAAACTTTGTTCTCTCCCATAGCAAACGCTAGTTTATTTTACCTCGCTGTACTCACTACTGCACTTGTTTGTTGTGATTGAATGACACATCCATATCAAACCACACACCTAAGACAACTCTTGTTTGCCTGGCTTCAGTCATGGCCTCTAGCATTTTATAATGAAAACTGGCGCAGCGGTCTAAGGCACTGCATATCAGTGCTAGAGGTGTCACTACAGACCTTTGTTCGATTCCAAGCTGTATCACAACACCGGCCAGGATTGGGAGTCCCATAGGGCGGCGCACAATTGGCCCAGTGTCGTCTGGGTTAGGGTTTGACCGGGGCAGGCCGTCATTGTAAATAAGAATTTGTTCTTTAACTGACTTGCCTAGTTAAATAAAGGTTAAAATAAAAACTTTTTTTTTAAAGAAAGAGTCCAGGAAGGGAAAGAATAAGGACAGTGCAACAACTGTGGTTTCATTCACAAAGTAATGGTTGTGATAGTAGCAGTGGTTAGGATAAATAATCCTTTAGGCAGAAAATTCCAAATAAAATTCCAAATGAACTCAACCCAACAATCAGGATTCGGCCTGGGAAACAGGAGCGGCTAGGTTACAATTGAGACGGTTAGTCTCCTCTTCAGAGTTTACAGAACAGCGGCAAAACCAGGTAGAAATACCTTGAGATTCTGTGGGCAAACCCATTGCCACAACAAGCAGGGGTGCACGTAACCAAAATGATAGAACCCGCGGGACAAAGGGGATCAAACGTGGATATAAACGCACACATTAGCGGACACTCCTCATAGTAGAACAAGGACGTGCAAGAGTGGCGCATCAGTCACATGACAAACACAAAGTAGGCACTCGAAAAATGTTAGTCGAAAATAAATGCACAAACTGAAGAAAAAGTATTTCACTCTAATTACACAGCTAACTGTGCACTTAGTCTGGGTGCCAGTCTGTTTCTGCTTTCAACTCCTAATGGAATTATAATAGAAAATTGGATGTAACAAATGTATCACTAGCCACTTTAAACAATTGTGTATATAATGTTTACATATCCGATATTACTCATATCAAATGTATACACTGTACTCTATACCATCTACTGAATCTTGCCTATGCCGTTCGGCCATCGACTCATCTCTAGCCACTTTAATAATTAAAAAGTGGATGTAATAAATGTATCACTAGCCACTTTAAACGATGCTATTTATATAATGTTTACATATCCTACATTATTCATCTCACATGTATATACTGTACTATATACCATCTACTGCATCTTGCCTATGCCGGTCACAGCCATCGCTCATCCATATATTTATTAGTACATACTCGTATTCAATCCTTTACACTTGTGTGTATAAGGTAGCTGTTGTGAAATTGTTAGATTACTTGTTAGATAGTACTGCATGGTCGGAACTAGAAGCACAAGCATTTCGCTACACTCGCATTAACATCTGCTAACCATGTGTATGTGACAAATAAAATTTGATTTGATTTAATGCAAAAACAATGACAATGGAGTAGGCAAAAGCACAAACAGTTCTGGGAACATGCTTGCACTTTTAGGCATATTTAAAACCAGACTAGGAATGTTTAAAAACTGTTTTAAAAAGTTGGTATGTCACAATTTACTCAAAAGCGCACAAGAACGCCTTACCATCACAAGACTGTGCTATTAAATCCAGTTTTTAGATGATACACCCCCCTCTCCAAATCAAAACCAAACATGGATTTCATGTTATGTTCTCACGTCGCGTGCACACCAGTCTGTGTTTCACACCTGTTTGTGTATCTAATCAGCCTCGCAATATGGGCACCATGCTGCCCCAGACGGGAAGTAGAGCAAATGTGTGCACACAAATCCAGAACAAAACATTGGCATCCATATTACATTTTGATTTGGGAGAGGGTAGCCAACTGGTCTATATGAAATGTAATTGACAGAGAACAATGGCAAGCATATAATCTACTTAAAGTGGTTTCCACTCTTCAAAAGAGGTCGACAGGATGATGTAGTTGAGCAGTTTGGTACCGCATGCAGAGAGCTAGCTTCCTAACGAGGGAGAAGAGGCGAGGGGGATAGAGTCTGAAGAGGGAGGAGGAAAGGAGAGAATGCGTGGATGAAAGAGCGGCAGGCCTGGTAGAGGAGACCCCTAGGGAAGCAAGGGAATGTACGCAGCGGAGCGATAGAGTGAAAAGGAGACCGGGAGAGACAGAGAAGAGATGCATGTCTGTCTACAGCACCACAGAGAGAAAGTGAGCAGCAGGCAGTAGCGACGGAGGAGAGAGAGAGGAAAGGAAATGAGGGGGCTGAGAAGAGGAAGAGAAGAAAGGGAGAGAATAAGAAAACCTGGCAGCGAAAGTGAATGTCAGGCATGGAGAATACGGTTGGCAGTTAGGAAGAAGATGAGGGAGACACTTGAGTACTATTTACATTGTATTGGAATAAAGTGGATAGCACTTGGTAGAAGTACCTTGTATTATTCTGGAACTATGACATTTGGAGTGTAAAGAGTAGATTCTGGAATCCTGTTAATTTATGATGACTGAGAATACGTTCTGAATAACAATGCAGGCTTTCTAATGTCTGGGGGTTGATAATGGCGAAGTCATCCGTTGACTACGGAGAGGGCAAAGAGAAACTGCTCGTCAGAATAGGGACGCACTACATGATATCTGGTCATTTTCATGTAAATGGGCCCATCAGCACCAATGTGAACTTTATAGGAGCATATCAAATCGGGTGTCAAATGAAAGCAAGAGTCTATATCTTTTTTTTTATTAAGGCATATACATTTTTCAACCACTTTCCCCAAAAAAATAAAATTAAAGCAAACGCTTTGATTTCTGGTCAAACGGATGGAAAAGGCGTCTTACAAAACATCTTACAAATAAAGTCTTAAAACGTCAAAACCAATTAATGTTGAAGACCCCTGCCAACTAATATCAACACTTATTATTTAGTTTTAGAGAAACGTTCTGCCTTCTGTAAGTTAAAGATATGTGGGTTTAACATACAACACAATGTATCTTAAAGATCTTTTCTAATTTCTCTCCCTCACGAGAGACGATAATGAAAGTAAAGGTAGACCTATCAATTAGTTAGTGTTTTTTTATATCAATTTTGTTTATGAATTATTAAGTGATTAAAACTCAAAGAATCTAACATGATTTCTGAAATTGAATGGGCTACAATGGAAAATCATTGTAGTCACAAACTACAGATGGCTTTACAAGTTTGGACAGCATAGTTCAGTACAGTAAAGAAAAGTAGAGTATAGTTCAGTACAGCATAGTTCAGTACAGTAAAGAAAAGTAGAGTATAGTTCAGTACAGTAGAGTTCAGTACAGTAAAGAAAAGTAGAGCATAGTTCAGTACAGCATAGTACAGTAAAGAAAAGTAGAGTATAGTTCAGTACAGTAAAGAAAAGTAGAGTATAGTACAGTAGAGTATAGTACAGCAGAGTACAGTACATTAGTGCCCTCAACTCTAGTGTGCTCTACTGTGTACTGAACTCTACTGAACAGAACTATACTCAACGTTTCTTTACTGTACTGAACTGTGCTGTACTGAACTATACTCTACTTTTCTTTACTGTACTGTTCTGTGCTGTACTCTACTGAGCTGTACTTTGTCCAAACTTGTGAAACATAGACATCTATGATTGGTTCAGATTTAAACCAACCCAATTTGGTCTTGTTTGGGGGCAGAGCTCATTAAAATAATAGCCAGGATAATGCATATTTATACCTTTGTGTACATATTTAGGATACAGAAGAGAATAACATTCATATCCATAAATATGTGTGTCTGTGTAGTACAGATCAGTGACCCATGATGAAATTCTGTTACCGCAATTCCATTACTGGATGTAAATCCCCTTCACTTACTGTAGTTCAATAACCAAAAGCTCAAGTCAATGTGTCACGTCATATCATTCTATCTGCAGACATTGTTGAATCTTCATTCGGAGCAGATATTTAACAGAGTTTTTGGAAAAGGTGGACTCGTAAAAAGCGGAGGGAAATTTTACAAGAATTCTGTTACCAAACTGCATATACACAGTTCTTCAAGTAAATGTGTTTTTGTCAAATGTTCAGTGTAAATTGTTAAAAGTAATCCTTGTGCATAACAATTGTTTTTGTTTGGCATACATTTTAAGTGACAAATCTGAGTCTCAGCGCAATTCCGTTACCGTGGAATTGCCCATCTTTTGATCGGATGTCATTGGATGTCATCACTTTCTAGCCAATTAAGTCAAAGCTATATATAAATAATTTCCAAGTAAGGTTGTGGACATGAAGTCAAACCCTTCAATATGACTAATGCAATTGAATAATTGTTGTAGGCTGTGTGACTCCGCTGTGTGTGTATGTGAGGCGAGTAGGGGGGCCAAGGGGTCCGTCAGACAGGTGTCTGTTTGAGTGCCTGAAGTATAGAGCTGTTGTTGGGGAGTTTAAGGGAAGAGTGACAGGAGAGAAAGGAAGAGAGAGCGAGATAGGGGGGAGAGGGCGGCGCTCATGTGCAATACCAATATAGATCATTTAATTTATTTGTCTTGTTTGCCATTTCTTCTAACATGGACTTTTCTGTAATTTAGAGAGAGAGAGGGTGATAGGGAAGCAGGCAGCAGTAGCAGTGTGAGTCAGACCATCCCTTAGGCTGTGGGAGAAGTAGCGAGGAGAGAAGAGCTGTTAGCATAACTGTGAATATTCATAATTTTAGACCTGAAATGGCCAACGGATAGGACAGTGATTCAGACCAACCAGGCATTGTGATGATAAGTACCCAACTCCATCTCAGCTTATCTCATCAGATCAACAGTTTTTTAAATCTTCATTGATGGCTGGCTAACATCTGTTATGTTTGTCCGTGAGTGAGTAAGCGAGCGAGAGTAATTGAGTGAGTAGGTGGGTCAATGTTTTTGATCAAGAGAAGCTCCTAACAGCTTATGGTGTATAGACTATACATTTTCCCTGTGCACTGATCTATGATCAGGTTTGCTTTTTCTCCATCCAAGGGTTAAGGATAGGCTAAGAACAGGGCTGAGGTACTTGTAGTTATAAACTGGTCCTGGATCAGTGACGACAGCCCCATATGCAGTCATTACAACCCCCCCCCCTCTTACTTAGCGCTCAGAACGGACCAGGCTGCCTGGCTGACGCTTGTGTTAAGAGAGGGAGAAAATAGCCAACAGGCCTCTTGAGATAAAGTGATGTGTCACTAAGTGATGGGTGGAAAGATCTCCAAACTCACAGTTAATGGATGTTCAGACTTCTATCCTATGACTTAGTCAATGAATAATACTGTGATGGACAGGGATGGGTTCTAGAGCACTTGTTGGAACACATTTATTTTTATGGACTGTTAGATAATGTCAGATGATTTTGACTTGATGTGGAGTGAGAGTGAATATGAAATTGATCTGAAACAAATAATTTTTCAAATTTGCTTTTCAGGACATATTAGGAAAGTTTCAGTCCTCACAGAAATAGTCATGATTATTTGGAAAATAAATGTACAGAGGAACAGAGATAAAAGCACTAGAAAGTGAACAAGGTATGAACATTTTGTAACCTCCTTCACCTCGTTGAATGATCTGTGGTTTTTTATTGAGCTGCACCTCTTGGCCTGGTCTCCCTTGATAATGGGACATCCTGGTTAAAGAAAGGTTAAAGGTCCAATGCAGGCGTTTTTATCTCAATATCAAATCATTTCTGGGTAACAATTAAGTACCTTACTGTGATTGTTTTCAATTAAAATGGTAAAAAATAAACAAAAATAGCTTCTTAGCAGAGACATTTGTCACGCAATAATTTTGCTATGACTGTCGGAGTGGTCTGAGTGGGGAGGGGAAAACTGAAAACTAGCTGTTATTAGCAGAGAGTTTTGGAATTCCGTTCCTTATTGGTCTATTAACTAATTTACTGACTGGTGATGTCACAAGGCAGGCCAAAACTCCATCCCACCAAAACAGGCTGACATTTCAAGTGATCTTTTCATAATTTTCACAATATTATTTCAACCTCATAATGTGGAAAATCTGCACTGGGCCTTTAAAAAAATAGTCAGTCATTGGCTCTCCATCTAAAGTGGTAGGTGTTACACCAGCCATGGCTATGATGATGTCATCAGTAGGTGACTGTGGGGTTGCCATACTGTGTACAGCAGAGTACAGTACACTAGTGTTCATGGAGGCACCACTTGTAGAACAGCAGACTGCACATTAGTGTGTGTGTGTGTGTGTGTGTGTGTGTGTGTGTGTGTGTGTGTGTGTGAGAGAGATTAGCATTATGCTTTTCACACTGCTATCACACTCACACTCCGCCCCCACAAAACAGGCTGGGATGAAGCCCCATCCTCCCCCAGTACACACACACACACACACACACAGGGACTCTAGGGGTTGACATGCCTCTCCATATATTAACATAACATCAACCCTCACATTCATTCTCCATATGACAAAAATACGTTGTGACAGATGCCCAATATTGATCAATTATAGTGTATTAACTAGATTTCAAAATGACTTTTTGGTCAGAGTGATGTTTCACACCATGATGCAGAGCAGAGTAAAACCTTTTCAAGCACATCAAATGTACATGGATTTTTACAGCAACGATAGAAAGGAGAGGTGGAACAGTAGAGGCACTCCTACGCAGACAGGCAGGATGGATGAGAGGAGGACGGCACTCTGCTAAACTTATATAACAATCCAATCGTGTGAAATTACACTCTGAGGTACCCGGTGAACAGAGACAATAGCCAGTCTGAATGGAATGGCACCTATAGCACCAGCCCTATAGGTCCTGGTCAAAAGTAAAGGCATTTGGGATGGGCATGCTATTCCCTAGCTGTTAGCAACACGGGTGTATTTACATACACTAACATTGCTTTCAATTGTATTGGGTTGCACAAAAACAGTCCACAGGAAGACAGAAGTTAAATACAATTCCATTTCAACTTACTGTGCCGGTGGGCAGGAAGGTCGGTGATTTCCTCTCTGTTTAACTTGTGCCAAAATAAAAGTCCTGCACGTGCACCATATGTGGACAAAAAAGGAATAACTTGTGGGGGACTTATTTTGACAAGAGGTAAGCAGAGGACCCACGTTTGGAAAGTCTGTTCAATAATACGATTGTTTTTATATCTTGTCTCAAATTCCCCAGTCATAATCACCAACCTTCTTGCCCACCGGCACAGTTAGTTGAAATGGAATTATTGTATTTAACTTCTGGTTTCCTGCTGACTGTTTTTGTGCAACCAAATACAATTGAAAGCGACGTAAGCGTGTGCAAATCCACTTGCATTACTAAGAGCAGCTAGCTGCTCCCTAGACAATGTTGTGCACTTTAGGGTGTCAATAAGGACGCAGACAATAGCCCGACTAGCAGACTGTCCCTGAACAGCGGACGTCCAAAATATCACTGTTGGTTGTTTGTATGTAACACACCTCTATTTTGTTGAGTGATACCATAGCATAACAGTCCTGTTTTTCTGTCTTGTTTTATTTTGTTACCAATCCAGGACAGATCGCTTAAATCTGGCCCTTTCCTTATACTTCTACATGTACACTACATGACCAAAAGTATGTGGACACCTGCTTGTCGAACATCTCATTCCAAAATCATGGGTATTAATATGGAGTTGGTCCCCCCTTTGCTGCTATAACAGCCTCCACTCTTCTGGGAAGGCTTTCCACTAGATGTTGGAACATTGCTGCGGGGACTTGCTTCCATCAAGCCACGTGCATTAGTGAGTTTGGACACGGATGTTGGGGCGATTAGGCCTGGCTCGCAGTCGGCGTTCCAATTCATCCCAAGGGTGTTCGAATGGGTTGAGGTCAGGGCTCTGTGCAGACCTGTCAAGTTCTTCCACACCGATCTCGACAAACCATTTCTGTATGGACCTTGCTTTGTGCACCGGGGCTTTGTCATGCTGAAACAGGAAAAGGCCTTCCCCAAACTGTTGCCACAAAGTTGGAAGCACAGAATCATCTACAATGTCATTGTATGCTGTCGTGTTAAGATTTCCCTTCACTGGAACTAAGGAGCCTGAACCATGAAAAACAGCCCCAGACCATTATTCCTTCTCCACCAAAACTTTACAGTTGGCACTATGCATTCAGGCAGGTAGCGTTTTCCTGGCATCCGCCAAACCCAGATTTGTCCGTCGGACTGCCAGATGGTGAAGCATGATTCATCACTCCAGAGAACGCATTTCCACTGCTCCAGAGTCCAATGGTGGCGCGCTTTACACCACTCCAGCCGACACTTGGCATTGCGCATGGTGATCTTAGGCTTGTGTGCGGCTGCTCGGCCATGGAAACCCATTTCATGAAGCTCCCAGACTAACAGTTATTGTGCTAACGTTGCTTCCAGAGGCAGTTTGGAACTCAGTAGTGAGTGTTGCAACAGAGGACAGACAATCTTTACGTGCTACGCGCTTCAGCACTCGGCGGTCCCGTTCTGTGAACTTGTGTGAACTACCACTTCGTGGCTGACCCATTGTTATTCCTAGACATTTCCACTTCACAATAACAGCACTTACAGTTGACCGGGGCAGCTCTAGCGGTGCAGAAATTTGACAATCTGACTTGTTGGAAAGGTGGCATCCTTTGAAAGTCACTAAGCTCCTCAGTAAGGCCATTCTACTGCCAATGTTTGTCTATGGAGATTGCATGGCTGTGTGCTCGATTTTATACACCTGTCAGCAACGAGTGTGGCTGAAATAGCCGAATCCACTAATTTGAAGGGATGTCCACATACTTTTGTATATATAGTTTACTGGAAGAGGTAAAGTTAGACACAAAGTTTGCATAAATTACTGCAGATAGCCGAGAGGTAGCTTAGTGTCCGGAAACGCTGTTTACACCAAAACAATTACCGCCAACGCGACTTTAACTCTCCGGGCATGATGATAGGAAAGGGAACGGATCTTGAGAGCGAGGAAGAAAATGAATGAACAATATAATTACACCCCCATGATGATGCGCGTGGCAGTTCCGACTGAGTAAGTTCGAGTAATTACCAATTCCCCGCAACTTCTCTTTCTTAATGATAGGTCTGACACTTCATGGCACTCCGCTCGCTCTTCAGGTGATTTCGGAAGAGCAATTCAAAGGTGCCCCCACATACTTACATTTAATGACTTACCTTTGCTATCCTATTTTTCTATTCTTCTTTAAGATGATTAACTTGATGTTCGTTGGGTGTTTTTTCTTGTTCAGTTAAAAATCCATGGGATTTTGGGATACAGGTAAACGCAACATTTGCCCTTTGGCGAAAGTCTGTCTTTCAGTGCCATGCTGTGAATGGTCCTTTCAGGAGTGCGCCGTTGTATCAGAGCGTGAGGAGTTCTTTAGTGATTTGTGTTCCAATCCCCCCACGGACGGACTGTTTCCCCAAAGGTCCGCTCAAACCACTCTCTCTCTCTCTCTCTCTCTCTCTCTCTCTCTCTCTCTCTCTCTCTCTCTCTCTCCCTCCTCGTTCACATTCTATAGAACTCTTGTAAAATATCAGCCGTCGTTTGTGTCCTATACGTAGAGAATGTGCCTGTACTCGTTTTAAATGTAGGTGGTCGGCTTCTGCATACAATTTGTATAATGATGACTTCAATAAAGATAATGATGATTAGTATTTTCCTCAACTAATTTTACATATATGTAGTTGTTGTCTAGTTGTTAATTCGGAGAGGTGAGGTAACATGAGGATGGGTGGACATCCTAATTGGAATGGGTTTGTTTTCATTTCTGGACGCATATATGTGTTTAGAAATGTGTACACACATCTGAAGTTGATTATGCATAGTACTGCAGGGGATTGGGAAAAGTCGTGTCCTAAGAAGCGATGCAGCAGATACCACTAGCCGAGCGCAGTGTGGCGCACAGAGAGATTTTGGAGACACAGATAGGTGCGTAATGGATAGATACACCTTGTAATCCCTCATTTATCCGCTGGAGGTCGCAATATACCACATTTAAGACACGTATGGTGTTATTGTTATAGCTAGAATATATAAAGTATACAGTTGAAGTCGGAAGTTTACATAGGTTGGAGTCATTAACTCGTTTTTCAATCACTCCACAAATTTCTTGTTAACAAACTATAGTTTTGGCAAGTTGGTTAGGAAATCTACTTTGTGCATGACACAAGTAATTTTTACAACAATTGTTTACAGACAGATTATTTCACTTATAATTTACTGTATCACAAGTCCAGTGGGTCAGAAGTTTACATACACTAAGTTGACTGTGCCTTTAGCTTGGAAAATTCCAGAAATTTGTGTCATGGCTTTAGAAGCTTCTGATAGTCTAATTTACATAATTTGAGTCAATTGGAGGTGTACCTGTGGATGTATTTCAAGGCCTACCTTCAAACTCAGTGCATCTTTGCTTGACATCATGGGAAAATAAAAATAAATCAGCCAAGACCTCAGTTTTTTTGTCTGGTTCATCCTTGGGAGCAATTTCAAAACACCTGAAGGTACCACGTTCATCTGTACAAACAATAGTACGCAAGTATAAACACCATGGGACCACGCAGCCGTCATACCGCTTAGGAAGGAGACACGTTCTGTCTCCTAGAGATGAACGTACTTTGATGCGAAAAGTGCAAATCAGTCCCAGAACAACAGCAAAGGACCTTGTAAAGATGCTGGAGGAAACAGGTACAAAAGTATCTATATCCACAGTAAAACAAGTCCTATATCGATATAACCTGAAAGGCCGCTCAGCAAGGAAGAAGCCACTGCTCCAAAACCGCCATAAAAAAAAAGCCAGACTATGGTTTGAAACTGCACATGGGACAAAGATCGTACTTTTTGGAGAAATGTCCTCTGGTCTGATGAAACAAAAATAGAACTGTTTGGCCATAATGTCCATTGTTATGTTTGGAGGAAAAAGTGGGAGGCTTGCAAGCCGAAGAACACCATCCCAACCATGAAGCATGCGGGTGGCAGCATCATGTTGTGGGGGTGCTTTGCTGCAGGAGGGACTGGTGCACTTCACAAAATAGATGGCATCATGAGAAAGGAAAGTTATGTGGATATATTGACATCAGTCAGGAAGTTAAAGCTAAAGCTTGGTCGCAAATGGTCTTCCAAATGGACAATGACCCCAAGCATACTTCCAAAGTTGTGGCAAAATGGCTAAAGGACAAGGAAGTCAAGGTATTGGAGTGGCCATCACAAAGCCCTGACTTCAATCCCATAGAACATTTGTGGGCAGAACTGATAAAGCGTTTGCGAGAAAGGAGACTTACAAACCATATTCAGTTACACCAGCTCTGTCAGGAGGAATGGGCCAAAATTCACCCAACTTATTGTGGGAAGCTTGTGGAAGGCTACCTGAAACGTTTGACCCAAGTTAAACAATTTAAAGGCAATGCTACCAAATACTAATTGAGTGTATGTAAACATCTGACCTACTGGGAATGTGATGAAAGAAATAAAAGCTGAAATAAATCATTCTCTACTATTATTCTGACATTTCACATTCTTAAAATAAATTGGTGATCCTAACTGACCTAAGACAGGGCATTTTTACTAGGATTAAATGTCAGGAGTTGTGAAAAACAGTTGAAATGTATTTGGCTAAGGTGTATGTAAACTTCCGACTTCAACTGTATGTACCTTCAACAGCCTTATGATTTCTTACCTTTACCTGTAAGTTAGTTATTAGTATTGAATACGTTTTTCTTAACCAATAAAGATGCCATGGGTAAATGTAACAGCATATGGATAAGATATGACATTTGAATGGAACAAAATGATATGTCGTTGTATACAGTCTCTTTTTATTTTATTTTAGAACAATCAAAGTTTTTCTTCATCCATCAAGAAACCTCCAGTCAGACCCAGATGTTAATAACAATGTTATGTGTCCAACAGTAAACTTTCCCCGGGTTTGTGCCATGACAGGACAGAACCAGACCCTGTTGCGTCTCAAATGGCCCCCGGTCAAAAGTAGTGCACTATTTAGGGAATAGGGTGGCATTTGGGACTCACACACTCTCTTCCCCTTCACTGCCAGTAGATCACTCTGGGCTCCATATCCACTGAGTGGAAAAATAACCAGCTTGATGCTTCGTGCTTGGCGCGCACACAACAAACACACACACAGACAGCGGCTGGGAAACCAAACCCATCTAGCCGGTTATTAATTAGTCAGCTGGAGCTGACAGAGAGAGCCCCGAGCACACGCTGCACGCACTCACACACAGTGTGAAGTATAAAATAAAAGGAAAGTGATGTTATTCAGTCTGAACGCTGGGGTAGAAGTCTCTCACTCTGACTGATAGCAACATTGCTAACATCAAATTCAATACAAGGGTTTGGGGGGGAGGGAGATAAGGATGTGCTACTGCAGCTGTTCTGGCTATTCTGAGTGTCCTGAATGGCACCCTATTCCCTATATAGTGCATTACATAGGGGATAGGGTGCCATTCATGATAACAATTCAGAGAGCTAATGCTCAAATAATGGTGGAATGGAGAAGATTATAGTAAACAATGTATTACAGTGTGTTACAGTGATCGAAGGCAAAGGCGTGGGGATGGATGTGTGTGTGTGGCTGTGTGGGAATACCCGTACTTGCGCTCTAAATAGTAGGTATTTGGGGTATCTTCGGGGTTTGCTTGAAAGCCCCCATGCTGTCTTTTACATAAATTTTTTAAATCACTGTATGTCTAATAAATCAGTGTGTTTAATAAACGAACACAACTCCATGTATTTTTTTATCATTTATTTCCCTGAGCCTCCTTTTACCATTTGAAATGCTCAGTCTGATGTGTGGGGGCATGTTGATACAAGTGTAAATATATTTACATACACAGTCCTGATTGAACGATAGGATCGTCTCTACTCTAGAGCACATGTCAGACTCATTCCGACAGATGGCCCGAGTGTCTGCGGGTTTTCGCTTCTCCTTTGTACTGGATTGATTAAGTTCACTAATTAGTAAGGACCTCCCCTCACCTGGTTGTCTAGGTCTTAACTAAAAGGAAAAAACGGAAACCAAACGCACTAGTAGGCCCTCCATGGAATGAGTTTGACACCCCTGCTCTAGAGCCCACCCCTTCAAAGTAGGAAGATACATATGCAAATAAAAGATGACTGGTCATTGGTCAGAATAATCAGATCAGATTGTGATTTCATGCTGTGGGCCAAAAACTCCATCCTACCTGAACAGGCTGAAATTCCAGTCGAGGGCTAGTTTTCTTTCCGAGTTCCCAGTTGTCTTGAACGCACTGAAGTCTGACATTTCAAATTTGAAATGTCTCTATTCCTACACTTTTGTGAGTGTAATGTTTATTGTTCAGCTGCAATATTTGTTACCCGTTGCCACAAGAGAAGGGCAACCAGTGAAGAACAAACGCCATTGTAAATACAACATATACTTGTTTATTTATTTTCCCTTTTGTACTTTAACTATTTGCACATCATTACAACACTGTACATAATATGCCATTTGAAATGTCTTTATTCGATTGAGTGTAATGTTTACTGTTATTTTTGTATTGTTTATTATCTTTTTCACTTGCTTTGGCAATATAAACTTATTGTAGCGACCCGCACAGACAGCTGTGTGTTATGAGTTATGCTGTTCGTTTGTTGTGTTGTACTTACCAGTACCCAGTGTTTGCGGGTTCCGACATGCCAGTCAACTTGCTATCTGCCAACCACGGGAATGCCTGGAGTGTTCTGGTGGCGGACATTCTTATGGGAAATGGAGCGGCGGGGGGAGCACCGCAAATTTAAGACCAGCCATTGTTCTCTCTCTTTACATCTGGTCTTAACAAGAGATGGGTCACTGTTGTTCTGATACTGTTGTTCTGATACTGTTTTCCTTGGTTTATTTGGCGTGGGCTACGGCCAAACACTATAATTAGATAAGGGGACGCGCTCGCTGAATTAGCGCAGGAAACAGCGCAATTGCGCATTAGATGGGTGATCCTAGTCGTTTCCTATAACTGGAAGCCTGGGGAGATCCCACGGTAGAAATCAGCTGAAGAGGATCGGAACCCGGTGTAGTGCCGCGTTGAAAACAAATGGGAACTCGGAAATATCCGACTTCCGAGCGTTCAAAACCACGAGCTCCTACTGGGTAAAGTTGTTTTAACCGTCATCAATTTAGAATTCCAACTCCGGCCTCTTTCTATAGCGCCCACGTTCCGACCTGAAAATCACTGACGTCATGAGTATTGTTTTGAACACGGCAGAAATCAGTGACGCCTCGCAATACGTCAATTCTCAACCCAATCAAAAGCCTAGCTTGGGGCGGAGCTCCAAACGTGCTCGACAGATTAATGTGGTTGGAGCTACAGTGCGTGAGGACAAAACATTTTTGTTAACGTTTTGCAGCAAGCTGGTTTTCACAGTATTTTTCTCTGTTATTTAAAGATGAGCTGCATCAAGAGGGGAGAAATGGTCTACAATATTTGTAATTGTGATGTGTCTCTAGTGATATTTGGCTGTAAAGGCTAGCATGAGGGACATTATGTAGCTAGGCCACAATGAGATTCGTTTTGAGAAAAATCAGCAAACCTTTAAATTTGTTAATTAACCTAGGCAAGTCAGTTAAGAACAAATTCGTATTTACAATGATGGCTTACTTGAAAGCCCCCCGAGCCAAACCTGGATGACGCTGGTCCAATTATGGGACTCCCGATCACGGTGGTTGCAATGGAGGTTCTAGACCCTTTCAACTGGGGGGGCCAAGCTGGGGCCAGTTGTACTGTTAGAGGGGCCAGTTACATTAGACGTTATTGTTGTCATATTGTTTTCTTCACTTCATTGCAGGCATTAGTAGGCAAAAGACCATGTCCCTCTAGTAAATGTGTGGGTTTAATTAGTGTTCCGCGTTGCCACTGTCTAATAACGGATGTAAAAAAAGAACGATAGCAAAAATGTGTTGTGCAAAACTTATTTCATACTCCACATTTAGGGGGGCCACAAGGGGGTCCAAAATTGTTGTCACAGGGGCACTGCCCCCCCCCTAGAACCGCCAGTGGGTGGTTGTGATACAGCCCGGGGTCAAACCCGGGTCTGTAGTGACCGCTGTGTCACTCGGGAGACCAAGCTACCAAGGTAATAGGTATAACTAACTAGCGAGTTCAATTTCTCTCACGATTATAAAGCCAACAAAATGTTCATAAAAACAGCATATTATTGACCTAATAGGTTAGCTGTGTTAGCCCAGTCGCTAGCTTATCCAGCGCCAATGAGACATATAGTAAACATGCTTTTTATTTATGGAAACAACTGCAAATATTTTGCAAGCAATATTGTTAAAATGAAAATGTATTACATTTAACCTCATAAAATGTTACCTGTAATGCTCATATCCTGTAGCCTAATTGTCATATCCTTATTTTCATACTGTACCTTTTATACTGTGGATTTGCACTAAACAATTTAATGTCATCACTTAAAAGGCATGTACACAATCTGATATGTTTGCTTCATACATTGTCTACTGTTATCAATTTAAATGGAGAACATATAGCTAGCTCAACATGTAAACAATGTGAGTTTATCTGTTCTCTGCTTCAGATGACAGATACTCATAAATCCAGTAATCCCATCATACCGTAGGCCTATGGCTGCACTGCCGATGCCTGCCATATGATAAGCTGCAAAATGGATTCACATAGCTGATAGACTGAGAGAGTGACAATCAAATAAAACCCATTGAAGATCTTACAGCTAGACAAAAAGGAACTGTGCATTTGAGAAAACAACACAATCACAGACCGAGACAAAACCTCTTCCCCTCTAATCAACATTGACACTAGTTCATTTCGAATAATAGTTCAACAATTAAAACAAGTTTAAACACTTCACTTCAAAGAATCCATACTTCATCACTTAAAAATGTACAGATAAGCTAACTCGTATGTATAGATTAGTCATCGCAGTCTAAACAACAATAGATAATTGAGTAGTAACAAGTAGGCTTATTACTAAAGCATCCATTTCAGGTGAACAAAAAAAACTCCATAGCAGCAGTGGCCAACTTTTCTCCACTGATCCCTTATCTTCTGCGTGAGCAGACTTCTACCAGCCCAGTAATCGCACACTTGATTATCAACTCATTAGATTTGATAAGTTGAATCAGGTGTGTTATTGCTGGGCTGAAACAGAACCCTGCACACCCAGCAGACCTCCAGCATGGTTGGCCTGCTCCAGTTGTAATTGGTTTATACATTGTGTGATGTTTAACTGTGTTTTTGTGTACAACATTTGCTAACATACTGTAGGTAGGCCTACACATATGGTATATAGGATATAGCCTTACTATCTTGGGACATTTCTCTTCATCTGCAAACAGGCTTTCCATATCTGTGGACAGAAAACATAAAGAATCTGGCTTCATTATCCTCAATTTGACAGCACTGAATATTATGTTGCTATTAGCTCTCTGTCCTCAAAGTTTAACCCTCTATGGACTGGAACTGGAGAATCTTTTCACAATGTCCTCCCACAAAGTTACCTGCCCTATCCAGTAGTCTACACTCTCCCTTTACTGACAGCTGGAGCTGCAATGTCCCCCTCATCCATGGCTGTTATCTACAAATGCATTTGGAGACTGACTTTAATTTACAATGATTACACCAAGATAGTTAATTCACTTAGCTAAACAGTTTCTAAAATTAGCTAGCTAGCAGCTCAGTTGAGGTAGCCTACAAAGTGGCCTACTGTATTTAGCTACATAGTTTTTTTTACATTTAAAAAATGTATTTACTTAACTAAATACGTTCTCCCACTTCCTCTGTACTTTGGGGTCTTTACAAAAACAAAATAATGGGTAATCTTCACGATATTTTAGGTGGTAACATTAGCAAAGAGCAGCCATGGCTCCCGAGTGGCGCAGCGGTCTAAGGCACTTTTTTCTTACTGCATTCGTTTGAACTAAATAGAACATTCTAAATAGTATGTAGTACGATTATTACACTGCATGTGGTTTTAGTAAGTAATAGACATCTTTTGGACACGGCCAAGGTGCGCGTGTGCATGTCTGTGTGTGTAAATGCTTCAATTACTTTTTCCCATCTCTTATGTGCCAAAGGGCTGCTTAAGACTTTCCAACCACATTAACAGTCTGTATTACTCAGCATTAGTCATCTCACTGTGCCACCTCAAATAATATACACACTTAGACACCACACACATTCATAATAGGTTTCTCACCCAATTTATTTTAAAGACCTTAAAGACGCTTCTGGGGGAGATGGAGATCTGATGACGAGGGAGGGAGAGAGAGATGGAGGGATCTGATGTGATGGAGGGAGAGAGAGATGGAGGGATCTGATGAGATGGAGGGAGAGAGAGATGGAGGGAGTGAGAGATGGAGGGATATGGTGAAGAGGGAGAGGGAAAGAGATGGAGGGATCTGATGAGATGGAGGGAGAGAGAGCGAAAACACAGTCCAGATAGTAAAAGAGCAGGATTGGATGAGATAGAGAGAGATCTGAAAGTGAGACATCATCACACTGTCAGGCAAGAGTGTGTGTGCGTGCATGTGTGTGTGTCAACCAGTCAGGCAAGCGACTGATGGGAAATATAACCAAAAACATGATTGTGACAAGTCATGTTGGGGTAATCCCTGTGCCGCTACCAAATTAATCTGTCAGAGTAGGCTTGGATAAAACACATCCTCAACAACTGTAATGCAATATTATTTAAAAAGCAATCGCAAATTTGCACGATAGTTACAGCTGTATAATCCCTCCTCCATCCATTTCACCCTACCCACACTGAGAGAGAGTAACAGAGGGACAGAGAGCGAGAAAGGGAGAGAGAGCAGTGGTAATCTGTCAGGGAAAAGAGTCATGCTAATCAAATTAACCACGCACTTTCTCACAGGAGTGAGACAGACGGTACAACAGATAACACAGATAAAATCGTAGATACTGTCAATGATAGAACATTTTTATTCAATTAAAATAACTTTCTTTTCCAGTGAGGAGGAGTCTTGTGTGGGGATTGAGAACAAAACTGGTACAACGATACAATATAATGATACAATATACTGGTACAATGTGGTTCTTTACTGAATCCTTGGTTGTGTCCCAAATGGCACCCTATTCCCTAGTGCATTACTGTTGACCAGAGCCCTATGGATAGGTTGCCATTTGGGATTCAGCTCTTGATTTGGGTTCACCTGTCAAATCCTGTCTGTTCTGTTGGCCCTATGAGCGAATCACTGGATTTTGTTTCCTCCAGATCCACAGTAGAGAATCAGCCACTTTCTGATTTCCGTCCTTCTCGGCTAATCCTGCTAGTCTAGGATCAGGTCCATATAATAATATCCATTATGATTTAAACAGCTAAACTGACCCTAGATCAGGACAACTATCCGGAGAAGCTTTCATGAATACAGGCCCTGCAGTACAGAATCGTGCCACTTTCAGATTCGGTCCCAGCGTCGTCCGGGTTAGGGTTTGACCGGGGTAGGCCATCATTGTAAATAAAAATTTGTTCTTAACTGACTTCTCTAGTTAAATAAAGGTTACATAAAATAAATAAAAGAACAAGGCCTCCTTGACTGCTGATCTAGGATTAGGTCTATAAAATAATATGCATTATGGTCTAGAAGGGCCTGTAGAGAATAGGGCCACTTTCATATTCGGTCAACAGGGCAGAACAAGGGTTCATTGACTGGGATCACAACACAACAAGTGTTGTCATTATTCCTCTAAGAGAGATGTTCAGTCCCAGACAATGGAGACAACATGCATATATTTACCCTGTTAATGAGGGCATGGCTGCCTGGAAGAGAGGCCGACACACACACACACACAAACACACACAGGAGGGGGGGTCTGAACAAAAACACATCGAAGGGGGAACAAATCCCATTCAGTCTCTGTAATCCAATTCTGAAAGCTGTCTTCCAGAGGGAGGGGGAATGGAGAGAGGCTCAGACAGAGGGAGAGTTCTTTAATGTGAATAGGGAGTCAAATTACACATAGACACAAAAACAACCCATGACCCCCCCCAACCCCTACCAATCTCCTTCGTTTTCAAAATCCCAGCAGCACCCAGTTCATCCACGGTGGACAGCTGAAACGACTCCCCTACTTCTTCGTCCTCCCCATTAGATAACCCAATAACACAGTGCTTTTATCAGAGTCTAGAGTTACATGCTTTTACAGGGACCCTATACAGCCAGAGGGAGAGAATGAGAGAGGGAGAAAGGGGGGGGGGGGAGCGGGACAGAATGGCTTTGAAAAGATCTGCAGGGATCCTGTACGATGGGCCATTCTGTCTCTCTGAGGGCCAGTTGAGGTATCGACAGGGCCGACAACAGTGAGGCCGTTATTTGCTTTGTGAGTAGCTGGTAACACAAGATGCTCCCGCTCGGATAGTGAGTGACATCAAGTGTTTGGGTAGAGAGAGCTTTCTCTGGCACAGACACACACACACATACACACACACACACACTATGTCCAATTGGTACAAAGACTACTTATCTCAACTAGGTTCTTGCCAAGCGGTGAGAATTATAAACTTGCAGAGTTTGCAACCTATGCCAACGCAAACCTGCTGATAAAGTGGACTTTCTTCCCACCAACAGCTGAGGTGAAGGTTTACGAAATGTATATGAAGAAACTCCCCCAGACAGTAGCATACAGAGTACAGACCATAATAATAACTTCAAAGAACAGACCATGGCTGCATCCCAAATGGCACCATATTCCCAGTATCATTTCCTACATATTGCAAGTCTATAGGCCCTAGTCAAAAGTAGTGCACTATGTAGGGAATAGGGTGCCATTTGGAATGCAACCCCATATATCTTCACAGCTCTCTCCTGTACTCCCTAAACCCGTATTCACAAAGTGTCTTAGAGTAGGAGTGCTGATCAAGGATCAGATCCCCCCCTGTCCATGTAGTCTTATTCATCATGATCTAAATAGCAAAACATATCCTAGACCTGAATATGGACCCTAGTCCCATATCACTAAGAGTTGGCAAAACAGCACAAACAGATCTGGGACCAGGCTACATGGAGCTGAACTGCTAGAGAGTAATGTCTGTACCAGAGAGAGCTGTGAAGATATACAGATATAGGATCTTCATTTGACCACCTTGTTGCAGGAGAACTCTCCTGCAATGCAGGACATTTAAAAAGTGTAGTGTATTTGTGTCATGCCTGCTTCCGCTCTTCCCCCAGGCTGCCCTGCATCATGCACTCCTGCCACAAATCATTTACGCACACCTGCCTTCCCTCGTCACGGGCATCAGCGATATTGGACTCACCTGGACTCACTCAACCACCTGTTCATTACCTCCCCCATATTTGTCAGTTCCCCAGCTCTGTTCCCCGCTGCTGCATTGTTTGTCATATGTCCGTGTTACCCGTGTGCTGACACTGTTCCTGTCTTGTTCTATGTCTGTTCCCGATTTAAATATTTGACTCCCCGTACCTGCTTCTCATCTCCAGCGTCATTCCCAACAATTTGAGGTTTAATAAAAAGGCTTCCTAAGTTTTTAATTTCCGCTTAGAAATTTCAGACTTCATTTTTCCCATACGAAAAATTTATCAACCTCTAAAAAAATTGCCATTAATTATAATCCTGTTGCTGCAGGATTAAAAATTCATGCAATGATGCTGTGTCTAAGTCTATATCCCAAATGGCACCCTATTCCTTTGGTAGTGCACTAAGTAGTGAATAAGGCGCCATTTGGGAAACAGCGTAAGCCTTAAATCATGACGCCCCGGCTTCATGAGGACTAGAACTGCTGCCGTCAACGATTTAACTAAGTTACTGGCAAAAAGCTAAGTTAAATGATAGGCTCTGAATAAATAATCTGCCTGCCTTCCATGCGTGCCTGGGGTATCTCTGTGTAAGGGGAAGGGGCGTTGTGTGTGCGCATGTGTGTGAGGCTGCCAAGAGAGTGCAAAAATACACAGCAATGAACAGGGTTCACAGGATGACAGAAAGGACACAAGATCAGTTGGATAACAAAGTTCCTACATGATAGTGCTTTCTAACTTCCTTTTGTGTAATCAGTGAAAGCATTACCATGTTAATTGAAATCTCAGATGGAACATTCCAAATTAGTGTTCCAAAATACTTCAATGCACTCTCACAGCTGTAATACAGGACTTCCAGTTTCTCATGTTACCAAATAAAATATCCACTTTTCACTACATTCAGACCACATAATAGGGCAACAATATGTGATTATACAGACATACTAATCATGATATTTCACATTGTTTGTCTGCATAATTAAAATCTAACATTCATTTGCATGAGACAAAGTCCACTTTATCAATAGTGATTGCTCTAGTATCCTAAGGTGTCACTGGTGCCAATAACATCTACAGTGCCACCAACTGGTCTGGTACAGCCATCTAAGGTTGCAGTGACTTTATATTCATTTCACACAGCTTCTAATGACATACTGAGTATGCCAAACATTAGGAACACCCTCCTAATATTGAGTTGCTTCCCTCAAGGGGTGTCAAGTTGGCTGGATGTCCTTTCGGTGGTGGACCATTGTTAATACACGCGGGAAACTGTTGATCGTGAAACATCCAGAAGCATTGCAGTTCTAGACACAAACCAGTGCATCTGGCACATACTACCATACACCGTCCAATGGCATTTACATATTTTGTCTTGCCATTCACCCTCTGAATGGCACACATACACAATCCATGTCTCAATTGTTTCAAGGCTTAAAAATCCTTCTTTAACCTGTCTCCTCCCCTTCATCTAACAAGTGACATCAATAAGGGATTAATGCGTTCAGCTGGATTGACCTGGTCAGTCTACGTCATGGAAAGAGCAGGTCTTAATGTTTTGTATACTCAGTGTTCATAAGGTTTACATACCAAATAGTTGCCCCATGCACATCGGTTCAGTTCTAGTAGGGTACATCGGTATGTGGCAGGTATGTGGCACCTTCTTCGCTCGCTTTGAGGATAATACAGTGCCACCGATGTGGCCCGCTACCAAGGACTGTGGGCTCTCCTTCTCCGTGGCTGACGTGAGTAAGACATTTATACGTGTTAACCCCTCGCAAGGCTAACCGGCCCAGATGGTATCCCTAGCCGCATCCTCAGAGCATGTGCAGACCAGCTGGCTGGTATATTCAATCTTTCCCTATCCTAGTCTGTTGTCCCCACATGCTTCAAGATCGCCACCATTGTCCCTGTACGTAAGAAAGCAAAGGTAATTGAACTAAATGACTATCGCCCTGTGGCACTCAACTCTGTCATCATGAAGTGCTTTGAGAGACTAGTCAAGGATCATATCACCTCCAACTTACCTGCCACCCTAGACCCTCTTCAATTTGCTTACCGCCCCAATAGATCCACAGACGATGCAATTGCCTCCACACTGCCCTGTCCCATCTAGACAAGAGGCATACCTATGTAAGAATGCTGTTTATTGACTATAGCTCAGCATTCAACACCACAGTACCCTCTAAGCTCATCATCAAGCTCGAGGCCCTGGGTCTGAACCCCACCCTGTGCAACTTGGTCCTGGACTTCCTGATGGGTCGCCCCCAGGTGGTGAAGGTAGGAAACAACACCTCCTCTTCGCTGATCCTCAACACTGGGGCTCCACAAGGGTGTGTGCTCAGCTTTTTCCTGTACTCCCTGTTCACCCATGACTGCGTGGCCATTCACGCCTCCAACTCAATCATCAAGAAAATAACCTCTCACTCAACGTCAACAAAACTAAGGAGATGATCGTGGACTTCAGGAAACAGCAGAGGGAGCACCCCCCTATCCACATCGATGGGACTTCCTGATGGAAAAGGTCCACCTTCCTGTTGAAGAAGGTGGAAAGCTTCAAGTTCCTTGGTGTACACATCACTGACAAACTGAAATGGTCCACAATTGAGAGCATCCTGTTGGGCTGTATCACCGCCTGTATGGCAACTGCACCACCCACAACCGCAAAGCTCTACAGAGGGTTGTGCGGTCTGCCCAACGCATTACCGGAGGCAAACTTCCCGCCCTCCTGGACACCTACAGCACCCAATGCCATAGGAAGGCCAAAAAGATAATCAAGGACATCAACCACCCGAGCCACTGCCTGTTCACCCCGCTATCATCCTCCACCAAATTTCACAGTGGGTGCGAGACCTGGAGAGGCCTACAAGCCACAGTATCTCACACCCACTGTGAAATTTGGTGGAGGATCGGTGATGATCTGGGGGTGCTTCAGCAAGGCTGGAATCAGGCAGATTTGTCTTTGTGAAGGACGCATGAATCAAGCCATGTACAAGGTTTTCCTGGAAGAACTTCTGCTCTGACAATGCTCCCCAACTCTGAGGATTGGTTTTTCCAGCAGGACAATGCTCCATGCCACACAGCCAGGTCAATCAAGGTGTGGATGGAGGACCACCAGATCAAGACCCTGTCATGGCCAGCCCAATGTCCAGACCTGAACCACATTGAAAACCTCTGGAATGTGATCAAGAGGAAGATGGATGGTCACAAGCCATCAAACAAAGCCTAGCTGCTTGAATTTTTGCACCGGGAGTGACATAAAGTCACCCAACATCAATGTGAAAGACTGGTGGAGAGCATTCCAAGACGCATGAGAGCTGTGATTGAAAATCAGGGTCATTCCACCAAATAGTGATTCCTGAACTCTTCCTAAGTTAAAACATTAGTATTGTGTTGTTTAAAAAGGAATATTTTTTTTTTCTTTGCATTCTTAGAGGTCTGACAACACTGCATCTTTTTTTGTTATTTTGACCTGTCACGATCTTCATGGATGGACCAAGGCGCAGCGTGCCGGGTGGAGTTAAACATCTTTATTTCGTCAACTCACTCAAATACAAAACAACAAATGAAGATCAAAACAGGTGTAGCACCAACAGTACACACACCTCAACAGAGTCAACCTCCCACAAAGAAAGGAGGAAAAATTAGCTGCTTAAGTGTGGTTCCCAATCAGAGACAACGATAGACAGCTGTCCCTGATTGAGAGCCACACTCAGCCAAAACAAAGAAATACAAAACTATAACATAGAATGCCCACCCCCAAATCACACCCTGACCAAACCAAAATGAGACATTAAAAGGCTCCAACAGGTCAGGGCGTGACAGTACCCCCCCCAAAGGTGCGGACTCCGGCCAAAACCTGACCCTATTGGGGAGGGTCTGGGTGGGCATCTATCCGCGGTGGCGGCTCTGGTGCGGGACGTAGACACCGCACCACCTCTGGCTCCCTCGTTGCGGGCCCCGGACTGGGCAACCTCGCTGCGGGCCCCGGACTGGGCACCCTGCTCCACGCACCAGGCCCCCTGTGCGCACAGGGGGCCTGGTGCGTGGAGCGGGCACAGGCCGTGCCGGGCTCTGAAGGCGCACAGGGGGCCTGGTGCGTGGAGCAGGGACAGGCCTCGCCGGGCTCTGGAGGCGCACAGGGGGCCTGGTGCGTGGAGCAGGGACAGGCCTCGCCGGGCTCTGGAGGCGCACAGGGGGCCTGGTGCGTGGAGCAGGGACAGGCCTCGCCGGGCTCTGGAGGCGCACAGGGGCCTGGTGCGTGGAGCAGGGACAGGCCTCGCCGGGCTCTGGAGGCGCACAGGGGCCTGGTGCGTGGAGCGGGCACAGGCCATGCCGGGCTCCGGAGGCGCACAGGGGACCTGGTGCGTGGAGCAGGGACAGGCCTCGCCGGGCTCTGAAGGCGCACAGGGGTCCTGATGCGTGGAGCGGGCACAGGCCGTGCCGGGCTCCGAACGCGCACAACGCGCACAGGAATCCTGGAGCGTGGGACAGTGACAGTGCATGCTGGGCTCACAACACGCACAGGGATCCTGGAGCGTGGGACAGGGGCAGGATACACTGGGCCGTGAAGACGCACTGGAGGTCTCCAGCGTACAGCCTGCACAACCCGTCCTGGCTGAATGGATAACTCCGCTCTGCACCTGCGGGGCGCTGGCACAGGACGTACCGGGCTGTGGAGACGCACCGGAGACACAGTACGCAGAGCCGGCGCAGGATATCCTGGTCCGAGGAGGCATACTGGAGGCCAAGAGCGCTGAGCCGGCACACTCCTCCCAGGCTGAACACTCCTACTCACAAAAACTATGCGGGAAGCTGGCATGTCGCGCGCGGGCTGTGAACACGCACTGGCAACACCGTGCGTTTCACCGCCTCACACGGTGCCCTACCAGTGCGCTGCTCCCTCTGGTAAGCACGGGGAGCTGGCCCAGGTCTCCAACCTGGCCCAGCCAAACTCCCCGTGTGCCCCCCCCCAAAAAAATTTGGGGGCTGCCTCTCGGGCTTAAAGGCCAGCCATGTTCCCGCATATTTCTGTTCATAGAAGCGCCGCTCCTTCTTAGCTGCCTCCAGCTCCTCCTTCGGACGGCGGTATTCCCCCGCCTGCCTCCCGGGTTCCTTCCCGTCCAGGATCTCCTCCCATGTCCAGGACTCTAGGTAGGCACGCTGCTTGGTCTCTTGGTGGTGGGAGGTTCTGTCACGATCTTCATGGATGGACCAAGGCGCAGCGTGCCGGGTGGAGTTAAACATCTTTATTTCGTCAACTCACTCAAATACAAAACAACAAACGAAGATCGAAACAGGTGTAGCACCAACAGTACACACACCTCAACAGAGTCAACCTCCCACAAAGAAAGGAGGAAAAATTAGCTGCTTAAGTGTGGTTCCCAATCAGAGACAACGATAGACAGCTGTCCCTGATTGAGAGCCACACTCAGCCAAAACAAAGAAATACAAAACTATAACATAGAATGCCCACCCCCAAATCACACCCTGACCAAACCAAAATGAGACATTAAAAGGCTCCAACAGGTCAGGGCGTGACAGACCAGTTGTCATTTTCTGCAAATAAATGCTCTAAATGACAATATTTTTATTTGGAATTTGGGAGAAATGCTGTCAGTAGTTTATAGAATGAAACAAAAATGAAACTGATAATTTTGCAGTGGTCTCTTAATTCTTTCCAAAGCTGTATATTCTTAATCCATTCCTTACCTAGATGTACGTGTATTTTGGTTATATGCTGTGAAACTGTTAGATATTACTGCACTGTCGGAGCTAGAAGCACAAGCATTTCACTACACCCGCAATAACATCTGCTAAACGCGTGTATGTGACCAATACATTTTTATTTGATTTGATAGGCCATTGTGAATAGGATTTAAATGGGCACATAAAATCAGATTGTCTGATTTATTACAAGCTTCGCCTTATTTTAAAGATGCAATATGAAGAGATCGCTCCGCCATTTCCTGGTTGCAAAAATTCTAATAGTTCAGTATATGTGACAAAACAAGCAGTCATTGTGTACAGAATTGTTGTACTATCTAAACCACAGTGAAATATTTTCCATACAATATTTTGGTTTGAAGTTGGTATACAAAACCACAAGTAAAATACACAAAAACAAAGTTAAGCACGGGAATACAATATTTTTGGTTATTGAAAATAGATTTCACAGTGGTTTCGATGGTAGAATGACCTCTACACTATGCTTGCTTGTTTTGTTACATAAACTGAAACTTGGAGAACTATTCGAATTTTAACATCCATGGGTCTACATACTGAATTTGGTGTTATTTGGACTCAAAGGTTTTCAAACATTTCTAAGATGGAGGAAAATCTATCCTGACGGAATGTATGGGTCCTTGAGGCAAACTTGTTGAACATGAGGAAAGACACCTACATGTATGTTTAAAGTCTCTAGGTCAAACGGGCGGTATAATAATAACTGTATTTGTATTGTGCTTTTCAATACAGGTAACAAAGTGCTTCACATCATAAAATAATAAAAAAGAAGTACTAACAAAGAAACAGAGATGGGAGGATGGAGAAGGAAAAAAGATAGCTAATTGAAATCATACATTTGAAGCAATCTTAAGATTCAGAGATTCAGAGTGTCTTCAGCAGGGACTTAAAAAGAGCCACTGAATCTGCAACCCTGATCTCCTCTGGCAAACCAATTCCAAAGTCTAGGGCCCCTAATGGCAAATTCTCTGCCTCTTTTTATTTTCAACCTAGACTTTGGAATGGTCAACAGTGACCTGCCGGAGGATCTCATGGTTCAATCCTGGCTTGTAGGGAGATAAAAGATGAGAGACATAGAATGCGGCTAAACCAAGCCTAGCCTTAAACGTGATTAATACAATTTTAAAATCGATTCTAAAAGTGACTGGTAGCCAGTGTAGAGAAGCTAAAACAGGTGTGATATGGTTACATTTTCTGGTCCCTGTTAAAAGCCGAGCTGCAGCATTTTGAACTAACTGTAGACGATGGAGTTATTTCTGATTGAGACAGGTATACAAAAAGTTACAGCAATCTAGGCCCGACGAAATAAAAGCATGTTTAACTCTCTCCAGATCAGTGACTGAAATAAGATTGTCCTTTAGCTTTATTTCTTAGATGATAAAAGCAGGACTGGATAGCCTTCTTTACATTTAGCTTGAGGTTTAGGTCAGGGTCAAAGAAGAGACCGAGGTTTCTGGCCGTAGGCTTTACGTTGGTGGACAAATGGCCAAGGTTAAAACAACCTCTGATTTCTTATCATTAAGCAGGAGAAAATTGTCAGACATCCAACATTTGATGTCAGCAAAATACTTGTGAAGGGTAGCTATGCTAGTTTGTTCACAGGGTCTGATTGGTAAATAATACTGTTTTCATCCGCACTGCAGTGACACTGAATGTTATGATTGTGGATGATGTCACCAAAGGGGAAAAATGTACAGGGAAAAAAGGATAGGGGGCCAGAATTGACCCCTGAGAGACACCATAGTGAATAGGTGCTGGAGACAATACAGAACCACCCATGCTCCCTGAGAAAGGTCTGCCGCATAGAAATGACCTGAAACAGTCGAGGGCAACGGTAGAGATTCCAGCCCACCTGTCCAGCCGGTCAACAGAGATGTTATGATCCATTGTCTCAAATGCGGCACTGAAATCCCAAATAACTAGAATAGAGCATTCACTGGCATCGGCAGCCAACAGAATGACAGTTGGAAAAATGTCTAATCGCCAATGCTGTGTGTGTAGCGTGCGTGTTTCAAGGCTGGCTGTCTCCTCTGAGTTTGTAATATATTATTTGGTTCTATCTTCCCTCTCTCCTTCTCTCGCTCCATGCCCACTCCTTCCCCACCTACATCTCCTCAATATTCCTCCTCTCCACCTGGTCCTCCCTCCGGATTTCTCCATATTATACTCATCCGTTTGTGTCAGCTCATTTGCATCTTATTCAAAAGTATCTCTCTTCTTCAACTGCGTTTTTTTCTCAATCTCTATCTCTCACTTTTGTGTGTGTGTGTGTGTGTGTGTGCGTGTGCATGTGTGCGTGTCTATTACTGTGTGTGTGTATGTTTGTGTGTGTGTGTTGTTTATTCAGAGTCCTTTTAGCTTCTCTAACTATCTCCCCCCACACATGCCTCTAGTGTCCTCTTGATGTGTGAACTAATGTGTTCGGTCACAGAGCCATGGACCACAGCCCACTTCAATCGCTGATGTAAACAGCCACTTGAAGCCCCTGAAGCTACTGTTCTTCTATCTGCCTACTGTTGACGAGTCTCATCTACTCTCCCTCCCACGCACTGACCCTGCCTGCCGCACACACTGATACACCATACCACCTGGGTTCAAACAGTATTGGAAATCTTTTTAAAATTACTTTAAAAAGATAGTTTCGCTTGAGCTTGATACCTGGAGTGCCAGATGGGCGACAGGGTTTGGGGTCTGCTCTTCTGGGACAATTCCATTGTTTTTATTGCAGCCATACAAGCTCAATGGAGCACAGATTAAGTATTTGAAAGGAAACTCATAGTGTTTGCACCCATGTCTGATGGATAACCCATCACGACCACCCACCACCGACAGAAAAAGAGAGAGCGAGAGAGGGAAAAAGGAAAAGAGCGAGCGATCCAGAGCCAGCACTCCAAACTGCACCTCTGGTAAACTGAAGTGTTCAGTAGCGAGAAAGAGAACATTATCAGGTAGACTGAAAAAACTGGGAGTTAAGTGTGGGGTTCTTGACGTGGCATCTTCAGAATTCTAAAAGGTTCTTGAAATGTATGGAAGCCTGCAGATGTGTCCCTTTTTCATAGCACACAGCAAACCTTTCATAGCACACAGCAAACCTTTCACAGCACACAACAAACCTTTCACAGCACACAACAAATTGGCCAGTGATAACTAGTGTTGATTTTTCAGTCAAACATTTCTAGTGTTGATTCAATAGTTAAATTAAAACTGTAAAGAGTTAAATGAACACTTAGTGGTGTAAAATAACTCCAGTGTTGGTGTTAATAACCAGAGTTGAACCAAAAATACGCCCAGCATTATTATATTTCCCAGCATGCTCTATTGCAGGTTGATTTTTACAATTGTTTGTTTCAACATCTATGTTTGTGCATGTACATTGATTGATTCATTAATATTATGCTACTCAAATATAAATAACACATTTTTTTCTAAACCTTTCCAATCTGTCACTTGGACTTATTGCATCTGTTACTGAAATGGTTTTTCCAGTTTAGATTATTAAGGCAGTCTCATTTTAGTTTCCCCAACTCTGGCAGTCATAAGGAATAAAACATTCTAAAGGTAGGCTATCCCCACTCTGGCTGGATTCCAATAGGAATTACACATCACTTTGCAATCCAGCATAATGTGACTTGGATGCCTAATGAGGCCTGTAAACTACGAATTTCAAGCAACTGTATTAGGGTAAAACTAGGTCCTCAAAAGGCCTTATGAAATATGTATTGTATTGTCTTTAATAATTTTTATTTGAAAGACAACATATTCACTTAGGATCTCACTTGGTAAAGGCCATATAAGTGAAAATGTATGAATGCAACAACCAGTCACTAGCAAACACAGTTATGGGTGGTACTAGTAACTCTAAAATTCACTGAAAGGCACCTTGGGAACAATACAAATATATCTTAAAAGCCTTCAGCAGGGCTATTCAATTCCCGTCCTAGAGGGCCAAACATTTCTGGTTTTTGATTTTTGTATGGCTCTTCAACGAATCATCCCATATGGTTTTTCAGAGACCTTAAAATGGTTCCCCTATGGCATCGCTCTCAAGGTCCTTATTTGGTTCCAACTTTATTTTTAAGAGTGTACTCATGTAATTTGCTGTAACTCTCTTGGTGGGCAACAATGCTTCAATGTTGTGACTAGAAAATTCGAATTTTTGCTCCCTGCAGAACTATGACTATGTCATTTAGAAGGATTACTGATCTCAAACCAGTTTTGCCTTATAGATCATAACGAATAAGCCTTGTAGGCACTGGTCAAAAGTAGCACACTAAATAGGGTACCATTTGGGACAAAACCAGTGCCAATAACAGAACCTCAGTCAGTCACTCAGTTCAAAACACATTACTTTAGCCTGACAGTGTGACACCACATCATCCTCTCTATTTTCCTCTGTGTTTGTGTTCCGACTAATTCATGTTAGATTGTCTCAGTGTCACAAGGGACTCCCTATTTGGAGAAGCGTTTTCTCTCTCTTCCTCTTTCTGTGTTTGTGTGTGTCTTTATTATCTGTTTGTGTATATCTGTGTGAGTGTGTGTGTGTGTGTGTGCGTGTGTGTGTTTTTCAGTTTTCTCTATATTTTTATTCCCAGCCCCTGACCCAGCAGGAGGCCTTTTGGTAGGCTGTCATTGTCAATAAGAATTTGTTCATAAAGGTTCAGTAAAATGTAAAAAATGATGGCCTTATTCAGCTGAGTGCGGTCTTAGTGCCAGCATCGGTTTGTGGTGGTAAATAGATGGCTACGAATAATATAGATATATAGTGTGGTCTACAGCTTATCATGAGGTATTCTACCTCAGGCGAAGCAATACCTAGAGACTTCTTTAATATTAGACATCGCACACCGTGGATCGTCCAGCTTGTTTTCCAATGATTGCACGTTGGCCAATAATATGGAGGGAAGTGGTGGTTTACCTACTTGTCACCGAATTCTTACAAGGCTGATGATGGGGATTTGGGCCTTGTCTTGACAAAGCAGTATATCCTTGGCGTCGGACTCATTAAAGAAAAAATCTTTGTCCAGTTCGAGGTGGGTAATCACTGTTCTGATATCCAGAAGCTCTTTTCAGTCATAAGAGACGGTAGCAGCAACATGATGTACAAAATGAGTTACAAACAATGCAAAAAAACAAACAAAATATCACAGTTTGTTAGGAGCCCATAAATTGGCAGCCATCCCCTCCGGCAACATTATATAATGCCAGAAGAACAACCATCTCTGCAGCACTCCACCAATCAGGTCTTTATGGTAGAGTGACCAGACGGAAGCCACACCTCAGTAAAAGACACATGACAACCCGCTTAGAGTTTGCCAAAAGGCACCTAAAGACTCTCAGACCATGAGAAACAAGATTCTCTGGTCTGATAAAACCAAGATTTTACTTTTTGGCCTGAATTCCAAGCGTCACGTCTGGAGAAAACCTGGAACCATCCCTACGAGGAAGCATGGTGGTGGCAGCATCATGCTGTGGGAATGTGTTCCCGGACATTTCTGGGGGAATGGCCCTAGCCCTAGCCCTCACCCTCCAATCCAACAGGTCCCAGACGTGCTCAATGTCAGAACACTGACATACTGACAGTGGCAGGGACTGGGAGACTAGTCAGGATCGAGGGAAAGAGTAATAGAGCAAAGTACATAGAGATCCTTGATGAATACCTGCTCCAAAGCATGCAGGACCTCAGACTGGGGCGAAGGTTCACCTTCCAGCAGGATAACTACCCTAAGCACACAGTCAAGACAATGCAGGAGTGGCTTCGGGGACAAGTCTCTGAATGTCCTTGAGTAGCCCAGCCAAAGCCCGGACTTGAACCCAATCAAACATCTCTGGAGGGACCTGAAAATAGCTGTGCAGCAACGCTCCACATCCAACCTGACAGAGCTTGAGAGGTTCTGCAGAGAAGAATGGGAGAAACTCTCCAAATACAGGTGCCAAGCTTGTAGCGTCATACCCAAGAAGACTCAAGGCTGTAATCACTGCCAAAGGTGCTTCAACAAAGTACTGAGTAAAGGCTCTGAATACAAAAAAAACAAAAAAACTGTTTTTGCTTTGTCATTATGGGGTATTGTGTGTAGATTGATGAGGGGGGGGGGAAATGTGGAAGTCAAGGGTTCTGAATACTTTCCGAAGGTACTGTATATGAAAATAATAATATTTGTTTGACAATTGAAGTATAAAAAATCAATGAGAACATGCTGTGGTGAAATCAAGTGAAAGGCTTACTGTTAACATCTAATGCCCAAAATGGAACATGCAGCCTGGGATTTCCAACGGTGACAGTTTTTTTCCCTTGGTGTGATATGAAAGTGGTGTCACACCAGAGGAAATAGCTATCACTCCGTGGGACATAACCTATTAATAAAGTTATATAATTACCTTTTTCAACTTATTTTTCATCAAATAACACTTATTTGCCTTAGACCTATTTGTCTCCTGTTGCAATTTTGATCCTTTTAAGTGATTCTGAGTGCAATATTTATGTATTCATTCTCCCACGCCTGGTTTCTCATCTACGGCAGGTGAACATTGCTCCGGTGACCTCTGGTTCTGTCTCTGCCCTCTGGGGAGAGTCTAGTTCTTTTACCTGGCCCTAGTGAGGATGCAGGCAGATATTGGGGTTGGCTGTAGTGCTCTCATTCCTGGTTCTCACTCCCTGCATTAGACCATCAATCCCATTGTTCCCTCTCTGCCCTACCAGTGTCGCTCCTCCTGACTGATTGGCATTTGTGATCCACCCCTCGTGGCACTGGCGTCTCATTCGAACGTCTGGCCTATCAACTCTCAACTGTAGTTTCTGTGCCTAACGTGGTGACCACGGATAACGGGGAATCAGGGTTAGATTCGGAGAGGGAGCCTGAGAAATGGCTACCACATCTATGGAAGGCAGCAGGCATGCAAAAGATCCACTCCCGATTCAAGGGAGGTAGTGATGACAAATAACAGTAGAGGAATCTTTTGAGGATCCATTACTGATGTTGAGAACGGATGTTTAGAATAATTTTTTATGTGGTCTAAAACGCCAATAAATGAAAGGAAAAAAAGGTGTTGTCTTGGACAAAATGTAAAAATGATTATTAAGCATGAGGCAGGTAACATAATACACAAGTAAGATAATTGCTTTTTATCTAGGTTTAGTGAAATTACTGTGAATCTTACCCAAGATATAACAGCGAGACACTTGATTATCATCATTATATCATCATTATGCAAAGAAATAATGTGTTTTTCATTTTAAATTAAAGAATATGATTACTGATTTAAAGACTGAAGTAACTAAATAATAATATATTTATTGTCTATTTGGGAATCATTAAACCTTTATAAACTCAGCAAAAAAAGAAACGTCCCTTTTTCAGGATCCTGTCTTTCAAAGATAATTAGTAAAAATCCAAATAACTTCACTGATCTTCATTGTAAAGGTTTTAAACACTGTTTCCCATGCTTGTTCAATGAACCATAAACAATGAATGAACATGCACCTGTGGAATGGTCGTTAAGACACTAACAGTTTACAGACGGTAGGCAATTAAGGTCACAGTTATGAAAACTTAGGACACTAAAGAGGCCTTTCTACTGACTCTGAAAAACATCAAAAGAAAGATGCCCAGGGTTGCTGCTCATCTGCGTGAACGTGCCTTAGGCATGATGCAAGGAGGCATGAGGACTGCAGATGTGGCCAGGGCAATAAATTGCAATGTCCGTACTGTGAGACGCCTAAGACAGTGCTACAGGACGGACAGCTGATCGTTACACCAGGAACGCACAATTCCTCCATCAGTGCTCAGACTGTCCGCAATAGGCTGAGAGAGGCTGGACTGAGGGCTTGTAGGCCTGTTGTAAGGCAGGTCCTCACCAGACTTCACTGGTAACAACGTTGCCTATGGGCACAAACCCACCGTCGCTGGAACAAACAGGACTGGCAAAAAGTGCTCTTCACTGACAAGTCACAGTTTTGTCTCAACAGGGGTGATGGTCGGATTCGTGTTTATCGTCGAAGGAATGAGCGTTACACCGAGGCCTGTACTCTGGAGCGGGATCGATTTGGAGGTGAAGGGTCCGTCATGGTCTTGGGAGGTGTGTCACAGCATCATCGGGCTGAGCTTGTTGTCATTGCAGGCAATCTCAACGCTGTGCGTTACAGGGAAGACATCCTCCTCCCTCATGTGGTCCCCTTCCTGCAGGCTCTTCCTGACATGACCCTCCAGCATGACAATGCCACCAGCCATACTGCTCATTCTGTGCGTGATTTCCTGCAAGACAGGAATGTCAGTGTTCTGACATTGAGCACGTCTGGGACCTGTTGGATTGGAGGGTGAGGGCTAGGGCTAGGGCCATTCCCCCAGAAATGTCCGGGAACTTGCAGGTGCCTTGGTGGAAGAGTGGGGTAACATCTCACAGCAAGAATTGGCAAAGCTGGTGCAGTCCATGAGGAGGAGATGCACTGCACTACTTAATGCAGCTGGTGGCCACACCAGATACTGACTGTTACTTTTGATTTTGACCCCCCCTTTGTTCAGGGACACATTATTCCGTTTTTCTTAGTCACATGTCTGTGGAACTTGTTCAGTTTATGTCTCAGTTGTTGAATCTTGTTGTGTTCATACAAATATTTACACATGTTAAGTTTGCTGAAAATAAACGCAGTTGACAGTGAGAGGACGTTTCTTTTTTTGCTGAGGTCATATATGTATTCACATTAATTGTAATGTCACACCAGAGGACAAATTCAAGGCATTAATGCATGAAATGATTAATTAAATTTGATATAAATTCAAAGTTGAAGTTAGCCATATAACAGTTAGAGTTGTTTAGACATAGTTTATTGTAACTATATGTTTTTTTACTTTACTGTTAGACAAAATAATTTTTCACTTTTATTTTGGCCATATGGCAACTACCCATATGCATCCTTCTTTTGAAGCCGAACCCACCACTGGTGTGTGTTGGCAAATAGGTCTATTTTCGGGTCATCTGACTATACAGTAGCACCGGTTCCAATCCAAGTGCCAATGCCTATTAGCAAACTCCAGACATTTACATTTGTTGGTTGCTCTTAATAAAGGCTTTTTTTTCTGGCAACCCTTCCAAAGTGCCTATTGGCATGGAGATGGCATCTAACTGTAGATTTGGAGACTTGGTGACCCAAAGATGCAACCAAGTTCTGTAATTCCCCAACTTTAGATTTTTCTTTGCTTCCCGAACCATCTTCCTCACTGTGCGTGGGGACACTGTTCCAGTGGTTTTAAACTTCTTAGTTGTTGCCCTAATAGTGGTAAATGGTATATTTCATATATGTTTGCTAATTTTTTGTACCCTGTTTTACGAAGGTCAACAACCGTTTTGTATTTTTTTGTTTGTGAGCTCTTTGACTTTTCCCATGGTGATGTGTGACAAAGGGATTGTACATGTGTGTTACCTAATTTTTATACCCCAGTGAAACAGGAAGCCATGGAAGACCGCAATACAGTTCCTTAAACTGAGATGAATTTCAAAAAGTAGAATATTAATCCAGATTTTATTTTGTTAGATTTTATTTACAAGAATCTTTATGGGTGCCAATCAAGTAATACAAATATCTTTCTCTGAGCAAATGTATTAGTATAAAATAATATAATGTTCACATTTATTGGATCATACATTAATTCATACATCATACATTAATTATTTATTTTATACCGTCTTTTTTGCTCATCTTTATCAAAGATGCCAATAATTATGGAACTGTCTTGATCAGGAGGGCGGTTGAATGAGATTGTGTCTGCGTTCCAAATGTCACCCTATTCCCTATAGTAGGGAATAGGCTGCCATTTGGGATGCAGATGGATGTTCACCGGCTCCTTTCAATTAGCGTCTCATTAGAGCTCTGGCAGAGAGTGGCTTTGTCGTCCGTTTGAAGTGACACAGATCTGAGCAGTGCAGTCAGCCAGGCAGACACACACACACACACACACACACAGCTTCACCACTTCAGCCAACTCAGCTCGTGATAAAACCATGACAACAACAGCGGTAATAATAAGACATTGGCAAGGGGACAGCTGATTGCTATAATCATAGTAAACATCAAACACATTTGATTTGCATCTGTTTTTCCCATTGAAACTGAGAAAGATATTTGTTGTTGTTTTTTAATGGGAGTTGGATGTGATTTGGGGTGTATTTGCATATTAGGCTGCTTCGTGGCAGCTTCAAACTCTTGGGGATTTTAGTCACTTCTTGTATTCATATGTGTCTTCTTAATGATGTACATTTCTATTTGCATGTAATAGCTTTCATTAATAAGTCTTATAAAACTACAACTAGTGTTTACTATTATTAATGCATATTTCAGCATTTATAACCATTTCTAAACATGTACAAGCATTTCTAAACAATGTATAACCATTTATAATGGCTTATCAATTAAAGTAATTAAAAACCGATACCCCATGAAAAATGAAAAATGACAACAAACAGCATTGATTTGAATCATTCAACTTTTAAGGGTTGCTTTTCCCCCATCATCCCTCAGTACAAAGCTTTGGGACATCTAGCTCTGATTGTCTCTAGCTGTATGATCTAGGTAAAGTTTCCCCTAGGTACAGATCTAGGATCAGCTCCCCCTCCCCAATCCTATCCTTAACCATTAGCAGAGAAAATGCTAAACTGTCCCCAGATACGCGTCTAAGGGAAACTTCACCTTACTTCTGTATGATCAGAGCCCCCCAGTCAAAAACAGAAACACCCCTTTCAGTTCAAATACATCAATAAATATCGTATGAGAATGAATTAATGCCATGGAAAGAGAGACAATGTCAATGGAAATATAGTCACGGAAAAAAGGAAAAAGATCAAGCATTTTGTGTCACATTGACACTTTCTCTTAACAAAGACACAATTTGTTGAGAAAGACACTCTAAAAACAGAACACGGTTCATTCTAAAAGAACACTTTTGTTCCACGTTGTTCTAAAAGAGAATTTGACAAATAAAGTGACAAGATGTACAGTAGTAAAACAGCTATTCTAGGTTGGTCGAGCCCTGAATGCTGATTGGCTGATAGCTGTGGTATTTCAGACCGTATACCACAGGTATGACAAAACATTTATTTTTACTGCTCTAATGACATTGGTAACCAGCTTATAATAGCAATAAGGCACCTCGGAGGTTTGTCATATATGGCCAATATACCACGGCTAAGGGCTGTGTCCAGGCACTCCGCGTTGCATCGTGCTTTAGAACAGCCCTTAGACGTGGTATATTGGCCATATACCACACCCCCTCGGGCCTTATTTCTTAATTCTAGCATTCCTAAAAAGACTGGCTAACATTGACTTGTAGGTGACACAACCACCATTCTGTGCTAGTTATGTCTCTCAAAACTGAGAAACCAGCCTAGATTTGGTACTCTGTGTCCCAAATGGCAACCTATTCCCTAGTTAGTGCACTACTTTTTACCAGGGCCCATAAGGCTCTGATCAAAAGGGTGACATTTGGGATGAAAAATAGAGTGCAATCAAAGAGCACTTAAAATGAACAGCAGTCGAACATGGAGGATTTCACGGGGTCAAGGGCCCTACTGAAAGTTATGTTTCTACCCTGTCCTTTTCCCACTAGACTAGAATTGAGTCCCAAATGGCACCCTATTCCCTACATAGTGCACAAATAATGCACTATGTAGGGAATAGGGTACCATTTGGGATGCAACCTAGAGCATTATGAAGCACTTAAAACACAATAAAATGAATGCTGAAGTGAGTACACTTGGTGCTGTCTGAGTAGCTTTTGTGGTTGGCCTATGTAGAAAATGTACATTTTATTCATCAGAACATGCCATGTACAGTACAGTGTGTATTGCCATAAGTGGTTTGGTACACAATGTTCTGTTCAAAATCGGAAATATACATTGAAGGTAAACATAAACAGACCGTTTTCTTCCAGTGATGAAGAGAATAAATAATATATACTCAGAAAAAATCGCTTTCACACACCTACACACACACACACACACACACACACACACACACACACACACACACACACACACACACACACACACACACACACACACACACACACACACACACACACACACACACACACACACACATACAATTCCCATATCTAAAAACATCCCATTTGTCAGCAGCAGCCGCCATGGTCTAGTTCAGTTGCTGGTGGAGGGGAGAGAGATGAGCTGGGGTCGGAGAAGCAGAGAGAGTTGTTCTAAAGCAGGCTGGGCAGGAGGGAGAGAGTTGGTGTAGGGCTGCGAGCGTGTGTGTGTGTGTGTGTGTGGGGTTGGCAGGAAGATAGGCCAGCGGTCCTTAGACTAACCCCGGCCCTAACTTTGACATTTGACCTCTGTCCTGGGGCCTAACACTCAGTGGGGGGGTAAAGTAATTGGGTGAGAGGCCCAGAACTGGATGGTTTTCCTCTCTGGAGAAGGCTTAGAGGGTTGGATTCTCGGAGGACACAGACCCAGAGCGGTGACCCTCTCTCACTGTCATCATCAAGATCTTCTCAAGGTTTGGAAGGGGGGGATGGCATTAGAGAGTGAGAGAGATAAAGCGAGAGTAACAGTTCTTTATTGTTCCATACAGAGTTTGTAATAAATGGGAGTGCTCTGCCTGTGCCCATATTGCTGGGGTCCTACCCCAATCTCCAGCCCCAATTTGGGGTGTCCCCCCTCCCTATCTCCTCCAGAACCCCTGATACAGTCCCTGGGGACAAATGGCTGAAGTCTGGAGGACAGTCTGTCTGTCTGTCTGTATTCAGTCTATATTCAAGGCTGGAGCTGCAGTCTTAAGTTATGGCGTCTGCCTCTGGGGGCCCGAGGGCCTTAGCCCCACCCTGGTGGCCCTGCTCTGGGTCCCTGCAGGTCGAGAGGTGGCTGTGGGGCTAGGAAGGGCCTCCCGGTGAATCTGCTGTATCCCCACCTGTTGGTGGCGTGGCAGGACCGACCGTACGGGCTGCTGCGGCTGGGGCTGAGGGGAGCGGAGCGGGTAGCTGCGTCGGTAGCGTAGAGACTGCGATCGAAGCAGGACCCTGGTGTACTGGACCTCTGGCATGATGAGCTTCAGACACAGCTCGTGGGCCAGGCTTCCGGGCCACGTGGCATTGGTGTTGGTCGGCAGGTCGTAGCCCACAATGTCCACCTTTGCGCTGGGCTGCCACGGCCGCAGCTCCTTGTTCTTGATCTGGGCAGCGGAGCGGAGCTGGGGAAGCCGTCCTCCAAAACAGCCCCTCACCAGCCTCTCCTGGGCCCTGCGGAGCAACCGCAACTCCCTGGCCACGCATGCCGGGCCCAGGGCAGTCAGCTGGCGCCACAAGGAGGCGTTGAAGTGATCATAGAGGCGTGCGTCCAAGGCGTTCCAGGCACGGATCTTGACGGGGAGGCCTGGCGAGAGGCTGTGCTTGGAGCCAGACATCCGCATGTTGAGTTTGACGTAGAGCACGTCTTCCAGATCCCAGGAGAGGAGGTGACGGAGGAGGACCAGCGACTCGTCAAAGTACTCAGCGATCATCACCAGGGAGAAGACGCGTTCTGTCTCGGCCACAAAAGCCCGGGCGTACGCTGTCGCGTCTGCTGCCGGACGGTCCTTGTCCCCACCAAGGTCAAAAGTCAGCGTGTTACGGGCGTACATGGAGTCCTTTTCGTCCGGACGGTAGTACCGCCACGGCTCGTCCAGAAATGCCTCCAGTGACCCATTGGGAACTCTCTTAAAACTCTGACAGTACTGGTTATAGTAACTGAACAACGATTCAAACATGGACCCTGGTTCTCGAAGTATGGTCACGTAGATGGTATCGTTAGGCATGAGGCGCTGCATCTCGGCACGGTTGAAGCGCATGTGGCTCGTGACCACGTTGGGTGGCAGGGTGTGCGGGTGAACGAGGTGGGCGTTGAAGGTGCGCGGGTAGCAGAACTGGTGTCCGCAGGCCTGCACGGGGAGCGCCACGGTCAGGTTGTTGCGCTCTGCGAAGCGGAAGAGCAGATTCTGCATGGTGGTGCTGGCCGTCTTGTGCGTCTTGAGGAAGGCCACGTTGGTGTGTTTGGGCTTGAGAGAGGAGGACAGGTGGGTGCGTAGTGATGGACAGCCGAGGTGAAAGGCTTCCATCGTCCTAGATGAGAAAAAATAAAGAGGGGAGGGGGTGGGGGGTGGATGCTTTTAATACGGGATTTGCAGCTCAATCTCTGTGTAATGAGGAACTTTAAGGTGAATAAAGTTCCTATTCAGTTTTGTCTGAATGACTGGGTGAGGGTTGATGGTCACTAGATTCGATGCTGTATGTTATGGATTAAATCTGTTGATAGTGATTGATGCCAGACTAGAGGTACAAGGACTATGACACTGATTATTATTGTATTCTGTGAAACAAGGCGGGCTATACTTGCGAACAATAGAAAAGGTTTAAGTGCACATGAGCCAACTAAAATCATTGACGCTACATGTTAGCTGTTCCCATTTAATTACCTGGCACATTTATCCCTATGCTAACCTGAGCAGGTGGCAGTGATTATGTCCTGTAACAAATTCTGTGTGTGCGTGCGTGTGTATGCCTCACCAGCTGAAATGGCCCCCATGGTGCAGCAGTAGACTGACGGTACTGATTGCCACAAAGACCAGAAATATCTTCTTCTGAGACATGATCCGCCACTTCACTGAGGGAGAGAAAAAGGAGAGCGAGAGGGAGGGACAGAGAAAATGGGAATGAGTAAAAAGGGAGATGTAGAGATAAGATGGTGAGAAAGGGAGAGCGATAGAAAGGGAAAACATATGTTATTATACATATATGCAAAACCAAAGGAGAGAAAGAGGAAGATTTATTTAACATATAATTGGCCGCATCCATAAGCAAGAGCGTGCATAGTGACTTGGCTTTTGTCACATTTGGGTTTTTCTCATTAGCCTCTTTGAGTATTCATAATAGGCAGTGGACTGGATGTACCTAGCTAGAATACTGAGTATCCATTAGCTCATTCCTCTTAGCGTACATAACTGTAAGTAGACCCTGTTGATGGCCTCCCAAGTGGCGCAGTGGTCTAAGGCACTGCATCGCAGTGCCAGCTGTGCCACTAGAGATCCTGGTTTGAGTCCAGGCTGTCGCAGCCGGCTGCGACCGGGAGACCCATGGGGCGGTGCACAATTGGCCCAGCGTCGTCCGGGTTAGGGGAGGGTTTGGCCGGCAGGGATGTTCTTGTCCCATCGTGCACTAGCGACTCCTGTGGGGCGCTGGGCACAGTGCATGCTGACACGGTCGCCGGGTGTACGGTGTTTCCTCCGACACATTGGTGCGTCTGGCTTTCGGGTTAAGTGGGCATTGTGTCAAGAAGCAGTGCGACTTGGTCAAGACGCACGGTCGAAACGCACGGCTCTCGACCTACGCCTCTCCCGAGTCCGTACGGGAGTTGCAACAACGGGACAAGACTGTAACTACCAATTGGATACCACAAAATTGGGGAGAAAAAGGGGGTATAAAAACAACAACAAAAAAACTACCCTGCAGGTAGAATATAATAAAAACGTAGAACATTAGAACATGTTCTCATTCAATGGAATAGAATGAGTGAGAGTGGTACACAGTGACAGCTTCCAGGTTGCCTATGTCACCTCGCCTCAAGATTCCAAGCCAACCTCCTATCCTCCTGCATAATAATGGCCTCCTGCCAATGTCGCCTCTTGATTACACTATCCCATTCCTCAGCACGTCAGGTCGGGTTACTTACCGCCATTGTAACCACATTTAAACTACTTTCTCTAGTCCAGCAGTTCTCAATCCTGGTCCTGGGTGTACATTTTTGTTTTTGCCCTAGCATCTAACACACCTGATTCTATTTGAAAGGCTTGATAATGAGTTGATTAGTTGAATCAAGTGTGTTGGTGGTGCTAGGGCAAAACACGGAAATGAACATCCCTTTGGGTCCCCAGGGCCAGGGTTGAGAAAGGAAGCTCTAGTCTACCCCAGGCTCTAACTGTCCTTCGGATGAGAGGTTAAACTGAGGTCTTGACCCACTGTGGTCACTAAGGATCCCATGGCACTTGTCGCTAGTGTAGGGAGTGTTTGGTTCTAACTGGACCTTATAAAAACTCACGGACGATTAGTAAACAAGCCACCTGATCATGGCACGTCAAAAAAGTTCAAATGTTTATGAAAAAAAACTATTGTTGGCTCTGATGGAGGAATTTAGAAAAGTACTGGAGGATAAAAAGACAGACAACAAGACTGTCAAAAAGAAGGAAGACACCTGGGCCATTTTATGCGACAGATTTAATGGATCGACACGAATTAAATAGAAGAGGGACCCAAATCGGATGAAGGCGTGCCTTAAAAACTTAAAAGCAAAGCCAAAAAGGATGCGGAAAAGGAGAGGCGGGGGCTATTTCAGAACGGAGGGGGGCCTCCATCCAAGGGAATTGATCCTCTCTCCCAAAGATATGTGAGATGATTCCCCAGCAGTTTGCCCCTCTCCTTAACCCCTATGATGACGACCCACCAATATTTAGTAAGCATAAATAACTTGTAAATATCAATAACTATAATGCATTAACGTTAAAGCTACTTCACTACAATGTTACCGTTATCAGGCCCGTTACAGCATGTTGCATAACATCATCATAAGCCCCAATTCAATTGTTGTACAAAATGGGCACGTAAATAGCTTACTAATAATGAGGTAATTTTCTTTCTTTCCTTTCCTTTAGTTGAGCTGAGACCCTGTGCCGCGGAGAAACAGCAGTGCCTGGATCTTGAACCAGCAGAAAAAACACCAAACAGGCCAAGCCAAAGCCCCAGAACTGACATGAACCAAGCTCCTATTGATGTTTTGGAGCTGGAGAGAGAGAACAATCTACTGCAGATTGAGGTTCTGAATTTACAAAAATAGCTACTGCAAATTCAGAAACAGAAACTCTTTCAGGGAAACAAATGCCCACTGGGTAAAGAATGCTGATCTTTTAATTTATTTAAGCAATTATTTATTAAAACAATTATTTATTAAAACAATGCTTTCCCAAGAAATTTGGTGTCCTCCAGTCTTGTCCCCACTCTTGTGTTCTGGTGATTCCAGTTCCACTCTGTATGGTGTTGAGAATAACAAAGTCTTAATAATACATTTAGCCTAATTAGGAATTGTATGTGTCAATGAAAATATAATCTTGCTTTTTTACATGTTACCAATGTTACATTATACACACCTTAGGCTGCAAAATGGTTCTAAATCAAGGTTCTCCTCACAGCATTCCCATTTGAAATTGGAAGCATGTTGCACCTGGCCATCTTCTGCATTCTCCTCGGGTAGGTCCTCCTCAGCCTCCTCAAGTATCTCGTCTTCTTGTCTCTTGCCAAAGTTATACAGTACCACCACTGCAATAATGATTGTCAGTGTAGTGTCCATCTTCGTGCGGAGTCCCTCCTTTAGGCAGGGGAAATCTTTTTTTCCACACTCCAAAAACTCTCTTTATGTGACCTCTTGCCAGGATATGAGAGGTGTTGTATTCTCTCTCTTCAGGTGACTGGGGGTTTAAAGGGGGAGTCATAAGGTACCCACAACAGGCATATCCATTGTCACCTAGTAGGTGGCCTTCATATGGCCCACTTTCTAGAACTGCACACAGATTACTATTGTGAAAGATTCTGCTGTCATGGGTGGATCCTGGCCATCCAGCTAGGATGTTGGTGAGCTGACCTTGGTCATCACAGACAGCCTGCACGTTGACGGAGCAGTAACCTTTACGATTACGGAATAGTTCTCCATTCTCACCACCAGGGTTGGGAAAAGGAATGTGTGTACAGTCTATTGCCCCTAGTATACCTGGGAATCTAGCTCTCCTGTAAAATCCAGCTGCTGTTTCCTCTGTAGGCTTGAACCTTATGTACTGGAAACCATATATCCCCGAGGCTGCATTTATTGTAGCTGGGGATTTTAACAAAGCAAATTTGAGAACAAGGCTACCTAAATTCTATCTTCATATTTCTTGTAGCACTTGTGCAGGCAATACACTGGATCACTGCTACTCTAACTTCCATGATGCATACAAGGCCCTCCCCAGCCCTCCCTTCGGCAAATCTGACCACGACTCCATTTTGCTCCTCCCATCCTATACTGTAGGCAGAAACTCAAACAGGATGTACCCGTGACGAGAACAATTCAACGCTAGTCTGACCAATCGGAATGCACACTTCAGGATTGTTTAGATCAAGCGGACTGGGAAATGTTCCCGGGCAGCCTCAGAGAATAATATTTATTTTATACTCTGATTCGGTGAGTTCATAAGGAAGTGCATTAGAGATGATGTACCCACTGTGACTATTAAAACCTACCCTAACCAGAAACTGTGGATAGATGGCGGCATTCGCAAGCTGGCTGGTGTGTTTTGGAGAATGTGGAAAGCTTTAAGTTCCTTGGCGGACAAACTGAAATGGTCCACCCACACAGACAGTGTGGTGAAGAAGGCGCAACAGGATCACTAGTCATTTTTGGATGGCTCACTAGTCATTTTTTTTATGCCACTTTAATAATGTTTACATATCTTGTATTCCTCATCTCATGTACAGTGGGGAAAAAAAGTATTTAGTCAGCCACCAATTGTGCAAGTTCTCTCACTTAAAAAGATGAGAGAGGCCTGTAATTTTAGTACAGGTACACTTCAACTATGACAGACAAAATGAGGAAAACAAATCCAGAAAATCACATTGTAGGATTTTTTATGAATTTATTTGCAAATTATGGTGGAAAATAAGTATTTGGTCACATACAAACAAGCAAGATTTCTGGCTCTCACAGAACTGTAACTTCTTCTTTAAGAGGCTCCTCTGTCCTCCACTCGTTACCTGCATTAATGGCACCTGTTTGAACTTGTTATCAGTATAAAAGACACCTGTCCACAACCTTAAACAGTCACACTCCAAACTCCACTATGGCCAAGACCAAAGAGCTGTCAAAGGACACCAGAAACAAAATTGTAGACCTGCACCAGGTTGGGAAGACTGAATCTGCAATAGGTAAGCAGCTTGGTTTGAAGAAATCAACTGTGGGAGCAATTATTAGGAAATGGAAGACATACAGGACCACTGATAATCTTCCTCGATCTGGGGCTCCACGCAAGATCTCACCCGTGGGGTCAAAATGATCACAAGAACGGTGAGCAAAAATCCCAGAACCACACGGGGACCTAGTGAATGACCTGCAGAGAGCTGGGACCAAAGTAACAAAGCCTACCATCAGTAACACACTACGCCGCCAGGGACTCAAATCCTGCAGTGCCAGGCGTGTCCCCCTGCTTAAGCCAGTACATGTTCAGGCCCGTCTAAAGTTTGCTAGAGAGCATTTGGATGATCCAGATGAGGATTGGGAGAATGTCAGATGAAACCAAAATATAACTTTTTGGTAAAAACTCAACTCGTCGTGTTTGGAGGACAAAGAATGCTGAGTTGCATCCAAAGAACACCATACCTACTGTGAAGCATGGGGGTGGAAACATCATGCTTTGGGGCTGTTTTTCTGCAAAGGGACCAGGACGACTGATCCGTGTAAAGGAAAGAATGAATGGGGCCATGTATCGTGAAATTTTGAGTGAAAACCTCCTTCCATCAGCAAGGGCATTGAAGATGAAACGTGGCTGGGTCTTTCAGCATGACAATGATCCCAAACACACCGCCCGGGCAACGAAGGAGTGGCTTCGTAAGAAGCATTTCAAGGTCCTGGAGTGGCCTAGCCAGTCTCCAGATCTCAACCCCATAGAAAATCTTTGGAGGGAGTTGAAAGTCTGTGTTGCCCAGCGACAGCCCCAAAACATCACTGCTCTAGAGGAGATCTGCATGGAGGAATGGGCCAAAATACCAGCAACAGTGTGTGAAAACCTTGTGAAGACTTACAGAAAACATTTGACCTCTGTCATTGCCAACAAAGGGTATATAACAAAGTATTGAGATAAACTTTTGTTATTGACCAAATACTTATTTTCCACCATAATTTGCAAATAAATTCATAAAAAAATCCTACAATGTGATTTTCTGGATTTTCTTTCCTCATTTTGTCTGTCATAGTTGAAGTGTACCTATGATGAAAATTACAGGCCTCTCTCATCTTTTTAAGTGAGAGAACTTGCACAATTGGTGGCTGACTAAGTACTTTTTTTTTCCCCACTGTATATACTGTATTTTATACCATCTATTGCATCTTGCCTATGCCGCTCGGTCATCACTAATCCATATATTTATATGTATATATTCTTATTCCATCCCTTTACTTAGATTTGTGTGCTGTTGGTAGTTGTTGTGGAATTTTTAGATTACTGTTAGATATTACTGCACTGTCGGAACTAGAAGCACAAGCATTTCGCTACACTCGCAATAACATCTGCTAACCACGTGTATGTGACCAATAAAATGTTATATGATTTCAGACTGGCAATAACATTGGACATTTTGACTACAATCCTGTAGACGGTTGACTTGTGGAGTCCAAAAAGGTCCCCATCCATCATCTGGAAACATCCAGTTGCGTAGAACCGTAGGGTCACCAAGAGCTAAAGTAGTGGGGGTACAGCCGCGTTTCTATCACTCTCATGCTTAATGGTTGGTCCAACCTTTCTTTCCAGTTGCATTACAGAGTCCTTGGGGAAGCGGTATCTCCTTGAAACCGCATCATTATCATAAAACTCAACAGGATTAAACATGTCTAATTATTCTCTGAGGACCTGTCATTTTGGTCTCTCCACAGTAGATATGCTGCCATTTTATCAGTTAAACCACCTCAAGTGGCAGTTTAGAATTAATCTCCAATCTAAGTTTTTAGATTTTTAACAAGAATTCATTGAGCAACAGGCTTAAAATGTATCTAGGTTTAAAGTGAAAACTACATTTAGATTAGAGGAAAGATTTAATTTAACTAGGATTAATTTAAAACTAGGTTTAACATTTGGTGCAACAAGATTAATAGATAAACCTTGATTCAACCCAGTTTAAGAGATAATCCATGTTGGTGCAACCCACACAAAGACATGTTTCCACTGGTGGTAGTGTATATACCCCAATTTGGGTGGAAAATCCTCCTTCCCTCTGCATTATACATGTTTATTGCTACGCAGGAAGTTTACTTATCCCTTATTATGACCTGGCCCGACCTCGGTCTCCTTCCTCACTAAACCACATCTTTCCGTCAGTGCTTGCCAACATGTGATTGCCTTTCCTTTACTCAGTACATTCCAAGCTTAATTGCCTCCACCATGTCAAATCAAATTGTATTTGTCACACGCGCCGAATACGCCGAATACAACAACCTTACATTGAAATGCTTACTTACAAATCAAATCAAATTTTATTTGTCACATACACATGGTTAGCAGATGGTAATGCGAGTGTAGCGAAATGCTTGTGCTTCTAGTTCTGACCATGCAGTAGTATCTAACAAGTAATCTAACAAATTCACAACAACTACCTTATACACACAAGAGTAAAGGAATGAATACGAGTATGTACATATAAATATATGGATGAGCGATGGCTGACCGGCATAGGCAAGATGCAGTAGATGGTATGGAGTACAGTATATACACATATATATATATATATATGAGATGAGTAATGTAGGATATGTAAACATTATATAAATGGCATTGTTTAAAGTGGCTAGTGATACATTATTTCATCCAATTATAATTATTAAAGTGGCTAGAGATTTGGGTCGATGGACGAACGGCATAGGCAAGATACAGTAGATGGTTTAGAGTACAGTGTATACATTTGATATGAGTATGTCGGATACGTAAACATTATATACAAAATTGTTTAAAGTGGCTAGTGATACATTTGTTACATCCAATTCCTATGTTTAAAGTGGCTAGAGATTTAAGTCAGTATGTTGGCAGCAGCCACTCAATGTTAGTGATGGCTGTTTAACAGTCTGATGGCCTTGAGGTAGAAGCTGTTTTTCAGTCTCTCGGTCCCAACTTTGATGCACCTGTACCGACCTCGCCTTCTGGATGATAGCGGGGTGAACAGGCAGTGGCTCGGGTGGTTGTTGTCCTTGATGATCTTTTTGGCCTTCCTGTGACATCGGGTGGTGTAGGTTTCCTGAAGGGCAGGTAGTTTACCCCCGGTGATGCGCTGTGCAGTACTCACTACCCTCTGGAGAGCCTTACGGTTGTGGGCGGAGCAGTTGCCGTACCAGGCGGTGATACAGCCCGACAGGATGCTCTCGATTGTGCATCTGTAAAAGTTTGTGAGTGATTTTGCTGACAAGCCGAATTTCTTCAGCCTCCTGAGGTTGAAGAGGCGCTGTTTGCGCCTTCTTCACCACGCTGTCTGTGTGGGTGGACCAATGCATACTAGCCCTTAACAACAATGTTTTAAGAAGTTTTATTAAAAAATAGATAAGTAAAAAATAGAAAATAAAAGTAACAAATAAATAAACAGCAGCAGTAAAATAATAATAGCGAGGCTATATACAGGGGGTACCGGTACAGAATCAATGTGCGGGGGCACCGGTTAGTTGAGGTAATTGAGGTAATATGCACATGTAGGTATTGTTAAAGTGACTATGCATAGATAATAAACAGAGAGTAGCAGCAGCGTAAAAGAGGGGTCTGGGTAGCCCTTTGATTAGCTGTTTAGGAGTCTTTTGGCTTGGGGGTAGAAGCTGTTAAGAAGTATTTTGGACCTAGACTTGGCCCTACGGTACCGCTTGCCGTGTGGTAGCAGAGAGAACAGTCCATGACTAGGGTGGCTGGAGTCTTTAACAATTCTTTGGGCCTTCCCCTGACACCGCCTGGTATAGAGGTCCTAGATGGCAGGAAGCTTGGCCCCAGTGATGTACTCGGTCGTACACACTACCCCCTGCAGTGCCTTGCGTTCAGAGGCCGAGCAGTTGCTCTCGATGGTGCAGCTGTATAAGCTTTTGAGGATCTGAGGACCCATGCCAAATCTTTTCAGTCTCCTGAGGGAAAATAGGCTTTGTCGTAACCTCTTCACAACTATCTTAGTGTGTTTGGACCATGTTAGTTTGTCGGTGATGTGAACACCAAGGAACTTTAAGCTCTCAACCTGCTCCACTGCAGCCCCGTCGATGAGAATGGGGGTGTACTCGGTCCTCCTTTTTGCTGTAGTCTACAATCATCTCCTTTGTCTTGATCTAGTTGAGGGAAAGGTTGTTGTCCTGGCACCACACGGCCAGGTCTCTGACCTCCTCCCTATAGGCTGTCTCATCGTTGTTGGTGATCAGGCCTACCACTGTTGTGTCATCGGCAAACTTGATGATGGTGTTGGAGTTGTGCCGGGCCATGCAGTTATGAGTAAACGGGGAGTACAGGAGGGGACTGAGCACGCACCCATGAGTGGCCCCCGTGTTGAGGATCAGTGTGGCTGATGTGTTGTTAACTACCCTTACATTCTCCTCTTACAGATAACCATTAACTTCTGGTGTAGAAATCAGACTATGGCACTCAATATTTCCATAGGATACCTGATAATTAACTATATTTCAAGTTTAGAGTCATTTAACTCCATACTGTTCAACATTAAATAAACTTGGAAATTACTTATAAATGAACAATGATAATAAAACATGAACAAAAAAATTAAACATGATTAACATTCACAGTTAATGATTAGGTTTACAACTCCGAAACGTATGGCCTCTGATCTATAAACACACTATGCACACTCTTATCTCCATCTCTCATCGGACAACAGCATGACATTTCAACTGGAGTTTTTGGCTTTCTCCATTTCAGCTTCCGGTTCCTAAGAGAGGGATAGCGCAAGACTTGAAAAGCAAAGACAAACACAACGCATAGCAACTATTAGTACTGTTTTAAGCTATGCATAATTATATATGCAAAGAAAAACCAAAGTTTAATAACATGACAAGTCCCTCTCTCTTCGCCTGACTCTATGCCTTCAGGATACTTTCCTGCTGGGTTCCACAAAAACTAAGGCCCTAAAAAACCTCCTCATGCTTTCACCCAGTCTTCCCCTTTCAGACCAGAGGCTCCAAGAGGTGTTCCCAAGTCGTGTCATTTTCACCTTGCTCCCCTTTTCCTTCTTCCTCTTTGGCCACACAATATATACGTGCAGTGGCCTTAATCCCTTTGGGTCCCCAGCGCCAGGGTTGAGAGAGGAAGCTCTAGTCTACCCCAGGCTCTAACTGTCCCTCGGATGAGAGGTTAAACCGAGGTCTTGACCCACTGTGGTCACTAAGCATCCCATGGCACTTGTTAGTGTAGGGGGTGTTAACCCGTGTTCGGAATTCCCAAATTGGCCACTAGATACCACCACTAGATCTACGTCTCCCATACTATTACTATGTACTGTATGTCCAGAATATAGCCCTAGCAGATTGCCTTTACAGTTACAATATGGCCCCATTGACCTCCATTGAAGATCACGAGGGCACTTACCAAGACATGTGTTTCATTTAGTGCCACAGACAGACAGACTAGAACCAGACTGATTAGATGTCACCCAGATAACAGCAGAGACAAAGGGCCCAGAGGCGCACACATGCACACGCGCACACACACACCATTTTTCAGCGGTAAGATGAGCCGTGGGTTTAAGCAGTGTGTGTGTGTGGTGTGTGTCTATGAGTGAGCCACCCCGCGTGGTGGATCAGGTGTCATGGAGAGTTAATAAGAAAGGGATTTAAGTGGCTCTCTGTCGGTGAGCCCCAGATTCTGGTCACACACACACACACACAGACTACTACTACTAAATCATAGTCGTGTAGTGGGTGTCGAGTGTCAGCCTCCTGTGCTGTCATATCTGTGCCAATCGCTGTGAAACCCAATCAGGCCTTTTTAAATAAACACGGCTCCTTTCTAGTGTGGCCAGAGTCTGTCTCTGTCTTTGTCTCTGTCTCTGTCTTTGTGTTTTTTGACCTAAAAAAAGATTTTGTGACATCTCTTTTGTTTACGGAGTCGTAAATGAAGCCTTGCCATCCGCTTTGTGATCAGTTTAGTTTTAGAAAAAGGGCAGAGAGTTATTTGTCCACCTTAGAGCTGCCTACATCAGTGTCTTTCACTAACGCCACAGTCATTTCAGTGCGATGTGAAGGAATTCAATCTGTCAGTTTCTCTTCATTTCTCTGTCGCTTCTCTCTGTCTTTTCTTTCCTTTCCTTTTCTCTCTCTACCTCTCCCTCCCTCTGTCTTCTTTTCTTCCTCACTCCCTTTTTATTTCTCTGACCCTCTACTTTCTTTGACAATAAAGAAATAGAATTCTACTCGGTTGCGTTCTGGCTCTGCCTACAACAACATCACAGACTCAATCTTGCAAAGTTAGATTTGCTTTGGTTTGTTGCATTGAAAAGGGGCTGCTATACTGGTGATTTGATCACAGAAAAACACGTTGAACTATACAGTGCAAATTAATGGGGTTAACTCAGTGAAGTTCAATCTCTTGCGTCTCTGCGAGGCCTGGCATTTCTTTTGCGCGGTAGTCCTGGAGGAAGTGCGCGGCTTTGAGGGAAGATTGTTGGTAACACCTAATAACAATTATAAATCCTTTATAAATGATCATAAATGCATTTTGGGTGAACTATCCCTTTACAGTGCTAAGTGAGGAATGAATGACCCTCCCTACCTCCCTCCCTCTCTTTGTTATAAAATATGACTGGCGTAGGAACAGATGTCAACCAGTGGTAGGGGTCACACTGCTACAGTAATACCACACACACACACGGCTGACTGACATGCGATGCTCCAGCTGTTCACTCAGCACTCTGCCGCAGGGGAGATGACCCATCGTCAGAGCTTGGGGAAGGAGCGAGCATCTCTGGCGGCAACCAAGGGCATGGGGACTCTACCCTCTTACTGCACTATCCCCCACTCTGTCTCTCTTTTTTCTCTCTACCCTCTCTCTCCTCTCTCCTTGTCTCTCTCTTTCTCTCTCTCTACCCTCTCTCTCCTCTCTCCTTTCTCTCTCTCTCTACCCTCTCTCTCCTCTCTCCTTGTCTCTCTCTCTCTCTCTACCCTCCCTCTCCTCTCTCCTTCTCTCTCTCTCTCTCTCTCTCTCTCTCTCTCTCTCTCTCTCTCTCTCTCTCTCTCTCTCTCTCTCTCTCTCTCTCTCCACCCTCTCTCTCTCTCTCTCTCTTCTCTCTCTCTCTCTCTCTCTCGCTCTCTCTCTCTTTCTCTCTCTCTCTACCCTCTCTCTCCTCTCTCCTTGTCGCTCTCTCTATCCTCTCTCTCCTCTATCCTTGTCGCTCTCTCTATCCTCTCTCTCCTCTCTCCTTGTCTCTCTCTCTTTCTACCCTCTCTCTCCATCTCTCTTTCTCTCTCTACCCTCTCTCTCTCTCTCGCTCTTTCTCTACCCTCTTCCCTCTCTCTCTCTCTCTCCCTCTCTCTCAGAACTTCTGTAACTAACTCTCTCTCTTTCAGCGTTTTCCACTTGAAGGTTACAGAGGCACATAGAGGGGAGAGGAGGGATGAAGGGATGTGAGAGAGGAAGAAGGGATGGATACGTCTCAATGGTATTGCAGTGACACAGACACAGTGACAGCAGCGCAGCACTAAATAGAACATATTAAAACACTATTATAAGATCTTAATGGACTATAGTCTGTGACAGAATTCCATCAGGGAATCATAGAATTCCATAATCTCCTTCTGACACCAATTGATCAAAATAAGATATTCCAGAGATTCCGATCGGACCAGTCACAGTAGTTATTACAGAAGGTGTCATGCTATAGCTCTAAACACGCATCCTGTGTGTGTGTGTGTGTGTGTGTGTGTGGCATCTGTCTGTCTGTCTAATAGCTGGGTTTCTCAACTCCACGATACGTACATCACATCAATGGAGTTGAGCGGAGACGACTGTGGACGGAGTTTACCTCCGACCGCATCCAGTCGCTGTCAGTCGATAGGGAGAAAACAGTCGGTGGTTATATTTGACAAAGGTTTTATTAAAAAGTATCCATTCCAGAAAACAAAGAAAGGCATGCAGCTACAGAGGAAAATACATAGGTACGTTGCAAGGGTTTAGGAATGTACATTTTTGCAAGTATCAACCGACAGCGACGCGATGCAGTCAGAGGTAAACTCCGTCCACAGTCGTCTCCGCTCAACTCCATTGATGTGATGTACACATCGTGGAGTTGAGAAACCCAACTATCTGTCAGAGACTGCAGTGGCCATACTCGACTGAGAACTGGGGGAGCTACCCCATCATAGCCCTTCTATATCTTGTAAGTCGTACAAAAATGATTGTCAAATCCAGAGAGGCACATCCAAAAAAGTCCATCCACTACTTTACCCCTTTCTTCACACAACCATAACACTAGAGCTAGGATAGCTAACGTGTGTGTATGTGCGTGTGTATATAGATTCAGAAGCCTGACAGGGAAAGGTACTTTTTCATATTCAGGAGCCTCGGAGTGGAATAGTCTGCCTCTGTCTGTTAAAACTATTCCAACTCTGTGTAGCTTTCAGAGGAAGCTGATATCCTGGTTGATGGATAGGGTGCCTCTGTGAGCAATCCCTCCTAGCCCAATGAGGATGACCAAATAGCTTTCCTTTGTGCATGGTATGTATATGTTGTTGTGTTTATATGGCTAAATAACCAAAATTGACCTGCCGTTTTAGCTTCCGTTTTTTATTATCCTGCCACATATGCCAAACTTGCTAAATGGTATCATGAAAGAGGAACCCAAAAGAAAAAGAATTTCAAAGAATTTCTGTTGTTTGTCCTCGATAATTCTTATTAAAGTGCATCATTTTGTATGTGTACCTTGTTTTAAACGATCAAATAAACTACACTCAACTAAATGTGACATCATTTTCATAGGGACTCAGGGCCATATGTATCAAGCGTCTCACTCAGAGTAGGAGTGCTGATCTAGGATCAGGTCCATGTAATCTTTTCATTGTGATCTAAAAGACTAAACTGATCCTAAATAAGCACTCCTGCTCTGATATGCTCGATAAGTACGGCCCCAGTTCTTAGGGGGGCTGTTTGCTTGTATAAGTCGTAAGTATTATATTTTTCTTGGAATCCTCTGAATCAATCTGATATACAACGGCTTGAAATTGTACTTCGCACTGCCTCCCAATCCTTCTCTCCCTCTCTCCTCATCCGCCCTCCACCCATCCTCTCTTTATCAGCTCTTCCGAAAAACGTCCTCATCCCTCCTCCTCCCTTCTCTCTATCCCCTCCATCCCCTCATTTACCCCACATTCATCTTTTCTCCTTTCTCACACCTCCCTTCGCTACCCCCCTCCTCTCTTACTTCATCCCTCTTTTCCCCTACATTCTACCCCCTTCCCTCCTCCTACCCCTCCAGCCCAACCCCTTCTCCCCTTCTCCTCAACCACCCTCCATCCCTCCTCTCTACCCTCACCTCTACCCCCACCCCTTCCCTCATTCTCCTCACCCACCCTCCATCCCCCCATCTCTACCCCTCCCCCAGCCCAACCCCTTCTCCCCTTCTCCTACCCACCCGCCATCCTTCTTTCTTCCCCCCAGCCCAACCACTTCTTCCCTGCTTTTCGCCTCCAACCGAACCCTTTCTCCCCTTCGCCTCACCAACCCTACATTTCTACCTCCTCCCCCCATCCTAACCCCTTCTCCCTACAGTAAGCCCATTCACTTTCAGACCCTTTCCCAGCAGTGTTTTGTCTGCATCCCAAATTGCACCCGATTCCATTTATCGTGCACAACAGAACCCATAGGGCTCTTGTCAAATGTAGTGCACTATATAGGGAGTAGGGTGCCATTTAGGACACAGACTTTGTCTTGGGCCACACCCCGTTAGCCAGAGACATATTGAGACAGACTCTTTGTGGTCCTGAGAGGTTCATTACTGTTCTGCTGCCTCTATGAAGGACTTCTGAGAAACAACACTTCTCCCTAAACGACCCCCGCAGAGAGAGAGAAAGACTAAAAGCAAGCTATAGAAAAACTGTCATGTTTTTCCAAATATGACAGTGCCATTTATAGAAAAATACAATTGAATAGCAAACATACAAGTCATTTTGGAGCAACACAGGCAATCACCATTTTCTCAAGGCCTATTCCAACATGAACTACAAAAACGAATCACCCAGACAGACCATTACCGACTGCCTCAATTTCTATCAAAAATAGAACCCAGAAATAGACCCAATTCTCTAAAACACTCAAAAAGCTTGCTCTACTTTCTTTGTTTTTGAGAGCAGAAGGATTAAAAAAAGCATGCCGGCCAGTGCTGCTTATTAAACTGACAGATCAGCTGCTCATTTACATAAGAAACATCCTCATCGCCAAATGAGTTTACATTTTGGGTCCCTCTTCTCCAAAACACACTTTAATCACACACACACTGCCAAGCACAGCCAGTTACCACGATGCTATCGGTCCCGCCTGCGTCCAATTTAGCGAGAGAGTTGTTAACAGTACTCTGTTATAAAACCACATTATCAAGGTCTTCACACTGCCCTCTCTACACACAGAGAACACTTGCATTGCTAGTTGGCCAGGATATTTCCCCCCTAATTGTAGCACTACCTCTCCATTACCTCATTGTTTTCACCTCTCTCATAGAACACACACACACACAGCCTAACCCTGCTGTTAAGCACAACAGCAATTACCAGCACTCGCCAGGCCAAAGGCAATCCATGTGTGTGTGTGGCCAGCCAAGGCAGCTAGACTGTGATTTGTTTGAGTATAGTTTATTTTTCCACAGTATACTTGAAAGAGCAGCAGCAGCAAGGAAGGAATGTGGGGTTTGTTTAATAAATCTAAACGTGTGTGTGTGTGTGTGTGTGTGTGTGTGTGTGTGTGTGTGTGTGTGTGTGTGTGTGAAACCAAAAGAGAGAGACACACACACACGCTCCAATTAACATACTGTTGCGGCGTTTATAGACAGTGAGAACATGAAAGAGGTGTGTTGGTTGGTGTGTAGCTGTAGTATATGTGTGTGGGTTGTATACATATGAAAGGGATTGGAGATTTCTTTCATCACTTAGTTGTATTGACGTGGAGGTAGAAAAATAAACACACCATTAACTGGATGTGGGGGCAAGGCGTAGGACACACACACATACACGCACGCATACACACGCACACACATACACACACACAGCTATGTCTTACTCTTACTATACTTGTGAGGACTTTTTGGGGACGATTCAAAATTATTTTTTCCCTAACCCTAAACTTAACCGTAACCTTAACCCTAAATCTAACCCTAACTCCTAAACCTAACCCCTAAACCCTAACCCCAATTCTAACCCTTAACTTATCCCGATAAGCCTAAAATAGCCTTTTTAAAAGTGAGGACTGGCAAAATGTCCTCACTTCTCAGAATTTTTGTTGGTTTACTCTTGCTGAAGACTTCTGGTACTCACAAGTATAGTAAAATGTGTACACACACACACACACCGACTAATACTAATGTGACTAATACTATAATAAATCTATTAATATGAGAGGCTATGGTTGCAACTATCCCATAACTTCTAATGATGTCTAATATGGAAACAGAAGGCAGGATCAATATGTTCATACATATTTTAATGATTAAACAGCATTTAAAGAGAACTCCGTCCAGTCCAGACGCAATTATATAATGGGGGGAATTGGCTGGTAAAGTGTGTTGATTATTTGTCATATATTTGAGGACCAATTAAATCACCTCTAAGGATCTAGGAACAACATGACTCGATTAAGAAACAAATAACATCCTCAAATCCAAAGACACACGCGCATGCACACACACACACACTGGGCATCCACAGTGACTATTTGAGTCTATGCAAAGCCACAAAGGTCAGGGGGTAAAGGTCATAGGTCCAACTGATAATGATGAAGGGGGTCATTTCCTTGGTATTCTCCTCCTCTGTAGGGTGTGTACCATGTATTGTACTGTAAGGAGTCAAAGCCTGATCCCAGATCTGTCTGTGCTGTCTTGCTTGACAATGACTTCCAATAAGTTGGCAAGACAGCACAAACAGATCTGGGATCAGGCTAATGCCTGTAAGTCTGCCAGTGGGGTTGGTTGAATTCTTAATTGTGACGCAACAATTTTTAATAAAGTTCTCCTTATTCTAAAAATGTCAGAGCAGATGGCATATAGCCTCTGGCAGACAGTGTTGGAGAAGGGAAGGAAAGAGACGGGGATGGAGAGCAGGGAGGAAAGCACAAAGAGAGAGGGGGGCAGAGAAAGAGGAGAGAAATAATAACGAGAGGGAGAGAGGGGGAGAGGGGGAGAGAGAGGAAGAGAGAGAGAGAGAGAGAGGGGTAAATGTGATATCTCCCCGCCGCCACGAAGGTGCTGTAAAAGACTAATCAGATTCCACTCCAGTCTCCTCTAACTGTAGGGGTTTTAAAGATCCTGCTCCTCGAACCTCTAAGGAAGAGGAGGAGGGAATACATCTTTTTCACAACAATATATGTATACATGTTACAAACAGTGCCCCATAAGTAACAGAGACCCTCCATCTGAGCAGAGATTCATTAATCCTCCAGAACCCCTAGGGTTAGGGTTGCTCTGCACCACACAGACACACACACCGCTCTGCACTGAGACAGGTCAGTAGGAAGACAATCTATTACTGACCCCTGCCAGCCAGTCATGGCCCCAAGGGGAAAACCTTGACACCTTTACTTTCACACTGTTCTTTTCTCAGTATTTGCAATCAGTATTTTTGTACTGTACACAGCAGTTTTTATCTGTGTATTCACTTCAAAGTTATCTACTCCGAGGATTTGTTTAGTGTTGAAGAACCTAAGAAATTCAAGTTGTGTCCTGCTGCTGGTAAGGATTTATTTGAATAAAAAAAGTATTTTGAAACACCCTGCTGGAGTATATTCTGCAGTGAAAGATGATTATGTTTGGACAACAGTGGTTTAGTTGTCTATTGTGACACCTGTGTATACACCTAATGGGGCTTACCATATAATGGGTCCCTATACTGGACACTGTAAAGCTTACCGTATGCTTCCCAGTCGAACCAGTTTGCGCTTATATTACATTGACATTTTGTGCCGTTTTTGTCTTCAGCTGTTTTTTTTTTAATTGAGGCAAGTCGAAGTTCGGTAGCCAAAGTCATTGCCCCTTTCGTCAGTGATTGGTCAACAGTACTACTTCTAGTAGGAGTGGGAACGTGAAGTGTTTGTTTTCATGCACATTTTGTCACTTGAGAAATACCGCACAAAACATCTTAGTTAGATGGAAAATTGCACGACTAAAGACATCATTTGCAAAAACATCAACATTAACGACAGACTTCTTGATTTATCTTAGATTAATTCAGACTATTTTAGTGTTTCTGGCTATGTCATTGTGACGGTGGCTCAAGAGGCACAACAGTAATTCTGCTGTTATTTTCTCATTTTTCAAGCAAAGGTCTTTAGGGAGTATGACAGCACAGATGGTCGTTTCGCTATGCCGAGTTCTGCTAAGAGCAAACCAAATGTATGTATGCTGACGCCTTAACTAGACAGGAAATCCAGTGTGTTCTTATTGGGTGGTGTGAACCTAGATGGCCTATTGCTGCTGGTGTTGTTCAGTTACATCAGTGGTTCTCAAACCTCTCCTTGGGGACCCCAAGCACAGATTATCCATTATATTGGCCAGATGCTCTAGTGGCCGCTCTAACAATTGAAATAAATGTCTTCAAAAATTAAAGGTAGTCGGGAGAAGGCAAGATCAGGAGGGACCATTCTAGCCAATGAGAGGGCAGAACAACGGGCGCGTTTGAACAACAAGCACTAGGTTTTCCACTAGTTACACAAGCCACCAAGTTAAAATTGGCTATATCGTAAAAATGCATGCACATTTTTTTATTATATTTGTGGTCTTAATTTGAGGTTAGGGTTAGGAATAATATTAGCAGTGTGGTTAAGGTTAGTGTTAGGTTTAAAATCACATGTTAAGAAGATAAATTGTCGAAATAGGCAGGGTTTATAAGGTTGTGGCTGTGGTAACTAGTGACAACCAGGCACAACATCGATATAAATAGTTTTTTTCTGAAAGTTGCCGGGATGTCACGTGTCCTACTTATATCAGTACACTCGTAACAGCCAAATCCTTACAAAACTAATATTCGATCAAATAAGCCACACGTAGAAAATAAGCCATTCAACTATTTGTTAACCAAATTCAACACTCTCTCATTGACCTCCATACAAAAACTCATTGGTTGGTGAGCGAAAAAAACACCATCCGCTGAAGAAGACAGATTTTTGGCCCGGTTATCCCTCTTGCTTCACCTCTTCCTCTCTGTCCCCAGCCATTCCATGTATTTGATCTATTCCAGAGCTAGCACACATGATTCAGCTTGCCAACTAATCATCAAGCCCTTGACTACTTGAATCAGGTGAGCTAGTTCAGGGCTACAACAACATTGTGAAACGTCTGGGGGTCCCCGAGGAGAGGTTTGAGAACCACGGAGTTACATCATTGTGCGCAGAGCTAAGATCTGGCATTGGTGTGGCAGCGCCAGAAGATGTCTTCCTTTGATGTTCTTACCATGTGGAGAAGGGGTTTGTGTTTCCTTCCTCCGAGGGGTTGTCTTTCCTTGGGTTCATGGGAACCACAGCGGTGGAGACGGAGGGCAACTCCAACGGTCACGCCCACTCTTCCAGCCAAACCTGGGGTGTAGGGTGAAGTTGCTCCTAGATGCTGATCTTGGGTCAGTTTAGCATTTTGCCAACTAATGGTTAAGGTTAGGATTGGGGCAGGAGAAGCTGATCCTAGCTCTGTACCCAGGGGAAACGTTCACACCTGTGGTGGTCCAAAAAGTCACTTTCTGAGCACATCTACAATGGGCTTCCATATGTATGGAAGGTTTTGTTCAAGTCAAAAGGGGTGCTGTCAAAAAGTGATTGAATTGAAATGGATTTACCCTGAAACTAAACGTTGAATAAATTATTTTTTCCATTATTCTTGTTTGATGAACACGACCTTGCTTACGAGTTCCAACATTTTGGGAACATGTCGATGGATCGGATTCTATTTGGCCTGAAAATCCATTGAGTTCATTTAGCAACAGCTGCTCAAAAGAAGGACAAGGGATTGAGGGAAAATAATCTCAATTTCTACACCTGCAGTACAAGGCCAACGGCACCCATCCTGCTATTCCACCCACCCTCCTTGTGTGTGTGTGTGTGTATTGTTTGTATGTGTGAATTGTGTACGTGTGTGTGTGTGTGTGTGTGTGTGTGTGTGTGTGTGTGTGTGTGTGTGTGTGTGTGTGTGTGTGTGTGTGTGTGTGTGTGTGTGTGTGTGTGTGTGTGCGTGCGTGCATGCGTGTGTGCAGTAATCCCAACGGTCAATTCCCGACTGTCAATTTAATCCAGGTCCCCATGGATGGGGGTGTTAAACTACAATCTACAAGCAGATGAGAAACACCAAGAGCCCCGCTGGACACACGTCCAACCCCTGGCTCTGCAAACCCTGCCCATCTGTTTTTCTATCTGTTTTGCCACGTTGGTCTGGCACTAGCAAAGGGCACACTATAGAGAACGCTTGATTTGCTAGTTGGCCAGGAGTTTTTCCTGGTCAGGGTAAGTTGGTCAGGGAAACTTCCAGGACCCTAATTGTAGTACTACCTCTCCATTACCTCATTGATTTCACCTCTCTCATACACACACACACACCCCTCTGCGGATTTAATCACAACTACAACACACACACAACTACACGACACACAACTACAGAGAAGGGCTTGCCCTGAGCCCAGCCACCACACAACACACAAATACACACCACACAAATACACAACACACAACTACACAACACACAACTACAGAAGGAGATGAGGTAGTTGTATAAGGGCTAGCCTGAGCCCACCACCCAACTACACAGAGATGAGGTAGTGGCATGAGGGTCAGGACTCTAAGGCTATGCAGGACCAGGGTTGAAGGCTGCAGCTAGCGTATCCTAGTCCCAGACCTGTACGTGCTTTAGCCCAGGGGTTTTCAAACCTCTCTTCTGGAACCCCTAGCCGATCCATGTATTTTAAAGGTCCAATGCAGCTTTTTTTTAATCTCAATATCAAATAATTTCTGGGTAACAATTAAGTACCTTACTGTAATTGTTTTCAATTAAAATTGTAAAAAAAATACACTAAAATAGCTACTTAGCAAAGGGAAATTTCTCAAGCAAGAATTTAACTAGGACTGTCTGGGAGGTATGAGTGAGGAGAGGAAAACGTAAAATGTTCTGCTATTGACAGAGGTTTGGAACTCTCTTTCTAAATGGTCTATTAACTAATTTACCACATGGTGACGTCACCATGAAAGGCTTTAAACTCCATCCCACTAAAACAGGCTGAAACTTCAGCCGATCTTTTCAAACATGGCATTATCATCATTTTCACAGTATTATTCCAACCTCGTAGTGTGGAAATATATATATAAAACACAGGATAATTATGTTTTGGACTGCACTGGGCTTTAACTATTCGCCACATCTGATTCAACTTGGAAATGAATCATCAAACCTTTGAATAGGTGAATCAGGTAAGCTAGTTCAGGGCTACAACAACATTGGGAAACGTCTGGGGGGTCCCCGAGGAGAGGTTTGAAAACCCCTGCTTTAACCTACTGCTCTATCATTGCCATGCCTCCATGTATGTTTGGTATGTATGCAGGCACGTGCACAGATAGGGCTCTACCTGTGCAGAGCACATGCCCCTTTGTCCCTTTGGGTGGTGGTATAATTTCCACTAAAAATATTATTTTTGTAGGCTATACATTTTTTGTCATTGTTGTTTGGAACTCACTGCCCGCAAGTCATTGTCAAGTTCGCCCCCACCCCCAACCTATCCGTTGGTTATGCCTGTTGATCTGGGCCCGGTTTCCCAAAAGCATCTTAAGGGTAATTGTTAGAACCTTTTAGGAGCATTGTTAAATCTCAGAGCTGTTTCCAAAAACAATCGTTATTAAAGGGATACTTTGGGATTTGTTTTTTTTTTTGGCAATGAGGCCCTTTAACTACTTCCCAGAGTCAGCATGCTAGCAGATACCCATAAACTTCCAGTCATGGCTCTAACACTCGTTAGAATTGGCTCGTATTACTAATGTTTTGTACACTCAGTGTATTTTATGATGTGTAGCCTAACATGTCTGTGATTCAGTGCATTTTTATTGGGTAAGCATTCAAGTAAGCTGATTCAATATTTGCAGCCGTAGGTGGTAATATCTCTCTAGGTGCTGATCTGTCATCAGTATTGTGAAATAATTATAATGTTCAGGTAAGATCATCGCACATAGCGAACGGTCTCTCTGCATGGTATTTTGGGAAACGCATGTTACATAGTTGGCCGTTGTAGGAAAGATGAATATTAAAACATTTGTACGCCTGACGCCCCATTCGCATTAATCATAAGCACAATTTTTCCAAACTCTACGTCTTCTTCAGTCCCGCGAAGACTAGGAAGTTACCAAACCATAGAATAAGATGAAAATATGTGTTTGGGTTTATGGGATAGCTAGCAACTTGTAAACAATTATAAGTGAGCACTATTTTAATAGTATGTTAAAAATAATACACATTGGATTTTAAACCAATTATACTTTATGACTGTTGCCTCCCGTTTTAGTTAATTGTGATGGTAATGACATTTGTTTTTTATGATAATTATTAGGTGAAGGTCGCAAGCTACAGTATAGACTAGCTTTTAGCTAGCTAGCTGCTCTGTATGCTAGCTTGACTTTCTAGAAAGTTATAGAAGTTTAGGAAAAAGTAACTAAACAAAACATATTTTATTATCAACTGAAACAATATGTTCCTCCTGTCTTGAATGAAAAGGTCATATTTTACAATCTCCCCCCCAAAAAATGCGGTCCCTGACGAAAGACTAGGCTGTCCTTCATCTTTTCTTGCATTGTGAAACCCTCCCTATGCTCTCTGTCAGTAACGGAATGAGATTGCATAAAGATGACATATGGCGTAATGAAATACGTTTGTCACAATGTAAACGGGGCATGGTTTCCATCGCTATTGGGAAACCGCTCACGCGCCCCATTGTGCCTTTTTCCCAGTCTGCCAGGTATGGAGATTGCGCACGCCCGAGGGAGGAGAGAGAGAAAGAGAGAGATGTGTTTGTGGTTTGTGTGTGCCTGCGCGTGTGCGTGTGTGTGTGTGTGTGTATGGCGGATGCTATCACTGTTATTCATAAGCCTGCATTGTCACTTCAAGAGCATGCATTCATTATTCTGTATTGTGTTCGCACAGGTCCAGGCAGGAAGACAAAGGCTGCAGTCCAAACACTTAGGGATAGGGATGGACCACCCTTGCCCGGAAATTGGTCACATCCTGCGATTATTGTGTTTTCAGCCACCGGTAGCTTGTGGGTGCTTTATATGCGCTACTGTCAATTATGATTGCACAGTCGGGGCGGCAGGGTAGCCTAGTGGTTAGAGCGTTGGACTAGTAACCGAAAGGTTGCAAGTTCAATTCCACTGAGCCGACAAGGTACAAATCTGTCGTTCTGCCCCTGAACAAGGCAGTTAACCCACTGTTCCTAGGCCGTCATTGAAAATAAGAATTTGTTCTTAACTGACTTGCCTGGTAAAATAAAAAAAATGATTGCACAGTCTACTTACATTAAATATATGATTATTAATAAACTGTATGATAGCATAATTGTACACTCGCAAACTCAACAAAAAACGAGTGCCGAGGAGCTTAAGTTGCAAATGTCCCTTGCTTGGCTAATCATTTGGACCGCCCTCAAAGAGAACACACTGCTATACCATTAGAGTGGTGTGAATGGGTTTATCTGAATTTTCCCTACATTTCCCCCCACCTGGGCCAGCCCCCTAGCAATTCGAGTTCAACCAATGAGCTTCAGCCCCTCACCATTTGACTAACATCTAGCAAGAGGTACATCATGCAATTTTTGGGGACCACTTTTGGCTCGTGAGCACTACTTTCAGAACTACTGGATGAAAAGTATGCAAAAGTACCGGAGAATCTCTTTCATTCTATACTGTGGTGCCACATTCTCAATATACTTGATTTGTCCTCAGTTTGTACTCTTTTGTGACACACACGCACAAACACTAACCTCAACTGTGTTCAAATTAAATAATTTGATTGCCGAGAAATAGTTGTATTGTCAATATAGGCTAATAATGAAACAAGTGGCGATTAAGTCAAAATAAATCCAATCTAATAGAAGTAAACCTACCTGAACCACACAAAAATGGGAACGTTCAAACTTCAAATTTCTGCAGCAGTGAACAAAATGCATTGTAGCCTGCTAGACGAATTACATAGCATATCCCACACTCATGCAAAACTACACTGTACAAAACATTATGAACAATATTGTTGCATTGAGTTGCTAATATTGAGTTGCACCTCCTTTTGCCCTCAGAACAGCCTCAATTTGTCAGGGCATGGACTCTACAAGGTGTCAAAAGCTTTCTACAGGGATGCTGGCCCATGTTGACTCCAATGCTTCCCACAGTTGTGTCAAGTTGGCTGGATGTCCTTCGGGTGGTGGACCATTCGTGATACACATGGGAAACTGTTGAATGTGAAGACCCCAGCAGCGTGACACACTTAAACCGGTGCGCCTGGCACCTACAACCATACCCCGTTCAAAGGCACCTAAATCTTTTGTCTTGCCCATTCACCATCTGAATGACACACATGCACGATCCATGTCTCAATTGTCTCAAGGCTTAGAAATCCTTCTTTAACCTGCCTCCTCCCCTTCATCTACACTGAGTGAAGTGGATTTACCAAGTGACGTCAATAAGGGATCATACAGTACCTTCAGAAAGCATTCACACCCCTTTTCCACATTGTGTTGTGTTACAGCCTGAATTTGAAATGGATTCACCCGAGATTGTGTGTCACTGGCCTACACACAACACCCCATAATGTCAAAGTGGAATTAGCTTTTTAGAAAGTTTCACGACGAAAACGTTTCACGACGATGACGAAAACGAAAAGGTGAAATGTCTTTAGTCAATAAGTATTCAACCCCTTTGTTATGGCAAGCCTAAATAAGTTCTGGAGTAAAAATTTGGATAACAAGCAACTTAATATGTTGCATGGAATCACTCTCTGTGCAATAATAGTGTTTTAACGTGATTATTACAATTATACTTTTTTTTACTTAAGCAGTTACAGAGTTGAATGGCTCTGATAGGATAAACTGAGCCTGGATCAACCCCATTGTAGTTACATCCTGCACATGCAAGGCACTAAAGTAATACTGCAGAAAATGTGGCAAAGCAACTAACTTTTTGTCCTGAATACAAAGTGTTATGTTTGGGGCAAATCCAATACAACACATTACTGAGTACCACTTTCCATATTTTCAAGCATAGTGGTGGCTACATCATGTTATGGGAATGCTTGTAATCGTTAAGGACTGAGAGGTTTTTCATTAAAAAAAAAAGGAATGGCGCTAAGCACAGGCAAAATCCTAGCTGAAAACCTGCTTCAGTCTGCTTTCCAACAGGCACTGGGAGATGAATTCACCTTTCAGCAGGACAATAACCTAAAACACAAGGCCAAATCTACACTGGTGTTGCTGACCAAGAAGACAGTGAATGTTCCTGAGTGACCAAGTTACAGTTTTGACTTAAATCTACTTGAAAATCTATTGCAAGACCTGAAAATGGATGTCTAGCAATGATCAACAACCAATTTGACAGAGTTTGAAGTGTTGTACAATCCAGGTGTGGAAAGCTCTTAGAGACTTACCCAAAAAAACTCACAGCTATAATAGCTGCCAAAGGTGCTTCTACAATGTACTGACTCAGGGGTGTGAATACATACAAGTATACATAACCCTTGACTTATTTCACATTTTGTTGTGTTACAGCCTGAATTCAAAATTGAATAAATTGCTGTTGTTTTTTATCTCCCCCATCTACACACAATACCCCATAATGACAAAGTGAAAAAAAAAGGAATGTTTGCAAAGTTATTGAAAATGAAATACAGAAATATGTAATTTACATAAGTATTCACACCCCTGAGATAATACTTAGTAGAAGCACCTTTCAGTATCAGCTTTGCACATCTGGATTTGGGGATTTTGCTCCATTCTTCCCTGCAGATTTTCTCAGGCTCTGTTAAATTAGATGGGGAGCGGCAGTGAACAGCAATCTTCAAGTTTTTCCACAGATTTTCAATGGGATTCAGGTCTGGGCTTTGGCTGGGCCACTCAAAGACTGTCACATGTGCTGAAGCCATTCCAACGTTGCTTTGGCTGTATGCCTCGGGTCATTGTCCTGTGGAATGTAAATCTTCGCCCCAGTCTCACATCATTTGCACTCTGAAGCAGGCTCTAATCAGGGATTTGCCTGTATTTGGTTCCATTCATTGTTCCCTCTATCCTTCCAATCTCTCAGTCCCTGCCGCTGAAAAGCATCCCCATAGCATGATGCTGCCACCACCATGCTTCACGGTAGGGTTGGTGTTTAACAGGTGATGATCTGAGCCTGGTTTTACCCAGACATAGCACTTTGCATTCATGCCAAATAGTTACATTTTTGTCTCATCAGACTAAAGAATCTTTTTCCTTATGATCTCAGAGTCTTTCACATGCCTTTTTGCAAACTCCAGATGTGCTGTCTTGTGTATTTTTTCTCAGGAGTGGCATCCTTTTGGCCACTCTCCTATAAAGCCCAGATTGGTGGTGCTGCAGAGACTGTTGTCCTTCTGGCAGGTACTCCCATCTCAGCCAAGAAACTCTATAGTTCTGTCAGATTGGTCACCTCCCTGACCAAGGTCCTTCTTGCCCGGTTGCTCAGTTTGGTCGGACGGCCAGCTCTAGGCAAAATCTAGGTAGTTCCTTATTTTTTCATTTCCCAATGATGGAGACCACTGTGCTCTCTTTCAACACTCTAGAAATTGTTTTATTACCCTTCCCCAAATATTTGCCTCTACGGAGTTCCTTGGACTTCATGGTATAGTTTTTGCTCTGACTTGCACTGTCAACTGTGGGACTTTCTATAGAAAGGTGTGTTTCTTTCTGAATCATGTCCAAACAATTGCATTGACAACAGGTGGACTCCAATCAAGTTGTTGTAGTGACATCTAAAGGATGATCAAAGGAATTTGGATATAACTGTGCTACATTTGGAATGTCATAGCAAAGGGTTGTGAATAGGTATCTAAATGAGATGTTTTTGTTATTTGATTTTCTCAATAAATATCCAAACAATTCTAAAAAACATATTTTTTTTCGTCATTCTGGGGTGTTTTTTATATCCGTTTTGAATACAGGCTTTAACACAACAAAATGTGAAATAAGTCAAGGGGTATGAATACTTTCTGAAAGCACTGAAGATCATCATAATCTATTGAGTTCCCAAAGTAGCCTACCGTCCGCGGTATAATAACAGGACAGGACGAGACCGGGAGAATATGAGCACGGCACCCAGATCCAAACCCACATGTCAATATTTTTGGGATAATTCATTCATACAAAAATACACTCCGAAGGGCATAATAATAACGATGAAATGCGAACCGGCGAACGAATAACAGACTGACGGGCTGAAATGACAAACGCACTTGTCACAACAGCCTATGCCGGAGACCGTCGTTGCTTGATCATGGGTCAGTGACTGACACAACACCGCAGCGGCAGGCGTTGTAAAGAATTAAGACCCGGGGCAGTGGGGTGCTGGGTGCACCAGCCCGGTGACGTTGGAAAAGCAATGAAACGACACAATAATATATTCTATTGTAGACTACTGGGAGCAATGCCAGCAGAAATTCCCAGATAAATATCCTCTCATAGAAATTGGGGAAATAGCGATTTACGGGTATTGGAATAAAAAGGGTGCTGTTACAGAGAAACACAAAACATGATGATGATATTCTATTCTATATCACCCACCTTTGTCATCTCACGACAGACAGACGCGACTGATGATGGTGCGGCTATTCTCGTTTGACGTTTTTGACTAATAGGTAGTCTACTGCCCCTCTTTCACCGGCACCCCGTGATGAGAGAAGCGAATCTCCTCCAATCTTCCCTTTCCTTCTTATCCTTCTTCGTCATCGATTCATTCGTGATAGAAACATAAAAAGGACTGTATAGTAGGCTAGTGCTATGGAAACGCTGCAGGATGGAATCGTTCGTTTTACATTTGATTGCCCCTCTGTCCGGAGGATGCTGCTCTCGCGCTGTATGTCATCAATGCTTTGAGACCCCTCGTGCGCACAAACGGGACGCGCGCGCGCGCTCCCCCCAGTCGTGGAATGAAGGAGCAGCACACACATGCCGGTGATGCGGAATGACTCAATTATATATTATAAGAGAAGACGTTCGTTATTATTATGATTTGACGAAGTGTTGTTTGTGTGTGGATGGCCCAAGGCGCCATATTGCAGTGTCCATATGGTCGGGGTAGACTGGATAGACCCTTACTTGGACAATAGAGGGAGACAATGCCTCGTTAAACGACACTGTCTTGTCTCCTTATTGAAGAAGTTGTGAAGTTCATTATGCTCCTCTACTTGTTATGAACACAACCCACTGTCTTCACAATGTCAGTTGTGTCCCTAATGGCACCCTATAGTACCCTAATTTTGACCAAAACCCTGGTCAAAAGTAGTGCACTTCATAGGGAATAGGGTGCTATTTTGGACATAAACAGACATTGTGAAGACAGTGGGTTGTGTTCATAACAAGCAGAAGAGCACAATGAACTTCATGGATCACAAATTCGTCAATAAGGAGACAAGACAGTGTCGTTTAACGAGGCATTGTTCCCTAAATGCTACTAGGTCAGCAATGTTGGACATTGACTATGACTATGTAGGCCTACATTTTCTGATATATTTCTTTGTTTCGTAGAATGTATTGGTTTATTTGATTGTGACAATTGTGCTTTTTTAAATCATTTGTGATTCAGGATTATTGATAGGCTGCATAGCCCTACACTTGATTCAATGTTGTTATGATTTTAGTTAATCAAAGTTATGGAATTTACACTGGGATATCTATATGTCTGTTTATCACACTTGCCATACATTAAAGATCTTACTTTCCACAATAGCTGTAGCAATTCATTTATAATTTATCATTTATAATTTAATAATTTATCTGACGAGTTTTAGTTATAAGAAGATTGTCCTCATATAACGGAATAAAAGCAAGGCAAATGGCTTCACTTGAAATAAAAATAGATCTTTTTTCAGACAACAATGTAAGTAAGTAGCCTTGGTATGCAATATAGATGCATTTTATCCAGAGACAAACAATGGTTTGTACAGAAGCTCATGTAAATCTGATTCATGATAATCATGCGTGACCCCAAGTGTATAATAGGCCTAGCTACTTATATAATTGCTTCAGCTTTTCACCTTCATTGTCCATGTCCATATGACAAACAACATATGAACCAAATACCAACATGTTCTATATGTTTACCTTGTGAAGTGTGAAGAAATGATAGTGTGTGACCCTGTCCTGTGACATTGTTGCGACCTCCAAGGGGACCCTCTGCCACTGAAAGCCCTCTTATCTTCCTCTGGAAGAGTTCAATAATTCACCCTGCGCACACACACGCACGAACGCATGCGCGCACACACACACACACACACACACACACACACACACACACACACACACACACACACACACACACACACACACACACACACACACACACACACACACACACACACACACCATCTAGGATAGATAAGCCGCCTACTGCTCCCTCCTTCCCTCCTACAAGGCTTGTCATCACCATCGATCACCACAATGCCCTTCTTGGACCCCCCACCACCCCCCCTCCTCCATTCCTCCCTCATCCCCTGCTCCACTGCTCCCATGGTACTAGTCTAGTGCTGCTTGGATTTCAACTCCAAAGAGAGAGAGAGTGTGTGTTTGTCTGTGTTAGCTTGACTCTCGGAGGGAGGAGAAACCCCACTTCTCCAGGATCAGGTATCCCGTACGGCCAGGTCTCTCTCTCCCTCTCTCCCCATCTCTCTCTCTGCTTAGCTCAGTCCTGGGCGGATTAATGGGTGCTCTGTGTGTGTGTGTGCATACGTGCATGCACTTGCGCTGTGTGTGTGTGTGTGTGGGGGGGGGCGCTTTATCTTCTGTGATGATTTCGTTTGCATGTTATGGCCTTTTGCACTCCCTGCATATTTTCTATGGTAACGCTGCTCTTTCATCATTTCCCTCTCTCTGATTTCACTACAGAGGGAGCTCAACTCTCCGTCCTCTCATCAACTGTGTGTGTGTTTGTGTCCAGTCAGTAACTGGAGCAGTTCACCAGGCAAGGCTGAGGGAGTGCCAGCGTTGCCTGTTAAAGTGACACACACACACACACACACACAATACACCCTTAGAACCTCCACCAGGAAGTGGCCATTAACTGTGAATGGGGTCAAAGGTAAAAACAGAAGAGCCGACAAGGAAAGGTGGATATGTTTGCGTCCCAAATCTTATCCCCTATATACTGCACTACTTTTGGCCAGAGCGCTATGGGTCCTGGTCAAAAATAGTGCATTATATACAGAATAGAGTGGCATTGGGGAGAGCCTATGTGTTAACATGAGTTTTCAGTGTTCACTATCTCTGTATACCGAGGGTGTATTGGTATCATGTGTATCATTAACATAGTATTAGTATTGGACAGGCCTACAGTACCATGTATAGTGAAGAACAATCTGTATTTTTGGTCAGAAATTATTGACACCCCTGTTTTCAATACCGTTCAATACCTCAACTTGCGAGGATATCGGCACTGAGACTTTTTCTAAAATGTTTTATGAATTGGAGAACACTTTGGGAGGGATCTTACACCATTCCTTCATACATATTATTTTCAGATCCTTGAAATCCTTCGTCTGCGGTTATGGACTGCCCTCTTCAATTCAAACCATAGGTTTTCAAAGGGTTTCAAGTCTAGAGACTGAGATGGCCATTGCTAAATGTAGATTGTTGGGGTCAATTAACCATTTCTTTGTGGATTCTGATGTGTGCTCGCGGCCAAGTTTTAACCTCCTGGCAGAGGCAACCAGGTTTTTGGCTAAAATGTCCTGGTTCTGGGTAAAGTTCATGATGCCGTTGACCTTAACAAGGGCCCCAGGACCAGTGGAAGCAAAATAGCCCCATAACATCAAATATATTTTACAGTAGGCATGAAGATATTTTCTGCTCATGCATTCTCATTTCGACGCCAAGCCCACCCAAAAAGCTCTATTTTCATGTCATCTGATCAAAGCACCGGTTCCTATCCAGCCCCCTAAACCCACAGACACTATATCAAACCAGCTCCCCTCTGACCGCTGGGTGTTCTGAAATCTCACTAGTGATCAGCTTAGTGGTGCAGTCCCCATACCGGGAATCTAACGGCCTGTAATCTGCAGGATGAAATGGGTAATAATAATCTAATAATCTACCACAGATTGAGATGGGTGACCTGGGTCTATGGCTTTCGTCCCAAATAGCACCCTATTCACTATATAGTGCACTACTATTGACCAAGGCCCATAGGACGCAACCATCTATACACCACACGTGCAGTGAAGAAAAAGCAATCATCGTTAATAACTCAACTGCAATCTTCTAAGTGATCCTCTTCTGTGGGCTGCTTCCCAATTGGCTCCCTATTCCTTAAATAGTGCACTTCTTTTGACCAGAACTCTATGGGCCCTGGTCAAAAGTAGTGCACTACATCGGGAATAGGGTGCCCTAGATCCACTGCACATCTGACTAAGGTAGGTAGGTCACTGCATCATCAGACAGTACAGCAAAACATACTCTCAACCTATGTGTTTATATTGATGTGTCCTACTCTGCTGTCGATCATATAAAAGTGGAATGTGAATTCCATCATTAAAGTCACGTGTGTGTCCCGAAGCTGATGGGTTTATTGATCCCCTCCCCACTCAACAAAGAACGTCATTTCAACATGGAAATTTGGGTAATAATTGGTTGAGACGTTGATCAATGCGATTTCAACCTTTATTCACCCGCTCAAAAATACGTTTGCTGAATTCCCAACGTGTTATCACTATGCTTTCAACCATCTAAAAGCACAACCAAATTCCAATGGAAAAACTATGTCAGATTTTTGGTTTAGCTGTCATCTAAATGTGTTCTCACTGCACTTTCAACCATTTTAAAAAGCACAACAAATGGGAATACGTGTCAGATGAACGGTCAGACGTTTTGTTTATTTATACAACGATGAATGTGTTATCACTGGGTTTCATCTAATAGCACAACCAACTGACCTGGATTGCAGTTGCGATTGCATGAACAATACATAACGCAGTTCAAGATTCTGCACAGATTATTAGAGCAATTGTGAAGATCACAGACCTGCGACCTTTGCATGTTATCTTGAACAGGCGCGCTTTCAATGATAAGGCTACATAAGAAGACATTTATAGTTACCTCAAAATGTGGCCATGGATGTGTTACTCGTTTTAAGGTTGAATAAAACCTGTTATATTAGTTTGTAAGATAGTCTTAACTTTAGGCTATTTACTGAATTGCAAAAGTCATATTGAATTGTGTTTGGCTGACAACACAACCAAATATCAACATTTAAAGGAGATGTATCTAATTCTTGGATACTCTCTTAGAAAAAGGGTTCCAAAAGGGTTCTTCGCTGTCCCCATTGGAGAATCCTTTTTGGTTCCAGGTAGAACTATTTTGGGTTCCATGTTGAATCCTCTGTGGAAAGGGTTTTACATGGAACCCAAAAGGGTTCTACCTGGAACCAAAAAGGCTTTTTCAAAGGGTTCTCCTATGGGGACAGACAAAGTACCCTTTTGGGTTCTAGATAGCACCTTTTTTTCTAAGAGTGTAGTTTCATCTCAGCCACTGGCATAATCCTATTCTTTAACTTGTATTTTTGGTTTAGTTGGAGATGTTAATCCAACATATAATTTGTTAACTTGTCGACAAGTTAATGGGCTATTTACTGTATCTCAAAAGTGATAATGAATTGTGTTTGGCTGTCAGTGTGCAAAGCTGTCATCAAAGCAAAGGATGGCTACTTTGAAGAATCTCAAATATAAAATATATTTTGATTGGTTTAACACTTTTTTGGTTACTACATGATTCCACATGTGTTATTTCATAGTTCTGATGTCTTCACTATTATTCTACAATATAGAAAATAGTACAAATAAAGAAAAACCCTTAAATGAGTAGGTGTGTCCAAACTTTTGACTGGTACTGTATATATTGCACTACTTTCAGTATATAGGGAATAGGGTGCAATTTGGGACACTGCCCTATTCTCATTCCGCTCCCCCATCATATTACATTTACTTGTCTTGCCACATTCACATTACAAAAAGTGAACACCAAATGTACGCAGTGACTATAATTAACACTAGGTGGCGGTGACGGTCAAAATACCATTTACCGACCTCATAAAGATGGCAGCGCTCTTCACCCGTTTTGTGTTTGAAAGAAAGTAGGAACTTATCTATTACATTTTGTTATCATAGGTCCGACAACTGCGTGTAGCATAACAATGGACACAGATAGAAATACGAAGGTTTGAACAAGCTGATGTTAATATGCTTTCTTCAAACGACAAATTGTCAATTTTGCGATCCTGAGTGTCAGCAGGCTACTGAATGTAAACAATTGCTTATTGACCAGCCCTAAGATTCAATGACTATATGTACGAGTCAAGACCGCTTGTACAAATTAATAACAGGACTGTCTGAAATAGCTAGCTATCAGTCATGTAACTTCATAAATCGTACCTGGTAGACCTACTTTAGCTATCGTCAATAATTGATATGGAACGCAGCATTGGTGGAAAACTAAAGTAGCTTAATTAACATTTAGAGATATAGCTATACAGACTGTACTGTACTTTGAGGACCTAGTTCACTGCGTACTGTATCTAATTTCTCTGTTCTGTACAGCAGGAGTTTGCAGTGTAGATGACATGTGACAGTTGTGCAGAGACAATCCAAGCTGCACTGGAGGGAAAACCAGGCAGGTGCATTTTTACCTGTTCATTCCACCACTTAAATAATTGATTAGGGTAGTAGGCTACTAACTACACTTCTTCTACAGTGTGCACAACTCAATGTGAACTAGGGGCATTGCCCCTAGGCTGCGTACCAATAGTAATACAGTAGAACAGATGATGAATGTTGTTATTATTTAGTTAGCTATTACTGTTACATCCTAGTGCAGTACATTGCAATTTAGTTAGCAATACAGGGGCTGCTCTTGCTTTTGCTCAAATACTTAACACTGGAACGAAACCACAGGGCCCCTCCATGCATTCCAAGATTCATCCACTAAGAGCCATTTAAAGCATAGCCGGTCACATGGCAACAGTAATCTCTTTTCTTTTCCTTCATTCCTCATCTCTGTGTGTTCTCTTCATTGCTTTTCGCTCTCTCTGTTTTTGTTCCTCACCCCTTCTTTCTCTCTTTTTTTCCCTGCTCCTCATGCCCTCTTTCTCACCTCTGCTTTATCCTGAGTACAGGAGTGCGGTCGGTGAGGAGAGACGTGGGGAAGGAGGAGGTTCTGGTGGAAGCATCTCTGACGTCCCATGAGGTGCAGGATCTCATAGAGAGCACTGGACGCAGGGCGGTACTCAAGGGCATTGGGGGAACAGAACAGGGTAAGGCTGCAGACATACTTTCGGACATGTGAACACGGATGAAATTGTATATTACTTGCATTCATTGCCCGTCAAAAATACATCCCTTTTTTTTGTATACGCAAAAAGACGAACAATTTGTGCGTTTTTGGTCGGACAGCCATCTCTTTTGTCATTTACCCCTCAAAGGATGACTCTCATTGAAAAAGCATTGCCTCTATCCGAAATGCTCCCAATACAAAATACTGTACTCTATGCAAATGTTTGTGTGTCTGTGTGTATCAGATTTAGGTGCAGCGGTAGCCATGATCGGCAGGTAGCCAGGGCGGCAGGTAGCCTAGTGGTTAGAGCGTTGGACTTGTAACCGGAGGGTTGCAAGTTTGAATCCCAGAGCTGACAAGGTAAAAATCTGTCGTTCTGCCACTGAACAATGCAGTTAACCCACTGTTCCCCGGGTGCCGAAGACATGGATGTCGATTAAAGGCAGCCCCCCGCACCTCTCTGATTCAGAGGGGTTCGGTTAAATGCAGAAGACACATTTCAGTTGAAGGCATTTGGTTGTACAACTGACTAATAATGGTGACTTTGACTTTTGACTTTGATCGGTGGTAGCGGTCCTGGTCAGGGGGTGGTGCGGTTCCGGCAGCTGTCTGAGGAGCGCTGTCTGATCGACGGGACCATTAATGGTCTGGAACCTGGTGCCCACGGCCTCCATGTCCACACGCTAGGAGATCTCACACAGGACTGCCAGAGGTAAGGTGTGTGTGTGTGTGTGTGTGTGTGTGTGTTATATTATCACCCAAAATGCATTATTTGAGGATTTTGCAGTTTTTCACATTTATCACATTTATTTTGCAGTTTTTTTATATTTATCATAGTAAATTATACTGTATGCATTGTTTTGGCACCAATGTTTTACAGCCTTCAGAGTTTCCTCAATGTCAATTAAAGGAACCGTTGGCTAGATCTGTCGCTTTATGACTGCAGCTCATGATATCACAGTTGTACCTGCTTGCCCCAGAGGATCATGGGAGCTGATAACTAATGTTTCTCTCTCTGTGTGTGTTTGTACAGCTGTGGAGAACACTATAACCCCTATGGGAGACAACATGGTGCCTCGCAGGACCCAGACAAGGTACAGTTTCCTTGCCTTCACTCAGAGTAGGCTACACTGTATAGTCCTGCTTCATTACCTTGTGAAACTGGGGTACTTTGAGATGTTATGCTCTCAGGAAGTAACTTTTTACTGTCTCAAAGAGATGATAGGATTGGTATTGACTGATATTAATTAGACAGATATTGGTAAAGAAATCCTTTTTACCTTTTCTAACTGGTCAAATGCTATTCATGGCTATGATATCCATGTAAATGTGTTTTCTTCCAGCATGTAGGTGATCTGGGGAATATTGTGGCCGGACCAGACGACCTAGCCTCATTCAGACTAGAGGACCCTCAGCTAAAGGTAACACACATGCACACACCTACTCCTTCTGATCTAAAACCTATGTATTTACACGGTACTTACACAGGCAAGTACAGTGTAATTACAGTGTTGACATTTAGTACATGGTGTTTGAGGCATGCGCAATTTAAAGAATTAACAATGAAACTATGGAGATAAATTAGTAATCTAGAAGGTTAATTCTAGGGTAAGGGGAGGTTTAGCCACATTTAAATACTGAGCACAGCACACTGGTCAGTTGTACCAACAACATTGTCTGTGTCCTAATTGGCACGCTATTCCCCATTTAGTGCACTACTTTTGACCAGGGAAAAAGTAGTGCACTAAAGGGGGAATACGGTGCCATTTGGGATGCAGGAATTGACAGTGGCCATTCTGACCCCTCCTCTGTCACTACCTGCAGGTGTGGGATGTGATTGGTCGTTCTCTGGTGGTGGATGCTGGGGAGGATGACCTAGGAAGGGGGTCACCCCCTCTCCAAACTGACCAGGAACTCCGGACAGAGGTGAGCTCATGGTAGAGGAGAAATGAGGATAGTGGTTAGGTGGACTAACTGTAAGTCAGAGTTGGAGTTAATGAATTGTATTTGACCATTTTAAAATACAATTCTATAGGTTCTTGGAATTTCTCTTAGTGACAGTATTCTGTGTATATTCCTGTGTGACTCATGTGTCATGTTGCCTTCATTGTCTAGACTTTGCAGGTGCTGACCCTGTCAATGTATGTGTATCTATTGCTCTGTGCTCATTGGGTACAGACTGGCCTGTGGGATAATCGCTCACTCCGCTGGCCTGTTCCAGAATGCCAAGCAGATCTGTGCGTGTGACGGGGTGACACTATGGGAGGAGAGGGACCGACCGCTGGCCGGAACGGGCCGCAGCAAGACCACCACAGAGACACCTGCCGCTCACCTGTGATGCCAGACGCCTGGGTCCTATTCATTAAGGCATAATGTAGCAACACGTTTTGCAACAAATACTGACAATTTGCCGATCTCATTGGACAAGTCCAGATTATCCGTTCATGTGTTCTGTTTTTTGCCTAGTGAAAATTACCCTGAATGGTGAACATCACTGGCTGTCGCTGATGATGTCGCACACTGACTGAAACTGCACTTGGAGAGTGGGAGCCTGGGAGAGAGGTTAGGTAGGAGAGTGAGGAAGAGGAGGAGAGATCAGAGAATTGTCTGTTCAGCAGTCATCTTCTTTATTATTGAGATGCCATATCGAAATCTTTCGAGACCGGAACCTTTTCATGACAGACTAAAGAAACACAACAGGAATAGGATGTATGTTCTTATTTCAAGCCAAAACATCCCATGTTGACTGTTCTGTTGTAGTTGACTAATTTGAATAGTTTGATTACAATTTTGATACTTATCTCAAGTGCTCTACTGTGTAAATATCAGTACCTCCTAGGGAGATTGTGGTTTACCTCCCAAATGTAGTATGATTTAAGTCAAGATGATTTTATCAAAATCTTTGTAACCAGTGTTGTAGAGATTATTTTTGTTGTTACTTTTCTCAGTCAGATAAAAGGCACCAGTTGCCCTTTGGACTGAGTGAAACCTGTATATGAATTGATAAATGACTGACTTTTGCTCAGTCGAAACATGTAATAAAGCAAAAAAAAATAATAGCCTGTCTTTTCAAATGTTGTTGTGAAGAATCGACATTCTAGTGTGGCAGCCCCGAGCTTCCCCATCGGTGATAAATGCGCGTCATTCTAAAAAAAACGGAAGCAAGGCGCTACCATTTTGAAACACGACACTGCTTAGGTAAGTAAGATGTCTGTCCATCTCTTTCATTTGATTTCTTTACAAACGATAAAAAATACACCAAACGACGATACGTAGAAATATTAGGTTTTATCCTCGGAGAGCGGAAGAATCAACGACACAAAACGGAAAGCGGGGTGTCGTACCATTTAATAAATTTCCGCTCTCGCGGAATGTCCATTCCAGTGCGGAAAAATGCTCTTATTGTAACGTTTCAACTGTAAGATTGTTTTGTAATGTCTCCAATCCATCACCATTCACTCGATACAATTTGCGTATTGTCTGTGTAGATTGGGTTGATGATAAATGGCATCGAAATTGTTTGATCACATTTTCGCCGCGAGGTTTGTTCAGTTTCGGTCACACCAAGCAAAACCTAAGTATCCTCCTTAGCAGGCTACTAATTTTAAAGAAAACACACGACTATAATTGGTTGCTCAGTCTTAACTGAGTCAAAACAAATCATGTAAACCCGCACCACATTTTTTTGTGGTGGATCGAAAGATTCCCAATGTTTCTAGCAAAACATTTTTTTACTTTCGCGTGCTGCGTCATCAGATTTTTTTTTTGTTTCCATACGCGGTGATCTCTCATTTCAACTTTTTTTTTTTTTAAACTACTGTAAATATAGATGATCTCAGCGGATAACGTTAGCATTTTCAGTATTCCATACATGTTGTGCTTTCTATACATGTTGCGCTTGGTATGTACAGAAAACAGAAACGTCACTGGCGGTGTCAAGTTCATTCTTTTGTTTTTGCTCTTTGATCACTTAAATAATGGAAGACTAGTCACTTTAATGTTTATGTACTGTTTTACTAATTCCATATGTATATACTGTATTTTAGTCATTGCCACCCCCGATATTGCTCTTCCTAATATTGATATATTTCTTAATTCCATTATTTTACATTTATGTATGTGAATTGTTAGATACTACTGCAGTGTTAGCTAGGAACACAAGCATTTCGCTACACCCGCAATAACATCAGCTAAATATGTGTACAATACAATACAATTCATTTGATCTACAGCTAGCATAGCAACTGGCCCAGGCTAAGCTGTTGACAAACCTATAGGGTAGCTTAGTGCTTCTTGGCCTGTAGGAAGTGAGGTCAACTTGTTGCTTGCGAATAGAATAGGCTACATAACCACGGTTCTATGGTGTCATCCATAGAATAACATATTATAACTCGATATGGTGTCTTCAATCTGACATTCATGCCTTTTGTAGTAATTGTGAATGGTGGTCAACTGTCAAATCACTTCTTGACACACATTTCCTTTCCCTCTTCTCCTGTAGTTTCATTCGTTTACTCATCTCTTGCTTTCCCCCTCTGAATGGTTGTAATTTGGTTTCTCCAGCGACCGCCGTGGACAAGTGCAACGAGTTGTTCAGGAAAGTTGTCTTCAGTATGTTCACTTGTCTGCTCTCTCCTTCCCTTGTGTGTGCCTCTGTTTGTCTGTGTGTGTCTGTCTGTCTGCCTGTATCTCTGTGTGTGTGCGTCTGCCCGCATCTGTGTGTCCCCAGCGCCACAATGGACAAGAGCAACACGGTGAAGCTCTTCGTGGGCAACCTGGCTCTGGACACCACCCAGGAGGAGCTGTCAGCCATCTTTGAGTCGTATGGCCAGGTGGTCAGCTGCAGCGTTCTCCGACAGTTCGCCTTCGTACACCTACAGGTAGGTTATAGATAGCCCATAGGGAGGACTAAGGCATGTCCCAATTCTCTACACTTCTTCTAAAGTGTATATTTGGTTGCACACTGTTCTTTATGGTTTTAACAATGGTCTTAACTCCGTTTAGGCAAAGTTTACACCAACCAATCCTATGCTTTTAAATCCATGATGGGGAGGGAACTCCAGAACTGTGTGTTGGTTTTTACTTTGTGTGTACGTAGCCTACATTGAGTCCATATGGTACAACATTAATTTCCTTATTGGGTGTTTCTCACGTTGTTTTCTAATGTTACATTCAGATCCAAAGTTATCCTATTATTTAGTTAACATTTTGTAATGTAATGTACTCCCAGGGCGAGGGGGCTGCAGAGCGGGCCATCAGTGAGCTGAACGGCAGGGAGTTCCGGGGGAGGAACCTGGTGGTGGAGGAGTCCCGGGGCAGACCGCTCCACTCCACCAAGGTGTTTGTGGGCAACCTGTCGGGCATGTGCACCACTGAGGATCTCCAGGAGCTCTTCCAGACCTTCGGCAAAGTACTAGAGTGCGACAAGGTCAAAGGTGAGCCTCGTCCCTTCTCATGGAGGAGTACTCAGAAGGGAGATTGTGCAGTACATTATGGTCCACCAGTGCCTGAAGTGGGCCGGATGGTCCGGTACGAAGAACTTGCACCTCAAATATTCTACTGCTGAAAGAAGTACTGTACCTCTTATAGAATATTTGCTGTAATATGTGTACTAGCAACTAAATATAAAGAGTTCCAGTGCCAAAAATTAGTACCGGCACCTATTTCAGTGCACTTCAAGCACTGCGTACCATTGATAGCTAGTTAAGATCCAAGGTATTCTAAGCTGTTTAGGGCTTCTTCATTATGCAACTTGAATTACAGTCAGGTAAGGTCTGTGTATAATTGTATAGAGCAATAAGAAATCTGTGTGTATAGAGCGGTAAGGTGTGTGTGGCATGCCCGGTGTGGTTCTAACTGGTGTCCCTGCGCTCAATGACAGCCAGGCTCTCCTCTTCTGCAGGATACGCCTTTGTGCACATGGAGAATAAGGAGGAGGCTCTACAGGCCATCGAGGCCCTCCATGGAACCTCCTTCAAGGGACGCCCGCTCTCCGTGGAGCTCTCCAAGGTGCTGTAGCACAACTCCCTGACATAGAAATAGAATGGGGAAAGGGATTGATGGGTGGACCGGTGGCCATTTTGAGTGGACCCGTGAGGGTGCGGCCAAATTGCTGTGGTCTGAGGGGTTATTTCCGTTCTAGTGATTGTATTTCAATGTGTACTACGGTACCCATAATACTCTGTGTTGTATGTCCGGTTGTCTCTTAGTAAAGATGTCCCTGAAGCTAACATGATTGTGTCTTGTCTATTTATCCTTACAGGTACAGCCCTCTAAGCAAACCCCCACCGGGAAGATCCCCTGTGTGAGCTGTGGAAAGCAGGGACACTACGCTGGGGAGTGCCATGTAGGGAAGCCCTCTCTGGAACAGTACCAGAGTCAGGCAGCTGTGTTAGCTGCAGCCGCCGCCGCTGCAGCCGGCCTCCCCCTCCAGGTCCAGCAGAGCGTCCACAACTCTGTCTACAACACCTCAACCTTTGACCCCACATACGCGGCGCTGACGGGCCACACCACCGGCACGCGGACGGACGGCAACCCCGTCAACCAGGCAGTGTACGGTGCCCTGGCGACGCAGGTCTACGGCGCCAACGTGGCCAATCAGCTCTACGGAGTCCAGGCAGCAAATCAGGCGGCAGCGTTGACGCAGGCGAGCGCCACGCAGGTCTACGCCAGGTCCATGAACCCCAGCCACGCTGCCCTCTACAGTCAGCTCAGTCAGATCGCTGCCAGCCCTGCCGCTGCCTACTCCACACCCATCTACGCGCATGCCATGGCCAACCACCACCACCCAGGGGCCGTCTACCTGGCAGCCCCTGGCGTAGAGATGCCTACGGCCGCTGCTGCCATCAACCAGGCCTACGCCTTGGCACCGGCGCTCTATGGGGGCGCCCAGCATGCCTACGGTCACATGGGGATGGGAGCCATGAGCGTGTCGGCGGACCCGTCGGCAGCCATTTTTGAGGCAGCGAGGGTGCAGCACTACTTCGCCCAGGGACAGCAGGTTCTGGCCGAGCAGCAGAACGCGACGGCGGCCCAAGCGGCAAAGTCCGGGGAAAGGGACCGGAGTCCCCTGAGGCGCTCGGCGGGGTCCCTGCTGCCCGACCCTGTCATGAAGCCCTTCATGTACCAGAGAGCGCCCAAGCAACGCCGGCCGCTGCTCCCCACCCCCGCCGGGCGAGCTGCAGAGGAGGAAGCGGAGGCTGCAGAGGACCCCATGACTAGGTACTTGCAATTTCTCCTTATCAAATCCTCTTTGACCCTCATTCACAATTTTAGTTGACTTTACGCTCTATGGGGCGAATCCAGATTTCCGCTTTAAGTCAAATTTCTGTGTCCCATTGACATCAGTGCAGGACTGGGTGAAATTTGACTTCAGTAGAGATTTGTATTCTCCCCAATGGCTGTAGGAATGTTGAATCCTCTCTGATCCTCCCCAATGCATTGCACCCTACACCATAAACCCTCTTTTCTCACTACATTACCCTCTCACTACAAATCTTTGTCTGTTTTCAGGCTTCAGGAGTGGTAGTGGACATACAGAACCAGGCAAAAGTTTGGACACACTTAGTCATTCAAGGGTTTTTCTTTATTTTTACTATTTTCTACATTGTAGAATAATAGTGAAGACGTCAACTATGAAATTACACATATGGAATCAGGTAGTAACCCAAAAAGTGTTAAACAAATCAAAATATATTTGAGATTCTTCAAGTAGACACCAATTGCCAGCTTTGCACACTCTTGGCATTCTCTCAACCAGCTTCATAAGGAATGCTTTCTCAACAGTCTTGAAGGTGTTCCCACATATCCTGAGCACTTGATGACTGATTTTCCTCCACTCTGTGGTCCAACTCATCCCAAATCCTTTCACTTAGGTTGAGGTTGGGTGATTGTGGATGCCAGGTCATCTGATGCAGCACTCCATCACTCTCCTTAGTCAAAAGCCCTTACACACCTTGGAGGTGTGTTTTGGGTCATTGTCCTGTTGAAAAACAAATGATAGTCCCACAAAGCTCAAACCAGATGGGATGGCATATCGCTGCAGAATGCTGTGGTAGCCATGCTGGTTAGGTGTGCCTTGAATTCTAAATAAATCACAGACAGCACCATCACATCCTCCTCCATGCTTCACGGTGGGAACCACACATGCGGAAATCATCCATTTACCTACTCTGCGTCTCACAAAGACAATGCGGTTGGAACCAAAAATCTCAAATTTGGACTCTTCAGACCAAAGGACAGATTTCCACCAGTCTAATGTCCATTGCTCATGTTTCTTGGCCCAAGCAAGTCTCTTCTTCTTGTTGGTGTTCTTTAGTAGTGGTTTCTTTGCAGCAATTCGACCATGAAGGCCTGATTCACGCAGTTTCCTCTGAACAGTTGATGTTGTGTCTGTTACTTGAACTCTGTGAAGCATTCTATTTGGGCTGCAATTTCTGAGGCTGTGGCAGTCCTCATGAGAGCCAGTTTCATCATAGCGCTTGATGGTTTTTGCGACTGCACTTGAAGAAACTTTCAAAGTTCTTGACATTTTCCGTATTGATTGACCTTCATGTCTTAAAGTAGTGATGGACTGTCTTTTCTCTTTGCTTATTTGAGCTGTTCTTGGCATAATATGATCTTGGTACTTTACCAAATAGGGCTATCTTCTGTATACCACCCCTACCATGTCACAACACGACTGATTGGCTCAGACACCTTAACTACTAGCGCCCCACTCCCGACACTACCCTGTGAAATGTGAGGCGCCAAATACAAAAATTATTAAACATTCATCAATATACAAGTGTTGCATAGTCATCAAAAGCTCTGATTCTTGGCAATATCACAGCGTTGTCAGATTTAAAAAAGGCTTTACGGCAAAAGCACAACATTTGATTGAGGGTAGCGCCTCTAATATTTACACATTAGAATAAATCCATAACCCAACACGGGTCTCACAAAACGCATAAAATCGCTTACCTTTGATGAACTTAATGCTGAGGGCTTCCCAAGTGTCCAACAAAGACAATCCATGCTTCTTTTGTTAGAAAAAGTAATTTATTATATCCATAAATCTCTGTTTGGTTGGCGCGTTATGATCAGAAAATCCTCCGTCGAGTCGCCCATTGAACCGTGAAGAGAACACGTTCAAATTCTACCTATACACTTTCTACAAACAAATCAAACATCATTTTTTATGTATCCTTTTGGGTATATTTGCTGTAATATTTAAACTGGACGATAAAGTGGTGCGCGTTCACAATCTCGCGCGCGTCAAACCTTTACAAAGGTGGTCGACTGACAATTTCCTTTTCCTATTTGTTCTGGTCACTCCTAGAGTTCCCAGACTTTGTATATAGACTGTTGACATCTAGTGGAAGCCAAAGGTACTGCAGTCTCAGTCCTACAAAGGTTGTATGCAATAGGCCCAATGGAGAAGATGCTCATTTACAAAAAAATACTGCAAATCCGGATGGCATTGCCTCGGGTTTTCGCCTGCTATATCAATTCTGTTATACTCACATACATTATTTTAACACTCTTAGAAACTTCAGTGTTTCCTATCCAATAGTACTAATTATGTGCATATCCTATTTTCTGGGCCTGAGTGGCATGCATTTTACTTTGGGCACGCCAGACTCTCCAAAACCGTCACCTATGCAGCCGCTCCATAAGAAGTTAAGAAGGAAAGAAATTCCACAAATTAACTTTTAACAAGGCACACCTGTTGAAATGCATTCCAGGTGACTACCTCATGAAGCTGGTTGAGAGAATACCTAGTGTGCAAAGCTGTCATCAAAGGCAAAGGGTAGCTACTTTGAAGAATCTCAAATATAAAATATATTTTGATTTGTTTAACACTTCTTTGGTTACTACATGATTCCATATGTGTTATTTCATAGTTTTGATGTCTACAATGTAAAAAATTAAGAAAAACCCTGGAATGAGTAGCTGTCCCAACTTTTTACTGGTCCTGTATGTACTGTACCAGAATTGCTCAATACATTAGCCTTCATTTGCCATCAAAGACTCGCTTTAACCCGTGTGCATTTTCTGAAAGCTTGTTCTTTTTGTGTTAAAATTCTACAATTCCCTGTTAGTAGATGATCTGAAACGCTCTCTGTCTCCCTCCGTGTGTATCTTAGAGACCAGTGTCAACAGTACGCTGAGTACTACCAACAACAGCACCAACAGTACCAGCAGCTCCAGCAGTTACAGTAATTAGGCGAATCCTAATTTCCAATTTTAAGTCGAATTTTCACTTAGTCTCCCATTTACGTCAATGCGTGGCTCAGTGAAAATTTTACTTCAGTGGAAGTTAGGGGTTCGCCCCAATGGTTTTAGGAGCACTTAACTCATCTCTCTCCTTATTGAATCCTCTCTGACCTTTCCCAATGTACTACACTCTCTCCTTTTCCACTACATGACCCCTCTGATGTTCAGACTTCAAGAGTGGTAGTGGACATACACTTAGCCGAATTGCTCAAGACGTTATCCGTCATTGCCATCAGAGACTTGTTTTAATTTAACCAACCCCTTGCACATTCTCTGAAAGCCTGTTCCCTACTGGTACATTATCTAAATCTGTCCCCCTCCCTCCCTTCGTGTGTATCTTAGAGAGCAGTACCAACAGTATGCTGAGTACTACCAACAACAGCACCAACAGTACCAGCAGCTCCAGCAGTTACAGTACGCTACCTACCCTACCTACCGCCCCCCGAAAGACTCTGTACCCCCACTAGATTTGTTGAAACCTTGTGTGTGTGTAAAAGACTAATATACAATCTCTAGTAGATAATCCAAAACCCTCTTGTCTGTCTGTCTCCCTTCCTCCTTTCCTCTCTGTCTCTCTCCCGCTCCTTACTTCCCTCCCTCTTTACTCCTTTTTCTCCTTCCCTCTGTCCGTCCCTTTCTCTACCTCCCCCATCCTCCTCCCTCTCTCCACCTTTCTCTCTCCTCTCCCCCAGGTACTATGCAGAGTATTACCAGCAGTACCAACAGTACCAGCAACTCCAACAGTACCAACAACTCCAACAGCTCCAGTACGCCTACCCGCCTCCCAACCACCACGCCATGGCCGCCATCCCTGCCCACGCCATGGCGGGCCACGCCCACCACCACGGCCAGCCCGGTCACGTCACGGCGCTGGACGCCGCCCTCAGGCCAGTGGTGCCCGCCTCCGCTATGGTGGCAGTGCCCAGAGTGTATGAGTCGCCGCTGCCGCCGCCACCGAACCGCAAGGAGGCCGTCCTCCGCCGAGCCCCCGAACTCTCCCTTCACACGCCTGAGCCCCCCTTCCGATAGTCCACACCTCCCTCGCACACCACCTCTGCCCACCCCCACCGCACACAACCCGTATACCCCTCCCTTCTCTCAGCGGCTGTGTGTATCTGTGTGTGGGGGTTTATATATCTGTGTGTGTCTCTGGATGTGTGTCTGTGTGAGAATTAGTGTTTTGTGCGTGGAGTTGGTTTGGTATTAGTTTTTACTGTAGTCAACGGATAAACACCCGGGCATCTAAACCCCTACCGTGGTCCTGATACCACACACACAGTGCAGTGAAAGAGGGGAAAAGTTGCTCTCATTCGCATTTTTTTAGTCTGGATTTCTATTGCTTTTTAAAGTGTAAGAAATAGACTGAGAACCGTCTTACATTTTCATTGCCTTCAAGAGTGATGATTTACAGTGTAAAGGCCAAAATATGATGGTTCTCAAGTATTCACATGAATTAGCTAATCTCTCCACTAGTTCAACAGAAATATTTCTAGCTTTTATTTTAACTATATGAATGTATTGAAACTGCACTGTGGTTTGTTGTGAAGGTCCAGGGTCAGAGGGGTCTGTGTGTCTTGCATGCGTCGGGACTGGTGTGTGTGTGAGAGAGACACGTTGGCTTTCTGTTTCAATGTAATTCACACACTGTCCTGTTTCCTCACTAGAGCAACCCTGGGGGACTCGAGGGCACAGATCACAGCCAACACTATTATTTAAGAACTACCCTCTACCTACCCAGCCTCATCCCTCCCTCACCCCGCTGCAACCAGAATACTGAAAGACACTGCTGCATTTCTGCCCTCTTTTACACTATCTATACCTTAGCCTGGTTAAACCAGATTGAATGCTGTGCTCACCACTGATACAATGGAGGATTCAACTTTGTCAGGTTTCACCAGGCTATCTATACCTACCTCTGACAATGAGATAGGCTTGTGATTAGCTGGTTAGAATATGAGTTGTCTGCTTTCTATCCATCCAGTATATCAGTTGGTGTCAGCTGCAGGGTTGGGATCCAGTCAATTGACTTCCTGAAATGGAATGGACCCCACCCTGGTCAGGAGTTTGGAGACGAATGCCACATTTTTAGTGACAAAGATGATGTACTATACTAATAGTGTCTTGCTGCATCAGTTTATTTTTAGGCCTTTTGAAGTATGTTGTAGTTTTTTTGTAAGTGGTTGTGGGGTCTGAGTACATTCTAACCCCTTAGATCATGTATGTACCAACTGTTTGATGGATTTATAAGCAAGTAGACTTTTTAGACTTTTTAGCTAGAGAACCATGGGTTTCGATGAGCTTAACATTGTGCCTAAGCGTTGCGTGAAGTGCATTTAGTGGAGGGAATAGTTCCTTTTGAAGTGCTTTTTTTCTTATGGCAGTGTTTTTAATCTGAGGTGGAGGGTAAAGGGTTTTTAAGATAATGTGACGTGATCATTTTTTTTTTTTGCGGTGCGGTGACGTTCGCACCGATGGTATGATGACAGATGGAGCAGTATCTTTCAGTCGCCCGCCCCGACGTATCCTTGCACCCCGTTGTGAGACGACTCACTACCCCTGTACCCCACTGTCCTTTCTCCTTGTGGTTGTAGTGAAATAGTTTTTTTTATATTGCATATTCTCTCTCCTCTCATATCACACACACACACGGTTGCATCTCCTGTGAAATCTCGATGGTCACAAAAAAAAGTATTTTTATTCTTGTTGCTTGCCTTGTCTGACCATATTTTTTTTATTTTGCCTTTAAAAAAAAAAAAGAATAAACAATTAAACCGGCATGCTTTTTAATATGTACACTACACATGCCCACCATTTTTAAATAAATCATGTTTCTGACTACTGTGGTGGGGGGTGGGGGGCGTTTCAGATGTATTTCTCGTTTTTATTTTGTTGTATTTTTCACTCCTTCCTGTCTCTCCTTGTTGTAATGACCAGACCCATATGACTGGGGACCAGGGTGGCAGAGAAAATGAGGAGTAGCTTCAGTGTGTGCTCCCCCTTAGTCTGCCTCGGTGGATGGGGTAAGTCTAGTCTGGGGTCGGCCTCTCTTTCCAGCCTCACTCAAACTGTAGGACTACAGGACAGACAGGCCCAGGGTGTGTCCCAATAATATCGATTTTCTTCTCAATTGTGCACTTGTTCATATCCCTTCACTAATTTGAGAGGAAATGACTGGTATAAGAAATATGATGGAAACACCCTCTAGCCCATGCCTCCACTAATCCAATGCGATTTAGATGTGTGAGAAGTAGTGAACGAGTGTACACTTCAGGAAGAGAGAGAGATAATTGGGACGTAACCCCTCACTGGTATCCCAACAAGGCTTCTACTGTTATGCTCTCATGTCTGAAAACCTTTTCCATGACCTCTGATCTTTTTGATTGACACTTTGTGCCAATCTGGTGTCGATTTCATAACATTTTAATTGCAGATTCAATGTTGAGCCGAGTGGGGCGCATTACTCGCTTGCAGATGATTCCTTGTTTACAAATGGCGGACACACACAGCATCTGAGAGCTGGGGAGAGGCACGCAGATAGAATGGCTCCATCTGTGGCATTTTGATCTGTTGGGCTTGCTCCTACCCAACCACAACACCCAACAATGTGTATGTCTCCAGTGACTACTGTTCTAGACGTGCATGTGTCACTGTGCTCTATAACCAAAGCCCTGTACATACTGACTAACTATGTCAACTGAAATAGGTCCCCGGCTTTCCAGACACAGCCAAGCGTGTGAGGTGAGAGGGGGAAGACAATAAACGTCGCGCAGGCAAATGGGAAGTGGGAACTCAGTCTACTCCACCAAGGTAATGAAACAAAGCACCGTTCCCGTCCCCCTCTGACTGTGCTTTGACCAAACTCCCATCACCACCACCCCTCCGTAGCTCCCCACTCACCCGCGTTGACATTGCCAAAGCCGGAGGGCTTCTCTTGGGGGGGGGGGGTCACTGCTGCTGTGATGTCTCCTACCAGACTTCCAGTGAATTGTCCCGTCTCTCGACCATTCAGCACCTACAGTGAACTGTTCCGTCAGTCTCCCTCTGTCGTGCTGATGTGTGTCTGTGTGTTCGAGCGAGAGATTGTGTGCTTGTGCTTTACTTTTTGTGTGTGTGACTACATGTTTAATAGAGTGAGCCAGTGTGTGATGTCGTCGGTGTGTTGAGGCTTGGCATATGTGGATCTCCTGCCCCCGCTCGTGACTCCTACACCGCCGTCTTCGCCACCCCTCCCAACCCATCCCCCTCTGCGCCTGTCCGCCGTGCACAACGCTTGCCGCTTCCACTGCTGCCATCTTGGATCTCGGCTGTGGATCAGCTGGCCACACCCACCCCTGGCTATGGCTGTAGCTATAGAGACCTAGTGAATGGCAATGGACACAGTGTATGGTGGCCTAGTGGGGTCAATTGGCTGGTAAGTATTACCAGCGACGGTAGAGAAAGTGAGACACCCCACTCACCCAAAAAAATTCTGATCGGGGCAGACCCACTCTGGTCTACTGATGGCCCCTGCGGAGGGGGTGACTCAGGCAGAGAAATCTCACTGGCTAATTTTTTTCTGGTTGGTCGGGGCAAGCGAGAGGGGGACAATAAATAGACCAAAGCCAGCTGTTCCCTTTCTCACATGCCAGACATTGGCCGCGTTCCTCTGACCAGGCGTTGTTGATGCATACCTTATCCTACAACACCTGGATAGGTAATTTTAAGTGTCAGCTAATCACATTATGATATAGCAGTCAGTCGACGACATGGCACGCAAACATTGGTTGATGCATACAAGGGAACGCAACCTATATGGAGGAACTGAGCTCACGCGAGAGAGGAAGAATCCCACTTACACAAACAGGAACCTTGACCGTTGTTGTAAAATGGTTAACGGCCTGAGTGAACTATCTTATTTATCCACCATCTTTGGTATTCATAAAACAGACTTTGCAGGGAGAGTTTTTGCTTTGCTAAAACTGATGCTGGGTTTGCCATGACTGTATGGGGGTTAATCACTGCTCACTACCACCAGCTCCTTGCAGTTTAATCAATCAATTCAAGACCATCTAATAAAGCCAATAAATTGACCTCCCTCTGGAGAATAACATTCATGTTTTTTTTAACACTGAGTTCCCTATGGCCCTATCAAAAATGTCCTTTAAGACAGATGAGCCTAGTAAGGGTTAACTACCTGCAGATTCACTGCAATCTCAGGACTCTTATAGGATTTCTTTGGTACGGGGACTATTTCTCTTCACTTCAACTGGCTGTACTTGTGGGTTGTTCTGTGTGTGTGTGTGTGTTAAGAATCTCCCTCTGTTAGGATGGCTGAACACACACACACTTGTCTGACATGTTCACTGAGCAGCTGAGAGGTGGGTTGCTGGCGGCGGGCAGAGACTTGACAAGGAGAGGGCGTGGTCTTCCTGTCTGTGTCTGCTTTACCACTGAAAAGAATGAAGGATGGATAGATGGAAGCTGCATTGGTAATGTAGGGATCTCCAGCTCTGATCCATGCCTGTTCCCTTAAACCCATTCTGTCCTGATCTTAGAGGAGAAAAGTCATCTAGATGTTTTCAAAATGGTGGCTCGTGGAAAGAGTGGGTGGGTTAAGAACATTGGGCCAGTAACCAGAAGGTCTGTGGTTCAAACCCCCGAGCTGACTAGGTGAAAAATCTGTCCATGCCCTTGAGCAAGGCACTTAACTCTAATTGCTCCTGTAAGTCGCTCTGGATAAGATTGACTAAAATGTCATAAGGTTCACCAGTAATATCTCCTCTGAGCATTCAAACTTTTGGACTAATTAAAATAACTAATCAGGATGTGAGGCTTTTTCCCCACATAGCCCCCTTTTCCATGCAGACGTGGACTTGTGGAATCTGACTCTGGTGCTTGAGTAAATGCAGTCAGCCTTGTATTTCTGAATCCCCCTGGCCTGCTCCCTATTAGCTCACACTGACTGGCAACCATATGGCTGCAGCCCTTCATCACTGCTCCTGTCCTGCTCTACCTCGTGCTGCACAACACAGGACAGGGAAGCCAGAAATGCTGCCTTACCAATATTAATCTCAATTCCGAATTTCGCCCCTCTTTCCTTAAATGTGCGCTTGTCCACTCCCCCTCAAGGAAGTGATGGGGGGAGCATTGGATAGTTCTAGACAGAGTATAGCATATATCTAATACCAATCTCATTATTTTAAATCTTCAAGGAGTGAACGAGTGCACACTTCAAGGAGAGCGGGGAGAATTGGAATTGGGACACAGTTTTGCCCCCAGGGTAGTTGCCAGTCCACTGTCAGTCACACTTAGCATTGCTGCCCAAATACTACCTAGTCACATCAAATATTATATTCTCACATACAAGAACTTGTAACTACGCTGTAACTAAGTTGACTTAATTAAGAATCTGAGGCAAGTCAAGTGTAGTTACAGTGTAATGGTGTGTGATTTCATCTGGTTAAGGAAGATACTATTTATAGTCCTACTACGATATAAAAGCAACCTAATGTAAACTGTTACCTCAATTGTTATCTAATAGCTATGTTCTTATAGTCGGAGTGATCTAGTTTCTCTTGTTATTGGAGGAGACATTTTTAGGGAGAAAGAGCGTCTTTGTATGCCAAACTGGATTGTTGAGGTGGTGTTTTTGCAAATATCAATGTTGAGTAATTTGGTACTTCAAGTGCATTTACAGGAAAACCCAAGTGCAAAGAATCAGCATGCTCGAAGGAGATGAATAGTTCAAAGATGCAAGGAAAATACTGTAAAACTAAATTAATCCAGCAGTTATAAATTCTTTCAACTATGTGCATTATAAAAGTGTGATTAGTTAACTAGAGTTTAGTTTACTGAGCAATGCATGAATAGTGTCCTTTTTTATAACGCACAATGCTTCAAAGTCTAATTTAATCACGATGCCAGATTGAGTTTTACAGTGTTTTTGCACAGCTTTAAACTACTTTGCACCATGAAAATGTCGCCTTGAATGTATTATGACAATGAATAACCAAATTTCATATAATTATGTATGCTCCTTGCATTGCTTATGTCTTGAGGCACTGTACCGTCTGCATGGTTGTACCAAATAAATGAATATTTTAAAATAAACCTTTTAATTCTCTCTTTTAAACATGAATTAGGCTACTTTTAAAAGCTTATAGCAAAAATATGGTAATAAAGCAGTGCTATATGCCTTTTTATGCTATTTTTGTGATTTTTTTTATGTAATATTGTAGGCCTAGATCACTTTGTTTGAATGTATTATGCTGTTTAGCCTACTGACATTTACATCTGAGCTGTCACTGGTGTATCAGCCAAATATTGAGAAGTCAACTGCCCTCAGCTGTTCTCTGATTTCTACCTCCGAGTCACAGCACTTTATATAGGCCTTGTCATGTCAATGTGCCATCTGGATATGTGACCTTCAGAGTACTACATAGGCTAGGCCAGCCTTTTCCCAACCTCACTACAGGGAACCCCAGGGATGTTTCAACATGATGCTGTAGCCAAGAACTAACACACTCGACTCATAGTCAAGGGCTTGATGATTAGTTGACACTTTAAATCAGGTGTGCTAGATCAGGAATAGTTCAAATACATGGAAAAGCTGGGGGTCCCAGAGGAGAGGTTTGAGAAAGGATGGAAAAAGCCTATCCCTGTGTTTCCAGGATTCATACTGTCATCTTCTGACAATTATCCTAAAATGTGTGTCAGTATAATTCTTAATGACACATGTATCTTAGAATAAGATAACTTGAATGTCCTTACAACGACATCTGAGCTCTTTGTTGTTTATCATTGTAGTCAGTGTGAGGGGTGTAGCGGTATATAGACTAGAGGCCCACCAGAGGCAACAGGTGCGGTCCACAAACTAGTTTACAATCTCCTTCAGTAAGGGGTGTGATTGACGTCTCCATCCTCCTCTCTCAAGCCTCCCTGCCACGGGATAGGTCAACTCTCCAACCACAACCCCACCCATCGCACCTTTTTAGGGTCAGACCCGGACACCCGCCCGCCCGGGTACTCATACTTATTGGGGTGCGGTCACGTGTTCTACTTTTGACCAGGAAAGTAGCACCGACCAAGCAGAGTTTCTGGTAGTGGGAGCTACACCTCTGCCGCAGTCTGTACTCTGTCCCCGCATCTCTTGTTTCTGCTGACCAGCACACCTGACAGACAGCGAGTCCTCAAGCCCAAGGAGGGTTTCATCTGGTGTCTACAAGGCTTAGAGTGCGCAAAAACCTCGTTTCTGTTCTATATAATCAGAGAGGGTACTAGAAACCCTAGACAGCATTATGATGGCTGTCGAAACCCAAGCGCAATACACCACCTCGTATATGATGAGCGAGGAGCAGCAGTATATGACTCCGGAGGATGAGTGGGACAGGGACCTACTGCTGGACCCCGCCTGGGAGAAACAGCAGAGAAAGGTACGTTCGGTACCGGGCTGTGAGTAAGTCAAGTCAAAGTGGCACCGTGACCGTTAAATGTTGGCCAGAGCGGCCCGTTGTGCACCACGGGCATTTGTGCGTCTGGCTTGAGTCCAGCCATCCCGTTGTGTATGTTTTATGAGTGCCCAGAATCAAATGGTTGACAGTTACTAAAATCCCTGTAAAACGTATTAAAGTTGTCAAGTGAAACGGGGGGAGTTGCGGAGTTGGCGCACGCACCTGCTCCTTTTCAGTTCTGGAAGCTATGAGCAGAGCGGTTAGATATTTCAGACGCTTAACGTTCTCAGTGTTATCTTTCACTTACAGGCACACGAAGACAGTCTCAAAATAAATATATACCCCCCCCCACACATTTAAACTAAGCAATAGAACAAATAGGGACTTGTGTGCTTTTATGCACGACTTTTCCAAGAAGTCACCATGAGCTATAGGCAGGCCCAACTCAAACCATTTACAGAATATCTAAACCAGCGTTTCCCAAACTCGGTCCTGGAGACCCCAGGGGTTGCACGTTTCGTTTTTTGCCCTAGCACTACACAGTTGATTTTAAATAATCTAAGCTTGATGATGAGTTAATTATTTGAATCAGCTGTGAAGTGCTATGGCAAAAAACGAAAGGGCACCCTTTGGAGTCCCAAGGACCAAGATAGGGAAACGCTGCTCTAAACAAAGCTTAGACCTACCAGTCAAACGTTAGGCCTACACAGTAAAAGTAGGCCTATATACCTGTAGAGAAATATGTTGATATATTAAAAGTTGAATGCTTTTAAAACTCTCTCTCTCAAAACTACTTCAAGTTGTCTCTCTGAGTGTTTCTTATTTTGGGAGTGCCGCTTATTTTTCTGTGCTTGAGGTGGCAAAATTCTAGAGTCTGGAAGGGTCATGTAGCCTGGATGAGAGCGTCTGCTAAATTAATAAAATGTAAAATAGGCCTAGAGAGGCGCGAGGGGACTTGGGCCTGCCCGTTGTCTTGGCGATCAGCCGGCCTCGCTGTGCTCGGGGACATGGATGACAGGTGCATTTAATGAGCCCGAGCTGTCAAGCCTAAAAGTCAATGGGCTGATGTGACAGTTATGATGTACGCCTCGCCTGCCTGTGCTCTATGGCCTGGCCTAAACTTGGAATGGGACAACCATACCTCAATAGTGAATTCATTGAGCATAATGACTAAACTGCTAATAAATCCACATTCATCAGCTCAGCCCTCATAGGCATTCATTTCGGCTATGTATATTCTATTACCGTTGAATTACCAGAATACATTTTCTGCTTCTGACAAGACTTTGTAGAATGTTCATGTACACCTTGCATACAAGTCGGACTCTCTGTCTGAAAATATCTTTGGCCTATTTATATTTATACATAACTAGCCTACTTGGGTTGATTGGCAAGGTGGATACTGTACATAACATGCATACAAACATTAATTAGGAAACACATAGAAAATGGAATCTGTTCTTTTTCTATGGAACTCCCCTGTCTCTATGATGCAAAAGTTTCCTTCGCACAGTGACTGTACTGGAGCTCACAGGGCCTTAAGGGTGAGAGACGTCAACAGATGGCCAGTCAGGCAGCGGCCAGAGAGGATGAGTGAGAGAACGGAGAAGCGGAGAGACGACTCGTATAGAAGTACACCGACAGGGTTAGTTTCAGACCTACGAATAAACCTGTCCTAAAAATACGCCTGAACTCTTTCTGTTCCTCCCCTCCCTCCTTCTCTCTCTCTCCCAGCTTCTCCCTCTTGTTCTCTCTCTCTCTCTCTCTCTCTCTCTCTCTCTCTCTCTCTCTCTCTCTCTCACTCTCCTACACTCCTCCCCCCCTTTTCCCAACAAAATAGTAAGGCTCCTGGCCAGTTCCCTCTCCAACAGTCTCTCTCACACCTTCTCTGTGTCCCAAGAAGTTGTTGAGGTGGTGCAATGTCACTTTCTTTTGTTGTTGTTGTTTAGGTAAGATGATAGAGGGTCTGAGAGGAAAACACAAATATTTCTATCCACGTTATTATATATTTCTAGTTCACGTCTATGACTGGCCTGGGTGATTGGGTCACTTTAGCACGTAAAGAACAGCTCAAGGAGCTGATATCATCTCATAAATATAGAAAGCTGCATCATTTTGTGGTGGAATGAATCTGGGAGGACCTCACCACCTGTTCTAACCCCATGTTCCACATTTCTGTGGAAAAACACCCGGCTGCAGGCAGGCGCAGTAATAAAGTGTTTGTCAACACACTGTGACTCTGTTGAATATGATACAGCATTAGAAATATACACGGCACTCCTTTCACCTTGAGAGGGTTGAATTTGTATATTTCACTTGGTCCTAAGAGTTGAAGTAGTATGGCCAATCAATGTTTAGACTGCAAGACTGTGTTAGCCTGCTGTGCTAAAGCAGGCTAACACAGTCTCGGGGAGCTAACGCAGGACTTCTAGTCTCAAGGCAAGGTTTCTCATTACTCCAGCATGGTTTACCGAGTCTCCTCCGTTACAGTTACGGTAGTTAACATATTACAGGGGTGTTACAAACTATATCTGAGCATTGACCGCCTAAGGAGTTCAGAAATAAAGGATGATGAATGAGAGGAAGGTATGATCGATTCTTAGTCACACCACCCGTCGCTGGCTATAGCTCAGTCATAACAATCCTTTTCTGCAAATAGAGAGCTAGGAAGCTATTTCCTGTGATACGATACAGTACTTTTATTTATCTCCTTGCGTGAAAAAATAATTTAGTCAGGTCAGCTTTCATGGAACTAAAGATAATGTCAACTGCAGTAAGCCTATAAAGGGAATGTGTATTTCGGTTAGCTCTGTGTGTACCAAAAAAGGATATTATAATGATATTTGGCATCTACACTAAAGCCCTAAGGCAAAACAGAAAATAAATGAAGTTTACAGAGCAACACTTCAGCTTTAAGTTCAAAAACACATTAGCCTAATGAACACTTTATTAAGAAGTTACTCCCTAACATTACGAAAATAAACTTTAATTTACACCACAGAGTGTTAAATTGGCCAAGGAGGGCCCCATCACTGCAGTGAGGACAGGATGTGGACCTTTCACACTCAACAGACATCAAGTTAATATGATCAGGGATGACCATTCCCCTGTGGATGGTAGGCCTGCACCTTCCTCCCCCAGCTAATAGGAAACCCAGCCTGTGAGACTGCTGCTATATACATTGTATTCAGACCCCTTGACCGTTTCCACATTATGTTACGTTACAGCCTTATTCTAAAATTGATGCAATTGTTTTTTTCCCTCATCAATCTACACACAATACCCCATAATGACCAAGAAAAAACTGTTTTTTATACATTTTTGCCAGAAAATGTAAGAAATACTGAAATATTACATTTACATAAGTATTCAGACCCTTTTCTCAGTACTTTTATTGAAGCATCTTTGGCAGCGATTACAGTCTTCTTGGGTATGACGCTACAAGCTTGGCACACCTGTATGTGGGGAGTTTCTCACATTCTCTGCAGATCCTCTCAAGCTGTGTCAGTATGGATGGGGAGTCCGGGCTCTGGCTGGGCCACTCAAGGACATTCAGAGACTTGTCCCGAAGCCACTCCTGCGTTGTCTTGGCTGTGTTCTTAGGGTTGTTGTCCTGTTGGAAGGTGAACCTAAGCCCCAGTTTCATGTCCTGAGCGCTCTGGAGCAGGTTTTCATCAAGGATCTCTCTGTACTTTTCTCCGTTTATCTTTCCCTCGATCCTGACTAGTGTCCCAGTCCCTGCCGCTGAAAAACATCCCCACAGCATGATGTTGCCACCACCATGCTTCACCGTAGGGATGGTGCCAGGTTTCTTCCAGACGTGACGCTTGGCACTCAGGCCAAAGAGTTCAATCTTGGTTTCATAAGACTAGGTATCTTGTTTTTCTTGGTTTATGAGTCCTTTAGGTGACTTTTGTCAAACTCCAAGCGGTCTGTCATGTGCCTTTTACTCAGGAGTGGCTTCGATCTGGCCACTCTACCATAAAGGCCTGATTGGTGGAATGCTGCAGACATGGTTGTCCTTCTGGAAGGTTCTCCCATCTCCGCAGAGGAACTCTGGAGCTCTGTCAGTGACCATCGGGTTCTTGGTCACCTCCCTGACCAAGGGCCTTATTCCCCCGTTTGTTCAGTTTGGCTGGGCGGCAAGCTCTAGGAAGATTCTTGGTGGTTCCAAATTTCTTCCATTTAAGAAAGATGGAGGCCACTGTGTTCTTAGGGACCTTCAATGCTGCAGAAATGTTTTGGTACCCTTTCCCAGATCTCTGGCTCGACACAGTCCTGTCTCTGAGTTCTAAGGACAATTCCTTTGACCTCATGGCTTGGTTTTTGCTCTGACATGCATGAAACAGATGCACCTGAGCTCAATTTGGAGTCTCATAGCAAAGGGTCTGAATACTTATGTAAATGAGGTATTACTGTTTTTTTTGTTGCTAAAATGTCTAAAAAACTGTTTTTGCTTTGTCATGATGGGATATTGAGTGTAGATTGATGAAGAGTTTTAAAATTTAATTCATTTTGGTGTAAGGCTGTAACATAACACAATGTGGAAAAAGTGAAGGGGTCTGAATACTTCCCGAATGCACTGTATATAGGTTATATATAGGTTTATATATAGGTTAGCATTGTGCTAGGATGAGCTAGTGCTATGCCAGACAATTACTCAGCTATCTAGCCAGTTAGTTAGCAGCTGAAAACCCAGAGTATGTGATGTGATTCACTCGGCAGTGAACTTATTCCCATAGGAAGAGGATCACTCTCTCATGTTGCTTCGCAACAGGCACCTTATCCCCTATATTGTGAACTACTTTGGACCAGAGCCCTATGGGCCTGTAGTGCTGCACTAGTGCACTATGTAGGGAATAGGGTGCCATTTGGTATGCAAAACCTCAGTTAGTGTTCAAGGGCTTGGTTTTGACACTTGAGAGCTCATATTTGGGTAGTGGATATTGATCCAGCAAGACAACGATCAATGATTGTTGTGGTGGATACTCTCTTCATAAGGCCTGTAAGCTGCTCAGGGGAGCCCAAGGCAGTAGGCGTTGATGGAGTTTGTGTGTGTGTGTGTGTGTGTGTGCTTGTATGTGTGGGGAAAAAAACACTACTTCTTGAGCTCTCATGGTAAATCCATTTTCCTCTTATGTCTCTGTGTCTTATTTTAATGCAGTAGTAATAACTAACACTTCACAATTCATTTTCCTTCCCTTTCCCTAATCTCTAGTTCCAAAAATTAGTTACTGAATTCACAGAATGAATTTCCATGGAAAGGACCAACACAGGATCTAGCAGAGATTAGGGGAAAATACAATTTTTTCATCTCGACGTCAATTTACTACTCTCTATTTATGTGAAATTGTATGTATAGTTATTTAGAATGTTTAATCCCTATCACACTTTGACTTAAAAAAATTCATCCAATGGAAGTTTTGCTACAAATCAGATGAAGGGTTTTGATGGAATACAGTAGTACTGTAATTTACTTGTAAATCTCATCCAAAGGATTTTAAAATTGATGAGGATGTGTCCCTTTCACCCAGCCTGGTCTCATAGACTAGACGTAACATAGTAAACATTAATCCGGGACACTCAAATGAGTATGATATGTTACGTTTGGTATATTTACATAAGACAGATGGTCACTTACAGCAAAAACGAAAGTAGGGTAGTTGGTCGGGGTGGATGTGTGGGTTGCGAGTTCGAATCTCATCACGGACAACTTAGCATTTTAGCTAATTTGCAACTTTTCAACTACTTACTACTTTTTAGCTACTTTGCAACTACTTAGCATGTTAGCTAACCCTTCCCCTAACCCTAACCCTTTTAGCGACCCTTCCCCAAACCCTTACCCATTAACCTAACTCCTGAACTTAACCCTAACCCCTAACTAACCCCTAGCCTAGCTAACATTAGCCAGCTAGCTAACATTAGCCACCTAGCCACCTAGCTAGAATTCGTAACATATCATAAGTTTTGCAAATTCGTAACATATTGTACATTTAGCAAATTCATAATGTAGTGTACGTTTTGCATATTCGTAACATATCATACGAATTGTAATTCGTAACCTATCATACGAAATGGGTGATGTACATCCACACGTTAATACATACCATACGAAACGTAACATATACTAAATGGAGTGTCTCGGATTTACGTACAGAATAATAAGAAATGCTCCGAGACCAGATTGTTTCACCTCACATTCTCATCAATCTCTGGTGACAAGCACAGTGACAAGCTTAGCCTATGCAATGTGTTTTCTCAGATATTCATGGTCTGGATGATATTATTAAGTCCCTTTTAACAATCTGCTCTCCAAAAACGGTTGTTTATTCACCGATGTTTGATGAATATCTCATTGATCTCATAGGTCTCACCCACATAGCTGGGTAAAGTTGATGATGCCTTTGTCCTGATTAACAAGGGGCCCCAGGATCAGTGGAAGAGCTCTGTTTTCATGTCATCCTACAAATGTAAACACTTGGAGTTTGCTAAACGGCATTGGCACTTGGATTGGAACCGGTGCCATGGTCAGATGACATGAAAATAGAGCTCGTAGGCCACGCACACCAGTGGTGGGTTTGGCGTCGAAAAAAGAAGGCATATGCAGAAAAGAAACCCATAAAATATGGTGATGGATCTTAGTTTTAATGGGGCTATTTTGCTTCCACTGGTCTTGGGCCCCTCGTTTAGGTCAACAGCATCATGAACTTTACTCAGTACCAGGACATTTTAGCCAAAAACCAGTCTCTCTGCCAGGAGGCTGAAACTTGGCCGCAAGTGAATCTTCCAGCAAGACAATGACCCCAAGCACACATCAAAATCCAAAAAGAAATAGTTAATTGTCCACAAAATCAACATTTTGCTATGGCCATCTCGGTCCCCAAACTTGAACCCTATTGAAAACCTGTGGTTTGAATTTAAGAGGGCAGTCCATAAGCGCAGATGAAGTATATCAAGGATCTGGAAAGATTCTGTATGGAGGACTGGTCTAAGATCCTTCCCAATATGCTCTCCAATCTCATAAAACATTTGGGAAAAGGCTCAGTGCCATTATCCTCGCAAGGTGAGGTATTTGAAGGTATTGAAAACAGGGGTACCAATAATTTTGACTTCTATTTTTCTTATATTTTTTATTACTTGTTAAACAAAATCTTTCTCTGAGGAATTGTATTTGTATAAAATAATTATTTTATTTTATTTGAGCATACGATGTAGCTCACTATTTATATTATTTATTTAATGCATTTTTCTTTGCTTATCTTTATCAAGGGTGTCAATCATTTTGGACCTGACTGTATTTACTTAGGCCTATTTTTAATCAGTAGTCTACTGGAATCTACAAGCCTTTCTCAGTAATTTGTTTTTATTATTCTATCTTTTCTCCTTCCTTACAATAATTAAACATTTTGAAACAAAGTTCATCCTGCAAGTGAATGCAAGACAGAACTGAACTGGCCAAGAGAACCTTGTGTGTGTGTGTGTGTAGGGAAAAGGCGAGGTAAGAGAGAGAGAGAGAGAGCTTGTAGTGAGATCAGATGGCAGTTGCTATTCCAGAAGCTGTGTCCATGTAGGGAGGCTTCTATAAACTGCCTTAGTGGAACTAGGAGCCCAGGGAGGCCACAGGAAGGGCTGAGGAGTGTGTGTGTTCTGTGAGGCCTCCTCCAAGTGTGTGTGTGTGTTGTTGGGGGCGCTAAGACGTGAGGTCACAGGTATTCCATGGTGTGGTAATGGGAAAGGGACACCGAGGTGCCACAATCCACAGAGAGAAAGAAGATATGATGGGGGGAGGGATTGGGGGATGGATGGATGGAGCGAGGGATGGAGGGGAGGGTGGGATGGAAGAGTTCTGTCATGGTTTACTCTGTATCTGAGGCTAAAATTCACAAATTAAGTCTTTCAATGGTCTTATTACATGTTCATTTTGGATGATAAGAAATGAATAGTCTTGCTACTGATCCTTAGTATCTCTCCATTGTATCAGATGCCGCCGTTGGCACTGAAGATGGAAGCCTGTCATAGCAGCAGTGTGGGTGTGTGTGTGCGTGTGCGTGTGTGCGCGTGTGAGAGTATATAATATGATATCAGAATCCTGTTTAAAGAGGCAGAAGTCAGAACAGAACAGAACTGATACGGCTGCTGAAATTAGACCCCCTCCCCCCCGCCCCACACACTCATATAAGACAGACGGTCAGCTGTAAATCCTACTCCCCTCTTTAACCAATTTATCCCTCTGCAATCATCAATCACAGTGCCCAGGGACATAAAAACAACACACACACTCACAAATGCACACGCATGGGCGGATGCACACACACACACACACACTGTAAAGCAATCAGAAGGTTGTACCATGCTCCGATCTACGTTTCCCATACCATATGCTTCTGTGACCACTAGAAGGCCCAGTATGTTTGACATTTAACCTTACAGTCACTCAGTCAAGCTGCAGGCAGGAGAATAGAACAGATAAACACTGGAATGGAATGGAACGAAATAGAATGAATGGAACATTGGAATGGAATGTATTTAATCTATTGCCCTTTAATAAAACCATTGATGCAAACAGATGGAAATACATTATGATTAATATGTCAAATGTGTAACTGTTGGTATGACTCTCTGCAGGTGCAGGTCCAAGTCTTGTGTTAGTCATAGTCGTACGTATTGTTACTTTGATTGTTAATAGCAGTCCATACTAAAGCTTGGAACGGTCAACCTCATAAATAAACTACACACAAACACCATATTAGCAGCATTGTTCATCCTACAAGTCAAGTTGAGTGTGTAGAATAGGCCTCTATCTCTGTTTTCTTCAGTATATATTCCTGCATGGCTGTTGCTGTCAAAGAGAATATGTTCTCAGTCTCTGGTTAAATAAATGCAAATTAAGGATGGGCATTCTCTCAGATGTGGGTCAATGAGAGGGGCTTCGCTCCATGCTCTTACTGCTGAAATAAGCGATGGTCATTGTCTTAGATGTGAGAGTGTGAGGGGGGCTTCAATTCGCTCCATGCTGTCATCAGGTGTGCCACCTGTTGCTTGGCACTGGCTGCCCTTGTGCCCAGGGGGTGGCTGGCAGCTGGGACAGAGCTGGGTTGGCAGAAGAGGTGTGCCCGCTAGCCGCTACACTCAGCCTGCCAACGCGAGGCTAGTCAAAGCCCTTGATCCTCTAAATGTAGAAATATTAGGCCTGGTGTTTAGAATGCAGGCCCTCAGAGTCTCTGTATGCGTCCCAAATGTCACCCCATTCCCTTTATAGTGCACTACTTTTGACCAGACCCCTATGGGCCCCGGTCAGAAGTAATGCACTAGGTAGGGAATAGGGTGCCATTTGGGACGTAGCCTCTGAACATCCTGACATCTTTCCTTACAGTACCCATAGTAGTATGAGTTACCATACCCAATCATCAGTTGCTACATACAGACTTATGAAAAACAGCTTTTAGTTTTTTTGGCACCCCATGTATTGAACAATCTTCAGAGTTCCCTACAAATGGATGTATTGGTACCTTTCGGGCAGTTCAGAGTGTTGATTGAAGACATATTTTTGAGGGATGGGATTGTTTTTCATGAGTTTGTCTCTTTGTTTGTATTATTATATTTCTTATTGTGTATTTATGTGTAATTTGTTTTGTAATTCTAAGATGCAGGGCTCCCTTACAAAAGAGACCTTGGTGTCAATGGGACTCTTTCTTAAAATAAGATAAAGTTCAATTATTTATTTTGAATTGAACACTATTTTGAAGATCTACAGTATCTTTAAAATAATACATTTGACAGTGTGTGTTATTGCTTTCCCATTATGTTTGAGGTAATGGTTGTTCAGGATTCGTGGAATTGCTGGAATTGGAGGTTGGAAGGTGGGGTGGGAAGGTCGGGGGCTAGGTTTCAAGTTTCAAGTTTTAATAGTTGTATGTATGGGATATGCAAGGTATACATCGCTCAACAAAATGCTTACTTGCAGGGGGCTCAGTTATACTCTTATGTCATCGTCCCAAAGCGTCTCGGTGGCAGCGGCAACCAAGTTCAGGCCTTAGGTCTCCGTTAGGGGGATATTTAAAACCCTCATGAGGGGAAGACGGGGACAGCAGGATGTGGTGAGGGTGGTGGGGTGTCACTCCACAAGCTGTCACACCTGTTGTATGGCCTAGCCTCCCCTCCCCTACCTAACACTGTCTAATGACACTCAAAGGAAAAAGAGTTGACCGTTGTTGACATTCCACATAAATACATTACAAGTAACCACTGACAACTGGCAACCACTGACTCTTTCTGTCAGCTGTAAAAAAAAAAATACAAATAAAGTAAAGTTATCCACCCGTACGGTTTTTACAGCACAAAGTCTTTTCTCAGTAGTTAAACCCATGAATGTATGAATGACATGCACATAGCTTACATGTGGAGGACAAAGAAAAGAAGCCAAGTATAGCATTTGGTGATGACGATAATGAGGGGTTTTAAGGGCTTGTCAATCATAGGCTATAAAATACACTACATGACCGAAAGTATGGAGACACCTGCTCGTCGAACATCTCATTCCAAAATCATGGGCATTAATATGGAGTTGGTCCCCCCCCCTTTTCTGCTATAACAGCCTCCACTCTTCTGGGAAGGCTTTCTACTAGATGTTGGAACATTGCTGTGGGGACTTGCTTCTATTCAGCCACAAGAGCATTAGTGAGGTCGGGCACTGATGTTGGGCGATTAGGCCTGGCTCGCAGTTGGTGTTCCAATTCATCCCAAAGGTGTTTGATGGGGTTGAGGTCATGGCTCTGTGCAGGCCAGTCAAGTTCTTCCACACCGATATCGACAAACCATTCTTCTGTATGGACCTCGCTTTGTGCACGGGGGGCATTGTCACGCTGAAACAGGAAAGGCCCTTCCCCAAACTATTGCCACAAAGTTGGGAGCACAGAATTGTCTAGAATGTCATTGTATGCTGTAGCATTAAAATGTCACTTTACTGGAACTAAGGGTGGCAGGTAGCCTAGTGGTTAGAGCGTTGGACTAGTAAATGAAAGGTTGCAAGATTGAATCCCTGAGCTGACAAGCTAAAAATCTGTTGTTCTGCACCTGAACAAGGCAAGTAACCCACTGTTAACCCATCCAGAATGTCATTGAAAATAAGAATTTGTTCTTAACTGACTTGCCTAGTTAAATAAAGGTAAAAAAATAAAGGCTCTCACACTGGGTGGACACACACAGTGCAGCCAGCCCTGCAGACATTGTTACCAGTTTTATTTTACACTGCTGTTTTGCACTGATACAGGAATACTCCTGTCTTATTATATTTAAGAAATAAGGCATGAGAGGTTGTGGTATATGGCCAATATACCACGGCTAAGGGCTGTTCTGGATACAGCCCTAAGCCGTGGTATATTGACCATATACCACAAACCCCAGAGGTGCCTTATTGCTATTATAAGCTGGTTACCAATGTAATTAGAGCAGTAAAAATACATGTTTTGTCATACCCGTGGTATACGGTCTGATATACCACGGCTGTCAGCCAATCAGCATTCAGGGTTCGAACCAGACAGTTTATAATAATAAAAGTATATCAATGGCAGATAGGGGATGCGTCCCCTAATGGCAACCTACTCCCTTATTAGTGCACTAGGGCCCATAGGGCTCTGGTAGTGGGACACAACCATGGAGTCTAGGGTGTGACGTTAGCATTAGCAATCAGGTGGATCAGGGTGAGTTTGTTTTGGACTTACATCTAGCAATGTCTTAAAGGGATAGTTCATAATTATTCGTCAACACAAGCCCATTTTTGATTGTTGGGATTCCACCTAATATGTTCACACAGAGGTGTGTCAGTCTTAAAGGGATAGTTCACCACCAAAATTAAAGTTAGCCAGTCATGTTGAGCTGAGTCCATGTCCACTTTTGACGTGTGAAAAAGTCTGAGAAACTGGTTTGAACAGTCCTTTTAAGACTGTCATGGCATTGCTGATCCTATGTCTGTGCTTGTAGGCAACTTCTACCTGAAGCTTCTACCCTCTTCCCTATTCTGTTTCTTTGTTAAAGGTCCCAATGCAGCCGTTTTAATCTCAATATCAAATCATTTCAGGATAACAATTAAGTACCTTACTGTGATTGTTTTCCATTTAAATGTTCAAAAATGTAATAAAATAGCTTTTCAGCAAATGGCCATTTCTAAGCAAGAATTTTGCCAGGACTGTCTGGGAGTGGTCTGAGTGGGAAGTGTAAAAGTAGCTGTTATTGTCAAAGAGGTTTGGAACTCTCTTTTTTTTATTGGTCTATTAACTAATTTACCACATGGTCATCAATCAAATGTATTTATAAAGCCCTTTTTACATCAGCAGATGTCACACTGTGCTATACAGAAACCCAACCTAAAACCCCAAACAGCAAGCAATGCAGATGTAGAAGGCTGTATCACAACCGGCCGTGTTTGGGAGTCCCATAGGGCGACGCACAATTGGCCAAGTGTCGTCAGGGTTTGGCCGGGGTAGGCCGTCATTTTTCTTAACTGACTTGCCTCGTTAAATAAGGATTAAACAAAATAAAATAAATAAATAAAAGAAGCACGGTGGCTAGGAAAAACTCCCTAGAAAGGCAGGAACCTAGGAAGAAACCTAGAGAGGAACCAGGCTCTGAGGTGTGGCCAGTCCTCTTCTGGCTGTGCCGGGTGGAGGTTATAACAATACATGGCCATTAAGGCCAGATTGTTCTTCAAGATGTTCAAACGTTCATAGATGACCAGCAGGGTCAAATAATAATGACAGTGGTTGTAGAGGGTGCAACATGTCAGAACCTCAGGAGTAAATGTCAATTGGCTTTTCATAGCCGAGCATTCAGAGGTCGAGACAGCAGGTGCGGTAGAGAGAGAGAGTCGAAAACAACAGGTCCGGGACAAGGTAGCACGTTGGGTGAACAGGTCAGGGTACCATAGCCGCAGGCAGAACAGTTGAAACTGGAGCAGCAGCACGACCAGGGACAGCAAGGAGTCATCAGGCCAGGTAGTCCTGAGGGAGGGGAGAGGGAGAGAGAGAGAATTAGAGGGAGCATACTTAAATTCACCCGATAAGACAAGAGAATTATACCAGATATAACAAGCTGACCCCAGCCCCCCGGCACATAGACTATTATAGCATAGATACTGGAGGCTGAGACAGGGGTGGGTCGGGGGACACTGTGGCCCCGTCCGACGACACCCTCGGACAGGGCCAACCAGGCAGGATATAACCCCACCCACTTTGCCAAAGCACAGCCCCCACACCACTAGAGGGATATCAACCGACCACCAACTTACTACTCTGAGACAAGGCTGAGTATAGCCCATGAAGATCTCCTCCACCGCACGAGCCCGAGGGGGCGTATTTTCAGTGATGTCACCAAGCAGGCCAAAACCCCATCCCACCAAAACAGACTAAAAAACAACAGCTCTTACACTAAAAGGGCATTATCATAATTTCACAATTTCAGAGTATTATTCCAACCTCATAGTGTGGAAATATATATAAAACACAGGAAAATCACGTTTTAGACTGCATTGGGCCTTTAAAGTCCTGAATCCCCTTCTTTCTTTAGTCTCACAAGTCACACAATTGTTACTGAAAATAAAGACTGAAAATGTAGGCTATCCTTTCTTGGAGGTAGAAAATAGACCAGTCATTTGTCAGTCTGTGTGTGTACCTTGGCCTGACTATAATGGCACCATCTGCTGTCTGTGTGTAGAGAGATTCCACAGTGTTGGAGGAGAAAAACAAATTCCTTTCCTTCTCTTGTGAAAGTTCTTTCGGACTTCTAACCCCTGGGCATCGCCATGGTGACAGTGTTGAAGAGGGCATCGCCACGTGACTGTGTTGAAGTAACACTCATGCTAAGCTAATTATCAGGTCAGATGTTGACATGGCAGCATGTAGGCTGTGATGAATTAGTTCTCCACATGAAGACACTGTGTAGAGTCACCCAGAGTCATGCTAATACAAGGAAACCCCTAACACTCCTCGCAGTTTGATTCGGTAGGAAGTTCCCACTTCTATGGGCCTGGTCCAAAGTAGTGCGCGTCATAGGGAGTAGGGTGCCATTTTGGACGCATGCAGAGTCAAGTCAGAGGAAATTCGCTTAGACTCATAGTTGGATTGAGTATGGATTTTTGTAAACCTGAAAAGCCTTCTGATATTAATTCCAAATAAATAATTTAAAGTAATTCCATTTCAGACACGCTTCTGTTACACAAAGATCCAGCCATTTTCTACACATCAGTGACATCAGGGATGAACACAACACATGTCACAGGGTGTGTGTACTTTCGCCTTGCAGCAACAAAGTCAACCCTATGCTGGTGTTGTTTGAATTGAACTCATTGTCCACAGTAGTACATTCTTGTCTCATCGCTGCCAATCTGAGGATGTTAGCTGTAACTGCAGGATGTTAGTGATAACTGCAGGGATGGTTACATGGTAACAGTGGTTGCATCACATTCTTGATGGACAGGTGGTGTCTGGGATGGGAGGAGGATGTGTGTGTGTGTCTGTGTGTCCACCCAGATGTGCTGAGGGTCATCAGGCCCTCCCACTGTCCCATCTCCCTGAATTATGACAGGCATCCAGCAGAATGACTGTGTGTGTGTCTGTGTGTGTGTGAGGGGCAGCTCAACAGTTGGAGATGAGAGAGACAGAAGAGAAGGGAGGACACAGGGAGAAGGGGGGACACAGAAGAAGAGAAGGGGGAGAAGGAGGGGCAGTCGCACAGAGGAGAAGGGGGAGAAGGGGGGAGGTAGAGGAGAAGAGCAGTGACTTCATAGTCATACTAGCGCTCTATAGTTGACCATAGGCATCCCTTGCAAAGACATGTAACCTATGAGATAATGGGTTATTATGGATAATGGTGTAACTGCGGTCTCTTGAGCCCAATGGCCTTTTGAGTCCAATGAATAGGGGGTTGTACTTGATGATACAAATAGGGTTTATTTGTGTTTTGAGTTGGATATTTTCCTCCTCATATGTAGTATTTGAAAGACAGGATATCCCAATGTCTCATATTTTGTCACCTCATACCATTTTAGGTGAAGCCACGCAGAACATGCATCTGAAAGTTGAACTGACGTCAACAAAAACCAGTTTCTGTTTCAAACTTCACTTGTTTCCACTTTCTTTTATCCTCTCTCTTACGATCTGTCTCTCTTTCCTTCCCCCCCTCTCTCTCTCTCTCTCTCTCTCTCTCTCTCTCTCTCTCTCTCTCTCTCTCTCTCTCTCTCCTTCTATCCCTCTTTGACTCTGACAGTTAGCCTTAGGAATCCTGCCTTCTCAGCTGTCCCTAATGGTGTCTCATAGCTACCCGATTTAGCCTCCTTCACCCCCCTCACCTCCACTCCTTCCTTCCTTCCCCCTCCTCCTTTCTTCCCCTCCCTTCTTCTCTACTTTCCCCCTCCATCACCCCTCCTTTTCCCTCTTCATCCCTCCCTCCCTCCCCTTGTCCTCCTCTCCTCTCCTTCTCCTCCCCTGTTCCCCAGAAGTCTGGTTTGGTGGTCTAGTTAGCCTAGCGGTCTGTGTGGTCTGTATAGGGGGCCTGTCTATATTGGGTCATGCGTAGCTGTAGGGTGGGGGTTTGTGGGGCTGTGGGTTTGGGTCTGTAGGGACTGGGGAACACCTGCTGGGATGGGATTGTGGCTCTCCTTCCCGTCCCAAATGGCATCCTGTTCCCTATATAGTGCACTACTTTTGACCAGGAGCCATAGGACTCTGGTCAACAGTTGTGCACTATGCAGGGAGTAGGAGGTAATTTGGGACACAGGTCAGGGCATTCCTGCCTCCCTCCCTCTTGCTGTCTGTCTGTTCTGCCTTCCTCCCTTCCTTTGCTCCCTGGCAAGCACTGTCTCTCTCTTGCTCTCCGTCTCGCGCCCTAGCTCGTTCTCTCTCTATCGTTCTCTCACCCTCTCTTAAGCACTCTTTATCGCTCTCGAGTTCTTTCTCTTTTTTTCCAGTGTCTTTCTTCCTCTAGCTCTCTCTCCCTCTCTGCCATGGCTACATGGCTCACAGCTCTGCCCTCCCAGTGCCCACCCACACAGAATCGCAATCACACACACACAGCGACTGCGTTAATGGAGAACTCTGACCTCTGACTTTTTCTCTCTTCATTACTGATTAATGTCATCTTTTTCTGTCTCTCTCCCTCTCTCTCTACACTCCTCTGTGGTCAGTTGTTCTGCTTCAGCTGGTATTCTTTTTCTCCAACCCCTCACCGCGGACTGACGTCTATGTTTGCTGTGACCTTCTACGCCCCCACACACACACACACACACACACACACACACACCTCAACCTCGTATTGAGATGACACAACACCCCCTTGTCCTTGAATCCGACCTTTCAGATCAATCATTCAATCAATCAATCAATCATTCAAGGCTGTCAAGGCAGAATAATGACTATCTGAGGTCAGGATGGGTGTGCTAGCCGACAGACACACAGAGCAGCGTCGTGATGCTGTAACAAGGTTAAAGATGTAATGGGGCATTGCCAAGCACTCTGGACCTGTCAGAGCGGCCCGGAGAAAGAAAACTGCTTCAGGCTTCACTTTAGATTAGACCATTTGTCTGTTTCTGTTTATTTACATTTGCTAAGGGGTTGTTTATCAGTGTGGGCCCAGGATTCCATTTGGGGTCTGTTGGTCTCGTCCGGTCATTGTCAGTGAGGCTCAGTCGCTTTCTGTATGTTTGAAAGAGAAGATTCTCTTATTTATTGCCAACTCTAATGCTGTTTTTTTCTCCTCCTTTTTCCCCTTGTCTCCCCTTCTCTCTTCCTCTTTTTCTCACCCTATCTCAACCTGCTCCCCCCTCCCTGCCTCTCTCCCACCATCTCTCCCAGACTTTCACAGCCTGGTGCAACTCCCACTTGAGGAAGGCAGGGACACAGATTGAGAACATTGAGGATGACTTCAGGAATGGCCTCAAACTCATGCTGCTGCTGGAGGTCATCTCAGGTGGGTCAGACTCTTAAGTCACTTTAAGTCACCGCTAAGTCAGTGTTAAGTCACTGCTAAGTCACTCTTGCATACTGTTACATCAGAAAGGTTTACCTCTCCATCTACAGCATAAGTAAGTGGGAAAGGACACTCAAATTCCATGGTATGCGGTCAAATACAGCAGCGTCTGAGCTGAAATGAATGGAGAATGGCACAGAACTTTCTTGATTGAGTAAAACTTCACCAATCATTTTGTGTTGCGGAGAGGAGATTAAAGGGAATGTTTTTTTATTGTAAACAGGTGAGAGACTGCCCAAACCCGACAAAGGCAAGATGCGTTTCCACAAGATTGCAAATGTGAACAAAGCCCTGGACTTCATCTGTAGCAAGGGAGTCAAGCTGGTGTCCATCGGTGCTGAGGGTGAGACTTCAACATCTTGGTTCTGTTGTCCTTGTTTGCCAATATGTTGTTATACAGGTTACAAAACAGTCATGTTGTGATTATCCTTTATTTATAGTTCTAGAGTCCCATTTTACAAAACAACTCTGTCTTAGAGTATTTTACTTGAGTACCTCTAACTTTAGATACTTGTTGAAAGATAAAGTCCGATATTATATCTGAGACAACTCTCAGTAAGCCAGCATAGACCGAGTTTTGGCATGTGCCATGGTTTCTGACCGAACTCTGTGATTGGCTTCCAGAGATCGTCGACGGTAATACGAAGATGACCCTGGGAATGATCTGGACCATCATCCTGCGTTTCGCCATCCAGGACATCTCCGTGGAGGGTCAGTGTGTGTGCAGGGTTCACTCTTCGCTCTTGGATATGATGACAAAGAATTCGTCTTAAAAAAAAGACATGTTTACAACGTTGTTCTTATGCATATCCCCCTCGGTTTCAGCCGCCATAAACACATTCGAACTGTACATGCGCTAAGTCACATGAGAACAAATCCGACCTACTTACCCAGCTATCGGACTCACTGTAACACTGCCTATACATTATCAGTCACTATGCTACACTATACATACGCCTGCCATGAAAGCGTTAACACGTGAACAGAATAAACGGCTGTAGTCGTAAACGCGTCGCAGGATCACTGTTTAGACTCGTTCTGCATCTGACACACTCAAAACAACCACGATGCATTAGACACAGTCGGCTACTGTATGCAGTCAGTTCAGTATGAGTTACTGTTAACACATTCATATTCCTCAAGCCTCCGTGGCACACACATTTTGCATATCCTCCACAATAACATACCTCAGTTAGCATTTCACACACACACACACACAGGTCACTAAGCTTGCCACGTTAACACCGCAGGGTTATTGGAGCATATTTAGCCTAGTCCTTTAGGATAACACTGCCGTTCCCCTGCCTCCCTTCTGCCTCCCCTCTGTCTCCCCCTCTCTCCCCCCGCCTCCTCCCTGTGCAGAGACCTCTGCTAAGGAGGGTCTTCTTCTGTGGTGCCAGAGGAAGACTGCCCCCTACAGGAACGTTAACGTGCAGAACTTCCACATCAGGTGTGCACAGCGCGCCACCCTGTGGCCGGGATGGGAGACTACATCCATTCTGCATGCGCATTCACAAGAGTCATGTTGAGAAGAGATGAATTGGGAACTGTAATTCATAGTTATGGCTGTTGCTTGCACCTCTCTTAGCCTGAGTGCCAGTCTGTTTGTGCTATCATGCCAACTCCTTGTCACTCACTGTCACATTTGGCATGACAGTTCCATAAGGAGTTGGCAAGAGACCAGAAACAGACTGGCGACCAGGCTACATCTCTCTTTCTTTTGGGATTGTTTGTGGTATTATTTGACTTACCGTTACTTTATTACTTTTGTCTATTACTGCTCTTTATTGCTTTGGACATTATTTTTTCTCTCTAAGATGTTCATAATCCTAATGTTTTTCTTCCTCTCCTATCTTCTCTTTGTATCCTCCTCTCCTCTCCTCTCCTCTCTCCTCTCCTCTCCTCTCCTCTCCTCTCTCCTCTCCTCTCTCCTCTCCTCTCCTCTCCTCTCCTCTCCTCTCCTCTCCTCTCCTCTCCTGTGGGTGACCGATTCAGTTGGAAGGATGGCCTGGCACTGTGTGCCCTCATCCACAGACACAGACCTGACCTCATTGACTACTCCAAACTGAGAAAGGTGCCCCCTCCCTTCACTCTCCTCTCATCCCCCATCCCCTCTTAGAGTCCACAAGGGTCAACACCTGTCGTAGCCTCTTACTATTTTCTTTCATTTCTCTATACCTCTATTCCCTCTTTTTTCTCTCTAGAAAGCGACTTACAGTCATACGCGCATACATGTTTTGTATTGGTGGGAATTGAACCCAAAAACCCTTGGCCTGTGTCTTCTCTCTATGTTTTCATGTAAATCTGTGTCCCCAACAGGACGACCCCATCGGTAACCTCAACACTGCCTTCGAGGTGGCTGAGAAGTACCTGGACATCCCCAAGATGCTCGACGCTGAAGGTGAGTCCATATTTTTTCTATCAGGATTTCTGTAAAACCAGGCAATTTTACAATTGAGTTCTATTGTCCCTGAGCTCTCGTCCCTTGTCTCTCTCTCAGACATTGTGAACACCCCCAAGCCTGATGAGAAGGCCATCATGACCTACGTGTCCTGCTTCTACCACGCCTTCGCTGGCGCTGAGCAGGTAACTCACTCCCTCCGCTGCCTCTGCTCCACACTGCCGCACCGCACAAACAATCAATACAAATCGGCCATCTTTCTAAGTTCCACTGTCTCTGTTTTAACGTTTGTTGTTAATATCTCTCTCTCTTTCTCTCTTTCTCTCTTTCACTTTTGTTTTCTCTCTCTGTCTCTGTCTCTCTCTCTCCCACTCGCCCAGGCTGAGACAGCAGCTAACAGGATCTGTAAAGTGCTGGCTGTGAACCAGGAAAATGAGAAACTCATGGAGGAGTATGAGAAGCTGGCCAGTGAGGTGAGTGTTAAAGGGATATCATACGAGCCTGCCAACTGTTCCTGTAGACCTCTAGTCATTGCGCTAATGCAATGATGTATGAGAGGTTATATACTGTATGGGACAGTTTCCTGGACACAGATTTAACATAGTCCTGGACTAAAAAGCTATTTAAATGGAGATTCTCCATTGAGCATGCTTTTTGTGTTTGGGAAACTGGCCCTGAACGGGACCTGTGTGTTTTTTTATTGAAGTAACCAACCAACTCTTCTCCCCCTGACCTCTTACCCCTGACCTCTTACCTCTCCCTAGTTGCTAGAGTGGATCCGCAAGACCATCCCGTGGCTGGAGAACCGCACGGCGGAGCAGCAGATGAGGGCCATGCAGCAGAAGCTGGAGGACTTCCGGGACTACCGCCGCATCCACAAGCCGCCCCGCGTCCAGGAGAAGTGTCAGCTGGAGATCAACTTCAACACCCTGCAAACCAAGCTGAGGCTGAGCAACCGGCCCGCCTTCATGCCCTCCGAGGGAAAGATGGTCTCGGTAGGTGACGTCACACACACCACGTCTCAGGGAGTGGCACTGTCCTGGCGGCCCTCTCGACTTCATACCCCGGGTTCCTCATTAAAACCACAGAGAATAACCCCCTGGATATCTGACTGTATAGTCAACTGACTGTCTTCCATCTATAATACCACCCATGTTAGACCCCATCTCCGTCTCTCTCCTCACCCAGGACATAGCCAATGCATGGAAGGGTCTGGAGCAGGTGGAGAAGGGATATGAGGAGTGGCTTCTGACTGAGATCAGACGTCTGGAGAGACTGGACCACCTGGCTGAGAAGTTCAAGCAGAAGTGTTCCCTGCACCAGTCCTGGACCTCAGGTAGTAACAGAGAGAGAGGGGGGGTGTAGAGAGAGAGGGGCTGGAGGAGCGGTAAAGGGGATATCAATTTAGAATTTTAAAATCCACTTTATTGAGTCAAGACCATACAGTACATCGACTTTCAACCCTCAGACGTCATGCTCCACAGCGCTCATGGGTGGATGGGGATAGAGAGATAGTAAAGGGTAAAGGGATAGAGGGATAGAATGGGGGAGGGAGAGAGCTAGAGAGAGAGAGAGAGTGAGCGATAACGATAATGAGTATAAACTGTGTCTCTCCCCCAGGTAAAGAAGAGCTGCTGTCCATGAAGGACTATGAGTCGGCCTCTCTGATGGAGATCAGGGCTCTGATGAGGAAACACGAGGCCTTTGAGTCTGACCTGGCCGCCCACCAGGACAGAGTGGAGCAGATCGCTGCTATCGCACAGGAGCTCAAGTAAGGAGGGATGGAGGGAGGGAGACGGGAGGGCTGATGAGAGGGAGGTGTGGAGGACCGGTGGAAGGAGGGAGTGGCGGTGGAAAGGATAAACGTAGTAAAGTTCTAGAAAAAAGGGATTGACGTACAGTGTGTAATAGAAGACGGATACGGATCGGTGTGTTTGCCTGTTTCTCTCTCAGTGAGCTGGACTACCATGACGCGTCCTCAGTGAACGCCCGCTGCCAGGGCATCTGTGACCAGTGGGACAACCTGGGTACCCTGACGCAGAAGAGGAGGGACTCCCTGGAGGTACTGAACTTCGCACATACAACAGATACCTAATATAATCATTTTGTATATACGCCATTTAAGCACGACTGAGCCACCACGAGCCAGGAGATGTTCCTGACCAGGTCACCTGTCTCTGGAAAAACTCCTGGCATCATGCTGTATATGGATGTTACATCTTGTCCTGGTCTTTCCTAGCGAGTGGAGAAACTGTGGGAGACCATTGACCAGCTGTACCTGGAGTTCGCCAAGAGGGCGGCGCCCTTCAACAACTGGATGGACGGCGCCATGGAGGATCTGCAGGACATGTTTATCGTCCACAGCACCGAGGAGATCCATGTACGTGCGTGTGTGTGTATGTGTGTGTGTGTACAACACGTAACGTTAACGGTCTGATGGACTCTCGTTTCTCCCTGCATTCCCTCGCTCTCTCGCTCTCTCTCGTTATTTCCCATATCACTCCATTCACACTCCTCATTTCCTCCCCGTCTTCTCGGGATGTGACACACATCACACCCTTTGATCCTCTCTCTCTCTATCGCTCCTTCCCACTCTATCCCTCCATTCTCACTCCTCCTCCTCTCCCCCTCTCCTCTCCAGTCTCTGATTACAGCCCATGACCAGTTCAAGGCCACCCTACCAGAGGCTGATAAGGAGCGCATGGCCACCATGGGCATCCAGAGCGAGATCGTCAAGATCGCTCAGACTTACGGCATCAAGCTGTCAGGAGTCAACCCCTACACCAACCTCTCCCCCCAGGATATCACTAACAAGTGGGAGGCAGTGAGTACAACATACTCTGTGAAGCCAACAGAGAAGCTGAAATGGTTTTCTATTTAATTGTACTTCCTTCCCTGGCCAGGTTTCTACACTCTAGATTTTAGCCAAGAGACACATTTGCTGTGGCAATAATGTTTTCTGTAGCTATAGCTGTAAGTTGCTTAATGTCAAAGGGTTACACCCTAGAGCAGGGCTTTCCGACCCTGTTCCTGGAGAGCTCCTTGTACCCTCATGTAGGTTTTCGCTCCAACCCAAGTTGTAACTGACTTAATTGAGACAATGCTGAAACATTAATCCATGGGCAAGTCAGTGACACATTTTCATTTGGGCCGAAATCAAAATGAAAGAAAAGTTATCTTGCATATTCAGCAGGCTATGGTGTGAAATAGGCTTTTAGAAGTGCCGTCTTTATTTGATTACTTATCGTTAATGTCATCTTTGGTGTGTTTATCAATGAACAAGCACCTTTTATCCCTCTCCTATTGATAAAATAAGTCATCCAAAAAATGTACGCTGCATGAAGTTTCAAATGCGTTCTACCATTACGAAATGTGTAATGTGATAGGTATTTTGACATTACAATTTTTGAACACACAAAAATGAATTTCATGAATCAAATATTTAATCAGTACTTCCTCAAATGAAGGGGATGATGACGCAATCTTTGCGAGAGGGAGGGAATTTGATTTAGTTGGTCCTCACGGCTCAGACACAGTTAGCTCTGAGATAGCCAGCTCCGGAGCAGATTAGTTCTGAAGGATTCGTCGCCATAGAAATGTACCTGGATAAAAGGTGTGCCACTTTCGTGGTACCGGTTATCTGAGTTTGAACTCAGGGTTGACTAAAGTTACCTCACCAACTCCTCAAATCCGGTACGTAGTACTGTGCTCTGCTCTCAAGTAACAGAGTAACGCAATGTCATCTTTACCAGTGTCCCTGTCTCCCCCCGTAGGTGAAGCACCTTGTTCCTCTCAGGGACCAGATGCTTCAGGAGGAGGTGGCCAGGCAGCAGGCTAACGAGAGGCTGAGGCGCCAGTTTGCTGCCCAGGCCAACATCATCGGACCCTGGATCCAGACCAAGATGGAGGTACAGTTACTTCAGCTAAAGCAGTGGTCACCAACCTTTTCTGAGTCAAGGTGCAAGCGGAGATCTACCGCTCAGATTTTTTCTTTAAACATGAATTAGAAAACGTAAGCCTACGCAACATTAACCAATTAAAAACAGTTGTGTAGCTATGAGGTTTGTGCAGTAGGCTATAGGCCCAATACATTATCACCTCATATTGGCTATGCTGGAATTACCCTGCCGATGTTGTTCTTCTCAGACCATTTTGAAATGTAAAATGTAGGTATATGATCACACTCGTCATATATAATTTGTTGTATTACTTGTGAGTCACAGCTAATTGAGTATAATAATAATATATATATTTTTTTTACTGGACTCTTCCGTCCCTCAGCTTTCCCTCCGCTGAGAAGAGGGGACACAGTCTTCCAGCTGAATGGCGAAACGCAAGTCGCACTGCATTATTTCTGCCTCGTGCACCAATTCATGTTGTCACTCCTATGACCAGAGAAAGTGAAATATTCCTCGATATTAGAAAAGACAAAAGCCGCTAATAATAACAACGCAAGCTTAGTGGGATACACTTTGCTGTACTCATTCGTTGCAGCTGCAGTGCTGGTTGTAGCGTGAGTGGAAGTAGGGAGAATGTGCATTTTATGGCTTAGGGAAGTGTTGAACAAACTGTCGACAGTGCCGAATAACAACTTAGAAATGAAGTTATTCATAAAAACAGCATCTATTTGCTGTATTCGTTGAGTCGCTCTAGTCGTGGTTCTAAACGTTTTGAAATCTCACGGTGTCAACTTTCTTGTGCATTCGAGGCTTCTTTTCGCAGTCTATGGCTCGAGGAAACTGCAGACACAGTGATCTGAGCTATCTGATTGGCCAGAGGTAGGCCTATAGGTGCACTTGATTTTATCTTTGGGCCTGCCGGGTAGGCGGAGTTCTACCTTCAGATACATAAAATTGTTCAAAATGGGAACACTTTGTCTTCCCGGTGCAAGGGCTGCTGAATCAAGTGCACCTACCTACAATAGCACGAAACAAATACAAATAATAGGAATGCAAGGCTTTATCGTTGGGTTTGACCGGTTGGTGACCACTGAGCTCGAGTTACACAGTCCTACGAGTTTGAAATCCTATTTTGTGAAACCCTCATTCCACTTTTGTACTCCCATGTCATTATGCCATGTTTGGTATGGCAAGAAGTGAAATGTTAGCACAAACAGACTGGTACCCAGGCTAAGCTGCTACAGGGTCTCCAAACCCCAAACACGCAGAGGTTCGCAACATCTACTGTGCCTACACTTATGGGTCAGAGTAGGAGAGCTGATCTAGGATCACTTTTGCCTTTTAAATTATAATTAATTGACCTGATCCTCGATTCTATTCCTGATCCTAGATTAGCACTCTTTGACGCATTATGAATACGGAAGCCTGAGCTGTCATCCATTCACACTTCTCAGTTCTCTCTACCTCCTTTTCTCCTCTCTCTCCCCCTCTCTCTACAGGAGATTGGTCATGTGTCTGTGGACATCGCCGGTTCTCTAGAGGAGCAGATGAACAACCTGAAGCAGTATGAACAAAACATTATCAACTACAAGTCTAACATCGACAAACTGGAAGGAGACCACCAGCTCAGCCAGGAGTCCCTCATCTTTGACAACAAACACACCAACTACACCATGGAGGTAATACAACTCACAACTGGACAACACAAAACTACAAAAAACACAACTACACAACAAACACACAACTACACAACAAACACACCAACTACACAACACACAACTACACAACAAACACACCAACTACACAACACACAACTACACAACAAACACACAACTACACTATGGAGGTAAAGTATCTTATATCCTAGACCTAGGTTAAGTATCATATACTCCCCTATTTGGACAGTGAAGCAAAAACGTTTAATTTGGCTCTATAGTACAGAATGTCGCCTTTTATTTGGGGGTATTTTCATACATATCAGTTTTACCGTTTAGAAGTTAGTGCACTTTATGGATCTAGTTCCCCATTTAAAGGTGTCATAAGGTGTCACTTATAGTGTATTAAAGTAGTCAAAAGTTTAGTATTTGGTCCCAAATTCCGAGCACGCAATTATTACGTCAAGCTTGTGACTCTACAAACTTGTTGGATGCATTTGCAGTTTGTTTAGGTTGTGTTTCTGATTATGTTGTGCTCAATAGAAATGAATGGTAATAACATGCTAACCTCTCACCATAGATCAATAACAGGGAAGGTTAGCATTTAAAACAAATATTTATGCCTCTAACTTTCTCACTCCTCACTATTCACAATTCATTCATGATTATCCGTAATCCTGGTAGCATCCACATTAATATAGAAGTGTTCAGAAACCTATTCCATTCTTATTTACTATAAAGGTGACTCCCTCTCTCCCTCTGCAGCATATCCGTGTGGGCTGGGAGCAGCTGCTGACCACCATCGCCCGCACCATCAACGAGGTGGAGAACCAGATTCTGACCCGCGACGCCAAGGGTATTAGCCAGGAGCAGCTCAATGAGTTCAGGGCCTCCTTCAATCACTTCGACAGGGTAAGAAAATTCATAGATATATTATTGTACTTGTCTTTTCACTTCACGGCTCAGATTTTACAGATAGCGGCTATTTTGAAGAAGGTTTTACTTGCAATGACAGTGATATGCGATTATTTGGACCTACCTTAGTTGAATACACTGACTGTAAGTGTGAATGGTGAATAGTCAAGTGATTTCTTGCCATCGTAGTTGTTCCTCCACAGTGAGGGATAGTGTCTGTAGCGTGTTACGTTCACATAATCGTTGATCATTGCGTCACTGCATCGTTTACTGATCATATGTCCAATCATAAAAACGGATGCCTGTGTTCCCTCTCTCTCTCTCTCTGTTGCAGAAGAGAAACGGCATGATGGACCCCGACGACTTCCGTGCCTGTCTCATCTCCATGGGTTACGATCTGGTGAGTAGCCTAGCTACCAACAGGAAGTGACCTCACCTTCATTTGTTCTCAGTCCCTTTATAGAAAATGACAGCGCTCTATCTGGTTGTATACAGTTATAGTATGAACGGCATCCGTTTTTATACTAAAGTTTCAAAACATGTTCTCCTCAACAATGATATGAAAGTAATCTACTCTAACGTGTTGTCCAATAGGGTGAGGTGGAGTTTGCCCGCATCATGACCTTGGTGGATTCCAACAACACAGGTGTGGTCACCTTCCAGGCCTTCATCGACTTCATGACCCGTGAGACGGCCGAGACAGACACCGCTGACCAGGTCATGGCTTCCTTTAAGATCCTGGCCTCCGACAAGGTGAGCTAGAACATTTTAATGGCCAGATATCCCTTGAAAAATAGGTATTTTCACATCTGTGGGACAACCTGGTAAATACAATTAAATAAATACATAGAAATGAAATGAAATAAATATATACCTCCTCTCTCCCAGGCCTACATCACGGTTGACGAGCTGCGCAGAGAGCTGCCCGCAGAGCAGGCTGAGTACTGCATCAGCCGCATGACCAGGTACACAGAATTACAAAGGTCAAATAGGGGGTGCTTATATTACTCTAGTAATATAATGTATCTCTATGACCAGGTACATTAGACCTCTCTGGTAATATAATGTATTTCTATAACCAGGTACATTAGACCTCTCTAGTAATATAATGTATCTCTATGACCAGGGACACAGGCCACTCTAGTAATATAATGTATCTCTATAACCAGGTACATTAGACCTCTCTGGTAATATAATGTATCTCTATGACCAGGTACATTAGACCTCTCTGGTAATATAATGTATCTCTATGACCAGGTACATTAGACCTCTCTAGTAATATAATGTATCTCTATAACTAGGTACATTAGACCTCTCTGGTAATATAATGTATCTCTGTGACCAGGTACATTAGACCTCTCTGGTAATATAATGTATCTCTATGACCAGGTACATTAGACCTCTCTGGTAATATAATGTATCTCTATGACCAGGGACACAGGCCACTCTAGTAAAATAATGTATCTCTATAACCAGGTACATTAGACCTCTCTAGTAATATAATGTATCTCTGTGACCAGGTACGTTGGAGCCGACGGCCCAGCCGGAGCCCTCGACTACATCTCCTTCTCCAGCGCACTCTATGGGGAGAGCGACTTGTAAACCCCCTCTCCTGTATGGAGAGAGCGACTTGTAAACCCCCTCTCCTGTATGGAGAGAGCGACTTGTAAACCCCCTTTCCCCCTACTCTTGTCTTCCCTTCATCTTCCCCATCTCCTCTATGGAGAGAGCGACTTGTAAAACTCCTCTCCTCCTATTCCTCCTCCTTCTCCTCCTCCTCCTCCTGTTCTTTTCTTCCCTCCTTCCTCTCCCTCCTGTACAGAGAGAAGTTTAGATACCCCTTCTCCTCTCCTCTTTTCCCCTTCCCCAGTCCTCCCTCCATCCACCCCCATGTTGTCCACACTGCCCAGAGAGGAAAAGAGAGCGGGAGGCTTTGCTCAGATCAAATCCCCGAGACCCATGTCCTGTTAAGTTCTGGCTGGACTTCTAATGTTTAACTCTCATCCCTCTCTCGTCCATACCTTCATCCGTACTGCACCAAGTGCCTGATGAGCCAGAATACCTGGTGTCACACGATAATCCGTTTCACATTAACTGCCTTTTAGTACGATCGACCGGACAGAGTGGAGTCATGGGAAAAAAACAAAGAAGAGACAAAATAAAAATAGTTTCACACTAGCAGAGTTTCTGAGCAGAGTCCCCAGCCCTATACCTCGCCTCTTCAAATAATATTACAATTCCTATTATTTGGAAGGGTTTAAAAGAAAACAATGAAATATTGGTTGGTTGGTTGTGTATTGATGCAGATGCATGCTGTTTATGGTAGAAATGCTGTCCATGTTGAATGGTTGAATCTCCCCCACGACACAAATCCTTTATAGCAGCTCCCCATCCCCATACAAACACCCCTCTCTTTCTATAGAAACTTGTAATGTTGTCCCAATGTTTTCATAATGTTGTAATTTGGTATTTCAGAGAGTATAGGGTGCCATCAGGAGAGAGCAGTGAATTGTGGGTAAAAGGTAGTCAACCCCTGATCTCTGATCAACTTGTTTAGAGGGGTGAGGACACTGACAGGAATCATTATTTTGATTGGAGGATAGACTGAGGATGCTGACAGAAAGGCTCATTTTGATTGGAGGATACAAAGATTAAGGAGTTTAATAACTGTTATGGCCAGAAAGAAGCGTGTCGGTCACCTCTCTCCTCCGTCTCATCCCTCTATCATCGCTCCATCATCTGTACCAGGGATATGACTACACCAATAGAATTATATAATATATCATATTTTATATATACTATTTCATATCATGTCCTATGAAACCATATTGAGGTTGTCTGCTTGCTGTGCATTTTGAGAGGAGCGAGAGACAGAGGTGTTGAGTGGTGAAAAAGAGCGAGAGAGCGAGAGAGAGGAAATCAGGTAAAGTTCTGGAGATAAAGGAATATGGACTCAGGAACCCTGAGTCCAAGTATGGTGAAACAAAGTTAGGCCCAGGCTTCATCCAAAATGGCACCCTATTCCCCATAGGCTCTAGTCAAAAGTAGTGCACTACATAGGTTATAGGGTGCCATTTTGGACTCAAACCCAGTGTACCCTAACTATCTATGCAAGGGTGCTTTTAGGTTGTGGTCCAGTTCAATAAGAGGATGGCTGCGTTCCAGGCTTACTACACCGCAGACGGCTGCCAGATCTCACAACGCCTGAATACGTGTTAAACATATCAGCTAACCACATCATATGATATAGCAATCTGATGCCTGACTGTACAGTTGATGAGGTGGCACTCAACCATTTGCAATGTAATTGGCCTGGAACATGACATGTTTAAAACAGAACCTGAGAATGTCAGCCATGAAGTGAGCAAGGGTATTCTAATGACAGTGGGCAATTCTCAAATCTACACCCAATCCCCTATGTAGTGCACTAGTTTTGACCTGATCCGAAGTAGCCAAGTGCACTACGGCGGGAATAGGGTGTTATTTAGGACAGCCAGAACCAGTAACTCCCCTTTGCATGGATTATTTCTCTTCTGTCTTCTCTATTATCCCTTCCTCCCCATCTTCCCTCCCTCCTCCTGTTTCCCCTCTATTCTATCACCCGCTACAAGAGCTTCCACACAATGCTTCATAGTTAAAGTCACACCTTGGAATAAATAAAAAAGGAAAACTATATTACTATATGAAGTTTTGTGTTGTGTTTTTATTTCCCATAAAGGCAGTGGCGATACTGTTGCAACTGTTCAGAAGTAAACCAAAATGTCCAGGGCCGTTTTAAATCTGAAATAAATACAAGAAAGAACTGGAAGACTTATTTAACTGTAAACACTGGAAGTCTTACAGACTTTATATAGCATAAACATTCAAAAATGAAAATATAATATGAAACTGAGTTTATTGGATGTACAGTGAGAGAAAAAAGTATTTGATCCCATGCTGATTTTGTATACGTTTGCCCACTGACAAAGAAATGATCAGTCTATAATTTTAATGGTAGGTTTATTTGAACAGTGAGAGACAGAATAACAACAACAAAAAATCCAGAAAAACGCATGTGAAAAATGTTATAAATTGATTTGCATTTTAATGAGGGAAATAAGTATTTGACCCCCTCTCAATCAGAAAGATTTCTGGCTCCCAGGTGTCTTTTATACAGGTAACGAGCTGAGATTAGGAGCACACTCTTAAAGGGAGTGCTCCTAATCTCAGTTTGTTGCCTGTATAAAGGACACCTGTCCACAGAAGCAATCAATCAATCATATTCCAAACTCTCCACCATGGCCAAGACCAAAGAGCTCTCCAAGGATGTCAGGGACAAGGCTGGAATGGGCTACAAGACCATTGCCAAGCAGCTTGCTGAGAAGGTGTCAACAGTTGGTGCGATTATTCGCAAATGGAAGAAACATGAAAGAACTGTCAATCTCGCTCGGCCTGGGGCTCCATGCAAGATCTCACCTCGTGGAGTTGCAATGATCATGAGAACGGTGAGGAATCAGCCCAGAACTACACGGGAGGATCTTGTCAATGATCTCAAGGCAGCTGGGACCATAGTCACCAAGAAAACAATTGGTAACACACTACGCCGTGAAGGACTAAAATCCTGCAGCACCCGCAAGGTCCCCCTGCTCAAGAAAGCACATATACCTGCCCGTCTGAAGTTTGCCAATGAACATCTGAATGATTCAGAGGACATCTGGGTGAAAGTGTTGTGGTCAGATGAGACCAAAATGGAGCTCTTTGGCATCAACTCAACTCGCCGTGTTTGGAGGAGGAGGAATGCTGCCTATGACCCCAAGAACACCATGCCCACCATCAAACATGGAGGTGGAAACATTATGGGGGTGTTTTTCTGTTAAGGGGACAGGACAACTTCACCGCATCAAAGGGATGATGGACGGGGCAATGTACCATCAAATCTTGGGTGAGAACCTCCTTCCCTCAGCCAGGGCATTGAAAATGGGTTGTGGATGGGTATTCCAGCATGACAATGACCCAAAACACACGGCCAAGGCAACAAAGGAGTGGCTCAAGAAGAAGCACATTAAGGTCCTGGAGTGGCCTAGACAGTCTCCAGACCTTAATCCCATAGAAAATCTGTGGAGGGAGCTGAAGGTTCGAGTTGCCAAACGTCAGCCTCGAAACCTTAATGTCTTGGAGAAGATCTGCAAAGAGGAGTGAGACTAAATCCCTCCTGAGATGTGTGCAAACCTGGTGGCCAACTACAAGAAACATCTGACCTCTGTGATTGCCAACAAGGGTTTTGCCACCAAGTACTAAGTCATGTTTTGCAGAGGGGTCAAATACTTATTTCCCTCATTAAAATTCTATTCCATTCATCAAAATTTCCACATGTGTTTTTCTGGATTTTTTTGTTGTTATTCTGTCTCTCACTGTTCAAATAAACCTACCATTAAAATTATAGACTAATCATTTCTTTGTCCGTTTAGACGAAATACAGTGCATATTAGCAGAGCACATCAACCAGACACTCAGGCTCATTCTAAACATGACAGTTATGGCAACCAATTCATACACTCTATTATTTTAAATAGTTCAGTGGAGTTTTCCTTATTTAATCTTGTTAACTTCTATGGGATCAGTGTCCCCCCCTGCGGGACGGTTGAGCTAAGGTAGGTTAATGTGATTGGCATGAGGTTGTAAGTAACAAGAACATTTCCCAGGACATAGACATATCTGATATGGGCAGAAAGCTTCAATTCTTGTTAATCTAACTGCACTGTCCGATTTACAGTAGTTATTACAGTGAAAGAATACCTTGCTATTGTTTGAGGAGAGTGCACAGTTCTGAACTTGAAAATGTATCAATAAACCAATTAGACACATTTGGGCAGTCTTGATATAACATTTTGAACAGAAATGCAATGGTTCATTGAATCAGTCTAAAACTTTGCACATACACAGCTGCCATCTAGTGGCCCATATCTAAATTGCGCCTAACCTGTAATAGTACATTACTGCCTTTCTGACAATTATTATTTTTTTTTCTTTGTATTATCTTTTACCAGATCTAATGTGTTATATATTCTCCGACATTAATTTCACATTTCCATAAACTTCAAAGTGTTTATTTTCAAATGGTATCAAGAATATGCATATCCTTGCTTCAGGTCCTGAGCTACAGTTAGATTTGGGTACTGATGGTTTCTTGGAACTGATGGTGTCTACAGTTGTGGCTAGATGGAATACAGCCACAGGCTAAAAGTTTCATGTTCGAGTTGTGTCGGGGACAACTGCAGCATTTTAGCTAAACTTAAGCCTAACCCTTTTCGTAACCTTAACCTAATTCTCCTAACCTACTTTAATTCTCCTAACATGCAACGTTAATTCTCCTAACATGCAGCGTCAATTCTCCTAACATGCAACGTTAATTCTCCTCTAACATGCAACGTTAACTCTCCTAACATGCAATGTTAATTATCCTAACCTGCTATGTTTATTCTCCTAACCTTGCCACGTTAGTTTCCCTATCCTGCCACGTAAAGTCACAACCGTGGAAGCCATCAGTTTCGAGAAACCATCAGTATGACGACACCGGTAAGAGGAGGCAGGTTGGTGGTTGGTGAGTGGCGTCCCTGTGCCTAACAACGTCCCAGTGCCTTAACGTAACCAATCACAAATAGTACTGCCCTAAGAGCAGAGCAGCTCCTATAACAAGACGATCGGAATTGATTGCTTAAACCAATCACATTTCTTGTTGAAACTTAAATGATCAGGTAGAGCTGCCCTTAGAACCTCTTGTTGTAATGTACACAGAAACATCAACAGATTTGAACAAATAGCTATTTTATTGTATTTAATTAACAAAGTAGGGAATACATGTAATTTCACAGTACTAAAGTCCTAATCATTTAAAAGAGTGAATACAGAAAGTATCATAGCGATCATAAAAAAACGAGAGTATTTTATAAAGTGAGTTGACAGATATCATCGACTACACTGTACATTTAACTAAATGCTATGAGGTGATGAAAAGGGAAACCCTGACATCAAATATATGTAATATGTGCCTCCAGTTCTTTCAACTCATACAGTATTATAATCATGCATGTTATATATAATGTGTTCTTTTTGTGTTCCCCCCCCATTTTACTCAATACATAATTTACATTGAAAGGGGATGATTTTCTTAAAATGATTTGAAAACAGCAGACATTCAATCAAACATTTGCTACTGCAATTCTGTTAAAACAATGCCATATTAACAGTCACTTGATTTTCACAAGACATTTTTCTAATATGGTACAGCACTGACTGGTGTGTACATGGTCAAATATAATATTCAAACACTTTTATGCCTAATTTTCTAATTTCACTCAACCTTATCATTCAGTTTTTTGTACACCCCTGACACACTTTTTGTTTTTATTATGTCCAAAATACTCCTCCGAGACTGCCTCAGCTGCTTTCTTTGCTGCCTCTCCTGGTCTCCGCCTTCTCCTGGTGTCTCTGCCCTCTCCTGGCGTCTCCGCCCTCTCCTGGCGTCTCTGCATCCTCCGCTACAGCAGCTCCAACTACCCCCCCTCGTATTGCTCCTGATAATGCTGCTGTCCCAGCAACAACCCCTGCAGCTATGCTTAACCCTGCACCCCCTCCAATGGTTGTCCGTGTCTCCACCGCAACTACAGCTCCCATCTCTACCGCAGCTGCTTTTCCTGCTTCTTCTTCTCCAGCTGCTGCTACTTGGTTGGTTTAGCACCCTCCTCTGTTCTCTCAGTTGCAACGCAACACCATCTTCTCTATGCTGTTAAGTAGTCCTGCTACTTGTTACTGGTTGCTTCTGTACTCATCCTGTTGACACTTGTTCCAGTATTTGATGTTGATGATGTGACAGCGGCCTCCACGTTTCTCTACAAATTCACTCCGTTTCTTATTTGTTTTCACATCCCTTCAGACTGTTGGTCATCATGAGTAAAAAGGACTGTGGCATATTTAAAAGCACCTGAGGATAAATGTTTCTCAATTTTTGTGATGACTGTGTACTTGTCCAGTCTCCACCCTAAGCACAATGAGAAAAGCATGCGGTCCCAGAGCACAAGACCCTCCCACACTCTACCCAGCTATCACATTTGGTTTCTTGGAAGTTGTGGGAATGTATGTTTTTGGTTTCCCATTGGTTCTGGGAATGAAGCCATAAGTTTCCTGACCGTTAAAATGGAACGTTTCTTTTTAATTAATTTTTAGTGCCACCCTTCAGCTACCTTCAAACCCTCCCATTGGTTCTTAACGTTCTGAGAACATTACTTTAAATAGAACCATGAGGAAACCTGCAGAAAACGTTATGCTGAAGTACTGAAATTCCCACAGAACAACGTTGTTTCTTAAGATTTTCTGAACGTACTGAGAACATGAGTTTCAATAGAACCATGAGGATACCTGTAGGAAATGTTATGAGAAGGTTGTGTGCAAAATAACCATAGGACAACCATGCTATCTATCACCAAGCTCTAAGAAACATATGGTTCTCAGAACGTTATGTGCTAGCTAGGTACAATGCATTTCACTATTTCAGCTTTCAGATCCTCTTCAAACAGGTGTGTCAGTTGAACAGTTGAACTAAGCTCATGAGAAATGTATAAGTTCTATTCTTGAAGAATGAATTGGTACATATCATTCATGTATAAGTCCAGAAATGGATGTAGCAACTGCAGATTGTCCCTTTAATAAGATCAATGTCTGGGCCCCCACATCAATCTAATTAGCATAATAAAAAAATCCCCACAGAAATCTGTCTGTTTAAGATAGATATATTTTTTCATCGGATGTGTCTCAATCCACCGCATCCGCCTATGTCGCACTTCAGCATCTGTGGTGAAAGGTGACAGAGTTAGAGCGCTGTTTGTCAGACCATGAGACATCCCGAAAACCGGTCATCTCACATAATCTTTGTAGCGTCCGATCGGATTGGCCCCCCTCAATGGAAAGATGAAACTCTCGTGAACACGGTGGCATTCTCCATTTTGCTCTACGACCCCCACAAGCGTTTTGGGACTCTGAAGTCGGTACAGCCGATGTGACAACTTCTGTCTGTACTGTCTGAGCAGTTTGGGCTGTTACCAGTTGAAAAAATGAATGGAAGTAATTTGTATATGTGGACACTGTTTAGTGATAAAAATAAGGGGTTAAATACATGTTAAAAAATAATAATGTTTCCTGATCTTTCTTATATCTCTCAGATATTGGACAGACACTTTAGAACAAACTTCCTTTAGATTTTTTATACTATATGTTGTTCATGTAGTGAATCTGTTATTCAATGCGTTTGTATGGGCTAATATCAAGGCCAAATATAAATGTATCAACATTTTGTTTTATATATTTTTTGATACTTCAAGGGGTATTACAATTCTAAATCAAATAGCAAAATGATCCTTGGTATGACCTTCTTAAAACAATTCCATATAGCTTAGAAGACCCCTCCCCTGGCTTAGAAAGGGCTTAGACAGGGCTTAGAATCTTACGGGTTAGATAGAAAGATAATCAGGACAAGCGAAAGGATGAGGGATCAGTAATTAAACAATTAATATTCTAGGTTAGCTTCACGCCTGTCAATCTGAAAGTATTAATTGCTTTTAATGGATATAGTGTGCATATTATGTATATAGTTATATACGGTACATGTATAATCAGAGAGATCTCTTAATGATCTCTGTGTTGTAAATTTATTAAATAATTGTTTTCAAGGTTTTTAATGCCAGATTGACATAATTTACATTGTCATGCTACCCGGATTTATATGAATTAATGATATGTTCCTTGGAGACCACAGAATGATCAAGCTATTGAGTAACAGATGATCACAGACCATTGACAGCCATTTTACCATCTTTGCACATAAGTCAAACTTGGGAGGTTCTGTTATCTAGTCTCATGGAAGCTCACTACAAGTCAGTAAAGGTCAGTTCACATCGCTACAATCTTAAAAATGTCATTCCTTGGTGGGGTCAAAGCACCAACCTTTAGAATGACAGTCCAACTCACTAAGTGAACGCGCTAGAGAGGATTGTGTTGGCAGACCAAAGTCACAGGGAATCTCAGGTCCAGAATGTCACATTCACATCATGGAGCACAACAAACTGAAAACTCACGTCCCTGGGTGGGTTCGAACCACCATCCTTTAGATTAACAGTCTAACGCGCTAACCAATTGCGCCACAGAGACTTGTTGTGTCATTCACCCTTACACTTGACCTCTGGCCATCCGTGTTCTCATCCAACTGTACATGGAGTTTACCACACAACAACACTTTGTTCCAATGGTTGTGTCAACGTGCATCGAAAGTGCCGCAACATTTTCAAGGAAGTAGCCCTGTAGTTTTCTAACATTTGTTAGCTTTTTCAATGGCCTTAAACACACTGGCCCAACATTGTCCTTCAAGCGAGATAAATATAAATGCCAAGGTTTTTCTTGCCAGATTGACATCATTTACATAGTCATGCTAGCCGGATTAATATGTATTAATGATATGTTCCTTGGAGACCACAGAATGATCAAGCTATTGAGTAACAGATGATCACAGACCATTGACAGCCATTTTACCACTAGGTATAGTAACTTGTCATCTTTCACGTTCAACAACACACCAACACATGTGACAACATGAAACACAGCAGGTCAAAAGCAAGCTAACTGTAAGTCCAGGAAGGTCTTTCCACATCACAAGAAATTAAAAAAAGTCAGCCCTGGGTGGACTCGAATCACCAATCTTTAGATTAACAGTCTAATACGCTAACTAATTGCACGACAGACTTGTGGTTTTACTGACCCTCAGCAGGCCAAAGTCTCATGGAAGCTCACTACAAGTCAGTAAAGGTCAGTTGAAATCGCTACAATCTTAAAAATGTCATTCCTTGGTGGGGTCAAAGCACCAACCTTTAGAATGACAGTCCAACTCGCTAACTGATTGCACCACAGAGACTTGTGGTTTTACTGACCCTCAGCAGGCCAAAGTCTCATGGAAGCTCACTACAAGTCAGTAAAGGTCAGTTCACATCGCTACAATCTTAAAAATGTCATTCCTTGGTTGGGTCGAAGCACCAACCTTTAGAATGACAGTCCAACTCACTAAGTGAATGCGCTAGAGAGACTTGCGTTGGCAGACCAAAGTCACAGGGAATCTCAGGTCCAGAATGTCACATTCACATCATGGAGCACAACAAACTGAAAACTCACGTCCCTGGGTGGGCTCGAACCACCATCCTTTAGATTAACAGTCTAACGCGCTAACCAATTGCGCCACAGAGACTTGTTGTGTCATTCACCCTTACACTTGACCTCTGGCCATCCGTGTTCTCATCCAACTGTACATGGAGTTTACCACACAACAACACTTTGTTCCAATGGTTGTGTCAAAGTGCATCGAAAGTGCCGCAACATTTTCAAGGAAGTAGCCCTGTAGTTTTCTAACATTTGTTAGCTTTTTCAATGGCCTTAAACACACTGGCCCAACATTGTCCTTCAAGCGAGATAAATATAAATGCCAAGGTTTTTCTTGCCAGATTGACATCATTTACATAGTCATGCTAGCCGGATTAATATGTATTAATGATATGTTCCTTGGAGACCACAGAATGATCAAGCTATTGAGTAACAGATGATCACAGACCATTGACAGCCATTTTACCACTAGGTATAGTAACTTGTCATCTTTCACGTTCAACAACACACCAACACATGTGACAACATGAAACACAGCAGGTCAAAAGCAAGCTAACTGTAAGTCCAGGAAGGTCTTTCCACATCACAAGAAATTAAAAAGTCAGCCCTGGGTGGACTCGAATCACCAATCTTTAGATTAACAGTCTAATACGCTAACCAATTGCACGACAGACTTGTGGTTTTACTGACCCTCAGCAGGCCAAAGTCTCATGGAAGCTCACTACAAGTCAGTAAAGGTCAGTTGACATCGCTACAATCTTAAAAATGTCATTCCTTGGTGGGGTCAAAGCACCAACCTTTAGAATGACAGTCCAACTCGCTAACTGATTGCACCACAGAGACTTGTGGTTTTACTGACCCTCAGCAGGCCAAAGTCTCATGGAAGCTCACTACAAGTCAGTAAAGGTCAGTTCACATCGCTACAATCTTAAAAATGTCATTCCTTGGTTGGGTCGAAGCACCAACCTTTAGAATGACAGTCCAACTCACTAAGTGAATGCGCTAGAGAGACTTGCGTTGGCAGACCAAAGTCACAGGGAATCTCAGGTCCAGAATGTCACATTCACATCATGGAGCACAACAAACTGAAAACTCACGTCCCTGGGTGGGCTCGAACCACCATCCTTTAGATTAACAGTCTAACGCGCTAACCAATTGCGCCACAGAGACTTGTTGTGTCGTTCACCCTTACACTTGACCTCTGGCCATCCGTGTTCTCATCCAACTGTACATGGAGTTTACCACACAACAACACTTTGTTCCAATGGTTGTGTCAAAGTGCATCGAAAGTGCCGCAACATTTTCAAGGAAGTAGCCCTGTAGTTTTCTAACATTTGTTAGCTTTTTCAATGGCCTTAAACACACTGGCCCAACATTGTCCTTCAAGCGAGATAAATATAAATGCCAAGGTTTTTCTTGCCAGATTGACATCATTTACATAGTCATGCTAGCCGGATTAATATGTATTAATGATATGTTCCTTGAGACCACAGAATGATCAAGCTATTGAGTAACAGATGATCACAGACCATTGACAGCCATTTTACCACTAGGTATAGTAACTTGTCATCTTTCACGTTCAACAACACACCAACACATGTGACAACATGAAACACAGCAGGTCAAAAGCAAGCTAACTGTAAGTCCAGGAAGGTCTTTCCACATCACAAGAAATTTAAAAAGTCAGCCCTGGGTGGACTCGAATCACCAATCTTTAGATTAACAGTCTAATACGCTAACCAATTGCACGACAGACTTGTGGTTTTACTGACCCTCAGCAGGCCAAAGTCTCATGGAAGCTCACTACAAGTCAGTAAAGGTCAGTTCACATCGCTACAATCTTAAAAATGTCATTCCTTGGTGGGGTCAAAGCACCAACCTTTAGAATGACAGTCCAACTCGCTAACTGATTGCACCACAGAGACTTGTGGTTTTACTGACCCTCAGCAGGCCAAAGTCTCATGGAAGCTCACTACAAGTCAGTAAAGGTCAGTTGACATCGCTACAATCTTAAAAATGTCATTCCTTGGTGGGGTCAAAGCACCAACCTTTAGAATGACAGTCCAACTCGCTAACTGATTGCACCACAGAGACTTGTGGTTTTACTGACCCTCAGCAGGCCAAAGTCTCATGGAAGCTCACTACAAGTCAGTAAAGGTCAGTTCACATCGCTACAATCTTAAAAATGTCATTCCTTGGTTGGGTCAAGCACCAACCTTTAGAATGACAGTCCAACTCACTAAGTGAATGCGCTAGAGAGACTTGCGTTGGCAGACCAAAGTCACAGGGAATCTCAGGTCCAGAATGTCACATTCACATCATGGAGCACAACAAACTGAAAACTCACGTCCCTGGGTGGGCTCGAACCACCATCCTTTAGATTAACAGTCTAACGCGCTAACCAATTGCGCCACAGAGACTTGTTGTGTCGTTCACCCTTACACTTGACCTCTGGCCATCCGTGTTCTCATCCAACTGTACATGGAGTTTACCACACAACAACACTTTGTTCCAATGGTTGTGTCAAAGTGCATCGAAAGTGCCGCAACATTTTCAAGGAAGTAGCCCTGTAGTTTTCTAACATTTGTTAGCTTTTTCAATGGCCTTAAACACACTGGCCCAACATTGTCCTTCAAGCGAGATAAATATAAATGCCAAGGTTTTTCTTGCCAGATTGACATCATTTACATAGTCATGCTAGCCGGATTAATATGTATTAATGATATGTTCCTTGGAGACCACAGAATGATCAAGCTATTGAGTAACAGATGATCACAGACCATTGACAGCCATTTTACCACTAGGTATAGTAACTTGTCATCTTTCACGTTCAACAACACACCAACACATGTGACAACATGAAACACAGCAGGTCAAAAGCAAGCTAACTGTAAGTCCAGGAAGGTCTTTCCACATCACAAGAAATTTAAAAAGTCAGCCCTGGGTGGACTCGAATCACCAATCTTTAGATTAACAGTCTAATACGCTAACCAATTGCACGACAGACTTGTGGTTTTACTGACCCTCAGCAGGCCAAAGTCTCATGGAAGCTCACTACAAGTCAGTAAAGGTCAGTTCACATCGCTACAATCTTAAAAATGTCATTCCTTGGTGGGGTCAAAGCACCAACCTTTAGAATGACAGTCCAACTCGCTAACTGATTGCACCACAGAGACTTGTGGTTTTACTGACCCTCAGCAGGCCAAAGTCTCATGGAAGCTCACTACAAGTCAGTAAAGGTCAGTTGACATCGCTACAATCTTAAAAATGTCATTCCTTGGTGGGGTCAAAGCACCAACCTTTAGAATGACAGTCCAACTCGCTAACTGATTGCACCACAGAGACTTGTGGTTTTACTGACCCTCAGCAGGCCAAAGTCTCATGGAAGCTCACTACAAGTCAGTAAAGGTCAGTTCACATCGCTACAATCTTAAAAATGTCATTCCTTGGTTGGGTCGAAGCACCAACCTTTAGAATGACAGTCCAACTCACTAAGTGAATGCGCTAGAGAGACTTGCGTTGGCAGACCAAAGTCACAGGGAATCTCAGGTCCAGAATGTCACATTCACATCATGGAGCACAACAAACTGAAAACTCACGTCCCTGGGTGGGCTCGAACCACCATCCTTTAGATTAACAGTCTAACGCTAACCAATTGCGCCACAGAGACTTGTTGTGTCGTTCACCCTTACACTTGACCTCTGGCCATCCGTGTTCTCATCCAACTGTACATGGAGTTTACCACACAACAACACTTTGTTCCAATGGTTGTGTCAAAGTGCATCGAAAGTGCCGCAACATTTTCAAGGAAGTAGCCCTGTAGTTTTCTAACATTTGTTAGCTTTTTCAATGGCCTTAAACACACTGGCCCAACATTGTCCTTCAAGCGAGATAAATATAAATGCCAAGGTTTTTCTTGCCAGATTGACATCATTTACATAGTCATGCTAGCCGGATTAATATGTATTAATGATATGTTCCTTGGAGACCACAGAATGATCAAGCTATTGAGTAACAGATGATCACAGACCATTGACAGCCATTTTACCACTAGGTATAGTAACTTGTCATCTTTCACGTTCAACAACACACCAACACATGTGACAACATGAAACACAGCAGGTCAAAAGCAAGCTAACTGTAAGTCCAGGAAGGTCTTTCCACATCACAAGAAATTTAAAAAGTCAGCCCTGGGTGGACTCGAATCACCAATCTTTAGATTAACAGTCTAATACGCTAACCAATTGCACGACAGACTTGTGGTTTTACTGACCCTCAGCAGGCCAAAGTCTCATGGAAGCTCACTACAAGTCAGTAAAGGTCAGTTCACATCGCTACAATCTTAAAAATGTCATTCCTTGGTGGGGTCAAAGCACCAACCTTTAGAATGACAGTCCAACTCGCTAACTGATTGCACCACAGAGACTTGTGGTTTTACTGACCCTCAGCAGGCCAAAGTCTCATGGAAGCTCACTACAAGTCAGTAAAGGTCAGTTGACATCGCTACAATCTTAAAAATGTCATTCCTTGGTGGGGTCAAAGCACCAACCTTTAGAATGACAGTCCAACTCGCTAACTGATTGCACCACAGAGACTTGTGGTTTTACTGACCCTCAGCAGGCCAAAGTCTCATGGAAGCTCACTACAAGTCAGTAAAGGTCAGTTCACATCGCTACAATCTTAAAAATGTCATTCCTTGGTTGGGTCGAAGCACCAACCTTTAGAATGACAGTCCAACTCACTAAGTGAATGCGCTAGAGAGACTTGCGTTGGCAGACCAAAGTCACAGGGAATCTCAGGTCCAGAATGTCACATTCACATCATGGAGCACAACAAACTGAAAACTCACGTCCCTGGGTGGGCTCGAACCACCATCCTTTAGATTAACAGTCTAACGCTAACCAATTGCGCCACAGAGACTTGTTGTGTCGTTCACCCTTACACTTGACCTCTGGCCATCCGTGTTCTCATCCAACTGTACATGGAGTTTACCACACAACAACACTTTGTTCCAATGGTTGTGTCAAAGTGCATCGAAAGTGCCGCAACATTTTCAAGGAAGTAGCCCTGTAGTTTTCTAACATTTGTTAGCTTTTTCAATGGCCTTAAACACACTGGCCCAACATTGTCCTTCAAGCGAGATAAATATAAATGCCAAGGTTTTTCTTGCCAGATTGACATCATTTACATAGTCATGCTAGCCGGATTAATATGTATTAATGATATGTTCCTTGGAGACCACAGAATGATCAAGCTATTGAGTAACAGATGATCACAGACCATTGACAGCCATTTTACCACTAGGTATAGTAACTTGTCATCTTTCACGTTCAACAACACACCAACACATGTGACAACATGAAACACAGCAGGTCAAAAGCAAGCTAACTGTAAGTCCAGGAAGGTCTTTCCACATCACAAGAAATTTAAAAAGTCAGCCCTGGGTGGACTCGAATCACCAATCTTTAGATTAACAGTCTAATACGCTAACCAATTGCACGACAGACTTGTGGTTTTACTGACCCTCAGCAGGCCAAAGTCTCATGGAAGCTCACTACAAGTCAGTAAAGGTCAGTTGACATCGCTACAATCTTAAAAATGTCATTCCTTGGTGGGGTCAAAGCACCAACCTTTAGAATGACAGTCCAACTCGCTAACTGATTGCACCACAGAGACTTGTGGTTTTACTGACCCTCAGCAGGCCAAAGTCTCATGGAAGCTCACTACAAGTCAGTAAAGGTCAGTTCACATCGCTACAATCTTAAAAATGTCATTCCTTGGTTGGGTCAAAGCACCAACCTTTAGAATGACAGTCCAACTCACTAAGTGAATGCGCTAGAGAGACTTATGCTGGCAGACCAAAGTCACAGGGAATCTCAGGTCCAGAATGTCACATTCACATCATGGAGCACAACAAACTGAAAACTCACGTCCCTGGGTGGGCTCGAACCACCATCCTTTAGATTAACAGTCTAACGCTAACCAATTGCGCCACAGAGACTTGTTGTGTCGTTCACCCTTACACTTGACCTCTGGCCATCCGTGTTCTCATCCAACTGTACATGGAGTTTACCACACAACAACACTTTGTTCCAATGGTTGTGTCAAAGTGCATCGAAAGTGCCGCAACATTTTCAAGGAAGTAGCCCTGTAGTTTTCTAACATTTGTTAGCTTTTTCAATGGCCTTAAACACACTGGCCCAACATTGTCCTTCAAGCGAGATAAATATAAATGCCAAGGTTTTTCTTGCCAGATTGACATCATTTACATAGTCATGCTAGCCGGATTAATATGTATTAATGATATGTTCCTTGGAGACCACAGAATGATCAAGCTATTGAGTAACAGATGATCACAGACCATTGACAGCCATTTTACCACTAGGTATAGTAACTTGTCATCTTTCACGTTCAACAACACACCAACACATGTGACAACATGAAACACAGCAGGTCAAAAGCAAGCTAACTGTAAGTCCAGGAAGGTCTTTCCACATCACAAGAAATTTTAAAAAGTCAGCCCTGGGTGGACTCGAATCACCAATCTTTAGATTAACAGTCTAATACGCTAACCAATTGCACGACAGACTTGTGGTTTTACTGACCCTCAGCAGGCCAAAGTCTCATGGAAGCTCACTACAAGTCAGTAAAGGTCAGTTCACATCGCTACAATCTTAAAAATGTCATTCCTTGGTGGGGTCAAAGCACCAACCTTTAGAATGACAGTCCAACTCGCTAACTGATTGCACCACAGAGACTTGTGGTTTTACTGACCCTCAGCAGGCCAAAGTCTCATGGAAGCTCACTACAAGTCAGTAAAGGTCAGTTCACATCGCTACAATCTTAAAAATGTCATTCCTTGGTTGGGTCGAAGCACCAACCTTTAGAATGACAGTCCAACTCACTAAGTGAATGCGCTAGAGAGACTTGCGTTGGCAGACCAAAGTCACAGGGAATCTCAGGTCCAGAATGTCACATTCACATCATGGAGCACAACAAACTGAAAACTCACGTCCCTGGGTGGGCTCGAACCACCATCCTTTAGATTAACAGTCTAACGCGCTAACCAATTGCGCCACAGAGACTTGTTGTGTCGTTCACCCTTACACTTGACCTCTGGCCATCCGTGTTCTCATCCAACTGTACATGGAGTTTACCACACAACAACACTTTGTTCCAATGGTTGTGTCAAAGTGCATCGAAAGTGCATAACATTTTCAAGGAAGTAGCCCTGTAGTTTTCTAACATTTGTTAGCTTTTTCAATGGCCTTAAACACACTGGCCCAACATTGTCCTTCAAGCGAGATAAATATAAATGCCAAGGTTTTCTTGCCAGATTGACATCATTTACATAGTCATGCTAGCCGGATTAATATGTATTAATGATATGTTCCTTGGAGACCACAGAATGATCAAGCTATTGAGTAACAGATGATCACAGACCATTGACAGCCATTTTACCACTAGGTATAGTAACTTGTCATCTTTCACGTTCAACAACACACCAACACATGTGACAACATGAAACACAGCAGGTCAAAAGCAAGCTAACTGTAAGTCCAGGAAGGTCTTTCCACATCACAAGAAATTTAAAAAGTCAGCCCTGGGTGGACTCGAATCACCAATCTTTAGATTAACAGTCTAATACGCTAACCAATTGCACGACAGACTTGTGGTTTTACTGACCCTCAGCAGGCCAAAGTCTCATGGAAGCTCACTACAAGTCAGTAAAGGTCAGTTCACATCGCTACAATCTTAAAAATGTCATTCCTTGGTGGGGTCAAAGCACCAACCTTTAGAATGACAGTCCAACTCGCTAACTGATTGCACCACAGAGACTTGTGGTTTTACTGACCCTCAGCAGGCCAAAGTCTCATGGAAGCTCACTACAAGTCAGTAAAGGTCAGTTGACATCGCTACAATCTTAAAAATGTCATTCCTTGGTGGGGTCAAAGCACCAACCTTTAGAATGACAGTCCAACTCGCTAACTGATTGCACCACAGAGACTTGTGGTTTTACTGACCCTCAGCAGGCCAAAGTCTCATGGAAGCTCACTACAAGTCAGTAAAGGTCAGTTCACATCGCTACAATCTTAAAAATGTCATTCCTTGGTTGGGTCAAGCACCAACCTTTAGAATGACAGTCCAACTCACTAAGTGAATGCGCTAGAGAGACTTGCGTTGGCAGACCAAAGTCACAGGGAATCTCAGGTCCAGAATGTCACATTCACATCATGGAGCACAACAAACTGAAAACTCACGTCCCTGGGTGGGCTCGAACCACCATCCTTTAGATTAACAGTCTAACGCGCTAACCAATTGCGCCACAGAGACTTGTTGTGTCGTTCACCCTTACACTTGACCTCTGGCCATCCGTGTTCTCATCCAACTGTACATGGAGTTTACCACACAACAACACTTTGTTCCAATGGTTGTGTCAAAGTGCATCGAAAGTGCCGCAACATTTTCAAGGAAGTAGCCCTGTAGTTTTCTAACATTTGTTAGCTTTTTCAATGGCCTTAAACACACTGGCCCAACATTGTCCTTCAAGCGAGATAAATATAAATGCCAAGGTTTTTCTTGCCAGATTGACATCATTTACATAGTCATGCTAGCCGGATTAATATGTATTAATGATATGTTCCTTGGAGACCACAGAATGATCAAGCTATTGAGTAACAGATGATCACAGACCATTGACAGCCATTTTACCACTAGGTATAGTAACTTGTCATCTTTCACGTTCAACAACACACCAACACATGTGACAACATGAAACACAGCAGGTCAAAAGCAAGCTAACTGTAAGTCCAGGAAGGTCTTTCCACATCACAAGAAATTTAAAAAGTCAGCCCTGGGTGGACTCGAATCACCAATCTTTAGATTAACAGTCTAATACGCTAACCAATTGCACGACAGACTTGTGGTTTTACTGACCCTCAGCAGGCCAAAGTCTCATGGAAGCTCACTACAAGTCAGTAAAGGTCAGTTGACATCGCTACAATCTTAAAAATGTCATTCCTTGGTGGGGTCAAAGCACCAACCTTTAGAATGACAGTCCAACTCGCTAACTGATTGCACCACAGAGACTTGTGGTTTTACTGACCCTCAGCAGGCCAAAGTCTCATGGAAGCTCACTACAAGTCAGTAAAGGTCAGTTCACATCGCTACAATCTTAAAAATGTCATTCCTTGGTTGGGTCAAGCACCAACCTTTAGAATGACAGTCCAACTCACTAAGTGAATGCGCTAGAGAGACTTGCGTTGGCAGACCAAAGTCACAGGGAATCTCAGGTCCAGAATGTCACATTCACATCATGGAGCACAACAAACTGAAAACTCACGTCCCTGGGTGGGCTCGAACCACCATCCTTTAGATTAACAGTCTAACGCGCTAACCAATTGCGCCACAGAGACTTGTTGTGTCGTTCACCCTTACACTTGACCTCTGGCCATCCGTGTTCTCATCCAACTGTACATGGAGTTTACCACACAACAACACTTTGTTCCAATGGTTGTGTCAAAGTGCATCGAAAGTGCCGCAACATTTTCAAGGAAGTAGCCCTGTAGTTTTCTAACATTTGTTAGCTTTTTCAATGGCCTTAAACACACTGGCCCAACATTGTCCTTCAAGCGAGATAAATATAAATGCCAAGGTTTTTCTTGCCAGATTGACATCATTTACATAGTCATGCTAGCCGGATTAATATGTATTAATGATATGTTCCTTGGAGACCACAGAATGATCAAGCTATTGAGTAACAGATGATCACAGACCATTGACAGCCATTTTACCACTAGGTATAGTAACTTGTCATCTTTCACGTTCAACAACACACCAACACATGTGACAACATGAAACACAGCAGGTCAAAAGCAAGCTAACTGTAAGTCCAGGAAGGTCTTTCCACATCACAAGAAATTTAAAAAGTCAGCCCTGGGTGGACTCGAATCACCAATCTTTAGATTAACAGTCTAATACGCTAACCAATTGCACGACAGACTTGTGGTTTTACTGACCCTCAGCAGGCCAAAGTCTCATGGAAGCTCACTACAAGTCAGTAAAGGTCAGTTGACATCGCTACAATCTTAAAAATGTCATTCCTTGGTGGGGTCAAAGCACCAACCTTTAGAATGACAGTCCAACTCGCTAACTGATTGCACCACAGAGACTTGTGGTTTTACTGACCCTCAGCAGGCCAAAGTCTCATGGAAGCTCACTACAAGTCAGTAAAGGTCAGTTGACATCGCTACAATCTTAAAAATGTCATTCCTTGGTGGGGTCAAAGCACCAACCTTTAGAATGACAGTCCAACTCGCTAACTGATTGCACCACAGAGACTTGTGGTTTTACTGACCCTCAGCAGGCCAAAGTCTCATGGAAGCTCACTACAAGTCAGTAAAGGTCAGTTCACATCGCTACAATCTTAAAAATGTCATTCCTTGGTTGGGTCAAGCACCAACCTTTAGAATGACAGTCCAACTCACTAAGTGAATGCGCTAGAGAGACTTATGCGTTGGCAGACCAAAGTCACAGGGAATCTCAGGTCCAGAATGTCACATTCACATCATGGAGCACAACAAACTGAAAACTCACGTCCCTGGGTGGGCTCGAACCACCATCCTTTAGATTAACAGTCTAACGCTAACCAATTGCGCCACAGAGACTTGTTGTGTCGTTCACCCTTACACTTGACCTCTGGCCATCCGTGTTCTCATCCAACTGTACATGGAGTTTACCACACAACAACACTTTGTTCCAATGGTTGTGTCAAAGTGCATCGAAAGTGCCGCAACATTTTCAAGGAAGTAGCCCTGTAGTTTTCTAACATTTGTTAGCTTTTTCAATGGCCTTAAACACACTGGCCCAACATTGTCCTTCAAGCGAGATAAATATAAATGCCAAGGTTTTTCTTGCCAGATTGACATCATTTACATAGTCATGCTAGCCGGATTAATATGTATTAATGATATGTTCCTTGGAGACCACAGAATGATCAAGCTATTGAGTAACAGATGATCACAGACCATTGACAGCCATTTTACCACTAGGTATAGTAACTTGTCATCTTTCACGTTCAACAACACACCAACACATGTGACAACATGAAACACAGCAGGTCAAAAGCAAGCTAACTGTAAGTCCAGGAAGGTCTTTCCACATCACAAGAAATTTAAAAATCAGCCCTGGGTGGACTCGAATCACCAATCTTTAGATTAACAGTCTAATACGCTAACCAATTGCACGACAGACTTGTGGTTTTACTGACCCTCAGCAGGCCAAAGTCTCATGGAAGCTCACTACAAGTCAGTAAAGGTCAGTTCACATCGCTACAATCTTAAAAATGTCATTCCTTGGTGGGGTCAAAGCACCAACCTTTAGAATGACAGTCCAACTCGCTAACTGATTGCACCACAGAGACTTGTGGTTTTACTGACCCTCAGCAGGCCAAAGTCTCATGGAAGCTCACTACAAGTCAGTAAAGGTCAGTTGACATCGCTACAATCTTAAAAATGTCATTCCTTGGTGGGGTCAAAGCACCAACCTTTAGAATGACAGTCCAACTCGCTAACTGATTGCACCACAGAGACTTGTGGTTTTACTGACCCTCAGCAGGCCAAAGTCTCATGGAAGCTCACTACAAGTCAGTAAAGGTCAGTTCACATCGCTACAATCTTAAAAATGTCATTCCTTGGTTGGGTCGAAGCACCAACCTTTAGAATGACAGTCCAACTCACTAAGTGAATGCGCTTAGAGAGACTTGCGTTGGCAGACCAAAGTCACAGGGAATCTCAGGTCCAGAATGTCACATTCACATCATGGAGCACAACAAACTGAAAACTCACGTCCCTGGGTGGGCTCGAACCACCATCCTTTAGATTAACAGTCTAACGCGCTAACCAATTGCGCCACAGAGACTTGTTGTGTCGTTCACCCTTACACTTGACCTCTGGCCATCCGTGTTCTCATCCAACTGTACATGGAGTTTACCACACAACAACACTTTGTTCCAATGGTTGTGTCAAAGTGCATCGAAAGTGCCGCAACATTTTCAAGGAAGTAGCCCTGTAGTTTTCTAACATTTGTTAGCTTTTTCAATGGCCTTAAACACACTGGCCCAACATTGTCCTTCAAGCGAGATAAATATAAATGCCAAGGTTTTTCTTGCCAGATTGACATCATTTACATAGTCATGCTAGCCGGATTAATATGTATTAATGATATGTTCCTTGGAGACCACAGAATGATCAAGCTATTGAGTAACAGATGATCACAGACCATTGACAGCCATTTTACCACTAGGTATAGTAACTTGTCATCTTTCACGTTCAACAACACACCAACACATGTGACAACATGAAACACAGCAGGTCAAAAGCAAGCTAACTGTAAGTCCAGGAAGGTCTTTCCACATCACAAGAAATTTAAAAAAGTCAGCCCTGGGTGGACTCGAATCACCAATCTTTAGATTAACAGTCTAATACGCTAACTGATTGCACCACAGAGACTTGTGGTTTTACTGACCCTCAGCAGGCCAAAGTCTCATGGAAGCTCACTACAAGTCAGTAAAGGTCAGTTGACATCGCTACAATCTTAAAAATGTCATTCATTGGTGGGGTCAAAGCACCAACCTTTAGAATGACAGTCCGAATCGCTAACTAATTGCACCACAGAGACTTGTGGTTTTACTGACCCTCAGCAGGCCAAAGTCTCATGGAAGCTCACTACAAGTCAGTAAAGGTCAGTTCACATCGCTACAATCTTAAAAATGTCATTCCTTGGTTGGGTCAAGCACCAACCTTTAGAATGACAGTCCAACTCACTAAGTGAATGCGCTTAGAGAGACTTGCGTTGGCAGACCAAAGTCACAGGGAATCTCAGGTCCAGAATGTCACATTCACATCATGGAGCACAACAAACTGAAAACTCACGTCCCTGGGTGGGCTCGAACCACCATCCTTTAGATTAACAGTCTAACGGCTAACCAATTGCGCCACAGAGACTTGTTGTGTCGTTCACCCTTACACTTGACCTCTGGCCATCCGTGTTCTCATCCAACTGTACATGGAGTTTACCACACAACAACACTTTGTTCCAATGGTTGTGTCAAAGTGCATCGAAAGTGCCGCAACATTTTCAAGGAAGTAGCCCTGTAGTTTTCTAACATTTGTTAGCTTTTTCAATGGCCTTAAACACACTGGCCCAACATTGTCCTTCAAGCGAGATAAATATAAATGCCAAGGTTTTTCTTGCCAGATTGACATCATTTACATAGTCATGCTAGCCGGATTAATATGTATTAATGATATGTTCCTTGGAGACCACAGAATGATCAAGCTATTGAGTAACAGATGATCACAGACCATTGACAGCCATTTTACCACTAGGTATAGTAACTTGTCATCTTTCACGTTCAACAACACACCAACACATGTGACAACATGAAACACAGCAGGTCAAAAGCAAGCTAACTGTAAGTCCAGGAAGGTCTTTCCACATCACAAGAAATTTAAAAAGTCAGCCCTGGGTGGACTCGAATCACCAATCTTTAGATTAACAGTCTAATACGCTAACCAATTGCACGACAGACTTGTGGTTTTACTGACCCTCAGCAGGCCAAAGTCTCATGGAAGCTCACTACAAGTCAGTAAAGGTCAGTTCACATCGCTACAATCTTAAAAATGTCATTCCTTGGTGGGGTCAAAGCACCAACCTTTAGAATGACAGTCCAACTCGCTAACTGATTGCACCACAGAGACTTGTGGTTTTACTGACCCTCAGCAGGCCAAAGTCTCATGGAAGCTCACTACAAGTCAGTAAAGGTCAGTTGACATCGCTACAATCTTAAAAATGTCATTCCTTGGTGGGGTCAAAGCACCAACCTTTAGAATGACAGTCCAACTCGCTAACTGATTGCACCACAGAGACTTGTGGTTTTACTGACCCTCAGCAGGCCAAAGTCTCATGGAAGCTCACTACAAGTCAGTAAAGGTCAGTTCACATCGCTACAATCTTAAAAATGTCATTCCTTGGTTGGGTCGAAGCACCAACCTTTAGAATGACAGTCCAACTCACTAAGTGAATGCGCTAGAGAGACTTGCGTTGGCAGACCAAAGTCACAGGGAATCTCAGGTCCAGAATGTCACATTCACATCATGGAGCACAACAAACTGAAAACTCACGTCCCTGGGTGGGCTCGAACCACCATCCTTTAGATTAACAGTCTAACGCGCTAACCAATTGCGCCACAGAGACTTGTTGTGTCGTTCACCCTTACACTTGACCTCTGGCCATCCGTGTTCTCATCCAACTGTACATGGAGTTTACCACACAACAACACTTTGTTCCAATGGTTGTGTCAAAGTGCATCGAAAGTGCCGCAACATTTTCAAGGAAGTAGCCCTGTAGTTTTCTAACATTTGTTAGCTTTTTCAATGGCCTTAAACACACTGGCCCAACATTGTCCTTCAAGCGAGATAAATATAAATGCCAAGGTTTTTCTTGCCAGATTGACATCATTTACATAGTCATGCTAGCCGGATTAATATGTATTAATGATATGTTCCTTGGAGACCACAGAATGATCAAGCTATTGAGTAACAGATGATCACAGACCATTGACAGCCATTTTACCACTAGGTATAGTAACTTGTCATCTTTCACGTTCAACAACACACCAACACATGTGACAACATGAAACACAGCAGGTCAAAAGCAAGCTAACTGTAAGTCCAGGAAGGTCTTTCCACATCACAAGAAATTTAAAAAGTCAGCCCTGGGTGGACTCGAATCACCAATCTTTAGATTAACAGTCTAATACGCTAACCAATTGCACGACAGACTTGTGGTTTTACTGACCCTCAGCAGGCCAAAGTCTCATGGAAGCTCACTACAAGTCAGTAAAGGTCAGTTCACATCGCTACAATCTTAAAAATGTCATTCCTTGGTGGGGTCAAAGCACCAACCTTTAGAATGACAGTCCAACTCGCTAACTGATTGCACCACAGAGACTTGTGGTTTTACTGACCCTCAGCAGGCCAAAGTCTCATGGAAGCTCACTACAAGTCAGTAAAGGTCAGTTGACATCGCTACAATCTTAAAAATGTCATTCCTTGGTGGGGTCAAAGCACCAACCTTTAGAATGACAGTCCAACTCGCTAACTGATTGCACCACAGAGACTTGTGGTTTTACTGACCCTCAGCAGGCCAAAGTCTCATGGAAGCTCACTACAAGTCAGTAAAGGTCAGTTGACATCGCTACAATCTTAAAAATGTCATTCCTTGGTGGGGTCAAAGCACCAACCTTTAGAATGACAGTCCAACTCGCTAACTGATTGCACCACAGAGACTTGTGGTTTTACTGACCCTCAGCAGGCCAAAGTCTCATGGAAGCTCACTACAAGTCAGTAAAGGTCAGTTCACATCGCTACAATCTTAAAAATGTCATTCCTTGGTTGGGTCGAAGCACCAACCTTTAGAATGACAGTCCAACTCACTAAGTGAATGCGCTAGAGAGACTTGCGTTGGCAGACCAAAGTCACAGGGAATCTCAGGTCCAGAATGTCACATTCACATCATGGAGCACAACAAACTGAAAACTCACGTCCCTGGGTGGGCTCGAACCACCATCCTTTAGATTAACAGTCTAACGCGCTAACCAATTGCGCCACAGAGACTTGTTGTGTCGTTCACCCTTACACTTGACCTCTGGCCATCCGTGTTCTCATCCAACTGTACATGGAGTTTACCACACAACAACACTTTGTTCCAATGGTTGTGTCAAAGTGCATCGAAAGTGCCGCAACATTTTCAAGGAAGTAGCCCTGTAGTTTTCTAACATTTGTTAGCTTTTTCAATGGCCTTAAACACACTGGCCCAACATTGTCCTTCAAGCGAGATAAATATAAATGCCAAGGTTTTTCTTGCCAGATTGACATCATTTACATAGTCATGCTAGCCGGATTAATATGTATTAATGATATGTTCCTTGGAGACCACAGAATGATCAAGCTATTGAGTAACAGATGATCACAGACCATTGACAGCCATTTTACCACTAGGTATAGTAACTTGTCATCTTTCACGTTCAACAACACACCAACACATGTGACAACATGAAACACAGCAGGTCAAAAGCAAGCTAACTGTAAGTCCAGGAAGGTCTTTCCACATCACAAGAAATTTAAAAAGTCAGCCCTGGGTGGACTCGAATCACCAATCTTTAGATTAACAGTCTAATACGCTAACCAATTGCACGACAGACTTGTGGTTTTACTGACCCTCAGCAGGCCAAAGTCTCATGGAAGCTCACTACAAGTCAGTAAAGGTCAGTTCACATCGCTACAATCTTAAAAATGTCATTCCTTGGTGGGGTCAAAGCACCAACCTTTAGAATGACAGTCCAACTCGCTAACTGATTGCACCACAGAGACTTGTGGTTTTACTGACCCTCAGCAGGCCAAAGTCTCATGGAAGCTCACTACAAGTCAGTAAAGGTCAGTTGACATCGCTACAATCTTAAAAATGTCATTCCTTGGTGGGGTCAAAGCACCAACCTTTAGAATGACAGTCCAACTCGCTAACTGATTGCACCACAGAGACTTGTGGTTTTACTGACCCTCAGCAGGCCAAAGTCTCATGGAAGCTCACTACAAGTCAGTAAAGGTCAGTTCACATCGCTACAATCTTAAAAATGTCATTCCTTGGTTGGGTCAAGCACCAACCTTTAGAATGACAGTCCAACTCACTAAGTGAATGCGCTTAGAGAGACTTGCGTTGGCAGACCAAAGTCACAGGGAATCTCAGGTCCAGAATGTCACATTCACATCATGGAGCACAACAAACTGAAAACTCACGTCCCTGGGTGGGCTCGAACCACCATCCTTTAGATTAACAGTCTAACGCGCTAACCAATTGCGCCACAGAGACTTGTTGTGTCGTTCACCCTTACACTTGACCTCTGGCCATCCGTGTTCTCATCCAACTGTACATGGAGTTTACCACACAACAACACTTTGTTCCAATGGTTGTGTCAAAGTGCATCGAAAGTGCCGCAACATTTTCAAGGAAGTAGCCCTGTAGTTTTCTAACATTTGTTAGCTTTTTCAATGGCCTTAAACACACTGGCCCAACATTGTCCTTCAAGCGAGATAAATATAAATGCCAAGGTTTTTCTTGCCAGATTGACATCATTTACATAGTCATGCTAGCCGGATTAATATGTATTAATGATATGTTCCTTGGAGACCACAGAATGATCAAGCTATTGAGTAACAGATGATCACAGACCATTGACAGCCATTTTACCACTAGGTATAGTAACTTGTCATCTTTCACGTTCAACAACACACCAACACATGTGACAACATGAAACACAGCAGGTCAAAAGCAAGCTAACTGTAAGTCCAGGAAGGTCTTTCCACATCACAAGAAATTTAAAAAAGTCAGCCCTGGGTGGACTCGAATCACCAATCTTTAGATTAACAGTCTAATACGCTAACCAATTGCACGACAGACTTGTGGTTTTACTGACCCTCAGCAGGCCAAAGTCTCATGGAAGCTCACTACAAGTCAGTAAAAGTCAGTTCACATCGCTACAATCTTAAAAATGTCATTCCTTGGTGGGGTCAAAGCACCAACCTTTAGAATGACAGTCCAACTCGCTAACTGATTGCACCACAGAGACTTGTGGTTTTACTGACCCTCAGCAGGCCAAAGTCTCATGGAAGCTCACTACAAGTCAGTAAAGGTCAGTTGACATCGCTACAATCTTAAAAATGTCATTCCTTGGTGGGGTCAAAGCACCAACCTTTAGAATGACAGTCCAACTCGCTAACTGATTGCACCACAGAGACTTGTGGTTTTACTGACCCTCAGCAGGCCAAAGTCTCATGGAAGCTCACTACAAGTCAGTAAAGGTCAGTTGACATCGCTACAATCTTAAAAATGTCATTCCTTGGTGGGGTCAAAGCACCAACCTTTAGAATGACAGTCCAACTCGCTAACTGATTGCACCACAGAGACTTGTGGTTTTACTGACCCTCAGCAGGCCAAAGTCTCATGGAAGCTCACTACAAGTCAGTAAAGGTCAGTTCACATCGCTACAATCTTAAAAATGTCATTCCTTGGTTGGGTCGAAGCACCAACCTTTAGAATGACAGTCCAACTCACTAAGTGAATGCGCTAGAGAGACTTGCGTTGGCAGACCAAAGTCACAGGGAATCTCAGGTCCAGAATGTCACATTCACATCATGGAGCACAACAAACTGAAAACTCACGTCCCTGGGTGGGCTCGAACCACCATCCTTTAGATTAACAGTCTAACGCGCTAACCAATTGCGCCACAGAGACTTGTTGTGTCGTTCACCCTTACACTTGACCTCTGGCCATCCGTGTTCTCATCCAACTGTACATGGAGTTTACCACACAACAACACTTTGTTCCAATGGTTGTGTCAAAGTGCATCGAAAGTGCCGCAACATTTTCAAGGAAGTAGCCCTGTAGTTTTCTAACATTTGTTAGCTTTTTCAATGGCCTTAAACACACTGGCCCAACATTGTCCTTCAAGCGAGATAAATATAAATGCCAAGGTTTTTCTTGCCAGATTGACATCATTTACATAGTCATGCTAGCCGGATTAATATGTATTAATGATATGTTCCTTGGAGACCACAGAATGATCAAGCTATTGAGTAACAGATGATCACAGACCATTGACAGCCATTTTACCACTAGGTATAGTAACTTGTCATCTTTCACGTTCAACAACACACCAACACATGTGACAACATGAAACACAGCAGGTCAAAAGCAAGCTAACTGTAAGTCCAGGAAGGTCTTTCCACATCACAAGAAATTTAAAAAGTCAGCCCTGGGTGGACTCGAATCACCAATCTTTAGATTAACAGTCTAATACGCTAACCAATTGCACGACAGACTTGTGGTTTTACTGACCCTCAGCAGGCCAAAGTCTCATGGAAGCTCACTACAAGTCAGTAAAGGTCAGTTGACATCGCTACAATCTTAAAAATGTCATTCCTTGGTGGGGTCAAAGCACCAACCTTTAGAATGACAGTCCAACTCGCTAACTGATTGCACCACAGAGACTTGTGGTTTTACTGACCCTCAGCAGGCCAAAGTCTCATGGAAGCTCACTACAAGTCAGTAAAGGTCAGTTGACATCGCTACAATCTTAAAAATGTCATTCCTTGGTGGGGTCAAAGCACCAACCTTTAGAATGACAGTCCAACTCGCTAACTGATTGCACCACAGAGACTTGTGGTTTTACTGACCCTCAGCAGGCCAAAGTCTCATGGAAGCTCACTACAAGTCAGTAAAGGTCAGTTCACATCGCTACAATCTTAAAAATGTCATTCCTTGGTTGGGTCAAGCACCAACCTTTAGAATGACAGTCCAACTCACTAAGTGAATGCGCTAGAGAGACTTGCGTTGGCAGACCAAAGTCACAGGGAATCTCAGGTCCAGAATGTCACATTCACATCATGGAGCACAACAAACTGAAAACTCACGTCCCTGGGTGGGCTCGAACCACCATCCTTTAGATTAACAGTCTAACGCGCTAACCAATTGCGCCACAGAGACTTGTTGTGTCGTTCACCCTTACACTTGACCTCTGGCCATCCGTGTTCTCATCCAACTGTACATGGAGTTTACCACACAACAACACTTTGTTCCAATGGTTGTGTCAAAGTGCATCGAAAGTGCCGCAACATTTTCAAGGAAGTAGCCCTGTAGTTTTCTAACATTTGTTAGCTTTTTCAATGGCCTTAAACACACTGGCCCAACATTGTCCTTCAAGCGAGATAAATATAAATGCCAAGGTTTTTCTTGCCAGATTGACATCATTTACATAGTCATGCTAGCCGGATTAATATGTATTAATGATATGTTCCTTGGAGACCACAGAATGATCAAGCTATTGAGTAACAGATGATCACAGACCATTGACAGCCATTTTACCACTAGGTATAGTAACTTGTCATCTTTCACGTTCAACAACACACCAACACATGTGACAACATGAAACACAGCAGGTCAAAAGCAAGCTAACTGTAAGTCCAGGAAGGTCTTTCCACATCACAAGAAATTTAAAAAAGTCAGCCCTGGGTGGACTCGAATCACCAATCTTTAGATTAACAGTCTAATACGCTAACCAATTGCACGACAGACTTGTGGTTTTACTGACCCTCAGCAGGCCAAAGTCTCATGGAAGCTCACTACAAGTCAGTAAAGGTCAGTTCACATCGCTACAATCTTAAAAATGTCATTCCTTGGTGGGGTCAAAGCACCAACCTTTAGAATGACAGTCCAACTCGCTAACTGATTGCACCACAGAGACTTGTGGTTTTACTGACCCTCAGCAGGCCAAAGTCTCATGGAAGCTCACTACAAGTCAGTAAAGGTCAGTTGACATCGCTACAATCTTAAAAATGTCATTCCTTGGTGGGGTCAAAGCACCAACCTTTAGAATGACAGTCCAACTCGCTAACTGATTGCACCACAGAGACTTGTGGTTTTACTGACCCTCAGCAGGCCAAAGTCTCATGGAAGCTCACTACAAGTCAGTAAAGGTCAGTTCACATCGCTACAATCTTAAAAATGTCATTCCTTGGTTGGGTCGAAGCACCAACCTTTAGAATGACAGTCCAACTCACTAAGTGAATGCGCTAGAGAGACTTGCGTTGGCAGACCAAAGTCACAGGGAATCTCAGGTCCAGAATGTCACATTCACATCATGGAGCACAACAAACTGAAAACTCACGTCCCTGGGTGGGCTCGAACCACCATCCTTTAGATTAACAGTCTAACGCGCTAACCAATTGCGCCACAGAGACTTGTTGTGTCGTTCACCCTTACACTTGACCTCTGGCCATCCGTGTTCTCATCCAACTGTACATGGAGTTTACCACACAACAACACTTTGTTCCAATGGTTGTGTCAAAGTGCATCGAAAGTGCCGCAACATTTTCAAGGAAGTAGCCCTGTAGTTTTCTAACATTTGTTAGCTTTTTCAATGGCCTTAAACACACTGGCCCAACATTGTCCTTCAAGCGAGATAAATATAAATGCCAAGGTTTTTCTTGCCAGATTGACATCATTTACATAGTCATGCTAGCCGGATTAATATGTATTAATGATATGTTCCTTGGAGACCACAGAATGATCAAGCTATTGAGTAACAGATGATCACAGACCATTGACAGCCATTTTACCACTAGGTATAGTAACTTGTCATCTTTCACGTTCAACAACACACCAACACATGTGACAACATGAAACACAGCAGGTCAAAAGCAAGCTAACTGTAAGTCCAGGAAGGTCTTTCCACATCACAAGAAATTTAAAAAGTCAGCCCTGGGTGGACTCGAATCACCAATCTTTAGATTAACAGTCTAATACGCTAACCAATTGCACGACAGACTTGTGGTTTTACTGACCCTCAGCAGGCCAAAGTCTCATGGAAGCTCACTACAAGTCAGTAAAGGTCAGTTCACATCGCTACAATCTTAAAAATGTCATTCCTTGGTGGGGTCAAAGCACCAACCTTTAGAATGACAGTCCAACTCGCTAACTGATTGCACCACAGAGACTTGTGGTTTTACTGACCCTCAGCAGGCCAAAGTCTCATGGAAGCTCACTACAAGTCAGTAAAGGTCAGTTCACATCGCTACAATCTTAAAAATGTCATTCCTTGGTGGGGTCAAAGCACCAACCTTTAGAATGACAGTCCAACTCGCTAACTGATTGCACCACAGAGACTTGTGGTTTTACTGACCCTCAGCAGGCCAAAGTCTCATGGAAGCTCACTACAAGTCAGTAAAGGTCAGTTCACATCGCTACAATCTTAAAAATGTCATTCCTTGGTTGGGTCGAAGCACCAACCTTTAGAATGACAGTCCAACTCACTAAGTGAATGCGCTAGAGAGACTTGCGTTGGCAGACCAAAGTCACAGGGAATCTCAGGTCCAGAATGTCACATTCACATCATGGAGCACAACAAACTGAAAACTCACGTCCCTGGGTGGGCTCGAACCACCATCCTTTAGATTAACAGTCTAACGCGCTAACCAATTGCGCCACAGAGACTTGTTGTGTCGTTCACCCTTACACTTGACCTCTGGCCATCCGTGTTCTCATCCAACTGTACATGGAGTTTACCACACAACAACACTTTGTTCCAATGGTTGTGTCAAAGTGCATCGAAAGTGCTAACATTTTCAAGGAAGTAGCCCTGTAGTTTTCTAACATTTGTTAGCTTTTTCAATGGCCTTAAACACACTGGCCCAACATTGTCCTTCAAGCGAGATAAATATAAATGCCAAGGTTTTTCTTGCCAGATTGACATCATTTACATAGTCATGCTAGCCGGATTAATATGTATTAATGATATGTTCCTTGGAGACCACAGAATGATCAAGCTATTGAGTAACAGATGATCACAGACCATTGACAGCCATTTTACCACTAGGTATAGTAACTTGTCATCTTTCACGTTCAACAACACACCAACACATGTGACAACATGAAACACAGCAGGTCAAAAGCAAGCTAACTGTAAGTCCAGGAAGGTCTTTCCACATCACAAGAAATTTAAAAAGTCAGCCCTGGGTGGACTCGAATCACCAATCTTTAGATTAACAGTCTAATACGCTAACCAATTGCACGACAGACTTGTGGTTTTACTGACCCTCAGCAGGCCAAAGTCTCATGGAAGCTCACTACAAGTCAGTAAAGGTCAGTTCACATCGCTACAATCTTAAAAATGTCATTCCTTGGTGGGGTCAAAGCACCAACCTTTAGAATGACAGTCCAACTCGCTAACTGATTGCACCACAGAGACTTGTGGTTTTACTGACCCTCAGCAGGCCAAAGTCTCATGGAAGCTCACTACAAGTCAGTAAAGGTCAGTTGACATCGCTACAATCTTAAAAATGTCATTCCTTGGTGGGGTCAAAGCACCAACCTTTAGAATGACAGTCCAACTCGCTAACTGATTGCACCACAGAGACTTGTGGTTTTACTGACCCTCAGCAGGCCAAAGTCTCATGGAAGCTCACTACAAGTCAGTAAAGGTCAGTTCACATCGCTACAATCTTAAAAATGTCATTCCTTGGTTGGGTCGAAGCACCAACCTTTAGAATGACAGTCCAACTCACTAAGTGAATGCGCTAGAGAGACTTGCGTTGGCAGACCAAAGTCACAGGGAATCTCAGGTCCAGAATGTCACATTCACATCATGGAGCACAACAAACTGAAAACTCACGTCCCTGGGTGGGCTCGAACCACCATCCTTTAGATTAACAGTCTAACGCGCTAACCAATTGCGCCACAGAGACTTGTTGTGTCGTTCACCCTTACACTTGACCTCTGGCCATCCGTGTTCTCATCCAACTGTACATGGAGTTTACCACACAACAACACTTTGTTCCAATGGTTGTGTCAAAGTGCATCGAAAGTGCCGCAACATTTTCAAGGAAGTAGCCCTGTAGTTTTCTAACATTTGTTAGCTTTTTCAATGGCCTTAAACACACTGGCCCAACATTGTCCTTCAAGCGAGATAAATATAAATGCCAAGGTTTTTCTTGCCAGATTGACATCATTTACATAGTCATGCTAGCCGGATTAATATGTATTAATGATATGTTCCTTGGAGACCACAGAATGATCAAGCTATTGAGTAACAGATGATCACAGACCATTGACAGCCATTTTACCACTAGGTATAGTAACTTGTCATCTTTCACGTTCAACAACACACCAACACATGTGACAACATGAAACACAGCAGGTCAAAAGCAAGCTAACTGTAAGTCCAGGAAGGTCTTTCCACATCACAAGAAATTTAAAAAGTCAGCCCTGGGTGGACTCGAATCACCAATCTTTAGATTAACAGTCTAATACGCTAACCAATTGCACGACAGACTTGTGGTTTTACTGACCCTCAGCAGGCCAAAGTCTCATGGAAGCTCACTACAAGTCAGTAAAGGTCAGTTGACATCGCTACAATCTTAAAAATGTCATTCCTTGGTGGGGTCAAAGCACCAACCTTTAGAATGACAGTCCAACTCGCTAACTGATTGCACCACAGAGACTTGTGGTTTTACTGACCCTCAGCAGGCCAAAGTCTCATGGAAGCTCACTACAAGTCAGTAAAGGTCAGTTGACATCGCTACAATCTTAAAAATGTCATTCCTTGGTGGGGTCAAAGCACCAACCTTTAGAATGACAGTCCAACTCGCTAACTGATTGCACCACAGAGACTTGTGGTTTTACTGACCCTCAGCAGGCCAAAGTCTCATGGAAGCTCACTACAAGTCAGTAAAGGTCAGTTCACATCGCTACAATCTTAAAAATGTCATTCCTTGGTTGGGTCAAGCACCAACCTTTAGAATGACAGTCCAACTCACTAAGTGAATGCGCTAGAGAGACTTGCGTTGGCAGACCAAAGTCACAGGGAATCTCAGGTCCAGAATGTCACATTCACATCATGGAGCACAACAAACTGAAAACTCACGTCCCTGGGTGGGCTCGAACCACCATCCTTTAGATTAACAGTCTAACGCGCTAACCAATTGCGCCACAGAGACTTGTTGTGTCGTTCACCCTTACACTTGACCTCTGGCCATCCGTGTTCTCATCCAACTGTACATGGAGTTTACCACACAACAACACTTTGTTCCAATGGTTGTGTCAAAGTGCATCGAAAGTGCCGCAACATTTTCAAGGAAGTAGCCCTGTAGTTTTCTAACATTTGTTAGCTTTTTCAATGGCCTTAAACACACTGGCCCAACATTGTCCTTCAAGCGAGATAAATATAAATGCCAAGGTTTTTCTTGCCAGATTGACATCATTTACATAGTCATGCTAGCCGGATTAATATGTATTAATGATATGTTCCTTGGAGACCACAGAATGATCAAGCTATTGAGTAACAGATGATCACAGACCATTGACAGCCATTTTACCACTAGGTATAGTAACTTGTCATCTTTCACGTTCAACAACACACCAACACATGTGACAACATGAAACACAGCAGGTCAAAAGCAAGCTAACTGTAAGTCCAGGAAGGTCTTTCCACATCACAAGAAATTTAAAAAAATCAGCCCTGGGTGGACTCAGATCACCAATCTTTAGATTAACAGTCTAATCGCTAACCAATTGCACGACAGACTTGTGGTTTTACTGACCCTCAGCAGGCCAAAGTCTCATGGAAGCTCACTACAAGTCAGTAAAGGTCAGTTCACATCGCTACAATCTTAAAAATGTCATTCCTTGGTGGGGTCAAAGCACCAACCTTTAGATTAACAGTCTAATACGCTAACCAATTGCACGACAGACTTGTGGTTTTACTGACCCTCAGCAGGCCAAAGTCTCATGGAAGCTCACTACAAGTCAGTAAAGGTCAGTTCACATCGCTACAATCTTAAAAATGTCATTCCTTGGTGGGGTCAAAGCACCAACCTTTAGAATGACAGTCCAACTCGCTAACTGATTGCACCACAGAGACTTGTGGTTTTACTGACCCTCAGCAGGCCAAAGTCTCATGGAAGCTCACTACAAGTCAGTAAAGGTCAGTTCACATCGCTACAATCTTAAAAATGTCATTCCTTGGTGGGGTCAAAGCACCAACCTTTAGAATGACAGTCCAACTCGCTAACTGATTGCACCACAGAGACTTGTGGTTTTACTGACCCTCAGCAGGCCAAAGTCTCATGGAAGCTCACTACAAGTCAGTAAAGGTCAGTTCACATCGCTACAATCTTAAAAATGTCATTCCTTGGTGGGGTCAAAGCACCAACCTTTAGAATGACAGTCCAACTCACTAAGTGAATGCGCTAGAGAGACTTGCGTTGGCAGACCAAAGTCACAGGGAATCTCAGGTCCAGAATGTCACATTCACATCATGGAGCACAACAAACTGAAAACTCACGCCCCTGGGTGGGCTCAAACCACCATCCTTTAGATTAACAGTCTAACGCACTAACCAATTGCGCCACAGAGACTTGTTGTGTCATTCACCCTTACACTTGACCTCTGGCCATCCGTGTTCTCATTCAACTGTACATGGAGTTTACCACACAACAACACTTTGTTCCAATGGTTGTGTCAAAGTGCATCGAAAGTGCCGCAACATTTTCAAGGAAGTAGCCCTGTAGTTTTCTAACATTTGTTAGCTTTTTCAATGGCCTTAAACACACTGGCCCAACATTGTCCTTCAAGCGAGATAAATATAAATGCCAAGGTTTTTTCTTGCCAGATTGACATCATTTACATAGTCATGCTAGCCGGATTAATATGTATTAATGATATGTTCCTTGGAGACCACAGAATGATCAAGCTATTGAGTAACAGATGATCACAGACCATTGACAGCCATTTTACCACTAGGTATAGTAACTTGTCATCTTTCACGTTCAACAACACACCAACACATGTGACAACATGAAACACAGCAGGTCAAAAGCAAGCTAACTGTAAGTCCAGGAAGGTCTTTCCACATCACAAGAAATTTAAAAAGTCAGCCCTGGGTGGACTCGAATCACCAATCTTTAGATTAACAGTCTAATACGCTAACCAATTGCACGACAGACTTGTGGTTTTACTGACCCTCAGCAGGCCAAAGTCTCATGGAAGCTCACTACAAGTCAGTAAAGGTCAGTTCACATCGCTACAATCTTAAAAATGTCATTCCTTGGTGGGGTCAAAGCACCAACCTTTAGAATGACAGTCCAACTCGCTAACTGATTGCACCACAGAGACTTGTGGTTTTACTGACCCTCAGCAGGCCAAAGTCTCATGGAAGCTCACTACAAGTCAGTAAAGGTCAGTTCACATCGCTACAATCTTAAAAATGTCATTCCTTGGTTGGGTCAAAGCACCAACCTTTAGAATGACAGTCCAACTCACTAAGTGAATGCGCTAGAGAGACTTGCGGGCAGACCAAAGTCACAGGGAATCTCAGGTCCAGAATGTCACATTCACATCATGGAGCACAACAAACTGAAAACTCACGTCCCTGGGTGGGCTCGAACCACCATCCTTTAGATTAACAGTCTAACGCGCTAACCAATTGCGCCACAGAGACTTGTTGTGTCGTTCACCCTTACACTTGACCTCTGGCCATCCGTGTTCTCATCCAACTGTACATGGAGTTTACCACACAACAACACTTTGTTCCAATGGTTGTGTCAAAGTGCATCGAAAGTGCCGCAACATTTTCAAGGAAGTAGCCCTGTAGTTTTCTAACATTTGTTAGCTTTTTCAATGGCCTTAAACACACTGGCCCAACATTGTCCTTCAAGCGAGATAAATATAAATGCCAAGGTTTTTCTTGCCAGATTGACATCATTTACATAGTCATGCTAGCCGGATTAATATGTATTAATGATATGTTCCTTGGAGACCACAGAATGATCAAGCTATTGAGTAACAGATGATCACAGACCATTGACAGCCATTTTACCACTAGGTATAGTAACTTGTCATCTTTCACGTTCAACAACACACCAACACATGTGACAACATGAAACACAGCAGGTCAAAAGCAAGCTAACTGTAAGTCCAGGAAGGTCTTTCCACATCACAAGAAATTTAAAAAGTCAGCCCTGGGTGGACTCGAATCACCAATCTTTAGATTAACAGTCTAATACGCTAACCAATTGCACGACAGACTTGTGGTTTTACTGACCCTCAGCAGGCCAAAGTCTCATGGAAGCTCACTACAAGTCAGTAAAGGTCAGTTCACATCGCTACAATCTTAAAAATGTCATTCCTTGGTGGGGTCAAAGCACCAACCTTTAGAATGACAGTCCAACTCGCTAACTGATTGCACCACAGAGACTTGTGGTTTTACTGACCCTCAGCAGGCCAAAGTCTCATGGAAGCTCACTACAAGTCAGTAAAGGTCAGTTGACATCGCTACAATCTTAAAAATGTCATTCCTTGGTGGGGTCAAAGCACCAACCTTTAGAATGACAGTCCAACTCGCTAACTGATTGCACCACAGAGACTTGTGGTTTTACTGACCCTCAGCAGGCCAAAGTCTCATGGAAGCTCACTACAAGTCAGTAAAGGTCAGTTCACATCGCTACAATCTTAAAAATGTCATTCCTTGGTTGGGTCAAAGCACCAACCTTTAGAATGACAGTCCAACTCACTAAGTGAATGCGCTAGAGAGACTTGCGTGGCAGACCAAAGTCACAGGGAATCTCAGGTCCAGAATGTCACATTCACATCATGGAGCACAACAAACTGAAAACTCACGTCCCTGGGTGGGCTCGAACCACCATCCTTTAGATTAACAGTCTAACGCGCTAACCAATTGCGCCACAGAGACTTGTTGTGTCGTTCACCCTTACACTTGACCTCTGGCCATCCGTGTTCTCATCCAACTGTACATGGAGTTTACCACACAACAACACTTTGTTCCAATGGTTGTGTCAAAGTGCATCGAAAGTGCCGCAACATTTTCAAGGAAGTAGCCCTGTAGTTTTCTAACATTTGTTAGCTTTTTCAATGGCCTTAAACACACTGGCCCAACATTGTCCTTCAAGCGAGATAAATATAAATGCCAAGGTTTTTCTTGCCAGATTGACATCATTTACATAGTCATGCTAGCCGGATTAATATGTATTAATGATATGTTCCTTGGAGACCACAGAATGATCAAGCTATTGAGTAACAGATGATCACAGACCATTGACAGCCATTTTACCACTAGGTATAGTAACTTGTCATCTTTCACGTTCAACAACACACCAACACATGTGACAACATGAAACACAGCAGGTCAAAAGCAAGCTAACTGTAAGTCCAGGAAGGTCTTTCCACATCACAAGAAATTTAAAAAGTCAGCCCTGGGTGGACTCGAATCACCAATCTTTAGATTAACAGTCTAATACGCTAACCAATTGCACGACAGACTTGTGGTTTTACTGACCCTCAGCAGGCCAAAGTCTCATGGAAGCTCACTACAAGTCAGTAAAGGTCAGTTCACATCGCTACAATCTTAAAAATGTCATTCCTTGGTGGGGTCAAAGCACCAACCTTTAGAATGACAGTCCAACTCGCTAACTGATTGCACCACAGAGACTTGTGGTTTTACTGACCCTCAGCAGGCCAAAGTCTCATGGAAGCTCACTACAAGTCAGTAAAGGTCAGTTGACATCGCTACAATCTTAAAAATGTCATTCCTTGGTGGGGTCAAAGCACCAACCTTTAGAATGACAGTCCAACTCGCTAACTGATTGCACCACAGAGACTTGTGGTTTTACTGACCCTCAGCAGGCCAAAGTCTCATGGAAGCTCACTACAAGTCAGTAAAGGTCAGTTCACATCGCTACAATCTTAAAAATGTCATTCCTTGGTTGGGTCGAAGCACCAACCTTTAGAATGACAGTCCAACTCACTAAGTGAATGCGCTAGAGAGACTTGCGTTGGCAGACCAAAGTCACAGGGAATCTCAGGTCCAGAATGTCACATTCACATCATGGAGCACAACAAACTGAAAACTCACGTCCCTGGGTGGGCTCGAACCACCATCCTTTAGATTAACAGTCTAACGCGCTAACCAATTGCGCCACAGAGACTTGTTGTGTCGTTCACCCTTACACTTGACCTCTGGCCATCCGTGTTCTCATCCAACTGTACATGGAGTTTACCACACAACAACACTTTGTTCCAATGGTTGTGTCAAAGTGCATCGAAAGTGCCGCAACATTTTCAAGGAAGTAGCCCTGTAGTTTTCTAACATTTGTTAGCTTTTTCAATGGCCTTAAACACACTGGCCCAACATTGTCCTTCAAGCGAGATAAATATAAATGCCAAGGTTTTTCTTGCCAGATTGACATCATTTACATAGTCATGCTAGCCGGATTAATATGTATTAATGATATGTTCCTTGGAGACCACAGAATGATCAAGCTATTGAGTAACAGATGATCACAGACCATTGACAGCCATTTTACCACTAGGTATAGTAACTTGTCATCTTTCACGTTCAACAACACACCAACACATGTGACAACATGAAACACAGCAGGTCAAAAGCAAGCTAACTGTAAGTCCAGGAAGGTCTTTCCACATCACAAGAAATTTAAAAAGTCAGCCCTGGGTGGACTCGAATCACCAATCTTTAGATTAACAGTCTAATACGCTAACCAATTGCACGACAGACTTGTGGTTTTACTGACCCTCAGCAGGCCAAAGTCTCATGGAAGCTCACTACAAGTCAGTAAAGGTCAGTTCACATCGCTACAATCTTAAAAATGTCATTCCTTGGTGGGGTCAAAGCACCAACCTTTAGAATGACAGTCCAACTCGCTAACTGATTGCACCACAGAGACTTGTGGTTTTACTGACCCTCAGCAGGCCAAAGTCTCATGGAAGCTCACTACAAGTCAGTAAAGGTCAGTTGACATCGCTACAATCTTAAAAATGTCATTCCTTGGTGGGGTCAAAGCACCAACCTTTAGAATGACAGTCCAACTCGCTAACTGATTGCACCACAGAGACTTGTGGTTTTACTGACCCTCAGCAGGCCAAAGTCTCATGGAAGCTCACTACAAGTCAGTAAAGGTCAGTTCACATCGCTACAATCTTAAAAATGTCATTCCTTGGTGGGGTCAAAGCACCAACCTTTAGAATGACAGTCCAACTCACTAAGTGAATGCGCCACAGAGACTTGTGGTTTTACTGGCAGACCAAAGTCTCATGGAATCTCAGGTCCAGAATGTCAGTTCACATCAGCTACAAACTGAAAAATGTCATTCCTTGGTTGGGTCAAAGCACCAACCTTTAGAATGACAGTCCAACTCACTAAGTGAATGCCAATTGCGCCACAGAGACTTGTTGTGTCGTTCACCCTTACACTTGACCTCTGGCCATCCGTGTTCTCATCCAACTGTACATGGAGTTTACCACACAACAACACTTTGTTCCAATGGTTGTGTCAAAGTGCATCGAAAGTGCCGCAACATTTTCAAGGAAGTAGCCCTGTAGTTTTCTAACATTTGTTAGCTTTTTCAATGGCCTTAAACACACTGGCCCAACATTGTCCTTCAAGCGAGATAAATATAAATGCCAAGGTTTTTCTTGCCAGATTGACATCATTTACATAGTCATGCTAGCCGGATTAATATGTATTAATGATATGTTCCTTGGAGACCACAGAATGATCAAGCTATTGAGTAACAGATGATCACAGACCATTGACAGCCATTTTACCACTAGGTATAGTAACTTGTCATCTTTCACGTTCAACAACACACCAACACATGTGACAACATGAAACACAGCAGGTCAAAAGCAAGCTAACTGTAAGTCCAGGAAGGTCTTTCCACATCACAAGAAATTTAAAAAGTCAGCCCTGGGTGGACTCGAATCACCAATCTTTAGATTAACAGTCTAATACGCTAACCAATTGCACGACAGACTTGTGGTTTTACTGACCCTCAGCAGGCCAAAGTCTCATGGAAGCTCACTACAAGTCAGTAAAGGTCAGTTCACATCGCTACAATCTTAAAAATGTCATTCCTTGGTGGGGTCAAAGCACCAACCTTTAGAATGACAGTCCAACTCGCTAACTGATTGCACCACAGAGACTTGTGGTTTTACTGACCCTCAGCAGGCCAAAGTCTCATGGAAGCTCACTACAAGTCAGTAAAGGTCAGTTGACATCGCTACAATCTTAAAAATGTCATTCCTTGGTGGGGTCAAAGCACCAACCTTTAGAATGACAGTCCAACTCGCTAACTGATTGCACCACAGAGACTTGTGGTTTTACTGACCCTCAGCAGGCCAAAGTCTCATGGAAGCTCACTACAAGTCAGTAAAGGTCAGTTCACATCGCTACAATCTTAAAAATGTCATTCCTTGGTTGGGTCAAGCACCAACCTTTAGAATGACAGTCCAACTCACTAAGTGAATGCGCCACAGAGACTTGTGGTGGCAGACCAAAGTCACAGGGAATCTCAGGTCCAGAATGTCACATTCACATCATGGAGCACAACAAACTGAAAACTCACGTCCCCTGGGTGGGCTCAAACCACCATCCTTTAGATTAACAGTCTAACGCGCTAACCAATTGCGCCACAGAGACTTGTTGTGTCGTTCACCCTTACACTTGACCTCTGGCCATCCGTGTTCTCATCCAACTGTACATGGAGTTTACCACACAACAACACTTTGTTCCAATGGTTGTGTCAAAGTGCATCGAAAGTGCCGCAACATTTTCAAGGAAGTAGCCCTGTAGTTTTCTAACATTTGTTAGCTTTTTCAATGGCCTTAAACACACTGGCCCAACATTGTCCTTCAAGCGAGATAAATATAAATGCCAAGGTTTTTCTTGCCAGATTGACATCATTTACATAGTCATGCTAGCCGGATTAATATGTATTAATGATATGTTCCTTGGAGACCACAGAATGATCAAGCTATTGAGTAACAGATGATCACAGACCATTGACAGCCATTTTACCACTAGGTATAGTAACTTGTCATCTTTCACGTTCAACAACACACCAACACATGTGACAACATGAAACACAGCAGGTCAAAAGCAAGCTAACTGTAAGTCCAGGAAGGTCTTTCCACATCACAAGAAATTTAAAAAGTCAGCCCTGGGTGGACTCGAATCACCAATCTTTAGATTAACAGTCTAATACGCTAACCAATTGCACGACAGACTTGTGGTTTTACTGACCCTCAGCAGGCCAAAGTCTCATGGAAGCTCACTACAAGTCAGTAAAGGTCAGTTCACATCGCTACAATCTTAAAAATGTCATTCCTTGGTGGGGTCAAAGCACCAACCTTTAGAATGACAGTCCAACTCGCTAACTGATTGCACCACAGAGACTTGTGGTTTTACTGACCCTCAGCAGGCCAAAGTCTCATGGAAGCTCACTACAAGTCAGTAAAGGTCAGTTGACATCGCTACAATCTTAAAAATGTCATTCCTTGGTGGGGTCAAAGCACCAACCTTTAGAATGACAGTCCAACTCGCTAACTGATTGCACCACAGAGACTTGTGGTTTTACTGACCCTCAGCAGGCCAAAGTCTCATGGAAGCTCACTACAAGTCAGTAAAGGTCAGTTCACATCGCTACAATCTTAAAAATGTCATTCCTTGGTTGGGTCAAGCACCAACCTTTAGAATGACAGTCCAACTCACTAAGTGAATGCGCTAGAGAGACTTTGCGTTGGCAGACCAAAGTCACAGGGAATCTCAGGTCCAGAATGTCACATTCACATCATGGAGCACAACAAACTGAAAACTCACGTCCCTGGGTGGGCTCGAACCACCATCCTTTAGATTAACAGTCTAACGCACTAACCAATTGCGCCACAGAGACTTGTTGTGTCGTTCACCCTTACACTTGACCTCTGGCCATCCGTGTTCTCATCCAACTGTACATGGAGTTTACCACACAACAACACTTTGTTCCAATGGTTGTGTCAAAGTGCATCGAAAGTGCCGCAACATTTTCAAGGAAGTAGCCCTGTAGTTTTCTAACATTTGTTAGCTTTTTCAATGGCCTTAAACACACTGGCCCAACATTGTCCTTCAAGCGAGATAAATATAAATGCCAAGGTTTTTCTTGCCAGATTGACATCATTTACATAGTCATGCTAGCCGGATTAATATGTATTAATGATATGTTCCTTGGAGACCACAGAATGATCAAGCTATTGAGTAACAGATGATCACAGACCATTGACAGCCATTTTACCACTAGGTATAGTAACTTGTCATCTTTCACGTTCAACAACACACCAACACATGTGACAACATGAAACACAGCAGGTCAAAAGCAAGCTAACTGTAAGTCCAGGAAGGTCTTTCCACATCACAAGAAATTTAAAAAGTCAGCCCTGGGTGGACTCGAATCACCAATCTTTAGATTAACAGTCTAATACGCTAACCAATTGCACGACAGACTTGTGGTTTTACTGACCCTCAGCAGGCCAAAGTCTCATGGAAGCTCACTACAAGTCAGTAAAGGTCAGTTCACATCGCTACAATCTTAAAAATGTCATTCCTTGGTGGGGTCAAAGCACCAACCTTTAGAATGACAGTCCAACTCGCTAACTGATTGCACCACAGAGACTTGTGGTTTTACTGACCCTCAGCAGGCCAAAGTCTCATGGAAGCTCACTACAAGTCAGTAAAGGTCAGTTGACATCGCTACAATCTTAAAAATGTCATTCCTTGGTGGGGTCAAAGCACCAACCTTTAGAATGACAGTCCAACTCGCTAACTGATTGCACCACAGAGACTTGTGGTTTTACTGACCCTCAGCAGGCCAAAGTCTCATGGAAGCTCACTACAAGTCAGTAAAGGTCAGTTCACATCGCTACAATCTTAAAAATGTCATTCCTTGGTTGGGTCAAGCACCAACCTTTAGAATGACAGTCCAACTCACTAAGTGAATGCGCTAGAGAGACTTGCGTTGGCAGACCAAAGTCACAGGGAATCTCAGGTCCAGAATGTCACATTCACATCATGGAGCACAACAAACTGAAAACTCACGTCCCTGGGTGGGCTCGAACCACCATCCTTTAGATTAACAGTCTAACGCTAACCAATTGCGCCACAGAGACTTGTTGTGTCGTTCACCCTTACACTTGACCTCTGGCCATCCGTGTTCTCATCCAACTGTACATGGAGTTTACCACACAACAACACTTTGTTCCAATGGTTGTGTCAAAGTGCATCGAAAGTGCCGCAACATTTTCAAGGAAGTAGCCCTGTAGTTTTCTAACATTTGTTAGCTTTTTCAATGGCCTTAAACACACTGGCCCAACATTGTCCTTCAAGCGAGATAAATATAAATGCCAAGGTTTTTCTTGCCAGATTGACATCATTTACATAGTCATGCTAGCCGGATTAATATGTATTAATGATATGTTCCTTGGAGACCACAGAATGATCAAGCTATTGAGTAACAGATGATCACAGACCATTGACAGCCATTTTACCACTAGGTATAGTAACTTGTCATCTTTCACGTTCAACAACACACCAACACATGTGACAACATGAAACACAGCAGGTCAAAAGCAAGCTAACTGTAAGTCCAGGAAGGTCTTTCCACATCACAAGAAATTTAAAAAGTCAGCCCTGGGTGGACTCGAATCACCAATCTTTAGATTAACAGTCTAATACGCTAACCAATTGCACGACAGACTTGTGGTTTTACTGACCCTCAGCAGGCCAAAGTCTCATGGAAGCTCACTACAAGTCAGTAAAGGTCAGTTCACATCGCTACAATCTTAAAAATGTCATTCCTTGGTGGGGTCAAAGCACCAACCTTTAGAATGACAGTCCAACTCGCTAACTGATTGCACCACAGAGACTTGTGGTTTTACTGACCCTCAGCAGGCCAAAGTCTCATGGAAGCTCACTACAAGTCAGTAAAGGTCAGTTGACATCGCTACAATCTTAAAAATGTCATTCCTTGGTGGGGTCAAAGCACCAACCTTTAGAATGACAGTCCAACTCGCTAACTGATTGCACCACAGAGACTTGTGGTTTTACTGACCCTCAGCAGGCCAAAGTCTCATGGAAGCTCACTACAAGTCAGTAAAGGTCAGTTCACATCGCTACAATCTTAAAAATGTCATTCCTTGGTTGGGTCGAGCACCAACCTTTAGAATGACAGTCCAACTCACTAAGTGAATGCGCTAGAGAGACTTGCGTTGGCAGACCAAAGTCACAGGGAATCTCAGGTCCAGAATGTCACATTCACATCATGGAGCACAACAAACTGAAAACTCACGTCCCTGGGGGGGCTCGAACCACCATCCTTTAGATTAACAGTCTAAACGCTAACCAATTGCGCCACAGAGACTTGTTGTGTCGTTCACCCTTACACTTGACCTCTGGCCATCCGTGTTCTCATCCAACTGTACATGGAGTTTACCACACAACAACACTTTGTTCCAATGGTTGTGTCAAAGTGCATCGAAAGTGCCGCAACATTTTCAAGGAAGTAGCCCTGTAGTTTTCTAACATTTGTTAGCTTTTTCAATGGCCTTAAACACACTGGCCCAACATTGTCCTTCAAGCGAGATAAATATAAATGCCAAGGTTTTTCTTGCCAGATTGACATCATTTACATAGTCATGCTAGCCGGATTAATATGTATTAATGATATGTTCCTTGGAGACCACAGAATGATCAAGCTATTGAGTAACAGATGATCACAGACCATTGACAGCCATTTTACCACTAGGTATAGTAACTTGTCATCTTTCACGTTCAACAACACACCAACACATGTGACAACATGAAACACAGCAGGTCAAAAGCAAGCTAACTGTAAGTCCAGGAAGGTCTTTCCACATCACAAGAAATTTAAAAAGTCAGCCCTGGGTGGACTCGAATCACCAATCTTTAGATTAACAGTCTAATACGCTAACCAATTGCACGACAGACTTGTGGTTTTACTGACCCTCAGCAGGCCAAAGTCTCATGGAAGCTCACTACAAGTCAGTAAAGGTCAGTTCACATCGCTACAATCTTAAAAATGTCATTCCTTGGTGGGGTCAAAGCACCAACCTTTAGAATGACAGTCCAACTCGCTAACTGATTGCACCACAGAGACTTGTGGTTTTACTGACCCTCAGCAGGCCAAAGTCTCATGGAAGCTCACTACAAGTCAGTAAAGGTCAGTTGACATCGCTACAATCTTAAAAATGTCATTCCTTGGTGGGGTCAAAGCACCAACCTTTAGAATGACAGTCCAACTCGCTAACTGATTGCACCACAGAGACTTGTGGTTTTACTGACCCTCAGCAGGCCAAAGTCTCATGGAAGCTCACTACAAGTCAGTAAAGGTCAGTTCACATCGCTACAATCTTAAAAATGTCATTCCTTGGTTGGGTCAAGCACCAACCTTTAGAATGACAGTCCAACTCACTAAGTGAATGCGCTAGAGAGACTTGCGTTGGCAGACCAAAGTCACAGGGAATCTCAGGTCCAGAATGTCACATTCACATCATGGAGCACAACAAACTGAAAACTCACGTCCCTGGGTGGGCTCGAACCACCATCCTTTAGATTAACAGTCTAACGCTAACCAATTGCGCCACAGAGACTTGTTGTGTCGTTCACCCTTACACTTGACCTCTGGCCATCCGTGTTCTCATCCAACTGTACATGGAGTTTACCACACAACAACACTTTGTTCCAATGGTTGTGTCAAAGTGCATCGAAAGTGCCGCAACATTTTCAAGGAAGTAGCCCTGTAGTTTTCTAACATTTGTTAGCTTTTTCAATGGCCTTAAACACACTGGCCCAACATTGTCCTTCAAGCGAGATAAATATAAATGCCAAGGTTTTCTTGCCAGATTGACATCATTTACATAGTCATGCTAGCCGGATTAATATGTATTAATGATATGTTCCTTGGAGACCACAGAATGATCAAGCTATTGAGTAACAGATGATCACAGACCATTGACAGCCATTTTACCACTAGGTATAGTAACTTGTCATCTTTCACGTTCAACAACACACCAACACATGTGACAACATGAAACACAGCAGGTCAAAAGCAAGCTAACTGTAAGTCCAGGAAGGTCTTTCCACATCACAAGAAATTTAAAAAGTCAGCCCTGGGTGGACTCGAATCACCAATCTTTAGATTAACAGTCTAATACGCTAACCAATTGCACGACAGACTTGTGGTTTTACTGACCCTCAGCAGGCCAAAGTCTCATGGAAGCTCACTACAAGTCAGTAAAGGTCAGTTCACATCGCTACAATCTTAAAAATGTCATTCCTTGGTGGGGTCAAAGCACCAACCTTTAGAATGACAGTCCAACTCGCTAACTGATTGCACCACAGAGACTTGTGGTTTTACTGACCCTCAGCAGGCCAAAGTCTCATGGAAGCTCACTACAAGTCAGTAAAGGTCAGTTGACATCGCTACAATCTTAAAAATGTCATTCCTTGGTGGGGTCAAAGCACCAACCTTTAGAATGACAGTCCAACTCGCTAACTGATTGCACCACAGAGACTTGTGGTTTTACTGACCCTCAGCAGGCCAAAGTCTCATGGAAGCTCACTACAAGTCAGTAAAGGTCAGTTCACATCGCTACAATCTTAAAAATGTCATTCCTTGGTTGGGTCAAAGCACCAACCTTTAGAATGACAGTCCAACTCACTAAGTGAATGCGCCACAGAGACTTGTGTGGCAGACCAAAGTCACAGGGAATCTCAGGTCCAGAATGTCACATTCACATCATGGAGCACAACAAACTGAAAACTCACGTCCCTGGGTGGGCTCAACCACCATCCTTTAGATTAACAGTCTAACGCGCTAACCAATTGCGCCACAGAGACTTGTTGTGTCGTTCACCCTTACACTTGACCTCTGGCCATCCGTGTTCTCATCCAACTGTACATGGAGTTTACCACACAACAACACTTTGTTCCAATGGTTGTGTCAAAGTGCATCGAAAGTGCCGCAACATTTTCAAGGAAGTAGCCCTGTAGTTTTCTAACATTTGTTAGCTTTTTCAATGGCCTTAAACACACTGGCCCAACATTGTCCTTCAAGCGAGATAAATATAAATGCCAAGGTTTTCTTGCCAGATTGACATCATTTACATAGTCATGCTAGCCGGATTAATATGTATTAATGATATGTTCCTTGGAGACCACAGAATGATCAAGCTATTGAGTAACAGATGATCACAGACCATTGACAGCCATTTTACCACTAGGTATAGTAACTTGTCATCTTTCACGTTCAACAACACACCAACACATGTGACAACATGAAACACAGCAGGTCAAAAGCAAGCTAACTGTAAGTCCAGGAAGGTCTTTCCACATCACAAGAAATTTAAAAAGTCAGCCCTGGGTGGACTCGAATCACCAATCTTTAGATTAACAGTCTAATACGCTAACCAATTGCACGACAGACTTGTGGTTTTACTGACCCTCAGCAGGCCAAAGTCTCATGGAAGCTCACTACAAGTCAGTAAAGGTCAGTTCACATCGCTACAATCTTAAAAATGTCATTCCTTGGTGGGGTCAAAGCACCAACCTTTAGAATGACAGTCCAACTCGCTAACTGATTGCACCACAGAGACTTGTGGTTTTACTGACCCTCAGCAGGCCAAAGTCTCATGGAAGCTCACTACAAGTCAGTAAAGGTCAGTTGACATCGCTACAATCTTAAAAATGTCATTCCTTGGTGGGGTCAAAGCACCAACCTTTAGAATGACAGTCCAACTCGCTAACTGATTGCACCACAGAGACTTGTGGTTTTACTGACCCTCAGCAGGCCAAAGTCTCATGGAAGCTCACTACAAGTCAGTAAAGGTCAGTTCACATCGCTACAATCTTAAAAATGTCATTCCTTGGTTGGGTCAAGCACCAACCTTTAGAATGACAGTCCAACTCACTAAGTGAATGCGCTAGAGAGACTTGCGTGGCAGACCAAAGTCACAGGGAATCTCAGGTCCAGAATGTCACATTCACATCATGGAGCACAACAAACTGAAAACTCACGTCCCTGGGTGGGCTCGAACCACCATCCTTTAGATTAACAGTCTAACGCGCTAACCAATTGCGCCACAGAGACTTGTTGTGTCGTTCACCCTTACACTTGACCTCTGGCCATCCGTGTTCTCATCCAACTGTACATGGAGTTTACCACACAACAACACTTTGTTCCAATGGTTGTGTCAAAGTGCATCGAAAGTGCCGCAACATTTTCAAGGAAGTAGCCCTGTAGTTTTCTAACATTTGTTAGCTTTTTCAATGGCCTTAAACACACTGGCCCAACATTGTCCTTCAAGCGAGATAAATATAAATGCCAAGGTTTTTCTTGCCAGATTGACATCATTTACATAGTCATGCTAGCCGGATTAATATGTATTAATGATATGTTCCTTGGAGACCACAGAATGATCAAGCTATTGAGTAACAGATGATCACAGACCATTGACAGCCATTTTACCACTAGGTATAGTAACTTGTCATCTTTCACGTTCAACAACACACCAACACATGTGACAACATGAAACACAGCAGGTCAAAAGCAAGCTAACTGTAAGTCCAGGAAGGTCTTTCCACATCACAAGAAATTTAAAAAGTCAGCCCTGGGTGGACTCGAATCACCAATCTTTAGATTAACAGTCTAATACGCTAACCAATTGCACGACAGACTTGTGGTTTTACTGACCCTCAGCAGGCCAAAGTCTCATGGAAGCTCACTACAAGTCAGTAAAGGTCAGTTCACATCGCTACAATCTTAAAAATGTCATTCCTTGGTGGGGTCAAAGCACCAACCTTTAGAATGACAGTCCAACTCGCTAACTGATTGCACCACAGAGACTTGTGGTTTTACTGACCCTCAGCAGGCCAAAGTCTCATGGAAGCTCACTACAAGTCAGTAAAGGTCAGTTGACATCGCTACAATCTTAAAAATGTCATTCCTTGGTGGGGTCAAAGCACCAACCTTTAGAATGACAGTCCAACTCGCTAACTGATTGCACCACAGAGACTTGTGGTTTTACTGACCCTCAGCAGGCCAAAGTCTCATGGAAGCTCACTACAAGTCAGTAAAGGTCAGTTCACATCGCTACAATCTTAAAAATGTCATTCCTTGGTTGGGTCGAAGCACCAACCTTTAGAATGACAGTCCAACTCACTAAGTGAATGCGCTAGAGAGACTTGCGTTGGCAGACCAAAGTCACAGGGAATCTCAGGTCCAGAATGTCACATTCACATCATGGAGCACAACAAACTGAAAACTCACGTCCCTGGGTGGGCTCGAACCACCATCCTTTAGATTAACAGTCTAACGCGCTAACCAATTGCGCCACAGAGACTTGTTGTGTCGTTCACCCTTACACTTGACCTCTGGCCATCCGTGTTCTCATCCAACTGTACATGGAGTTTACCACACAACAACACTTTGTTCCAATGGTTGTGTCAAAGTGCATCGAAAGTGCCGCAACATTTTCAAGGAAGTAGCCCTGTAGTTTTCTAACATTTGTTAGCTTTTTCAATGGCCTTAAACACACTGGCCCAACATTGTCCTTCAAGCGAGATAAATATAAATGCCAAGGTTTTCTTGCCAGATTGACATCATTTACATAGTCATGCTAGCCGGATTAATATGTATTAATGATATGTTCCTTGGAGACCACAGAATGATCAAGCTATTGAGTAACAGATGATCACAGACCATTGACAGCCATTTTACCACTAGGTATAGTAACTTGTCATCTTTCACGTTCAACAACACACCAACACATGTGACAACATGAAACACAGCAGGTCAAAAGCAAGCTAACTGTAAGTCCAGGAAGGTCTTTCCACATCACAAGAAATTTAAAAAGTCAGCCCTGGGTGGACTCGAATCACCAATCTTTAGATTAACAGTCTAATACCAATTGCACGACAGACTTGTGGTTTTACTGACCCTCAGCAGGCCAAAGTCTCATGGAAGCTCACTACAAGTCAGTAAAGGTCAGTTCACATCGCTACAATCTTAAAAATGTCATTCCTTGGTGGGGTCAAAGCACCAACCTTTAGAATGACAGTCCAACTCGCTAACTGATTGCACCACAGAGACTTGTGGTTTTACTGACCCTCAGCAGGCCAAAGTCTCATGGAAGCTCACTACAAGTCAGTAAAGGTCAGTTGACATCGCTACAATCTTAAAAATGTCATTCCTTGGTGGGGTCAAAGCACCAACCTTTAGAATGACAGTCCAACTCGCTAACTGATTGCACCACAGAGACTTGTGGTTTTACTGACCCTCAGCAGGCCAAAGTCTCATGGAAGCTCACTACAAGTCAGTAAAGGTCAGTTCACATCGCTACAATCTTAAAAATGTCATTCCTTGGTTGGGTCGAAGCACCAACCTTTAGAATGACAGTCCAACTCACTAAGTGAATGCGCTAGAGAGACTTGCGTTGGCAGACCAAAGTCACAGGGAATCTCAGGTCCAGAATGTCACATTCACATCATGGAGCACAACAAACTGAAAACTCACGTCCCTGGGTGGGCTCGAACCACCATCCTTTAGATTAACAGTCTAACGCGCTAACCAATTGCGCCACAGAGACTTGTTGTGTCGTTCACCCTTACACTTGACCTCTGGCCATCCGTGTTCTCATCCAACTGTACATGGAGTTTACCACACAACAACACTTTGTTCCAATGGTTGTGTCAAAGTGCATCGAAAGTGCCGCAACATTTTCAAGGAAGTAGCCCTGTAGTTTTCTAACATTTGTTAGCTTTTTCAATGGCCTTAAACACACTGGCCCAACATTGTCCTTCAAGCGAGATAAATATAAATGCCAAGGTTTTTCTTGCCAGATTGACATCATTTACATAGTCATGCTAGCCGGATTAATATGTATTAATGATATGTTCCTTGAGACCACAGAATGATCAAGCTATTGAGTAACAGATGATCACAGACCATTGACAGCCATTTTACCACTAGGTATAGTAACTTGTCATCTTTCACGTTCAACAACACACCAACACATGTGACAACATGAAACACAGCAGGTCAAAAGCAAGCTAACTGTAAGTCCAGGAAGGTCTTTCCACATCACAAGAAATTTAAAAAGTCAGCCCTGGGTGGACTCGAATCACCAATCTTTAGATTAACAGTCTAATACGCTAACCAATTGCACGACAGACTTGTGGTTTTACTGACCCTCAGCAGGCCAAAGTCTCATGGAAGCTCACTACAAGTCAGTAAAGGTCAGTTCACATCGCTACAATCTTAAAAATGTCATTCCTTGGTGGGGTCAAAGCACCAACCTTTAGAATGACAGTCCAACTCGCTAACTGATTGCACCACAGAGACTTGTGGTTTTACTGACCCTCAGCAGGCCAAAGTCTCATGGAAGCTCACTACAAGTCAGTAAAGGTCAGTTGACATCGCTACAATCTTAAAAATGTCATTCCTTGGTGGGGTCAAAGCACCAACCTTTAGAATGACAGTCCAACTCGCTAACTGATTGCACCACAGAGACTTGTGGTTTTACTGACCCTCAGCAGGCCAAAGTCTCATGGAAGCTCACTACAAGTCAGTAAAGGTCAGTTCACATCGCTACAATCTTAAAAATGTCATTCCTTGGTTGGGTCAAGCACCAACCTTTAGAATGACAGTCCAACTCACTAAGTGAATGCGCTAGAGAGACTTGCGTTGGCAGACCAAAGTCACAGGGAATCTCAGGTCCAGAATGTCACATTCACATCATGGAGCACAACAAACTGAAAACTCACGTCCCTGGGTGGGCTCGAACCACCATCCTTTAGATTAACAGTCTAACGCGCTAACCAATTGCGCCACAGAGACTTGTTGTGTCGTTCACCCTTACACTTGACCTCTGGCCATCCGTGTTCTCATCCAACTGTACATGGAGTTTACCACACAACAACACTTTGTTCCAATGGTTGTGTCAAAGTGCATCGAAAGTGCCGCAACATTTTCAAGGAAGTAGCCCTGTAGTTTTCTAACATTTGTTAGCTTTTTCAATGGCCTTAAACACACTGGCCCAACATTGTCCTTCAAGCGAGATAAATATAAATGCCAAGGTTTTTCTTGCCAGATTGACATCATTTACATAGTCATGCTAGCCGGATTAATATGTATTAATGATATGTTCCTTGGAGACCACAGAATGATCAAGCTATTGAGTAACAGATGATCACAGACCATTGACAGCCATTTTACCACTAGGTATAGTAACTTGTCATCTTTCACGTTCAACAACACACCAACACATGTGACAACATGAAACACAGCAGGTCAAAAGCAAGCTAACTGTAAGTCCAGGAAGGTCTTTCCACATCACAAGAAATTTAAAAAAGTCAGCCCTGGGTGGACTCGAATCACCAATCTTTAGATTAACAGTCTAATACGCTAACCAATTGCACGACAGACTTGTGGTTTTACTGACCCTCAGCAGGCCAAAGTCTCATGGAAGCTCACTACAAGTCAGTAAAGGTCAGTTCACATCGCTACAATCTTAAAAATGTCATTCCTTGGTGGGGTCAAAGCACCAACCTTTAGAATGACAGTCCAACTCGCTAACTGATTGCACCACAGAGACTTGTGGTTTTACTGACCCTCAGCAGGCCAAAGTCTCATGGAAGCTCACTACAAGTCAGTAAAGGTCAGTTCACATCGCTACAATCTTAAAAATGTCATTCCTTGGGTGGGGTCAAAGCACCAACCTTTAGAATGACAGTCCAACTCGCTAACTGATTGCACCACAGAGACTTGTGGTTTTACTGACCCTCAGCAGGCCAAAGTCTCATGGAAGCTCACTACAAGTCAGTAAAGGTCAGTTGACATCGCTACAATCTTAAAAATGTCATTCCTTGGTGGGGTCAAAGCACCAACCTTTAGAATGACAGTCCAACTCGCTAACTGATTGCACCACAGAGACTTGTGGTTTTACTGACCCTCAGCAGGCCAAAGTCTCATGGAAGCTCACTACAAGTCAGTAAAGGTCAGTTGACATCGCTACAATCTTAAAAATGTCATTCCTTGGTGGGGTCAAAGCACCAACCTTTAGAATGACAGTCCAACTCGCTAACTGATTGCACCACAGAGACTTGTGGTTTTACTGACCCTCAGCAGGCCAAAGTCTCATGGAAGCTCACTACAAGTCAGTAAAGGTCAGTTCACATCGCTACAATCTTAAAAATGTCATTCCTTGGTTGGGTCGAAGCACCAACCTTTAGAATGACAGTCCAACTCACTAAGTGAATGCGCTAGAGAGACTTGCGTTGGCAGACCAAAGTCACAGGGAATCTCAGGTCCAGAATGTCACATTCACATCATGGAGCACAACAAACTGAAAACTCACGTCCCTGGGTGGGCTCGAACCACCATCCTTTAGATTAACAGTCTAACGCGCTAACCAATTGCGCCACAGAGACTTGTTGTGTCGTTCACCCTTACACTTGACCTCTGGCCATCCGTGTTCTCATCCAACTGTACATGGAGTTTACCACACAACAACACTTTGTTCCAATGGTTGTGTCAAAGTGCATCGAAAGTGCCGCAACATTTTCAAGGAAGTAGCCCTGTAGTTTTCTAACATTTGTTAGCTTTTTCAATGGCCTTAAACACACTGGCCCAACATTGTCCTTCAAGCGAGATAAATATAAATGCCAAGGTTTTTCTTGCCAGATTGACATCATTTACATAGTCATGCTAGCCGGATTAATATGTATTAATGATATGTTCCTTGGAGACCACAGAATGATCAAGCTATTGAGTAACAGATGATCACAGACCATTGACAGCCATTTTACCACTAGGTATAGTAACTTGTCATCTTTCACGTTCAACAACACACCAACACATGTGACAACATGAAACACAGCAGGTCAAAAGCAAGCTAACTGTAAGTCCAGGAAGGTCTTTCCACATCACAAGAAATTTAAAAAATCAGCCCTGGGTGGACTCGAATCACCAATCTTTAGATTAACAGTCTAATACGCTAACCAATTGCACGACAGACTTGTGGTTTTACTGACCCTCAGCAGGCCAAAGTCTCATGGAAGCTCACTACAAGTCAGTAAAGGTCAGTTCACATCGCTACAATCTTAAAAATGTCATTCCTTGGTGGGGTCAAAGCACCAACCTTTAGAATGACAGTCCAACTCGCTAACTGATTGCACCACAGAGACTTGTGGTTTTACTGACCCTCAGCAGGCCAAAGTCTCATGGAAGCTCACTACAAGTCAGTAAAGGTCAGTTGACATCGCTACAATCTTAAAAATGTCATTCCTTGGTGGGGTCAAAGCACCAACCTTTAGAATGACAGTCCAACTCGCTAACTGATTGCACCACAGAGACTTGTGGTTTTACTGACCCTCAGCAGGCCAAAGTCTCATGGAAGCTCACTACAAGTCAGTAAAGGTCAGTTCACATCGCTACAATCTTAAAAATGTCATTCCTTGGTTGGGTCGAAGCACCAACCTTTAGAATGACAGTCCAACTCACTAAGTGAATGCGCTAGAGAGACTTGCGTTGGCAGACCAAAGTCACAGGGAATCTCAGGTCCAGAATGTCACATTCACATCATGGAGCACAACAAACTGAAAACTCACGTCCCTGGGTGGGCTCGAACCACCATCCTTTAGATTAACAGTCTAACGCGCTAACCAATTGCGCCACAGAGACTTGTTGTGTCGTTCACCCTTACACTTGACCTCTGGCCATCCGTGTTCTCATCCAACTGTACATGGAGTTTACCACACAACAACACTTTGTTCCAATGGTTGTGTCAAAGTGCATCGAAAGTGCCGCAACATTTTCAAGGAAGTAGCCCTGTAGTTTTCTAACATTTGTTAGCTTTTTCAATGGCCTTAAACACACTGGCCCAACATTGTCCTTCAAGCGAGATAAATATAAATGCCAAGGTTTTTCTTGCCAGATTGACATCATTTACATAGTCATGCTAGCCGGATTAATATGTATTAATGATATGTTCCTTGGAGACCACAGAATGATCAAGCTATTGAGTAACAGATGATCACAGACCATTGACAGCCATTTTACCACTAGGTATAGTAACTTGTCATCTTTCACGTTCAACAACACACCAACACATGTGACAACATGAAACACAGCAGGTCAAAAGCAAGCTAACTGTAAGTCCAGGAAGGTCTTTCCACATCACAAGAAATTTAAAAAGTCAGCCCTGGGTGGACTCGAATCACCAATCTTTAGATTAACAGTCTAATACGCTAACCAATTGCACGACAGACTTGTGGTTTTACTGACCCTCAGCAGGCCAAAGTCTCATGGAAGCTCACTACAAGTCAGTAAAGGTCAGTTCACATCGCTACAATCTTAAAAATGTCATTCCTTGGTGGGGTCAAAGCACCAACCTTTAGAATGACAGTCCAACTCGCTAACTGATTGCACCACAGAGACTTGTGGTTTTACTGACCCTCAGCAGGCCAAAGTCTCATGGAAGCTCACTACAAGTCAGTAAAGGTCAGTTGACATCGCTACAATCTTAAAAATGTCATTCCTTGGTGGGGTCAAAGCACCAACCTTTAGAATGACAGTCCAACTCGCTAACTGATTGCACCACAGAGACTTGTGGTTTTACTGACCCTCAGCAGGCCAAAGTCTCATGGAAGCTCACTACAAGTCAGTAAAGGTCAGTTCACATCGCTACAATCTTAAAAATGTCATTCCTTGGTTGGGTCAAGCACCAACCTTTAGAATGACAGTCCAACTCACTAAGTGAATGCGCTAGAGAGACTTGCGTTGGCAGACCAAAGTCACAGGGAATCTCAGGTCCAGAATGTCACATTCACATCATGGAGCACAACAAACTGAAAACTCACGTCCCTGGGTGGGCTCGAACCACCATCCTTTAGATTAACAGTCTAACGCGCTAACCAATTGCGCCACAGAGACTTGTTGTGTCGTTCACCCTTACACTTGACCTCTGGCCATCCGTGTTCTCATCCAACTGTACATGGAGTTTACCACACAACAACACTTTGTTCCAATGGTTGTGTCAAAGTGCATCGAAAGTGCCGCAACATTTTCAAGGAAGTAGCCCTGTAGTTTTCTAACATTTGTTAGCTTTTTCAATGGCCTTAAACACACTGGCCCAACATTGTCCTTCAAGCGAGATAAATATAAATGCCAAGGTTTTCTTGCCAGATTGACATCATTTACATAGTCATGCTAGCCGGATTAATATGTATTAATGATATGTTCCTTGGAGACCACAGAATGATCAAGCTATTGAGTAACAGATGATCACAGACCATTGACAGCCATTTTACCACTAGGTATAGTAACTTGTCATCTTTCACGTTCAACAACACACCAACACATGTGACAACATGAAACACAGCAGGTCAAAAGCAAGCTAACTGTAAGTCCAGGAAGGTCTTTCCACATCACAAGAAATTTAAAAAAGTCAGCCCTGGGTGGACTCGAATCACCAATCTTTAGATTAACAGTCTAATACGCTAACCAATTGCACGACAGACTTGTGGTTTTACTGACCCTCAGCAGGCCAAAGTCTCATGGAAGCTCACTACAAGTCAGTAAAGGTCAGTTCACATCGCTACAATCTTAAAAATGTCATTCCTTGGTGGGGTCAAAGCACCAACCTTTAGAATGACAGTCCAACTCGCTAACTGATTGCACCACAGAGACTTGTGGTTTTACTGACCCTCAGCAGGCCAAAGTCTCATGGAAGCTCACTACAAGTCAGTAAAGGTCAGTTGACATCGCTACAATCTTAAAAATGTCATTCCTTGGTGGGGTCAAAGCACCAACCTTTAGAATGACAGTCCAACTCGCTAACTGATTGCACCACAGAGACTTGTGGTTTTACTGACCCTCAGCAGGCCAAAGTCTCATGGAAGCTCACTACAAGTCAGTAAAGGTCAGTTCACATCGCTACAATCTTAAAAATGTCATTCCTTGGTTGGGTCGAAGCACCAACCTTTAGAATGACAGTCCAACTCACTAAGTGAATGCGCTAGAGAGACTTGCGTTGGCAGACCAAAGTCACAGGGAATCTCAGGTCCAGAATGTCACATTCACATCATGGAGCACAACAAACTGAAAACTCACGTCCCTGGGTGGGCTCGAACCACCATCCTTTAGATTAACAGTCTAACGCTAACCAATTGCGCCACAGAGACTTGTTGTGTCGTTCACCCTTACACTTGACCTCTGGCCATCCGTGTTCTCATCCAACTGTACATGGAGTTTACCACACAACAACACTTTGTTCCAATGGTTGTGTCAAAGTGCATCGAAAGTGCCGCAACATTTTCAAGGAAGTAGCCCTGTAGTTTTCTAACATTTGTTAGCTTTTTCAATGGCCTTAAACACACTGGCCCAACATTGTCCTTCAAGCGAGATAAATATAAATGCCAAGGTTTTCTTGCCAGATTGACATCATTTACATAGTCATGCTAGCCGGATTAATATGTATTAATGATATGTTCCTTGGAGACCACAGAATGATCAAGCTATTGAGTAACAGATGATCACAGACCATTGACAGCCATTTTACCACTAGGTATAGTAACTTGTCATCTTTCACGTTCAACAACACACCAACACATGTGACAACATGAAACACAGCAGGTCAAAAGCAAGCTAACTGTAAGTCCAGGAAGGTCTTTCCACATCACAAGAAATTTAAAAAGTCAGCCCTGGGTGGACTCGAATCACCAATCTTTAGATTAACAGTCTAATACGCTAACCAATTGCACGACAGACTTGTGGTTTTACTGACCCTCAGCAGGCCAAAGTCTCATGGAAGCTCACTACAAGTCAGTAAAGGTCAGTTCACATCGCTACAATCTTAAAAATGTCATTCCTTGGTGGGGTCAAAGCACCAACCTTTAGAATGACAGTCCAACTCGCTAACTGATTGCACCACAGAGACTTGTGGTTTTACTGACCCTCAGCAGGCCAAAGTCTCATGGAAGCTCACTACAAGTCAGTAAAGGTCAGTTGACATCGCTACAATCTTAAAAATGTCATTCCTTGGTGGGGTCAAAGCACCAACCTTTAGAATGACAGTCCAACTCGCTAACTGATTGCACCACAGAGACTTGTGGTTTTACTGACCCTCAGCAGGCCAAAGTCTCATGGAAGCTCACTACAAGTCAGTAAAGGTCAGTTCACATCGCTACAATCTTAAAAATGTCATTCCTTGGTTGGGTCGAAGCACCAACCTTTAGAATGACAGTCCAACTCACTAAGTGAATGCGCTAGAGAGACTTGCGTTGGCAGACCAAAGTCACAGGGAATCTCAGGTCCAGAATGTCACATTCACATCATGGAGCACAACAAACTGAAAACTCACGTCCCTGGGTGGGCTCGAACCACCATCCTTTAGATTAACAGTCTAACGCGCTAACCAATTGCGCCACAGAGACTTGTTGTGTCGTTCACCCTTACACTTGACCTCTGGCCATCCGTGTTCTCATCCAACTGTACATGGAGTTTACCACACAACAACACTTTGTTCCAATGGTTGTGTCAAAGTGCATCGAAAGTGCACAACATTTTCAAGGAAGTAGCCCTGTAGTTTTCTAACATTTGTTAGCTTTTTCAATGGCCTTAAACACACTGGCCCAACATTGTCCTTCAAGCGAGATAAATATAAATGCCAAGGTTTTCTTGCCAGATTGACATCATTTACATAGTCATGCTAGCCGGATTAATATGTATTAATGATATGTTCCTTGGAGACCACAGAATGATCAAGCTATTGAGTAACAGATGATCACAGACCATTGACAGCCATTTTACCACTAGGTATAGTAACTTGTCATCTTTCACGTTCAACAACACACCAACACATGTGACAACATGAAACACAGCAGGTCAAAAGCAAGCTAACTGTAAGTCCAGGAAGGTCTTTCCACATCACAAGAAATTTAAAAAAAATCAGCCCTGGGTGGACTCGAATCACCAATCTTTAGATTAACAGTCTAATACGCTAACCAATTGCACGACAGACTTGTGGTTTTACTGACCCTCAGCAGGCCAAAGTCTCATGGAAGCTCACTACAAGTCAGTAAAGGTCAGTTCACATCGCTACAATCTTAAAAATGTCATTCCTTGGTGGGGTCAAAGCACCAACCTTTAGAATGACAGTCCAACTCGCTAACTGATTGCACCACAGAGACTTGTGGTTTTACTGACCCTCAGCAGGCCAAAGTCTCATGGAAGCTCACTACAAGTCAGTAAAGGTCAGTTGACATCGCTACAATCTTAAAAATGTCATTCCTTGGTGGGGTCAAAGCACCAACCTTTAGAATGACAGTCCAACTCGCTAACTGATTGCACCACAGAGACTTGTGGTTTTACTGACCCTCAGCAGGCCAAAGTCTCATGGAAGCTCACTACAAGTCAGTAAAGGTCAGTTCACATCGCTACAATCTTAAAAATGTCATTCCTTGGTTGGGTCGAAGCACCAACCTTTAGAATGACAGTCCAACTCACTAAGTGAATGCGCTAGAGAGACTTGCGTTGGCAGACCAAAGTCACAGGGAATCTCAGGTCCAGAATGTCACATTCACATCATGGAGCACAACAAACTGAAAACTCACGTCCCTGGGTGGGCTCGAACCACCATCCTTTAGATTAACAGTCTAACGCGCTAACCAATTGCGCCACAGAGACTTGTTGTGTCGTTCACCCTTACACTTGACCTCTGGCCATCCGTGTTCTCATCCAACTGTACATGGAGTTTACCACACAACAACACTTTGTTCCAATGGTTGTGTCAAAGTGCATCGAAAGTGCCAGAACATTTTCAAGGAAGTAGCCCTGTAGTTTTCTAACATTTGTTAGCTTTTTCAATGGCCTTAAACACACTGGCCCAACATTGTCCTTCAAGCGAGATAAATATAAATGCCAAGGTTTTTCTTGCCAGATTGACATCATTTACATAGTCATGCTAGCCGGATTAATATGTATTAATGATATGTTCCTTGGAGACCACAGAATGATCAAGCTATTGAGTAACAGATGATCACAGACCATTGACAGCCATTTTACCACTAGGTATAGTAACTTGTCATCTTTCACGTTCAACAACACACCAACACATGTGACAACATGAAACACAGCAGGTCAAAAGCAAGCTAACTGTAAGTCCAGGAAGGTCTTTCCACATCACAAGAAATTTAAAAAGTCAGCCCTGGGTGGACTCGAATCACCAATCTTTAGATTAACAGTCTAATACGCTAACCAATTGCACGACAGACTTGTGGTTTTACTGACCCTCAGCAGGCCAAAGTCTCATGGAAGCTCACTACAAGTCAGTAAAGGTCAGTTCACATCGCTACAATCTTAAAAATGTCATTCCTTGGTGGGGTCAAAGCACCAACCTTTAGAATGACAGTCCAACTCGCTAACTGATTGCACCACAGAGACTTGTGGTTTTACTGACCCTCAGCAGGCCAAAGTCTCATGGAAGCTCACTACAAGTCAGTAAAGGTCAGTTGACATCGCTACAATCTTAAAAATGTCATTCCTTGGTGGGGTCAAAGCACCAACCTTTAGAATGACAGTCCAACTCGCTAACTGATTGCACCACAGAGACTTGTGGTTTTACTGACCCTCAGCAGGCCAAAGTCTCATGGAAGCTCACTACAAGTCAGTAAAGGTCAGTTCACATCGCTACAATCTTAAAAATGTCATTCCTTGGTTGGGTCAAGCACCAACCTTTAGAATGACAGTCCAACTCACTAAGTGAATGCGCTAGAGAGACTTGCGTTGGCAGACCAAAGTCACAGGGAATCTCAGGTCCAGAATGTCACATTCACATCATGGAGCACAACAAACTGAAAACTCACGTCCCTGGGTGGGCTCGAACCACCATCCTTTAGATTAACAGTCTAACGCTAACCAATTGCGCCACAGAGACTTGTTGTGTCGTTCACCCTTACACTTGACCTCTGGCCATCCGTGTTCTCATCCAACTGTACATGGAGTTTACCACACAACAACACTTTGTTCCAATGGTTGTGTCAAAGTGCATCGAAAGTGCCGCAACATTTTCAAGGAAGTAGCCCTGTAGTTTTCTAACATTTGTTAGCTTTTTCAATGGCCTTAAACACACTGGCCCAACATTGTCCTTCAAGCGAGATAAATATAAATGCCAAGGTTTTTCTTGCCAGATTGACATCATTTACATAGTCATGCTAGCCGGATTAATATGTATTAATGATATGTTCCTTGGAGACCACAGAATGATCAAGCTATTGAGTAACAGATGATCACAGACCATTGACAGCCATTTTACCACTAGGTATAGTAACTTGTCATCTTTCACGTTCAACAACACACCAACACATGTGACAACATGAAACACAGCAGGTCAAAAGCAAGCTAACTGTAAGTCCAGGAAGGTCTTTCCACATCACAAGAAATTTAAAAAGTCAGCCCTGGGTGGACTCGAATCACCAATCTTTAGATTAACAGTCTAATACGCTAACCAATTGCACGACAGACTTGTGGTTTTACTGACCCTCAGCAGGCCAAAGTCTCATGGAAGCTCACTACAAGTCAGTAAAGGTCAGTTCACATCGCTACAATCTTAAAAATGTCATTCCTTGGTGGGGTCAAAGCACCAACCTTTAGAATGACAGTCCAACTCGCTAACTGATTGCACCACAGAGACTTGTGGTTTTACTGACCCTCAGCAGGCCAAAGTCTCATGGAAGCTCACTACAAGTCAGTAAAGGTCAGTTGACATCGCTACAATCTTAAAAATGTCATTCCTTGGTGGGGTCAAAGCACCAACCTTTAGAATGACAGTCCAACTCGCTAACTGATTGCACCACAGAGACTTGTGGTTTTACTGACCCTCAGCAGGCCAAAGTCTCATGGAAGCTCACTACAAGTCAGTAAAGGTCAGTTCACATCGCTACAATCTTAAAAATGTCATTCCTTGGTTGGGTCGAAGCACCAACCTTTAGAATGACAGTCCAACTCACTAAGTGAATGCGCTTAGAGAGACTTGCGTTGGCAGACCAAAGTCACAGGGAATCTCAGGTCCAGAATGTCACATTCACATCATGGAGCACAACAAACTGAAAACTCACGTCCCTGGGTGGGCTCGAACCACCATCCTTTAGATTAACAGTCTAACGCGCTAACCAATTGCGCCACAGAGACTTGTTGTGTCGTTCACCCTTACACTTGACCTCTGGCCATCCGTGTTCTCATCCAACTGTACATGGAGTTTACCACACAACAACACTTTGTTCCAATGGTTGTGTCAAAGTGCATCGAAAGTGCCGCAACATTTTCAAGGAAGTAGCCCTGTAGTTTTCTAACATTTGTTAGCTTTTTCAATGGCCTTAAACACACTGGCCCAACATTGTCCTTCAAGCGAGATAAATATAAATGCCAAGGTTTTCTTGCCAGATTGACATCATTTACATAGTCATGCTAGCCGGATTAATATGTATTAATGATATGTTCCTTGGAGACCACAGAATGATCAAGCTATTGAGTAACAGATGATCACAGACCATTGACAGCCATTTTACCACTAGGTATAGTAACTTGTCATCTTTCACGTTCAACAACACACCAACACATGTGACAACATGAAACACAGCAGGTCAAAAGCAAGCTAACTGTAAGTCCAGGAAGGTCTTTCCACATCACAAGAAATTTAAAAAGTCAGCCCTGGGTGGACTCGAATCACCAATCTTTAGATTAACAGTCTAATACGCTAACCAATTGCACGACAGACTTGTGGTTTTACTGACCCTCAGCAGGCCAAAGTCTCATGGAAGCTCACTACAAGTCAGTAAAGGTCAGTTCACATCGCTACAATCTTAAAAATGTCATTCCTTGGCAAAGCACCAACCAGAATGACAGTCCAACTCGCTAACTGATTGCACCACAGAGACTTGTGGTTTTACTGACCCTCAGCAGGCCAAAGTCTCATGGAAGCTCACTACAAGTCAGTAAAGGTCAGTTGACATCGCTACAATCTTAAAAATGTCATTCCTTGGTGGGGTCAAAGCACCAACCTTTAGAATGACAGTCCAACTCGCTAACTGATTGCACCACAGAGACTTGTGGTTTTACTGACCCTCAGCAGGCCAAAGTCTCATGGAAGCTCACTACAAGTCAGTAAAGGTCAGTTGACATCGCTACAATCTTAAAAATGTCATTCCTTGGTGGGGTCAAAGCACCAACCTTTAGAATGACAGTCCAACTCGCTAACTGATTGCACCACAGAGACTTGTGGTTTTACTGACCCTCAGCAGGCCAAAGTCTCATGGAAGCTCACTACAAGTCAGTAAAGGTCAGTTGACATCGCTACAATCTTAAAAATGTCATTCCTTGGTGGGGTCAAAGCACCAACCTTTAGAATGACAGTCCAACTCGCTAACTGATTGCACCACAGAGACTTGTGGTTTTACTGACCCTCAGCAGGCCAAAGTCTCATGGAAGCTCACTACAAGTCAGTAAAGGTCAGTTCACATCGCTACAATCTTAAAAATGTCATTCCTTGGTTGGGTCGAAGCACCAACCTTTAGAATGACAGTCCAACTCACTAAGTGAATGCGCTAGAGAGACTTGCGTTGGCAGACCAAAGTCACAGGGAATCTCAGGTCCAGAATGTCACATTCACATCATGGAGCACAACAAACTGAAAACTCACGTCCCTGGGTGGGCTCGAACCACCATCCTTTAGATTAACAGTCTAACAGCTAACCAATTGCGCCACAGAGACTTGTTGTGTCGTTCACCCTTACACTTGACCTCTGGCCATCCGTGTTCTCATCCAACTGTACATGGAGTTTACCACACAACAACACTTTGTTCCAATGGTTGTGTCAAAGTGCATCGAAAGTGCCGCAACATTTTCAAGGAAGTAGCCCTGTAGTTTTCTAACATTTGTTAGCTTTTTCAATGGCCTTAAACACACTGGCCCAACATTGTCCTTCAAGCGAGATAAATATAAATGCCAAGGTTTTCTTGCCAGATTGACATCATTTACATAGTCATGCTAGCCGGATTAATATGTATTAATGATATGTTCCTTGGAGACCACAGAATGATCAAGCTATTGAGTAACAGATGATCACAGACCATTGACAGCCATTTTACCACTAGGTATAGTAACTTGTCATCTTTCACGTTCAACAACACACCAACACATGTGACAACATGAAACACAGCAGGTCAAAAGCAAGCTAACTGTAAGTCCAGGAAGGTCTTTCCACATCACAAGAAATTTAAAAAGTCAGCCCTGGGTGGACTCGAATCACCAATCTTTAGATTAACAGTCTAATACGCTAACCAATTGCACGACAGACTTGTGGTTTTACTGACCCTCAGCAGGCCAAAGTCTCATGGAAGCTCACTACAAGTCAGTAAAGGTCAGTTCACATCGCTACAATCTTAAAAATGTCATTCCTTGGTGGGGTCAAAGCACCAACCTTTAGAATGACAGTCCAACTCGCTAACTGATTGCACCACAGAGACTTGTGGTTTTACTGACCCTCAGCAGGCCAAAGTCTCATGGAAGCTCACTACAAGTCAGTAAAGGTCAGTTGACATCGCTACAATCTTAAAAATGTCATTCCTTGGTGGGGTCAAAGCACCAACCTTTAGAATGACAGTCCAACTCGCTAACTGATTGCACCACAGAGACTTGTGGTTTTACTGACCCTCAGCAGGCCAAAGTCTCATGGAAGCTCACTACAAGTCAGTAAAGGTCAGTTCACATCGCTACAATCTTAAAAATGTCATTCCTTGGTTGGGTCGAAGCACCAACCTTTAGAATGACAGTCCAACTCACTAAGTGAATGCGCTAGAGAGACTTGCGTTGGCAGACCAAAGTCACAGGGAATCTCAGGTCCAGAATGTCACATTCACATCATGGAGCACAACAAACTGAAAACTCACGTCCCTGGGTGGGCTCGAACCACCATCCTTTAGATTAACAGTCTAACGCGCTAACCAATTGCGCCACAGAGACTTGTTGTGTCGTTCACCCTTACACTTGACCTCTGGCCATCCGTGTTCTCATCCAACTGTACATGGAGTTTACCACACAACAACACTTTGTTCCAATGGTTGTGTCAAAGTGCATCGAAAGTGCCGCAACATTTTCAAGGAAGTAGCCCTGTAGTTTTCTAACATTTGTTAGCTTTTTCAATGGCCTTAAACACACTGGCCCAACATTGTCCTTCAAGCGAGATAAATATAAATGCCAAGGTTTTTCTTGCCAGATTGACATCATTTACATAGTCATGCTAGCCGGATTAATATGTATTAATGATATGTTCCTTGGAGACCACAGAATGATCAAGCTATTGAGTAACAGATGATCACAGACCATTGACAGCCATTTTACCACTAGGTATAGTAACTTGTCATCTTTCACGTTCAACAACACACCAACACATGTGACAACATGAAACACAGCAGGTCAAAAGCAAGCTAACTGTAAGTCCAGGAAGGTCTTTCCACATCACAAGAAATTTAAAAAGTCAGCCCTGGGTGGACTCGAATCACCAATCTTTAGATTAACAGTCTAATACGCTAACCAATTGCACGACAGACTTGTGGTTTTACTGACCCTCAGCAGGCCAAAGTCTCATGGAAGCTCACTACAAGTCAGTAAAGGTCAGTTCACATCGCTACAATCTTAAAAATGTCATTCCTTGGTGGGGTCAAAGCACCAACCTTTAGAATGACAGTCCAACTCGCTAACTGATTGCACCACAGAGACTTGTGGTTTTACTGACCCTCAGCAGGCCAAAGTCTCATGGAAGCTCACTACAAGTCAGTAAAGGTCAGTTGACATCGCTACAATCTTAAAAATGTCATTCCTTGGTGGGGTCAAAGCACCAACCTTTAGAATGACAGTCCAACTCGCTAACTGATTGCACCACAGAGACTTGTGGTTTTACTGACCCTCAGCAGGCCAAAGTCTCATGGAAGCTCACTACAAGTCAGTAAAGGTCAGTTCACATCGCTACAATCTTAAAAATGTCATTCCTTGGTTGGGTCGAAGCACCAACCTTTAGAATGACAGTCCAACTCACTAAGTGAATGCGCTAGAGAGACTTGCGTTGGCAGACCAAAGTCACAGGGAATCTCAGGTCCAGAATGTCACATTCACATCATGGAGCACAACAAACTGAAAACTCACGTCCCTGGGTGGGCTCGAACCACCATCCTTTAGATTAACAGTCTAACGCGCTAACCAATTGCGCCACAGAGACTTGTTGTGTCGTTCACCCTTACACTTGACCTCTGGCCATCCGTGTTCTCATCCAACTGTACATGGAGTTTACCACACAACAACACTTTGTTCCAATGGTTGTGTCAAAGTGCATCGAAAGTGCCGCAACATTTTCAAGGAAGTAGCCCTGTAGTTTTCTAACATTTGTTAGCTTTTTCAATGGCCTTAAACACACTGGCCCAACATTGTCCTTCAAGCGAGATAAATATAAATGCCAAGGTTTTTTCTTGCCAGATTGACATCATTTACATAGTCATGCTAGCCGGATTAATATGTATTAATGATATGTTCCTTGGAGACCACAGAATGATCAAGCTATTGAGTAACAGATGATCACAGACCATTGACAGCCATTTTACCACTAGGTATAGTAACTTGTCATCTTTCACGTTCAACAACACACCAACACATGTGACAACATGAAACACAGCAGGTCAAAAGCAAGCTAACTGTAAGTCCAGGAAGGTCTTTCCACATCACAAGAAATTTAAAAAGTCAGCCCTGGGTGGACTCGAATCACCAATCTTTAGATTAACAGTCTAATACGCTAACCAATTGCACGACAGACTTGTGGTTTTACTGACCCTCAGCAGGCCAAAGTCTCATGGAAGCTCACTACAAGTCAGTAAAGGTCAGTTCACATCGCTACAATCTTAAAAATGTCATTCCTTGGTGGGGTCAAAGCACCAACCTTTAGAATGACAGTCCAACTCGCTAACTGATTGCACCACAGAGACTTGTGGTTTTACTGACCCTCAGCAGGCCAAAGTCTCATGGAAGCTCACTACAAGTCAGTAAAGGTCAGTTGACATCGCTACAATCTTAAAAATGTCATTCCTTGGTGGGGGTCAAAGCACCAACCTTTAGAATGACAGTCCAACTCGCTAACTGATTGCACCACAGAGACTTGTGGTTTTACTGACCCTCAGCAGGCCAAAGTCTCATGGAAGCTCACTACAAGTCAGTAAAGGTCAGTTCACATCGCTACAATCTTAAAAATGTCATTCCTTGGTTGGGTCGAAGCACCAACCTTTAGAATGACAGTCCAACTCACTAAGTGAATGCGCTAGAGAGACTTGCGTTGGCAGACCAAAGTCACAGGGAATCTCAGGTCCAGAATGTCACATTCACATCATGGAGCACAACAAACTGAAAACTCACGTCCCTGGGTGGGCTCGAACCACCATCCTTTAGATTAACAGTCTAACGCGCTAACCAATTGCGCCACAGAGACTTGTTGTGTCGTTCACCCTTACACTTGACCTCTGGCCATCCGTGTTCTCATCCAACTGTACATGGAGTTTACCACACAACAACACTTTGTTCCAATGGTTGTGTCAAAGTGCATCGAAAGTGCCGCAACATTTTCAAGGAAGTAGCCCTGTAGTTTTCTAACATTTGTTAGCTTTTTCAATGGCCTTAAACACACTGGCCCAACATTGTCCTTCAAGCGAGATAAATATAAATGCCAAGGTTTTTCTTGCCAGATTGACATCATTTACATAGTCATGCTAGCCGGATTAATATGTATTAATGATATGTTCCTTGGAGACCACAGAATGATCAAGCTATTGAGTAACAGATGATCACAGACCATTGACAGCCATTTTACCACTAGGTATAGTAACTTGTCATCTTTCACGTTCAACAACACACCAACACATGTGACAACATGAAACACAGCAGGTCAAAAGCAAGCTAACTGTAAGTCCAGGAAGGTCTTTCCACATCACAAGAAATTTAAAAAAAATCAGCCCTGGGTGGACTCGAATCACCAATCTTTAGATTAACAGTCTAATACGCTAACCAATTGCACGACAGACTTGTGGTTTTACTGACCCTCAGCAGGCCAAAGTCTCATGGAAGCTCACTACAAGTCAGTAAAGGTCAGTTCACATCGCTACAATCTTAAAAATGTCATTCCTTGGTGGGGTCAAAGCACCAACCTTTAGAATGACAGTCCAACTCGCTAACTGATTGCACCACAGAGACTTGTGGTTTTACTGACCCTCAGCAGGCCAAAGTCTCATGGAAGCTCACTACAAGTCAGTAAAGGTCAGTTGACATCGCTACAATCTTAAAAATGTCATTCCTTGGTGGGGTCAAAGCACCAACCTTTAGAATGACAGTCCAACTCGCTAACTGATTGCACCACAGAGACTTGTGGTTTTACTGACCCTCAGCAGGCCAAAGTCTCATGGAAGCTCACTACAAGTCAGTAAAGGTCAGTTCACATCGCTACAATCTTAAAAATGTCATTCCTTGGTTGGGTCGAAGCACCAACCTTTAGAATGACAGTCCAACTCACTAAGTGAATGCGCTAGAGAGACTTGCGTTGGCAGACCAAAGTCACAGGGAATCTCAGGTCCAGAATGTCACATTCACATCATGGAGCACAACAAACTGAAAACTCACGTCCCTGGGTGGGCTCGAACCACCATCCTTTAGATTAACAGTCTAACGCGCTAACCAATTGCGCCACAGAGACTTGTTGTGTCGTTCACCCTTACACTTGACCTCTGGCCATCCGTGTTCTCATCCAACTGTACATGGAGTTTACCACACAACAACACTTTGTTCCAATGGTTGTGTCAAAGTGCATCGAAAGTGCCGCAACATTTTCAAGGAAGTAGCCCTGTAGTTTTCTAACATTTGTTAGCTTTTTCAATGGCCTTAAACACACTGGCCCAACATTGTCCTTCAAGCGAGATAAATATAAATGCCAAGGTTTTTCTTGCCAGATTGACATCATTTACATAGTCATGCTAGCCGGATTAATATGTATTAATGATATGTTCCTTGGAGACCACAGAATGATCAAGCTATTGAGTAACAGATGATCACAGACCATTGACAGCCATTTTACCACTAGGTATAGTAACTTGTCATCTTTCACGTTCAACAACACACCAACACATGTGACAACATGAAACACAGCAGGTCAAAAGCAAGCTAACTGTAAGTCCAGGAAGGTCTTTCCACATCACAAGAAATTTAAAAAGTCAGCCCTGGGTGGACTCGAATCACCAATCTTTAGATTAACAGTCTAATACGCTAACCAATTGCACGACAGACTTGTGGTTTTACTGACCCTCAGCAGGCCAAAGTCTCATGGAAGCTCACTACAAGTCAGTAAAGGTCAGTTCACATCGCTACAATCTTAAAAATGTCATTCCTTGGTGGGGTCAAAGCACCAACCTTTAGAATGACAGTCCAACTCGCTAACTGATTGCACCACAGAGACTTGTGGTTTTACTGACCCTCAGCAGGCCAAAGTCTCATGGAAGCTCACTACAAGTCAGTAAAGGTCAGTTGACATCGCTACAATCTTAAAAATGTCATTCCTTGGTGGGGTCAAAGCACCAACCTTTAGAATGACAGTCCAACTCGCTAACTGATTGCACCACAGAGACTTGTGGTTTTACTGACCCTCAGCAGGCCAAAGTCTCATGGAAGCTCACTACAAGTCAGTAAAGGTCAGTTCACATCGCTACAATCTTAAAAATGTCATTCCTTGGTTGGGTGAAGCACCAACCTTTAGAATGACAGTCCAACTCACTAAGTGAATGCGCTAGAGAGACTTGCGTTGGCAGACCAAAGTCACAGGGAATCTCAGGTCCAGAATGTCACATTCACATCATGGAGCACAACAAACTGAAAACTCACGTCCCTGGGTGGGCTCGAACCACCATCCTTTAGATTAACAGTCTAACGCGCTAACCAATTGCGCCACAGAGACTTGTTGTGTCGTTCACCCTTACACTTGACCTCTGGCCATCCGTGTTCTCATCCAACTGTACATGGAGTTTACCACACAACAACACTTTGTTCCAATGGTTGTGTCAAAGTGCATCGAAAGTGCCGCAACATTTTCAAGGAAGTAGCCCTGTAGTTTTCTAACATTTGTTAGCTTTTTCAATGGCCTTAAACACACTGGCCCAACATTGTCCTTCAAGCGAGATAAATATAAATGCCAAGGTTTTCTTGCCAGATTGACATCATTTACATAGTCATGCTAGCCGGATTAATATGTATTAATGATATGTTCCTTGGAGACCACAGAATGATCAAGCTATTGAGTAACAGATGATCACAGACCATTGACAGCCATTTTACCACTAGGTATAGTAACTTGTCATCTTTCACGTTCAACAACACACCAACACATGTGACAACATGAAACACAGCAGGTCAAAAGCAAGCTAACTGTAAGTCCAGGAAGGTCTTTCCACATCACAAGAAATTTAAAAAAGTCAGCCCTGGGTGGACTCGAATCACCAATCTTTAGATTAACAGTCTAATACGCTAACCAATTGCACGACAGACTTGTGGTTTTACTGACCCTCAGCAGGCCAAAGTCTCATGGAAGCTCACTACAAGTCAGTAAAGGTCAGTTCACATCGCTACAATCTTAAAAATGTCATTCCTTGGTGGGGTCAAAGCACCAACCTTTAGAATGACAGTCCAACTCGCTAACTGATTGCACCACAGAGACTTGTGGTTTTACTGACCCTCAGCAGGCCAAAGTCTCATGGAAGCTCACTACAAGTCAGTAAAGGTCAGTTCACATCGCTACAATCTTAAAAATGTCATTCCTTGGTGGGGTCAAAGCACCAACCTTTAGAATGACAGTCCAACTCACTAACTGATTGCACCACAGAGACTTGTGGTTTACTGACCCTCAGCAGGCCAAAGTCTCATGGAAGCTCACTACAAGTCAGTAAAGGTCAGTTCACATCGCTACAATCTTAAAAATGTCATTCCTTGGTGGGGTCAAAGCACCAACCTTTAGAATGACAGTCCAACTCACTAACTGAATTGCGCCACAGAGACTTGTGGTTTTACTGACCCTCAGCAGGCCAAAGTCTCATGGAAGCTCACTCAAGTCAGTAAAGGTCAGTTGACATCCACAACTTAAAAATGTCATTCCTGGTGGGGTCAAGCACCAACCTTTAGATGACAGTCCAACTCACTAACCAATTGCACCACAGAGACTTGTGTCGTTTTCTGACCCTCAGCAGGCCAAAGTCTCATGGAAGCTCACTACAAGTCAGTAAAGTCAGTTCATGCTACAACAAAAATGTCATTCCTTTGTTCACAACTCACAACACATGTGACTCATGCACCAAATCCAGCAGAACATAAAGGTAGACTTGTAGTCACAACTCATTCATCACACACCAGACCAACTAGAATGACAGTCCATGCACCACAGAGACTTGTGGTCTTGACCAACACCAAGCATGGAGCCACTTTCAAAGTCAAAACAAACACCACACATGTCAATTAAAACAGCAGGTCTAACTGTCCTTCACAAGAAATTCAGCCCTGGTGGACTCAACAGTTGCACCACCAAGACTTGTGGTTTTACTGACCCTCAGCAGGCCAAAGTCTCATGGAAGCTCACTACAAGTCAGTAAAGGTCAGTTGACATCGCTACAATCTTAAAAATGTCATTCCTTGGTGGGGTCAAAGCACCAACCTTTAGAATGACAGTCCAACTCGCTAACTGATTGCACCACAGAGACTTGTGGTTTTACTGACCCTCAGCAGGCCAAAGTCTCATGGAAGCTCACTACAAGTCAGTAAAGGTCAGTTGACATCGCTACAATCTTAAAAATGTCATTCCTTGGTGGGGTCAAAGCACCAACCTTTAGAATGACAGTCCAACTCGCTAACTGATTGCACCACAGAGACTTGTGGTTTTACTGACCCTCAGCAGGCCAAAGTCTCATGGAAGCTCACTACAAGTCAGTAAAGGTCAGTTCACATCGCTACAATCTTAAAAATGTCATTCCTTGGTTGGGTCGAAGCACCAACCTTTAGAATGACAGTCCAACTCACTAAGTGAATGCGCTAGAGAGACTTGCGTTGGCAGACCAAAGTCACAGGGAATCTCAGGTCCAGAATGTCACATTCACATCATGGAGCACAACAAACTGAAAACTCACGTCCCTGGGTGGGCTCGAACCACCATCCTTTAGATTAACAGTCTAACGCGCTAACCAATTGCGCCACAGAGACTTGTTGTGTCGTTCACCCTTACACTTGACCTCTGGCCATCCGTGTTCTCATCCAACTGTACATGGAGTTTACCACACAACAACACTTTGTTCCAATGGTTGTGTCAAAGTGCATCGAAAGTGCCGCAACATTTTCAAGGAAGTAGCCCTGTAGTTTTCTAACATTTGTTAGCTTTTTCAATGGCCTTAAACACACTGGCCCAACATTGTCCTTCAAGCGAGATAAATATAAATGCCAAGGTTTTCTTGCCAGATTGACATCATTTACATAGTCATGCTAGCCGGATTAATATGTATTAATGATATGTTCCTTGGAGACCACAGAATGATCAAGCTATTGAGTAACAGATGATCACAGACCATTGACAGCCATTTTACCACTAGGTATAGTAACTTGTCATCTTTCACGTTCAACAACACACCAACACATGTGACAACATGAAACACAGCAGGTCAAAAGCAAGCTAACTGTAAGTCCAGGAAGGTCTTTCCACATCACAAGAAATTTAAAAAGTCAGCCCTGGGTGGACTCGAATCACCAATCTTTAGATTAACAGTCTAATACGCTAACCAATTGCACGACAGACTTGTGGTTTTACTGACCCTCAGCAGGCCAAAGTCTCATGGAAGCTCACTACAAGTCAGTAAAGGTCAGTTCACATCGCTACAATCTTAAAAATGTCATTCCTTGGTGGGGTCAAAGCACCAACCTTTAGAATGACAGTCCAACTCGCTAACTGATTGCACCACAGAGACTTGTGGTTTTACTGACCCTCAGCAGGCCAAAGTCTCATGGAAGCTCACTACAAGTCAGTAAAGGTCAGTTCACATCGCTACAATCTTAAAAATGTCATTCCTTGGTGGGGTCAAAGCACCAACCTTTAGAATGACAGTCCAACTCGCTAACTGATTGCACCACAGAGACTTGTGGTTTTACTGACCCTCAGCAGGCCAAAGTCTCATGGAAGCTCACTACAAGTCAGTAAAGGTCAGTTGACATCGCTACAATCTTAAAAATGTCATTCCTTGGTGGGGTCAAAGCACCAACCTTTAGAATGACAGTCCAACTCGCTAACTGATTGCACCACAGAGACTTGTGGTTTTACTGACCCTCAGCAGGCCAAAGTCTCATGGAAGCTCACTACAAGTCAGTAAAGGTCAGTTGACATCGCTACAATCTTAAAAATGTCATTCCTTGGTGGGGTCAAAGCACCAACCTTTAGAATGACAGTCCAACTCGCTAACTGATTGCACCACAGAGACTTGTGGTTTTACTGACCCTCAGCAGGCCAAAGTCTCATGGAAGCTCACTACAAGTCAGTAAAGGTCAGTTCACATCGCTACAATCTTAAAAATGTCATTCCTTGGTGGGGTCAAAGCACCAACCTTTAGAATGACAGTCCAACTCACTAAGTGAATGCGCTAGAGAGACTTGCGTTGGCAGACCAAAGTCACAGGGAATCTCAGGTCCAGAATGTCACATTCACATCATGGAGCACAACAAACTGAAAACTCACGTCCCTGGGTGGGCTCGAACCACCATCCTTTAGATTAACAGTCTAACGCGCTAACCAATTGCGCCACAGAGACTTGTTGTGTCGTTCACCCTTACACTTGACCTCTGGCCATCCGTGTTCTCATCCAACTGTACATGGAGTTTACCACACAACAACACTTTGTTCCAATGGTTGTGTCAAAGTGCATCGAAAGTGCCGCAACATTTTCAAGGAAGTAGCCCTGTAGTTTTCTAACATTTGTTAGCTTTTTCAATGGCCTTAAACACACTGGCCCAACATTGTCCTTCAAGCGAGATAAATATAAATGCCAAGGTTTTTCTTGCCAGATTGACATCATTTACATAGTCATGCTAGCCGGATTAATATGTATTAATGATATGTTCCTTGGAGACCACAGAATGATCAAGCTATTGAGTAACAGATGATCACAGACCATTGACAGCCATTTTACCACTAGGTATAGTAACTTGTCATCTTTCACGTTCAACAACACACCAACACATGTGACAACATGAAACACAGCAGGTCAAAAGCAAGCTAACTGTAAGTCCAGGAAGGTCTTTCCACATCACAAGAAATTTAAAAAGTCAGCCCTGGGTGGACTCGAATCACCAATCTTTAGATTAACAGTCTAATACGCTAACCAATTGCACGACAGACTTGTGGTTTTACTGACCCTCAGCAGGCCAAAGTCTCATGGAAGCTCACTACAAGTCAGTAAAAGGTCAGTTCACATCGCTACAATCTTAAAAATGTCATTCCTTGGTGGGGTCAAAGCACCAACCTTTAGAATGACAGTCCAACTCGCTAACTGATTGCACCACAGAGACTTGTGGTTTTACTGACCCTCAGCAGGCCAAAGTCTCATGGAAGCTCACTACAAGTCAGTAAAGGTCAGTTCACATCGCTACAATCTTAAAAATGTCATTCCTTGGTGGGGTCAAAGCACCAACCTTTAGAATGACAGTCCAACTCGCTAACTGATTGCACCACAGAGACTTGTGGTTTTACTGACCCTCAGCAGGCCAAAGTCTCATGGAAGCTCACTACAAGTCAGTAAAGGTCAGTTGACATCGCTACAATCTTAAAAATGTCATTCCTTGGTGCGGTCAAAGCACCAACCTTTAGAATGACAGTCCAACTCGCTAACTGATTGCACCACAGAGACTTGTGGTTTTACTGACCCTCAGCAGGCCAAAGTCTCATGGAAGCTCACTACAAGTCAGTAAAGGTCAGTTGACATCGCTACAATCTTAAAAATGTCATTCCTTGGTGGGGGTCAAAGCACCAACCTTTAGAATGACAGTCCAACTCGCTAACTGATTGCACCACAGAGACTTGTGGTTTTACTGACCCTCAGCAGGCCAAAGTCTCATGGAAGCTCACTACAAGTCAGTAAAGGTCAGTTCACATCGCTACAATCTTAAAAATGTCATTCCTTGGTTGGGTCGAAGCACCAACCTTTAGAATGACAGTCCAACTCACTAAGTGAATGCGCTAGAGAGACTTGCGTTGGCAGACCAAAGTCACAGGGAATCTCAGGTCCAGAATGTCACATTCACATCATGGAGCACAACAAACTGAAAACTCACGTCCCTGGGTGAGCTCGAACCACCATCCTTTAGATTAACAGTCTAACGCGCTAACCAATTGCGCCACAGAGACTTGTTGTGTCGTTCACCCTTACACTTGACCTCTGGCCATCCGTGTTCTCATCCAACTGTACATGGAGTTTACCACACAACAACACTTTGTTCCAATGGTTGTGTCAAAGTGCATCGAAAGTGCCGCAACATTTTCAAGGAAGTAGCCCTGTAGTTTTCTAACATTTGTTAGCTTTTTCAATGGCCTTAAACACACTGGCCCAACATTGTCCTTCAAGCGAGATAAATATAAATGCCAAGGTTTTCTTGCCAGATTGACATCATTTACATAGTCATGCTAGCCGGATTAATATGTATTAATGATATGTTCCTTGGAGACCACAGAATGATCAAGCTATTGAGTAACAGATGATCACAGACCATTGACAGCCATTTTACCACTAGGTATAGTAACTTGTCATCTTTCACGTTCAACAACACACCAACACATGTGACAACATGAAACACAGCAGGTCAAAAGCAAGCTAACTGTAAGTCCAGGAAGGTCTTTCCACATCACAAGAAATTTAAAAAATCAGCCCTGGGTGGACTCGAATCACCAATCTTTAGATTAACAGTCTAATACGCTAACCAATTGCACGACAGACTTGTGGTTTTACTGACCCTCAGCAGGCCAAAGTCTCATGGAAGCTCACTACAAGTCAGTAAAGGTCAGTTCACATCGCTACAATCTTAAAAATGTCATTCCTTGGTGGGGTCAAAGCACCAACCTTTAGAATGACAGTCCAACTCGCTAACTGATTGCACCACAGAGACTTGTGGTTTTACTGACCCTCAGCAGGCCAAAGTCTCATGGAAGCTCACTACAAGTCAGTAAAGGTCAGTTGACATCGCTACAATCTTAAAAATGTCATTCCTTGGTGGGGTCAAAGCACCAACCTTTAGAATGACAGTCCAACTCGCTAACTGATTGCACCACAGAGACTTGTGGTTTTACTGACCCTCAGCAGGCCAAAGTCTCATGGAAGCTCACTACAAGTCAGTAAAGGTCAGTTCACATCGCTACAATCTTAAAAATGTCATTCCTTGGTTGGGTCGAAGCACCAACCTTTAGAATGACAGTCCAACTCACTAAGTGAATGCGCTAGAGAGACTTGCGTTGGCAGACCAAAGTCACAGGGAATCTCAGGTCCAGAATGTCACATTCACATCATGGAGCACAACAAACTGAAAACTCACGTCCCTGGGTGGGCTCGAACCACCATCCTTTAGATTAACAGTCTAACGCGCTAACCAATTGCGCCACAGAGACTTGTTGTGTCGTTCACCCTTACACTTGACCTCTGGCCATCCGTGTTCTCATCCAACTGTACATGGAGTTTACCACACAACAACACTTTGTTCCAATGGTTGTGTCAAAGTGCATCGAAAGTGCCGCAACATTTTCAAGGAAGTAGCCCTGTAGTTTTCTAACATTTGTTAGCTTTTTCAATGGCCTTAAACACACTGGCCCAACATTGTCCTTCAAGCGAGATAAATATAAATGCCAAGGTTTTCTTGCCAGATTGACATCATTTACATAGTCATGCTAGCCGGATTAATATGTATTAATGATATGTTCCTTGGAGACCACAGAATGATCAAGCTATTGAGTAACAGATGATCACAGACCATTGACAGCCATTTTACCACTAGGTATAGTAACTTGTCATCTTTCACGTTCAACAACACACCAACACATGTGACAACATGAAACACAGCAGGTCAAAAGCAAGCTAACTGTAAGTCCAGGAAGGTCTTTCCACATCACAAGAAATTTAAAAAGTCAGCCCTGGGTGGACTCGAATCACCAATCTTTAGATTAACAGTCTAATACGCTAACCAATTGCACGACAGACTTGTGGTTTTACTGACCCTCAGCAGGCCAAAGTCTCATGGAAGCTCACTACAAGTCAGTAAAGGTCAGTTCACATCGCTACAATCTTAAAAATGTCATTCCTTGGTGGGGTCAAAGCACCAACCTTTAGAATGACAGTCCAACTCGCTAACTGATTGCACCACAGAGACTTGTGGTTTTACTGACCCTCAGCAGGCCAAAGTCTCATGGAAGCTCACTACAAGTCAGTAAAGGTCAGTTGACATCGCTACAATCTTAAAAATGTCATTCCTTGGTGGGGTCAAAGCACCAACCTTTAGAATGACAGTCCAACTCGCTAACTGATTGCACCACAGAGACTTGTGGTTTTACTGACCCTCAGCAGGCCAAAGTCTCATGGAAGCTCACTACAAGTCAGTAAAGGTCAGTTCACATCGCTACAATCTTAAAAATGTCATTCCTTGGTTGGGTCGAAGCACCAACCTTTAGAATGACAGTCCAACTCACTAAGTGAATGCGCTAGAGAGACTTGCGTTGGCAGACCAAAGTCACAGGGAATCTCAGGTCCAGAATGTCACATTCACATCATGGAGCACAACAAACTGAAAACTCACGTCCCTGGGTGGGCTCGAACCACCATCCTTTAGATTAACAGTCTAACGCGCTAACCAATTGCGCCACAGAGACTTGTTGTGTCGTTCACCCTTACACTTGACCTCTGGCCATCCGTGTTCTCATCCAACTGTACATGGAGTTTACCACACAACAACACTTTGTTCCAATGGTTGTGTCAAAGTGCATCGAAAGTGCCGCAACATTTTCAAGGAAGTAGCCCTGTAGTTTTCTAACATTTGTTAGCTTTTTCAATGGCCTTAAACACACTGGCCCAACATTGTCCTTCAAGCGAGATAAATATAAATGCCAAGGTTTTCTTGCCAGATTGACATCATTTACATAGTCATGCTAGCCGGATTAATATGTATTAATGATATGTTCCTTGGAGACCACAGAATGATCAAGCTATTGAGTAACAGATGATCACAGACCATTGACAGCCATTTTACCACTAGGTATAGTAACTTGTCATCTTTCACGTTCAACAACACACCAACACATGTGACAACATGAAACACAGCAGGTCAAAAGCAAGCTAACTGTAAGTCCAGGAAGGTCTTTCCACATCACAAGAAATTTAAAAACATCAGCCCTGGGTGGACTCGAATCACCAATCTTTAGATTAACAGTCTAATACGCTAACCAATTGCACGACAGACTTGTGGTTTTACTGACCCTCAGCAGGCCAAAGTCTCATGGAAGCTCACTACAAGTCAGTAAAGTCAGTTGACATCGCTACACTTAAAATGTCATTCCTTGGTGGGGTCAAAGCACCAACCTTTAGAATGACAGTCCAACTCGCTAACTGATTGCACCACAGAGACTTGTGGTTTTACTGACCCTCAGCAGGCAAAGTCTCATGGAAGCTCACTACAAGTCAGTAAAGGTCAGTTCACATCGCTACAATCTTAAAAATGTCATTCCTTGGTGGGGTCAAAGCACCAATCTTTAGATTAACAGTCTAACTCGCTAACCAATTGCACGACAGACTTGTGGTTTTACTGACCCTCAGCAGGCCAAAGTCTCATGGAAGCTCACTACAAGTCAGTAAAGGTCAGTTGACATCGCTACAATCTTAAAAATGTCATTCCTTGGTGGGGTCAAAGCACCAACCTTTAGAATGACAGTCCAACTCGCTAACTGATTGCACCACAGAGACTTGTGGTTTTACTGACCCTCAGCAGGCCAAAGTCTCATGGAAGCTCACTACAAGTCAGTAAAGGTCAGTTGACATCGCTACAATCTTAAAAATGTCATTCCTTGGTGGGGTCAAAGCACCAACCTTTAGAATGACAGTCCAACTCGCTAACTGATTGCACCACAGAGACTTGTGGTTTTACTGACCCTCAGCAGGCCAAAGTCTCATGGAAGCTCACTACAAGTCAGTAAAGGTCAGTTCACATCGCTACAATCTTAAAAATGTCATTCCTTGGTTGGGTCGAAGCACCAACCTTTAGAATGACAGTCCAACTCACTAAGTGAATGCGCTAGAGAGACTTGCGTTGGCAGACCAAAGTCACAGGGAATCTCAGGTCCAGAATGTCACATTCACATCATGGAGCACAACAAACTGAAAACTCACGTCCCTGGGTGGGCTCGAACCACCATCCTTTAGATTAACAGTCTAACGCGCTAACCAATTGCGCCACAGAGACTTGTTGTGTCGTTCACCCTTACACTTGACCTCTGGCCATCCGTGTTCTCATCCAACTGTACATGGAGTTTACCACACAACAACACTTTGTTCCAATGGTTGTGTCAAAGTGCATCGAAAGTGCCGCAACATTTTCAAGGAAGTAGCCCTGTAGTTTTCTAACATTTGTTAGCTTTTTCAATGGCCTTAAACACACTGGCCCAACATTGTCCTTCAAGCGAGATAAATATAAATGCCAAGGTTTTTCTTGCCAGATTGACATCATTTACATAGTCATGCTAGCCGGATTAATATGTATTAATGATATGTTCCTTGGAGACCACAGAATGATCAAGCTATTGAGTAACAGATGATCACAGACCATTGACAGCCATTTTACCACTAGGTATAGTAACTTGTCATCTTTCACGTTCAACAACACACCAACACATGTGACAACATGAAACACAGCAGGTCAAAAGCAAGCTAACTGTAAGTCCAGGAAGGTCTTTCCACATCACAAGAAATTTAAAAATCAGCCCTGGGTGGACTCGAATCACCAATCTTTAGATTAACAGTCTAATACGCTAACCAATTGCACGACAGACTTGTGGTTTTACTGACCCTCAGCAGGCCAAAGTCTCATGGAAGCTCACTACAAGTCAGTAAAGGTCAGTTCACATCGCTACAATCTTAAAAATGTCATTCCTTGGTGGGGTCAAAGCACCAACCTTTAGAATGACAGTCCAACTCGCTAACTGATTGCACCACAGAGACTTGTGGTTTTACTGACCCTCAGCAGGCCAAAGTCTCATGGAAGCTCACTACAAGTCAGTAAAGGTCAGTTCACATCGCTACAATCTTAAAAATGTCATTCCTTGGTTGGGTCAAGCACCAACCTTTAGAATGACAGTCCAACTCACTAAGTGAATGCGCTAGAGAGACTTGCGTTGGCAGACCAAAGTCACAGGGAATCTCAGGTCCAGAATGTCACATTCACATCATGGAGCACAACAAACTGAAAACTCACGTCCCTGGGTGGGCTCGAACCACCATCCTTTAGATTAACAGTCTAACGCGCTAACCAATTGCGCCACAGAGACTTGTTGTGTCGTTCACCCTTACACTTGACCTCTGGCCATCCGTGTTCTCATCCAACTGTACATGGAGTTTACCACACAACAACACTTTGTTCCAATGGTTGTGTCAAAGTGCATCGAAAGTGCCGCAACATTTTCAAGGAAGTAGCCCTGTAGTTTTCTAACATTTGTTAGCTTTTTCAATGGCCTTAAACACACTGGCCCAACATTGTCCTTCAAGCGAGATAAATATAAATGCCAAGGTTTTTCTTGCCAGATTGACATCATTTACATAGTCATGCTAGCCGGATTAATATGTATTAATGATATGTTCCTTGGAGACCACAGAATGATCAAGCTATTGAGTAACAGATGATCACAGACCATTGACAGCCATTTTACCACTAGGTATAGTAACTTGTCATCTTTCACGTTCAACAACACACCAACACATGTGACAACATGAAACACAGCAGGTCAAAAGCAAGCTAACTGTAAGTCCAGGAAGGTCTTTCCACATCACAAGAAATTTAAAAACATCAGCCCTGGGTGGACTCGAATCACCAATCTTTAGATTAACAGTCTAATACGCTAACCAATTGCACGACAGACTTGTGGTTTTACTGACCCTCAGCAGGCCAAAGTCTCATGGAAGCTCACTACAAGTCAGTAAAAGTCAGTTCACATCGCTACAATCTTAAAAATGTCATTCCTTGGTGGGGTCAAAGCACCAACCTTTAGAATGACAGTCCAACTCGCTAACTGATTGCACCACAGAGACTTGTGGTTTTACTGACCCTCAGCAGGCCAAAGTCTCATGGAAGCTCACTACAAGTCAGTAAAGGTCAGTTCACATCGCTACAATCTTAAAAATGTCATTCCTTGGTGGGGTCAAAGCACCAACCTTTAGAATGACAGTCCAACTCGCTAACTGATTGCACCACAGAGACTTGTGGTTTTACTGACCCTCAGCAGGCCAAAGTCTCATGGAAGCTCACTACAAGTCAGTAAAGGTCAGTTGACATCGCTACAATCTTAAAAATGTCATTCCTTGGTGCGGTCAAAGCACCAACCTTTAGAATGACAGTCCAACTCGCTAACTGATTGCACCACAGAGACTTGTGGTTTTACTGACCCTCAGCAGGCCAAAGTCTCATGGAAGCTCACTACAAGTCAGTAAAGGTCAGTTGACATCGCTACAATCTTAAAAATGTCATTCCTTGGTGGGGTCAAAGCACCAACCTTTAGAATGACAGTCCAACTCGCTAACTGATTGCACCACAGAGACTTGTGGTTTTACTGACCCTCAGCAGGCCAAAGTCTCATGGAAGCTCACTACAAGTCAGTAAAGGTCAGTTCACATCGCTACAATCTTAAAAATGTCATTCCTTGGTTGGGTCGAAGCACCAACCTTTAGAATGACAGTCCAACTCACTAAGTGAATGCGCTAGAGAGACTTGCGTTGGCAGACCAAAGTCACAGGGAATCTCAGGTCCAGAATGTCACATTCACATCATGGAGCACAACAAACTGAAAACTCACGTCCCTGGGTGAGCTCGAACCACCATCCTTTAGATTAACAGTCTAACGCGCTAACCAATTGCGCCACAGAGACTTGTTGTGTCGTTCACCCTTACACTTGACCTCTGGCCATCCGTGTTCTCATCCAACTGTACATGGAGTTTACCACACAACAACACTTTGTTCCAATGGTTGTGTCAAAGTGCATCGAAAGTGCCGCAACATTTTCAAGGAAGTAGCCCTGTAGTTTTCTAACATTTGTTAGCTTTTTCAATGGCCTTAAACACACTGGCCCAACATTGTCCTTCAAGCGAGATAAATATAAATGCCAAGGTTTTCTTGCCAGATTGACATCATTTACATAGTCATGCTAGCCGGATTAATATGTATTAATGATATGTTCCTTGGAGACCACAGAATGATCAAGCTATTGAGTAACAGATGATCACAGACCATTGACAGCCATTTTACCACTAGGTATAGTAACTTGTCATCTTTCACGTTCAACAACACACCAACACATGTGACAACATGAAACACAGCAGGTCAAAAGCAAGCTAACTGTAAGTCCAGGAAGGTCTTTCCACATCACAAGAAATTTAAAAATCAGCCCTGGGTGGACTCGAATCACCAATCTTTAGATTAACAGTCTAATACGCTAACCAATTGCACGACAGACTTGTGGTTTTACTGACCCTCAGCAGGCCAAAGTCTCATGGAAGCTCACTACAAGTCAGTAAAGGTCAGTTCACATCGCTACAATCTTAAAAATGTCATTCCTTGGTGGGGTCAAAGCACCAACCTTTAGAATGACAGTCCAACTCGCTAACTGATTGCACCACAGAGACTTGTGGTTTTACTGACCCTCAGCAGGCCAAAGTCTCATGGAAGCTCACTACAAGTCAGTAAAGGTCAGTTGACATCGCTACAATCTTAAAAATGTCATTCCTTGGTGGGGTCAAAGCACCAACCTTTAGAATGACAGTCCAACTCGCTAACTGATTGCACCACAGAGACTTGTGGTTTTACTGACCCTCAGCAGGCCAAAGTCTCATGGAAGCTCACTACAAGTCAGTAAAGGTCAGTTCACATCGCTACAATCTTAAAAATGTCATTCCTTGGTTGGGTCAAGCACCAACCTTTAGAATGACAGTCCAACTCACTAAGTGAATGCGCTAGAGAGACTTGCGTTGGCAGACCAAAGTCACAGGGAATCTCAGGTCCAGAATGTCACATTCACATCATGGAGCACAACAAACTGAAAACTCACGTCCCTGGGTGGGCTCGAACCACCATCCTTTAGATTAACAGTCTAACGCTAACCAATTGCGCCACAGAGACTTGTTGTGTCGTTCACCCTTACACTTGACCTCTGGCCATCCGTGTTCTCATCCAACTGTACATGGAGTTTACCACACAACAACACTTTGTTCCAATGGTTGTGTCAAAGTGCATCGAAAGTGCCGCAACATTTTCAAGGAAGTAGCCCTGTAGTTTTCTAACATTTGTTAGCTTTTTCAATGGCCTTAAACACACTGGCCCAACATTGTCCTTCAAGCGAGATAAATATAAATGCCAAGGTTTTTCTTGCCAGATTGACATCATTTACATAGTCATGCTAGCCGGATTAATATGTATTAATGATATGTTCCTTGGAGACCACAGAATGATCAAGCTATTGAGTAACAGATGATCACAGACCATTGACAGCCATTTTACCACTAGGTATAGTAACTTGTCATCTTTCACGTTCAACAACACACCAACACATGTGACAACATGAAACACAGCAGGTCAAAAGCAAGCTAACTGTAAGTCCAGGAAGGTCTTTCCACATCACAAGAAATTTAAAAAAGTCAGCCCTGGGTGGACTCGAATCACCAATCTTTAGATTAACAGTCTAATACGCTAACCAATTGCACGACAGACTTGTGGTTTTACTGACCCTCAGCAGGCCAAAGTCTCATGGAAGCTCACTACAAGTCAGTAAAGGTCAGTTCACATCGCTACAATCTTAAAAATGTCATTCCTTGGTTGGGTCGAAGCACCAACCTTTAGAATGACAGTCCAACTCACTAAGTGAATGCGCTAGAGAGACTTGCGTTGGCAGACCAAAGTCACAGGGAATCTCAGGTCCAGAATGTCACATTCACATCATGGAGCACAACAAACTGAAAACTCACGTCCCTGGGTGGGCTCGAACCACCATCCTTTAGATTAACAGTCTAACGCGCTAACCAATTGCGCCACAGAGACTTGTTGTGTCGTTCACCCTTACACTTGACCTCTGGCCATCCGTGTTCTCATCCAACTGTACATGGAGTTTACCACACAACAACACTTTGTTCCAATGGTTGTGTCAAAGTGCATCGAAAGTGCCGCAACATTTTCAAGGAAGTAGCCCTGTAGTTTTCTAACATTTGTTAGCTTTTTCAATGGCCTTAAACACACTGGCCCAACATTGTCCTTCAAGCGAGATAAATATAAATGCCAAGGTTTTTCTTGCCAGATTGACATCATTTACATAGTCATGCTAGCCGGATTAATATGTATTAATGATATGTTCCTTGGAGACCACAGAATGATCAAGCTATTGAGTAACAGATGATCACAGACCATTGACAGCCATTTTACCACTAGGTATAGTAACTTGTCATCTTTCACGTTCAACAACACACCAACACATGTGACAACATGAAACACAGCAGGTCAAAAGCAAGCTAACTGTAAGTCCAGGAAGGTCTTTCCACATCACAAGAAATTTAAAAAGTCAGCCCTGGGTGGACTCGAATCACCAATCTTTAGATTAACAGTCTAATACGCTAACCAATTGCACGACAGACTTGTGGTTTTACTGACCCTCAGCAGGCCAAAGTCTCATGGAAGCTCACTACAAGTCAGTAAAGGTCAGTTCACATCGCTACAATCTTAAAAATGTCATTCCTTGGTGGGGTCAAAGCACCAACCTTTAGAATGACAGTCCAACTCGCTAACTGATTGCACCACAGAGACTTGTGGTTTTACTGACCCTCAGCAGGCCAAAGTCTCATGGAAGCTCACTACAAGTCAGTAAAGGTCAGTTGACATCGCTACAATCTTAAAAATGTCATTCCTTGGTTGGGTCAAAGCACCAACCTTTAGAATGACAGTCCAACTCGCTAACTGATTGCACCACAGAGACTTGTGGTTTTACTGATCCTCAGCAGGCCAAAGTCTCATGGAAGCTCACTACAAGTCAGTAAAGGTCAGTTCACATCGCTACAATCTTAAAAATGTCATTCCTTGGTTGGGTCGAAGCACCAACCTTTAGAATGACAGTCCAACTCACTAAGTGAATGCGCTAGAGAGACTTGCGTTGGCAGACCAAAGTCACAGGGAATCTCAGGTCCAGAATGTCACATTCACATCATGGAGCACAACAAACTGAAAACTCACGTCCCTGGGTGGGCTCGAACCACCATCCTTTAGATTAACAGTCTAACGCGCTAACCAATTGCGCCACAGAGACTTGTTGTGTCGTTTACCCTTACACTTGACCTCTGGCCATCCGTGTTCTCATCCAACTGTACATGGAGTTTACCACACAACAACACTTTGTTCCAATGGTTGTGTCAAAGTGCATCGAAAGTGCCGCAACATTTTCAAGGAAGTAGCCCTGTAGTTTTCTAACATTTGTTAGCTTTTTCAATGGCCTTAAACACACTGGCCCAACATTGTCCTTCAAGCGAGATAAATATAAATGCCAAGGTTTTTCTTGCCAGATTGACATCATTTACATAGTCATGCTAGCCGGATTAATATGTATTAATGATATGTTCCTTGGAGACCACAGAATGATCAAGCTATTGAGTAACAGATGATCACAGACCATTGACAGCCATTTTACCACTAGGTATAGTAACTTGTCATCTTTCACGTTCAACAACACACCAACACATGTGACAACATGAAACACAGCAGGTCAAAAGCAAGCTAACTGTAAGTCCAGGAAGGTCTTTCCACATCACAAGAAATTTAAAAAAATCAGCACTGGGTGGACTCGAATCACCAATCTTTAGATTAACAGTCTAATACTCTAACCAATTGCACGACAGACTTGTGGTTTTACTGACCCTCAGCAGGCCAAAGTCTCATGGAAGCTCACTACAAGTCAGTAAAGGTCAGTTCACATCGCTACAATCTTAAAAATGTCATTCCTTGGTGGGGTCAAAGCACCAACCTTTAGAATGACAGTCCAACTCGCTAACTGATTGCACCACAGAGACTTGTGGTTTTACTGACCCTCAGCAGGCCAAAGTCTCATGGAAGCTCACTACAAGTCAGTAAAGGTCAGTTGACATCGCTACAATCTTAAAAATGTCATTCCTTGGTTGGGTCAAAGCACCAACCTTTAGAATGACAGTCCAACTCGCTAACTGATTGCACCACAGAGACTTGTGGTTTTACTGATCCTCAGCAGGCCAAAGTCTCATGGAAGCTCACTACAAGTCAGTAAAGGTCAGTTCACATCGCTACAATCTTAAAAATGTCATTCCTTGGTGGGGTCAAAGCACCAACCTTTAGAATGACAGTCCAACTCGCTAACTGATTGCACCACAGAGACTTGCGTTGGCAGACCAAAGTCACAGGGAATCTCAGGTCCAGAATGTCACATTCACATCATGGAGCACAACAAACTGAAAACTCACCCTGTAGTTTTCTAACATTTGTTAGCTTTTTCAATGGCCTTAAACACACTGGCCCAACATTGTCCTTCAAGCGAGATAAATATAAATGCCAAGGTTTTTCTTGCCAGATTGACATCATTTACATAGTCATGCTAGCCGGATTAATATGTATTAATGATATCAAAGTCACCATTATTAGTCAGTTGTACAACCGAATGCCTTCAACCGAAATGTGTCTTCCGCATTTAACCCAACCCCTCTGAATCAGAGAGGTGCGGGGGGCTGCCTTAATCGACTTCCACGCCTTCGGGCGCCCGGGGAACAGTGGGTTAACTGCCTTGTTCAGGGCAGAACGACAGATTTTTTTTCCTTGTCAGCTCGGGGATTCGAACTTGCAACCCTCCGGTTACAAGTCCAACGCTCTAACCACTAGGCTACCTGCCGCCCCTGATATGTTCCTTGGAGACCACAGAATGATCAAGCTATTGAGTAACAGATGATCACAGACCATTGACAGCCATTTTACCACTAGGTATAGTAACTTGTCATCTTTCACGTTCAACAACACACCAACACATGTGACAACATGAAACACAGCAGGTCAAAAGCAAGCTAACTGTAAGTCCAGGAAGGTCTTTCCACATCACAAGAAATTTAAAAAAGTCAGCCCTGGGTGGACTCGAATCACCAATCTTTAGATTAACAGTCTAATACGCTAACCAATTGCACGACAGACTTGTGGTTTTACTGACCCTCAGCAGGCCAAAGTCTCATGGAAGCTCACTACAAGTCAGTAAAGGTCAGTTCACATCGCTACAATCTTAAAAATGTCATTCCTTGGTTGGGTCGAAGCACCAACCTTTAGAATGACAGTCCAACTCACTAAGTGAATGCGCTAGAGAGACTTGCGTTGGCAGACCAAAGTCACAGGGAATCTCAGGTCCAGAATGTCACATTCACATCATGGAGCACAACAAACTGAAAACTCACGTCCTGGGTGGGCTCGAACCACCATCCTTTAGATTAACAGTCTAACGCGCTAACCAATTGCGCCACAGAGACTTGTTGTGTCGTTTACCCTTCACTTGACCTCTGGCCATCCGTGTTCTCATCCAACTGTACATGGAGTTTACCACACAACAACACTTTGTTCCAATGGTTGTGTCAAAGTGCATCGAAAGTGCCGCAACATTTTCAAGGAAGTAGCCCTGTAGTTTTCTAACATTTGTTAGCTTTTTCAATGGCCTTAAACACACTGGCCCAACATTGTCCTTCAAGCGAGATAAATATAAATGCCAAGGTTTTTCTTGCCAGATTGACATCATTTACATAGTCATGCTAGCCGGATTAATATGTATTAATGATATGTTCCTTGGAGACCACAGAATGATCAAGCTATTGAGTAACAGATGATCACAGACCATTGACAGCCATTTTACCACTAGGTATAGTAACTTGTCATCTTTCACGTTCAACAACACACCAACACATGTGACAACATGAAACACAGCAGGTCAAAAGCAAGCTAACTGTAAGTCCAGGAAGGTCTTTCCACATCACAAGAAATTTAAAAATCAGCCCTGGGTGGACTCGAATCACCAATCTTTAGATTAACAGTCTAATACGCTAACCAATTGCACGACAGACTTGTGGTTTTACTGACCCTCAGCAGGCCAAAGTCTCATGGAAGCTCACTACAAGTCAGTAAAGGTCAGTTCACATCGCTACAATCTTAAAAATGTCATTCCTTGGTGGGGTCAAAGCACCAACCTTTAGAATGACAGTCCAACTCGCTAACTGATTGCACCACAGAGACTTGTGGTTTTACTGACCCTCAGCAGGCCAAAGTCTCATGGAAGCTCACTACAAGTCAGTAAAGGTCAGTTCACATCGCTACAATCTTAAAAATGTCATTCCTTGGTTGGGTCGAAGCACCAACCTTTAGAATGACAGTCCAACTCACTAAGTGAATGCGCTAGAGAGACTTGCGTTGGCAGACCAAAGTCACAGGGAATCTCAGGTCCAGAATGTCACATTCACATCATGGAGCACAACAAACTGAAAACTCACGTCCCTGGGTGGGCTCGAACCACCATCCTTTAGATTAACAGTCTAACGCGCTAACCAATTGCGCCACAGAGACTTGTTGTGTCGTTTACCCTTCACTTGACCTCTGGCCATCCGTGTTCTCATCCAACTGTACATGGAGTTTACCACACAACAACACTTTGTTCCAATGGTTGTGTCAAAGTGCATCGAAAGTGCCGCAACATTTTCAAGGAAGTAGCCCTGTAGTTTTCTAACATTTGTTAGCTTTTTCAATGGCCTTAAACACACTGGCCCAACATTGTCCTTCAAGCGAGATAAATATAAATGCCAAGGTTTTCTTGCCAGATTGACATCATTTACATAGTCATGCTAGCCGGATTAATATGTATTAATGATATGTTCCTTGGAGACCACAGAATGATCAAGCTATTGAGTAACAGATGATCACAGACCATTGACAGCCATTTTACCACTAGGTATAGTAACTTGTCATCTTTCACGTTCAACAACACACCAACACATGTGACAACATGAAACACAGCAGGTCAAAAGCAAGCTAACTGTAAGTCCAGGAAGGTCTTTCCACATCACAAGAAATTTAAAAAAATCAGCCCTGGGTGGACTCGAATCACCAATCTTTAGATTAACAGTCTAATACGCTAACCAATTGCACGACAGACTTGTGGTTTTACTGACCCTCAGCAGGCCAAAGTCTCATGGAAGCTCACTACAAGTCAGTAAAGGTCAGTTCACATCGCTACAATCTTAAAAATGTCATTCCTTGGTGGGGTCAAAGCACCAACCTTTAGAATGACAGTCCAACTCGCTAACTGATTGCACCACAGAGACTTGTGGTTTTACTGACCCTCAGCAGGCCAAAGTCTCATGGAAGCTCACTACAAGTCAGTAAAGGTCAGTTCACATCGCTACAATCTTAAAAATGTCATTCCTTGGTTGGGTCGAAGCACCAACCTTTAGAATGACAGTCCAACTCACTAAGTGAATGCGCTAGAGAGACTTGCGTTGGCAGACCAAAGTCACAGGGAATCTCAGGTCCAGAATGTCACATTCACATCATGGAGCACAACAAACTGAAAACTCACGTCCCTGGGTGGGCTCGAACCACCATCCTTTAGATTAACAGTCTAACGCGCTAACCAATTGCGCCACAGAGACTTGTTGTGTCGTTTACCCTTCACTTGACCTCTGGCCATCCGTGTTCTCATCCAACTGTACATGGAGTTTACCACACAACAACACTTTGTTCCAATGGTTGTGTCAAAGTGCATCGAAAGTGCCGCAACATTTTCAAGGAAGTAGCCCTGTAGTTTTCTAACATTTGTTAGCTTTTTCAATGGCCTTAAACACACTGGCCCAACATTGTCCTTCAAGCGAGATAAATATAAATGCCAAGGTTTTCTTGCCAGATTGACATCATTTACATAGTCATGCTAGCCGGATTAATATGTATTAATGATATGTTCCTTGAGACCACAGAATGATCAAGCTATTGAGTAACAGATGATCACAGACCATTGACAGCCATTTTACCACTAGGTATAGTAACTTGTCATCTTTCACGTTCAACAACACACCAACACATGTGACAACATGAAACACAGCAGGTCAAAAGCAAGCTAACTGTAAGTCCAGGAAGGTCTTTCCACATCACAAGAAATTTAAAAAATCAGCCCTGGGTGGACTCGAATCACCAATCTTTAGATTAACAGTCTAATACGCTAACCAATTGCACGACAGACTTGTGGTTTTACTGACCCTCAGCAGGCCAAAGTCTCATGGAAGCTCACTACAAGTCAGTAAAGGTCAGTTCACATCGCTACAATCTTAAAAATGTCATTCCTTGGTGGGGTCAAAGCACCAACCTTTAGAATGACAGTCCAACTCGCTAACTGATTGCACCACAGAGACTTGTGGTTTTACTGACCCTCAGCAGGCCAAAGTCTCATGGAAGCTCACTACAAGTCAGTAAAGGTCAGTTCACATCGCTACAATCTTAAAAATGTCATTCCTTGGTTGGGTCAAGCACCAACCTTTAGAATGACAGTCCAACTCACTAAGTGAATGCGCTAGAGAGACTTATGCTGGCAGACCAAAGTCACAGGGAATCTCAGGTCCAGAATGTCACATTCACATCATGGAGCACAACAAACTGAAAACTCACGTCCCTGGGTGGGCTCGAACCACCATCCTTTAGATTAACAGTCTAACGCGCTAACCAATTGCGCCACAGAGACTTGTTGTGTCGCTACCCTTCACTTGACCTCTGGCCATCCGTGTTCTCATCCAACTGTACATGGAGTTTACCACACAACAACACTTTGTTCCAATGGTTGTGTCAAAGTGCATCGAAAGTGCCGCAACATTTTCAAGGAAGTAGCCCTGTAGTTTTCTAACATTTGTTAGCTTTTTCAATGGCCTTAAACACACTGGCCCAACATTGTCCTTCAAGCGAGATAAATATAAATGCCAAGGTTTTTCTTGCCAGATTGACATCATTTACATAGTCATGCTAGCCGGATTAATATGTATTAATGATATGTTCCTTGAGACCACAGAATGATCAAGCTATTGAGTAACAGATGATCACAGACCATTGACAGCCATTTTACCACTAGGTATAGTAACTTGTCATCTTTCACGTTCAACAACACACCAACACATGTGACAACATGAAACACAGCAGGTCAAAAGCAAGCTAACTGTAAGTCCAGGAAGGTCTTTCCACATCACAAGAAATTTAAAAATCAGCCCTGGGTGGACTCGAATCACCAATCTTTAGATTAACAGTCTAATACGCTAACCAATTGCACGACAGACTTGTGGTTTTACTGACCCTCAGCAGGCCAAAGTCTCATGGAAGCTCACTACAAGTCAGTAAAGGTCAGTTCACATCGCTACAATCTTAAAAATGTCATTCCTTGGTTGGGTCAAGCACCAACCTTTAGAATGACAGTCCAACTCACTAAGTGAATGCGCTAGAGAGACTTGCGTTGGCAGACCAAAGTCACAGGGAATCTCAGGTCCAGAATGTCACATTCACATCATGGAGCACAACAAACTGAAAACTCACGCCCCTGGGTGGGCTCGAACCACCATCCTTTAGATTAACAGTCTAACGCGCTAACCAATTGCGCCACAGAGACTTGTTGTGTCATTTACCCTTCACTTGACCTCTGGCCATCCGTGTTCTCATCCAACTGTACATGGAGTTTACCACACAACAACACTTTGTTCCAATGGTTGTGTCAAAGTGCATCGAAAGTGCCGCAACATTTTCAAGGAAGTAGCCCTGTAGTTTTCTAACATTTGTTAGCTTTTTCAATGGCCTTAAACACACTGGCCCAACATTGTCCTTCAAGCGAGATAAATATAAATGCCAAGGTTTTTCTTGCCAGATTGACATCATTTACATAGTCATGCTAGCCGGATTAATATGTATTAATGATATGTTCCTTGGAGACCACAGAATGATCAAGCTATTGAGTAACAGATGATCACAGACCATTGACAGCCATTTTACCACTAGGTATAGTAACTTGTCATCTTTCACGTTCAACAACACACCAACACATGTGACAACATGAAACACAGCAGGTCAAAAGCAAGCTAACTGTAAGTCCAGGAAGGTCTTTCCACATCACAAGAAATTTAAAAAAATCAGCCCTGGGTGGACTTTAATCACCAATCTTTAGATTAACAGTCTAATACGCTAACCAATTGCACGACAGACTTGTGGTTTTACTGACCCTCAGCAGGCCAAAGTCTCATGGAAGCTCACTACAAGTCAGTAAAGGTCAGTTCACATCGCTACAATCTTAAAAATGTCATTCCTTGGTTGGGTCGAAGCACCAACCTTTAGAATGACAGTCCAAATCACTAAGTGAATGCGCTAGAGAGACTTGCGTTGGCAGACCAAAGTCACAGGGAATCTCAGGTCCAGAATGTCACATTCACATCATGGAGCACAACAAACTGAAAACTCACGTCCCTGGGTGGGCTCGAACCACCATCCTTTAGATTAACAGTCTAACGCGCTAACCAATTGCGCCACAGAGACTTGTTGTGTCGTTTACCCTTCACTTGACCTCTGGCCATCCGTGTTCTCATCCAACTGTACATGGAGTTTACCACACAACAACACTTTGTTCCAATGGTTGTGTCAAAGTGCATCGAAAGTGCCGCAACATTTTCAAGGAAGTAGCCCTGTAGTTTTCTAACATTTGTTAGCTTTTTCAATGGCCTTAAACACACTGGCCCAACATTGTCCTTCAAGCGAGATAAATATAAATGCCAAGGTTTTCTTGCCAGATTGACATCATTTACATAGTCATGCTAGCCGGATTAATATGTATTAATGATATGTTCCTTGGAGACCACAGAATGATCAAGCTATTGAGTAACAGATGATCACAGACCATTGACAGCCATTTTACCACTAGGTATAGTAACTTGTCATCTTTCACGTTCAACAACACACCAACACATGTGACAACATGAAACACAGCAGGTCAAAAGCAAGCTAACTGTAAGTCCAGGAAGGTCTTTCCACATCACAAGAAATTTAAAAATCAGCCCTGGGTGGACTCGAATCACCAATCTTTAGATTAACAGTCTAATACGCTAACCAATTGCACGACAGACTTGTGGTTTTACTGACCCTCAGCAGGCCAAAGTCTCATGGAAGCTCACTACAAGTCAGTAAAGGTCAGTTCACATCGCTACAATCTTAAAAATGTCATTCCTTGGTTGGGTCGAAGCACCAACCTTTAGAATGACAGTCCAAATCACTAAGTGAATGCGCTAGAGAGACTTGCGTTGGCAGACCAAAGTCACAGGGAATCTCAGGTCCAGAATGTCACATTCACATCATGGAGCACAACAAACTGAAAACTCACGTCCCTGGGTGGGCTCGAACCACCATCCTTTAGATTAACAGTCTAACGCTAACCAATTGCGCCACAGAGACTTGTTGTGTCGTTTACCCTTCACTTGACCTCTGGCCATCCGTGTTCTCATCCAACTGTACATGGAGTTTACCACACAACAACACTTTGTTCCAATGGTTGTGTCAAAGTGCATCGAAAGTGCCGCAACATTTTCAAGGAAGTAGCCCTGTAGTTTTCTAACATTTGTTAGCTTTTTCAATGGCCTTAAACACACTGGCCCAACATTGTCCTTCAAGCGAGATAAATATAAATGCCAAGGTTTTCTTGCCAGATTGACATCATTTACATAGTCATGCTAGCCGGATTAATATGTATTAATGATATGTTCCTTGGAGACCACAGAATGATCAAGCTATTGAGTAACAGATGATCACAGACCATTGACAGCCATTTTACCACTAGGTATAGTAACTTGTCATCTTTCACGTTCAACAACACACCAACACATGTGACAACATGAAACACAGCAGGTCAAAAGCAAGCTAACTGTAAGTCCAGGAAGGTCTTTCCACATCACAAGAAATTTAAAAAATCAGCCCTGGGTGGACTCAATCACCAATCTTTAGATTAACAGTCTAATACGCTAACCAATTGCACGACAGACTTGTGGTTTTACTGACCCTCAGCAGGCCAAAGTCTCATGGAAGCTCACTACAAGTCAGTAAAGGTCAGTTCACATCGCTACAATCTTAAAAATGTCATTCCTTGGTTGGGTCGAAGCACCAACCTTTAGAATGACAGTCCAAATCACTAAGTGAATGCGCTAGAGAGACTTTATGCTGGCAGACCAAAGTCACAGGGAATCTCAGGTCCAGAATGTCACATTCACATCATGGAGCACAACAAACTGAAAACTCACGTCCCTGGGTGGGCTCGAACCACCATCCTTTAGATTAACAGTCTAACGCGCTAACCAATTGCGCCACAGAGACTTGTTGTGTCGTTTACCCTTCACTTGACCTCTGGCCATCCGTGTTCTCATCCAACTGTACATGGAGTTTACCACACAACAACACTTTGTTCCAATGGTTGTGTCAAAGTGCATCGAAAGTGCCGCAACATTTTCAAGGAAGTAGCCCTGTAGTTTTCTAACATTTGTTAGCTTTTTCAATGGCCTTAAACACACTGGCCCAACATTGTCCTTCAAGCGAGATAAATATAAATGCCAAGGTTTTTCTTGCCAGATTGACATCATTTACATAGTCATGCTAGCCGGATTAATATGTATTAATGATATGTTCCTTGGAGACCACAGAATGATCAAGCTTATTGAGTAACAGATGATCACAGACCATTGACAGCCATTTTACCACTAGGTATAGTAACTTGTCATCTTTCACGTTCAACAACACACCAACACATGTGACAACATGAAACACAGCAGGTCAAAAGCAAGCTAACTGTAAGTCCAGGAAGGTCTTTCCACATCACAAGAAATTTAAAAATCAGCCCTGGGTGGACTCGAATCACCAATCTTTAGATTAACAGTCTAATACGCTAACCAATTGCACGACAGACTTGTGGTTTTACTGACCCTCAGCAGGCCAAAGTCTCATGGAAGCTCACTACAAGTCAGTAAAGGTCAGTTCACATCGCTACAATCTTAAAAATGTCATTCCTTGGTTGGGTCAAGCACCAACCTTTAGAATGACAGTCCAACTCACTAAGTGAATGCGCTAGAGAGACTTGCGTTGGCAGACCAAAGTCACAGGGAATCTCAGGTCCAGAATGTCACATTCACATCATGGAGCACAACAAACTGAAAACTCACGTCCCTGGGTGGGCTCGAACCACCATCCTTTAGATTAACAGTCTAACGCGCTAACCAATTGCGCCACAGAGACTTGTTGTGTCGTTTACCCTTCACTTGACCTCTGGCCATCCGTGTTCTCATCCAACTGTACATGGAGTTTACCACACAACAACACTTTGTTCCAATGGTTGTGTCAAAGTGCATCGAAAGTGCCGCAACATTTTCAAGGAAGTAGCCCTGTAGTTTTCTAACATTTGTTAGCTTTTTCAATGGCCTTAAACACACTGGCCCAACATTGTCCTTCAAGCGAGATAAATATAAATGCCAAGGTTTTTCTTGCCAGATTGACATCATTTACATAGTCATGCTAGCCGGATTAATATGTATTAATGATATGTTCCTTGGAGACCACAGAATGATCAAGCTATTGAGTAACAGATGATCACAGACCATTGACAGCCATTTTACCACTAGGTATAGTAACTTGTCATCTTTCACGTTCAACAACACACCAACACATGTGACAACATGAAACACAGCAGGTCAAAAGCAAGCTAACTGTAAGTCCAGGAAGGTCTTTCCACATCACAAGAAATTTAAAAAATCAGCCCTGGGTGGACTTAATCACCAATCTTTAGATTAACAGTCTAATACGCTAACCAATTGCACGACAGACTTGTGGTTTTACTGACCCTCAGCAGGCCAAAGTCTCATGGAAGCTCACTACAAGTCAGTAAAGGTCAGTTCACATCGCTACAATCTTAAAAATGTCATTCCTTGGTTGGGTCAAGCACCAACCTTTAGAATGACAGTCCAACTCACTAAGTGAATGCGCTTAGAGAGACTTGCGTTGGCAGACCAAAGTCACAGGGAATCTCAGGTCCAGAATGTCACATTCACATCATGGAGCACAACAAACTGAAAACTCACGTCCTGGGTGGGCTCGAACCACCATCCTTTAGATTAACAGTCTAACGCGCTAACCAATTGCGCCACAGAGACTTGTTGTGTCGTTTACCCTTCACTTGACCTCTGGCCATCCGTGTTCTCATCCAACTGTACATGGAGTTTACCACACAACAACACTTTGTTCCAATGGTTGTGTCAAAGTGCATCGAAAGTGCCGCAACATTTTCAAGGAAGTAGCCCTGTAGTTTTCTAACATTTGTTAGCTTTTTCAATGGCCTTAAACACACTGGCCCAACATTGTCCTTCAAGCGAGATAAATATAAATGCCAAGGTTTTTCTTGCCAGATTGACATCATTTACATAGTCATGCTAGCCGGATTAATATGTATTAATGATATGTTCCTTGGAGACCACAGAATGATCAAGCTATTGAGTAACAGATGATCACAGACCATTGACAGCCATTTTACCACTAGGTATAGTAACTTGTCATCTTTCACGCTCAACAACACACCAACACATGTGACAACATGAAACACAGCAGGTCAAAAGCAAGCTAACTGTAAGTCCAGGAAGGTCTTTCCACATCACAAGAAATTTAAAAATCAGCCCTGGGTGGACTCGAATCACCAATCTTTAGATTAACAGTCTAATACGCTAACCAATTGCACGACAGACTTGTGGTTTTACTGACCCTCAGCAGGCCAAAGTCTCATGGAAGCTCACTACAAGTCAGTAAAGGTCAGTTCACATCGCTACAATCTTAAAAATGTCATTCCTTGGTTGGGTCAAGCACCAACCTTTAGAATGACAGTCCAACTCACTAAGTGAATGCGCTAGAGAGACTTGCGTTGGCAGACCAAAGTCACAGGGAATCTCAGGTCCAGAATGTCACATTCACATCATGGAGCACAACAAACTGAAAACTCACGTCCCTGGGTGGGCTCGAACCACCATCCTTTAGATTAACAGTCTAACGCGCTAACCAATTGCGCCACAGAGACTTGTTGTGTCGTTTACCCTTCACTTGACCTCTGGCCATCCGTGTTCTCATCCAACTGTACATGGAGTTTACCACACAACAACACTTTGTTCCAATGGTTGTGTCAAAGTGCATCGAAAGTGCCGCAACATTTTCAAGGAAGTAGCCCTGTAGTTTTCTAACATTTGTTAGCTTTTTCAATGGCCTTAAACACACTGGCCCAACATTGTCCTTCAAGCGAGATAAATATAAATGCCAAGGTTTTTCTTGCCAGATTGACATCATTTACATAGTCATGCTAGCCGGATTAATATGTATTAATGATATGTTCCTTGGAGACCACAGAATGATCAAGCTATTGAGTAACAGATGATCACAGACCATTGACAGCCATTTTACCACTAGGTATAGTAACTTGTCATCTTTCACGTTCAACAACACACCAACACATGTGACAACATGAAACACAGCAGGTCAAAAGCAAGCTAACTGTAAGTCCAGGAAGGTCTTTCCACATCACAAGAAATTTAAAAATCAGCCCTGGGTGGACTCGAATCACCAATCTTTAGATTAACAGTCTAATACGCTAACCAATTGCACGACAGACTTGTGGTTTTACTGACCCTCAGCAGGCCAAAGTCTCATGGAAGCTCACTACAAGTCAGTAAAGGTCAGTTCACATCGCTACAATCTTAAAAATGTCATTCCTTGGTTGGGTCGAAGCACCAACCTTTAGAATGACAGTCCAACTCACTAAGTGAATGCGCTAGAGAGACTTGCGTTGGCAGACCAAAGTCACAGGGAATCTCAGGTCCAGAATGTCACATTCACATCATGGAGCACAACAAACTGAAAACTCACGTCCCTGGGTGGGCTCGAACCACCATCCTTTAGATTAACAGTCTAACGCGCTAACCAATTGCGCCATAGAGACTTGTTGTGTCGTTTACCCTTCACTTGACCTCTGGCCATCCGTGTTCTCATCCAACTGTACATGGAGTTTACCACACAACAACACTTTGTTCCAATGGTTGTGTCAAAGTGCATCGAAAGTGCCGCAACATTTTCAAGGAAGTAGCCCTGTAGTTTTCTAACATTTGTTAGCTTTTTCAATGGCCTTAAACACACTGGCCCAACATTGTCCTTCAAGCGAGATAAATATAAATGCCAAGGTTTTTCTTGCCAGATTGACATCATTTACATAGTCATGCTAGCCGGATTAATATGTATTAATGATATGTTCCTTGGAGACCACAGAATGATCAAGCTATTGAGTAACAGATGATCACAGACCATTGACAGCCATTTTACCACTAGGTATAGTAACTTGTCATCTTTCACGTTCAACAACACACCAACACATGTGACAACATGAAACACAGCAGGTCAAAAGCAAGCTAACTGTAAGTCCAGGAAGGTCTTTCCACATCACAAGAAATTAAAAAAAATCAGCCCTGGGTGGACTCGAATCACCAATCTTTAGATTAACAGTCTAATACGCTAACCAATTGCACGACAGACTTGTGGTTTTACTGACCCTCAGCAGGCCAAAGTCTCATGGAAGCTCACTACAAGTCAGTAAAGGTCAGTTCACATCGCTACAATCTTAAAAATGTCATTCCTTGGTGGGGTCAAAGCACCAACCTTTAGAATGACAGTCCAACTCGCTAACTGATTGCACCACAGAGACTTGTGGTTTTACTGACCCTCAGCAGGCCAAAGTCTCATGGAAGCTCACTACAAGTCAGTAAAGGTCAGTTCACATCGCTACAATCTTAAAAATGTCATTCCTTGGTTGGGTCAAGCACCAACCTTTAGAATGACAGTCCAACTCACTAAGTGAATGCGCTTAGAGAGACTTGCGTTGGCAGACCAAAGTCACAGGGAATCTCAGGTCCAGAATGTCACATTCACATCATGGAGCACAACAAACTGAAAACTCACGTCCCTGGGTGGGCTCGAACCACCATCCTTTAGATTAACAGTCTAACGCACTAACCAATTGCGCCACAGAGACTTGTTGTGTCATTCACCCTTACACTTGACCTCTGGCCATCCGTGTTCTCATCCAACTGTACATGGAGTTTACCACACAACAACACTTTGTTCCAATGGTTGTGTCAAAGTGCATCGAAAGTGCTGCAACATTTTCAAGGAAGTAGCCCTGTAGTTTTCTAACATTTGTTAGCTTTTTCAATGGCCTTAAACACACTGGCCCAACATTGTCCTTCAAGCGAGATAAATATAAATGCCAAGGTTTTTCTTGCCAGATTGACATCATTTACATAGTAATGCCAGCCGGATTAATATGTATTAATGATATGTTCCTTGGAGACCACAGAATGATCAAGCTATTGAGTAACAGATGATCACAGACCATTGACAGCCATTTTACCACTAGGTATAGTAACTTGTCATCTTTCACGTTCAACAACACACCAACACATGTGACAACATGAAACACAGCAGGTCAAAAGCAAGCTAACTGTAAGTCCAGGAAGGTCTTTCCACATCACAAGAAATTTAAAAAAATCAGCCCTGGGTGGACTCGAATCACCAATCTTTAGATTAACAGTCTAATACGCTAACCAATTGCACGACAGACTTGTGGTTCTACTGACCCTCAGCAGGCCAAAGTCTCATGGAAGCTCACTACAAGTCAGTAAAGGTCAGTTCACATCGCTACAATCTTAAAAATGTCATTCCTTGGTGGGGTCAAAGCACCAACCTTTAGAATGACAGTCCAACTCGCTAACTGATTGCACCACAGAGACTTGTGGTTTTACTGACCCTCAGCAGGCCAAAGTCTCATGGAAGCTCACTACAAGTCAGTAAAGGTCAGTTGACATCGCTACAATCTTAAAAATGTCATTCCTTGGTGGGGTCAAAGCACCAACCTTTAGAATGACAGTCCAACTCGCTAACTGATTGCACCAAAGAGACTCGTGGTTTTACTGACCCTCAGCAGGCCAAAGTCTCATGGAAGCTGACTACAAGTCAGTAAAGGTCAGTTCACATCGCTACAATCTTAAAAATGTCATTCCTTGGTTGGGTCGAAGCACCAACCTTTAGAATGACAGTCCAACTCACTAAGTGAATGCGCTAGAGAGACTTGCGTTGGCAGACCAAAGTCACAGGGAATCTCAGGTCCAGAATGTCACATTCACATCATGGAGCACAACAAACTGAAAACTCACGTCCCTGGGTGGGCTCGAACCACCATCCTTTAGATTAACAGTCTAACTCGCTAACCAATTGCGCCACAGAGACTTGTTGTGTCATTCACCCTTACACTTGACCTCTGGCAACCCGTGTTCTCATCCAACTGTACATGGAGTTTACCACACAACAACACTTTGTTCCAATGGTTGTGTCAAAGTGCATCGAAAGTGCCGCAACATTTTCAAGGAAGTAGCCCTGTAGTTTTCTAACATTTGTTAGCTTTTTCAATGGCCTTAAACACACTGGCCCAACATTGTCCTTCAAGCGAGATAAATATAAATGCCAAGGTTTTTCTTGCCAGATTGACATCATTTACATAGTCATGCTAGCCGGATTAATATGTATTAATGATATGTTCCTTGGAGACCACAGAATGATCAAGCTATTGAGTAACAGATGATCACAGACCATTGACAGCCATTTTACCACTAGGTATAGTAACTTGTCATCTTTCACGTTCAACAACACACCAACACATGTGACAACATGAAACACAGCAGGTCAAAAGCAAGCTAACTGTAAGTCCAGGAAGGTCTTTCCACATCACAAGAAATTTAAAAAGTCAGCCCTGGGTGGACTCGAATCACCAATCTTTAGATTAACAGTCTAATACGCTAACCAATTGCACGACAGACTTGTGGTTTTACTGACCCTCAGCAGGCCAAAGTCTCATGGAAGCTCACTACAAGTCAGTAAAGGTCAGTTCACATCGCTACAATCTTAAAAATGTCATTTCTTGGTGGGGTCAAAGCACCAACCTTTAGAATGACAGTCCAACTCGCTAACTGATTGCACCACAGAGACTTGTGGTTTTACTGACCCTCAGCAGGCCAAAGTCTCATGGAAGCTCACTACAAGTCAGTAAAGGTCAGTTGACATCGCTACAATCTTAAAAATGTCATTCCTTGGTGGGGTCAAAGCACCAACCTTTAGAATGACAGTCCAACTCGCTAACTGATTGCACCACAGAGACTTGTGGTTTTACTGACCCTCAGCAGGCCAAAGTCTCATGGAAGCTCACTACAAGTCAGTAAAGGTCAGTTGACATCGCTACAATCTTAAAAATGTCATTCCTTGGTTGGGTCAAGCACCAACCTTTAGAATGACAGTCCAACTCACTAAGTAAATGCGCTAGAGAGACTTGCGTTGGCAGACCAAAGTCACAGGGAATCTCAGGTCCAGAATGTCACATTCACATCATGGAGCACAACAAACTGAAAACTCACGTCCCTGGGTGGGCTCAAACCACCATCCTTTAGATTAACAGTCTAACGCGCTAACCAATTGCGCCACAGAGACTTGTTGTGTCATTCACCCTTACACTTGACCTCTGGCCATCCGTGTTCTCATCCAACTGTACATGGAGTTTACCACACAACAACACTTTGTTCCAATGGTTGTGTCAAAGTGCATCGAAAGTGCTGCAACATTTTCAAGGAAGTAGCCCTGTAGTTTTCTAACATTTGTTAGCTTTTTCAATGGCCTTAAACACACTGGCCCAACATTGTCCTTCAAGCGAGATAAATATAAATGCCAAGGTTTTCTTGCCAGATTGACATCATTTACATAGTCATGCTAGCCGGATTAATATGTATTAATGATATGTTCCTTGGAGACCACAGAATGGTCAAGCTATTGAGTAACAGATGATCACAGACCATTGACAGCCATTTTACCACTAGGTATAGTAACTTGTCATCTTTCACGTTCAACAACACACCAACACATGTGACAACATGAAACACAGCAGGTCAAAAGCAAGCTAACTGTAAGTCCAGGAAGGTCTTTCCACATCACAAGAAATTTAAAAAATCAGCCCTGGGTGGACTCGAATCACCAATCTTTAGATTAACAGTCTAATACGCTAACCAATTGCACGACAGACTTGTGGTTTTACTGACCCTCAGCAGGCCAAAGTCTCATGGAAGCTCACTACAAGTCAGTAAAGGTCAGTTCACATCGCTACAAACTTAAAAATGTCATTCCTTGGTGGGGTCAAGCACCAACCTTTAGAATGACAGTCCAACTCGCTAACTGATTGCACCACAGAGACTTGTGGTTTTACTGACCCTCAGCAGGCCAAAGTCTCATGGAAGCTCACTACAAGTCAGTAAAGGTCAGTTGACATCGCTACAATCTTAAAAATGTCATTCCTTGGTGGGGTCAAAGCACCAACCTTTAGAATGACAGTCCAACTCGCTAACTGATTGCACCACAGAGACTTGTGGTTTTACTGACCCTCAGCAGGCCAAAGTCTCATGGAAGCTCACTACAAGTCAGTAAAGGTCAGTTCACATCGCTACAATCTTAAAAATGTCATTCCTTGGTTGGGTCAAGCACCAACCTTTAGAATGACAGTCCAACTCACTAAGTGAATGCGATAGAGAGACTTGCGTTGGCAGACCAAAGTCACAGGGAATCTCAGGTCCAGAATGTCACATTCACATCATGGAGCACAACAAACTGAAAACTCACGTCCTGGGTGGGCTCGAACCACCATCCTTTAGATTAACAGTCTAACTCGCTAACCAATTGCGCCACAGAGACTTGTTGTGTCATTCACCCTTACACTTGACCTCTGGCAACCCGTGTTCTCATCCAACTGTACATGGAGTTTACCACACAACAACACTTTGTTCCAATGGTTGTGTCAAAGTGCATCGAAAGTGCCGCAACATTTTCAAGGAAGTAGCCCTGTAGTTTTCTAACATTTGTTAGCTTTTTCAATGGCCTTAAACACACTGGCCCAACATTGTCCTTCAAGCGAGATAAATATAAATGCCAAGGTTTTTTCTTGCCAGATTGACATCATTTACATAGTCATGCTAGCCGGATTAATATGTATTAATGATATGTTCCTTGGAGACCACAGAATGATCAAGCTATTGAGTAACAGATGATCACAGACCATTGACAGCCATTTTACCACTAGGTATAGTAACTTGTCATCTTTCACGTTCAACAACACACCAACACATGTGACAACATGAAACACAGCAGGTCAAAAGCAAGCTAACTGTAAGTCCAGGAAGGTCTTTCCACATCACAAGAAATTTAAAAAGTCAGCCCTGGGTGGACTCGAATCACCAATCTTTAGATTAACAGTCTAATACGTTAACCAATTGCACGACAGACTTGTGGTTTTACTGACCTCAGCAGGCCAAAGTCTCATGGAAGCTCACTACAAGTCAGTAAAGGTCAGTTCACATCGCTACAATCTTAAAAATGTCATTTCTTGGTGGGGTCAAAGCACCAACCTTTAGAATGACAGTCCAACTCGCTAACTGATTGCACCACAGAGACTTGTGGTTTTACTGACCCTCAGCAGGCCAAAGTCTCATGGAAGCTCACTACAAGTCAGTAAAGGTCAGTTGACATCGCTACAATCTTAAAAATGTCATTCCTTGGTGGGGTCAAAGCACCAACCTTTAGAATGACAGTCCAACTCGCTAACTGATTGCACCACAGAGACTTGTGGTTTTACTGACCCTCAGCAGGCCAAAGTCTCATGGAAGCTCACTACAAGTCAGTAAAGGTCAGTTGACATCGCTACAATCTTAAAAATGTCATTCCTTGGTTGGGTCGAAGCACCAACCTTTAGAATGACAGTCCAACTCACTAAGTAAATGCGCTAGAGAGACTTGCGTTGGCAGACCAAAGTCACAGGGAATCTCAGGTCCAGAATGTCACATTCACATCATGGAGCACAACAAACTGAAAACTCACGTCCCTGGGTGGGCTCAAACCACCATCCTTTAGATTAACAGTCTAACGCGCTAACCAATTGCGCCACAGAGACTTGTTGTGTCATTCACCCTTACACTTGACCTCTGGCCATCCGTGTTCTCATCCAACTGTACATGGAGTTTACCACACAACAACACTTTGTTCCAATGGTTGTGTCAAAGTGCATCGAAAGTGCTGCAACATTTTCAAGGAAGTAGCCCTGTAGTTTTCTAACATTTGTTAGCTTTTTCAATGGCCTTAAACACACTGGCCCAACATTGTCCTTCAAGCGAGATAAATATAAATGCCAAGGTTTTTCTTGCCAGATTGACATCATTTACATAGTCATGCTAGCCGGATTAATATGTATTAATGATATGTTCCTTGGAGACCACAGAATGATCAAGCTATTGAGTAACAGATGATCACAGACCATTGACAGCCATTTTACCACTAGGTATAGTAACTTGTCATCTTTCACGTTCAACAACACACCAACACATGTGACAACATGAAACACAGCAGGTCAAAAGCAAGCTAACTGTAAGTCCAGGAAGGTCTTTCCACATCACAAGAAATTTAAAAAATCAGCCCTGGGTGGACTCGAATCACCAATCTTTAGATTAACAGTCTAATACGCTAACCAATTGCACGACAGACTTGTGGTTTTACTGACCCTCAGCAGGCCAAAGTCTCATGGAAGCTCACTACAAGTCAGTAAAGGTCAGTTCACATCGCTACAAACTTAAAAATGTCATTCCTTGGTGGGGTCAAAGCACCAACCTTTAGAATGACAGTCCAACTCGCTAACTGATTGCACCACAGAGACTTGTGGTTTTACTGACCCTCAGCAGGCCAAAGTCTCATGGAAGCTCACTACAAGTCAGTAAAGGTCAGTTGACATCGCTACAATCTTAAAAATGTCATTCCTTGGTGGGGTCAAAGCACCAACCTTTAGAATGACAGTCCAACTCGCTAACTGATTGCACCACAGAGACTTGTGGTTTTACTGACCCTCAGCAGGCCAAAGTCTCATGGAAGCTCACTACAAGTCAGTAAAGGTCAGTTCACATAGCTACAATCTTAAAAATGTCATTCCTTGGTTGGGTCGAAGCACCAACCTTTAGAATGACAGTCCAACTCACTAAGTGAATGCGATAGAGAGACTTACGTTGACAGCCAAAGTGACAGGGAATCTCAGGTCCAGAATGTCACATTCACATCATGGAGCACAACAAACTGAAAACTCACGTCCCTGGGTGGGCTCGAACCACCATCCTTTAGATTAACAGTCTAACGCGCTAACCAATTGCGCCACAGAGACTTGTTGTGTCATTCACCCTTACACTTGACCTCTGGCCATCCGTGTTCTCATCCAACTGTACATGGAGTTTACCACACAACAACACTTTGTTCCAATGGTTGTGTCAAAGTGCATCGAAAGTGCTGCAACATTTTCAAGGAAGTAGCCCTGTAGTTTTCTAACATTTGTTAGCTTTTTCAATGGCCTTAAACACACTGGCCCAACATTGTCCTTCAAGCGAGATAAATATATATGCCAAGGTTTTCTTGCCAGATTGACATCATTTACATAGTCATGCTAGCCGGATTAATATGTATTAATGATATGTTCCTTGGAGACCACAGAATGATCAAGCTATTGAGTAACAGATGATCACAGACCATTGACAGCCATTTTACCACTAGGTATAGTAACTTGTCATCTTTCACGTTCAACAACACACCAACACATGTGACAACATGAAACACAGCAGGTCAAAAGCAAGCTAACTGTAAGTCCAGGAAGGTCTTTCCACATCACAAGAAATTTAAAAAATCAGCCCTGGGTGGACTCGAATCACCAATCTTTAGATTAACAGTCTAATACGCTAACCAATTGCACGACAGACTTGTGGTTTTACTGACCCTCAGCAGGCCAAAGTCTCATGGAAGCTCACTACAAGTCAGTAAAGGTCAGTTCACATCGCTACAATCTTAAAAATGTCATTCCTTGGTGGGGTCAAAGCACCAACCTTTAGAATGACAGTCCAACTCGCTAACTGATTGCACCACAGAGACTTGTGGTTTTACTGACCCTCAGCAGGCCAAAGTCTCATGGAAGCTCACTACAAGTCAGTAAAGGTCAGTTGACATCGCTACAATCTTAAAAATGTCATTCCTTGGTGGGGTCAAAGCACCAACCTTTAGAATGACAGTCCAACTCGCTAACTGATTGCACCACAGAGACTTGTGGTTTTACTGACCCTCAGCAGGCCAAAGTCTCATGGAAGCTGACTACAAGTCAGTAAAGGTCAGTTCACATCGCTACAATCTTGAAAATGTCATTCCTTGGTTGGGTCGAAGCACCAACCTTTAGAATGACAGTCCAACTCACTAAGTGAATGCGCTAGAGAGACTTGCGTTGGCAGACCAAAGTCACAGGGAATCTCAGGTCCAGAATGTCACATTCACATCATGGAGCACAACAAACTGAAAACTCACGTCCCTGGGTGGGCTCGAACCACCATCCTTTAGATTAACAGTCTAACTCGCTAACCAATTGCGCCACAGAGACTTGTTGTGTCGTTCACCCTTACACTTGACCTCTGGCCATCCGTGTTCTCATCCAACTGTACATGGAGTTTACCACACAACAACACTTTGTTCCAATGGTTGTGTCAAAGTGCATCGAAAGTGCCGCAACATTTTCAAGGAAGTAGCCCTGTAGTTTTCTAACATTTGTTAGCTTTTTCAATGGCCTTAAACACACTGGCCCAACATTGTCCTTCAAGCGAGATAAATATAAATGCCAAGGTTTTCTTGCCAGATTGACATCATTTACATAGTCATGCTAGCCGGATTAATATGTATTAATGATATGTTCCTTGGAGACCACAGAATGATCAAGCTATTGAGTAACAGATGATCACAGACCATTGACAGCCATTTTACCACTAGGTATAGTAACTTGTCATCTTTCACGTTCAACAACACACCAACACATGTGACAACATGAAACACAGCAGGTCAAAAGCAAGCTAACTGTAAGTCCAGGAAGGTCTTTCCACATCACAAGAAATTTAAAAATCAGCTCTGGGTAGACTCAATCACCAATCTTTAGATTAACAGTCTAATACGCTAACCAATTGCACGACAGACTTGTGGTTTTACTGACCCTCAGCAGGCCAAAGTCTCATGGAAGCTCACTACAAGTCAGTAAAGGTCAGTTCACTACAAGTCAGTAAAGGTCAGTTCACATCGCTACAATCTTAAAAATGTCATTCCTTGGTGGGGTCAAAGCACCAACCTTTAGAATGACAGTCCAACTCGCTAACTGATTGCACCACAGAGACTTGTGGTTTTACTGACCCTCAGCAGGCCAAAGTCTCATGGAAGCTGACTACAAGTCAGTAAAGGTCAGTTCACATCGCTACAATCTTAAAAATGTCATTCCTTGGTTGGGTCGAAGCACCAACCTTTAGAATGACAGTCCAACTCACTAAGTGAATGCGCTAGAGAGACTTGCGTTGGCAGACCAAAGTCACAGGGAATCTCAGGTCCAGAATGTCACATTCACATCATGGAGCACAACAAACTGAAAACTCACGTCCCTGGGTGGGCTCGAACCACCATCCTTTAGATTAACAGTCTAACGCGCTAACCAATTGCGCCACAGAGACTTGTTGTGTCATTCACCCTTACACTTGACCTCTGGCCATCCGTGTTCTCATCCAACTGTACATGGAGTTTACCACACAACAACACTTTGTTCCAATGGTTGTGTCAAAGTGCATCGAAAGTGCCGCAACTTTCACGTTCAACAACACACCAACACATGTGACAACATGAAACACAGCAGGTCAAAAGCAAGCTAACTGTAAGTCCAGGAAGGTCTTTCCACATCACAAGAAATTTAAAAAAGTCAGCCCTGGGTGGACTCGAATCACCAATCTTTAGATTAACAGTCCAACTCGCTAACTGATTGCACCACAGAGACTTGTGGTTTTACTGACCCTCAGCAGGCCAAAGTCTCATGGAAGCTCACTACAAGTCAGTAAAGGTCAGTTGACATCGCTACAATCTTAAAAATGTCATTCCTTGGTGGGGTCAAAGCACCAACCTTTAGAATGACAGTCCAACTCGCTAACTGATTGCACCACAGAGACTTGTGGTTTTACTGACCCTCAGCAGGCCAAAGTCTCATGGAAGCTCACTACAAGTCAGTAAAGGTCAGTTGACATCGCTACAATCTTAAAAATGTCATTCCTTGGTGGGGTCAAAGCACCAACCTTTAGAATGACAGTCCAACTCGCTAACTGATTGCACCACAGAGACTTGTGGTTTTACTGACCCTCAGCAGGCCAAAGTCTCATGGAAGCTCACTACAAGTCAGTAAAGGTCAGTTGACATCGCTACAATCTTAAAAATGTCATTCCTTGGTGGGGTCAAAGCACCAACCTTTAGAATGACAGTCCAACTCGCTAACTGATTGCACCACAGAGACTTGTGGTTTTACTGACCCTCAGCAGGCCAAAGTCTCATGGAAGCTCACTACAAGTCAGTAAAGGTCAGTTCACATCGCTACAATCTTAAAAATGTCATTCCTTGGTTGGGTCGAAGCACCAACCTTTAGAATGACAGTCCAACTCACTAAGTGAATGCGATAGAGAGACTTGCGTTGACAGACCAAAGTCACAGGGAATCTCAGGTCCAGAATGTCACATTCACATCATGGAGCACAACAAACTGAAAACTCACGTCCCTGGGTGGGCTCGAACCACCATCCTTTAGATTAACAGTCTAACGCGCTAACCAATTGCGCCACAGAGACTTGTTGTGTCATTCACCCTTACACTTGACCTCTGGCCATCCGTGTTCTCATCCAACTGTACATGGAGTTTACCACACAACAACACTTTGTTCCAATGGTTGTGTCAAAGTGCATCGAAAGTGCTGCAACATTTTCAAGGAAGTAGCCCTGTAGTTTTCTAACATTTGTTAGCTTTTTCAATGGCCTTAAACACACTGGCCCAACATTGTCCTTCAAGCGAGATAAATATAAATGCCAAGGTTTTTCTTGCCAGATTGACATCATTTACATAGTCATGCTAGCCGGATTAATATGTATTAATGATATGTTCCTTGGAGACCACAGAATGATCAAGCTATTGAGTAACAGATGATCACAGACCATTGACAGCCATTTTACCACTAGGTATAGTAACTTGTCATCTTTCACGTTCAACAACACACCAACACATGTGACAACATGAAACACAGCAGGTCAAAAGCAAGCTAACTGTAAGTCCAGGAAGGTCTTTCCACATCACAAGAAATTAAAAAAAATCAGCCCTGGGTGGACTCGAATCACCAATCTTTAGATTAACAGTCTAATACGCTAACCAATTGCACGACAGACTTGTGGTTTTACTGACCCTCAGCAGGCCAAAGTCTCATGGAAGCTCACTACAAGTCAGTAAAGGTCAGTTCACATCGCTACAATCTTAAAAATGTCATTTCTTGGTGGGGTCAAAGCACCAACCTTTAGAATGACAGTCCAACTCGCTAACTGATTGCACCACAGAGACTTGTGGTTTTACTGACCCTCAGCAGGCCAAAGTCTCATGGAAGCTCACTACAAGTCAGTAAAGGTCAGTTGACATCGCTACAATCTTAAAAATGTCATTCCTTGGTGGGGTCAAAGCACCAACCTTTAGAATGACAGTCCAACTCGCTAACTGATTGCACCACAGAGACTTGTGGTTTTACTGACCCTCAGCAGGCCAAAGTCTCATGGAAGCTCACTACAAGTCAGTAAAGGTCAGTTCACATCGCTACAATCTTAAAAATGTCATTCCTTGGTTGGGTCAAGCACCAACCTTTAGAATGACAGTCCAACTCACTAAGTGAATGCGCTAGAGAGACTTGCGTTGGCAGACCAAAGTCACAGGGAATCTCAGGTCCAGAATGTCACATTCACATCATGGAGCACAACAAACTGAAAACTCACATCCCTGGGTGGGCTCGAACCACCATCCTTTAGATTAACAGTCTAACTCGCTAACCAATTGCGCCACAGAGACTTGTTGTGTCGTTCACCCTTACACTTGATCTCTGGCCATCCGTGTTCTCATCCAACTGTACATGGAGTTTACCACACAACAACACTTTGTTCCAATGGTTGTGTCAAAGTGCATCGAAAGTGCCGCAACATTTTCAAGGAAGTAGCCCTGTAGTTTTCTAACATTTGTTAGCTTTTTCAATGGCCTTAAACACACTGGCCCAACATTGTCCTTCAAGCGAGATAAATATAAATGCCAAGGTTTTTCTTGCCAGATTGACATCATTTACATAGTCATGCTAGCCGGATTAATATGTATTAATGATATGTTCCTTGGAGACCACAGAATGATCAAGCTATTGAGTAACAGATGATCACAGACCATTGACAGCCATTTTACCACTAGGTATAGTAACTTGTCATCTTTCACGTTCAACAACACACCAACACATGTGACAACATGAAACACAGCAGGTCAAAAGCAAGCTAACTGTAAGTCCAGGAAGGTCTTTCCACATCACAAGAAATTTAAAAAAATCAGCTCTGGGTAGACTCGAATCACCAATCTTTAGATTAACAGTCTAATACGCTAACCAATTGCACGACAGACTTGTGGTTTTACTGACCCTCAGCAGGCCAAAGTCTCATGGAAGCTCACTACAAGTCAGTAAAGGTCAGTTCACATCGCTACAATCTTAAAAATGTCATTCCTTGGTGGGGTCAAAGCACCAACCTTTAGAATGACAGTCCAACTCGCTAACTGATTGCACCACAGAGACTTGTGGTTTTACTGACCCTCAGCAGGCCAAAGTCTCATGGAAGCTCACTACAAGTCAGTAAAGGTCAGTTCACATCGCTACAATCTTAAAAATGTCATTCCTTGGTGGGGTCAAAGCACCAACCTTTAGAATGACAGTCCAACTCGCTAACTGATTGCACCACAGAGACTTGTGGTTTTACTGACCCTCAGCAGGCCAAAGTCTCATGGAAGCTCACTTACAAGTCAGTAAAGGTCAGTTCACATCGCTACAATCTTAAAAATGTCATTCCTTGGTTGGGTCGAAGCACCAACCTTTAGAATGACAGTCCAACTCACTAAGTGAATGCGCTAGAGAGACTTGCGTTGACAGACCAAAGTCACAGGGAATCTCAGGTCCAGAATGTCACATTCACATCATGGAGCACAACAAACTGAAAACTCACGTCCCTGGGTGGGCTCGAACCACCATCCTTTAGATTAACAGTCTAACGCGCTAACCAATTGCGCCACAGAGACTTGTTGTGTTGTTCACCCTTACACTTGACCTCTGGCCATCCGTGTTCTCATCCAACTGTACATGGAGTTTACCACACAACAACACTTTGTTCCAATGGTTGTGTCAAAGTGCATCGAAAGTTCTGCAACATTTTCAAGGAAGTAGCCCTGTAGTTTTCTAACATTTGTTAGCTTTTTCAATGGCCTTAAACACACTGGCCCAACATTGTCCTTCAAGCGAGATAAATATAAATGCCAAGGTTTTTCTTGCCAGATTGACATCATTTACATAGTCATGCTAGCCGGATTAATATGTATTAATGATATGTTCCTTGGAGACCACAGAATGATCAAGCTATTGAGTAACAGATGATCACAGACCATTGACAGCCATTTTACCACTAGGTATAGTAACTTGTCATCTTTCACGTTCAACAACACACCAACACATGTGACAACATGAAACACAGCAGGTCAAAAGCAAGCTAACTGTAAGTCCAGGAAGGTCTTTCCACATCACAAGAAATTTTAAAATATCATCCCTGTTTAGAATCGAATCACCAACCTTTAGACTAACAGTCCAACACGCTAACCAATTGCACCATAGAGGCTTGTGATTTTACTGACCCTCAGCAGGCCAAAGTCTCATGGAAGCTCACTACAAGTCAGTAAAGGTCAGTTCACATCGCTACAATCTGAAAAATTTAATTCCTGAGTGGGGTCCAAGCACCAACCTTTAGACTGACAGTCTAATGCGCTAACTGATTGCACTAGAGAGGCTTGTGGTGGCATTGACCCTCAGCAGGCCAAATTGTTCAGCAGTCTTTTGGCTTGGGGGTAGAAGCTGTTAAGGAGCCCTTTGGTCCTGGACTTGGCTCACCGGTACCGCTTGCCGTGCGGGAGCAGAGAAAACAGTCTATGACTTGGATGACTGGACTCTGACAATTTTATGTGCTTCCCTCTGACACCACTGTGTCCTGGATGGCAGGAAGCTTGGCCCCAGTGATGTACTGGGCCGTACGCACTACCCTCTGTAGCAGCTTACAGGCAGATGCCAAGCATTTGCCATACCAGGCAGTGATGCAACTGGTCAGGATGCTCTCAATGGTGCAACTGTAGAACTTTTTTAAGGATCTGGGGACACATGCCAAATCGTTTCAGTCTCCTGAGGAGGAAATGGTTTTGTCGTGCCATCTTCACGACTGTCTTAGTGTGTTTGGACCATTTTAGTTAGTTGGTTATGTGGACACCAAGGAACTCGAAACTATCAACACGCTCCACTACAGCCCCGTCGATGTGAATGGGGTCCTGTTCGGCCCTCCTTTTCCTGTGGTCCACGATCAGCTCCTTTGTCTTGCTCACATCGAGGGGAGAGGTTGTTGTCCTGGCACCACACTGCCAGTTCTCTTACCTCCTCCCTATATGCTGTCTCATCTTTGTCGGTGATCAGGCCTACCACTGTTGTGTCGTCAGCAAACTTAATGATGGTGTGGGAGTCGTGTTTGGCCACGCAGTCGTGGCCAAACAAGAAGTGCTTCAATTGATGAACAAAAACTACACAAATCAACTAAACTACATGACAAATTGCTAAAAAAAAACGGCAAGCAATAAATAATGACAACAGCAATTACATACAGTACTAACAAGATACCCACCCTACATGATGACAAGACTACTGAGACTCACACATACAGAAAGCTCCAAAAGTATTGGGACAATGGCCCATTTTTATTAATTTTTTTGGCTCTGAACTCCAGCACTTTGGATTTGAAATGATGCAATGCTACCATGGTTACAACACAAATGGTCACTGTCCCAATACTTTTGGAGCTCACGGTAGTTTGTCATTTAGCGCAAACACTCAAGGACTAAAATATGATATAAAACAGTTTATTTATAGAAGAATTACAGTTAGTGCACATTAGCAGAGCACTTCAACCAGACACTCTGGCTCTCCGACAAGCTGATCAGATTACAGATACGTTGGTTCAAACATTTATTTTCAAAATGCCTGTGCTGTTGCAACATTACATTGCTACTGTGACAAACTCTTCTGCAGGGTGATGCCATGCATCAAGTTTGTTTGCAATCATCTAACAATAACCCATGTAATGAAATACATTGGTGACATTTGTGAAATATGCCCCTGGTGGTGCAGTTCTAGCCACATTGCATTTTGTTTTACCTGTTTTGTATCAGCCCAACTGTAGCCCACATGATACAATAAATTCAAAAAATTGCCTTTTCATTTGCTTAGTGAAGATAAAGGCAACGCAGAAATACTTTCACAACTGAACGAATTGTACACAGTAGTTTTTGTCCAACCTCCCTCTCTTCCCCTTCCCCTTCCTCTCTCCCCCTCCTCCCTCACACACTGACAAACACCAGACGTGCAGAGTACGCCAGGTCGGCCAGGTAGAGCAGGAAGTTGAGAGCGGTGAGAACTGCAACCGTCAAAAGTGTTGGCTGCTGCCGGGTTTGGGTGTGGCTGTAACTCTTGTCGAACTGGAACACGGGCCAGATGATGGTGGCGGTCAGGTACATGACAACAGCCAGCAGGCCATAGGCTGACAGGAAGCGTGCGAAGGGGAATGGGAGAAAGCCGGTACACTCCCCAACACACAGCACCACCACGGCTGCCGACAGAATGAAACAGACACAGTAGACCGCCATGCACCACTTGAGCGCTGCGTGATGATCGTACGACACCGGGTCGCTGACCAGCATGAAGATGATGCAGGCCACGAAGGTCTGGCACACCTTGAGCAGGCCTGGAGCCGTGGCCATGTAGCCCGCCACCTCGCCCGGCCGCGCCCGCGTCAGGGTCACCTCCCACAGGTAGGCCACAGTGGCCAGGCAGGAGAAGATGGTGGAGGCGATGCGTCTGTCCCGGGCCTCCCCGTGGTTCTGCTGGCCCTTGAGGAAGTAGACAGGGAAGATGACAGAGGCGGAGAAGCAGAGCAGGGTGGCGTAGCAGGCCATGGTGATGGGGAAGTTTTTCCAGGAGACGGGGGCTCGGGCCTGGAGGCCAAAGTGCTCCACAAGCAGTACCAATAGGGTCGTGGAGAAGCTGAAGGCCCAGCAGAACACACACCAGTCTGCTAACCCATGGGAGAGAGAGGCCCCGTGGGCCACCACACTGAAGGCCACGCAGGAGAACAACAGGGCAGCCACACGCACCCACAGCAGCTGGGAGGTGGGCAGCACTATCAATGGCATGGTGGGAGGTGTTATACTGTCAAGTTATACAGGGCAGTGGGGAATATGTACTGTAATATAGCTGGAACACAGTAACAGTTATTGTTCTGAGCCCTTCCTCAGATACAATTAAAAGACTCTGAACTTGTCCTGTTCTCATCCAGGGTTCTGCAAGGAGATAAAGAAACAAAGCAAGATTTAGGGGCCAGCAAATCACAGAACATCCCAATTTAGAAAAATAATAATAAAATGAAACCATTGTTAAATTGTGAAACCATTAACATGACTCTCAGTTCTACATACATGAGCGCAGTTTTTGAGAATGGCTCCCAGTCACTTCTTCTCTACATGTCCCTCCCTCCCCAAAGAGATGCCTGATTAAGTCCACACATTACCTCAGCATGGCTTGACTCGCAGTTCTAAGTTTAAATGCATGAGAGAATTGTATTCACTGTGACATAATGTGCAACAAATTGAGAGAAATAGGTTTTTTGTACATATGGGAAATTTCTGGGACCTTTCATTTCAGGTCATGAAACATGGAACCAACACTTTACATTTAGCGATTATATTTTTATTCAGTATAATTTAAAGATCCATATTAAGTATTGGATCTTTAAAAGACAACTTTTTCATGACCCTGCAGTTTACCTATACAATGGCTGACGGTGAAGTAAACACAATTTTGAAATGAGCTCTCCACAATGAATTTCAATAGAAAACTAATAAAAATAGACAAGCTCCTGCAACCATGGAAAGGTAAATACCTGTCTATTTATGGAAATAATTACACTGATTAACTCCTTAGTCATATCTTAGTTTACTTCACTTACTTATGGCCTTGACTACTCCTGATGATTTGTTTTTCAAATCATATGAGCAAAAAATATTTTGCTTTATCTGGGATGCTAAACCAGACAAGATAAAGCGTGCCCATCTATATAATGAATATGAACTGGGTGGGCTGAGATTATTAAATATAAAAGCACTAAACCTCTCTAAAAACTTCACTTATACAAACTTTTTACTGGAACCCAAAATGGTTCTCAAGTAGATTACTAAGAAAAACTCATCCCTTGTTTAAAAATTGCCTTTGTGCAGATTGCCACGTCTCATTTTCGATGAATTGAAAATGAAACCTTGTTCAAAAGATCTCTCTTGTTCAAACAAGCAACGCAGAGCCTGGCAGGTTGGGAGCTTGGGCCGATGGCCGATAGGTCGCTGGTTCGGGTCCCCGATTTAACTTGGTGGGAGATCTGGCAGGGTGCTTGACCCTGGTTGCTCCTGTGGGCCGCTCTGGATGGGAGTGTCTGCTAGATGACTGAATGTAACGTGAATGTTGAGTGGCTTCACTGCAGGTATATTGTATGTTTTAATATTAAAAACAGATAATAATAATAATAAAGAGTTCCTATTAGACAAATTCAGATAAGTCCCTCCCTGTTTAGTTTGCTTCAATTTAAGAAACGTTTAGCATCAGAATCAGCGGAATGAATACACCCCTAACCAGTGCAAAACCTTTCGTTAGGTGTAAAATGTTTTGCTACGGTGTGCACAAATTAGTTCAACCAAGCTCTTTATGGTTGTTAGGCCTACTAATTGATTACCACATCCCCCCTCCTGGTCACATGTTATACTCCTCCAGTAGGTTACACTTATCGGTAACACTTTATTTGGATAGTCCACCTGTAGATGCTCTACAGACTATCTATAGTCTATCAGAAAATTTTCAACGAACTATCTACTAACCCTAATCCTAGCCTTAACCCTTATCAGCAGATATCGTTGATATTACAGTATGACCATCTGTAAAGCATCTACAGATGGATTATCCGGACTATCCAAATAAATTGTGACCCACTTATCCTCACACTAAGAAAGATATAACAGTCAGAGAGAAAAAGCTATTCTAGCTGTGACTTGTTCTAGGCTAGGGAGTATGCACACAGTAATGAGGAAATACAAAAGCCAGTGAATTCAGACTGAATAGAGAAGGCATTTCCTTCTTGACGTCATCGCTCTCTAGTGGCATTGGTGTTTACCGTCAGTCACACAGCTCACCACAGCATCATCTGTTTTCATTGGGCCAAAGCTAAGATCCTAAGACTTCGAGACATGAGCTGCATCCCAAATGGTACCCTATTCCCTACATAGTGCACTACTTTTGACCAGAGCCCTATGGCTCATATTTAATATACTCATGCACTGAATGCAAGGTACACTGATACTTCACAGTCATCCTCATCATATGCTTGTCAGTAACACATTGACTTACTCTTCAGTGTGTCAAGCTCTAAACCTGGCTTCTTTAAAGCTTTGTTACTTTAAGTACTTCTTTACTGAGTCTATTAGCCAGAGGAGAGCTTTAAAGAGCCTCCCTTCCTCTCTGGCCAAGGGAGAAAAACAGGAAGCTGAACTAATGTCTCCATTTCACATCTACAGGGGCCCAGATACTACTAGCCTACTGTACCGTAGACCTTGTTCACATGGAAATGTCAAGTTTGTGATAAAACTGGGTTAAACAAATCTTGTTTACTGGACCCAGATTAGACCAAGGCTACTCCTAGACGAGTCCAGGACTAAGATGAATCTGTGTCTGGGAAACTGGCCCACAATGTCACTACCATATTCCATTTCTATTTTAGATGAGGGCCTAGTTACTCATATCTAGACGCTGGGGAACAAAACTAAACTGAGGTGAAATGGGGGTTAGGAGGATGTGATGGATGCAGTAATAGTTATGGTACGTGCCCGAGTCTCCCTCTCTCTCTCTCTCTCTCTCTCTTGAAAAGGAAGTATTGCAATATTCTTAGCAGGAGAGTGCTGGTTTTATTGTTTACTTTCATGCCAGAGAGAAATTCCCTATGAATGCTTTATTTAGAATTTAGATTAAATGATTCTGATATCGGCAGGCTGTTCAAACTGAAACACATGGGGAGAAAATAATTATAATAGGAATGATCTTTTCTCTCAAGTTCATCAAAGCATGACCAGACTTGTTGATGGTATTTCCAACACATACGGATCATGAGTGAGTGAGTGCACAAGCATAAGGGCTGTGGCCGACGCACCGCACCCAAGTAGATGTATCCTATGGTATCTGAGGCATTCTCATTGGACTAAAAATACAAAGTAACGGTATTTTCTGAAGCTTCTTTCTCGTCTAGACTTCACTGGAATAGAAATAGCATTATAAAGAAGAAGAACGGTTATTCTTACCTCTGATAACGCATGGTCTTCTTCCTTCCTATTACCGTTTTGGAGCCGGGGCGCGCACTTTTACGCTCGCAACCACTTCAACTAGAGGTAACTGCCAAAATAATGGAAACACTTGAGTAAATTAGGGATACAACCAGTTGTGGAAAAAGTACCCAATTGTCATACTTGAGTAAAAGTAAAGATACCTTAATAGAAAATGACTCAGGTAAAAGTCAACCAGTAAAATCCAACTGGAGTAAAAGTAAAAAAAGTATTTGGTGTTAAATATACTTAAGTATCAAATGTAAATGTAATTGCCAAAATATACTTAAGTATCAAAAGTAAAAGTATAAATAATTTCAAATTCCTTATCTTAAGCAAACCAGACAGCACAATTTTCTTGTTTTTAACATTTACAGGTAGCCAGGGGGCACACTCCAACACTCAGACATAATTTACAAACAAAGCATTTGTGTTTAATGACTCCGCCAGATCAGATGCAGTAGGGATGACCAGGGATGTGTGAATTATACAATTTTCCTGTCCTGCCAAGCATTCAAAATGTAACGAGTACTTTTGGGTGTCAGGGAAAATGTATGGAGTAAAAAGTACATTATTTTCTTCAGGAATGTAGTGAGGTAAAAGTAAAAGTCATCAAAAATATAAATAGTAAAGTTGGGTACAGACACCTTTAAAAACTACTTAAGTAGAACTTTAAAGTATTTTTACTGAAGTACTTTACACCACTGGATACAACGCATATTGAAAGCAAGTGCTTCCACACAAGTGTGTGGTTCCTCATTTAAATAAGAATTTTACATTCCATTATGCTTAGGGTCATGTATAGAATGATGGGCAGGTCATTATTTTGACTACCATGGCTATGCCCCCATGGGAAGAAAATGCCTCCATCCACAGGACACGAGTTGTCACTGAATGGTTTGATATGCATGAAACCATATGCAATGGCTGTGTCCGTCACCAGATCTCAACCCAATTGAACAATTTTGGGAAATTCTGGAGTGGTGATTGAGACAGCATTTTCCACGAACATCAACAAAACACCAAATTATGGAATTTCACGTGGAAGAATGGTGTAGCATCCTTGCAATAGAGTTCCAGACACTTGTAGAATATATGCCAAGGTGCATTGAAGTTGTTCTGGCTCGTGGTGGCCCAATGCCTATGTGGCACGTTATGTTGATGTTTCCTTTATGTTGGCAGTTACCTGTAGCTCAGAGAAGAACTGGGCGAGTTCGATTATGCTGAACCGCGGGGCACCGGTCTATGGCCGGTCTAGCGCCTATTCAAATCGAACAGTCAGCATGGTGCATCGTCCAGAAACATACATCTCTTTCCCATAATACATATATATATATATATATATATATTTTTTTTTAATTTTCAAACTAGTTTTCATTGGGAAGGCAAATAAAGCGTTTGTATCAAACGCAATGACATTTGCATGTGAAAACACAGAAAATCATACTCATTCTCCACGTACTTAATTACGTCACTTTTGTTTTGAGCCGACTTCATCATGGGCTCTAAACCGGGCACCTGGCTCACGCCCGGTGGTAGCCCGGTTCCTAAACAAATGCAATCAACTGTCACTGTGTGCAAAACACGAATATCCAGGCGCCCGGGACAGATTAATCGAATCACTTTCTCACAAACTCCACGCCAATTTTGGTCACGTCTCATTTATAGTAGGTTACGTCTGGAACTTGAATTGGGGGGTTAACCAGGGGCGCGTTCAGCAGGACAACGTTTTGGAACTGTTAGAAATAATGTTAGGCGATCTATAACAAACATGCTTCTTGGACGTGGAGAACAAGGAATCGTGTCGGCTCTACTGATGGCATTTCCTATCTGCAACGTTCGACAACGTTTGGCTAATGAACTTGGCCCAGATGTGTGTGGAGATGTGGTGGAAGCTGTTTGAGGGTATGGGGAGGCATCGTCTGCTGAAACAGTTTCCATCAAGTCCAGAGTTTCAGCAATAGAATTCAGCTACATCCTGTTGCTAAAATTAGTCTGTCACTAAGCCAATACTATTGCCATCTACTGGCCGTGGTTAATCCCTACCACCGACACGTGAACTCCTTTTCTTTCCTAGATTCCTTTCCTTGCTCCCTTTCCTTTCCTCCTTGCCTAGCTCCATTTATTTTCCTCCTTTCCTCGACCCCGCCCCCCTTTCTTTATTATTATTGTTTATTAAGATAGCCTATATTAAATACAACACCAGCATGATTTTGTTTAATTTTAAGGACTTAGGGGAATGTTGTTGTTTTGAAGCAAATTTCATGCAATTCTATGTAGTTTACAAGTCTCATGACATCTTAGGTAGGTTTTTTAATGCTGATAATAATAATAGTAGTAATAATAATAATAATAAAAGGGAAAATAAAGTCTTGACCCAATTTCCCCCCAAAAAATGTTGATGCATGCCAGCAAAGCCACAACACTAAACAATACATTAATTGTACTATTAACGATGACAAACGGTGCCCACAAACTGTTAGGGCCTACATGAAGCTGTCCCGACAGCAGAGCTTTCTTTTCAGCACCAAGGAGTGAATCCTTACCACTGCTACACCTGGCAGAGAAACAGATAATTCAGCCTCATTTTTACTGCCTTTTTAAAAAGCATAGCTGAAATGGCTGACTTCCTTAAACAAATGTGGTTTCTACTGACAATTGAGATGGACAAACTATGGCAGAAGGGAACGATGAGCGAATAAGAAGCAATCCGTAATTTCGATTAAGACATTAATGAGCGAGCAGACGTAGTCACTAAAACTATTTACTCAGCACTTTTGAAATGTACAGTGACAAAATTCAGAACATGGGCCATTCATGTGCATCACCAAGTCAGAACAATAGGCTAAGTTATGAGGGAAAGAGGAACCAAATTATTAGGGTGAGTGTTGCATGTGAATGTTTATCCTTTTATGCTTGGAAAAGAGACCGTTAAACCCAGACTTGGACCACACACCCTCTCTACTGAATAGCAGGCTTGTAATTGCTTTGCAACCCTTGCCGTTAGCCACTGATTCCTTCCAAACCCCTCATTGTTTGAATTGGCTTTTTCCAATTTGTTGTGTAATGTTATGTCCAATGGCAGATGAGCACCGATATGTTTTATCTATACTTTCTCTTCATATGACAAGGATTGAAATGGATTTGTCAGTAGATTGTTGACTTGATTCATGATGATGACTGCTTGTCTAGCTTGCTAGCTAAGATTTTGAAAGTATGATGTTGACATGATCAGTCCAATCAAAGCTACGGTAGATACAGTGCCATCGGAAAGTATTCAGACCCTTGACTTTTTCAAAATTTTCTTAGGTTACAGCCTTATTCTAAATAGTTTTTCCCCCCTCATCAATCTACACACAATATCCTATAATGACAAATTTTTGCTAATTTATAAAAAATGAAATATCACATTTACATAAGTATTCAGACCCTTTACTCAGTACTTTGTTGAAGCACCTTTGGCAGCGATTACAGCCTTGAGTCTTCTTGGGTATGACGCTACAAGCTTGGCACACCTGTATTTGGGGAGTTTCTCCCATTCTTCTCAGCAGATCCTCTGCAAAGCTATTCTCAGGTCTCTCCAGAGATGTTCGATCGGCTTCAAGTCCGGGCCACTCAAGGACATTCAGAGACTTGTCCCGAAGCCATTCCTGCGTTGCCTTGGCTGTGTGCTTAGGGTCGTTGTCCTGTTGGAAGGTGAACCTTCGCCCCAGTCTGAGGTCCTGAGTGCTCTGGAGCAGGTTTTCATTAAGGATCTCTCTGTACTTTGCTCCGTTCATCTTTGCCTCTATCCTGACTAGTCTCCCAGTCCCTTCCGTTGAAAAACATCCCCATGATGCTGCCACCACCATGCTTCACCGTAGGGATGGTGCCAAGTTTCCTCCGGACGTGACACTTGGCATTCAGGCCAAAGAGTTCAATCTTGGTTTCATCAAACCAGAGAATCGTGTTTCTCATGGTCTTAGAGTCTTTAGGTGCCTTTTGGCAAACTCCAAGTTGGCTGTCATGTGCTTTTTTCTGAGGAGTTGCTTACATCTGGCCACTCTACCATAAAGGCCTGATTGGTGGAGTGCTGCAGAGATGGTTGTCCTTCTGGAAGGTTCTCTCATCTCCACAGAGGAACTCTACAGCTCTGTCAGAGTGACCATTGGGGTCTTGGTCAACTCCCTGACCAAGGCCCTTCTCCCCCGATTGGCTAGGTTTGGCAGGGCGGCCAGCTCTAGGAAGAGTCTTGGTGGTTCCAAACTTCTCCCATTTAAGAATGATGGAGGCCACTGTGTTCTTGGGGACCTTCAATGCTGCACACATTTTTTGGTACCCTTCCACAGATCTGTGCCTCGACACAATACTGAGCTCTACAGACAATTCCTTTGACCTCATGGCTTGGTTTTTGCTCTGACATGCACTGTCAACTGTGGGACCTTATATAGACAGGTGTGTACCTTTCCAAATAATGTCCAATCAATTTAATCAAGTCCTAGAAACATCTCAAGGATCATCAATGGAAACAGGATGCACCTGAGCTCAATTTCGAGTCTCATAGGGAAGGGTCTGAATACTTATGTAAATAAGGTATTATTATTTATTTTTTTATATAAATGTGCAACATTATCTGAAAACCGGTTTTCACTTTGTCATTATGGGGTATTATATGTAGATTGCTGAGGATTTGTATTTTATTTAATCCATTTTGGAATAAGACTGTAACGTAACAAAATGTGGAAAAAGTCAAGGGGTCTGAATACTTTCCGATGTCACTGTATAATGTGATTTGACGTCATTTTATCTGTGGCCAATGACCTTGAGCCTTCTTAGATGAGCACTTCTAATGTAAATCTATGGCAGCACCCAAAATCCAGTGATCTAAAGTACTTAAGTAAAAATACGTTATAGTACTACTTAAGTAGTTTTTTGGGGTATCTGTACTTTACTATTTATATTTTTGACAACTTATACTTTTACTTCACTACATTTCTAAAGAAAATAATTTACTTTTTATTCCATACATTTTCCCTGACACCCAAAAGTACTCATTACATTTTGAATGCTTAGCAGGACAGAAAATGGTCCAATTCACACACTTATCAAGAGAACATCCCTGGTCATCCCTAACTCTGATCTGGCGGACTCACTAAACACAAATGCTTTGTTTGTAAAACATGTCTGAGTGTTGGAGTGTGCCCCCTGGCTATCTGTAGATTTCTGTCTGGTTTGCTTAATATAAATAATTCGAAATGATTCATACTTTTACTTTTGATACTCAATAGGATCCGCCCCTTTTTTTTCAATTTTCGCTTAAAATTTAATGTCCAAATCTAATTGGCTGTAGCTCAGGCCCTGAAGCAAGGATATGCATATTCTTGGTACCATTTGAAAGGAAACACTTTGAAGTTTATGGAAATGTGAAAGGAATGTAGTAGAATATAACACAGTTGATCTGGTAAAAGATAATACAAAGAAAAAACCAACTGTTCTTTTCTATTTTTTTTGCACCATCATCTTGGAAATGCAAGAGAAAGGCCATAATGTATTATTCTAGCCCAGTTGCAATTTAGATGTTGGCAACTAGATGGCAGCGGTGTATGTGCAACGTTTTAGACTGATCCAATGAACCGTTGCATTTCTGTTCAAAATTTTGTATCAAGACTGCCCAAATGTGCCTAATATGTTTATTAATAACTTTTCATGTTCAAAATTGTGCACTCTCCTCAAACAATAGCATGGTATTCTTTCACTGTAATAGCTACTGTAAATTGGACAGTGCAGTTAGATTAACAAGAATGTAAGCTTTCTGCCAATATCAGATATGTCTATGTCCTGGGAAATGTTCTGGTTACTTACAACCTCATGCTAATCACATTAGCCTACGTTAGCTCAACCGTCCCGAGGAAGGGACACTGATCCCTAAGAAGTTTTTAATATATTTAGTATATTTTAGCAGTTATATTTACTTTTGATACTTAAGTAAATTTAAAACCAAATATTTTTACTTTTACTCTAGAATTTTACTGGGTGACTTTCACTTTCACTTGAGTCCTTTTTTATTAAGATATCTTTACTTTTACTGAAGTATGATAATTGGGTACTTTTCCCACCACTACCAAAATCTATGGCAGCACTTGAATTTTTGAGCTCTACTTGTAGATTTTGTGGTGATGTAGTGTCCCTATGACTGACAGAACACTGAGCCAATCATGCCGCAACTAGATGATATTACCAACCCCTACGCTCTGTATTTTCTGCTGGCTGCCCCACCACCACAGAAAGCACTGAGCTAGGCTGAAACACCTGCATTTTGGAGCTGCCTTACTCAAGAAAGAAAAAAAGAGACCATATTTGTAGGAGGCTTTATTTACTCAACTTATTTTAAAATAAAAAGTTTTACATTGCTTGCAAACTAATATGTGACACGTATTAATGCCAAAGTAACATGCACAAAAAAATGAACAGTCGCCACTGATCTAATTATACATATTCTCTTCATGCAGATGCTGGAATGCCCACATGCAGGAACGCCCTGAATTGCTGGCCACAATCACACACTATTGGTAATTCTGGGGATTTTTGTATGGACTGCTGCAATATTGGAATCCGACCAGTTGGTGGCATCTCTTTTGTTTGTCTTGCTCTAGGGAAATGGTGTGATTTCCATACACAACCACCACTTTATGGGAGAAGAGGACTAGCTACTGGATTTAGGTGGGTGGATAACAACATAATATGGATCATCGGCTTGAAGGCTACAGCTAAATACATGAGCATATTCATGCAATCAGAAATGTGGATTAATCGAGGAATGCGAGGGAGTGTGGGACAATGGAATCTCACCCTATGGAATTCAGCAGTTTGATCACATGAAGCGAGTTGTTTGGAAAGGAGAGACGTCGCCTGCATTTAACTATAAAGCTAAGCCGAATCGAATGGACTGTATTTTGAGAGAAAGAAATGCAAGTTGAATGTACACATTGTACAAGTAAGAGGATACTGGATATATCTTAACATTCCAGAGGGGTAACTGGCCTCTGCCTGCATTTCAGATGCGATCTAGCTAATGCATTTGAGTGGCAAACTAGTTCATCTTTTGCTAGTTCTCCATTGCTGCCCCCTGTCGCGTCAGCGTCATAGCCGACCAGAACGCTCTTGTGTCCGATCACAGTTTTCACGTGATGTCGCGGATGGCTTTTGGCCTCTATCGGAATTAGCTTGTTAGTAGCTAGCCAGCCATTATTTGCGTATCACAACTAAATATTCTCTACAACAGTGAGCGTTGCAGAAAGAGGCCCCATTTGTTGGCAAAAGCAAGTGTTTAATTTGCATCAAAACAATATTTAGTTAGCTATATAGATATATATGTTGCAATAATAGCCATCGTTATGGCTAACGTTAACTAGTTAGCAAGCTAGCCAACTTGATGTAAAGGGCAACCTAGCAAACAAAGCTCGGTGCTTAACGTTAGGTAATGCTGGATAGCAATAACATCAGCTAACTAGTCGATTGTCGTGGATATAATTGGCCTTTCAATTTTGGGAAAGTGTATCGGGAGCATTTACTTGCAACGATCACTGGCCAGTCAACGTTCGTTAGCTTGTTAGGGAGCTAGCCCTTGCATCGTAGCTCGCTTTGCGTGACTAGATATTGTAGCATTAGACCGTCTCCAGTGTATAGCTACGAGTTGGTGGTGTAGTGTTGCAGTGGAAAGTCCAGTCAGGTCAGAAGGCATCCTGTTTACAGCGGATAGCCTCCTCTCAGTCAATTGAGGGATACTTGGGGAATCGTGCTGCACCAATGCGTGCCACTCGAAGCTACTTTCTGTGCATGTTAAATGTTGCACCAACTCGCTTCTTAGAACAGTTCACAGCACCGCATCGAACACTGGCCAAGTTTGAACACAGATAAAGGGAAGTCTAGTCGAATATCATCACGTGCACGGAGATCATGTACTGTTGCTCTTCCAAGAGCCACACCAGTAAACTCGCCTCAAGGATTCTGTAACTAAATTTAGCTCGCAAGGGAAGGAAACCAATTTACTGAGGATAATGCGAGTACAGTTGTCTAGCCGACGTTACTTGGCAGTGTCAACATAGTAAGCTGGAGGAAATCTTCTCTATAGACCCATATTACTTAGATTTTTATGAGTTTAAGCTAACGTTGCGATACTAGTGGAAATGCATGTGCATTGTAATTAATTAGAATGCTAAATAGCTGATATCTCAGAAAACAAATACAATAGGACAGGAGCTGTTGACAAACAGGCATTACTCTGTCACTAAGACATTTGATGACAACGTTATCGTGCAAGCTATCACCTCCTGGTAGTACTGGAAACACAACAACAAGCCTTAAAAAAAAGAAGATAGTCTTTACTTTTGTATTGATTTGCTTCTTGTTGGTATTGTTATGTAGTTACACTTTGTCTTAAGACTGAAGGAAAATAACACAGTAGATATTGCACAGTCAGTGGTGCCTGAATTTCATGCATTTTGCTTTGAGGTAGCACACAATTTCAAGTCCCCCACCAGCTATTGTTTACTTTTCCTGTCACGCTAGATAGTTCTAACACTGTTTCAATTTGCCGGGGGCGCTGTTTCAACTGTCTACTGTGAGATACTTGAAGACTGCCTATGAAAACATGAGGAATATGCTCAGAGCGCTCTCTGAAAGGAATAAGCTCCCCACTAGCTGACGTGAGGAGTTGTAACGTTTGGACATAACTGGCAGACAGCAGCAGCACTGTGGAACTCTGTACAAAGAAACTTGAAGAGAAAAGGAGATGGTCACCCTGCTGTGACATCATTGGACTGGAGGAGAGGACACGGACACGCTCGAGCCGTCTGCAGCCATGAGTCTCCGCCCCCCCACCTCAACACTGGACAGGTAGGACTGACTGCTGATGGTGCTACTGACAGATGGGTCAATCTGTTTTATTTCCTTGTTTTTCTCTGGTCCTCTTTCCTTGTCTTTCCTTGTCTCTTTCTCAAAACGCAATTGGATGAGAAGATCAGAGGGGCCGGAGCTCCAATGCGCTTTGAGAAGGAGACGAGTGGGGAGGATGTAAGTAATCAAGGAAATACTGTGTCAAGAAAAGTATGTGAACCCTTTGGAATTACCTGAATTGTTGCATGAATTGGTCATCAAATTTGATTTGATCTTCATCGAAGTCACAACAATAGACAAACATAGTGTGCTTAAACTAATAACACACAACTTATTGTATTTTTCTTGTCTATATTGAATACATAATTTAAACATTCACAGTGTAGGTTGGAAAGAGTATGTGAACCCCTAGGCTAATGACAAAAGTTAATTGGAGTCAGGAGTCAGCTAACCTGGAGTCCAATCAATGAGATGAGATTGGATATGTTGGTTAGAGCTGCCGTGCCCTGTAAACACTCACAAAATGTGAGATTGCTATTCACGAGGCATTGCCTGATGTGAACCATGCCTTGAATAAAAGAGATCTCAGAACACCTAGGATTAAGAAGAATCCTGGAGTGTCAGCTAAAGACTTACAGAAATCTCTGGAACATGCTAACATCTCTGACGAGTCTACGATACGTAAAACACTAAACAAGAATGGTGTTCATGGGAGGACACCACAGAATAAGCCACTGCTGTCCAAAAAAACCATTGCTGCACGTCTGAAGTTTGCAGAAGAGCACCTGGATGTTCCACAGCGCTACTGGCAAAATATTCTGTGGACAGATGGAACTACAGATGAGTTGTTTTGATTGGAACACACAACACTATGTGTGGAGAGAAAAAGGCACAGCACACCAACATCAAAACCTCCCAACTGTAAAGTATGTTGGAGGGAGCAACATGGTTTGGGGCTGCTTTGCTGCCTCGGGTCTGGACAGCTTGCTATAATCGACAGAAAAATGAATTCCCAAGTTTATCAAGACATTTTGCAGCAGAATGTTAAGCTATCTGTCCGCCAATTGAAGCTCAACAGAAGTTGGGTGACGCAACAGGACAACGACCCAAAACACAGAAGTAAATCAACAACAGAATGGCTTCAACCCGATTGAGATGCTGTGGCATGACCTCAAGACAGCAGTTCACACCAGACATCCCAAGAGTATTGCTTAACCGAAACAGTTTTGTAAAGAGGAATGGTCCAAAATTCCTTCTGACTGTTGTGCAGGTCTGATCTGCAACTACAGAAAATGTTTGGTTGAGGTTATTGCTGCCAATGGAGGGTGAACAAGTTATTAAATCCAAGTGTTCACATACTTTTTCCACCCTGCACTGTGAATGTTTACACGGTGTGTTCAATAAAGACATGAAAACATATAATTGTATGTATTATTCGTTTAAGAAGACTGTTTGTCTATTGTTGTGACCTAGATGAAGATCAGATCAAATTTTATGACCAATTGGTTCACATACTTATTCTTGCCACTGTACAATTGATTCTTCTGATGTCTTATTGATAGACGTGCAGTCAGTGATTATTATGTTCAAAGATCTACTAGCGTTAGCCTATTGCTTCTACCAGCCCACATTAATACATGTTGGATGTTGTACTAAGTTGTGATCCCTGATCAGGGCTATTCTCAACTATGGGGCAGCTGTATCACATTTGAATCACTGGTTACATTTGATGTGGTATCCTTTATGACACACTTTCTATTGTATTTGTATACTGTATGTGTCTGCATGCATGTCTGTGTGTTGTTCATGTGTACCTCTCTTTTCCATTTTCATCCTTTCACTTTTGCTGTCTCTATGTCCTCTTCCTATGTCATATGACAGTGGGGCAGCCATTAAGAAACACTCTCACCTGCCCAGGTAGGCTGGCTGTCCAATAAGAGCCACTGTTGGTGCTTAATGTAGATCTGCAGTTGGAACTCTGCTAATCTCGTCCACCTGCAGGCTCTCTCTGTCTAACGGTCTGGTTTCACAGCACCTCAGAATGGTACTTGAATGAAAGCCTATGGCTGATCCCTCAGTCCATCAACATCTAGCATAACCCTTAGATCAGGGTTCCCCAACTGGCGAACCGTGTGCCGAATTTTTTTAAACAATTTTTGGACCTAATAGACTTTAAAAAAGTGACTTTGATTTAGGTAATCTGTTCCAAAGTATTCCCACGCATAATAGAGACATATATGTAATCGTATACAAATATAAGCAAGGTTTGAAATTATTGTTTTAGTCAAATATTATCTGTTTGGGCTTCTTGCGGTCAATTTGCAGCCTACAAATTATTTGTAATGATGTTCTGCCCCCCTGACCATCCGCTCAAGTACAAAATTGGCCCTTCACTGAATCTAGTTGATCCCTGCCTTAAATGAACTATCCCCCTACATTGTGAACTTCAGAGCACGAGCAGCGCACGTGGTTTTAACAAAGAATTGAGTTCGTAAAAGTCCCGTCTAATACAACTTTAGCAAGCTCGCTTCCGATTCTTTTTAACCACACCACTTTCAAGTTCCACTTTGAAGCACAGTTTTACCAGCCTGGGGAGGAGGTTCAGAACACTGCTACAGCAGGCTTCCTTTCTTGGTGTCATCAAACTTTATGTACTCTTTAACTCCTTGTTTTTCTGTCGGGACTCATCTACTTTACTCTCCTACTTTTATTCTAAACCACCTTTCCTTTTCTCTCTTGGTCCCTTTTTGCCTTCTCTCTCTTATTCCCTTCTTGTTCTCTGGCACCTCGCTTTCAGCCCTTTTGCTGCATGGTGAGTTTTCTACTCAGTTTATACTTGATCTGTAAGAAATGCTGAAAGGCAAACTAAGCACAGATTCCAGTTCGCCAACTTTACCTCCACAACCCCCCACAGGATCTTTACTCCTACCTCTGGCACTCTCTCCATCTATCTACCCCTGGTCTCCTCTACCTATATCTCTGTCTCTTTTACAGTACATTTTTCCTCAATACCTCACATCCTCTCTCTTCGCCTCCTTTTCAAAATGTGTTGGAGAAGGTCTGAGCGACGCGGGATTTTGGACCTTCTCCAATACGCTTGAGAGGGAGCCAAGGAGATGGGATCCAGGGAAAGGCGACTTGAGATGCAGCCTCTGTGTCCCACACCGCTCCTCTTTACTCTCTCCTCGTTCCTCCCTCACCACCTGCCAGAATTCCTCCCTCCCTCTCCTTCTCCCCAGCCATCCCAGTGTGATCCTGATTGATTAATCCGTCCATCGTGTAGCACCCTATTTGTGTCTCACGTTTCTCTTGTCCTGCCTTTCCCTCCAGGCTCAGCAGCCTGACGATAGGAGACTCGGAGCGCAAGACCTCCAGCGGCCAGCAGAGGGAACCTCTGGCTGACTTCCCCACTGAGAGCACAGGTACATGGGTTTTATAGCACAGGTATATCTCCCCCTCCCTCCTTCACTCCATCTCACCCCCTCCCTCCTCCTCTCTCTCCCTCTCTCAGGTCAAGGTCTGGTTCAGAGATGTGTGGTTGTACAGAAGGACCAGCTAGGGTTCGGCTTCACTGTGTGTGGCGAGAGGATCAAGCTGGTGCAGAATGTTCGACCAGGTCAGACACACACCTAGAACCTAGATGTACATTTCTATACGTCTTCTCTAATGCTTCCTGGACAGTCTATCATATGTCACTCGTATCTCTCCATGCAGGTGGCGCAGCGGTCAAGGCAGGGGTCCACGAGGGAGACAGAATCATAAAGGTTACTCCTCGTTTCAAACTTACAGTGAACCCAATATCTATGTCGTGATCAGAGACTACACTCAGCAGAGTTAGTGCTTCTCTCTCTTTCTTATCCTCTCTCTCCATCCCTCCATCTCTCTCTCAGGTCAATGGCTCGCTGGTGTCGTCCATGTCTCATCAGGAAGTGGTGAAGCTCATCAAGTGTGAGTGTCACTGGTTACTATAACGATGGTGGCGACGGCGCTGATTATGATGCCTACATTTGTGAAATGTGTTCAGGTGTGGTAATGTCTGTCACTTTCTGTCCTCTCTGTTGCTCTTTCACTCTCGGTCTCTCATGTTCTCTCCTTCCTTTCAGCTGGGACATATGTTGCTCTGACACTTCAAGGACCGCCCCCTTCAGCAGCTGCCCTCCCCCTACATCCGCTCCCCACTGACCTCTTACCCAATCAGAGGACGTCACTGGGAGGAGAAGCCCCGCCTCCACCACCTCCACCCCTCTCCCCCGGACTGACCAGCACCCCCTCCCAAAGAATCACCAAACCACTGCAGGTGAGTTCCCTCAATCGCTGAGTAACATACCTTAACCGTCACCATAATACTTACAGACACTGACTGGTAGGCTAAACCTGACCATTTCTGTGACCATATGATCAAGCAATGGGTCAACGACAATGAGTTGAATAACACAGCATTTTCTCTCTCCTCTGCCATTGTGTGTGTTAGAACCTAGACGTACAGAAACACGCCACTCAGATCCTCAGGAACATGCTGGAACAGGGAGAGGCTGAGCTTCAGGTAACGGTTACATACAGGGTTGTGAAATTCCGGTAACTTTCCCAAATTTCCCGGGTTTTCCAGAAATCTTGGTTGGAAGATTCCCGGAATCAGTAGGTAATAAGCAGGATCCGGAATCCTTAGGGAAATGTTGCTACTCCAAACAGTCAAACACACTTAGAATGGATACTTTTCAGTCATCTGGAATATAGAAATGTAACATATAGAACAGATATTTCTATCTCAAAATGTGCCCCACTGAATATGCAACTGCTTATGAAAGTAGCTCTTTATTCAGACCAATAATCATTGGGGGGGGGGTTTCTCGTCACTGACCAATCAGCACCTCTGATAATGTCACTTTGACCAATCCCGCAGGACTTGATGGAGGAACTGTTACTGAACCCCTCCCCATCTCTGGAGGAGCGAATCGAAAGTGCCAAGCGGCGGGCCCAGCAAGTCAGGGTTAAAATCCAGCAAGATCTGGTGAGATACCTGTGTGCATGACAAGACTCATAACACCAGTCATCTATACCTGTCCGTACCTAATAGGTACTATCTATTACATTGTCATGACCGTAGTTGAACATCTTTGTTGTTTCTCTGTCTCTCAAGGATGGAACTCGATTGGAAGCTGTGACCAACTATGTAGTAGCTGGAGAAGGTTTCTATGGGATTTTGTTTGTCTATGATTTTTGTGTGTGTGTTTTGTGGGAGGAAAATTGATGTACTGTCTTGATGTTTCTGCAGGTCGGTTGTCGGGGGGATTCAAGTGAAGGAGACTTTGAGGTAAGTAATGTTAGCGCTCATCTTTTATGAATGACTGATTAGCGAGAGAGCGAGAATCCCAGAGAGAGAGAAAGTGAATGAGCGAGAGAGAGAGATATGGTCCTTTTCCCTCCTCCTCCCTCAGGCCTGTGAGAGCCCCCACTCCTCCCCCTCCACCTCCTCCTTCAGGACCCCCCTCTACCGGAGACAGGGCTCCGACACACACACCTTCTCCGACTCGGTGAGACCAAGCAACACGCGCGCACGCACACACCGATTCCGTGAGAACAAACACACTTGCAGATCCCTGTAGTCTACCCTTTAGTGAGGTGAACAATGTCTCCTACACAAAAAAAAACACATGGCAGGTTCTATTTGCCTCGTATCATCATGATGTGTCTCTTGTCAGGCTGGGAAGGCTCAGATCATTGGCCCAGAGGAAGAGGAGGAAGAGGACGACAGCTATCCGCTCAATGAGGTGAGATGGTCCTCATCAGCAAACATCACTTACCTACGTGAGACGCAGGGTAGTTAGATGAGGTATGTTTAACTGTGTTCATCTCTCTCTCTCCCCCTCCCCCCCAGATGGGTGGCCCATTTCAGGACATAGAGCTTCTCAAGTCACGACCGGCCCACATGACCGTGTTCATGAGATACGTCTTCAGCCAGCTACTGGATCCCAACCCGCTGGTCAGGGCTTTGACCTTGAATACTGCTATTTACTGTAGTTTGATATCTTTTACATGTGAATTAATCTGGTGTGTGTGTCTCTACAACAGCTGTTCTACCTGTCGGTGGAGGCCTACCTGGGCTCCAGCCCTAAAGACGCCCGTGCCCTCGCCCCACAGATCTGCTCCCACTTCCTGGACCCTGATGCTGTACGTCTCTCATTGGTTCAATTCATGAATCTCACTCAGTTAGACCAGGGCCTGTAGGTATCGAGCGTCTCAAAGTGGGAGGGCTAATTTAGGATCAGTTTGGACTTTTGGATCATAATTAATAAAACGCCTTGGATTGGGGGGGGGGGCCTAATCCTTGTTCCGGCCTGCTACTCTGAGATGCTTGATACATGAGGCCACAGCCCATCGATTCATCTTGAGAGACTGTAAAGAAAGCTTGAACTCGGCTATGTAATGGCCCCTTAAATCCTTTTTTCTTTTGCAGCCGTTGAAAATCAGAGTACGAGAAGAATACCTGACCGATATAGGTAAATGACTCTCAACGTAGTGTAACAACTGTTGACCTGTTTGGGCAATTTGTGTCACGAATGCACTGTGTTGTGTTATTCAGTTAGTCTTACTGTCTGGTGTTGTTGTCCTGTCCCAGAGAGTCGTCTCCATGCCCAGGAGGACATCAGGGGACCTCTTTCTGAGCTCCAACAGCAGGTGCTGCCTGACATTCAGGACCAAATACAGGATTACAGGTACTGCCTAGTTAAGTAGTGTGTCTGTGTTGTTTTGAAAGGCTGTGTGTGTGTAAATGAAACCGTAGGTGTGCCTCGAGGCTAATGCAGAACATGGCTGTGTGAGCATTAGTTGTGTTGTGTTTGTGTAACCTATGTTGTGATTGTGTGCAGGAATAAGCAGATGATGGGTCTGGGTTCTCTGTTTGGAGAGGGAGACCTGCAGCAGCTGGATGGAGACCCAGCCAAGGAGAAACTGGTGGTGGACAGACAGGTCACTGCTCTCTGGGAAATACTGTGAGTTGGAACGTCTACCTACATATGATACATAAAGTTCATCTTATTTTTTATACCTTTATTTTACTAGGCAAGTCAGTTAAGAACACTTTTTTTTATTTTCAATGATGTCCTAGGAGCAGTGGGTTAACTGCCTGTTCAGGGGCAGAACGACAGATTTGTATCATGTCGGCTCAGGGATTTGAACTTGCAACCTTTCAGTTACTAGTCCAACGCTCTAACCACTAGGCTACCCTGCCGCCACAATATAAGGGCCAGGTACTGTGAGTTGGAGTTGAGTATATACATACAGTGGGGTCTGAAGGTATTGACACTCTTGATAAAGATGAGCAAAAATGACTGTATAAAATAAGTCGGCTATATTGTCTGCTCAAAATGAATATTTTTGTTCTGCTCGTGCGTTCTCATTTCGACGCCAAACCCACCGCTGGTGTGCGTGGCCAAAGGGCTCTATTTTCATTTCATCCAACACCTGGAAATGCCTGGCACTTGGATTGGAACTGGTGCTTTGGTCAGATGACATGAAAATAGAGCTCTTTGGCCACGCACACCAGCGGTGGGTTTGGCGTCAAAATGAGAACGCACGAGCAGAACAAAACCTCACGCCTACTGTAAAACATGGTGGTGGATCTTGGTTTGACCTGTGGTTTGAATTGAAGAGGGCAGTCCATAAGCGCAGACGAAGGATATCAAAGATCTGGAAGGATTCTGTACGTAGGAATGGTCTAAGATCCCTCCTATTGTGTTATTTAAAATATATATATATATATATATATATATATATTTAACCTTTATTTAACTAGGCAAGTCAGTTAAGAACACATCCTTATTTTCAATGACAGCCTAGGAACAATGGGTTAACTGCCTGTTCAGGGGCAGAACGACAGATTTTTACCTTGTCAGCTCGGGGATTTGATCTAGCAACCTTTCGGTTACCTGCCGCCTGTTCTCCGGCTCCTAAATCATTTTCTAAAAAGGCTCAGTGCCGTTATCCTCGCAAGGTAAGATATGAAAGGTATTGAAAACAGGGATGTCAATCATTTTAGACCCCACTGTATATGTCAGGGCCATAAGCTTTTCAGGGCCACTTTTAAATAGCAATCCTATGACTACTATGATAACTTCGAACAATACGAAGGATGACACTGTGTTGCGCTTACTTTTTTTCCTTCGATGATTCAATATCTGCAAAGCACAACGGCAACTGCAGTGGGACACACTGAACCGTTGCCTAGCAACGTGTCCGCTGTTGTAGCCGCCCGGTGGCCAATAAAACGTTATTGGAGCGCGTGACCTTGAGTCCGCCAGCTCAACCTCTCACTGCACCGTACCAAAGGGCAGAGTGGGATCACTGGGAGCTTCAGCAGGCTAGCCATGGCCTCCTAGCCACATGATGCTTTAAAACACACCCACCCGCTCCCATCACATGACTCACTGCTAGCAGGTAGACACTCAACGGGTCGCCTTGATTTTTCTCAGCGGGGATTTGTATTTTAATCACCTTGTTTTACTGGGCCGAGACGCTTAATCCCCAGACCAGAAATGTTTTTTTAAATGTTTTTATTTTTTATTTTGTGTGGAAGACCAAAAGGGCGAGCGATTTAGATGAAGCTAATGGTTGTTTTTCTGTGTGTTGCAGCTCGAAGCACGGAGAGGAGATAAGGTAATTAAAGCCGCTGCGCGTCTCATGTCTGTTTGCTGGAACATGACTGACTCACAATACTACTCTGTTCGGCATAGAGATGCCTCTACTCAATTCTGTCCTTCTCTCTTTTTCGCTCTCCCTTCTCTTCCCATCTCTTTCTCTCACTCTCTCTTTTGCTCTCTCTCTACTCCCCTCCCCTTTCTTTGTGTATCTTTCTTCTCCCCCCTTTCTCTTTCCCCCTTCTACCTTTTTTCTCTCTCCTTTTCTCTCTATCCCCTTCTACCTTCCCCCCCCTCTTTTTCCTTCCCTCTCCCTCCCCTCTTCAGTTCTCGTCTAGCCTCTGCGGTTCTGCTGTACCTCCGTCACTCAGGCATAAAGCTGAGGGACTCCAGGGTGTTCCCGGGCCTCAGCACTGAGAAGGAGAAGTGGCTCGCCTTCTTTCCCAAGACCAAGAAGGTAAGGAGGGGAGGAGGCAGGACTCTCGTCTACCACCGACACATGGATTTGTAATTCTCTTATCAGTCATATTTATTGAAACATCAAAGCTATTCAGGCTATATTGGCAGAGCATGCAGTCCATAAGATACAAACCTTCAGGCAATGATCAACCGAGAGGTCTCCCACGTGCGGTCTAATTCCTCTGCCTTACCGTTCATTGTTATAGGGTATGAACGGTTGTGTTGTGGGAGTTTTGCTTCAACGCCAGTTGAGCCAGTTTTCCAGTGGTGTTCTTTGTTTGTTTTGCAGCTGAGCAGTTCAAAGAAAGAGAAGGATGGAGAGGACAGGAAGAGAAACCCCATCCTGAAGTATATCGGCAAGCCCAGGAGCACCTCTCAGTCCAGTAAATATTTACACACAAGCACACAAGCACACACACACACTTTTTGTTCTCATCTAACAGTATAATTGAATTCCTTTGACCACATCATTTTTGTTTTAGAGGATATAAAATGATTGATCTAAGACTTTTCCATCGTTCTGATTTAATTGTTTCTTTAAATTCACTTTGATTTCCCAGCGTTCCATGTCCCCTTGTCTCCCACTGAAGGTACATCATTTCTGTATTTTTATTTATCATTTTAGATCTTTCCTTTATTGCATTTTTGTTCTTCCGTGTTTTCTTAGCTCCTTTTTAAAACATTAATATGAAGTGCCTCCAGAAAGTTTTCACACCCCTTGACTTTGTCCACATTTTTTGATTACAAGATGGGATTCAAATAGTTCATTAGACATTTTTATTTTGTCAACAGTCTCCCAAAAAATACTCTGTCAAAGTGGAAGAAAAATTCTAACATTTGTAAACAAAGCAAAAATAAAAAAGAACACTATCTTGATTACATAAGTGTTCAACTCCCTGAGTCAATACACGTTAGAATCACCTTTGGCAGCGATTACAGCTGTGAGTCGTTCTGGGTAATTCCTTTTAAGAGCTTTCCATTCCTGGATTGTTGCAACATTTGCCCATTTTTATTTATTTCAAAATTCTTCAAGCTATGTCAAATTGGTTGTTGATCATTGCAAGACAACCATTTTCAGGTCTTGACAGATTTTCAAGCAGATTCAATAATATATTTCATACTTTCTGAAGGCAAGGCATAATAATAAATGCCATGTAGCTGATGCTTTTATCCAAAGCGACTTAGTCCTGCGTTTATACATATTGTACTGTTATAGCTTGTTCTCTGTAGTCTAAGCTGGGTATCTGTAAAGCACTTTTTGACAACTGCTGAGTTGCACTGAGTGTACAAAACATTGACACCTGCTCTTTCCATAACATAGACTGACCAGGTAAAAGCTATGATCCCTTATTGATGTCGCTTGTTAAATCCACTTCAATCAGTGTAGATGAAGGGGTTGAGATGGGTTAAAGAAGGATTTTTAAGCCTCAAGACAATTGAGACATGGATTGTGTATGTGTCCCATTCACAGGGTGACTGGGCCAAACAAAAGATTTAAGTGCCTTTTGAACGGGGTATGGTAATAAGTGCCAGGCGCACCGGTTTGTGTGAATGACTATAACGTTGCTGGGTTTGCCTTGTGTATCAAGAAAGGTCCACAACCCAAAGGACATCCAGCCAACTTCACACAAATGTGGGAAGCAATGGAGTCACCATGGGCCAGCATCCCTTTGGAACGCTTTCGACACTTTGTAGAGTCCATGCACTGACCAATTAAGGCTGTTCTGAAGTATAAAATAAAATGGTGTTCTTAATGATTTGTACACTCAGTGTATGTTTTATGAATTACATTTGATAGAACATCACTCAATGTACAGTGGGGCCAAAAAGTATTTAGTCAGCCACCAATTGTGCATGTTCTCTCACTTAAAAAGATGAGAGAGGCCTGTAATTTTCATCATAGGTACACTTCAACTATGACAGACAAAAGGAGGAAAAATCCAGAAAATCACATTGTAGGATTTTTAATGAATTTATTTGCAAATTATGGTGGAAAATAAGTATTTGGTCACATACAAACAAGCAAGATTTCTGGCTCTCACAGACCTGTAACTTCTTCTTTAAGAGGCTCCTCTGTCCTCCACTCGTTACCTGTATTAATGGCACCTGTTTGAACTTGTTATCAGTATAAAAGACACCTGTCCACAACCTCAAACAGTCACACTCCAAACTCCACTATGGCCAAGACCAAAGAGCTGTCAAAGGACACCAGAAACAAAATTGTAGACCTGCACCAGGTTGGTAAGACTGAATCTGCAATAGGTAAGCAGCTTGATTTGAAGAAATCAACTGTGGGAGCAATTATTAGGAAATAGAAGACATACAAGACCACTGATAATCTTCCTCGATCTGGGGCTCTCATAAGATCTCACCCCGTGGGGTCAAAATGATCACAAGAACGGTGAGCAAAAATCCCAGAACCACACGGGGACCTAGTGAATGACCTGCAGAGAGCTGGGACCAAAGTAACAAAGCCTACCATCAGTAACACACTACGCCGCCAGGGACTCAAATCCTGCAGTGCCAGACGTGTCCCCCTGCTTAAGCCAGTACATGTTCAGGCCCGTCTGAAGTTTGCTAGAGAGCATTTGGATGATCCAGATGAGGATTGGGAGAATGTCATATGGTCAGATGAAACCAAAATATAACTTTTTGGTAAAAACTCAACTCGTCGTGTTTGGAGGACAAAGAATGCTGAGTTGCATCCAAAGAACACCATACCTACTGTGAAGCATAGGGGTGGAAACATCATGCTTTGGGGCTGTTTTTCTGCAAAGGGACCAGGACGACTGATCCGTGTAAAGGAAAGAATGAATGGGGCCATGTATCGTGAGATTTTGAGTGAAAACCTCCTTCCATCAGCAAGGGCATTGAAGATGAAACGTGGCTGGGTCTTTCAGCATGACAATGATCCCAAACACACCGCCCGGGCAACGAAGGAGTGGCTTCGTAAGAAGCATTTCAAGGTCCTGGAGTGGCCTAGCCAGTCTCCAGATCTCAACCCCATAGAAAATATTTGAAAGTCCGTGTTGCCCAGCGACAGCCCCAAAACATCACTGCTCTAGAGGAGATCTGCATGGAGGAATGGGCCAAAATACCAGCAACAGTGTGTGAAAACCTTGTGAAGACTTACAGAAAACGTTTGACCTCTGTCATTGCCAACAAAGGGTATATAACAAAGTATTGAGATCAACTTTTGTTATTGACCAAATACTTATTTTCCACCTTAATTTGCAAATAAATTCATTAAAAATCCTACAATGTGATTTTCTGGATTTCTTTTCTTCATTTTGTCTGTCATAGTTGAAGTGTACCTATGATGAAAATTACAGGCCTCTCTCATCTTTTTAAGTTGGAGAACTTGCACAATTGGTGGCTGACTAAATACTTTTTTGCCCCACTGTACCTGTTCTCTGTGCGTCTCCTCCCCTCAGTGCGTCCGGGCAGTGTGAGGAACATCATCCAGCAGTTTGAGAACCACACCGAGATCCCCGGGGAGGAGGGGGCCGAGGGAGACCCTCCGAGACTGTCCTCCAGCAGCCTGGGAGAGGACAGCGTGGACAGGTAACCGAGAGGGAGGGAGTGTGTGTGTCTTGACCCTTGTGCAAAATTGTTAGTGTGTTCAAACCCATGCATGTGTTTGATTCATGTCTCTCCCTCCCTCTCAGCCCCACGGTGTCGATGCGTCTGGCTCGTAGTGAGTCTCTGAAGGCGCAGGGGGAGGGGCGTCGGCGGGGCGGGTCCTCGGGGGCGGAGACGGTCCCTCGGTCCCGTAGCGACGTGGACATGGAGGATTGTGGAGAGGAGAGTGAAGGGCCGGGCCTGAGACCCTTACACCACAGCACCTCCTCGGCCTCCAGCAGCTCAGCACGGTGAGACTACAACACACACCCAATCCAAGATCTGGAGCATGCACACTGCTCAAACACACATCCTTGGAACTATGAATCCCACACTCCTAGAGACCGGTTGAGCAGCAGCATTGAATATAAAGCAAATCTGTGTGTTGTTCGCCTCAGATCCTGCGAGAATCCCACCCCGCCGTACACCCCTCGGTCTTCCAGACGAAAGTAAGTCGACCTTACAACCTTACTAAAATGTGTTAAGCTTTGTTGAGGGACTTACAAGTGTATTGAAATCTGTGTGTGTGTAGGAGTGTGGAGTTCCCGGTGGCCTTGCTCCCTGACGCCCCAGCCCTAGAGGAGGACGTGGTGGACAGTCACAACTGGCAGGAGACGGTGGCCCCGCAGGTCCTGGCTACTCTCTGTCCCCGAGAGGTGGACAGACAGGCTGTCATCTACGGTAAAAAATAAATAAAATAAAAACACTGATTGACCAGGCTTTGGCTAGAAACAGAGGAATGTGCAATGGCTGAGAGTAACACGTGGCATTGCTATACATCTATAATTGGGCCCGTATCCTCTAAAGGCCACTGTCTATCAGATTAGTTAACTAAAGTGAACACATGAAATCACGCCGTGTGTATATACAACACGTTAGCCTTGTCCTCTCGAAAAATGGCTGCGAGAAGCCCAAGGGATTCTATCAGACAACTGCCTCTTTGGGACTGTTATTTCAGAAGTAAATTAGAGGAGAGAGTTATATTTACACCACCTTTTAGTCTCGTCTGTCTCTCTCTCCCGCCCGTCTCCTTCATCAGAGTTGCTGACGACGGAGGCGTCTCACCTGCGTACGCTCAGGGTGTTGGATCAGGTGTTCTTCCAGAAGATGAGGTGTGTTCTGAGCTCTGACGAACTGGCCTGCATCTTCCCCAACCTGCCGCATGTCTACGAGCTCCACGGTCAGTCACTGTGTGTCTCTGTGCGTGTTTCTCAGTCCTGCCAATATGTATCCAAGCAATGTGGATTCTGTTCTGATAAGGTCGCTCCGCATTAAAGGGGTTCTCTGTTTGAGTGGCTTTGCTGTGTAAATGTCATGTTTAAATGATTTTAGTTGGTGCATGGTAGAGAAGCAATGGTTCAGCATTGCCTTTGAGTGCTCAATGTTGATTCAATGTAGTTATTGTTTTTGGTCAATGTGGCTCCAATGTTGTCGTCGTGTTTACAGCGAGTCTGTGCGAAGCCATGAAGAAGAGAAGAGAATCTCCCATCGTTCAGGGCATCGGCGACATCATGCTGGCCAGGGTGAGTTTAACTAACCATGTCATCCCTTCGTCTCCCTCTCTCTCCATCTTGTTACACACAAGGATATACCGTGCCATTTGAAATGCCTAATTTTAATCAAACTTTAGACTTTAGAATGTAGCGTTTATGTAAGGCGCGCTGAGCTCCTACAGCGTCAGACGTCACGTGGCTTTGACAGTACGTTGTTTACAGTTGCACACTGTAAATGTAGACTACAGTTATTATGCAAAGTGATTTTTCTCATAGGTTATGGGTAGGATTGCTGGAAAACATTAGAATTTTACCAGTAAACTACCAGCATTTTGGTAACTTTGTTTTTTAAATGTAATTTATCACAAGACCTCTAGTGGCCCTTTTGGGTACCTCATATTATCACCGGTGCCTAACTCTGGCCCTCTGTGTGGCCTTATCACATGTAAAATATAATAAAATAAAATGAATGACAAAGCTGTAGATCATTATCTTAAATATAAACCAACTTAGTGAATACCATTGGTGTTTTAATATGAGAGTTTCAGCATTAAATATCCTTTTTATTTTACTATGTCAATATGTATTTGTTAATGTTTTTTGGGTCAAACTGGTGGCAGTTGTGGAAAAAGTCAATAGTTGGAGAGTTGATTGAAAATAATGGCATTGTTGATTAGATGCTTTTTTCATTAGTCTTTTATCCCCTCTTGAACCATATGGTCTATCTACTAGAAACTCATGGACAATACTATATATGTTTTAATTTATTCAATTATAAATTACCATCGATTGACATAACATTTCTATTCATTAGCAAAATCACAGAAGATCCCGGTAACTTTGGTAAATTACCGGTAGCTTTGCAACCCTAATTATGGGGTCGGGTTTTACATGGAAAGGCATTCTATCATAGCGCATTTAGCCTTCCCGTCAGCCCTGACAACGGTATGCTATTTCCCCCACTTCAAACAGCGATTAGCCTACAGAGGGTCCACAAGACCCGGCATAGATCAATGCAAAACTCTCACCAGAATGTTTACATCTTTTTTTTTTTACCGAAACGCTTCTATGACGGCGAACATCAGACTTCTCTTTCACTGTTGTTTTGTCTTAGGCTGCTGTTAGCCGAATACTACCGGAATAACACCCTGAAAACGATGGCACACTGTCTGCGTTTGTGGCACTTAACATCATTCTGATTGGTCATAAGAGTAGAGCTTTTGGTTTTTCTAAATGTTTTTACTACACGGATGTCTGAGGAAAAGAAATGGCTGATATTATTTGGGTAGTGAAGTAACTTCAAATGCCCATTCCTAGTTTGAAGACTTCGCTACTGCTACTACCTGTCAAATAGATTTACATCTGGAGAAAAAAATGCCTAGGGATAATTATGGTGTATTTTGAATGGGGCGTCGGTGTGTACCTTTCTGGTAGTTTGAGGGCGTGGCGGGGGAGGAGTTTCAGGAGCAGGCGTCCCACCTGTGCAGTCAGCAGTCTCAGGCCCTGGAGCTCATCAAGAACAAACAGCGCAAAGACCCCCGCTTCGCACACATCATCCAGGTAACACGCGCACACAGTTACAATGGCTTTTCTACTAAGGGATTGATTTGATTTGATGTAATGGTTGATGTATGGGTTAACAGGAGTGTGAAGCCAGTCCTCACTGTAGGAGGCTGCAGCTGAAGGATCTGCTGGTATCTGAGATGCAGAGACTCACCAAGTACCCTCTGCTACTGGACAACATCCTCAAACACACAGAGGGTACGTAGGATAGGTTTCTACCACACAGACAGACACACACACACACACACACAGACAGATGTACCTGTGGAGAATGTATAACATACTATAGCATTATGTTACTGTTTGGTGATTTGGTAACCTTGTTTGTTTTGATGAAAGGTTTTCAGAACTGCTCACTCACGTAATAGCTAACTAGAAGCAGACCAGTAGCTACTAGCTATTGCCTCAAACTTTGGCTATGGTAGTTTAGCTTATTTGATGTCACTTGGAGTAACGTCCTTCTCTTACCCCTAGCCGGTTCCACAGACCTCCCACCTCTCCAACAGGCTCAAGCCTGTTGCCGGGGGATACTGCAGGCCGTCAACGAGGTCGTCAGGGAGACGGAACACCGGCAGCGGCTGAACCAATACCAGCGAAGGTTGGACCCCACGCCACAGTTCAAGGTACTGCCCAATTTGATCTTGTTAATTTTCCTCTCAAAGTTTTTATTTTCCTCCAACACATACCAAATGATAAGGTGTACCCAAACGTGCTTCAGTCCAGGATAAATAAAAAAGGGACTCAGGTACTCGACTGAGGGACTTGAAAATCCCCAAAACATCCCTTACCTCAGGACAATTCAACGGGCGACTATCCAGGAGAATAAAGATGAATAGAATAAAGATTTCCGCATAGAGAGAGAATAAAGACTTCCGCGTAGATCTGAAATATTTAGTTGCGTAATTAATCCTGGGTTAAGGAATGTTTTTGTTTGGACATGCCCAATGATATTGTTATGATGATGCTGATGTCTACCATTTTGTCTTCTGTCTCTCCTCTCAGAGTCTGGACCTGACCAGTAAGAGAATGATCCATGAGGGTCCTCTCACCTGGAAAGTCAGTAAAGACAAAACCTTGGGTAAGAAAGGCCCACCACGCCCCACTAATGAGTCGAACCTCATACAGTCTCTAGTCAAACCCCCTTGTCATTGTAATCAACACTTAAATAAATATATATTTTTAATCAACACTCTAATAAGCCCCACTGGTCTCTTTTGGGTTGCAAACGTTCTACAAACCTTGCATCCATTTTCCATTAGGTTTTTGTTAGCATTGTTCTGGAAGGTTCTAACCACGTGGTTCTGTTTCTCCCTGCCGCTCCCAGAGATCCAGGCGCTGCTGTTGTCAGACCTTCTGGTGTTGCTCCAGAGGGGTCCAGACGACCGGCTGCTGCTGCGCTGCCCGTCCCGCTGGGTGGGGGGAGGAGGTGGGGGTAGTGGGGATACCAAGGCCTCCTTCAGCCCCGTGGTCCAGCTAGACTCACTGCTGGTGCGCTCTGTGGCCACAGGTAAGAGGTCAGGGGTTATGAGAGGCAGTGTGGAGTAGTCAGTGGTTGGGTTTAAATGTAACCACCAGTTTTTGTTAATGGTGTAACAACACTGTAATAGACATCTGTAATAGCAGAACGTACCGTCTCAATACTTTGTTTAATGTTGAACTAATGATCGTTACATAGTATTCACGGTTGAATGATGCCTCTTCGATAATGCAGACCTTAAAAACCTCTTAGGGATAAACGGCGCACTAGCGGGCCGCTCCCGACACTACCCGGTGAAATGTAAGGCGCCAAATTCAAAATCCAAAAGTTGAATTATTAAACATTCATCAATATACAAGTGTTGCATAGTCATCAAAAGCTCTGATTCTTGGCAATTTCAAAAAGGCTTTACGGCGAAAGCACAACATTTGATTGTTTGAGGATAGCACCTCATATATTTTCCACATTAGCATAAATTTCCAGCGCGGGTCACACAAAACCCATATAAGACCTAAAATAAATCGCTTACCTCTCGAATAACTTCTGCTGAGGGCATCCCAAGTGTCCAACGAAGACATCCAATGGTTCTTTTGTTAAAAAAAGTAATTTATTATATCCATAAATCTGTTTGGTTGGCGCGTTATGTTCAGAAAATCCACCGTCGAGTCACCCGTTGTACAGTGAAGAGAACGCGTTCAAATATACCTATCAACTTTGCCCAAACAAATCAAACATCATTTATAAAGCATCCTTAGGTATCCTTTTATGAATATTAGCGATAATACTTCACTCGGTATATCATAAACGATATAAAAGGAAAATAAAGTGTGGCGCGCTCACAATCTCGTGCCCGGGAAACGTTGTTGACATATGTGGTCCCTTGACTATTTCCTCTTCCTATCAGTTCTGCTCAGTGCTAAAGCCTCCAAACACTGTATAAAGACTGTTGACATCTAGTGGAAGCCATAGGTACTGCAACCTAGGAGCTATTATACATGAATTTCAATAGCAAGTCTATGGAAAAGAGGAAATGTCACACAAAAAATATTTCTAGACAGAAATTCCTCTGGTTTTCGCCTGCTATATCAGTTCTGTTATACTCACAGACATTATTTTAACGGTTTTCGAAACTTCAGAGTGTTTCCTATCCAATAGTACTAATTATGTGCATATCCTAGTTTCTGGGCCTGAGTGGCAGGTATTTTACTTTGGGTACGCCAGACTCTCCAAAATCAACACCTCGGCTGCCACTCCCTAAATAGTTAATGAGATGCCAAAAATCCTGTGATTGCTTTTTGAATGATTTGACAGCTGTCACTCATCATGTGCGATTCCTTCCTCAGACAACAAGGCCCTGTACATCATCAGCACAACAGAGCAACAGATCTACGAGCTGGTAGCGGGGACGTCCTCAGAGAAAAACATGTGAGCTAGACCAGCTATATCTATACTAGGACTATTATAGTCCACCAGTTTACAGATAATATACATGATAGAGTTATCGTCATTAGCATTTTAACTAATGCATTTTGCTTATCACATGGAAAAGCTTTGGTTCTTAAGTCTTATTTATTTATTTTCACAGCTGGAAGGACCAACTTGAAAAGACCATCTCATTGGCTGCTGGCTCCTCACCTTCGACCAATAACAGATCCACACCTATTTCGTGAGTATCCCTAAGCTGACCCATTTCTATCAATTACCATTGATTCAATTACCATTGAAAAGACATGAAGACTGAATATGGCATTATAGACTATTCACTATGGTGGTCCTAAACAAAACTGCGCCGACTAAATTCCAACTCTCGCTCTCTCTCTCAGCTCCCCCGAGTCTTGGTAATGCTTCCCCTGTCTCAACTGGCAGCCATGTCTACCAATCAGGTAAGACATATTGTGTCGGACAGGGAACATACGTATGTTTTGGAGTGGATCGTATTTAGACTGAGTACATTTCTATACAGTAATATTCTGTATCATTCTCTGATTCTCTGTCGTTCACCATATTGATTATCTTTAATCTCCCTAGACGACTCGATGACGGAGCAGGCAGTTTCAATGGGGACAAACTCTCCTAACGATGAGGACAACGAGCTCACGCCCACCACACCAACGGCGCAATCAGGGGCTTTCCTCCACAGTGACTACGTCAACAGGCAAATTGGAGTGGCTGAGGCAGCTCTTGAAGATGGTGAGACTGAAAGAGACAGACCTTTTGACTTAAACATATACTTTTGCGTCACTAGAATGTTTGTTTGATAATCAACTGTCGACTTATTAAATTCCTCTTTCTGTCCTCTCAGTGGAGATGCTAAAGCAGCTGATTTTCCACAACTTTGAGGAAGTTGGGTGGAGTCACGACTCAGACGGAACGCCCACAAACGAGACAGCCAATGAGAGGAGCCCGCTCAATGACAGACAGAGACAGGCGTCCTCTGAGACTCTCCTCAGTAACAGTCCCAGCCAATTGGAGGCTGAGCATTCAGAAGCCCCGCCCTCGGAGGTGGGGTCCCCCAGTGTACATGTTGTGAGGAAAGGTAATGGGGACAGAAGGTGTATACAACAACCTAATAACTTTGGCTGTTTTTAGTTAAATGACTGCTTGTTTCTTGGTGTCTACTGTGGTCAAATCAAGTCTGGCTCTACTACGGCTGTCTCCAACCCCCCAAAAATCTTGGTCAACCTAATCGTCTGTTCTTTCGACCAATCAATTGGTTGAAATTTTAAAACGTGTATTTTTCCATATATAGACACAAGTTTTGTAATCAAATCAACTATATGTACTGAGCTTGTCGGATGCTTTAAGGACACTTTGATTAAATAATTAAGACACACAAATGACTGGAGGGAGCCAGAGATCAATTTAGCCTAACCAGAAGAAGAAAGAAACCAGTATGAAAACAGTATGAAATATTCTGGGCCCTCAGTGTTCCCCCGCTCCAGTGAACTTCGGAAATACATAGTTGTAGGCTATTTTCGCAAGGGATGAAATGTAATCAGGTAGGCCAATTTTTATGACGTTTCCACCGAATCAGAGCATTTCATTTTTCCCCCCTTTCATGCTGAGTGGTTATCGAAAGGGAGAGAGCTGGAAAGATTTTTCAAATAGGCTACATCAAGGAGCTATTGTTTTTCTCAATGGTTGTAAAAACAGACTTTGTTTACTTGCTGTTTTGAGGTAAAGAAAAAAAATACTTTGAAGTTCTACAGTGGTGGTCAGTTAAGACAATCAGAAATACTATCAGATCCCCAATAGGGCACATTTATAGGCCTACATTTGTGCGCAGGCCAGGTAGCCTATACCTACTTCTGTGTATAATCAGGCGCGTGTCCAAAATGGAGAAAAAAAACCTTGCAAGTATAGCCTAGGTAGTGCTGTCCGCAAACAACGTGTCCACTCCGACAATGAGAACGGTAAAAGACCGTTATAATAATAATATATTTAATTTATGAACAGAAATTACCATAACCAAACAAACATTGATGGTAATTAACGGTAAATGTACTACTGGTGATACTGGTGTGCCGTCCCCGCGCCCTCCACAATGGATTAGTCCACTGAGACAGGCGTGAATCAGACAGGTGTCTCATGCCAGAAAAACAAAATATGTTATACTGCTCTACAAAAAAATATGTCGACCAACAGCCTTTCGACCAAACAATCGACTAAATGGGGTCAGCCCAAGACTCTGAATGCCTCTAATTGTTTGATAATACACACTCCTTTTCTCTTGGCATGTTCACAAACCTCTGTGTGATTCAACTTGTCGGGTGCTCTTCTTCTGATCTTTCTTTCTGCCTCTTTCCACAACTCTGTTTTGCTTTTCGCCTCCTTTTTCTTCTCACCCCTCGTACAATATCACATCTCCCTCACTTGCACTCAAACTCTCACCCCCATGACACTGCCATGCTCCCCTGTCTGTCTGACACACACACACACACACACACACACACACACACACACACACTCTTTCACGCCATCTGTCCTCTTATGCACAGCTGTGGTTGCGGGCTCTCCTATCCCAGATGAGATCACTGATGTCAACCTCCACTCCGACCAATCACCTGAGCCGAGAGGCGGGGCCAGTGTACGGGGTAATGCTCCAGTAGACAGTCCAGTTGTCCTCTTCAAACCTGTGAATATCTTCCATTTAGGTCCCTGGCTCTCTGTCTGAGAATGTTTGTGATTACTACACCAGGGTCGTGTCCAGAGAACATTTTAGAAACGCAGATAGTTTGGTTCTACCTACATTTTTCCACTCGTTTTTAGTTTTTCCATTTTTAAACGTTTTCCAATTCATACCTACTGACCGCAAGCACACTAGCCACATCCTATAAGAATCCACAGCTGTACTGTCAATTCACCATGAAGATTGACTGTCGCCTTTAATTCCACTGTGCTGTAGGAAATGTGTTCTACCTGGTGATGCCTACAGAGCAGGGAGACGGACTGCTGGATGAGAGTCACACAGATGAGGTCATTGATCCCCCCACCCTGACCTCCACTGAACTTCCTGATCTGGACCAGGAAGTGATGTCATCAAACATGCAGCATCATGAGGAAGAAGGGCAGGTCTCTTCCACCCTGTCTGCGGGCGACCAATCGGAGCCAGGGAATCCGAGGCGGGAGGGAGGGCTTGGCCAATCACCAAAGGTCCTCCAGAGCCATGTGATCAAACACGTGGATGACATTTTCCACACAATCGAGGAGCTGATGAGCAAGCTGCACCAGCTGAGGGTAAGGCGTTTAAACACACACACTCACACAGATGTGACATGCTATTACATGGGAAACAGGAGAATCCACTCACAATTAGAACCCAGAGTTGAAAACACATTTTGAAATTATTTCCATGCTAACTATTACTTGTTATTTTCTCCCCCCATAACCCCAACAGGACATCGAGACAGCTCATCACCAGCTGCTGAAAACACTAAGAGAGCCACCTGTCAATCAGGAGTCAGATGACTTCCCTCGCAACCAGGAAACCGTCGTCAGGACGCCGTCTCTGGACCGGGACCCAGGGGATGGTGAGTTCAGCGGTCAAGGGTCATTCCAACCATGTGTTGAAAGATATGGTCTGGATACAACCTTTTCACAAAGGCATTTCTCAAACCTTGAAATTCAGTAGGGGCAGTTCTTGTTGTTTTTGTTTGGGTTTAAATCAATTCTCTGAGTTCTGTTATTGATAAGCCTCTCACTCTCTCTGTTTCTATTTGTCCGTCCAGCAGAGCCAGCTAAGCCTGAGATCCTCTCCACTGGGTTCTGAAGATGCTATCTCAATGAGGAATTCTTAACAGACTCACCCCTGCTCTGCCGTAGACATACGCGCACACACACACACTGATGGACTGGGACCCCAGCCTTTACCCCCTACCCCCTGTCTCACACCCCTAGCTCTCAGCCCAATCCTAGCATGCACTGCTGGTGGGAGCAGGATCCAGGAAGTACTGTGATGTCGTTGGTGTTGTCCTGGGAGACCAGGAAGTGATGCAGGACTGATGGCCCCGGCCTCCTGACACCCAAGGATCTGCCCCCAACACGGGTTCAGGGTGAACTCCGACCTCTGTGGAGCCAGAGGGAGTCCAGGGATGAGAAGATGGACAGATGAAGGACAAAAAAAGGAAGAGACTGAGAAGTAGAGAACAAGTGATGGAAATGTGTGAAGAAGCAAATAGATCATAATGAAAGTGGAGAGTTGGCGGAATCTAAATTGGCAAGGAATAATGCCATGGATGAGATGTTGGATGGAAGTGAGGTTGGTTACATTTTGAAGGACAAGTTAGTATGGTTCAAGGGAGAGAGTTGAGAAGTGACAGATGAACAGGACAACGTAAGGACCCTAGCACTTTACCCACAATGCATCCTCTGTCGCGTATCCATACTCTACAACGGATTGGATTAGTGAGGGACTGGAAACTGGACAGATCACCGGCTCCATTGTGAGTCAAAGCTGCACCTAGTTTGAGCCAAGATGGTAGTTCATTACTTCTGGTTGCTTTACAGTATGCCTGCCATAGAGGCTGATCGAAGAATGGTGTGTGTGTGTGTGTGCGTGCGCACACACACTGAACCAAAATATAAACGCAACATGCAACAATTTCAAAGATTTTAGTGAGTTACAGTTCATATAAGAATATCAGTCAATTGAAATAAGTTCGTTAGGCCCTAATCTATGGACTTCACATGACTGGGAATAAAAGATCTGCATCTGTTGGTCACAGATACCTTAAAAAGAAAAAAGGCAGGGGCGTGGATCAGAAAACCAGTCAGTATCTGGTGGGACCACCATTTGCCTCATGCAGCGCGACATATCTACTTCGCATAGAGTTGATCAGGCCGTTGATTGTGACTTCTGGAATGTTGTCCCACTACTCTTCAATGGCTGTGCGAAGTTGCTGGATGTTGGCGGGAACTGGAACAAGCTGTCATACACGCTGATCCAGAGCATCCCCAACATGCTCAATGGGTGATATGTCTGTTGAGTATGCAGGCCATGGAAGAACTGGTACATTTTCAGCTTCCAGGAATTGTGCACAGATCCTTGCGACATGGGGCCCTGCATTATCATGCTGAGACATGAGGTGATGGTGGCGGATGAATGGCACGACAATGGACCTCAGGATCTCGTCACGGTATCTGTGCATTCAAATTGCCATCGATAAAATGCAATTGTGTTCGTTGTCTGTAGCATATGCCTGCCCATACCATAACCCCACCGCCACCATGGGGAACTCTGTTCACAACGTTGACATCAGCAAACCGCTCGCCCACATGTCTGCCATCTGCCCGGTGCAATTGAAACCGGGATTCATCCGGGAAGAGCATACTTCTCCAGCGTGCCAGTGGCCATCGAAGGTGAGCATTTTCCCCACTGAAGTCGGTTACGACGCCGAACTGCAGTCAGGTCAAGACCCTGGTGAGGACCACGAGCATGCAGATGAGCTTCCCTGAGACGGTGATTACACATGGTCTGCGGTTGTGAGGCCGGTTGGATGTATTGCCAAATTCTCTAAAATGACGTTGGAGGGCGGCTTATGGTATAGAAATGAACATTAAATTATCTGGCAGCATTTCTGGCGGACAATCCTGCAGTCAGCATGCCAATTGCACACTCCTTCAACTTGAGACATTTGTGGCGTTGTGTCAAAACTGCACATTTTAGCGTGGCCTTTTATTGCCCCCAGCACAAGGTGCACCTGTGTAATGATCATGCTGTTTAATCAGCTTCTTGATATGTGACACCTGTCAGGTGGATGGATTGTCTTGGCAAAGGAGAAATGCCCACTAACATGGTTGTAAACTAATTTTCTGCACCAAATTTGAGAGAAATAAGCTTTTTGTGCTTTTGGAACATTTCTGAGATCTTTTATTTCAGCTCATGAAACATGGGACGAACACTTCACATGTTGCGTTTATATTTTAGTTTAGTGTATATATATTCAGGTTTATTGCACTGGTCCCAGAGTAAGGAATGGGTCATAAATAGTACAGATTTCAACATACACAAGCATCATTCACCCATAATATCATTCATGTTATGTGAAACATACGTTTCATAATCACACATGACAGGAGAGAAACACAATGAAGAAAGAGGTGTTTTTTGTTTTGTTTTGGGGAAAACTAAGATGGTGGCCGGTCGGTCGGGTCAGTCAGTCCTGCATCTCTGTACAGCTGCTAAGCTATAGGATGGGTTGTCTGTAGCGGCGACATATTAATGGTTACAACACTACTACTGCACTGTTCTCTACTGAATGGCTGTCGTCTTCTGCACCACTACTAGACATACAGGGATCACTACTAGGAAAAAGGAAACCTGTTCAATGAATACCCAGATGTCTATCATGTCGTCATCTTTTTTCCTAAAGAATGCTCTACTGTATTGGGTGTGTGTACAATACTGTGAATTCCCCTCTTCCCTACTATACCATGAGTAGTATTTACCGTATTGTCACACCAAAACATGAAGGGATGGTTGTTTATACCAAGTAGCATACGTTTGAACTGAGAGACCCTCTGCACAGACATGTATTTATTGAGAGAGGAAGTCTGTTAACACTATGTAATCCCTTGTTCAAGTGTGTAATCAGCAGCATACAATGTGTGTGTGTGTGTGTGACACCAGTGTGTAATGGGAATTCGGAAGGGATGCAGTGTTTTCAGTTTACCTTGGCATGGTGGACAATTCCAGACTTTTTTCTCGTACATTTTCTTACATTCTTTCTAACTTTTCTATTCATCCATCTCTCCATTCACTTACCCTCTTGAGTAGCATTTTTTCCGTCTCCATCTTTGTACTTTCTACCTCTTCTTCTATAGCATCTTTAGGGTCTTTCATACTGGGGTTTTTCTGTCAGAAGTCTGAGTTCTGTACGCACCTCGCTCATATAGAGGTTTCTTCCCTTTGTCAAACGTTGCACAGCAAACTGCTGCACAGTGCAAACTACTGTATGCATACAGAGGTGTTTAACGATCCTTTCTCTTGTTTGAATCTTGTTCACTCATGTAATATAGAAATCACAACCTTGTTTTATATGGGAATCTTTTTTTTCTGTAAAGCCTTAGTCCTTTCTTTTTGATTTTATTTTTGTAGATTCGATGAAAAATGATGTAAGTTATTTTCTCTCCCCTGTTTTAGAAAAAGGTGAGATTGTTAGCTGCACAGAAGGAAAATGAACTCATGTTTCAGATTAATGTGTTTTGTGACATTAAAAAGAACTGTTTGAAAGTCCTGAACCGGAACTTGAGTCCTAACTCACCCACCCTGGCTGATGTGAAAAATAAACTTACTCTACCTTGAACATTTTATAGATCCTGACCAAATGCAGCTACCCCAAAGCATATACAGTGAGGGGAAAAAAGTATTTGATCCCCTGCTGATTTTGTACGTTTGCCCACTGACAAAGAAATGATCAGTCTATAATTTTAATGGTAGGTTTATTTGAACAGTGAGAGACAGAATAACAACTAAAAAATTCAGAAAAACGCATGTACATTTTTTTATAAATTGATTTGCATTTTAATGAGGGGAATCAGTATTTGACCCCCTCTCAATCAGAAAGATTTCTGGCTCCCAGGTGTCTTTTATACAGGCAACGAGCTGAGATTAGGAGCACACTCTTAAAGGGAGTGCTCCTAATCTCAGTTTGTTACCTGTATAAAAGACACCTGTCCACAGAAGCAATCAATCAATCAGATTCCAAACTCTCCACCATGGCCAAGACCAAAGAGCTCTCCAAGGATGTCAGGGACAAGATTGTAGACCTACACAAGGCTGGAATGGGCTACAAGACCATCGCCCGCCAAGCAGCTTGGTGAGAAGGTGACAACAGTTGGTGCGATTATTCGCAAATGGAAGAAACACAAAAGAACTGTCAATCTCCCTCGGCCTGGGGCTCCATGCAAGATCTCACCTCGTGGAGTTGCAATGATCGGTGAGAACGGTGAGGAATCAGCCCAGAACTACACGGGAGGATCTTGTCAATGATCTCAAGGCAGCTGGGACCATAGTCACCAAGAAAACATTTGGTAACACACTACGCCGTGAAGGACTGAAATCCTGCAGCGCCCGCAAGGTCCTCCTGCTCAAGAAAGCACATATACATGCCCGCCTGAAGTTTGCCAATGAACATCTGAATGATTCAGAGGACAACTGGGTGAAAGTGTTGTGGAGCTCTTTGGCATCAACTCAACTTGCTGTGTTTGGAGGAGGAGGAATGCTGCCTATGACCCCAAGAACACCATCCCCACCGTCAAACATGGAGGTGGGAACATTATGCTTTGGGGGTGTTTTTCTGCTAAGGGGACAGGACAATTTCCCCACATCAAAGGGACAATGGACGGGGCCATGTACCGTCAAATCTTGGGTGAGAACCTCCTTCCCTCAGCCAGGGCATTGAAAATGGGGTCGTGGATGGGTATTCCAGCATGACAATGACCCAAAACACACGGCCAAGGCAACAAAGGAGTGGCTCAAGAAGAAGCACATTAAGATCCTAGAGTGGCCTAGCCAGTCTCCAGACCTTAATCCCATAGAAAATCTGTGGAGGGAGCTGAAGGTTCGAGTTGCCAAACGTCAGCCTCAACCTTGACTTGGAGAAGATCTGCAAAGAGGAGTGGGACAAAATCCCTCCTGAGATGTGTGCAAACCTGGTGGCCAACTACAAGAAACGTCTGACCTCAGTACTTGGTGGCAAAACCCTTGTTGGCAATCACAAAGTCATGTTTTGCAGAGGGGTCAAATACTTATTTCCCTCATTAAAATGCAAATCAATTCATAAAATTTTTCACATTAGTTTTTCTGGATTTTTTTGTTCTGTCTCTCACTTCAAATAAACCTACCTTTCAAATTATAGACTGATCATTTATTTGTCAGTGGGCAAACGTACAAAATCAGCAGGGGATCAAATACTTTTTTCCCCTCACTGTACATTTTATATCCGATATTGTGTCTACATAAATATCGGGCCTATTTCGCTCGAGCTCAATACCCGTATTGAAGTCGACCACTTGGAGGAGAGACGTCCAGGTAGAGATCACAGTGAGCGGCAGCCTTAGTAACTGGTGTGACCTGGAAAAACCTGCCCCCGAACCGAGTGAGACGGAGGACATTCGTCTAGCGGCCTATACTCCTTTTATAGGAATCAAGTAAGCCAAGTATTAAACTTTGGGGCCAGGAAATATTCTATTCAATAGGAGAAATCCTAACTGATCCAAGTCTCCAAGGGTTGATTGGTGCATCTCAATTGTATTTCCTTGACTCTTTGGGTCCTTTTCTCCTAGCTTCCTTCTCAAAATGCATTGGAGGAGAAGGCCCAAAGGGAGGAACCTCTGACTTTCTCCTCCAATGTGTTTTGTGAAGGAGGAGAGAGGACACAAGGAAACAATTGAGATTCCCCTGTAAATTGGTATAGGATATATTCAACCCTTTATGGGGATTTGTGCACTGTTGGTAGGTTTATGTTAAGTAAGCCTAATGCACTTTCCAGTTGAGCAGTCAATGTATATCAGAGTAAAGTGTGTTTTATGTTGTGTTTTGGTAATGTGTTAAGTCTTGTGTTATAACTGAGGTACAAGAAATTGCATTCCACACACTGCTACGCATGCTCCGGCCACGTTCACTGGGGCAGTTAACAAGCCCTACCACTGTCTGGCCAAATATCCCAAATCTGTTACAGCCTGGAAGTTGAATTGATTCAGAATTGAAGCCAGTATTTGGGTCGTAGACCTGATTCTGGGGAACAGCCTACATGTAATAGGCCTGCATCTGTTAGGTTTGTTAAATTCAAATCAAATCAAATTTTATTTGTCACATACACATGGTTAGCAGATGTTAATGCGAGTGTAGCGAAATGCTTGTGCTTCTAGTTCCGACCATGCAGTAGTATCTAACAAGTAATCTAACAAATTCACAACAACTACCTTATACACACAAGAGTAAAGGAATTAATACGAGTATGTACATATAAATATATGGATGAGCGATGGCTGACCGGCATAGGCAAGATGCAGTAGATGGTATGGAGTACAGTATATACACACATATATATATATATATATATATATATATATATATATATATATATATATATATATATATGAGAGAGATGAGTAAAGTAGGATATGTAAACATTATATAAATGGCATTGTTTAAAGTGGCTAGTGATACATTATTTAACCGTTTCCAATTCAGGGAGCATCAATGGGTCAGAGTTAGCTTTGTTGGAAACAGACTGTTTAGGGAGGATTCCGCATGGTTAGTAGATCTGTACTGGGACAAACTGCTGTTCTGTGATTGTCCTTCGTAAAGACGTGAACAGGGAAGGATTACACCGTGGCACTGCCCTCGTCTACGATAGATATTATAGGTGAGAGTCTGGGAGCAGAATGAAGAGGGGGGAGTAGAGAGTGGGCGGTGGAGGCGGAGCACCGCTGGGGACTCTGGAGGGGAGGGAGGCCATTGATTTTAGGGTTGAAAAGCAAAGCGGAAGATTATTTTGAATGGAGGAAAGACAAATCCGGATCTTAGTTATCCAGAAAGACTGACTGGGTAACCGTTTCCATACGAGGAAACAGAAACCAATCGAGAAACTGGCTGAATATCCCAAAACGCGAGGGACCGTGGAACGCAGTTTAGGCCTTTGGAAAGGGGGGCGAGAAATTGTCCCAAACCCGGCGACGTGTTCTGTCTTTACAAGGGACCACAGAACAAGAGCGCAAGAAATTTGAGTTTCTAAGAACTGCAAACGTCTCCCGATAAAGCCTACACTTGGATTATATTTCTGGAGTGTATTCTGTGATTATTAACGGGATACAAAAGCATTGCGTCTCGGTGGAGCGTTTACTCGCGCACCCCTCTCGGTGATGAATGACTGTATTCACACGCGCAGCGGGGCTTCCAGCAAAGAACAGATGCAGAAACCGAGAATGGATGCGGCTTTTGTATAGCCTGGATGATTTTCAGTTGAATAAAGGATATTGTATATGAAGAGGAATCAAGTTACAAACCTTTCTTTCCTGAATGGTGCATTTGGAAAATAAACTGAATTAGGATACATCCCCGTCGCCTGATTTGAATCACTGTTCAGGGTTTTCTTTGTGTCGATTTTTAGGCTACAATTCACGTTCACCAATTTGGGTATCACATTTTGAAAAGAAAGGTAAGCTTTCTTAACCGCTTGGAGTCTTATTTTAATTTTGTTCTAAAATAATATTCCTTTCTCCGTGCCAGGTTTATGTCATTCACAGCCTCTCTATTCAATGCACTCTGGGACCGTTCATTTCCCCATTCAGGTCCTTTGATTGCTGGCCTATTGTTTATCATTAATGAATAGGTGGCATTGATGGTTTGGATAGTTGGTCAATTTATTAGAAAATGTAATTAGAACATCATCCGTTGACATTGGCTTACAGATACTGCGCCCTTCTGGCTTGATGATAGCCACTTGCAGTTTAGTCCGATAAATTAAACTCAGATTTGAATCCATTGAGTTTGAGTTGCATGTCTCTAGGCAACACCATGATGAAGTATGTCACGTGTCACCCAAATTGCACTTTTACGCATGTGTGCCTAATATAGCACAGGTATAAAACTGGTTAATAACAGTTTATGTTGATGAATGTGAGCATGCTGACGGTTTTTCATCCAGACTATAACCAAATCCTCTACGACTCTGTATAGGCAACTCCCATATCCCGTTCTGCTGCATGGGCGTGAGACGTCTTACATTGTTATCATGTCGGCTCGCACAAACACACCTTCACCGACAAACGTAGCTAATATTTAGAGGGAAATAGGCTATTCTGACCCTCTTTTTTTTTTTTTAATACCTGCGCGTTTGAGTTGCATGCGTCTCATTGTCGGAATGAGCCCGGTTCGTAATGGATAGGCCCCATGAAGCCTGTGGCTCGATTAGTTGAGTTACACTTGGCTGATGCGCCGCCACGCTCCAGCGCCTTGCTGCGCCCCGGAGGCTTTCACCGAGGCCTGTGGAAGGGAGGAGACCCCCCGGCATTTAGACAGCAGTGCCACCAGGGACTATCGCTTTTACAGCCTATTATGAAGTCGCTTGTGCCTTTTGAGGTACCAGATGGAATACTCAGAACATTTGTGTGTTGTCTAAATTAGAGCCCTACAGTTAAATGGTTGCAGTGGACTGCAATGGAATTAAAGGAACACACATTTATTCTACCACACACACTAGTCCCACAAACTAGGGGTTTACAGTGCCTTCAGAAATGATTCACTCTCCTTTACTTACTCTACATTTTGTTGTGATGCAGCCTGAATTCAACAATTGATTACATTTTTTTCTCTCTCACTCATCTAAACACAATGACTAAGTCAAAACATATTTTTTGAATTTTTTGCAAATGATTTGAAAATGAAATATCTAATTTACATAAGCATTCAAACCCCTGAGTCAATACATGTTAGAATCACATTTGGCAGCTTTTACAGCTGTGTGTATTTTTGGGTAAGTCTCTAAGAGTTTTCCACACCTGGATTGTGCAACATGTGTACATTTATAAAACATTTATTCAAGCTTGGTCAAATTGGTTGTTGATCATTGCCAAACAGCCATTTTAAAGGCTTGCCATAAATTTTCAAGACAATTTAAGTCAACTATAAACAGGCCACTCGGGAACATTCAATGTTGTCTTGGTAAGCAACTCCAATGGATATTTGGCCATGTGTTTTAGGTTATTGTCCTGCTGGAAGGGGAATTTGTCTCCCAGAGTCTGTTGGAAAGCAGACTGAACCAGATTTTCCTCTAGGATTTTGCCTGTGCTTAGGTCTATTCTGTTTCTTTTTATAAAAAAAAAACTCCATAGTCCTTGCCAATGACATACATACCCGTAACATGATGCAGCCATCACCATGGTTGAAAATATGAAGTGTTACTCATTGATGTGTTGTGTTGGATTTGCCCAAACATAACACTTTAGTGAGGACAACAAGTACATTTCTTTGCCACATTTTTGGCAGTATTACTTTATTACTGAAGTGCCTTGTTGCAAACAGGATGCATGTTTTGGAATGTTTTATTCTCTACAGCAGGGGTCTCCAACCCTGTTCCTGTTCCAACCCTTCTGTAGGTTTTCGCTCCAACCCCAGTTGTAACTAACCTGGTTCCAGTGGTGGAAAAAGTACCCAATTGTCATACTTGAGTAAAAGTAAAGATTCCTTAATAGAAAATGACTCAAGTAAAAGTGAAAGTCACCCAGTAAAATAGTACTTGAGTAAAAGTCTAAAGTATTTGGTTTTAAATATACTTAAGTATCAAAGTAAATCTAATTGCTAAAATGTACTTAATTAACTATCAAAAGTACAAGTATAAATCATTTCAAATTTCTTATATTAAGCAAAGCAGAGGGCCACATTTTTTTATTTTTATATATTTTTTTATTTTTTTAATAACATTTACAGATAGCCAGGGGAATGCTCCAACTCAGACATCATTTATAAATGAAGCATGTGTTTAGTGAGTCCCCTAGATCAGAGGCAGTACCTCTTAATAAGTGTGTGAATTAGACAATTTTCCTGTCCTGTTAAGCATTCAAAATGTAATGAGTACTTTTGGGTGTCAGGGAAAATGTATGGAGTAAAAAGTACATTTTCTTTAGGAATGTAGTAAAGTAAAAGTTGTCAAAAATAGAAATAATAAAGTACAGATGCCCCAAAAAACTACTTAAGTAGTAATTTAAAGTATTTTTTTACTTAAGTACTTTACACAACTGCCTGGTTCAGTTTATCAACCAGCTAATTATTAGAATCAGGTGTACTAGATTAGGGTTGGAGTGAAAATCTACAGGACGGTAGCTCTCCAGGAACAGGGTTGGACAGCCCTGCTCTACAGGCTTCCTTGTTTTCACTCTGTCATTTAGGTTAGTATTGTGGAGTAACTACAATGTTGTTGACCCATCCTCAGTTTTCTCCTATTACAGCCATTCAATTCTCTAACTGTTTTTAAAGTCGTCATTTGCCTCATGGTGAAATGCCTGAGCGGTTTCCTTCCTCTGCGACAACTGAGTTAGGAAGGACGCCTGCATTTTTGTACTGACTGGGTGTGTTGATAAATCATCCAAAGGGGAATTAATAACTTCACCATGCTCTATAGGATATTCATCTACCAATAGGTGCCCTTCTTTGTAAGGCATTGGAAAACCTCCCTGGTCTTTGTGGTTGAATCTGTGTTTGAAATGTACTACTCGACTGAGGGACCTTACAGATGATTGTGTGTGTGTGTGGGGTACTACGATGAGATAGTCATTTAAAAATAATGTTAAACACTATTATTACACACAGTGAGTCCATGCAACTGATTATGTGACTTGTTAAGCAAATTTGTGTGTATTTTCTTAATACTAACAGTGGAATGTAAATACAAATGAAATAGCAGTATCTGAAACATTAAGTTCTCTGTGTGGGGGTACCTGGTACAGAAGAAATTGAGAATAATAGGTAATGTAATATCCTCACTGAGCTACAACACACACTCATGACCACACCTCCACACATCAATCACAATAGTGCCCTGCTGCTTGGGAAACAATGCCAGCTACTGTAATTACTGCGTGTGTGTGTGAGTGAGAGAGAGGACAGATTTGAAAAAGGCTTATTTGCCTTTTTCAAATCTGAGTTGGATGAGTCGTTGACTCCCTTCAGCTTGGTTTATTCAAACTACTTTTACCAGTGATTCACAGAAAATCAAGTCAAGAAAGACAGTTTGGCTTTCGGGAGAGAGGATGGTGGGGGAGCGGGGCAGAGGCAAAAGACAGTAGTCCGAGCTGGCAAAGTGGAAGACATCTTAAACATGACTTCTTACCACATCTATGGTACAGGGGGTGAACTCCGATTGAACCCACACTGTAAACCCCAATGTGATGTCATTACTCAACTTTTGAGGAAACCCGTTGCACTTCATATATCTGAGTACAGTTACTTAACATTTTCTTTAGTAATCATTACTCAAACCGATTTGTTAGTGATAGAGCCATGGTTGTTGAATGTATTTCTTTTCAGTTCTGTGCCCTTCACAAAGTGAGTTCCTAGGGGAATGTTATCTTTATAATTAAACTCTTTATGACAATACATTACATATCTCGTACGGCCTTATTTTGAAGCCTAGCTTTACCCTAATACAGTGGCCTGAAACTCATGGTTTACAGGCCACATCAGCCCTGCAAGTAGGTTTGCAACATTTCGGTCATTTAACCAAAATTCCCAGATTTGTGGAAAACCTTTGAAAATGTACCTGAATTTTGCAACCTTATCTGCAAGTTGCATTATGTTGACTTAGGATTTCCAGAGTTAGGATTTCCAACAATGTAAAAAAAAAAAAAATCACCCGCAACCTCCATTCATAATGTCTGCCAGCGTTTGGAACAGTGTGAGGAGAATACCTAAGCCAATTTAAACTGGAACGACCATTTCAGTAAGTGGTGCTAAAAATCGAACTAAGTTATTGGATTAGTTTAGAAACATTTATTTATCTTAGCATAGAATTAATCAATGAATTACCCAATGTACATGCAAAAACACATATTATGAACAGTTCCAAAAAATCTACCTAGAGTAGAGCATGCTGGGGGTAAAAATTATTTGTTATCGTAACTTAAAAAAATAGAGTTGATGTGACTTCTCATTTAGTTTTGAGTCAGTACCACAAACATTTTAAGTAATAATAACTTTTCATTGACTTTGAGTTCAACTTATTAGAAGTACTTGAGTTAAAAATGCCTTGGGTTTTCATCAGCAATGATGATCTTTGCCAATAGTTTTAACTTGGTCAGTGCTATACAGGATTCTTGGGACGTCCCTAACCTTAACCCTAACCATAATCCTTACCTTAACCAATTTAAATTTGAACTTCAATGGCTTAGGGACGTCCCAAGGATTACGGCTAGCACAAACTGTTTTAACTTGAGTTTAAAGGAGGATAGCTGACATTGCTATTAGCTTACTCTCTCTAACATAGTTAATAACCCAAAAGTATTTAACTTCTTGACATCGTTACCTCTCCTGTATCTATATAGCTGTCCTGACGAATTTGGTGAGACCTTTACTTCCCGTGAGCTACTCAGGTTCTCTCAAAAGAGGCCTATTCTCCAGTGAATGTTAAATGGCCATATATATTTTTTTTTATGTGGGAGTCGGTCAATTTCTAGACGTTTCATACTTATTCAGCTATTTCATTCATTTTTACGGCGCCTGGGCAAACAGTTGATATTTCAGAGTAGGTGTTTCTTCAAACGTCCTCACTTTGTTGTCATCGTTCTTTAAATGGTTTAGCCTTCTCGGCCTCTAAAAACCACATGTAGAATTCTATCTAATGTCATTGGCATTTGTATGAATAGAGAGTGTGTGTGTGTGTGTGTCTTAACCAGGAAGCTCCTGTCTTATACTCAAATGAAACCTATTGTGAGGGCCCAAAAAGGGTTGAGGAGTGAATTGGAGCGAGAGAGCGAGGGAAGAGGGAGAGCGACAGAAATAGTTATTCATTCCCTACACATTATCACATTAAGAATCAATAGCAGTGCTAGTCCAGCTGAAATTGCATTGGATTCTTTGCAACGTATTACCTGATGTAAACACATACTGGCAAAATCAGGATGGAGTAGTGTTTCAGAACCAGAATGTCTTTTTAGACCAAGTGGGAGAGAGGGTGGGGAGTTGGTCAGGCCTCCATGGTAACACCCCCCAAACCCCTCTCACCCCTCGCCTCTTATTCATCCCCATAGTAATAGCCAAGCTCTGTTGCCCCGGAGACCACAGGGGATGGCAGGGAATGCAATGTGCGAGTGTGTGTGTGTGTGTGCGTGCACAATCGGGAGTATGAAAAGGCAGTAGCAAGCTCCTGTCAACTTGGTGAAACAAATTTTGCTGCTGTTAAATGGTGTGTATTTTCCATCTGAACTAATGTATGAGAAGTGAAATTGGGCTTGTACCCCAGGAGAGTATAATCTAGGTTAATAACCTCTGAAGTTATACCACAACTTCATTGTGAGGCTACTTCAGCTGCTATAACCCATCTCTCAATAATGGAAAATCCTTCCTTTTAATGGGTTTGTGTCTTGTGAGATCAACCTAAAATGGGCTGCAAAATAATCCTCATTTATCAGATGAAAGCAAACTGCAACTCACTGAGTTCCTTCATATCCCAGACAGAGTGACTAGGCAATGCAAGCAAATAAAAATTGAGTTTTTTCCCACATTGCTGTTTTGAGTCCTATTTAGAGAGTCCAAATAAAAGCTATATCCCTTTGAGCCCTTGTTTTTGCCACAACCTTCCCTTTAGTCCTGTTGTGACAGCTTGTCTGTCTGATAGGACTAATTACATGGTAATAGTGTGACGGACATGTTAATAACACATGAATAAACAGTTTTCTATCCTCATTCGCCCACCCTCTCTCGCTCTCCCCCCTCCCCTCCTCCTCTCTCCCTCCCCCTCTCTCCCCTCCGTCAGGTCTGTCCCCTCTCCTCCGGCCTCCAAGATAGATTCCTTCAGGAGTAAGGTTGAGCTCCTCCGCCTGCCTCTGGCCCTCTCCTCCAAGTCCATCAGCCACCGCAAGAGTCAGCTGGGCGGAGCCGGGCAGCACGGCACGGGGGGAGGAGGGGCCCACAGGGGCAAACCCCGCCCACCGGCCTCTGACATGGACAACGAGTCGCAGTACTCGGGCTACTCCTACAAGTCCTCGCACTCCCGCAACTCTAGGAAGCACAGGTGGGTAACACGTGTAAGACATAGATACTTATACTGTACATGTACTCACTCTCTTGTTACTACACTCTCACTTGCGTAAACATGCATATCCTATGTCAGGGAAGCTGTGAATAATTTTGTTGATCTGGTTTGGTTAACCTCCCCCAAAAATAAAATCTATGACAATTACGGTTAACCCTTTTGTTTCTGTCTCTGTGTGCGATGTTCAGGGATCGGCGGGACAGACACCGCTCCAAGAGCAGAGACGGCAGTAGTCGTGGAGACAAGTCAGTCACCATCCATGCCCCTGGCGAGCCTCTACTGGACACCGAGTCCACCCGCGGAGATGACCGGGTCAGAGTTCACTTCTTTCCTACAGTACATCACCCCTCACTTCCACACCCTGATCTTTGACTGTATCTGTCTGTTTCCTGCTATCCTCTACGTTGAGGGTCAATACTTGGCTTCAGTTTCTCTCTGTCTAATCTGTCTCTTATCACTCATCCTCTTGTCCTCTCCCATTTGTTCAGGTAATATTTCCTCATCCCTATGACACCTCCCAACATATGCTCAAAGGAATCTCTCCCTCCCTCTCCCTCCTCCAGGATGATAACTGGGGTGAGACCACCACCGTGCAGACTGGCACGTCAGAACACAGCGTCTCTAACGAGGACCTGACGCGCGTCTCCAAGGAGCTCGAGGAGTCCTCCCCGCTGGAATGCCGGCGTTTCTTGGGCCCAGGATTGGGCGCTGTCCTTGGCCTCTTTGCCCTGGTCACCCCCCTGGCTTTCCTGGCTCTGCCGCAGCTGCTGTGGCGTGAGGCCCTGGAGCCCTGCGGCACGCCCTGCGAGGGCCTCTACGTCTCCCTGGCCTTTAAGCTCCTGGTCCTCCTCATCTCCACCTGGGCGCTGTTCCTGCGCCCGCCGCGCGCTACCCTGCCTCGCTTCTACGTCTTCCGCTGCCTGCTACTGGCGCTCGTCTTCCTGTTCGTGGCGTCCTACTGGCTGTTCTATGGCGTACGCGTGCTGGAGCCCCGGGAGAGGGACTACAGGGGTATCGTGGGGTATGCGGCGTCGCTGGTGGACGCGCTGCTCTTCATCCAGTACCTGGCCTTAGTGCTGCTGGAGGTCAGACATCTGCAGCCTGCCTTCTGCCTCAAGGTGGTGCGCACCACTGACGGGGCAAGTCGCTTCTACAACGTGGGACATCTCAGGTGGGTGGTTGTGTTTGAGGTGTTTTATGTTTGTAGTTTACATGCTGTTTTGTATAAAGATTGGGGAGTGGGATTCTATTGTGTGGGATTCTGTGTAAAGGTTGTTTAGGTGTTTGTTTGTATTTTTAGTAACCTAGTACCCTTGGTTTCAGAGACTGTTTTGATAACATTGTGGTTGGCCTGCGAATCTGCCAGTGGGAGATTAACCGAAACCTGCATTACCTCATCAGTCAGTTTGTTTGGGCTATTTGCGTACAAATCTCTTCATTAGTTTATTTGAATCCCCATTAGCTTTTGCAGAGGCATCAGCTACTCTTCCTGAGGTCCACAAAAGACACAAAACATGACAAGTAACAAAACACTGATAGACAAGGACACTCACCCAAATGTAAAATACAAAGATATACAGCAAAACATATTATAATAATAATAATACAAACAATACAACAAAACATAATAATACGAACGATACAAAAAATAAATAATGTGTGTGTCTGTGTATGTGCCCCCTCAAAATGGGTTGTTTGCATAGTGTGTGTTTTGGTTGCACCGGGCTATTTGGATAGCAGTCATGTGTATGATCAAATGGGAGCGGTTGTGTCTGCTCCGCTAGTCATCTGGTTCCCGCCTTAGTGTGTTTAGAGGGGCAGTGAAGCAGCAAGGCCTGGGGTGCAACTATACCCCACCCAGTTGATCATCTATAATAGCTGCAGGACCACCTCGGTCCTGTAGGGTGTGCTAGAGGTGCAACCTTTTAAGGTAAAGCACTTGTCTGATGTTTGGAGAGAAACAAAATCTATACTGTATATATACTGTATGTTGTATTGTCACATACACCGGATACGTGCAGTCAAATGTCTTGTTTTATATATTAGTACAGTGCCCCTGGAGCAAATTAGGGTTAAGTGCCTTGCTCAAGGGCACATCGGCAGATTTAAGATGTTGCCAAAGGGATAATGATGATGCTGCTGCTACTGATGATTAGGAAATATTCCATAGTAATGACATAGATTATTAAAGGTTCGTCCCTCCCTTGCTGTTCTCCAGTATCCAGAGGGCTGCAGTGTGGGTGCTGGACCAGTACTACAGTGATTTCCCAGTCTACAACCCTGCTCTCCTCAACCTGCCCAAGTCCATCCTCTCTAAGAAGAGTTCTGGCTTCAAAGTCTACACTCTGGGTGAAGGTAAGTCTCGAATACTATCCTTTCTGTCTCTCATCATCTCCCCCCTCTTTTCCCTCAGTCATTTTTCTCACCTCTGTCTTCTGTGTTCTCTCAACCCGTAGCGATACAATTTCGTTGCAAAAAAAACAACAAATAGTAACATTACGTGTTTGTTGATCATTTTTCTTTCTTTTTGATTTTTCGTCCAGAGAACAACACTAATAACTCTACGGGTCAGTCCAGAGCGATGATCGCTGCAGCCGCCCGCAGGAGAGACAACTCCCACAACGAGTATTACTACGAGGAGGCAGAGATGGAGCGCAGGGTCCGCAAGCGCAAGGCCAGGTGAGGAGGGGAGACACGCTGGGCTGGGTAGATCGTCAAAGAAAGAACATTTCAATCCATTTGTTGTAGAAAAACTGATTTTGTGAAAAGGGATTTTTTTTCATTTGGTGAATTAAACAGTTAATGAAGGAAACATCACAGATTTTTCAAACCCCAGGTATAGAAAGTCTGCCATTATAAAAAAAAAAGTAGATTTAAATATTTTTTTAATTAAATTTTTCCTTTTCTTTCTTTTTTTTTACATTACAAAAACAAACCTATACATACGAACACCAACTTACAGACACATCCAAACAATGACTACATCTCATCCACCCTGACCTGCCTGCTCATATCCCCATCCCTATTCCTGCATTATTGTTTGCCACTTGGCCTTAAATGGTACCCATTTATTTTTCTCCATTTATTTCAATAAGGCTGACATTATTTTATCTCCTCTCAGTTTAGCGCTTGCAATACAAATGCTAGCCTGAAACAACGCCTGCGTACTCATAACGCGTGCCCTTTTCTCCTCCCAGGCTGCTGGTGGCGGTAGAGGAAGCCTTCACCCACATCAAGCGTCTCCAGGACGATGAGCCAGCCGCGTCATCCCCCAAACACCCCCGTGAGGTGATGGACCCCCGGGAGGCGGCTCAGGCCATCTTTGCCCCCATGGCCCGGGCCATGCAGAAGTACCTGAGGACTACGCGCCAGCAACCCTATCACAGCATGGAGAGCATTATCAACCACCTGCAGTTCTGTATCACGCACAACATGACACCCAAGGTGAGCCACCACTCCCTTAACATGACCCCTACGCCCTCACAACATGACCCCTAAGATGCCCAGTAAGATGTGATTCATACACTCTTGATGTGACACCTATACCCTTTACATATGACCACTACGGCCTTAAATAGGACCCGTGTACCCCAAATAACAGCCCATATAAGACACTATTCTTGACCGTAAAGGGATTTAAATAAGCATGATTCCCTTGATGAATAATATCTAGCCTACTTTACATTCCCCTGAGAAAAAGTGCTCACCACAAACAGAAAGTGGGACAACTCATAGCTCATAGCAACTCATAGCCACCCTGGCTGGCTGTCTATCGGCTTCTCTGTGTGTTTCTCTCAGGCCTTCCTGGAGCGCTACCTTTCTCCAGGCCCCACGCTGCAGTACCAGCGGGAGAACACTATGGGTCGCCAGTGGACCCTAGTGAGCGAGGAGCCGGTGACATCAGCCCTGAGTAAGGGTCTGGTCTTCTCCCTGCGACGTCTCGACTTCTCCCTTGTCGTCACGGTGACGCCCCTCCCCTTCCTCCACCTGGGGGAGGAGTTTATCGACCCCAAGAGCCACAAGTTTGTCATGAGGCTGCAGTCGGAGACCTCTGTGTAGAGAGGGAGAGAAAGACAAAATGGCGGAGAGAAAGCGAAAGTAGTGGAAAAGAGGGGGGACGGGAAGATAAGAGAGAACCTATGCTTCAACTTTACTCAAAGCCCATCTCTCTGTGTTGACCTCTGTGTGAAAAAGTAGTGGAAATGTGGCGTCTGCTACCAAGGGCTGGAGGAGAGACCTCTGTGTCCGTCCTGTTTTTTTAACTGTGTGTGAATGTCTTTGTGTGTGTTACTGTGTTAGTCATTGGGACCTGTATGTTTCTCATTCCTTGACAGTAACTGGACCGCATTATTTGAAGTTGACATTACTACATTACTAACCAATAAAAGATGAAAGATAAATGTGAATATGAAGACTTGATAAAAAAAGAACTAGAAAAGTTATGCGCTTGCAAAAGTTGGAAATTAGCTACGACGTCAACCAATCAGGTGATTGGAATCACTGAATCGACATATAAACTGACTGCTTCCTGACAGGGAAGTGGGTTGTTCTGGGGAGAGCTGACGAATGTTTAGTTGAAGCACTGAACAGCTGATTTTCATAAGAAATTTTGTGACCTTAATTAATGGATGTTATGTTGGGGACTTTTGATGTGTATTCCAGTGTTGGTTTTATAATGAAGAAGAAGGAACAGATACAAAAAACCAGACTGAACCTATTGTCATGAAATGAGAGGTTATTTTAGTTTGTCGTGCCAAATAAAAGTCCATATCAGATATAGGGCTGAGTCCCAATAATGTCTCCTTTCTCCTGAAGTGTGCAGTCATTTACTACTTTGCCTTGGTGGAGGCAAGGGCTAGTGCGAGTTTCCACCATGTTTCTTATACCAGTCATCAAGTCAGTGAAGAAGTCATTTTTTGGACGAAAGAGAGACAATTGGAACACAGCCATAGTCATGTGTACAACATGGCCCCTGTACTGTTCTGAACATTTGACCATGCCTTAACACACAAACCAACACATTTGTTTTTATTAACCTGTACTTGAGTGTGCGGTTAAAGATATGATTTGTTCGATTCAAGGCTCTGAGGTGAACATCAGTAACAGTCCTTATGGGTCCAGCACAAACAACGGTTCTTGTGCTCTTTGGCAGCTTAGAGCTGCTGTAGTCTGTCTCCTATGTTGAATATAAATGCTTTTATCTTTTTATATGTGTACCGTATGTTTGAGACAATGGCAGCTTTTTTTTCCTTTTCTTTCTACATAAGAACTGCATTTTATTTTATATTTTTTTAGTATTACTTCAGGTTGTAAATACATTTGTAGATTGTGGTTATGATGTGAATGTTTTTCATATTTCATAATTTTAGGACTAAATTGTTACAGCCTTTAAAATAAATGATCCTCTTGATATGATGCTATGTGGATTCCACTCCCCCACCACCACCCACCCCGTGTCTCTGTCTCTCTCTGTCTCATACTTAAATTTATAGTAATATTGGAATGACAATTATACTGTACATTAATAGACTTGCCAGAGAATTCATGCTGAATGTACAATTCTCTCAAAGGAATAGTGTGAAATAACCTTTTATACTTGTGACTTTGGCAAACAGTTTTATGACATGCACGTTAACAAAGCCGGAAGCCTAACCACAAACAACAGAGGAAGTAGAATATGTTTCAAACTTGTACCTAGAAGGCGGAACAGAATCCATTTTGAAGGTCCGATTTCATTATGGCATGTGTAGTTCTCTCTTTTCTTACAATTTTACCAGGTAGGCTGCTTACTTTTACATTTTGCTTGATTGCGTTGAGGGTCTTTAAAAGTCTGTCATTGTTAATAATTTGAATTAATGAGTGACGACAGAGGCAGGGTTGATGTCAATTCTATTTCAATCAAGTAAGTCAATTGAAATTACATTACAAGAATTTAAAAGAAATCCTCATTAAAAATATATGTACATTTTCCATTCTTGAAATAAATCATCTGAATAAAATGGGACTGACCCCAAAGCCTGATAAAGGCACTTGCTATGATGTCACCTTTATCAATTTGCTTTTTGAACTCTAATAGTGTACTCAACATCAACATCATTATTTCAACTGAATAATAATGTATCTTTATACCCTCAGAATATTGAGGCAGTTGATGATGATGATCTCTGTTATTACCATGAGGATACATATTTGAACTCTGTTCTATCTAATTCTGTGTATATTATATATATATATTATATAAGTATATTACTATACATGATACCACCACCATCAGAACAACCATTCCATTATGTTTCAGTGGTGATAGGAGATATCACTGGTTACCTGGGAGAGTCTGTCACCTTGTCTTCTGGAGCCAACTCATCCTGGATCTTGAGCAAGATAGAGTGGTCTATATTCAGCAACATCACCTGGATTGCAACGTACAGGGAAGGAACATTACATCCCAACACAGACCGTTTCTGGCAGTTTCAGGGTCGTCTAAGACTCAACATCTCGTCTGGGGACTTAGAGATAAGAGATGTGAGGATAGGGGATGCCCTGGTTTACTCTGTTCTCCTTAAAGACATTAAGGGAGAGCAGCAGAACAAACATCTCCGGCTCACTGTGACAGGTAAGCCTCTCAATCACAACAATGTACCCGTATTAAAGGTGCAATCTGTAGGATTTCGATAAGATTTGAATGTAGGGGCGCACGTGAGCCCAAAACCCAAGGGTCCCAAAATGGCAATTGAATGCAAGCTTCACCCCATTAACCTCACGTGCTTCTGAGATTTCTGCCTTTGTGACCCCAGACAACTTCTTACAATACTCTGTCATGGCCTTTGGGATGCGGAATGCACCAGCCACTTTCCAGCGCCTGGTTAACTCAATATTAGCAGTTGTTCCCAATTGTAGTGCCTACCTTGATGATCTAGTGATTTATTCGTCTGAGTGGTCAGATCATGTTAACACTCTAAGGGAAGTATGTGAACGTTTGGCAACTGCTTCTCTAACCCTGAACTTGGCAAAGTGCGAGTTTGGGAAGGCCACTGTTACCTATCTCGGCAAAGAAGTCGGCCATGGACAGGTGCGCCCTGTTGATGCCCAGGTCTTGGCTATAACTGCATTCCCCGCACCTACCACCAGACGAGAGCTACGTCGCTTTTTAGGGATGGTTGGCTACTGCCGTAGTTTCTGTAAACATTTCTCTGCGGTAGTTGCTTCATTGACCGATTTGCTAAATTCAGCTAGATCGTTTGTGTGGTCTCCTGATTGTCAGGTAGCTTTTGATACTGCTAAAGCACTCTTATGTAATACCCCTGTACTTGCTTCTCCGGATTTTGAACGACCGTTTAAACTTGAGGCAGATGCGAGTGCCAGAGGTGCTGGTGCTGTTCTACTGCAGCAGAACAAGAGTGGATTGGATCATCCTGTTTGTTATTTTTCTCGAAAGTTTAACAAATGTCAGGCTAACTATGCAACCATCGAACAAGAAGCTCTAGTTTTGTTGTTAGCTCTGCAATACTTTGAAGTATATATTGGTTCCAGTGCCCTACCAGTGATTGTATATACTGATCATAACCCCTTAGTATTTCTCCAACGTATGTACAACCAGAACCAGCGCCGTATGCGTTGGGCACTTATTGTGCAGAATTATAATTTCTGAAAATGTATTGGCAGATGCTTTGTCTCGTGTTTAGAAATGTATGATTTTTTTGTATGTCTCGTTAGGTTGCCTTTGCTTGTTGAACTTGTTGGTATTCATTGTAAATACTTTGGTCGCAATCCTTATAAGTACTTAGGGAGCAGTGGGGCACTACCCGGTGAAATGTAATGCGCCAAATTCAAAATCCAAAAGTTGAATTATTAAACATTCATCAATATACAAGTGTTGCATAGTCATCAAAAGCTCTGATTCTTGGCAATATCACAGTGTTGTCAGATTTCAAAAAGGCGTTACGGCGAAAGCACAACATTTGATTGTCTGAGGATAGCCCCTCTCATATTTTATGCATTAGCATAAATCCATAACCAAAGCGGGTCTCATAAAACGCATAAAATCGCTAATATAAAATCCCTTACCTTTCGAAGAACTTCTGCTGAGGGCTTCCCAAGCGTCCAACGAAGACATCCAATGGTTCTTTTGTTAGAAAAAGTCATTTGTTATATCCATAAATCTCTGTTTGGTTGGCGCGCGTTATGATCATAAAATACAGCGTCCACTCACCCATTGAACCGTGAAGAGAACACGTTCAACCTATAACTATACACTTGTCCAAGAACAATCAAACATCATTGATAATGTATCCTTAGGAACACTTTTATGTATATTTACTATAATATTTCAACCGGATTATAAACTGGACGATAGGAAAGGAAAAAACCACAGCGGCGCGCGAGCCCGTGAACGAGCCTTCTCTTCTGTTTACATCCTGTGACTAGTTCGAAATTCTTCTTCTATTACCATCCAGAGCAACCTAACATCACCAAACACTGTCTAGAGACTGTTGACATCCAGTGGAAGCAATAGGTACTGCAATCTTACTCCCATATATGGCTGTTTTCAATAGGGAGGGGTTCAAAATGAGGCAATGTGTCAAAAACACTTTTTCCAGGACAGAAATTCCTCGGGTTTTCGCCTGCTATATCAGTTCTGTTATACTCACAGACAATATTTGAACACTCTTAGAAACTTTCCTATCCAATAGTACTAATTATGTGCATATCCTAGTTTCTGGGCCTGGGTGGCAGGCCTTTTACTTTGGGCACGCCAGACTCTCCAAAACCGACAGCTCAGTTGCCGCTCCCTAAGAAGTTAAACATTTCTAGCCGGTCTATCTATGGGTAACAGGGTATACGTGTTATGCTCGACCCACTCTGTTTTCCACCACAAAACACCAGAAAATGGCCAAAAAGAGTAGAACCAGCTCACCTGCTTTGACTTTATGATTTCAATATTAGATGTTCAATGTTTCTTTAAAAAAAATGTGAGTAGTTTCACAATTTTAAAACGAGAGTTCAGTTCACGTAACAGGGTTGACCTTAAAATGAGGGACAGACATTTCATGTGATAAGATGAATCACTAATCACATGAAATAAATAATAATCTTCAGAAATGAATTTGTTAAAGCAACAAAATAACTAGGGCTTTACAATGATGGTGAACACTTTTGGGGTTGGGGTTGGGGTTAATTATGTTGAAATCTATCTAGAAATCACAGAGGGTGCACAGAGGGACATGTCAAAATGCATAATTTTGGCACTTTCACACAGATGTATTGTATTTTCTACGAGGTCTTATTAATATAACAGGCTTTTAAAACAGAACATTTGCGTAAATCTAAGGGATGCAAAAGGTACTCATTTGGTGGAACAACTCTACTGTATTCATATTGTATTCCCAGTTTTGTTTCTGGAAAATGTGTTTTCTATCCACGAGAGCTTCCTTTATTTCTGTTCAAATGTCCAGAGCGTCTCAGCAAGCCCAGCGTCCGTAAGGTCTTCAGCATGTTGAAGGACAGCCATTGTGTGATGGCTCTTCAGTGCTCCTCTTCAGTGACGGACACCCACCTCTCCTGGGAACCAGAGGCTGCGTTTGAGGATGCCTTCTGGAGGGGGAATCCCAACACCAATGTCTCTGTCGTCTGGACGTCTTACAGCCCCAACAGAAATGCCACCTTCAACTGTACTGCCAGCAATGGGTTCTCTAAAGCCTCCAGGGTTGTGACGGAGAGATGCCAAGGTACGGTCACTTCTAGGGCCAGGATTCTTTCCCAGAACACATGATCTGACCAGAAAAACAGTGGTGAATTCATCAATCTATGGGCAGGGAGTTCTTACACTGGTCAAGCTTGCTGTTGTGTTTGTGAACAGTGTTTGTCTTACAGTGAGGTCCCAAAGTATTTGGACAATGAGACATTTTTGGTTGTTTTGGCTCTGTACTCCAGCACTTTAGATTTGAGTTTAAAGTGCAGACTGTCAGCTTTAATTTGACTTCATCAAGCTTGTGACTCTACAAACTTGTAGTTTGTTTTGGTTGTGTTTCAGATTATTTTGTGCCCAATAGAAATGAATGGTAAATAATGTCTTGTATCATTTTGGAGTCACTTTTATTGTAAAAAAGTAGTGGGCGTGGTCAATGGCACAGTTTTAGAGGCTCTCCTCATGGCTGCATATATAAAAGTCTGCCATTTTATAGCTAATTTCCTGCAATTATACACATCTTACGCCTTGTTCTAATGCTATCTGAGTGACTTAAACATTATAACAAAATCAATGGGTGCCCCATGACATTTTTGTAATATCAGATTTCAGAATGTTTTTATTTTGGATATTGTAAGTTCTCAAAGATAATGTTATTTAAAAATATTTTGCCACAGTATCTTTTCTACATACTTTATATCTGGTTTGAGTCATTTCAGTTTACTCTGAAAAAGCTTGATGTAGTCATTGCGTGCTAGGAATATGGGACCAAATACCAATCTTTTGACTACTTTACAACAACAAACTTGTCACTTTCCAAATATTTTTGGACCTGACTGTATTTCTGTTCTCTCCCTGTCTCCTCAGAGCCTGACGTGGTGGTAGAGACGCGCTTCCCTGGAATTGTTTTTGTAATGTTGCTCTTAGGAATTGTGTTTGGATGTGTTTTAACATATTCTTGTTTTAGAGTTTAGAGTTAATAGCACCATCTCAGCTGCAACCTTTGTCTTGAAGGAATACTTAGGGATTTTGGCAATGAGGCCCTTTTTCTACTCCCTCAGAGTCGATTTTAGGTCCTGTACTTTTTACTGTCTAAATACACAATGTTGGTTTATTTGCTTTTTTTTTTAACATACACAAGTATGCAGATGACACTGTTGTGTAGTATGCTATTGCTCCAACGGTTGACCAGGCTCTTTTGGAGCTTCAATTTGTCCTTCATTGCTTTGCAGATAGTCTTTGCAAAACATCGTTTCTGAATTTAAAAGTAATCCAAGAAGTAATCATTTTGTTTTTCAAAAGTATCTGTAATCTGATTGCAGTATTTTTTGGTGGAATCAAAATAGTTTCAGTTACCGTTTTTTTTGTAATGAGATTACATGCAACTGATTACATGTAATCAGTTACTCCCCAACCCTGGTATCATAATCATGCATAATTACGGGCGATAGATTCAATATGCGTCACTGCATTCTGTATCAGAAAGTAGGTAGATAGATGCATTGCACTCTTTTTGTTCATAAATAACTCCTGTATAAACTTCCGCCGTACTTACTGTACATTGATAATTTAAAGATTTACAAGATACCAGACCTGGTCTCGGGGATGGCTAACTCTAGAGATCCCTTCGATCTCCAATGAGTTAGGTAAATCTGATTTTAGTTTTCTTGCACTTTACTTGTGGAAAAATCTCCAAGGCTCTCTAAAGTTGGATGAATTGGGGCATTTCAAAAGGCTGATTCAGGACATTTTTACTGAAGAATGTATTTGTTTTATATGACTGTGTTTAGCTTTTTTGTATATTGATGTGAATATTGATGTGTATATTGATGTGTACACTATGTACAGTTGAAGTCGGAAGTTTACATACACCAAATACATTTAAACTCAGTCTTTCACAATTCCTGACATTTAATCCTAGTAAAAGTCTCAGGTCAGTTAGGATCACCACTTTATTTTAAGAATGTGAAATGTCAGAATAATAGTAGAGACAATTATTTATTTCAGCTTTTATTTCTTTCATCATATTCCCAGTGGGTCAGAAGTTTACATACACTCAATTAGTATTTGGTAGCATTGCCTTTAAATTGTTAAACTTGGGTCAAACGTTTCGGGTAGCCTTCCACAAGCTTCCCACAATAAGTCGGGTGAATTTTGGCCCATTCCTCCTGATAGAGCTGGTGTAACTGAGTCAGGTTTGTAGGCCTCCTTGCTCGCACACACTTTTTCAGTTCTGCCCACACATTTTCTATAGGATTGAGGTCAGGGCTTTGTGATGGCCACTCCAATACCTTGACTTTGTTGTCCTTAGGCCATTTTGCCACAACTTTGGAACTATGTTTGGGGTTATTGTCCATTTGGAAGACCCATTTGCGACCAAGCTTTAACTTCCTGACTGATTTCTTGAGATGTTGCTTCAATATATCCACATAATTGTCCTGCCTCATGATGCCATGTATTTTATGAAGTGCACCAGTCCTTCCTGCAGCAAAGCACCCTCACAACATGATGCTGCCAACCCTGTGCTTCACGGTTGGGATGGTGTTCTTCGGCTTGCAAGCCTCCCCCTTTTTCCTCCAAAGATAATGATGGTCATTATGGCCAAACAGTTCTATTTTTGTTTCATCAGACCAGAGGACATTTCTCCAAAAAGTACGATCTTTGTCCCCATGTGCAGTTGCAAACCATAGTCTGTCTTTTTTATGGCGGTTTTGGAGCAGTGGCTTTTTCCTTTGTGTGTGTTACTGTGTTAGTCATTGGGACCTGTATGTTTCTCATTCCTTGACAGTAACTGGACCGCATTATTTGAAGTTGACATTATTACATTACTAACCAATGAACTGATAAAAGTCACCATTATTAGTCAGTTGTACAACCAAATGCCTTTAACTGAAATGTGTCTTCTGCATTTAACCCAACCCCTCTGCATCAGAGAGGTGCGGGGGGCTGCCTTAATCAACATCCATGGCACCCAGGGAACAGTGGGTTAACTGCCTTGTTCAGGGACAGAACGACAGATTTTTTTACTTTGTCAGCTCAGGGATTTTAACTGCAACCCTCCGGTTACAAGTCCAATGCTCTAACCACTAGGCTACCTGCCACCCTCGAACTCAAAATGTGAATGGAAGACTTGATAAAAAAAGAACTAGAAAAGTTATGCGCTTGGAAATTAGCTACAACGTCAACCAATCAGGTGATTGGAATCACTGAATCGGCAAATAAACTGACTGCTTCCTGACAGTGGAACCATTTTCATTGGAAAAAATCAGATTCCTGGTCCCAAGGAAGTGGGTTGTTCTGGGGAGAGCTGACAAATGTTTAGTTGAAGCACTGACCAGCTGATTTTCATAAGAAATAAAATGTTTGGGATATTTTTTGTGACGTTAATTAATGGATGTTATGTTGGGGACTTTTGATGTGTATTCCAGTGTTGGTTTTATAATGAAGAAGAAGGAACAGATACAAAAAAACAGACTGAACCTATTGTCATGATATGAGAGGTTATTTTAGTTTGTTGTGCCAAATAAAAGTCCATATCAGATATAGGGCTGAGTCCCAATAATTTCCACCATGTTTCTTATACCAGTCATCAAGTCAGTGAAGAAGTCATTTTTTGGAAGAAAGAGAGACAATTGGAACACAGCCATAGTCATGTGTACAACATGACCCCTGTACTGTTCTGAACATTTGACCATGCCTAACACACAAACCAACACATTTGTTTTTATTAACCTGTACTTGAGTGTGCGGTTAAAGATATGATTTGTTCGATTCAAGGCTCTGAGGTGAACATCAGTAACAGTCCTTATGGGTCCAGCACAAACAACGGTTATTGTGCTCTTTGGCAGCTTAGAGCTGCTGTAGTCTGTCTCCTATGTTGAATATAAATGCTTTTATCTTTTTATATGTGTACCGTATGTTTGAGACAATGGCAGCTTTTTTTTCCTTTTCTTTCTACATAAGAACTGCATTTTATTTTATATTTTTTTAGTATTACTTCAGGTTGTAAATACATTTGTAGATTGTGGTTATGATGTGAATGTTTTTCATATTTCATAATTTTAGGACTAAATTGTTACAGCCTTTAAAATAAATGATCCCTCTTGATATGATGCTATGTGGATTCCACCTCTCCCCCCCACCACCACCACCCACCCCGTGTCTCTGTCTCTCTCTGTCTCATACTTAAATTTATAGTAATATTGGAATGACAATTATACTGTACATTAATAGACTTGCCAGAGAATTCATGCTGAATGTACAATTCTCTCAAAGGAATAGTGTGAAATAACCTTTTATACTTGTGACTTTGGCAAACAGTTTTATGACACGCACGTTAACAAAGCCGGAAGCCTAACCACAAACAACAGAGGAAGTAGAATATGTTTCAAACTTGCACCTAGAAGGCGGAACAGAATCCATTTTGAAGGTCAGATTTCATTATGGCATGTGTAGTTCTCTCTTTTCTTACAATTTTACCAGGTAGGCTGCTTACTTTTACATTTTGCTTGATTGCGTTGAGGGTCTTTAAAAGTCTGTCATTGTTAATAATTTGAATTAATGAGTGACGACAGAGGCAGGGTTGATGTCAATTCTATTTCAAACAAGTAACTCAATTGAAATTACATTACAAGAATCTAAAGGAAATCCTCATTAAAAATATATGTACATTTTCCATTCTTGAAAGAAATCATCTGAATAAAATGGGACTGACCCCAAAGCCTGATAAAGGCACTTGCTATGATGCCACCTTTATCAATTTGCTTTTTGAACTCGAATAGTGTACTCAACATCAAGGTATATTGTCCTAAATTCTCATTAAAATGACAGTTATCACAAAACCAGTTATTTATTTCAACTGAATAATCATTTATCTTTATACCCTCAGAATATTGAAGCAGTTGATGATGATGATCTCTGTTATTACCATGAGGATGCATATTTGAACTCTGTTCTATCTAATTATGTGTATATTATATATATTATATAAGTATATTACTATACATGATACCACCACCATCAGAACAACCATTCCATTATGTTTCAGTGGTGATAGGAGATATCACTGGTTACCTGGGAGAGTCTGTCACCTTGTCTTCTGGAGCCAACTCATCCTGGATCTTGAGCAAGATAGAGTGGTCTATATTCAGCAACATCACCTGGATTGCAACGTACAGGGAAGGAACATTACATCCCAACACAGACCGTTTCTGGCAGTTTCAGGGTCGTCTAAGACTCAACATCTCGTCTGGGGACTTAGAGATAAGAGATGTGAGGATAGGGGATGCCCTGGTTTACTCTGTTCTCCTTAAAGACATTAAGGGAGAGCAGCAGAACAAACATCTCCGGCTCACTGTGACAGGTAAAGCTCTCAATCACAACAATGTACCCGTATTAAAGGTGCACTCTGTAGGATTTCGATAAGATTTGAATGTAGGGGCGCACATGAGCCCAAAACCCAAAGGTCCCAAAATGGCAATTGAATGCAAGCTTCACCCCAAGCTTCACTCCATTAAACATTTCTTGACCTTCTATCTATGGGTAACAGGGTATACGTGTTATGCTCGACCAACTCTGTTTTCCACCACAAAACACCAGAAAATGGCCAAAAAGAGTAGTACCAGCTCACCTGCTTTGACTTTATGATTTCAATATTAGATGTTTAATGTTTCTTTAAAAAAAATGTGAGTAGTTTCAAAATTTTAAAACGAGAGTTCAGTTCACCTAACAGGGTTGACCTTAAAATGAGGGACATACATTTCATGTGATAAGATGAATCACTAATCACATGAAATAAATAATCATCTTCAGAAATTAATTTGTTAAAGCAACAAAATAACTAGGGCTTTACAATGATGGTGAACACTTTTGGGGTTGGGGTTAATTATGTTGAAATCTAGAAATCACAGAGGGTGCACAGAGGGACATGTCAAAATGCATAATTTTGGCACTTTCACACAGATGTATTGTATTTTCAACGAGGTCTTATTAATATAACAGGCTTTTAAAACAGAACATTTGCGTACAATTTGGTGGAACAACTCTACTGTATTCATATTGTATTCCCAGTTTTGTTTCTGGAAAATGTGTTTTCTATCCACGAGAGCTTCCTTTATTTCTGTTCAAATGTCCAGAGCGTCTCAGCAAGCCCAGCGTCCGTAAGGTCTTCAGCATGTTGAAGGACAGCCATTGTGTGATGGCTCTTCAGTGCTCCTCTTCAGTGAAGGACACCCACCTCTCCTGGGAACCAGAGGCTGCGTTTGAGGATGCCTTCTGGAGGGGGAATCCCAACACCAACGTCTCTGTCGTCTGGACGTCTTACAGCCCCAACAGAAATGCCACCTTCAACTGTACTGCCAACAATGGGTTCTCTAAAGCCTCCAGGGTTGTGACGGAGCGATGCCAAGGTACGGTCACTTCTAGGGCCAGGATTCTTTCCCAGAACACATGATCTGACCAGAAAAACAGTGGTGAATTCATCAATCTATGGGCAGGGAGTTCTTACACTGGTCAAGCTTGCTGTTGTGTTTGTAAACAGTGCTTGTCTTACAGTGAGGTCCCAAAGTATTTGGACAATGAGACATTGTTGATTGTTTTGGCTCTGTACTCCAGCAATTTAGATTTGAGTTTAAAGTGCAGACTGTCAGCTTTAATTTGAGGTGAACTGTTTAGAAATTGCAACACTTTTTGTACATAGTCCCCCCATTTCAGGGAACCAAAAGTATTTGAACAAATTCACATATGTGTATTAAAGTAGTCGAAGGTTTAGTATTTGGTCTCATATTCCTAGCACGCAATGACTTCATCAAGCTTGTGACTCTACAAACTTGTAGTTTGTTTTGGTTGTGTTTCAGATTATTTTGTGCCCAATAGAAATTAATGGTAAATAATGTATTGTATCATTTTGGAGTCACTTTTATTGTAAAAAAGTAGTGGGCGTGGTCAATGGCACAGTTTTAGAGGCTCTCCTCATGGCTGCATATATAAAAGTCTGCCATTTTATAGCTAATTTCCAGCAATTATACACATTTTGCCATGGCTTACGCCTTGTTCTAATGCTATCTGAGTGTCTTAAACATTATAACAAAATCAATGGGTGCCCCATGCCATGACATTTTTGTAATATCAGATTTCAGAATGTTTTTATTTTGGATATTGTAAGTTCTCAAAGATGATGTTATTTAAAAAATATTTTGCCCCATTTTCTTATCTACATACTTTACATCTGGTTTGAGTCGTTTCAGTTTACTCTGAAAAAGCTTGATGTAGTCATTGCGTGCTAGGAATATGGGACCAAATACCGATCTTTTGACTACTTTACAACAACAAACTTGTCACTTTCCAAATATTTTTGGACCTGACTGTATTTCTGTTCTCTCCCTGTCTCCTCAGAGCCTGACGTGGTGGGAGAGACCCGCTTCCCTGGAATTGTTTTTGTAATGTTGCTCTTAGGAATTGTGTTTGGATGTGTTTTAACATATTCTTGTTTTAGAGTTAATGATTTTCCCTGTATCACCTTTTTAAACTTTGTTTTCATGTGCAAGATGCCTTGCTGAAAATTGATGTAAAAAAAATCCACTGCAGCTGATTTGCTTGATCCTTGCTGCAGCTTTCTGCTCCACTGATTGCGGAGTAATTGTCACAGGTTTTTTAACTGACAATTATCTTGGGTGCTATCCCCAGGGTTTGGAAGGCGGCCCATGTTCTCCTTCTCCACGAAGGTGGTGACCCCTCCGACCTAAATAATTATCACCCTATCTCGAAATGGTCTTGCCTATCAAAAATGTTAAAATCATTATTCAACTGTCAGCTGAGATCCTTCCAAGCTACAAGATGCATTCCAAGCTACGAGATGCATTCCAAGCTACGAGATGCATTCCAAGCTACGAGATGGCCGGGTAATAGCACCATCTCATCTGCAACCTTGGTGTTGAAGGAATACTTCTGGATTTTGGCAATGAGGCCCTTTTTCTACTCCCTCAGAGTTCATTTTAGGTCCTGTACTTTTTACTGTCTAAATACACAATGTTGGTTTATTTGCTTTTTTTTTTTAACATACACATGTATGCAGATGACACTGTTGTGTAGTATGCTGTTGCTCCAACAGTTGACCAGGCTCTTTTGGAGCTTCAATTTGTCCTTCATTGCTTTGCAGATAGTCTTTGCAAAACATAGTTTCTGAATTTCAAAGTAATCCAAGAAGTAATCATTTTGTTTTTCAAAAGTATCTGTAATCTGATTACAGCATTTTTGGTGGAAATGAAATGGTTTCAGTTACCGTCTTTTTGTAATCAGATTACATACACGTAATCAGTTACTCCCTAACCCTGGTATCATAATCACACGTAATTACGGGCGATAGATTCAATATGCGTCACTGCATTCTGTATCAGAAAGTAGGCTGGCCCTCTATGAAGTTCTGTAGATTGATGCATTGCACTCTTTTTGTTTATAAATACCTCTAGTATAAACTTCCGCTGTACTTACTGTACTTTATTGTTAACTTACAGATGTACGAGATACCAGACCCGGTCTCGGGGATGGCTAACTCTGGAGATCCCTTCGATCTCCAATGAGTTAGGTAAATCTGATTTTAGTTTTCTTGTACTTTACTTGTGGAAAGATCTCCAAGGCTCTCTAAAGTTGGATGAATTGGGGCCTCTAGGGTATTTCAAAAGGCTTATTGAGGACCTTTTTACTTAAGAATGTATTTGTTTTCTATGACTGTGTTTAGCTTTTTGTTTATTGATGTGTGCACTATGTATATTGATGTGCTTATGAACTGTATATTGATGTGTACACAGGGTTCATCTTTAAAAAGGTATTAGGATTTCTGCCATTCCAGTAAAGTCTTGCTTACACCAGCCTCTCTACTAAATATTTTTATAACTAACCCAAGATAGTTAATCTGTGCCAGATACAGTGGGAGAAAATGAAGCATAGTGGGCAGAACAAGCAAGAAGTTGAGCAAATCACAAGCTAGCGAGATCCTACTGGCTCGTTGTCGCATGTACACTGCATTCAGGAAGTATTCAGACTACTTTTCCACATTTCGTTACGTTACAGCCTTATTCTATAATCCTTATCAATCTAAACACAATACCCCATAATGACAAAGAAAAAACTGGTTTGTAGAAATGTTGGCAAATGTATTCAAAATAAAAACAGAAATATCACATTTGTATAAATATTCAGAGTCTGTACTCAATACTTTGTTGAAGCACGTTTGGCCACGATTACAGCCTTGAATCTTCTTGCGTATGATGCTACAAGCTTGGCACACTTGTATTTGGGGAGTTTCTCCCATTCTTCTCTGTAGGTCCTCTCAAGCTCTGTCAGATTGGATGGTGAGGATCGCTGTACAGCTATTTTCATGTCTCTCCAGAGATGTTTGATCAGGTTCAAGTCCGGGCTCTGGCTGGGCCACTCAAGGACATTCAGAGACACTCAAGGACATTCAGAGCCACTCCTGCGTTGTCTTGTCTGTGTGCTTAGGGTTGTTGTCCTGTTGGAAGGTGAACCTTCGCCCCAGTCTGAGGTCCTGAGCACTCTGGAGCAGGTTTTCATAAAGGATCTCTCTGTACTTTGGTCCATTCATCTTTCCCTTATTCCTGACTAGTCTCCCAGTCCCTGCCGCTGAAAAACATCCCCACAGCATGATGCTGCCACCACCATGCTTCACCATAGGGATGGTGCCAGGTTTCCTCCAGATGTGACACGGCATTCAGGCCAAAGAGTTCAATCTTGGTTTCATCAGACCAGAGAATATTGTAATAATTGGTAACAATATAAAGATGTTGAAGCACATTTGATTACTACGCTAGTTGTTCTTGAATAACAAAATGTTATGTGTAGGGTTCCCATAGTTTAATCCAGTAAAATTACTTTCTGTACTAACTCTTTCATACCTTATGCTGCCTGTCACCCAGTCATTTATGATGCAGTCTTATGACTTTATCTAAGACAATAAATGTCTTATATGCCTGTCATGTAAACATTTCATGCAAACAATAATGCTGAGCGAAACTGAACATTTTCTATTTTTGTTTTTTAAACAACTAATTGACCAACGTCTGTTCAATTATTTGAATTCCATTTTGTACAGGGTTTTTTAAGTTTCTGTAGAAATGAATCAGATCAAGCCCGAACTGTGCGATATACAGTAGTAGGGAGTTTTAGTTTCCAACAGGCCAATAATCTACATAGTTTACCACAGAAAATTGTGTAATTAAATACAATGACCATAATCCATTGCATGCCTTGCTTGTCCAGTCTGTATGGAGCAGACACGGAGTCTCCTCATTGACGAGACAGAGAACGCGCGAGAGGGATAAAAAGCACTTGCTTTGCAAGGTGTCTCTACCTGAAAATACATGATCTAGTTGATTGATAGTTGATATTCAGCAGTCATAAAAGTATGCCTTATTTACTTTGAAGAATTAATAAAATAGTGATTTTGTCAGAAAGCATAGGCAGCAGCACTATACAGATGAGATGATGACTTCAAATCAAACTTTAGTTTGTCACGTGCCGAATACAACAAATGTAGACCTTACCGTGAAATACTTACTGTGAAGTGACTATGCATAGATAATAAACAGCGAGTAGCAGCAGTGTACGGGGGGCAATTTGATTAATTGTTCAGCAGTCTTATGGCTTGGGGGTAGAAGCTGTTAAGGAGCCTTTTGGTCCTAGACTTGGCGCTCCAGGAACCGCTTGCCGTGCGGTAGCAGAGAAAACAGTCTATGACTTGGGTGACTGAAGTCTCTGACAATTTTATGGGCTTTCCTCTGACACCGCCTATTATATTAGGTCCTGGATGGCAGGAAGCTTGGCCCCAGTGAAGTACTGGGCCATACGCACTACCCTCTGTAGTGCCTTACGGTCAGATGCCGAGCAGTTGCCATACCAGGCGGTGATGCAACCGGTCAGGATGCTCTCAATGGTGCACCTGTAGAACTTTTTGAGGATCTGAGGACCCATGCCAAATCTTTTCAGTCTCCCTTTTTAACGACAGTCTTGGGGTGTTTGGACCATGATAGTTTGTTGGTGATGTGGACACCAAGGAATTTTAAACTCTCAACACGCTCCACTACAGCCCCGTCGATAAGAATGGGGGCCTGCTCACATCGGCTACCGAGAGCGTTATCACACAGTCATCCAGAACAGCTGGTGCTCTTGTGCATGCTTCAGTGTTGCTTGCCTCGAAGCGAGCATAAAAGGCATTTAGTTCTTCTGGTAGGCTCGCGTCACTATGCAGCGCGTGTCAGTGTTTCCCTTTGGATTCCGTAATAGTTTTCAAGCCCTGCCACATCCGACGAGCGTCAGAGCCGGTGTAGTAGGATTCAATTTTAATCCTGTATTGCTTTGCTTGTTTGATGGTTCGTCTGAGGGCATAGCTGGATTTCTTATAAGCGTCCGGATCAGTGTCCCGCTCCTTGAAAGCGAATGTTTCCTGTAATCCATGGCTTCTGGTTGGGATATGTACGTACGGTCACTGTGGGGACATCGTCGATGCACTTATTGATGAAGCCGATGACTGAGGTGGTATACTCCTCAATGCCATTGGATGAATGAACATATTCCAGTCTGTGCTAGCAAAACAGTCCTGTAGCGTAGAATCCGCGTCGTCTGACCACTTCCGTATTGAACGAGTCAACAGTACTTCCTGCTTTCGTTTTTGCTTGTAAGCAGGAATCAGAAGGATATAATTATGGTCAGATTTGCCAAATGGAGGGCAGGGGAGAGCTTTGTATGCATGTGTGTGGATTAAAGATGGTCTAGAATTTTCTTCCTTCAGGTTGCACATGTGACATACTGGTAAAAATGTGGTAAAACTGATTGTTTGCTTATGGCCTTACAGAGTTGTTTGAGTGCGGTTTTAGTGCCATCATCGGTCTGTGGTGGTAAATAGATGGCAACGAATAGTATACATGTATCATGATAGAAGGCGAGACCCAGATGCAGACACAGGAGGCAGATGGTTGGAGTCTTAAAATATTTATTAATCCAATAGGGCAAGGCAAGAGAATGGTCATGGACAGGCAAAAGGGTCAAAACCAGTTCAGAGTCTAAAAAGGTACCCAAGGGCAGGCAGAATCAAGGTCAGGGCAGGCAGGATGATTATGCTGGCGGGAAAGTAGTCCAGAGTCAGGCAGGGGTCAAACCCAGGAGGACTATCAAACAGAGAATAGCAAAAGGAGTACGGGAAAAACACGCTGGTTGACTTGAATAACATACAAGACGAACTGGCACAGAGAGACAGGAAACACAGGGATAAATACACTGGGGAAAATAAGCGACACCTGGAGGGGGTGGAGATAATCACAGAAACAGGTGAACCAGATCAGGGCGTGACAAGATGAGAACTCTCTTGGTAGATAGTGTGGTTACCATAATGGTAACCACAGCTTACCATAAGGTACTCTACCTCAGGCGAGCAAAATACCTCGAGACTTCTTTAATATTAGACATCGCGCACCAGCTGTTATAGACACACACCCCCACCCCTCGTCTTACCAGACATAGCTTGGAATAAAACAAGAGCCATCAAATTAAAGAAATGTAATTTACACATCTGAAATATTTTATTAAAATAATGTGAATAAATGATGGTTAATAAGTGCTAAGCATTAATGGACAGTCACTACCATCATGGGACTTTAATTAATTGTTTTATTCTGTGTTATTACAGCATTCAACCACATAATGCATAGTCATAGTGCCTTTAATGTCTAAAAAAAGAATCAAAATAGAAATAGAAATCTGTGATAATTTTTTTTTTTATCAAACCGAAACCGAACCAACCTCAAAAAGCACTAATCGCTCAGCACTAGCAAACAAACACTTCTTACTCGTTACGTTTGTACAAATACAACATTTCCAATCAATCATTCACTGGTGTGTCTTCACTATAATTTCCATTACAACACTACATTTATCCATTACAGTGGCATTCTATACCGTCAAAGTACAGTTCTAGGTCATTGTACATAACATTCGGTGACGCTTAAGATTAGGAAGGCCATTTTTTTTTATGAGCATGGCCTAATTTCTATTACAGCATATTGGATGACTGTCATTCATATTCCATCCACCCAGCTCAATGTAACAGCGATAGGTTTGGGTAACTACATGATGCTCAAATTCTTCCCTATACCCATCATGAGGTTGCTACAACCTAGCCTAAGAATGAAATTCAATACCGCCTTGCAAATTCTTGCATGCATCTAGCTGATCTAGGGTGTAATCATTAGTCCAAACAGTTGCAAACGAGAGTTTCGATTGGACAAATTCAGGTATGTTTATCCCAGTTTTGTTCTGTTTGCTTACATTTAAGAAACTACAGAATCGGCGGAATGAATACACGCCTGATCACCCACAAACACAGTTCACTTTCATAGCAGCCAATCACTACATCAAGCCTACATCGTTGTCACCATATTAGCTAATGTCAAAGTCAACATAGCTAGAACTAATGCATTTAGTAAACCCACTACAATCATGCAGGACAGTGTACAGCAAGCAGTTTAGCAGTTACCGGCGGGCCCATGTGGCAATAAATGAATAAAGCCAAAAAAACTTGACTTTGAAGAGTTCCAGTGTTGGATAGCCATAGTCAGCTAGCTAACATAGCATCACTTTCTGATTGAGCCGTGTGTTTGAGTAAGCTAAATAGCTAGATGCATTACACTTGACCAAATTCACATAGAAATGTGTGTTATAGATCTGTCATTATCATTGAAAGCAAGTCTAAGGAGTGGTAGATCTGTTCTATGTGCACTATTTCTAAGTTTTGTTTTTGCGTCTTTTACTTTTGGTTTTGTACACCAGCTTCAAACAGCTGAAAACACAATATTTTTGGTTATGGAAAATATATTTCACAGCAGTTTAGATGGTACAATGATTCTTTACAATATACTTGCTTGTTCTGTCAAATAAACAAAAATTAAGCTAACTATTAGAGTTTTAGTAAACAGAAAGGGGATGAGCAATTTCTGCATAGTGTATCTTTAAGTGAAAGTAGAAAAATACAACGAAATATAGCAAATATAAATATAAATATAAAAATCACTCTCTCTCTCTCTTCCTTCTACTATGTCAATTTATGCTGCAAGAGTTCAGATATTTTGGAGGACGTTCTCCGGAAGTTGCCATGAGACTCCTAGGTATTGTATTGAAGTCAATGTACCAAGAGGAGAACGGAAACTAGCTGTCTTCCGTCTGGCTACACCATGGTGCTACACCAGAGAGTGCTGTTGAGGCTACGGTAGACCTTCATTGCAAAACAGTGTGTTTTAATAAATTATTTGGTGACGTCAATATATTTAGTATAGTTTTATCTAAAAAGGACAACTTTTTTAATGTTTCACTATTTTTATTTTTATGAAATTCTCTGAGGAGAATGGTCTTCCTCTTCCTCCTCTGAAGAGACTCCACTGGTAGGTCTTGTCTTCCTGCACAACCACCGCTCTGAGACCTATGGCTGTTGCCTCGCGGATTTGTTCCTCCGTCCACAACAGCCTTTAGCGGGCACACGAATGTCAGAATTGGAGGCTTCTTGAAGACTAAAACAAGCTAGCTAGCTGGTAAATTAGGCTTTGCCCAAAAGCTCGTTGGCAAAACCGCTAATACCCCCCCCCTCACACAAGTTGCTCCTATTTTAATTACATCCTTAAGTTGGTTGTTACAATGTGGCAGTGTCATCTCTATATTTCTTTTTCAGAAAGCTCTATCACTGAGTTGTTCTCCCTACAGTTTTAGTGAGCTAGGCTAGCTAACCAGCTAGCCTAACTTTGGTATGACTTGTTTACCTCTCTAGTGTCATGTCTGCTCCCGCTATAATTTACCAGTTACACCTAAAATCACCCAAAGACCAGTGCAATTTATGGCAATTTATTGTAAATAACTAATACGGTACATTTCTGTTATTTTATTGTATAATACTGAGAAAAAAAGAATAATAATTTAACTAGAAAGAAAGAAACGTTGCACAGGTAATATGGGTCATATATTTTTGAAGACCTTTGGCTAGAAACAAGCCGTTTTCTCTGCATAACGGTCACAAGTCTGCACTCAGTTTATTCCTATGGCACCCAGAGGCTACAGTACAGCGAGATCTTGTGTAGCTCAGTTGGTAGACCATGGCGCTTGCAACGCCAGGATGTGGGTTTGATTCCCTCATGGGACTAGTATGAAATTAAAATGTGTGAATTCGCTACTGTAAGTCGCTCTGCATAAGAGAGTCTGCTAATATGTACTACAATTATTATCTTTTTTTATTTTATTTACGAGAATAGTCTCACCTGACAGAATGAGGTTGGCGCCTGAAACTAAACATTTTATTCTACAGTAGGCCTAAGCTATCACTGTAAAGAAATACAGTATGTTAGAGTAATATTTACAGGAATCTTCCAATTGCAGTTAATAACAGTATTTTTCAGTATTTTAACCTTAATGCTGTGCAATCGACAGCATGAATTCTTTAAAACATTTAAGGTACACTACCAGTCAAAGGTTTGGACACACCTACTCATTCCAGGGTTTTTCTTTATTTAGACTATTTTCTACATTGTAGAATAATAGTGAAGACGTCAAAACTATGAAATAACATATATGGAGTCATGTAGTAACCCAAACATTTTTCTATTTGAGATTCTTCAATGTAGCCACCCTTTGCCTTGATGACAGCTTTGCACACACTTGGCATTCTCTCAACCAACTTCATGAGGTAGTCACCTGGAATGCATTTCAATTAACAGATGTGCCTTGTTAAAAGTTATTTGTGGAATTTATTTCCTTCTTATTGTGTTTGAGCCAATCAGTTGTGTTGTGACAAGGTAGGAGTGGTATACAGAAAATAGCCCTATTTGGTAAAAGACCAAGTCCATATTATGGCAAGAACAGCTCAAATAAGCAAAGAGAAATGACAGTCCATCATTACTTTAAGACATGAAGGTCAATCAATCCGGAAAATGTCAAGAACTTTTAAAGTTTATTCAAGTGCAGTCGCAAAAACCCTGAAACGCTATGATGAAACTGGCTCTCATGAGGACCGCCACAGGAAAGGAAGACCCAGAGTTACCTCTTCTGCAGAGCATAAGTTCATTAGAGTTAACTGCACCTCAGATTGCAGCCCAAATACACGCTTCACAGAGTTCAAGTAACAGACACATCAACTGTTCAGAGGAGACTACGTGAATCAGGCATTCATGGTTGAATTGCTGCCTAGAAATCACTACTAAAGGACACCAATAAGAAGAAGAGACTTGCTTGGGCCAAGAAACACGAGCATTGGACATTAGACCGGTGGAAATCTGGTTTGATGAGTCCAAATTTGCGATTTTTGGTTCCAACCGCTGTGTCTTTGTGAGATGCAGAGTAGGTGAATGGATGATCTCTGCATGTGTGGTTCCCACCGTGAAGCATGGAGGAGGAGGTGTGATGGTGTGGGGGTGCATTGCTGGTGACACTGTCAGTGCTTTATTTAGAATTCAAGGGACACTTAACCATAATGGCTACCACATCATTCATGAACCCATCTGGTTTACGCTTAGTGGGACTATCATTTGTTTTTCAACAAGACAATGACCCAAAACACACCTCCAGGCTGTGTAAGGTCTATTTGACCAAGAAGGAGAGTGATGGTGCTGGATCAGATGACCTGGCCTCCACAATCCCCCCGACCTCAATCCAATTGAGATGGTTTGGGATGAGTTGGACCACAGAGTGAAGGAAAAGCAGCCAACAAGTGCTTAGCATATGTGGGAACTCCTTCAAGACTGTTGGAAAAGCATTCCACGTGAAGCTGGTTGAGAGAATGCCAAGGTTGTGCAAAGCTGTCATCAAGGCATAGGGTGGCTACTTTGAAGAATCTCAAATATAAAATATATTTTGATTTGTTTAACACTTTTTTGGTTACTAAATGATTCCATGTATGTTATTTCATAGTTTTGATGTCTTCACTATTATTCTACAATGTATAAAATAGTAAAAAATTAAGAAAAACCCTTGAATGATTAGGTGTGTCGAAACTTTTGACTGGTACTGTATATCATGTTGAATTGATGCGAATGTGTCTGAAGATGAGGTATTTCAAATGTTTTATTAAAAGGAACATTTACAACTATTTACTCAATTCAATACAACTTAACTTGTTTGATTATGTAAGCCTGAATCTCTTCAAAATAAAAGGTTATATCTATCTACTGTACGACCAACAAAGGGAAAATATTGAATAATGAAAAAGTAGACAAAAACTAATTCTGCAATGTGCAGGTCATGATGAAATTAAAAAGTAACATCTTAATATTCATTAGGTGGGTGCCTACATGTGTCCTATTTCAATCATTTAAAAGTGTGTATTATACAGTCTCCAGATCTCAACCCCATAGAAAATCTTTGGAGGGAGTTGAAAGTCCGTGTTGCTCAGCGACAGCCCCAAAACATCACTGCTCTAGAGGAGATCTGCATGGAGGAATGGGCCAAAAAAAAAAAAAACAGCAACAGTGTGTGAAAACCTTGTGAAGACTTACAGAAAATGTTTGACCTCTGTCATTGCCAACAAAGGGTATATAACAAAGTATTGAGATAAACTTTTGTTATTGACCAAATACTTATTTTCCACCATAATTTGCAAATAAATTCATTAAAAATCCTACAATGTGATTTTCAGGATTTTTTTTCCTCATTTTGTCTGTCATAGTTGAAGTGTACCTATGATGAAAATTACAGGTCTCTCTCATCTTTTTAAGTGAGAGAACTTGCACAATTGGTGGCTGACTAAATACTTTTTTGCCCCACTGTATATGATGCAGAGCACGTGCCAAACTCATTCCACGGAGGGCCAAGTGTCTGTGGGTTTTCGCTCCACTCATGTACTTGATTGATGAATTAAGGTCAGTAAAGGAAAACCAAAAACCTGCAGACACTCGGCCCTCCGTGGAATGAGTTTGACACCCCGGATGCAGACGGTTCTACAGTATATCTATGAAAGCCCAGCCTATGACCACATCCTGTTCAGCCTAGAGAACTTCCTGTTCAACTTACAGTACTTCCTGGTAGGGAGAAGAGGGGCGTCCAAACGTGATCTTGTCATACACAGTCTGCGGCATAATGTGACAGACAACCAAAAAGAAACAATTTCAGCATCATGAAAGGTGGCCAATTTCCAAACTAGACAACAGTAGTGGTATTTTAAAATTTGTATTTTCTAGTTATAGTCTTGCGAAGTCAATTTCCAAATTTTTTAACTGAAGCATTCATTGGCATTCATCTCTAGTCTCCCCTCAAACTGGGATCCAGGTGAATATACAACTTTTGAGTTGAATTCTACAAAATCCTTTCCTCTTTACTTCCACTGCACTATGGTGACATTTTGCCCCTCTAAGTCTGCAGGCATCTCCACGGAGTCCCCTAATGTCTTGTGGAACGACAGGTATGAAGAAACACCCACACCTGAAACACAAACATGCACATTGGCATTCTGACATCAATCAATGTTGACACTTTACATTAATGTAATTATTAATGTAAGTACGGTGTAGAAAGTGTTGTAATTACTCATTGTTGCACTGTAATACTTGTTACAGTGTGTGTACATAAATAATTACACAATAATACACTGCAATGCAAAGTCCTACCTAATCAATAATAGATAATAATTGATTAGATTTATATAGCACATTTCTGGCTTTGATTTATACTGTACATGACACTTTACATATTTGCACTTTTTACGGATCTAAGCGTGTGGGTCCTATTTGACTTCAATAAAGTCCACTCCTCCCCCACATTCAATAGAACAGGATGAGATAACAGGAAAAGAGAAGTGGGGGTGGATCTGATATCCCCTCCTCATCTCACAAGTACAAATACCACTGTGTTTACTGTGTCATTATTATTATTATTATTACATATTTTTTGTAAATATTTTCATAACTCTTATTTTTCTTTAAACTGCATTGTTGGTCAGGGGCTTGTAAGTAAGCATTTCACGGTAAGGTCTACACCTGTTGTATTCGGCGCCTGTGAAAAATACAAATTGATTTGAAAAAATGCATCACATACGGCATGAGCGGCATTGTAAATACATGTCAGTCAGAAGTAATGTATTATAAACCCTTAAACCCAAAAAACTGTTGTAAATGAAAACAAAATACAGTTCCTGTTCAGTGAGGTGTGGTATTTAAAGTGTGGTATTTAAAGTGTGGTATTTAAAGTGTGGTATTTAAGGGCATAACTGCATCTTATTATGTAATAGAAACAATCATTTTATACAGTCCCATATTACCTTAAATTTAATGAATGTCAGCCATTAGGCACAGGGTCTTAAGATCTGTTGCGTTCTAGAAACACTGCAACATCTGCTGACCCACCACACCATTGGCACTCATTCAAAACTTCCGAATCAATACATCATGACCAGAAGTATGTGGATACTGTCAAGATTGGTGGGTACTGGTTCAGTGAGTCAGGCGCAGGAGAGCAGAGATGTGTGGACAAGGTATTTAATAAGACAACAGCACCAGTACACAAACGATGCAAGGTGCGGGAAACAATACTGGTCTCACAAAAATAAAGGGCGTAAACACACAGAACCCGGCAAACAATCAACCAGCCGTATAATAACCAAATTGAACAATGAATATAAACACGCACACAAACATGGGGGAAACAGAGGGTTAAATAATGAACATGTAATTGGGGAATTGAAACCAGGTGTGTAGAAACAAAGACAAAACAAATGGAAAAATGAAAAGTGGATCGGCGATGGCTAGAAGACCGGTGACGACGACCGCCGAACGCCGCCCGAACAAGGAGAGGGACCGACTTCGGCGGAAGTCGTGACAGATACCTGCTCATCGAACAACTCATTCCAAAATCCTGGGCATTAATATGGAGTTGGTCCCCCCCTTTGCTGCAATAACAGCCTCCACTCTTCTGGGAAGGCTTTCCAGTAGATGTTGGAACACCGCTGCAGGGACATGCTTCCATTCAGCCACAAGAGCATTAGTGAGGTTGGGCGATTAGACTTGGCTTGCAGTCTGTGTTCCAATTCATTCCAACAGTGTTCAATGGGGTTGAGGTCAGGTCTCTGTGCAGGCCAGTCAAGTTCTTCCACACCAATCTCGACAAGCCATTTCTGAATGGGGTTCGCTTTGTGAATGGCGGCATTGTCATGCCGAAACAGAAAAGGGCCTTCCCAAACCTTTGCCAAAAGTTGGAAGCATAGAATCGTCTAGAATGTCATTGTATTCTGTAGTGTTAAGATTTCCCTTCACTGAAACTAAGGGCGACCCATGAAAAACAGAACCCACAAATGACAGTGCCACGATGAAAGTCACTGAGCTCTTCGGTACTGCCATTCTACTGCCAATGTTTGTCTGTGGAGATTGGCTGAAATAGCTGAATCCACTAATTTCAATAGGTGTCCACATACTTGTAAATATATATTTACAATGTATGTATGAGGATCAACAAAGGGAGAAGATTACAGTCATGAAAAAGTAAACAACTAGTGTAGGTGGTGATGAAATTAAACAGCAACATCTAGGCCTATCTACAGAATATACACGTGGAAGATGCAAAATAAGCATAAGGTTCTTAATACAGTATAGGGAAGGCCCCTACGACCACATCCTGTTCAGCTCACAGTACTTCCTGGAAAGGAGAAGGGTGGGCTTCTGGGCGTCCAAATGTGATCTTGTCATACAGAGTCTGCGGCTACATGTGACAGATAATCGAGAAGAAACTGTTTCAGCATCAAGAAAGGTATAGACTATTCTCAAAGTAGACTACATAGTCTTCCATTCAATCACAGACATTTTACCATTATGACCATTTCTATCTTACCTTGTTCAATCTTGGGATAACCAGATCATTGACAGTCTCATAGATGGATATTGGGTTTACATGACTGTTTGATCTTGTCTGGAATCAAAATACAGCCCATTACAATACAGTACATACAGCTTCCACACATTCAGATACATAATAACGGCAATGCATACTTACATCTCTACTTCTTGTGTTGTCCATAACATCAGCATATATTGTGTTGTCAGTTAGATCTTCTGTGTTTGATCAGAACAAAATTACAACCAATGAAATACATTTTAAACAAGATATTAACAAACATACCCAGGAATTAATAAACAACACGTATAACGTCTTTTTCCAATTTCTAGCAAATCCCCAAATTGAAAACAAAATCATATCACCAGAACATTTCTTCTAGAGCCACCTGAAATGTCACTTTAAGTATAGTGGAGGCACCTAAGCTGTACATACCTGTGTTACTTCGGCCCCTGCAGTAGCACACTGCCACAGCTACAGTGAGGATCAGCACCACAGCGCCTCCTACTGGTACTCCGATGTAGATGGTATACCACACCAGTCCTGTCACATATTCTACAACACACATGATGAGACTATACAATATGATAAGGACTACAGGGCTCTATGTCTTATACAGGTAACTGCCAAAATAAAGGAAACCCTTGAGTAAATCATGGATACAAAGTAAAATGAATCCAGGTGCTTCCACACAGGTGTGGTTCCTGAGATAATTAAGCAATTAACATCCGTCATGCTTAGGGTCATGACAAAAAAAATGCCCAGTTGCGGACCTCCCGAGTGGCGCGGTGGTCTAAGGCACTGTATCGCACTGCTAGCTGTGCCACTAGATATCCTGATTCGAGTATGGGCTCTGTCGCAGCCGGCCGCGACCGGGAGACCCACGGGGTGGTGCACAATTGGCCCAGGCATCGTCCGGGTTAGGGGAGGGTTTGGCCGGCAGGGATGTTCTTGTCCCATTGCGCTCTAGCGACTCCTGTGGCGGGCCGGGCGCAATGCTCGATGACACGGTCGCCAGGTGTACGGTGTTTCCTCCGACACAGTGGTGTGGCTAGCTTCCAGGTTAAGCGGGCATTGTGTCAAGAAGCAGAGCAGCTTGGTTGGGTCGTGTTTCGGAGGACGCACGGCTCTCGACCTTCACCTCTCCCCAGTCCGTACGGGAGTTGCAGCAATGGGACAAGACTGGAACTACCAATTGGATACCATGAAATTGGGGAGAAAAAGGGGTAAATAAAAAGCCCAGTTGCCCATTATTTTGGCTACCATGACTAGAAGAAGAGATGTCAATCACTTTGAAAGAGGGGTCTCAATGGAGCATAGGGGGTTTAAAGGGTGTGTGTGTGTCTTAGTCACCAGGACTCAACCCAATTGAACACTTATGGGGGATTCTGAAGTGGCGTCTGAGAAGGCGTTTTTCACACACCATTTGAACCCCCGAGCCGGATAAGAGTGTCTGCTAAATGATGTAAATGTAATCAAAAGTATTACATATTCTACTTGACAACATAAGCGTATAAGCACACTGAAAAGTGTATGGAAGGGATTATTATGATATCTAGGTACCTGGGGTGGTTGTGTCATTACTACACTTTACTGTCGCAGAGGCAGTTTTCCAACTGACCAGGTTGGAGGCGTTGCACTTTACACTGATGTCTCTCCCTGCTGGTGAGAGAGAGAAGTGAATCTGCTGGGTGTTCCCGTAGATCTCATTGTCTTTCTCCCAGGTGTAGGTAATGTTGGGGTAGCAGGACACGTTGCACACCAGCCGCACCGTACAGGAGTGGTTGGCCAATAGCTTGATGTCTGTCTGGATCACCACCTTGGATATAGGCTCTGACCAACCAGGAGAGAGATAGAGACTTCTAAATTAATCCTACCATAGCCATACCACCAGGAGAAAGACGACAGAGGATACAACTTGAAAATGTGATTGAAATGTAACGAAGCATGGTGAGTAAGGTCAGTATAAAACCACAACATCTGTGTTATAGTTTAAAGATCATCAGCCATGGTTATGGATATAAAGAAGAATGATATCAAAATAGGATGCAAAAATGGTGATAACAGCCTACCATGGACCTTCAGAGTGATGGTCTTACTGCCAATCTGACCTTTGTCCCCTTCGCCTGTAAGTAGAAAATCCCCTGAGTCTTGCAGTGTCAGTTCTCTGACTGTTAAACTGAAGTTGTCGGTGTTCATCTCTAGTCTCCCCTCAAACTGGTATCCAGGTGAATATACAACTTCTGAGTTGAATTCTACAATATCCTTTCCCATATACTTCCACTGCACTATGGTGACATTTTGCCCCTCTAAGTCTGCAGGCATCTCCACAGAGTCCCCTAATGTCTTGTGGAACGACAAGTATGAAGGAACACCCACACCTGAAACACAGAAATGCACATTGGCTATCTGACATCAATCAATGTTACATTTCAGTGCACTTACTACTGTGTAATTATTCATGTAAGTATGATGTAGAAAGTGTTGTAATTACTCATTGTTACACATTAATACTTGTTACAGTGTGCCTACATGAATAATGACACAATAATGAACTGCAATGCAGAGTCTTACCTAATCAATAATAGATAATAATGGATTGGATTTATATAGCTCATTTCCAGGTTTCATTTATAATGTACATGGCATTTTACATATTTTACCGTTATATATCTTTACGTATATAAGCGTGTGGGTCCTATTTTACTTCATTAAAGTCCACTCCTCCCCCACATTCAGTAGAACAGGATGAGATAACAGGAAAAGAGAAGTGGGGGTGGATCTGATAACCACACTGTGTTTACTGTGTAATTATCCACCAGAAATGCATCATATACTGCATGGGCAACATTATAAATACATGTCAGTCTGAAGTAATGAATTATAAACCCTTACACAAAAAAACATCTGTCATGAATTAAGACTAAATAAAGTTACAGCTCAATGAGGTGTGGTATTTAGGGCATAACTGCAGTTATCCTAGTCCTGCAGTGTATCTTGTTATGTAACAAAAATAATAATTTGATACAGTCCTGTATTGCCTTAAATTTAATGAATGACATGCATTTAACACAGGGTCGTAAGATCTGTTGCGTTCTAGAAGCACTGCAACAGCTGCTGACCCAACCACACCATTGGAAATCCTTCAAAACTGAAGAATACACACATCATGATATGTTCCTGAATATAGGTATTATGTAGGTGTTATAAAACAGTAATAAACAAAATATTCGAAATACCCAACCAATCACTGATGACTAGGCATTCTACAGTCAACACACACCGTTGCAAAGACCAACAAGGAAGTTAGAGAAAGCTAACGGTTTTACTAACTTTATAATACAAGAAAGCCTACGCAATAGATACAAAGCATGAACAGGAGAAAGTTTATTTTTATTTTGATAAAACTTACCATAGTGGAGGTTGGACAGTAGGATAAGTAGTATTCCCTGTTTTGAGAAGCAGGAGAAGAGACCACCAGCCATCTCTTTAAGACGCTGTATGACTGTTTCCTCTGGCAGCATGTCCTTATCTATCACTGTCACTGGTAGCTAGCAGTTGACTATCCAAAACACACAGAGAAGAAAGAGTAGAGAGGAGAAAGAGCAGAGACTTCCTTTTGATGAGGGCTGCTGTTCTATAAAAATAATTCCTGTACGAGTTGTGGGTGTGTTTGGGGTCTGTCACTGTGTTGATCACTCTGATGGTGGAGGTTTAGACTCGTGTTTCCTAGCCTCTGCTGGTTGTGTGGTTAATGGTCATGGTGTTTCACAGATACCGGTAGCTTTGTTATTTTATGAGCAGACCACTCAATGTTGCAGAGATAGAGAAAGGAGGGAGACAGAGAGAGTGAGACAGAAAGAGGAAGGGGGGGTAGAAAAAGTGAGTGAGAGAGAGCAAAAATCTCAAAGCAGTGTGTGTGCAGTTTCATCTAGGCTTCATATGCCTGCAGAAGTGTTTGCATGACTTCTTCTGCATGCTCATTGGTCAGTGTGGCTGAGGGACATGAAACACCTGCCAACTTTCTCGTAAGGTTAGGGTCCCTGGTTACTGACAAAGGCCCCTCATATACTTGGAATTCAACACAGTAATGGAAATATTCAATATTGTTTCTATGTAAATACCACACCCTGACTAATGAGTCATACCTTTGCTTACTTGAAAGATCCTTTTCCCATCATAGACGTGCATGTCCACATTTCAATATTAAAAAGGAAGTGATACACAGGACCAAAACCAACCAACTCCTCAGAACTCCTGCAGAGTATATGACATCATAAACCTGAGAAGAACTGATCTTTTCAGGCACACTCTTCCCCAAAAAGCCCTTCTGAAAAAGGGTGATGGGGTAAGACATTTGAACTTTACTCATGGGGCATTTATGTTATATTCTTCAAGATTCTTCAAGGAGTTTTGACCAAATTAGGTCGTATGGAAAAGTTGACGATGACAATATCCATTTACTGTTAGAAAGCTCTCATGCCATCTGGTGGATAAATAATAGCTTATTAAAAAAGCACAATGCAAAGATCATGTAAAAGTACAGATCATTAGAAGAAAACGTGAATAATACTTGTACTATTTTGGAAATTCATTAACAAATATGTCATTCTATCATCTGAATGACAGACATAAAAAAGATCTGAATGACAGACAACAAAATACTAAAACACAATACAAAGCAGACACAATTGCTGTAGCTGCAGATAAGATCCATCATCATTACGCCATATCATTAAACAAAGCTGTTACAGTAATACACAATTAAACCATGCTTAAATACAATATATCTGTTGGTAAATAAAATAATAAAAAAATCCTTAATGTACAAGATGTTATTGTGTGTGTGTGTTTTTGTGTTTGTGTCTGTGTGTGTTTGGGCATAATCCATGTTCCCAGGTTCCTTCTGCTCCTCCTCTGAAGATGTGTCCCTCCATTCCTCCACCCCTCCATCCTTCCATCCCTCCATCTCTCCATCCCTCCACCACTGGCATCCTTCCATCCCTCCATCCATCCATCAGTTGTTTAGGACATGCAGTCAAACAAACTCTGAAGAGTCAAACAAAGAGACATACTTTAAATAGATACAGTATACTTTGATATCAGACAATTAGATCCATATTAGTATCATATTATCAATAGCATATGGCTATTAGTCTTACCTGGGGCTGTGCCTGGCTTCACTTGAGAATAGACGGAATCTACCTCAGGTGGGGTTGATGTAATAAAAAAAATATATATAGTTATTTTACCAGGTAAGTTGACTGAGAACACATTCTCATTTACAGCAACAACCTGGGGAGAGGAGCGGATGAATGAGACAATTGTAAGCTGGGGATGATTAGGTGACCATGATGATATGAGGGACAGTTTGGGAATTTAGCCAGGACACTGGGGTTAACACCCCTACTCTTACAATAAGTGCCATGGGACCTTTAATGACCTCAGAGAGTCAGGACACCCATTTAACATCCCATCCAAAATACAGCACCCTACACAGGGCAATGTCCCCAATCACTGCCCTGTGGCATTTGGATATATATATATTTTGACCTGAAGAAAGAGTGCCTCCTAATGGTCCTCCAACACCACTATCCAGCAGCATCTGGTCTCCCATCCAGGGACTGACCAGGATCAACCCTGCTTAGCTTCAGAAGCACACCAGCAGTGGGATGCAGTGTGTGTGTTTGGATAGAGCTTCTGAATAATATAACAGTTATATACAGAATATTATACCGCTAGTCAATATGGGGTCAAAGAGTTGTGAGGTAAGGGGAATATGGAAGTAGGGTTCTTCTTCTTGGCTTTAGCCAACCTCAGCAAAGGTCACATCAACAGGTCCAGTTGCTGCTGAAAATTGAAATTTCCAGTCAAAGAAAGAATTAGCTTATCCATATTCATCGAAATTGCTAAATCCCACAACTAGATTTCACTGATTGCCAACCAGTACAATGGCCTTCCCTGTCTTGACCTCGGGCCGGCAGGTATTGCAGGTATTGGGCCAGTTACAGAAAGTTTGCTGGATCAAATCCCTGAGCTGACAAGGTAAAGATCTGTTGTTCTGTCCCTTAACAAGGCAGTTAACCCACTGTTCCCTGGTAGGCTTTCATTGTAAGTAAGAATTTCTTCTTAACTGGCTTGCCTAGTTAAATTAAATAACAAAAACTCAACATAGACTAGATTTTCTTTCGAATCAGCTAGCATTTTGGAGGAGGAGGAGGACTTTTTTTTGTTTTCTCCCCAATTTCGTGATATCCAATACGTAGTTACAGTTCTGTCCCATCACTCTCGTACGGACTCGGGGGAGGCGAACGTTGAGAGTCATGCCTCTGAAACACGGTATGGTTTTGTACCTTACCTAACCTTACCTTACTATTTGGGAGGAGGTGAGGGCACTCGGAGTGTGGTGTCAGGAAAACAACCTCTCACTCAACGTCAACAAAACAAAGGAGATGATCGTGGACTTCAGGAAACAACAGTGGGAGCACCCGCCTATCCACATCGACGGTACAGTAGTGGAGAAGGTGGAATGTTTTAAGTTCATCGGCGTACACATCACAGACAAACTGAAATGGTCCACCCACACAGACAGTGTGGTGAAGAAGGCGCAACAGTGCCTCTTCAACCTCAGGAGGCGGAAGAAATTTGGCTTGTCACTTAAAACCCTCACAAACTTTTACAGATGCACAATTGAGAGCATCCTGTCAGGCTGTATCATCGCCTGGTATGGCAACTGCACCGCCCACAACCGCAGGGCTCTCCAGAGGGTGGTGCGGTCTGCACAACACATCACCGAGGGCAAACTTCCTGCCCTCCAGGACACCTACAGCACCTGATATCACAGGAAGGCCAAAAAGATAATCAAGGAAAACAACCGCCCGAGCCACTGCCTGTTCACCCCGCTATCATCCAGAAGGCGAGGTCAGTACAGTTGCATCAAAGCTGAGACCAAGAGACTGAAAAAAGGCTATCAGACTGCCTCTTAGGGATCCGATCCCGTGAGCGGTCTCGTTTTTTGGAGCAAACAAAGCGCGGCAAATTCAAAATAAGAATTTGTAATATTTAACATTCATCAATATACAAGTGTTGCATAGTCAACAAAAGCTCTGCTTCTTGGCAATATCACAGCGTTGCCAGATTTCAAAAAGGCTTTACGGCGAAAGCACAACATTTGATTGTTTGAGGATAGCACCTCCAATATTTTCCACATTAGCATAAATTCATATCCAGCGCGGGTCTCACAAAACCCATATAAGAGCTAAAATAAATCGCTTACCTTTCGAATAACTTCTGCTGAGGGCTTCCCAAGTGTCCAAACAAGAGAATCCATGGTTCTTTTGTTAGAAAAATAAATTTATTATATCCATAAATCTCCGTTTGGTTGGTGCGTTATGTTCAGAAAATCCACCAAGCATTTTCAGTCTACCCCGCCCATTGTACAATGAAGAGAACGCGTTCAAATTATACCTCTCAACCTAAACAAATCAAACATAATTTATAATTTATCCTTAGGCATCCATTTATCTATATTGGCTATTATTATATTTCCCTCGGATAATAACCTACACGATACAGAAGGTAAACACCGTGAAGCGTGCTCCCGGGTATCTCGTGCACTAGACAGAAAACTCTTCGTGGCTACACTGATATAAACATCCTGTCTGTTGTTGTTTCTCAAGACAAACTCATAGAACACTGGCCAGAGACTGTTGACATCTAGTGGAAGCCATAGGTACTGCAACCTGTGTCCTATTTCCCTATGAGTTCTATTACCAGCCATTCAAAGTCAGGAAATGTCAAAAGAAAAATGATTTCCAGACAGAAATGTCCCGAGTTTTTGCCTGCTATATCAGTTCTGTTATACCCACATACATTATTTTAGAGTGTTTCCTATCCAACAGTACTAATTATGTGCATATCCTAGTTTCTGGGCCTGAGTGGCAGGCATTTTACTTTTGGCACGTCAGACAGGCGAAAATTCGGAAAATGGGACCCTAGCAATAAAGAGATAAACAGCCTTCACAAACACAGAAAGGCTGCTGCCTACATACAGACTTGAAATCATTGGCCACTTTAACAAACGGATCACCAGTCACTTTCTTGTATAGCCTTACTTGTCTCTGAGTGTTTTAAGTCATTTCTTTTCTGAAGACCTTCACAGGTATATAGACCATTCTTTGCAGGACTGATTCTGAACTCAGGCTCTGTTTTGGAGTAGACCGACTTCCCACTGTAATAAAAAGCATTCTCAATCTCTTCTCCCCCTGTATGTCACAACTGAGAGTGACAGTCTCTTCTCTGAATATCTGGGGCCAGTTGGGTTGGAGGGTCAGAACAGCTACACATCTCTCTACACAGACACACCACAGAAAATAAACATCATCACACACCTTAGAATGTAAAGTAATGTTGATCAGCATTCATCACAACATGACCATATCATAAGATGTCATTTTTGAACATACAGTATGCATTCTGAACTGTCTGACTTACCAAGATCTATCAGAATACTGACATATACAGCGATGTCTACACACCACACACACACACACACACACACACACACACTGATGATTGATGATATGGATCTGGACTGGATCTCTCCCTGACACCAGTAGAGACCCTGGTCAGACTCAGCAGCTCTCCTGATGGTGAAGGTGGCTCCTGTTGTAGTGTGTCTGCCAGACAAGGTCACTACTTTCTTAGTGTTGTCTTTGTACCATGTATACCTGTCCAGCCACTATCAGACCCCACTGAACACGTCAGAGTTACTGTCTCTCCAGTGTACGCAGGGTTTGGATTTATGGTCAGTGTAGTTTCAGGAAGAGCTAAGAATACAGAGAGCAGAATATCAAAACATCTGGATACGTGCTTGGTCATTTTAAATGATTTAGCTGTTGCAGTTAAGTTTACATGGTACAAAGACAACACTAAGAAAGTAGTGACCTTGTCTGGTAGACACACTACAACAGGAGACAACTTAGTATACACTTGTACATGTGTGAAATATAAGCACCCACCCCAAAACATATAAAATAATTTTTTTTTTAAAAAAGGCTCAGTGCCGTTATTCTCACAAGTTGAGGTATTTAAATGTATTGAAATTAGGGGTGACAATGAAATAATAATGACATAAAAAAAAGACACAATATAGCTCAGCATTTGTATTATTTATTTTATACAGTATTTTTGCTTATCTTTATCAAGGATGCCAATAATTTTGGACCTGACTGTATATGGTATAAAACGACACTATACAGACTCCCGAGTGGTGCAGCGGTCTAAGGCACTGCATCTCAGTGTTAGAGGTGTCACTACAGACCCTGGTTTGGTTCCAGGTTGGATCACAACCGGCCATGATTGGGAGTCCCATAGGGCGGCGCACAGTTGGCCCAGCGTCGCCTGGGTTATGGTTTGGCCGGGGTAGGCCATCATTGCAAATAAGAATTTGTTTGTAACTGACTTGCCAAGTTAAATAAAAAATGTATTCAACAATTGACCAGCATTCAGCATTGACCAACAACTCTGTTTCTCTGTAGTCGGTTAACACAGTGTAACCAAACAACGTCATCATCTGTTAACACATTTATTGTGCATGTATGACATACTTCATATTCTATGAATGAAAAATGTTCTTGTCCAATAAAGGAAATAGTTAGCTGACAATATTCAAAATGCAGATAAATACATTAATCATACACAGAGTAGCACATAAAGTGAAGTGTGCTCCATTCTGAGCCGCTGGTAAGTGACTGTCGACACCAGCGTGTCCTCCAGACCCATACAGTTCCTGCGGCTGTGACATGAATGGGGTTTTGACAGAATTAGAAAGGTACAGATGCTTAAAGATAAATGTAAAAAATAGCATCTGATGGAATGTTCATCTCTACACAACTTCCTCTTACTGTAAAAGGAATGAACACAGCAACACTGTGGTCTTTCTGTGGGTGGAAGAGAGAACTATAGTATATATCTGAGGAAGGAATTTTGTGAATAATAACATATTTGTGCAACGAGTGAAGTCAATATTGCATTTACCATTTACATTTTCAGTGCAATCTTTAATGTCACTAGGAGAAGTGTCAAAGGTTTGACTTGGCATATTTATCATTTGATTAATGTTGTAGCTATTTGGAGGTCAACTGCATGTAGATGTTCTTGAGTTACAGCACAAACAAGGTAGGTCTGTCAACTGGTCAAAGTAATAACCCAGGAAAGTAGTGATCACAGTGATTGAATGTAAAAGAGAAAATAAAAAGTGAACTACACAATATGTCTGCTGAAAGAACATTGTCATTCTTCTGTCTGAAAGGACATACATCCCTGCACACCTTTTCATGTGTACTCATCAGCCCAACAACTAGGTTTTCACAGGTTGTTGCATATGATTACAACCATTTCTCTATGTGACAGGTTCCCACAGCGCCTTCCTTCACAAACCCACACTGCCTAATATAAAGAGAGCAAACCATGACCACTCAACTATGACAAACAAGTGACCTAATGTGAAGTTCCTCAGCCTTTAAATTTCATACAATGTTCACTGGAAAAAGTCAAACTTAACCAATTGCTTAATTAGTGTTATTATGCAAGTTGAGTGGAATTTAAAAAGGACAAGAATTTGAGCCAATGTGTTAGTGTCTTTCGTCAACAAACTCTGCTTGAAGTCAGTTGTATTTGAACAAGCTTGTTGAGTAAAATTACAAATTCCTGTTTGCTCAAAATAACTAAAAACCACGGCAATCATTATCATCATCATTATTCCAGCATGACCTATTGCTGGTTGATTTTCAGAATGCTTTGTTTCAATACCTGTGTATTTGCATATACTTCAGAAAAAAAATATGTTATCTATGTTTGTGTAGCATAAGATTAATCAAATAAATCGAACTAATCCAATCTGTTAGTAGTTCGACTTATTTCACACATTACTGTTCCTTATTATATGACTTAGGCAGTCTCACTAATCAATCTTCCCTACCCCGTCGTCAGTCATTCTGGATGCAGGTTGCGTTTGATTAAAAGTTCCAATTGTTGGATATCCTAACTCTGGCTGGATTCCAATAGGAATTAAACATCACTTTGCAAGCCAACATAATGTGACTTGCAGGCTTGATGTGGGCTGTAAACCAGGAGTTTCAGACCAGTGTGTTAGGGTATAACTAGGCCCTCAAAGGCTTTAAGATATATGTAATGTGTGTCATAATGAGTTTCATTATAAAGACAACATATTCACTTAGACACTCACTTGGTGAAGGCTACAGTACTCAAAACCATTCAATACAACAATCATGTCTCTGTCGCTAACAAACACAGTCATGAGTGGTAATTACAATTCACTCTAAAAGAAAGGCACTCAACGTATGCAAATGGTAGAAACAATTTTTATTCTGTGAACAGCATATTTTTTGTTGTTGAATGAATTGAATTCCATCTGGTTATTGGGACAGACATGAATGCCATTTTGGACATGCGGACAAATCAAATATAAACAACTAGAATCCACACGCAACCAAGGCTCTCTATCATATACTCTCTGATTACAACCTCATCAATGCCTAGCCAGCACATAATCCTAAAGCAAAAGAGTACACTTTCTAATCACAGGCATGAATCAATCTCACTAATCAATGTCATACTATCATCTACAACTATTTTCTTTAATCCTAATTGTAACTATGCCCTCAAAAAAGGCATAAGGCCTGATGATATACTGTATACAAGAGAATCAACAAAGGGAGAAGGAAATGAAAGTAAGTAAATAGTGTAGGTGGTGATGAAATGAAACAGTAACATCTCGGCCTATCTACAGAATATACACGTGGAAGATGCAGAGGATGCAGAGGGTTCTATATCTATGGAAGGCCCAGCCTATGACCACATCCTGTTCAGCTTACAGTACTTTCTGGTAGGGAGAGGAGGGTGCCTTCTGGGCTTCTAAATGCGATCTTGTCATACAGAGTCTGCGGCTACATGTGACAGATAATCAAGAAGAAACTGTATCAGCATCAAGAAAGGTATAGACTATTCTCAAAGTGGACTACATAGTCTTCCATTCAATCACAGAGATTTTACCATTATGACCATTTCTATCTTACCTTGTTCAATCTTGGGATAACCAGATCACTGACAGTCTCATAGATGGATAATGAGTTTACATGACTGTTTGATCTTGCCTGGAATCAAAATACAGCCCATTACAATACAGTACATACAGCTTCCACACATTCAGATACATAATAACGGCAATGCATACTTACATCTCTAATTCTTGTGTTGATTGTAACATCAGCATATATTGTGTTGTCAGGTAGATCTGCTGTGTTTTATAAGAACAAAATATCAACCAATCAGATACATTTTATACAGGATATCAACAAACATACCCAGGAATTAATGAGGGGTCTCATAATTTTTCTAATTTCTAGCAAATCCCCCCAAAATCATATCAGCTGAAGAATACTTCTAGAACCACCTGAAATGTACCGTTAAGTATAGTGGAGGCCCCTAAGCTGTACATACCCGTGTTACTTCGGCCCCTGCAGTAGCACACTGCCACAGCTACAGTGAGGATCAGCACCACAGCGCCTCCCACTGCTACTCCGATGTAGATGGTATACCACACCAGTCCTGTCGCATATTCTACAACACACATGATTAGACTATACAATATGATAAAGACTAAATGGCTCTATATCATATATATATCCAATGTAATCACATGCATTACATATTATATTTGACAACATAAGCGTATAAGCACATTGAAAAGTGTATGGAAGGGATTATTATGATATCTAGGTACCTGGGGTGGTTGTGTCATTACTACACTTTACTGTCGCAGAGGCAGTTTTCCAACTGACTAGGTTGGAGGCGTTGCACTTTACACTGATGTCTCCCTCTGCTGGTGAGAGAGAGAATTTAATCTGCTGGGCGTCCCCGTAGATCTCATTGTCTCTCTCCCAGGTGTAGGTAAGGTTGGGGTAGCAGGACACGTTGCACACCAGCCACACCGTACAGGAGTGGTTGGCCAATAGCTTGTCTGTCTGGATCGCCACCGTGGATATAGGCTCTGACCAACCAGGAGAGAGATAGAGACTTCTAAATGAACGCTACCATAGCCATACCACCAGGAGAAAGACCACTTGGAAATGTGGTGGATGCATGGTGAGTAAGGTCAGTATAAAACCACAACATCTGTGTTATAGTTTAAAGATCATCAGCCATGGTTATGGATATAAAGAAGAATGATATCAAAATAGGATGCAAAAATGGTGATAACAGCCTACCGTGGACCTTCAGAGTGATGGTCTTACTGCCAATCTGACCTTTGTCCCCTTCGCCTGTAAGTAGAAAATCCCCTGAGTCTTGCAGTGTCAGTTCTCTGACTGTTAAACTGAAGTTGTTGGTGTTCATCTCTAGTCTCCCCTCAAACTGGGATCCAGGTGAATATACAACTTCTGAGTTGAATTCTACAATATCCCTTCCCATATACTTCCACTCCAATGATTTGAAATGTTCCCTCTCTAAGCCTGCCAGCAGCTCCACGGAGTCCCCCAATCTCTTGTTGATGATCAGAGGAACACCTACACCTGAAACACACAAATACACACGTTATAAAGGGTAAATAAAATAACAAATAAAATAATGACATCAATCAATGGTTTCACACTATATTACTGTGTAATTATTCATGTAAGTATGATGTAGCAAGTGTTGTAATTACTCATTGTTACACTCTAATACTTGCTACAGTGTTCCTACATGAATAACTACACAATAATAAACTGCAATGAAAAGTCTTACCTAATCAATAATAGATAATAATGGATTGGATTTATTTTTCCCATTTCCAGGTTTCATGCTGTACGTGGCACTTTGCACGTTTTCACTATATATCTTTACGTATCTGAGTGTGTTTGTCCTTTTTCACTTCATTGAAGTGAACTCCTCCCCCACATTCAGTAGAACAGGATGAGATGACAGGAAAAGAGAAATGGGGATGGATCTGATAACCCCTCCTCAGCTCACAAGTACAAATACCACTGTGTTTACTGTGTAATCATTCACCAGAAATGCATCATATACTGGATTATAAATACATGTCAGTCTGAAGTAATGAATTATAAACCCTTACACAAAAAAACATCTGTCATGAGTTAAGACTAAATAAAGATACAGCTCAATGAGGTGTGGTATTTAGGGCATAACTGCAGTTATCCTAGTCCTGCAGTGTATCTTGTTATGTAACAAAAACAATCATTTGATACAGTCCTGTATTTCCGAGTTACAGCTATTAGGCACAGGGTCTTAAGATCTGTTGCGTTCTAGAAGCAATTGTTAGGTTCTTAGACACTAGAGAAGCTTTTTTTTCCCCCCAAAGAGTCAACACAGCTCTATTCAGACAAAGACATGTTCCCACCATCACAAGTATATATACTCCATCACAAGTATATATACTCCATCACAAGTATATATACTCCATCACAAGTATATATACTCCACAAGTATATATACCCCATCACAAGTATATATACTCCATCACAAGTATATATACTCCATCATAAGTATATATACTCCACAAGTATATATACTTCATCACAAGTATATATACTCCACAAGTATATATACTTCATCACAAGTATATATACTCCACAAGTATATATACTCTTCCTTCTCTCCAATCCTTACATCTTATGGTTCGACAGGAAGAGGGTAACAGGATAATCAACCATTATTTCTCCCTTCAAGGGATCTGACCTGACCTCCTGACCTTCTGAAATAAAACCCAGTCTCTTTCACTCCTTTATACACTATGCGTCTGATCTATCAAGTCTTTAATATCTCAATGTTCAAAGATTACCCCGAATCCAACACAATGCAACAGCTGCTGACCCAACCACACCATTGGCACTCATTCAAAACTGCAAAATCACTTCATCATGATATGTTCCTGAATATAGGTATTATGTAGATGTCATAAAACAGTAATAAAGCAAAATATTCTAAATACCCAACCAATCACTGATGACTAGGCATTCTACAATCAACACACACCGTTGCAATGACCAACAAGGAAGTTAGAGAAAGCTAACGGTTTTACTAACTTTATAATACAAGAAAGCCCACGCAATAGATACAAAGCATGAACAGGAGAAAGTTTATTTTTATTTTTTATAAAACTTACCATAGTGGAGGTTGGAGAGTAGGATAAGTAGTATTCCCTGTTTGGAGAAGCAGGAGAAGGGACCACCAGACATCTCTTTAAGGCGTTGTATGACTGTTTTCTTCTGGCTGTATGTCCTTATCTATCACTGTCACTGATAGCTAGAAGTTGACTAACTGATACACACAGAGAAGGAATAGTAGAGTAGAGAAAGAGCAGAGACTTCCTTTTGACGAGGGCTGCTGTTCTATTAACAACTCCTATATGTTAGCTGAAAAAGAAGTCACATTCTATAGTTGCTCTCTGAAAACACCCCTTCACTCAGCTTGAGAGTTAGAAGATGAGGCGTGGGTGTGTTTGGGGTCTGTCACTGTGTTGATCAGTCTGATGGTGGTGGTTTAGTAGTCTGTGTTTCCTAGCTGCTGCTGGTTGTGTGGTTAATGGTCTTGGTCATGGTGTTTCACAGATACCGGTAACTGTTACTTTATGAGTAGACCACTCAAAGTTGCAGAGAAAGATAGAGGGATATAGAGGGCTCAGGGGAAGATAGAGAGAGTGAGACAGAGAGAGAAAAAGTGAGAGAAATAGATACAGAGAAAGAGAGCGGGGGGTTAGAGAGAGTGAGTGAGAGAGAGCAAAAATATCATAACAGTGTGTGTGCCTTTTCATCTAGGCTTCGTATGCATGCAGAAGTGTTTGCATGACTTCTTCTGCATGCTCATAGGTCAGTGTGACTGAGGGACATGACACCTGCCAATTTTTTTTCTTCTATTAGCATGTTAAATGGGCAACCAGAGGGAAAAAACTCTGGACAACATATACTCCACACACAGAGACACATACTAAGCTCTCCCTCTCCCTCCATTTGGCAAATCTGACCATTTCCACCCTCCTGATTCCTGCTTACAAGCTAAAATTAAAGCAGGAAGCACCAGTGACTAGATCGGTAAAAAAGGGGTCAGATGAAGGAGATGCTATGCTATAGGACTGTTTTGCTAGCACAGACAGGAAATTAGGAGTAAACCACATCTGTCATTGGCTTCATCAATAAGTGCATCGATGACGTCGTCCCCACAGTGACCATACGTACAGTCGTGGCCAAAAGTTTTGAGAATGACACAAATATTAATTTTCACAAAGTCTGCTGCCTCAGTTTGTATGATGGCAATTTGCATATACTCCAGAATGTCATGAAGATTGATCAGATGAATTGCAATTAATTGCAAAGTCCCTCTCCCCAAAAACTTTTCCACTGCATTTCAGCTCTGCCACAAAAGGACCAGCTGACATCATGTCAGTGATTCTCTCGTTAACACAGGTGTGAGTGTTGACGAGGACAAGGCTGGAGATCACTCCAGATTGAGTTTGAATAACAGACTGGATGCTTCAAAAGGAGGGTGGTGCTTGGAATCATTGTTCTTCCTCTGTCAACCATGGTTACCTGTGCAAGGAAACATGTGCCGTCGTCATTGCTTTGCACAAAAAGGGCTTCACAGGCAAGGATATTGCTGCCTGTAAGATAAATCAACCATTTAATGGATCATCAAGAACTTCAAAGAGAGCGGTTCAATTGTTGTGAAGAAGGCTTCAGGGCGCCCAAGAAAGTCCAGCAAGCGCCAGGACCGTCTCCTATAGTTTATTCAGCTGCAGGATCGGGGCACCACGAGTACAGAGCTTGCTCAGGAATGGCAGCAGGCAAGTGAAAATGCATCTGCACCCACAGTGAGGTGAAGACTTTTGGAGGATGGCCTGGTGTCAAGAAGGGCAGCAAAGAAGCCACTTCTCTCCAGGAAAAACATCAGGGACAGACTGATATTCTGCAAAAGGTACAGGGATTAGACTGCTGAGGACTGGGGCAAAGTCATTTTCTCTGATGAATCCCCTTTCCGATTGTTTGGGGCATCCGGAAAAAAAGCATGTCCGGAGAAGACAAGGTGAGCGCTACCATCAGTCCTGTGTCATGCCAACAGTAAATCATCCTGAGACCATTCATTAGTAGGGTTGCTTCTCAGCCAAGGGAGTGGGCTCACTCACAATTCTGCCTAAGAACACAGCCATGAATAAAGAATGGTACCAACACATCCTCCGAGGGCAACTTCTCCCAACCATCCAGGAACAGTTTGGTGACGAACAATGCCTTTTCCAGCATGATGGAGCACCTTGCCATAAGGCAAAAGTGACAACCAAGTGGCTCGGGGAACAAAACATCAATATTTTGGGTCCATGGCCAGGAAACTCCGCAGACTTTAATCCCATTGAGAACTTGTGGTCAAACCTCAAGAGGCGGGTGGACAAACAAAACCCCACAAATTCGGACAAACTCCAAGAATTGATTATGCAAGAATGGGCTACCATCAGTCAGGATGTGGCCCAGAAGTTAATTGACAGCATACCAGGGCGGATTGCAGAGGTCTTGAAAAAGAAGGGTCAACACTGCAAATATTGACTCTTTGCATCAACTTCATGTAATTGTCAATAAAAGCCTTTGATACTTATGAAATGCTTATAATTATACTTCAGTATTCCATAGTAACATCTGACAAAAATATCGAAAGACACTAAAACAGCAAACTTTGTGGAAATTAATATTTGTGTCATTCTCAAAACTTTATGCCACAACTGTACATACACCAACCAGAAGCCGTGGATTACAGGCAACATCCGCACTGAGCTAAAGGGTAGAGCTGCCGCTTTCAAGGAGCGGGACTCTAACCCGGAAGCTTATAAGAAATCCTGCTATGCCCTCCGAAGAACCATTGAACAGGCAAAGTATCAATACAGGATTAAGATCGAGTCGTACTGCACCGGCTTTGATGCTCATCGGATGTAGCAGGGCTTGCAAATCATTAGACTACAAAGGGAAGAACAGCAGAGAGCTGCCCAGTGACACAAGCCTACCAGACGAGCTTAACTACTTCTATGCTCGCTTCGAGGCAAAAAGCACTGAAACATGCATGAGAGCACCAGCTTTACCAGAAGACTGTGTGATCACGCTCTCCGCAGCCGATGTGAGTAAGACCTTTAGACAGGTCAACAGGGCCAGACGGATTACCAGGACGTGTACTGTGAGCACGCGCTGACCAACTAGCAAGTGTCTTCACTGACATTTTCTCTCCCTGTCCGAGTCTGTAATACTAACATACTGACAGCAATATTTTCAAAGCAATACAATGATGTAGGGAACCATCACTTTTTGTGTGACATGAGATTTAATACAACATTTAAAATCCTAAATACAACACACCCTCCTTTGTCTTACGTTAGTTGGCGTCACTCTCATGCGATCATCGTCGTGCGGAATCATTGCGCTATCTGACGTAAGACAATAAACACCCTCTTCATTCAAGTTCCATAGTGGAATATTAATCTGGCTCCTATAACTACTGTACAAATACAATTTTACAAAAACATAGAGACATAGAAGTGAAAATAATGTAAAATGTATATAAAAATAAGTGTTAATTGAATTAAAAACAAACAATAAATGTGCCAACTTAACTGTTAAAGTTGCATTAGCAGGTCGGCCAACCAAGTATAAACCCAGTAAACCACACAGCAGCCTGGGCAGCACAGAGATGGAGACGATGGAACCTGGAGGGACTATTGTAACAAATGTTTAACCATCAACACACACACACACAAACACACACACACACACACACTGGAGAGATGACCATCCCGGTAGTATCCAAGTCAGATGAAGGCTTCTATAAGTGTAAATCTAATGAAGGAGAATCACCAGAGAGCTGACAGTGAGAGGTGAGAGGAGCATACACATACTTATCAACTCTCACTATCACCCAGCTCTCCGGTGATCTATTTGTACAGCGCAGAGTTACAGGATCACAACACCAGCTGTGTAAACTAATGCAAAATTCTGTACATCTGGAGTAATCGCTCACAATATATGAACATTTTATTAGCTTGTATTTTTGAGATCATTCAGTTACAGAATTGAACATCATTATCATATAATGAAATATAAAAAAAGGTTAGTGAGTGTTCAAAAATAAACTTATACCCTGACTACATCGCTCGCATCGCGTTTGCGAGCGTTGCAAAATAAATTTTGAAATGTATATTACTAAATTATTGCACAGCAGTGTGGGTGTTTTGCCAAGGGCTAAAATAGAAGTCAGTTCTATTTGCTCTGCAAGTCCTGCCTCTCCCGCACCTCTTTGGTTTATAGAAGCAGATATCCATTTGCCATCTCCTCGTTGGTTATACCATCTCCTCGTTGGTTATAGTTTAGAGGCCAATCACCATATAAGTTCAAAGAAGAAAAAGCCTGGAAGGAGGAGAGATGACTAGAAACTATTCGGTTTACCCTTTTATGTGTGGATTAATTGTCGGAGTAGAGGATCTTGTGCATTTCAGGTAAAATAACAACTCAATGTTTATATCCCAGGACAAATTATCTAGCATCAAGAAGGTAGCTAAATAGGACAAATTAGCTAGTGCAAGCTAGCTAGCTAAATTGCCATAAATGTTTACAGTGTTTTCCAACTGCTTACACACATTTCAAAACGGTCTCCTTTTTCTTCAAAACTCTCCACACAATTCCCAAATCTGCACACACAAAATGCAAAATGCCTCACATCTCCGTCAAAATGTAACACTGCATTTAAAATGCCATAAACACATGTCAGAATGAAGCATTTGCATCAAATGGCAAACACTGCTTTCATAATAGTACATTTTTGGATATACCATGTAAACACTGTTGTTTTAAATCTAAAGCGCTTTGGTCTTTCATAGGCTTATATCTACATTTCAATACAATGTTCTACAGTGAAAGTAATCTGCTGAGAGGGGTAACAAGTACACTGTAAACACCAATGCAATGTAGAAACAGAAAATATTTATTAGGCCAAACATTACTGTTGTATACAACAAAACCATAAACATATGTAAACCAAAAGTATATTCTTTAGAATACAGTAAAGAACACAATTGTGTGTGTGGGGTCCCGGGGGCAGTCCAGGAATTGGTAGGGGGCAGTCACCAGTGCTAAGCTACGCTTCATCTCTTCTCCGGCCTGGGTCTGGCCACAATACTTCATCCACATCACAAGATACGTTTTCTCTTGCCAAACATCGAGGGAAGTATCTCCTAGCATGGCGTATCCAACCTTGGACAGAGGCAACCTCTATGTCCCCACATGCGTCCTCCATTGCCTGGAGAAGCGGCATGCGGGCATAGGGTTGGCGATCATACACTTTCCAGCGCCAGGCTGAGAAGAATTCCTCTATGGGATTTAGAAAAGGTGAATATGGGGGTAGGTACAAAACTACAAATTGTGGATGGGTGGCAAACCAGTTTTGGACCAGAACACATAAATAAATTAATGGCGAATTACATGGGCATCCAGCTCCAAAACTCTCTGTAACAGACAAAAGGATATACAGATGAGTAAATATGGTATGAAGTACTGGAAGTAGTGTTGCATACATACCTCTACAAAGTCATGTCGCATATTCTTGACTCTGTCAGAGTTTCTCTCAAATGGCACCTTGTAAAGTTGTTTCATCGTCTCTCGGTGCCGTTGGAGGATGCGTTGTATGGTCGACAGGCTTACAGCTTTGATGTTGTTAAATATGGTGTCATTATTCAAGATATGCTCTCTTATCTCTCGAATCCTAATTGCATTGTTGGCCAAAACCATATTTATAATTGCAGTCTCTTGTACATCTGTAAACAAGCGTCCTCGTCCTCCATGATGTCTTTGCCTTTCCACTCTGTACAGAATTCAAACACAGTATGTGTTCAGCATAGGAACTGTAAACAATGTACAAAAAAATGTAGTACAGCATGATAAGCAACCTCATTCATTCAATGCAGTGCAGTAAATGGATGGCTTAGAGTTACAAATGTTTATGCAATACTATGCAGTCATATGTATTTTACAGTACATTACTGTAATGCTAAAATAGTCATTAGATAGTTGCATACCTGTTCTCATTTCTGAAGGTTCGAATTATGGACGCCACTGTAAATCGACTCAAGTTGGGCTGGACTCTCAGTCCAGCCTCTCTCATGGTCAAATCGTGGTTGATCACATGATCAACAAGTGTTGCCCTAATCTCATCAGAGATGGCGCTCCTTCCTTCTCTTCTTTGCCCTCGTCCTCTTCTTCCTCTTCCTCTCCCTCCTACTCCTCTTGCTCTCTGTCCATTGTTGGCATCCATTGTTCAAAACAGGTAATCTGACCTTTGACCTAGTTATAGGCCTATACTACAGTAAAGCAGTGATTGGTTAGTGATCAGTTAAGCTATTAGTGTTTGCACATGTGAGGAGTGTGTGTGTGACCTGGTGAATAAGTGTAGCATTTTGATTGCTTGTGTTTGGAAAAGGAAAGCAAGTCACTTCCTGTTAGATTTTTGTGTTTTAGGTAGAGAATTGTGTGTAGTGTTTTGAAAAAAGTGTTTTATGCAATTGACAACTGAGTCAAAGGCTGAGAAATAGCTTATGGTTTTGGATATTTGGTGTGTAGTTTTGCACTTTGAGTGAGAGGTTTCAAAAATCGTGTGACATGAAAAGATTTTGTGTGTAAGCAGTTGGGAAAAACTGTAATGCTTTCCGACCTGCCTCATCAATGTAAATATCTATTTTCTTTCAATATGAAATGACATTACTGTAACATTGGCCAACAATCACTGAGTAACATAGGCCTACAGATATACTACAGTAGTATACTACAGTATACATACATAACGAGCATAGTGTAGATGTTAGGTAACTTACCGGTTCTCATTTCAGAATGTATGGATGATAGATGCAACCGTGCAGCGGCTCAGGTTGGGCTGAACTCTCTGTCCAGCCTCCCTCATACTCAATCCATGGTTGAACACAGGGTCAACCAAAGAGGCCCTGATCTCATCTGAGACAACTGTCCTTCCTCAGCATCGTCCTCCTCTTCCTCCTCTTCCTCTCACTCCTTCACCTCTAGCTCTTGCTTCACCATTGACTTCTGTTTTCCTCCAAAACACGAGAGCTCATCTGTGGCCTTTCATAGTGCTAAAGCTCTGATTTCTAAGTGAACAATTCAGCAGCTAGTGTTTACACCTGTGAGGAGTGGGTGTTGCCAATTGTTGTATAGAGCTTGGCATTGTGATTGGCGTTGCTTTCCAAAGGGACTAAAGAGATTTTAATTTTGAATGTTGTGCTGAATGTAGAGAACTGTGTGTAGTGTTTTGCAAAAAGTGTGATATATAATTAAAAACTGAGTGTAATGCAGGAATTGTGCTTGCAATTTTGCAAACTTGGATTAGGGATTTGGTACATGAGTTTTAGGTTTCGGTGATTTTAGCGTGTAAACAATTGGGAAAAACTGTAAATATGATTAAATGCAGTATCAATGCAGTTAGTTACCTCTAGATCAGAAAAACTGAGGTTCACTGTAGAGTGTGTCATAGACTGGGTCTCCTCTCCCAGCTCTACACACATATCCTCCTGTGTGACTAGGACCAGCAGGGATCAGAGTGTAGGAGTCTTCAGTAGTCCAACTGTCAGGTAGAGGCTCTACAGAGTAGGACCTGTCTGATAGGGAGAGTAACCCAGCTGTGTAGGGAACAGTTCGGTACCAGAAGAACCTCCAGCCTGTAGATGACTCTTTAACCCCACAGCTCAGAGTCTCCAGGGTTCAGCCACTGAGGAGAGACCCTCAGGACAGCTTGGAGATGGTCTGTTATGAAGGAGACGACACTATTATCATGTTCAGTCTTTAATTAAATCATTTTAGATCAACATTTTTATCCATTTTGTTATTATGGTATTGTACTTTACCCTGAAATCAAACTATCGTTTTGTTCCATCATTGATCTCACTGTCTGCTATTTGGCATCATTCCTTTTGTCGTTCTCTCACTATTCTGTCTCTTTCTCTTGCAATAAAAACAGACTTACCTAACATGGTCAATTGTATAGCATTACTTGTCTGGGAGTGTTTTAAGCCATTTCGTTTCTGAAGACCTTCACAGGTATATAGACCACTCTTTGCAGGACTGATTCTGAACTCAGGCTCTGTTTTGGTGTAGACTGACTTCCCACGGTTATAAAAAGCATACTCAATCCCCTGTATGTCACAACTGAGGGTGACAGTCTCTCCACTGAATATCTGGGGCCAGTTAGGTTGGAGGGTCAGAACAGCCACAGGTCTCTCTGCACAGACACACCATAGAAAACAAATACTATCACATTAGCCCAGTGGTTGGAGGGTTGGGCCAGAAACCGGGAGGTTGCTGGATCGAATCCCTGAGCCGAAAAAGTAAATATCTGTCACTCTGAGCAAGGCAGTTAATCCAATGTTCCCCGTGTGCCATAGACCTGGATGTCGATTAAGGCCTCTCTGGTTCTTTCCCCAACCTTAAAATGTAAAATATTGTTGATCAGAAATCATCACAACATGACCATATCATAAGTTGTCATTTCTGAACATACAGTATGCAGTATGCAACTGTGTGACTTACCAAGATCTAGTCATCAGAATACATATACAGTGATGTGTACACACACACAATTACTCACCTTTCACAGTGATAGTGGCTGGATCACTGATGATTGATGATATGGATCGGGACTGGATGTCTCCCTGACACCAGTAGAGACCCTGGTCAGACTCAGCAGCTCTACTGATGGTGAAGGTGGCTCCTGTTGTAGTGTGTCTGACAGACAAGGTCACTACTTTCTTAGTGTTGTCTTTGTACTATGTATGTTACATCTGAGAGTGACAGACTCTCCACTGAATATCTGGGAGGATTTGGGTTGTATGGTCAGAACACCCATTGCCTGTCCTGCACAAAATAAAAACAGCATGATACAATTGCTTAATTCGGGATCGGTGTCCCTTCCATGGGACGGTTGAGCTAATGTAGGCTAATGCGATTAGCATGAGGTTGTAAGTTACAAGAGAATTTCCCAGGACATAGACATATCTGATATTGGCAGAAAGCTTACATTCTTGTTAATCTAACTGCACTGTCCAATTTTCAGTAGCTATTACAGTGAAAGAATACCATGCTATTGTTTGAGGAGAGTGCACAATTTTGAACATGAAAAGTTATTAATAAACAAATTAGGCACATTTGGGAAGTCTTGATACAACATTTTGAACAGAAAAGCAATGGTTCATTGGATCAGTCTAAAACTTTGCACATACACTTCTGCCATCTAGTGGCCAAAATCTAAATTGCACCTGGGCTGGAATAATACATTATGGCCTTTCTCTTGCATTTCAATAATGAAGGTACAAAAAATAAGAAAAATAATAGTTGTCTATTTATTATATTTTACCAGATTTATTGTAATATGTTCTACATTCCTTTCACATTTCCACAAACTTCAAAGTGTTTCCTTTAAAATGGTACCAAGGATATGCATATCCTTGCTTCAGGGCCTGAGCTACAGGCAGTTAGATTTGGGTATGTAATTTTAGGCGAAAATTGAAAAGAAACATGGCATATTCATGCTACTGTTTACCAAATCCATCCTGTACTTTATTTTACAGGTGAAATCTGCGATTTCTACATTGATTTCTTTACTTTTAAATGAGTCATTCGTAATTAATGTAGATGAATGAATTTCCTTAGCCCTATCCCTCAGCCGTATATACCATAACTAGTGGAAGGGTGTCATTTTTGTGGTTGTTTGAATAGCGGACTGCAGCTTTAAATGGCCACTGACCCATGTTCTGCACACAAAGAGTGTACAGAGACCAAAAACACTAAAACACCAGTCATTAATCTCTTAACACAGTTTACTATAACTGTAGCGAAGGAACCCTCAACCATTTCCAATAATCACAACTTGATGCTACAACACACCCAACAAATCAAATCAAATCAAATTGTATTAGTCACATGCGCCGAATACAACAGGTGTAGACCTTACAGTGAAATGCTTACTTACGAGCCCCTAACCAACAGTGCAGTTTCAAAAAATATGGATAAGAGTAAGAGATAAAAGTAACAAGTAATTAAAGAGAAGCAGTAAAAAATAACTATATATACAGAGCGGTACCGGTACAGAGTCAATGTGCGGGGCCACCGGTTAGTTAAGGTAGTATGTACATGTAGGTAGAGTTAATTAAAGTGACTATGCATAGATGACAACAGAGAGTGGCAGTGGTGTGGAGAGGGGAGTAGTCTGGGTAGCCATTTGACTAGATGTTCAGGAGTCTTATGGCTTGGGGGTAGAAGCTGTTTAGAATCCTCTTGGACCTAGACTTGGCGCTCCGGTACCGCTTGCCGTGTGGTAGCAGAGAGAACAATCTATGACTAGGGTGGGTGGAGTCATCCAACCATTGAGTTAGCCTCAATCTTTAGTTCCTGAGTGATGACTTGGTTTTAAATGCACACTACCACACTAACCAGGTCTGCATGGCATCGGCTATACAAGGTTTTCACAGAGATGCAACATCAATGTAGAGTGTTCACATTCTTACTTCATATCTCAACCATATTTGCTGCTGTCTTCATTTCCATTAATGTCTTTTTCCTTTTTCTCTTAAATTAGGTAATTAGTCTTCATACACAAACACATGTTGAAATCATGAATCAATTTTTATCAACTATTTACCTCTAAAAATATCTAAGTGGTTTGTTGTAGTGTGGGACACAAGAAACCAACATGGGGAGAGAAAGGTTACAGGGGAAATCAGTTAAAAACATAACTATTATTGTGTTTACAAAAGTAAACATCTGGGGTTTCTTATCGCCCCCTTCAGGACTGTAACTTCTCCATATTCTTGTGGATCACAATATAGAAACTAATATGGTCACTGGTCACATAGCAACAACATAACCCCTCAGTCTACTGGGTCTGCCCTCTTATTCCTTCCTCTCTCTATCTCATCATATTAGTACAGACATGGACCACTTCTCTATTGGTTCATATCAGTAGAAATCACATCTCAATGTGGTTTACAGATAACTGACAGCACTATGGTCATAGAGATTTTGTTAGAAAGTGTTGCTTTACATCAGGGGACATGTTGAAAAAACACAACAAATTTGTGGACTGTTCTGTTTGTTTTTAGAAAAAATAAATCTGCAATCCAAACTTCCTACTGTTTTATCAGAAATAAATATGACCTTTAATAATGTCCACGAATGAACATAGGATGCTGTATATAGCATTTTAACAAATATCAATAATATAATCATATTTGTCCAGCCTTTGCTGCTATGCTGGCAGATGTGTATAATATATTGAGACCCTAATCAAAATGTATTTAATAACTCCAAATAACCAAAAAACGTGGCTAGGTGGTTGTAACATTTAAACTTAAAACATGTTTTGAATTGTTTTGCACTGCATGGATCATCCATGCAGTTGAATGCAGCATTGCTGCATGGTGCGCTCAAAATCTCTTGTAGTTGAGTAGCCTGGGATACTGCTCAAATGTTGCTATAACATACCTAAATACTTCTCCTTTGCATGGTGTTACGTTGAAAATTTAGTTTTTTGGCTATTCATTGTCAAGCTTTAAAAATCGAAGCCAGATTTTATTAGCCTAGCTAGGACTGTGGCATGTCTCTGTACACTTTCCATTTGCTGTGAGAGTTAAACGGGACACATGAAAGCATTGGAATTGATGTTGAATTCACTGATGTGAGCATACAATATAGCTCAGTGTTTGTATTATTTATTTAATACAGTCTTTTTTGCTTATCTTTATCAAGGTTGCCAATAATTTTTAACCTATGTTGGTATATGGTATAAAACTAACTATATAGATTCCTAATGTTTCTCAGGCTCATGCTACAACCTGATTAAAAGCTGTGTGGCAAAGAAGGGGGTCGAGTGGTAAAAGGAAAGAATCAGAATCGGGCCGAGACACTACGGAAAAAGCCGGAAACCGGGACCGGGGGTTGAGGGCGTCTCCCCCCCGAAACCCTGTTATCTGTTACAATTGTAATCGACCAGGACATATTGCAGCCTACTGCCAATGCAATGTAACCTCGGTGAAAAAGAAGAAGCTGATATGTGGTATGCATGTCCGGTGGTAACCACTGTACTTGAAAAATCAAGAAATAAACATATGTGCAGGGTGAATGTTGAAGGGAAAGAGGTTGAAGCCCTGCTGGATTCCGGCAGTATGCTAACCCTGGTCGTTGCAAACCTAGTGCCGACTCATAAACTGGATACAAGTCAGGATATCAGTGTTACGTGCATTCATGGGGATACCCATCCGTACCCCACAGCCGTAGTGAGCATCCAAACAGAGGAAGGGCTGCTGGATTATGAGGTTGGCGTGGTCCGAAAGATGCCATATGATGTAATACTGGGTAGACACTTTCCTAACTTTGCGAAGTTAGGCCAAAAGAATGGCATATTTGAGAAGCCAACAACCCTGACCAAGCCGGAAGTAGCATGTAGCCTTCAACCAAAGTCAAGAAAGGAGGTCTCCCAGGGGCCAACCTCACAGGTGCTAGTAGGGGAGGATTAGGAAGAAGTGGCAGACCTCGTTGATAACGAGCAGCCCGGTACTAGTGGGGCTGGGGTCGATCTGAATCCAGAAGATGACTATCTAGAACCAGCAGACCTGGCAGGGTCCCTAAACACGGCCCGTTCCTGCTCCCCGCACCAGAGTCCCAGTGCGCATCGTGAGTCCAACACGGCCCGTTCCTGCTCCCCGCACCAGGTCCCCTGAGCGCATCGCGAGTCCAGCACAGCCTGTTCCTGCTCCCCGTACCAGGTCCCCTGTGCGCATCGCGAGTCCAGCACAGCCTGCTCCTACTCCCGCACCAGGTCCCCAGCGCATCGCGAGTCCAGCACAGCCTGCTCCTACTCCCGCACCAGGTCCCCAGCGCATCGCGAGTCCAGCACAGCCTGTTCCTGCTCCCCGTACCAGGTCCCCTGTGCGCATCGCGAGTCCAGCACCGCCTGCTCCTACTCCCCGCACCAGGTTCCCTGTGCGCATCGTGTGTCCAGCACAGCCTGCTCCTGCTTCCTGCACCAGGTCCCCTGTGCGCTTCGTGAGTCCAGCACCGCCTGCTCCTACTCCCCGCACCAGGTTCCCTGTGCGCATCGTGTGTCCAGCACAGCCTGCTCCTGCTTCCTGCACCAGGTCCCCTGTGCGCATCGCGAGTCCAGCACAGCCTGCTCCTACTCGCCGCACCAGGTTCCCTGTGCGCATCATGTGTCCAGCACAGCCTGCTCCTGCTTCCTGCACCAGGTCCCCTGTTCGCTTCGTGAGTCCAGCGCGAACTGTTACGGCTTCTAGCCCAGGGCCACCTAAGACTAAAAGGCCCACCCGAAGACCCCTCCATGGACTTTTGGCGCGGTCGGAGTCCGCGCCTTTTGGGGGGGGGGGGTACTAACACGTCCAGGCCTGAGTTTTACAGGATGGTGTGTTTAGTTTCGTTTTGGTGTAGGGTTTTTGAGTTCTAGGTTGGTTATTTCTATGTTGGGTTACTGGTTCCCAATTAGAGGCAGCTGAGTGTCGTTACCTCTAATTGGGAACCATATATGTTTGTGGTTTTGCACTAGGGTTTTGTGGGTTATTGTTGGTTTGTATTAGTATGTTTTGCTGGTGTGTGCACTGTGAAGCCACACCGATGTTACGATCTTCGTTTTGGTTTATTATTTTCCCGGGTACGTCAAATAAATAAAATATGTATACTGGAAGCATCGCTGCGTCTTGGTCCGTCCATAAAGAAGATCGTGACATGACCACTCAAATACAGTATGACAAACAAGTGACAATATTCACTGGAAAAAAATCCAACTTAACCAATTTCTTCAATAGCATTATCACGCAAGTTGAGTTAACTAAAAAATAACAACAATTTGAGCCAATGTGTTAGTGTCTTTAATCAACAAACACTGCTTGAAGTCAGTTGTATTTGAACAAGCTTGTTGAGTAAAATAAAAAATGTGTGTTTGCTCAAAATAATTCAAAACCACGGCAATCATTATCATCATTATTCCAGCATGATCTCTTGCAGGTTGATTTTCAGAATGCTTTGTTTCAATACCTGTGTATTTACATGTACTTTTATTTTTTTAATGTTTTTTATTTTATCTATGTTTGTGTAGCATAGGATTAACCTTTTCACACGTACCATCACATGGGTGTGATCATTCTACAGTGGTCCCTGTAGCGTCCGATCACACCCGTGTGATTAGAACGCGTATTTAGAACGCCTATTTAGAACGGCCAGTTTTTGAATGACGCAACAATCAGCATTTGAGCTGGCCACACAGTTTTTTCAGAAACTATTTGCACAAACACAGTCCTTACAAAGGTATGTCCAGAATGTGTGCAGTTTATTTTTGGATGCAATGTTCAGATATTCACAGAAGTATCTATAGCATAACACAATCATCCAAACCGGAAAAATGTAGGCTACATTTGTCCAAGCAGTCAAATTTGTATAACTCTTGGCTGACATAAACTACAATATGAATTAGCTAATAGCAATTACTATTTATAATTAATCACATCACGGGTGAGCTCACCATTGATCAAAATAATTGAGTAAAACACTCCGAAGATGGGTAGTTTAAGCGCGCCTCCATGCTTTTTTTCACTCACAGAAACCAAAGATAACAAGAGAAGGCAAGATGAGTTGTCTCTTTATAGTATGCATGTTGAAGGGGTGTGTCGTCTGCCATCGTTCACATCCCACCATCCACTTCCTGAAGTTCTAAAAAAATGAGTGAACCCTTACTCACTTCATTTTGTTATAACATCTTTGATCCGACAGACAATTACGTGAAACCCAGAATGCATTGTATGTCAACAAACATGGCTCCACATATAGCTGGAATTAGCTTAGCTCATCATAATCAGTACAACCTTCAAAAAAGTATTTTACACACATAATATGCGGCCATTACAATCTATGCAAGAATCGGAATGCATGATTTTTCACCGGTACTTGAAAACATGTGAATAAAACAGTAAATATATAAATAATTACCACACAAAACATGTAGCATTTAGCATTAGCAATGTCTTTCAAAAGGAGACAACTCACAACTGCGGAAATTCTGGAGATCTTTTAAAATTCTGACAATGAGTCTGCTGACTTTCATACTCAATCAGATTCTGACAGTATCAGTGAGGAGCTGCCCCCCAGCCATTGAGAACCCTGAATCTGAGGACCCCTTGTCCACTGACAAAGTCCCAGGTCCCTTTGAAGATGCTGGTGGGGATGGAGGCAGACCGACAGTGGATGAAGTACAGGAGTTCTGTGGTAGCTGGAAGGCTGCCAGCCATTTCACCTCTCCTGGCCCTGCTGTTTGCTTTGATGAGTCCCAGTCTGGAGTGCAACACCCCTTGCCGTTTCCATCTGAGGCAGAGTGCTTCAAGTTGTTTCTGACTCAGGAGCTGGTGGGAGACATAGTAGAGACTAATCGAAAAATCAATGCCTTGCAGCTACAGGAGAACAGAGAGCCAGGAGTGGGGTGGACAACTACAATTAGTGAAATGTATACCTTCCTGGTGACAGTCCTTCTCATGGGGATAGTAAAGAAGAGAATACTGGAGCACAGATCCTGTTTGCAACTCCCTCTTTTCCCAAGACCGCTTCCTAGTTCTGCTGCGATGCCTGCATTTCGTCAACAATGCTACTGCCATCCTAAATGACCCGTTACACAAAATAAGAAATGTTCTTACCAGCCTGATAATAGCATTTTGAGCTACCCTGACCCTGATGCTAATATGCGCTAATAAGTTAGTGTATTAGCATACTGCAATAGCATACTGAAAGGCCCTGCTCAATTAGCAACCCAGTGATTAACACAATAGCATTGATGAGTATGAGGGGCTTGGGGTGTCCGGGTCCGTGGTGATGAACATACTGGCTCCTCATCTCAGCAAGGGACACACTGTGTATGTGGACAATTGTTACAGCAGTCCCACACTCTTCCAGCATCTGCTCTTCAACAGCACAGGGGCCTGTGGCACAGTCAGGTCAAACAGGAAGGGGATGCCGGCATTCGGATGCAGGAAGACGCAGAGAGGGGAGGTGGACCACCTGACGGGAGAGAGAAAAATCTATCCAGACTGTGTGCTTGACTATAACCTCAAAATGTGGGCAGTGGATAAGTCGGACATGATAAAGAGCTTTGTGGAATGCACTCTGAAAACGACCAAGTGGCATAAGAATATATTTTTCCATCTGATCGACACTGCCCTCGATGGCCACATAGCTCACTGTCAACTAACAGGTGAGATGATTACTGAAAATTGTATTTTTTGTAATTGGACGTACAGTTCACATGCAAATCACATACAGAATCTATTTATGTAAAAAGGCACTTACTTTGATAGAAATGCAGCCTGGATTTGAACCAGTGTGGCTGTAGTGACACCTCTAGCACTGAGATGCTGTGCCTTAGACCGCTGCGCCACTATTCAAATGGCTACCCAGACATCTTTAAGGCGATGACTGTTTCCTCTGGCTGTATGTCCTTACAGTGGCTTGTGAAAGTACTCACCCCCCTTGGCATTTTTCCTATTTTGTTGCCTTATAACCTGGAATTAAAATAGTTTTTTGGGTGGTTTGTATCATTTGATTTGCACAACATGCCTACCACTTTGAAGATGCAAAATATTTATAATTGTGAAACAGACAAGTAATAATCAATTACAGCCTCATGTCTCTATAAGCTTGGCACACCGAGAGACTGAAAAACTGCTTCTACCTCAAGGCCATCAGACTGTTAAACAGCCATCACTAACATTGAGTGGCTGCTGCCAACATACTGACTTAAATCTCTAGCCACTTTAAACATAGGAATTGGATGTAACAATGTATCACTAGCCACTTTAAACAACTTTGTATATAATGTTTACGTATCCGACATACTCATATCAAATGTATACACTGTACTCTAAACCATCTACTGTATCTTGCCTATGCCGTTCGGCCATCGACTCAAATCTCTAGCCACTTACATTATTTCATCACTAGCCACATTAAACAATGCCATTTATATAATGTTTACATATCCTACATTACTCATCTCATATATATATGGGTATATACTGTACTCCATACCATCTACTGCATCTTGCCTATGCCGGTCAGCCATTGCTCATCCATATATTTATATGTACATACTCGTATTCATTCATTCCTTGTGTGTATAAGGTAGTTGTTGTGAATTTGTTAGATTAGTTGTTAGATACTACTGCATGGTCGGAACTAGAAGCACAAGCATTTCGCTACACTCGCATTAACATCTGCTAACCATGTGTATGTGACAAATAAAATTTGATTTGATTTAACTAATCATGTGACTTTTGAAGGTAATTTGATGCACCTGATCTTATATTAGGGGCGTCACGCACCACTTTTCATTTATTTATTTTAAAAACATTTTTTAAACAAGTTATTTTTTTCATTTCACTTATCCAATTTGGACTATTATGTGTATGTCCATTACATGAAATCCAAATAAAAATCTATTTAAATTACAGGTTGTAATGCAACAAAATAGGAAAAACGCCAAGGGGGTGAATAATTTTGCAAGGCACTGTATCTCTCACTGTCACTGATAGCTAGCAGTTGACTAACCAAAACACACAGAGAAGAAAGAGTAGAGAAGAGATAGAGCAGAGACTTCCTTTTGATGAGGGCTGCTGTTCTATGAAATAATTATTGTACGTTAGCTGAAAAGGAAGTCACATTCTATAGTTGCTCTCTGAAAACACCCCTTCACTCAGCTTGAGAGTTAGAAGATGAGGCGTGGGTGTGTTTGGGGTCTGTCACTGTGTTGATCAGTCTGATGGTGGTGGTTTAGGAGTCTGTGTTTCCTAGCTGCTGCTGGTTGTGTGGTTAATGGTCATGGTGTTTCACAGATACCGGTAGCTTTGTTACTTTATGAGCAGACCACTCAAAGTTGCAGAGAAAGAGAAAGGAGGGAGATAGAGGGCTCGGGGGAAGAGAGAGAGAGAGAGAGAGAGAGAGAGAGAGAGAGAGAGAGAGAGAGAGAGAGAGAGAGAGAGAGAGAGAGAGAGAGAAAGAGAAAAATTATAGAGAAATATATACAGAGAGAGAGAACAAAAGAGAGAGAGATGGGGGGTTAGAGAGAGCGAGCGAGAGAGAGCAAAAATATCAAAGCAGTGTGTGTGCATTTTCATCTAGGCTTCATATGCCTGCAGAAGTGTTTGCATGACTTCTTCTGCATGCTCATTGGTCAGTGTGGCTGAGGGACATGAAACACCTACCAACTTTCTCGGAAGGTAGTGGGTCCCAGGTTACTGATAGAGGCCCCTCTTCTACGTTTCAGGTAACATCTTGTGGTGATGTCACTTCCTGTGACTTCTGGTCTCCGTGGCGACCTGTTCACCTAATACCTATTTTTTCACTATTGGTTAGTAAGTAAGTATTTCACTGTAACGTCTACACCTGTTTTATTCGGCGCATGTGACAAATAAACTTTGATTTGATTTGGTTTCTGTTTCTCAGGAGCAGTGAAAATGACCGGGCTGCTGTGTGTCTGACAACATAGACATAAACACATAGACACGGAAACAACCTAACTGGAACAGTGACCTTCCAGACCATGCAGGGACACTGGAAATAGCAGTCTGAGTCATACACCACTAATGTCATTAATCATTATGACCTGTCTGTAGGATGAGGAGGCAATATGGGAGAACTGGTAGTCATGCATACGTAGGTTACTATGTTGAGTTCAACACAGAAATAAAAATATTTAATATTGTTTCTATGTAAATACCACACCTTGGCTCATGAGTCTTACCTTTGCTTACTTGGAAGACCCCTTTGCCATCATAGATGTGCTATGTCCACATTTCAATATTAAAAAGGAAGTGATACACAGTACCAACACCAACCAACTCCTCAGAACTCCTGCAGAGGATATGACATCATAAAACTGAGAAGAACTGTTCTTTTCAGGCACACTCTTCCCCCAAAAGTCATTCTGAAAATCACAATGGGTCTTCAGCTGATGGGGTACGGCTTTTGAACTTTTCTCATGGGGAATTTATGTTATATTCTTTAAGATTCAATGAGTAGATATGATTAAGTCCAAATATAGATGCAGAAATAGCAGATTTACCTTTAAGCACACATTGTGGAGCGTAAGATCTATACTAGGCTTAAAGGAGGTTTGACCAAATTAGGTTGTATGGAAAAGTTGACAATGACAATATCCATTTACTGTAAGAAAGCTCTCATGACATCTGGTGGAAAAAAAATGTTTATTAAAAAAGCACAATGCAAAGACATTGTAAAAGTACAGGCCATTAGAAGAAAACGTGAATAATACTTTTGGGGAAATTCATATACAAATATGTTATTCTATCATATGAATTACAGATATAAATCAACAACACAATTCAATACACAATACAAAGCAGATACAATTGAGGGAGCTGCAGATAAAATCCATTATCATTACGCCATATAATAAAAAAGCTGTTACAGTAATACACATTTAAACTATGCTTATCTGTTGGTAAATAAAATATGAAAAAATCTTTAATGTACAAGATGTTATTTTGTGTGTGTGTGTTTGCTTGTATACGTTGAGCTTGCATAATCCATGTTGCTGGGTTCCTTCTGCTCCTCCTCTGATGGTATGTTCCTCCATCCCTCCGTCTCTTCATTGCTCCATCCGTCCATCACACCATCCCTCCATCCTTCCATCCTTCCATACCACCATCTCTCCAGCCCTCCATAGTTCCATTCCTCCATTCTCTATTCCCTCCATCCATCTATCCCTCCATCCTGTCCCATCCCTCCATCCCTGACCCCCCTCAAGGACCTGCAACATATCACCACACAAAGTTGTTAAGGACATGCAGTCAAACAAAATCTTTAGAATCAAACAAAGATACCTACTTTAAATAGATACAGTATACTTTGATATCAGACAATTAGTTCCATATTAGTATCATATTAAGTATCAATAGCATATGGCTATTAGTCTAACCTGGTGCTGTGCCTGGCTTCACTTGAGAATAGACTGAATCTGCCTCAGGTGGGGTTGATGTTTCTGTAAGGGGTGAGGATAAAACATCAGAATAATGTTGTTGTACACAGAATATTATACAGCTGGTCAATATGGGGTCAGAGGTGTGAGGTTATGATAGGGGGAATATGGAGGGAGGGATGTCCAGTCTTACCTTTCTTCTTCTTGGCTTTGGCCTTCTGTTTAAGGTCAACCTCAGCATAGGTCACATCAACAGGTCCAGTTGCTGCTGAAAATGGACATTTCCATTCAACAAATGAAGGAATTAGCTTATTGCATATTCTGCATCTTCTTTGAAACTCAAAATCGCACATTTAGATTTCACTGACTACCAACCTATAGAATGGGATCATCTGTTGTCTTCCCTGTCTTGAACTCAAAATAGACTACAACTCTACACTGTATTCATGCTAAACTTAACATACAGTATGCAGTACCATTGTCATTATTGTCTGAGGGAGTGAACGTATCAGATGTTAGCACCACCTGTTGGTCAAAGAAGAGAGAGAAAGATTAATTGGAGGGATTTCCTTCAGCTTGCCTAGGGACAAAGAGTACGGTAACATGTTGTACACAGTGGATGGTGAAAAGTCAGTGTGTGTGAGATTACAGAGAGGGTAGAGTGGTCTGGACTAAGAGACTGACCATGCTGCAGATGTGTATACCCAGCATCAGGAGCTCGGCCCTGGGTAGATCCTTGGTCCTGTTGGGGGTCCAGGTTGGTCCTCTGGGACTGGGGGGGGCCTACAGGGAGAGAGATAGTCATGAAACACACAGATTATATTTTACAGTATGAAAAGGAACATAGTTGAAAGACAGGTGTACTCACAAGAATGTCCTGTTACAACAGGGACCTGTAATGAGAAACACAAACTATAATACTGTTTTAAACTTTTGTAATTAGACATTTTGATCCTAAACATGAATTAAAAAGTTAAATGAGAAATGATAAAAGTCTCACGTTTGGCATGTTTATATCGACACAGCAGTACCAGGAGAATGGCCAGTAGAACACCAGCAACAACCAGGCCCACAACCACTCCTACTAGGACTGATGTAGAGGTTCCAGGAGTTGCGCCTGGAGAGAACAGGAAATAACCATCTGACTCTGAGGTAGTTGTAGAAAATATATAAAGTAGTGGACAAAGTGAAACATTTCTACACACACACACACACACACACACACACACAGACACCATCATTCACAGTGATAGTGACAGGACCACTGATGATTGATGATATGGATCTGGACTGGATCTCTCCCTGACACCAGTAGAGACCCTGGTCAGACTCAGCAGCTCTACTGATGGTGAAGGTGGCTCCTGTTGTAGTGTGTCTGCCAGGCAAGGTCACTACTTTCTTTGTGTCTTTGTACCATGTATAGCTCCAGCCACTGTCAGACCCCACTGAACACGTCAGAGTTACTGTCTCTCCAGTGTATGCAGGGTTTGGATTTATGGTCAGCGTAGTTTCAGGCAGAGCTAAGAAAACAGAGAGCAGAATGTAAAATCTGATACATGTTTGGTCTTGTAAAATAATTTATATGTTGCAGTTCAGTTTTGATGAAAGTTGAGTTTACATACTGTAGGGGTATGTTGACTCCATTCAGTTAGAATTTACAGTGTTACGGTATTTACATTAACCCTCCTTGGCTCAGAATCCATAAAGTCCAGATAGTGATTGAAGGTAAATAATGAGCTCACCAGTGATGCTGATGTGGAGAGATAAGCTGAGATATGAATTTTGGGGCGGTCTTGTCCTTGTCCCCTCACACTGGTACTGACCAGCCTGGTCAGAGAGAGAGATAGTGGTGGTTTTACTGGTCTGACTGGAAAGCCATTCTTTATTTATTAACCAGAGGTACGTCCAGCCTGTGTAGTTTGATAGTTCACACTGCAGCTTGACAGTGTCTCCAGAGTACAGTGGATCCTGGGTAGAGACTATCTTCACTGAGGCTGTAAGCAGAGCTGTGGAAACAGTTCAATGAAGACAAATACAGTTAGTGCATCAATCAGTTAAAATAATGATCTTAGTACCATACACCATATTTCTTCAATTATTACATGAATTGAGAATGAATTAATGGAGGAATCTGAACAGTGGTAGGCAGAACTTTTAAAATGATGAAATAAAACGGTGCCCAATGTCAAGTGTTTATGCACATGGAGGCACTGATGTGAATGAGAATTAAGATGACTTACCTGTCACAGAATGCTCAGAATGCTTCTTCTGATCAATATTTGTACCCAGACACTTGTAGTCACCACTGCCTGAAATCTTAACCTCACTGATCTCATATTCATGCTCCCTACTGAGGAAGTCTACTCCATCCTTGCGCCATGTATATTTCCAGTCAGTGACGTCTCCCCTCTGTATGTTACATCCGAGAGTGACAGACTCTCCACTGAATATCTGGGAGGATGTGGGTTGTATGGTCAGAACAGCCTTTGCCTGTCCTGCACAAAATAAAAACAGCATGATGCAATTGCTTTACACGTTATTTTCAGACACTCAATACACAAAATAGGTCTATCCAAAAGCAGATTTAAAAATCACAAAGAAGTATGATGGGTGCCAGGTGCGCATAACGATGGTTGCCTGGGCCGGTGGTTAGTAAACCGTTAAACACCGGAGGGGAGGAGCGGGAGAGGACGTGACAACTAGATTCCTCAGAGTTCTAATTGATGAAAAGTTATCCTGGAAATATCATATTCAATATGTCTGTAGCAAAGTGATGAAATCTGGTGGTATTATCAGAAAGATGAGTGGTTTGGTTAATCAGGATTGCTTCCTAACTATAGTTTAATGTACCCATTTCTAATTTACTGTAATATTGCCTGGGCCAGTACATATACCTCCTACCGACACAAATGACTCATCATACAAAACACATTTGCAAGACTAGCCACCTCCTGTAATTACCTAGCTCCATCTGCACCTTTTTGAAGAAACTCAACATCTTGACATTAATGTACTCCAATTATGCACTTTCATCTACTCATAACTCCCAGACAGTTTACCTAAACACTTCAATGGATTCGTACAGATACAGTGACGGAAAAAAGTATTTGATCCCCTGCTGATTTTGTATGTTTGCCCACTGACAAAGAAATGAACAGTCTATAATTTTAATGGTAGGTTTATTTGAACAGTGAGAGACAGAATTACAACAAAAAAATCCAGAAAAACGTATGTGAAAAATGTTATAAATTGATTTGCATTTTAATGAGGGAAATAAGTATTTGACCCCTCTGCAAAACATGACTTGGTACTTGGTGGCAAAACCCTTGTTGGCAATCACAGAGGTCAGACGTTTCTTGCAGTTGGCCACCAGGTTAGCACACATCTCAGGAGGGATTTTGTCCCACTCCTCTTTGCAGATCTTCTCCAAGTCATTAAGGTTTCGAGGCTGATGTTTGGCAACTCGAACTTTCAGCTCCCTCCACAGATTTTCTATGGAATTAAGGTCTGGAGACTGGCTAGGCCACTCCAGGACCTTAATGTGCTTCTTCTTGAGCCACTCCTTTGTTGCCTTGGCCGTGTGTTTTGGGTCATTGTCATGCTGGAATACCCATCCACGACCCATTTTCAATGCCCTGGCTGAGGGAAGGAGGTTCTCACCCAAGATTTGACGGTACATCCTCCTCCAAACACGGCGAGTTGAGTTGATGCCAAAGAGCTCCATTTTGGTCTCATCTGACCACAACACTTTCACCCAGATGTCCTCTGAATCATTCAGATGTTCATTGGCAAACTTCAGATGGGCATTAATATGTGCTTTTTGAGCAGGGGGACCTTGTGGGTGCTGCAGGATTTCAGTCCTTCACGGCGTAGTGTGTTACCAATTGTTTTCTTGGTGACTATCGTCCCAGCTGCGTGGAGATTATTGACACTATCCTCCCGGGTAGTTCTGGGCTGATTCCTCACCGTTCTCATGATCATTGCAACTCCACGAGGTGAGATCTTGCATGGAGCCCCAGGCTGAGGGAGATTGACAGTTCTTTTGTGTTTCTTCCATTTGCGAATAATCGCACCAACTGTTGTCACCTTCGATGGACGGGGCCATGTACTGTCAAATCATGGGTGAGAACCTCTCAGCCAGGGCATTGAAAATGGGTCGTGGATGGGTATTTCACTATGACAATGACCCAAAACACACGGCCAAGGCAACAAAGGAGTGGCTCAAGAAGAAGCACATTAAGGTCCTGGAGTGGCCTAGCCAGTCTCCAGACCTTAATCCCATAGAAAATCTGTGGAGGGAGCTGAAAGTTCGAGTTGCCAAACGTCAGCCTCGAAACCTTAATGACTTGGAGAAGATCTGCAAAGAGGAGTGGGACAAAATCCCTCCTGAGATGTGTGCAAACCTGGTGGCCAACTACAAGAAACGTCTGACCTCTGTGATTGCCAACAAGGGTTTTGCCACCAAGTACTAAGATGTTTTGCAGAGGGGTCAAATACTTATTTCCCTTATTAAAATGCAATTCCATTCATAACATTTTTCACATGCGTTTTTCTGGATCCTTTTGTTGTTATTCTGTCTCTCACGGTTCAAATAAACCTACCATTAAAATTAAAGACTGATAATTTCTTTGTCAGTGGGCAAACATACAAAATCAGCAGGGGATGAAATACTTTTTTCCCTCACTGTATATCTGAGGAAGGAATTTAGTGGATAAAACATAGTTGTCAAGCATTTACCATACTTGGTCAGTGGGAAACAGCAACTTCACACAGTGCCTTCCTTCACAAACCCACACTGCTAAAGAGGAAGAGAGCAAACCATGACCACTTACAGTTGAAGTCGGAAGTTTACATACACATATGTTGGAGCCATTAAAACTTGTTTTTCAACCACTCCACACATTTCTTGTTAACAAACTATAGTTTTGGCAAGTCGGTTAGGACATCTACTTAGTGCATGACACAAGTCATTTTACCAGCAATTGTTTACAGACAGATTATTTCACTTATAATTCACTGTATCACAATACCATGTGGGTCAGAAGTTGACATACACTAAGTTGACTGTGCCTTTAAACAGCTTGGAAAATTCCAGAAAATGATGTCATGGCTTTAGAAGCTTCTGATAGGCTAATTGACATCATTTGAGTCAATTGGAGGTGTACTTGTGGATGTATTTCAAGGCCTACCTTCAAACTCAGTGCCTCTTTGCTTGACATCATGGGAAAATCAAAAGAAATCAGCCAAGACCTCAGAAAAAGAATTGTAGACCTCCACAAGTCTGGTTCATCCTTGGGTGCAATTTCCAAATGTCTGAAGGTACCACGTTCATCTGTACAAACAATAGTACACAATTATAATGTAAATGGTCTGGGTATAGCTGGTGCAGAGGAGTCAGGCGCAGGACAGCAGAGATGAGTACAACAAGTAATTTTACTCAAAAAACGTACTCATTACAATAAGAATAACTAAGCCCACAATACGGACCAAAAACACAAAAACAATCACGCACAAAACCATGGGGAAAACAGAGGGTTAAATAATGAACATATAATCGGGGGAATTGAAACCAGGTGTGTAAAACAAGACAAAACAAATGGAACATGAAAAGTGGATCGGCGATGGCTAGAAGACCGGTGACATCAACCGCCGAACGCCGCCCGAACAAGGAGAGGGACCGACTTCGGCGGGAAGTCGTGACATATAAACACCATGGGACCACGCAGCCGTCATACCGCTCAGGAAGGAGACGCGTTCTGTCTCTTAGAGTTGAACGTACTTTGGTGCGAATCCCAGAACAACAGAAAAGGACCCTGTGAAGATGCTGGAGGAAACAAGTACAAAAGTATCTATATCCACAGTAAAACGAGTCCTATATCGACATAACCTGAAAGGCAGCTCAGCAAGGAAGAAGCCACTGCTACAAAACCGCCATAAAAAAAGCCAGACTACAGTTTGCAACTCTACATGGGGACAAAGATTTTACTTTTCTGAGAAATGTCCTCTGGTCTGATGAAACAAAAATAGAACTGTTTGGCCGTAATGACCATCATTATGTTTGGAGGAAAAAGGGGGAGGCTTGCAAGCCGAAGAACACCATCCCAACCGTGAAGCGCGGGGGTGGCAGCATCATGTTGTGGGGGTGCTTTGCTCCAGGAGGGACTGGTGCACTTCACAAAATAGATGGCATCATGAGGTAGAAAAATTATGTGGATATATTGAAGCAACATCTAAAGACATCAATCAGGAAGTTAAAGCTTGGTCGCAAATGGGTCTTCCAAATGGACAATGACCTTTGGACGTTCCTGGGCTGGGGAGGCGCACTGGACTCCGAGTGCGTGGAGCCGGCGTAGGTCTCGCCGGACTGACGATCCACACCTCAGGACGAGTGCAGGGAGCTTGCACAGGACGTACCGGGCTGAGAGAGCACATTGGACGTACCGCTCTCTTACATCCCTCTCAAAACTCCTTTATACTCCTCCATTCCAGCTCAGGTCTCACCGGACTGCTGACACTCTTCAGGGCGAATGCAGGGAGCTGGCACAGGACGTCACGGGCTGGAGAGGCGCACTAGACTCCGAGTGCGTGGAGCCGACACCATGTGCCCCCCCCAAAAAAAATCCTGTGACTGCTGTGGCCTCAGACCCCGGTGTAGTCGCTGCTCCTTCTCTCTCCTCGGCGACTCCTGCCATGGAAGGGTCTCGCAACCCCCCATGATCTCTTCCCAGGTCCAGAACACCTTCTCCTGGGCACTCTGCTTGGTCTTTTGGTGGTGGGTTATTCTTTCACGATCTTCATTAACTTCTTAGGGAGCGGCTGCCGAGAAAATCAAATAAGACCAACACAATCAAATAAAATAAAATGTTATTTGTCACATACATATGGTTAGCAGATGTTAATGCGAGTGTAGCGAAATGCTTCTAGTTCCGACCATTCAGTAGTATCTAACAAGTAATCTAACAATTTCACAACAACTACCTTATACACACAAGTGTAAAGGAATGAATACGAGTACGTACAAGATGCAGTAGATGGTATAGAGTACAGTATATACATATGAGATGAGTAATGTAGGATATGTCAACATTATTTAGATTGCAATGTTTAAAGTTGCTAGTGATACATTTATTTAATCCAATTTTTTATTATTAAAGTGGCTAGAGATTTGAGTTGATGGCCGAACGGTATAGGCAAGATTCAGTAGATGGTATAGAGTACAGTGTATACATTTGATATGAGCAATGTCAGATATGTAAACATTTTGTACAACATTTTTAAAGTGGCTAGAGATTTAAGTCAGTATGTTGGCAGCAGCCACTCAATGTTAGTGGTGGCTGTTGAACAGTCTGATGGCCTTGAGATAGAAGCTGTTTTTCAGTCTCTCGGTCCCAGCTTTGATGCACCTGTACTGACCTCGCCTTCTGGATGATAGCAGGGTGAACAGGCAGTGGCTCGGGTGGTTGTTGTCCCTGATGATCTTTTCGGCCTTCCTGTGACAGCTGGTGGTGTAGGTGTCCTGGAGGGCAGGTAGTTTACCCCCGGTGATGCGTTGTGCAGTCCTCACTACCCTCTGGAGAGCCTTACGGTTGTGGGTGGAGCAGTTGACGTACCAGGCGGTGATACAGTCCGACAGGATACTCTCGATTGTGCATCTGTAGAAGTTTGAGTGTTTTTGGTGAAAAGCCGAATTTCTTCAGCCTCCAATCCACATGCAACCAAGGCTCTCTAGCATGTAATCTCTGAGTACAACCTCATTGATGCCTGGCGAGCACATAATCCTAATGCAGAAGAGTACACTTTCTATTCACAGGCATAAATCAACCTCACTAATCAATGTCATACTATTTTCTACAACTATTTTCTTTAATCTAGAAAATAGAAATTCGATTTATGAGCATGTCTGATCACTACGCCTACTACTGCCTATTACACATTTCAGAATCTCCTAATTGTAACTAGGCCCTCAAAGAAAGGCATAAGGCCTGATGATATACTGTATTCATGAGAATAAACAAAGGGAGAAGGAAAGGGAGACGATTACAATCGTGAAAAAGAAAGAAAATAGTGTAGGTCGTGACAAAAATAAACAGTAACATCTCAGCCTATCTACAGAATATACACGTATAAGATGCAGAGCATGCAGAGGGTTCCTTCTGGGCGTCCAAATGCGATCTTGTCATACAGAGTCTGCGGCTACATGTGACAGATAATCAAGAAGAAACTGTTTCAGCATCAAGAAAGGTATAGACTATTCTCAAAGTAGACTACAATGTCTTCCATTCAATCACAGATATTTTACCATTACGACCATTTATATCTTACCTTGTTCAATCTTGGGATAACAGATCATTGACAATCTCATAGATGGATATTGGGTTTACATGACTGTTTGATCTTGTCTGGAATCAAAATACAGCCCATTACAATACAGTACATACATTTTCCACACATTCAGATACATAATATGGCAATGCATACTTACATCTCTAACTATTGTGTTGTCCAAAACATCAGCATATATTGTGTTGTCAGTTAGATCTGCTGTGTTTTATAAGAACAAAATATCAACCAATCAGATACATTTTATACAGGATATCAACAAACATACGCAGGAATTAATGAGGGGTCTTACACTTTTTTCTAATTTCTAGCAAATCCCCCAAAATCATATCAGCTGAAGAATACTTTTAGAACCACCTGAAACGTCACGGTAAGTATAGTGGAGTCCCCTAAGCTGTACAGTCGTGGCCAAAAGTTTTGAGAATGACACAAATATACATTTTCACAAAGTCTGCTGCCTTAATTTGTATGATGGCAATTTGCATATACTCCAGAATGTCATGAAGAGTGATCAGATAAATTGCAATTAAATGCAGTCCCTATTTGCCATGCAATTGAACTGAATCCCCCCAAAACATTTCCACTGCATTACTGCCCTGTCACAAAAGGACCAGCTGACATAATGTCAGTGATTTTCTCGTTAACACAGGTGTGAGTGTTGTAGAGGACAAGGCTGGAGATCACTCTGTCATGCTGATTGAGTTCGAATAACAAACTGGAAGCTTCAAAAGGAGGGTGGTGCTTGGAATCATTGTTCTTCCTCTGTCAACCATGGTTACCTGTGCAAGGAAACATGTGCCGTCGTCATTGCTTTGCACAAAAAGGGCTTCACAGGCAAGGATATTGCTGCCTGTAAGATAAATCAACCATTTAATGGATCATCAAGAACTTCAAAGAGAGCGGTTCAATTGTTGTGAAGAAGGCTTCAGGGCGCCCAAGAAAGTCCAGCAAGCGCCAGGACCGTCTCCTATAGTTTATTCAGCTGCAGGATCGAGGCACCACGAGTACAGAGCTTGCTCAGGAATGGCAGCAGGCAAGTGTGAATGCATCTGCACCCACAGCGAGGCGAAGACTTTTGGAGGATGGCCTGGTGTCAAGAAGGGCAGCAAAGAAGCCACTTCTCTCCAGGAAAAACATCAGGGACAGACTGATATTCTGCAAAAGGTACAGGGATTAGACTGCTGAGGACTGGGGCAAAGTCATTTTCTCTGATGAATCCCCTTTCCGATTGTTTGGGGCATCCGGAAAAAAAGCATGTCCGGAGAAGACAAGGTGAGCTCTACCATCAGTCCTGTGTCATGCCAACAGTAAATCATCCTGAGACCATTCATTAGTGGGGTTGCTTCTCAGCCAAGGGAGTGGGCTAACTCACAATTCTGCCTAAGAACACAGCCATGAATAAAGAATGGTACTAACACATCCTCCGAGAGCAATTTCTCCCAACCATCCAGGAACAGTTTGGTGACGAACAATGTCTTTTCCAGCATGATGGAGGACCTTGCCATAAGGCAAAAATGGTTCGGGAACAAAACATCAATATTTTGGGTCCATGGCCAGGAAACTCCCCAGACCTTAATCCCATTGAGAACTTGTGGTCAAACCTCAAGAGGCGGGTGGACAAACAAAAACCCACAAATTCTGACAAGCATTGATTATGCAAGAATGGGCTGCCCTCAGCCAGGATGTGGCCTAGAAGTTAATTGATAGCATGCCAGGGCAGATTGCAGAGGTCTTGAAAAATAAGGGTCAACACTGCAAATATTGACTCTTTGCATCAACTTCATGTAATTATCAATAAAAGCCTTTGACACTTATGAAATGCTTGTAATTATACTTCAGTATTCCATAGTAACATCTGACAAAAATATCTAAAGACACTGATTCAGCAAACTTTGTGGAAATTAATATTTGTGTCATTCTCTAACCTTTTGGCCACGACTGTACATACCTGTGTTACTTCGGCCCCTGCAGTAGCACACTGCCACAGCTACAGTGAGGATCAGCACCACAGCGCCTCCTACTGATTCTCCGATGTAGACGGTATACCATGCCAGTCCTGTCACATATTGTACAACACACCTGATTAGACTATACAATATGATAAAGACTAAATGTCTCTATATCATATACATCCAATGTAATCACATGCATTACATATTATATTTGACAACATAAGCGTATAAGTACACTGAAAAGTGTATGGAAGTGATTATTATGATATCTATGTACCTGGGGTGGTTGTGTCATTACTACACTTTACTGTCGCAGAGGCAGTTTTCCAACTGACCAGGTTGGAGGCGTTGCACTTTACACTGATGTTTCTCTCTCTGCTGGTGAGAGAGAGAAGTGAATCTGCTGGGCGTCCCCGTAGATCTCATTGTCTCTCTCCCAGGTGTAGGTAAGGTTGGGGTAGCAGGACACGTTGCACACCAGCCGTACCGTACAGGAGTGGTTGGCCAATAGCTTGATGATTGTCTGGATCAGTCTTCTAAATGAACCCTACCATAGCCATACCACCAGGAGATAGACGACTTGAAAATGGGATGGAAATTTAACAAAACTGTGTTATTTTAAAGATCTTTAGCCATGGTTATGGATATAAATAATAATGATATCAAAATAGGATGCAAAAATTGTGATAACAGCCTACCATGGACCTTCAGAGTGATGGTCTTACTGCCAATCTGACCTTTGTCCCCTTCGCAGGTAAGTAGAAAATCCCAGAGTCTTGCAGTGTCAGTTCTCTGACTGTTAAACTGAAGTTTTTGTTGTTCATCTCTAGTCTCCCCTCAAACTGGGATCCAGGTGAATATACAACTTCGGAGTTGAATTCTACAATATCCTTTCCCATATACTTCCACTCCAATGATTTGAAATGTCCCCTCTCTAAGCCTGCCAGCAGCTCCACGGAGTCCCCCACTCTCTTGTTGATGATCAGAGGAACACCTACACCTGAAACACACAAATACACACGTTATAAAGGGTAAATAAAATAAAATAACAAACAATTCTAACATCAATCAATGGTTTCACTCTATATTACAATGATCTTATTACTGTGTAAATATTCATGAAGTACGATGCAGCAAGTGTTGTAATTACTAATTGTTACACTCTAATACTTGCTACAGTGTGACTGTAATACTTGTTACAGTGTGCCTACATGAATAATTACACAATAATAAACTGCATTGAAAAGTCCTACCAAATCAATAATAGATTATAATGGATTGGATTTATATAGCACATTCCCAGGTTTCATTTATGCTGTACATTTTCACTTTATATATTTACGTATCTGAGTGTGTGGGTCTTTTTTTACTTCATTAAAGTCTCCTCATTCAGTAGAATAGGATGAGATGACAGGAAAAGAGAAGTGGGGGTGGATCTGATAACCCCTCCTTAGCTCACAAGTACAAACACCACTGTGTTTACTGTGTAATCATTCACCAGAAATGCATCATATACTGCATGGGCAACATTATAATTACATGTCAGTCTGAAGTAATGTTTTATAAACCCTGACACCAAAAAATGTCAGTCAGGAATTAAGAAAACAAGTACAGTTACATTTCATTGAATAATTTAAGACAACAGCAGTTATCCTAGTCTGGCAATGTATCATATTATGTAATAGAAACAATCATTTGATTCAGTACCATATCGCCTTACATTTTATGAATGACAGCCATTAGGCACAGGGTCTTAAGATATGTTATGTTCTGGAAGCACTGCAACAGCTGCTGACCCAACCACACCATTGGCACTCATTCAAAACTGCAGAATCACTTCATCATGATATGTTTCTGAATGTAGGTATTATGTAGGTGTTAACAAACAGTAAAAAAGCAAATGTTTCGAGATATCCAACCAATCACTGATAACTAGGCATTCTACAGGCAACACACACCATGCAACACACACCACACCAAGACCAACAACGAAGTTGGAGAAAGCTGACGGTTTTCCTTACTTTATCACGCAAGCAAGCACATGCAATAGATCCTGTTTGGGGATGATTCTACCTTCTTGGTTTCACATTAGAATGAGGAGACCGTTGAAAAGACCCTAAGCAGCCAACTGACTAAAGTCAGTAAGTGGTTATCCATTTAGGCCATACAGAATGTATTCTGTTTGGTTCCAAACTCAAAGTGAAAAACTCACCAACTTCTATGTCAAGTTTAATGGTGTAGCGATGAAGGAAACATGCTCTGTTACATACACTGGGATGTGAACTGGACCAACATGTCACGCCCTGGCCATAGAGAGCCTTCTGGATTTCTCTATGGTGTGTTAGGTCAGGGCGTGACTAGAGTTTTCTAGGTGTCTTTATGTTGGGTTTTGCGTTGGTTCCCAATTAGAGGCAGCTGTTAGTCATTGCCTCTAATTGGGAATCCTATTTAGTTTGTTCCCTTCCCACCTGCCTTTGTGGGTTATTGGTTTTGGTTAGTACCTGTGAGCACACCTATTTAGCTGGTTGTCATTTTTGTACGTTTCACATTGATAAACAATATGTGGAACGCTATGCACATTGCGCCTTGGTCCGATTATTTGGAAGATCGTGACACAACACATGACATGCAAACTTGTGGCTCTGAAGGCCATTGGGAATGTTCACTCCAGGACAAAGTTCCTGGCAAGGGTAGCCAAGTTCCTGGATAGAGAAACTATGAGGACCCTGGCAACATCTCTGATACAGTGCCACTATGACTATACTTGTTCAACTTCAAACGACCTGAAACAAACGAATGAGAATTATACTCAAGCTCAGCCATAGGGACGCATGTTGGTTCTAATCATTTCAGGGAACTGAACTGGCTTCCAGTTGATCTGGTGGTGGTGCATTTTAAATGTTGATGGTTTTTAAAGTGATACATGACCTGGCCCCCAATTACCTGTCTGGTTATTTAAATGTCATTAGAGACTCTCATAGCGATCACACCAGAGCCAGTGTTGCCATTATGAGACCGCTGCTCTATAGGAGCATGGCTGGAAAAAGCTCTTTCCTTAACACTGGTGCAGAGGAATGGAATGGTGTACCAAACCATATAAAATCCATCAATACGCTAGGGAGTTTTAAGATAAACCTTAAGAAATGGTTAATGTGCAAAATGCTTTAAAAATGTTCAAGTATAATTGTTTCAATGAACGTTACTTGGTAATTTATTTCATCCTTTTACGGTTTCATCTCTATTAATGAGATGTTTTTGAGATGTATTTTGTTTTCATGTTATCTTGTGTATACTGTATTTTGGTTTTCATGTATTTTCAAGAGGACCACAATGGGGATACGTTTTTAGACTTGTTTGTGTCATCCTCGTTGATGGTTGTATTACGGTTTTACTGTGTTTAAAAGCAGTTAAGAGAAAGAGCAGTGACTTCCTTTTCATGAGAGCAGCTGTTCTATAAAATCATTATTGTAAGTTAGCTGAAAAGCAAGTCACGTTCTATAGCTCTCTGAAAATAACCCTTCACTCAGCTTGAGAGTTAGAAGATGAGGCGTGGGTGTGTTGTGGGTCTGTCACTGTGGTGATCAGTCTGATGGTGGTGGTTTTGGAGTCTGTGTTTCCTAGCTGCTGCTGGTTGTGTGGTTAATGGTCATGGTGTTTCATAGATAGCTTTGGTAGCTTTGTTACTTTGTGAGTAGACCACTCAATGTTGCAGAGAAAGAGAAAGGAGGGAGATAGAGGGCTTGGGAGAGAAAGGAAAGACAAAGAGAGAGGGGGAGGAGAGAGGGGGGGAGAGGGAGAGCAAAAATGTCAAACTGTCTGTGCAGTGTCCTCTTGGCTTCATATGCCTGCAGAGGTTTCTGCATGACTCATTCTGCATGCTCATAGGTCAGTGTGGCTGAGGTACATGAAACACCTGCCAACTTTTTCGGAAGGTAATGGGTCCCAGGTTATTGATAGAGGCCCCCCCTTCTACGTTCAGGGAACATCTTTTGGTGATGCCACTTCCTGTGACTGTTTCTCAGGAGCAGTGACAATGACCTGGCTTGCTGCCGCCTGTCTGTCTGACCACATAGAAATAAACACATAGACACAGAAACCCCCACAGTGACCTTCCAGACCATGCAGGGACACTGGAAATAGCAGTCAGAGTCATACACCACTAATGTCATAAATTGTCTGTAGGATGAGGAGGCAATATGGGAGATCTGGTAGTCATTCATACGTAGGTTAATAGCTCCCTCAGAACTTCTACAGAGTATATGACTTTAATGCAGGCAAACTTAAATCAGTTTTACCACATTTTTACCAGCATGTCACATGCGAAACCATCTCCCCCCCCGCCCTCCATTTGGAATATCTGACCACAATTAGATCCTCCTGATTGCTGCTTACAAGCAAAAATAAAGCAGGAAGTACCAGTGACTCGCTCAATACGGAAGTGGTCAGATGATGCGGATGATACACTACAGGACTGTTCTGCTAGTACAGACTTGAATATGTTCCGGGATTCATCCAATGGCTTTGAGGAATACACCACCTCAGTCATCGGCTTCATCAATAAGTGCATCGATGACGTCATCCCCACAGTGACTCCCAACCAGAAGCCATGGATTACAGGCAACATCCGCATCGAGCTAAAGAGCTGCCGCTTTCAAGGAGCGGGAGACGAATCCAGACGCTTATAAGAAATCCCGCTATGCCCTCAGATGAACCATCAAACAAGCAAAGAGTCAATACAAGATTAAGCTTGAATCCTACTACAGCGGCTATGACGCTCGTCAGATGTGGCAGGGCTTGAAAACGTATATGGACTACAAAGGGAAACCCAGACGCGAGCTGCCCATTGACGCGAGCCTACCAGACGAGCTAAATGCCTTTTTTGAGGCAAGCAACACTGAAGCATGCACGAGAGCACCAGCTGTTCTGGATGACTGTGTGATAACGCTCTTGGTAGCCGATCTGAACAAAATCTTTAAAACTTCTTAGGGATCGGTGGGGCGCTAGTGACCCCCCTTCGACAACATCCGGTGAAATACAGAGCGCCAAATTCAAATTACAAAAATAGTAATATTAAACATTCATGAAAATACAAGTGTTGTACACCATTATTTAGCTTAGAAACTTGGTAATCTCACAGCGTTGTCAGATTTCAAAAAGGCTTTACGGCAAACGCATAGCATTTGATTGTCTGAGGACAGCTCCCCGCATTCCTCAATTAACATAATTTCATAACCAGCACAGGTGTCACAAAACTCAAAAATAGCGATAAAATAAATCACTTACCTTTGAAAATCTTCCTCTGATGGCAATCCCAAGGCTCCAATTCGCATACCGCCTAAACAGATCCACAGATGACGCAATCTCAATCGCACTCCACACCGCCCTTTTTCACCTAGACAAAAGGAACACCTATGTGAGAATGCTGTTCATCGACTACAGCTCAGCGTTCAACACCATAGTGCCCACAAAGCTCATCACTAAGCTAAGGACTCTGGTACTAAACACCTTCATCTGCAACTGGATCCTGGACTTCCTGATGGGTTAGGGTTAGAGTGCGCACCAACATGTCTGCCACGCTGATCCTTAACACTGGGGCCCCTCAGGGGTGTGTACTTAGTCCCCTCCTGTATTCCCTGTTCACTCACGACTGCGTGGCTAAACACGACTCCAACACCATCATTAAGTTTGCTGACGACACAACAGTGGTAGGCCTGATAACCGACAACTATGAGACGGCCTATAGGGAGGAGGTCAGAGAACTGGCGTTGTGGTGCCAGGACAACAACCTCTCAATCAATGTGAGCAAGACAAAGGAGCTGATCATGGACTACAGGAAAAGGCGGGCCGAACAGGCCCCCTATTAACATCGACGGGGCTGTAGTGGATAGAGAGTTTCAAGTTCCTTGGTGTCCACATTACCAATGAACTATCATGGTCCAAACATACCAAGACAGTCATGAAGAGCGCACGACAAAACCTTTTCCCCCTCAGGAGACTAAAAAGATTTGGCATGGGTCCCCAGATCCTCAAAAGGTTCTACAGCTGCACCATCGAGAGCATCCTGACCGGTTGCATCACCGCCTGGTACCGCCCCCACTCCTACATCAGAAGCATCGGTCTCCACCATGAACTGACTGGAAGGGTCGGGATGAACCAAGATGGGAGCAGTAGTGAAGCGATGTTTGAGGACACGAAACACCCGGTCAGCAGCAGGGGACCATGTGAATGGAACTTTGGGAGAGGTGAGTGCTGACAGGGGGGAAGCCAGGGTGCTGTAACCCTGGATGAAGCGGCGATAAAAGTTGACGAATCCCAGGAAACTTTGCATCTGCACCCTTAACAGCTAACAGCTGATTCTCCAGGAGGCGTTGAAGAACCTGTCGGACGTGGAGCACATGTTCTTGGGGGAGCGGGAGGAGACGAGGATGTCATCAATGTAGATGAAGACGTACCGGTTCAACATGTCGCGGAGAACGTCATTCACCAGAGCCTGGAACACATCAAGGGTGTTGGTGAGGTCAAATGGCATGACCAAATACTCATAGTGGCAACTGACCGTGTTGAAGGCGGTCTTCCACTCATGCCCTTCCAGTATCCGCATTAGGTGGTAGGCGTTCTGTAGATCCAGCTTGGAAAACACTGTGGCCCCCTGGAGCGGCTCGAAGGGAGAGATGAGTGGTAGCGGGTAGCGGTTCTTCACCGTTATGTCATTGGGTCTTGTCCTTCTTTTCCACAAAGAAGAGCCCTGCGCCAGGGGGAGAGGATGACGGATGGATAAACCTGCAGCTAGGGAGTCTCCAATGTAGGTCTCCATAGCCTTGGTCTACGGTCTCGACAACGAGTGCAGTTGTCCCTCGGGGCGGAGTGGTGCTAGGGAGAAGGTCAATCCCGCAGTCATATGGTTGGTGCGGCGGGAGCGTGCCTTGTTGAACACCTCCCAAAGGTCCTGGTAGTCCGCGAGAATGGCAGAGAGGTCCGGGGCACCTTCCGAGCCCCCAGGAAGATGTCCCAGGGCAGGTTGCGCTGACTTCAGACAATGGGCATGGCAGAGATTTAGACTGGTTTCCCCACAGCAGAATGGCATGAAAAGGGGTGCGAGCAAGGGAAGCAGAAAAGTTCTCCATATGGCCCACCGGAGTACTCGTAAAGCGGAGTACTCGTAAAGAGGCTCGTAAAGCGGTGACTCAGCCGTCTTCGGCGACTCTACGGGGAGGTCGGGAAGCCTTGGGTTCTATCGGCAACAGGACCGCCGGGGACTTCCGGGATGACTCGGAGGCAAGGTGGTCGTCCTCGACATTGAATAAGTTCCATAATAGTATCATATTAGGTATCAATAGCATATGGCTATTAGTCTTACCTAGGGCTGTGCCTGGCTTCAATTGAGAATAGACCGAATCTGCCTCAGGTGGTGTTGCTGTTTCTGTAAGGAGTAAGGATAACACATTGGATTACAGTTTTTCTCCATTGGTTTGGCTCATTTCTTGAAACCGATATTACATTCTCAAAACTCTAAGATCATTTGGCAAAACAGTCTTACAGTTCAGCACAACACTATAGCTCACTTGCAAAAGCTCATATCTCTCCTAAAACTGTTCACTCATGCTTCAAAACTAAATTCCTTTTCCATATAAAGAGTCAGTGCCACGAAAATGGCAAAGATCCTTCTCAATTGCTTTGGCTCATTTCTTGAAACAGACCGGGCGTTCTCAACACTCTTTAGCCAAAATAACGTGGATGGTTCGGCACAACACCATGGTTCACCTGGAAAAGCTCATACCTCTCCCAAAACAGTTCACTCGTGTCAAAACTAAATTTCCTTCTCATTTAAACAGTCAGTGCCCCCAAAATGCTTCGTCCCTTTGGCATTGTGTAAGCACTGCAAGTCAAAATGTTTAGATGTTTTGTCACTATGGCAGAGGACCATTGAAATATCCCTCATGTCCACCTTTCAGTCTTAGCCCAGTCCTTCATTGACAATGGTTACTGTACTGTTTTTCTGTCTAGCTAACAGAATACGATTGTGTATAAAACTGAAAAAAAGAAATAGGATTTTAGGGTAAGAGTAGCCTCCAAGGTTTGACATCACACATTGCACTCATACTGCCAAGGAAATTGTAACCATTATCATTCACACACATAAAGTAACTTCCATACATCAGAGTCAAAAGAAAATGTATACAGCATAATATACTGTAATATAAACACACAAACAAAAAACAATGAAAATTATATGCAGCCTACAGTGCTGTAAATAAAGCTGGAGTTTCACAACTAACAGTTCTTCACTGGTCACTGTCCTCACCCTCCCTCTCCTGGCCACCGTCCTCACCCTCCTGGCCATCCACACGCTGCTGTCTGTCTGGCCACAGATTCTCGTCCACATCACAGCGTATATTCTCCCTTGCGATGCAACGAGGGAAGAAAGCGGCGTGCATGTCGCAACCATCCCTACACTGATCTCCTGTAATATCCTCACACGCAGCGTCCATTGCATGGAGCAGGGACCTCTGATCTTGAGCCCGATGCTCATACACTCTCCACCTCCAAACGGAGAAATACTCCTCAATAGGATTGAGGAAAGGAGAGTAAGGTGGTAGGAACACCATGACCATCCTTGGATGAGTAGTGAACCAGGCCCTGATGAGCGGGCCACGGTGGAAATTCACATTGTCCCATACAATGACATATTGTGGTAGGTGAGGCCCTACGAGACCTCTCTCATTTTCAGGGATCAAATCAAAATGAAGGCGGTCCAAGAAGATGAGGAGCTTCTGTGTATTGTATGGGCCAATACTGGGGATGTGAGTGGCCACACCATTCTCAGATATGGCAGCACACATAGTTATATTGCCCCCTCGCTGGCCTGGGACATCCACCGTGGCCGGTGGCCAATAATGTGCGGCCACGTCTTCGGCCCTTGGCCAGGTTGAAGCCAGCTTCATCCACAAACACGAGGATGTGATGGGTCTCGTTTCCTTCCAATGTCATTATTCTCTACAATAGCGTAAAAAAAGAAAACATCAAATCAGTCATACAGAAGAGTCATACACTACAGTTACAGACAATTACATAGGAATGTTCTATGTTCTCCACAAGTTCATTATACTACTGGCCACTACTCCAGTGGTTCCAAACCTGGGGTACATGTACCCCTATGCAGAGGTACTACAGGGGGTATTTGACAGAAAGGGGAGGGGGGCAATCATCAATGACTAGACTTACTGAGATGTTACAGTAAAACCCACAGTATTAGATAGATTTACATGGGAGGCACTAATTGCAGCTCTTTGACCCCTTTTCTTATTGTATGTTATATTCTTCAAAATAAGGATTATAATGATAATTGCATCATACAGTAAACTGCAGTTTTTAGGCGAAATGTTGAAGTCAGATAAATCAAATTCCATACCTGGATTACCTGGATACACAAATCAGGTAAAGTGGGTACTGAAGCCAAAAAAGTTTGGGAACCACTGCTTAATTGTAAAAAGGTTATAATGATGGACAACCAGTAACTGACTTACATGTACATACTGGTACCGCAGCTCTTTCACTCTATCAGAGTTCCTCTCAAATGGTACCCTGTAAATCTGCTTCATTGTCATCTGATGCTTCTTCAATATCCGGTCTATTGTGGAGATGCTTATAGAGTTGACATTTTGGAATATGGCATTGTCTTGTAGGATTGCAGCGCGGATCTGTCTCAATGTGATGGCATTATTTGCCATCACCATGTTACAGATCTCTTGTTCTTGTTGTTCATTGAGAAGTTTTCCTCTGCCACCCGTGCAAGGTTGTCGTCAATCCTAGATATAGAAGTCAAAGGACAACACTCCATTCGTAATGTATACCTTATGTATTCCTTACAGAATGAGTTACAGTGAGGGAAAAAGTATTTGATCCCTGCTGATTTTGTATGTTTGCTCACTGACAAAGAAATGATCAGTCTATAATTTTAATGGTAGGTTTATTTGAACAATGAGAGACAGAATAACAACAAAAAAATCCAGAGAAACGCATGTGTAAAATGTTATAAATTGATTTGCATTTTAATGAGGGAAATAAGTATTTGACCCCCTCTCAATCAGAAAGATTTCTGGCTCCCAGGTGTCTTTTATACAGGTAACAAGCTGAGATTAGGAGCACACTCTTAAAGGGAGTGCTCCTAATCTCAGTTTGTTACCTGTATAAAAGACACTTGTCCACAGAAGCAATCAATCAATCAGATTCCAAACTCTCCACCATGGCCAAGACCAAAGAGCTCTCCAAGGATGTCAGGGACAAGATTGTAGACCTACACAAGGCTGGAATGGGCTACAAGTTCTACAAGTTCTAGTTTCACCTGACTGTCAATTGCTGTAATACATTTATCAAATGTTCCAAGGTATTCATATATGGTATTCATGGTATTATGTTCTTGACTAATTTTGACAATTGAACAGACTGTTGTGCATGTGATGACTTATACAATGAAATGACGCTGACACGTTTTGGAGCGAACAACCATTAGACTGAGAATCAACAATCAGTTTAGATCAACAAGATCTATTCACTTGGAAATTGTGCTAAATGTAGGCTATCTGTACTTAATCATTTGCAAAGATGTACTGAGACATTGAGACATGTACTTAGACATATGCAATTTGATGAAATTAATGAGAAATTAAATTCTGTTGTGAACAATTGCCAAGTGGTTTGGAGGTTTGTCCATGTAGTTTTGAGAATGTAATTTCTGTTTCAAGAAATGAGCCAAACCAATGGAGAAAAACTGTAATATAACAGTTATATACAGAATATTATACAGCTGATCAATATGGGTTAAGAGTTGTGAGGTTATGATAGGGGGAATATGGAGGGAGGGATGTCCAGTCTTACCTTACTTCTTCTTGGCTTTGGCCTTCTGTTTAAGGTCAACCTCAGCATAGGTCACATCAAGTCCAATTGCTGCTGAAAATGAACATTTCCAGTCAACAAATGAAGGAATTATCTTATTGCATATTCTGCATCTTCTTTGAAACTCAAAAATCGCACGTTTAGATTTCACTGACTGCCAACCTGTAGAATGGGTCTCACCTGTAGTCTTCCCTGTCTTGACCTCAGAATAGACTGGATTTTCTTTTGGATCAGCTGGCATTTCTGAGGAAGAGAAGAGAATTTGTACGTTTTTATGAGTAAAAAACACTGCAACATATTAATTTATGTGACAGTTGAGAATTACTTTTCTTTATCTAGTCCAACTTTTTGAGTTGAATCTGGGCGTACTTCACCTCACTTGATCCAGCAGTAGCAGAACCAGCATCTGAAATATACAGGTAATACACTTATATCTCTACTTACTGTTAGTATGCTAGTAATATCAAACATATGAATAACAACAACTTTATACTGTATTCATGCTAAACTTAACATAGTGTACAGTACCATTGTCATTACTGTCTGAGGGAGTGATTGTATAATAGATGTTAGCGCCACCTGTTGGTCAAAGAAGAGAGAGAAAGATGAATTGGTTGGTTTTCCCTCAGGTTGCCTAGGGACATAGAGTACAGTAACATGTAGTATACAAAGTGGATGGTGAAAAGTCAGTGTGTGAAGTTACAGAGAGGGTAGAGTGGTCTGGACTAAGAGACTGACCATGCTGCAGACGTGTATACCCAGCATCAGGAGCCTGGACTTGGGTAGATCCTTGGTCCTGTTGGGGGTCCAGGTTGGTCCTCTGGGGCTGGGGGGGGGCCTACAGGGAGAGAAATAGTCATGAAACACACAGATTATATTTTACTGTATGAAAAGGAACATAGCTGAAAGGTGTACTCACAAGAATGTCCTGTTACAACAAGAACCTGCAATGAGAAATGCACACGATTATATCAGGTATTTACAGTTCTGACGTTTTTATATCGACACAGCAGTACCAGGAGAATGGCCAGCAGAACACCAGCAACAACCAGGCCCACAACCACTCCTACTAGGACTGATGTAGAGGGTCCAGGAGTTACGCCTGGAGAGAGAACAGCAAATTACCGGTATGTTGACTCCATTCTGTTAGAATTTACAGTGTTACGGTATTTACATTAACCCTCCTTGGCTCAGAATTCAGAAAGTCCAGATAGTGACTGAAGATAAATTATGAACTCACCAGTGACGCTGATGTGGAGAGATAAGCTGAGATATGAATTTTGGGGCGGTCTTGTCCTTGTCCCCTCACACTGGTACTGACCAGCCTGGTCAGAGAGAGATGGTGATGGTTTTACTGGTCTGACCTGAAATCTGTTCTTTATTTATTAACCAGTGGTAAGTCCAGCCTGTGAAGTCTGATATGTCACAATGCAGCTTCTATCAGATACAGAGGTACCATACTCATCTTCACATTGTCAAAACCTCATCATCCCTCAATAACTTCAAGAGAAGACTGGGGGTCAGCCTGATGAACCAAACTACACAATAATCCCCTTCATGTAGTCTCACTCACACACACAAACACATGTACACACATATAATCAAATATGTTTATTCTTGTTTACTGAATATATTATGTACACTTATAAGTAATATGCTTTGTTTTTCTGATTGAACAAACTTTTTTTTTAACTTATATTTGTGGTGTGGTTTTCATATTTAAGAAAGAAACTTAGTGGGTTAAACATACTAGTTGTACAAAAAGTGAAGTCAATATTGCATTTACCATACCCTGTCATGTTGACATTTTCAGTACAATCTTTAATGTCACTCAGAGAGGTGTCAAAGGTTTGACGTCATGTCATGTTTATATTTTGGTTTATATTGTAGCTATTTGGAGGTCAACTGCCTGTGGAAAGTAATAACTTAGGAAAGTAGTGATCACAGTGACAGATCTAATGTAAAAGATATATTAAGTGAATTACAGAATATGTATGCTGCAAGAACATCGTCATTCTTCTCTCTGAAAGGACATACGTCCCTGCACAACTTTTCATGTGTACTCATTATCCCAGCAACTAGGTATTCACAGGTTTTTGCATATGATTACAACCATTTCTCTATTTGACTCTCTATGATCACCGTGGGAAATGACAGCTTCACACAGCGCCTTTCACCACAAACCCACACTGCTAAAGACGAAGAGAGCAAACAATGACCACTCAACTATGACAAACAAGTGACCTAATGTGAAGTTCTTCAGCCTTTTAATTTCATTCACTGTGCACTGGAAAAAGCCTAACTTAACCAATTGCTTAATTAGCGTGATTATGCAAGTTGAGTGGATTTAAATAGGACAAGAATTTGAGCCAATGTGTTAGTCTTTAGTCAACAAATTCTGCTTGAAGTCAGATGTATTTGAACAAGCTTGTTGAGTAAAATACAAAAATGTATGTTAGCTAAAAACAACTCAAAACAACACCAATGTCACAATCTCCTTCAAAAGAACTGGACCAAGGCGCAGCGTGAGTGGAGTTCCACATAATTTTTTTATAAACTGGAACCAAATACAAAACAACAAAAGGATGAACCGACTCAGACATCAATGTAGCGCACAACACATGCACTAACAAAAGACAATAACCCACAAACACAGGTGGGGAGTGAAAAAACTAAATAGGATTCCAAATTAGAGGCAACGAACTAAAGCTGCCTCTAATTGGGAACCACACAAAACCAAAACATAGAAAACCCTAGAAACCCCTAGTCATGTCCTGACCTAACACACCATAGAGAACCCAGAGGGCTCTCGATGGCCAGGGCGTGACAACCAATCATCATCATTATCATTATTCCAGCATGATCTCTTGCAGGTTGATTTTCAGAATGGTTTGTTTCAGTACCTGTGTATTTGCATGTACTGTACTATGACTGGTTGATTAATCTTATGCTCCACAAACATAGATAACATACATGTTCCTAAACTAATCCAATCTGTTAGTAGTTGAACTTATTTCACACATTACTGATATGTTTGTTCCAGTTTATATGATTTAGATAGTCTCAATATTCTCTACTCCGGCAGTCATTCTGGATGCAGGTTGCGTGTGACTGAAACTTTCAATTGTTGAAAATCCTAACTTTGTCTGGATTCCAACAGAAATGACAAATCACTTTGCAAGCCAGCATAATTCGACCTGGAGGCTTGATGTGGCCTGTCGACCAGGAGTTTCAGACCAGTGTGTTAGGGTGTAACTAGGCCCCCAAGGCTCTCCAGCATATACTCTCTGATTACAACCTCATTGATGCCTGGCGAGCACATAATCCTAATGCAGAAGAGTACACTTTCTATTCACAGGCATAAATCAACCTCACTAATCAATGTCATACTAGTATCTACAACAATTCTCTTTAATCTTGAAAATCGACATATCGACATATGAGCATGTCTGATCACCACACCTTCAACTGCCTCTTACACATTTCCGAATCTTATAATGGTAACTAGGCCCTCAAATAAAGGCATAAGGCCTGATGATATACTGTATACATGAGAATCAACAAAGGGAGAAGGAAATAAAAGAAAGTAAGGATGCAGAGGGTTCTATATCTATGGAAGGCCCAGCTTGTGACCACATCCTGTTCAGCTCACAGTACTTTCTGGTAGGGAGAGGAGGGTGCCTTCTGGGCATCCAAATGCGATCTTGTCATACAGAGTCTGTGGCTACATGTGACAGATAATCAAGAAGAAACTGTTTCAGCATCAAGAAAGGTATAGACTATTCTCAAAGTGGACTACATAGTCTTCCATTCAATCACAGCCATTTTACCATTACGACCATTTACATCTTACCTTGTTCAATCTTGGGATAACAGATCATTATCAGTCTCATAGATGGATAATGGGTTTACATGACTGTTTGTCTGGAATCAAAATACAGCCCATTACAATACAGTACATACAGCTTCCACACATTCAGATACATAATATGGCAATGCATACTTACATCTCTAATTCTTGTGTTGCCCATAATATCAGTATATATTGCGTTGTCAGTTCGATCTGCTGTGTTTTATAAAATCAAAATATAATCCAATCAGATACATTTCATACAGGATATCAACAAACACACCCAGGAATTAATGAGGGGTCTTACTCTTCTTCTAATTTCTAGCAAATCCCCCAAAATCATATCAGCTGAAAACCTCTAGAACCACCTGAAATGTCACTTTAAGTATAGCTGAGGGCCCTAAGCTGTACATACCTGTGTTACTTCGGCCCCTGCAGTAGCACACTAACACAGCTACAATGAGGATCAGCACCACAGTGCCTCCCACTGATACTCCGATGTAGATGGTATACCATGCCAGTCCTGTCACATATTGTACCACACACATGATCATATACAATATGATAAAGAGTAAATGGCTCTATATCATATACATCCAATGTAATCACATGCATTACATATTATATAAGACAACACAAGCGTATAAGCACACTGAAAAGTGTATGGAATCTATTATATCTATGTACCTGGGGTGGCTTCGTCATTACTACACTTTAATGTCTCAAAGGCAGTTTTCCAACTGACCAGGTTGGAGACGTTGCACTTTACACTGATGTCTCTCTCTGCTGGTGAGAGGGAGAAGTGAATCTGTGTCATAGTTTAAAGATCATCAGCCATGGTTATGGATATACATACGAATGATATCAAAATAGGATGAAAAAATGGTGATAACAGCCTACCATGGACCTTCAGAGTGATGGTCTTACTGCCAATCTGACCTTTGTCCCCTTCGCCTGTAAGTAGAAAATCCCCTGAGTCTTGCAGTGTCAGTTCTCTGACTGTTAAACTGATGTTTTTGGTGTTCATCTTTAGTCTCCCCTCAAACTGGGATCCAGGTGAATATACAACTTCTGAGTTGAATTCTACAATATCCTTTCCCATATACTTCCACTCCAAGGATTTTAAATGTCCCCTCTCTAAGCCTGCCAGCAGCTCCACGGAGTCCCCCACTCTCTTGTTGATGATCAGAGGAACACCTACACCTGAAACACACAAATACACGTTATTCTGATATCAATCAATGGATGCACACTTTATTACAATGATCTTATTACTGTGTAATTATTCATGTAAGTATGATGTAGCAAGTGTTGTAATTACTCATTGTTACACAGTAATACTTGTTACAGTGTGCCTACATGAATAATGACACAATAATAAACTGCATTGCAGAGTCTTACCTAATCAATAATGGATTTGGTTTTATATAGCGCATTTCCAGATTTCATTTATGCTGTACGTGGCACTTCACATATTTTCACATTATATCTTTACGTATCTGAGTGTGTGGGTCCTATTTTACTTCATTAAAGTGAACTCCTCCCCCACATTCAGTAGAACAGGATGAGATGAAAGGAAAAGAGAAGTACGTGTGGATCTGATATCCCCTCCTCAGCTCACAAGTACAAATACCACAGTGTTTACTGTGTAATTATTCACCAGAAATGCATCATATACTGCATGGGCAACATTCTAATTACATGTCAGTCTGAAGTAATGTTTTATAAACCCTGACACCAAAAAATGTCAGTCATGAATTAAGAAAAAAAATACAGTTACAGTTTATTGAATAATTTAAGACAACAGCAGTTATCCTAGTCTGGCAATGTACCATATTATGTAATAGAAACAATAATTCGATACAGTACCATATCACTTTAAATTTAATGAATACCATCCATTAGGCACAGGGTCTTAAGATCTGTTGCGTTCTAGAAGCACTGCAACATCTGCTGACCCAACCACACCATTGGCACTCATTCAAAACTGCAGAATACACACATCATGATATGTTCCTGAATGTAGGTATTATGTAGGTGTTAACAAACAGTAATAAAGCAAACATTTCGAGATATCCAACCAATCACTGATGACTAGGCATTCTACAGGCAACACACACCATGTAAAGACCAACAGCAAAGTTAGAGAAAGATGACGGTTATCCTTACTTTATAATGCTTGCAAGCAAATGTAATAGATCCTGTTTGGGAATGATTCTACCTTCTTGGTTTCACTTTAGAATAAGGAGACCCTAAGCAGCCAACTGACTAAAGTCAGTAAGTGGTTATCCATTTAGGCAAGACAGAATGTATCCTGTTTGGTTCCAAACACAAAGTGAAAAACTCTCCAACTTCTCGGTCAAGTTTAATGGTGTAGTGATGAAGGGAAAATGCTATGTTACATACATTGGGATGTGAACTGGACCAACACATGACATGCAGACTTGTGGCTCTGAAGGCCATTGGCAATGTTCACTCCAGGACAAGGTTCCTACCACTATGACTATGCTTGTATTTCATGGATCAGTGGCATAACAAAACATCTGAAGGACAAACTTCAAACGGCCCAAAACAAACGAATGAGAATTATTCTCAAGCTCAGCCATAGGGACGCATGTTGGTCCTAATCATTTCAGGGAACTGAACTGGCTTCCAGTTGATCTGGTGGTGGTGCATTTTAAACTGTTAATGGTTTTTAAAGTGATACATGACCTGGCCCCCAATTACCTGTCTGGTTATTTAAATGTCATTAGAGACTCTCATAGCGATCACACCAGAGCCAGTTGCCAATATGAGACCGCTGCTCTATAGGAGCATGGCTGGAAAAATCTATTTCCTTAACACTGGTACAGAGGAATGGAATGGTGTACCAAACCATATAAAATCCATCAATACGCTAGGGAGTTTTAAGATAAACCTTAAGAAATGGTTAATGTGCAAAATGCTTTAAAAATGTTCAAGTATAATTGTTTCAATGAACGTTACTTGGTAATTTATTTAATCCTTTTATGGTTTCTTCTCTATTAATGAGATGTTTTTTAGATGTATTTTGTTTTGATGTTATCTTGTGTATATTGTATTTTTGTTTCCTTGTATTCTCAAGAGGACCACAGTGGGGATATGTTTTTAAACTTGTTTGTGCCATCCCCGTTGATGGTTGTATTGCGGTTTTACTGTGTTTAAAATGTTCAAATAAATAAAAATAGTTACAAAACTTACCATAGTGGAGGTAGTAGAGTAGGAGAAGTAGTATTCCCTGTTTGGAGAAGCAGGAGAAGAGACCACCAGCCATCTCTTTAAGGCGTTGACTGTTTCTTCTGACAGTATGTCCTTATCTATCACTGTCACTGGTAGCTAGCAGTTGACTATCCAAAACACACATAGAAGAAAAAGCAGAGAAGAGATCGAGCAGAGACTTCCTTTTGATGAGGGCTGCTGTTCTATACAATAATTATTGTACGTTAGCTGAAAAGGAAGTCACATTCTATAGTTGCTCTCTGAAAATAGCCCTTCACTCAGCTTGAGAGTTAGAAGATGAGGCGTGGGTGTGTTTGGGGTCTGTCACTGTGTTGAACAGTCTGATGGTGGTGGTTGAGTGGTTAATGGTCATGGTGTTTCACAGATACCGGTAGCTTTGTTACTTTATGAGCAGACCACTCAATGTTGCAGAGAAAGAGAAAGGAGGGAGATAGACGGCTCAGGAGTGAGATTGAGAGAGACAGAGACAGAGAGAAAGAAAGACAAAGAGAGAGGGGAGAGAGAGAGGGTGGGGGGAGTTAGAGGGAGCGAGAGAGAGCAAAAATGTCAAACACTGTCTATGCAGTTTCATCTTGGCTTCATATGCCTGCAGAAGTTTCTGCATGACTCATTCTGCATGCTCATAGGTCAGTGTGGCTGAGGTACATGAAACACCTGCCAACTTTTTCGGAAGGTAATGAGTCCCAGGTTACTGATAGAGGCCCCCCTTCTACGTTCAAGTAACATATTTTGGTGATGCCACTTCCTGTGACTGTTTCTCAGGAGCAGTGATAATGACCTGGCTTGCTGCCGCCTGTCTGTCTGACCACATAGAAATAAACACATAGACACAGAAACCCCCTAACTGGAACAGTGACCTTCCAGACCATGTAGGGACACTGGAAATAGCAGTCAGAGTGATACACCACTAATGTCATAAATCGTCTGTAGGATGAGGAGGCAATATGGGAGATCTGGTAGTCATTCATACGTACGTTAATAGCTCCTCAGAACTTCTACAGAGTATATGACATAAATGCAGGTAAACTTAAACTTCCAGCATGTCACATGCGAAACCAGGGGGAAAAAAATCCTAGACCACTTTTACTCCACACACAGAGATGCAAATAAATCTCTCCCCCGCCCTCCATTTGGCAAATCTAACCACATTTATATCCTCCTGATTCCTGCTTACAAGCAAAAACTAAAGCAGGAAATACCAGTGACTCGCTCAATACGGAAGTGGTCAGATGACGCGGATGCTACACTACAGGACTGTTCTGCTAGTACAGACTGGAATATGTTCCGGGATTCATCCAATGGCTTTGAGGAATACACCACCTCAGTCATCGCCTTCATCAATAAGTGCATCGATGACGTCGTCCCCACAGTGACTGTACGTACATATCCCAACCAGAAGCCATGGATTACAGGCAACATCCGCATCGAGCTAAAGGCTAAAGCTGCCAATTTCAAGGAGCGGGAGACGTATCCAGACGCTTATAAGAAATCCCGCTACGCCCTCAGATGAACCATCAAACAAGCAAAGAGTCAATACAGGATTAAGTTTGAATCCTACTACACAGGCTATGACGCTTGTCGGATGTGGCAGGGCTTGAAAACTTTTACGAACTACAAAGAGAAACCCAAACGCGAGCCTACCAGACGAGCTAAATGCCTTTTATGCTCGATTCGAGGCAAGCAACACTGAAGCGTGCACGAGAGCACCAGCTGTTCTGGATGACTGTGTGATAACTCTCTCGGTAGCCGATCTGAACAAAATCTTTAAAACTTCTTAGGGATCGGTGGGGCGCTAGTGACCCACCTACGACAACATCCGGTGAAATGCAGAGCGCCAAATTCAAATTACAAAAATAGAAATTTAAACATTCATGAAAATACAAGTGTTGCACAACATTATTTAGCTTAGAATCTTGGTAATCTAACAGCGTTGTCAGATTTCAAAAAGGCTTTACCGCGAACGCATAGCATTTGATTGTCTGAGGACAGCGCCCCGCATACTTCCTCAATTAACATAATTTCATACCCAGCACAGGTGTCACAAAACTCAAAAATAGCGATAAAATAAATCCTTTACCTTTGAAGATCTTCCTCTGATGGCAATCCCAAGGCTCCAATTCGCATACCGCCTACACAGATCCACAGATGACGCAATCTCAATCGCACTCCACACGGCCCTTTCTCACCTAGACAAAAGGAACACCTATGTGAGAATGCTGTTCATTGAGTACAGCTCAGCGTTCAACACCATAGCGCCAACGAAGCGCATCACTAAGCTAAGGACTCTGGGACTAAACACCTCCATCTGCAACTGGATCCTGGACTTCCTGACGGGCCGCCCCCAGGTGGTAAGAGTGGGCACCAACATGTCTGCCACGCTGATCCTTAACACTGGGGCCCCTCAGGGGTGTGTACTTAGTCCCCTCCTGTATTCCCTGTTCACCCACGACTGCGTGGCCAAACAAGACTCCATTACCATCATTAAGTTTGATCACCGACAACGATGAGACGGCCTATAGGGAGGAGGTCAGAGAACTGGCGTTGTGGTGCCAGGACAACAACCTGTCCCTCAATGTGAGCAAGACAAAGGAGCTTATCATGGACTACAGGAAAAGGCGGGCCGAACAGGCCCCCCATTAACATTGACAGGGCTGTAGTGGATCGAGAGTTTCAAGTTCCTTGGTGTCCACATTACCAATGAACTATCATGGTCCAAACATACCAAGACAGTCATGAAGAGCGCACAACAAAACCTTTTCCCCCTCAGGAGACTGAAAAGATTTGGCATGGGTCCCCAGATCCTCAAAAGGTTCTACAGCTGCACCATCGAGAGCATCCTGACCGGTTGACCTGGTACCGCCCCCACTCCTACATCAGAAGCATCGGTCTCCACCACGAACTGACTGGAAGGGTCGGGATGAACCATGATGGGAGCAGTAGTGAAGCGATGTTTGAGGACACGAAACGCCCGGTCAGCAGCAGGGGACCATGTGAACGGAACCTTGGGAGAGGTGAGTGCTGACAGGGGGGAAGCCAGGGTGCTGTAACCCTGGATGAAGCGACGATAAAAGTTGGCGAATCCCAGGAAACTTTGCATCTGCACCCTTAACAGCTAACAGCTGATTCTCCAGGAGGCGTTGAAGAACCTGTCGGATGTGGAGCACATGTTCTTGGGGGGAGCGGGAGGAGACGAGGATGTCATCAATGTAGATGAAGACGTAGCGGTTCAACATGTCGCGGAGAATGCCATTTACCAGAGCCTGGAACACATCAGGGGCGTTGGTGAGGCCAAATGGCATGACCAAATACTCATAGTGGCTACTGACGTGTTGAAGGCGGTCTTCCACTCATGCCCTTCCCGTATCCGCATTAGGTGGTAAGCATTCTGTAGATCCAGGCTGATTTGGGATGTTCAGCTCGTAAGCCAGGGTAGCGTCCAAAAAGCTCTCATCGACCCCAGAGTCAATGAGGACCCGGGGAGATTTAGACTGGTTTCCCCACAGCAGAATGGCATGAAAAGGAGGGCAAGCAAGGGAAGCAGAAAAGTTCTCCATATGGCCCACCTGAGTAATCGCTCCTACCGGTGAGCCTGGTCTTTTTAAAGGACAAGAAGACCCAAAATGACCAAGAGTCCCGCAGTACAGACAACTCTTAGTGTTGATCCTGTATTGCCATTCCGCTGGCGACAGTCCAGCTCTGCCTGGTTGCATAGGCTCGGAAAGCGGTGACTCAGCCGTCTTCGGCGACTCTCCGGGGAGGTCGGGAAGCCTTGGGTTCTATCGGCAACAGGACCGTCGGGGACTTCCGGGATGACTCGGAGGCAAGGTGGTCGTCCTTGCCATTGAATAAGTTCCATATTAGTATCATATTAGGTATCAATAGCATATGGCTATTAGTCTTACCTAGGGCTGTGCCTGGCTTCAGTTGAGAATAGACCAAATCTGCCTCAGGTGGGGTTGCTCTTTCTGGAAGGAGTGAGGATAAAACATCAGAATAATATAACAGTTATATACAGAATATTATACAGCTAGTCAAAATTGGGTCAGAGGTGTGAGGTTATGATAGGGGGAATATTGGCTTTGGCCTTCTGTTTAAGGTCAACCTCAGCATAGGTCACATCAAGTCCAGTTGCTGCTGAAAATAAACATTTTCAGTCAACAAATTAAGGAATTATCTTATTGCATATTCTGCATCTTCTTTGAAACTCAAAAATCGCACGTTTAGATTTCACTGACTGCCAAACTGTAGAATGGGTCTCACCTGTGGCCTTCCCTGTCTTGACCTCAGAATAGACTGGATTTTCTTTAGGATCAGCTGGCATTTCTGAGGAGGAGAAGAGAATTTGTACGTTTTTATCAAATTTGATGAGTAAAAAACTGCTAAATTTTGTATTAATTTATGTGACAGTTGAGAATTACTTTTCTTTATCTTGTCCAACTTTTTGAGTTGAATCTGTACGTACGTCACCTCACTTGATCCAGCAGTAGCAGCACCAGCATCTGAAATATACAGGTAATACACTAATTTCTCTACTTACTGTTAGTATGCTAGTAATATTAAACATATGAAGAACAACTGCAACAACAACTCTATACTGTATTCATACTAAACTTAACATAGTGTACAGTACCATTGTCATTATTGTCTGAGGGAGTGATTGTATCACAGATGTTAGCGCCACCTGTTGGTCAAAGAAGAGAGAGAAAGATGAATTGGTTGGTTTTCCCTCAGGTTGCCTAGGGACATAGAGTACAGTAACATGTAGAATACAAAGTGGATGGTGAAAAGTCAGTGTGTGAGATTACAGAGAGGGTAGAGTGGTCTGGACTAAGAGACTGACCATGCTGCAGACGTGTATACCCAGCATCAGGAGCTCGGCCCTGGGTAGATCCTTGGTCCTGTTGGGGGTCCAGGTTGGTTCTTTGGGGCTGGGGGGGGCCTACAGGGAGAGAGATAGTCATGAAACACAGATTATATTTTACTGTATGAAAAGGAACATAGTTGTAACACAGGTGAACTCACAAGAATGTCTTGTTACAACAAGAACCTGCTATGAGAAATGCACACGATTATATCAGGTATTTACAGTTCTGACGTTTTTATATCGACACAGCAGTACAAGGTGAATGGTCAGTAGAACACCAGCAACAACCAGGCCCACAACCACTCCTACTAGGACTGATGTAGAGGGTCCAGGAGTTACGCCTGGAGAGAGAACAGCAAATCACCATCTGACTCTGAGGTAGTTGTAGAAAATAAATAAAGTAGTGGACGAGGTGAATATATATTTGACAACTGACTTGAGATCAGATGACCAGCCTGAGCTTGCAACTCCAAACCTACAGTATGCTTTTTAACACTACTTATGACTGACAACCACAGATATTATGAATCATGTGATCATGACCGTTTTCTCACCTCTCACCGTCACCCAGCTCTCTGGTGATTCTCCTTTACTAGATTTACACTTATAGAAGCCTTCATCTGACTTGGATACTACAGGGATGGTCATCTCTCCTGTTGCCTCATTCCTGAGGAGTACTCCATCTTTGTAGAAATCAACCTTAGGGTTCGGGTTTGTTTCCTGATATCTATTTGTACAGCGTAGAGTTATAGAGTCTCCCTCAGTTATGGGATAGGGAGGGCTCTCCAGGATCAGAGGGCCAACTGTGTAACATAATATATCAATGAAACTGTAAATCTGGAGTAATCACTCACAATATATTAACCTCTTATGAGCTTGCATTTTATACAAGATACATTCATTCAGTTTCAGAATTTAACATCATTATCATACATTGAAATATAAAAAAGGTTAGTGAATGTTGTGCAACAGACGTACCATCCACTGTGATGTTGACAGCATTACTGTACTCTCCTGATCCAGACTCACACCAGTACACTCCACTGTCCTTTTCACGTGTGGACCTGATGGTACATGTGGACCCTGCTATTGATCCCCAGTTAGAGACACACCCTGACTCCACTGCTTTCTCTCTGTATCTCTTCAGTCTCCATCCAGTAGAGTTCCTCTTCTCCACACAGCTTAGTGAGAGAGACTTTGATGTGAAGTGTTGAGTTCTGTTAGGGATTATTTTGAGAGACACTGATGGTTGCGAATCTGAAACAAAGAGTGACATAGTCAAATGTATAATTATATATACACACGAGGGTGACTTAAAAATGATTAAATGCAGTTTCAATGCGGTTAGTTACCTCCTCACCAGAGAAACTGAGGTTCACTGTAGAGTGAGTCATAGACTGGGTCTCCTCTCCCAGCTCTACACACATATCCTCCTGTGTGACTAGGACCAGCAGGGATCAGAGTGTAGGAGTCTTCAGTAGTCCCATTGCCAGATAGAGGCTCTACAGAGTAGGACCTGTCTGATAGGGAGAGTAACCCAACTGTGTAGAGAACAGTCCGGTACCAGAAGAACCTCCATCCTGTAGATGACTCTTTAACCCCACAGCTCAGAGTATTTGAGTCTCCAGGGTTCATCCACTGAGGAGAGATACTCAGGACAGCTTGGGGATGGTCTGTTATGTAGGAGATGACACTATTAACTTCTTAGGGAGTAGCGCACGAGGTGACCGTTTTGGAGTGCCTGGCGTGCCCAAAGTAAAATGCCTCCCATTCAGGCCCAGAAAATAGGATTTGCACATATGTAGTACCATTGGATAGGAAACACCCTGAATCTTCTAAAAGTGTTAACATTTTGTCTGTGAGTATAACAGAACGGATAGGGCAGGCAAAAATCCAAGGAATTTCCCTCCTGGAAAAAGTGGTTTTGACACATTGCTCATTTGGAACCCCTCCAATATGAAAATGCCCATATAAGGGCATATGAATGCAGTACCTATCGCTTCCTCTGGATTTCAACAGTCTCGAGAAATTGTTCTGATTCTTCTTAGCTGCTTTTAGAGCAGAGAAGAAGAGGAATAAGGAAGTGTCCACGCAGTTGTCCTTACAAGTAAATGCGCGTTCCCGGCTTGCGCGTTCTTTGTTTTTTTTCCTTTCTTATCGCCCAGTTTATATTCCGGTTGAAATATTATACAACATATACATTAAAGTGTTCCTAAGGATACATTAGCAATTATGTTTGATTGTTCTTGGACAAGTTTATAGGTATAAGTTGAACGAGTTCTCTTCACGTTTCAATGGACTCTATTTTCCCATTCTAACGCGCCAACCAAACGGCGATTTATGGATATAATACATTACTTTTTTTTACAAAGGAACCATGGATTGTCTTCGTTGGACACTTGGGAAGCCCTCAGCAGAAGTTCTTCAACAGGTAATTGATTTGTTTTCGCTGTGAAATGTGTTTTGTGTGAATCGTGATGGCTTATGAAAAATATTGAAGGTGCTACCCTCAAACAATCAAATGTGGTGCTTTCCCCGTAAAGCTTTTTTGAAATCTGACAACGCTGTGATATTGCCAAGAAACAGAGCTTTTGATGACTATGAAACACTTGTATATTGATGCATGTTTAATAATTCAAGTTTGGGATTTTGAATTTGGCGCCTTGCATTTCACCTGGTAGTGTCGGGAGTGGGACGCTAGCGCCCCAGCGCACCTTGCTGCTCCTTAAGAAGTTAACATGTTCAGTCTTTAATTAAATAATTTTAGATCAACATTTTTATCTATTTTGTTATTATGGTATTGTACTTTACCCCAAAATCAAACTATCATTTTGTTCCATCATTGATCTCACTGTCTGCTATTTGACATCATCCCTTTTTGTTACGACTTCCGCCGAAGTTGGTCCCTCTTCTTGTTCGGGCGGTGTTCGGCCGTCGTCGTCACCGGTTTTCTAACCATAACCGCTCCCCTTTTTGTGTTCTGTTGGTTTTGTCTTGATTGTACACACCTGTTGTTTATTTTATCCCAATCACGCACCTGTTTATATTCCTTCCAATTTTCTTGATTTCAAGCATGTATTTTGCTTCGCCAGAGTTATTGTTTTGGACTGGTGACGTACCTTTTACACACAAACTACCTCCTGCACCTGACTCCTTCCACAACAGATGATTCTCAGCGTTTAGCACCACCTCTGGCCATTAGGAGTACATCGTCATGTCGTACGGGCTGATGAATGCTCCCGCAATGTTCCAATCCTTTGTAGACAACATTTTCCAGGACCTGCACGGGCAGGGTGTAGTGGTCTATATCAATGACATTCTGATATACTCTGCTACACGCGCCGAGCATGTGTCTTTGGTGCGCAAAGTATTTGGAAGACTGTTGGAGCATGACCTGTCCGCTCCAGGACTCTGAGGTGCGGGAGGTTCCTCCGCCCCCTCTGAACATCGAGGGGGGGTCCCGGCGTACTCTGTCCGTTGCATCCTGGATTCGAGACGTCGGGTGAGGGGCCTTCAATATCTCGTGGAGTGGGAGGGGAGGAGGAGAGGTGGCGGATATATTGGACCCTGAACTGCCGCAAGGGTTTCATCTGCGCCGGCCGGATCGCCCTGCGCCTCGCCCTCCGGGTCGTCCACGAGGCCGGTGTTTCGGGGGGGGGGTACTGTCACGACTTCCGCTGAGGTCGGTCCCTCTTCTGTTGTTTATTTTCTCCCAATCACGCACCTGTTTATATTCCTTCCTTCCCCTCTTCTCCTTGTGCGCGATTGTTATGTTGGTATCTTTCATCGTTGTTCCCAGTCTGTGTACTGAGGGCTGTTTTGATCTTGGTTCTCGTAATTGCAGGGTTGCTTGTGTTTGCTCCCGTTTATTTTCTTGATTTCAAGTGGGTATTTTGCTGCGCCAGAGTTATTGTTATTGGACTGATGACCTGATGAAATACCTTTTACACGCAAACTACCTCCTGCGCCTGACTCTTTCCACAACGGAACCACTGCCATTACACTTTTGTCTTTCTCTCACTATTCTGTCTCTTTCTCTTGCAATCCCATAAAAACAAACTTACCTGACCGACATCCCGCTGTTATAAAAATAATACTCAATAATCCTCTTCTCTCGCCTGTATGTCACATCTGAGAGTGACAGTCTCTCCACTGAATATCTGGGGCCAGTTGGGTTGGAGGGTCAGAACAGCCACAGGTCTCTCTGGACAGACACAACACAGACAACTAACTGAATGAACATGTTCACCATTTTATCACACACCTTAGGATGTAAAATAATGTGGATCAGGGTTTATCACAACATGACCATATCATAATTGGTCATTTCTGAACATACAGTATGCAGTCTGAACTGTCTGACTTACCAAGATCTATCAGAATACTGACAGATAAAGTGATGTCTACACACACACACACTACAATAGTAATTTACCACATTAACAGTGTCTACACTGTTTTTCTGATCAATTTGATGTTTTTTTTAATGGACGAAAAATGTGCTTTTCTTTCAAAAACAAGGACATTTCTAAGTGACCCCAAACTTTTGAATGGTAGTGTACATCAGACGCAGAGCTGTGTGGAATCTTTTTACCCCTGACCAGAGATGGGAGGAGTTTCAAAGCTGTAACTGACGAACTGGATTTCCAGGTTGAAGTGTAGAGTTTCATTTTGCTTCACATCATTATATGTTGAGTACATTAATAATTGTTTAAAAACTGTTTACCTCTATACATATCTAAGTGCTTTGTTGTAGCGTGTGAAACACTGTGACGAAACAAGGTTAACATCTGGGGTTTCTTATCGCCCCCTTCAGGACAGACCTGTATCTACTCCACGTTCTTGTGGATAACAATATAGAAACCAATATGGTCATTGGTCCATAGAAACAACATAAGCCCTCAGTCTACTGGGTCTGCCCTCTTATTCCTTCCTCTCTCTATGTCATCATATTAGTACATACATGGACCACTTCTGTATGGGTTCATATCAGTAGAAGTCAAATCTTGATGTGTATTACAGAAGACTGACAGCAATATTTTCAAAGCAATACAATGATGTAGGGAATCATGACTTTTTGTTTGACATATGAGATTTTATACAGCATTTATAATCCAAAATACAACACACCCTCCATTGTCTTACATTATTTGGCGTCACTCTTATGCGATCATCGTCATGCGGAATCACTGCGCTCTGACGTAAGACAATAAACACCCTCTTCATTCAAGTTCCATAGTGGAATATTAATCTGGCTCCAAAACTACTGTACAATACAATTTTACAAAAAACATAGAGACATAGAAGTGAAAGTTATGTAAAATGTATATAAAAATAAGTGTTAATTGAATTGAAAACAAACAATAAGTGTGCCAACTTAACTGTTAAAGTTGTAATAGCAGGTCGGCCAACCAAGTATAAACCCAAATTTAGTCTTAAAAAAGGTGTATTTGTAAAATCCCGTATTTGACTCAGTAAACGCGTTCATAAATCAAGAAACGGCAAAAAAGTAAAAATCCCCCAAATGGTTGTTCAGTTTACAGTTCTCACTGTAATGATCACACGGATGATTCAGTCTGTTCAATGACATCATCAGATCCTAACTCGTATTGAAGAGATTTGGCTGATGAACACAAGCCTATGGGAATATAACAGACAGAGAGCAGCATTGGAGTTAAACTGATTCAACTGCTCTTTCAACTTCACTGCACGAAAATAGAATCCATCAAAAGTAATAAAAAGGTTAGTTTGCCTTTTTTGGGGGGAGAACATTTCCATAGAACACATTTAACAAAAATAGCTGACCATGGGCACTTTTCTATTTACATTTGAAATGAACCATTTGAGTGATATAAGAGCATGACATAAAGAAGGAGAATATCAAGCTGAATAAGTTGATGTAGATACACACTGAAATAAAGTGGTCACCTCGAGCCCAGCAGCATTTCACCATAAGCACAATAGACACCAGTAGAAAGGGAGACACCACCAGTAGACCACACAGCAGCCTGGGCAGCATAGAGATGGAGACAATGGAACCTGGAGGGAATATCAAAACACATGTTTCACCATCAACACACACACACACACAGCAACAACCAGGCCCACAACCACTCCTACTAGGACTGATGTAGACGGTACAGGAGTTACACCTGGTGAGAGAACAGCAAATCACTATCAGGTTCTGAGGTAGTTGTAGAAAATAAATAAAGTCAAATGTATAGCTATATACACATGAGGGTGACTTGAATATGATTAAATGCAGTTTCAGTGCAGTTAGTTACCTCTAGACCAGAAAAACTGAGGTTCACTGTAGAGTGAGTCATAGACTGGGTCTCCTCTCCCAGCTCTACACACATATCCTCCTGTGTGACTAGGACCAGCAGGGATCAGAGTGTAGGAGTCTTCAGTAGTCCCATTGCCAGATAGAGGCTCTACAGAGTATGACCTGTCTGATAGGGAGAGTAACCCAGCTGTGTAGGGAACAGTCCGGTACCAGAAGAACCTCCAGCCTGTAGATGACTATTTAACCCCACAGCTCAGAGTAACTGAGTCTCCAGGGTTCAGCCACTGAGGAGAGACACTTAGGACAGCTTGGGGTTGTTCTGTTATGAGGGAAATGACACAAATCAAATGTTCAGTCTTTAAAATGTTTACCCATTTTGTTATTATGGTATTGTACCTTACCCCAAAATCAAACTATAGTTTTGTTGATCTCACTGTCTGCTATTTGACCTCGTCCCTTCTGTCTTTCTCTTGCAATCCCATAAAAACAGACCTAACACGGTCAATTGTATAGCATTACTTGTCTCTGTGTGTTTTAAGTCATTTCTTTTCTGAAGACCTTCACAGGTATATAGACCATTCTTTGCAGGACTGATTCTGAACGCAGGCTCTGTTTTGGTGTAGACTGACTTCCCACTAAAAAGCATACTCAATCTCTTCTCCCCCCTGTATGTCACAACTGAGAGTGACAGTCTCTGAGAGTGACAGTCTCACACACACACACTTACTCACCTTTCACAGTGATAGTGACAGGATCACTGATGATTGATGTTATGGATCTGGACTGGATCTCTCCCTGACACCAGTAGAGACCCTGGTCAGACTCAGCAGCTCTACTGATGGTGAAGGTGGCTCCTGTTGTAGTGTGTCTGCCAGGCAAGGTCACTACTTTCTTAGTGTTGTCTTTATACCATGTATATCTCCAGCCACTGTCAGACCCCACTGAACACGTCAGAGTGACTGTCTCTCCAGTGTATGCAGGGTTTGGATTTACGGTCAGTGTAGTTTCAGGCAGAGCTAAGAAAACAGAGAGCAGAATATCAAAAAATCTGGATACATGCTTGGTCATTTATAATAATTTAGCTGTTGCAGTTAAGTTTTGATTAAAGTTGATTTTAAATAGGGGTATGTTGACTCCATTCAGTTAGAATTTACAGTCTATACAGTATTGTCACGACTTCAGCCGAAGTCGGCTCCTCTCCTTGTTCGGGTTCGGGGCGGTGGACGTCACCGGCTTTCTAGCCATCGCCGCTCCATTTTTCATTGACACGTTTGTTTTGTCTTGTTCCCTGCACACCTGGTTTTCATTCCCCAGTCACAGTGCATGTATTTATTCCTCTGTTCCCCATCATGTCTTTGTGTGGAATTGTTTGTGTTATGTGTCATTTGTTTCGACGCGCCAGACGGGTGTGATTTATTTCCGTGTTGTTTCACAAAGTTGTTATTTGTTAAACAATATATGTAGTGTAACTGGTTTTTGCACTTTTGCCTATTTTGGATGGAGGTTTTTGACGCAGTTGCGTTCATCTGTTGGTTCCTCCGGTCTAAATAAAGTGTGCGCCTGTTCACTACTCTCTGCTCTCCTGCACCTGACTTCGCTACCAGTACGCATACGCCTTGACAAGTATATTTAGATTATCCCGCATTGACTCAAAATTCAGAAAGTCCAGACATTGATTGAAGATTAATAGCGAGCTCACCAGTGACGCTAATGTGGAGAGATGAGCTGAGATATGTCCTCTTGGGCCGTCTTGTCCTTGTCCCCTGACACTGGCACTGACCAGCCTGGTCAGGGAGAGAGATGGTGGTGGTTTTACTAGTCTGATTGGAAAGCCATTCTTTATTTATTAACCAGAGGTACGTCCAGTCTGTGTAGTTTGATAGTTCACACTGCAGCTTGACAGTGTCTCCAGAGTACAGTGGATCCTGGGTAGAGACTATCTTCACTGAGGCTGTAGGCAGAGCTGTGGAAACAGTTCAATGAAGACAAATACAGTTAGTGCATCAATCAGTTAAAATAATGATCTTAGTACCATTGACCATATTTCTTCAATTATTACATGAATTGAGAATGAATTAATGGAGGAATCTGAACTGCATTGGTAGACAGAAGTTTTTAAAACGGAAAAATAGGATCCCTAAATTGGTTCCCAATGTCAAGTGGTTATGGGCATGGAGGCACTGATGTGAATGAGAGATGAGATGACTTACCTGTCACTGTCAGTCTGACTGCATCACTCCACTTAGAATACGTCCTCTGATCAATATGTGTACCCAGACACCTGTAATCACCACTGTTTGAAATCTTAACCTCACTGATCTCATATTCATTCTTCATACTGTAGGAGTCTGCATCATCCCTGCGCCATGTGTATTTCCAGTCAGTGACTTCTCCCCTCTGTATGTTACATCTGAGAGTGACAGACTCTCCACTGAATATCTGGGAGGATTTGGGGTGTATGGTCAGAACAGCCATTGCCTGTTCTGCACAAAATAAAACCAGCATGATGCAATTGCTTAACACGTTATTATCAGACACTCAAAACACCAAATAACTTTATCCAAAAGCAGCTTTAAAAATTACAAATAAAACATTTGATGAAGCACTAAGAGATGGAGGCTTGATCAAGTGTACAAATATCTACCATCTTCATCTTCAGAGTGTCCAGAGTAGATGTGTGTACTCAGCACTACAACAAAGAATGTCACATTGCTCCAATATTATCTATAAACACATTAAAACATGCAATTTTCATGTTACTGATTACCAAATCCATCCTGTACTTTATTTTAAAGGTGCAATCTACGATTTATACACACATGTTGGATCTTTAAATTAATCATAGGCATTTATTCTTGAAGAGGATAACTTTGAATTCCCTCAACTGTCTTATTCCATCATAAACCAAAATATATGGTTATGTTATGACAATTATTGTAAACAATGTAGATGAATGCATTTCCTTAGCCCCATCCCTCAGCCATATACCACAAAAAGTGTCAGGGTAGCCATTTTGTTGTAGTTTGAATTACGGACTGCAGCTTTAAATGGCCGTTAACTTCCCATCTTTTGCACACAGAGAGACCAAAAACCCCAAAACACCAGTCATTAATCTCTTAACACAGTTTACTATAACTGTAGCAAAGGAACCATCAACCATTTACAATAATCACAACTTGATACTACAACACATCCAACAAATATTGCATTTTATATTCATTTTGTAACCACTGAGTTAGCACCACTCTTTAGTTCCTGAGTGATGACCAGGGTAAATGCACACCACCACACTAACCAGGTCTGCATGGCATCGGCTATACAAGCTCAGGTTCTCACAGAGATGTAACATCAATGTAGGTTGGTCACTTTCTTACTTCATATCTACATCATATTTGCTGCAATTTCCTTTGAGTGCCATTTACTAATGTTTTCTCAATAAGGGCTAAAACACCAAAACAAAGCTAAAGCATGAAACTGTCTTCATTTCCATTAATGTCTTATTTCTTTTTCCCTTAAATTCTTAGTAAATCAGGTAATTAGCGTTCATAAACAAACAGACTAACTCAGTACTTACATAGTAGCAAACAGAGCAAGGTGTGCTCCATTCTGTCCCCACAGACAAGTGTCTTTCTCTACTACTGTCCTTCTGACAAACCCCTCTACTTCCTATATGATGACAGTCTGCTTAGATCACACCACTTCACACTTAGATCACACCTCTTCACCGTACACAGAAAAACAGAGAGAAATATTCTAGAGAAATGTAAAAATAGATAGATGGATAGATATATATATATATATAGATGGATAGATAGATAGATGGATAGATATATATAGATAGTTAGATAGATAGATAGATAGATAGATAGATAGATAGATAGATAGATAGATAGATAGATAGATAGATGGATAGATAGATATATATATATATATAGATGGATAGATAGATAGATGGATAGATATATATAGATAGTTAGATAGATAGTTAGATAGATAGATAGATAGATAGATAGATGGATAGATAGATATATATATATAGATAGATAGATAGATAGATAGATAGATAGATAGATAGATAGATAGATAGATAGATAGATAGATAGATAGATAGATAGATAGATAGATAGATAGATAGATAGATAGATAGATAGATAGATAGATAGATAGATAGATGGATAGATATATATAGATAGATAGATAGATAGATAGATAGATAGATAGATAGATGGATAGATATATATAGATAGTTAGATAGATAGATAGATAGTTAGATAGATAGATAGATAGATAGATAGATAGATGGATAGATATATATAGATAGTTAGATAGATAGATAGATAGATAGATAGATAGATAGATAGATGGATAGATATATATAGATAGTTAGATAGATAGATAGATAGATAGATAGATAGATAGATGGATAGATATATATAGATAGTTAGATAGATAGATAGATAGATAGTTAGATAGATAGATAGATAGATAGATAGATAGATGGATAGATATATATAGATAGTTAGATAGATAGATAGATAGATAGATAGATGGATAGATATATATAGATAGTTAGATAGATAGATAGATAGATAGATAGGTGTAGGCCTTCCCTCAAACCTTTGCTCAGTTGTCAGGTGGCAGGCCAAGCCAGCTAACCTCTGTGGAAATGGACATCTCCAGCCACCCCTCACTTCTCTCTCACTCACACACACACACACACACACACACACACACACACACACACACACACACACACACATATGTATTGGCTACATACTCATATGTAGCCAAACATAGCTGCTGCTCATTCCGTTTGCTCAAATATTGATTAATGGTAAAAAACAAAGTAACGCCCCTTTAGCGCCCATCAATTTTCTACCTTGGAATTAGTAGTAATCCTACCAGCAGTACTACACCTGCACCTGTCAATGACACAAGTTGTTCTGCTTCCAAGAGCACCTCCAATGCTAGCATCAGTACTTCTACATTTGTTGTTAGACCAGTTAGCATGGATACTGACAGAATCTGATGCAGTCGAAGAGCTACTGCTCCCTTACCCGGGTAAGGACCGAACAACAGACAGGGACGTTGGACCATTGAAGAGGCGCTAATATGATGAGAATTACATTGATTTGGGGTTCACTTATATTGGGAGCAGTGCCTTTCCTCAGCCACAGTGTGTTATATGTGCAAAAGTATTATCTCACAACTCGATGAAACCTTCCCTCTTGCACAGACATTTAGAAACAAAACATGCCAATTTGAAAAATAAGCCCCAGGAGTTTTTTGAGCAAAAATGAAGACGACTTTTGAGTAGTAAGACATGCATAAAAGCAACAGATACCATTAATGAGAAGGGGCTAGAAGCGTCTTATATGTTGAGCTACCGAGTGGCTCAAAAAATTCTTCCTGCTGCTGTGGATATGGCTGAGACAATGCTGGGGGAAAAGGCCCCCAAAAAATATACAGACAATGCCTTCATCAACCAACACTGTTTTACGACGCATCAGTGACATGGCAGGAGATGTTTTGAAACAATTAATCGTAAATGTTAGCAACACATGGTCACTATTGTATCCAGGAGGAGAGTCCTCATTTAACACAGTAAATTCATCAGGCTTGAGCCATGTTTCATTCAGGCCAATCACATCAAGATTATGATCAGTGATTAGTTCATTGACTATGACTGCCTTGGAAGTGAGGGATCTAACATTAAGTAGCCCTATTTTGAAATGTGAGACATCACAATCTTTTTCTATAATGACAGGAATGGAGGTGGTCTTTATTCCAGTGAGATTGCTAAAGTGAACACTGCCATGTTTAGTTTTGCTCAGCCTAGATTGAGGCAGAGACACGGTCTCAATGGGGCTAGCTGAGCTGAATACAATGACAGTGCTAGTGGTAGACTGCACTAAGCTGGCAGGCTAGCTGACAGCCTGCTGCCTGGCCTGCACCTTATCTCATTGTGAAGCTAGAGGAGTTAGAGCACTGTCTATCTTAATAGATAAGATGAAAGCACCCCTGCAGCTAAAATGGTTTTCGTCAATCCTCAGCAGGCCAAATTCTATCTTTTGGTTTTCAACCAGCGATTGAGGTGTGAGACTCTGCTGTAGAGCTCATCACTCCCCCCCAACTGGGAGTGGGCCATTATACTCTGAGGTGTGGCCAGTCCTCTTCTGGCTGTGCCGGGTGGAGATTATAGGAGTACATGGCCATTAAGGACAGATTGTTCTTCAAGATGTTAAAACGTTCATAGATTACCAGCAGGGTCAAATAATAATGACAGCGGTTGTAGAGGGTGCAACATGTCAGAACCTCAGGAGTAAATGTCAGTTGGCTTTTCATAGCCGAGCATTCAGAGCGGCAGGTAGAATAGTGGTTAGAGTAACTGAAAGGTTGCAAGATCTAATCCCCGAGCTGACAAAATTCTGTAGTTCTGCCCCATGAACAAGGCAGTTAATCCACTGTTCCTAGACTGTCATTGGAAATAAGAATGTATTCTTAACTGTCTTGCCTAGTTAAATAACGGTAAAATAAATAAAAATAGGTCAAGACAGGAGAGGGTGCAACATGTCAGAACCTCAGGAGTAAATGTCAATTGGCTTTTCATAGCCGAGCGTTCAGAGGTCGAGACAGCAGGTGTCGTAGAGAGAGAGTCAAAAACAGCAGGTTGTGAGACTTTGCTGTAGAGCTCATCACCCCCCAACTGGGAGGGGGGCATTCGTTACATAGCAACAACATAACCCCTCAGTCTACTGGGTCTGCCCTCTTATTCCTTCCTCTCTCTATCTCATCATATTAGTACAGACATGGACCACTTCTCTATTGGTTCATATCAGTAGAAATCACATCTCAATGTGGTTTACAGAAGACTGACAGCACTATGGTGCATAGAGATTTTGTTAGAAAGTGTTGCTTTACATAATAAGAAGTGTATAGGAATGTTTAAGATGTAAATGCATTGTTTCAACTCAGCAATACAGACAGTAAAATGAATATGTCCTTAAATGAAATTATATTTCAAAGAAATACAATGATGTGGGTAATTATAATTTTTTATTTGACATATGAGAATTAATACAACACACAAAATACAACACACACCCCATATACAGTACGAGTCAAAAGTTTGGACTCATCTACTCATTCAAGGGTTTTTCTTTTACAATTTTCTACATAGAATAATAGTGAAGACATCTGAACTAGGAAATAACACATATGGAATCATGTAGTAACCACAAAAAAGTGTTAAACAAATCAAATTATATTTAATATTTTAGATGCTTCAAAGTAGCCACCCTTTGCCTTGATGACAGCGTTGCACACTCTTGGCATTCTCTCAACAAGCTTCATGAGGAATGCTTTCCAACAGTCTTGAAGGAGTTCCAACATATGCTGAGCACTTGTTGGATGCTTTTCCTTCACTCATCCCAAACCATCTCAACTGGGTTGAGGTCGGGTGATTTTGGAGGCCAGGTCATCTGATGCAGCACTCCATCACTTTCCTTCTTGGTCAAACAGCCCTTACCCAGCCTGGAGGTGTGTTTTGGGTCATTGTCCCGCTAAGAGCAAAATAGATGGGATGGAAAGTTGCTGCAGAATGCTGTGGTAGCCATGCTGGTCAAGTGTGCCTTGAATTCTAAATAAATCACTGCCAGCGTCACCAGCAAAAAAAACACACCCTCACACCTCTTCCTCCATGCTTCACTGTGGGAACCACACATGCGGAGGTCATCTGTTCACCTACTCTGCGTCTCACAAAGGACACGGCGGTTGGACCCAAAAATCTCAAGTTTGGACTCATCAGACCAAAAGACAGATTTCCACAGGTCTGATGTCCATTGCTCATGTTCCTTGGTCCAAGCAAGTGTCTTCTTATTATTGGTGTCCTTTAGTAGTGGTTTCTTTGCAGCAATTCGACCATGAAGGCCTGATTCACTCTGATTCCTCTGAACAGCTGAAGTTGAGATGTGTCTGTTACCTGAACTCTGTGAAGCATTTATTTGGGCTGCAATTTCTGAGGCTGGTAACTAATGAACTTATCTTCGGCAGCAGAGGTAACTCTGGGTCTTCCTTTCCTGTGGCGGTCCTCACGAGAGCCAGTTTCATAATAGCGCATGATAGCTTTTGCGACTGCACTTGAAGAAACTTTTAAAGTTCTTGAACATTTCCAGATTGACTGACCTTCATGTCTTAAAGTATTGATGGACTGTCATTTCTCTTTGATTATTTGAGCTGTTCTTTCCGTAGTACGGACTTGGTCTTTTACCAAATAGGGCTATCTTCTGTATACCACCCCTACCATGTCACAACACAACAGATTGGCTCATACACATTAAGAAGGAAAGTAATTCTACAAAATAACTTTTAACAATGCTCACCTGTTACTTGAAATGCATTCCAAGTGACTACTTCATGAAGCTGGTTGAGAGAATGCCAAGAGTGCGCAATGATGTCACCTCGATATAAAATATATTTTTGACTGGTGCTGTATATAAAATCACGTTTTTTCCAGAACTCGGCCTTTAAATAAAAACAGACAATAAACTCTTGAGGTAGAAAGACAGAGTGAGAGAGAAAGGGAGTGTGTGTAGATGAGAGAGAGAGCTGACTCCATGACATTGACAGACTGAGAACAGTAAGTCCAAAATTATTGGTACCCTTGATGAAGATGAGCAAAAAAGACTGTATAAAATAAATAATACAAATACTGAGCTACATTAGAATTTTTTCTCTCAGACAAAATAGACAAACTGAAATCAAAGAGAGGTAAGTGTAATATTTTGTTTCCTCGTCTTGATGTGCCTAATTGGTTTATCAATAACTTTTCAAGTTCATAACTGTGCTCTCCTCAAACAATGGCATGATATTCTTTCACTTTAATAGCTTCTGTAAATTGGACTGTGCAGTTAGATGAACAAGAATTTAAGCTTTCTGCCAATATCAGACATGTCTTTGTCCTGGGAAATGTTCTTGCTACTTACAACCTCATGCTAATCGCATTAGCCTATGTTAGTTCAACCGTCCCATGTGGAACTCACCAATCCTGTAAAGTTTAACAGGAATAGTTGCCCCTGGGCACTTTGTCTATTTACATTTGAAATGAACCATTTGAGTCAACATTACTTTATAACTGGGACATAAGAGAATGACATAAAGAAGGAGAATATCAAGCTGGATAAGTTGATTGTAGATACACACTGAAAGAAAGTGGTCACTTCGAGCCCTGCAGCGTTTAACCATAAGCATGATGGACACCAGTAGAAAGGGAGACACCACCAGTAGACCACACAGCAGCCTGGGCAGCAGAGAGATGGAGACAACAGAACCTGAAGGGACTAGCGTAACACATGTTTTACCATCGAGACACACACACACACAAACACACACACACAGCTCTTCGCACCTCTCTCTGTCACCCAGCTTTCTGGTGATTCTCCATCTTCAGAATTGGCCGTAGGATTTTGTTTCATAGTCAGTGTAGCTTTGGGGCAGGGCAATTTGCAATTTTTTATTATTAATCCAATTATTTCAACTTTATTTGGATACATTTTCACATTTGAGCTGTTATTGGAGAGTTTTGATAAAAGTCATTTTATCAACCAACCTTTGTACTGACCAACCTGGTGATGGTTTTACCACGTACCCTAAAACTCTGTTGGTTGTTTTTGAACCAGCGGTACGTCCAGTCGGTGTAGTCTGATATGTCACACATCAGTGACTTTCTCTCTAGAGTAGAGGGGACCCTAAGCAGAGATACTCACTGTGGACATGGGCAGAAGTGTGGAAACACAAATGCAATTAGATGATTCACACGTAAGATTTGTTTTAATACTGTGGGTAATACAGTCACTATTATTTAGAACAAACTTACACACAGACCATGTCTACATGATGTACTCAATATAAATAGTGTTTGACAAAAAAGAGACACACAGCAAAATAACTCACCTACAGCAGTGAGAGTAATAGCATCACTTGGTTGTTAAAACTGGGTTCTAGAGAATCTGTGTCCTTCACACCAGTACTGACCCTGGTCAGACACAGCAGCTCTACTGATGGTGAGAGTGTCTCCTGTTATAGTGTATTTATACAGGGACAAACTAATCTCACTGCTGTACCAATGATAGCTCCAGCTACTTTCAGATTATTGGCACCCTTGATAAAGATGTATAAAAAAGACTGTAGGAAATAAATAATGCAAATACTGAGTGTTACGTTCCCCAGTTTCTGTGTTATGGTTTTGCTTGTATGTGTGTGTTTCAGGATGGCTTCCTGAAATTCCCCCCATTACTAATTGGAGCTGACCCCGCCCCCTCGTCAGGATACAGCTGTATCCCATTAGACACCTTCTCCAGCTATATAAGCCAGTGTTCTGTTGCTCAGAGGGAGAAGACAAAGGAGAGAGAAGGCTGAGAGAAGGAGACTGATTGAGGTTTATGGCTAAAGATGAAGTGTTTGTTTGGTAAAACCCGAGTGTTGATTGGTTTCTGATAGAGCTGATAGTTGTTGCTCAGACAGGTTGTTTTGGTAGTATTTTGTAACCGGTCCTGCTGGTGTGTGTCTATCAAAAGGTCCGTATTGATTATTTGAAATTGTTTGTATTTTTCTGTGTTTGTTCCCAGGGGGGAAGGGGAAGGCACCTAGGGAGTGCTTAGGCAAGATGCCTGCGGGCATACATAACCCGTAGTATTTTACTGTCTATGCACACTAGGTAAGACCTGGACGGACCACCCCCTGTATTTTGGTTAGTGCACCAGGTGGTGCTAAGTTAGGTAAGTTGTGGGTAGGCAGGTAAGGTAGGAGAGGGGGCTTTGATTTTTACTTTCTCTGCTTTGGTTCCGTTCAGCCCCTTTTCCCCAAAATTACCGTGTGATGGAATAAATTCCTTGTTAACGTTACCGCTTACTGCTTTTGTCCTCCTTACTCGCACCTACAGTCCCATACCTCTTTCACTCCGCAGGGAATTTAGAGCAGCAGGGAGTTGCCTTCCCTCCTCCAAGAGGCGTACGTAACACTGAGCTACAGGAGTATTCTTTCTCTCAGAAAGTTACAGGTAAAAATGATTGCCCCAGGACCAGCAGATGCAAAATAACCCCATCTTTCCATTTGTTGGATGAGATTAAAATATTACTCTTTTACTTTAAAAAAATATAAATAACCCCATATTTACTGTAAGTTATGGTGGTTGAACTTTGATGTTTTAGGGCTATTTTTAAACTTGGCCGCAAGTGGATCATTAATCAAGTCAATAACCCTGAGCACACATCACACTCCACTAATAAATGGTTAATTGACCCAAAAAACAAGGATTTGGAAAGATTCTGTATGAAGGAATGGTGTAAGATCCCTCCCAATGTGTTCTCCAATCAGCAGGTAGCCAAGAGGTTATAGTGCTGGGCCAGCAATCGAAAAGTTGATAGTTCGAATCGCTAGTGAAAAATCTGTTAACGTGCCCTTGAGCAAGGCACTTAACCCTAATTCTCCAGGAGCGCTGGACAACGATGACCCTGGCTGTGACCACACTCTCCAAGGTTGTCTCAGGGGGATTTGGGATATGCAACAAAAATCACATAGAGAAATGTATATAATACACACTTGTACATGTGTGAAATAGAAAAAATATAATCACCCACCCGAGATGTGGGTGCCAATTATTTTGCACCTGACTGTATATGGTATAAAACTACATTATATAGATACCTAATGTCTCAGGCTCAAAGCATGCATTTGGTTTTAAAAGCGTTTAAAGAACAGTTGGAGGCCACGGAAAGAGTGTTGTATGGCATTGAAGCTCATTTGGAGGTTAGTTAACTTCTTTGGGAGCAGCGCACGAGGTGACCGTTTTGGAGAGCCTGGCGTGCCCAAAGTACAATGCCTCCCATTCAGGCCCAGAAAATAGGATATGCACATATTTAGTACCATTGGATAGGAAACACTTTCTAAAAGTATTAACATTTTGTCTGTGAGTGTAACAGAACGGATATGGCAGGCAAAAACCAGAGGAATTTCTGTCCTGGAAAAAGTGGTTTTGACACATTGCCTCATTTGGAACCCCTCCCTCATGAAAATGCCCATATAAGGGCATATGAATGCAGTATCTATTGCTTCCTCTGGATGTCACCAGTCTCGAGAAAAGTGTTCTGATTCTTTTTAGATGCTTTTAGAGCATAGAAGACGAATAAGGAAGTGACCACACAGATGTCAATAGAAGTAAATGCGCGTTCCCGGCTGGCGCGCTCTGTGGTTTTTTCCTTTCTTATCGCCCAGTTTATATTCCGGTTGAAATATTATAATATATATACATAAAAGTGATCCTAAGGATACATTTACAATTATGTTTGATTGTTCTTGGACAAGTTTATAGGTATAAGTTTAACGAGTTCTCTTCACGTTTCACGTAGCGCCCCACCACTCCGTAAGAAGTTAACACAAGAAGAAGAAGAAGAAGTTTTATTTATATAGCGCCTTTCCATAGCTCAAGGTCGCTTTACATTGCACATTACAATACATTCAGAACACCCACACATACATCGCAGTCACATAGTATACACACTACCCAAAATGCATGTCAAACAGATATGTCTTCAACTGGATCTTGAATGCACCCACGGATGAGGTTTTGCTTGTAAGAGGTAGTGAGTTCCATAATTGAGGAGCATTAACACCAAATGACCTCCCACCTACAGTGGACAACCGGAAACGAGGGACGGTCAACAAACCAAGTTCAGCTGATCTAAGGGACCGAGTAGGGCGGTAAGGATAGAGTAAGTCAGAGAGATATTGGGGAGCAAGACCATTTAATGCTTTAAAAGTTAGAAGCAATACCTTAAAGTGGTATTGTGAAGGTCATGAAGCAGAGGAGTGATGTGAGCAGTGCGCCTAGTGGAGTTGAGAACTCTTGCTGCTGAGTTTTGAACATACTGTAATCTTGCAATACGTTTTTTGGGAAGACCAAGAAGTAAGGCATTGCAATAGTCCAAGCGTGAAGTGATTAATGCATGAATTAGAGTTTCAGCATCAGCTAAAGTGAGAGATCGGAGACAAGCAAAATATTACGAAGATGGAAAAAAGAGTTTTTAACAAGAGAAGAAATGTGAGAGACAAAAGATAGAGTTGAATCGAATAAGACACCAAGGTTACGAATCAATGACGAAGGCTTAACGTGGATTCCATCAACAGTGTCCAAGGAAGGGACAGAAGTATACAGAATGGTGTCGTCTGCATAGAGGAGTATCAGGGAATCACCCGCAGTAAGAGCGACATCATTGATATATACAGAGAAAAGAGTCGACTCGAGAATTGAACCCTGTGGAACCCCCATAGAGACTGCCAGAGGTCCGGACAACAGGCCCTCTGATTTAACACACTGTACTCTGTTTACAAAGTAATTGGTGAACAAGGCTAGGCAGTCATCTGAGAAACCAAGGCTATTGAGTCTGCCGATAAGAATACGGTGATTGACAGAGTCGAAAGCTAGGTCGATGAAGATGGCTGCACAGTACTATCTTTTATCGATGGCGGTTATGATATCGTTTAGTACCTTGAGCGTGGCTGAGGTGCACCTGTGACCAGCTCGGAAACCAGATTGCACAGCAGAGAAGGTACGGTGGGATTCGAAGTGGTCAATGATCTGTTTATTATCTAGGCTTTCGAATACTTTAGAGAGGCAGGGCAGGATGGATATAGGTCTATAGCAATTTGGGTCTAGAGTGTCACCCCCTTTGAAGAGGGGGATGACCGTGGCAGCTTTCCAATCTTTAGGGATCTCGGGCCGACACGAAAGAGAGGTTGAGCAGACTGGTAATAGGAGTTGCAACAATGGCGGCGCATAGAGAGGGTCCAGATTGTCTAGCCCAGCTGATTTGTACGGGTCCAGGTTTTGCAGCTCTTTCAGAACATCTGCTATCTGGATTTGGGTGAAGGAGAAACTGGGAGGCTCGGACAAGTAGCTGCAAGGTTGGGGTAGCCACGAGGAAAGCATGGCCAGCTGTAGAGAAATGCTTGTTGATTATCATGGATTTATCGGTGGTGACCTAGCCTCAGTGCAGTGGGCAGCTGGGAGGAGGTGCTATTGTTCTCCATGGACTTGACAGTATCCCAAAACTTTATGGAGTTAGAGCTACAGGATGCAAATTTCTGTTTGAAAAAGCTAGCCTTTGCTTTCCTGACTGACTGCGTGTATTGGTTCCTGACTTCCCTGAACAGTTACATATCGCGGGGGACTTTTCGATGCTATTGCAGTCCGCCACAGGATGTTCTTGTGCTGGTCAAGGGCAGTCAGGTCTGGAGTGAACCAAGGGCTGTATCTGTCCTTAGTTCTACATTTTTTGAAAGGGGCATGCGTATTTAAGATGGTGAGGAAGTTGCTTTTAAAGAATGACCAGGCATCCTCGACTGACGGAATGAGATCAATATCCTGCCAGGATACACGGGCCAGGTCGATTAGAAAGGCCAGCTCTCAGAAGTGTTTTAGGGAGCGTTTGACAGTGATAAGGGGTGGTCGTTTGACCGCAGGCCCATAGCGGATGCAGGCAATGAGGCAATGGTCGCTGAGATCCTGATTGAAAACAGCAGAGGTGTATTTGGAGGGCAAGTTGGTCAGGATAATATCTATGAGGGTGTCCATGTTTACAGATTTAGGATTGTGCCTGGTGGGTTCCTTGATGATTTGTGTGAGATTGAGGGCATCTAGCTTAGATTGTAGGACTGCCGGGGTGTTAACTTCTTAGGGAGCAGCTCCCGAGGTGACGGTTTTGGAGAGTCTGGCGTGCCCAAAGTAAAATGCCTCCCACTCAGGCCCAGAAAATAGGATATGCACATAGGAAACACTCTGAAGTTTCTAAGAATGTTCAAATATTGTCTGTGAGTATAACAGAACGGATATAGCAGGCGAAAACCCGAGGAATTTCTGTCCTGGAAAAAGTGTATTTGACACATTGCCTCATTTTGAACGCCTCCCTATTGAAAATGACCATATATGGGAGTAAGATTTCAGTACCTATTGCTTCCCCTGGATGTCAACGGTTCAATGGGCGAGTGGACGCTGTATTTTATGAACATAATGCGCCACCCAAACTGAGATTTATGGATATAATAAATGACTTTTTCTAACAGAAGAACCATTGGATGTCTTCGTTGGACCCTTGGGAAGCCCTCAGCAGAAGTTCTTCAAAAGCTAAGGGATTTGTTTTCGCTGTGAAATGTGAACCGTGATGGTTTATGAATTTATGCTAATGGGAATTTTTTTTTTTGACTCTCTCTGATCACAGAGGGAATAGACAGCTTCACACAGTGCCTTTCCTCACAAACCCACACTACTAAAGACGAAGAGAGCACACCATGATCACTCAACTATGACAAACAAGTGACCTAATGTAAAGTTTTTTACACGCTATGCGCTCAGGCACTCGGCGGCCCGTTCTGTGAGCTTGTGTGACCTGTATTACTTTGTGTCTGAGCCATTGTTACTCCTAGACGTTTCCAATTCACAATAACATCACTTACAGTTGACAGGGGCAGCTCTAGCAGGGCAGAAATTTGACAAACCGACTTGTTGGAAAGGTGGCATCCTATGACGGTTCCACCTTTAAAGTCACTGAGCTCTTCAGTACTGCCATTATACTGCCAATGTTTGTCTATGGAGATTGCATGGCTGTGTGCTCTATTTTATACACCGGTCAGCAGCTGGTGTGGTTGAAATAGCCAAATCCACTAATTTGAATGGGTGTCTTCATACTTTTGCATATATAGTGTAGATAGATAGATAAATACTCTTAGAAAAACAGGTGCAGTCTAGAACCTAAAAAACCTTTTAACGAACCCTGTTTTTTTCAGAGTAGAACCTTCTTGGGTTCCATGTGGAACCCTATCCACAGATACATTTCTCTATGTGTCTCTCTGTGATCACAGTGGAAAAGACAGCTTCACACAACGCCTTCCATCACCAACCCACATTGCTAAAGACGAAGAGAGCAAACCATGACCACTCAAACATGACCAACAAGTGACCTAATGTGAAGTTCCTCAGCCTTTTAATTTCATACACTGTGCACTGGATAAAGTCAAACTTAACCATTTGCTTAATTAGCGTGATTATGCAATTTGAGTGGACTTGAAAAGGACAAGAATTTGAGCCAATGTGTTAGTCTTTTGTCAACAAACTCTGCTTGAAGTCAGTTGTATTTGAACAAGCTTGTTGAGTAAAATAAAAAAGTTATGTTAGCTAAAAACAACTCAAAACGACACCAATCATCATCATTATCATTATTCTTGCAGGTTGATTTTCAGAATGGTTTGTTTCAATACCTGTGTATTTGCATAAACTATGACTGGTTGCTTAATCTTATGCTGCACAAACACAGATAACATACATTTTTCTTAACTAATCCAATATGTTAGTAGTTGGACTTATTTCACACATTACTGATATGTTTGTTGCAGTTCATATGATTTAGGTAGTCTCAGTAATCAATCTTCTCTACCTCGTCAGTCATTCTGAATGCAGGTTGAATTTGACTGAACGTTTAAATTGTTGGATATCCTAACCTCAGCTGGATTCCAATAGAGATTACACATCACTTTGCAAGCCAGCATAATTTGACTTGGAGGCTTGATGTGGCCTGTCGACCAGCAGTTTCAGACCAGTGTGTTAGGGTGTAACTAGGTCCTCAGGGGCTTTTTGATATATATATAATGTGTTGTCATAATGAGTTGAATTTTAAAGATAACATTTTCACTTAAACATTCACTTGGTGAAGGCTACAGTACTGAAAACCATTCAATACAACAATCATGCCTCTGTCGCTAACAAATACAGTTGTGAGTGGTAATTACAATTCACTCTAAATGCAAAGCACTCAAGGTATGCACATAAGGTAGAATTATATGTTATTCTTTGAACAGCTTATTTATTTAGAATGAACTGAATTCCATCTGGTTATTGGGACAGACATGAATGCCATTTTGGACATGCGGACAAATCAAATAAGACCAACTACAATCCACACGCAACCAAGGCTCTCCAGCATGTACTCTCTGATTACAGCCTCATTGATGCCTGAGAGCACATAATCCTAATGCAAAAGAGTACACTTTCTATTCACAGGCATAAATCAATCTCACGAATCAATGTCAACAATTTTCTTTAATCTTAAAATTCGACATATGAGCTTGTCTGATCACTACTCATTCTATTGCCTATTACACATTTAAGAATCTCCTAATTGTAACTAGGCCCTCAAAGAAAGGTAGAAAGGTATAAGCCCTTATGATATACTGTGTATATGAGAATCAACAAAGGGAGACGATTACAATCGTGAAAAAGAAAGCAAATAGTGTAGGTGGTGATGAAATTAAACAGTAACATCTAGGCCTATCTACAGAATATACACGTGGAAGATGCAGAGGATGCAGAGGGTTCTATATCTATGGGAGGCCCAGCCTATGACCACATCCTGTTCAGCTCACAGTACTTTCTGGTAGGGAGAGGAGGGTGCCTTCTGGGCGTCCACATGTGATCTTGTCATACAGAGTCTATGGCTACATGTGACAGATAATCAAGAAGAAACTGTTTCAGTATCAAGAAAGGTATAGACTATTCTCAAAGTAGACTACATTGTCTTCCATTCAATCACAGACATTTTACCATTATGACTATTTATGTCTTACCTTGTTCAATCTTGGGATAACCAGATCATTGACAGTCTCATAGATGGATATTGGGTTTACATTACTGTTTGATCTTGTCTGGAATCAAAATACAGCCCATTACAATACAGTACATACAGCTTCCACACATTCAGATACATAATAACGGCAATGCATACTTACATCTCTAACTATTGTGTTGTCCATAACATCAGCATATATTGTGTTGTCAGTTAGATCTGCTGTGTTATAAGAACAAAAGATCAATCAATCAGAAACATTTTATACAGGATATCAACAAACATACTAAGGAATTAATGAGGAGTCTTGCTCTTCTTCTAATTTCTAACAATCCCCCCAAAATCATACCAGCTGAAGAAAACTTCTAGAACCACCTGAAATGTCATTTAAAGTATAGCTGAGGGCCCTAAGCTGTACATACCTGTGTTACGGCGTTCCCTGCAATAGCACACTGCCACAGCTACAGTGAGGATCAGCACCACAGCGCCTCCTACTGATACTCCGATGTAGATGGTATACCACGCCAGTCCTGTCACATATTGTACAACACACATGATTAGACTATACAATATGATAAAGACTAAATGGCTCTATATCATATACATCCAATGTAATCACATGCATTACATAATATATTTGACAACATAAGCGTATAAGCACGTTGAAACGTGCATGGAATGGATTATTATGATATCTAGGTACCTGGGGTGGTTGTGTCATTACTACACTTTACTGTCGCAGAGGCAGTTTTCCAACTAACCAGGTTGGAGGCGTTGCACGTTACACTGATGTCTCTCTCTGCTGCTGAGAGAGAGAAGTGAATCTGCTGGGCGTCCCGGTAGATCTCATTGTTTCTCTCCTAGGTGTAGGTAATGTTGGGGTAGCAGGACACGGTGTACACCAGCCACACCGTACAGGAGTGGTTGGCCAATCGCTTGTATTGCGGTTTTATTGTGTTGAAAATGTTCAAATTAATAAAAATTGTTACAAAACTTACCATAGTGGAGGTTAGAGAGTAGGAGAAGTAGTATTCCCTGTTTGGAGAAGCAGGAGAAGGGACAACCAGACATCTCTTTAAGGCGTTGTATGACTGTTTCCTCTGGCAGTATGTCCTTATCTATCACTGTCACTGGTAGCTAGCAGTTGACTATCCAAAACACACAGAGAAGAAAGAGTAGAGAGGAGAAAGAGACTTCCTTTTGACGAGGGCTGCTGTTCTATTAACAACTCCTATATGTTAGCTGGAAAAGAAGTCACATTCTATAGTTGCTCTCTGAAAACACCCCTTCACTCAGCTTGAGAGTTAGAAGATGAGGCGTGGGTGTGTTTGAGGTCTGTCACTGTGTTGATCAGTCTGATGGTGGTGGTTTAGGAGTCTGTGTTTCCTAGCTGCTGCTGGTTGTGTGGTTAATGGTCATGGTGTTTCACAGACACCAGTAGCTTTGTTACTTTGTGAGTAGACCACTCAAAGTTGCAGAGAAAGATAGAGGGAGATAGAGGGCTTGGGAGAAGAGAGAGAGAGTGACACGGAGAGAGAGCGAGAGAGAGCGAGAGAGAGAGCGAGAGAGCAAATATGTCATAACACTGTCTGTGCAGTTTCCTCTTAGCTCATATGCCTGCAGAAGTGTTTGCATGACTTCTTCTGCATGCTCATTGGTCAGTGTGACTGAGGGACATGAAACACCTGCCAACTTTTTCAGAAGGTAGTGGGTCCCAGGTTACTGACAGAGACCCCCCTTCTATGTTTCAGGTAACATCTTGTGGTGATGCCGCTTCCTGTGACTGTTTCTCAGGAGCAGTGACAATGACCGGGCTGCTGGCTGTCTGTCTGACGACATAGACATAAACACAGACACAGAACCCCCCTAACTGGAACAGTGACCTTCCAGACCATGCAGGGACACTGAAAATAGCAGTCAGAGTGATACACCACTAATGTCATTAATCGTTATGACCTGTCTGTAGGATGAGGAGGCAATATGGGAGAACTGGTAGTCATTCATACATACGTTACTAGATCCTCAGAACTCCTGCAGAGGATATGACATCATAAAACTGAGAAGAACTGTTATTTTCACGCACAATCTTCCCCAAAAAGTCATTCTGAAAACCTCAATGGGTCTTCAGCTGATGGGGTACGGCTTTTGAACTTTACTCATGGGGCATTTATGTTATATTCTTCAAGATTCAATGGGTAAATATAATTAAGTCCAAAAATAGATGCAGAAATAGCAGATTTCCCTTTAACTCACACATTGTGGAGCATAAGATCTATACTAGGCTGAAATGAGGTTTGACCAAATTAGGTTGTATGGAAAAGTTGAAATTGACAATATCCATTTACTGTAAGAAAGCTCTCATGCTATCTGGTAAATAAAAATAGTTTATTAAAAAAGCACAACGTGAATAATACTTTTTGGAAAATTCATATACAAATATGTTATTCTGTCATCTGAATAAATCAACAATAAAACTCAATACACAATATAAAGCAGATACAATTGCTGTAGCTGCAGATAAGATGCACCATATAGTTTAAAAAAAAAGCTGTTACAGTGAAACACAATTAAACCATGCTTAAAAACAATAAAATAAGTAAATAAAATAGGTAAGAACTCCTTAATGTACAAGGTGTTAATGCGTGTGTGTTTGTGCATGTGTGTGTTTGCTTGTGTGTGTTGAGCGTACAAAATCCATGTTCCGGGTTCCTTCGGCTCCTCTGATGGTGTGTCCTTCCTTCCTTCCATCCCTCTGTCCCTCCATCCTTCCATCCCTCCAACCCTCTATCCCTCCCCCTCCCAAACCCTCCATCCCTCCATCCATCCCTCCATCCCTTCCCCCCCCTCAAGGAACTGCAACATATCACCACACAAAGTTGTTGAGGACATGCAGTCAAACCAAATCTTAAGAATCAAACAAAGATACATACTTTAAATAGATACAGTATACTTTGATATCAGACAATTAGTTCCATATTAGTATCATATTATCAATAGCATATGGCTATTAGTCTAACCTGGGGCTGTGCCTGGCTTCATTTGAGAATAGACTGAATCTGCCTCAGGTGGGGTTGATGTTTCTGTAAGGGGTGAGGATAAAACATCAGAATAATATAACAGTTATATACAGAATATTATACAGCTGGTCAATATGGGGTCAGAGGTGTGAGGTTATGATAGGGGGAATATGGAGGGAGGGATGTCCAGTCTTACCTTTCTTCTTCTTGGCTTTGGCCTTCTGTTTAAGGTCAACCTCAGCATAGGTCACATCAACAGGTCCAGTTGCTGCTGAAAATGAACATTTCCAGTCAACAAATGAAGGAATTATCTTATTGCATATTCTGCATCTTCATTGAAACTCAAAAATCGCACATTTAGATTTCACTGACTGCCAAACTGTAGAATGGGTCTCACCTGTAGTCTTCCCTGTCTTGACCTCAGAATAGACTGAATTTATTTTAGGTTCAGCTGTCATTTCTGAGGAGGAGGACAGAATTTGTACGTTTTTATCAAATTTGATGAGTAAAAAACACTGCGACATTTTGCACAAATTTATGTGACAGTTGAGAATTACTTTTTTTTTTCTTGTCCAACTTTTTGAGTTGAATCTGTACGTACGTCACCTCACTTGATCCAGCAGTAGCAGCACCAGCATCTGAAATATACAGGTAATACACTAATATCTCTACTTAGTGTTAGTATGCTAGTTATATTAAACATATGAAGAACAACTGCAACAACAACTCTATACTGTATTCATGCTAAATTTAATATACAGGTTGCCTAGTGGTTGGTAACCGAAAGGTTGCTGGATCAGTAACCGAAAGGTAGCTGGATCGAATCCCTGAGTTGACAAGGTAAAAATCTGTCGTTCTGCCCCTGAGCAAGGCAGTTAACCCACTGTTCCCCAGGCACTGAAGACGTGGATGTCAATTAAGGCAGCCCCACGCACCTCTCTGATTCAGAGGGGTTGGGTTAAATTGCGGAAGACACATTTCATTTGAAGCCATTCGGTTGTACAACTGACTAGGTATCCCCCGTTCCCTTTCCCAGTACCATTGTCATTACTGTCTGAGGGCGTGATTGTATCATAGATGTTAGCGCCACCTGTTGGTCAAAGAAGAGAGAGAAAGATTGGTTGGTTTTCCCTCAGCGTGCCTAGGGACATAGAGTACAGTAACATGTATATAATGTGCATGGTGAAAAGTCAGTATGTGAAGTTACAGAGGGGAGAGTGATTGTGGTCTGGGAGGAGAGACTGACCATGCTGAAGACGTGTATACCCAGCATCAGGATCCCGGCCCTGGGTAGATCCTTGGTCCTGTTGGGTGTCCAGGTTTGTCCTCTGGGGCTGGGGGGGCCTACAGGGAGAGAGATAGTAATGAAACACACAGATTATATTTTACTGTATGAAAAGGAACATAGTTGAAAGACAGGTGTACTCACAAGAATGTCCTCCTACAACAGGGACCTGTAATGAGAAATGCATAATATTGTACTGTATCATGTCGTTACTGTTTTAAACCTTTGTAATTAGACGTTTTTCTCCTAAACCAAAAATGTAATTGAGAAATGATAAAAGTCTCACCTTCGGCTTTTGTATATCGACACAGCAGTACCAGGAGAATGGCCAGTAGAACACCAGCAACAACCAGGCCCACAACCACTCCTACTAGGACTGATGTAGAGGGTCCAGGAGTTACACCTGGAGAGAACAGGAAATAACCATCCTACTCTGAGGTAGTTGTAGAAAATAAATAAAGTAGTGGACGAGGTGAATATATATTTGACAACTGACTTGAGATCAGATGACCAGCCTGAGCTTGCAACTCCAAACCTACAGTATGCTTTTTAACACTACTTATGACTGACGACCACAGATATTATGAATCATGTGATCATGACCGTTTTCTCACCTCTCACTGTCACCCAGCTCTCTGGTGATTCTCCTTCATTAGATTTACACTTATAGAAGCCTTGATCTGACTTGGATACTACAGGGATGGTCATCTCTCCTGTTGCCTCATTCCTGAGGAGTACTACATCTTCGTAGAAATCAACCTTGGGGTTCGGGTTTATTTCCTGATATCTATTTGTACATGGTAGAGTTACAGAGTCTCCCTCAGTTATGGGATAGGGAGGGCTCTCCAGGATCAGAGTGCCAACTGTGTAACATAATATATAAATAATACTGTAAATCTGGAGTAATCACTCACATGAGCTAGTATGCAACCATTCAATTGAACATCATTATCATACATTGTAAGGAATGTTAATGAATGAAGTACAATAGACGTACCATCCACTGTGATGTTGACAGCATTACTGTACTCTCCTGATCCAGACTCACACCAGTACACTCCACTGTCCTTTTCACTTGTGGACCTGATGGTACATGTGAACCCTGCTATTGATCCCCAGTTAGAGCCACACTCTGACTCCACTGCTTTCTCTCTGTATCTCTTCAGTCTCCATCCAGTAGAGTTCCTCTTCTCCTCACAGCTTAGTGAGAGAGACTTTAATGTGAAGTGTTGAGTTCTGTTAGGGATTATTTTGAGAGACACTGAAGGTTTCGGCTCTGAATCAAAAAGTGACAGAGACAAACGTATACAGTAGTTATATATACACATGAGGGTGACGTAAATATGATTAAATGCAGTTTCAATGCAGTTAGTTACCTCTAGACCAGAAAAACTGAGGTTCACTGTAGAGTGTGTCATAGACTGGGTCTTCTCTCCCAGCTCTACACACATATCCTTCTGTGTGACTAGGACCAGCAGGGATCAGAGTGTAGGAGTCTTCAGTAGTCCCATTGCCAGATAGAGGCTCTACATAGTAGGACCTGTCTGATAGGGAGAGTAACCCAGCTGTGTAGGGAACAGTTCGGTACCAGAAGAACCTCCATCCTGTAGATGACTCTTTAACCCCACAGCTCAGAGTAACTGAGTCTCCAGGGTTCAGCCACTGAGGAGAGACACTTAGGACAGCTTGGGGTTTATCTGTTATGAGGGAAATGACACAAATCAAACGTTCAGTCTTTAAAATGTTGACCCGTTTTGTTATTATGGTATTGTACCTTACCCCAAAATCAAACTATAGTTTTGTTCCATCATTGATCTCACTGTCTGCTATTTGACATCATCCCTTCTGTCTTTCTCTTGCAATCCCATAAAAATAAGTGTTTTAAGTCATTTCGTTTCTGAAGACCTTCACAGGTATATAGACCACTCTTTGCAGGACTGAATCTGTACTCAGGCTCTGTTTTGGTGTAGACTGACTTCCCACGGTTATAAAAAGCATACTCAATCTCTTCTCCCCCCTGTATGTCACATCTGAGAGTGACAGTCTCTCCACTGAATATCTGGGGCCAGTTGGGTTGGAGGGTCAGAACAGCCACAGGTCTCTCTGCACAGACACAACACAGAAAATAAATATTATCACACACCTTAGAATGTTAAATAATGTTAATCAGCCTTCATCACAACATGACCATATCATACTACTAACATATACAGTGATGTCCACACACACACACACACACACACACACACACACACACACACACACACACACACACACACACACACACACACACACACACACACACACACACACACACACACACACACACACACACACACACACACACACACACACACACACACACACTCTCTCGCTCTCTCTCTTACTCACCTCTCACAGTGATAGTGACAGGATCACTGATGATTGATGATATGGATCTGGACTTGATCTCTCCCTGACACCAGTAGAGACCCTGGTCAGACTCAGCAGCTCTCCTGATGGTGAAGGTGGCTCCTGTTGTAGTGGGTCTTCTAGACAATTTCACTACTTTCTTAGGGTTGTCTTTGTACCATGTATAGCTCCAGCCACTGTCAGACCCCACTGAACACGTCAGAGTGACTGTCTCTCCAGTGTATGCAGGGTTTGGATTTACGGTCAGTGTAGTTTCAGGCAGAGCTAAGAAAACAGAGAGCAGAATATCAAAACATCTGGATACATGCTTGGTCATTTATAATAATTTAGCTGTTGCAGTTAACTTTTGATTAAAGTTGTTTAATCAATTTTAAATAGGGGTATGTTGACTCCATTCAGTTAGAATTTACAGTCTATACAGTATTGTCACGACTTCAGCGGAAGTCGGCTCCTCTCTTAGTTCGGGCTACGTTCGGCGGTGGACGTCACCGGCTTTCTAGCCATCGCCACGCCATTTTTCATTGATATGTTTGTTTTGTCTTGTTCCCTGCACACCTGATTTTCATTCCCCAGTCACAGTGCATGTATTTATTCCTCTGTTCCCCATCATGTCTTTGTGTGGAATTGTTTGTGTTACTTGTCCTGACGTTATTTGTCCTGACGCGCCAGACGGGTGTGATTTATTTCTGTGTGGTTTCACGAAGTTGTTATTTGTTAAACAATATATGTAGTGTAACTGGTTTTTGCACTTTTGCCTATTTTGGATGGAGGTTTTGACGCAGTTGCATTCATCTGCTTGTTCCTCCGGTCTAAATAAAGTGTGCGCCTTGTAACCTCCCCTCTCAAGACTGGGAGGGTTTATCTCCGGAGGTTGCAGAAAATCATTCACTGGGCAGAGTTTCAGTGCGGCAAACTTAGGTTTCTTTATTTCTCAAAGGAGGGGAAAGGGAGGAAACTGTAACTCAGGTCACTCTTCTTTCTGCCGGCTGCTCCTTGTGGCGTCCGTCTACTTCTGGAAGGGAGGCAGAAGAGGTGTAGGATTAGATAAGGTGGTTTATTCTACTCACAAACTTAACTAGGCCTCTATCTCCAAGAGGGTGGTTGGGTTCTGACTGGTCCAAGGCCTGGCCTGGCCTGGCCTGGCCTGGCCTGGCCTGGCCTGGCCTGGCCTGGCCTGGCCTGGCCTGGCCTGGGCTGGGCTGGGCTGGATCCAACGCTCCGTGTCTGCTCTCTTCTCCTGCCTCTCCTCCCCCTCACTGTGGCTTCTTTGTTCTCTTTAAGGTGGCTACTAATTGGGCCCAACAGCCTGCAGCCGAGGCTCCCTGTCAGAGGGGAAATTGTGCACACCTGGGTTAGGGCTGTCCTTGGTCCTGAATATCTCTGTTTAGCCCAGACCTTGTGTCGTCCTCTGATGGTGCTCTCCATGGTGCTGCAGGTGACTGTGCTGTGTGGTGAGGGACTGTGTTTCTTTCTGGCCACCACAGCCTGTTCACAACTCTCTGCTCTCCTGCACCGGACTTCGCTACTGTTATGGAACAGAGACTCAAGACAAAAAGGTTCCAAAAGAGAAACAGGTTTAATGAAACAATGATGGTGAGGTAAAATGCAGTAGAGAAAGTCTCTGTTAGATGACGATGGGAAATCCAGACAGGTTATAGTTTTCTTGTAGAAGATGAAGGAGTTAGCCGGATGATGACAACTGGAAGCAGGAAGACGAAGGAGACCCTGGAAGGCAGATGAAACAATGCTGATATCAAAGGAATAGGTCAGAGGAACCGGGAGTGAGTCCTTACTCAAACGAGACCAGACAAAGTGACTGTGTGGAGAGAGTGCCTATATGCTGACTGTGCTGATGATCAAATGACGTGCAGGTGTGGGTGATTAGAACTGAGATGACAGTGATCTCTGTGATTGTGTGGTGGTGGAGCCTGGCTGATCCCTGACAGCTACCAGTACGCACACGCCTTGACAAGTATATTTAGATTATCCCGCATTGACTCAAAATTCAGAAAGTCCAGATAGTGATTGAAGATTACAGTTTTTCTCAGTCGCTTTGGTGCATTTCTCACATCACTATTTACATTTGCACAACAGTTAGTTCAACCTCCACAACATTTAGTCATTTGTGCACATCATAGTAGCAGGTTCTCATTCCTTCCAACAAATTGCAAATGCTTTTGGACATGCATCAATTGCTTTCATACAACTCTCTGCTGTTTTATAACATTATCATTTGCTTATGTCATGTCAGTCAAAATTAACTATACTTGTGAATGCTGAATAGTCATTCCATATAAAACTAATAGTCCTCATTTCATTGCTTGAGTCATTACATACAAAAATATTGAACTAGTTGTCAAAATCTGTCAAGCAAATTTTACACATTTTTTTCATGAAAATGTCTCCTAAATTGAACAATTTCTCTCAGGTGAATCTAAACTTTCACTGATGAGAAGGGGTGTGTGAAGCATTAGTTGCAACCAATGATAAGCCACTTTTCTACAATCACTGTCAGAGCTGAATCCCATAAACCCCCACTTTACAAGCATATATGAACCAAGCAGGACATAGTGTGTACCATTTCTACAATACTGTGACACAGAAATGGAAGGTCAGCCTCGTGGAAGAGGGGTGAGGGGAGGAAGGGGAAGGGGACAAAACAGGGGAAGAGGAAGAAGAGGCCAAGTACATAGGCGGATCCCTGATGAAATCAGGGCTACAATTGTGGATCATGTTGTCAATCACGGCCTCACAATGGCTGAGGCTGGTCGAAGGGTGCAGCCAAATGTTGGGAGAACCACTGTAAATTCAATTATTCAAACATTTTGTCGGGAGAACAGGTGTGTATAAATGGACAGTAATTCAGCACTAAACAATCTGCACTGCGCTACTGTCATTGTGTCATACATGAAGCTTGCAGTGGGACAATAACTTGTCACTGTACATTTTACATTTAGACGTACAGCTTTACTGCATCACACATTTAGTGTATTGTAGTGTACAGTAGTGTTACAGTAAAGATTTGCCATATTTACTGTAATTTTACTCTGCACCACACAGGATTGCAAGACAACCTTGCAGAGGTGGAAGAGGGCCCCTTTTTACTCCGCAACAAGAGGAAGCCATTTGTGCAATGGTGATTGCAAACAATGCCATAAGGTTGAGAGAGATACAAAGTGCTGTTATAGAGGATGACAACATCTTTGGGAATATTGAATCTGTTTCAGTCGCTACAATTGACAATTACAATTGAGTGCTCAGGAGGAATGAAATGCGCATGAAACAATTGTACAATGTGCCATTTGAACGGAACAGCGACAGAGTGAAGGAGATCCGTCACCAGTATGTACAGGTAAAACATGTATGTGTTCTATGCATATTCTAATGTTCAGTGCTGTAAACTGTTTACTTTGTGTAGTGTCATGCACTACACTTACATGACAGTTCTGTGTGTGTGTATTCACAGTGCATACTGTACAATATGTTGTCCAAAATGCATTATGTTACACAGGAAAAGTTGTTATAGTTTTTCTCACTCCCTCTTCTGTAGTAAAGCATGTACTGGAGCTGGAGGCCAGGGAACCGCTGCACACATTCATATACCTTGATGAGGCGGGTTTCAATCTGGCAAAAGGTAGAAGACGTGGAAGGAATCGCATTGGACAGAGAGCAACCATTGATGTCCCAGGCCAACGAGGAGGGAATATTACTATGTGTGCAGCCATCTCAGAAAACGGCGTCCTCGTCCATACAACACACAACATCTGCTGACTTTTTTAGACACTCTTTACAGGGACATAATCCCTGAGAACGAGAGGGGTCTAACTGGAGACCATCTGAGCAAGCATGTTGTTGTTTTGGATAATGTGAGTTTTCACCACTCAGATGTCGTCAGACAGTGGTTTGCAGCACATGATAGGATGCTGGTGGAATATCTCCCTCCCTACTCACCATTCCTAAATCCAATAGAGGAGTTTTTCTCTTCTTGGAGGTGGAAGGTATATGACCGGCATCCACATACCCAAATGGCCCTGCTAGCGGCCATGGATGCAGCATGTGATGACATCACAGCAGAGTCCTGCAGAGGGTGGATTCGCCACTCGAGGAGATACCTTCCTCGCTGCATTGCAAGAGATGATATTCGCTGTGATGTAGATGAAATTATGTGGCCAGACAGAGAGGAATGTCTGGATGTGCATGAATGATTACAGTACTATGTATGTTGTATGTTCAGTTCCAATATGTACTGCAATATTGTTTACAGTTGTGCACAGCTCTACCCAAAGGGAGTTTATGTTTGTTGTAAATAAGGGTGTATTTTTTCTTTTGCACAATGCTGTGAACAAATTAGAATTGCAAAGAGCATATGCAGTAGAAATGTGAAACATACATATTCAGTGTCTTGTACTCAGTTACCTCACTAAATACAGTAATGTGTAACTTTACTGTATTTTTCAAATGGCTGTGCAAATAGTATATAGTGCTGTCTTGAGCATTTTCAGGTAGTGTCACCAAGATCTGACTTTTTTGCATTGGAAAACATTTACAGAGTAAACTGCCATAATGAAAACATGACAAAGCCATTTGACTATCTTGTTCATAAACAATGGTGTCAGGACTTTTCATCTTGATGACACTGACACTTTCATTGACATGAATACTTGCTTTTGAGGAATGAGCTATCCATTTTGAGCAAGTGACACGCTTTTGCAGGTTATCAACTAGGTTTTGCAGTTTGTACTAATTGTTTTGAGAACTGCATTAACTGTTGTGAAAATGTAAATAGTGATGTGAGAAATGCACCAAAGCGACTGAGAAAAACTGTAAATGTTTTCTATAGAAATTGTCCACCCTCAAAAAAGGCTAAATAACCTTTTCATTACTTCTGATGGATTACATGTTAGAGCTGTGCAGTTGAAAGAGCAGTTGAATCAGTTTAACTCTAACGCTACTCTCCATCTGTTATATATTTCTAAAGGCATGTGTTCAACAGCCAAATCTGCTCAAGACGAGGAAACAAAATATTACACTTACCTCTCTTTGATTTCAATTTGTCTATTTTGTCTGAGAGAAGAAATACTCATGTAGCTCAGTATTTGTATTATTTATTTTATACAGTCTTTTTTGCTCATCTTCATCAAGGGTACCAAAGATTTTGGACTTACTGTTCTCAGTCTGTCAATGTCATGTAGTCAGCTCTCTCTCTCATCTACACACACTCCCTGTCTCTCTCACTCTGTCTTTCTACCTCAAGAGTTTATTGTCTGTTTTTGTTTAAAGGCCGAGTTCTGGAAAAAACGTGATTTTAAATACAGCACCAGTCAAAAATATATTTTATATCTGAGATGACATCATTGCGCACTCTTGGAAATCTCTCAACCAGCTTCATGAAGTAGTCATGAAGTTCTGCTGCAGAAGATAAGTTCATTAGTTACCAGCCTCAGAAATTGCAGCCCAAATAAATGCTTCACAGAGTTCAGGTAACAGACACATCTCAACTTCAGCTGTTCAGAGGAATCAGAGTCAATCAGGCCTTCATGGTTGAATTGCTGCAAAGAAACCACTACTAAAGGACACCAATAATAAGAAGACAATTGCTTGGACCAAGGAACTCGAGCAATGGACATTAGACCTGTGGAAATCTGTCTTTTGGTCTGATGAGTCCAAACTTGAGATTTTTGGATCCAACCGCCGTGTCCTTTGTGAGACGCAGAGTAGGTGAACAGATGATCTCCGCATGTGTGGTTCCCACAGTGAAGCATGGAGGAAGAGGTGTGAGGGTGTGTTTTTTTTGCTGGTGATGCTGTCAGTGATTTATTTAGAATTCAAGGCACACTTGACCAGCATGGCTACCACAGCATTCTGCAGCGATTTTCCATCCCATCTATTGTGCTCTTAGCGGGACAATGACCCGAAACACACCTCCAGGCTGGGTAAGGGCTGTTTGACCAAGAAGGAAAGTGATGGAGTGCTGCATCAGATGACCTGGCCTCCAAAATCACCCGACCTCAACCCAGTTGAGATGGTTTAGGATGAGTGAAGGAAAAGCATCCAACTAGTGCTCAGCATATGTTGGAACTCCTTCAAGACTGTTGGAAAGCATTCCTCATGAAGCTTGTTGAGAGAATGCCAAGAGTGTGCAACGCTGTCATCAAGGCAAAGGGTGGCTACATTGAAGCATCTAAAATATAAAATATAATTTGATTTGTTTAACACTTTTTTGTGGTTACTACATGATTCCATATGTGTTATTTCCTAGTTCAGATGTCTTCACTATTATTCTATGTAGAAAATTGTAAAAATAAAGAAAAACCCTTGAATGAGTAGATGAGTCCAAACTTTTGACTCGTACTGTATATGGGGTGTGTGTTGTATTTTGTGTGTTGTATTAATTCTCATGTCAAATAAAAAATTAAAATTACCCACATCATTGTATTTCTTTGAAATATCATTTCATTTAAGGACATATTCATTTTACTGTCTGTATTGCTGAGTTGAAACAATGCATTTACATTTTAAACATTCCTATACACTTCTTATTATGTAAAGCAACACTTTCTAACAGAATCTCTATGCACCATAGTGCTGTCAGTCTTCTGTAAACCACATTGAGATGTGATTTCTACTGATATGAACCAATAGAGAAGTGGTCTATATCTGTACTAATATGATGAGATAGAGAGAGGAAGGAATAAGAGGGCAGACCCAGTAGACCGAGGGGTTATGTTGTTGCTATGTAACCAATGGCCACCTCCCATTTGGGGGGAGTGATGAGCTCTACAGCAAAGTCTCAGAACTCAATCGCTGGTTGAAAACCAAAAGATAGAATTTGGCCTGCTGAGGAAAACCATTTTAGCTGGAGGGGTGCTTTCATCTTATCTATTAACATAGACAGCGCTCTAACTCCTCTAGCTTCACAATGAGATAGGGTGCAGTTAGCAGGCTGTTTGCCAGTCCACCTGGTTGCGCTGCTGCTCCAGTTTCAACTGTTCTGTCTGCAGCTATGGAACCCTGACCTGTTCACTACTTTGACCCGGACCTGCTGTCCGGGCATGTGTTCAGGCAAGACAGTTAAGAATACATTCTTATTTCCAATGACAGTCTAGGAACAGTGGATTAACTGCCTTGTTCAGGGGCAGAACTACAGAATTTTGTCAGCTCGGGGATTAGATCTTGCAACCTTTCAGTTACTCTGACCACTATTCTACCTGCCGCTCTGAATGCTCGGCTATGAAAAGCCAACTGACATTTACTCCTGAGGTTCTGACATGTTGCACCCTCTACAACCACTGTCATTATTATTTGACCCTGCTGGTCATCTATGAACGTTTGAACATCTTGAAGAACAATCTGTTCTTAATGGCCTTGTACTCTAATAATCTCCACCCGACACAACCAGAAGAGGACTGGCCACACCTCAGAGTCTGGTTCCTCTCTAGAGTTTTTCCTAGCCACCGTGCTTCTACATCTGCATTGCTTGCTGTTTGGTGTTTTAGGTTGGGTTTCTGTATAGCACTTTGTGACATCTGCTGATTTAAAAATGGCTTCATAAATACATTTGATTGATTGATTATTTCGATATTGTGATCCACAAGAATGTGTAGTAGTTACAGGCCTGTCCCTGAAGGGGGCGATAAGGAACCCCAGATGTTTACCATAGCATACCAACTAAAGGTGAAGTCTGTAACTGCTTTCCCCTGTAACTTTTCTCTTGGTTTCTTCACACATGTTGAACATGTGTCCCACCCTCTACACTCTACAACAAACCACTTAGATATTTTTAGAGGTAAATAGTTAATGAAAGTAGATTCATGTATTCAACATGTAATGATGTGCAGCTAAATGAAACTCTAGACTTTAACCTGGAAACCCAGTTCCCAAGTTACAGCTTTGAAACTCCTCCCATCTCTGGTCAGTGTTAATAAATACAACATCAAATCAAATGTTATTTGTCACATGGGCCGAGTACAACAGTAAAATGCTTACTTACAAGCACTTAATCAACAATGCAGTTTTACTTTAAAAACAAAAATATAATAATAATGTGTATACAAATAAATTAATAAATAAGTAAAAAAGTATTTACAAAAAGAAAAGCAAGTGAAAAAAAGATACAAATAATGACAAAAATAAACAAAAGACAAACAAAAACAATATACACACACACAAAAACAAATAACACATAACACAGTAAATGAACAATATCCATGATACACATCACATATACAGACAAAGTAAATATAACCATAACCATACACAACACAATAACAAACATATATATGTAGACAGTCGCTAACTAAACATATTATTCATAACAGAACCATCTGAGGTTGTGTGTGTGTGTGTGTGTGTGTGTGTGTGTGTGTGTGTGTGTGTGTGTGTGTGTGTGTGTGTGTGTGTGTGTGTGTGTGTGAGTGTGTGAGTGAGAGAGAAGTGAGGGGTGGCTGGAGATGTCCATTTCCATTGTGCCACAACAGAGGTTAGCTGGCTTGGCCTGACAACTGAGCAAAGGTACCTATCTATGTACCTATCTATATACCTATCTATCTATCTGTCTGTCTATCTGTCTATCTGTCTGTCTATCTATCTATCCATCTATATATCTATCTATCCATCTATCTATTTTTACATTTCTCTAGAATATTTCTCTCTGTTTTACTGTGTACAGTGAAGGGGTGTGATCTAAGCAGACTGTCATCATATAGGAAGTAGAGGGGTTTGTCAGAAGGACAGTAGTAGAGAAAGACACTTGTCTGTGGGGACAGAATGGAGCACACCTTGCTCTGTTTGCTACTATGTAAGTACTGAGTTAGTCTGTTTGTTTATGAATGCTAATTACCTGATTTACTAAGAATTTAAGGGAAAAAGGAATAAGACATTAATGGAAATGAAGACAGTTTCATGCTTTAGCTTTGTTTTGGTGTTTTAGCCTTTATTGAGAAAACATTAGTAAATGGCACTCAAAGGAAATTGTAGCAAATAGGATGTAGATATGAAGTAAGAAAGTGACCAACCTACATTGATGTTACATCTCTGGGAGAACCTGAGCTTGTATAGCCGATGCCATGCAGACCTGGTTAGTGTGGTGGTGTGCATTTACCCAAGTCATCACTCAGGAACTAAAGAGTGGTGCTAACTGAATACAAAATGAATATAAAATGCAATATTTGTTGGATGTGTTGTAGTATCAAGTTGTGATTATTGTAAATGGTTGAGGGTTCCTTCGCTACAGTTATAGTAAACTGTGTTAAGAGATTAATGACTGGTGTTTTGGTGTTTTTGGTCTCTCTGTGCACAGAACACGGGAAGATAGCGGCCATTTAAAGCTGCAGTCCGTAATTCAAACTACAACAAAATGGCTACCCTGACACTTTTTGTGGTATATGGCTGAGGGATGGGGCTAAGGAAATTCATTCATCTACATATTTTACAATAATTGTCATAACATAACCATATATTTTGGTTTATGATGGGATAAGACAGTGTTGAGGGAATTCAAAGTTATACTCTTCAAGAATAAATGCCTATGATTAACTTAAAGATCCAACATGTTTGTAGAAATCGTAGATTGCACATTTAAAATAAAGTACAGGATGGATTTGGTAATCAGTAACATGAAAATGGCATGTTTTAATTTATTTACAGCTAATATTGGAGCAATGTGACTTTCTTTGTTGTAGTGCTGAGTACACACATCTACTCTGGACACTGAAGATGATAATGGTAGATATTTGTACACTTGATCAAGCCTCCATCTCTTAATGCTTCATCAAATGTTTTATTTGTCATTTTTAAATCTGCTTTTGGATAGACACATTTTGTGTATTGAGTGTCTGAAAATAACATGCGTAAAGCAATTGTTTCATGCTGGTTGTATTTTGTGCAGGACAGGCAAAGGCTGTTCTGACCATACAACCCAAATCCTCCAAGATATTCAGTGGAGAGTCTGTCACTCTCAGATGTAACATACAGAGGGGAGAAGTCACTGACTGGAAATACACATGGCGCAGGGATGATGCAGACTCCTACAGTATGAAGAATGAATATGAGATCAGTGAGGTTAAGATTTCAGACAGTGGTAACTACTGGTGTCTGGTTACACATATTGATCAGAAGAAGCATTCTGAGTGGAGTGATGCAGTCAGACTGACAGTGACAGGTAAGTCATCTCATCTCTCATTCACATCAGTTCCCCCATGCACATAACCACATGATATTGGGCACCATTTTAGGGATCCTATTTTTCTGTTTTAAAAAGGTCTGTCTACCATTGCAGTTCAGATTCTTCCATTAATTCAGTCTCATTTCATGTACTATTTGAAGAAATATGGTAAAAAAAATTATACCTAAAATTAATATCTCAGCTCATCTCTCCACATTATCGTCACTGGTGAGCTCGCTATTAATCTTCAATCACTGTCTGGACTTTCTGAATTTTGAGTCAATGCAGGATCATCTAAATATACTGTATAGACTGTAAATTCTAACTGAATGGAGTCAACTTACACCTATTTAAAATAAACTTTAATCAAAAGTTAACTGCAACAGCTAAATTATGTTTCCAGATGTTTTGATATTCTGCTCTCTGTTTTCTTAGCTCTTCCTGAAACTACACTGACCGTAAATCCAAAACCTGCATACACTGGAGAGACAGTAACTCTGACATGTTCAGTGGGGTCTGATAGTGGCTGGAGATATACATGGTACAAAGACAACACTAAGAAAGTAGTGACCTTGTCTGGCAGACACACTACAACAGGAGCCACCTTCAGCATCAGTAGAGCTGCTGAGTCTGACCAGGGCCTCTACAGGTGTCAGGGAGAGATCCAGTCCAGATCCATATCATCAATCATCAGTGATCCTGTCATTATCACTGTGAAAGGTTAGTAAAGGTGTGTGTGTGTGTGTGTGTGTGTGTGTGTGTGTGTGTGTGTGTGTGTGTGTGTGTGTGTGTGTGTGTGTGTAGACATCACTGTATATGTCAGTATTCTGATAGTATAATACGGTCATGTTGTGATGAATTCTGATCAACAGTATTTAACATTCTAAATATTTATTTTCTGTGTTGTGTCTGTGCAGAGAGACCTGTGGCTGTTCTGACCCTCCAACCCAACTGGCCCCAGATATTCAGTGGAGAGACTGTCACACTCAGATGTGACATACAGGGGGGAGAAGAGATTGAGTATGCTTTTTATAACAGTGGGACGTTGGTCTACACCAAAACAGAGCCTGAGTTCAGAATCAGTCCTGCAAAGAATGGTCTATGTACCTGTGAAGGTCTTCAGAAAAGAAATGGCTTAAAACACTCCCAGACAAGTAATGCTATACAATTGACCGTGTTAGGAAGTCTGTTTTTATGGGATTGCAAGAGAAAGACAGAAGGGATGAGGTCAAATAGCAGACAGTGAGATCAATGATGGAACAAAACTATAGTTTGATTTTGAGGTAAGGAACAATACCATAATAACAAAACGGGTCAACATTTTAATGACTGAACGTTTGATTTGTGTCATCTCCTACATAACAGAACAACCCCAAGCTGTCCTGAGTGTCTCTCCTCAGTGGCTGAACCCTGGAGACTTAGTTACTCTGAGCTGTGGGGTTAAAGAGTCATCTACAGGCTGGAGGTTCTTCTGGTACCGAACTGTTCCCTACACAGCTGGGTTACTCTCCTTATCGGACAGGTCATACTCTGTAGAGCCTCTATCTGGCAATGGGACTACTGAAGCCTCCTACACTCTGATCCCTGCTGGTCCTAGTCACACAGGAGGATATGTGTGTAGAGCTGGGAGAGGAGACCCAGTCTATGACTCACTCTACAGTGAACCTAAGTTTCTCTGGTCAGGAGGTAACTAACTGCACTGAAACTGCATTTAATCATATTTAAGTCACTCTTGTGTATATATAACTACTGCATACGTTTGTCTCTGTCACTTCTTGATTCAGAGCCGAGACCTTCAGTGTCTCTCAAAATAATCCCTAACAGAACTCAACACTTTACATCAAAGTCTCTCTCACTAAGCTGTGAGGAGAAGAGGAACTCTACTGGATGGAGACTGAAGAGATACAGAGAGAAAGCAGTGGAGTCAGAGTGTGGCTCTAACTGGGGATCAATAGCAGGGTTCACATGTACCATCAGGTCCACACGGAAAAGGACAGTGGAGTGTACTGGTGTGAGTCTGGATCAGGAGATTACAGTAATGCTGTCAACATCACAGTGGATGGTACGTCTGTTGTACTTCATTCATTAACCTTTTTTACATTACAATGTATGATAATGATGTTCAATTGAATGGTTGCATCTCATAAAATACGAGCTCATGTGAGTGATTACTCCAGATTTACAGTATTATTTACATATTATGTTACACAGTTGGCCCTCTGATCCTGGAGAGCCCTCCCTATCCCATAACTGAGGGAGACTCTGTAACTCTACGCTGTACAAATAGATATCAGGAAACAAACCCGAACCCCAAGGTTGATTTCTACAAAGATGGAGCACTCATCAGGAATGAGAAAACAGGAGAGATGACCATCCCTGTAGTATCCAAGTCAGATGAAGGCTTCTATAAGTGTAAATCTAGTAAAGGAGAATCACCAGAGAGCTGGGTGACAGTGAGAGGTGAGAAAACGGTCATGTTCACATGATTCATAATATCTGTGGTCATCAGTCATTTTTAGTGTTAAAAAGCATACTGTAGGTTTGGAGTTGCAAGCTCAGGCTGGTCATCTGATCTCAAGTCAGTTGTCAAACATATATTCACTTTGTCCACTACTTTATTTATTTTCTACAACTACCTCAGAACCCGATAGTGATTTGCTGTTCTCTCTCCAGGTGTAACTCCTGGACCCTCTACATCAGTCCTAGTAGGAGTGGTTGTGGGCCTGGTTGTTGCTGGTGTTCTACTGGCCATTCTCCTGGTACTGCTGTGTCGATATAAAAATGCCGAAGGTGAGACTTTTATCATTTCTCATTTAACTTTTTGGTTTAGGAGAAAAATGTCTAATTACAAAAGTTTAAAACAGTAACGACATGATACAGTATAATATTATGCATTTCTCATTACAGGTCCCTGTTGTAACAGGTTATTCTTGTGAGTACACCTGTCTTTCAACTATGTTCCTTTTCATACAGTAAAATATAATCTGTGTGTTTCATGACTATTTCTCTCCCTGTAGGCCCCCCAGCTCCAGAGGACCAACCTGGACACCCAACAGGACCAAGGATCTACCCAGGTCCAGGCTCCTGATGCTGGGTATACACGTCTTCAGCATGGTCAGTCTCTCCTCCCAGACCACAGTCACTCTCCTCTCTGTAACTTCACATACTGACTTTTCACCATTCATATTATATACATGTTACTGTACTCTATGTCCCTATGCAAGCTGAGGGAAAACCAACCAATTCATCTTTCTCTCTCTTCTTTGACCAACAGGTGGCGCTAACATCTGTGATACAATCACTCCCACAGACAGTAATGACAATGGTACTGGGAAAAATAATGGGGGATACCTAGTCAGTTGTACATCACAATGCCTTCAAATGAAATGTGTCTTCCGCATTTAACCCAACCCCTCTGAATCAGAGAGGTGCGGGGGGCTGTCTTAATCGACATCCACATCTCCGGCGCCCGGGAAACAGTGGGTTAACTGCCTTGCTCAGGGGCAGAACAACAGATTTTTACCTTGTCAACTCAGGGATTCGATCCAGCAACCTTTTGGTTACTAACCACTAGGCTACCTGTATATTAAATTTAGCATGAATACAGTATAGAGTTGTTGTTGCTGTTGTTCTTCATATGTTTAATATTACTAGCATACTAACACTAAGTAGAGATATTAGTGTATTACCTGTATATTTCAGATGCTAGTGCTGCTACTGCTGGACCAAGTGAAGTGACGTATTACCAGATTCAACTCAAAAAGTTGGACAAGATAAAGAAAAGTAATTCTCAACTGTTACATAAATTAATACAAAATGTAGCAGTGTTTTTTAATCATCAAATTTGATAAAAACGTACAAATTCTCTCCTCTTCAGAAATGCCAGCTGATCCAAAAGAAAATCCAGTCTATTCTGAGGTCAAGACATGGAAGACTACAGGTGAGACCCATTCTACAGGTTGGCAGTCAGTGAAATCTAAATGTGTGATTTTGGAGTTTCAAAAAAGATGCAGAATAAGCTAGTTCCTTCATTTGATGACTGGAAATGTTCATTTTCAGCAGCAACTGGACCTGTTGATGTGACCTATGCTGAGGTTGACCTTAAACAGAAGGCCAAAGCCAAGAAGAAGAAAGGTAAGACTGGACATCCCTCCCTCCATATTCCCCCTATCATAACCTCACACCTCTGACCCCATATTGACCAGCTGTATAATATTCTGTATATAACTGTTCTATTATTCTGATGTTTTATCCTCACCCCTTTGAATCCAGGCACAGCCCCAGGTTAGACTAATAGCCATATGCTATTGATAATATGATATTAATATGGAACTAATTCTCTGATGTCAAAGTATACTGTATCTATTTAAAGTATGTATCTTTGTTTGATTCTTAAGATTTTGTTTGACTGCATGTCCTCAGCAACTTTGTGTGGTGGTATGTTGCAGGTCCTTGAGGGGGGAAGGGATGGAGGGATGGGGAGGGATGGAGGGATGGAAGGATGGAGGGACGGAGGGATGGAAGGAAGGACACACCATCAGAGGAGCCGAAGGAACCCGGAACATGGATTTTGTACGCTCAACACACACAAGCAAACACACACGCACTAGCACCTTATACATTAAGGAGTTCTTACCTATTTTATTTACTTATTTTATTGTTTTTAAGCATGGTTTAATTGTGTTTCACTGTAACAGCTTTTTTTAAACTATATGGTGCATCTTATCTGCAGCTACAGCAATTGTATCTGCTTTATATTGTGTATTGAGTTTTATTGTTGATTTATTCAGATGACAGAATAACATATTTGTATATGAATTTTCCAAAAAGTATTATTCACTTTTTCTTCTAATGATCTGTACTTTAACAATATCTTTGCGTTGTGCTTTTTTAATAAACTATTTTTATTTACCAGATAGCATGAGAGCTTTCTTACAGTATATGGATATTGTCATCTTCAACTTTTCCATACAACCTAATTTGGTCAAACCTCCTTTCAGCCTAGTATAGATCTTACGCTCCACAACAAGTTAAAGGGAAATCTGTGATTTCTGCATCCATTTTTTGACTTAATTATATTTACCCATTGAATCTTGAAGAATATAACATAAATGCCCCATGAGTAAAGTTCAAAAGCCGTACCCCATCAGCTGAAGACTCATTGAGATTTTCAGAATGACTTTTTGGGGAAGATTGTGCCTGAAAATAACAGTTCTTCTCAGTTTTATGATGTCATATCCTCTGCAGGAGTTCTGAGGATCTAGTAACGTATGTATAAATGACTACCAGTTCTCCCATATTGCCTTCTCATCCTACAGACAGGTCATAACGATTAATGACATTAGTGGTGTATCACTCTGACTGCTATTTCCAGTGTCCCTGCATGTTTGGAAGGTCACTGTTCCAGTTAGGGGGGGTTCTGTGTCTGTCTTTATTTCTATGTGGTCAGACAGACAGCCAGCAGCCCGGTCATTGTCACTGCTCCTGAGAAACAGTCACAGGAAGTGGCATCACCATAAGATGTTACCTGAAACATAGAAGGGGGGCCTCTGTCAGTAACCTGCTGTCCCAAAAACCTTATAGAATTCAGTTCATTCAAAAAAAATATGCTGTTCAGAGATCAAATATAATTCTACCTTATTTGCATACCTTGAGTGCCTTGCATTTAGAGTGAATTGTAATTAACACTCTGAACTGTATTTGTTAGCGACAGAGGCATGATTATTGTATTGAATGGTTTTCAGTACTGTAGCCTTCACCAAGTGAATGTCTAAGTGAAAATGTTATCTTTAAAATTAAACTCATTATGACAACACATTATATATATCAAAAAGCCCCTCAGGACCTAGTTACACCCTAACACACTGGTCTGAAACTGCTGGTCGACAGGCCACATCAAGCCTCCAAGTCAAATTATGCTGGCTTGCAAAATGATGTGTAATCTCTATTGGAATCCAGACAAAGAGAGGATATCCAACAATTTAAACTTTCAGTCACATTCAGCCTGCATTCAGAATGACTGACGGGGTAGAGAAGATTGATTACTGAGACTGCATAAATCATACGAACTTCAACAAACATATCAGTAATGTGTTACTACTCACAGATTGGATTAGTTTAGAAAAATGTATGTTATCTATGTTTGTGAAGCATAAGATTAATCAACCAGTCATAGTTTATGCAAATACACAGGTATTGAAACATGCCATTCTGAAAATCAACCTGCAAGAATAATGATAATGATGATGATTGGTGTCGTTTTGACTTTTTTATTTTACTCAACAAGCTTGTTCAAATACAACTGACTTCAAGCAGAGTTTGTTGATTAAAGACTAACACATTGGCTCAAATTCTTGTCCTTTTTAAGTCCACTCAACTTGCATAATCACGCTAATTAAGCAATTTGTGAAGTTTGACTTTTTCCAGTGCACAGTGTATGAAATTAAAAGGCTGGGGAACATTACATTAGGTCACTTATTTGTCATAGTTGAGTGGTCATGGTTTGCTCTCTTCGTCTTTAGCAATGTGGGTTTGTGAAGGAAGGCGCTGTGTGAAGCTATCTTTTCCACTGTGATCACAGAGAGACACATAGAGAAATGTATCTGTGGATAGGGTTCCACATGGAACCCAAAAAGGTTCTACTCTGAAAAAAAAGGGTTTGCTAAAAGTTTTTTTAGGTTCTAGATAGCACCTGTTTTTCTAAGAGTGTTTATCTATCTATCTACACTATATATGCAAAAGTATGAAGACACCACTTCAAATTAGTGGATTTGGCTATTTCAACCACACCAGCTGCTGACTGGTGTATAAAATCGAGCACACAGCCATGCAATCTCCATAGACAAACATTGGCAGTATAATGGCAGTACTGAAGAGCTCAGTGACTTTAAACGTGGCACCGTCATAGGATGCCACCTTTCCAACAAGTCGATTCGTCAAATTTCTGCCCTGCTCGAGCTGCCCCTGTCAACTGTAAGTGATGTTATTGTGAATTGGAAATGTCTAGGAGCAACAATGGCTCAGACACAAAGTAATACAGGTCACACAAGCTCACAGAACGGGCCGCCGAGTGCTGGAGCACGTAGTGTGTACAAATCGCCTGCCCTCGGTTGGAATACTGGTTACAGAGTTTCAACTGCCTCTGGAAGGAACATCAGCAACAAGAACTGTTCGTTGGGAGCTTAACAAAATGGGTTTCCACAGCCGAGCAGCCGCACACAAGCCTAAGATCACCATGCCAAGTGTCGACCGGAGTGGTGTAAAGCTTGCCACCATTGGACTCTGGAGCAGTGGAAAGGGGTTTGGCTGGAGTGATAAATCACACTTCACGATCTGGCAGTCCGACAGACAAATCTGGGTTTGGAGGATGCTAGGAGAACGCTTCCTACCCGAATGAATAGTTTTTCATGGTTCTGGCTAGGCCCCTTAGTTCCAGTGAAGGGAAATCTTAACGCTACAGCATATACATATAATAACGTTCTAGACAAATCTGTCCTTCCAACTTCGTGGCAACAGTTTGGGGAAGGCCCTTTCCCGTTTCAGCATGACATTGCCCCCGTGCACAAGGCGAGGTCCATACAGAAATGGTTTGTCGAGATCAGTTTGGAAGAACTTCACTGTCCTGCACTGAACACTGACCTCAACCTCATCGAACACCTTTGGGATGAATTGGAACGCTGACTGCAAGCCAAGCCTAATCACCCAACATCAGTGCCCGACTTCACTAGTGCTATTGTCATTGAATGGAAGCAAGTCCCTGCAACAATGTTCCAACATCTAGTGGAATGCCTTCCCAGAAGAGTGGAGGCTGTTATAGCAGCAAAGGGGGGACCAACTCCATATTAATGCCCATGATTTTGGAATGAGATGCTCGACGAGCATACTTTTGGTCATGTAGTGTACATTATAAGGCCTTTGATAATGCTAATTAAGCAATTGGTTAAGTTTGACTTTTTTCAGTGTGCTGTCTACGAAACTGAAAGGCGTAGTAACTTTACATTAGGTCACTTGTTTGTCATAGTTGAGTGGTCATGGTTTGCTCTCTTCCTCTTTAGCAGTGTGGGTTTGTGGTGAAAGGCGCTGTGTGAAGCTGTCTTGTCCCTCTGTGATCAGAGAGAGTCAAATAGAGAAATGGTTGTAATCATATGCAAAAACCTGTGAAAACCTAGTTGTTGGGATGATGAGTACACATGAAAAGGTGTTCAGGGATGTTTGTCCTTTCAGAGAGAAGAATGACAATGTTCTTTCAGCAGACATATTCTGTAGTTCACTTTTTATTTTCTCTTTTACATTAGATCTGTCACTTTGATCACTACTTTCCTGGGTTATTACTTTGAACAGTTGACAGACCTACCTTGTTTGTGCTGTAACTCAAGAACATCTACATGCAGCTGACCTCCAAATAGCTAAAACATAAACTAAATTATATATATGCCATGAAGTCAAACTTTTGACACCTCTCCTAGTGACATTAAAGATTGGACTAAAAATGTTTTGATCCACAAAATGATTTTCTCAAATCTTTACTACAGTTTATTTATCTCTTCCACCCACAGAAAGACCACAGTGTTGCTGTGTCCATGCCTTTTTACAGTAAGAGGAAGTTGTGTAGAGTTGAACATGACATCAGATGCTATTCTTTTCGTTTTCGCTTTAAGCATCTGTACCTTTCTAATTCTGTCAAAGCCCCATTCGTGTCACAGCCGCAGGAACTGTAGGGGTCCGGAGGACATGCTGGTGTTGACAGTCACTTACCAGCGGCTCAGAATGGAGCACACTTCACTATATGTGCTACTCTGTGTATGATTAATGTATTCATCTGTATTTTGAATAATGTTAGCTAACTATTTCCTTTATTGGAAGACAAAATGTTTCATTCATAGAATATGAAGTATGTCATATATGCACATTAAATGTGTTAACAGATGATGACGTTGTTTGGTTACACTGTGTTTACCGACTACAGAGTAATGGAGTTGTTGGTCATTACAGCTTTTAATCAGGTTGTAGCATGAGCCTGAGAGACATTAGGTATCTATATAGTGTAGTTTTATACCATATGCAGTCAGGTGCAAAATAATTGGCACCCTTGATAAATATGATCAAAAAAGACTGTATAACATAAAAAATACAAATTCTGAGCTATATTGTATGATTTTTTGTGTGTCAAAATTATGTTATTTTTTACTATTACAATTGCTTAGAGAAAGAGATTTTATTAAACAATTTATTTTAATATATTTTTTAAAAACATTTTTAAATAATACCTCACAATACCTCACTTTGCAAGAATAACAGCACTGAGCCTTCCTCCAAAAAGTAAAAAAGAAAACATTTTGGGTGGGGGATTATATTTTTTCTATTTCACACATGTACAAGTGTGTATTATATACATTTCTCAATGTGAATTCTGTTGCATATCCCAAATCCCACTGAGACAACCTTGGAGAGTGGGGTCACAGCCAGGGTCATCGTTGTCCAGTGCCCCTGGAGAAATTAGGGTTAAGTGCCTTGCTCAAGGACACGTTAACAGATTTTTCACTAGCGATTCGAACGATCAACTTTTCGATTGCTGGCCCAGCACTATAACCGCTTGGCTACCTGCTGATTGGAGAACACATTGGGAGGGATCTTACACCATTCCTTCATACACAATCTTTCAAAATCCTTGTTTTTTGGGTCAATTAACCATTTCTTCGTAGAGTGTGATGTGTGCTCAGGGTTGTTGACTTGATGAATGATCCACTTGGGCCAAGTTTAAAAAAGGTCCCAAAACATCAAAGTTCAACCACCATAACTTACAGTAAATATGGGGTTCTTTTTTGCATATGTATCTTTTAACGCAGAAGAGTAATATTTTAATGTCATCCAACAAATGTAAACACCTGGAGTTTACTAAAAGGCATTGGCACTTGGATTGGAACTGGTGCCATGTTCAGATGACATGAAAATAGATCTCTTTGGCCACGCATACTAGTCATGGGTTTTGTGTTGAAAGAAAGATGGGGTTATTTTGCTTCTGCTGGTCCTGGGGAAATAATTTTGACCTCTATCTTCCTGAGAGAAAAAAATACTCCTGTAGCTCAGTATTTGTATTATATATTTTATACAGTCTTTTTTAATCATCTTCATCAAGGGTACCAATCATTTTGGACTTACTGTTCTCAGTCTGTCAATGTCATGTAGTCAGCTCTCTCTCTCATCTACACACACCCTTTCTCTCTCACTCTGTCTTTCTACCTCAAGAGTTTATTGTCTGTTTTTGTTTAAAGGCCGAGTTCTGGAAAAAACGTGATTTTATATACAGCACCAGTCAAAAATATATTTTATATCTGAGATGACATCATTGCGCACTCTTGGCATTCTCTCAACCTGCTTCATGAAGTAGTCACTTGGAATGCATTTCAAGTAACAGGTGAGCATTGTTAAAAGTTATTTTGTAGAATTACTTTCCTTCTTAATGTGTATGAGCCAATCTGCTGTGTTGTGACATGGTAGGGGTGGTATACAGAAGATAGCCCTATTTGGTAAAAGACCAAGTTTGTATTACGGCAAAGAACAGCTCAAATAAGCAAAGAGAAACGACAGTCCATCAATACTTTAAGACATGAAGGTCAGTCAATCTGAAAATTTTCAAGAACTTTAAAAGTTTCTTCAAGTGCAGTCCCAAAAGCTATTATGCATTATTTTGAAACTGGCTCTCGTGAGGACCGCCACAGGAAAGGAAGACCCAGAGTTACCTCTGCTGCAGAAGATAAGTTCATTAGTTACCAGCCTCAGAAATTGCAGCCCAAATAAATGCTTCACAGAGATCAGGTAACAGACACATCTCAACTTCAGCTGTTCAGAGGAATCAGAGTGAATCAGGCCTTCATGGTCGAATTGCTGCAAAGAAACCACTACTAAAAGACACCAATAATAAGAAGAGACTTGCTTGGACAAAGGAACATGAGCAATGGACATTAGACCTGTGGAAATCTGTCTTTTGGTCTGATGAGTCCAAACTTGAGATTTTTGGTTCCAACCGCCGTGTCCTTTGTGAGACGCAGAGTAGGTGAACAGATGATCTCCGCATGTGTGGTTCCCACCGTGAAGCATGGAGGAAGAGGTGTGAGGGTGTTTTTTTTTTTTTTGCTGGTCACGCTGTCAGTGATTTATTTAGAATTCAAGGCACACTTAACCAGCATGGCTACCACAGCATTCTGCAGCGATACGCCATCCCATCTAAACACACCTCCAGGCTGGGTAAGGGCTGTTTGACCAAGAAGGAAAGTGATGGAGTGCTGCATCAGATGACCTGGCCTCCAAAATCACCCGACCTCAACCCAGTTGAGATGGTTTGGGATGAGTGAAGGAAAAGCATCCAACTAGTGCTCAGCATATGCTGGAACTCCTTCAAGACTGTTGGAAAGCATTCCTCATGAAGCTTGTTGAGAGAATGCCAAGAGTGTGCAACGCTGTCATCTTGGCAAAGGGTGCCTACTTTGAAGCATCTAAAATATAAAATATAATTGGATTTGTTTAACACTTTTTTGTGGTTACTACATGATTCCATATGTGTTATTTCCTAGTTCAGATGTTTTCACTATTATTCTATGTAGAAAATTGTAAAAATAAAGAAAAACCCTTGAATGAGTAGATGTGTCCAAACCTTTGACTCATACTGTATATGGGGTGTGTGTTGTATTTTGTGTGTTGTATTAATTCTCATATGTCAAATAAAAAATTACAATTACCCACATCATTGTATTTCTTTGAAATATCATTTCATTTAAGGACATATTCATTTTACTGTCTGTATTGCTGAGTTGAAACAATGCATTTACGTCTTAAACATTCCTATACACTTCTTATTATGTAAAGCAACACTTTCTAACAAAATCTCTATGCACCATAGTGCTGTCAGTCTTCTGTAAACCACATTGAGATGTGATTTCTACTGATATGAACCAATAGAGAAGTGGTCTATATCTGTACTAATATGATGAGATGGAGAGAGGAAGGAATAAGAGGGCAGACCCAGTAGACCGAGGGGTTATGTTGTTGCTATGTAACCAATGGCCACCTCCCATTTGGGGGGAGTGATGAGCTCTACAGCAAAGTCTCAGAACTCAATCGCTGGTTGAAAACCAAAAGATAGAATTTGGCCTGCTGAGGATTGAGGAAAACCATTTTAGCTGGAGGGGTGCTTTCATCTTATCTATTAACATAGACAGTGCTCTAAGTCCTCTAGCTTCACAATGAGATAGGGTGCAGTTAGCAGGCTGTTAGCCAGTCCACCTGGTTGCGCTGCTGCTCCAGTTTCAACTGTTCTGTCTGCAGCTATGGAACCTTGACCTGTTCACTACTTTGACCCGGACCTGCTGTCCGGGCATGTGTTCAGGCAAGACAGTTATGAATACATTCTTATTTCCAATGACAGTCTAGGAACAGTGGATTAACTGCCTTGTTCAGGGGCAGAACTACAGAATTTTGTCAGCTCGGGGATTAGATCTTGCAACCTTTCAGATACTCTGACCACTATTCTACCTGCCGCTCTGAATGCTCGGCTATGAAAAGCCAACTGACATTTACTCCTGAGGTTCTGACATGTTGCACCCTCTACAAGCACTGTCATTATTATTTGACCCTGCTGGTAATCTATGAACGTTTGAACATCTTGAAGAACAATCTGTCCTTAATGGCCATGTACTCTAATAATCTCCACCCGACACAACCAGAAGAGGACTGGCCACACCTCAGAGTCTGGTTCCTCTCTAGAGTTTTTCCTAGCCACCATGCTTCTACATCTGCATTGCTTGCTGTTTGGTGTTTTAGGTTGGGTTTCTGTATAGCACTTTGTGACATCTGCTGATGTAAAAAGGGCTTTATAAATACATTTGATTGATTGATTATTTCGATATTGTGATCCACAAGAATGTGTAGTAGTTACAGGCCTGTCCCTGAAGGGGGCGATAAGGAACCCCAGATGTTTACCAAAGCATACCAACTAAAGGTGAAGTCTGTAACGGCTTTCCCCTGTAACTTTTCTCTTGGTTTCTTCACACATGTTGAACATGTGTCCCACCCTCTACACTCTACAACAAACCACTTAGTTATTTTTAGAGGTAAAAAGTTAATGAAAATAGATTCATGTATTCAACATGTAATGATGTGCAGCTAAATGAAACTCTAGACTTTAACCTGGAAACCCAGTTCCCCAGTTACAGCTTTGAAACTCCTCCCATCTCTGGTCAGTGGTAATAAATACAAAATCAAATCAAATGTTATTTGTCACATGGGCCGAGTACAACAGTGAAATGCTTACTTACAAGCCCTTAACCAACAATGCAGTTTTAATTTAAAAACAAAAATATAATAATAATGTATATACAAATAAATTAATAAATAAGTAAAAAAGTATTTACAAAAAGAAAAGCAAGTGAAAAAAATATACAAATAATGACAAAAATAAACAAAAGACAAACCCAAACAATATACACACACACACACACAATACAGTACATGAACAATAGCCATGATACACATCACATATACAGACAAATTAAATACAACCATACACAACACAATAACAAACATATCTATATAGACAGTGGCTAACTAAACGTATTACTCATAACAGAACAATTTGAGGTTGTGTGTGTGTGTGTGTGTGTGTGTGTGTGTGTGTGTGTGTGTGTGTGTGTGTGTGTGTGTGTGTGTGTGAGAGTGAGAAGTGAGGGGTGGCTGGAGATGTCCATTTCCATTGTGCCACAACTGAGGTTAGCTGGCTTGGCCTGCCACCTGACAACTGAGCAAAGGTACCTATCTATGTACCTGTCTATCTGTCTGTCTATCTGTCTGTCTGTCTGTCTGTCTGTCTGTCTGTCTGTCTGTCTATCATCTATCTATCTATCTATCTATTTTTACATTTCTCTAGAATATTTCTCTCTGTTTCTCTGTGTACAGTGAAGAGGTGTGATCTAAGCAGACTGTCATCATATAGGAAGTAGAGGGTTTGTCAGAAGGACAGTAGTAGAGAAAGACACTTGTCTGTGGGGACAGAATGGAGCACACCTTGCTCTGTTTGCTACTATGTAAGTACTGAGTTAGTCTGTTTTGTTTATGAACGCTAGTTACCTGATTTACTAAGAATTTAAGGGAAAAAGGAATAAGACATTAAAGGAAATGAAGACAGTTTCATGCTTTAGCTTTGTTTTGGTGTTTTAGCCCTTATTGAGAAAACCTTAGTAAATGGCACTCAAAGGAAATTGCAGCAAATATGATGTAGATATGAAGTAAGAAAGTGACCAACCTACATTGATGTTACATCTCTGTGAGAACCTGAGCTTGTATAGTCGATGCCATGCAGACCTGGTTAGTGTGGTGGTGTGCATTTACCCAAGTCATCACTCAGGAACTAAAGAGTGGTGCTAACTCAGTGGTTACAAAATGAATATAAAATGCAATATTTGTTGGATGTGTTGTAGTATCAAGTTGTGATTATTGTAAATGGTTGAGGGTTCCTTTGCTACAGTTATAGTAAACTGTGTTAAGAGATTAATGACTGGTGTTTTGGTGTTTTTGGTCTCTCTGAGTGCAGAACATGGGAAGTTAGCAGCCATTTAAAGCTGCAGTCCAAAATTCAAACTACAACAAAATGGCCACCCTGACACTTTTGTGGTATATGGCTGAGGGATGGGGCTAAGGAAATGCATTCATCTACATTGTTTACAATAATTGTCATAACATAACCATATATTTTGGTTTATGATGGGATAAGACAGTTTTGAGGGAATTCAAAGTTATCCTCTTTAAGAATAAATGCCTATGATTAATTTAAAGATCCAACATGTAGCCTAGTGGTTAGAGTGTTGGACTGATATTGGCAGAAAGCTGACAAGGTAAAAATCTGTTGCTCTGCCCTGAACAAGGCAGTTAACCCACTGTTCCTAGGCCGTCATTGAAAATAAGAATTTGTTCTTAACTGACTTGCCTAGTAAAATAAAAATGTGTGTAGAAATCGTAGATTGCACTTTTAAAATAAAGTACAGGATGGATTTGGTAATCAGTAACATGAATATGGCATGTTATTATTTGTTTAAAGCTAATATTGGAGCAATGTGACTTTCTTTGTTGTAGTGCTGAGTACACACATCTACTCTGGACACTCTGAAGATGATGATGGTAGATATTTGTACACTTGATCAAGCCTCCATCTCTTAATGCTTCATCAAATGTTTTATTTGTCATTTTTAAAACTGCTTTTGGATAAAGTTATTTGGTGTTTTGAGTGTCTGATAATAACGTGTTAAGCAATTGCATCATGCTGGTTTTATTTTGTGCAGGACAGGCAATGGCTGTTGTGACCATACACCCCAAATCCTCCCAGATATTCAGTGTAAATTCTGTCACTCTCAGATGTAACATACAGAGGGGAAAAGTCACTGACTGGAAATATACATGGCGCAAGGATGAAGTAGTCGTCCTCAGTACGGAGCATGAATATGAGATCAGTGAGGTTAATATTTCAAACAGTGGTGAATACAGGTGTCTGGGTACACATATTGATCAGAGGACGTATTCTAAGTGGAGTGATGCAGTCAGACTGACAGTGACAGGTAAGTCATCTCATCTGTCATTCACATCAGTGCCTCCATGCACATAACCAGTTGACATAGGGACCCATTTTAGGGATGCTATTTTGTTGTTTTAAAAATGTCTGTCTACCATTGTAGTTCAGATTCCTCCATTATTTCATTCTCATTTCATGTAATAATTGAAGAAATATGGTGTATGGTACTAAGATACTTTTAACTGGTTGATGCACTAACTGTATTTGTCTTCATTGAACTGTTTCCACAGCTCTGCCTACAGCCTCAGTGAAAGCCTCTCCACGGGGTCCCCTCTATTCTGGAGAGACAGTCACTCTACAGTGTGACATATCAGACAAAAGAGACTGGACGTACCGCTGGCACAGAGACAACCAACTGCTTCCCAATCCGACCAGTAAAACCACCACCATCTCTCTCCCTGACCAGGCTGGTCAGTACCAGTGTGAGGGGACAAGGACAAGACAGCCCGAGAGGACATATCTCAGCTCATCTCTCACCATCGTTGTTACTGGTGAGTTTAATAACATAACCATCACCTACTTAAATGTTGTGAAGGATATGATCTTCATATTATTCTGTACTGTGAAAGTCTTTTTTTAAACAAAAACAGATGTATACTTTTAATTTAAACCAAATCAAGTCAACATACACCTATAATGGACTTTTGTAGTAAAACTTTCCATCAACAGCTAAATATATGGATGTTGCTAAGCATGTATCCAGAACTTTAAATCATGCTCTGTTTGTCACAGCCCTGCCCAAAGCTACACTGACCATAACACCAAACCCTGCATACACTGGAGAGACAGTAACTCTGACGTGTTCAGTGGGGTCTGACAGTGACTGGAGCTATACATGGTACAAAGACAACACTAAGAAAGTAGTGACCTTGTCTGGCAGACCCACTACAACAGGAGCCACCTTCACCATCAGGAGAGCTGCTGAGTCTGACCAGGGTCTCTACTGGTGTCAGGGAGAGATCCAGTCCAGATCCATATCATCAATCATCAGTGGTCCTGTCACTGTCACTGTGAAAGGTGAGTAACTTTGTTATGTGTTTTTTTAAAACAACCAAATGGACACTATTTAAATTGAGTCAATCATGTAGATGTGGTCTGTGTGTGTCAGTATGAATGGGAAAATGAATAGTTACAGTACTACCTACAGAAGTAAGATCATACGTTGGAGAGAGTTGTGCTTTGACTGCATTTGTCTTCATATATAACTGTGTTTCCACAGCTCTGCCAACAGCCTCAGTGAAAGCCTCTCCACGGGTCTCCTCTATTCTGGAGAGACAGTCACTCTGCACTGTGACATATCAGACTACAGAGACTGGGCGTACCGCTGGCACAAAGACAACCAACTGCTTCTCAATCCGACCAGTGAAACCACCACCATCTCTCTCCCTGACCAGGCTGGTCAGTACCAGTGTGAGGGGACAAGGACAAGACAGCCCGAGAGGACATATCTCAGCTCATCTCTCACCATCGTTGTTACTGGTGAGTTTAATAACATAACCATCACCTGCCTAAATATTGCGAAGGATAAGATCTTCATATTATTCTGTACTGTGAAAGTATTTTTTTAAACAAAAACAGATATATACTTTTAATTTAAAGCAAATCAAGTCAACATACACCTATAATGGACTTTCGTAGTAAAACTTTCCATCAACAGCTAAATATATGGATGTTGCTAAGCATGTATCCAGAACTTTAAATCATGCTCTGTTCTCACAGCCCTGCCCAAAGCTACACTGACCATAACACCAAACACTGCATACACTGGAGAGACAGTAACTCTGACGTGTTCAGTGGGGCCTTACAGTGGCTGGAGATATACATGGTACAAAGACAACACTAAGAAAGGAGTGACCTTGTCTGTCAGACACACTACGACAGGAGCCACCTTCACCATCAGGAGAGCTGCTGAGTCTGACCAGGGTCTCTACTGGTGTCAGGGAGAGATCCAGTCCAGATCCATATCATCAATCATCAGTGATCCTGTCAATATCACTGTGAGAGGGTGTGTGTGTGTGTGTGTGTGTGTGTGTGTGTGTGTGTGTGTGTGTGTGTGTGTGTGTGTGTGTGTGTGTGTGTGTGTGTGTGTGTGTGTGTGTAGACATCACTGTATATGTCAGTATTCTGATAGTATGATATGGTCATGTTGTGATGAATGCTGATTAACATTATTTTACATTCTAAGGTGTGTGATAATATTTATTTTCTGTGTTGTGTCTGTGCAGAGAGACCTGTGGCTGTTCTGACCCTCCAACCCAACTGGCCCCAGATATTCAGTGGAGAGACTGTCACTCTCAGATGTGACATACAGGGGGGAGAAGAGATTGAGTATGCTTTTTATAACCGTGGGAAGTCAGTCTACACCAAAACAGAGCCTGAGTACAGATTCAGTCCTGCAAAGAGTGGTCTATATACCTGTGAAGGTCTTCAGAAAAGAAATGGCTTAAAACACTCCCAGACAAGTAATGCTGTACAACTGACCGTGTTAGGTAAGTCTGTTTTTATGGGATTGCAAGAGAAAGACAGAAGGGATGAGGTCAAATAGCAGACAGTGAGATCAATGATGGAACAAAACTATAGTTAGATTTTGGGGTAAGGTACAATACCATAATAACAAAATGGGTCAACATTTTAAAGTCTGAATATTTGATTTGTGTAATTTCCTTCATAACAGATAAACCCCAAGCTGTCCTAAGTGTCTCTCCTCAGTGGTTGAACCCTGGAGACTCAGTTACTCTGAGCTGTGGGGTTAAAGAGTCATCTACAGGATGGAGGTTCTTCTGGTACCTCAGAAGAATATGTACGTCACCCTCATGTGTATATATAACTACTGTATACGTTTGTCTCTGTCACTTTTTGATTCAGAGCCGAAACCTTCAGTGTCTCTCAAAATAATCCCTAACAGAACTCAACACTTCACATCAAAGTCTCTCTCACTAAGCTGTGAGGAGAAGAGGAACTCTACTGGATGGAGACTGAAGAGATACAGAGAGAAAGCAGTGGAGTCAGAGTGTGGCTCTAACTGGGGATCAATAGCAGGGTTCACATGTACCATCAGCTCTACACGTAAAAAGGACAGTGGAGTGTACTGGTGTGAGTCTGGATCAGGAGAGTACAGTAATGCTGTCAACATCACAGTGCATGGTATGTCTGTTGTACTTAATTCATTAACCTTTTTTACATTACAATGTATGATAATGATGTTCAATTGAAAGGCTGCATATCATAAAATACTAGCTCATGTGAGTGATTACTCCAGATTTACAGTATTATTTATATATTATGTTACACAGTTGGCCCTCTGATCCTGGAGAGCCCTCCCTATCCCATAACTGAGGGAGACTCTGTGACTCTACGCTGTACAAATAGATATCAGGAAACAAACCCGAAGCCTAAGGTTGATATCTACAAAGATGGAGTACTCATCAGGAATGAGGCAACAGGAGAGATGACCATCCCTGTAGTATCCAAGTCAGATCAAGGCTTCTATAAGTGTAAATCTAGTAAAGGAGAATCACCAGAGAGCTGGGTGACAGTGAGAGGTGAGAAAACGGTCATGATCACATGATTCATAATATCTGTGGTCATCAGTCATTTGTAGTGTTAAAAAGCATACTGTAGGTTTGGAGTTGCAAGCTCAGGCTGGTCATCTGATCTCAAGTTAGTTGTCAAACATATATTCACTTTGTCCACTACTTTATATATTTTCTACAACTACCTCAGAGTCAGATGGTGATTTGCTGTTCTCTCTCCAGGCTTAACTCCTGGACCCTCTACATCAGTCCTAGTAGGAGTGGTTGTGGGCCTGGTTGTTGCTGGTGTTCTACTGGCCATTCTCCTGGTACTGCTGTGTCGATATAAAAATGCCGAAGGTGAGACTTTTATAATATCTCATTTAACTTTTTGTTTTAGGAGAAAAATGTCTAATTACAAAAGTTTAAAACAGTAACGACTTGATACAGTTTAATAGTATGCATTTCTCATTACAGGTTCCTGTTGCAACCGAATATTCTCGTGAGTACACCTGTCTTTCAACTATGTACCTTTTCATACAGTAAAATATAATTTGTGTGTTTCATTACTATCTCTCTCCCTGTAGGCCCCCCCAGCCCCAGAGGACCAACCTGGACCCCCAACAGGACAAAGGATCTACCCAGGTCCAGGCTCCTGATGCTGGGTATACATGTCTTCAGCATGGTCAGTCTCTCCTCCCAGACCACTGTCACTCTCCCCTCTGTAACTTCACATACTGACTTTTCATCATGCACATTATATACATGTTACTGTACTCTATGTCCCTATGCAAGCTGAGGGAAAACCAACGTATTCATCTTTCTCTCTCTTCTTTGACCAACAGGTGGCGCTAACATCTATGATACAATCACGCCCACAGACAGTAATGACAATGGTACTGGGAAAGGGAAAGGGGGATACCTAGTCAGTTGTACAACCGAATGGCTTCAAATTAAATGTGTCTTCCGCATTTAACCCAACCCCTCTGAATCAGAGAGGTGCGTAGCTGCCTTAATCGACATCCACGCCTTCAGTGCCTGGGGAACAGTGGGTTAACTGCCTTGCTCAATGGCAGAACGACAGATTTTTACCTTGTCAACTCAGGGATTCGATCCAGCTACCTTTCGGTTACTGATCCAGCAACCTTTCGGTTACTAACCACTAGGCTACCTGTATATTACATTTAGCATGAATACAGTATAGAGTTGTTGTTGCAGTTGTTCTTGATATGTTTAATATGACTAGCATACTAACACTAAGTAGAGATATTAGTGTATTACCTGTATATTTCAGATGCTGGTGCTGCTACTGCTGGACCAAGTGAAGTGACGTATTACCAGATTCAACTCAAAAAGTTGGACAAGAAAAAGAAAAGTAATTCTCAACTGTCACATAAATTAGTGCAAAATGTCGCAGTGTTTTTTACTCATCAAATTTGATAAAAACGTACAAATTCTCTCCTCTTCAGAAATGCCAGCTGATCCAAAAGAAAATCCAGTCTATTCTGAGGTCAAGACAGGGAAGACTACAGGTGAGACCCATTCTACAGGTTGGCAATCAGTGAAATCTAAATGTGTGATTTTAGAGTTTCAATGAAGATGCAGAATATGCAATAAGATCATTCCTTCATTTGTTGACTGGAAATGTCAATTTCCAGCAGCAACTGGACCTGTTGATGTGACCTATGCTGAGGTTGACCTTAAACAGAAGGCCAAAGCCAAGAAGAAGAAAGGTAAGACTGGACATCCCTCCCTCCATATTCCCCCTATCATAACCTCACACCTCTGACCCCATATTGACCAGCTGTATAACATTCTGTATATAACTGTTATATTATTCTGATGTTTTATCCTCACCCCTTACAGAAACATCAACCCCACCTGAGGCAGATTCAGTCTATTCTGAAGTGAAGCCACGCACAGCACCAGGTTAGACTAATAGCCATATGCTATTGATACTTAATATGATATTAAAATGGATCTAATTGTCTGATATCAAAGTATACTGTATCTATTTAAAGTATGTATCTTTGTTTGATTCTTAAGATTTTGTTTGACTGAATGTCCTCAACAACTTTGTGTGGTGATATGTTGCAGGTCCTTGAGGGGGGAAGGGATGGAGGGATGGAGGGATAGAAGGATAGAGGGATAGAGGGTTGGAGGGATGGAGGGATGGAGGATTTGGGAGGGGGAGGGATAGAGGGTTGGAGGGATGGAAGGATGGAGGGACAGAGGGATGGAAGGAAGGAAGGACACACCATCAAAGGAGCCGAAGGAACCCGGAACATGGATTTTATACGCTCAACACACACAAGCAAACACACACATGCACAAACACACACGCATTAACACCTTGTACATTAAGGAGTTCTTACTTATTTTATTGACTTATTTTATTGTTTTTAAGCATGGTTTAATTGTGTTTCACTGTAACAGCTTTTTTTTAACTATTTGGTGCATCTTATCTGCAGCTACAGCAATTGTATCTGCTTTATATTGTGTATTGAGTTTTATTGTTGATTTATTCAGATGACAGAATAACATATTTGTATATGAATATTCCAAAAAGTATTATTCACTTTTTCTTCTAATGGTCTGTACTTTAACAATATCTTTGCGTTGTGCAATTTTAATAAACTATTTTTATTTACCAGATAGCATGAGAGCTTTCTTACAGTATATGGATATTGTCATCTTCAACTTTTCCATACAACCTAATTTGGTCAAACCTCCTTTCAGCCTAGTATAGATCTTACACTCCACAATGTGTGAGTTAAAGGGCAATCTGCTATTTCTGCATCCATTTTTGGACTTAATTATATTTACCCATTGAATCTTGAAGAATATAACATAAATGCCCCATGAGTAAAGTTCAAAAGCCGTACCCCATCAGCTGAAGACCCATTGAGGTTTTCAGAATGACTTTTTGGGGAAGATTGTGCGTGAAAATAACAGTTCTTCTCAGTTTTATGATGTCATATCCTCTGCAGGAGTTCTGAGGATCTAGTAACGTATGTATGAATGACTACCAGTTCTCCCATATTGCCTTCTCATCCTACAGACAGGTCATAACGATTAATGACATTAGTGGTGTATGACTCTGACTGCTATTTTCAGTGTCCCTGCATGGTTTGGAAGGTCACTGTTCCAGTTAGGGGGGTTCTGTGTCTGTGTTTATTTCTATGTGGTCAGACAGACAGCCGGCAGCCAGGTCATTGTCACTGCTCCTGAGAAACAGTCACAGGAAGTGGCATCACCACAAGATGTTACCTGAAACATAGAAGGGGGGCCTCTGTCAGTAACCTGGGAACTTCTGAAAAAGTTGGCAGGTGTTTCATGTCCCTCAGTCACACTGACCAATGAGCATGCAGAAGAAGTCATGTAAACACTTCTGCAGGCATATGAAGCTAAGAGGAAACTGCACAGACACTGTTATGACATTTTTGCTTTCTCTCCCACCTCGTTCTCTCTCTCTCTCTCTCTCTCTCTCTCTCTCTCTCTCTCTCTCTCTCTCTCTCTCTCTCTCTCTCTCTCTCTCACTCTCTCTCTCTCTCTCTCTCTCTCTCTCTTCCCCCGAGCCCTCTATCTCCCTCCTTTCTCTTTCTCTGCAACATTGAGTGGTCTGCTCATAAAGTAACAAAGCCACTGGTATCTGTGAAACACCATTACCATTAACCACACAACCAGCAGCAGCTAGGAAACACAGACTACTAAACCACCACCATCAGACTGATCAACACAGTGACAGACCCCAAACACACCCACGCCTCATCTTCTAACTCTCAAGCTGAGTGAAGGGGTGTTTTCAGAGAGCAACTATAGAATGTGACTTCTTTTTCAGCTAACATACAGGAATTATTAATAGAACAGCAGCCCTCGTCAAAAGGAAGTCTCTTTCTCCTCTCTACTCGTTCTTCTCTGTGTGTTTTGGATAGTCAACTGCTAGCTACCAGTGACAGTGATAGATAAGGACATACAGCCAGAGGAAACAGTCATACAACGCCTTAAAGAGATGTCTGGTTGTCCCTTCTCCTGCTTCTCCAAACAGGGAATACTACTTCTCCTACTCTCTAACCTCCACTATGGTAAGTTTTGTAACAATTTTTATTAATTTGAACATTTTCAACACAATAAAACCGCAATACAAGCGATTGGCCAACCACTCCTGTACGGTGTGGCTGGTGTACACCGTGTCCTGCTACCCCAACATTACCTACACCTAGGAGAGAAACAATGAGATCTACCGGGACGCCCAGCAGATTCACTTCTCTCTCTCAGCAGCAGAGAGAGACATCAGTGTAAAGTGCAACGCCTCCATCATAGTCATTTGAAAAACTGCCTCTGCGACAGTAAAGTGTAGTAATGACACAACCACCCCAAGTACCTAGATATCATAATAATCCATTCCATGCACGTTTCAATATGCTTATAAGCTTATGTTATCAAATATATTTTGTAATGCATGTGATTACATTGGATGCATATGATATAGAGCCATTTGGTCTTCATCATATTGCATAGTCTAATCATGTGTGTTAAACAATATGTGACAGGACTGGCATGGTATACCATCTACATCGGAGAATCAGTAGGAGGCGCTGTGGTGCTGATCCTCACTGTAGCTGTGGCAGTGTGCTACTGCAGGGAACGCCGTAACACAGGTATGTACAGCTTAGGGCCCTCAGCTATACTTTAAATGACATTTCAGGTGGTTCAATAAGTTTTCTTCAGCTGGTATGATTTTGGGGGGTTAGAAATTAGAAGAAGAGTGTGACCCCTCATCAATTCCTTAGTATGTTTGTTGATATCCTGTATAAAATGTTTCTGATTGGTTGTTCTTATAACACAGCAGATCTAACTGACAACACAATATATGCTGATATTATGGACAACACAATAGTTAGTCAAAGTCACCATTATTAGTCTGTTGTACAACCGAATGCATCTTCCACATTTAACCCAACCCCTCTGAATCAGAGGTGCAGGGGGCTGCCTTAATCGACATCCACGTCTTCGGCACCCGGGAAACAGTGGGTTAACTGCCTTGTTCAGGGGAAGAACGACAGATTTTTTCCTTGTCAGCTCAGGGATTCGAACTTGCAACCCTCCGGTTACAAGTCCAACACTCTAACCACTAGGCTACCTGTCACGCCTGCTAGAGATGTAAGTATGCATTGCCGTTATTATGTATCTGAATGTGTGGAAGCTGTATGTACTGTATTGTAATGGGCTGTATTTTGATTCCAGACAAAATCAAACAGTCATGTAAACCCAATATCCATCTATGAGACTGTCAATGATCTGGTTATCCCAAGATTGAACAAGGTAAGACATAAATGGTCATAATGGTAAAATGTCTGTGATTGAATGGAAGACGATGTAGTCTACTTTGAGAATAGTCTATACCTTTCTTGATGCTGAAACAGTTTCTTCTTGATTATCTGTCACATGCAGCCGCAGACTCTGTATGACAAGATCACATTTGGACGCCCAGAAGGCACCCTCCTCTCCCTACCAGAAAGTACTGTGAGCTGAACAGGATGTGGTCATAGGCTGGGCCTTCCATAGATATAGAACCTGTATATTCTGTAGATAGGCCTAGATGTTACTGTTTAATTTCATCACCACCTACACTATTTGCTTTCTTTTTCACGATTGTAATCTTCTCCATTTGTTGTTTCTCATATATACAGTATATCATAAGGGCTTATACCTTTCTAACTTTCTTTGAGGGCCTAGTTACAATTAGGAGATTCTTAAATGTGTAATAGGCAATAGAATGAGTAGTGATCAGACAAGCTCATATGTCCAATTTCTATTTTCAAGATAAAGAAAATTGTTGACATTGATTCGTGAGATTGATTTGTGCCTGTGAATAGAAAGTGTACTCTTCTGCATTAGGATTATGTGCTCGCCAGGCATCAATGAGGTTGTAATCAGAGAGTATATGCTGGAGAGCCTTGGTTGCATGTGGATTGTAGTTGGTCTTATTTGATTTGTCCGCATGTCCAAAATGGCATTCATGTCTGTCCCAATAACCAGATGGAATTCAGTTCGTTCAAAAAATATAATGTTCAGAGAATAACAAATAATTCTTCCTTATGTGCATACCTTGAGTGCTTTGCATTTAGAGTGAATTGTAATTACCACTCACAACTGTATTTGTTAGCGACAGAGGCATGATTATTGTATTGAATGGTTTTCAGTACTGTAGCCTTCACCAAGTGAATGTCTAAGTGAAAATGTTATCTTTAAAATTAAACTCATTATGACAACACATTATATATATATCAAAAAGCCCCTCAGGACCTAGTTACACCCTAACACACTGGTCTGAAACTGCTGGTCGACAGGCCACATCAAGCCTCCAAGTCAAATTATGCTGGCTTGCAAAGTGATGTGTAATCTCTATTGGAATCCAGACAAAGTTAGGATATCCAACAATTTAAACTTTCAGTCACATTCAACCTGCATTCAGAATGACTGACGGGGTAGAGAAGATTGATTACTGAGACTACCTAAATCATATGAATTGCAACAAACATATCAGTAATGTGTTAAATAAGTCCAACTACTAACATATTGGATTAGTTTAGAAAAATCTTTATCTGCGTTTGTGTAGCATAAGATTAAGCAAACAGTCATAGTTTATGCAAATACACAGGTATTGAAACAAACCATTGTGAAAATCAACCTGCAAGAATAATGATAATGATGATGATTGGTGTCGTTTTGACTTTTTTATTTTACTCAACAAGCTTGTTCAAATACAACTGACTTCAAGCAGAGTTTGTTGATTAAAGACTAACACATTGGCTCAAATTCTTGTCCTTTTCACTCAACTTGCATAATCACGCTAATCACTTGTTTGTTATATTTGAGTGGTCATGGTTTGCTCTCTTCGTCTTTAGCAATGTGGGTTTGTGAAGGAAGGCGTTGTGTGAAGCTGTCTTTTCCACTGTGTCACAGAGAGACACATAGAGAAATGTATCTGTCGATAGGGTTCCACATGGAACCCAAAAAGGTTCTACTCTGAAAAAAACAGGGTTCGTTAAAGTTTTTTGTTAGGTTCTAGACAGCACTTGTTTTTCTAAGAGTATTTATCTATCTATCTACACTATATATGCAAAAGTATGAAGACACCGCTTCAAATGAGTGGATTTGGCTATTTCAACCACACCAGCTGCTGACTGGTGTATAACATCGAGCACACAGCCATGCAATCGCCATAGACAAACATTGGCAGTATAATGGCAGTACTGAAGAGCTAAGTGACTTTAAACGTGGAACCGTCATAGGATGCCACCTTTCCAACAAGTCGGTTCGTCAAATTTCTGCTTTGCTAGAGCTGCCCCTGTCAACTGTAAGTGATGTTATTGTGAATTGGAAACGTCTAGGAGCAACAATGGCTCAGACACAAAGTAATACAGGTCACACAAGCTCACAGAACGGGCCGCCGAGTGCCTGAGCGGAAATAGCGTGTAAAAATCATCTGTCCTCGGTTGTAATACTGGTTACCGAGGTTAAAACTGCCTCTGGAAGGAACATCAGCCACAAGAACTGTTCGTTGGGAGCTTAACAAAATGGGTTTCCACAGCCGAGCAGCCGCACACAAGCCTAAGATCACCATGCCAAGCGTCCACTTGAGTGGTGTAAAGCTTGCCACCATTGGACACTGGAGCAGTGGAAACGGATTTGCTGGAGTGATAAATCACGCTTCACGATCTGGCAGATCGACAGACAAATCTGGGTTTGGAGGATGCTAGGAGAACGCTTCCTACCCGAATGAATAGTTTTTCATGGTTCTGGCTAGGCCCCTTAGTTCCAGTGAAGGGAAATCTTAAAGCTACAGCCTATACATATAATAACGTTCTAGACAAATCTGTCATTCCAATTTCGTGGCAACAGTTTGGGGAAGGCCCTTTCCTGTTTCAGCATGACAATGCCTGTGAACGCGCATCCTCTTCTGCTTACATCCGATGACCACTTCGAAATTCTTCTTCTATTACCATCCAGAGCAACTAAACATAATCAAACACTGTGTAGAGACTGTTGACATCCAGTGGAAGCAATAGGTACTGACATTCTACTCCCATATATGGTCATTTTCAATAGGGAGGGGTTCAAAATGAGGCAATGTGTCAAATACACTTTTTCCAGGACAGAAATTCCTTGGGTTTTTGCCTGCTATATCCGTTCTGTTATACTCACAGACAATATTTGAACATTCTTAGAAACTTCAGAGTGGTTCCTATCCAATAGTACTAATTATGTGCATATCCTATTTTCTGGGCCTGAGTGGGAGGCATTTTACTTTGGGCATGCCAGACTCTCCAAAACCGTCACCTCGGGAGCTGCTCCCTAAGAAGTTAAAGTCCTACAATCTAAGCTAGATGCCCTCAATCTCACACAAATCATCAAGGAACCCACCAGGTACAATCCTAAATCTATAAACATGGGCACCCTCATAGATATTATCCTGACCAACTTGCCCTCCAAATACACCTCTGCTGTTTTCAATCAGGATCTTAGCGACCATTGCCTCATTGCCTGCATCCGCTATGGGCCCACGATCAAACGACCACCCCTTATCACTGTCAAACGCTCCCTAAAACACTTCTGCGAGCTGGCCTTTCTAATCGACCTGGCCGGGTATCCTGGCAAGATATTGACCTCATTCCATCAGTCGAGGATGCCTGGTCATTCAAGTTAAAAGCAACTTCCTCACCATCTTAAATAAGCATGCCCCTTTCAAAAATGTAGAACTAAGGACAGATACAGCCCTTGGTTCACTCCAGACCTTACTGCCCTTGACCAGCACAAGAACATCCTGTGGTGGACTGCAATAGCATCGAATAGTCCCCCGCGATATACAACTGTTCAGGGAAGTCAGGAACCAATACACGCAGTCAGTCAGGAGAGCAAAGTCTAGCTTTTTCAAACAGAAATTTGCATCCTGTAGCTCTAACTCCATAAAGTTTTGGGATACTGTCAAGTCCATGGAGAACAATAGCACCTCCTCCCAGCTGCCCACTGCACTGAGGCTAGGTAACATGGTCACCACCGATAAATCCATGATAATCAACAAGCATTTCTCACGGCTGGCCATGCTTTCCTCCTGGCTACCCCAACCCCGGCCAACAGCTCCGCCCCATCCCCCGCAGCTACTTGTCCGAGCCTCCCAGCTTCTCCTTCACCCAAATCCAGATAGCAGATGTTCTGAAAGAGCTGCAAAACCTGGACCCGTACAAATCAGCTGGGCTAGACAATCTGGACCCTTTCTTTCTAAAACTATCCGCCGCCATTGTTGCAACTCCTATTACCAGTCTGCTCAACCTCTCTTTCGTGTCGTCCGAGATCCCTAAAGATTGGAAAGCTGCCGCGGTCATCCCACTCTCCAAAGGGGGTGACACTCTAGACCCAAATTGCTATAGACCTATATCCATCCTGCCCTGCCTCTCTAAAGTTAATAAACAGATCATTGACCACTTCGAATCCCACCATACCTTCTCCGCTGTGCAATGCGGTTTCCGAGGTGGTCACGGGTGCACCTCAGCCACGCTCAAGGTACTAAACGATATCATAACCCCCATCGATAAAAGACAGTACTGTGCAGCCGTCTTCATCGACCTGGCTTTCGACTCGGTCAATCTCCGTATTCTTAAAGACAAACTCAATAGCCTTGGTTTCTCAGATGACTGCCTCGCCTTGTTCACCAACTACTTTGTGGACAGAGTACAGTGTGTTAAATCGGAGGGCCTGTTGTCCGGACCTCTGGCAGTCTCTATGGGGTTCCACAGGGTTCAATTCTCGACTCTTTTCTCTGTATATATCAATGATGTCGCTCTTGCTGCGGGTGATTCCTGATCCACCTCTATGCAGACGACACCATTCTGTATACTTCTGTCCCTTCCTTGGACACTGTGTTAACTAACCTCCAAATGAGCTTCAATGCCATACAACACTCCTTCCGTGGCCTCCAACTGTTCTTAAACACTATTAAAATCAAATGCATGTTTGAGCCTTAGAGACATTAGGTATCTATATAATGTAGTTTTATACCATATACAGTCAGGTGCAAAATAATTGGCACCCACATCTCAACATTTTGGGTGGGTGCTTATATTTTTTCTATTTCACACATGTACAAGTGTGTATTATATACATTTCTCAGTGTGATTTTTGTTGCATATCCCAACTCCCCCTGAGACAACCTTGGAGAGTGTGGTCACAGCCAGGGTCATCGTTGTCCAGCGCCCCTGGAGAATTAGGGTTAAGTGCCTTGCTCAAGGGCACGTTAACAGATTTTTCACTAGCGATTCGAACCATCAACTTTTCGATTGCTGGCCCAGCACTATAACCTCTTGGCTACCTGCTGATTGGAGAACACATTGGGAGGGATCTTACACCATTCCTTCATACAGAATCTTTCCAAATCCTTGTTTTTGGGGTCAATTAACAATTTCTTTGTGGAGTGTGATGTGTGCTCAGGGTTATTGACTTGATGAATGATCCACTTGCTGCAAAGTTTAAAAATGGCCCCAAAACATCAAAGTTCAATCACCATAACTTACAGTAAATATGGGGTTATTTTGTTTTTTTTCAAAGCAAAATAGTAATATTTTAATGTCATCCAACAAATGGAAAGATGGGGTTATTTTGCTTCTGCTGGTCCCGGGGCAATAAGTTTTAACTGTATCTTTCTGAGAGAAAAAATACTCCTGTAGCTCAGTATTTGTAATATTTATTTCATACAGTCTTTTATATTCATCTTTATCAAGGGTGCCAATAATCTGAAAGTAGCTGGAGCTATAATTGGTACAGCAGTGAGATTAGTTTGTCCCAGTATAAATATAACTATAACAGGAGACACTCTCACCATCAGTAGAGCTGCTGTGTCTGACCAGGGTCAGTACTGGTGTGAAGGACACAGATTCTCTAGAACCCCATTTTAACAACCAAGTGATGCTATTACTCTCACTGCTGTAGGTGAGTTATTTTGCTGTGTCTCTTTTTTTTCAAACAATATTTAAATTGAGTCCATCATGTAGACATGGTCTGTGTGTAAGTATGTTTTAAATAATAGTGACTGTATTAAAAAAAATCTTACGTATGAATCATCTAATAGCATTTGTGTTTCCACACCTCTGCCCATGTCCACAGTGAGTATCTCTGCTTAGGGTCCCCTCTACTCTAGAGAAAAAGTCACTGATGTGTGACATATCAGACTACACCGACTGGACGTACCGCTGGTTCAAAAACAACCAACAGAGTTTTAGGGCACGTTGTAAAACCATCACCAGGTTGGTCAGTACAAAGGTTGGTTGATAAAATGACTTTTATCAAAACTCTCCAATAACAGCTCAAATGTGAAAATGTATCCAAATAAAGTTGAAATAATTGGATTAATAATAAAAAAATTGCAAATTGCCCTGCCCAAAAGCTACACTGACTATGAAACAAAATCCTACGGCCAATTCTGAAGATGGAGAATCACCAGAAAGCTGGGTGACAGTGAGAAGTGCGAAGAGCTGTGTGTGTGTGTGTGTGTGTGTGTGTGTGTGTGTGTGTGTGTGTGTGTGTGTGTGTGTGTGTGTGTGTGTGTGTGTGTGTGTGTGTGTGTGTGTGTGTGTGTGTCTCGATGGTAAAACATGTGTTACGCTAGTCCCTCCAGGTTCTGTTGTCTCCATCTCTCTGCTGCCCAGGCTGCTGTGTGGTCTACTGGTGGTGTCTCCCTTTCTACTGGTGTTCATCATGCTTATGGTGAAACGCTGCAGCGCTCGAGGTGACCACTTTCTTTCAGTGTGTATCTACAATCAACTTATCCAGCTTGATATTCTCCTTCTTTATGTCATGCTCTTATATCCCTGTTATCAAGTAATGTTGACTCAAATGGTTCATTTCAAATGTAAATAGACAAAGTGCCCAGAGGCAGCTATTTCTGTTAACCTTTACAGGATTGGTGAGTTCCACATGGGACGGTTGAACTAACATAGGCTAATGCGATTAGCATGAGGTTGTAAGTAGCAAGAACATTTCCCAGGACAAAGACAGAAAGTTTAAATTATTGTTCATCTAACTGCACAGTCCAGTTTACAGTAGCTATTAAAGTGAAATAATATCATGCAATTGTTTGAGGAGATGAACTTGAAAAGTTATTGATAAACAAATTAGGCACATTTGGACAGTCCAGATACAACATTTTGACCAGAAATGCAATGGTTCATTGGATCAGTCTAAAACGGTGCACATACACTGCTGCCATCTAGTGGCCAAAATCTAAATTGTGCCTGGGCTGGAGTAATACATTATAGCCTTTCTCTTGCATTTTAAAGTTGATAGTTCAAAAAAAAGTTAATTGTATTATGTTTAACCAGATCTAAAGTGTTATATTCTCCGACATTTCACATTTCCACAAACTTCAATGTGTTTCCTTTCAAATGGTGTCAAGAATATGCATATCCTTGCCTCAAGTCCTGAGCTACCGGCAGTTAGATTTGGGTATGTCATTTTAGGCGAAAATTTTAAAAAGGGGCGGATACTTAAGAGTATTAAATGTTTTCTATAGAAATTGTCCACTCTCAAAAAAGGCTAAATAACCTTTTCATTACTTCTGATGGATTACATGTTAGAGCTGTGCAGTTGAAAGAGCAGTTGAATCAGTTTAACTCTAACTCTACTCTCCATCTGTTATATATTTCTAAAGGCATGTGTTCAACAGCCAAATCTGCTCAAGACGAGGAAACAAAATACTACACTTACCTCTCTTTGATTTCAGTTTGTCTATGTTCCTGAGAGAAAAAATACTAATGTAGCTCCAGTATTTGTATTATTTATTTTATACAGTCATTTTTGCTCATCCTCATCAAGGGTGCCAATAATTTTGGACTTACTGTTCTCAGTCTGTCAATGTCATGTAGTCAGCTCTCTCTGTCATCTACACACACCCTTTCTCTCTCACTCTGTCTTTCTACCTCAAGAGTTTATTGTCTGTTTTTGTATAAAGGCAGAGTTCTGGAAAAAACGTGATTTTATATACAGCACAGTCAACAATATATTTTATATCTGAGATGACATCATTGCGCACTCTTGGCATTCTCTCAACCTGCTTCATGAAGTAGTCACTTGGAATGCATTTCAAGTAACAGGTGAGCATTGTTAAAAGTTATTTTGTAGAATTACTTTCCTTCTTAATGTGTATGAGCCAATCTGTTGTGTTGTGACATGGTAGGGGTGGTATACAGAAGATAGCCCTATTTGGTAAAAGACCAAGTTCGTATTACGGCAAGAACAGCTCAAATAATCAAAGAGAAACGACAGTCCATCAATACTTTAAGACATGAAGGTCAGTCAATCTGGAAATTTTCAAGAACTTTATAAGTTTCTTCAAGTGCAGTTGCAAAAGCTATCATGCGCTATTATGAAACTGGCTCTCGTGAGGACCGCTACAGGAAAAGAAGACCCAGAGTTACCTCTGCTGCAGAAGATAAGTTCATTAGTTACCAGTTTTAGAAATTGCAGCACAAATAAATGCTTCACAGAGATCAGGTAACAGACACATCTCAACTTCAACTGTTCAGAGGAATCAGAGTGAATCAGGCCTTCATGGTCGAATTGCTGCAAAGAAACCACTACTAAAGGACACCAATAATAAGAAGACACTTGCTTGGACCAAGGAACTCGAGCAATGGACATCAGACCTGTGGAAATCTGTCTTTTGGTCTGATGAGTCCAAACTTGAGATTTTTGGTTCCAACCGCCGTGTCCTTTGTGAGACGCAGAGTAGGTGATCTCCGCATGTGTGGTTCCCACCGTGAAGCATGGAGGAAGAGGTGTGAGGGTGTGTTTTTTTTGCTGGTGACGCTGTCAGTGATTTATTTAGAATTCAAGGCACACTTGACCAGCATGGCTACCACAGCATTCTGCAGCGATTTTCCATCCCATCTATTTTGCTCTTAGCGGGACAATGACCCAAAACACACCTCCAGGCTGGGTAAGGGCTGTTTGACCAAGAAGGAAAGTGATGGAGTGCTGCATCAGATGACCTGGCCTCCAAAATCACCCGACATCAAGCCAGTTGAGATGGTTTGGGATGAGTGAAGGAAAAGCATCCAACAAGTGCTCAGCATATGTTGGAACTCCTTCAAGACTGTTGGAAAGCATTCCTCGTGAAGCTTGTTGAGAGAATGCCAAGAGTGTGCAAAGCTGTCATCAAGGCAAAGGGTGGATACTTTGAAGATTCTAAAATATAATTTGATTTGTTTAACACTTTTTTGTGGTTACTTCATGATTCCATATGTGTTATTTCCTAGTTCAGATGTCTTCACTATTAGTCTATGTAGAAAATTGTAAAAAGAAAAACCCTTGAATGAGTAGATGTGTCCAAACTTTTGACTCGTACTGTATATGACGTGTGTGTTGTATTTTGTGTGTTGTATTCATTCTCGTATGTCAAATAAAAAATTATAATTACCCACATCATTGTATTTCTTTGAAATATAATTTCATTTAAGGACATATTCATTTTACTGTCTGTATTGCTGAGTTGAAACAATGCATTTACATCTTAAACATTCCTATACACTTCTTATTATGTAAAGCAACACTTTCTAACAAAATCTCTATGCACCATAGTGCTGTCAGTCTTCTGTAAACCACATTGAGATGTGATTTCTACTGATATGAACCAATAGAGAAGTGGTCTATATCTGTACTAACATGATGAGATAGAGAGAGGAAGGAATAAGAGGGCAGACCCAGTAGACTGAGGGGTTATGTTGTTGGTATGTAACCAATGGCCCCCTCCCAGTTGAGGGGTGATGAGCTCTACAGCAAAGTCTCACAACCTGCTGTTTTTGACTCTCTCTACATAGACACCTGCTGTCTCGACCTCTGAACGCTCGGCTATGAAAAGCCAATTGACATTTACTCCTGAGGTTCTGACATGTTCCACCCTCTCCTGTCTTGACCCATTTTTATTTATTTTACCTTTATTTAACTAGGCAAGACAGTTAAGAATACATTCTTATTTCCAATGACAGTCTAGGAACAGTGGATTAACTGCCTTGTTCAGGGGCAGAACTACAGAATTTTGTCAGCTCGGGGATTAGATCTTGCAACCTTTCAGGTACTCTAACCACTATTCTACCTGCCGCTCTGAATGCTCGGCTATGAAAAGCCAACTGACATTTACTCCTGAGGTTCTGACATGTTGCACCCTCTACAACCACTGTCATTATTATTTGACCCTGCTGGTCATCTATGAACGTTTTAACATCTTGAAGAAAAATCGGTCCTTAATGGCCATTTACTCTTATAATCACCACCCGGCACAGCCAGAAGAGGACTGGCCACACCTCAGAGTCTGGTTCCTCTCTAGAGTTTTTCCTAGCCACCGTGCTTCTACATCTGCATTGCTTGCTGTTTGGTGTTTTAGGTTGGGTTTCTGTATAGCACTTTGTGACATCTGCTGATGTCAAAAGGGCTTTATAAATACATTTGATTGATTGATTATTTCAATATTGTGATCCACAAGAATGTGTAGTAGTTACAGGCCTGTCCCTGAAGGGGGCGATAAGGAACCCCAGATGTTTACCATAGCATAACTGTAACTGCTTTCCCCTGTAACTTTTCTCTTGGTTTCTTCACACATGTTGAACATGTGTCCCACCCTCTACACTCTACAACAAACCACTTAGATATTTTTAGAGGTAAATTGTTAATGAAAATAGATTCATGTATTCAACATGTAATGATGTGCAGCTAAATGAAACTCTAGACTTTAACCTGGAAACCCAGTTCCCCAGTTACAGCTTTGAAACTCCTCCCATCTCTGGTCAGTGTTAATAAATACAACATCAAATCAAATGTTATTTGTCACATGGGCCGAGTACAACAGTGAAATGCTTACTTACAAGCACTTAATCAACAATGCAGTTTTACTTTAAAAACAAAAATATAATAATAATGTATATACAAATAAATTAATAAATAAGTAAAAAAGTATTTACAAAAAGAAAAGCAAGTGAAAAAAAGATACAAATAATAACAAAAATAAACAAAACACAAACACAAACAATATACACACACAAAAACAAATAACACATAATACAGTAAATGAACAATATCCATGATACACATCACATATACAGACAAATTAAATATAACCATACACAACACAATAACAAACATATCTATATAGACAGTGGCTAACTAAACATATTACTCATAACAGAACCATCTGAGGTTGTGTGTGTGTGTGTGTGTGTGTGTGTGTGTGTGTGTGTGTGTGTGTGTGTGTGTGTGTGTGTGTGTGTGTGTGTGTGTGTGTGTGTGTGTGTGTGTGTGTGTGTGTGTGAGTGAGTGAGAGAGAAGTGAGGGGTGGCTGGAGATTTCCATTGTGCCACAACAGAGGTTAGCTGGTTTGGCCTGACAACTGAGCAAAGGTACCTATCTATGTACCTATCTATCTATCTATCTATCTATCTATCTATCTATCTATCTATCTATCTATCTATTTTTACATTTCTCTAGAATATTTCTCTCTGTTTTTCTGTGTACGGTGAAGAGGTGTGATCTAAGCAGACTGTCATCATATAGGAAGTAGAGGGGTTTGTCAGAAGGACAGTAGTAGAGAAAGACACTTGTCTGTGGGGACAGAATGGAGCACACCTTGCTCTGTTTGCTACTATGTAAGTACTGAGTTAGTCTGTTTTGTTTATGAATGCTAATTACCTGATTTCCTAAGAATTTAATGGAAAAAGGAATAAGACATTAAAGGAAATGAAGACAGTTTCATGCTTTAGCTTTGTTTTTGGTGTTTTAGCCCTTATTGAGAAAACATTAGTAAATGGCACTCAAAGGAAATTGCAGCAAATATGATGTAGATATGAAGTAAGAAAGTGACCAACCTACATTGATGTTACATCTCTGGGAGAACCTGAGCTTGTATAGTCGATGCCATGCAGACCTGGTTAGTGTGGTGGGGTGCACTTAACCAAGTCATTACTCAGGAACTAAAGAGTGGTGCTAAGTCAGTGGTTACAAAATGAATATAAAATGCAATATTTGTTGGATGTGTTGTAGTATCAAGTTGTGATTATTGTAAATGGTTGAGGGTTCCTTTGCTACAGTTATAGTAAACTGTGTTAAGAGATTAATGAGTGGTGTTTTGGTGTTTTTGGTCTCTCTGTGTGCAGAACACGGGAAGTTAACGGCCATTTAAAGCTGCAGTCCGTAATTCAAACTACAACAAAATGGCCACCCTGACACTTTTTGTGGTAACCATATATTTTGGTTTATGATGGGATAAGACAGTTTTGAGGGAATTCAACGTTATAATCTTCAAGACTAAATTCCTATGATTAAAGATCCAACGTGTTTAGAAATTGTAGATTGCACATTTAAAATAAAGTACAGGATGGATTTGGCAATCAGTAACATGAAAATGGCATGTTTTATTGTATTTATAGATAATATTGGAGCAATGTGACTTTCTTTGTTGTAGTGCTGAGTACACACATCAACTCTGGACACTCTGAAGATGATGATGGTAGATATTTGTACACTTGATCAAGCCTCCAATGCTTCATCAAATGTTTCATTTGTAATTTTTCAAAAAAATATGTGTAATAGCAATTGTTTCATGCTGGTTTTATTTTGTGCAGGACAGGCAAAGGCTGTTCTGACCATACAACCCAAATCCTCCCAGATATTCAGTGGAGAGTCTGTCACTCTCAGATGTAACATACAGAGGGGAGAAGTCACTGACTGGAAATACACATGGCGCAAGGATGTTAAAGACTTCCTCAGTAGGGAGCGTGAATATGAGATCAGCGAGGTTAAGACGTCAGACAATGGTGACTACAGGTGTCTGGGTACACATATTGATCAGAAGAAGCATTCTGAGTGGAGTGATGCAGTCAGACTGACGGTAACAGGTATATCATCTCATCTCTCATTCACATCAGTGCCTCCATGCCCATAACCACTTGACATTGGGAACCAATTTAGGGATCCTATTTTTCCGTTTTAAAAACGTCTGTCTACCATTGCAGTTCAGATTCCTCCATTAATTCATTCTCATTTCATGTAATAATTGAAGAAATATGGTGTATGGTACTAAGATCATTATTTTACAGTTTTTCTCAGTCGCTTTGGTGCATTTCTCACATCACTATTTACATTTGCACAACAGTTAATGCAGTTCTCAAAACAATTAGTACAAACTGCAAAACCTAGTTGATAACCTGCAAAAGCGTGTCACTTGCTCAAAATGGATAGCTCATTCCTCAAAAGCAAGTATTCATGTCAATGAAAGTGTCAGTGTCATCAAGATGAAAAGTCCTGACACCATTGTTTATGAACAAGATAGTCAAATGGCTTTGTCATGTTTTCATTATGACAGTTTACTCTGTAAATGTTTTCCAATGCAAAAGTCAGATCTTGGTGACACTACCTGAAAATGCTCAAGACAGCACTATATACTATTTGCACAGCCATTTGAAAAATACAGTAAAGTTACACATTACTGTATTTAGTGAGGTAACAAGACACTGAATATGTATGTTTCACATTTTTACTGCATATGCTCTTTGCAATTCTAATTTGTTCACAGCATTGTGCAAAAGAAAAAATACACCCTTATTTACAACAAACATAAACTCCCTTTGGGTAGAGCTGTGCACAACTGTAAACAATATTGCAGTACATATTGGAACTGAACATACAACATACATAGTACTGTAATCATTCATGCACATCCAGACGTTCCTCTCTGTCTGGCCACATAATTTCATCTACATCACAGCGAATATCATCTCTTGCAATGCAGCGAGGAAAGTATCTCCTCGAGTGGCGAATCCACCCTCTGCAGGACTCTGCTGTGATGTCATCACATGCTGCATCCATGGCCGCTAGCAGGGCCATTTGGGTATGTGGATGCCGGTCATATACCTTCCACCTCCAGGAAGAGAAAACTCCTCTATTGGATTTAGGAATGTTGAGTAGGGAGGGAAATATTCCACCAGCATCCTATCATGTGTTGCAAACCACTGTCTGACGACATCTGAGTGGTGAAAACGCACATCATCCAAAACAACAACATGCTTGCTCAGATGGTCTCCAGTTAGACCCCTCTCGTTCTCAGGGATTATGTCCCTGTAAAGAGTGTCTAAAAAGTCAGCAGATGTTGTGTGTTGTATGGACCAAGGCAGGGGATATGGGTCAGGGCGCCGTTTTCTGAGATGGCTGCACACATAGTAATATTCCCTCCTCGTTGGCCTGGGACATCAATGGTTGCTCTCTGTCCAATGCGATTCCTTCCACGTCTTCTACCTTTTGCCAGATTGAAACCCGCCTCATCAAGGTATATGAATGTGTGCAGCGGTTCCCTGGCCTCCAGCTCCAGTACATGCTTTATTACAGAAGAGGGAGTGAGAAAAACTATAACAACTTTTCCTGTGTAACATAATGCATTTTGGACAACATATTGTACAGTATGCACTGTGAATACACACACACAGAACTGTCATGTAAGTGTAGTGCATGACACTACACAAAGTAAACAGTTTACAGCACTGAACATTAGAATATGCATAGAACACATACATGTTTTACCTGTACATACTGGTGACGGATCTCCTTCACTCTGTCGCTGTTCCGTTCAAATGGCACATTGTACAATTGTTTCATGCGCATTTCATTCCTCCTGAGCACTCAATTGTAATTGTCAATTGTAGCGACTGAAACAGATTCAATATTCCCAAAGATGTTGTCATCCTCTATAACAGCACTTTGTATCTCTCTCAACCTTATGGCATTGTTTGCAATCACCATTGCACAAATGGCTTCCTCTTGTTGCGGAGTAAAGGGGCCCTCTTCCACCTCTGCAAGGTTGTCTTGCAATCCTGTGTGGTGCAGAGTACAATTACAGTAAATATGGCAAATCTTTACTGTAACACTACTGTACACTACAATACACTAAATGTGTGATGCAGTAAAGCTGTGTCTAAATGTAAAATGTACAGTGACAAGTTATTGTCCCACTGCAAGCTTCATGTATGACACAATGACAGTAGCGCAGTGCAGATTGTTTAGTGCTGAATTACTGTCCATTTATACACACCTGTTCTCCCGACAAAATGTTTGAATAATTGAATTTACAGTGGTTCTCCCAACATTTGGCTGCACCCTTCGACCAGCCTCAGCCATTGTGAGGCCGTGATTGACAACATGATCCACAATTGTAGCCCTGATTTCATCAGGGATCCGCCTATGTACTTGGCCTCTTCTTCCTCTTCCCCTGTTTTGTCCCCTTCCCTTCCTCCCGCACCCTCACCCCTCTTCCACGAGGCTGACCTTCCATTTCTGTGTCACAGTATTGTAGAAATGGTACACACTATGTCCTGCTTGGTTCATATACTGTATGCTTGTAAAGTGGGGGTTTATGGGATTCAGCTCTGACAGTGATTGTAGAAAAGTGGCTTATCATTGGTTGCAACTAATGCTTCACACACCCCTTCTCATCAGTGAAAGTTGAGATTCACCTGAGAGAAATTGTTCAATTTAGGAGACATTTTCATGAAAAAAATGTGTAAAATTTGCTTGACAGATTTTGACAACTAGTTCAACATTTTTGTATGTAATGACTCAAGCAATGAAATGAGGACTATTAGTTTTATATGGAATGACTATTCAGCATTCACAAGTATAGTTAATTTTGACTGACATGACATAAGCAAATGATAATGTTATAAAACAGCAGAGAGTTGTATGAAAGCAATTGATGCATGTCCAAAAGCATTTGCAATTTGTTGGAAGGAATGAGAACCTGCTACTATGATGTGCACAAATGACTAAATGTTGTGGAGGTTGAACTAACTGTTGTGCAAATGTAAATAGTGATGTGAGAAATGCACCAAAGCGACTGAGAAAAACTGTAATCTTCAATCACTGTCTGGACTTTCTGAATTTTGAGTCAATGCGGGATAATCTAAATATACTTGTCAAGGCGTGTGCGTACTGGTAGCTGTCAGGGATCAGCCAGGCTCCACCACCACACAATCACAGAGATCACTGTCACCTGAGTTCTAATCACCCACACCTGCACGTCATTTGATCATCAGCACAGTCAGCATATAGGCATTCTCTCCACACAGTCACTTTGTCTGGTCTCGTTTGAGTAAGGACTCACTCCTGGTTCCTCTGACCTATTCTTTTGATATCAGCATTGTTTCATCTGCCTTCCAGGGTCTCCTTCGTCTTCCTGCTTCCAGTTGTCATCATCCGGCTAACTCCTTCATCTTCTACAAGAAAACTATAACCTGTCTGGATTTCCCATCGTCATCTAACAGAGACTTTCTCTACTGCATTTTACCTCACCATCATTGTTTCATTAAACCTGTTTCTCTTTTGGAACCTTTTTGTCTTGAGTCTCTGTTCCATAACAGAAGACCAGACCAACATCACAGCAACAGGATGAGTTCCCCGGATCCTTTTCAGGAGGTAGTGGATGCCCTCAAACGTGCACTTTCCTCAACAACTTCCGCATCACCCGTCACCACTCCTCCTTCACCACCAGTAACTTCCAGTCCCGTGGCCAATCCAGCGCCCTTCTCGGGCTTGGCGGAGGATTGCGCCGGTTTTCTGCTGCAGTGTTTGCTGGTCCTGGAGATGCAGTCGCCTCATTTCCTCACCGAACGAGCGAAGGTAGCATTCATAATTTCCTTGCTGACGGGGCGAGCGCTTCACTGGGCCCAAACTATCTGGACTCACAACTCGACCGTCATGCAATCACTGGACAACTTCGCCACTCACTTCCGTGATGTCTTCGGGATTGCTGATGGCAATTCCTCTGTGGGTGAGCAGTTATACCATCTCAGTCAAAGTAAAGATTCCGTTTCAGATTATGCCCTCAAGTTCCGGACTCTCGCAACGGCCAGTGGGTGGAACGAGCGCTCGCTCCTCACCACCTATCGGCAGGGATTGAATCCACGACTGCGACTGCATCTCGCTGCATATGACGATTCCATGGGTCTCGAACGGTTCATTCATCTCGCCCTCCGAACTGATCGTCGTATGCAGCACTGCCTGGAAGATTTACAGGGCCAGCCTTCACCTACTTTGCCTCGCCAGCCAGAATTGACCAGCTCTCCAGAACCAGTACCCATGCAACTGGATAACACTCGTCTTTCAGACACGGAGCGACAGAGGAGGCTGACCCAGGGTCTATCTTTGTACTGTGGCGATGGTGGGCACATCATCTCTGCCTGTCCCATCTATCCACCACGACCAATGGTGAGTGTCATCCATTACTCATCAGAAAATATGAAACCGCTTACTACTGAAGTCATCCTTTCTGCCTCACATGTCTCTCTTCCAGTACACGCCCTCCTCGACTCTGGGTCAGCTGGGAACTTCATCTCCCTCTGAGGTCCAACAAGATCCATTATCAAGTCCACTCGATAATTGGCAAACCTCTCAACAAGAACAATGTGCGTTACACCGTGGGACCTATCCAGTTACAAGTGGGACAGTTACACACAGAATCCATCTCCTTCCTGGTTCTGGAGAATTCCACCGCTGGTATAATTCTAGGGCGCCCGTGGCTAGTGCAACACGATCCGGATCTCTCCTGGACCACCGGAGAAGTCCTGAAGTGGGGCGATAGCTGTTTTCCAGACTGTTTTCCACACCTACCTCAACCTGTGATTCCTCTACCGGTCCAGTCAACCTCCATCGAAAGCCCGGTGGAACAACAGTCCGTCAATATTCCAAGCCTGCTACGCCCCCTTCAGTGACGTATTCTGCCCCAAACGAGCATCGTCGTTGCCGCCACACCGGCCATGGGACTGCGCCATCGACCTCCTTCCGGATGAACCAGTGCCCCACGGTAAGATCTATCCTCTATCACTCCCGGAACAGAAGGCCATGGAGGAGTACGTTGAAGAGGCTCTCCAACAAGGCTACATCCGCCCTTCCACTTCCCCTGCTGCTTTGAGTTTTTTCTTTGTGGCAAAGAAGGACGGAGGTTTGCGGCCCTGCATAGACTATTGAGCACTCAACAACATCACCGTGAAGTTCCGGTACCCACTTCCTCTCGTCCCAGCAGCCCTGGAACAACTTCGTGGAGCAGCCGTGTTCACTAAGTTGGACCTCCGCAGCGCGTATAACCTCGTCCGGATACGTGGGGGGGACGAATGGAAGACGGCCTTCATAACTCCTACTGGACACTATGAATACCTAGTTATGCCATAGGACTTTATGCACGAGGTGCTCCGGGAACTCCTTCATCGTACCGTGATCGTCTACATGGATGATATTCTGATCTATTCCCGGAGCCTAAGCCGAACATCGCCATCACGTTGCGGAGGTCCTCCAACGTTTCAGAGCACATCACCTCTTCCTCAAGGCCGAGAAATGCTCCTTCCATCAACCTACCGTACAGTTTCTTGGCTATAACATCAGTGAACACGGCATCCAGATGGACGAGGGGAAGGTGAATGCAGTCCGAAACTGGCCCACACCTACCACCATCAAAGAGCTCCAACGTTTCCTCAGATTTTCTAATTTCTATTGCCGGTTCATCCATAACTACAGTTCCATCACCTCCCCATTGACCAACCTCCTTCGGAAAAAAACCAAGTCTCTGTCCTGGTCACCAGCTGCCAAGCAGGCTTTCCAGAAAGACTCGTCCCTCAAAGACTCGTTCACAAGTGCACCACTCCTCATCCCTCCGGACCCCAACAAGTCGTTCGTCGTCGAAGTCGACGCGTCCACTACAGGAGTAGGAGCGGTGCTATCGCAGCAGCAGGGGAATCCAGCACGTCCTCATCCATGTGCCTTCTTCTCTAAGAAACTGTCCCCGGTGGAGATCAATTACGGTAATCGAGAACTACCGGCCTTCAAGCTCGCCTTAGAAGAGTGGAGACACTGGCTGGAGGGTGCCAAAGAGAAATTCACAGTTCTCACCGATCACAATTCTTCAATATCTCCGAGATGCTAAACGCCTCAACCCCAGACAGGCAAGATGGGCTTTGTTTTTCACTCAATTCAATTTCACCATCTCCTATCGTCCCAGTACTAAGAATCTCAAAGCTGATGCTCTATCCCGTCTCCATAACCCCGAAGAGAAGACTGAAGATCCGGAGCCCATCTTGCCTCGCAAGATCCTCCTGAGCCCCTTCCAGTGGTCCATCCATCAGCTGCTTTCCTCCTCCAGTGTCTCCGAACCATCTCCGCCGGGGTGTCCACCCGGTCACACCTATGTTCCCCGGTCACAACGCACTAATCTCACTCACTCGGCACATTCTTCTGTGGGCACTGGCCATCCAGGGGCCAACCGTACCCTCTCACTGCTACAAGATCGCTTCTGGTGGCCCAACATGGCCAGGGATGTGAGAAGGTTCGTCCAGGGATGTCCAGACTGCGCTATCTCCAAGAACCCACGCCATCTGCCATCCGGCAAGCTCCTTCCGACGCCCCTGGTCACACCTAGGAGTAGACTTCGCCACCGACCTACCTCCATCTGAAGGTAATACATGTATCCTAGTTATTGTTGACCGATTCTCCAAATCCTGCCGTCTGATTCCTTTGAAAGGTCTACCTACTGCTATGCGCACTGCCGAGCTACTCTTCACTCACGTTTTTCGATACTTTGGGATTCCTGAGGACATTGTGTCGGATCGAGGGCCCCAATTCATCTCCCAGGTTTGGAAGGCCTTCTTCAGACTCCTAGGTGTGACCGTCAGTCTCTCTTCTGGTTACCATCCTCAGATGAATGGGCAAACGGAGAGAAAGATCCAGGAGATTGTACGCTTTCTAAGAACCTTCTGCCACGGCCACCAGAACTCTTGGAATCAATTCCTAGGCTGGGCCGAGTACGCTCAGAACTCCCTCGGGCAGCCTGCCACTTGACTCACTCCCTTCCAGTGCGTGCTCGGCTACCAGCCTCCCCTGTTCCCGTGGTCCGGTGAACCTTCCGACGTCCCCTCCGTCGATTTTTGGTTCCGAGAGAGTGAGAGGGTCTGGGACGATGCTCATCATCATCTTTAAAGGGCAGTGCGCAGACAAAAGATCCAAGCAGACACTCAGAGAGCGGAACCACCTACCTTCAAGCCAGGACAGAAGGTCTGGCTTTCGACACGGGACATCAAGCTGCGCCTGCCCTGCAAGAAGCTGAGTCCCAGATACGTTGGCCCCTTCACCATCACCCGACAGATCAACCCAGTCACCTACCAGCTGCAATTACTCGCACACTATTACCCGCACAATTATCCGCACACCCAGGGAAGATATCCTAGATCCAACCCTCCTTACCATATTCCATGAAACTCACCCAGATCGTCCAGCACCCCGAGGAAGAGGCCGACCACCGCGATGTCGGGGTCCTCGTCCCTCAGGAGCGGTGTCGTGGAGGGGGTACTGTCAGGGATCAGCCAGGCTCCACCACCACACAATCACAGAGATCACTGTCACCTGAGTTCTAATCACCCACACCTGCACGTCATTTGATCATCAGCACAGTCAGCATCTAGGCATTCTCTCCACACAGTCACTTTGTCTGGTCTCGTTTGAGTAAGGACTCACTCCCGGTTCCTCTGACCTATTCCTTTGATATCAGCATTGTTTCATCTGCCTTCCACTGTCTCCTTCGTCTTTTTGCTTCTAGTTGTCATCATCCGGCTAACTCCATCTTCTACAAGAAAACTATAACCTGTCTGGATTTCCCATCGTCATCTAACGGAGACTTTCTCTACTACATTTTACCTCACCATCATTGTTTCATTAAACCTGTTTCTCTTTTGGAACCTTTTTGTCTTGAGTCTCTGTTCCATAACAGTAGCGAAGTCCGGTGCAGGAGAGCAGAGAGTTGTGAACAGGCTGTGGTGGCCAGAAAGAAACACAGTCCCTCACCACACAGCACAGTCACCTGCAGCACCATGGAGAGCACCATCAGAGGACGACACAAGGTCTGGGCTAAACAGAGATATTCAGGACCAAGGACAGCCCTAACCCAGGTGTGCACAATTTCCCCTCTGACAGGGAGCCTCGGCTGCAGGCTGTTGGGCCCAATTAGTAGCCACCTTAAAGAGAACAAAGAAGCCACAGTGAGGGGGAGGAGAGGCAGGAGAAGAGAGCAGACATGGAGCGTTGGATGTATCCCAGCCCAGGCTTTGGACCAGTCAGAACCCAACCACCCTCTTGGAGATAGAGGCCTAGTTAAGGATGTGAGTAGAATAAACCACCTTATCTAATCCTACACCTCTTCTGCCTCCCTTCCAGAAGTAGACGGACGCCACAAGGAGCAGCCGGCAGAAAGAAGAGTGACCTGAGTTAGTTTCCTCCCTTTTCCCTTTCCCCTCCTTTGAGAAATAAAGAAACCTAAGTTTGCCGCACTGAAACTCTGCCCAGTGAATGATTTTCTGCAACCTCCGGAGTTAAACCCTCCCAGTCTTGAGAGGGGAGGTTACAAGGCGCACACTTTATTTAGACCGGAGGAACAAGCAGATGAATGCAACTGCGTCAAAACCTCCATCCAAAATGGGTGCAAAAACCAGTTACACTACATATATTGTTTAACAAATAACAACTTCGTGAAACAACACAGAAATAAATCACACCCGTCTGGCGCGTCAGGACAAATAACGTCAGGACAAGTAACACAAACAATTCCACACAAAGACATGATGGGGAACAGAGGAATAAATACATGCACTGTGACTGGGGAATGAAAACCAGGTGTGCAGGGAACAAGACAAAACAAACGTATCAATGAAAAATGGAGCAGCGATGGCTAGAAAGCCGGTGACGTCCACCGTCGAACGTCGCCCGAACTAAGAGAGGAGCCGACTTCCGCTGAAGTCGTGACAATACTGTATAGACTGTAAATTCTAACTGAATGGAGTCAACATACCCCTATTTAAAATTTATTAAACAACTTTAATCAAAAGTTAACTGCAACAGCTAAATTATTATAAATGACCAAGCATGTATCCAGATGTTTTGATATTCTGCTCTCTGTTTTCTTAGCTCTGCCTGAAACTACACTGACCGTAAATCCAAACCCTGCATACACTGGAGAGACAGTCACTCTGACGTGTTCAGTGGGGTCTGACAGAAGCTGGAGCTATACATGGTACAAAGACAACCCTAAGAAAGTAGTGAAATTGTCTAGAAGACCCACTACAACAGGAGCCACCTTCACCATCAGGAGAGCTGCTGAGTCTGACCAGGGTCTCTACTGGTGTCAGGGAGAGATCAAGTCCATATCATCAATCATCAGTGATCCTGTCACTATCACTATGAAAGGTGTGTGTGTGTGTGTGTGTGTGTGTGTGTGTGTGTGTGTGTGTGTGTGTGGACATCACTGTATATGTTAGTATTCTGATAGTATGATATGGTCATGTTGTGATGAAGGCTGATTAACATTAACATTCTAAGGTGTGTGATAATATTTATTTTCTGTGTTGTGTCTGTGCAGAGAGACCTGTGGCTGTTCTGACCCTCCAACCCAACTGGCCCCAGATATTCAGTGGAGAGACTGTCACTCTCAGATGTGACATACAGGGGGGAGAAGAGATTGAGTATTATTTTTATAACCGTGGGAAGTCAGTCTACACCAAAAAAGAGCCTGAGTACAGATTCAGTCCTGCAAAGAGTGGTCTATATACCTGTGAAGGTCTTCAGAAAAGAAATGGCTTAAAACACTCCCAGACAAGTAATGCTATACAATTGACCATATTAGGTAAGTCTATTTTTATGGGATTGCAAGAGAAAGACAGAAGGGATGAGGTCAAATAGCAAACAGTGAGATCAATGATGGCACAAAACTATAGTTTGATGTTGGGGTAAGGAACAATACCATAATAACAAAATGGGTTAACATTTTAAAGACTGAACATTTGATTTGTGTCATTTCCCTCATAACAGATAAACCCCAAGCCGTCCTGAGTGTCTCTCCTCAGTGGCTGAACCCTGGAGACTCAGTTACTCTGAGCTGTGGGGTTAAAGAGTCATCTACAGGCTGGAGGTTCTTCTGGTACCGAACTGTTCCCTACACAGCTGGGTTACTCTCCTTATCGGACAGGTCCTACTCTGTAGAGCCTCTACCTGGCAATGGGACTACTGAAGACTCCTACACTCTGATCCCTGCTGGTCCTAGTCACACAGGAGGATATGTGTGTAGAGCTGGGAGAGGAGACCCAGTCTATGACTCACTCTACAGCGAACCTCAGTTTTTCTGGTCTAGAGGTAACTAACTGCATTGAAACTGCATTTAATCGTATTTAGTCACCCTCATGTGTATATATAACTACTGTATACGTTTGTCTCTGTCACTTTTTGATTCAGAGCCGAAACCTTCAGTGTCTCTCAAAATAATCCCTAACAGAACTCAACACTTCACATCAAAGTCTCTCTCACTAAGCTGTGAGGAGAAGAGGAACTCTACTGGATGGAGACTGAAGAGATACAGAGAGAAAGCAGTGGAGTCAGAGTGTGGCTCTAACTGGGGATCAATAGCAGGGTCCACATGTACCATCAGGTCCACAAGTGAAAAGGACAGTGGAGTGTACTGGTGTGAGTCTGGATCAGGAGAGTACAGTAATGCTGTCAACATCACAGTGGAGGGTACGTCTGTTGTCCAACATTCACTAACCTTTTTTACATTACAATGTATGATAATGATGTTCAAATGAATGGTTGCATATCATAAAATACTAGCTCATGTGAGTGATTACTCCAGATTTACAGTATTATTTAGATATTATGTTACACAGTTGGCCCTCTGATCCTGGAGAGCCCTCCCTATCCCATAACTGAGGGAGACTCTAACTCTATGCTGTACAAATAGATATCAGGAAATAAACCCGAACCCCAAGGTTGATTTCTACAAAGATGGAGCACTCATCAGGAATGAGAAAACAGGAGAGATGACCATCCCTGTAGTATCCAAGTCAGATGAAGGCTTCTATAAGTGTACATCTAATGAAGGAGAATCACCAGAGAGCTGGGTGACAGTGAGAGGTGGGAAAACGGTCATGATCACATGATTCATAATATCGTCGTCAGTCATAAGTAGTGTTAAAAAGCATACTGTAGATTTGGAGTTGCAAGCTCAGGCTGGTCATCTGATCTCAAGGCAGTTGTCAAATCTATATTCACTTTGTCCACTACTTTATTTATTTTCTACAACTTTCTCAGAGTAGGATGGTTATTTCCTGTTCTCTCCAGGAGTAACTCCTGGACCCTCTACATCAGTCCTAGTAGGAGTGGTTGTGGGCCTGGTTGTTGCTGGTGTTCTACTGGCCATTCTCCTGGTACTGCTGTGTCGATATACAAAAGCCGAAGGTGAGACTTTTATCATTTCTCAATTACATTTTTGGTTTAGGAGAAAAATGTCTAATTACAAAGTTTAAAACAGTAACGACATGATACAGTATAATATTATGCATTTCTCATTACAGGTCCCTGTTGTAACAGGTTATTCTTGTGAGTACACCTGTCTTTCAACTATGTTCCTTTTCATACAGTAAAATATAATCTGTGTGTTTCATGATTATTTCTGTCCCTGTAGGCCCCCCCAGCTCCAGAGGACCAACCTGGACACCCAACAGGACCAAGGATCTACCCAGGGCCGGGATCCTGATGCTGGGTATACACGTCTTCAGCATGGTCAGTCTCTCCTCCCAGACCACTGTCACTCTCCCCTCTGTAACTTCACATACTGACTTTTCACCATGCACATTATATACATGTTACTGTACTCTATGTCCCTATGCAAGCTGAGGGAAAACCAACCTATTCATCTTTCTCTCTCTTCTTCAACCAACAGGTGGCGCTAACATCTATGATACAATCACTCTCTCAGACAGTAATGACAATGGTACTGGGAAAGGGAAAGGGGGATACCTAGTCAGTTGTACAACCGAATGGCTTCAAATTAAATGTGTCTTCCACAATTTAACCCAACCCCTCTGAATCAGAGAGGTGCGTGGGGCTGCCTTAATCGACATCCACGTCTTCAGTTCCTGGGGAACAGTGGGTTAACTGCCTTGCTCAGGGGCAGAACAACAGATTTTTACCTTGTCAACTCAGGGATTCGATCCAGCTACCTTTCGGTTACTAACCACTAGGCAACCTGTATATTAAATTTAGCATGAATACAGTATAGAGTTGTTGTTGCAGTTGTTCTTCATATGTTTAATATTACTAGCATTCTAACACTAAGTAGAGATATTAGTGTATTACCTGTATATTTCAGATGCTGGTGCTGCTACTGCTGGATCAAGTGAGGTGACGTATTACCAGATTCAACTCAAAAAGTTGGACAAGAAAAGGAAAAGTAATTCTCAACTGTCACATAAATTAGTGCAAAATGTCGCAGTGTTTTTTTTACTCATCAAATTTGATAAAAATGTACAAATTCTCTCCACCTCCTCAGAAATCACAGCTTATCCAAAAGAAAATCCAGTCTATTCTGAGGTCAAGACAGGAAAGACTACAGGTGAGACCCATTCTACAGGTTGGCAATCAGTGAAATCTAAATGTGTGATTTTAGAGTTTCAAAAAAGATGCAGAATAAGCTAGTTCCTTCATTTGTTTACTGGAAATGTCTATTTTCTGCAGCAACTGGACCTGTTGATGTGACCTATGCTGAGGTTGACCTTAAACAGAAGGCCAAAGCCAAGAAGAAGAACGGTAAGACTGGACATCCCTCCCTCCATATTCCCCCTATCATAACCTCACACCTCTGACCCCATATTGACCAGCTGTATAATATTCTGAATATAACTGTTATATTATTCTGATGTTTTATCCTCACCCCTTACAGAAACAGCAACCCCACCTGAGGCAGATTCAGTCTATTCTCAAGTGAAGCCAGGCACAGCACCAGGTTAGACTAATAGCCATATGCTATTGATAATATGATACTTGTCATGATTCTCTTCCTTCGGGACAGACCAAGACGCAGCGATGTAGCCAGAATACATATTTATTCAAAGACGGGACGAGACGGAACAAAACAAGAAAACTAGGAACAAGACGTGAGCCCTAATGCTAAATACTAAACTCAACACAAAGATCTAAACCTAACCACGACTGGCGAAACCTAACTAAACATGAAAGGCAAAACCGAACTAGACACGAATGACAAGAACCTGACTTACACGAAAAACAAGAACCTGACGTCGCACGATAATCATAACATAAACAATAACCCACCAAACTAAAGTGCAACTCCCAAACATATATATATGGTTCCCAATTAGAGGTAACGAGACTCAGCTGCCTCTAATTGGGAACCATTATCCCAACATAGAAATAGACACCCTAGAACACACAAACCCTACACCAAAACGAAACCAAAACGCTCCAGCCTGTCATCTCAGGCCTGGGCGTTTCAATACTAATATGGAACTAATTGTCTGATATCAAAGTATACTGTATCTATTTAAAGTATGTATCTTTGTTTGATTCTTAAGATTTGGTTTGACTGCATGTCCTCAACAACGTTGTGTGGTGATATGTTGCAGGTCCTTGAGTGGGGGAGGGATGGATGGAGGGTTTGGGAGGGATAGAGGGTTGGAGGGATGGAAGGATGGAGGGATAGAGGGTTGGAGGGATGGAAGGATGGAGGGACAGAGGGATGGAAGGAAGGAAGGAAGGACACACGATCAGAGGAGCCGAAGGAACCCGGAACATGGATTTTGTACGCTCAACACACACAAGCAAACACACACATGCACAAATACACACGTATTAACACCTTGTACATTAAGGAGTTCTTACCTATTTTATTTACTTATTTTATTGTTTTTAAGCATGTTTTAATTGTGTTTCACTGTAACAGCTTTTTTTAAACTATATGGTGCATCTTATCTGCAGCTACAGCAATTGTATCTGCTTTATATTGTGTATTGAGTTTTATTGTTGATTTATTCAGATGACAGAATAACATATTTGTATATGAATTTTTCAAAAAGTATTATTCACGTTGTGCTTTTTTAATAAACTATTTTTATTTACCAGATAGCATGAGAGCTTTCTTACAGTAAATGGATATTGTCATCTTCAACTTTTCCATACAACCTAATTTGGTCAAACCTCATTTCAGCCTAGTATAGATCTTATGCTCCACAATGTGTGAGTTAAAGGGAAATCTGCTATTTCTGCATCCATTTTTGTACTTAATTATATCTACCCATTGAATCTTGAAGAATATAACATAAATGCCCCATGAGTAAAGTTCAAAAGCCATACACCATCAGCTGAAGATCCATTGAGGTTTTCAGAATGACTTTTTGGGGAAGATTGTGCCTGAAAATAACAGTTCTTCTCAGTTTTATGATGTCATATACTCTGCAGGAGTTCTGAGGATCTAGTAACGTATGTATGAATGACTACCAGTTCTCCCATATTGCCTCCTCATCCTACAGACAGGTCATAACGATTAATGACTATAGTGGTGTATGACTCTGACTGCTATTTCCAGTGTCCCTGCATGGTCTGGAAGTTAGGGGGGTTCTGTAACTATGTTTATGTCTATGTCGTCAGACAGACAGCCAGCAGCCCGGTCATTGTCACTGCTCCTGAGAAACAGTCACAGGAAGTGGCATCACCACAAGATGTTACCTGAAACATAGAAGGGGGGCCTCTGTCAGTAACCTGGGACCCACTACCTTCTGAAAAAGTTGGCAGGTGTTTCATGTCCCTCAGCCACACTGACCAATGAGCATGCAGAAGAAGTCATGCAAACACTTCTGCAGGCATATGAGCTAAGAGGAAACTGCACAGACAGTGTTATGACATTTTTGCTCTCTCTCTCTCTCGCTCTCTCTCTCTCTCTCTCTCTCTTGCTCTCTCTCTCTCTCTCGCTCTCTCTCGCTCTCTCTCTCTCCGTGTCACTCTCTCTCTCTTCTCCCGAGCCCTCTATCTCCCTCTATCTTTCTCTGCAACTTTGAGTGGTCTACTCATAAACTAACAAAGTTACCGGTATCTGTGAAACACCATGACCATTAACCACACAACCAGCAGCAGCTAGGAAACACAGACTCCTAAACCACCACCATCAGACTGATCAACACAGTGACAGACCCCAAACACACCCACGCCTCATCTTCTAACTCTCAAGCTGAGTGAAGGGGTATTTTCAGAGAGCAACTATAGAATGTGACTTCTTTTCCAGCTAACGTACAGGAATTATTAATAGAACAGCAGCCCTCGTCAAAAGGAAGTCTCTTTCTCCTCTCTACTCTTTCTTCTCTGTGTGTTTTGGATAGTCAACTGCTAGCTACCAGTGACAGTGATAGATAAGGACATACAGCCAGAGGAAACAGTCATACAACGCCTTAAAGAGATGTCTGGTTGTCCCTTCTCCTGCTTCTCCAAACAGGGAATACTACTTCTCCTACTCTCTATCCTCCACTATGGTAAGTTTTGTAACTATTTTTATTTATTTGTACATTTTCAACACAATAAAACCGCAATTCAAGCGATTGGCTAACCACTCCTGTACGGTACGACTGGTGTGCAACGTGTCCTGCTACTCCAACCTTACCTACACCTGGGAGAGAGACAATGAGATCTACGGGGATGCCCAGCAGATTCACTTCTCTCTCTCACCAGCAGAGAGAGACATCAGTGTAAAGTGCAACGCCTCCAACCTAGTTAGTTGGAAAACTGCCTCTGCGACAGTAAAGTGTAGTAATGACACAACCACCCCAGGTACCTAGATATCATAATAATCCCTTCCATACACGTTTCAATGTGCTTATACGCTTATATTATCAAACATATTATGTAATGCATGTGATTACATTGGATGCATATGATATAGAGCACAGCAGGTCTACCTGACAACACAATATAGGCTGATATTATGGACAAAACAATAGTTAGAGATGTAAGTATGCATTGCCGTTATTATGTATCTGAATGTGTGGAAGCTGCATGTACTGTATTGTATTGGGCTGTATTTTGATTCCAGACAAGATCAAACAGTCATGCAATTGAGAATAGTCTATACCTTTCTTGATGCTGAAACAGTTTCTTCTTGATTATCTGTCACATGTAGCCGCAGACTCTGTATGACAAGATCACATTTGGAAGCCCAGAAGGCACCCTCCTCTCCCTACCAGAAAGTACTGTGAGCTGAACAGGATGTGGTCATAGGCTGGGCCTTCCATAGATATAGAACCCTCTGCATCCTCTGCATCTTCCACGTGTATATTCTGTAGATAGGCCTAGATGTTACTGTTTAATTTCATCACCACCTACACTATTTGCTTTCTTTTTCACGATTGTAATTGTCTCCCTTTGTTGATTCTCATATACACAGTATATCATAAGGGCTTATACCTTTCTACCTTTCTTTGAGGGCCTAGTTACAATTAGGAGATTCTTAAATGTGTAATAGGCAATAGAATGAGTAGTGATCACACAAGCTCATGTGTCGAATTTCAAGATTAAAGAAAATTGTTGACATGATTCGTGAGATTGATTTATGCCTGTGAATAGAAAGTGTATTCTTCTGCATTAGGATTATGTGCTCTCAGGCATCAATGAGGTTGTAATCAGAGAGTATATGCTGGAGAGCCTTGGTTGCGTGTGGATTGTAGATGGTCTTATTTGATTTGTCCGCATGTCCAAAATGGCATTCATGTCTGTCCCAATAACCAGATGGAATTCAGTTCATTCTAAAAATATACTGTTCAGAGAATAACATATAATTCTACATTATGTGCATACCTTGAGTGCTTTGCATTTAGAGTGAATTGTAATTAACACTCTCGACTGTATTTGTTAGCGACAGAGGCATGATTATTGTATTGAATGGTTTTCAGTACTGTAGCCTTCACCAAGTGAACGTCTAAGTGAAAATGTTATCTTTAAAATTAAACTCATTATGACAACAGATTATATATATCAAAAAGCCTCTGAGGACCTAGTTACACCCTATCACACTGGTCTGAAACTGCTGGTCGACAGGCCACATCAAGCCTCCAAGTCAAATTATGCTGGCTTACAAAGTGATGTGTAATCTCTACTGGAATCTAGACAAAGTTAGGATATCCAACAATTTAAACTTTCAGTCACATTCACCCTGCATTCAGAATGACTGACGAGGTAGAGAAGATTGATTACAGAGACTACCTAAATCATATGAACTGCAACAAACATATCAGTAATGTGTGAAATAAGTCCAACTACTAACAGATTGGATTAGTTAAAGAAAAATTTATGTTATCTGTGTTTGTGCAGCATAAGATTAAGCAACCAGTCATAGTTTATGCAAATACACAGGTATTGAAACAAACCATTCTGAAAATCAACCTGCAAGAATAATGATAATGATGATGATTGGTGTCGTTTTGAGTTGTTTTTAGTTGTTTTAATGTCATCCAACAAATGGAAAGATGGGGTTATTTTGCTTCTGCTGGTCCCGGGGCAGTAATTCTTACCTGTATCTTTCTGAGAGAAACAATACTCCTGTAGCTCAGTATTTGCATTATTTATTTAATACAGTCTTTTTTACTCATCTTCATCAAGGGTGCCAATAATCTGAAAGTAGCTGGAGCTATCATTGGTACAGCAGTGAGATTAGTTTGTCCCAGTATAAATACACTATAACAGGAGACACTCTCACCATCAGTAGAGCTGCTGTGTCTGACCAGGGTCAGTACTGGTGTGAAGGACACAGATTCTCTAGAACCCCATTTTAACAACCAAGTGATGCTATTACTCTCACTGCTGTAGGTGAGTTATTTTGCTGTGTGTCTCTTTTTTGTCAAACACTATTTATATTGAGTACATCATGTAGACATGGTCTGTGTGTAAGTATGTTTTAAATAATAGTGACTGTATTACCCACAGTATTAAAAAAAATCTTACGTGTGAATCATCTAATTGCATTTGTGTTTCCACACTTCTGCCCATGTCCACAGTGAGTATCTCTCCTTAGGGTCCCCTCTACTCTAGAGAGAAAGTCACTGATGTGTGACATATCAGACTACACCGACTGGACGTACCGCTGGTTCAAAAACAACCAACAGAGCTTTAGGGCACGTTGTAAAACCATCACCAGGTTGGTCAGTACAAAGGTTGGTTGATAAAATGACTTTTATCAAAACTCTCCAATAACAGCTCAAATGTGAAAATGTATCCAAATAAAGTTGAAATAATTGGATAAATAATAAAAAATAGCAAAATGCCCTGCCCAAAAGCTATGAAACAAAATCCTACGGCCAATTCTGAAGATGGAGAATCACCAGAAAGCTGGGTGACAGTGAGAGGTGCGAAGAGCTGTGTGTGTGTGTGTTTGTGTGTGTGTGTGTCTCGATGGTAAAACATGTGTTACGCTAGTCCCTACAGGTTCTGTTGTCTCCATCTCTCTGCTTCCCAGGCTGCTGTGTGGTCTACTGGTGGTGTCTCCCTTTCTACTGGTGGTGTCCATCATGCTTATGGTTAAACGCTGCAGGGCTCGAGGTGACCACTTTCTTTCAGTGTGTATCTACAATTAACTTATCCAGCTTGATATTCTCCTTCTTCATGTCATGCTCTTATATCCCAGTTATAAAGTAATGTTGACACAAATGGTTCATTTCAAATGTAAATAGACAAAGTGCCCAGGGGCAGCTATTCCTGTTAACCTTTACAGGATTGGTGAGTTCCACATGGGACGGTTGAACTAACATAGGCTAATGCGATTAGCATGAGGTTGTAAGTAGCAAGAACATTTCCCAGGACAAAGACATGTCTGATATTGGCAGAAAGCTTAAATGCTTGTTTATCTAACTGCACAGTACAATTTACAGTAGCTATTAAAGTGAAAGAATATCATGCAATTGTTTTAGGAGAGCACAGTTATGAACTTGAAAATGTATTGATAAACAAATTAGGCACATTTGGACAGTCCAGATACAACATTTTGACCAGAAATGCAATGGTTCATTGGATCAGTCTATAACGGTGCACATACACTGCTGCCATCTAGTGGCCAAAATCAAAATTGTGCCTGGGCTGGTGTAATACATTATAGCCTTTCTCTTGCATTTCAAAGTTGATAGTGCAAAAAAAAATATTTGTATTATCTTTTACCAGATCTAATGTGTTATATTCTCTGACATTTCACATTTCCACAAACTTCAATGTGTTTCCTTTCAAATGGTGCCAAGAATATGCATATCCTTGCCTCAAGTCCTGAGCTACCGGCAGTTAGATTTGGGTATGTCATTTTAGGCGAAAATTGAAAAAAAGGGGCGGATACTTAAGAGTATTAAATGTTTTCTATAGAAATTGTCCACCCTCAAAAAAGGCTAAATAACGTTTTCATTACTTCTGATGGATTACATGTTAGAGCTGTGCAGTTGAAAGAGCAGTTGAATCAGTTTAACTCTAACGCTACTCTCCATCTGTTATATATTTCTAAAGGCATGTGTTCAACAGCCAAATCTGCTCAAGACGAGGAAACAAAATATTACACTTACCTCTCTTTGATTTCAGTTTGTCTATCTTCCTGAGAGAAAAAACACTCATGTAGCTCAGTATTTGTATTATTTATTTTATACAGTCTTTTTTGCTCATCTTCATCAAGGGTACCAATCATTTTGGACTTACTGTTCTCAGTCTGTCAATGTCATGTAGTCAGCTCTCTCTTTCATCTACACACACCCTTTCTCTCTCACTCTGTCTTTCTACCTCAAGAGTTTATTGTCTGTTTTTGTTTAAAGGCCGAGTTCTGGAAAAAAACGTGATTTTATATACAGCACCAGTCAAAAATATATTTTATATCTGAGATGACATCATTGCGCACTCTTGGCATTCTCTCAACCTGCTTCATGAAGTAGTCACTTGGAATGCATTTCAAGTAACAGGTGAGCATTGTTAAAAGTTATTTTGTAGAATTACTTTCCTTCTTTAAGTGTTTTTTAGCCAATCTGTTGTGTTGTGACATGGTAGCGGTGGTATACAGAAGATAGCACTATTTGGTAAAAGACCAAGTCCATACTACGGCAAGAACAGCTCAAATAATCAAAGAGAAACGACAGTCCATCAATACTTTAAGACATGAAGGTCAGTCAATCTGGAAATGTTCAAGAACTTTAAAAGTTTCTTCAAGTGCAGTCATAAAAGCTATCATGCGCTATTATGAAACTGTCTCTCGTGAGGACCGCCACAGGAAAAGAAGACCCAGAGTTACCTCTGCTGCAGAAGATAAGTTCATTAGTTACCAGCCTCAGAAATTGCAGCCCAAATAAATGCTTCACAGAGTTCAGGTAACAGACACATCTCAACTTCAGCTGTTCAGAGGAATCAGAGTGAATCAGGCCTTCATGGTTGAATTGCTGCAAAGAAACCACTACTAAAGGACACCAATAATAAGAAGACACTTGCTTGGACCAAGGAACTCGAGCAATGGACATTAGACCTGTGGAAATCTGTCTTTTGGTCTGATGAGTCCAAACTTGAGATTTTTGGTTCCAACCGCCGTGTCCTTTGTGAGACGCAGAGTAGGTGAACAGATGATCTCCGCATGTGTGGTTCCCACAGTGAAGCATGGAGGAAGAGGTGTGAGGGTGTGTTTTTTTTGCTGGTGATGCTGTCAGTGATTTATTTAGAATTCAAGGCACACTTGACCAGCATGGCTACCACAGCATTCTGCAGCGATTTTCCATCCCATCTATTGTGCTCTTAGCGGGACAATGACCCAAAACACACCTCCAGGCTGGGTAAGGGCTGTTTGACGAAGAAGGAAAGTGATGGAGTGCTGCATCAGATGACCTGGCCTCCAAAATCACCCGACCTCAACCCAGTTGAGATGGTTTGGGATGAGTGAAGGAAAAGCATCCAACAAGTGCTCAGCATATGTTGGAACTCCTTCAAGACTGTTGGAAAGCATTCCTCATGAAGCTTGTTGAGAGAATGCCAAGAGTGTGCAACGCTGTCATCAAGGCAAAGGGTGGCTACATTGAAGCATCTAAAATATAAAATATAATTTGATTTGTTTAACACTTTTTTGTGGTTACTACATGATTCCATATGTGTTATTTCCTAGTTCAGATGTCTTCACTATTATTCTATGTAGAAAATTGTAAAAATAAAGAAAAACCCTTGAATGAGTAGATGAGTCCAAACTTTTGACTCGTACTGTATATGGGGTGTGTGTTGTATTTTGTGTGTTGTATTAATTCTCATGTCAAATAAAAAATTATAATTACCCACATCATTGTATTTCTTTGAAATATCATTTCATTTAAGGACATATTAATTTTACTGTCTGTATTGCTGAGTTGAAACAATGCATTTACATCTTAAACATTCCTATACACTTCTTATTATGTAAAGCAACACTTTCTAACAGAATCTCTATGCACCATAGTGCTGTCAGTCTTCTGTAAACCACATTGAGATGTGATTTCTACTGATATGAACCAATAGAGAAGTGGTCTATATCTGTACTAATATGATGAGATAGAGAGAGGAAGGAATAAGAGGGCAGACCCAGTAGACCGAGGGGTTATGTTGTTGCTATGTAACCAATGGCCACCTCCCATTTGGGGGGAGTGATGAGCTCTACAGCAAAGTCTCACAACTCAATCGCTGGTTGAAAACCAAAAGATAGAATTTGGCCTGCTGAGGATTGAGGAAAACCATTTTAGCTGGAGGGGTGCTTTCATCTTATCTATTAACATAGACAGCGCTCTAACTCCTCTAGCTTCACAATGAGATAGGGTGCAGTTAGCAGGCTGTTAGCCAGTCCACCTGGTTGCGCTGCGGCTCCAGTTTCAACTGTTCTGTCTGCAGCTATGGAACCCTGACCTGTTCACTACTTTGACCCGGACCTGCTGTCCGGGCATGTGTTCAGGCAAGACAGTTAAGAATACATTCTTATTTCCAATGACAGTCTAGGAACAGTGGATTAACTGCCTTGTTCAGGGGCAGAACTACAGAATTTTGTCAGCTCGGGGATTAGATCTTGCAACCTTTCAGTTACTCTGACCACTATTCTACCTGCCGCTCTGAATGCTCGGCTATGAAAAGCCAATTGACATTTACTCCTGAGGTTCTGACATGTTGCACCCTCTACAACCACTGTCATTATTATTTGACCCTGCTGGTCATCTATGAACGTTTGAACATCTTGAAGAACAATCTGTTCTTAATGGCCATGTACTCTAATAATCTCCACCCGACACAACCAGAAGAGGACTGGCCACACCTCAGAGTCTGGTTCCTCTCTAGAGTTTTTCCTAGCCGCCGTGCTTCTACATCTGCATTGCTTGCTGTTTGGTGTTTTAGGTTGGGTTTCTGTATAGCACTTTGTGACATCTGCTGATGTAAAAAGGGTTTCATAAATACATTTGATTGATTGATTATTTCGATATTGTGATCCACAAGAATGTGTAGTAGTTACAGGCCTGTCCCTGAAGGGGGCGATAAGGAACCCCAGATGTTTACCATAGCATACCAACTAAAGGTGAAGTCTGTAACTGCTTTCCCTGTAACTTTTCTCTTGGTTTCTTCACACATGTTGAACATGTGTCCCACCCTCTACACTCTACAACAAACCACTTAGATATTTTTAGAGGTAAATAGTTAATGAAAGTAGATTCATGTATTCAACATGTAATGATGTGCAGCTAAATGAAACTCTAGACTTTAACCTGGAAACCCAGTTCCCAAGTTACAGCTTTGAAACTCCTCCCATCTCTGGTCAGTGGTAATAAATACAAAATCAAATCAAATGTTATTTGTCACATGGGCCGAGTACAACAGTGAAATGCTTACTTACAAGCACTTAATCAACAATGCAGTTTTACTTTAAAAACAAAAATATAATAATAATGTGTATACAAATAAATTAATAAATAAGTAAAAAAGTATTTACAAAAAGAAAAGCAAGTGAAAAAAAGATACAAATAATGACAAAAATAAACAAAAGACAAACAAAAACAATATACACACACACAAAAACAAATAACACATAACACAGTAAATGAACAATATCCATGATACACATCACATATACAGACAAATTAAATATAACCATAACCATACACAACACAATAACAAACATATATATGTAGACAGTCGCTAACTAAACATATTATTCATAACAGAACCATCTGAGGTTGTGTGTGTGTGTGTGTGTGTGTGTGTGTGTGTGTGTGTGTGTGTGTGTGTGTGTGTGTGTGTGTGTCTGTCTATCTATCTATCCATCTATATATCTATCTATCCATCTATCTATTTTTACATTTCTCTAGAATATTTCTCTCTGTTTCTCTGTGTACAGTGAAGAGGTGTGATCTAAGCAGACTGTCATCATATAGGAAGTAGAGGGGTTTGTCAGAAGGACAGTAGTAGAGAAAGACACTTGTCTGTGGGGACAGAATGGAGCACACCTTGCTCTGTTTGCTACTATGTAAGTACTGAGTTAGTCTGTTTGTTTATGAATGCTAATTACCTGATTTACTAAGAATTTAAGGGAAAAAGGAATAAGACATTAATGGAAATGAAGACAGTTTCATGCTTTAGCTTTGTTTTGGTGTTTTAGCCTTTATTGAGAAAACATTAGTAAATGGCACTCAAAGGAAATTGCAGCAAATATGATGTAGATATGAAGTAAGAAAGTGACCAACCTACATTGATGTTACATCTCTGTGAGAACCTGAGCTTGTATAGTCGATGCCATGCAGACCTGGTTAGTGTGGTGGTGTGCATTTACCCAAGTCATTACTCAGGAACTAAAGAGTGGTGCTAACTCAGTGGTTACAAAATGAATATAAAATGCAATATTTGTTGGATGTGTTGTAGTATCAAGTTGTGATTATTGTAAATGGTTGAGGGTTCCTTTGCTACAGTTATACTAAACTGTGTTAAGAGATTAATGACTGGTGTTTTGGTGTTTTTGGTCTCTATGAGTGCAGAACATGGGAAGATAGCGGCCATTTAAAGCTGCAGTCCGTAATTCAAACTACAACAAAATGGCTACCCTGACACTTTTTGTGGTATATGGCTGAGGGATGGGGCTAAGGAAATTCATTCATCTACATATTTTACAATAATTGTCATAACATAACCATATATTTTGGTTTATGATGGGATAAGACAGTGTTGAGGGAATTCAAAGTTATACTCTTCAAGAATAAATGCCTATGATTAACTTAAAGATCCAACATGTTTGTAGAAATCGTAGATTGCACATTTAAAATAAAGTACAGGATGGATTTGGTAATCAGTAACATGAAAATGGCATGTTTTAATTTATTTACAGCTAATATTGGAGCAATGTGACTTTCTTTGTTGTAGTGCTGAGTACACACATCTACTCTGGACACTCTGAAGATGATAATGGTAGATATTTGTACACTTGATCAAGCCTCCATCTCTTAATGCTTCATCAAATGTTTCATTTGTAATTTTTAAATCTGCTTTTGGATAGACACATTTTGTGTATTGAGTGTCTCAAAATAACATGCATAAAGCAATTGTTTCATGCTGGTTGTATTTTGTGCAGGACAGGCAAAGGCTGTTCTGACCATACAACCCAAATCCTCCAAGATATTCAGTGGAGAGTCTGTCACTCTCAGATGTAACATACAGAGGGGAGAAGTCACTGACTGGAAATACACATGGCGCAGGGATGATGCAGACTCCTACAGTATGAAGAATGAATATGAGATCAGTGAGGTTAAGATTTCAGACAGTGGTAACTACTGGTGTCTGGTTACACATATTGATCAGAAGAAGCATTCTGATTGGAGTGATGCAGTCAGACTGACAGTGACAGGTAAGTCATCTCATCTCTCATTCACATCAGTTCCCCCATGCACATAACCACATGACATTGGGCACCATTTTAGGGATCCTATTTTTCTGTTTTAAAAAGGTCTGTCTACCATTGCAGTTCAGATTCTTCCATTAATTCATTCTCATTTCATGTAATATTTCAAGAAATATGGTAAAAAAATGAATACCTAAAATTAATATCTCAGCTCATCTCTCCACATTATCGTCACTGGTGAGCTCGCTATTAATCTTCAATCACTGTCTGGACTTTCTGAATTTTGAGTCAATGCAGGATAATCTAAATATACTGTATATTTTATTTATTTCACCTTTATTTAAACAGGTAGGCAAGTTGAGAACAAGTTCTCATTTACAACTGCGACCTGGCCAAGATAAAGCAAAGCAGTTCGACACACAACAACACAGAGTTACACATGGAATAAAACAAACATACAGTCAATAATACAGTAGGAAAAAAAGAAATCTATATACAAAGAGTGCAAATGAGGTAGGATAAGGAAGGTAAGACAATAAATAGGCCCTGGTGGCAGAGTAATTACAATATAGCAATTTAACACTGGAATGGTAAAAGAAAACTGTGCAGTAGATGAATGTGCAATGTAGAAAAACTGGGGTGCAAAGGAACAAGATAAATAAATAAATACGGTAGGGGATGAGGTAGTTGGTTGGGCTATTTACAGATGGGCTATAAACAGGTACAGTGGTCTGTACACTGCTCTGACAGCTGGTGCTTAAAGCTGTTGAGGGAGATAAGTGTCTCCAGTTTCAGAGATTTTTGAAGTTCGTTCCAGTCATTGGCAGCAGAGAACTGGAAGGAGAGTCGGCCAAAGGAGGAATTGGCTTTGGGGGTGACCAGTGAGATATACCTGCTGGAGCGTGTGCTACGGGTTGGTGCTGCTAAGGTGACCAGTATAGACTGTAAATTCTAACTGAATGGAGTCAACTTACACCTATTTAAAATAAACTTTAATCAAAAGTTAACTGCAACAGCTAAATTATTATAAATGACCAAGCATGTTTCCAGATGTTTTGATATTCTGCTCTCTGTATTCTTAGCTCTTCCTGAAACTACACTGACCGTAAATCCAAACCCTGCATACACTGGAGAGACAGTAACTCTGACGTGTTCAGTGGGGTCTGATAGTGGCTGGAGATATACATGGTACAAAGACAACACTAAGAAAGTAGTGACCTTGTCTGGCAGACACACTACAACAGGAGCCACCTTCAGCATCAGTAGAGCTGCTGAGTCTGACCAGGGTCTCTACAGGTGTCAGGGAGAGATCCAGTCCAGATCCATATCATCAATCATCAGTGATCCTGTCAATATCACTGTGAAAGGTTAGTAAAGGTGTGTGTGTGTGTGTGTGTGTGTGTGTGTGTGTGTGTGTGTGTGTGTGTGTGTGTGTGTGTGTGTGTGTGTGTGTGTGTGTGTGTGTGTGTGTAGACATCACTGTATATGTCAGTATTCTGATAGTATAATACGGTCATGTTGTGATGAATTCTGATCAACAATATTTAACATTCTAAATATTTATTTTCTGTGTTGTGTCTGTGCAGAGAGACCTGTGGCTGTTCTGACCCTCCAACCCAACTGGCCCCAGAAATTCAGGGGAGAGACTGTCACTCTCAGATGTGACATACAGGGGGGAGCAGAGATTGAGAATGCTTTTTATTACAGTGGGAAGTCGGTCTACTCCAAAACAGAGCCTGAGTTCAGAATCAGTCCTGCAAAGAGTGGTCTATGTACCTGTGAAGGTCTTCAGAAAATAAATGGCTTAAAACACTCCCAGACAAGTAATGCTATACAATTGACCGTGTTAGGTAAGTCTGTTTTTATGGGATTGCAAGAGAAAGACAGAAGGGATGAGGTCAAATAGCAGACAGTGAGACCAATGATGGAACAAAACTATAGTTTGATTTTGAGGTAAGGAACAATACCATAATAACAAAACGGGTCAACATTTTAATGACTGAACGTTTGATTTGTGTCATCTCCTACATAACAGAACAACCCCAAGCTGTCCTGAGTGTCTCTCCTCAGTGGCTGAACCCTGGAGACTCAGTTACTCTGAGCTGTGGAGTTAAAGAGTCATCTACAGGCTGGAGGTTCTTCTGGTACCGAACTGTTCCCTACACAGCTGGGTTACTCTCCCTATCGGACAGGTCCTACTCTGTAGAGCCTCTATCTGGCAATGGGACTACTGAAGACTCCTACACTCTGATCCCTGCTGGTCCTAGTCACACAGGAGGATATGTGTGTAGAGCTGGGAGAGGAGACCCAGTCTATGACTCACTCTACAGTGAACCTCAGTTTCTCTGGTCAGGAGGTAACTATCTGCACTGAAACTGCATTTAATCATATTTAAGTCATCCCTCATGTGTATATATACCTAATGTAGATGTTTGTCTCTGTCACTTCTTGATTCAGAGCCGGAACCTTCAGTGTCTCTCAAAATAAGACCTAACAGAACTCAACACTTCACATCAAAGTCTCTCTCACTAAGCTGTGAGGAGAAGAGGAACTCTACTGGATGGAGACTGAAGAGATACAGAGAGAAAGCAGTGGAGTCAGAGTGTGGCTCTAACTTGGGATCAATAGCAGGGTTCACATGTACCATCAGGTCCACAAGTGAAAAGGACAGTGGAGTGTACTGGTGTGAGTCTGGATCAGGAGAGTACAGTAATGCTGTCAACATCACAGTGGAGGGTACGTCTGTTGTCCAACATTCACTAACCTTTTTTACATTACAATGTATGATAATGATGTTCAATTGAATGGTTGCATCTCATAAAATACTAGCTCATGTGAGTGATTGCTCCAGATTTACAGTATTATTTACATATTATGTTACACAGTTGGCCCTCTGATCCTGGAGAGCCCTCCCTATCCCATAACTGAGGGAGACTCTGTAACTCTACGCTGTACAAATAGATATCAGGAAACAAACCCGAACCCCAAGGTTGATTTCTACAAAGATGGAGTACTCCTCTGGAATGAGGCAACAGGAGAGATGACCATCCCTGTAGTATCCAAGTCAGATGAAGGCTTCTATAAGTGTAAATCTAATGAAGGAGAATCACCAGAGAGCTGGGTGACAGTGAGAGGTGAGAAAACGGTCATGATCACATGATTAATAATATCTGTGGTCATCAGTCATTTGTAGTGTTAAAAAGCATACTGTAGGTTTGGAGTTGCAAGCTCAGGCTGGTCATCTGATCTCAAGTCAGTTGTCAAATCTATATTCACTTTGTCCACTACTTTATTTATTTTCTACAACTACCTTAGAGTCAGATGGTGATTTGCTGTTCTCTCTCCAGGTGTAACTCCTGGACCCTCTACATCAGTCCTAGTAGGAGTGGTTGTGGGCCTGGTTGTTGCTGGTGTTCTACTGGCCATTCTCCTGGTACTGCTGTGTCGATATAAAAAAGCCGAAGGTGAGACTTTTATCATTTCTCATTTAACTTTTTGGTTTAGGAGAAAAATGTCTAATTACAAAAGTTTAAAACAGTAACGACTTGATACAGTTTAATAGTATGCATTTCTCATTACAGGTTCCTGTTGCAACAGAATATTCTCGTGAGTACACCTGTCTTTCAACTATGTTCCTTTTCATACAGTAAAATATAATCTGTGTGTTTCATGACTATCTCTTTCCCTGTAGGCCCCCCCAGCCCCAGAGGACTAACCTGGACACCCAACAGGACCAAGGATCTACCCAGGGCCGGGATCCTGATGCTGGGTATACACGTCTGCAGCATGGTCAGTCTCTCCTCCCAGACCACTGTCACTCTCCCCTCTGTAACTTCACATACTGACTTTTCACCATGCACATTATATACATGTTACTGTACTCTATGTCCCTATGCAAGCTGAGGGAAAACCAACCTATTCATCTTTCTCTCTCTTCTTCAACCAACAGGTGGCGCTAACATCTATGATACAATCACGCCCTCAGACAGTAATGACAATGGTACTGGGAAAGGGAAAGAGGGATACCTAGTCAGTTGTACAACCGAATGGCTTCAAATTAAATGTGTCTTCCGCAATTTAACCCAACCCCTCTGAATCAGAGAGGTGCGTGGGGCTGCCTTAATCGACATCCAAGTCTTCAGTGTCTGGGGAACAGTGGGTTAACTGCCTTGCTCAGGGGCAGAACGACAGATTTTTACCTTGTCAACTCAGGGATTCGATCCAGCTACCTTTCGGTTACTGATCCAGCAACCTTTCGGTTACTAACCACTAGGCTACCTGTATATTAAGTTTAGCATGAATACAGTATAGAGTTGTTGTTGCAGTTGTTCTTCATATGTTTAATATTACTAGCATACTAACACTAAGTAGAGATATTAGTGTATTACCTGTATATTTCAGATGCTGGTGCTGCTACTGCTGGATCAAGTGAGGTGACGTATTACCAGATTCAACTCAAAAAGTTGGACAAGAAAAAGAAAAGTAATTCTCAACTGTCACATACATTTGTGCAAAATGTCGCAGTGTTTTTTTTACTCATCAAATTTGATAAAAACGTACAAATTCTCTCCACCTCCTCAGAAATCACAGCTTATCCAAAAGAAAATCCAGTCTATTCTGAGGTCAAGACAGGAAAGACTACAGGTGAGACCCATTCTACAGGTTGGCAGTCAGTGAAATCTAAATGTGTGATTTTAGAGTTTCAATGAAGATGCAGAATATGCAATAAGATAATTCCTTCATTTGATGACTGGAAATGTCCATTTTCAGCAGCAACTGGACCTGTTGATGTGACCTATGCTGAGGTTGACCTTAAACAGAAGGCCAAAGCCAAGAAGAAGAAAGGTAAGACTGGACATCCCTCCCTCCATATTCCCCCTATCATAACCTCACACCTCTGACCCCATATTGACCAGCTGTATAATATTCTGTATATAACTGTTATATTATTCTGTTGTTTTATCCTCACTCCTTACAGAAACATCAACCCCACCTGAGGCAGATTCAGTATATTCTCAAGTGAAGCCAGGCACAGCCCCAGGTTAGACTAATAGCCATATGCTATTGATATCTAATATGATACTAATATGGAACTAATTGTCTGATATCAAAGTATACTGTATCTATTTAAAGTATTTATCTTTGTTTGATTCTAAAGATTTTGTTTGACTGCATGTCCTCAACAACTTTGTGTGGTGATATGTTGCAGGTCCTTGAGGGGGGAAGGGATGGAGGGATGGAGGGATGGGGAGGGATGGAGGGATGGATGGAGGGATAGAGGGTTGGAGGGATGGAAGGATGGAGGGACAGAGGGATGGAAGGAAGGACACACCATCAGAGGAGCCGAAGGAACCCGGAACATGGATTTTGTACGCTCAACACACACAAGCAAACACACACATGCACAAACACACATGCATTAACACCTTGTACATTAAGGAATTCTTACCTATTTTATTTACTTATTTTATTGTTTTTAAGCATGGTTTAATTGTGTTTCACGGTAACAGCTTTTTTAAAACTATATGGTGCATCTTATCTGCTTATCTTGCTACAGCAATTGTATCTGCTTTATATTGTGTATTGAGTTTTATTTTAGATTTATTCAGATGACAGAATAACATATTTGTATATAAATTTTCCAAAAAGTATTATTCACTTTTTCTTCTAATGGTCTGTACTTTAACAATATCTTTGCGTTGTGCTTTTGTAATAAACAATTTTATACACCAGATGTCATGAGAGCTTTCTTACAGTAAATGGATATTGTCATCGTCAACTTTTCCATACAGCCAAATTTGGTCAAAAATTTCAGCCTAGTATAGATCTTACGCTCCACAATGTGTGAGTTAAAGGGGAATCTGCTATTTCAGCTTTTCAGAAGGACTTTTTGGGGAAGAGTGTGCCTGAAAATAACAGTTCTTCTCAGTTTTATGATGTCATATACTCTGCAGGAGTTCTGAGGATCTAGTAACGTATGTATGAATGACTACCAGTTCTCCCATATTGCCTCCTCATCCTACAGACAGGTCATAACGATTAATGACATTAGTGGTGTATCACTCTGACTGCTATTTCCAGTGTCCCTGCATGGTTTGGAAGGTCACTGTTCCAGTTAGGGGGGTTTCTGTATCTATGTTTATGTCTATGTGTTCAGACAGACAGCCGGCAGCCAGGTCATTGTCACTGCTCCTGAGAAACAGTCACAGGAAGTGGCATCACCACAAGATGTTACCTGAAACATAGAAGGGGGGCCTCTGTCAGTAACCTGGGACCCACTACCTTCTGAAAAAGTTGGCAGGTGTTTCATGTCCCTCAGCCACACTGACCAATGAGCATGCAGAAGAAGTCATGCAAACACTTCTGCAGGCATATGAAGCTAAGAGGAAACTGCACAGACACTGTTATGACATTTTTGCTCTCTCTCTCTCTCTCTCTCTCTCTCTCTCTCTCTCTCTCTCTCTCTCTCTCTCTCTTCTCCTGAGCCCTCTATCTCCCTCCTTTCTCTTTCTCTGCAACATTGAGTGGTCTGCTCATAAAGTAACAAAGCTATCGGTATCTGTGAAACACCATGACCATTAACCACTCAACCAGCAGCAGCTAGGATACACAGACTCCTAAACCACCACCATCAGACTGACCAACATAGTGACAGACCCAAAACACACCCACGCCTCATCTTCTAACTCTCAACCTGAGTGAAGGGGTATTTTCAGAGAGCAACTATAGAATGTGACTTCTTTTTCAGCTAACATACAGTAATTATTAATAGAACAGCAGCCCTTTTCAAAAGGAAGTCTCTGCTCTTTCTCATCTCTACTCTTTCTTCTCTGTGTGTTTTGGACAGTCAACTGCTAGCTACCAGTGACAGTGATAGATAAAGACATACAGCCAGAGGAAACAGTCAACACCTTAATGAGATGTCTGGTGGTCCCTTCTCCTGCTCCAAACAGGGAATACTACTTCTCCTACTCTCTAACCTCCACTAGGGTACGTTTTGTAACAATTTTTTTTCATTTAAACATTTTAAACACAATAAAACCGCAATACAAGCGATTGGCCAACAACTCCTGTACAGTACGGCTGGTGTGCAACGTGTCCTGCTTCCCCAACCTTATATACACCTGGGAGAGAGACAATGAGATCTACGGGTTCGCCCAGCAGATTCACTTCTCTCTCTCACCAGCAGAGAGAGACATCAGTGTAAAGTGCAACGCCTCCAACCTGGTCAGTTGGAAAACTGCCTCTGCAACAGTAAAGTGTAGTAATAACACAACCACCAAAGGTACCTAGATATCATAATAATCCCTTCCATACACTTTTCAGTGTGCTTATACGCTTATATTATCAAATCTATTATGTAATGCATGTGATTACATTGGATGCATATGATATAGAGCCATTTAGTCTTTATCATATTGTATAGTCTAATCATGTGTGTTGTACAATATGTGACAGGACTGGTGTGGTATACCATCTACATCGGAGTAACAGTGGGAGGCGCTGTGGTGCTGATCCTCACTGTAGCTGTGGCAGTGTGCTACTGCAGGGGCCAAAGTAACACGGGTATGTACAGCTTAGGGGCCTCCACTATACTTAACGTGACATTTCAGGTGGTTCTAGAAGTATTCTTCAGCTGATCTGATTTTTTAGAGGGGGATTGTTAGAAATTAGAAGAAGAGTGAGACCCCTCATTAATTTCTTAGTATGTTTGTTGATATCCTGTATAAAATGTATCTGATTGGTTGATATCTTGTTCTTAAAAAACACAGCAGGTCTACCTGACAACACAATATATACTGATATTATGGACAACACAAGAATTAGAGATGTAAGTATGCATTGCCGTTATTATGTATCAGAATGTGTGGAAGCTGTATGTACTGTATTGTAATGGGCTGTATTTTGATTCCAGACAAGATCAAACAGTCATGTAAACCCAATATCCATCTATGAGACTGTCAATGATCTGGTTATCCCAAGATTGAACAAGGTAAGATAGAAATGGTCATAATGGTAAAATGTCTGTGATTGAATGGAAGACTATGTAGTCAACTTTGAGAATAGTCTATACCTTTCTGGATGCTGAAACAGGTTCTTCTTGATTATCTGTCACATGTAGCCGCAGACTCTGTATGACAAGATCACATTTGGATGCCCAGAAGGTACCCTCCTCTCCCTACCAGAAAGTACTGTGAGCTGAACAGGATGTGGTCATAAGCTGGGCCTCCCATAGATATAGAACCCTCTGCATCCTCTGCATCTTCCACGTGTATATTCTGTGGATAGGCATAGATGTTACTGTTTATTTTCATCACGACCTACACTATTTGCTTTCTTTTTCACGACTGTAATTGTCTCCCTTTGTTGATTCTCATATACACAGTATATCATAAGGGCTTATACCTTTCTACCTTTCTTTGAGGGCCTAGTTACAATTAGGAGATTCTTAAATGTGTAATAGGCAATAGAATGAGTAGTGATCAGACAAGCTCATGTGTCGAATTTCTATTTTCAAGATTAAAGAAAATTGTTGACATTGATTCGTGAGATTGATTTATGCCTGTGAATATAAAGTGTACTCTTTTGCATTAGGATTATGTGCTCTCAGGCATCAATGAGGTTGTAATCAGAGAGTATATGCTGGAGAGCCTTGGTTGCGTGTGGATTGTAGTTGTTCTTATTTGATGTGTCCGCATGTCCAAAATGGCATTCATGTCTGTCCCAATAACAAGATAGAATTCAGTTCATTCTAAAAAAAATATGCTGTTCAGAGATAAAAAATAATTCTACCTTATTTGCACACCTTGAGTGCCTTGCATTTAGAGTGAATTGTAATTAACACTCTCGACTGTATTTGTTAGCGACAGAGGCATGATAATTGTATTGAATGGTTTTCAGTACTGTAGCCTTCACCAAGTGAATGTCTAAGTGAAAATGTTATCTTTAAAATTAAACTCATTATGACAACACATTACTTATATCATAAAGCCTCTGAGGGCCTAGTTACACCCTAACACACTGGTCTGAAACTGCTGGTCGACAGGCCACATCAAGCCGCCAAGTCAAATTATGCTGGTTTACAAAGTGATGTGTAATCTCTATTGGTTAGGATATCCAACAATTTAAACTTTCAGTCACATTCAACCTGCATTCAGAATGACTAACGAGGTAGAGATGATTGATTACTGAGACTACCTAAATCATATGAACTGCAACAAACATATCAGTAATGTGTGAAATAAGTCAAACTACTAACAGATTGGATTAGTTAAGAAAAATGTATGTTATCTGTGTTTGTGCAGCATAAGATTAAGCAACCAGTCATAGTTTATGCAAATACACAGGTATTGAAACATGCCATTCTGAAAATCAACCTGCAAGAATAATGATAATGATGATGATTGGTGTCGTTTTGAGTTGTTTTTAGCTAACATAACTTTTTTATTTTACTCAACAAGCTTGTTCAAATACAACTGACTTCAAGTAGAGTTTGTTGACAAAAGACTAACACATTGGCTCAAATTCTTGTCCTTTTCAAGTCCACTCAAATTGCATAATCACGCTAATTAAGCAATTGGTTAAGTTTGACTTTATCCAGTGCACAGTGTATGAAATTAAAAGGCTGAGGAACTTCACATTAGGTCACTTGTTTGTCATAGTTGAGTGGTCATGGTTTGCTCTCTTCGTCTTTAGTAATGTGGGTTTGTGATGGAAGGCGTTGTGTGAAGCTGTCTTTTCCACTGTGATCATAGAGAGACACATAGAGAAATGTATCTGTGGATAGGGTTCCACATGGAACCCAAAAAGGTTCTACTCTGAAAAAAACAGGGTTCGTTAAAAATTTTTTAGGATCTAGATAGCACCTGTTTTCTAAGAGTGTTTATCTATCTATCTATCTATCTATCTATCTATCTACACTATATATGCAAAGGTATGAAGACACCCCTTCAAATTAGTGGATTTGGCTATTTCAACCACACCAGCTGCTGACTGGTGTATAATATCGAGCACACAGCCATGCAATCTCCATAGACAAACATTGGCAGTATAATGGCAGTACTGAAGAGCTTAGTGACTTTAAACGTGGCACCGTCATAGGATGCCACCTTTCCAACAAGTCGGTTCGTCAAATTTCTGCCCCGCTAGAGCTGCCCGGTCAACTGTAAGTGCTGTTATTGTGAATTGGAAACGCCTAGGAGCAACAATGGCTCAGACACGAAGTAATGCAGGTCACACAAGCTCACAGAACGGGCCGCCGAGTGCCTGAGCGCATAGTGTGTAAAAATCGTCTGTCCTCGGTTGGAATACTGGTTACAGAGGTTCAAACTGCCTTTGGAAGGAACATCAGCAACAAGAACTGTTCGTTGGGAGCTTAACGAAATGGGTTTCCACAGTTTCCACAGACGAGCAGCCACACACAAGCCTAAGATCACCATGCCAAGCGTCGACCGGAGTGGTGTAAAGCTTGCCACCATTGGACTCTGGAGCAGTGGAAACGGATTCGCTGGAGTGATGAATCACGCTTCACGATCTGGCAGTCCAACAGACAAATCGCTACCTACCCGAATGAATAGTTTTTCATGGTTCGGGCTAGGCCCCTTAGTTCCAGTGAAGGGAAATCTTAACGCTACATCATATACATATAACAACGTTCTAGATAAATCTGTTCTTCCAACTTCGTGGCAACACTGACCTCAACCCCATCCAACACCTTTGGGATGAATTGGAACGCCGACTGCAAGCCAAGCCTAATCACCCAACATCAGTACCCGACTTCACTAATGCTATTGTCATTGAATGGAAGCAAGTCCGCAGCGATGTTCCAACATCCAGTGGAAAGCCTTCCCAGAAGAGTGGAGGCTGTTATAGCAGCAAAGGGGGGACCAACTCCATGTTAATGCCCATGATTTTGGAATGAGATGTTCGACGAGCAGGTGTCCACATACTTTTGGTCATGTAGTGTATATCATAAGGCCTTTGATCATGCTAATTAAGCAATTGGTTTGACTTTTTTCAGTGTGCAGTGTACGAAACTAAAAGGCTGAGGATCTTTACATTAGGTCACTTGTTTGTCATAGTTGAGTTGTCACGGTGTGCTCTCTTAGTCTTTAGCAGTGTGGGTTTTTGAAGAAAGGCACTGTGTGATGCTGTCTTTTCCCTCTGTGATCAGAGAGAGTCAAATAGAGAAATGGTTGTAATCATATGCAAAAACCTGTGAAAACCTAGTTGTTGGGCTGATGAGTACACATGAAAAGGTGTGCACTGTTGCCGCCTGCTATAGACCCCCCTCAGCTCCCAGCTGTGCCCTGGACACCATATGTGAATTGATTGCCCCCCATCTATCTTCAGAGTTCGTTCTGTTAGGTGACCTAAACTGGGATGTGCTTAACACCCCGGCAGTCCTACAATCTAAACTAGATGCCCTCAATCTCACTCAAATTGCACCTGTTTTCGTTTTGTGTTTGTTAGGGCTATTTAAGCCGGTTAAGCCCGCCTCCTTTCGTGCGGGCTTGTTTGCTGTTCTGTTGGTGTTAAGTGCATGTCCTATGTTTGGGCTGCTCATATTGTGTTCTGTTTTTTCACCTGTGTGTTTTTGGCGTTGGACATTTTTACAACCGCATTAAAGTCGGTTGTTCCGTATTCTCTGCTCTCTGCGCCTGACTCCACACCCACCACTCCTAGCTGTCGTGACAGAAGCCCGCACCTAATTCATGGAGTCAGCAGGAGCAGCAACTCCCCCTCTCCCATCTATGGAGGAGCGTGTCCTCCATCACACAACCGTCCTCCACCGTATCGGGTCAGCGATGGACCATATGATGGAAAGAATGGACAGATGAGAGAGGAGTGGTCTCCTTACCTCGCCCCCAGATCCTTCCCCGCTTCAACAGACTCCTCCGGCGGCGTCCGGATCCAGCTCGCTCCGTCTCGCCCCCCCAAGGGAGTACGATGGGACGGCGGCTGGATGTAAGGGGTTCTTGCTCCAGTTGGAGTTATACCTGGCTACCGTCCGCCCGACTCCCTCTGGGGAGGAGAGCGTGAGCGCCCTCGTCTCCTGTCTGACGGGTCGAGCCCTGGAGTGGGCCAACGCAGTGTGGAATAGCCCAGACTCCGCAAGGGACCACTACCCAGAGTTCGCCCGCCGGTTCCGGGCCGTGTTCGACCACCCACCAGAGGGCCGAGCGGCGGGTGAACGGCTGTTTCACCTGAGACAGGAGACGAGGAGTGCGCAGGACTTCGCGCTGGAGTTTCGGACCTTGGCCGCTGGAGCGGGGTGGAACAACAGGGCCCTGATCGACCACTACTGTTGTAGTCTCCGGGAGGACGTCTGCAGGGAGTTGGCTTGTCGGGACGCTACCCTCTCCCTCGATGAGCTAATCGACATGTCCATACGACTGGACAACCTGCTGGCGGCTTGCGGGCGGTTGGAAAGGGCCCTGTTCGTTCCACCTCCCGGCCCTTCCGCTCCAATCCCTATGGAGTTAGGTGGGGCCGCATCGAGGGGAACCGGAGGAGGAGGCTCCTCCTGCACCAGTTGTGGTCGGAGAGGACACACTGCCGATCGGTGCTGGAGGAGCTCCTCTGGGAATCGAGAGGGCAGGCAGAGCACTGCTCGGTCACCCCAGGTGAGTCAGCACCAGACTCACCCAGAGCTCCCTGTTGGTCACATGTTTTTACTAATCTCTTTCAATGAGTTTTTTCCCTCTCTCCAGCATAAGGCGCTAGTCGATTCAGGCTCAGCTGGGAACTTTATGGATCGCGGACTCGCTTTGAGACTAGGTATTCCGCTAGTGTCGATAGAGCAACCCTTCCCCGTGCACTCCCTAGATAGCCGACCGTTAGGGCCAGGGCTGGTCAGGGAGGCCACGGTTCCGCTGGACATGGTAACGCAGGGGGGTCATGGGGAGCGGATTAGTCTATACTTTATTGATTCACCTGCGTTTCCAGTGGTGCTGGGGATTCCCTGGCTGGCTATGCACAATCCTATGATTTCGTGGAAGCAGGGGGCTCTCCAGGGGTGGTCAGAGGAGTGTTCAGGTAGGTGTAAAGGAGTTTCCATCGGTGCTACAACGGTGGAGAGTCCAGACCAGGTTTCCACTGTGCGCATTCCCTCAGAATATGACGATTTGGCTATCGCCTTCTGTAAGAAGAGGGCGACCAAATTACCACCTCATCGACGAGGGGATTGCGCGATAAACCTCCAGGTAAACGCAACACTTCCTAGGAGTCACGTGTACCCGTTGTCACAGGAGGAGACAGTGGTTATGGAGACATACATTCGGCCCTCCATATCACCCTCCTCCTCGAGTTTCTTTTTTGTGAAGAAAAAAGAGGGAGGTCTGCGGCCGTGCATTGATTATAGAGGTTTAAATGCCATCACAGTGGGATTTAGTTACCCGCTACCTCTCATTGCTACGGCGGTTGAATCATTTTTCTGTGCGGGTTTCTTCACAAAACTGGACCTCAGGAGCGCATATAATCTGGTGCGTATCCGGGAAGGAGATGAATGGAAGACTGCGTTTAGTACAACATCTGGCCATTATGAGTACCTCGTCATGCCGTATGGGTTGAAGAATGCTCCAGCCGTCTTTCAATCTTTCGTGGCCGAGATTCTCAGGGACCTGCACGGGCAGGGTGTGGTGGTGTATATAGATGATATCTTGATCGCGCATGTGTCTCTGGTGCGCAAAGTACTTGGGCGACTGCTGGAGCATGACCTGTACGTCAAGGCGGAGAAATGTGTGTTTTCCAAACAAGCCGTTTCCTTCCTGGAAATGTGTGTTTTCCAAACAAGCCGTTTCCTTCCTGGGGTGTCGCATTTCCACCTCTGGGGTGGTGATGGAGTGTGACCGCATTACAGCCGTGCGTAGTTGGCCGACTCCGACCACGGTAAAGGGGGTGCAGCGGTTTTTAGGGTTTGCCAATTACTACCAGAGGTTTATCCGGGGTTTTGGTCAGGTGGCTGCTCCCATTACCTCACTGCTGAAGGGGGGGCCGGCTCGTTTGCGGTGGTCGGCGGAGGCGGACAGAGCTTTCAGTCGTCTGAAGGAGCTGTTCACCAACACTCCCTTGTTGGCTCATCCGGACCCCTCTTTGGCGTTCATAGTGGAGGTGGACGCGTCTGAGGCTGGGGTTGGAGCCGTGCTATCACAGCACTCGGGCACACCACCAAAACTCCGCCCCTGCGCTTTCTTTTTAAGGAAGCTCGGTCCGGCGGAGCGAAACTATGACGTGGGGGACCGGGAGTTATTAGCTGTGGTCAGGGCTCTAAAGGTGTGGAGACATTGGCTTGAGGGGGCTAAGCACCCTTTTCTCATCTGGACTGACCACCGTAATCTGGAGTATCTCCGGGCAGCGAGGAGACTGAATCCGTGGAAGGCTAGGTGGGCCATGTTTTTTACCAGATTTCAGTTCACAATCTCCTATAGGCCAGGTTCTCAGAATACTAAGGCCGACGCGCTGTCCCGTCTCTATGACACCGAGGAGCGGTCCATCGAGCCTACTCCCATCCTTCCTGCTTCATGTCTGGTAGCACCGGTGGTATGGGAGGTGGACGCGGACATCGAGTGGGCACTACGGTTGGAACCTGTGCCTCCTCAGTGTCCTGCAGGTTGTCAGTACGTGCCGCTTGGTGTTCATGATAAATTGATTCGGTGGGCCCATACGCTACCCTCTTCGGGTCATCCGGGGATTGAGAGGACAGTGCGGGGTCTTAGGGGGAAGTAATGGTGGCCCACGTTGGCTAAGGACGTGAGGTTTTATGTCTCCTCCTGTTCGGTATGCGCTCAGAGTAAGGCTCCTAGACACCTGCCTAGAAGTTAGAGCCCCTCCCCGTTCCACAACGGCCGTGGTCTCACCTGTTGGTGGATTTCCTCACCGATCTTCCCCCGTCCCAGGGGAACACTACGATCCTGGTCGTTGTGGATCGGTTCTCTAAGTCCTGTCGTCTTATCCCGTTTCCCGGTCTCGGAGGCCCTGTTTACCCACATCTTCTGGCACTACGGGGTGCCTGAGGACATCGTTTCTGATCGGGGTCCCCAGTTCACGTCCCGAGTGTGGAGGGCATTTATGGCGTCTGGGGGTCTCGATCAGCCTGACCTCAGGTTTTCACCCTGAGAGTAATGGGCAGGTTGAGAGAGTGAACCAAGAGGTGGGCAGGTTTCTGTGGTCGTATTGCCAAGACCGGCCCGGTGAGTGGGCGAGGTACGTCCCATGGACGGAGGTGGCTCAGAACTCACTCCATCACTTTTCCACGAACATGTCACCGTTCCAGTGCATGTTGGGCTACCTGCCGGTCCTGGCACAGCTTCATCAGAGCCAGACTGAAGCTCCTGCGGTGGAGGAGTGGGTGCAGCACTCAAAGGAGACCTGAAGAGCCGTCCAGGAATCACTGAGACAGGCTGGTGGGCGGCAGAAGAGGAGCGCTGACCGTCACCGCAGTGAGGCCCCCGTGTTCGCACCGGGGGACCGGGTCTGGCTCTCGACCCGGAACCTGCCCCTCCGCTTGCCCTGCCGGAAGCTGGGGCCGCAGTGTGTGAAGAGGATAAACAAGGTGTGTTATAGGTTACAGCTTCCATCTTACTACCGTATTAACCCCTCGTTTCATGTGTCTCTCCTCAGGCCGGTGGTAGCTGGTCCCCTGCAGGAAGGTGAGGTGCCGGAGGTCCCTCCGCCCCCTTTGGACATCGAGGGGTCCCCGGTGTACACAGTCCGCTCCATTCTGGACTCTAGGCGGGTGAGGGGCCTGCAGTACCTCGTGGACTGGGAGGGGGACGGTCCGGAGGAGAAGTGCTGGGTACCGGTGGAGGATATCTTGGATCCATCACTACTGAGGGAGTTTCACCGCCTTTATCCGGATCGCTGCGCCTCACCCTCCGGGTCGTCCTCGAGGCCGGTGTTGGCGCGCAGCGGAGCCGCGCGTCGGGAGGTGGTGGGGGGTACTCTTCGACTTCCACCGATGGTGGCTCCTCTGCCTGTTCGGGCGGCGTTTGGCGGTCGTCGTCACCGGCCTACTACCTGCCACCGATCCTCTATTTTCTTTCTGTTGATTATTCTTATTGTTTGCACCTGTTTTCGTTTTGTGTTTGTTAGGGCTATTTAAGCCGGTTAAGCCCGCCTCCTTTCGTGCGGGCTTGTTTGCTGTCTGTTGGTGTAAAGTGCATGTCCTATGTTTGGGCTGCTCATATTGTGTTCTGTTTTTTCGCCTGTGTGTTTTAGGCGTTGGACATTTTTACAACTGAATTAAAGTCGGTTGTTCCGTACACTCTGCTCTCTGCGCCTGACTCCACACCCACCACTCCTAGCTGTCGTGACACAAATCATCAAGGAACCCACCAGGTACAATCCTAAATCTGTAAACATGGGCACCCTCATAGATATTATCCTGACCAACTTGCCCTCCAAATACACCTCTGCTGTTTTCAATTAGGATCTCAGCGACCATTGCCTCATTGCCTGCATCCGCTATGGGCCCGCGGTCAAACGACCACCCCTTATCACTGTCAAACGCTCCCTAAAACACTTCTGCGAGCAGGCCTTTTTAATCGACCTGGCCCGGGTATCCTGGCAGGATATTGAACTCATTCCGTCAGTCGAGGATGCCGGGTCATTCTTTAAAAGAAACTTCCTCACCATCTTAAATAAGCATGCCCCTTTCAAAAAATGTAGAACTAAGGACAGATACAGCCCTTGGTTCACTCCAGACCTGACTGCCCTTGACCAGCACAAGAACATCCTGTGGCGGACTGCAATAGCATCGAATAGTCCCCACGATATGCAACTGTTCAGGGAAGTCAGGAACCAATACACGCAGTCAGTCAGGAAAGCAAAGGCTAGCTTTTTCAAACAGAAATGTGCATCCTGTAGCTCTAACTCCATAAAGTTTTGGAATACTGTCAAGTCCATGGAGAACAATAGCACCTCCTCCCAGCTGCCCACTGCACTGAGGCTAGGTAACATGGTCACCACCGATAAATTCATGATAATCAACAAGCATTTCTCCACGGCTGGCCATGCTTTCCTCGTGGCTACCCCAACCCCGGCCAACAGCTCCGCCCCCATCCCCCCGCAGCTACTTGTCCGAGCCTCCCAGCTTCTCCTTCACCCAAATCCAGATAGCAGATGTTCTGAAAGAGCTGCAAAACCTGGACCCGTACAAATCAGCTGGGCTAGACAATCTGGGCCCTCTCTTTCTAAAACCTCCGCCATTGTTGCAACTCCTATTACCAGTCTGCTCAACCTCTCTTTCGTGTCGTCCGAGATCCCTAAAGATTGGAAAGCTGCAGCGGTCATCCCCCTCTCCAAAGGGGGTGACACTCTAGACCCAAATTGCTATAGACCTATATCCATCCTGCCCTGCCTCTCTAAAGTTAATAAACAGATCATTGACCACTTCGAATCCCACCATACCTTCTCCGCTGTGCAATGCGGTTTCCGAGGTGGTCACGGGTGCACCTCAGCCACGCTCAAGGTACTAAACGATATCATAACCGCCATCGATAAAAGACAGTACTGTGCAGCCGTCTTCATTGACCTGGCCAAGGCTTTCGACTCTGTCAATCACTGTATTCTTATCAGCAGACTCAATAGCCTTGGTTTCTCAGATGACTGCATCGCCTTGTTCACCAACTACTTTGCAGACAGAGTACAGTGTGTTAAATTGGAGAGCTTGTTGTTCGGACCTTTGGCAGTCTCTATGGGGGTTCCACAGGGTTTAATTCTCGGGTCGACTCTTTTCTCTGTATATATCAATGATTTCGCTCTTGCTGCGGGTGATTCCCTGATCCACCTCTATGCAGAGGACACCATTCTGTATACTTCTGGCCCTTCCTTAGACACTGTGTTAACGAACCTCCAAATGAGCTTCAATGCCATACAACACTCTTTCCGTGGCCTCCAACTGTTCTTAAACGCTAGTTAAACCAAATGCATGTTTTTCAACCGTTCGCTGCCTGCACCCGCCCGCCCGACTAGCATCACTACCCTGGACGGCTCTGACCTAGAATATGTGGACAACTACAAATATCTAGGTGTCTGGCTAGACTTTAAACTCTCCTTCCAGACTCACATTAAACATCTCCAATCCAAAATCAAATCTAGAATCGGCTATCTATTTCGCAACAAAGCCTCCTTCACTCACGCCGCCAAACTTGCCCTAGTAAAACTGACTATCCTACCGATCCTTGACTTTGGCGATGTAATCTACAATACAATACTCAAACTGGATGCAGTCTATCACAGTGCCATACGCTTTGTCACCAAAGCCTTTTATACCACCCACCACTGCGACCTGTATTCTCTAGTCGGCTGGCCCTCACTACATACTCGTAGCCAGACCCACTGGCTCCAGGTCATCTACAAGTCCCTGCTAGGTAAAGCCCCGCCTTATCTCAGCTCGCTGGTAACCATAGCAGCACCCACCCGTAGCACCCGCTCCAGCAGGTATATCTCACTGGTCACCTCCAAACAATTCCTCCTTTGCACATTCTTCTACTGCACATCTACCATTCCAGTGTTAAATTGCTATATTGTAATTACTTTGCCACCATGGCCTATTTATTGCCTTACGTTCCTTATCTTACCTCATTTGCACACATTGTACATAGATTCCTTTTTTTTTTTTTTATTTCTACTGTATTATTGACTGTATGTTTGTTAACTCCAATGTGTAACTCTGTGTTGTTGTATGTGTCGAACTGCTTTGCTTTATCTTGGCCAGGTCGTAGTTGTGAATGAGAACTTGTTCTCAACTTGCCTATCTGGTTAAATAAAGGTGAAATAAAATTTAAATAAAAATACATATTCTGTAGTTTACTTGTTAATTTCTCTTTTACATTCAATAAATCACTGTGATCACTACATTCCTGGATTACTACTTTGAACAGTTGACAGACCTACCTTGTTTGTGCTGTAATTCAAGAACATCTACATGCAGCTGACCTCCAAATAGCTAAAACATAAACTAAATTATAAATATGCCATGAAGTCAAACTTTTGACACCTCTCCTAGTGACATTAAAGATTGGACAAAAAATGTTTTTATCCACAAAATGATTTCCTCAAATCTTTACTATAGTTTATTTATCTCTTCCACCCACAGAAAGACCACAGTGTTGCTGTGTCCATGCCTTTTACAGTAAGATGAAGTTGTGTAGAGTTGAACATGACATCAGATGCTATTTTCTTCGGTTTCGCTTTAAGCATCTGTACCTTTCTAATTCTGTCAAAGCCCTATTCGTGTCACAGCCGCAGGAACTGTATGGGTCCGGAGGACATGCTGGTGTCAACAGTCACTTACCAGCGGCTCAGAATGGAGCACACTTCACTTTATGTGCTACTTTGTGTATGATTAATGTATTCATCTGTATTTTGAATATTGTTAGCTAACTATTTCATTTATTGAAAGAGAAAATGTTTCATTCATAGAATATGAAGTATGTCATATATGCACAATAAACAGATGATGACGTTGTTTGGTTACACTGTGTTTACCGACTACAGAGTAATGGAGTTGTTGGTCATTGGTGTTTTTAATAAGGTTGTAGCATGAGCCTGAGAGACATTAGGTATCTATATAGTGTAGTTCTATACCATATACAGTCAGGTGCAAAAATAATTGGCACCCTTGATAAATATGATCAAAAAAGTCTGTATAACATGAATAATACAAAATCATGAGCTACTGTCATGGATCGCACCTCTGTGGCTCTCTCCGATCACCGAAGGACACCATCACCGGAGTATTGACTACACCTCCCATCTGCCCCGTACCTAGGTCTAATTAGCTGCACAGCTGTATCCACTTCTCTCCCCTATATATTCCCTCTCCAGGCCCCTATGCTTTGCGAAGTCTTGCACTGCCCCGGCTAGTCATTTCTGAGCACTCTTTTGATCCATTGACTGATTCCCTGTTTTTTGACCTCGGACTGTGTTTCTATTCCTGTCTACCCGTCTGCCGCCTGCCCCAACCTACGCCTGGTACCGACTCTGTTTCTGGATTCCCTTTGACACCCTTTACGCTGTTCTCTGAGTTTTGCCTGTCTGACCTACCTTCATTAAAGTATACTGCACATGGATCCGAACGTCTCTGGCTCATTGTTACAGAAGACTTCGCCAATACAGGATCCAGCAGCTATGTATCGGCTTACATCCGAAGTGTCATCCCAAGCTTCTATGCTGACTGCTCACCAGCAACAGCTTGAGAAATTAACTTCGCTGACCGAGGAGCTAGTGAAATCCGTACAGACACTCACTACTCCGATCGCTACCTCAGCTCTTCCCGCTGCTTCTATCGTTTCCCCGACTCTGAGTGAGAGCACCCCCTCTGGCTCTCCGCGTCGGTCCCTACCTGAGAAATATGATGGTTCAGCGGCAAGATGTAAGGGATTTCTTCTTCAGTGCTCCCTATTTATCAACCAACAACCTACCGTATATCCCACCGACGACAGCCGAGTATCCTTTGTGTGTTCGTTGCTGACCGGTAGGGCACTGGATTGGGCGACTGCGCTATGGGAGGGTGGACACCTGTCATTCCCCTCATACGACTGCTTTCGTCGCCAGTTCAGAGAGGTTTTCGAGCATCCAGCCGGCGGAAAGGAGCCGGGCGAGCTGTTACTCTCCCTACGCCAGGGGGAATCTACCGCTGCAGATTACACCCTTTCCTTCCGTACTCTGGCTGCACAAACTGGTTGGGAGGAGGCTAGGTTGAAACTACTCTACCGCAGGGGACTTAACACGGGTCTACAAGCAGAGCTAGCATGTCGGGAGGAGGGGAAATCACTCAGTCAATTCATGGACTTAACCATTCGCCTCGATAACCTGATGCGAGCTCGGCGTGTGCCCCAGCTGTACCGAGTTGCCGAAGCTGCCTCCGCTAGCCACGAAGTTGAACCGATGCAGATCGGCTACACTCGGCTCACGCCCGAAGAGAGGGAGAGAAGATTACGTCATCGTTTATGCCTGTATTGTGGGGGATCTGGCCACATGAGGGCGACATGTCCAAGCAGACCCACATCCCAAGCAGACCCACATCCCGCACCTCTGTGACTCTGCTAGGGTGAGTGCCAACCTCTACTCTTCTAGATCATTTGAACTAGCCGTAACCTTGAGCTTTGGTGAAGAAGTTGTAAATACCACTGCTTTGATAGACTCAGGAGCAGCAGGAAATTTCATTGATCAGTCATTTGCTAAAGCTCATCAGATTTCTCTCCTCCCATGTCAATCTCGGTTAGCAGTGGCAGCGTTAGACGGACGTCCCTTGGGCACCGGGGAGATCCAATACATCTCACAAGAAATCACCCTAAGTACTAGCACCCTGCACACCGAGACGATTCAGCTGCTCACCATTGAATCCCCACAACATCCCATCATCCTAGGTATGCCGTGGCTGGAGAAGCATAACCCAACCATTTCATGGGCTGAGAAACAGATAGTCCAGTGGTCTAAGACCTGCCAGGAGAACTGCCTGCACTCCCTGACTAGGACCACTCCTACTCCTACTCCTACTCACACCGAGAACCCAGATCTACAGAAGATTCCCGTGGAGTACCATGACCTCGCTCTGGCGTTCAGTGAGAGTAGGGCTACTCAGCTTCCACCTCACAGACCCGGTGACTGCGCTATAGATCTCATTCCAGGAACCTCTCCTACATGAGGAAGAATATTTCCCCTCTCACAGCCCGAATCCGACGCCATGAAGAGCTATATAGAGGAGGCACTTTCCAAGGGTTTCATTCGTACATCCATCTCTCCTGCTTCAGCCGGATTCTTCTTTGTGAAGAAGAAGGACGGAGGATTACGTCCCTGTATCGACTATCGCAGCCTCAACGAGATCACCGTAAAGTTTCGCTACCCATTGCCACTAGTTCCAGCCGCCCTCGAACAGCTCCGCACCGCCAGGTTTTTCACCAAGTTGGACCTGCGCAATGCGAATAATCTGATTCGGATCAAGGATGGGGACGAGTGGAAGACGGCATTCTCCACCACCACCGGGCACTATGAGTATCTAATGATGCCGTTCGGGCTCGCTAACAGTCCCTCCGTGTTCCAATCATTTGTCAACGAGATCTTCCAAGACATGCTGAACCAGAAGCTCATTGTCTATATCGACGACATCCTGATCTATTCGGAGACGCTCGAGACCCACGTTCAGGATGTCAGAGCAGTACTTCAACGTCTTATTGATAACCACCTATACGCCAAGATCCAGAAATGTGAGTTCCATCAGACACGGATCTCCTTCTTGGGATACATCATCAGTGCCAAGGAAGTGACCATGGACAACAGCAAGGTAGAGGCAGTGGTCAACTGGCCACAACCCACCAAGGTAAAGGAGTTACAGCGTTTCCTGGGCTTCGCTAACTTCTACCGTCGGTTTATCAGAAACTTCAGCATCACAGCAGCGCCACTCACGTCTCTTCTTCAGGGTGGAGGGCAACGGTTACAGTGGACATCTGAGAGTCTGGCAGCATTCAAGCAACTCAAGGAGAAATTCACCACGGCCCCCATCTTGCACCAGCCAGATCCCGAACGGGAGTTCATTGTGGAGGTGGACGCTTCCAATACAGGAATCGGGGCCGTTCTGTCACAACGTCATGGTAACCCAGCCAAGCTATTTCCATGTGCTTACCAGTCCCGAAAGCTTACCTCTGCGGAACGTAATTATGATGTGGGTGATAGGGAACTCCTTGCCATGAAGGTCGCCTTCGAGGAATGGCGGCATTGGTTGGAGGGAGCTCGTCTGCCGTTTACGGTTTTGACTGACCACCGTAATTTAGAATACATTAAGGCCGCCAAACGACTGAACCCCAGACAGGCCAGGTGGTCGCTATTCTTCACCAGATTCGACTTCAGGGTCACATATCGCCCAGGCTCGAAGAATGGCAAGGCCGACGCTCTATCCCGACAGTTTGACAGTTCCTCAAGTCCATCCACGTCGGATCCCATCATTCCAACCACACTTGTTCTCGCCCCAGTACAGTGGGACATTATGACCGAGATTTCCGCAGCACAGAGGGAGGAACCATCACCGCCTGAATGTCCCCCCCGGATCGCACCTACGTGCCGCTCAGCCTTCAGAAACGAGTGTTACAGTGGGTGCACAACACTCCTAGTGCGGGACATCCTGGGATCACGGCCACCACTCACCTCGTGACTAACCGTTTCTGGTGGTCTACGCTCCAAGCCGATGTGATCACCTTCGTGCATCAATGCGCTACTTGCAATATCGTCAAGTCCTCTCATCAGAAACCAGCCAGATTGCTTCAACCACTACCCGTCCCGCAACGTCCCTGGTCCCATATTGCTATCGACTTTGTCACTGATCTACCTCCCTCCCAGAACTTCACGACCATTCTGACAGTGGTTGATCGTTTCTCTAAGGCCTGCAGGTTCATCCCCTTGGCCAAACTACCCACAGCGTTACAAACAGCGGAGGCTTGTTTGTTTGTTCCACAGGCCTCACCCCTTTCCAATGTGTTTTAGGATACCAACCCCCTTTTTTCCCCTGGTCCGGGGGAGCCTACTGATCTCCCGGCTGTTAACGCATGGTTACAGAGAAGTGAGGAGACCTGGAACAATGCTCACGTACACCTCCAACGAGCAGTTCGAAGAGTCAGAGAGCAGGCTGACCGTCACCGGAGAAGGGGACCCGAGTACACTCCTGGACAGTGGGTGTGGCTGTCATCCAGGGACCTCCGTCTTCGGCTTCCCAGCAAGAAACTAAGCCCTAGGTACGTGGGTCCTTTTAAGATTCTCAGACAAATAACCCCAGTGTCATACCGTCTAGCCTTGCCATCCACTTACCGCATCTCTCCCACCTTTCATGTGTCACTGCTCAAACCGGCCGGTGGTCCGATAGGAGAGAGGGACCAAGATGAGGTTGCAGAGGAGAGCTCCCCTCCTATCATCATCGACGGCGAGGAGGCCTACCTAGTAAGGAAGATACTCGACTCGAGACGCCGAGGTAGGGAGCTGCAATATCTTATCGACTGGGAGGGGTACGGTCCTGAAGAGATCCTGGGAGAGATCCCAAGACATCCTGGATCCCGCACTCATCACGGAGTTTCATCAGAACCACCCTGGAAGACCTGCCCCCAGATCCCGTGGTAGACCTCGGCGTCGGGTCGGTCCTCGCTTCAGGAGCCGCTCGCAGGAGGGGGGCTCTGTCATGGATCGCACCTCTGTGGCTCTCTCCGATCACCGAAGGACATCATCACCGGAGTATTGACTACACCTCCCATCTGCCCCGTACCTAGGTCTAATTAGCTGCACAGCTGTATCCACTTCTCTCCCCTATATATTCCCTCTCCAGGCCCCTATGCTTTGCGAAGTCTTGCACTGCCCCGGCTAGTCATTTCTGAGCACTCTTTTGATCCATTGACTGATTCCCTGTTTTTTGACCTCGGACTGTGTTTCTATTCCTGTCTACCCGTCTGCCGCCTGCCCCGACCTACGCCTGGTACCGACTCTGTTTCTGGATTCCCTTTGACACCCTTTACGCTGTTCTCTGAGTTTTGCCTGTCTGACCTACCTTCATTAAAGTATACTGCACATGGATCCGAACGTCTCTGGCTCATTGTTATTTTTTACTATTACAATTGCTTAGAGAAAGAGATTTTATTAAACAATTAATTTAAAAAATGTTTTAACAATTTTTAAACAATACCTCACAATACCTCACTTTGCAAGAATAACGGCACTGAGCCTTCCTCCAAAAAGTAAAAAAGAAAACATTTTGGGTGGGGGATTATATTTTTTCTATTTCACACATGTACAAGTGTGTATTATATACATTTCTCAATGTGAATTCTGTTGCATATCCCAAATCCCCCTGAGACAACCTCAGAGAGTGGGGTCACAGCCAGGGTCATTGTTGTCCAAATTAGGGTTAAGTGCCTTGCTCAAGGGCACATTAACAGATTTTTCACTAGCGATTCGAACAATCAAGTTTTCGATTGCTGGCCCAGCACTATAACCGCTTGGCTACCTGCTGATTGGAGAACACATTGGGAGGGATCTTACACCATTCCTTCATACAGAATCTTTCCAAATCCTTGTTTTTTGGGTCAATTAACCATTTCTTCGTGGAGTGTGATGTGTGCTGATGATCCACTTGAGGCCAAGTTTAAAAAAGGCCCCAAAACATCAAAGTTCAACCACCATATTTATTTTTTGCATATGTATCTTTTAACGCAGAAGAGTAATATTTTAATGTCATCCAACAAATGTAAACACCTGGAGTTTGCTAAAAGGCATTGGCACTTGGATTGGAACTGGTGCCATGGTCAGATGACATGAAAATAGATCTCTTTGGCCACGCATACTAGTCATGGGTTTTGTGTTGAAAGAAAGATGGGGTTATTTTGCTTCTGCTGGTCCTGGGGAAATAATTTTGACCTCTATCTTCCTGAGAGAAACAATACTCCTGTAGCTCAGTATTTGTATTATTTATTTTTTACAGTCTTTTTTACTCATCTTTATCAAGGGTGCCAATAATTTTGGACTTACTGTTCTCAGTCTGTCAATGTCATGTAGTCAGCTCTCTCTCTCATCTACACACTCCCTTTCTCTCTCACTCTGTCTTTCTACCTCAAGAGTTTATTGTCTGTTTTTGTTTAAAGGCCGAGTTCTGGAAAAAACTTGATTTTATATACAGTACCAGTCCAAAATATATTTTATATCTGAGATGACATAATTGCACACTCTTGGCATTCTCTCAACCAGCTTCATGAAGTAGTCACTTGGAATGCATTTCAAGTAACAGGTGAGCATTGTTAAAAGTTATTTTGTAGAATTACTTTCCTTCTTAATGTGTATGAGCCAATCTGCTGTGTTGTGACATGGTAGGGGTGGTATACAGAAGATAGCCCTATTTGGTAAAAGACCTAACAGCTCAAATAAGCAAAGAGAAACGACAGTCCATCAATACTTTAAGACATGAAGGTCAGTCAATCTGGACATTTTCAAGAACTTTAAAAGTTTCTTCAAGTGCAGTCGCAAAAGCTATTATGCATTATTATGAAACTGGCTCTCGTGAGGACCGCCACAGGAAAGGAAGACCCAGAGTTACCTCTGCTGCAGAAGATAAGTTCATTAGTTACCAGCCTCAGAAATTGCAGCCCAAATAAATGCTTCACAGAGATCAGGTAACAGACACATCTCAACATCAGCTGTTCAGAGGAATCAGAGTGAATCAGGCCTTCATGGTCGAATTGCTGCAAAGAAACCACTACTAAAAGACACCAATAATAAAAAGAGACTTGCTTGGACAAAGGAACATGAGCAATGGACATTAGACCTGTGGAAATCTGTCTTTTGGTCTGATGAGTCCAAACTTGAGATTTTTGGTTCCAACCGCCGTGTCCTTTGTGAGACGCAGAGTAGGTGAACAGATGATCTCCGCATGTGTGGTTCCCACCGTGAAGTATGGAGGAAGAGGTGTGAGGGTGTGTTTTTTTTGTTTGCTGGTCACGCTGTCAGTGATTTATTTAGAATTCAAGGCACACTTAACCAGCATGGCTACCACAGCATTCTGCAGCGATACGCCATCCCATCTAAACTGACCTCCAGGCTGGGTAAGGGCTGTTTGACCAAGAAGGAAAGTGATGGAGTGCTGCATCAGATGACCTGGCCTCCAAAATCACCCGACCTCAACCCAGTTGAGATGGTTTGGGATGAGTGAAGGAAAAGCATCCAACAAGTGCTCAGCATATGCTGGAACTCCTTCAAGACTGTTGGAAAGCATTCCTCATGAAGCTTGTTGAGAGAATGCCAAGAGTGTGCAACGCTGTCATCTTGGCAAAGGGTGCCTACTTTGAAGCATCTAAAATATAAAATATAATTTGATTTGTTTAACACTTTTTTGTGGTTACTACATGATTCCATATGTGTTATTTCCTAGTTCACATGTCTTCACTATTATTCTATGTAGAAAATTGTAAAAATAAAGAAAAACCCTTGAATGAGTAGATGTGTCCAAACTTTTGACTCGTACTGTATATGGGGTGTGTGTTGTATTTTGTGTGTTGTATTAATTCTCATATGTCAAATAAAAAATTATAATTACCCACATCATTGTATTTCTTTGAAATATCATTTCATTTAAGGACATATTCATTTTACTGTCTGTATTGCTGAGTTGAAACAATGCATTTACATCTTAAACATTCCTATACACTTCTTATTATGTAAAGCAACACTTTCTAACAAAATCTCTATGCACCATAGTGCTGTCAGTCTTCTGTAAACCACATTGAGATGTGATTTCTACTGATATGAACCAATAGAGAAGTGGTCTATATCTGTACTAATATGATGAGATGGAGAGAGGAAGGAATAAGAGGGCAGACCCAGTAGACTGAGGGGTTATGTTGTTGCTATGTAACCAATGGCCACCTCCCATTTGGGGGGAGTGATGAGCTCTACAGCAAAGTCTCACAACTCAATCGCTGGTTGAAAACCAAAAGATAGAATTTGGCCTGCTGAGGATTGAGGAAAACCATTTTAGCTGGAGGGGTGCTTTCATCTTATCTATTAACATAGACAGCGCTCTAACTCCTCTAGCTTCACAATGAGATAGGGTGCAGTTAGCAGGCTGTTAGCCAGTCCACCTGGTTGCGCTGCTGCTCCAGTTTCAACTGTTCTGTCTGCAGCTATGGAACCTTGACCTGTTCACTACTTTGACCCGGACCTGCTGTCCGGGCATGTGTTCAGGCAAGACAGTTAAGAATACATTCTTATTTCCAAGGAACAGTGGATTAACTGCCTTGTTCAGGGGCAGAACTACAGAATTTTGTCAGCTCGGGGATTAGATCTTGCAACCTTTCAGTTACTCTAACCACTATTCTACCTGCCGCTCTGAATGCTCGGCTATGAAAAGCCAACTGACATTTACTCCTGAGGTTCTGACATGTTGCACCCTCTACAAGCACTGTCATTATTATTTGACCCTGCTGGTAATCTATGAACGTTTGAACATCTTGAAGAACAATCTGTCCTTAATGGCCATGTACTCTAATAATCTCCACCCGACACAACCAGAAGAGGACTGGCCACACCTCAGAGTCTGGTTCCTCTCTAGAGTTTTTCCTAGCCACCGTGCTTCTACATCTGCATTGCTTGCTGTTTGGTGTTTTAGGTTGGGTTTCTGTATAGCACTTTGTGACATCTGCTGATGTCAAAAGGGCTTTATAAATACATTTGATTGATTTGATTATTTCGATATTGTGATCCACAAGAATGTGTAGTAGTTACAGGCCTGTCCCTGAAGGGGGCGATAAGGAACCCCAGATGTTTACCATAGCATACCAACTAAAGGTGAAGTCTGTAACTGCTTTCCCCTGTAACCTTTCTCTTGGTTTCTTCACACATGTTGAACATGTGTCCCACCCTCTACACTCTACAACAAACCACTTAGATATTTTTAGAGGTAAATAGTTAATGAAAATAGATTCATGTATTCAACATGTAATGATGTGCAGCTAAATGAAACTCTAGACTTTAACCTGGAAACCCAGTTCCCCAGTTACAGCTTTGAAACTCCTCCCATCTCTGGTCAGTGGTAATAAATACAAAATCAAATCAAATGTTATTTGTCACATGGGCCGAGTACAACAGTGAAATGCTTACTTACAAGCCCTTAACCAACAATGCAGTTTTAATTTAAAAACAAAAATATAATAATAATGTATATACAAATAAATTAATGAATAAGTAAAAAAGTATTTACAAAAAGAAAAGCAAGTGAAAAAAAGATACAAATAATGACAAAAATAAACAAAAGACAAACACAAACAATATACACACACACACAAACAACACACACATAATACAGTACATGAACAATAGCCATGATACACATCACATATACAGACAAATTAAATACAACCATACACAACACAATAACAAACATATCTATATAGACAGTGGCTAACTAAACGTATTACTCATAACAGAACCATTTGAGGTTGTGTGTGTGTGTGTGTGTGTGTGTGTGTGTGTGAGTGAGAAGTGAGGGGTGGCTGGAGATGTCCATTTCCATTGTGCCACAACTGAGGTTAGCTGGCTTGGCCTGCCACCTGACAACTGAGCAAAGGTACCTATCTATGTACCTATCTATCTGTCTGTCTGTCTGTCTATCATCTATCTATCTATCTATCCATCTATATATACAGTGGGGCAAAAAAGTATTTAGTCAGCCACCAATTGTGCAAGTTCTCCAACTTAAAAAGATGAGAGAGGCCTGTAATTTTCATCATAGGTACACTTCAACTATGACAGACCGAAATGAGAAAAAGAAATCCAGAAAATCACATTGTAGGATTTTTATTTATTTATTTGCAAATTATGGTGGAAAATAAGTATTTGGTCAATAACAAAAGTTTATCTCAATACTTTGTTATATACCCTTTGTTGGCAATGACAGAGGTCAAACGTTTTCTGTAAGTCTTCACAAGGTTTTCACACACTGTTGCTGGTCTTTTGGCCCATTCCTCCATGCAGATCTCCTCTAGAGCAGTGATGTTTTGGGGCTGTCGCTGGGCAACACGGACTTTCAACTCCCTCCAAAGATTTTCTATGGGGTTGAGATCTGGAGACTGGCTAGGCCACTCCAGGACCTTGAAATGCTTCTTACAGCCACTCCTTCGTTGCCCGGGCGGTGTGTTTGGGATCATTGTCATGCTGAAAGACCCAGCCACGTTTCATCTTCAATGCCCTTGCTGATGGAAGGAGGTTTTCATTCAAAATCTCACGATACATGGCCCCATTCATTCTTTCCTTTACACGGATCAGTCGTCCTGGTCCCTTTGCAGAAAAACAGCCCCAAAGCATGATGTTTCCACCCCCATGCTTCACAGTAGGTATGGTGTTCTTTGGATGCAACTCAGCATTCTTTGTCCTCCAAACACGACGAGTTGAGTTTTTACCAAAAAGTTCTATTTTGGATTCATCTGACCATATGACATTCTCCCAATCCTCATCTGGATCATCCAAATGCTCTCTAGCAAACTTCAGACGGGCCTGAACATGTACTGGCACTGCAGGATTTGAGTCCCTGGCGGCGTAGTGTGGTACTGATGGTAGGCTTTGTTACTTTGGTCCCAGCTCTCTGCAGGTCATTCACTAGGTCCTCCCGTGTGGTTCTGGGATTTTTGCTCACCGTTCTGGTGATCATTTTGACCCCCACGGGGTGAGATCTTGCGTGGAGCCCCAGATTGAGGAAGATTATCAGTGGTCTTGTATGTCTTCCATTTCCTAATAATTGCTCCCACAGTTGATTTCTTCAAACCAAGCTGCTTACCTATTGCAGATTCAGTCTTCCCAACCTGGTGCAGGTCTACAATTTTGTTTCTGGTGTCCTTTGACAGCTCTTTGGTCTTGGCCATAGTGGAGTTTGGAGTGTGACTGTTTGAGGTTGTGGACAGGTGTCTTTTATACTGATAACAAGTTCAAACAGGTGCCATTAATACAGGTAACGAGTGGAGGACAGAGGAGCCTCTTAAAGAAGAAGTTACAGGTCTGTGAGAGCCAGAAATCTTGCTTGTTTGTATGTGACCAAATACTTATTTTCCACCATAATTTGCAAATAAATTCATAAAAAATCCTACAATGTGATTTTCTGGATTCTTTTTCCTCATTTTGTCTGTCATAGTTGAAGTGTACCTATGATGAAAATTACAGGCCTCTCTCATCTTTTTAAGTGAGAGAACATGCACAATTGGTGGCTGACTAAATACTTTTTTTGCCCCACTGTATATATCTATCCATCTGTCTATTTTTACATTTCTCTAGAATATTTCTCTCTGTTTCTCTGTGTACAGTGAAGGGGTGTGATCTAAGCAGACTGTCATCATATAGGAAGTAGAGGGGTTTGTCAGAAGGACAGTAGTAGAGAAAGACACTTGTCTGTGGGGACAGAATGGAGCACACCTTGCTCTGTTTGCTACTATGTAAGTATTGAGTTAGTCTGTTTGTTTATGAACACTAACTACCTGATTTACTAAGAATTTAAGGGAAAAAGGAATAAGACATTAAAGGAAATGAAGACAGTTTCATGCTTTAGCTTTGTTTTTGGTGTTTTAACCCTTATTGAGAAAACATTAGTAAATGGCACTCAAAGGAAATTGCAGCAAATATGATGTAGATATGAAGTAAGAAAGTGACCAACCTACATTGATGTTACATCTCTGTGAGAACCTGAGCTTGTATAGTCGATGCCATGCAGACCTGGTTAGTGTGGTGGTGTGCACTTACCCAAGTCATTACTCAGGAACTAAAGAGTGGTGCTAATTCAGTGGTTACAAAATGAATATAAAATGCAATATTTGTTGGATGTGTTGTAGTATCAAGTTGTGTTTATTGTAAATGGTTGAGGGTTCTTTTGCTACAGTTATACTAAACTGTGTTAAGAGATTAATGACTGGTGTTTTTGGTCTCTCTGTGTGCAGAACATGGGAAGTTAGCGGCCATTTAAAGCTGCAACAAAATGGCCACAAAATGGCCACCCTGACACTTTTTGTGGTATATGGCTGAGGGATGGGGCTAAGGAAATGCATTCATCTACATTGTTTACAATAATTGTCATAACATAACCATATATTTTGGTTTATGATGGGATAAGACAGTTTTGAGGGAATTCAAAGTTATCCTCTTTAAGAATAAATGCCTATGATTAATTTAAAGATCCAACATGTAGCCTAGTGGTTAGAGTGTTGGACTTGTAACCGCAAGGTTGAATCCCCAAGCTGACAAGGTAAAAATCTGTCGCTCTGCCCCTGAACAAGGCAGTTAACCCACTGTTCCTAGGCCGTCATTGAAAATAAGAATTTGTTCTTAACTGACTTGCCTAGTAAAATAAAAAGATAAAAAAGTGTGTAGAAATCGTAGATTGCACTTTTAAAATAAAGTACAGGATGGATTTGGTAATCAGTAACATGAAAATAGCATGTTATTATTTGTTTAAAGCTAATATTGGAGCAATGTGACTTCCTTTGTTGTAGTGCTGAGTACACACATCTACTCTGGACACTGTGAAGACGATGATGGTAGATATTTGTACACTTGATCAAGCCTCCATCTCTTAATGCTTCATCAAATGTTTTATTTGTAATTTTTAAAGCTGCTTTTGGATAAAGTTATTTGGTGTTTTGAGTGTCTGATAATAACATGTTAAGCAATTGCATCATGCTGGTTTTATTGTGTGCAGGACAGGCAATGGCTGTTCTTACCATACACCCCAAATCCTCCAAGATATTCAGTGGAGAGTCTGTCACTCTCAGATGTAACATACAGAGGGGAAAAGTCACTGACTGGAAATATACATGGCGCAAGGATGGAGTAGTCGTCCTCAGTACGGAGCATGAATATGAGATCAGTGAGGTTAATATTTCAAACAGTGGTGAATACAGGTGTCTGGGTACACATATTGATCAGAGGACGTATTCTAAGTGGAGTGATGCAGTCAGACTGACGGTGACAGGTAAGTCATCTTATCTGTCATTCAGTGCCTCCATGCACATAACCAGTTGACATAGGGCCCCATTTTAGGGATGCTATTTTGTTGTTTTAAAAAGGTCTGTCTACCATTGTAGTTCAGATTCATCAATTATTTCATTCTCATTTCATGTAATAATTGAAGAAATATGGTGTATGGTACTTAGATACTTTTAACTGGTTGATGCACTAACTGCGTTTATCTTCATTGAACTGTTTCCATAGTTCTGCCTACAGCCTCAGTGAAAGCCTCTCCACGGGGTCTCCTCTATTCTGGAGAGACAGTCACTCTGCAGTGTGACATATCACACAAAAGAGACTGGACGTACCGCTGGCACAAAGACAACCAACTGCTTCCCAATCCGACCAGTAAAACCACCACCATCTCTCTCCCTGACCAGGCTGGTCAGTACCAGTGTGAGGGGACAAGGACAAGACAGCCCGAGAGGACATATCTCAGCTCATCTCTCACCATCGTTGTTACTGGTGAGTTTAATAACATAACCATCACCTACTTAAATGTTGAGAAGGATAAGATCTTCATATTATTCTGTACTGTGAAAGTCTTTTTTGTCACGTCAAGGCCTGAAAAGACAGGCTGGCGTGTTTTGTTTTGGTTTTGGTGTAGGGTTTTTTATGTTCTAGGTGTTCTATTTCTATGTTGGGGTAATGGTTCCTAATTAGAGGCAGCTGTGTGTCGTTGTCTCTAATTGGGAACCATATATATGTTTGGGGTTTTCAGTTAGGTTTTGTGGGTTATTGTTTGAGCATAGCGTCATGTCATGTCATGTCATGTCATGTCATGTCATGTCATGTCATGTCATGTCATGTCATGTCATGTCATGTCATGTCATGTCATGTCATGTCATGTCATGTCATGTCATGTCATGTCATGTCATGTTTCAACGTTATGATCTTTGTTTGTCTTTGTTGATTTTGCCCAGTTACGTGAGTTTTGTTTTCTAAATAAACATGTATACTGGATGCCTCGCTGCGTCTTGGTCTGTCCCGCATGAAGATCGTGAAATTTTTTTAAAACAAAAATAGATATATACTTTTAATTAAAAAAAAATCAAGTCAACATACACCTATAATGGACTTTCGTAGTAAAACTTACAATCAACAGCTAAATATATGGATGTTGCTAAGCATGTATCCAGGTTTTAAATCATGCTCTGTTCTCACAGCCCTGCCCAAAGCTACACTGACCATAACACCAAACCCTGCATACACTGGAGAGACAGTAACTCTGACGTGTTCAGTGGGGTCTGACAGTGACTGGAGCTATAAATGGTACAAAGACAACACTAAGAAAGTAGTGACCTTGTCTGGCAGACACACTACAACAGGAGCCACCTTCACCATCAGTAGAGCTGCTGAGTCTGATCAGGGTCTCTACTGGTGTCAGGGAGAGATCCAGTCCAGATCCATAACACCAATCATCAGTGATCCTGTCACTATCACTGTGAAAGGTGAATAACTTTGATATGTGTTTTTTTTTAAATCAACCAAATGGACACTATTTATATTGAGTCAGTCATGTAGATGTGGTCTGTGTGTCAGTATGAATGGGAAAATGAATAGTTACAGTACTACCTACAGAAGTAAGATCATACGTTGGAGAGATTTGTGTTTGACTGCATTTGTCTTCATATATAACTGTGTTTCCACAGCTCTGCCTACAGCCTCAGTGAAAGCCTCTCCACGGGGTCTCCTCTATTCTGGAGAGACAGTCACTCTGCAGTGTAACATATCAGACTACAGAGACTGGACGTACCGCTGGCACAAAGACAACCAACTGCTTCCCAATCCGACCAGTAAAACCACCACCATCTCTCTCCCTGACCAGGCTGGTCAGTACCAGTGTGAGGGGACAAGGACAAGACAGCCCGAGAGGACATATCTCAGCTCATCTCTCACCATCGTTGTTACTGGTGAGTTTAATAACATAACCATCACCTACTTAAATGTTGCGAAGGATAAGATCTTCATATTATTCTGTACTGTGAAAATCTTTTTTTAAACAAAAACAGATGTATACTTTTAATTTAAACCAAATCAAGTCAACAATACACCTATAATGGACTTTCGTAGTAAAACTTTCCATCAACAGCTAAATATATGGATGTTGCTAAGCATGTATCCAGAACTTTAAATCATGCTCTGTTCTCACAGCCCTGCCCAAAGCTACACTGACCATAACACCAAACCCTGCATACACTGGAGAGACAGTAACTCTGACGTGTTCAGTGGGGTCTGACAGTGGCTGGAGCTATACATGGTACAAAGACAACACTAAGAAAGTAGTGACCTTGTCTGGCAGACACACTACAACAGGAGCCACCTTCACCATCAGTAGAGCTGCTGAGTCCGACCAGGGTCTCTACTGGTGTCAGGGAGAGATCCAGTCCAGATCCATAACATCAATCACCAGTGATCCTGTCACTATCTCTGTGAAAGGTGAGTAATTGTGTGTGTGTGTGTGTGTGTGTGTGTGTGTGTGGTAAGTCAGACAGTTCAGATTGCATACTGTATGTTCAGAAATGACAATTTATTATGTGCTCATGTTGTAATGAATGCTGATCAACATTATTTTACATTCTAAGGTGTGTGATAATATTTATTTTCTGTGTTGTGTCTGTGCAGAGAGACCTGTGGCTGTTCTGACCCTCCAACCCAACTGGCCCCAGATATTCAGTGGAGAGACTGTCACTCTCAGATGTGACATACAGGGGGGAGAAGAGATTGAGTATGCTTTTTATAACAGTGGGAAGTCGGTCTACACCAAAACAGAGCCTGAGTACAGACTCAGTCCTGCAAAGAGTGGTCTATATACCTGTGAAGGTCTTCAGAAAAGAAATGGCTTAAAACACTCCCAGACAAGTAATGCTATACAATTGACCATATTAGGTAAGTCTGTTTTTATTGGATTGCAAGAGAAAGACAGAAGGGATGATGTCAAATAGCAGACAGTGAGTTCAATGATGGAACAAAACTATAGTTTGATTTTGGGGTAAAGTACAATACCATAATAACAAAATGGGTCAACATTTTAAAGTCTGAATATTTGATTTGTGTAATTTCCTTCATAACAGATAAACCCCAAGCTGTCCTGAGTGTCTCTCCTCAGTGGCTGAACCCTGGAGACTCAGTTACTCTGAGCTGTGGGGTTAAAGAGTCATCTACAGGATGGAGGTTCTTCTGGTACCGGACTGTTCCCTACACAGCTGGGTTACTCTCCCTATCAGACAGGTCCTACTCTGTAGAGCCTCTATCTGGCAATGGGACTACTGAAGACTCCTACACTCTGATCCCTGCTGGTCCTAGTCACACAGGAGGATATGTGTGTAGAGCTGGGAGAGGAGACCCAGTCTATGACACACTCTACAGTGAACCTCAGTTTCTCTGGTCAAGAGGTAACTAACAGCATTGAAACTGCATTTAATCATATATAAGTCAACACCATGTGTATATATAACTATATGTTTGACTCGTCACTCTTTGTTTCAGATCCGCAACCATCAGTGTCTCTCAAAACAAGACCTAACAGAACTCAACACTTTACATCAAAGTCTCTCTCACTAAGCTGTGAGGAGACGAGGAACTCTACTGGATGGAGACTGAATAGATACAGAGAGAAAGCAGTGGAGTCAGAGTGTGGCTCTTACTTGGGATCAATAGCAGGGTTCACATGTACCATCAGGTCCACAAGTGAAAAGGACAGTGGAGTGTACTGGTGTGAGTCTGGATCAGGAGAGTACAGTAATGCTGTCAACATCACAGTGGATGGTACGTCTGTTGTACTTAATTCATTAACCTTTTTTACATTACAATGTATGATAATGATGTTCATTTGAATGGTTGCATCTCGTAAAATACAAGCTCATGTGAGTGATTACTCCAGATTTACAGTATTATTTATATATTATGTTACACAGTTGGCCCTCTGATCCTGGAGAGCCCTCCCTATCCCATAACTGAGGGAGACTCTGTAACTCTACGCTGTACAAATAGATATCAGGAAACAAACCCGAACCCCAAGATTGATTTCTACAAAGATGGAGTACTCATCAGGAATGAGGCAACAGGAGAGATGACCATCCCTGTAGTATCCAAGTCAGATGAAGGCTTCTATAAGTGTAACTCTAATGAAAGAGAATCACCAGAGAGCTGGGTGACAGTGAGAGGTGAGAAGAGCTGTGTGTGTGTGTGTGTGTGTGTGTGTGTGTGTGTGTGTGTGTGTGTGTGTGTGTGTGTGTGTGTGTGTGTGTGTGTGTGTGTGTGTGTGTGTGTGTGTGTGTGTGTGTGTGTGTGTGTGTGTGTTGATGGTTAAACATGTGTTTTGATATTCCCTCCAGGTTCCATTGTCTCCATCTCTGTGCTGCCCAGGCTGCTGTGTGGTTTACTGGTTGCGTCTCCCTTTCTACTGGTGTCCATCATGCTTATGGTGAAACGCTGCAAGGCTCGAGGTGACCACTTTATTTCAGTGTGTATCTACAATAAACTTATCCAGCTTGATATTCTCCTTCATTATGTCATGCTCTTATATCACTCAAATTGTTCATTTCAAATGTAAAAAAGTGCCAATGGTCAGCTATTTTTGTTAAATGTGTTCTGTGTTCTATTCTCCCCCCCCCAAAAAAGGCAAACAAACCTTTTTATTTCTTCTGATAGATTGCATTTTAGTGCTGTGCAGTTGAAAGAGCAGTTGAATCAGTTTAACTCCAATGCTACTCTCTGTCCGTTATATTCCTATAGGTTTTTGTTCAACAGCCACATCTCTTCAAAACGAGTTAGGATCTGATGATGTCATTGAACAGACTGAATCATCCGTGAGATCATTACAGTGAGAACTGTAAACTGAACAACCATTTGGGGGATTTTATGTTTTTGCCGTTGCCTTGACATTGATTTATGAACGTGTTTACTGAGTCAAATATCACTGAATGGAATTTTACAAATACTAAGTGTTATTATTTAGTAAGTTGCTGTTTTCAGCTGTTGGGGGCTTGTATGCTTTGCTTTGTTATTGTTGATTGTTGTTCATTTTCTAGAAATATTACACTTACCCCTCTTTGACTTCAGTTTGTTGATTAAACAATAGTGTGGTGCCTGTTTTGTTTAAAAGTTGAATTTGTATTTATTTATATTTTGTATTTTACATAATGTAAATCTTTTTATATACATTTTCATTTTTTAAGACTAAAAGTGTGTTTATACTTGGTTGGCCGACCTGCTAATACAACTTTAACAGTTAAGTTTGCTGATTTATTGTTTGTTTTCAATTCAATTAACACTTATTTTTATATACATTTTACATAACTTTCACTTCTATGTCTCTATGTTTTTTGTAAAATTGTATTTGTACAGTAGTTATAGGAACCAGATTAATGTTCCACTGTGGAACTTGAATGAAGAGGGTGTTTATTGTCTTACGTCAGACAGCCCTATGATTCCGCATGATGACGATCGCATAGGAGTGACGCCAAATTACATAAGAAAATGGAGGGTATGTTGTATTTTGGATTTTAAATGTTGTATTAAATCTCATATGTCAAACAAAAAGTGATGATTCCCTACATCATTGTATTGCTTTGAAAATATTGCTATCAGTCTTTTGTAATCCACATCAAAATTTGACTTCTACTGATATGAACCTTTTACAGAAGTGGTCCATGTCTGTACTAATATGATGACATAGAGAGAGAGGAAGGAATAAGAGGGCAGACCCAGTAGACTGAGGGGTTATGTTGTTGCTATGGACCAATGACCATTTTGGTTTCTATATTGTGATCCACAAGAACGTGGAGTAGACACCGGTCTGTCCAGAAGGGGGGCGATAAGAAACCCCAGATGTTTACCTTGTTTCGTCACACAGTGAAGCTACAACAAAACACTTAGATATGTTTAGAGGTAAACAGTTTTAAAAATTGATTAACGTATTCAACACGTAATGATGTGAAGTAAAATGAAACTCTACACTTCAACCTGGAAATCCAGTTGCCCAGTTACAGCTTTGAAATTCCTCCCATCTCTGGTCAGTGGTAAAAAGATTCCACACAGCTCTGCGTCTGATAAACACTACCATTCAAAAGTTTGGAGTCACTTAGAAATGTTCTTGTGTTTGATAGAAAATAAAAAAAATTGGCCATTAAAAAAAACAGCATATTGATCAGAAACAGTGTAGACACTGTTAATGTTGTAAATTACTATTGTAGTGTGTGTGTGTGTGTGTGTGTAGACATCACTTTATCTGTCAGTATTCTGATAGATCTTGGTAAGTCAGACAGTTCAGACTGCATACTGTATGTTCAGAAATGACCACTTACGATATGGTCATGTTGTGATAAACCCTGATCCACATTATTTTACATTCTAAGGTGTGTGATAAAATGGTGAAAATGTTCATTCAGTTAGTTTTCTGTGTTGTGTCTGTCCAGAGAGACCTGTGGCTGTTCTGACCCTCCAACCCAACAAGCCCCAGATATTCAGTGGAGAGACAAGCACTCTCAGACATACAGGCGAGAGAAGAGATTGAGTATTATTTTTTATAACAGTGGGAAGTCAGTCTACTCCAAAACAGAGCCTGAGTTCAGAATCAGTCCTGCAAAGAATGGTCTATGTACTGTTGTGGAAAAACAATGAGTCAAATAATTGCACAGACACCGGAATTCAATTCAGACTTTAATTCAACGGATTAAAGCCGAGCCTCTCCCATGGAAAGAGACTGACTCCCTTATCACAGAGTTCTTCCTTTATAGTATTCTGTCCCTGCTTAACGTATAGAATCACTCCTTGTATGTTCATGAACTACTCCCATTGGCCCTATAGTTATCACATTATCTTTACACAGCACATATAGTCACTCCTTGTCTGTTCATGAACAACTCCCATTGGCCCTGCTCTACAATTATCTTCCTCTCAGTTCTTTGCTTGTCAGAACAGCCATTGCCCATCCTGCACAAAATAAAACCAGCATGATGCAATTGCTTAACACGTTATTTTCAGACACTCAAAACACCAAATAACTCTATCCAAAAGCAGCTTTAAAAATGACAAATAAAACATTTGATGAAGCATTAAGAGATGGAGGCTTGACTCAAGTGTACAAATATCTACCATCATCATCTTCAGAGTGTCCAGAGTAGATGTGTGTACTCAGCACTACAACAAAGAAAGCCACATTGCTCCAATATTAGCTTTAAACAAATAATAACATTCATGTTACTGATTACCAAATCCATCCTGTACTTTATTTTAAAAGTGCAATCTACGATTTCTACACACATTTTTTATTTTACTAGGCAAGTCAGTTAAGAACAAATTCTTATTTTCAATGACGGCCTAGGAACAGTGGGTTAACTGCCTTGTTAAAATACAATGTAAAAACATAAGCATTTAGTACATAGCCTTGCCTGAGGGCATCTCAGTATTGTGGAAGATATGAAAAACAATAAACCATCACAAAACAAGGCTATACATACATATTTTACTAGGCAAGTCACTTAAGAACAAATTCTTATTTTCAATTACAGTCTAGGAACAGTGGGTTAACTGCCTGTTCAGGGGCAGAAGGACAGATTTGTACCTTGTCAGCTCAGAGAATTGAACTTGCAACCTTTTAGGTTACTAGTCCAACACTCTAACCACTAGGCTACCCTGCCTCCCCAAAGATATAGTGACAGTTCAGTCTTCAATCAAGCACATTCCTCATCCTTACATATATGACAGTCTCTTCTTTGTCACATTGTACGGAAAAATTGTTCTAGATAACTTCTTAGGGAGCGGCAGGTGAGGTGACGGTTTTGGAGAGTCTGGCGTGCCCAAAGTAAAATGCCTGCCACTCAGGCCCAGAAAATAGGATATGCACATAGTACTATTGGATAGGAAACACTCTGAAGTTTCTGAAAGTGTTAAAATAATGTATGTGGGTATAACAGAACTGATATAGCAGGCGAAAACACGAGAAATTTCCCTCCGGAATTTTTTGTGTGTGACCTTTGCTCTGTTTGATACTCTCCCTATTGATTTTTAATGGAATCCAGACTGCAGTACCTATGGCTTCCACTAGATGTCAACAGTCTTTATACAGAGTTTGGAAACTGTAGCCTTGAGCAGAACGGATGAGAACAGGAAATAGTTGAGGTAGCTCAGATGTCAACAAGATTTTTCGGGCGCGAGACCGTGTGTGCGACCCACTGTATTTTCCTTTCATAACGTTTAGGTTACCATCCGAGTGAAATATTATCGCTAATATTCATAAAAGGATAGCTAAGGATGCATTATAAATGATCTATGATTTGTTTAGGAAAAGTTGATAGGTATATTCTGAAGTTTGTATATGTATATTTACTATAATATTTCAACCGGACGATAACCTGAACGATAGGAAAGGAAAAAAACACAGAGCACGCGAGACCATTCTATTGAGTTCCGGGGTCCATTTCTAAATTCTTCTTCTATTCAGCTTAATTCAACTTCCACGCCAGGAAACTCCTGTCTAAAGACTGTTGACATCCGCTGGAAGCCATACGCATTGCAGTCTGAGTCTTAGATAACATTGAATCCCTATAGGCAGATAGAAGAAAACGGATGGATTTTCCTCTGGTTTTCGCCTGCTATATCAGTTCTGTTATACTCACAGACATTATTTTAACGGTTTTAGAAACCGTTTCTAAGAGTGTTAAAATATTGTCTGTGAGTAAAACAGAACGGATATAGCAGGCGTAAACCCGAGCAATTTCTGTCCTGGAAAAAGTGTATTTGACACATTGCCTCATTTTGAACCCCTCCCTATTGAAAACAGCTATATATAGGAGTTAGATTGCAGTACCTATTGCTTCCACTGGATGTCAACAGTCTCTAGACAGTGTTTGATGATGTTATAGTTGCTCTGGATGGTAATAGAAGAAGAATTAAGAATTGGTCACAAGAAGTAAACAGAAGAGGATGCGTGTTCACAGGCTTGCGCGCACTGTGGTTTTTTCCTTTCCTATCGCCCAGTTTCTATTCCGGTTGAAATATTATACTAAATATACATAAAAGTGTTCCTAAGGATACATTATCAATGATGTTTGATTGATTGTTCTGGACAAGTGTATAGGTATAGGTTGAACGAGTTCTCTTCACGGTTCAATGGGCTAGTGGGACGCTGTATTTTCTCATCATAACGCACTAACCAAACTGAGATTTATGGATATAATAAATTACTTTTTCTAACAAAAGAACCATGGATTGTCTTCATTGACACTTGGGAAGCCCTCAGCAGAAGTTCTTCAAAAGGTAATTGATTTGTTTTCACTGTGAAATGTGTTTTTGTGTGAACCGCGATGGTTTATGAATTTATGCTAATAGTAAAATATTGGAGGTGCTACCTTCAAACAATCAAATGTTGTGCTTTTGCCGTAAAGCCTTTTTGAAATCTGACAACGCTGTGATATTGCCAAGAAGCAGAGCTTTTGATCGCTATGCAACACTTGTATATTGATGAATGTTTAATAATTCAACTTTTAGATTTTAAATTTGGCGCCTTACATTTCTCCGGGTAGTGTCGGGAGTGGCCCGCTAGCGCGCCGGTGCTCCCTAAGTAGGGCATGTTAAAATAATGTTAAAATAATGTCTGTGAGAATAACAGAACTGATATAGCAGGCGAAAACCAGAGGAAAATCCATCCGGATTTGCTCTAATTTTTTTTTTACCTTTTTCTTCTATCTGCCTATGGGATTCAATGTTATCTAGGACTCAGACTGCAGTACTTATGGCTTCCACTGGAGGTCAACAGTCTTTAAACAGGGTTTCATGATGTTAGGTTGAATTAGAAGCGAATAGAAGAAGAATTTAGAAGTGGACCCCGGAACTCAAAAATCCTCCGAGTCATCCCGGAAGTCCCCGACGGTGCCGTTGCCGATAGAACTCAAGGCTTCCCGACTCTCCCGGAGAGTCGCCAAGACAGCTGAGTCACCGCCTCGAGCCTATGCAACTAGGGCAGAGCTGGGCTGTCGCCAGCGGAATGGCAATACAGGATCAACACTAAGAGTTGTCTGTATTGCGTGACACTTGGTCATTTTGTGTCTTCTTGTCCTTTGAAAAGACCAGGCTCACCGGTATTAGTGAGTACTCGTGGGCCATATGGGAGAACTTTTTCGCTTCCTGCTCGCACCCCTTTTCATGCCATTCTGCTGTGGGGAAACCAGCTCCAAATCTCTCCGGTCCTCATTGACTCTGGGGGTCGATGAGAGCTTTTTGGACGCTACCCTGGCTTCCGAACTGAACATTCCCACTCAGCCCCTCTCCATTCCCATGGATGTTAAAGCGCTGGACGTGCGCTCCATTAGCCGGGTCACTCATAATACCACTCCTTGTGTCAGGGAGTCACAGTGAGACTATTCAATTTCTGCTAATCAAGTCTCCTCAGATTCCTGTGGTTTTGGGATTCTCCTGGCTCCAGCGACACAATCCCCTCATCAACTGGTCTACTGGTGCCATCATGGGCTGGAGTCCGTTCTGCCATGCCCATTGTCTGAAGTCAGCGTAACCTGCCCCGGGACATCTTCCTGGGGGCTCGGAAGGTGCCCCGGACCTCTCCGCCATTCCCGCGGAGTACCAAGACTTTCGGGAGGTGTTCAACAAGGCACAGGCCACTTCACTTCCGCTGCACCGACCATATGACTGCGTGATTGACCTTCTCCCTAGCACCACTCCGCACCGGGGGACAACTGTACTCGCTGTCGAGACAGTAGACGAAGGCTATGGAGACCTACATTGGGGACTCCCTAGCTGCAGGTTTATCCATCCGTCGTCCTCTCCCGCCGGCGCAGGGTTCTTCTTTGTGGAAAAGAAGGACAAGACTCTGCGCCCGTGCATCGACTACTGCGGACAATGACGTAACGGTGAAGAACCGCTACCCGCTAACACTCATCTCCTCGGCCTTTGAGCCGCTCCAGGGGGCCCCCGTTTTTTCCAAGCTGTATCTACAGAACGCCTACCACCTAATGCGGATACGGGAAGGGGATGAGTGGAAGACCGCCTTCAACATGGTCAGTAGCCACTATGAGTATTTGGTCATGCCATTTGGCCTCACCAACGCCCCTGATGTGTTCCAGGCTCTGGTAAATGATGTTCTCCATGACATGTTGAACCGGTACGTCTTCATCTACATTGATGACATCCTCGTCTCCTCCCGCTCCCCCAAGAACATGTGCTCCACGTCCAACAGGTTCAACGCCTCCTGGAGAATCAGCTGTTAACTTCTTACTAGCGCCCCACTCCCAACACTACCAGGTGAAATGCAAGGCGCCAAATTCAAAATCCAAAAGTTGAATTATTAAACATGCACCAATATACAAGTGTTTCATAGTCATCAAAAGCTCTGCTTCTTGGCAATATCACAGCGTTGTCAGATTACAAAAAGGCTTCACGGCGAAAGCACCATATTTGATTGTTTGAGGGTAGCACCTAACATATTTTTGTCATTACCATAATTTCATAAGCCACCACGGTTCACACATAACACATTTCACAGCGAAAACAAATCACTTACCTTTTGAAGAACTTCTGCTGAGGGCTTCCCAAGTGTCCATCGAAGACAATCCATGGTTCTTTTGTTAGAAAAAGTTATGTATTATATCCATAAATCTCCGTTTGGTTGGCGCGTTATAATCAGAAAAAACAGCGTTGACTCCTCCATTGAAACGTGAAGAGAACTCGTTCAACCTATACCTATAAACTTGTCCAAGAACAATCAAAAATCATTGTAAATGTATCCTTAGGAACACTTTAATGTATAAATAGCATCATATTTTAACCGGAATATAAACTGGGCGATAAGAAAGGAAAAAACCACAGCGTGCGCAAGCCATGAACGCGCATTTACTTGAAAGGACATCTCAGTGGACACTTCCTTATTCCTCTTCTTCTCTTCTCTAAAAGCAGCTAAGAAGAATCAAATCACTTTCTCGAGACTGTTGACATCCAGAGGAAGCGATAGGTACTGCATTCATATGCCCTTATAAGGGCATTTTCATAAGGGAGATCAAAGTTGGCGAATCCCAGGAAACTTTGCATCTGCACCCTTAACCAACAGTGCAGTTCAAGAAGAATAACATTTATGAAGTAGTCTAAAATAAAAAGTTATAATAAAAAGTAACACAATAAGAATAACAATAACGAGGCTATATACAGGGGGCACCGGTAGAGAGACAGTGTACAGGCTAGTTGAGGTAATCTGTACACGTAGGTGGGAGCGAAATGACTATGCATAGGTAACAAACAAACAGCGAGTAGCAGCTGGGGGTCAATGTAGATTTTCCGGTTGCGATATTTATGAATTGTTCAGCAGTCTAATGGCTTGGGGCTAGAAGCTGTTGACCAGCCTTTTGGTCCCAGACTTGGCACTCTGGTACCACTCGCCGTGCAGTAGCAGAGAAAACAGTCTTTAACTTGGGTGACTGGAGTCTCTGACAATTTTATGGGCTTTCCTCTGACACCGCCTATTATATAGGTCCTGGATGGCAGGAAGCTTGGCCCCAGTGATGTGCCAAATCTTTTCAATCTCCTGAGGGGGAAAAGGTTTTGTCGTGCCCTGTTCATGACTGTCTTGCTATGTTTGGACCATGATAGTTCATTGGTAATGTGGACACCAACGAACTTGAAACTCTCGATTCACTACAGCCCTGTCAATGTTAATGGGGGGCCTGTTCGGCCCGCCTTTTCCTGTAGTCCATGATAAGCTCTTTTGTCTTGCTCACATTGAGGGAGAGGTTGTTGTCCTGGCACCACAACACCAGTTCTCTGACCTCCTCCCTATAGGCCGTCTCATCGTTGTCGATGCTCAGGCCTACCACTGTTGTGTCGTGAGCAAACTTAATGACGGTGTTGGAGTCGTGTTTGGCCACGCAGTCGTGGGTGAACAGGGAATACAGGAGGGGACTAAGTACACACCCCTGTTAAGGATCAGCGTGGCAGACATGTTGGTGCCCACTCTTACCACCTGGGGGGCGGCCCGTCAGGAAGTCCAGAATCCAGTTGCAGATGGAGGTGCTTAGTCCCAGAGTCTTTAGCTTAGTGATGAACTTTGTGGGCACTATGGTGTTGAACGCTGAGCTGTAGTCGATGAACAGCATTCTCACATAGGTGTTCCTTTTGTCCAGGTGAGAAAGGGCGGTGTGGAATGAGATTGAGATTGCGTCATCTGTGGATCTGTTGGGGTGGTATGCGAATGGAAGTGGGTCTAGGGTGTCCGGTAGGATGCTGTCGATATGAGCCATGACCATCCTTTCAAGGCACTTCATGGCTACCAACGAGATTGCTACGGGGCGGTAATCATTTAGGCAGGTTACCTTTGCTTCCTTGGGCACAGGGACTAGGGTGGTCTGCTTGAAACATGTAGGTATTACAGACTCGGTCAGGGAGAGGTTGAAAATGTCAGTGAAGACATTTTACAGTTGGTCCGCGCATGCTTTGAGTACACATCCTGGTAATCCGTCTGGCCCAGCGGCTTTGTGAATGTTGACCTGTTTCTATTAGGGCTGGGGGGCAGTGTTCGGAAGTTCGGAGAGTCTGGCGTGCCCAAAGTAAAATGCCTGTTACTCAGGCCCAGGAACTAGGATATGCACATAACACGATTACCAAGATTACCAAGGTTCTAAGCTAAATAATGGTGTACAACACTTCTATTTTCATGAATGTTTAATATTACTATTTTTGCAATTTGAATTTGGCGCTCTGCATTTCACCGGATGTTGTCATAGGTGGGTCATTAGCGCCCCACCGATCCCTAAGAAGTTTTAAAGGTTTTGTTCACATCGGCTACCGAGAGCGTTATGACACAGTCATCCAGAACAACTGAAACAAACCATTCTGAAAATCAACCTGCAAGAGATCATGCTGGAATAATGCTAATGATGATGATTGGTTGTCACGCCCTGGCCATCGAGAGCCCTCTGGGTTCTCTATGGTGTGTTAGGTCAAGGCATGACTAGGGGTTTCTAGGGTTTTCTATGTTTTGGTTTTGTGGGGTTCCCAATTAGAGGCAGCTGTAGTTCATTGCCTCTAATTGTCAATCCTATTTAGTTTGTTCTATCCCCACCTGTGTTTGTGGGTTATTGTCTTTTGTTAGTGTATGTGCTACATTGATGTCCGAGTCGGTTCATCCTTCTGTTGTTTTGTACTTGGTTCCAGTTTATAAAAATTATGTGGAACTCAACTCACGCTGCACCTTGGTCCAGTTCTTTTGAAGGAGATTGTGACATTGGTGTTGTTTTGAGTTGTTTTTAGCTAACATAAATGTTTGTGTTTTACTCAACAAGCTTGTTCTTATACAACTGACTTCAAGCTGAATTTGTTTACTAAAGACAAATTCTTGTCCTATTTAAGTCCACTCAACTTGCATTATCACGCTAATTAAGCAATTGGTTAAGTTAGACTTTTTCCAGTGCGCAGTTGTCACGATCTCTGGGAGTGACAAACCAAGGCGCAGCGAGGCATCTAGTATACATGTTTATTAAACGAATGAGCCGGCACCACTCTACCAGGCTGCACACTCATCGTAGCCTGACAAATGAATGGCGCTGGAATCTCTCGCACCGGGCTGTGAGCGCACACAGGAGAAATCGTGCGCAAAACTGCATAGCACGGTGTCCTTTCCGTGCGACGCTCTCCCCAACGCTCTCTCCACAAAGCACGAGGAGTTGGCTCAGGAGTCCCTCCTGAACCGGCCAACCTCCTCGTGTGCCCCCCCAAAAAAGTTTTTTTGGGGCTGCCTTTCGGGCTTCCGTGCCAGGCGAGTTCCAATGAACTTTTCCCTCTCCGGATCCCATGCTCCGTATAGCTTCTCATACCTGCGCCGCTCCGCCGCCGCTGCTTCCAGCTCCTCTCTTGGCCGACGATACTCTCCAGGCTGGGCCCAGGGTCCGTTCCTAAATAATTCCTCCTCCCAGGTCCAGTACTCCCGGGTCTCTCGCTGCTTGGTCTTCTTTTGGTGGGTTATTCTGTCACGATCTCTGGGAGTGACAGACCAAGGCGCAGCGAGGCATCCAGTATACATGTTTATTAAACGAACAAAACACACGTAACTGGGCAAAATAACAAACAGAACGAAACGAAGATCGTAACATAGACTGACGATACAAACAAAGCTATGTCTAAACAATAACCCACAAAACCTAAATGAAAACCTCAAACATATATATGGTTCCCAATTAGAGACAACGACACACAGCTGCCTCTAATTGGGAACCATTACCCCAACATAGATATAGAACACCTAGAACTCAAAAAAACCCTACACCAAAACGAAACCTAAACACTCCAGTCTGTCATCTCAGGCCTGGACGTGACAGCAGTGAATGAAATTAAAAGGCTGAAGAACTTCACATTAGGTCACTTGTTTGTCCTAGTTGAGTGGTCATTGTTTGCTCTCTTCGTCCTTAGCAGTGTGGGTTTGTGGTGAAAGCCGCTGTGTGAAGCTATCATTTCCCACGGTGATCATAGAGAGTCAAATAGAGAAATGGTTGTAATCATATGCAAAAACCTGTGAATACCTAGTTGCTGGGATAATGAGTACACATGAAAAGTTGTGCAGGGACGTATGTCCTTTCAGAGAGAAGAATGACAATGTTCTTTCAGCAGACATATTCTGTAGTTCACTTTTTAATTTCTCTTTTACATTAGATCTGTCACTTTGATCACTACTTTCCTAGGTTATTACTTTGAACAGTTGACAGACTGTAACTCAATAACATCTACATGCATTTGACCTCCAAATAGCTACAATATAAACCAAATGATAAACATGCCATGACGTCCAACCTTTGACACCTCTCTGAGTGACATTAAAGATTGTACTGAAAATGTCAACATGACCAGGTATGGTAAATGCAATATTGACTTCACTTTTTGTACAAATATGTTTAACCCACTAAGTTTCTTTCTTAAATATATACTATAGTTCTCTCTTCCTCCCACATAAACACCACAGTGTTGCTGTGTCCATTCCTTTTACAGTAAGAGGAAGCTGTGTAGAGATGAACATGACATCAGATGCTATTTTTTTCTGTTTCACTTTAAGCATCTCTACCTTTCTAATTCTGTCAAAACCCCATTCGTGTCACAGCCGCAGGAACTGTAGGGGTCCGGAAGACTTGCCAGAGGCTTAGAATGGAGTATACCTCACTTTATGTGCTCCTCTGTGATGATGATGATGATGATGATGATGATGATTAATGTATTTCTCTGTATTTTGAATATTGTTAGCTAACTATTTATTTTATTGGACAAGAAAATGTTTCATTCATAGAATATGATGTATGTCATATATGCACAATAAATGTGTTAACAGATGATGACGTTGTTTGGTTACACTGTGTTAACCGACTACAGAGAAATGGAGTTGTTGGTCATTACAGCTTTTAATCAGGTTGTAGCATGAGCCTGAGAAACATATAATATAAACTAATATGATGACATAGCGAGAAGAAGGAATAAGGGGACAGACCCAGTAGTCTGAGGGGTTATGGTGTTGCTATGTGAACAATCACCGTATTAGTTTCTATATTGTGATCCACAAGAACGTGGAGAAGTTACAGGTCTGTCCTGAGGGGGGCGATAAGAAACCCCAGATGTGTAACTTGTTTCTTAACACAGCGTCTCAAACTCTACACACTAAGGTAAATAGTAAAAAAAATAAAACGGATTAATGTCTTCAAAATGTAATGATGTGAAGCAAAATTAAACCACACTGTGCGTGTGTTTGTGTGTGGGAGGGGGGTATGAAAACCACACCACAAATATATATATTGTTCAATCAGATAAACAAAGCATATTAATTATAAGTGTACATAATATATTCAGTAAACAAGAAAAAATGCTATTGGGTAGTTTGGTTATTCAGGCTGACCCCCAGTCTTCTCTTGAAGATATTGAAGGATGATGAGGTTTTGACAATGTGAAGATAAGAATTCCAGAGTATGGTACCTCTGTATCTGATAGAAGCTGCATTGTGACACATCAGACTCCACAGGCTGGACTTACCACTGGTTAATAAATAAAGAACAGATTTCAGGTCAGACCAGTAAAACCATCACCATCTCTCTCTGACCAGGCTGGTCAGTACCAGTGTGAGGGGACAAGGACAAGACCGCCCCAAAATTCATATCTCAGCTTATCTCTCCACATCAGCGTCACTGGTGAGTTCATCATTTATCTTCAGTCACTATCTGGACTTTATGGATTCTGAGCCAAGGAGGGTTAATGTAAATACCGTAAACACTGTCAATTCTAACTGAATGGAGTCAACATACCCCTACAGTATGTAAACTCAACTCTCATCAAAACTTAACTGCAACACATAAATTATTTTAAATGACCAAGCATGTATCCAGATTTGACATTCTGGTCTCTGTTTTCTTAGTTCTTCCTGAAACTACACTGACCGCAAATCCAAACCCTGCGCACACTGGAGAGACAGTAACTCTGACGTGTTCAGTGGGGTCTGGCAGTGGCTGGAGCTATACATGGTACAAAAACACTAAGAAAGTAGTGACCTTGTCTGTCAGACACACTACAACAGGACACCTTCACCATCAGTAGAGCTGCTGAGTCTGACCAGGGTCTCTACAGGTGGCAGGGAGAGATCCAGTCCAGATCCATATCATCAAGTATCAGTACTCTTGTCACTATCACTGTGAATTATGTTGTGTGTGTGTGTGTGTGTGTGTGTGTGTGTGTGTGTGTGTGTGTGTGTGTGTGTGTGTGTGTGTGTGTGTGTGTGTGTGTGTGTGTGTGTGTGTGTGTGTGTGTGTGTGTACGTGTCTGTGTGTGTGTGTGTGTGTGTGTGTGTCCCGTGAGAAAAGTTCAAATGTCGTACCCCATGAGATGAAGACCCATTGAGATTTTCAGAATGACTTTTGGGGAAGTGTGTGCCTGAAAAGAACAGTTCTTCTCAGTTTTATGATGTCATATCCTCTGCAGGAGTTCTGAGGAGCTGGTTGGTCTTGGTACTGTGTATCACTTCCTTTTTAATATTGAAATGTGGACATGCACATCTATGATGGGATAGGATCTTCCAAGTAAGAAAAAGTATGACTCATTAGCCAGGGTGTGGTATTTAAATGGAAACAATATTAAATATTTTCATTTCTGTGTTGAATTCCACATAGTAACCTACGTATGCATGACTACCAGTTCTCCCATATTGCCTCCTCATCCTACAGACAGGTCATGATGATTAATGACATTAGTGGTGTATGACTCTGACTGCTATTTCCAGTGTCCCTGCATGGTCTGGAAGGTCACTGTTCCAGTTAGGGTATTTCCGTGTCTACGTGTTTATGTCTATGTTGTCAGACACACAGCAGCCCGGTCAATGTCACTGCTCCTGAGACACAGAAACAGGTCGGCACGGATACCACAAGTCACAGGAAGTGACATCACCACAGGAAGTGACATCACCTGAAACGTAAAAGAGGGGCCTCTGTCAGTAACCTGGGACCCACTACCTTCCAAGAAAGTTGGCAGGTGTTTCATGTACCTCAGCCACACTGACCTATGAGCATGCAGAAGAAGTCATGCCAACACTTCTGCAGGCATATGAAGCCAAGATGAAAAGGCACACTGTTATAATATTTTTGCTCTCTCTCGCTCGCTCTCTCTAATCCCACCATCTCTCTCTTTCTTTCTCTTTTGTTCTCTCTCTCTCTCTTTCTCTGTATCTATTTCTCAATCACTTTTTCTCTCTCCGTGTCACTCTCTCTCTCTTCCCCCGAGCCCTCTATCTCCCTCTATCTTTCTCTGCAACGTTGAGTGGTCTGCTCATAAAGTAACAAAGCTACTGGTATCTGTGAAACACCATGACCATTAACCACTCAACCAGCAGCAGCTAGGAAACACAGACTCCTAAACCACCACCATCAGGCTGATCAACACAGTGACAGACCCAAAACACACCCACGCCTCATCTTCTAACTCTCAACCTGAGTGAAGGAGTGTTTCAGAGAGCAACTATAGAATGTGACTTATTTTTCAGCTAACGTACAATAATTATTTATAGAACAGCAGCCCCATCAAAAGGAGGTCTCTGATCATTCTCATCTCTACTCTTTCTTCTCTGTGTGTTTTGGATAGTCAACTGCTAGCTACCAGTGATAAGGACATACTGCCAGAGGAAACAGTCATACAACGCCTTAAAGAGATGTCTGGTGGTCTCTTCTCCTGCTTCTCCAAACAGGGAATACTACTTATCCTACTCTCCAACCTCCACTATGGTAAGTTTTGTAATATTTTGTTTTTACATTTTAAACACAATAACCAAATCCCCCGAGACAACGTTGGAGAGTGGGGTCACAGCCAGGGTCATCGTTGTCCAGCGCCCCTGGAGAAATGAGGGTTAAGTGCCTTGCTCAAGGGCACGTTAACAGATTTTTCACTAGCGTTTCGAACGATCAACTTTTCGATTGCTGGTGCTATAACCTCTTGGCTACCTGCTGATTGGAGAACACATTGGGAGGGATCTTACACCATTCCTTCTTACAGAATCTTTCCAAATCCTTGTTTTCTGGGTCAATTAACCATTTATTCGTGGAGTGTGATGTGTGCTCAGGGTTATTGACTTGATTAATGATCCACTTGGGCTAAGTTTAAATATATCCCCAAAACATCAAAGTTCAACCACCATAACTTACAGTAAATATGGGGTAAATATGGGGTAAACACCTCCAACAAATGTAAACACCTGGAGTTTACTAAAAGGCATTGGCACTTGGATTGGAACTGGTGCCATGGTCAGATGACATGAAAATAGATCTCTTTGGCCACGCATACCAGTCATGGGTTTTGTGTTGAAAGAAAGATGGGGTTATTTTGCTTCTGCTGGTCCTGGGGGAATAATTTTGACCTCTATCTTCCTGAGAGAAACAATACTCCTGTAGCTCAGTATTTGTATTATATATTTTATACAGTCTTTTTTACTCATCTTCATCAAGGGTGCCAATAATTTTGGACTTACTGTTCTCAGTCTGTCAATGTCATGTAGTCAGCGCTCTCTCTCATCTACACACACTCCCTTTCTCTCTCACTCTGTCTTTCTACCTCAAGAGTTTATTGTCTGTTTTTGTTTAAAGGCCGAGTTCTGGAAAAAACGTGATTTTATATACAGTACCAGTCCACAATATATTTTATATCTGAGATGACATCATTGCACACTCTTGGCATTCTCTCAACCAGCTTCATGAAGTAGTCACTTGGAATGCATTTCAAGTAACAGGTGAGCATTGTTAAAAGTTATTTTGTAGAATTACTTTCCTTCTTAATGTGTATGAGCCAATCTGTTGTGTTGTGACATGGTAGGGGTGGTATACAGAAGATAGCCCTATTTGGTAAAAGACCAAGTCCGTATTACGGCAAGAACAGATCAAATAAGCAAAGAGAAATGACAGTCCATCAATACTTTAAGACATGAAGGTCAGTCAATCTGGAAATGTTCAATAACTTTAAAAGTTTCTTCAAGTGCAGTCGCAAAAGCTATCATGCGCTATTATGAAACTGGCTCTCGTGAGGACCGCCACAGGAAAGGAAGACCCAGAGTTACCTCTGCTGCAGAAGATAAGTTCATTAGTTACCAGCCTCAGAAATTGCAGCCCAAATAAATGCTTCACAGATGTCACGTTTCACTTCTGAGGGGACAGACCAAGACGCAGCGATGTAGCCAGAATACATGATTTAATAAATCCACGGAACAAGACGAACAAAACAAAGAAACGGAGAACGTGAACGATGAACATAACTGAACAAACAAACACAGCTATGAACATACACAACCTACGAACCCAGAGTGAAACCTACTAGCCTAAATATGGTTCCCAATTAGAGACAACGACACACAGCTGCCTCTAATTGGGAACCATTACCCAACATAGAAATACGACACCTAGAATGAACAAACCCTACACAAAGACAAAACCAAAACGCTCCAGCCTGAAACTCGGGACTGGGCGTTACAGTACCCAAAGGCGGACTCCGGACGCCACCAAAAGTCTGGTGGGGGTTCGGGTGGTCGCTTTGTCCCAGGTGGAGGCTCGGTGCTGGCCGTGCTGGTCTGACATCCAGAACCGGAGGCCCTGGGCCTTCTCCTGGAACTCTGGTGCGTGGAGTTGGAACTGGCCGTACTGGACTCGTGATGCTCACTGGAACGCTGGTGCGTGGAGCAGGAACTGGCAGTACTGGACTCGTGATGCTCACTGGGACTCTGCGCGTGGAGCAGGAACTGGCAGTACTGGACTCCGTGATGCTCACTGGAACTCTGCGCGTGGAGCAGGAACTGGCAGTACTGGACTTGTGATGCTCACTGGAACTCTGGTGCGGAGCAGGAACTGGCAGTACTGGACTTGTGATGCTCACTGGAACTCTGGTGCGTGGAGCAGGAACTGGCAGTACCGACTAGTGATGCTCACTGGTACTCTGCGCGTGAGCAGGAACCGGCAGTACTGGACTCGTGAGGCTCACTGGAACGCTGGTGCGTGGAGCAGGAACTGGCAGTACTGGACCCGTGATGCTCACTGGGACTCTGGTGCGTGGAGCAGGAACTGGCAGTACTGGACCTCGTGATGCTCACTGGGACTCTGCGCGTGGAGCAGGAACTGGTCGTACTGGACTCGTGATGCTCACTGGGACTCTGGCGCGTGGAGCAGGAACTGGTCGCATTCGACTCTCTGAACGCATACGGGAGCTTGCGCGCGGAGCCGGGACAGGACGTGCTGGACTCTCTGAACGCATCGGAGCTTGGTGGAGCCGACAGGACGTGCTGGACTCTCTGAACGCACGGGAGCTTGCGCGCCGGAGTCGACAGGACGTGCTGGACTCTCTGAACGCACGGGAGCCGGTGCGCTGGAGCCGGACAGGACGCGTGCTGGACTCTCGAGCGCACGCGTGGAGCTGGGTGCGCGGAGCCGAACAGGACGCGTGCTGGACTCTCGGAGCGCACGGGAGCTGGTGCGCGCTGGGCCGGAGCAGGACGTGCTGGACTCTCTGAACGCACGGGAGCTTGGTGCGCGGAGCCGGAGCAGGACGTGCTGGACTCTCGGAGCGCCACGGGAGCTGGAGTGCGTGGAACAGGGACTGGACGCGGTAGACACCACTACACGGACTGGGATCTTGGAACACGGAACAGGGATCTTGGAACGCGGAACAGGGATCTTGGAACGCGGAACAGGGATCTTGGAACGTGGAACAGGGATCTTGGAACGTGGAACAGGGATCTTGGAACGTGGAACAGGGATCTTGGAACGTGGAACAGGGATCTCGGAGCGTGGGAACGGGGACTGGGCGTGTAGAAACCTCCGCCCGACCGGGATCTGATATGGAGAGCCGACACCATACCTCCAGCTAGCTCACTAACCCTGGTCTCATGGGTGAGTGGAGCTGGAATCTCGACTGGGCTGTGGATACGTACGAGATTCTGCCCGTAAGACCACAGGATAACATGGACCCAAAAGGCGCACTGGAGGTCTGGCTCGCAGAGTTGGCACCACTCTCCCAGGTAGCACACAGACCTCGGCCCGACCAATGAGTGGCGCTGGGATCTCGCACTGGGCTGCGGACACGCATCGGAGACACCGCGACACGGAGCTGGAGCAGGATATCCGGGTCCCAGGAGACGTATCGGGACTTAGTGCGCAGCGATGGCACCACTCTTTCTGGCTGAACACTTATTTTCCCCGACTGATGAGTGAGCGGGAATCACTCGCACCGCCTCTGAATCCCTATAGGAAACCGCGGCGCAACACTGCATAGCACGGCCTCCCTTCGCTGCGACGCTCTCCCCAACGCTCTTCCATAAAGCACGAGGTTGGCTCAGAGTCCCTCCTGAACCGCCAACCTCCTCGTGTGCCCCCCAAAAGTTTCTTGGGGCAGCCTTACGGACCTCCGTGCCAGGCGAGATCCGATGAGGTCCTCCTGGTCCAGCACTCCCGAGTCTCGCTGCTTGGTCTTCGTTTGGTGGGTTATTCTGTCACGATTCACTTCTGAGGGACAGACCAAGACGCAGCGATGTAGCCAGAATACATGATTTAATAAATCCACGGGAACAAGACGGAACAAAACAAAGAACGGAGAACGAACGATGAACATAACTGAACAAACAAACACAGCTATGAACATACAATAACCCACGAACCCAGAGTGAAACCTACTAGCCTAAATATGGTTCCCAATTAGAGACAACGACACACAGCTGCCTCTAATTGGGAACCATTACCCAACATAGAAATACGACACCTAGAATGAACAAACCCTACACAAAGACAAAACCAAAACGCTCCAGCCTGAAACTCGGGACTGGGCGTTACAACAGAGTTCAGGTAACAGACACATCTCAACATCAGCTGTTCAGAGGAATCAGAGTGAATCAGGCCTTCATGGTCGAATTGCTGCAAAGAAACCACTACTAAAGGACACCAATAAAAATAAGAGACTTGCTTGGACCAAGGAACTCGAGCAATGGACATTAGACCTGTGGAAATCTGTCTTTTGGTCTGATGAGTCCAAACTTGAGATTTTTGGATCCAACCGCCGTGTCCTTTGTGAGACGCAGAGTAGGTGAACAGATGATCTCCGCATGTGTGGTTCCCACAGTGAAGCATGGAGGAAGAGGTGTGAGGGTGTGTTTTTTTGCTGGTGATGCTGTCAGTGATTTATTTAGAATTCAAGACACACTTGACCAGCATGGCTACCACAGCATTCTGCAGCGATTTTCCATCCCATCTATTTTGCTCTTAGCGGGACAATGACCCAAAACACACCTCCAGGCTGGGTAAGGGCTGTTAGACCAAGAAGGAAAGTGATGGAGTGCTGCATCAGATGACCTGGCCTCCAAAATCACCCGACCTCAACCCAGTTGACATGGTTTGGGATGAGTGAAGGAAAAGCATCCAACAAGTGCTCAGCATATGTTGGAACTCCTTCAAGACTGTTGGAAAGCATTCCTCATGAAGCTTGTTGAGAGAATGCCAAAAGTGTGCAAAGCTGTCATCAAGGCAAAGGGTGGATACTTTGAAGCATCTAAACTTTCAAATATAATTTGATTTGTTTAACACTTTTTTGTGGTTACTACATGATTCCATATGTGTTATTTCCTAGTTCAGATGTCTTCACTATTATTCTATGTAGAAAATTGTAAAAATAAAGAAAAACCCTTGAATGAGTAGATGAGTCCAAACTTTTGACTCGTACTGTATATGGGGTGTGTGTTGTATTTTGTGTGTTGTATTAATTCTCATATGTCAAATAAAAAATTATAATTACCCACATCATTGTATTTCTTTGAAATATCATTTCATTTAAGGACATATTCATTTTACTGTCTGTATTGCTGAGTTGAAACAATGCATTTACATCTTAAACATTCCTATACACTTCTTATTATGTAAAGCAACACTTTCTAACAAAATCTCTATGTACCATAGTGCTGTCAGTCTTCTGTAAACCTTTTGAGATGTGATTTCTCCTGATATGAACCAATAGAGAAGTGGTCTATATCTGTACTAATATGATGAGATAGAGAGAGGAAGGAATAAGAGGGCAGACCCAGTAGACCGAGGGGTTATGTTGTTGCTATGTAACCAATGGCCACCTCCCATTTGGGGGGAGTGATGAGCTCTACAGCAAAGTCTCACAACTCAATCGCTGGTTGAAAACCAAAAGATAGAATTTGGCCTGCTGAGGGATTAGATCTTGCAACCTTTCTTGACGAAAACCATTTTAGCTGGAGGGGTGCTTTCATCTTATCTATTAACATAGACAGCGCTCTAACTCCTCTAGCTTCACAATGAGATAGGGTGCAGTTAGCAGGCTGTTAGCCAGTCCACCTGGTTGCGCTGCTGCTCCAGTTTCAACTGTTCTGTCTGCAGCTATGGAACCCTGACCTGTTCACTACTTTGACCCAGACCTGCTGTCCGGGCATGTGTTCAGGCAAGACAGTTAAGAATACATTCTTATTTCCAATGACAGTCTAGGAACAGTGGATTAACTGCCTTGTTCAGGGGCAGAACTACAGAATTTTGTCAGCTCGGGGATTAGATCTTGCAACCTTTCAGTTACTCTGACCACTATTCTACCTGCCGCTCTGAATGCTCGGCTATGAAAAGCCAACTGACATTTACTCCTGAGGTTCTGACATGTTGCACCCTCTACAACCACTGTCATTATTATTTGACCCTGCTGGTCATCTATGAACGTTTGAACATCTTGAAGAACAATCTGTCCTTAATGGCCATGTACTCTAATAATCTCCACCCGACACAACCAGAAGAGGACTGGCCACACCTCAGAGTCTGGTTTCTCTCTAGAGTTTTTCCTAGCCACCGTGCTTCTACATCTGCATTGCTTGCTGTTTGGTGTTTTAGGTTGGGTTTCTGTATAGCACTTTGTGACATCTGCTGATGTAAAAAGGGCTTTATAAATACATTTGATTGATTGATTATTTCGATATTGTGATCCACAAGAATGTGTAGTAGTTACAGGCCTGTCCCTGAAGGGGGCGATAAGGAACCCCAGATGTTTACCATAGCATACCAACTAAAGGTGAAGTCTGTAACTGCTTTCCCCTGTAACTTTTCTCTTGGTTTCTTCACACATGTTGAACATGTGTCCCACACTCTACACTCTACAACAAACCACTTAGATATTTTTAGAGGTAAATAGTTAATGAAAATAGATTCATGTATTCAACATGTAATGATGTGCAGCTAAATGAAACTCTAGACTTTAACCTGGAAACCCAGTTCCCCAGTTACAGCTTTGAAACTCCTCCCATCTCTGGTCAGTGTTAATAAATACAACATCAAATCAAATGTTATTTGTCACATGGGCCGAGTACAACAGTGAAATGCTTACTTACAAGCCCTTAACCAACAATGCAGTTTTAATTTAAAAACAAAAATATAATAATAATGTGTGTGTGTGTGTGTGTGTGTGTGTGTGTGTGTGTGTGTGTGTGTGTGTGTGTGAGAAGTGAGGGGTGGCTGGAGATGTCCATTTCCATTGTGCCACAACTGAGGTTAGCTGGCTTGGCCTGCCACCTGACAACTGAGCAAAGGTACCTATCTATGTACCTATCTATGTACCTATCTATCTGTCTGTCTATCTGTCTGTCTGTCTGTCTGTCTGTCTGTCTATCATCTATCTATCTATCTATCTGTCTATCTATCTATCTATCCATCTATATATATATATATCTATCCATCTATCTATTTTTACATTTCTCTAGAATATTTCTCTCTGTTTCTCTGTGTACAGTGAAGAGGTGTGATCTAAGCAGACTGTCATCATATAGGAAGTAGAGGGTTTGTCAGAAGGACAGTAGTAGAGAAAGACACTTGTCTGTGGGGACAGAATGGAGCACACCTTGCTCTGTTTGCTACTATGTAAGTACTGAGTTAGTGTGTTTGTTTATGAACGCTAATTACCTGATTTACTAAGAATTTAAGGGAAAAAGGAATAAGACATTAAAGGAAATGAAGACAGTTTCATGCTTTAGCTTTGTTTTGGTGTTTTAGCCCTTATTGAGAAAACATTAGTAAATGGCACTCAAAGGAAATTGCAGCAAATATGATGTAGATATGAAGTAAGAAAGTGGCCAACCTACATTGATGTTACATCTCTGTGAGAACCTGAGCTTGTATAGCCGATGCCATGCAGACCAGGTTAGTGTGGTGGTGTGCATTTACCCAAGTCATCACTCAGGAACTAAAGAGTGGTGCTAACTCAGTGGTTACAAAATGAATATAAAATGCAATATTTGTTGGATATGTTGTAGTATCAAGTTGTGATTATTGTAAATGGTTGAGGGTTCTTTTGCTACAGTTATACTAAACTGTGTTAATGACTGGTGTTTTGGGGTTTTTGGTCTCTCTGAGTGCAGAACATGGGAAGTTAGCGGCCATTTAAAGCAGCAACAAAATGGCCACAAAATGGCCACCCTGACACTTTTTGTGGTATATGGCTGAGGGATGGGGCTAAGGAAATGCATTCATCTACATTGTTTACAATAATTGTCATAACATAACCATATATTTTGGTTTATGATGGGATAAGACAGTTGAGGGAATTCAAAGTTATCCTCTTCAAGAATAAATGCCTATGATTAATTTAAAGATCCAACATGTAGCCTAGTGGTTAGAGTGTTGGACTGATATTGGCAGAAAGTTGACAAGGTAAAAATCTGTCGCTTTGCCCCTGAACAAGGCAGTTAACCCACTGTTCCTAGGCCGTCATTGAAAATAAGAATTTGTTCTTAACTGACTTGCCTAGTAAAATAAAAAGATAAAAATGTGTGTAGAAATCGTAGATTGCACTTTTAAAATAAAGTACAGAATGGATTTGGTAATCAGTAACATGAATATGGCATGTTATTATTTGTTTAAAGCTAATATTGGAGCAATGTGACTTTCTTTGTTGTAGTGCTGAGTACACACATCTACTCTGGACACTGTGAAGATGATGATGGTAGATATTTGTACACTTGATCAAGCCTCCATCTCTTAATGCTTCATTAAATGTTTTATTTGTCATTTTTAAAGCTGCTTTTGGATAAAGTTATTTGGTGTTTTGAGTGTCTGATAATAACGTGTTAAGCAATTGCATCATGCTGTTTTTATTTTGTGCAGGACAGGCAATGGCTGTTGTGACCATACACCCCAAATCCTCCCAGATATTCAGTGGAGAGTCTGTCACTCTCAGATGTAACATACAGAGGGGAAAAGTCACTGACTGGAAATATACATGGCGCAAGGATGGAGTAGTCGTCCTCAGTACGGAGCATGAATATGAGATCAGTGAGGTTAATATTTCAAACAGTGGTGAATACAGGTGTCTGGGTACACATATTGATCAGAGGACGTATTCTAAGTGGAGTGATGCAGTCAGACTGACAGTGACAGGTAAGTCATCTCATCTGTCATTCACATCAGTGCCTCCATGCACATAACCAGTTGACATAGGGCCCCATTTTAGGGATGCTATTTTGTTGTTTTAAAAATGTCTGTCTACCATTGTAGTTCAGATTCCTCCATTATTTCATTCTCATTTCATGTAATAATTGAAGAAATATGGTGTATGGTACTAAGATACTTTTAACTGGTTGATGCACTAACTGTATTTGTCTTCATTGAACTGTTTCCACAGCTCTGCCTACAGCCTCAGTGAAAGCCTCTCCACGGGGTCCCCTCTATTCTGGAGAGACAGTCACTCTGCACTGTGACATATCAGACTACAGAGACTGGGCGTACCGCTGGTACAGAGACAACCAACTGCTTCCCAATCCGACCAGTAAAACCACCACCATCTCTCTCCCTGACCAGGCTGGTCAGTACCAGTGTGAGGGGACAATGACAAGACAGCCCAAGAGGACATATCTCAGCTCATCTCTCACCATCGTTGTTACTGGTGAGTTTAATAACATAACCATCACCTACTTAAATGTTGCGAAGGATAAGATCTTCATATTATTCTGTACTGTGAAAGTCTTTTTTTAAACAAAAACAGATGTATACTTTTAATTTAAACCAAATCAAGTCAACATTTCCATATAATAGACGTTTATAGTAAGAAAACGTTCCAACACCAGCTAAATCTTTGGATATTGCTAAGCATGTATCCAGAACTTTAAATCATATTCTCACAGCCCTGCCCAAAGCTACACTGACCATAACACCAAACACTGCATACACTGGAGGAACAGTAACTCTGACGTGTTCAGTGGGGTCTGACAGTGGCTGGAGATATACATGGTACAAAGACAACACTAAGAAAGGAGTGACCTTGTCTGTCAGACACACTACGACAGGAGCCACCTTCACCATCAGGAGAGCTGCTGAGTCTGACCAGGGTCTCTACTGGTGTCAGGGAGAGATCCAGTCCAGATCCATATCATCAATCATCAGTGATCCTGTCAATATCACTGTGAGAGGTGTGTGTGTGTGTGTGTGTGTGTGTGTGTGTGTGTGTGTGTGTGTGTGTGTGTGTGTGTGTGTGTGTGTGTGTGTGTGTGTGTGTGTGTGTGTGTGTGTGTGTGTGTGTGTGTGTGTGTGTGTGTGTAGACATCACTGTATATGTCAGTATTCTGATAGTATGATATGGTCATGTTGTGATGAATGCTGATTAACATTATTTTACATTCTAAGGTGTGTGATAATATTTATTTTCTGTGTTGTGTCTGTGCAGAGAGACCTGTGGCTGTTCTGACCCTCCAACCCAACTGGCCCCAGATATTCAGTGGAGAGACTGTCACTCTCAGATGTGACATACAGGTGGGAGAAGAGATTGAGTATGCTTTTTATAACCGTGGGAAGTCAGTCTACACCAAAACAGAGCCTGAGTACAGATTCAGTCCTGCAAAGAGTGGTCTATATACCTGTGAAGGTCTTCAGAAAAGAAATGGCTTAAAACACTCCCAGACAAGTAATACTATACAATTGACCATATTAGGTAAGTCTACTTTTATGGGATTGCAAGAGAAAGAGACTGAAAAGTGAGAGAAAGGGATGATGTCAAATAGCAGACAGTGAGATCAATGATGGAACAAAACTATAGTTTGATTTTGGGGTAAGGTACAATACCATAATAACAAAATGGGTCAACATTTTAATGACTGAACGTTTGATTTGTGTCATTTCCCTCATAACAGATAAACCCCAAGCTGTCCTAAGTGTCTCTCCTCAGTGGCTGAACCCTGGAGACTCAGTTACTCTGAGCTGTGGGGTTAAAGAGTCATCTACAGGCTGGAGGTTCTTCTGGTACCGAACTGTTCCCTACACAGCTGGGTTACTCTCCCTATCAGACAGGTCCTACTCTGTAGAGCCTCTATCTGGCAATGGGACTACTGAAGACTCCTACACTCTGATCCCTGCTGGTCCTAGTCACACAGGAGGATATGTGTGTAGAGCTGGGAGAGGAGACCCAGTCTATGACTCACTCTACAGTGAACCTCAGTTTCTCTGGTCAGGAGGTAACTAACTGCATTGAAACTGCATTTAATCATATTTACGTCACCCTCATGTGTATATATAACTACTGTATACGTTTGTCTCTGTCACTTTTTGATTCAGAGCCGAAACCTTCAGTGTCTCTCAAAATAATCCCTAACAGAACTCAACACTTCACATCAACGTCTCTCTCACTAAGGAGACGAGGAACTCTACTGGATGGAGACTGAAGAGATACAGAGAGAAAGCAGTGGAGTCAGAGTGTGTCTCTAACTGGGGATCAATAGCAGGGTCCACATGTGAAAAGGACAGTGGAGTGTACTGGTGTGAGTCTGGATCAGGAGAGTACAGTAATGCTGTCAACATCACAGTGGATGGTACGTCTGTTGTACTTCATTCATTAACATTCATTACAATGTATGATAATGATGTTCAATTGAATGGTTGTATCTCATAAAATACGAGCTCATGTGAGTGATTACTCCAGATTTACAGTATTATTTATATATTATGTTACACAGTTGGCCCTCTGATCCTGGAGAGCCCTCCCTATCCCATAACTGAGGGAGACTCTGTAACTCTACGCTGTACAAATAGATATCAGGAAACAAACCCGAACCCCAAGGTTGATTTCTACAAAGATGGAGCACTCATCAGGAATGAGAAAACAGGAGAGATGACCATCCCTGTCGTATCCAAGTCAGATGAAGGCTTCTATAAGTGTAAATCTAGTAAAGGAGAATCACCAGAGAGCTGGGTGACAGTGAGAGGTGAGAAAACGGTCATGATCACATGATTCATAATATCTGTGGTCATCAGTCATTTGTAGTGTTAAAAAGCATACTGTAGGTTTGGAGTTGCAAGCTCAGGCTGGTCATCTGATCTCAAGTCAGTTGTCAAATCTATATTCACTTTGTCCACTACTTTATTTATTTTCTACAACTACCTCAGAGTCAGATGGTTATTTGCTGTTCTCTCTCCAGGCGTAACTCCTGGACCCTCTACATCAGTCCTAGTAAGAGTGGTTGTGGGCCTGGTTGTTGCTGGTGTTCTACTGGCCATTCTCCTGGTACTGCTGTGTCGACATACAAAAGCCGAAGGTGAGACTTTTATCATTTCTCAATAAAATGTTTGGTTTAGGAGAAAAACGTCTAATTACAAAAGTTTAAAACAGTAACGACATGATACAGTATAATATTATGCATTTCTCATTACAGGTCCCTGTTGTAGGAGGACATTCTTGTGAGTACACCTGTCTTTCAACTATGTTCCTTTTCATACAGTAAAATATAATCTGTGTGTTTCATTACTATCTCTCTCTCTGTAGGCTCCGCCAGCCCCAGAGGACCAACCTGGACCCCTAACAGGACCAAGGATCTACCCAGCGCCAGGATCCTGATGCTGGGTCTACACGTCTGCAGCATGGTCAGTCTCTTAGTCCAGACCACTCTACCCTCTCTGTAATCTCACACACTGACTTTTCACCATCCACTTTGTATACTACATGTTACTGTACTCTATGTCCCTAGGCAACCTGAGGGAAAACCAACCAATTCATCTTTCTCTCTCTTCTTTGACCAACAGGTGGCGCTAACATCTATGATACAATCACGCCCTCAGACAATAATGACAATGGTACTGGGAAAGGGAACGGGGGATACCTAGTCAGTTGTACAACCGAATGGCTTCAAATGAAATGTGTCTTCCGCAATTTAACCCAACCCCTCTGAATCAGAGAGGTGCGGGGGGGCTGTCTTAATCGACATCCACATCTTAAACACCCGGGAAACAGTGGGTTAACTGCCTTGCTCAGGGGCAGAACAACAGATTTTTACCTTGTCAACTCAGGGATTCGATCCAACAACCTTTCGGTTGCTAACGACTAAGCTTCCTGTATCTTAAATTTAGCATGAATACAGTATAGAGTTGTTGTTGCAGTTGTTCTTCATATGTTTAATATAACTAGCATACTAACAGTAAGTAGAGAAATTAGTGTATTACCTGTATATTTCAGATGCTGGTGCTGCTACTGCTGGATCAAGTGAGGTGACGTACGTACAGATTCAACTCAAAAAGTTGGACAAGAAAAGGAAAAGTAATTCTCAACTGTCACATAAATTAATACAAAATGTTGCAGTGTTTTTTACTCATCAAATTTGATAAAAACGTACAAATTCTCTCCTCCTCCTCAGAAATGCCAGCTGATCCAAAAGAAAAGCCAGTCTATTCTGAGGTCAAGACAGGGAAGACTACAGGTGAGACCCATTCTACAGGTTGGCAGTCAGTGAAATCTAAATGTGTGATTTTAGAGTTTCAAAAAAGATGCACAATAAGCTAGTTCCTTCATTTGTTGACTGGAAATTTTCAGCAGCAACTGCACCTGTTGATGTGACCTATGCTGAGGTTGACCTTAAACAGAAGGCCAAAGCCAAGAAGAAGAAAGGTAAGACTGGACATCCCTCCTTCCATATTCCCCCTATCATAACCTCACACCTCTGACCCCATATTGACCAGCTGTATAATATTCTGTATATAACTGTTATATTATTCTGATGTTTTATCCTCACCCCTTACAGAAAGAGCAACCCCACCTGAGGCAGATTCAGTCTATTCTCAATTGAAGCCAGGCACAGCACCAGGTAAGACTAATAGCCATATGCTATTGATACTTAATATGATACTAATATGGAACTAATGCTCTGATATCAAAGTATACTGTATCTATTTAAAGTATGTATCTTTGTTTGATTCTTAAGAGTTTGTTTGACTGCATGTCCTCAACAACTTTGTGTGGTGATATGTTGCAGGTCCTTGAGGGGGGAAGGGATGGAGGAATGGATGGAGGGATGGAGGGATGGAAGAATGGAGGGATAGAGGGTTGGAATGGATGGAAGGATGGAGGGACAGAGGGATGGAAGGAAGGACACACCATCAGAGGAGCCGAAGGAACCCGGAACATGGATTTTGTACGCTCAACACACACAAGCAAACACACACATGCACAAACACACACGCATTAACACCTTGTACATTAAGGAGTTCTTACCTATTTTATTTACTTATTTTATTGTTTTTAAGCATGGTTTAATTGTGTTTCACTGTAACAGCTTTTTTTAAACTATATGGTGCATCTTATCTGCAGCTACAGCAATTGTATCTGCTTTGTATTGTGTATTGAGTTTTATTGTTGATTTATGCAGATGACAGAATAACATATTTGTATATGAATTTTCCAAAAAGTATCATTCACTTTTTCTTCTACTGGCCTGTACTTTAACAATATCTTTGCGTTGTGCTTTTGTAATAAACTATTTTTATCCACCAGATGTCATGAGAGCTTTCTTACAGTAAATGGATATTGTCATCCTCAACTTTTACATACAGCCTAATTTGGTCAAAACTTTCAGCCTAGTATAGATCTTACGCTCCACATTGTGTGAGTTAAAGGGGAATCTGCTATTTCAGCTTTTCAGAAGGACTTTTTTGGGAAGAGTGTGCCTAAAAAGAACAGTTCTTCTCAGTTTTATTATGTCATATACTCTGCAGGAGTTCTGAGGAGCTAGTAACGTACGTATGAATGACTACCAGTTCTCCCATATTGCCTCCTCATCCTACAGACAGGTCATAACGATTAATGACATTAGTGGTGTATGACTCTGACTGCTATTTCCAGTGTCCCTGCATGGTTTGGAAGGTCACTGTTCCAGTTAGGGGGGTTCTGTATCTATGTTTACGTCTATGTGGTCAGACAGACAGCCGGCAGCCCGGTCATTGTCACTGCTCCTGAGAAACAGTCACAGGAAGTGGCATCACCACAAGATGTTACCTGAAACATAGAAGGGGGGCCTCTATCAGTAACCTGGGACCCACTACCTTCTGAAAAAGTTGGCAGGTGTTTCATGTCCCTCAGCCACACTGACCAATGAGCATGCAGAAGAAGTCATGCAAACAAATCTGCAGGCATATGAAGCTAAGAGGAAACTGCACAGACAGTGTTATGACATTTTTGCTCGTTCTCTCTCTCTCTCTCTCTCTCTCTCTCTCTCTCTCTCTCTCTCTCTCTCTCTCTCTCTCTCAAGCCATCTATCTCCCTCCTTTCACTTTCTCTGCAACATTGAGTGGTCTGCTCATAAAGTAACAAAGCTACTGGTATCTGTGAAACACCATGACCATTAACCACTCAACCAGCAGCAGCCACCACTATCAGACTAATCAACATAGTGACAGACCCAAAACACACCCACGCCTCATCTTCTAACTCTCAACCTGAGTTGAGAGCAACTATAGAATGTGACTTCTTTTTCAGCTAACATACAGTAATTATTAATAGAACAGCAGCCCTTTTCAAAAGAAAGTCGCTGCTCTTTCTCCTCTCTACTCTTTCTTCTCTGTGTGTTTTGGACAGTCAACTGCTAGCTACCAGTGACAGTGATAGATAAGGACATACAGCCAGAAGAAAAAGTCATACAACGTCTTAAAGAGATGTCTGGTTGTCCCTTCTCCTGCTTCTCCAAACAGGGAATACTACTTCTCCTATTCTCCAACCTCCACTAGGGTACGTTTTGTAACTATTTTTATTCATTTAAACATTTTAAACACAATAAAACCGCAATAGTAGCGATTGGCCAACCACTCCTGTACAGTACGGCTGGTGTGCAACGTGTCCTGCTACCCCAACCTTACCTACACCTGGGAGAGAGACAATGAGATCTACAGGGATGCCCAGCAGATTCACTTCTCTCTCTCACCAGCAGAGGGAGACTACAGTGTAAAGTGCAACACCTCCAAACTAGTCAGTTGGAAAACTACCTCTGCGACAGTAAAGTGTAGTAATGACAAAACCACCCCAGGTACCTAGATATCATAATAATCATAATAATAATACGTGTGCTTATACGCTTATATTATCAAATATATTAAGTAATGCATGTGATGTAATGCAATGTACATTGGATGAATATGAAATAGAGCCATTTAGTCTTTATCATATTGTATAGTCTAATCATGTGTGTTGTAGAATATGCGACAGGACTGGCGTGGTATACCATCTACATCGGAGTAACAGTATGAGGCGCTGTGGTGCTGATCCTCACTGTAGCTGTGGCAGTGTGCTACTGCAGGGGCCAAAGTAACACGGGTATGTACAGCTTAGGGGCCTCTACTATACTTAACGTGACATTTCAGGTGGTTCTATAAGTATTCTTCAGCTGATATGATTTTTTAGAGGGGGATTGTTAGAAATTAGAAGAAGAGTGAGACCCCTCATTAATTTCTTAGTATGTTTGTTGATATCCTGTATAAAATGTATCTGATTGGTTGATATCTTGTTCTTATAAAACACAGCAGGTCTACCTGACAACACAATATACACTGATATTATGGACAACACAAGAATTAGAGATGTAAGTATGCATTGCCGTTATTATGTATCAGAATGTATGGAAGCTGTATGTACTGTATTGTAATGGGCTGTATTTTGATTCCAGACAAGATCAAACAGTCATGTAAACCCTGTGAAGGTATTGAAACAAACCATTCTGAAAATTACCCTGCAAAAATAATGATAATGATGATGATTGGTGTCGTTTTGAGTTGTTTTTAGCTAACATAACTTTTTTATTTTACTCAACAAGCTTGTTCAAATACAACTGACTTCAAGCAGAGTTTGTTGAAAAAGACACTAACACATTCGCTCAAATTCTTGTCCTTTTTAAGTCCTTTTTTACTTGCATAATCACGCTAATCACTTGTTTGTCATATTTGAGTGGTCATGGTTTGCTCTCTTCGTCTTTAGCAATGTGGGTTTGTGAAGGAAGGCGTTGTGTGAAGCTGTCTTTTCCACTGTGATCATAGAGAGACACATAGAGAAATGTATCTGTGGATAGGGTTCCACATGGAACCCAAGAAGGTTCTACTCTGAAAAAAACAGGGTTCGTAAATTTTTTTTTTCTAGACAGCACCTGTTTTTCTAAGAGTATTAATCTATCTATCTACACTATATATGCAAAGGTATGAAGACACCCCTTCAAATTTGTGGATTTGGCTATTTCAACCACACCGGCTGCTGACTGGGGTATAAACTCGAGCACACAGCCATGCAATCTCCATAGACAAACATTGGCAGTATAATGGCAGTACTGAAGAGCTCAGTGACTTTAAAGGTGGAACCGTCATAGGATGCCACCTTTCCAACAAGTCGGTTCATCAAATTTCTGCCCTGCTCGAGCTGCCCCTGTCAACTGTAAGTGATGTTATTGTGAATTGGAAACGTCTAGGAGCAACAATGGCTCAGACACAAAGTAATATAGGTCACACAAGCTCACAGAACGGGCCGCCGATTGCTGGAGCGCATAGCGTGTACAAATCGCCTGCCCTCGGTTGGAATACTGGTTACAGAGGTTCAAACTGCCTCTGGAAGGAACATCAGCAACAAGAACTGTTCATTGGGAGCTTAACAAAACGGGTTTCCACTGCCGAGCAGCCGCACACAAGCCTAAGATCACCATGCCAAGCGTCGACCGGAGTGGTGTAAAGCTTGCCACCATTGGACTCTGGAGCAGTGGAAAGGGGTTTGGCTGGAGTGATGAATCACGCTTCACGATCTGGCAGTCCGACAGACAAATCTGGGTTTGGAGGATGCTAGGAGAATGCTACCTACCCGAATGAATAGTTTTTCATGATTCGGGCTTGACCCCTTAGTTCCAGTGAAGGGAAATCTTAACACCCCGGCAGTCCTACAATCTAAGCTAGATGCCCTCAATCTCACACATATCATCAAGGAACCCACCAGGTACAATCCTAAATCTATAAACATGGGCACCCTCATAGATATTATCCTGACCAACTTGCCCTCCAAATACACCTCTGCTGTTTTCAATCAGGATCTCAGGGACCATTGCCTCATTGCCTGCATTCGCTATGGGCCCGCGGTCAAACGACCACCCCTTATCACTGTCAAAGCTCCCTAAAACACTTCTGCGAGCAGGCCTTTCTAATCGACCTGGCCCGTGTATCCTGGCAGGATATTGACCTCATTCCGTCAGTCGAGGATGCCTGGTCATTCTTTAAAAGCAACTTCCTCACCATCTTAAATAAGCATGCCCCTTTCAAAAAATGTAGAACTAAGGACAGATACAGCCCTTGGTTCACTCCCTTGGTTCACTCCAGCAATAGCATCGAATAGTCCCCCGCGATATGCAACTGTTCAGGGAAGTCAGGAACCAATACACGCAGTCAGTCAGGAAAGCAAAGGCTAGCTATTTCAAACAGAAATTTGCATCCTGTAGCTCTAACTCCATAAAGTTTTGGGATGCTGTCAAGTCCATGGAGAACAATAGCACCTCCTCCCAGCTGCCCACTGCACTGAGGCTAGGTAACACGGTCACCACCGATAAATCCATGATAATCAACAAGCATTTCTCTACAGCTGGCCATGCTTTCGTCGTGGCTACCCCAACCTCGCCCCCCCGTAGCTACTTGTCCGAGCCTCCCAGCTTCTCCTTCACCCAAATCCAGATAGCAGATGTTCTGAAAGAGCTGCAAAACCTGGACTTGTACTAATCAGCTGGGCTAGACAATCTGGACCCTCTCTTTCTAAAACTATCCGCCGCCATTGTTGCAACTCCTATTACCAGTCTGCTCAACCTCTCTTTCGTGTCGTCCGAGATCCCTAAAGGTTGGAAAGCTGCCGCGGTCATCCCCCTCTTCAAAGGGGGTGACATTCTAGACCCAAATTGCTGTAGACCTATATCCATCCTGCCCTGCCTCTCTAAAGTATTTGAAAGCCTAGATAAAAAACAGATCATTGACCACTTCGAATCCCACCATACCTTCGCTGCTGTGCAATCCGGTTTCCGAGCTGGTCACGGGTGCACCTCAGCCACGCTCAAGGTACTAAACGATATCATAACTGCCATCGATAAAAGACAGTACTGTGCAGCCATCTTCATCGACCTGGCTTTCGACTCTGTCAATCATCGTATTCTTATCGGCAGACTCAATAGCCTTGGTTTCTCAGATGACTGCCTAGCCTTGTTCACCAATTACTTTGTAAACAGAGTACAGTGTGGCAGTCTCTATGGGGGTTCCACAGGGTTCAATTCTCGGGTCGACTCTTTTCTCTGTATATATCAATGATTTTGCTCTTGCTGCGGGTGATTCCCTGATCCTCCTCTCTGCAGACGACACCATTCTGTATACTTCTGTCCCTTCCTTGGACACTGTGTTAACTTCTTACGGAGTGGTGGGGCGCTACGTGAAACGTAAAGAGAACTCGTTAACTAGCCTCCAAATGAGCTTCAATGCCATACAACACTCCTTCCGTGGCCTCCAACTGTTCTTAAACGCTTTTAAAACCAAATGCATGCTTTGAGCCTGAGACATTAGGTATCTATATAATGTAGTTTTATACCATATACAGTCAGGTGCAAAATAATTGGCACCCACATCTCGGTGTGTGTATGTATTATATACATTTCTCAATGTGATTTTTGTTGCATATCCCAGGGTCATCGTTGTCCAGCGCTCCTGGAGAATTAGGGTTAAGTGCCTTGCTCAAGGGCACGTTAACAGATTTTTCACTAGCGATTCGAACGATCAACTTTTCGATTGCTGGCCCAGCACTATAACCGCTTGGCTACCTGCTGATTGGAGAACACATTGGGAGGGATTTTACACCATTCCTTCATACAGAATCTTTCCAAATCCTTGTTTTTTGGGTCAATTAACCATTTCTTCGTGGAGTGTGATGTGTGCTCAGGGTTGTTGACTTGATTAATGATCCACTTGCGGCCAAGTTTAAAAATAGCCCTAAAACATTAAAGTTCAACCACCATAACTTACAGTAAATACGGGGGTTATTTATATTTTTTCAAAGCAAAAGAGTAATATTTTAATGTCATCCAACAAATGGAAAGATGGGGTTATTTTGCTTCTGCTGGTCCCGGGGCAATAATTTTTACCTGTATCTTTCTGAGAGAAAAAATACTCCTGTAGCTCAGTATTTGTATTATATATTTCCTACAGTCTTTTTTATTCATCTTTATCAAGGGTGCCAATAATCTGAAAGTAGCTGGAGCTATAATTGGTACAGCAGTGAGATTAGTTTGTCCCAGTATAAATATACTATAACAGGAGACACTCTCACCATCAGTAGAGCTGCTGTGTCTGACCAGGGTCAGTACTGGTGTGAAGGACACAGATTCTCTAGAACCCCATTTTAACAACCAAGTGATGCTATTACTCTCACTGCTGTAGGTGAGTTATTTTGCTGTGTCTCTGTTTTGTCAAACACTATTTATATTGAGTCCATCATGTAGACATGGTCTGTGTGTAAGTATGTTTTAAATAATAGTGACTGTATTACCCAGAGTATTAAAAAAAATCTTAGGTATGTATCATCTAATAGCATTTGTGTTTCCACACCTCTGCCCATGTCCACAGTGAGTATCTCTGCTTAGGGTCCCCTCTACTCTAGAGAGAAAGTCACTGCTGTGTGACATATCAGACTACACAGACTGGACGTACCGCTGGTTCGAAAACAACCAACAGAGCTTTAGGGCACGTGGTAAAACCATCACCAGGTTGGTCAGTACAAAGGTTGGTTGATAAAATGACTTTTATCAAAACTCTCCAATAACAGCTCAAATGTGAAAATGTATCCAAATAAAGTTGAAATAATTGGATAAATAATAAAAAATAGCAAAATGCCCTGCCCCAAAGCTACACTGACTATGAAACAAAATCCTACGGCCAATTCTGAAGATGGAGAATCACCAGAAAGCTGGGTGACAGTGAGAGGTGCAAAGAGCTGTGTGTGTGTGTGTGTTTGTGTGTGTGTGTTTGTCTCGATGGTAAAACATGTGTTACGCTAGTCCCTACAGGTTCTGTTGTCTCCATCTCTCTGCTGCCCAGGCTGCTGTGTGGTCTACTGGTGGTGTCTCCCTTTCTACTGGTGGTGTCCATCATGCTTATGGTGAAACATTGCAGGGCTCGAAGTGACCACTTTCTTTCAGTGTGTCTCTACAATCAACTTATCCAGCTTGATATTCTCCTTCTTTATGTCATTCTCTTATATCCCAGTTATAAAGTAATGTTGACTCAAATGGTTCATTTCAAATGTAAATAGACAAAGTGCCCAGGGGCAGCTATTTCTGTTAACCTTTACAGGATTGGTGAGTTCCACATGGGACGGTTGAACTAACATAGGCTAATGCGATTAGCATGAGGTTGTAAGTAGCAAGAACATTTCCCGGGACAAAGACATGTCTGATATTGGCAGAAAGCTTAAATTCCTGTTTATCTAACTGCACAGTCCAATTTACAGTAGCTATTAAAGTGAAAGAATATCATGCAATTGTTTGAGGAGAGCACAGTTATGAACTTGAAAAGTTATTGATAAACCAATTAGGCACATTTGGACAGTCCAGATACAACATTTTGACCAGAAATGCAATGGTTCATTGGATCAGTCTAAAACGGCGCACATACACTGCTGCCATCTAGTGGCCAAAATCAAAATTGTGCCTGGGCTGGAGTAATACATTATAGCCTTTCTCTTGCATTTCAAAGTTGATAGTGCAAAAAAAATATTTTAATTATCTTTTACCAGATCTAATGTGTTATATTCTCCGACATTTCACATTTCCACAAACTTCAATGTGTTTCCTTTCAAATGGTGTCAAGAATATGCATATCCTTGCCTCAAGTCCTGAGCTACCGGCAGTTAGATTTGGGTATGTCATTTTAGGCGAAAATTGTCAACCCTCAAAAAAGGCTAAATAACCTTTTCATTACTTCTGATGGATTACATGTTAGAGCTGTGCAGTTGAAAGAGCAGTTGAATCAGTTTAACTCTAACGCTACTCTCCATCTGTTATATATTTCTAAAGGCATGTGTTCAACAGCCAAATCTGCTAAAGACGAGGAAACAAAATATTACACTTACCTCTCTTTGATTTCAGTTTGTCTATTTTGTCTGAGAGAAAAACTACTCATGTAGCTCAGTATTTGTATTATATATTTTATACAGTCTTTTTTACTCATCTTCATCAAGGGTGCCAATAATTTTGGACTTACTGTTCTCAGTCTGTCAATGTCATGTAGTCAGCTCTCTCTCTCATCTACACACACTCCCTTTCTCTCTCACTCTGTCTTCCTACCTCAAGAGTTTATTGTCTGTTTTTGTTTAAAGGCCGAGTTCTGGAAAAAACATGATATTATATACAGCACCAGTCAAAAATATATTTTATATCTGAGATGACATCATTGCGCACTCTTGGCATTCTCTCAACCTGCTTCATGAAGTAATCACTTGGAATGCATTTCAAGTAACAGGTGAGCCTTGTTAAAAGTTATTTTGTATAATTACTTTCCTTCTTTAAGTGTTTTTAGCCAATCTGTTGTGTTGTGACATGGTAGGGGTGGTATACAGAAGATAGCCCTATTTGGTAAAAGACCAAGTCCGTACTACGGCAAGAACAGCGCAAATAAGCAAAGAGAAACGACAGTCCATCAATACTTTAAGACATGAAGGTCAGTCAATCTGGAAATGTTCAAGAACTTTAAAAGTTTCTTCAAGTGCAGTCGCAAAAGCTATCATGCGCTATTATGAAACTGGCTCTCGTAAGGACCGCCACAGGAAAGGAAGACCCAGAGTTACCTCTGCTGCAGAAGATAAGTTCATTAGTTACCAGCCTCAGAAATTGCAGCCCAAATAAATGCTTCACAGAGTTCAGGTAACAGACACATCTCAACTTCAGCTGTTCAGAGGAATCAGAGTGAATCAGGCCTTCATGGTCGAATTGCTGCAAAGAAGCCACTACTAAAAGACACCAATAATAAGAAGACACTTGCTTGGACCAAGGAACTCGAGCAATGGACATCAGACCTGTGGAAATCTGTCTTTTGGTCTGATGAGTCCAAACTTGAGATTTTTGGTTCCAACCGCCGTGTCCTTTGTGAGACGCAGAGTAGGTGAACAGATGATCTCCGCATGTGTGGTTCCCACAGTGAAGCATAGAGGAAGAGGTGTGAGGGTGTGTTTTTTTTGCTGGTGACGCTGGCAGTGATTTATTTAGAATTCAAAGCACACTACTGACCAGCATGGCTACCACAGCATTCTGCAGCGATTTTCCATCCCATCTATTGTGCTCTTAGCGGGACAATGACCCAAAACACACCTCCAGGCTGGGTAAGGGCTGTTTGACCAAGAAGGAAAGTGATGGAGTGCTGCATCAGATGACCTGGCCTCCAAAATCACCCGACCTCAACCCAGTTGACATGGTTTGGGATGAGTGAAGGAAAAGCATCCAACAAGTGCTCAGCATATGTTGGAACTCCTTCAAGACTGTTGGAAAGCATTCCTCATGAAGCTTGTTGAGAGAATGCCAAGAGTGTGCAAAGCTGTCATCAAGGCAAAGGGTGGCTACTTTGAAGCATCTAAAATATTAAATATAATTTGATTTGTTTTACACTTTTTTGTGGTTACTACATGATTCCATATGCATTATTTCCTAGTTCAGATGTCTTCACTATTATTCTATGTAGAAAATTGTAAAAATAAAGAAAAACCCTTGAATAAGTAGATGAGTCCAAACTTTTGACTCGTACTGTATATGTGTAACGCCCAGTCCTGGGTTTTCAGGCTGGAGCGTTTTGGGTTCATTTTGGTTTAGGGGTTTTCACAGTTCTATGGTGTCTAGTTCTATGTTGGGTTAATGGCTCCCAATTAGAGGCAGCTGAGTCTCGTTGTCTCTAATTGGGAACCATTTATATGTTTGGGGATTGCACCTTAGTTTCGTGGGTTATTGTTCATGTCATGTTTATGTTAGGCTTTTCGTGTTCGGTCGGGTTCTTGTCTAGTTAGGTTTCTACAGTCATGTCTAGTTAGGTTTCTCCGTGTTTCACTTAGATTTCGCCATTCATGTTTAGGTTTAGAGTTCTGTGTTCGTGTTTTAGGATTTAGCGTTAGGGCTCACGTCTGTTTCTTCGTTTATTGTTTTGTTTTCGTTCTGTCCCGTGTGTTATAATTAAATCATGTATTCTGGCTACATCGCTGCGTCTTGGTCTGTCCGTCCGGGAAGATAATCGTGACAGAATAACCCACCAGCAAAGACCAAGCAGCGAGAGACTCGGGAGTGCTGGACCAGGGAGGACCTCATCGGATCTCGCCTGGCACGGAGGTCCGTGCAAGGCAGCCCCAAGAAACTTTTTGGGGCACACGAGGAGGTTGGCCGGTTCAGGAGGGACTCCTGAGCCAACCCCTCGTGCTTTATGGAGAGAGCGTTGGGAGAGCGTCGCAGCGAAGGGAGGCCGTGCTATGCAGTGTTGCGCACGGTTTCCTATAGGGATCCAGAGGCCGGTGCGAGTGATTCCCGCTCCACTCATCAGTCGGGCGAAAAGAAGGGTTCAGCCAATAAGAGTGGTGCCATCGCTGCGCACTAAGTCCCCGGTGCGTCTCCTGGGACCCGGATATCCTGCTCCAGTTCCGTGTGCGGTGTCTCCGGTACGTGTCCGCAGCCCAGTGCGAGAGATCCCAGCGCCACTCATTGGTCGGGCCGAGGTCTGTGTGCTACCTGGGAGAGTGGTGCCAGCTCTGCGAGCCAGGCCTCCAGTGCGCCTTTTGGGCCCATGTTATCCTGTGGTCTTACGGGCAGAATCTCCGGTACGTATCCACAGCCCAGTCCGAGAGATTCCAGCTCCACTCACCCATGAGACCAGGGTTAGTGAGCTAGCTGGAGGTATGGTGTCGGCTCTCCATATCAGGTCCCCGGTCCGGGCGGAGGTTTCTACACGTCCAGTCCCCGTTCCACGCTCCGAGACCCCTGTTCCACGCTCCGAGACCCCTGTTCCACGTTCCGAGATCCCTGTTCCACGCTCCGAGATCCCTGTTCCACGCTCCAAGATCCCTGTTCCACGTTCCAAGATCCCTGTTCCACGTTCCAAGATCCCTGTTCCGCGTTCCAAGATCCCTGTTCCGCGTTCCAAGATCCCTGTTCCGTGTTCCAAGATCCCAGTCCGTGTAGTGGTGTCTACACGTCCAGTCCCTGCTCCACGCACCCAGCTCCCCGTGCGTTCAGAGAGTCCAGCACGTCCTGCTCCGGCCCCGCGCACCAAGCTCCCGTGCGCTCCGAGAGTCCAGCACGTCCTGTTCCGGCTCCGCGCACCAAGCTCCCCGTGCGCTCCGAGAGTCCAGCACGTCCTGTTCCGGCCCCGCGCACCCAGCTCCACGTGCGCTCCGAGAGTCCAGCACGTCCTGTCCCGGCTCCGCGCACCAAGCTCCCCGTGCGTTCAGAGAGTCCAGCACGTCCTGTCCCGGCTCCGCGCACCAAGCTCCCCGTGCGTTCAGAGAGTCCAGCACGTCCTGTCCCGGCTCCGCGCACCAAGCTCCCCGTGCGTTCAGAGAGTCCAGCACGTCCTGTCCCGCTCCGCGCACCAAGCTCCCCGTGCGTTCAGAGAGTCCAGCACGTCCTGTCCCGGCTCCGCGCACCAAGCTCCCCGTGCGTTCAGAGAGTCCAGTACGACCAGTTCCTGCTCCACGCACCAGAGTCCCAGTGAGCATCACGAGTCCAGTACTGCCAGTTCCTGCTCCACGCACCAGCGTCCCAGTGAGCATCACAAGTCCAGTACGACCAGTTCCTGCTCCACGCACCAGAGTTCCAGTGAGCATCACAAGTCCAGTACTGCCAGTTCCTGCTCCACGCACCAGAGTCCCAGTGAGCATCACGAGTCCAGTACGACCAGTTCCCGCTCCACGCACCAGAGTCCCAGTGAGCATCACGAGTCCAGTACTGCCAGGTCCTGCTCCACGCACCAGAGTTCCAGTGAGCATCACAAGTCCAGTACGACCAGTTCCTGCTCCACGCACCAGTGTTCCAGTGAGCATCACAAGTCTAGTACGACCAGTTCCTGCTCCACGCACCAGAGTTCCAGTGAGCATCACAAGTCCAGTACTGCCAGTTCCTGCTCCACGCACCAGAGTTCCAGTGAGCATCACAAGTCCAGTACTGCCAGTTCCTGCTCCACGCACCAGAGTTCCAGTGAGCATCACGAGTCCGATAGGGCCAGCTTCTGCTCCACGCACCAGAGTTCCTAGAAAGGGTCCAGGGCCTCCGGTGCGTGACATCAGACCAGCACGGCCAGCACCGGAGCCCCCACCTGGGACAAAAGGAACCCACCCTAGATCCCCCCACAGACTTTTGGGGCGCGTCCGGAGTCCGCGCCTTTGGGGGGGGGTACTGTAACGCCCAGTCCTGGGTTTTCAGGCTGGAGCGTTTTGGGTTCATTTTGGTTTAGGGGTTTTCACAGTTCTATGGTGTCTAGTTCTATGTTGGGTTAATGGCTCCCAATTAGAGGCAGCTGAGTCTCGTTGTCTCTAATTGGGAACCATTTATATGTTTGGGGATTGCACCTTAGTTTCGTGGGTTATTGTTCATGTCATGTTTATGTTAGGCTTTTCGTGTTCGGTCGGGTTCTTGTCTAGTTAGGTTTCTACAGTCATGTCTAGTTAGGTTTCTCCGTGTTTCACTTAGATTTCGCCATTCATGTTTAGGTTTAGAGTTCTGTGTTCGTGTTTTAGGATTTAGCGTTAGGGCTCACGTCTGTTTCTTCGTTTATTGTTTTGTTTTCGTTCTGTCCCGTGTGTTATAATTAAATCATGTATTCTGGCTACATCGCTGCGTCTTGGTCTGTCCGTCCGGAAGATAATCATGACAATATGGGGTGTGTGTTGTATTTTGTGTGTTGTATTAATTCTCATATGTCAAATAAAAAATTATAGTTACCCACATCATTGTATTTCTTTGAAATATAATTTCATTTAAGGACATATTCATTTTACTGTCTGTATTGCTGAGTTGAAACAATGCATTTACATCTTAAACATTCCTATACACTTCTTATTATGTAAAGCAACACTTTCTAACAAAATCTCTATGCACCATAGTGCTGTCAGTGTTCTGTAAACCACATTGAGATGTGATTTCTACTGATATGAACCAATAGAGAAGTGGTCTATATCTGTACTAATATGATGAGATAGAGAGAGGAAGGAATAAGAGGGCAGACACAGTAGACCGAGGGGTTATGTTGTTGCTATGTAAACAATGGCCACCTCCCATTTGGGGGGAGTGATGAGCTCTACAGCAAAGTCTCACAACTCAATCGCTGGTTGAAAACCAAAAGATAGAATTTGGCCTGCTGAGGGATTAGATCTTGCAACCTTTCTTTTACTCTGACCACTATTCTACCTGCCACTCTGAATGCTCGGCTATGAAAAGCCAACTGACATTTACTCCTGAGGTTCTGACATGTTGCACCCTCTACAACCACTGTCATTATTATTTGACCCTGCTGGTCATCTATGAACGTTTGAACATCTTGAAGAACAATCTGTCCTTAATGGCCATGTACTCTAATAATCTCCACCCAACACAACCAGAAGAGGACTGGCCACACCTCAGAGTCTGGTTCCTCTCTAGAGTTTCCTAGCCACCGTGTTTCATCTGCATTGCTTGCTGTTTGGTGTTTTAGGTTGGGTTTCTGTATAGCACTTTGTGACATCTGCTGATGTAAAAAGGGCTTTATAAATACATTTGATTGATTAATTATTTCGATATTGTGATCCACAAGAATGTGTAGTAGTTACAGGCCTGTCCCTGAAGGGGGCAATAAGGAACCCCAGATGTTTACCATAGCATACCAACTAAAGGTGAAGTCTGTAACTGCTTTCCCCTGTAACTTTTCTCTTGGTTTCTTCACACATGTTGAACATGTGTCCCACACTCTACACTCTACAACAAACCACTCAGATATTTTTAGAGGTAAATAGTTAATGAAAATAGATTCATGTATTCAACATGTAATGATGTGCAGCTAAATGAAACTCTAGACTTTAACCTGGAAACCCAGTTCCCCAGTTACAGCTTTGAAACTCCTCCCATCTCTGGTCAGTGGTAATAAATACAAAATCAAATCAAATGTTATTTGTCACATGCGACGATTACAACAGTGAAATGCTTACTTACAAGCCCTTAACCAACAATGCAGTTTTAATGTAAAAAAATATATAGAATAATAATGTATATACAAATAAATTAATGAATAAGTAAAAAAGTATTTACAAAAAGAAAAGCAAGTGAAAAAAAGATACAAATAATGACAAAAATAAACAAAAGACAAACACAAACAATATACACACACACACAAACAACACACACATAATACAGTAAATGAACAACAGCCCTGATACACATCACATATACAGACAAATTAAATACAACCATACACAACACAATAACAAACATGTATATGTAGACAGTGGCAAACTAAACGTATTACTCATAACAGAACCGTGTGTGTGTGTTTTTGCGTGTGTGTGTGCGTGTGCGTGTGTGTGTGTGTGTGTGTCTGAGTGTGTGTGTGAGAGTGAGTGAGTGAGTGAGTGAGTGAGTGAGTGAGTGAGTAATGGGGTGAGAGAGAAGTGAGGGCTGGCTGGACGCTGGAAATGTCAATTTCCATTGTGCCACAACTGAGGTTAGCTGGCTATCTATCTATCCGCCTATATATATCTATCTATCTGTCTATTTTTACATTTCTCTAGAATATTTCTCTCTGTTTCTCTGTGTACAGTGAAGAGGTGTGATCTAAGCAGACTGTCATCATATAGGAAGTAGAGGGTTTGTCAGAAGGACAGTAGTAGAGAAAGACACTTATCTGTGGGGACAGAATGGAGCACACCTTGCTCTGTTTGCTACTATGTAAGTACTGAGTTAGTCTGTTTGTTTATGAACGCTAATTACCTGATTTCCTAAGAATTTAATGGAAAAAGGAATAAGACATTAATGGAAATGAAGACTTTAGCTTTGTTTTTGGTGTTTTAGCCCTTATTGAGAAAACATTGCCGCAAATATGGTGTAGATATGAAGTAAGAAAGTGACCAACCTACATTAATGTTACATCTCTGTGAGAACCTGAGCTTGTATAGCCGATGCCATGCAGACCTGGTTAGTGTGGTGGTGTGCATTTACTCAAATCATCACTCAGGAACTAAAGAGTGGTGCTAACTCAGTGGTTACAAAATGAATATAAAATGCAATATTTGTTGGATGTGTTGTAGTATCAAGTTGTGATTATTGTAAATGGTTGATGGTTCCTTTGCTACAGTTATAGTAAACTGTGTTAAGAGATTAATGACTGGTGTTTTGGTGTTTTTGGTCTCTCTGAGTGAAGAACATGGGAAGTTAGCGGCCATTTAAAGCTGCTGTCCGTAATTCAAACTACAACAAAATGGCCACCCTGACACTTTTTGTGGTATATGGCTGAAGGATGGGGCTAAGGAAATTCATTCATCTACATTGTTTACAATAATTGTCATAACATAACCATATATTTTGGTTTATGATGGGATAAGACAGTTTTGGTGGGAATTCAAAGTTATCCTCTTCAAGAATAAATGCCTATGATTAATTTAAAGATTCAACATGTAGCCTAGTGGTTAGAGTGTTGGACTTGTAACCGCAAGGTTGAATCCCCAATCTGACAAGGTAAAAATCTGTCGCTCTGCCCCTGAACAAGGCAGTTAACCCACTGTTCCTAGGCCGTCATTGAAAATAAGAATTTGTTCTTAACTGACTTGCCTAGTAAAATAAAAAGATAAAAATGTGTGTAGAAATCGTAGATTGCACTTTTAAAATAAAGTACAGGATGGATTTGGTAATCAGTAACATGAATATGGCATGTTATTATTTGTTTAAAGCTAATATTGGAGCAATGTGACTTTCTTTGTTGTAGTGCTGAGTACACACATCTACTCTGGACACTCTTAAGAGGATGATGGTAGATATTTGTACACTTGATCAAGCCTCCATCTCTTAATGCTTCATCAAATGTTTTATTTGTAATTTTTAAAGCTGCTTTTGGATAAAGTTATTTGGTGTTTTGAGTGTCTGATAATAACGTGTTAAGCAATTGCATCATGCTGGTTTAATTTTGTGCAGGACAGGCAATGGCTGTTCTGACCATACACCCCAAATCCTCCCAGATATTCAGTGGAGAGTCTGTCACTCTCAGATGTAACATACAGAGGGGAAAAGTCACTGACTGGAAATATACATGGCGCAAGGATGGAGTAGACGTCCTCAGTACGGAGCATGAATATGAGATCAGTGAGGTTAATATTTCAAATAGTGGTGAATACAGGTGTCTGGGTACACATATTGATCAGAGGACGTATTCTATGTGGAGTGATGCAGTCAGACTGACAGTGACAGGTAAGTCATCTTATCTCTCATTCACATCAGTGCCTCCATGCACATAACCAGTTGACATAGGGCCCCATTTTAGGGATGCTATTTTGTTGTTTTAAAAATGTCTGTCTACCATTGTAGTTCAGATTCCTCCATTATTTCAGTCTCATTTCATGTAATAATTGAAGAAATATGGTGTATGGTACTAAGATACGTTTAACTGGTTGATGCACTAACTGTATTTGTCTTCATTGAACTGTTTCCACAGCTCTGCCTACAGCCTCAGTGAAAGCCTCTCCATGGGGTCTCCTCTATTCTGGAGAGACAGTCACTCTGCACTGTGACATATCAGACTACAGAGACTGGACGTACCGCTGGCACAGAGACAACCAACTGCTTCCCAATCCGACCAGTAAAACCACCACCATCTCTCTCCCTGACCAGGCTGGTCAGTACCAGTGTGAGGGGACAAGGACAAGACATCCCAAGAGGACATATCTCAGCTCATCTCTCACCATCGTTGTTACTGGTGAGTTTAATAACATAACCATCACCTACTTAAATGTTGCGAAGGATAAGATCTTCATATTATTCTGTACTGTGAAAGTCTTTTTTTAAACAAAAACAGATGTATACTTTTAATTTAAACCAAATCAAGTCAACATTTCCATATAATAGACGTTTATAGTAAGAAAACGTTCCAACACCAGCTAAATCTTTGGATATTGCTAAGCATGTATCCAGAACTTTAAATCATATTCTCACAGCCCTGCCCAAAGCTACACTGACCATAACACCAAACCCTGCATACACTGGAGAGACAGTAACTCTGACGTGTTCAGTGGGGTCTGACAGTGGCTGGAGCTATACATGGTACAAAGACAACCCTAAGAAAGTAGTGACCTTGTCTGGCAGACACACTACAACAGGAGCCACCTTCAGAATCAGCAGAGCTGCTGAGTCTGACCAGGGTCTCTACTGGTGTCAGGGAGAGATCCAGTCCAGATCCACATCATCAATCATCAGTGATCCTGTCACTATCTCTGTGAAAGGTGAGTAATTGTGTGTGTGTGTGTGTGTGTGTGTGTGTGTGTGTGTGTGTGTGTGTGTGTGTGTGTGTGTGTGTGTGTGTGTGTGTGTGTGTGTGTGTGTGTGTGTGTGTGTGTGTGTGTGTGTGTGTGTGTGTGGGTATACATGTCAGTATTCTGATAGATCTTGGTAAGTCAGACAGTTCAGAATGCATACTGTATGTTCAGAAATGACATCTTGTGATATTGTAATGTTGTGATGAACACTGATCAACATTATTTTACATTCTAATGTGTGTGATGATGTTTATTTTCTGTGTTGTGTCTGTGCAGAGAGACCTGTGGCTGTTCTGACCCTCCAACCCAACTGGCCCCAGATATTCAGTGGAGAGACTGTCACTCTCAGTTGTGACATACAGGGGGAAGAAGAGATTGAGAATGCTTTTTATAACAGTGGGAAGTTGGTCTACACCAAAACAGAGCCTGAGTACAGAATCAGTCCTGCAAAGAGTGGTCTATATACCTGTGAAGGTCTTCAGAAAAGAAATGGCTTAAAACACTCCCAGACAAGTAATGCTATACAACTGACCGTGTTAGGTAAGTCTGTTTTTATTGGATTGCAAAAGAAAGACAGAAGGGATGAGGTCAAATAGCAGACAGTGAGACCAATGATGGCACAAATCTATAGTTTGATTTTGGGGTAAGGAACAATACCATAATAACAATATGAGTAAATATTGTAAAGACTGAACATTTGATTTGTGTCTTTTCCTTTATAACAGATAGACCCCAAGCTGTCCTGAGTGTCTCTCCTCAGTGGCTGAACCCTGGAGACTCAGTTACTCTGAGCTGTGGGGTTAAAGAGTCATCTACAGGCTGGAGGTTCTTCTGGTATCGAACTGTTCCCTACACAGCTGGGTTACTCTCCCTATCGGACAGGTCCTACTCTGTAGAGCCTCTATCTGGCAATGGGACTACTGAAGACTCCTACACTCTGATCCCTGCTGGTCCTAGTCACACAGGAGGATATGTGTGTAGAGCTGGGAGAGGAGACCCAGTCTATGACACACTCTACAGTGAACCTCAGTTTTTCTGGTCAGGAGGTAACTAACTGCATTGAAACTGCATTTAATCATATTGAAGTCACCCTCATGTGTATATATAACTACTGTATACGTTTGTCTCTGTCACTTTTTGATTCAGAGCCGAAACCTTCAGTGTCTCTCAAAATAATCCCTAACAGAACTCAACACTTCACATCAAAGTCTCTCTCACTAAGCTGTGAGGAGAAGAGGAACTCTACTGGATGGAGACTGAAGAGATACAGAGAGAAAGCAGTGGAGTCAGAGTGTGGCTCTAACTTGGGATCAATAGCAGGGTTCACATGTACCATCAGGTCCACAAGTGAAAAAGACAGTGGAGTGTACTGGTGTGAGTCTGGATCAGGAGAGTACAGTAATGCTGTCAACATCACAGTGGATGGTATGTCTGTTGTACTTAATTCATTAACCTTTTTTACATTACAATGTATGATAAGGATGTTCAATTGAATGGTTGCATCTCATAAAATACTAGCTCATGTGAGTGATTGCTCCAGATTTACAGTATTATTTACATATTATGTTACACAGTTGGCCCTCTGATCCTGGAGAGCCCTCCCTATCCCATAACTGAGGGAGACTCTGTAACTCTACGCTGTACAAATAGATATCAGGAAACAAACCCGAACCCCAAGGTTGATTTCTACAAAGATGGAGCACTCATCAGGAATGAGAAAACAGGAGAGATGACCATCCCTGTAGTATCCAAGTCAGATGAAGGCTTCTATAAGTGTAAATCTAATGAAGGAGAATCACCAGAGAGCTGGGTGACAGTGAGAGGTGAGAAAACGGTCATGATCACATGATTCATAATATCTGTGGTCATCAGTCATTTGTAGTGATAAAAAGCATACTGTAGGTTTGGAGTTGCAAGCTCAGGCTGGTCATCTGATCTCAAGTCAGTTGTCAAACATATATTCACTTTGTCCACTACTTTATTTATTTTCTACAACTACCTCAGAGTCGGATGGTTATTTGCTGTTCTCTCTCCAGGCGTAACTCCTGGACCCTCTACATCAGTGGTTGTGGGCCTGGTTGTTGCTGGTGTTCTACTGGCCATTCTCCTGGTACTGCTGTGTCGATATAAAAAAGCCGAAGGTGAGACTTTTATCATTTCTCATTTAACTTTTTGGTTTAGGAGAAAAATTTCTAATTACAAAAGTGTAAAACAGTAACGACTTGATACAGTTTAATAGTATGCATTTCTCATTACAGGTTCCTGTTGTAACAGGTTATTCTTGTGAGTACACCTGTCTTTCAACTACGTTCCTTTTCATACAGTAAAATATAATCTGTGTGTTTCATTACTATCTCTCTCCCTGTAGGCTCCGCCAGCCCCAGAGGACCAACCTGGACCCACAACAGGACCAAGGATCTACCCAGGTCCAGGCTCCTGATGCTGGGTATACATGTCTTCAGCATGGTCAGTCTCTCCTCCCAGACCACAGTCACTCTCCCCTCTGTAACTTCACATACTGACTTTTCACCATGCACATTATATACATGTTACTGTACTCTATGTCCCTATGCAAGCTGAGGAAAAACCAACCAATTCATCTTTCTCTCTCTTCTTCAACCAACAGGTGGCACTAACATCTATGATACAATCACGCCCACAGACAGTAATGACAATGGTACTGGGAAAGGGAAAGGGGGATACCTAGTCAGTTGTACAACCGAATGGCTTCAAATTAAATGTGTCTTCCGCAACATCCACGTCTTCAGTGCCTGGGGAACAGTGGGTTAACTGCCTTGCTCAATGGCAGAACGACAGATTTTTACCTTGTCAACTCAGGGATTCGATCCAGCTACCTTTCGGTTTCTGATCCAGCAACCTTTCGGTTACTAACCACTAGGCTACCTGTATATTAAATTTAGCATGAATACAGTATAGAGTTGTTGTTGCAGTTGTTCTTCATATGTTTAATATTACTAGCATACTAACACTAAGTAGAGATATTAGTGTATTACCTGTATATTTCAGATGCTGGTGCTGCTACTGCTGGACCAAGTGAAGTGACGTATTACCAGATTCAACTCAAAAAGTTGGACAAGAAAAAGACAAGTAATTCTCAACCTTCACATAAATTAATACAAAATGTTGCAGTGTTTTATACTCAACAAATTTGATAAAAATATACAAATTCTCTCCTCCTCAGAAATGCCAGCTGATCCAAAAGAAAAGCCAGTCTATTCTGAGGTCAAGACAGGGAAGACTACAGGTGAGACCCATTCTACAGGTTGGCAGTCAGTGAAATCTAAATGTGTGATTTTAGAGTTTCAATGAAGATGCAGAATATGCAATAAGATCATTCCTTCATTTGTTGACTGGAAATGTCCATTTTCAGCAGCAACTGGACTTGATGTGACCTATGCTGAGGTTGACCTTAAACAGAAGGCCAAAGCCAAGAAGAAGAAAGGTAAGACTGGACATCCCTCCTTCCATATTCCCCCTATCATAACCTCACACCTCTGACCCCATATTGACCAGCTGTATAATATTCTGTATATAACTGTTATATTATTCTGATGTTTTATCCTCACTCCTTCCAGAAAGAGCAACCCCACCAGGCAGATTCAGTCTATTCTCAATTGAAGCCAGGCACAGCCCCAGGTTAGACTATTAGCCATATGCTATTGATACTTACAGTTTTTTACAGTCGCTAGGACACATTTCTCAATACTTAAGTCACTTTTTCAAAACTCTTCACACAGTTCTCCTAACCAACTTTCAGCTCGGCACAGCAGTTCATTTCACATTCAAAATGCACTAAAACTACCAAATCACTTCATGCATGTCTCAAATCAACACATTCTTCCACAACACTAGCAAAGGTTGACAGCCAACAAACACACTTTGTCACCCACAAAACAATGACCTAAAAAACACTAACAACATGTAGCATTATACAATGTTTTCTTGTGTAAAACAAGGACACATCTCTGTTTATAATTCACTGCAATATATGTTACTGGAATGAATCAGACATGATGCAGAATGCTTCAATATATTTTATGTCTTTTATTTATTTTATTTTTTTTGCAGTGAGTAATTCCAAAATACAAGAGGTTGTATACACACCATCAACTGATACAGATACAATAGTAATGCTAATCTACTCGGTCTTCTCCATTTGGCCACAGGTTCTCATCCACATCACATCTTATGTCATCTAGGGCAATACACCTAGGAAAGAATCTTCTGGCATGCCTGATCCATCCCTGGCAATCTTCTGCTGATATGTCCAGGCATCCAGCATTCATTGCATCCAGGAAGGACATTTGATCATGTGGATGGTGGTCATAAACCTTCCACCTCCATGAGGAAAATAATTCCTCTATGGGGTTGAGGAATGGAGAGTAAGGTGGGAGGAAAAGTGACACCATTCTGGGATGGGCTGCAAACCACTCAGTGACTGCACGGGAGTGGTGAAATGCCACATTGTCCCATACAATTATAAATGTTGGCTGATTTCTTCTCTCTGCATCCCTTTCCTCACCTAGCACAACCCTTCCATAGAGATCATGCAGGAACGCATGAGAGACGTTCAGTTTTGTATGGCCCAATTAGTGGTTTGTGTAACAGCAGTCCATCAGTGGATATTGCTGCGCACATTGTGATGTTGGCACCCCTCTGGCCCGGGACATCCACTGTGGCTCTCTTCCCAATCACATTCCTCCTCGTCGCCGTGTTTTGGCCAAGTTGAAACCCGCCTCATCCACAAAGATGAAAATGTGGGGTGTTTGCCTGCCTTCAATCTCCATGACTCTCTAAAATAAATCCACAAGGCAACATAAGCTGTTACAGTAGTAAACATTACCTAAAAATATGTCTTTGTGTGTGTTTGGTTTTGTTTAAAAACAGTTCTGTATTTTATTGTGATCTTACCTGGACATATTGGTTCCTGAGTTGCTTGACATGTTCAGAGTTCCTCTCAAAGGCACAGTGTACAACTGTTTCATCCTGACCTGATGTTTTCAGGACTCTAGAAATAGTTGTTACGCTTACACTGTGAATATTTGCAAAAGTAACGTTGTCTGCCAAGACTCTGTCTCGAATCTCAGTGAGTTTTATGCCATTGTTTCTGATGACCATATCAACAATGGCAGTTTCCTGCACATCAGTGAGCATCCTTCCTCTCCCACCTGTGTGAGGTAACCGTTGAGTCCTAAGCAGAAATGCAAAAGCAATTACACACAAGTCTATTTACTTCTGTAATGTGCAACTCAGTCATATGCCCTTGCAGAATACAAGTTACCTGTTGGTTTGCCGAAAAACTCTAACAATAGATGCCACTGTTGAGCGTTGCAAATTTGGCTGCACTCTCTGACCAGCTTCTCTCATTGAGAGACCATGATTTACTACATGATCAATTACAGTAGCTCTGATCTCATCTGAGACTACAGCTCTTGATCTTCCTCTTATTCTTCTTCCACCACGCATACGTATTCCTCGCCCCCTCCCAGCCACTCTTCTTCCTCTTTCAGCCACTTCTCTATTTCTGGCTGGGTCCATGTTTACATCACAATACAAAACTATTCAGCAGTTGTCTCCTTTTGTAATGAAATTGAAAGAGTAACACCTGTGTAGATGTTCATCTACAATGAGAATCCGCTGTGGTTGGTCCAATTGTCCAATTGTTTTTATAGCATTCAATTTTAAGATTTAAAATATATTTCATTAAAATATTACTGTAGAAATGTAGCAAATTGCTGTCTTATTCAGTTTTGTATTATGTTATTGTTTTGAACATAAGTTTAACAGTTTTGAAAACAGTATATAAGCATGTGCAAATTGGCCTGTAGGTACACAGAGTTTTGGCGGTTGTTGTGTCGAAGTGAGAAAAGAGTTAATGTAATTTGAAAGATGTAGTCATTGAATGCATTTTGTGCCAAAGCAATGATAAATGATCCACAGTTTAGCCCACATATACTTCTGTTGTGCTCACTGTGTGAAGAGTTTTGAAAAAGTGACCTAAGTATTGAGAAATGTGTCCTAGCGACTGTAAAAAACTGTAATATGATACTAATATGGAACTAATTGTCTGATATCAAAGTATACTGTATCTATTTAAAGTATGTCTCTTTGTTTGATTCTAAAGATTTTGTTTGACTGCATGTCCTCAACAACTTTGTGTGGTGATATGTTGCAGGTCCTTGAGGGGGTCAGGGATGGAGGGATGGAGGGATGGGGAGGGATGGAGGGATGGATGGAGGGATAGAGGGTTGGAGGGATGGAAGGATGGAGGGACAGAGGGATGGAAGGAAGGACACACCATCAGAGGAGCCGAAGGAACCCGGAACATGGATTTTGTACGCTCAACACACACAAGCAAACACACACATGCACAAACACACATGCATTAACACCTTGTACATTAAGGAGTTCTTACCTATTTTGTTTACTTATTTTATTGTTTTTAAGCATGGTTTAATTGTGTTTCACTGTAACAGCTTTTTTAAAACTATATGGTGCATCTTATCTGCAGCTACAGCAATTGTATCTGCTTTGTATTGTGCATTGAGTTTTATTGTTGATTTATGGAGATGACAGAATAACATATTTGTATATGAATTTTCCAAAAAGTATTATTCACTTTTTCTTCTAATGGCCTGTACTTTTACAATATCTTTGCGTTGTGCTTTTGTAATAAACAATTTTTATCCACCAGATGTCATGAGAGCTTTCTTACAGTAAATGGATATTGTCATCTTCAACTTTCCATAAAACCTAATTTGGTCAAAACTTCCTTCAGCCTAGTATAGATCTTACGCTCCACATTGTGTTAAAGGGAAATCTGCTATTTCATCTTTTCAGAAGGACCTTTTGGGGAAGAGTGTGCCTGAAAAGAACAGTTCTTCTCAGTTTTATGATGTCATTACTCTGCAGGAGTTCTGAGGATCTAGTAACGTATGTATGAATGACTACCAGTTCTCCCATATTGCCTTCTCATCCTACAGACAGGTCATAACGATTAATGACATTAGTGGTGTATGACTCTGACTGCTATTTTCAGTGTCCCTGCATGGTCTGGAAGGTCACTGTTCCAGTTAGGGGGGTTCTGTATCTATGTTTATGTCTATGTGGTCAGACAGACAGCCAGCAGCCCGGTCATTGTCACTGCTCCTGAGAAACAGTCACAGGAAGTGGCATCACCACAAGATGTTACCTGAAACATAGAAGGGGGGCCTCTATCAGTAACCTGGGACCCACTACCTTCTGAAAAAGTTGGCAGGTGTTTCATGTCCCTCAACCACACTGACCAATGAGCATGCAGAAGAAGTCATGCAAACACATCTGCAGGCATATGAAGCTAAGAGGAAACTGCACAGTCACTGTTATGACATTTTTGCTCTTTCTCCCCCCTCGTTCTTTGTCTCTCTCTCTCTCTCTCTCTCTCTCTCTCTCTCTCTCTCTCTCTCTCTCTCTCTCTCTCTCTCTCTCTCTATCTCGCTCTCTGTCTTTCTCTCTCTTCTCCCGAGCCTTTCTCTGCAACATTGAGTGGTCTGCTCATAAAGTAACAAAGCTACTGGTATCTGTGAAACACCATGACCATTAACCACTCAACCAGCAGCAGCTAGGAAACACAGACTCCTAAACTACCACCATCAGACTGATCAACACAGTGACAGACCCCAAACACTCACGCCTCATCTTCTAACTCTCAAGCTGAGTGAAGGGTTATTTTCAGAGAGCAACTATAGAATGTGACTTCTTTTTCAGCTAACGTACAGGAATTATTAATAGAACAGCAGCCCTCATCATAAGGAAGTCTCTGCTCTTTCTCCTCTCTACTCTTTCTTCTCTGTGTGTTTTGGATAGTCAACTGCTAGCCACCAGTGACAGTGATAGATAAGGACATACTGCCAGAGGAAACAGTCATACAACGCCTTAAAGAGATGTCTGGTGGTCCCTTCTCCTGCTTCTCCAAACAGGGAATACTACTTCTCCTACTCTCTAACCTCCACTACGGTAAGTTTTGTAACTATTTTTATTTATTTGAACATTTTAAGCACAATAAAACCACAATACAAGCGATTGGCCAACCACTCCTGTACAGTACGGCTGGTGTGCAACGTGTCCTGCTACCCCAACATTACCTACACCTGGGAGAGAGACAATGAGATCTACGGGGACGCCCAGCAGATTCACTTCTCTCTCTCACCAGCAGAGAGAGACATCAGTGTAAAGTGCAACGCCTCCAACCTAGTTAGTTGGAATACTGCCTCTGCGACAGTAAAGTGTAGTAATGACACAACCACCCCAGGTACCTAGATATCATAATAATCCCTTCCATACACTTTTCAGTGTGCTTATACGCTTATATTATCAAATATATTATGTAATGCATGTGATTACATTGGATGCATATGATATAGAGCCATTTAGTCTTTATCATATTGTATAGTCTAATCATGTGTGTTGTACAATATGTGACAGGACTGGTGTGGTATACCATCTACATCGGAGTAACAGTGGGAGGCGCTGTGGTGCTGATCCTCACTGTAGCTGTGGCAGTGTGCTACTGCAGGGGCCGAAGTAACACGGGTATGTACAGCTTAGGGGCCTCCACTATACTTAACGTGACATTTCAGGTGGTTCTAGAAGTATTCTTCAGCTGATATGATTTTGGGGGATTTGCTAGAAATTAGAAAAAGAGTGAGACCCCTCATTAATTCCTTAGTATGTTTGTTGATATCCTGTATAAAATGTTTCTGATTGGTTGATATTTTGTTCTTATAAAACACAGAAGATCTAGCTGACAACAAAATATAGACGGATATTATGGACAACACAAGTACTAGAGATGTAAGTATTCATTGCCTTATTATGTATCTGAATGTGTGGAAGCTGTATGTACTGTATTGTAATGGGCTGTATTTTGATTCCAGGCAAGATCAAACAGTCATGTAAACCCAATATCCATCTATGAGACTGTCAATGATCTGGTTATCCCAAGATTGAACAAGGTAAGATAGAAATGGTCATAATGGTAAAATGTCTGTGATTGAATGGAAGACTATGTAGTCCACTTTGAGAATAGTCTATACCTTTCTTGATGCTGAAACAGTTTCTTCTTGATTATCTGTCACATGTAGCCGCAGACTCTGTATGACAAGATCACATTTGGATGCCCAGAAGGCACTCTCCTCTCCCTACCAGAAAGTACTGTGAGCTGAACAGGATGTGGTCATAGGCTGGGCCTTCCATAGATATAGAACCCTCTGCATCCTCTGCATCTTCCACGTGTATATTCTGTAGATAGGTCTAGATGTTACTGTTTAATTTCATCACCACCTACACTATTTGCTTTCTTTTTCACGATTGTAATTGTCTCCCTTTGTTGATTCTCATATACACAGTATATCATAAGGGCTTATACCTTTCTACCTTTCTTTGAGGGCCTAGTTACAATTAGGAGATTCTGAAACGTGTAACAGGCAGTAGTATGAGTAGTGATCAGACAAGCTCATATGTCAAATTTCTATTTTCCAGATTAAAGAAAATTGTTGACATTGATTCATGAGATTGATTTATGCCTGTGAATAGAAAGTGTATTCTTTTGCATTAGGATTATGTGCTCTCAGGCATCAATGAGGTTGTAATCAGAGAGTATATGCTGGAGAGCCTTGGTTGCGTGTGGATTGTAGATGGTCTTATTTGATTTGTCCGCATGTCCAAAATGGCATTCATGTCTGTCCCAATAACCAGATGGAATTCAGTTCATTCTAAAATATATATACTGTTCAGAGATCAAATATAATTCTACCTTATTTGCATACCTTGAGTGCCTTGCATTTAGAGTGAATTGTAATTAACACTCTCGACTTTGTTAGCGACAGAGGCATGATTATTGTATTGAATGGTTTTCAGTACTGTAGCCTTCACCAAGTGAACGTCTAAGTGAAAATGTTATCTTTAAAAATAAACTCATTATGACAACACATTATATATATCAAAAGCCCCTCAGGACCTAGTTACACCCTAACACACTGGTCTGAATCTGCTGGTCGACAGGCCACATCAAGCCTCCAAGTCAAATTATGCTGGCTTGCAAAGTGATGTGTAATCTCTATTGGAATCCAGACAAAGAGAGGATATCCAACAATTTAAACTTTCAGTCACATTCAGCCTGCATTCAGAATGACTGACGGGGTAGAGAAGATTGATTACTGAGACTGCATAAATCATATGAACTTCAACAAACATATCAGTAATGTGTTACTACTCACAGATTGGATTAGTTTAGAATAATGTATGTTATCTATGTTTGTGAAGCATAAGATTAATCAAACAGTCATAGTTTATGCAAATACACAGGTATTGAAACATGCCATTCTGAAAATCAACCTGCAAGAATAATGATAATGATGATGATTGGTGTCGTTTTGACTTTTTTATTTTACTCAACAAGCTTGTTCAAATACAACTGACTTCAAGCAGAGTTTGTTGACAAAAGACTAACACATTGGCTCAAATTCTTGTCCTTTTTAAGTCCACTCAACTTGCATAATCACGCTAATTAAGCAATTGGTGAAGTTTGACTTTTTCCAGTGCACAGTATGAAATTAAAAGGCTGGGGAACATTACATTAGCTCACTTATTTGTCATAGTTGAGTGGTCATGGTTTGCTCTCTTCGTCTTTAGCAATGTGGGTTTGTGAAGGAAGGCGCTGTGTGAAGCTATCTTTTTCATTGTGATCACATAGAGAAATGTATCTGTGGATAGGGTTCCACATGGAACCCAAAAAGGTTCTACTCTGAAAAAAAAGGGTTTGTTAAAATTTTTTTTAGGTTCTAGATAGGACCTGTTTTTCTAATAGTGTTTATCTATCTATCTACACTATATATGCAAAAGTATCAAGTCACCCCTTCAAATGAGTGGATTTGGCTATTTCAACCACACCAGCTGCTGACTGGTGTATAAAATCGAGCACACCGCCATGCAATCTCCATAGACAAACATTGGCAGTATAATGGCAGTACTGAAGAGCTCAGTGACCTTAAACGTGGCACCGTCATAGGATGCCTCCTTTCCAACAAGTCGATTCATCAAATTTCTGCCCTGCTCGAGCTGCCCCTGTCAACTGTAAGTGATGTTATTGTGAATTGGAAACGTCTAGGAGCAACAATGGCTCAGACACAAAGTAATACAGGTCACACAAGCTCACAGAACGGGCCACCGAGTGCTGGAGCGCATAGCGTGTACAAATCGCCTGCCCTCGGTTGGAATACTGGTTACAGAGGTTCAAACTGCCTCTGGAAGGAACATCAGCAACAAGAACTGTTCATTGGGAGCTTAACAAAATGGGTTTCCACAGCCGAGCAGCCACACACAAGCCTAAGATCACCATGCCAAGCGTCGACCGGACTGGTGTAAAGCTTGCCACCATTGGACACTGGAGCAGTGGAAAGGGGTTTGGCTGGAGTGATGAATCACGCTTCACGATCTGGCAGTCCGACAGACAAATCTGCTAGGATGCTAGGAGAACGCTACCTACCCGAATGAATAGTTTTTCATGATTCGGGCAAGTGCCTTGCTCAAGGGCACGTTAACAGATTTTTCACTAGCGATTCGAACTATCAACTTTTCGATTGCTGGCCCAGCACTATAACCGCTTGGCTACCTGCTGATTGGAGAACACATTGGGAGGGATTTTACACTATTCCTTCATACAGAATCTTTCCAAATCCTTGTTTTTTGGTCAATTAACCATTTCTTCGTGGAGTGTGATGTGTGCTCAGGGTTGTTGACTTGATTAATGATCCACTTGCAGCCAAGTTTAAAAATAGCCCTAAAACATCAAAGTTGAATCACCATAACTTACAGTAAAAAAAAATCAAAGCAAAAGAGTAATATTTTAATGTCATCCAACAAATGGAAAGATGGGGTTATTTTGCTTCTGCTGGTCCCGGGGCAATAATTTTTACCTGTATCTTTCTGAGAGAAAAAATACTCCTGTAGCTCAGTATTTGTATTATTTATTTTATACAGTCTTTTTTATTCATCTTTATCAAGGGTGCCAATAATCTGAAAGTAGCTGGAGCTATCATTGGTACAGCAGTGAGATTAGTTTGTCCCAGTATAAATACACTATAACAGGAGACACTCTCACCATCAGTAGAGCTGCTGTGTCTGACCAGGGTCAGTACTGGTGTGAAGCACACAGATTCTCTAGAACCCCGTTTTAACAACCAAGTGATGCTATTACTCTCACTGCTGTAGGTGAGTTATTTTGCTGTGTGTCTCTTTTTTGTCAAACACTATTTATATTGAGTCCATCATGTAGACATGGTCTGAGTGTAATTGTGTTTTAAATAATAGTGACTGTTTAAAAAAAAATCTTACCTATGAATCATCTAATAGCATTTGTGTTTCCACACTTCTGCCCATGTCCACAGTGAGTATCTCTCCTTAGGGTCCCCTCTACTCTAGAGAGAACGTCACTGATGAGTGACATATCAGACTACACAGACTGGACGTACCGCTGGTTCAAAAACAACCAACAGAGTTTTAGGGCACGTGGTAAAACCATCACCAGGTTGGTCAGCACAAAGGTTGGTTGATAAAATGACTTTTATTAAAACTCTCCAATAACAGCTCAAATGTGAAAATGTATCCAAATAAAGTTGAAATAATTGGATTAATAATAAAAAATTGCAAATTGCCCTGCCCCAAAGCTACACTGACTATGAAACAAAATTCTAAGGCCAATTCTGAAGATGGAGAATCACCAGAAAGCTGGGTGACAGTGAGAGGTGCGAAGAGCTGTGTGTGTGTGTGTGTGTGTGTTTGTGTGTGTGTGTGTCTCGATGGTAAAACATGTGTGTTATAGAAATTTCGTTCTCTTTGTTCATAAACTGAACTTCAATTAAACAAACTCTGTCTGTTACCCAGTATTTGTAAGATACTGGTTGAAATGAGACAAACAGAGGCCCAATCTATAATGATCAAATGTGGATTATTTATTCATGGGAGAGCTCTGAGCTCTAAAAGGTGTACACAGTCTTTTATATGGTACAATGTTGAAACACAAAGATACAAAATTCCCACCACTTCCCCCACCCTTTCCAAGGCAATAGTGTCTTCCCACAGTACCCATTCATTCCTTATCACAATCTTTACACATAGGTCAAACTTGGGAGGTTCTGTTATCTATCTCTCCTGTCTTACAAGGGCATTGGGTCTCTCGCATGTGTCTGGTAGAATCAAATAATTCTTTGTTCTCCCAGACACCCCCTAAATGAAGTCATACTTCTGTACACCAAGTTAATATCTAGACACACACATTAATTGGACTACCATTTGTCTTGTTACCTTGTTATCTCTATTGCATACATTTTCAGAATGGAATGTTCTTAGTATTAAGTACAAACATTTAGTCATCAAAACATAAAATCTATAACAATGTGTTACGCTAGTCCATACAGGTTCTGTTAGCCTTTCTCTTGCATTTCAAAGTTGATAGTGCAAAAAAAATATTTGTATTATCTTTTACCAGATCTAATGTGTTATATTCTCAGACATTTCACATTTCCACAAACTTCAATGTGTTTCCTTTCAAATGGTGTCAAGAATATGCATATCCATGCCTCAAGTCCTGAGCTACCGGCAGTTAGATTTGGGTATGTCATTTTAGGCGAAAATTGAAAAAGAGTGCGGATACTTAAGAGTATTACAGTTTTTCTCAGGCGCTTTGGTGCATTTCTCACATCACTATTTACATTTGCACAACAGTTAGTTCAACCTCCACAACATTTAGTCATTTGTGCACATCATAGTAGCAGGTTCTCATTCCTTCCAACAAATTGCAAATGCTTTTGGACATGCATCAATTGCTTTCATACAACTCTCTGCTGTTTTATAACATTATCATTTGCTTATGTCATGTCAGTCAAAATTAACTATACTTGTGAATGCTGAATAGTCATTCCATATAAAACTAATAGTCCTCATTTCATTGCTTGAGTCATTACATACAAAATTTTTGAACTAGTTGTCAAAATCTGTCAAGCAAATTTTACACATTTTTCTTAAATAATTTTTTTTCATAAAAATGTCTCCTAAATTGAACAATTTCTCTCAGGTGAATCTAAACTTTCACTGATGAGAAGGGGGTGTGTGAAGCATTAGTTGCAACCAATGATAAGCCACTTTTCTACAATCACTGTCAGAGCTGAATCCCATAAACCCCCACTTTACAAGCATATATGAACCAAGCAGGACATAGTGTGTACCATTTCTACAATACTGTGACACAGAAATGGAAGGTCAGCCTCGTGGAAGAGGGGTGAGGGTGCGGGGAGGAAGGGGAAGGGGACAAAACAGGGGAAGAGGAAGAAGAGGCCAAGTACATAGGCGGATCCCTGATGAAATCAGGGCTACAATTGTGGATCATGTTGTCAATCACGGCCTCACAATGGCTGAGGCTGGTCGAAGGGTGCAGCCAAATGTTGGGAGAACCACTGTAAATTCAATTATTCAAACATTTTGTCGGGAGAACAGGTGTGTATAAATGGACAGTAATTCAGCACTAAACAATCTGCACTGCGCTACTGTCATTGTGTCATACATGAAGCTTGCAGTGGGACAATAACTTGTCACTGTACATTTTACATTTAGACGTACAGCTTTACTGCATCACACATTTAGTGTATTGTAGTGTACAGTAGTGTTACAGTAAAGATTTGCCATATTTACTGTAATTTTACTCTGCACCACACAGGATTGCAAGACAACCTTGCAGAGGTGGAAGAGGGCCCCTTTACTCCGCAACAAGAGGAAGCCATTTGTGCAATGGTGATTGCAAACAATGCCATAAGGTTGAGAGAGATACAAAGTGCTGTTATAGAGGATGACAACATCTTTGGGAATATTGAATCTGTTTCAGTCGCTACAATTGACAATTACAATTGAGTGCTCAGGAGGAATGAAATGCGCATGAAACAATTGTACAATGTGCCATTTGAACGGAACAGCGACAGAGTGAAGGAGATCCGACACCAGTATGTACAGGTAAAACATGTATGTGTTCTATGCATATTCTAATGTTCAGTGCTGTAAACTGTTTACTTTGTGTAGTGTCATGCACTACACTTACATGACAGTTCTGTGTGTGTGTATTCACAGTGCATACTGTACAATATGTTGTCCAAAATGCATTATGTTACACAGGAAAAGTTATAGTTTTTCTCACTCCCTCTTCTGTAGTAAAGCATGTACTGGAGCTGGAGGCCAGGGAACCGCTGCACACATTCATATACCTTGATGAGGCGGGTTTCAATCTGGCAAAAGGTAGAAGACGTGGAAGGAATCGCATTGGACAGAGAGCAACCATTGATGTCCCAGGCCAACGAGGAGGGAATATTACTATGTGTGCAGCCATCTCAGAAAGCAGCGTCCTCACCCATATCCCCGTCTTGGTCCATACAACACACAACATCTGCTGACTTTTTAGACACTCTTTACAGGGACATAATCCCTGAGAACGAGAGGGGTCTAACTGGAGACCATCTGAGCAAGCATGTTGTTGTTTTGGATGATGTGCGTTTTCACCACTCAGATGTCGTCAGACAGTGGTTTGCAACACATTGTAGGATGCTGGTGGAATATTTCCCTCCCTACTCAACATTCCTAAATCCAATAGAGGAGTTTTCTCTTCCTGGAGGTGGAAGGTATATGACCGGCATCCACATACCCAAATGGCCCTGCTAGCGGCCATGGATGCAGCATGTGATGACATCACAGCAGAGTCCTGCAGAGGGTGGATTCGCCACTCGAGGAGATACTTTCCTCGCTGCATTGCAAGAGATGATATTCGCTGTGATGTAGATGAAATTATGTGGCCAGACAGAGAGGAACGTCTGGATGTGCATGAATGATTACAGTACTATGTATGTTGTATGTTCAGTTCCAATATGTACTGCAATATTGTTTACAGTTGTGCACAGCTCTACCCAAAGGGAGTTTATGTTTGTTGTAAATAAGGGTGTATTTTTTCTTTTGCACAATGCTGTGAACAAATTAGAATTGCAAAGAGCATATGCAGTAAAAATGTGAAACATACATATTCAGTGTCTTGTTACCTCACTAAATACAGTAATGTGTAACTTTACTGTATTTTTCAAATGGCTGTGCAAATAGTATATAGTGCTGTCTTGAGCATTTTCAGGTAGTGTCACCAAGATCTGACTTTTTTGCATTGGAAAACATTTACAGAGTAAACTGTCATAATGAAAACATGACAAAGCCATTTGACTATCTTGTTCATAAACAATGGTGTCAGGACTTTTCATCTTGATGACACTGACACTTTCATTGACATGAATACTTGCTTTTGAGGAATGAGCTATCCATTTTGAGCAAGTGACACGCTTTTGCAGGTTATCAACTAGGTTTTGCAGTTTGTACTAATTGTTTTGAGAACTGCATTAACTGTTGTGCAAATGTAAATAGTGATGTGAGAAATGCACCAAAGCGACTGAGAAAAACTGTAAAATAATGATCTTAGTACCATACACCATATTTCTTCAATTATTACATGAAATGAGAATGAATTAATGGAGGAATCTGAACTGCAATGGTAGACAGACGTTTTTAAAACGAAAAAATGACAGACTCTCCACTGAATATCTGGGAGGATTTGGGTTGTATGGTCAGAACAGCCTTTGCCTGTACTGCACAAAATAAAACCAGCATGAAACAATTGCTATTACACATATTTTTTTGAAAAATTACAAATGAAACATTTGATGAAGCATTGGAGGCTTGATCAAGTGTACAAATATCTACCATCATCATCTTTAGAGTGTCCAGAGTTGATGTGTGTACTCAGCACTACAACAAAGAAAGTCACATTGCTCCAATATTATCTATAAATACAATAAAACATGCCATTTTCATGTTACTGATTACCAAATCCATCCTGTACTTTATTTTAAATGTGCAATCTACAATTTCTACACACGTTGGATCTTTAATCATAGGAATTTAGTCTTGAAGATTATAACTTTGAATTCCCTCAAAACTGTCTTATCCCATCATAAACCAAAATATATGGTTATGTTATGACAATTATTGTAAACAATGTAGATGAATGAATTTCCTTAGCCCCATCCCTCAGCCATATACCACAAAAAGTGTCAGGGTGGACATTTTGTTGTAGTTTGAATTACGGACTGCAGCTTTAAATGGCCGTTAACTTCCCGTGTTCTGCACACAGAGAGACCAAAAACACCAAAACACCACTCATTAATCTCTTAACACAGTTTACTATAACTGTAGCAAAAGAACCCTCAACCATTTACAATAATCACAACTTGATACTACAACACATCCAACAAATAGTGCATTTTATATTCATTTTGTAACCACTGAGTTAGCACCACTCTTTAGTTCCTGAGTGATGATTTGGGTAAATGCACCCCACCACACTAACCAGGTCTGCATGGCATCGACTATACAAGCTCAGGTTCTCCCAGAGATGTAACATCAATGTAGGTTGGTCACTTTCTTACTTCATATCTACATCATATTTGCTGCAATTTCCTTTGAGTGCCATTTACTAATGTTTTCTCAATAAGGGCTAAAACACCAAAAACAAAGCTAAAGCATGAAACTGTCTTCATTTCCTTTAATGTCTTATTCCTTTTTCCATTAAATTCTTAGGAAATCAGGTAATTAGCATTCATAAACAAAACAGACTAACTCAGTACTTACATAGTAGCAAACAGAGCAAGGTGTGCTCCATTCTGTCCCCACAGACAAGTGTCTATCTCTACTACTGTCCTTCTGACAAACCCCTCTACTTCCTATATGATGACAGTCTGCTTAGATCACACCTCTTCACCGTACACAGAAAAACAGAGAGAAATATTCTAGAGAAATGTAAAAATAGATAGATGGATAGATAGATATATAGATGGATAGATAGATAGATAGATAGATAGATAGATAGATAGGTACATAGATAGGTACCTTTGCTCAGTTGTCAGGCCAAACCAGCTAACCTCTGTTGTGGCACAATGGAAATCTCCAGCCACCCCTCACTTCTCTCTCACTCACACACACACACACACACACACACACACACACAAACACACACACACACACACACACACACACACACACACACACACACACACACACACACACACACACACACACACACACACAACCTCAGATGGTTCTGTTATGAGTAATATGTTTAGTTAGCCACTGTCTATATAGATATGTTTGTTATTGTGTTGTGTATGGTTATATTTAATTTGTCTGTATATGTGATGTGTATCATGGATATTGTTCATTTACTGTATTATGTGTTATTTGTTTTTGTGTGTGTGTATATTGTTTGTGTTTGTGTTTTGTTTATTTTTGTCATTATTTGTATCTTTTTTTCACTTGCTTTTCTTTTTGTAAATACTTTTTTACTTATTTATTAATTTATTTGTATATACATTATTATTATATTTTTGTTTTTAAAGTAAAACTGCATTGTTGATTAAGTGCTTGTAAGTAAGCATTTCACTGTTGTACTTGGCCCATGTGACAAATAACATTTGATTTGATGTTGTATTTATTACCACTGACCAGAGATGGGAGGAGCTTCAAAGCTGTAACTGGGGAACTGGGTTTCCAGGTTAAAGTCTAGAGTTTCATTTAGCTGCACATCATTACATGTTGAATACATGAATCTATTTTCATTAACAATTTACCTCTAAAAATATCTAAGTGGTTTGTTGTAGAGTGTAGAGGGTGGGACACATGTTCAACATGTGTGAAGAAACCAAGAGAAAAGTTACAGGGGAAAGCAGTTACAGACTTCACCTTTAGTTGGTATGCTATGGTAAACATCTGGGGTTCCTTATCGCCCCCTTCAGGGACAGGCCTGTAACTACTACACATTCTTGTGGATCACAATATTGAAATAATCAATCAATCAAATGTATTTATAAAGCCCTTTTGACATCAGCAGATGTCACAAAGTGCTATACAGAAACCCAACCTAAAACACCAAACAGCAAGCAATGCAGATGTAGAAGCACGGTGGCTAGGAAAAACTCTAGAGAGGAACCAGACTCTGAGGTGTGGCCAGTCCTCTCCTGGCTGTGCCGGGTGGAGATTATAAGAGTACATGGCCATTAAGGACCGATTGTTCTTCAAGATGTTAAAACGTTCATAGATGACCAGCAGGGTCAAATAATAATGACAGTGGTTGTAGAGGGTGCAACATGTCAGAACCTCAGGAGTAAATGTCAGTTGGCTTTTCATAGCCGAGCATTCAGAGCGGCAGGTAGAATAGTGGTTAGAGTACCTGAAAGGTTGCAAGATCTAATCCCCGAGCTGACAAAATTCTGTAGTTCTGCCCCTGAACAAGGCAGTTAATCCACTGTTCCTAGACTGTCATTGGAAATAAGAATGTATTCTTAACTGTCTTGCCTAGTTAAATAAAGGTAAAATAAATAAAAATGGGTCAAGACAGGAGAGGGTGGAACATGTCAGAACCTCAGGAGTAAATGTCAATTGGCTTTTCATAGCCGAGCGTTCAGAGGTCGAGACAGCAGGTGTCGTAGAGAGAGAGTCAAAAACAGCAGGTTGTGAGACTTTGCTGTAGAGCTCATCACCCCTCAACTGGGAGGGGGCCATTGGTTACATACCAACAACATAACCCCTCAGTCTACTGGGTCTGCCCTCTTATTCCTTCCTCTCTCTATCTCATCATGTTAGTACAGATATAGACCACTTCTCTATTGGTTCATATCAGTAGAAATCACATCTCAATGTGGTTTACAGAAGACTGACAGCACTATGGTGCATAGAGATTTTGTTAGAAAGTGTTGCTTTACATAATAAGAAGTGTATAGGAATGTTTAAGATGTAAATGCATTGTTTGAACTCAGCAATACAGACAGTAAAATGAATATGTCCTTAAATGAAATTATATTTCAAAGAAATACAATGATGTGGGGAATCATCATTTTTTATTTGACATACGAGAATGAATACAACACACAAAATACAACACACACGTCATATACAGTACGAGTCAAAAGTTTGGACACATCTACACATCTACTCATTCAAGGGTTTTTCTTTTTACAATTTTCTACATAGACTAATAGTGAAGACATCTGAACTAGGAAATAACACATATGGAATCATGAAGTAACCACAAAAAAGTGTTAAACAAATTATTATATTTTAGAATCTTCAAAGTAGCCACCCTTTGCCTTGATGACAGCTTTGCACACTCTTGGCATTCTCTCAACAAGCTTCACGAGGAATGCTTTCCAACAGTCTTGAAGGAGTTCCAACATATGCTGAGCACTTGTTGGATGCTTTTCCTTCACTCATCCCAAACCATCTCAACTGGGTTGAGGTCGGGTGATTTTGGAGGCCAGGTCATCTGATGCAGCACTCCATCACTTTCCTTCTTGGTCAAACAGCCCTTACCCAGCCTGGAGGTGTGTTTTGGGTCATTGTCCCGCTAAGAGCAAAATAGATGGGATGGAAAATCGCTGCAGAATGCTGTGGTAGCCATGCTGGTCAAGTGTGCCTTGAATTCTAAATAAATCACTGACAGCGTCACCAGCAAAAAAAACACACCCTCACACCTCTTCCTCCATGCTTCACGGTGGGAACCACACATGCGGAGATCACCTACTCTGCGTCTCACAAAGGACACGGCGGTTGGAACCAAAAATCTCAAGTTTGGACTCATCAGACCAAAAGACAGATTTCCACAGGTCTGATGTCCATTGCTCGAGTTCCTTGGTCCAAGCAAGTGTCTTCTTATTATTGGTGTCCTTTAGTAGTGGTTTCTTTGCAGCAATTCGACCATGAAGGCCTGATTCACTCTGATTCCTCTGAACAGCTGAAGTTGAGATGTGTCTGTTACCTGATCTCTGTGAAGCATTTATTTGGGCTGCAATTTCTAAAACTGGTAACTAATGAACTTATCTTCTGCAGCAGAGGTAACTCTGGGTCTTCCTTTCCTGTAGCGGTCCTCACGAGAGCCAGTTTCATAATAGCGCATGATAGCTTTTGCAACTGCACTTGAAGAAACTTATAAAGTTCTTGAAAATTTCCAGATTGACTGACCTTCATGTCTTAAAGTATTGATGGACTGTCGTTTCTCTTTGATTTTTTGAGCTGTTCTTGCCGTAATACGAACTTGGTCTTTTACCAAATAGGGCTATCTTCTGTATACCACCCCTACCATGTCACAACACAACAGATTGGCTCATACACATTAAGAAGGAAAGTAATTCTACAAAATAACTTTTAACAATGCTCACCTGTTACTTGAAATGCATTCCAAGTGACTACTTCATGAAGCAGGTTGAGAGAATGCCAAGAGTGCGCAATGATGTCATCTCAGATATAAAATATATTGTTGACTGTGCTGTATATAAAATCACGTTTTTTCCAGAACTCTGCCTTTATACAAAAACAGACAATAAACTCTTGAGGTAGAAAGACAGAGTGAGAGAGAAAGGGTGTGTGTAGATGACAGAGAGAGCTGACTACATGACATTGACAGACTGAGAACAGTAAGTCCAAAATTATTGGCACCCTTGATGAGGATGAGCAAAAATGACTGTATAAAATAAATAATACAAATACTGAGCTACATTAGTATTTTTTCTCTCAGGAACATAGACAAACTGAAATCAAAGAGAGGTAAGTGTAGTATTTTGTTTCCTCGTCTTGAGCAGATTTGGCTGTTGAACACATGCCTTTAGAAATATATAACAGATGGAGAGTAGAGTTAGAGTTAAACTGATTCAACTGCTCTTTCAACTGCACAGCTCTAACATGTAATCCATCAGAAGTAATGAAAAGGTTATTTAGCCTTTTTTGAGAGTGGACAATTTCTATAGAAAACATTTAATACTCTTAAGTATCCGCCCCTTTTTTAAAATTTTCGCCTAAAATGACATACCCAAATCTAACTGCCGGTAGCTCAGGACTTGAGGCAAGGATATGCATATTCTTGACACCATTTGAAAGGAAACACATTGAAGTTTGTGGAAATGTGAAATGTCGGAGAATATAACACTTTAGATCTGGTTAAACATAATACAAATAACTTTTTTTTGAACTATCAACTTTAAAATGCAAGAGAAAGGCTATAATGTATTACTCCAGCCCAGGCACAATTTTGATTTTGGCCACTAGATGGCAGCAGTGTATGTGCACCGTTATAGACTGATCCAATGAACCATTGCATTTCTGGTCAAAATGTTGTATCTGGACTGTCCAAATGTGCCTAATTTGTTTATCAATAACTTTTCAAGTTCATCTCCTCAAACAATGGCATGATATTCTTTCACATTAATAGCTACTGTAAACTGGACTGTGCAGTTAGATGAACAATAATTTAAGCTTTCTGCCAATATCAGACATGTCTTTGTCCCGGGAAATGTTCTTGCTACTTACAACCTCATGCTAATCGCATTAGCTTATGTTAGTTCAACCGTCCCATGTGGAACTCACCAATCCTGTAAAGGTTAACAGAAATAGCTGCCCCTGGGCACTTTGTCTATTTACATTTGAAATGAACCATTTGAGTCAACATTACTTGATAACAGGGATATAAGAGCATGACATAAAGAAGGAGAATATCAAGCTGGATAAGTTGATTGTAGATACACACTGAAAGAAAGTGGTCACCTCGAGCGCTGCAGCGTTTCACCATAAGCATGATGAACACCAGTAGAAAGGGAGACACCACCAGTAGACCACACAGCAGCCTGGGCAGCAGAGAGATGGAGACAACAGAACCTGGAGGGACTAGCGTAACACATGTTTTACCATCGAGACACACACACACACACACACACACACACACACACACACACACACAGCTCTTCGCACTTCTCACTGTCACCCAGCTTTCTGGTGATTCTCCATCTTCAGAATTGGCCGTAGGATTTTGTTTCATAGTCAGTGTAGCTTTTGGGCAGGGCAATTTGCAATTTTTTTATTATTAATCCAATTATTTCAACTTTATTTGGATACATTTTCACATTTGAGCTGTTATTGGAGAGTTTTGATAAAAGTCATTTTATCAACCAACCTTTGTACTGACCAACCTGGTGATGGTTTTACCACGTGCCCTAAAACTCTGTTGGTTGTTTTTGAACCAGCGGTACGTCCAGTCGGTGTAGTCTGATATGTCACACATCAGTGACTTTCTCTCTAGAGTAGAGGGGACCCTAAGCAGAGATACTCACTGTGGACATGGGCAGAGGTGTGGAAACACAAATGCTATTAGATGATTCATACGTAAGATTTTTTTTAATACAGTCACTATTATTTAAAACATACTTACACACAGACCATGTCTACATGATGGGCTCAATTTAAATATTGTTTGAAAAAAAAGAGACACAGCAAAATAACTCACCTACAGCAGTGAGAGTAATAGCATCACTTGGTTGTTAAAATGGGGTTCTAGAGAATCTGTGTCCTTCACACCAGTACTGACCCTGGTCAGACACAGCAGCTCTACTGATGGTGAGAGTGTCTCCTGTTATAGTGTATTTATACTGGGACAAACTAATCTCACTGCTGTACCAATTATAGCTCCAGCTACTTTCAGATTATTGGCACCCTTGATAAAGATGAATATAAAAGACTGTATGAAATAAATATTACAAATACTGAGCTACAGGAGTATTTTTTCTCTCAGGAAGATACAGTTAAAACTTATTGCCCCGGGACCAGCAGAAGCAAAATAACCCCATCTTTCCATTTGTTGGATGACATTAAAATATTACTATTTTGCTTTGAAAAAAATATAAATAACCCCATATTTACTGTAAGTTATGGTGATTGAACTTTGATGTTTTGGGGCCATTTTTAAACTTTGCAGCAAGTGGATCATTCATCAAGTCAATAACCCTGAGCACACATCACACTCCACGAAGAAATTGTTAATTGACCCCAAAAACAAGGATTTGGAAAGATTCTGTATGAAGGAATGGTGTAAGATCCCTCCCAATGTGTTCTCCAATCAGCAGGTAGCCAAGCGGTTATAGTGCTGGGCCAGCAATCGAAAAGTTGATGGTTCGAATCGCTAGTGAAAAATCTGTTAACGTGCCCTTGAGCAAGGCACTTAACCCTAATTCTCCAGGGGCGCTGGACAACGATGACCCTGGCTGTGACCACACTCTCCAAGGTTGTCTCAGGGGGATTTGGGATATGCAACAAAAATCACACTGAGAAATGTATATAATACACACTTGTACATGTGTGAAATAGAAAAAATATAAGCACCCACCCAAAATGTTGAGATGTGGGTGCCAATTATTTTGCACCTGACTGTATATGGTATAAAACTACATTATATAGATACCTAATGTCTCTAAGGCTCAAACATGCATTTGATTTTAATAGTGTTTAAGAACAGTTGGAGGCCACGGAAGGAGTGTTGTATGGCATTGAAGCTCATTTGGAGGTTAGTTAACACAGTGTCCAAGGAAGGGACAGAAGTATACAGAATGGTGCCGTCTGCATAGAGGTGGATCAGGGAATCACCCGCAGCAAGAGCGACATCATTGATATATACAGAGAAAAGAGTCGAGAATTGAACCCTGTGGAACCCCCATAGAGACTGCCAGAGGTCCGGACAACAGGCCCTCCGATTTAACACACTGTACTCTGTCCACAAAGTAGTTGGTGAACAAGGCGAGGCAGTCATCTGAGAAACCAAGGCTATTGAGTTTGTCGATAAGAATACGGAGATTGACCGAGTCGAAAGCCAGGTCGATGAAGACGGCTGCACAGTACTGTCTTTTATCGATGGGGGTTATGATATCGTTTAGTACCTTGAGCATGGCTGAGGTGCACCCGTGACCACCTCGGAAACAGCGGAGAAGGTATGGTGGGATTCGAAGTGGTCAGTGATCTGTTTATTAACTTTAGAGAGGCAGGGCAGGATGGATATAGGTCTATAGCAATTTGGGTCTAGAGTGTCACCCCCTTTGGAGAGTGGGATGACCGCGGCAGCTTTCCAATCTTTAGGGATCTCGGACGACACGAAAGAGAGGTTGAGCAGACTGGTAATAGGAGTTGCAACAATGGCGGCGGATAGTTTTAGAAAGAAAGGGTCCAGATTGTCTAGCCCAGCTGATTTGTACGGGTCCAGGTTTTGCAGCTCTTTCAGAACATCTGCTATCTGGATTTGGGTGAAGGAGAAGCTGGGAGGCTCGGACAAGTAGCTGCGGGGGGATGGGGGCGGAGCTGTTGGCCGGGGTTGGGGTAGCCAGGAGGAAAGCATGGCCAGCCGTAGAGAAATGCTTGTTGATTATCATGGATTTATCGGTGGTGACCATGTTACCTAGCCTCAGTGCAGTGGGCAGCTGGGAGGAGGTGCTATTGTTCTCCATGGACTTGACAGTATCCCAAAACTTTATGGAGTTAGAGCTACAGGATGCAAATTTCTGTTTGAAAAAGCTAGACTTTGCTCTCCTGACTGACTGCGTGTATTGGTTCCTGACTTCCCTGAACAGTTGTATATCGCGGGGGACTATTCGATGCTATTGCAGTCCACCACAGGATGTTCTTGTGCTGGTCAAGGGCAGTAAGGTCTGGAGTGAACCAAGGGCTGTATCTGTCCTTAGTTCTACATTTTTTGAAAGGGGCATGCTTATTTAAGATGGTGAGGAAGTTGCTTTTAACGAATGACCAGGCATCCCGACTGATGGAATGAGGTCAATATCTTGCCAGGATACCCGGGCCAGGTCGATTAGAAAGGCCAGCTCGCAGAAGTGTTTTAGGGGAGCGTTTGACAGTGATAAGGGGTGGTCGTTTGATCGTGGGCCCATAGCGGATGCAGGCAATGAGGCAATGGTCGCTAAGATCCTGATTGAAAACAGCAGAGGTGTATTTGGAGGGCAAGTTGGTCAGGATAATATCTATGAGGGTGCCCATGTTTATAGATTTAGGATTGTACCTGGTGGGTTCCTTGATGATTTGTGTGAGATTGAGGGCATCTAGCTTAGATTGTAGGACTTTAACTTCTTAGGGAGCAGCTCCCGAGGTGACGGTTTTGGAGAGTCTGGCATGCCCAAAGTAAAATGCCTCCCACTCAGGCCCAGAAAATAGGATATGCACATAATTAGTACTATTGGATAGGAACCACTCTGAAGTTTCTAAGAATGTTCAAATATTGTCTGTGAGTATAACAGAACGGATATAGCAGGCAAAAACCCAAGGAATTTCTGTCCTGGAAAAAGTGTATTTGACACATTGCCTCATTTTGAACCCCTCCCTATTGAAAATGACCATATATGGGAGTAGAATGTCAGTACCTATTGCTTCCACTGGATGTCAACAGTCTCTACACAGTGTTTGATTATGTTTAGTTGCTCTGGATGGTAATAGAATAAGAATTTCGAAGTGGTCATCGGATGTAAGCAGAAGAGGATGCGCGTTCACAGGCATTGTCATGCTGAAACAGGAAAGGGCCTTCCCCAAACTGTTGCCACGAAATTGGAATGACAGATTTGTCTAGAACGTTATTATATGTATATGCTGTAGCGTTAAGATTTCCCTTCACTGGAACTAAGGGGCCTAGCCAGAACCATGAAAAACTATTCATTCGGGTAGGAAGCGTTCTCCTAGCATCCTCCAAACCCAGATTTGTCTGTCGAACTGCCAGATCGTGAAGCGTGATTTATCACTCCAGCAAATCCGTTTCCACTGCTCCAGTGTCCAATGGTGGCAAGCTTTACACCACTCAAGTGGACGCTTGGCATGGTGATCTTAGGCTTGTGTGCGGCTGCTCGGCTGTGGAAACCCATTTTGTTAAGCTCCCAACGAACAGTTCTTGTGGCTGATGTTCCTTCCAGAGGCAGTTTTAACCTCGGTAACCAGTATTACAACCGAGGACAGATGATTTTTACACGCTATTTCCGCTCAGGCACTCGGCGGCCCGTTCTGTGAGCTTGTGTGACCTGCATTACCTCGTGTCTGAGCCATTGTTGCTCCTAGACGTTTCCAATTCACAATAACATCACTTACAGTTGACAGGGGCAGCTCTAGCAGGGCAGAAATTTGATGAATCGACTTGTTGGAAAGGTGGCATCCTATGACGGTTCCACGTTTAAAGTCACTTAGCTCTTCAGTACTGCCATTATACTGCCAATGTTTGTCTATGGAGATTGCATGGCTGTGTGCTCGATGTTATACACCAGTCAGCAGCTGGTGTGGTTGAAATTGCCAAATCCACTAATTTGAATGGGTGTCTTCATACCTTTGCATATATAGTGTAGATAGATAGATAAATACTCTTAGAAAAACAGGTGCTGTCTAGAACCTAAAAAAACTTTAACGAACCCTGTTTTTTTCAGAGTAGAACCTTTTTGGGTTCCATGTGGAACCCTATCCACAGATACATTTCTCTATGTGTCTCTCTGTGACACAGTGGAAAAGACAGCTTCACACAACGCCTTCCTTCACAAACCCACATTGCTAAAGACGAAGAGAGCAAACCATGACCACTCAAATATAACAAACAAGTGATTAGCGTGATTATGCAAGTTGAGTGAACTTAAAAAGGCCAAGAATTTGAGCCAATGTGTTAGTCTTTAATCAACAAACTCTGCTTGAAGTCAGTTGTATTTGAACAAGCTTGTTGAGTAAAATAAAAAAGTCAAAACGACACCAATCATCATCATTATCATTATTCTTGCAGGTTGATTTTCAGAATGGCATGTTTCAATACCTGTGTATTTGCATAAACTATGACTGTTTGCTTAATCTTATGCTACACAAACGCAGATAACATACATTTTTCTAAACTAATCCAATCTGTTAGTAGTTGGACTTATTTAACACATTACTGATATGTTTGTTGCAATTCATATGATTTAGGTAGTCTCAGTAATCAATCTTCTCTACCCCGTCAGTCATTCTGAATGCAGGTTGAATGTGACTGAAAGTTTAAATTGTTGGATATCCTAACTTTGTCTGGATTCCAATAGAGATTACACATCACTTTGCAAGCCAGCATAATTTGACTTGGAGGCTTGATGTGGCCTGTCGACCAGCAGTTTCAGACCAGTGTGTTAGGGTGTAACTAGGTTCAGGGGCTTTTTGATATATATAATGTGTTGTCATAATGAGTTTAATTTTAAAGATAACATTTTCACTTAGACATTCACTTGGTGAAGGCTACAGTACTGAAAACCATTCAATACAATAATCATGCCTCTGTCGCTAACAAATACAGTTGTGAGTGGTAATTACAATTCACTCTAAATGCAAAGCACTCAAGGTATGCACATAAGGAAGAATTATTTGTTATTCTCTGAACATTATATTTTTTGAACGAACTGAATTCCATCTGGTTATTGGGACAGACATGAATGCCATTTTGGACATGCGGACAAATCAAATAAGACCAACTACAATCCACATGCAACCAAGGCTCTCCAGCATATACTCTCTGATTACAACCTCATTGATGCCTGGCGAGCACATAATCCTAATGCAGAAGAGTACACTTTCTATTCACAGGCACAAATCAAATCTCACGAATCAATGTCAACAATTTTCTTTATCTTGAAAATAGAAATTGGACATATGAGCTTGTCTGATCACTACTCATTCTATTGCCTATTACACATTTAAGAATCTCCTAATTGTAACTAGGCCCTCAAAGAAAGGTAGAAAGGTATAAGCCCTTATGATATACTGTGTATATGAGAAACAACAAATGGAGAAGATTACAATCGTGAAAAAGAAAGCAAATAGTGTAGGTGGTGATGAAATTAAACAGTAACATCTAGACCTATCTACAGAATATACACGTGGAAGATGCAGAGGATGCAGAGGGTTCTATATCTATGGGAGGCCCAGCCTATGACCACATCCTGTTCAGCTCACAGTACTTTCTGGTAGGGAGAGGAGGGTGCCTTCTGGGCGTCCAAATGTGATCTTGTCATACAGAGTCTGCGGCTGCATGTGACAGATAATCAAGAAGAAACTGTTTCAGCATCAAGAAAGGTATAGACTATTCTCAAAGTAGACTACATAGTCTTCCATTCAATCACAGACATTTTACCATTATGACCATTTATGTCTTACCTTGTTCAATCTTGGGATAACCAGATCATTGACAGTCTCATAGATGGATATTGGGTTTACATGACTGTTTGATTTTGTCTGGAATCAAAATACAGCCCATTACAATACAGTACATACAGCTTCCACACATTCAGATACATAATAACGGCAATGCATACTTACATCTCTAACAGGGCGGCAGGTAGCCTAGTGGTTAGAGTGTTGGACTTGTAACCGGAGGGTTGCAAGTTCGAATCCCCGAGCTGACAAGGACACGTTGCACACCAGCTGTACCGTACAGGAGTGGTTGGCAAATCGCTTGTATTGCGGTTTTATTGTGGTTAAAATAAAAAATAAATGTTACAAAACTTACCATAGTGGAGGTTAGAGAGTAGGAGAAGTAGTATTCCCTGTTTGGAGAAGCAGGAGAAGGGACAACCAGACATCTCTTTAAGGCGTTGTATGACTGTTTCCTCTGGCTGTATGTCCTTATCTATCACTGTCACTGGTAGCTAGCAGTTGACTATCCAAAACACACAGAGAAGAACGAGTAGAGAGGAGAAAGAGACTTCCTTTTGACGAGGGCTGCTGTTCTATTAATAATTCCTGTATGTTAGCTGAAAAAGAAGTCACATTCTATAGTTGCTCTCTGAAAACACCCCTTCACTCAGCTTGAGAGTTAGAAGATGAGGCGTGGGTGTGTTTGGGGTCTGTCACTGTGTTGATCAGTCTGATGGTGGTGGTTTAGTAGTCTGTGTTTCCTAGCTGCTGCTGGTTTTGTGGTTAATGGTCATGGTGTTTCACAGATACCGGTAGCTTTGTTACTTTATGAGCAGACCACTCAATGTTGCAGAGAAAGAGAAAAGAGGGAGATAGAGGGCTCGGGAGAAGAGAGAGAGAGAGAGAGAGAGAGAGAGAGAGAGAGAGAGAGAGAGAACGAGGTGGGAGAGAAAGCAAAAATGTCATAACAGTGTCTGTGCAGTTTCCTCTTAGCTTCATATGCCTGCAGAAGTGTTTACATGACTTCTTCTGCATGCTCATTGGTCAGTGTGGCTGAGGGACATGAAACACCTGCCAACTTTTTCAGAAGTTCCCAGGTTACTGACAGAGGCCCCCCTTCTATGTTTCAGGTAACATCTTGTGGTGATGCCACTTCCTGTGACTGTTTCTCAGGAGCAGTGACAATGACCTGGCTGCCGGCTGTCTGTCTGAACACATAGAAATAAACACAGATACAGAACCCCCTAACTGGAACAGTGACCTTCCAAACCATGCAGGGACACTGAAAATAGCAGTCAGAGTCATACACCACTAATGTCATTAATCGTTATGACCTGTCTGTAGGAATAGAAGGCAATATGGGAGAACTGGTAGTCATTCATACATACGTTACTAGATCCTCAGAACTCCTGCAGAGGATATGACATCATAAAACTGAGAAGAACTGTTATTTTCAGGCACAATCTTCCCCAAAAAGTCATTCTGAAAACCTCAATGGGTCTTCAGCTGATGGGGTATGGCTTTTGAACTTTACTCATGGGACATTTATGTTAAATTCTTCAAGATTCAATGGGTAAATATAATTAAGTCCAACAATGGATGCAGAAATAGCAGATTGCCCTTTAACTCACACATTGTGGAGCATAAGATCTATACTAGGCTGAAAGGAGGTTTGACCAAATTAGGTTGTATGGAAAAGTTGAAGATGACAATATCCATATACTGTAAGAAAGCTCTCATGCTATCTGGTAAATAAAAATAGTTTATTAAAAAAACACAACGCAAAGATATTGTTAAAGTACAGATCATTAGAAGAAAAAGTGAATAATACTTTTTGGAATATTCATATACAAATATGTTATTCTGTCATCTGAATAAATCAACAATAAAACTCAATACACAATATAAAGCAGATACAATTGCTGTAGCTGCAGATAAGATGCACCAAATAGTTAAAAAAAAGCTGTTACAGTGAAACACAATTAAACCATGCTTAAAAACAATAAAATAAGTCAATAAAATAAGTAAGAACTCCTTAATGTACAAGGTGTTAATGCGTGTGTGTTTGTGCATGTGTGTGTTTGCTTGTGTGTGTTGAGCGTATAAAATCCATGTTCCGGGTTCCTTCGGCTCCTTTGATGGTGTGTCCTTCCTTCCTTCCATCCCTCTGTCCCTCCATCCTTCAATCCCTCCAACCCTCTATCCCTCTATCCTTCCATCCCTCCAACCCTCTATCCCTCCCCCTCCCAAATCCTCCATACCTCCATCCCTCCAACCCTCTATCCCTCTATCCTTCTATCCCTCCATCCCTCCATCCCTTCCCCCCTCAAGGACCTGCAACATATCACCACACAAAGTTGTTGAGGACATTCAGTCAAACAAAATCTTAAGAATCAAACAAAGATACATACTTTAAATAGATACAGTATACTTTGATATCAGACAATTAGATCCATATCAATATCATATTAAGTATCAATAGCATATGGCTATTAGTCTAACCTGGTTCTGTGCGTGGCTTCACTTCAGAATAGACTGAATCTGCCTCAGGTGGGGTTGATGTTTCTGTAAGGGGTGAGGATAAAACATCAGAATAATATAACAGTTATATACAGAATGTTATACAGCTGGTCAATATGGGGTCAGAGGTGTGAGGTTATGATAGGGGGAATATGGAGGGAGGGATGTCCAGTCTTACCTTTCTTCTTCTTGGCTTTGGCCTTCTGTTTAAGGTCAACCTCAGCATAGGTCACATCAACAGGTCCAGTTGCTGCTGGAAATTGACATTTCCAGTCAACAAATGAAGGAATGATCTTATTGCATATTCTGCATCTTTTTTGAAACTCAAAATCACACATTTAGATTTCACTGACTGCCAACCTGTAGAATGGGTCTCACCTGTAGTCTTTCCTGTCTTGACCTCAGAATAGACTGGATTTTCTTTTGGATCAGCTGGCATTTCTGAGGAGGAGGAGAGAATTTGTACGTTTTTATCAAATTTGATGAGTAAAAAACACTGCGACATTTTGCACTAATTTATGTGACAGTTGAGAATTACTTTTCTTTTTCTTGTCCAACTTTTTGAGTTGAATCTGGTAATATATCACTTCACTTGGTCCAGCAGTAGCAGCACCAGCATCTGAAATATACAGGTAATACACTAATTAGTTAGTAACCAAAAGGTTGCTGGATCAGTAACCGAAAGGTAGCTGGATCGAATCCCTGAGTTGACAAGGTAAAAATCTGTCGTTCTGCCATTGAGCAAGGCAGTTAACCCACTGTTCCCCAGGCACTGAAGACGTGGATGTCGATTAAGGCAGCCCCACGCACCTCTCTGATTCAGAGGGGTTGGGTTAAATGCGGAAGACACATTTAATTTGAAGCCATTCGGTTGTACAACTGACTAGGTATCCCCCTTTCCCTTTCCCAGTACCATTGTCATTATTGTCTGTGGGCGTGATTGTATCATAGATGTTAGCGCCACCTGTTGGTCAAAGAAGAGAGAGAAAGATGAATAGGTTGGTTTTCCCTCAGCTTGCATAGGGACATAGAGTACAGTAACATGTATATAATGTGCATGATGAAAAGTCAGTATGTTAAGTTACAGAGGGGAGAGTGACAGTGGTCTGGGAGGAGAGACTGACCATGCTGAAGACATGTATACCCAGCATCAGGAGCCTGGACCTGGGTAGATCCTTTGTCCTGTTGGGGGTCCAGGTTGGTCCTCTGGGGCTGGGGGGGCCTACAGGGAGAGAGATAGTAATGAAACACACAGATTATATTTTACTGTATGAAAAGGTACATAGTTGAAAGACAGGTGTACTCACGAGAATATTCGGTTGCAACAGGAACCTGTAATGAGAAATGCATACTATTAAACTGTATCAAGTCGTTACTGTTTTAAACTTTTGTAATTAGACATTTTTCTCCTAAACCAAAAAGTTAAATGAGATATTATAAAAGTCTCACCTTCGGCATTTTTATATCGACACAGCAGTACCAGGAGAATGGCCAGTAGAACACCAGCAACAACCAGGCCCACAACCACTCCTACTAGGACTGATGTAGAGGGTCCAGGAGTTAAGCCTGGAGAGAGAACAGCAAATCACCATCTGACTCTGAGGTAGTTGTAGAAAATATATAAAGTAGTGGACAAAGTGAATATATGTTTGACAACTGACTTGAGATCAGATGACCAGCCTGAGCTTGCAACTCCAAACCTACAGTATGCTTTTTAACACTACAAATGACTGATGACCACAGATATTATGAATCATGTGATCATGACCGTTTTCTCACCTCTCACTGTCACCCAGCTCTCTGGTGATTCTCCTTTACTAGATTTACACTTATAGAAGCCTTGATCTGACTTGGATACTACAGGGATGGTCATCTCTCCTGTTGCCTCATTCCTGATGAGTACTCCATCTTTGTAGAAATCAACCTTGGGGTTCGGGTTTGTTTCCTGATATCTATTTGTACAGCGTAGAGTCACAGAGTCTCCCTCAGGTATGGGATAGGGAGGGCTCTCCAGGATCAGAGGGCCAACTGTGTAACATAATATATAAATAATACTGTAAATCTGGAGTAATCACTCACATGAGCTAGTATTTTATGATATGCAGCCTTTCAATTGAACATCATTATCATACATTGTAATGTAAAAAAGGTTAATGAATTAAGTACAACAGACATACCATGCACTGTGATGTTGACAGCATTACTGTACTCTCCTGATCCAGACTCACACCAGTACACTCCACTGTCCTTTTTACGTGTGGAGCTGATGGTACATGTGGACCCTGCTATTGATCCCCAGTTAGAGCCACACTCTGACTCCACTGCTTTCTCTCTGTATCTCTTCAGTCTCCATCCATTAGAGTTCCTCTTCTCCTCACAGCTTAGTGAGAGAGACTTTGATGTGAAGTGTTGAGTTCTGTTAGGGATTATTTTGAGAGACACTGAAGGTTTCGGCTCTGAATCAAAAAGTGACAGAGACAAACGTATACAGTAGTTATATATACACATGAGGGTGACGTAAATATGATTAAATGCAGTTTCAATGCAGTTAGTTACCTCCTGACCAGAGAAACTGAGGTTCACTGTAGAGTGAGTCATAGACTGGGTCTCCTCTCCCAGCTCTACACACATATCCTCCTGTGTGACTAGGACCAGCAGGGATCAGAGTGTAGGAGTCTTCAGTAGTCCCATTGCCAGATAGAGGCTCTACAGAGTAGGACCTGTCTGATAGGGAGAGTAACCCAGCTGTGTAGGGAACAGTTCGGTACCAGAAGAACCTCCAGCCTGTAGATGACTCTTTAACCCCACAGCTCAGAGTAACTGAGTCTCCAGGGTTCAGCCACTGAGGAGAGACACTTAGGACAGCTTGGGGTTTATCTGTTATGAGGGAAATGACACAAATCAAACGTTCAGTCATTAAAATGTTGACCCATTTTGTTATTATGGTATTGTACCTTACCCCAAAATCAAACTATAGTTTTGTGCCATCATTGATCTAACTGTTTGCTATTTGACCTCATCCCTTCTGTCTTTCTCTTGCAATCCCATAAAAGTAGACTTACCTAATATGGTCAATTGTATAGCATTACTTGTCTGGGAGTGTTTTAAGCCATTTCTTTTCTGAAGACCTTCACAGGTATATAGACCACTCTTTGCCGGACTGAATCTGTACTCAGGCTCTGTTTTGGTGTAGACTGACTTCCCACGGTTATAAAAAGCATACTCAATCTCTTCTCCCCCCTGTATGTCACATCTGAGAGTGACAGTCTCTCCACTGAATATCTGGGGCCAGTTGGGTTGGAGGGTCAGAACAGCCACAGGTCTCTCTGCACAGACACAACACAGAAAATAAATATTATCACACACCTTAGAATGTAAAATAATGTTAATCAGCATTCATCACAACATGACCATATCATACTATCAGAATACTGACATATACAGTGATGTCTACACACACACACACACACACACACACACACACACACACACACACACACACACACACACACACACACACACACACACACACACACACACACACACACACACACACACACACCTCTCACAGTGATATTGACAGGATCACTGATGATTGATGATATGGATCTGGACTGGATCTCTCCCTGACACCAGTAGAGACCCTGGTCAGACTCAGCAGCTCTCCTGATGGTGAAGGTGGCTCCTGTCGTAGTGTGTCTGACAGGCAAGGTCCCTCCTTTCTTAGTGTTGTCTTTGTACCATGTATATCTCCAGCCACTGTCAGGCCCCACTGAACACGTCAGAGTTACTGTCTCTCCAGTGTATGCAGTGTTTGGTGTTATGGTCAGTGTAGCTTTGGGCAGGGCTGTGAGAACAGAGCATGATTTAAAGTTCTGGATACATGCTTAGCAACATCCATATATTTAGCTATTGATGGAAAGTTTTACTACGAAAGTCCATTATAGGTGTATGTTGACTTGATTTGCTTTAAATTAAAAGTATATATCTGTTTTTGTTTAAAAAAATACTTTCACAGTACAGAATAATATGAAGATCTTATCCTTCGCAACATTTAGGCAGGTGATGGTTATGTTATTAAACTCACCAGTAACAACGATGGTGAGAGATGAGCTGAGATATGTCCTCTCGGGCTGTCTTGTCCTTGTCCCCTCACACTGGTACTGACCAGCCTGGTCAGGGAGAGAGATGGTGGTGGTTTTACTGGTCGGATTGAGAAGCAGTTGGTTGTCTTTGTGCCAGCGGTACGTCCAGTCTCTGTAGTCTGATATGTCACAGTGCAGAGTGACTGTCTCTCCAGAATAGAGGAGACCCCGTGGAGAGGCTTTCACTGAGGCTGTTGGCAGAGCTGTGGAAACACAGTTATATATGAAGACAAATGCAGTCAAAGCACAACTCTCTCCAACGTATGATCTTACTTCTGTAGGTAGTACTGTAACTATTCATTTTCCCATTCATACTGTCACACACAGACCACATCTACATGATTGACTCAATTTAAATAGTGTCCATTTGGTTGTTTTAAAAAAACACATAACAAAGTTACTCACCTTTCACAGTGACAGTGACAGGACCACTGATGATTGATGATATCGATCTGGACTGGATCTCTCCCTGACACCAGTAGAGACCCTGGTCAGACTCAGCAGCTATACTGATGGTGAAGGTGGCTCCTGTTGTAGTGTGTCTGCCAGACAAGGTCACTACTTTCTTAGTGTTGTCTTTGTACCATGTATAGCTCCAGTCACTGTCAGACCCCACTGAACACGTCAGAGTTACTGTTCCTCCAGTGTATGCAGTGTTTGGTGTTATGGTCAGTGTAGCTTTGGGCAGGGCTGTGAGAACAGAGCATGATTTAAAGTTCTGGATACATGCTTAGCAACATCCATATATTTAGCTGTTGATGGAAAGTTTTACTACAAAAGTCCATTATAGGTGTATGTTGACTTGATTTGGTTTAAATTAAAAGTATACATCTGTTTTTGTTTAAAAAAAGACTTTCACAGTACAGAATAATATGAAGATCATATCCTTCACAACATTTAAGTAGGTGATGGTTATGTTATTAAACTCACCAGTAACAACGATGGTGAGAGATGAGCTGAGATATGTCCTCTCGGGCTGTCTTGTCCTTGTCCCCTCACACTGGTACTGACCAGCCTGGTCAGGAGAGAGATGGTGGTGGTTTTACTGGTCGGATTGGGAAGCAGTTGGTTGTCTCTGTGCCAGCGGTACGTCCAGTCTCTTTTGTCTGATATGTCACACTGTAGAGTGACTGTCTCTCCAGAATAGAGGAGACCCCGTGGAGAGGCTTTCACTGAGGCTGTAGGCAGAGCTGTGGAAACAGTTCAATGAAGACAAATACAGTTAGTGCATCAACCAGTTAAAAGTATCTTAGTACCATACACCATATTTCTTCAATTATTACATGAAATGAGAATGAAATAATGGAGGAATCTGAACTACAATGGTAGACAGACATTTTTAAAACAACAAAATAGCATCCCTAAAATGGGGCCCTATGTCAACTGGTTATGTGCATGGAGGCACTGATGTGAATGACAGATGAGATGACTTACCTGTCACTGTCAGTCTGACTGCATCACTCCACTTAGAATACGTCCTCTGATCAATATGTGTACCCAGACACCTGTATTCACCACTGTTTGAAATATGAACCTCACTGATCTCATATTCATGCTCCGTACTGAGGACGACTACTTCATCCTTGCGCCATGTATATTTCCAGTCAGTGACTTTTCCCCTCTGTATGTTACATCTGAGAGTGACAGAATTTACACTGAATATCTGGGAGGATTTGGGGTGTATGGTCACAACAGCCATTGCCTGTCCTGCACAAAATAAAACCAGCATGATGCAATTGCTTAACACGTTATTATCAGACACTCAAAACACCAAATAACTTTATCCAAAAGCAGCTTTAAAAATGACAAATAAAACATTTGATGAAGCATTAAGAGATGGAGGCTTGATCAAGTGTACAAATATCTACCATCATCATCTTCAGAGTGTCCAGAGTAGATGTGTGTACTCAGCACTACAACAAAGAAAGTCACATTGCTCCAATATTAGCTTTAAACAAATAATAACATGCCATATTCATGTTACTGATTGCCAAATCCATTCTGTACTTTATTTTAAAAGTGCAATCTACGATTTCTACACACATTTTTATCTTACTAGGCAAGTCAGGTTAAGAACAAATTCTTATTTTCAATGACGGCCTAGGAACAGTGGGTTAACTGCCTTGTTCAGGGGCAGAGCAACAGATTTTTACCTTGTCAGCTTTCTGCCAATATCAGTCCAACACTCTAACCACTAGGCTACATGTTGGATCTTTAAATTAATCATAGGCATTTATTCTTAAAGAGGATAACTTTGAATTCCCTCAACTGTCTTATCCCATCATAAACCAAAATATATGGTTATGTTATGACAATTATTGTAAACAATGTAGATGAATGCATTTCCTTAGCCCCATCCCTCAGCCATATACCACAAAAAGTGTCAGGGTGGCCATTTTGTGGCCATTTTTTTGCAGCTTTAAATGGCTGCTAACTTCCCATGTTCTGCACTCAGAGAGACCAAAAACACCAAAACACCACTCATTAATCTCTTAACACAGTTTAGTATAACTGTAGCAAAGGAACCCTCAACCATTTCCAATAATCACAACTTGATACTACAACACATCCAACAAATATTGCATTTTATATTCATTTTGTAACCACTGAGTTAGCACCACTCTTTAGTTCCTGAGTGATGACTTGGGTAAATGCACACCACCACACTAACCTGGTCTGCATGGCATCGGCTATACAAGCTCAGGTTCTCACAGAGATGTAACATCAATGTAGGTTGGTCACTTTCTTACTTCATATCTACATCATATTTGCTGCAATTTCCTTTGAGTGCCATTTACTAAGGTTTTCTCAATAAGGGCTAAAACACCAAAACAAAGCTAAAGCATGAAACTGTCTTCATTTCCTTTAATGTCTTATTCCTTTTTCCCTTAAATTCTTAGTAAATCAGGTAACTAGCGTTCATAAACAAACAGACTAACTCAGTACTTACATAGTAGCAAACAGAGCAAGGTGTGCTCCATTCTGTCCCCACAGACAAGTGTCTTTCTCTACTACTGTCCTTCTGACAAACCCTCTACTTCCTATATGATGACAGTCTGCTTAGATCACACCTCTTCACTGTACACAGAGAAACAGAGAGAAATATTCTAGAGAAATGTAAAAATAGATAGATAGATAGATAGATAGACAGACAGACAGACAGATAGACAGACAGATAGACAGGTACATAGATAGGTACCTTTGCTCAGTTGTCAGGTGGCAGGCCAAGCCAGCTAACCTCAGTTGTGGCACAATGGAAATGGACATCTCCAGCCACCCCTCACTTCTCACTCTCACACACACACACAGACACACACACACACACACACACACACACACACACACACACACACACACACACACACACACACACACACACACACACACACACACACACACACACACACACACACACACACAACCTCAAATGGTTCTGTTATGAGTAATACGTTTAGTTAGCCACTGTCTATATAGATATGTTTGTTATTGTGTTGTGTATGGTTGTATTTAATTTGTCTGTATATGTGATGTGTATCATGGCTATTGTTCATGTACTGTATTGTGTGTGTGTGTGTATATTGTTTGGGTTTGTCTTTTGTTTATTTTTGTCATTATTTGTATCTTTTTTTCACTTGCTTTTCTTTTTGTAAATACTTTTTTACTTATTTATTAATTTATTTGTATATACATTATTATTATATTTTTGTTTTTAAATTAAAACTGCATTGTTGGTTAAGGGCTTGTAAGTAAGCATTTCACTGTTGTACTCGGCCCATGTGACAAATAACATTTGATTTGATGTTGTATTTATTACCACTGACCAGAGATGGGAGGAGTTTCAAAGCTGTAACTGGGGAACTGGGTTTCCAGGTTAAAGTCTAGAGTTTCATTTAGCTGCACATCATTACATGTTGAATACATGAATCTATTTTCATTAACTTTTTTACCTCTAAAAATAACTAAGTGGTTTGTTGTAGAGTGTAGAGGGTGGGACACATGTTCAACATGTGTGAAGAAACCAAGAGAAAAGTTACAGGGGAAAGCAGTTACAGACTTCACCTTTAGTTGGTATGCTATGGTAAACATCTGGGGTTCCTTATCGCCCCCTTCAGGGACAGGCCTGTAACTACTACACATTCTTGTGGATCACAATATCGAAATAATCAATCAATCAAATGTATTTATAAAGCCCTTTTTTACATCAGCAGATGTCACAAAGTGCTATACAGAAACCCAACCTAAAACACCAAACAGCAAGCAATGCAGATGTAGAAGCACGGTGGCTAGGAAAAACTCTAGAGAGGAACCAGACTCTGAGGTGTGGCCAGTCCTCTTCTGGTTGTGTCGGGTGGAGATTATTAGAGTACATGGCCATTAAGGACAGATTGTTCTTCAAGATGTTCAAACGTTCATAGATTACCAGCAGGGTCAAATAATAATGACAGTGCTTGTAGAGGGTGCAACATGTCAGAACCTCAGGAGTAAATGTCAGTTGGCTTTTCATAGCCGAGCATTCAGAGCGGCAGGTAGAATAGTGGTCAGAGTATCTGAAAGGTTGCAAGATCTAATCCCCGAGCAGACAAAATTCTGTAGTTCTGCCCCTGAACAAGGCAGTTAATGCACTGTTCCTAGACTGTCATTGGAAATAAGAATGTATTCATAACTGTCTTGCCTGAACACATGCCCGGACAGCAGGTCCGGGTCAAAGTAGTGAACAGGTCAAGGTTCCATAGCTGCAGACAGAACAGTTGAAACTGGAGCAGCAGCGCAACCAGGTGGACTGGCTAACAGCCTGCTAACTGCACCCTATCTCATTGTTGAAGCTAGAGGAGTTAGAGCACTGTCTATGTTAATAGATAAGATGAAAGCACCCCTCCAGCAAAAATGGTTTTCCTCAATCCTCAGCAGGCCAAATTCTATCTTTTGGTTTTCAACCAGCGATTGAGTTCTGAGACTTTGCTGTAGAGCTCATCACTCCCCCCAAATGGGAGGTGGCCATTGGTTACATAGCAACAACATAACCCCTCGGTCTACTGGGTCTGCCCTCTTATTCCTTCCTCTCTCTATCTCATCATATTAGTACAGATATAGACCACTTCTCTATTGGTTCATATCAGTAGAAATCACATCTCAATGTGGTTTACAGAAGACTGACAGCACTATGGTGCATAGAGATTTTGTTAGAAAGTGTTGCTTTACATAATAAGAAGTGTATAGGAATGTTTAAGACGTAAATGCATTGTTTCAACTCAGCAATACAGACAATAAAATGAATATGTCCTTAAATGAAATGATATTTCAAAGAACTACAATGATGTGGGTAATTGTAATTTTTTATTTGACATATGAGAATTAATACAACACACAAAATACAACACACACCCCATATACAGTACGAGTCAAAGGTTTGGACACATCTACTCATTCAAGGGTTTTTCTTTATTTTTACAATTTTCTACATAGAATAATAGTGAAAACATCTGAACTAGGAAATAACACATATGGAATCATGTAGTAACCACAAAAAAGTGTTAAACAAATCAAATTATATTTTATATTTTAGATGCTTCAAAGTAGGCACCCTTTGCCAAGATGACAGCGTTGCACACTCTTGGCATTCTCTCAACAAGCTTCATGAGGAATGCTTTCCAACAGTCTTGAAGGAGTTCCAGCATATGCTGAGCACTTGTTGGATGCTTTTCCTTCACTCATCCCAAACCATCTCAACTGGGTTGAGGTCGGGTGATTTTGGAGGCCAGGTCATCTGATGCAGCACTCCATCACTTTCCTTCTTGGTCAAACAGCCCTTACCCAGCCTGGAGGTGTGTTTAGATGGGATGGCGTATCGCTGCAGAATGCTGTGGTAGCCATGCTGGTTAAGTGTGCCTTGAATTCTAAATAAATCACTGACAGCGTGACCAGCAAAAAAAAAAAAAACACCCTCACACCTCTTCCTCCATGCTTCACGGTGGGAACCACACATGCGGAGATCATCTGTTCACCTACTCTGCGTCTCACAAAGGACACGGCGGTTGGAACCAAAAATCTCAAGTTTGGACTCATCAGACCAAAAGACAGATTTCCACAGGTCTAATGTCCATTGCTCATGTTCCTTTGTCCAAGCAAGTCTCTTCTTATTATTGGTGTCCTTTAGTAGTGGTTTCTTTGCAGCAATTCGACCATGAAGGCCTGATTGACTCTGATTCCTCTGAACAGCTGAAGTTGAGATGTGTCTGTTACCTGATCTCTGTGAAGCATTTATTTGGGCTGCAATTTCTGAGGCTGGTAACTAATGAACTTATCTTCTGCAACATATTATTCATGTTATACAGTCTTTTTTGATCATATTTATCAAGGGTGCCAATTATTTTTGCACCTGACTGCATATGGTATAAAACTACACTATATAGATACCTAATGTCTCTCAGGCTCATGCTACAACCTGATTAAAAGCTGTAATGACCAACAACTCCATTACTCTGTAGTCGGTAAACACAGTGTAACCAAACAAGGTCATCATCTGTTAACACATTTAATGTGCATATATGACATACTTCATATTCTATGAATTAAACATTTTGTCTTCCAATAAAGGAAATAGTTAGCTAACATTATTCAAAATACAGATGAATACATTAATCATACACAGAGTGGCACATATAGTGAAGTGTGCTCCATTCTGAGCCGCTGGTAAGTGACTGTCAACACCAGCATGTCCTCCGGACCCCTACAGTTCCTGCGGCTGTGACACGAATGGGGCTTTGACAGAATTAGAAAGGTACAGATGCTTAAAGCGAAAACGAAAAGAATAGCATCTGATGTCATGTTCAACTCTACACAACTTCCTCTTACTGTAAAAGGCGTGGACACAGCTGGTGGACAACACTGTGGTGTTTCTGTGGGTGGAAGAGATAAATAAACTGTAGTAAAGATTTGAGAAAATAATTTTGTGGATCAAAACATTTTTAGTCCAATCTTTAATGTCACTAGGAGAGGTGTCAAAAGTTTGACTTCATGGCATATATATAATTTAGTTTATGTTTTAGCTATTTGGAGGTCAGCTGCATGTAGATGTTCTTGAGTTACAGCACAAACAAGGTAGGTCTGTCAACTGGTCAAAGTAATAACCCAGGAATGTAGTGATCACAGTGATAGATTGAATGTAAAAGAGAAAATAAAAAGCGAACTACAGAATATGTATGCTGCAAGAACATTGTCATTATTCTCTCTGAAAGGACAAACCTCCCTGCACACCTTTTCATGTGTACTCATCATCCCAACAACTAGGTTTTCACAGGTTTTTGCATATGATTACAACCATTTCTCTATTTGACTCTCTCTGATCACAGAGGGACAAGACAGCTTCACACAGCGCCTTTCACCACAAACCCACACTGCTAAAGAGGAAGAGAGCAAACCATGACCACTCAACTATGACAAACAAGTGACCTAATGTAAAGTTACTACGCCTTTCAGTTTCGTAGACAGCACACTGAAAAAAGTCAAACTTAACCAATTGCTTAATTAGCATTATCAAAGGCCTTATAATGTACACTACATGACCAAAAGTATGCTCGTCGAGCATCTCATTCCAAAATCATGGGCATTAATATGGAGTTGGTCCCCCCTTTGCTGCTATAACAGCCTCCACTCTTCTGGGAAGGCATTCCACTAGATGTTGGAACATTGTTGCGGGACTTGCTTCCATTCAATGACAATAGCACTAGTGAAGTCGGGCACTGATGTTGGGTGATTAGGCTTGGCTTGCAGTCAGCGTTCAATTCATCCCAAAGGTGTTCGATGAGGTTGAGGTCAGTGTTCAGTGCAGGACAGTCAAGTTCTTCCAAACTGATCTCGACAAACCATTTCTGTATGGACCTCGCCTTGTGCACGGGGCAATGTCATGCTGAAACGGGAAAGGGCCTTCCCCAAACTGTTGCCACGAAGTTGGAAGGACAGATTTGTCTAGAACGTTATTATATGTATATGCTGTAGCGTTAAGATTTCCCTTCACTGGAACTAAGGGGCCTAGCCAGAACCATGAAAAACTATTCATTCGGGTAGGAAGCGTTCTCCTAGCATCCTTCAAACCCAGATTTGTCTGTCGGACTGCCAGATCGTGAAGTGTGATTCATCACTCCAGCCAAACCCCTTTCCACTGCTCCAGAGTCCAATGGTGGCAAGCTTTACACCACTCCGGTCGACGCTTGGCATGGTGATCTTAGGCTTGTGTGCGGCTGCTCGGCTGTGGAAACCCATTTTGTTAAGCTCCCAACGAACAGTTCTTGTTGCTGATGTTCCTTCCAGAGGCAGTTGAAACTCTGTAACCAGTATTCCAACCGAGGACAGACGATTTTTACACACTACGTGCTCCAGCACTCGGCGGCCCGTTCTGTGAGCTTGTGTGACCTGTATTACTTTGTGTCTGAGCCATTGTTGCTCCTAGACATTTCCAATTCACAATAACATCACTTACAGTTGACAGGGGCAGCTCGAGCAGGGCAGAAATTTGACGAATCGACTTGTTGGAAAGGTGGCATCCTATGACGGTGCCACGTTTAAAGTCACTGAGCTCTTCAGTACTGCCATTATACTGCCAATGTTTGTCTATGGAGATTGCATGGCTGTGTGCTCGATTTTATACACCAGTCAGCAGCTGGTGTGGTTGAAATAGCCAAATCCACTAATTTGAAGTGGTGTCTTCATACTTTTGCATATATAGTGTAGATAGATAGATAAACACTCTTAGAAAAACAGGTGCTATCTAGAACCTAAAATAACTTTTAACAAACCCTTTTTTTCAGAGTAGAACCCTTTTGGGTTCCATGTGGAACCCTATCCACAGATACATTTCTCTATGTGTCTCTCTGTGATCACAGTGGAAAAGATAGCTTCACACAGCGCCTTCCTTCACAAACCCACATTGCTAAAGACGAAGAGAGCAAACCATGACCACTCAACTATGACAAATAAGTGACCTAATGTAATGTTCCCCAGCCTTTTAATTTCATACACTGTGCACTGGAAAAAGTCAAACTTCACAAATTGCTTAATTAGCGTGATTATGCAAGTTGAGTGGACTTAAAAAGGACAAGAATTTGAGCCAATGTGTTAGTCTTTAGTCAACAAACTCTGCTTGAAGTCAGTTGTATTTGAACAAGCTTGTTGAGTAAAATAAAAAAGTCAAAACGACACCAATCATCATCATTATCATTATTCTTGCAGGTTGATTTTCAGAATGGCATGTTTCAATACCTGTGTATTTGCATAAACTATGACTGTTTGATTAATCTTATGCTTCACAAACATAGATAACATACATTATTCTAAACTAATCCAATCTGTGAGTAGTAACACATTACTGATATGTTTGTTGAAGTTCGTATGATTTATGCAGTCTCAGTAATCAATCTTCTCTACCCCGTCAGTTATTCTGAATGCAGGTTGAATGTGACTGAAAGTTTAAATTGTTGGATATCCTGTCTTTGTCTGGATTCCAATAGAGATTACACATCACTTTGCAAGCCAGCATAATTTGACTTGGAGGCTTGATGTGGCCTGTCGACCAGCAGTTTCAGACCAGTGTGTTAGGGTGTAACTAGGTCCTGAGGGGCTTTTGATATATATAATGTGTTGTCATAATGAGTTTATTTTTAAAGATAACATTTTCACTTAGACGTTCACTTGGTGAAGGCTACAGTACTGAAAACTATTCAATACAATAATCATGCGTCTGTCGCTAACAAATACAGTTCAGAGTGTTAATTACAATTCACTCTAAATGCAAGGCACTCAAGGTATGCAAATAAGGTAGAATTATATTTGATCTCTGAACAGCATATTTTTTTTGAATGAACTGAATTCTATAAGGTTTTTGGGACAGCAGGTTACTGACAGAGGCCCCCCTTCTATGTTTCAGGTAACATCTTATGGTGATGCCACTTCCTGTGACTGTTTCTCAGGAGCAGTGACAATGACCGGGCTGCTGTCTGTCTGTCTGACCACATAGAAATAAACACAGACACAGAACCCCCCTAACTGGAACAGTGACCTTCCAAACATGCAGGGACACTGGAAATAGCAGTCAGAGTGATACACCACTAATGTCATTAATCGTTATGACCTGTCTGTAGGATGAGAAGGCAATATGGGAGAACTGGTAGTCATTCATACATACGTTACTAGATCCTCAGAACTCCTGCAGAGGATATGACATCATAAAACTGAGAAGAACTGTTATTTTCAGGCACAATCTTCCCCAAAAAGTCATTCTGAAAATCTCAATGAGTCTTCAGCTGATGGGGTACGGCTTTTGAACTTTACTCATGGGGCATTTATGTTATATTCTTCAAGATTCAATGGGTAAATATAATTAAGTCAAAAAATGGATGCAGAAATCACAGATTTCCCTTTAACTTGTTGTGGAGCGTAAGATCTACACTAGGCTGAAAGGAGTTTTGACCAAATTAGGTTGTATGGAAAAGTTGAAGATGACAATATCCATATACTGTAAAAAACCTTTCATGCTATCTGGTAAATAAAAATAGTTTATTAAAAAAGCACAACGCAAAGATATTGTTAAAGTACAGATCATAAGAAGAAAAAGTGAATAATACTTTTTGGAAAATTCATATACAAATATGTTATTCTGTCATCTGAATAAATCAACAATAAAACTCAATACACAATATAAAGCAGATACAATTGCTGTAGCTGCATATAAGATGCACCATATAGTTTAAAAAAAAAGCTGTTACAGTGAAACACAATTAAACCCTGCTTAAAAACAATAAAATAAGTAAATAAAATAGGTAAGAACTCCTTAATGTATAAGGTGCTAGTGCATGTGTGTTTGTGCATGTGTGTGTTTGCTTGTGTGTGTTGAGCGTACAAAATCCATGTTCCGGGTTCCTTCGGCTCCTCTGATGGTGTGTCCTTCCTTCCATCCCTCCAACCCTCCATCCCTCCATCCCTCCCAATCCCTCCATCCCTCCCCATCCCTCCATCCCTTCCCCCCCTCAAGGACCTGCAACATATCACCACACAAAGTTGCTGAGGACATGCAGTCAAACAAAATCTTAAGAATCAAACAAAGATACATACTTTAAATAGATACAGTATACTTTGACATCAGAGAATTAGTTCCATATTAATATCATATTATCAATAGCATATGGCTATTAGTCTAACCTGGGGCTGTGCCTGGATTCAATTGAGAATAGACTGAATCTGCCTCAGGTGGGGTTGATGTTTCTGTAAGGGGTGAGGATAAAACATCAGAATAATAGAACAGTTATATACAGAATATTATACAGCTGGTCAATATGGGGTCAGAGGTGTGAGGTTATGATAGGGGGAATATGGAGGGAGGGATGTCCAGTCTTACCTTTCTTCTTCTTGGCTTTGGCCTTCTGTTTAAGGTCAACCTCAGCATAGGTCACATCAACAGGTCCAGTTGCTGCTGAAAATGAACATTTCCAGTCATCAAATGAAGGAACTAGCTTATTCTGCATCTTTTTTGAAACTCCAAAATCACACATTTAGATTTCACTGATTGCCAACCTGAAGAATGGGTCTCACCTGTAGTCTTCCCTGTCTTGACCTCAGAATAGACTGGATTTTCTTTTGGATCAGCTGTGATTTCTGAGGAGGAGAAGAGAATTTGTATGTTTTTATCAAATTTGATGAGTAAAAAACACTGCTACATTTTGTATTAATTTATGTGACAGTTGAGAATTACTTTTCTTTATCTTGTCCAACTTTTTGAGTTGAATCTGGTGATACGTCACTTCACTTGGTCCAGCAGTAGCAGCACCAGCATCTGAAATATACAGGTAATACACTAATATCTCTACTTACTGTTAGTATGCTAGTAATATTAAACATATGAAGAACAACAGCAACAACAACTCTATACTGTATTCATGCTAAATTTAATATACAGGTAGCCTAGTGGTTAGTAACCAAAAGGTTGCTGGATCGAATCCCTGAGTTGACAAGGTAAAAATCTGTTGTTCTGCCCCTGAGCAAGGCAGTTAACCCACTGTTTCCCGGGCGCCGGAGATGTGGATGTCGATTAAGACAGCCCCCCGCACCTCTCTGATTCAGAGGGGTTGGGTTAAATGCGGAAGACACATTTCATTTGAAGGCATTGTGATGTACAACTGACTAGGTATCCCCCATTATTTTTCCCAGTACCATTGTCATTACTGTCTGTGGGAGTGATTGTATCACAGATGTTAGCGCCACCTGTTGGTCAAAGAAGAGAGAGATAGATTGGTTGGTTTTCCCTCAGCTTGCATAGGGACATAGAGTACAGTAACATGTATATAATATGAATGGTGAAAAGTCAGTATGTGAAGTTACAGAGGGGAGAGTGACTGTGGTCTGGGAGGAGAGACTGACCATGCTGAAGACGTGTATACCCAGCATCAGGAGCCTGGACCTGGGTAGATCCTTGGTCCTGTTGGGTGTCCAGGTTGGTCCTCTGGAGCTGGGGGGCCTACAGGGAGAGAAATAGTCATGAAACACACAGATTATATTTTACTGTATGAAAAGGAACATAGTTGAAAGACAGGTGTACTCACAAGAATAACCTGTTACAACAGGGACCTGTAATGAGAAATGCATAATATTATACTGTATCATGTCGTTACTGTTTTACACTTTTGTAATTAGACATTTTTCTCCTAAACCAAAAAGTTAAATGAGAAATGATAAAAATATCACCTTCGGCATTTTTATATCGACACAGCAGTACCAGGAGAATGGCCAGTAGAACACCAGCAACAACCAGGCCCACAACCACTCCTACTAGGACTGATGTAGAGGGTCCAGGAGTTACACCTGGAGAGAGAACAGCAAATCACTATCGGGTTCTGAGGTAGTTGTAGAAAATAAATAAAGTAGTGGACAAAGTGAATATATGTTTGACAACTGACTTGAGATCAGATGACCAGCCTGAGCTTGCAACTCCAAACCTACAGTATGCTTTTTAACACTACAAATGACTGATGACCACAGATATTATGAATCATGTGATCATGACCGTTTTCTCACCTCTCACTGTCACCCAGCTCTCTGGTGATTCTCCTTTACTAGATTTACACTTATAGAAGCCTTCATCTGACTTGGATACTACAGGGATGGTCATCTCTCCTGTTGCCTCATTCCTGATGAGTGCTCCATCTTTGTAGAAATCAACCTTAGGGTTCGGCTTAGTTTCCTGATATCTATTTGTACAGCGTAGAGTCACAGAGTCTCCCTCAGTTATGGGATAGGGAGGGCTCTCCAGGATCAGAGGGCCAACTGTGTAACATAATATATAAATAATACTGTAAATCTGGAGTAATCACTCACATGAGCTAGTATTTTATGAGATGCAACCATTCAATTGAACATCATTATCATACATTGTAATGTAAAAAAGGTTAATGAATGAAGTACAACAGACGTACCATCCACTGTGATGTTGACAGCATTACTGTAATCTCCTGATCCAGACTCACACCAGTACACTCCACTGTCCTTTTCACGTGTGGACCTGATGGTACATGTGAACCCTGCTATTGATCCCCAGTTAGAGCCACACTCTGACTCCACTGCTTTCTCTCTGTATCTCTTCAGTCTCCATCCAGTAGAGTTCCTCTTCTCCTCACAGCTTAGTGAGAGAGACTTTGATGTAAAGTGTTGAGTTCTGTTAGGGATTATTTTGAGAGACACTGAAGGTTTCGGCTCTGAATCAAGAAGTGACAGAGACAAACGTATGCAGTAGTTATATATACACAAGAGTGACTTAAATATGATTAAATGCAGTTTCAATGCAGTTAGTTACCTCCTGACCAGAGAAACTGAGGTTCACTGTAGAGTGAGTCATAGACTGGGTCTCCTCTCCCAGCTCTACACACATATCCTCCTGTGTGACTAGGACCAGCAGGGATCAGAGTGTAGGAGTCTTCAGTAGTCCCATTGCCAGATAGAGGCTCTACAGAGTATGACCTGTCCGATAAGGAGAGTAACCCAGCTGTGTAGGGAACAGTTCGGTACCAGAAGAACCTCCAGCCTGTAGATGACTCTTTAACCCCACAGCTCAGAGTAACTAAGTCTCCAGGGTTCAGCCACTGAGGAGAGACACTCAGGACAGCTTGGGGTTGTTCTGTTATGTAGGAGATGACACAAATCAAACGTTCAGTCATTAAAATGTTGACCCGTTTTGTTATTATGGTATTGTTCCTTACCTCAAAATCAAACTATAGTTTTGTTCCATCATTGATCTCACTGTCTGCTATTTGACATCATCCCTTCTGTCTTTCTCTTGCAATCCAATAAAAACAGACTTACCTAACACGGTCAATTGTATAGCATTACTTGTCTGGGAGTGTTTTAAGCCATTTCTTTTCTGAAGACCTTCACAGGTACATAGACCACTCTTTGCAGGACTGATTCTGAACTCAGGCTCTGTTTTGGTGTAGACCAACGTCCCACTGTTATAAAAAGCATACTCAATCTCTTCTTCCCCCTGTATGTCACATCTGAGAGTGACAGTCTCTCCAATGAATATCTGGGGCCAGTTGGGTTGGAGGGTCAGAACAGCCACAGGTCTCTCTGCACAGACACAACACAGAAAATAAATATTTAGAATGTTAAATATTGTTGATCAGAATTCATCACAACATGACCGTATTATACTATCAGAATACTGACATATACAGTGATGTCTACACACACACACACACACACACACACACACCTTTACTAACCTTTCACAGTGATAATGACAGGATCACTGATGATTGATGATATGGATCTGGACTGGATCTCTCCCTGACACCTGTAGAGGCCTTGGTCAGACTCAGCAGCTCTACTGATGTTGAAGGTGGCTCCTGTTGTAGTGTGTCTGCCAGACAAGGTCACTACTTTCTTAGTGTTGTCTTTGTACCATGTATATCTCCAGCCACTATCAGACCCCACTGAACATGTCAGAGTTACTGTCTCTCCAGTGTATGCAGGTTTTGGATTTACGGTCAGTGTAGTTTCAGGAAGAGCTAAGAAAACAGAGAGCAGAATATCAAAACATCTGGAAACATGCTTGATCATTTATAATAATTTAGCTGTTGCAGTTAACTTTTGATTAAAGTTTATTTTAAATAGGTGTAAGTTGACTCCATTCAGTTAGAATTTACAGTCTATACAGTATATTTAGATGATCCTGCATTGACTCAAAATTCAGAAAGTCCAGACAGTGATTGAAGATTAATAGCGAGCTCACCAGTGACGATAATGTGGAGAGATGAGCTGAGATATTAATTTTAGGTATAATTTTTTTTACCATATTTCTTCAAATAGTACATGAAATCAGAATGAATTAATGGAAGAATCTGAACTGCAATGGTAGACAGACCTTTTTAAAACAGAAAAATAGGATCCCTAAAATGGTGCCCAATGTCATGTGGTTATGTGCATGGGGGAACTGATGTGAATGAGAGATGAGATGACTTACCTGTCACTGTCAGTCTGACTGCATCACTCCAATCAGAATGCTTCTTCTGATCAATATGTGTAACCAGACACCAGTAGTTACCACTGTCTGAAATCTTAACCTCACTGATCTCATATTCATTCTTCATACTGTAGGAGTCTGCATCATCCCTGCGCCATGTGTATTTCCAGTCAGTGACTTCTCCCCTCTGTATGTTACATCTGAGAGTGACAGACTCTCCACTGAATATCTGGGAGGATTTGGGTTGTATGGTCAGAACAGCCTTTTCCTGTCCTGCACAAAATACAACCAGCATGAAACAATTGCTTTACGCATGTTATTTTGAGACACTCAATGTGTCTATCCAAAAGCAGATTTAAAAATGACAAATGAAACATTTGATGAAGCATTAAGAGATGGAGGCTTGATCAAGTGTACAAATATCTACCATCATCATCTTCAGAGTGTCCAGAGTAGATGTGTGTACTCAGCACTACAACAAAGAAAGTCACATTGCTCCAATATTAGCTGTAAATAAATTAAAACATGCCATTTTCATGTTACTGATTACCAAATCCATCCTGTACTTTATTTTAAATGTGCAATCTACGATTTCTACAAACATGTTGGATCTTTAAGTTAATCATATGCATTTATTCTTGAAGAGTATAACTTTGAATTCCCTCAACACTGTCTTATCCCATCATAAACCAAAATATATGGTTATGTTATGACAATTATTGTAAATTATGTAGATGAATGAATTTCCTTAGCCCCATCCCTCAGCCATATACCACAAAAAGTGTCAGGGTAGCCATTTTGTTGTAGTTTGAATTACGGACTGCAGCTTTAAATGGCCGCTATCTTCCCGTGTTCTGCACTCAGAGAGACCAAAAACACCAAAACACCAGTCATTAATCTCTTAACACAGTTTACTATAACTGTAGCAAAGGAACCCTCAACCATTTCCAATAATCACAACTTGATACTACAACACATCCAACAAATATTGCATTTTATATTCATTGAGTAACCACTGAGTTAGCACCACTCTTTAGTTCCTGAGTGATGACTTGGGTAAATGCACACCACCACACTAACCAGGTCTGCATGGCATCGGCTATACAAGCTCAGGTTCTCCCAGAGATGTAACATCAATGTAGGTTGGTCACTTTCTTACTTCATATCTACATCATATTTGCTGCAATTTCCTTTGAGTGCCATTTACTAATGTTTTCTCAATAAAGGCTAAAACACCAAAACAAAGCTAAAGCATGAAACTGTCTTCATTTCCATTAATGTCTTATTCCTTTTTCCATTAAATTCTTAGTAAATCAGGTAATTAGCGTTCATAAACAAACAGACTTAGTCAGTACTTACATAGTAGCAAACAGAGCAAGGTGTGCTCCATTCTGTCCCCACAGACAAGTGTCTTTCTCTACTACTGTCCTTCTGACAAACCCTCTACTTCCTATATGATGACAGTCTGCTTAGATCACACCCCTTCACTGTACACAGAAAAACAGAGAGAAATATTCTAGAGAAATGTAAAAATAGATAGATGGATAGATATATATAGATAGATAGATAGATAGATAGATAGATAGATAGATAGATAGATAGATAGATAGATAGATAGATAGATAGATAGATAGATAGATAGGTATATAGATAGGTACCTTTGCTCAGTTGTCAGGCCAAGCCAGCTAACCTCTGTTGTGGCACAATGGAAATGGACATCTCCAGCCACCCCTCACTTCTCTCTCACTCACACACACACACACACACACACACACACACACACACACACACACACACACACACACACACACACACACACACACACACACACACACACACACACACACACACACACACACACACACACAACCTCAGATGGTTCTGTTATGAATAATATGTTTAGTTAGCCACTGTCTACATATATATGTTTGTTATTGTGTTGTGTATGGTTATGGTTATATTTAATTTGTCTGTATATGTGATGTGTATCATGGATATTGTTCATTTACTGTATTATGTGTGTGTTGTTTGTGTGTGTGTGTGTATATTGTTTGTGTTTGTCTATTGTTTATTTTTGTCATTATTTGTATCTTTTTTTCACTTGCTTTTCTTTTTGTAAATACTTTTTTACTTATTTATTAATTTATTTGTATACACATTATTATTATATTTTTGTTTTTAAATTAAAACTGCATTGTTGGTTAAGGGCTTGTAAGTAAGCATTTCACTGTTGTACTCGGCCCATGTGACAAATAACATTTGATTTGATTTTGTATTTATTACCACTGACCAGAGATGGGAGGAGTTTCAAAGCTGTAACTTGGGAACTGGGTTTCCTGGTTAAAGTCTAGAGTTTAATTTAGCTGCACATCATTACATGTTGAATACATGAATCTACTTTCATTAACTATTTACCTCTAAAAATATCTAAGTGGTTTGTTGTAGAGTGTAGAGGGTGGGACACATGTTCAACATGTGTGAAGAAACCAAGAGAAAAGTTAAAGGGGAAAGCAGTTACAGACTTCACCTTTAGTTGGTATGTTATGGTAAACATCTGGGGTTCCTTATCGCCCCCTTCAGGGACAGGCCTGTAACTACTACACATTCTTGTGGATCACAATATCGAAATAATCAATCAATCAAATGTATTTATGAAGCCCTTTTTACATCAGCAGATGTCACAAAGTGCTATACAGAAACCCAACCTAAAACACCAAACAGCAAGCAATGCAGATGTAGAAGCACGGTGGCTAGGAAAAACTCTAGAGAGGAACCAGACTCTGAGGTGTGGCCAGTCCTTTTCTGGTTGTGTCGGGTGGAGATTATTAGAGTACATGGCCATTAAGAACAGATTGTTCTTCAAGATGTTCAAACGTTCATAGATGACCAGCAGGGTCAAATAATAATGACAGTGTTTGTAGAGGGTGCAACATGTCAGAACCTCAGGAGTAAATGTCAGTTGGCTTTTCATAGCCGAGCATTCAGAGCGGCAGGTAGAATAGTGGTCAGAGTAACTGAAAGGTTGCAAGATCTAATCCCCGAGCTGACAAAATTCTGTAATTCTGCCCCTGAACAAGGCAGTTAATCCACTGTTCCTAGACTGTCATTGGAAATAAGAATGTATTCTTAACTGTCTTGCCTGAACACATGCCCGGACAGCAGGTCCGGGTCAAAGTAGTGAACAGGTCAGGGTTCCATTGCTGCAGACAGAACAGTTGAAACTGGAGCAGCAGCGCAACCAGGTGGACTGGCTAACAGCCTGCTAACTGCACCCTATCTCATTGTGAAGCTAGAGGAGTTAGAGCGCTGTCTATGTTAATAGATAAGATGAAACCACCCCTCCAGCTAAAATGGTTTTCCTCAATCCTCAGCAGGCCAAATTCTATCTTTTGGTTTTCAACCAGCGATTAAGTTGTGAGACTTTGCTGTAGAGCTCATCACTCCCCCCAAATGGGAGGTGGCCATTGGTTACATAGCAACAACATAACCCCTCGGTCTACTGGGTCTGCCCTCTTATTCCTTCCTCTCTCTATCTCATCATATTAGTACAGATATAGACCACTTCTCTATTGGTTCATATCAGTAGAAATCACATCTCAATGTGGTTTACAGAAGACTGACAGCACTATGGTGCATAGAGATTCTGTTAGAAAGTGTTGCTTTACATAATAAGAAGTGTATAGGAATGTTTAAGATGTAAATGTATTGTTTCAACTCAGCAATACAGACAGTAAAATGAATATGTCCTTAAATGAAATTATATTTCAAAGAAATACAATGATGTGGGTAATTATAAATTTTTATTTGACATGAGAATTAATACAACACACAAAATACAACACACACCCCATATACAGTACGAGTCAAAAGTTTGGACTCATCTACTCATTCAAGGGTTTTTCTTTATTTTTACAATTTTCTACATAGAATAATAGTGAAGACATCTGAACTAGGAAATAACACATATGGAATCATGTAGTAACCACAAAAAAGTGTTAAACAAATCAAATTATATTTTATATTTTAGATGCTTCAATTTAGCCACCCTTTGCCTTGATGACAGCGTTGCACACTCTTGGCATTCTCTCAACAAGCTTCATGAGGAATGCTTTCCAACAGTCTTGAAGGAGTTCCAACATATGCTGAGCACTTGTTGGATGCTTTTCCTTCACTCATCCCAAACCATCTCAACTGGGTTGAGGTCGGGTGATTTTGGAGGCCAGGTCATCTGATGCAGCACTCCATCACTTTCCTTCTTGGTCAAACAGCCCTTACCCAGCCTGGAGGTGTGTTTTGGGTCATTGTCCCGCTAAGAGCACAATAGATGGGATGGAAAATCGCTGCAGAATGCTGTGGTAGCCATGCTGGTCAAGTGTGCCTTGAATTCTAAATAAATCACTGACAGCATCACCAGCAAAAAAAACACACCCTCACACCTCTTCCTCCATGCTTCACTGTGGGAACAACACATGCGGAGATCATCTGTTCACCTACTCTGCGTCTCACAAAGGACACGGCGGTTGGATCCAAAAATCTCAAGTTTGGACTCATCAGACCAAAAGACAGATTTCCACAGGTCTAATGTCCATTGCTCGAGTTCCTTGGTCCAAGCAAGTGTCTTCTTATTATTGGTGTCCTTTAGTAGTGGTTTCTTTGCAGCAATTCAACCATGAAGGCCTGATTCACTCTGATTCCTCTGAACAGCTGAAGTTGAGATGTGTCTGTTACCTGAACTCTGTGAAGCATTTATTTGGGCTGCAATTTCTGAGGCTGGTAACTAATGAACTTATCTTCTGCAGCAGAGGTAACTCTGGATCTTCTTTTCCTGTGGCGGTCCTCACGAGAGACAGTTTCATAATAGCGCATGATAGCTTTTGCGACTGCACTTGAAGAAACTTTTAAAGTTCTTGAACATTTCCAGATTGACTGACCTTCATGTCTTAAAGTATTGATGGACTGTCGTTTCTCTTTGCTTATTTGAGCTGTTCTTGCCGTAGTATGGACTTGGTCTTTTACCAAATAGGGCTATCTTCTGTATACCACCGCTACCATGTCACAACACAACAGATTGGCTAAAAAACACTTAAAGAAGGAAAGTAATTCTACAAAATAACTTTTAACAATGCTCACCTGTTACTTGAAATGCATTCCAAGTGACTACTTCATGAAGCAGGTTGAGAGAATGCCAAGAGTGCGCAATGATGTCATCTCAGATATAAAATATATTTTTGACTGGTGCTGTATATAAAATCATGTTTTTTCCAGAACTCGGCCTTTAAACAAAAACAGACAATAAACTCTTGAGGTAGAAAGACAGAGTGAGAGAGAAAGGGTGTGTGTAGATGAGAGAGAGAGCTGACTACATGACATTGACAGACTGAGAACAGTAAGTCCAAAATGATTGGTACCCTTGATGAAGATGAGCAAAAAAGACTGTATAAAATAAATAATACAAATACTGAGCTACATGAGTGTTTTTTCTCTCAGGAAGATAGACAAACTGAAATCAAAGAGAGGTAAGTGTAATATTTTGTTTCCTCGTCTTGAGCAGATTTGGCTGTTGAACACATGCCTTTAGAAATATATAACAGATGGAGAGTAGCGTTAGAGTTAAACTGATTCAACTGCTCTTTCAACTGCACAGCTCTAACATGTAATCCATCAGAAGTAATGAAAAGGTTATTTAGCCTTTTTTGAGGGTGGACAATTTCTATAGAAAACATTTAATACTCTTAAGTATCCGCCCCTTTTTTCAATTTTCCTAAAATGACATACCCAAATCTAACTGCCGGTAGCTCAGGACTTGAGGCAAGGATATGCATATTCTTGGCACCATTTGAAAGGAAACACATTGAAGTTTGTGGAAATGTGAAATGTCAGAGAATATAACACATTAGATCTGGTAAAAGATAATACAAATATTTTTTTTGCACTATCAACTTTGAAATGCAAGAGAAAGGCTATAATGTATTACACCAGCCCAGGCACAATTTTGATTTTGGCCACTAGATGGCAGCAGTGTATGTGCACCGTTATAGACTGATCCAATGAACCATTGCATTTCTGGTCAAAATGTTGTATCTGGACTGTCCAAATGTGCCTAATTGGTTTATCAATACATTTTCAAGTTCATAACTGTGCTCTCCTAAAACAATTGCATGATATTCTTTCACTTTAATAGCTACTGTAAATTGTACTGTGCAGTTAGATAAACAAGCATTTAAGCTTTCTGCCAATATCAGACATGTCTTTGTCCTGGGAAATGTTCTTGCTACTTACAACCTCATGCTAATCGCATTAGCCTATGTTAGTTCAACCGTCCCATGTGGAACTCACCAATCCTGTAAAGGTTAACAGGAATAGCTGCCCCTGGGCACTTTGTCTATTTACATTTGAAATGAACCATTTGTGTCAACATTACTTTATAACTGGGATATAAGAGCATGACATGAAGAAGGAGAATATCAAGCTGGATAAGTTAATTGTAGATACACACTGAAAGAAAGTGGTCACCTCGAGCCCTGCAGCGTTTAACCATAAGCATGATGGACACCACCAGTAGAAAGGGAGACACCACCAGTAGACCACACAGCAGCCTGGGAAGCAGAGAGATGGAGACAACAGAACCTGTAGGGACTAGCGTAACACATGTTTTACCATCGAGACACACACACACACAAACACACACACACACACACAGCTCTTCGCACCTCTCACTGTCACCCAGCTTTCTGGTGATTCTCCATCTTCAGAATTGGCCGTAGGATTTTGTTTCATAGCTTTTGGGCAGGGCATTTTGCTATTTTTTATTATTTATCCAATTATTTCAACTTTATTTGGATACATTTTCACATTTGAGCTGTTATTGGAGAGTTTTGATAAAAGTCATTTTATCAACCAACCTTTGTACTGACCAACCTGGTGATGGTTTTACACGTGCCCTAAAGCTCTGTTGGTTGTTTTTGAACCAGCGGTACGTCCAGTCGGTGTAGTCTGATATGTCACACATCAGTGACTTTCTCTCCAGAGTAGAGGGGACCCTAAGGAGAGATACTCACTGTGGACATGGGCAGAAGTGTGGAAACACAAATGCAATTAGATGATTCACACGTAAGATTTGTTTTAATACTGTGGGTAATACAGTCACTATTATTTAGAACATACTTACACACAGACCATGTCTACATGATGGACTCAATATAAACAGTGTTTGACAAAAAAGAGACACACAGCAAAATAACTCACCTACAGCAATGAGAGTAATAGCATCACTTGGTTGTTAAAATGGGGTTCTAGAGAATCTGTGTCCTTCACACCAGTACTGACCCTGGTCAGACACAGCAGCTCTACTGATGGTGAGAGTGTCTCCTGTTATAGTATATTTATACTGGGACAAACTAATCTCACTGCTGTACCAATGATAGCTCCAGCTACTTTCAGATTATTGGCACCCTTGATAAAGATGAATAAAAAAGACTGTATGAAATAAATAATACAAATACTGAGCTACAGGAGTATTTTTTCTCTCAGAAAGATACAGGTAAGAATTATTTCCTCAGGACCAGCAGAAGCAAAATAACCCCATCTTTCCATTTGTTGGATGACATTAAAATATTACTCTTTTGCGTTGAAAAAATATAAATACCCCATATTTACTGTAAGTTATGGTGGTTGAACTTTGATGTTTTAGGGCTATTTTTAAACTTGGCTGCAAGTGGATCATTAATCAAGTCAACAACCCTGAGCACACATCACACTCCACGAAGAAATGGTTAATTGACCCCAAAAACAAGGATTTGGAAAGATTCTGTATGAAGGAATTGTGTAAGATCCCTCCCAATGTGTTCTCCAATCAGCAGGTAGCCAAGCGGTTATAGTGCTGGGCCAGAAATCAAAAAATGGATAGTTCGAATCGCTAGTGAAAAATCTGTTAACGTGCCCTTGAGCAAGGCACTTAACCCTAATTCTCCAGGAGCGCTGGACAATGATGACCCTGGCTGTGACCACACTCTCCAAGGTTGTCTCAGGGGGATTTGGGATATGCAACAAAAATCACATTGAGAAATGTATATAATACACACTTGTACATGTGTGAAATAGAAAAAATATAAGCACCCACCTGAGATGTGGGTGCCAATTATTTTGCACCTGACTGTATGGTATAAAACTACATTATATAGATACCTAATGTCTCAGGCTCAAAGCATGCATTTGGTTTTAAAAGCGTTTAAGAACAGTTGGAGGCCACGGAAGGAGTGTTGTATGGCATTGAAGCTCATTTGGAGGTTAGTTAACTTCTTTGGGAGCAGAGCACGAGGTGACCGTTTTGGAGAGCCTGGCGTGCCCAAAGTACAATGCCTCCCATTCAGGCCCAGAAAATAGGATATGCACATATGTAGTACCATTGGATAGGAAACACTCTGAATGTTCTAAAAGTGTTAACATTTTGTCTGTGAGTGTAACAGAACGGATATGGCAGGCAAAAACCTGAGGAATTTCTGTCCTGGAAAAAGTGGGTTTGACACATTGCCTCATTTGGAACCCCTCCCTTATGAAAATGCCCATATAAGGGCATATGAATGCAGTATCTATTGCATTCTCTGGATGTCAACAGTCTCGAGAAAGTGTTCTGATTCTTTTTAGATGCTTTTAGAGCATAGAAGACGAATAAGGAAGTGACCACACAGATGTCAATAGAAGTAAATGCGCGTTCCCGGCTGGCGCGCTCTGTGGTTTTTTTCTTTCTCATCGCCCGGTTTATATTCCGGTTGAAATATTATAATATATATACATAAAAGTGTTCCTAAGGATACATTTACAACTATGTTTGATTGTTCTTGGACAAGTTTATAGGTATAAGTTTAACGAGTTCTCTTCACGTTTCACGTAGCGCCCCACCACTCCGTAAGAAGTTAACAAAGTGTCCAAGGAAGGGACAGAAGTATACAGAATGGTGTTGTCTGCATAGAGGAGGATCAGGGAATCACCCGCAGCAAGAGCGACATCATTGATATATACAGAGGATAGAGTCGACCCGAGAATTGAACCCTGTGGAACCCCCATAGAGACTGCCAGAGGTCCGGACAACAGGCCCTCTGATTTAACACACTGTACTCTGTTTACAAAGTAATTGGTGAACAAGGCTAGGCAGTCATCTGAGAAACCAAGGCTATTGAGTCTGCCGATAAGAATACGGTGATTGACAGAGTCGAAAGCTAGGTCGATGAAGATGGCTGCACAGTACTATCTTTTATCGATGGCGGTTATGATATCGTTTAGTACCTTGAGCGTGGCTGAGGTGAACCCATGACCAGCTCGGAAACCGGATTGCACAGCAGAGAAGGTACGGTGGGATTCGAAGTGGTCAATGATCTGTTTATTATCTAGGCTTTCGAATACTTTAGAGAGGCAGGGCAGGATGGATATAGGTCTATAGCAATTTGGGTCTAGAGTGTCACCCCCTTTGAAGAGGGGGATGACCGCGGCAGCTTTCCAATCTTTAGGGATCTCGGACGACACGAAAGAGAGGTTGAGCAGACTGGTAATAGGAGTTGCAACAATGGCGGCGGATAGTTTTAGAAAGAGAGGGTCCAGATTGTCTAGCCCAGCTGATTCGTAGGGGTCCAGGTTTTGCAGCACTTTCAGAACATCTGCTATCTGGATTTGGGTGAAGGAGAAGCTGGGAGGCTCGGACAAGTAGCTGCGGGGGGGGCGAGGTTGGGGTAGCCACGAGGAAAGCATGGCCAGCTGTAGAGAAATGCTTGTTGATTATCATGGATTTATCGGTGGTGACCGTGTTACCTAGCCTCAGTGCAGTGGGCAGCTGGGAGGAGGTGCTATTGTTCTCCATGGACTTGACAGTATCCCAAAACTTTATGGAGTTAGAGCTACAGGATGCAAATTTCTGTTTGAAAAAGCTAGCCTTTGCTTTCCTGACTGACTGCATGAATTGGTTCCTGACTTCCCTGAACAGTTGCATATCTCGGGGGACTATTAGATGCTATTGCAGTCCGCCACAGGATGTTCTTGTGCTGGTCAAGGGCAGTCAGGTCTGGAGTGAACCAAGGGCTCTATCTGTCCTTAGTTCTACATTTTTTGAAAGGGGCATGCTTATTTAAGATTGTGAGGAAGTTGCTTTTAAAGAATGACCAGGCATCCTCGACTGACGGAATGAGGTCAATGTCTTGCCAGGATACACGGGGCCAGGTTGATTAGAAAGGCCAGCTCGCAGAAGTGTTTTAGGGAGCGTTTGACAGTGATAAGGGGTGGTCGTTTGACCGCAGGCCCATAGCGGATGCAGGCAATGAGGCAATGGTCGCTGAGATCCTGATTGAAAACAGCAGAGGTGTATTTGGAGGGCAAGTTGGTCAGGATAATATCTACGAGGGTGCCCATGTTTACAGATTTAGGATTGTGCCTGGTGGGTTCCTTGATGATTTGTGTGAGATTGAGGGCATCTAGCTTAGATTGTAGGACTGCCGGGGTGTTAACTTCTTAGGGAGCAGCTCCCGAGGTGACGGTTTTGGAGAGTCTGGCGTGCCCAAAGTAAAATGCCTCCCACTCAGGCCCAGAAAAAAGGATATGCACATAATTAGTACTATTGGATAGGAAACACTCTGAAGTTTCTAAGAATGTTCAAATATTGTCTGTGAGTATAACAGAACGGATATAGCAGGCGAAAACCCGAGGAATTTCTGTCCTGGAAAAAGTGTATTTGACACATTGCCTCATTTTGAACGCCTCCCCTATTGAAAATGACCATATATGGGAGTAAGATTTCAGTACCTATTGCTTCCACTGGATGTCAACGGTTCGATGGGCGAGTGGACGCTGTATTTTATGAACATAATGCGCCAACCAAACTGAGATTTATGGATATAATAAATGACTTTTTCTAACAAATGAACCATTGGATGTCTTCGTTGGACACTTGGGAAGCCCTCAGCAGAAGTTCTTCAAAAGCTAAGGGATTTGTTTTCGCTGTGAAATGTGTTGTGTGAACCGCGATGGTTTATGAATTTATGCTAATGGGAAAAATATTTGACTCTCTCTGATCACAGAGGGAAAATACAGCTTCACACAGTGCCTTTCCTCACAAACCCACACTGCTAAAGACGAAGAGAGCACACCATGACCACTCAACTATGACAAACAAGTGACCTAATGTAAAGTTTTTTACACGCTATTTGCTCAGGCACTCGGCGGCCCGTTCTGTGAGCTTGTGTGACCTGCATTACTTCGTGCCTGAGCCATTGTTGCTCCTAGACGTTTCCAACAGCACTTACAGTTGACAGGGGCAGCTCTAGCAAGGCAGAAATTTGACAAACCGACTTGTTGGAAAGGTGGCATCCTATGACGGTTCCACCTTTAAAGTCACTTAGCTCTTCAGTACTGCCATTATACTGCCAATGTTTGTCTATGGAGATTGCATGGCTGTGTGCTCGATTTTATACACCGGTCAGCAGCTGGTGTTTTTGAAATAGCCAAATCCACTCATTTGAATGAGTGTCTTCATACTTTGCATATATAGTGTAGATAGATTGATAAATACTCTTAGAAAAACAGGTGCAGTCTAGAACCTAAAAAAACTTTTAACAAACCCTGTTTTTTTCAGAGTAGAACCTTCTTGGGGTCCATGTGGAACCCTATATCCACAGATACATTTCTCTATGTGTCTCTCTATGATCACAGTGGAAAAGACAGCTTCACACAATGCCTTCCATCACCAACCCACATTGCTAAAGATGAAGAGAGCAAACAATGACCACTCAACTATGACAAACAAGTGACCTAATGTGAAGTTCCTCAGCCTTTTAATTTCATACACTGTGCACTGGATAAAGTCAAACATAACCAATTGCTTAATTAGCGTGATTATGCAATTTGAGTGGACTTGAAAAAGACAAGAATTTGAGCCAATGTGTTAGTCTTTAATCAACAAACTCTGCTTGAAGTCAGTTGTATTTGAACAAGCTTGTTGAGTAAAATTAAAAAGTTATGTTAGCTAAAAACAACTCAAAACGACACCAATCATCATCATTATCATTATTTTTGCAGGGTAATTTTCAGAATGGTTTGTTTCAATACCTGTGTATTTGCATAAACTATGACTGGTTGCTTAATCTTATGCTGCACAAACACAGATAACATACATTTTTCTTAACTAATCCAATCTGTTAGTAGTTGGACTTATTTAACACATTACTGATATGTTTGTTGCAGTTCATATGATTTAGGTAGTCTCTGTAATCAATCTTCTCTACCTCGTCAGTCATTCTGAATGCAGGTTGAATTTGACTGAACGTTTAAATTGTTGGATATCCAAACTTTGTCTGGATTCCAATAGAGAATACACATCACTTTGCAAGCCAGCATAATTTGACTTGGAGGCTTGATGTGGCCTGTCGACCAGCAGTTTCAGACCAGTGTGTTAGGGTGTAACTAGGTCCTCAGGATCTTTTTGATAGATATAATGTGTTGTCATAATGAGTTTAATTTTAAAGATAACATTTTCACTTAGATTCACTTGGTGAAGGCTACAGTACTGAAAACCATTCAATACAACAATCATGCCTCTGTCGCTAACAAATACAGTTGTGAGTGGTAATTACAATTCACTCTAAATGCAAAGCACTCAAGGTATGCACATAATGTAGAATTATATGTTATTCTCTGAACAGCATATTTTTAGAATGAACTGAATTCCATCTGGTTATTGGGACAGACATGAATGCCATTTTGGACATGCGGACAAATCAAATAAGACCAACTACAATCCACACGCAACCAAGGCTCTCCAGCATGTACTCTCTGATTACAGCCTCATTGATGCCTGAGAGCACATCATCCTAATGCAAAAGAGTACACTTTCTATTCACAGGCATAAATCAATCTCACGAATCAATGTCAACAATTTTCTTTAATCTTGAAAATAGAAATTGGACATATGAGCTTGTCTGATCACTACTCATTCTATTGCCTATTACACATTTAAGAATCTCCTAATTGTAACTAGGCCCTCAAAGAAAGGTAGAAAGGTATAAGCCCTTATGATATACTGTGTATATGAGAATCAACAAAGGGAGACAATTACAATCGTGAAAAAGAATGCAAATAGTGTAGGTGGTGATGAAATGAAACAGTAACATCTAGGCCTATCTACAGAATATACACGTGGAAGATGCAGAGGATGCAGAGGGTTCTATATCTATGGAAGGCCCAGCCTATGACCACATCCTGTTCAGCTCAAAGTACTTTCTGGTAGGGAGAGGAGGGTGCCTTCTGGGCGTCCAAATGTGATCTTGTCATACAGAGTCTGCGGCTACATGTGACAGATAATCAAGAAGAAACTGTTTCAGCATCAAGAAAGGTATAGACTATTCTCAAAGTGGACTACATAGTCTTCCATTCAATAACAGACATTTTACCATTATGACCATTTATGTCTTACCTTGTTCAATCTTGGGATAACCAGATCATTGACAGTCTCATAGATGGATATTTGGTTTACATGACTGTTTGATCTTGTCTGGAATCAAAATACAGCCCATTACAATACAGTACATACAGCTTCCACACATTCAGATACATAATAACGGCAATGCACACTTACATCTCTAACTATTGTGTTGTCCATAACATCAGCATATATTGTGTTGTCAGTTAGATCTGCTGTGTTATAAGAACAAAAGATCAACCAATCAGAAACATTTCATACAGGATATCAACAAACATACTAAGGAATTAATGAGGGGTCTCACTCTTCTTATAATTTCTAACAAATCCCCCAAAATCATACCAGCTGAAGAACACTTCTAGAACCACCTGAAATGTAATTTAAAGTATACAGTGGGGAAAAAAAGTATTTAGTCAGCCACCAATTGTGCAAGTTCTCTCACTTAAAAAGATGAGAGAGGCCTGTAATTTTCATCATAGGTACACTTCAACTATGACAGACAAAATGAGGAAAACAAATCCAGAAAATCACATTGTAGGATTCTTTATGAATTTATTTGCAAATTATGGTGGAAAATAAGTATTTGGTCACATACAAACAAGCAAGATTTCTGGCTCTCACAGACCTGTAACTTCTTCTTTAAGAGGCTCCTCTGTCCTCCACTCATTACCTGTATTAATGGCACCTGTTTGAACTTGTTATCAGTATAAAAGACACCTGTCCTAAACCTCAAACAGTCACACTCCAAACTCCACTATGGCCAAGACCAAAGAGCTGTCAAAGTCAAAATTGTAGACCTCCACCAGGTTGGGAAGGCTGAATCGGCAATAGGTAAGCAGCTTGGTTTGAAGAAATCAACTGTGGGAGCAATTATTAGGAAATGGAAGACATACAAGACCACTGTTAATCTTCCTCGATCTGGGGCTCCACGCAAGATCTCACCCCGTGGGGTCAAAATGATCACAAGAACGGTGAGCAAAAATCCCAGAACCACATGGGGGACCTAGTGAATGACCTGCAGAGAGCTGGGACCAAAGTAACAAAGCCTACCATCAGTAACACACTACGCCGCCAGGGACTCAAATCCTGCAGTGCCAGACGTGTCCCCCTGCTTAAGCCAGTACATGTTCAGGCCCGTCTAAAGTTTGCTAGAGAGCATTTGGATGATCCAGATGAGGATTGGGAGAATGTCAGATGAAACCAAAATAGAACTTTTTGGTAAAAACTCAACTCGTTGTGTTTGGAGGACAAAGAATGCTGAGTTGCATCCAAAGAACACCATACCTACTGTGAAGCATGGGGTGGAAACATCATGCTTTGGGGCTGTTTTTCTGCAAAGGGACCAGGACGACTGATCCGTGTAAAGGAAAGAATAAATGGGGCCATGTATCGTGAGATTTTGAGTGAAAACCTCCTTCCATCAGCAAGGGCATTGAAGATGAAACGTGGCTGGGTCTTTCAGCATGACAATGATCCCAAACACACCGCCTGGGCAACGAAGGAGTGGCTTCAGAAGAAGCATTTCAAGGTCCTGGAGTGGCCTAGCCAGTCTCCAGATCTCAACCCCATAGAAAATCTTTGAAAGTCCGTGTTGCCCAGCGACAGCCCCAAAACATCACTGCTCTAGAGGAGATCTGCATGGAGGAATGGGCCAAAATACCAGCAACAGTGTGTGAAAACCTTGTGAAGACTTACAGAAAACGTTTGACCTCTGTCATTGCCAACAAAGGGTATATAACAAAGTATTGAGATAAACTTTTGTTATTGACCAAATACTTATTTTCCACCATAATTTGCAAATAAATTCATAAAAAATCCTACAATGTGATTTTCTGGATTTTGTTTCCTCATTTTGTCTGTCATAGTTGAAGTGTACCTATGATGAAAATTACAAGCCTCTCTCATCTTTTTAAGTGAGAGAACTTGCACAATTGGTGGCTGACTAAATACTTTTTTTCCCCACTGTATCTGAGGGCCCTAAGCTGTACATACCTGTGTTACGGTGTTCCCTGCAGTAGCACACTGCCACAGCTACAGTGAGGATCAGCACCACAGCGCCTCCTACTGATACTCCGATGTAGATGGTATACCACACCAGTCCTGTCACATAATGTACAACACACATGATTAGACTATACAATATGATAAAGACTAAATGGCTCTATATCATATACATCCAATGTAATCACATGCATTACATAATATATTTGATAACAAAAGCATATAAGCACATTGAAAAGTGTATGGAAGGGATTATTATGTTATCTATGTACCTGGGGTGGTTGTGTCATTACTACACTTTACTGTCGCAGGCGTTGCACTTTACACTGATGTCTCCCTCTGCTGGTGAGAGAGAGAAATGAATCTGCTGGGCGTCCCCGCAGATCTCAATGTCTCTCTCCCAGGTGTAGGTAAGGTTGGAGTAGCAGGACACGTTGCACACCAGCCGCACCGTACAGGAGTGGTTGGCCAATCTCTTGTATTGCGGTTTTATTGTGTTTAAAATGTTCAAATAAATAAAAATAGTTACAAAACTTACCATAGTGGAGGTTAGAGAGTAGGAGAAGTAGTATTCCCTGTTTGGAGAAGCAGGAGAAGGGACCACCAGACATCTCTTTAAGGTGTTGACTGTTTCCTCTGGCAGTATGTTCTTATCTATCACTGTCACTGGTAGCTAGCAGTTGACTATCCAAAACACACAGAGAAGAAAAAGCAGAGAAGAGATAGAGCAGAGACTTCTTTTTTATGAGGGCTGCTGTTCTATAAAATAATTCCCGTACGTTAGCTGACAAAGAAGTCACATTCTATAGTTGCTCTCTTAAAATACCCCTTCACTCAGCTTGAGAGTTAGAAGATGAGACGTGGGTGTGTTTGGGGTCTGTCACTGTGTTGATCAGTCTGATGGTGGTGGTTTAGGAGCATGTGTTTCCTAGCTTCTGCTGGTTGAGTGGTTAATGGTCATGGTGTTTCAAAGACACCAGTGGGTTTGTTACTTTATGAGCAGACCACTCAAAGTTGCAGGGAAAGATAGAGGCAGATGGCTCGGGGGAAGAGAGAGAAAGTGAGACAGAGAGAGAAAGAGAAAAAATTATAGAGAAATACATACAGAGAAAGAGAGAGAGAGAACAAAAAGAGAAAGAGAGAGAGAGTTGGTGGGGTTAGAGAGAGAGAGAGCGAGAGAGAGCAAAAATATCATAACAGTGTCTGTGCAGTTTCCTCTTGGCTTCACATGCCTGCAGAAGTGTTGGCATGACTTCTTCTGCATCCTCATTGGTCAGTGTGACTGAGGGACATGAAACACCTGCCAACTTTCTCGGAAGGTAGTGGGTCCCAGGCTACTGACATAGGCCCCTCTTCTACGTTTCAGGTAACATCTTGTGGTGATGTCACTTCCTGTGACTTGTGGTCTCCGTGGCGTCCTGTTTCTGTTTCTCAGGAGCAGTGACAATGACCGGGCTGCTGTGTGTCTGACAACGTAGACATAAACACATAGACAAGGATTTACCCTAACTGGAACAGTGACCTTCCAGACCATGCAGGGACCCTGAAAATAGCAGCAAATCAACAACACAATTCAATACACAATACAAAGCAGATACAATTGCTTTAGCTGCAGATAAGATCCATCATCATTACACCTTATAATAGAAAAGCTGTTACAGTGAAAAACAATTAAACTATGCTTAAATACAATATATCTGTTGGTAAATGAAATGAGAAAGAAATCCTTAATGTGTGTGTAGTGTGTATGTAATTTTGTAATTTTTATTAGGATCCCCATTAGCTAATGCCATGACGCTAGCTAATCTTCCTGTGGTCCAACATCAAGTAACAAAACATTACAAACAACCACAATCAAGACTTCACCAACATTCAACAAGTAGACAATACAGACAATTAAAATACCTGACAGGAAACACATTTAACATTCAGTTGTTACTTTCTATTTCCTGTCCAGTCATATGGTCTATCACATTAGATGTTCTTTTATTTTTTTCTTGAAGGTGTATTTACTATTCGCATGAGAAATATGGATTGGTAATAAGTTCCATTCAGCTATAGCTCTATATAAAACTGTAGATTTAAGGCGATTTGTCCTTGGCTTGAGTTGTTTTAGCCGCCCTGAATTTGCCTGTCTGGTTTGGTGGTTATGCGTGTTGCTAGTATGTACTAATTGGACTGAAAGGTACTGTGGTTTTTTGAAAAATATAACATTCCTAAAGAAAATCAAAAGACTAGATAGTAATTTGTTTTTAACGTGAAGCCATGAAAGATTCTGATGCATTTTAATAATATTCATTCAGTTAGAGCAATGAAGAGATAATCTGGCAGCCCTGTTTTGAGCCATTTGGAGCTTTTTTATATCTTTCTTTGTTGCAGATGACCATATAACTGGACAGTACTCTAAGTGTGATAGGACCAGGGATTGAATCACCTGATTCAGAGTGCTAGATGTTACATACTACAGAATATACACGTGGAAGATGCAGAGGATGCAGAGGGTTCTATATCTATGGGAGGCCCAGCCTATGACCACTTGTGTACATTGAGCTTGCATAATCCTTGTTGCTGGGTTCCTTCTGCTCCTCCTCTGACGGTGTGTCCCTCCATCCCTCCATCCTTCCTTCTCTTCCTTGTTCCATCCGTCCATCACACCATCCCTCCATCTTTCCATCCTTCCATCCCTCCACCCTTCCATCATTCTATCCTTCCATCATTCCATCCTTCCATACCACCATCCCTCCAACCCTCCAGCCCTCCATATTTACATTCCTCCATCCTTTTATCCCTCCATCCTCCATCACTCCTTCCCTGACCCCCTCAAGGACCTGCAACATATCACAACAAAGTTGTTTAGGACATGCAGTCAAACAAAATCTTTAGAATCAAACAAAGATACATACTTTAAATAGATACAGTATACTTTGATATCAGAGAATTAGTTTCATATTAGTATCATATTAAGTATCAATAGCATATGGCTAATAGTCTAACCTGGGGCTGTGCCTGGCTTCAATTGAGAATAGTCTGAATCTGCCTCAGGTGGGGTTGCTCTTTCTGGAAGGAGTGAGGATAAAACATCAGAATAATATAACAGTTATATACAGAATATTATACAGCTGGTCAATATGGGGTCAGAGGTGTGAGGTTATGATAGGGGGAATATGGAAGGAGGGATGTCCAGTCTTACCTTTCTTCTTCTTGGCTTTGGCCTTCTGTTTAAGGTCAACCTCAGCATAGGTCACATCAACAGGTCCAGTTGCTGCTGAAAATGGACATTTCCAGTCAACAAATGAAGGAATTAGCTTTTGCATATTCTGCATCTTCATTGAAACTCAAAATCGCACATTTAGATTTCACTGATTGCCAACCTGTAGAATGGGTCTCACCTGTAGTCTTCCCTGTCTTGACCTCAGAATAGACTGGATTTTCTTTTGGATCAGCTGTGATTTCTGAGGAAGAGGAGAGAATTTGTACGTTTTTATCACATTTGATGAGTAAAAAATACTGCTACATTTTGTATTAATTTATGTGACAGTTGAGAATTACTTTTCTTTATCTTGTCCAACTTTTTGAGTTGAATCTGGGCGTACGTCATCTCATTTGGTCCAGCAGTAGCAGCACCAGCATCTGAAATATAATAATTAACAAATATAATTAAGAAATATCAATCGTAGTACTAGTATGCTAGTTATATTAAACATATGAAGAACAACAACTCTATACTGTATTCATGCTAAATTTAACATAAAGTGTACAGTACCATTGTCATTATTGTCTGAGGGAGTGAATGTATTATAGATGATAGTGCCACCTGTTGGTCAAAGAATAGAGAGAAATATTAGTTGGACGGATGTCCCTCAGCTTGCCTAGGGACATAGAGTACGGTAACATGTTGTATACAAAGTGGATGGTGAAAAGTCAGTGTGTGAGGTAACAGAAAGGGTAGAGTGGTCTGGACTAAGAGACTGACCATGCTGCAGATGTATATACCCAGCATCAGGAGCCTGGACCTGGGTAGATCCTTGGTCCTGTTGGGGGTCCAGGTTGGTACTCTGGGGCTGGGGGGGCCTACAGGGAGAGAGATAGTAATGAAACACACAGATTATAATTTACTGTATGAAAAGGAACATAGATGAAAGACAGGTGTACTCATGAGAATATTAACCAGGCCAACAACCAGGCCAAAAACCAGGCCCACAACCACTCCTACTAGGACTGATGTAGAGGGTCCAGGAGTTACACCTGGTGAGAGAACAGCAAATTACCATCCTACTCTGAGGTAGTTCTAGAAAATAAATAAAGTAGTGGACAAAGCGAAACATTTCTACACATTTCTACACACACACACACACAGACACGTACACACAGACACACACACACACAGACAGACACACACACACACACACACACACACACACACACACACACACACACACACACACACACACACACACACACACACACACACACACACAGACAGACACGTACACACACACAAAACATAATTCACAGTGATAGTGACAGGATCACTGATGATTGATGATATGGATCTGGACTGGATCTCTCCCTGACACCAGTAGAGACCCTGGTCAGACTCAGCAGCTCTCCTGATGGTGAAGGTGGCTCCTGTTGTAGTGTGTCTGCCAGACAAGTTCACTTCTTTCTTAGTGTTGTCTTTGTACCATGTATACCTCCAGCCGCTGTCAGACCCCACTGAACACGTCAGAGTTACTGTCTCTCCAGTGTATGCAGGGTTTGGATTTACGGTCAGTGTAGTTTCAGGAAGAGCTAAGAAAACAGAGAGCAGAATGTAAAATCTGATACATGTTTGGTCTTTTAAAATATTTTATATATTGCAGTTAAGTTTTGATGAAAGTTGAGTTTACATACTGTAGGGGTATGTTGACTCCATTCAGTTAGAATTTACAGTGTTTACGGTACGGTATTTACATTAACCCTCCTTGGCTCAGAATTCAGAAAGTCCAGATAGTGATTGAAGATAAATGATGAACTCACCAGTGACGCTGATGTGGAGAGATAAGCTGAGATATGAGTTTTGGGGCGGTCTTGTCCTTGTCCCCTCACACTGGTACTGACCAGCCTGGTCAGAGAGAGATGGTGATGGTTTTACTGGTCTGACCTGAAATCTGTTCTTTATTTATTAACCACTCTTAAGTCCAGCCTGTGGAGTCTGATATGTCACAATGCAGCTTCTATCAGATACAGAGGTACCATACTCTGGAATTCTTATCTTCACATTGTCAAAACCTCATCATCCCTCAATAACTTCAAGTGAAGACTGGGGCTCAGCCTGATGAACCAAATTACCCAATAATTCCCTTCATGTAGCCTAACACTCACTCACACACATAAACACATGTACACACACATAAACACATGTACACACACATAATAAAACTTGTTTTTTCTTGTTTACTGAATATATTATGTACACTTATAATTAATATGCTTTGTTTAACTGATTGAACAAACCTTTTTTAAACTTATATTTGTGGTGTGGTTTTCATATCAGCCCTTTCGGGCTTCTAACCTCACCTGCACTCTGCTTTTACCAGTTTGTTATCTGTAGTGTTTTGTCTTTCACTTCTTAGATTTGGTGCAAATAAATAAAACCTAGATAGATAGATAGATAGTGTAGGCCTCCCCTCAAACGTTGCTAAGTTGTCAGGTGGCCAGCTAACCTAGCCAGCTTTTCTTAGTTGTCCCCCCACACACACACACACAGTGTAGTTTAATTTTGCTTCACATCATTACATTTTGAAGACATTTTTTTTTTACTATTTACCTTGTAGTGTGTAGAGTTTGAGACGCTGTGTGAAGAAACAAGGTACACAGCTGGGGTTTCTTATCGCCCCCCTCAGGACAGACCTGTAACTACTCCACATTATTGTGGATCACAATACAGACACTAATACGGTGATTGGTCACATAGCAACAACATAACCCCTCAGTCTACTGGGTCTGTCCCCTTATTCCTTCCTCTCTCTATGTCATCATATTAGTTTATATTATATGTTTCTCAGGCTCATGCTACAACCTGATTAAAAGCTGTAATGACCAACAACTCCATTTCTCTGTAGCCGGTAAACACAGTGTAACCAAACAACATCATCTGTTAACACATTTAATGTGCATATATGACATACTTCATATTCTATGAATGAAACATTTTCTTATCCAATAAAGGAAATAGTTAGCTAACAATATTCAAAAATACAGAGAAATACATTAATCATCATCATCATCATCATCATCATCATCATCACAGAGGAGCACATAAAGTGAGGTATACTCCATTCTAAGCCTCTGACAAGTCTTCCGGACCCCTACAGTTCCTGCTGCTGTGACACGAATGGGGTTTTGACAGAATTAGAAACGTAGAGATGCTTAAAGAGAAACAGAAAAAAATTGCATCTGATGTCATGTTCATCTCTACACAGCTTCCTCTTACTGTAAAAGGAATGGACACAGCAACACTGTGGTCTTTCTGTGGGTGGAAGAACTATTGTATATATTGAAGAAAGAAAACTTAGTGGGTTAAACATAGTTGTACAAAAAGTGAAGTCAATATTGCATTTACCATACCTGGTCATGTTGACATTTTCAGTACAATCTTTAATGTCACTCAGAGAGGTGTCAAAGGTTGGATGTCATGGCATGTTAACCATTTGGTTTATGTTGTAGCAATTTGGAGGTCAGCTGCATGTAGATGTTCTTGAGTTACAGCACAAACAAGGTAGGTCTGTCAACTGTTCAAAGTAATAACCCAGGAAAGTAGTGATCACAGTGATTGAATGTAAAAGAGAAATTAACAAGTGAACTACAGAATATGTCTGCTGAAAGAACATTGTCATTCTTCTGTCTGAAAGGACAAACATCCCTGCACACCTTTTCATGTGTACTCATCACCCCAGCAACTAGGTTTTCACAGGTTTTTGTATATGATTACAACCATTTCTCTATTTGACTCTCTCTGATCACAGTGGGAAAAGACAGCTTCACACAGCGCCTTTCACCACAAACCCACACTGCTAAAGAGGAAGAGAGCAAACCATGACAACTATGACAAACAAGTGACCTAATGTAATGTTCCCCAGCCTTTTCATTTCATTCACTGTGCATTGTAAAAATCTAACTTCACCAATTGCTTAATTAGCGTTATTATGCAAGTTGAGTGGACTTAAAAAGGACAAGAATTTGAGCCAATGTGTTAGTCTTTAATCAACAAACTGCTTGAAGTCAGTTGAATTTGAACAAGCTTTTTGAGTAAAAAACAAATATTATGTTAGCTAAAAACAACTCAAAACGACACCAATCATCATCAATACCATTATTTTTGCAGGTTGATTTTAAGAATGGTTTGTTTCAGTACCTGTGTATTTGCATAAACTATGACTGGTTGATTAATCTTATGCTGCACAAACATAGATAACATACATGTTTCTAAACTAATCCATTCTGTTAGTAGTTGGACTTATTTCACACATTACTGATATATTTGTTCCAGTTTATATGATTTCGGTAGTCTCAATAATCAATCTTCTCTACTCCGGCAGTCATTCTGGATGCAGGTTGAATGTGACTGAAGTTTAAATTGTTGGATATCCTATCCAACTTTGGCTGGATTCCAATAGAGATTACACATCACTTTGCAAGCCAGCATAATTCAACTTGGAGGCTTGATGTGGCCTGTCGACCAGGAGTTTCAGACCAGTGTGTTAGGGTGTAACTAGGCCCTCAGGGGCTTTTTGATATATATAATGTGTTGTCATAAGGAGTTTAATTTTAAAGATAACATATTCACTTAGACGTTCACTTGGTGAAGGCTACAGTACTGAAAACCATTCAATACAACAATCATGCCTCTGTCGCTAACAAATACAGTTGTGAGTGTTAATTACAATTCACTCTAAATGCAAAGCACTCAAGGTATGCACATAATGTAGAATTATATGTTATTCTCTGAACATTATATTTTTAGAATGAACTGAATTCCATCTGGTTATTGGGACAGACATGAATGCCATTTTGGACATGCGGACAAATCAAATAAGACCATCTACAATCCACACGCAACCAAGGCTCTCCAGCATATACTCTCTGATTACAACCTCATTGATGCCTGGCGAGCACATAATCCTAATGCAGAAGAGTACACTTTCTATTCACAGGCATAAATCAACCTCACTAATCAATGTCATACTAGTATCTACAACAATTTTCTTTAATCTTGAAAATAGAAATGAGACATCTAAGCTTGTCTGATCACCACGCCTTCAAATGTCTATTACACATTTCCGAATCTTCTAATTGTAACTAGGCCCTCAAAGAAAGGGGTAAGGCCTGATGATATACTGTATATATGAGAATCAACAAAGGGAGAAGGAAATTAATGTCAGTAAATTGTGTAGGTCGTGATGAAATTAAACAGTAACATCTAGGCCTATCTACAGAATATACACATGTAAGATGCAGAGGATGCAGGGGGTTCTATATCTATGGAAGGCCCAGCCTATGACCACATCCTGTTCAGCTCACAGTACTTTCTGGTAGGGAGAGGAGGGTACCTTCTGGGCATCCAAATGTGACCGTGTCATACAGAGTCTGTGGCTACATGTGATAGATAATCAAGAAGAAACTGTTTCAGCATCAAGAAAGGTATAGACTATTCTCAAAGTGGACTACATAGTCTTCCATTCAATCACAGAGATTTTACCATTATGACCATTTCTATCTTACCTTGTTCAATCTTGGGATAACCAGATCATTGACAGTCTCATAGATGGATAATGGGTTTACATGACTGTTTGATCTTGTCTGGAATCAAAATACAGCCCATTACAATACAGTACATACAGCTTCCACACATTCAGATACATAATAAGGCAATGCATACTTACATCTCTAATTCTTGTGTTGTCCATAATATCAGTATATATTGCGTTGTCAGTTAGATCTGCTGTGTTTTATAAGAACAAAATATCAACCAATCAGATAAATTTTATACAGGATATCAACAAACATACCCAGGAATTAATGAGGGGTCTAACTCTTCTTCTAATTTCTAGCAAATCCCCCAAAATCATATCAGCTGAAGAAAACTTCTAGAACCACCTGAAATGCCACGTTAAGTATAGTGGAGGCCCCTAAGCTGTACATACCCGTGTTACTTCGGCCCCTGCAGTAGCACACTGCCACAGCTACAGTGAGGATCAGCACCACAGAACCTCCCACTGATACTCCGATGTAGATGGTATACCACACCAGTCCTGTCGCATATTCTACAACACACATGATTAGACTATGCAATATAATAAAGACCAAATGTCTCTATATCATGTACAACCAATGTAATCACATGCATTACACATTATATTTGACAACATAAGCGTATAAGCACACTGAAAAGTGTATGGAAGGGATTATTATGATATCTAGGTACCTGGGGTGGTTGTGTCATTACTACACTTTAATGTCGCAGAGGCAGTTTTCCAACTGACCAGGTTGGAGGCGTTGCACTTTACACTGACGTTTCTCTCTGCTGGTGTGAGAGAGAAGTGAATCTGCTGGGCGTCCCTGTAGATCTCATTGTCTCTCTCCCAGGTGTAGGTAAGGTTGGGGTAGCAGGACACGTTGCACACCAGCCGTACCGTACAGGAGTGGTTGGCCAATCGCTTGATGTCTGTCTGGATTGCCACCGTGGATATAGGCTCTGACCAACCAGAAGAGAGATAGAGACTCATAATCAGTCTTCTAAATAAATCCTACCATAGCCATACCACCAGGAGATAGACGACTTGAACATGTGATGGAAATTTAACAACTCATGGTGAGTAAGGTCAGTTGTGAAACCACAAAACCTCTGTTATAGTTTAAAGATCATCAGTCATGATAATGTATATAAATAAGAATTGGTGATAACAGCCTACCGTGGACCTTCAGAGTGATGGTCTTACTGCCAATCTGAACTTTGTCCCCTTCGCCTGTAAGTAGAAAATCCCCTGAGTCTTGCAGTGTCAGTTCTCTGACTGTTAAACTGAAGTTGTTGGTGTTCATCTCTAGTCTCCCCTCAAACTGGGATCCAGGTGAATATACAACTTCTGAGTTGAATTCTGCAATATCCTTTCCCATATACTTCCACTCCAATGATTTGAAATGTCCCCTCTCTAAGCCTGCCAGCAGCTCCACAGAGTCCCCCACTCTCTTGTTGATGATCAGAGGAACACCTACACCTGGATCACACAAATACACATGTTTTTCTGATATCAATCAGTGGTTGCACACTTTATTACAATGATCTCATTACTGTGTAATTATTCATGTAAGTATGATGTAGCAAGTGTTGTAATTACTCATTGTTGCACAGTAATACTTGTTACAGTGTGCCTACATGAATAATGACACAATAATAAACTGCAATGCAGAGTCTTACCTAATCAATAATGGATTTGGTTTTATATTGCGCATTTCCAGATTTCATTTATGCTGTACGTGGCACTTCACATATTTTCACATTATATATTTTACAAATCTGAGTGTGTGGGTCCTATTTTACATCATTAAAGTCCACTCCTCCCCCACATTCAGTAGAACAGGATGAGATGACAGGAAAAGAGAAGTACATGTGGATCTGATAACCCCTCCTCAGCTCACAAGTATAAATACCACTGTGTTTACTGTGTAATTATTCACCAGAAATGCATCATATACTGCATGGGCAACATTATAATTACATATCAGTCTGAAGTAATGTTTTATAAACCCTTACACCAAAAAATGTCAGTCAAGAATTAAATACAGTTACAGTTCATTGAAGAATTTAAGGCAGAATTGCACTTATCCTCGTCCTGCAATATATCTTATTATGTAATAGAAACAATAATTCGATACAGTACCATATCACTTTAAATTTAATGAATACCATCCATTAGGCACAGGGTCTTAAGATCTGTTGCCTTCTAGAAGCACTGCAACAGCTGCTGACCCAACCACACCATTGGCACTCATTCAAAACTGCAGAATACACACATCATGATATGTTCCTGAATGTAGGTATTATGTAGGTGTTATCAAACAGTAAAAAAGCAAACATTTCAAGATATCCAACCAATCACTTATGACTAGGCATTCTACATGCAACACGCACCATGTAAAGACCAACAACGAAGTAAGAGAAAGCTGACGGTTTTCCTTACTTTATCACGCAAGCAAGCACATGCAATAGATCCTGTTTGGGGATGATTCTACCTTCTTGGTTTCACATTAGAATAAGGAGACTGTTGAAAAGACCCTAAGCAGCCAACTGACTAAAGTCAGTAAGTGGTTATCCATTTAGGCAAGACAGAATGTATCTCAGTGTCTCCCAACCCCTCCTGTCTCAGCCTCCAGTATTTATGCTGCAATAGTTTATGTGTCGGGGGACTAGGGTCCGTCTGTTATATCTGGAGTATTTCTCTTCTCTTATGTGTCCTGTGTGAATATAAGTATGCTCTCTCTAATTATCCCTCTTTTTCTTTCTTTATTTCTTTCTTTCTCTCTCGTTCTCTCTCTTTCTTTCTTTCTTTCTTTCTCTCTCTCTCTCTCTCTCTCTCTCTCTCTCTCTGAGCATTAGGACCATTCCTCAAGGCCTACCTGGCCTGATGACTCCTTGATGTCCCCAGTCCACCTGGCCGTGCTGCTTCTCCAGTTTCAACTGTTCTGCCTGTTCTAAAAACATTTTAAAATCTTGTCCATGTTCTGTTATAATCTGCACCGCACAGCCAGAAGAGGACTGGCCACCCTCACAGCCTGGTTCCTCTCTAGGTTTCTTCCTAGGTTCTGGCCTTTCTAGGGAGTTTTTCCTAACCACCGTGCTTTTACACCTGCATTGCTTGCTGTTTGGGGTTTTAGGCTGGGTTTCTGTACAGCATTCTGTGACATCAGCTGATGTATGAAGGGCTTTACAAATGAATACATTTGATTGATTGATTGATATCCTGTTTGGTTCCAAACACAAAGTGAAAAACTTCCAACTTCTCGATCAAGTTTAATGATGTAGCGGTAAAGGACAAAGGCTCTGTTTCGTACATTGTGATGTAAATTGGACCAACACATGACATGCGAACTTGTGGCTCTGAAGGCCATTGGGAATGTTCACTCCAGGAAAAGTTCCGGGCCAGGGTAGCCAAGTTCCTGGATAGAGAGACCATGAAGACCCTGGAAAAATACAGTGCCACTATGACTATGCTTGTATCTCATGATTCAGTGGCATAACAAAAAATCTGAAGGACAAACTTCAAACGGCTAAAAACAAACGAATGAGAATTATACTCAAGCTCAGCCATAGGGACGCATGTTGGCCCTTATCATTTCAGGGAACTGAACTGGCTTCCAGTTGATCTGGTGGTGGTGCATTTTAAACTGTTGATGGTTTTTAAAGTGATACATGACCTGGCCCCCAATTACCTGTCTGGTTACTTCAATTTCATGAGACTCTCATAGCCATCACACCAGAGCCAGTGGTGTACCAATGGTGTACCAAACTATATAGAATCAATCAATACGCTAGGGAGTTTAAAGATAAACCTTAAGAAATGGTTTTTGGACAAAATGCCTCAAAACTGCTTAAGTCTAAATGTTTCAATGAACGTTACTTGGTAATCGATTTTATTCCTTTTACGGTTTCCTCCCTATTGATGAGACGTATTTGAGATATGTTTTGTTTTCATGTTATCTTGTCTATATTTTTGTTTTCATGTCTTTTCAAGAGGACCACAATGGGCAAATGTTTTGAAACTTGTGTCATCCTCGTTGATGGTTGTATTGCAGTTGTATTGTGTTTAAAATGTTCAAATAACTAAAATAGTTACAAAACTTACCATAGTGGAAGATGGAGACTATGAGAAGTAGTATTCCCTGTTTGGAGAAGGAGAAGGGACCACCAGACATCTCTTTATTAAGGCGTTGACTGTTTCCTCTGGCTGTATGTTCTTATCACTGGCACTGATAGCTAGCAGTTGACTAACCAGAAGACACAGAGAAGATAGAGTAGAGAGGAGAAAGAGCAGAGACTTGCTTTTGAGGGCTGCTGTTCTATTTAATTATTACAGTGTGTTAGTTGAAAAGGAAGTCACATTCTATAGTTGGTCTCTGAAAATACCTTTTCACTCAGCTTGAGCGTTAGACGAGGAGGTGTGGGTGTGTTTGGGGTCCGGTGGTGGTTTTGGAGCCTGTGTTTCCTAGCTGCTGCTGGTTGTGTGGTTAATGGTCATGGTGTTTCACAGATACCGCTAGCTTTCTTACTTGATGAGCAGACCACTCAATGTTGCAGAGAAAGATAGAGGGAGATAGAGGGCTCAGGACTAAAGCGAGAAAGACAGAACGAGTTTGAGACAGAGACAGAGAGAAAGAAAGAAAGACAGAGGTGGAGAGAGCAAAAATGTCATAACAGTGACTGTGCAGTTTCATCTTGGCTTCATATGCCTGCAGAAGTGTTTGCATGACTTATTCTGCTTGCTCATAGGTCAGTGTGTCTGAGGGACATGAAACACCTGCCACATTTTAATATTGAGAGGAAGTGATTCTGTACCAGTATTAACCAGATCCTCAGAACTCCAGCAGAGGATATGACATCATTAAACTGAGAAGAACTGTTCTTTTCAGGCACACTCTTCTCTCAAAAGTCATTCTGAAAATCACAATGGGTCTTCAGCTGATGGGGTACGGCTTTTGAACTTGCTCATAAGGCATTTATGTTATTCTTCAAGATTCAATGGGTAGATATAATTAAGTCCAAACATTGATGTAGAAATAGCAGATTGCCCCTTTAAATCACACATTGTGGAGTGTAAGATCTATACTAGGCTGAAAGGAGGTTCGACCAAATTAGGTTCTATGGAAAGGTTGATGACAATATCAATTTACTGTAAGAAAGCACTCATGCCATCTGGTGGGTAAAATATAGTTTATTAAAAAAGCACAATGCAAAGATATTGTAAATGTAGAGGGAATTACAAGAAAATGTGAATAGTACTTACAATATTTTGGAAATTCACATACAAAAATGTCATTCTATCATCTGAACGACAGACATAAATACATTTTAATACATTTACAACAAAACAATATAATTCAATACACAAAAAGTAGATACAATTACTGTAGCTGCAGATAAGACCAATCATTATTACACCATATAATTAAACAAAGCTGTTAAAGTAAGACTATTAAACCTTAAATACAGTTGAAGTCGGAAGTTTACATACACCTTTGCCAAATACATTTAAACTCAGTTTTTCACAATTCCTGACATTTAATCATAGTAGAAATTCCCTGTCTTAGGTCAGTTAGGATCACCACTTTATTTTAAGAATGTGAAATGTCAGACTAATAGTAGAGAGAACTACTTATTTCAGCTTTTATTTCTTTCATCACATTCCCAGTGGGTCAGGAGTTTACATACTAATTGAGTGTATTTGGTAGCATTGCCTTTAAATTGTTTAACTTGGGTCAAACGTTTCGGATAGCTTTCCACAAGCTTCCCACAATAAGTTGGTTGAATTTTGGCCCATTCCTCCTGACAGAGCTGGTGTAACTGAGTAAGGTTTGGAGGCCTCCTTGCTCGCACACGCTTTTTCAGTTCTGACCACAAATTTTCTATGGGATTGAGGTCAGGGCTTTGTGATGGCTACTCCAATACCTTGACGTTGTTGTCCTTAAGCCATTTTGCCACAACTTTGGAAGTATGCTTGGGGTCATTGTCCATTTGGAAGACCCATTTGCGACAAGCTTTAACTTCCTGACTGAAGTCTTGAGACGTTGCTTCAATATATCCACATCATTTTCCTGCCTCATGATGCCATCTATTTTGTGAAGTGCACCAGTCTCTCCTGCAGCAAAGCACCCCCACAACATAATGCTGCCACCCCCGTGCTACACTGTAGGGATGGTGTTCTTCAGCTTGCAAGCCTACCCCTTTTTCCTCCAAGCATAACGATGGTCATTATGGCCAAACAGTTCTATTTTTGTTTCATCAGACCAGAGGGTATTTCTCAGAAAAGTACGATCTTTGTCCACATGTGCAGTTGCAAACCGTAGTCTGGCAGTTTTGGAGCAGTGGCTTCTTTCTTGCTGAGTGGCCTTTCAGGTTATGTTGATATAGGACTCGTTTTTACTGTGGATATAGATACTTTTGTACCTGTTTCCTCCAGCATCTTCACAAGGTCCTTTGCTGTTGTTCTGGGATTGATTTGCACTTTTCGCACCACAGTACGTTCATCTCTAGGTGAGAGAACGCGTCTCCTTCCTGAGCGGTGTGACGGCTGCGTGGTCCCATGGTGTTTATACTTTCGTACTATTGTGTGTACAGATGAACGTGGTACCTTTAGGCATTTGGAAATTGCTCCCAAGGATGAACCAGACTTGTGGAGGTCTACAATTTTTTTTCTGAGATCTTGGCTGATTTCTTTTGATTTTCCCATGATGACAAGCAAAGAGGCACTGAGTTTGAAGGTAGGCCTTGAAATACATCCACAGGTACACCTACAATTGACTCAAATGATGTCAATTAGCCTATCAGAAGCTTCTAAAGCCATGACATATTTTTCTGGAATTTTCCAAGCTGTTTAAAGGCAGTCAACTTAGTGTATGTAAACTTCTGACCCACTGGAATTGTGATACAGTGAATTGTGAAAGTGAAATAATCTCTGTAAACAATTGTTGTAAAAATTACTTGTGTCATGCACAGAGTAGATGTCCTAACCGACTTACCAAAACTATAGTTTGTTAACAAGAAATTTGTGGAGTGGTTGAAAAAAACAAGTTTTAATGACTCCAACCTAAGTGTATGTAAAATTCCGACTTCAAATGTATATGTTTAGGCTTTATTTGAAAAGTTTAAGTAGGAAATTGCATAAATGTTGTACTTTTAGAAAGGGCTCACAGAGCTTGTTTTTCCACTCATAGCTGTCCCCCAGTGTTAGTTATAAAGTGGAGATGTTAATGAAGCAATAAAGACCAAATTAAAGTGTCTTGAGTTATTTGCATTTGCTAGGGTTGGGTAGTATCCAGATTTTCATTCCGTCCTTCTCTCATCCTGGGATTTACAGTATTACCAGCTTAGTACACAAGGGGGCACCAAAAAAAGCAAAAGATACCATTTGGCGTCTATTACCAGAACTCTAACAACATTTGTGAATTTCAAATTGAGGCTGCCGAGCTTAAACAAAACTGAACAAATTGCAAAGACAGGCAATCCAGCTCATAAAGTTATACATATATAGATAGCTACCGAATGTAATTTTTTGTGAGTTTGGATATTTACAAGCAAATGTGAACAACAAACTTCTGACCCACTGGAATTGTGATACAGTGAATTATAAGTGAAATAATCTCTGTAAACAATTGTTGGAAAATGTACTTGTGTCATGCACAAAGTAGATGTCCTAACTGACATTCCAAAACTATGGTTTGTTAACAAGACATTTGTGGAGTGGTTGAAAAACGAGTTTGAATGACAACCTAAGTTCCGACTTCAACTGTAAATATATTTGTTGGTAAATAAAACAGTAAAAAAAATCCTTAATGTACAAGATTTTTGTTTTGTTTTAGTGTGTATGCTTGGCAGGGTGTGTGTTTGTGTGCACTGAACATGCATAATCCATGTTAAAGGGTTCCATCTGCTCCTCCTTTGATGGTGTCCCTGCCTCCCTCCCTCCAGGACATGCAACATGTCACCACACAAAGTTGTTTAGGACATTCAGTCAAACAAACTCTTAAGAATCAAACAAAGATACATACTTTAAATAGATACAGTATACTTTGATATCAGAGCATTAGTTCCATATTAGTATCATATTAAATATTAATAGTATATGGCTATTATTCTTACCGGGATCTGTTCCTGGCTTCAATTGAGAATAGAATGAATCTGCCTCAGGTAGGGTTGCAGTTTCTTTCAGGGGTGAGGATAACACAGTAATTTAACAGTTGCATACAGAATAATATACAGCTAGTCGATATGGGGTCAAAGAGGTGTGAGGTTATGATAGGGGGAATATGGAGGGATGGATGTCCAGTCTTTCCTTTCTTCTTCTTGGCTTTGGCCTTCTGTTTAAGGTCAACCTCAGCATAGGTCACATCAACAGGCCCAGTTGCTGCTATTTTTTGGTTGTTGACATTTCCAGTCGTCAACAACTTAAGGAATTAGTTCAATGCATATTCTGCTTCTTCATCAAAACCCCAAAATTACAAGTGTAGATTTGACTGACTGCCAACCTGTAGAATGGGTCTTACCTGTAGTCTTCCCAGTCTTGACCTCAGAATAGACTGGATCTTCTTTTGGATCAGCAGTTTTCTTTATGGAGGAGGAGCAGCTCCAATGTAAGTTTGTATTTAAAAAATATATGTTTTAAAATGTTTAGGGTATATCAACACACCCAGGCTCTACAAAGATACAGGCGTCCTTCCTAACTCAGTTGCCGGAGAGGAAGGAAACCACTCAGGGATTTCACCATGAGGCCAATGGTGACTTTAAAACAGTTTTATGGCTGTGATAGGAGAACATTGAGGATGGATGAACAACATTTTAGTTAATCCACAACACTAACCTAAAATACAGAGTGAAAAGGAAGCCTGTACAGGATAAAAATATTCCAAAATATGCACATTGTTTGCAATAAGGCACTAAAGTAAAACTACACAAAAATATGGCTTTATGTACTGAATACTAAGCTTTATGTTTGGGGCAAATCCAACTCAACACATCACTGAGTAGTCTTTATATTTTCAAGCATGGTGGTGGCTGCATCATTTTTATGGGTATGCTTGTCATCAGCAAGGACTAGGGAGTTTTAGAATAAAAATAAACGAAGCACAGGCAACATCCTAGAGGAAAACCTGCTTCAGTCTGCTTTCCAACAGACACTGGAAGATGAATTCCCATTTCAGCAGGACAATAACCTAAAACACAAAGCCAAATATACATTGGAGTTGCTTACCAAGACAACATTTAATGTTCCTGAGTGGCCTAGTTACAGAAATCGGCTTGAAAATCTATAGTAAAACTTGAAAATGGCTGTCTAACAATGTTCAACAAACAACTTTACAGAGCTTAATAAAATGTACAAATATTGTACAATCCAGGTGTGCAAAGCCCTTAGAGACTTTCCCAGAAAGACTCACAGCTGTAATCACTTGTCACAAGTTTAGAGAGTAGTAAGCAGGAGGCAGTCGCAGGTTTAGAACCAGTGAATTTATTAAAGCACTATATAAAAGCGGGACAAAACCCAAAGTGCAAAAATAATAAAGTACTCAGGGAAAATGTAGGCGAGATTCCTCTCAGGAAAAAAGCAACATTTACAATGACCGACAAAGACAAATGACAGAGGGAGTATATATACAGTGATAGAGTGGGGATTGGAACATGGTGTGTGTAATGATGACGAGACAAGTCCGGGGCTGATGAGTGAAGGGCATTTGCCAGCACCAGGTTTGGCAGCAGCTAGAAAGCCGGCAACGCCGAACGCCTGAGCTGGACAGGAGGGGGAGCCAAAGCGAAGGCTGGTGTGACATCACTGCCAAAGGTGATTCTAACATGTACAGTATTGACTCATTTACTTAAAGATTTGATATTTCTATATTTCATTTTCAATAGATTTATGTTTTCATGTTTTCACTTTGTCAATAAGGGGTATTGTGTGTAGATCGGTGAGAAAACAAATACAATTAATTGACTTTGAATTCAGACTGTAACACAACAAAATGTGGAATAAGTAAAATGGGTATGAATACATTCTGAAGGCACTGTACCTACCAACTCTCTAAAATGTCAGGTAAACAATACTTCCCTGTGGATATTAGGTCTCAAATTTAGAGCGGCTGAAGGACAAACCGCACAAACAACCGGTAGAGTAAGTTCAAATGTCATTTTATTCAACATTCTGGCTTGTAAGGAACATTTACCCAATTGTGCACTCCAATGTTTCAGGCTGTATTTACCAATGTATTACATTCTAATTAATCAGACTAAGGTAACCCTTGCTCCTCTTCTCCTATCCTCCAAACTCCCCGCAGCTCTCTTTCCCTGTCTCTGAAGAAGTTCCCCCTGAGCAGCAGCACTGTGAGCAAGAGTGGAGCCCCTGTCTGCGGCAGGAGGACCCAAAGCCCACACAGATTAAACAGGAACATGAAGAACTCAGGACCAGTTAGGGGGAAGAGCATCTTTAAGTGCTCTTCGATTTGTATTATTCCTGTGTGAAAGGTGAATGTGATCATGAGGACACACTTCTGTGCTGGACTCTTCCCCAAACTCAGATTGTGGAGAACAGAGAGACTAAACCAATAGATCTCACACCTTTTGTCACTGTGACTCATGCCATTCCCTGTGACCCTCCAGACAACGATAAGATTTTATCCAACCACAACTCCCACTGTAAGCAGCAACCCAGTAGGACTTGACAGCAGCCCACCATTGGATCCCAGCCCACCATTGAATCTCAACCCACCATTGGATCCCAGCCACCAATGGATCTCAACCCACCATTGGATCTCAACCCACCATTGGATCCCAGCCCACCATTGAATCTCAACCCACCATTGGATCCCAGCCCACCAATGGATCTCAACCCACCATTGGATCTCAACCCACCATTGGGGGAAGAATCTTCTAAACCCAACACCACATCTAGAAAAACTCACCACTGCCGGGAATGTGGTGAAAGATTTGCTCAGAAAGCTCACCTCCAGAGGCATGTGATTCTCCCCAAGAAGAGACCCAGTGAATGCCACTTCTGCAAAAGACCTACAACTCCACCTGTAAACTGAAGGCCCATGTAAGAGAATGCTCAGACTGGTGTTACTGATGCATTAAAAATGTATAATTTTCAGAAAAGATCTCCATCCCATTTGGCCAATAGTATTTCTCATGAATTTTGATCTAATGCCGCTTATTAATGATATTGATTTAATATTGTATAGAGTAACGATATTACAGTCGACTCCCGATGAAGAATTGCTTCTCCCACATCATCCTATACTTATGTTAAACACGGTATGTGTCCATGTAGTTTAGTTATCGTTTCCATTTACTACTGGTCTGTAGGCTGCCTTGTCAACTAATAAACCCCCATCCAGCTGGCGACGCTGCATGTTTCTGCGTTCACCACCCACCAGAAAAAAAAGACTAGAACACGGAAGGAGGATTGTAGGCGACTTTATTTTCCATTGCTTATGTGGAGAAAATAAGACCCACTGACTGAACAGAATAGGCTGCACAACTCGAATTCGACTAAAAATGTCTAAGCTACAGTTGTTGCATGTGTTTTTAAATGAGCGTTTAACGGCGGCTGTTGTGGAGATTGTCGGGGCAGTTGAGAAAACGGTAGTGGAGTACCAGGAGGAGAATGATCGGCTACGGAGAATGCTGCGGATCACACAGGAGATAAAACTAGGTTCGTATGTAGATAAACTGATAGATAGCTATTGTTCTACTCAATTAATCGACTGTTTAACATAACAGTAATCACAGTTTCATAGTTTTTTAACCCATAAAGCTACTAACATAGCTTGATCCCAAGAAAAAACTATTGGAAAAATCTATCATAGCAAAAACATATCATTATGTCTTATCAAAACACAACTAGACATGTCATTAATGTTATCTGAAAACAAACTTGACTAAAACACTTATTTGATCAAAATTACAGTTCACTTGCATATTCTGTAAAACGAAAAACGAAATAATCCACATTAGTACTGAACATCTGATTTAACATCGTTTGATAATATCATTTCGTTTTCAGAACGTTTAAATAGACTTGGTCATGTTTGTGGTAAAAAAAACAAACACTGCAGTATTTTTTTATATATATAATATATGGCTTATTTTTATTTATGTACTTACCCCACAGCCAGCATTAGCATCGCTGTAAGTGAAACAATGGGAGTGGTGTCTGGTGTGGTAGGTAACACGCTTAAAAAAAACATGACAAAATCCTCTGTCACTTCAAACCAAGTGGTATAGCACCCACAATATCATATCAAGTTGCACATATAGAATATTGGAGGATATTATAGAAATTGTATAAAAGAAATTGGAGAATACACACCAATGCAGCACGTGTACATTCAGAGGGTAGCTGGATTCTGTAATTTCAGTTCTACAAAGTGTTTATTCACTTTCATGAGTTGTTTTGACCGCAATTTAGCATTTATCTTAGGTCATTTTGTACACTGTTATACCTAGTTATAACCAGTTATATCCATAGGTGAGTACATAAGGTGATCTGTCTCTATCAGGTCAAGATCACTGAAACAGGTCCCCCTCCACCCTCTGACGATATTATGTATAACTTAATTATGTCTCCAGAAAAACCTGGATTCAAATAAATACCTTTGTAGATTTGCCCAAGAATAACTAGCCTGGTGGTGGAGAGGCATTTTTCAAAACTAACTTGTCGGTGATTGGTTCACAGTCAACCAATCAGAGGACGGCCTAGTTCAAAGCACCGTTCGATTAAGTTGGTTTAGGTTGCACCTGGCTATGGGAAAGGGGGATACCTAGTCAGTTGTACAACTGAATGCCTTCAACTGAAATGTGTCTTCCGCATTTAACCCAACCCCTCTGAATCGACATCCACGTCTCTGGCGCCCGGCGAAGGCTGTGAGGGAGGGGAACCCTGCTCAAATCGAACAGTAATTGCGCCCATCAGGACGCTTTGTCCCATAATGTTTAATACAATTATATTTGAATTTACTCTACCGGTTGTCCGTGGTGTTGGTCCCTAAGATGGTCAAAGTTTTTGCCAAAATATACACAAGAAACTATTGTTTACCTGACTGTTTAGAGTGCCGATACTGAAGTTGGCATTTCTATCACACATGCACAAAACATTGCATGCATGTACTTCGATCTTGCGCACGTGTCAGCTCTCTGTGTGGATTCAGAGCATATCGGAGTTGTGTATTGCAGTTCTATAAAGTATATATACCAGTGATGTTGTGGTAAAAAAGAAAAGTTGTTGAATAAACCACTTTGGGCTTTGAGCAAAAATAAGAGCTGGGACTGATTTAGACCTGGGACACCAGGTGGGTGCAATTAATTATTAGGTTGAACAGATTGTGATTTATCTTCAATGCTCTTAATGGTGTACTATGCAGAAATCACTCCTCCATTTCCTGGTTGCTAAAATTCTAATAGTTCACCTAATTTCCGTTTATGTGACAAAACAAGCAAGTATCATGTAGAGAATCATTGTACCATCTAAACCGCAGTGAAATATATTTTCCATAATCAAAAATATAGTATTTTCAGCTGTTTGAAGCTGGTGTACAAAACCAAAAGTAAAAGATGCAAGAACGAAACTTAAGAATGGGAAGCATAAAAATAGCGCACATAGAACAGATCTACCGCTTTTTAGACCTGCTTTCAACGAGAATGACAGATCTATAACTCACATTTCTATGTGAATTTGGTCGCGTAGCCCCAAAAGTTACACATTGCAGCTTTAAATAATTTCATATTATAGCCTAATATTCATTATCTTCTTAATCATGATATGTGGCTGGCTGGCTATGTGGCTAGTAGCTTGTGTGGATAGAGTATTGACTACCGGTGTTCAGTGCTTAATTTGTAAATTGGGAGGTGCCGGAACAAAAAGTGAGCGCGAGAGTGGGGTGACCAGGGGAGCTCTGAGAATATTATAAAACATTTTTATAGTAGAGGCACTTACAGAAGTCACACACACGGGACCATTTTTAGTTAGCCTAGGGACCTGTAAAAATGTGGCCTTTTTATAAATGCATTTCATGCAATTTTACGTAATGTTAAATGACTGGAGACTTTTTAATACCACAAAAATGACAGGCTACTTTGACACTGACAAATTGAGAATCTGAGATAAATAAAACGACCTTGTCTTGAATCCATCAGTAGCCTAGACCTAGGTGTGTGGCAACACATATTGTAGGCTACAATATGAGGAGTAAATTATAGTCCTAAAAATGATTTCCAGTTTCCAGTTGTGATCCATGGGTAAAACCCTGGGGAAGCCAAGACAGGAAAAAACTACAATATTACAACCTATGTGTTGTGATAATTGTGTTGTTTGCTCTATAATCTGTTAGTGTTGTATTATATAGAAAATCACCATCAACTGAGGTACCATTTAAACTCATGAGGTACCATTTAAATTCAGCAAAACAAGAAACGTCCTCTCACTGTCAACTGCGTTTATTTTCAGCAAACTTAAATAAGATTCAACAACTGAGACATAAACTGAACAAGTTCCACAGACATGTGACTAACAGAAACTGAATAATGTGTCCCTGAACAAAGGGGGGGTCAAAATTAAAAGTAACAGACAGTATCTGGTGTGGCCACCAGCTGCATTAAGTACTGCAGTGTATCTCCTCCTCATGGACTGCACCAGATTTGCCAGTTCTTGTTGTGAGATGTTACCCCACTATTCCACCAAGGTACCTGCAAGTTCCTGGACATTTCTGGGGGGGGAATGGCCCTAGCCCTCACCCTCTGATCCAACAGATCGGACTGCCTCCTCTATTCCAGCACCATTTCAACTTCAACATTTTAATATCATCAAATCACCTAATTCTTAGTCTAATACCTAGATGCTACCACCCCACCTCCAAATCAAAACCAAACATGGATTCCATGTTGTTCTTCCTTTGTGAGCACACATGTCTGTGTTTCACACCTATTTGTCATAGCTAATCAGCTTGGCAATACGGGCACCATGCTGCTGCAGACAGGATGTAGAACGAAGCGTGTTTTCACATCCTGCGCAAACATTGACATCCATCTTTGGTTTTGAATTGGATGTGGGATGTTCACATCTAATTGGATTTAATTATTTCCTAGGCACCACTCTGTGATGCAAAGGGAAGGGATCACTACCTCACGTTCCAACCAAAGTGCATGAATTAAGTAGGAAACTGAGGTAGAGAGGATATTCGGGCAACACTTGAAGGACAAGTGCCCGGAATGCATTGCTTGACTGCCGCGAGGATGATAAGCACAATATCGTTTGCGAAGTTCATCACCCCAGACGATTCACTCTCGCGTTCGAGTTGGTTGAGGAGAGGCTGTGTATGTTTTGGTTCAACAAAGCTGTGTCCATCATAACATTCAACAATCAATTAATTTAATTCATTCTTGCACCATGCGATCAATTATCAGTTCTAAAGATGTATTTTTCTTCTCTATGCTCATGATCTATTTTGCCTGCGCGCGTATATTCCAGACAGTTGTTGGTGTGAGCACGTCACTAGAGGAGCGCGTATTAATCCTGCTGTAGTGTTCATTGCCCAGCAGGTCAAACGAACGACTAAAATGAACGAGTCGCTCAGAAAAACGAATCATGACTCTCGAGTCATTAAAAAGAGCCGTTCAAAATGAAGGAATTGTTTGCGAACTGCACATCACTACTTTGAACGGGGCACCTGGCTGTGCACAGCCGAGAGGCAGCCCGGCTCCAAAACGAATGCAATAGTTTTTCACCCAATGCAATCTCCTCCCATCGGTGTAACCTGGACCAGATAATTGAATCCCCTCATAGGTAAAACAGACAATATTGCAACCTAACAATGTAAATAGAAACTCATGATAAATAATTAAAAAAATAGTATCTTACTAAAGGAAATCCTTTATAATCAATTCCTTATTCATACCACTCGGCGACGCAAAGGACGCATTCCTTATCAGAACCGTCCACTGACAATGGAAGTCCCGTTTGACGCGGGAAAAACGTCGCCAAACACGCACAGACACAGGTCGGTAAATAAGTTGCATGCTGGGCTAGTGTTATACTGCTAGACTAATATACAATCTCGGTCTAGAAGCTGGCCCTAGCTATCTGCCCTCAGGCACGTCTATAAAGGCTGTATAGATCATAGAGATCTATAATTCACCTGTATGATTCAAGTGTTCTATTTCATTCTGCTCTTCCTCTCCTTCCCTCCAGGCTCCCTGCCGCTCTCTCTTGCTGTCTCTGAAGAGGAGGTTCCCCCTGAGCAGCAGCAATGTGAACAGGAGTGGAATCCCAGTCTGGGGCAGGAGAACCCAAAGCCCACACAGAGTATAGAGGAACAGCAGATTCAAGGTCTGGAGCCTGATATCATAGAGTTCAAATTCACTCCTTCCTGTGTGAAAAGTGAATGTGATCAGGAGGACCCACTTTGGTCCTTGACTCTTCCTAAAACCCAGATTGTGGAGCACATAGATATTGACTCTAAACGAGTGGATCCTGAACCTTTTGCCACTGTGACCCACCTAAAGGGTTTTGAAATGTCCTGTGACCCTCCAGATAATCAAAACATTGCCTCCATCCACAGCTCAGCCATAAGCAGCAGCCCAGTAGGACCTGACAGCAGCCCGCCATTGGATCCCAGCCCACCAATGGGGAAACCCTGCAACTTCCCCTTTTATGGCAAGGCATTCAAACAAAAAGGAAATCTGTCCATGCACATGAGTATTCACACAGGAGAGATGCCATTTAGCTGTGGTGACTGTGGGAAGTGCTTTATTCAGAAGGGGGACCTACGAAGACATATACTGACTCACACAGGAGAGAAACCATTTAGCTGTGGTTTTTGCAGTAAAAGCTTCAATCAGAAGGGGGATCTAAGGAGGCATATACTGACTCACACAGGAGAGAAACCGTTTAGCTGTGGCGACTGTGGGAAAAGATTCAGTCAGAAGGGGGACCTAAGGAGGCATATACTGACTCACACAGGAGAGAAACCGTTTAGCTGTGGCGACTGTGGGAAAAGCTTCCGTCTCAAGGGGAACCTAACCACTCATACACTCACTCACAAAGGAGTGAAACAACATGGCTGTGCAGTCTGTGGTTTAAGATTCACTCATAAGGCGTATCTGCTGAAGCATGTGCATAAAGTCCACAAAGAAAGAAAACAGGAGGAAAACTGAAAGGAAAGATAATTAGGACAAGGAGATCTGTCAAGATGGGAATTTAAAAAAAAACTGGATGTATATAACACTCCTAGGAAAGCAACTCTGGGTCATTCATGTTCTGCATTACAGATAAATAGATGTGCTGAATTTAATTTTGTAAAACCTATGCAAATAAAGTTTGATATGATTTGAATGATCGAACAGTAGTACACCGTATAATGGGAATCTTACAGATCTGAGCGGTATACTAATCAAATCAAATATATTTATAAAGCTGTTTTTTCAGCAGTTGTCAAAGTGCTGTACAGAAACCCAGCCTAAAACCCCAAACAGCAAGCAATGCAGATGTACAGTGAGGGAAAAAAGTATTTGATCCCCTGCTGATTTTGTATGTTTGCCCACTGACAAAGAAATGATCAGTCTATAATTTTAGTGGTAGGTTTATTTGAACAGTGAGAGACAGAATAACAACAAAGAAATCCAGAAAAACGCACATGAAAAATGTTATAAATGGAATTGCATTTTAATGATGGAAATAAGTATTTGACCCCTCTGCAAAACATGAGTACTTGGTGGCAAAACCCTTGTTGGCAATCACAGAGGTCAGACGTTTCTTGTAGTTGGCCACCAGGTTAGCACACATCTCAGGAGGGATTTTGTCCCACTCCTCTTTGCAGATCTTCTCCAAGTCATGAAGGTTTCGAGGCTGACGTTTGGAAACTCGAACCTTCAGCTCCCTCCACAGATTTTCTATGGGATTAAGGTCTGGAGACTGGCTAGGCCACTCCAGGACCTTAATGTGCTTCTTCTTGAGCCACTCCTTTGTTGCCTTGACCGCGTGTTTTGGGTCATTGTCATGCTGGAATACCCATCCGCGAACCATTTTCAATGCCCTGGCTGAGGGAAGGAGGTTCTCACCCAAGATTTTACGGTACGTGGCCCCGTCCATCGTCCCTTTGATGAGGTGAAGTTGTCCTGTCCCCTTAGCAGAAAAACACCCCCAAAGCATAATGTTTCCACCTCCATGTTTGACGGTGGGGATGGTGTTCTTGGTGTCATAGGCAGCATTCCTCCTCCAAACACAGCGAGTTCAGTTGATGCCAAAGAGGTCCATTTTGGTCTCATCTGACCACAACACTTTCACCCAGATGTCCTCTGAATCATTCAGATGTTCATTGGCAAACTTCAGACGGGCATGTATATGTGCTTTCTTGAGCAGGGGGACCTTGTGGGCGCTGCAGGATTCCAGTCCTTGACGGCGTAGTGTGTTACCAATTGTTTTCTTGGTGACTGGTCCCAGCTGCCTTGAGATCATTGACAAGATCCTCCCGTGTAGTTCTGGGCTGATTTCTCACCGTTCTCATGATCATTGCAACTCCACGAGGTGAGATCTTGCATGGAGCCCCAGGCCGAGGGAGATTGACAGTTCTTTTGTGTTTCTTCCATTTGCGAATAATCGCACCAACTGTTGTCACCTTCTCACCAAGCTGTTTGGTGATGGTCTTGTAGCCCATTCCAGCCTTGTGTAGGTCTACAATCTTGTCCCTGACATCCTTGGAGTGCTCTTTGTTCTTGGCCATGGTGGAGAGTTTGGAATATGATTTATTGATTGCTTCTGTGGACAGGTGTCTTTTATACAGGTAACAAGCTGAGATTAGGAGCACTCCCTTTAAGAGTGTGCTCCTAATCTCAGCTCGTTACCTGTATAAGACACCTGGGAGTCAGAAATCTTTCTGATTGAGAGGTCAAATACTTATTTCCCTCATTAAAATGCAAATCAATTTATAAAATTTTTCACATGCGTTTTTCTGGATTTTTTTGTTGTTATTCTGTCTCTCACTGTTCAAATAAACCTACCTTTAAAATTATAGAGTGATCATTTCTTTGTCAGTGGGCAAACGTACAAAATCAGCAGGGGATCAAATACTTTTTTCCCTCACTGTAGAAGCACGGTGGCTACAAAGCAGGATCAAGGAGTTAGCCAGCTAACGACCATCAATATGATTATTTTTCATTATTTTAAGATGAGCTAGAAATGTGCGTGGTCTAGGATTCAGCAACCCCAAAAAACGTATATGTAATTGTAGGATTCTTAATCAACCAGAAAATGTATCGTTATTTATGGTGGCTTATCAAAGTTAGTTGGCTAACTCGTTGATCCTGCTTTATAGTGTACCCTTTCGCAGTACAAACAACAACAGAGTGGACACCCCGCCACTTTTTTGGTAAACAGCTGAGGGAGAAAGAAATGTAAAAACACTCAAATTCAAACAGATCTATGGATGGAAGGACTGGCCACTCATGAGATCAAAATTATATTTTTAACCATCTTTTGAGGCTATATAGTGTTTGTTTGCAGTTACATTGTTTATAAACAATGGACTAAAACTCTAAGCTTGTTTTACGTTCTGATGTTTTGTGATCTGATGGGGTGACTGTTGAACTGAGCTCATGAGGCATGTATAAGTTGCATTCTTCAAGAATCAATGGGTATATACACTATAAGACCAAAAGTATGTGGACACCAGCTTGTTGAACATCTCAGTCCAATTACATGGTCATTAATATGGAGTTGGGCCCCCCTTTGCTGCTATAACAGCCTCCACTCTTCAGGAAAGGCTTTCCACTAGATGTTGGAACGTTGCTGCGAGGACCATTCAGCCACAAGAGCATTAGTGAGGTTGGGCACTGATGTTGGGCGATTAGGCCTGGCGCACAGTCGGCGCCCCAATTCATCCCAAAGGTGTTTGATGGGGTTGAGGTCAGGGCTCTGTGCAGCCCAGTCAAATTCTCCCACACCGATCTCGACAAACCATTTCTGTATGGACCTCGCTTTGTGCATGGGGGCATTGTCATGCTGGAACAGGAAAGGGCCTTCCCCAAACTGTTAGCATTTTAGGTTCTGATGTTCCAAAGTTGGAAGCACAGAATCGTCTAGAATGTCATTTTATGCTGTAGCGTTATGATTTCCCTTGACTGGAACTAGGGGCTAGCCCGAACCATGAAAAACATCCCCAGACCATTATTCATCCTCCAACAAACTTTACAGTTGGCACTATGCATTGGGACAGGTAGCATTCTCCTGGCATCCGTGAAACCCAGATTTGTCCGTCGGACTGCCAGATGGTGACGCGTGATTCATCACTCCAGAGAATGCGTTTCCACTGCTCCAGAGTCCAATGGCGGTGTGTTTCACACCACTCCAGCCGATGCTTGGCATTGTGTATGGTGAGCTTGTGCGGCCTACAACTTCGAGGCTTTGCTCCAAAACGTTTCCACTTCACAATAACAGCACTTACAGTTGACCGGGGCAGCTCTACCAGGGCAGACATTTAACGAACAGACTTCAGTAACGCCATTCTACTGCCAATGTTTGTCTATGGAGATTGCATGGCTGTGCGCTCGATTTTATACACCTGTATAGCCGAATCCACTAATTCAACGTGGTGTCCACATACGTTTGTATATAGTGTACCAGAGATGAGGGACTGTTGATATTTCAACCACACAACTCAAATGCCGGTTCACCAGTATGTACAAAATCGCAAACAGCTTTTTTTGTTCAAGCCCTCAAGAACTGTTGTCTGCTGAAGCTGATAATCTATTTGCATCTGCCAATTTATTGGCTATCCAGACGACCTGTCCCCAGAGCTTCATATACACCTAAACTCTTTCCATAACGTGTTGAGGCCAGCAATTAAGGAGGATGAGTGGCTCAGTTAAAGATGTTACAGAACTGCTGTAACTCCCTTCTGCCCAGTTTCCCTGATGTTGCTACCGCTATCAAGCTGTTTTTCAGTGGTGGAAAAAGTACACAATTGTCATACTTGAGGACAAGTAAGTAAAAGTGAAAGTCACCTAGTACAATATTACTTGAGTAAAAGTCTCTAAAAGTATTTGGTTTTAATATACTTAAGCATCAAAAGTAAATGGAATTGTTAAAATGTACTTAAGTACCAAAAGTAAAAGTAAAAACCATTTGAGATTCATTATATTAAACAAACCAGAGGGCACAATTTATTTTCCTTTTTTATTTTTATTGAAGGACAGCCAGAGGCACACTCCAACACATTTACAAACAAAGCATTTGTGTTCAGTGAGTCCGCCTGATCAGAGGCAGTAGGGATGACCAGGGATGTTCTCTTTATAAGTGTGAATTTGAACCTTTTGAGGATCTGAGGACCCATGCCAAATATTTTCAGTCTCCTGAGGTGGAATAGATTTTGTTGTGCCCTCTTCACGACTGTCTTGGTGTGCTTGGACCATGGTAGTTTGTTGGTTTATGTGGACATCAAGTAACTAGAAGCTGTCAACCTGCTCCGCTACAGCCCCGTTGATGAGAAAGGTCCTCATTTTCCTGTTGTCCACAATCATCTCCTTTGTCTTGATCACACTAAGGGAGAGGTTGTTGTCCTGGCACCACACGGCCCGGTCTCTGACCTCCTCCCTATAGGCTGTCTCGTCGTTGTCGGTGATCAGGCCTACCACTGTTGTGTCATCGACAAATTTAATGATGGTGATGGAGTCATGCCTGGCCTTGCAGTCATGAGTGAACAGGGAGTACAGGAAGGGACTGAGCACGCACCCCTGATGGAGGATCAGCGTGGCGAATGTGTTGTTACCTACCCTTACCACCTGGGGGTGGCCCGTCAGAGTGTCCAGGATCCAGTTGCAGAGGGAGGTGTTTAGTCCCAGGGTCCTTCGCTTATTGATGAGCTTTGAAGGCACTATGGTGTTGAACGCTGAGCTGTAGTCAATGAATAGCATTCCCACATAGGTGCTCATTTTGTCCAGGTGGGAAGGGGCAGTGTGGAGTGCAATAGAGATTGCATCATCTGTGGATCTGTTAGGGCGGTATGCAAATTGGAGTGGATCTAGGGTTTCTGGGATAATGGTGTTGATGTGAGAAAAGTAGTTTGACTTTTCCAGACAAAATGTAACGAGTACTTTTGGGTGTCAGGGAAAATGTATGGAGTAAAAAGTACATTATTTTCTTTAGGAATGTAGTGAAGTAAAAGTTGGCAAAAAAAGTAATAGTTAAGTACAGATACCCCCCAAAAACGACTTAAGTAGTACTTTAAAGTATTTTTACTTAAGTACTTTACACCACTACTCCCTGTAACTGTCGCTTCTGCAGAAAGATCATTTTCTCAACTAAAACTCATAAAGAACTACCTAAGAAGCATTAGGGTCTCGGCCTGATGTGTTTTTGAACACCTGAGTACAGTAGTCCGGTCTCAAGATCACATATGTCGGATACATTTGTACTCTGTCTCGGGCAGTGAGGACTCCTCATTTCTTCCCGAGACCAGCAGAGTAAAAAAACTCAGAATTATCAGCTTCCATCCAGTCAGCGCATAAAAAGTATTAATCAGGCCAAATGTATACACTTCTTTCTTGAAACATGAATAAAGTATCTTATCAGCCTTATTATCTATTATAGACATGTTTGCGCAGTGGCGAACCTATAGGCCTTCAGTGTGTGATATGTTTGTGATTCTGAAAGGACAGCAACTGTAATACTAGCGCACTCATGTAGGAGAGTGCACTTTTTATAAAACACAAAGGGCCAGTGGTGTAGTGGAGGGTAAACACAGGAATAAGCCGCATACCCACTTTTTTTTGTGGGCATTGCGTATAGATATACAGTTGAAGTCAGAAGTTTACATACACTTAGGTTGGAGTCATTAAAACTTGTTTTTTCAACCACTCCACAAATTTCTTGTTAACAAACTATAGTTTTGGCAAGTTGGTTAGGACATCTACCTTGTGCATGACCAAAGTATTGTTTCCAACAATTGTTTACAGATAGATTATTTCACTTATAATTCACTGTATCACATTTCCAGGGGGTCAGACGTTTACATTCACTAAGTTGACCTTTAAACAGCTTGGAAAATTTAAAAAAATGATGTCATGGCTTTAGAAGCTTCTGATAGGCTAATTGACATAATTTGAGTCAATTGGAGGTGTACCTGTGGGTGTATTTCAAGGCCTACCTTCAAACTCAGTGCCTCTTTGCTTGACATCATGGTAAAATCAAAGGAAATCAGCCAAGACCTCTGAAAAACAATTGTAGACCCCCACAAGTCTGGTTCATCCTTGGGAACAATTTCCAAACGCCTGAAGGTACCACGTTCATCTGTACATACAGTAGTATGCAAGTATAAACACCATGGGACCACGCAGACGTCATACCGCTCAGGAAGGAGACGCGTTCTGTCTCCTAGAGATGAATGTACTTTGGTGCGAAAAGTGCAAATATATCTCAGGACAACAGCAAAGGACCATGTGAAAATGCTGGAGGAAACAGGTACAAAAGTATATATCCACAGTAAAACGAGTCCTATGTCGACCTAACCTGAAAGGCCGCTCAGCAAGGAGGAAGCCACTGCTCCAAAACCGCTATAAAAAAAATAGATTACGGTTTGCAACTGCACATGGGGACAAAGATCGTACTTTTTGGAGAAATGTCCTCTGGTCTGATGAAACAAAAATAGAACTGTTTGGCCATAATGACCATCGTTATGTTTGGAGGAAAAAGGGGTAGGCTTGCAAGCCGAAGAACACCATCCCAACCGTGAAGCACGGGGGTGGCAGCATCATGTTGTGGGGGTGCTTTGCTGCATGAGGGACTGGTGCACTTCACAAAAAAATGGCATCATGAGGAGGGGAAATTATGTGGATATATTGAAGCAACATCTCAAGACATCAGTCAGGAAGTTAAAGCTTGGTCGCAAATGGGTACTCCAAATGGACAATGACCCCAAGCATACTTCCAAAGTTGTGGCAAAATGGCTTAAGGACAACAAAGTCAAGGTATTGGAGTAGCCATCACAAAGCCCTCCCCTCAATCCTATAGAACATTTGTGGGCAGAACTGAAAAAGTGTGTGCGAGCAAGGAGGCCTACAAACCTGACTCAGTTACACCAGCTCTGTCAGGAGGAATGGGCCAAAATTCACCCAACTTATTGTGGGAAACTTGTGGAAGGCTACCTGAAACGTTTGACCCAAGTTAAACAATTTAAAGGCAATGGTACCAAATACTAATTGAGTGTATGTAAACTTCTGACCCACTGGGAATGTGATGAAAGAAATAAAAGCTGAAATAAATCATTCCCTCTACTATTATTCTGACATTCCACATTTTTTAAATAAAGTGGTGATCCTAACTGACCTAAAACAGGGAATTTGTACTAGGATTAAATGGAAGGATTTGTGAAAAACTGAGTTTAAATGTATTTGGCTAAGGTGTATGTAAACTTCCGACTTCAACTGTAGTCTTCCATATTTTGTAAGGTTTGAAAATCTGAAATCAGAATAGTACAACCTTTTACTTTGAATGAGATACAGCTGTTATAGTAAACAGTGGTATTCTCTTTAGAATTCTATGGATGTTCTGTGATCAGACACTTTCTTATCTGGATAGTATGTTAAAGCTGCATAATGTATGTTTTTGGGCGACCTAGCCAAATTCACATAGAAATGTGTGTGAATAGATCTTTCATTCTCGTTGAAAGCAAGTCTAAGAAGCGGTAGATCTGTTCTATGTGCGCTATTTCTATGCTTCCCGTTCCTCAGTTTAGTTTTTGCGTCTTTTACTTTCGGTTTTGTACACCAGCTTAAAACAGCCGATACAATATTTTTGGCTGTAGAAAAGATATTCCAATGCAGTTTAGATGGTACAATGATTCTCTACACTAATCTTGCTTGTTTTGTCACATGAACTGAAATAAGCAAACTATTAGAATTTTTGCAACCAGAAAATGGCGGTTCGATTTGTACCACAGGAGTTTGGTGGCATCATAATTGGAGAGCACGGGCTCATGGTAATGGCTGGAGTGGAATGGTATCAAATACATCAATCACATTGTTTCTAGGTGTTTGATGCCATTCCATGTGCTCCGTTCCAGACATTATTATGAGCTGTGCTCCCCTCAGCAGCCTCCACTGATTTCTACATAGTGCATCTTTAAACACTCATCTTTTCAGTTCGCTGCAGCTAGCGACTGTAACGAGCTGCAACAAACACTCAAACTGGACAGTTTTATCTTAATCTCTTCATTCAAAGATTCAATCATGGACACTCTTACTGACAGTTGTGGCTGCTTTGCGTGATGTATTGTTGTCTCTACCTTCTTGCCCTTTGTGCTGTTGTCTGTGACCAATAATGTTTGAAATCAAATTTTATTTGTCACATGCGCCGAATACAACAGGTGTAGACCTTAGTGACATGCTTACTTACAAGCCCTTAACCAACAATGCAGTTTTAAGAAGAAGAAAAAAATAAGAAATAAAAGTAACAAATAATTTAAGAGCACCAGTAAAATAACAATAGTGAGGCTATATACAGGGGGTACCGGCACAGAGTCAATGTGCGGGGACACCAGTTAGTCGAGGTAATATGTACATATAGGTAGAGTTATTAAAGTAACTATGCATAGATAATTAACAGAGAGTAGCAGCAGCGTAAAAGAGGGGGTGCAATGCAAATAGCCTGGGTAGTCATTTGATTAGATGGTCAGGAGTCTTATGGCTTGGGGGTAGAAGCTGTTTAAAAGCCTCTTGGACCTAGACTTGGCGCTCCCGGTACCGCTTACGGCAAGCGGCAGCAGAGAGAACAGTCTATGCCTATGGTGGCTGGAGTTTTTTTTTAACAATTTTTAGGGCCTTCCTCTGACACCGCCTGGTATAGAGGTCATGGATGGCAGGAAGCTTGGCCCCTGTGATGTACTGGGCCATACGCACTATCCTCTGTAGTTGCAATACCAGGCGGTGATGCAACCAGTCAGGATGCTCTCGATGGTGCAGCTGTAGAACCTTTTGAGGATCTGAGGACCCATGCCAAATATTTTCAGTCTCCTGAGGTGGAATAGATTTTGTTGTGCCCTCTTCACGACTGTCTTGGTGTGCTTGGACCATGGTAGTTTGTTGGTTTATGTGGACATCAAGTAACTAGAAGCTGTCAACCTGCTCCGCTACAGCCCCGTTGATGAGAAAGGTCCTCATTTTCCTGTTGTCCACAATCATCTCCTTTGTCTTGATCACACTAAGGGAGAGGTTGTTGTCCTGGCACCACACGGCCCGGTCTCTGACCTCCTCCCTATAGGCTGTCTCGTCGTTGTCGGTGATCAGGCCTACCACTGTTGTGTCATCGACAAATTTAATGATGGTGATGGAGTCATGCCTGGCCTTGCAGTCATGAGTGAACAGGGAGTACAGGAAGGGACTGAGCACGCACCCCTGATGGAGGATCAGCGTGGCGAATGTGTTGTTACCTACCCTTACCACCTGGGGGTGGCCCGTCAGAGTGTCCAGGATCCAGTTGCAGAGGGAGGTGTTTAGTCCCAGGGTCCTTCGCTTATTGATGAGCTTTGAAGGCACTATGGTGTTGAACGCTGAGCTGTAGTCAATGAATAGCATTCCCACATAGGTGCTCATTTTGTCCAGGTGGGAAGGGGCAGTGTGGAGTGCAATAGAGATTGCATCATCTGTGGATCTGTTAGGGCGGTATGCAAATTGGAGTGGATCTAGGGTTTCTGGGATAATGGTGTTGATGTGAGAAAAGTAGTATGTAAACATTATTAAAGTGACTAGTGTTACATTATTAAAGTGACCAGTGGTTCCATGTCTATGAACATGGGGCAGCAGCCTCTAAGATGCAGGGTTGAGTATCCGGGTGGTAGCCAGCTAATGATGGCTGTTTAACAGTCTGATGGCCTTGAGATAGAAGCTGTTTTTCAGTCTCTCGGTCCCAGCTTTGATGCACTTGTACTGACCTCGCCTTCTGGATGATAACGGGGGGAACAGGCAGTGGCTCGGGTTGATGTCCTTGATGATCATTTTGGCCTTCCTGTGACATCGAGTGCTGTAGCTGTCCTGGAGGGCAGTTAGTGTGCTATCGATGATGTGTTGGGCAGACCGCACCACCCTCTGCAGAGCCCTGCGGTTGCAGGCGGTGCAGTTGCCGTACCAGAAGGAGCGTGTGTTGCGTCTCATCAGATTTGAGAAGTTTGATGTGTCCTGTGTGTCTCTTCGGAACAGGGCACCCCTCAATATTATTCCCCTCAAAAATATTCCTGGAGTGATTGATGCTCGTCGGATGAATTGTGTGGTGAATGAAGAGAAAGTGAAGAGTCTGTTCTTTTTTTTATTTTTATATGGAGTCTCTCCCTACTCAAGTGTAGACTACAGAGTCAAAGCATTTGTTCCAAGACCAATGCAGTGTTATCATTGTAAAGCTTTTGGACATGTTTCAAGTGTTTGCAGAAGGGAGAAGACAAGATGTTCAAGTTGTGGAAAATATCATATAATGTGTTTTAAAAGTGATGAAAATGTGACATGTTGCAATTGTGGTGGGAACCATGAAGCCACGTCTTTGGAATGCCCAACAAGGGTGAAAGACAATGAGGTGGTCAAAGTCAGGGCAGTCCAGAGCATTTCATATGCAGCGGCTGTAAAAAGGGTTGAGGTGGTGGTGGACAGGCATTCACCATGGTGGTGGACAGGCATTCACCGAAGGCTGCAGGGGTTGTCATTTAACAGCAGGACCCAGATATGTTAAAGGTTAAGAAGGTGGACTTTGTGGCGTTTATAGCTATGAGGATTAATGGCATTGCCAAGGGGGAGAGGAACTCCAGGAAAACAGATATCATTGTGAATGCAGCAGAACGGTTCCTGGGACTGAAAGTCTTCTCGGCGGAGGAGTTGCATAGATTATTGTCTCAAGTCATACCACCCTCTCTGGTTATATAGCTTGTGAAGGGAGATATGGATATTTAAATTAAGGAAGAAGTGGGAGTTTTGGGATTTGGGGTTTTTTATTGTCTTATTTTGGGTGGATTAAGTTAGTTTTTCCTATCACGAATAGATTTTATTTTTACCTTGTTTTTTCAACCCTGTCCAGTTGGTGGCAGTAATAAACTATTTGGATTGTAGTCTGCCATAAAATCCACAGAAGAAGAAGAAGCCATACTAAGCATGTCGACTGACCTGTATGGTGGATGGAGAAAATAAATTCACATATAAAGTTAGGATTTATGTAAGGGCTTTTGTGCACAAGCCCCTTCAGTGTTATAAAAGTAAAATATTTGTTAATGTGTCAAGTGTGTGCAGAAGGGAAGAGTATTGTATGCCAGATGAAGTGAAATGCTGCAACTGTGGAGGTGAACATGCGCCTGAATTCCTGGAGTGCCCAGAATGAGGTGGCAAGGGTACGGAGTAATGGGTAAGGAGGTGGCAAGGGTAAGGAGTGTCCAGCGTGTCTCCTATCTGGAGGCGGTGAGAAGATTGGAAGGAACAAGTGGTGGAGAAGAAACAATGGTAGTAGAGCCACCACGGCCAGTGAAGGTTTCTCATCAACCGAGGGAGAGTGAAATGCTACATGTTACAAATGTGGACTTTGTATTATTTATTGTAATGGTCATAAACTACAGCACATGCGGAGAACAAGTCTAAGAAAATTGGAATCATTGTGAATGCAGTTGAACGTTTTTTGGGGTCTTCGTGATTTCACAGCCGAGACCGTGCAAGAAATCCCTGAGCCTGTGTAGGGATGTATTTTGTAGTAGATTGTGATTAAAGAAGTGGGATGTTTTTTGTTTGTTTCTTATTCAATACCCTGTCCAGCTGGTGGCGGTAATGCGCCATTAACATTGGATGCCATTCGCTGTTAAACCATATCGAAGAAGGAGAAGAAGCCATAATACTGTAGAAGAAAATTTGCCCTTTTTTTGTGTAGTAAAGACAGACCCACAGACCGAACTAAATAGGCTCCCCAACTCTCATTCGACTGAAAATGTCTAAACTACAGTCGTTTCGTGTGTTTTTAAATGAGCGCTTAACGGAGGCTGCTGTGGAGATTTTCGGTGCAGTTGAGAAAGCGGTGGTGGAGTACCAGGAGGAGAATGATCGGTTACGGAGAATGCTGCGGATCACACCGGAGATAAAACTATGTGGAATAGGTTCGTATTATCTACTGATAATTATATACAATCCTATTCAATGAATAACATGTTTAGGCTAAAAGTGAGCACTATTTAATCCATTTTAAAGAACAGTTTTAATGTAAGTTTCCCATGTTGTCACGAAAAGCTTATTGAAATAGCTAAACTGAACAAAAATATAAATCCAACATGCAACCATTTCAAAGATTTTACTGAGTTACATAATATTTAAGGAAATAAGTAAATTGAAATAAATTCATTAGGTCCAAATCTATGGATTTCACATGACTGGGCCGGGGTACAGCCATGGGTGGGCCTAGGTGGGCATAGGCCCACCCACTTGGTAGCCAGGCCCACGCACTCAGGAGCCAGGCCCAGCTAATCAGAATGAGTTTTTCCCCACAAAAGTGCTTTATTACTGACAGAAATACTTCTCAGCACCCTCCCTCAGACGATCCTGCAGGTGAAGAAGCCGGATGTGGAGGTCCAGGGCTGGTGTGGTTACAAGTGGTCTGCTGTTGTGAGGTCATTTGAACATACTGTCATATTCTTAGTGGAGTCAGTGGAATGGTAACAAATACATCAAACACACGGTTTCCGTGTGTTAGATGCCATTCCATTTACTCTGTTCCAGATATTATGAGCCGTCCTCCCCTCAGCAGCCTCCACTGGCTACTTGATATGCCACACCTGTCAGGTGGATAGATTGTCTTGGCAAAGGAGAAATGCTCACTAACAGTGACGTAAACAAATTCAGCTCATGAAACCAACACTTTACATGTTGCGTTTATATTTTTTATAAGCCCTTGCCTGGAAACTGAAAAGGAGCGTTTGAATCAGGAAAGTTTCTCTCACGACCTCTGCAAGTCGGAATGTTGATTAAATTATATTTTAATGTACTTTGCCGGTTGTCCGGGCGATGATAGTAGGAATGTGAGACATATCCACAGGAAAGTATAATTACATTAACGTTTCAAAGCGAGTCAAGTGAAGCATGCACCGAACCGTGTAAACACGTGGACGAGCTCGGCAGGAATGCATGCGTCTCGTGCATGTATTTTTATCTTGTGCACATGCTTCAGGTGATAGAAATCTGAACTCAATACCAGTGCTTTGAAAAGTTTAATTATACTGTCCTGTTGATATACACTGAGTGTACACCTGCTTTTTCCATGACAGACTGACCAGGTTAATCCAGGTGAATGCTATGATCCCTTATTGATGTCACTTCAATCCACTTCAATCAGTGTAGCTGAGGAGGGAGGAGATGGGGGGGGGGAAAGATTATTAAGCCTTGAGACATTTGAGACATGGATTGTGTATGTGTGCCATTCAGAGGGTGAATGGGCAAGACAAAAGATTAAAGTGCCTTTGAAAGGGGTATAGTAGTAGGTGCCAGGCACACTGGTTTGAGTGTGTCAGGAACTGCAGCCCTGCTGGGTTTTTCACGCTCAACACCAGTCTCAACATCAACAGTGAAGAGGCGACTCCGGGATGCTGGCCTTCTAGGCAGAGTTGCAAAGAAAAAGCCATATCTCAGACTGGCCAATAAAAAGAAAAGATTAAGATGGGCAAAAGAACACAGACACTGGACAGAGGAACTCTGCCTAGCAGGCCAGCATTACGAAGTCGCCTCTTCTCTGTTGACATTGAGACTGGTGTTTTACGGGTACTATTTAATGAAGCTGCCAGTTGAGGACTTGTGAGGTGTCTGTTTCTCAACCTAGACACTAATGTACTTGTCCTCTTGCTCAGCTGTTCACTGGGGGCCTCCCACTCCTCTTTCTATTCTGGTTAGAGCCAGTTTGTGCTGTTCTGTGAAGAGAGTAGTACACAGCGTTGTACGAGATCTTCAGTTTCTTGGCAATTTCTCGCATGGAATAGCCATCACTTCTCAGAACAAGAATAGAATTACGAGTTTCCGAAGAAAGTCCTTTGTTTCTGGCCATTTTGAGCCTGCAATCGAACCCACAAATGCTGACGCTCCAGATCCTCAACTAGTCTAAAGAAGGCCAGTTTTATTGCTTCTTTAATCAGGACATCAGGACAACAGTTTTCAGCTGTGCAAAAGGGTTTTATAATGATCAATTAGCCTTTTAAAATTATAAACTTTGATTAGCTAATACAACGTGCTATTGGAACACGGGAGTGATGGTTGCTGATAATGGTCGTCTGTATGCCTACGTAGATAACCCAGCCGTTTCCAGCTACAATAGTCATTTACAACATTAACAATGTCCACTGTATTTCTGATCAATTTGATGTTCTTTTAATGGACAAAACATGTGCTTTTCTTTCAAAAACAAGGACATTTCTAAGTGACCCCAAACTTTTGAACGGTAGTGTATATAGATAATGCTGAATGTAAAAAACACCTAACTTACCCAACTCTCCCCTAAGGGTTAGGGTTTAGGGTAGGTATATGTCCCAAGGATCCCGGATAACGGTTCCCGGTTCCATTTTCAACCAAAGTGAGTTTGGTCTAAAATAAAGAGCTTCATACTACTCAACACTGCCCCCGTCGCTGCACCCGGAATTGCGCGGCCCTTTTCAATATTTGAGTGAAAAAGAACTCTGTAGGAGGACTATGCAAGCAACAGGGGACAGACATTTTGTGATTTAAAACAACATTCACGTACTCCGTTGCGCAGCTTTTGCGTACGATACACTATACAATCAACACTCGCCTAGCCACACTAGCTTTGAGCTCACGTGGGTGCTAGCGTTAACAAGCTAGCAAGCAAACTAGATAGTGCTACCTATCAACAGCAATTGTCCGCCAATCCATTTGGGGTTGGAAGCTATGGTGAGCTTCGATTGGTCACTTGCACCGCGATATCGGGCAGGATTTGCATAAAGTTCAGCTTTCCCCACCTTTAGTCAACTTCGTCTTGCAGCCTTTGCCTGCGTTTAGAGAGTGTGTGACTATCAGCGTTGCCCCACCCCCACGCTGCTGCTACTCTCTGTTATTATCTATGCATAGCCACCTTAATAACTAACTACATGTACATAATTACCTCGTCACCGGAGCCCCCGCACTTTGACACATTGACTCTGTACCGGTACCCCCTGTTTATAGCCCCGCTATTGTTATTTACTGCTGCTCTTTCATTATTTGTTATTCTTATCTCTTACTTTCTTTTTTTAGGTATTTTATTACAGGCTCTGAACCAACAATGCAGTTAAGTAACCATTTCACTGTAAGGTTGTATTCGGCGCATGTGACAAATACAATTTGATTTGACATGGGGGTTGCACTAGACATGTTTATTTAGACATTATAAAGAACAACTTTGATAAATCAATGGCAACACTGCCATGTTGATCTTGGTCCTGCTGTTTGAAAACACGTGAATGCCTTTTTCCACCAGAAACAACATGAGGTTAGTAGTAAGCTAGTCATTGGAATGGAATGTACCCAGCCCTTGGGTTTTCAACTAAAGGTATGGAACACAGTAGCTACAGATTGTAACCCAATATGTGATGGCTCCATAGTCAACCTTACTTACGGCTTAGCTAATGGGGAAACGCAGCCATATATACACTGCAGTACCAAGGTATGTGAACACCTTCCTGTCGAACTTCTCATTCCAAAATCATTGGCATTAATATGGAGTTGGTCCCCCATTTGCTGCTATAACTGCCTTCACTATTCTGGGAAGACTTTCCACTAGATGTCGGGACATTGCTGCGGATACTTGCTTCCATTCAGCCACAAGAGCATTAGTGAAGTCGGGGCTCTGTGCAGGCCAGTCAAGTTCTTCCACATGATCTCGACAAACCATTTCTGTATGCTTTGTGCACAGGAGAATTGTCATGCTGAAACAGGAAAGGGCCTTCCCCAAACTGTTGCCACAAAGTTGGAAGCACAGAATTGTCTAGTATGTCATTGTATGCTGTAGCATTAAGATTTCCCTTCACTGGAACTAAAGGGCCTAGCCCAGACCATTATTCCTCCTCCACCAAACTTTACAGTTGGCACTATGTGTTGGGGCAGGTAGCATACTCTTGGCATCCGCCAAACCCAGATTTGTTCTTCGGACTGCCAGATGGTGAAGCGTAATTCATCACTTCAGAGAACACGTTTACACTGCTCCAGAGTCCAATGGCAGCGAACTTTACGCCACGCCGATGCTTGGCATTGCGCATGGTGATCTTAGGCTTGTGTGTGGCTGCTCGGCCATAGAAACCCATTTCATGAAGCTCCAGACGAACAGTTCTTGTGCTGACGTTGCTTCCAGAGGCAGTTTGGAACTCGGTAGGCGCTTCAGCACTCGGCGGTCCAGTTCTGTGAGCTTGTGTGGCCTATCACTTTGCGGCTGAGCCGTTGTTGCTCCTAGACGTTGCCACTTCACAATAAAAGCGCTTACAGTTGTCCGGGGCAGCTTTAGCTTGATGAACTAACTAGTTGGAAAGATTACATCCTATAATGGTGACACATTGAAAGTCACTGAGCTCTTCAGTAAGGCCATTCTACTGTCAGTGTTAGTCTATGGAGAATGCATGCTCGATTTTATACACAGCAACTGGTGTGTCAGCAACTGGTGTGTCTGAAATAGCCGAATCCACTAATTTGAAGAGGTGTCCAGATACTTTTGTGTATATATAGTGTACATATGACTATACATATGATGTGAAAATTCTACCAAAATAAGGTGATCTGGCAGGATGGGGGCGTATTTCTGAAGCATATGCTACACAGTTGTTACAGTACACATTTGATAGCCTTCGTGTTCCTGTATATTTTCTAATGTAACACTTATTTTATTAAAAGGTTCATCTGGCCTTGATGACGCCAAGAAGATCTACAACTACCGCCACTCAAGATGTTTTGGGGATATTCCAAAATTCCAAATCAAATAGCTAAATGATCCTTGGTATGACCTTCTTAAAACAATTGATATATCTTAGTAGGACCCTCCCCCGGCGTAGACAGGACTCTTATGCGTTAAACTAACCTGGGCTTGGCGATACTTTCTTCATTCTCGAGTCGAGGAAAAATTGTATCTTATAAATGGCTGTGTCCAGTTGCAGATTGTAAAAAATAAATAAATAGAAAATTCAGAAAGATATTAAATCCACGTTTTGTTTTTTACTGCACAACAAGATTCCTCGCCATCTTAAGATCTAGAATTTTCCAACATTTCAAGAACTAGTCGTTTTAAATGCGACGTGTAGAAGTAGACAGCAAGTCACACAGTGCGAACAAAACAAAGATCTACACAAATGCAATAGGCATTCCTTGATACAAAACGTGGAATTAATATCGTTCTGAATTTTCCCTGGTTTTTGTAGAACCACCTGCAACTGGAGAAACATTTATAGGAACATTTTTCTCTCCAAATGGAGCCATCACATATCGAGTTACAAGTCGTAGCTAGGACCACAGCTGGATCAATGAACTACAATCCTGACGTCGGTTTTAACGTTACGCTATTAATCCTGCTAGCAATACGGTTTTGGAAACGTTTGGAACTTTCATATAAGGGTAATTCCAATGTTATCGGACTTTTATATTTGCACACAATCTGAACTTTGTCTCACAGAATAGACAAACAAAATAGAAATGTAACTTTTGATGTGTGTCTATAGTACCTCTTGGGGGGAAGGGTATACACAAAAAGTGGATTTCTAAATGTTGGCATGTTATAAAACAAATACTAAGCTTAATGGTTCTTACATGAAATGGACAAGCTTTTTGGAGTAAACTGAACATATTAGCAAAAATCTGAGGTCAAAACATGGATAGCCATTTCGAAGGAAAGGCTTGGCTGAACATAAAAATGATTATTTCTATTATTAATGTAGAGATCAAAAACGACCATTATGGATGTTACACCCTCCGTTATGGAAGTAGACATTAAAATCAACGTATTTTATTTATACCCCCTTTTTCTCCCCAATTTCGTGTTTACGATCTTGTCTCATCGCTGCAACTCCACAACGGGCTCGGGAGAGGCCAAGGTCGAGTCATGCGTCCTACGAAACATGACCTGCCAAGACGCACTTCTTAACACCCGCTCGCTTAACCCGGAAGCCAGCTCCACCAATGTGTTGGAGGGAACACTGTTCACCTGCCTACCGGAAGTCAGCCTGCAGCAACCCGGCCCGCCACAAGAAGTCGCTAGAGCGCGATGAGCCAAGTAAAGCACCCCCCCGGCCTAACCCGGACGACGCTGGGCCATTTGTTAGCCACCATATGGGACTCCTGGGATCGAACCCCAGGCTGTAGTGACAGTGCAACACTGTGACGCAGTGCCTTAGACCGCTGCGCCAATCAGGAGGCCCAGACCTTCAAATCTTAAATGTGTCTCGGTCTAAATGTCTAAATCATAACACATTTGTTGTATAGGATCAAATAATTACAGGCCAGGCATCACACCCTATTAGGTTTTTTTGTCTTCATAAATGTCAAAATGAACCTTTACAAGTTGAACGTTGACACAAATGCAGTTTTAATGTATTTAAAAAAATATATATATATGAAATATTGTAGAAGAAGAGACAATATACATGTGCCTATTATGATTAATATTTTCACAAAATCTCCCAAGTTTCAATGCCTGGAATAATTCATATTTATCCCGATTAGTCCTGGGAAATACACCCCAAAAATCGTGCCCATTTTAATGCCAGAGGGGCGCTGTGCCACCTTGTCGGCTTGGCTGTTATGATAGGGTAACTATCTTTGATCGCCAATGACATTGTCAATTGCGAAAACAAGCCGTTCATAAATTCCGAGCATTCCTCAATTAATTCAGCCTACTGCTGAAATGCGCAATCTCGACACACAGAACGCACCCCGAGTATAGCATTGTTGAATCATACAAACTTTGTAACTACCGGCAGTCAAATGACCGAAGTTGCTAAGCTTGCTAAACTTCTTTCAACGAACGACTGAAAATCTCCTTTATTTAGCAAAATCGAGTTGATGATTATGCAGATGGCAGATCAGCTCATACATAACAGGGAGATGAAGAGTGGAAATAGTTTGTCATCATACCGTGTGTTGATCACACATTCTCTACTGAAACTGTCATATGGGCAGCAAGTACAAGACGGCGCTGAGAATCGGGGGAAATGTTCTAGCAGTATTTTGACATGCATAGTCAAGAGGCGTGCTTGATAATGCAACCTATGGATTACAGAATAAAGTTATGGATTTTCATGCAAGACAGGAGTCAGGATTTGGGGTGTCAGTGGGATTAGGACTGGATATGAAAATAGCCTATGCTCTAGGACAGGAGAAAATAGAATTTTCCCTCATACCTCTCTGAATTGTTAACAGAATTGTGCATAGGCCTATCGAATTTGACTGTCTGAGGAGTCACAATGACTCAGAGGTACACGTTATTTTATAGGGAGTTTCCTATAGGGTTTATTAGCTGCATTCGGGTCACGTGTGCAGTCCGGCGGTGTCAATTATTTGTGCGCTTTGAATTTATGGCAACTTTGCGTGAAGTAAATACACTAGGCTGAAGGCTTCCAAGTGACAGTTGGATAATGTGCTATTTATTTTTTTGATCTGCTGCTGGGCATGTTGTGTATTTTGTGGAACTGCATTAGTGTGACATTGGAGCTTTTTTTGTGTAATTTCCCAGGTCTTGTCATGACTGTCCCAGGTTCCCGGTTATTTGTGCTAATCCCTAGTACCTATACTGGCAATCTACTTTTCTGGACACTATCCAGACCACTTGAAATTGCTTTTTCCTGCAGTCTAGAGCCATAATAAATTACTACTAAATTCTATGTCAAAAAGAAACTAAATATGCTTCTCTGTATAGTTGCTAAAATCTGGGTAAAAGATTGAAAGGAATGTGAGTTATTTTTCTGTATTTTATTTTTATTGCTTGCTTTTCTAAGGTCTATCAACCTTCCCAGCAGGCATGCCAGCTCAAATAGTTAGACAAGCTAGCTAGCTAAAATTACATTCAGCATCAAATAAATATATATTATTAAACAAGTATAAATGCAACATGTAAAGTGTTGGTCCCATGTTTCATGAGCTGAAATAAAAGACCCGAGAAATGTTCCATACCCACGAAAAGCTTATTTCTCTGAAATTTTCCACATTTGTTTACATCCCTGTTAGTGAGCATTTATGCTTTGCCAAGATAATCCATACACCTGACAGGTGTGGCATATCAAGACGCTCATTAAACAGCATGATCATTACACAGGTGCACTTTGTGCTGGGGACAATAAAAAGCCACTCTAAAATGTTGTTTTGTCACACAACACAATGCCACAGATGTCCCAAGATTTGAGGGAGTGTGCAATTGCCACAGCAGGAATGTTCACGAGCTGTTTCGAAAGAATTTAATGTTATTTTCTCTACCATAAGCTGCCTCCAACGTCATTTCAGAGAATTTGGCAGTATGTCCAACCAGGCCTCACAGCCGCAGACCACGTGTAACCACGCCAGCCCAGGACCTCCACATCTGGCTTCTTCACCTGCGGGATCGTCTGAGACCAGCCACACGGACAGCTGATGAAACTGTAGGTTGGCACAACCAAAGAATTTCTGCTCAAACTGTCAGAAACCATCGCAGGGAAGATAATCTGCGTGCTCATCGTCCACACCAGGGTCTTAACCTGACTACAGTTCGGCATCATAACTTTGATGGACACTGGCACGCTGGAGAAGTGTGCTCTTCATGGATGAATCCTGGTTTCAACTGTACCGGCCATGTATGAGAAATGCATTTCGGCATATATTTTCCAAGAGATTCTTAGCTAAAACACATCATTTTCAAGATATGAACAATTGCTTCAGTAAAAGTCTGAAGAATACATCTCAGAACGTTTGGTGAATGCAAAAACTTCTGAAGCAAAGGTATGATGCATCAAGATGGAATTTTAACATTTTAGTCAATTAGCAGACTCACTTATCCAGAGCGACTCACAGGAGCAATTAGGGTTAAGTGCCTTGCTCAAGAGCACATCAATATTTTTTTACTTTGTCAGCTCGGATTCAAACCAGCGACCTTTTGGTTACTGGCCCAACACTCTTAACCGCTAGGCTACCTACCTGGATGTTACGGATATCATAACACTGAAAAAGGAAACTGACAATGAAAAGAGAGAAACCAATTGTAGACCTTTCAATGAAAGTTAGCTTTACACAATGAAAGTGATGATCTGATGTAAGGTGCATGTTTTACAAAAACTTTTCAGAAAACATTTTATGGATTACCTGTCCCAGTCATCCTCTATCTTAACAAGACTGTAGAACACGCTAGGCTTGGACAGTATACCATATATACCGTATACCGGGGTATTTGGAAATAGCCACGGGATGTTTTTTTCAAAACCGCTAATACCGTTAACTATTTCTCTGCATGTTTATATTTGTAGCTGCTTTTTAAGTAAATGCCTGCAATCAACTTGTGCAATACATTAGATGCGTTCTTCATTTTACCTGTCACATTATTTTACATTATGAAGTTTAATGTACAGTAGTCCCACAGAATAGAGCCAGTCATGTGTTTTTGTAAATAGCACAATGGGAGAAAGCCGGAACAGTACAGCTGTGTATTGACAGGGGTTGCGTTTTTATACTGAAAGTCAAAAGTTATTTTCTTCCTCAATAGAGTGATCAGGGACATGCAACTATAGTTTTTCTTCATAGAAAATACATTAGTGCAACACATTAGGCAGAAAATAGCTTAGAAGTGCAACAGTATTTGGCTGGCAGCCACACAGGTAAAAGAGCTTACAATAATTTGTTTTGTTTGTTGCATAAACGATGCATGGCCATCTGATTTCTGTATCATACATTTCCTTATGTTTTGCTCTGTGTTAACGTTGCCCGTAAGTTTAACTTGCTAGTTATCTAAGTAAGTGGCTGAATTAATAAGGTGATGGCATCTTTTTGCTTTAACTTTCTGCCGTCAAAGCCCTTTCGATGAGTTGTCTGTACAGCTGCCACTGCAACTTGATTTTCTTGAATTTTTTTTCTCTTCCGTTCTCAGCCCATCTGCTCCTCTCCCGTCTTCTCCGAGCAGGCAGGCCCATTTCCCTAGCGACTCCAGACTCCACACAGATACAGCATGTACAGTGGGGAAAAAAAGTATTTAGTCAGCCACCAATTGTGTAAGTTCTCTCACTTAAAAAGATGAGAGAGGCCTGTAATTTTCATCATAGGTACACTTCAACTATGACAGATAAAATGAGGAAAAAAAATCCAGAAAATCACATTGTAGGATTTTTTATGAATTTATTTGCAAATTATGGTGGAAAATAAGTATTTGGTCAATAACAAAAGTTTATCTCAATACTTTGTTATATACCCTTTGTTGGCAATGACAGAGGTCAAACGTTTTCTGTAAGTCTTCACAAGGTTTTCACACACTGTTGCTGGTATTTTGGCCCATTCCTCCATGCAGATCTCCTCTAGAGCAGTGATGTTTTGGGGCTGTCGCTGGGCAACACGGACTTTCAAAGATTTTCTATGGGGTTGAGATCTGGAGACTGGCTAGGCCACTCCAGGACCTTGAAATGCTTCTTCACGAAGCCACTCCTTCGATTGCCAGGCGGTGTGTTTGGGATCATTGTCATGCTGAAAGACCCAGCCACGTTTCATCTTCAATGCCCTTGCTGATGGAAGGAGGTTTTCACTCAAAATCTCACGATACATGGCCCCATTCATTCTTTCCTTTACACGGATCAGTCGTCCTGGTCCCTTTGCAGAAAAACAGCCCCAAAGCATGATGTTTCCACCCCCATGCTTCACAGTAGGTATGGTGTTCTTTGGATGCAACTCAGCATTCTTTGTCCTCCAAACACGACGAGTTGAGTTTTTACCAAAAGTTATATTTTGGTTTCATCTGACATTCTCCCAATCCTCATCTGGATCATCCAAATGCTCTCTAGCAAACTTTAGACGGGCCTGAACATGTACTGGCTTAAGCAGGGGGACACGTCTGGCACTGCAGGATTTGAGTCCTGGCGGCGTAGTGTGTTACTGATGGTAGGCTTTGTTACTTTGGTCCCAGCTCTCTGCAGGTCATTCACTAGGTCCCCGTGTGGTTCTGGGATTTTTGCTCACCGTTCTTGTGATCATTTTGACCCCACGGGTGAGATCTTGCGTGGAGCCCCAGATCGAGGAAGATTATCAGTGGTCTTGTATGTCTTCCATTTCCTAATAATTGCTCCCACAGTTGATTTCTTCAAACCAAGCTGCTTACCTATTGCAGATTCAGTCTTCCCAACCTGGTGCAGGTCTACAATTTTGTTTCTGGTGTCCTTTGACAGCTCTTTGGTCTTGGCCATAGTGGAGTTTGGAGTGTGACTGTTTGAGGTTGTGGACAGGTGTCTTTTATACTGATAACAAGTTCAAACAGGTGCCATTAATACAGGTAATGAGTGGAGGAGGAGCCTCTTAAAGAAGAAGTTACAGGTCTGTGAGAGCCAGAAATCTTGCTTGTTTGTATGTGACCAAATACTTATTTTCCACCATCATTTGCAAATAAATTCATAAAAAATCCTACAATGTGATTTTCTGGATTTTTTTCCCTCATTTTGTCTGTCATAGTTGAAGTGTACCTATGATGAAAATTACAGGCCTCTCTCATCTTTTTAAGTGAGAGAACTTGCACAATTGGTGGCTGACTAAATACTTTTTTTCCCCACTGTACACATCCTGCTCCAGAGCCAGTTATTTTCTTCCTTAAGACAAGCATGTTTTTGAATCTTTGTTTATTTGCGCAATTTCTCTTGTTCACATTTGCTTGTAAATATCCAAACTCACAAAAAATTACATTTGGTAGCTATCTATATATGTATAACTTTTTATGAGCTGGATTACCTGTCTTTGCAATTTGTTCATTTTTGTTTAAGCTCGGCAGCCTCAATTTGAAATTCACAAATTTTGTTAGAGTTCTGGTAATGGATGCCAAATGGTATCTCTTGCTTTTTTTGGTGCCCCCTTGTGTACTAAGCTGGTAATACCGTACATCCCAGGATGAGAGAAGGACGGTATGAAAATCTGGATACTACCCAACCCTAGCAAATGCAAATAACTCAAGACACTTTAATTTGGTCTTTATTGCTTCATTAACATCTCCACTTTATAACTAACACTGGGGGACAGCTATGAGTGGAAAAACAAGCTCTGTGAGCCCTTTCTAAAAGTACAAAATTCATGCAATTTCCTACTTAAACATTTCAAATAAAGCCTAAACATATACAGTTGAAGTCGGAAGTTTACATACACTTAGGTTGGAGTCATTACAACTCGTTTTTTTCAACCACTCCACAAATTTCTTGTTAACAAACTATAGTTTTGGCAAGTCGGTTAGGACATCTACTCTGTGCATGACACAAGTAATTTTGACAACAATTGTTTACAGACAGATTGTTTCACTTATAATTCACTGTATCACAATTCCAGTGGGTCAGAAGTTTACATACACTAAGTTGACTGTGCCTTTGAACAGCTTGGCTTTAGAAGCTTCTGATAGGCTAATTGACATAATTTGAGTCAATTGGAGGTGTACCTGTGGATGTATTTCAAGGCCTACCTTCAAACTCAGTGCCTCTTTGCTTGACATGGGAAAATCAAAAGAAATCAGCCAAGACCTCAGAAAAAAGATTGTAGACCTCCACAAGTCTGGTTCATCCTTGGGAGCAATTTCCAAACGCCTGAAGGTACCACATTCATCTGTACAAACAATAGTACGCAAGTGTAAACACCATGCGACCACGCAGCCGTCATACCAGGAAGGAGACGCGTTCTGTCTCCTATAGAGAAACGTACTTTGGTGCGAAAAGTGCGAATCAATCCCAGAACAACAGCAAAGGACCTTGTGAAGATGGTGGAGGAAACAGGTACAAAAGTATCTATATCCACAGCAAAACTGGTCAAATATTGACATAACCTGAAATGTCGCTCAGCAAGGAAGAAGCCACTGCTCCAAAACCGCCATAAAAAAGCCAGACTACGGTTTGCAAATGCACATGGGGACAACGATCGCACTTTTTGGAGAAATGTCCTCTGGTCTGATGAAACAAAAATAGAACTCTTTGGCCGTAATGACCATTGTTATGTTTGGAGGAAAAAGTGGGAGGCTTGCAAGCTGAAGAACACCATCCCAACCGTGAAGCGTGGGGGTGCTTTGCTGCACGAGGGACTGGTGCACTTCACAAAATAGATGGTGTCATGAGGAGGGAAAATTATGTGGATATATTGAAGCAACATCTCAAGACATCAGTCAGGAAGTTAAAGCTTGGTCGAAATGGACAATGGCCCCAAGTTGTGCCAAAATGGCTTAAGGTCAACCAAGTCTTTGTATTGGAGTGGCCATCACAAAGCCCTGACCTAAATTCTATAGAAAATGTGTGGGCAGAACTGAAAAAGCATGTGCTAGCAGGAGGGCCTACAAACCTGGCTCGGTTACACCAGATCTATCAGGAGGAATGGGCCAATATTCACCCAACTTATTGTGGGAAGCTTGTGGAATGTTACCCAAAATGTTTGATCCAAGTTAAACAATTTAAAGGCAATGCTAGAAAATACTAATTGAGTGTATGTAAACTTCTGACCCACTGGGAATGTGATGAAATAAATAATTCTCTCTACTAGTATTCTGACATTTCACATTCTTAATATAAAGTGGTGATCCTAACTGACTTAAGACAGGGACTTTTTTACTGGGATTAAATGTCAGGAATTGTGGGAAACTGAATTTAAATGTATTTGGCTAAGGTGTATGTAAACTTCTGACTTCAACTATAGGTCTTAATGGTCCAATGCATCTGTTTTTATGTTGTTGACGTTTCTAGCATAGCATTTTTATTGGATGGGGTTGCTAGCCCCAAGCCCAACTGTCTGCCATTTCTGGTTTTGACCTTGATCTGTTAGTCCCCTGCCCTAGCCTTTTGACCTCCTGGTAGTGGATTACAGTCTCATACCACATGAGACCAGACAGGCTTCGGGATGTGTACAAGCTGCCCTGGCACATCAAGCTCAACCAAGTCCTGCTACTGTGTAGTAAAGGCTACAACAGAAAGCTGTCAGTATATGCTGGTTTTGGAGTTAGCGGTTCATACCGACAGACCGATACGGGGACAGTCGGTAGAGTAAGTTAAAATCAAAATTTTATTCAACATTTGCGAGAGACGAGGGACGTGTAGGGTTTCATCAATGCAAATATATATATATATGTGACAATGTTGACCAAGGGACAGCATAGGAACGTCAGGGCTAGAAACGGCCTATCTAAGAGCAATTTATACTTGATTGCGGTACAGTTTTGGAAACCTTGAATGCCAACTTAATTATCATTAAAAAAAAAAAAAAAAAGATTAAAGCAAAGTTTGTTCCCTACCTTGTTGCCATTAGCTCGGGAAGTGTCGTAGTAAATGGTAAATGTGCAACGCAAATCCCCTCTATGGGGAATCGACATGCAAAAAGTGTATCTTTAGTATTTGAACAATTTATATTTGGGTGAATATAGTTTCCAAACCGTATTGAACGTCAGGATTATTAACAGTTAGTGTCTGAACTTTTATACACATTAGCCATGGTGTGTTTCCTCTTAGGCACGTGAACTGGCTATAGGCCTAGGGCTTGTGCGACTTAGAGCAAGTAGTCCGCTATCTGCCCTCAGGCACGTCTAAAGGCTGTATAGATCATAGAGATCTATAATTCACCTGTATGATTCAAGTGTTCTATTTCATTCTGCTCTTCCTCTCCTTCCCTCCAGGCTCCCTGCAGCTCTCTCTTGCTGTCTCTGAAGAGGCGGTTCCCCCTGAGCAGCAGCACTGTGAGCAGGAGTGGAGCCACAGTCTGGGGCAGGAGGACCCAAAGCCCACACAGATTAAAGAGGAACAGGAGGAACTCTGGACCAGTCAGGAGGAAGAACCGCTTCAAGGGCTGGAGCCTGATATCATAGAGTTCAAATTTACTCCTTCCTATGTGAAAAGTGAATGTGATCAGGTCTCACTTCAGTCCTTAACTCTTCCCCTAACCCAGATTATGGAGAACAGAGAGTGTGACTCTACACCAGTGGATCTCAAACCTTGTGGCACTGTTACCAACCTAAAGGGTCTTGACATTCCTTGTGACCGTCCAAGTAATCAAAACAATGCCTCCGGCCACAGCTCAGCCGTAAGCAGCCACCCAGTAGGACTTTACAGCATCCCGCCAATGGATGCCAACGCACCATTGGTTCCGAGCCCATCATTGGAACCCAACCCACCATTCGGGGAACACCGTTCTAAACCCAGCACCACATCTATACAAATTCACTGCTGCCATGACTGTGGTGAAACATTTGCTCTGAAAGCTGACCTGCAGAGGCATTTGACTCACCCCAAGAAGAGACCCAGTGAATGCCGCTTATGCAAAAAACACTACAACTCCACCTGTAAACTGAAGACCCATGTTCGACTCTGTCAGGGTGGGAAACCCTGCCTTGTTTGTGGCGAGACCTTCAAATACAAAGGAGATCTGTCCAGGCACATGAAGACTCACAAAGGAGAGAAACCATTCAGCTGTAGTGACTGTGGGAAAAGTTTCAATCGCAAAGAGTACCTAACCGAACATATACGGACTCACACAGGAGAGAAACCGTTTAGCTGTGGTGTCTGTGGGAAAACCTTCAGTCAAAGGGGAGCCCTAGGGAGGCATATACGGACTCATACAGGAGAGAAACCGTTTAGCTGTGGCGACTGTGGGAAAAGATTCAGGCAGAAGGGTGACCTAGGGAAGCATATGTTGACTCACACAGGAGAGAAAATATTTTGCTGTGGTGACTGTGGGAAATGTTTCAGTCGCAAGCATAATAACTGATCACATACTGACTCACACAGGAGAGAAACCATTTAACTAATCGAGACTGGGAAAGCTTCAATCTGAAGGGTGACCTAAGGAGGCATATATTGACTCACACAGGTGATAAGTATACGGTTGCTCAGTTTGTGCTAGAACATTCATTCGTAAGGCTCATCTGCTGAAGCATGTGAATAACGTCCACAAAGACAGAAGTCCGGACAAGAAGCAGAAAGAAAGAAAGAAAGAAAGAAAGAAAGAAAGAAAGAAAGAAAGAAAGAAAGAAAGAAAGAAAGAAAGAAAGAAAGAAAGAAAGAAAGAAAGAAAGAAAGAAAGAATGGAAAAAATGAGGACATAAGATCTTCTGTCAGATGGGAATAAAAGTTCAAGTTTAAGTTTTTGTCATGTGCACAGGATAAGAAAGCAGAAGAAACCGGCACACTGCTCTTGCTAGTATCACTTCTCTTTAATAAGCTTTACATATCGGCCTCAAGGCCTTCATCAGAGCTTTGAGGCCGATACATAAAGCTTAATGAAGAGCAGTGATACCAGCAAGAGCAGTGTGCCGGTTTCTTCTTTTTTCCTCATCTTATTCAACTGTTGTCATGCACCTGCAACAAAGATAACTCAGATGTGCGAGTGCCTTTTTTGAATTGTAAATGTACAGCATATACATGGTGCACAATAAAATGCTTACTTGCATGTTCACCTCTTGACAATGCAACAACAATAGAATACAAGTATAACAATGTTACAAATAAAGGTTCAATTGAATAACAATAGAATAAAATAAATGTAACTACAAGGAGGCCACTCAAAACAAATTGCAGTAGAATATTGACACGTGTGTTAAAGGAGGGGAATGTGGAGAGCAAAGTGTTGAATTGTGCAATAGTTAAGCAATAATAGTTCAATAATAAATGTTCAGTAGCAGCAGTCATGGTGTGTGAGTGCATGTGTGCCATGGTGTGGAGAGTCGGCGCAAAGGAGCTGTTGGTGTGCAGGTGGTACCTGCCAGTTCAGGTGTTCAGCGGGCTGATGGCTTGCGCGTAGAAACTGTCTCTGAGCCTGGCGGTCCGAGACACAATGCTCTGATACAGTCTGCCCGACATTTAAAGGAGTGAACTGTCAGTGGCTGGGATGTGTTGGGGTCCTTGATGATATTACGGGCATTTCTCAGGCACTGCTTGGGGAAAATGCCCTGTATGCCTTCTTCACCACCCGCTGAAGGGCCTTGCCGTCGAGAGCGAAGCAGTTTCCGTACCAGGCTGTGATGCAGCCGGTCAGGGCGTCTCTCAATGGCGCAGCAGTAGTTCGAGTGAGAGGCTGTTGCGCCTTGACCAGAGGTGGTGTTGACCGTTGTGAAAAATGTACTACTTAATTACTACACAAAACATATTTGTGCAGTAGTGACTATGTAGGAATTGTGTAGTTTATGCACTATTCAAGATACACAAGTAGGGTTCAATAGGAAAACACTAGTGTTTCCTGTAGTAATCAGGTAGAGATTTTACAACTTATTGATTAGTAAATAAGTAGTCAAATACTACAGCTTCACTACAAAGGCTTTTCAATAGTCAGAGCTTCTAGTGCTCGTTTGTATAGTGAATAAGTAGTCACAACTTCAGCCAGACTACACTGGCTTTTCAGTAGTGATCATGGCCCGGTTTCCCGATAGCGTTGGAACTTAGGCTTAACGACAGATGTCACACCCGTTTCCCAAAACGCCACTCGTTACAAAGTGAAACTTAACTGTGTCATTACAGGAGCTGTCCTGTGCTGAAAATGATTCCAGAATATAGGCTAAAGAGCTCGCTGAAGCTGTTTAAATCACTTTGTTTTTACACATTACAGTTTTCCCATCAAGAGAAGAACTGTTCTGTAGCCTAGTATGTATTTAAGTGTTTGTATTATACGTTTTCCCGTGTGTTATTTATTCTAAGTGTTTTCTCCTGCTATTTTGTATGCAATGTTTGATTATGTAAATTCGGCATTTCTTCAGTTTGACTGAACAAGAATGAATAAAGCCAAAGTCAGTCGCTCGTTCACGGTTTTTGAAAGTGCTCAACAAACCATTGTAGCCTAATGGCAGGCAGTAATTGGGCTTCAAGTAGGACTACAGATATTCTATAAACATGAAGTAGCAAGTTAAGCGACATTGCCATAGACCTAATAGGTTGACCTTTAGGTTATTGGTTAAGCTACAGTGAAATGCTTGACCTTTTAGATAATAGTAGCCTGTAGGCCTAATAGATGTGAATATTGAAGCGGCTCAGATGTAACCCGATGGCTTAATACTAGGTAGGTCTATTGATTACATCCCTTTCACGCATGTCCAAACGGTCTCCGCTGTTGGCCGTTGTCAGAGATGTATTGTGTTTAGCCTAGCTGTTTGCTGGCCCCTTTGAAATGTAGAAATGCAGCCTCTGTTTTTGTTACTCTAGCTAATAAGTATGTGTTTTGTATGCAAATGTACAGTAAGCTATTTACACATTCTACTTACCTATTTTGACCTGATGCGAAGGAGGCCCTCGACATAAGAAGACTGGAGGCCATTGTTGGTAGGATTAACATTTGTTTATCATATTTTATTTCTTATTTGACCTCTGTTAGCAGATCATTGATGATGGCTTATAATTGGTTGTTTTGTGTTCTTGTCTTTTTTTAATAAAACATGTAATATAAACTCTGTGGATCTGGAAAGCTGGAGTTCTCCTGAGTAGAATGCACCTCCCTTTTACTGCGACACAATGTACAGGAGATTGTGTACGATGCAATATGTATGTCCATTATGGAAAACGTACTAATTTAAGCTGATAAGGGCCGCAGAATGAGCAGTGCTGCTCCTTGGGTTGTACACTGTGGATTTGGACACTAGAGGTGCTCCTGAGTAGAATGGACCCCCCCTTTTACTGCAACACAATTTACAGGAAATTGTGTGCTACGGAGCAGTATGTCCAATATTAAAAACTAACTGAACATCGTACAGTACGAATGGGCTAATTAACAAAAGGATTTAAGTTTTTCCCGAAGTTGATGATTATATTGTTATTACTATTATTAATAGTAGCATTATACATGTTTTGATATTTATATTACTGTTACCATGATAATTGTCTACAATAGAAATCACTACTTTTAATGTTAGGCCTAACAATAATGTCAATGCTATATTATTTGTGCTTTAAAGGAGATTCATTTATCATTATTGAACAATATGAAGAAAAAAACTTTTCTTCCCTAAATGTTACACATTTCGACCATTTCTATTTTTCACCATTGCAGGACTTTATTTTGGAGGAAAGTTGCTGAGGTCACGGTCTTATTCTTGATTGGTCTTGCTTATTCTTGCTGGCGGAACGGAGGTGTTGCGGACTACACCAGAGATAAAACTGTGGAATAGGTGTGTATGTAGATCTACTGATCGCTAGCTATAGTTCTACTCTATTAATTAACTGTTTAGGCTAACAGTGATCACTATTTCATCCATTTTACAGAACAGTTTTTTAATAACATTTAAATGTCTGTCACAAAGATTATTGAAAGGGCATATACGCTAGCTTGCTGAGAAATCTCAACTCTACACATACAGTCGTGGCCAAAAGTTTTGAGAATGACACAAATATAAATTTCCACAAAGTTTGCTGCTTCAGTGTCTTTAGATATTTTTGTCAGATGTTACTATGGAATACTGAAGTATAATTACAAGAATTTCATAAGTGTCAAAGGCTTTTATTGATAATTACATGAAGTTGATGCAAAGAGTCAATATTTGCAGTGTTGACCCTTCTTTTTCAAGACCTCTGCAATCTGCCCTGGCATGCTGTCAATTAACTCCTGGGCCACATCCTGACTGATTGCAGCCCATTCTTGCATAATCAATGCTTGTCAGAATTTGTGGGTTTTTGTTTGTCCACCCGCGTCTTGAGGATTGACCACAAGTTCTCAATGGGATTAAGGTCTGGGGAGTTTCCTGGCCATGAACCCAAAATATCGATGTTTTGTTCCCCGAGCCACTTAGTTATCATTTTTGCCTTCTGGCAAGGTGCTCCATCATGCTGGAAAAGGCATTGTTCATCACCAAACTGTTCCTGGATGGTTGGGAGAAGTTGCTCTCGGAGGATGTGTTGGTGCCATATTCATGGCTGTGTTCTTAGGCAAAATTGTGAGTGAGCCCACTCCCTTGGCTGAGAAGCAACCCACACACATGAATGGTCTCAGGATGCTTTACCGTTAGCGTGACAGGACTGATGGTAGCGCTCACCTTGTCTTCTCGGGACAAGCTTTTTCCCGGATGCCCCAAACAATCGGAAAGGGGATTCATCAGAGAAAATGACTTTACCCCAGTCCTCAGCAGTCCAATCCCTGTACCTTTTGCAGAATATCAGTCTGTCCCTGATATTTTTCCTGGAGAGAAGTGGCTTCTTTGCTGCCCTTCTTGACACCAGGCCATCCTCCAAAAGTCTTTGCCTCACTGTGCGTGCAGATGTACTGGTGGTGCCCTGATCCCGCAGCTGAATCAACTTCAGGAGACGGTCCTGGCGCTTGCTGGACTTTCTTGGGCGCCCTGAAGCCTTCTTCACAACAATTGAACCACTCTCCTTGGAAGTTCTTGATGATCTGATAAATGGTTGATGTAAGTGCAATCTTACTGGCAGCAATATCCTTGATTGTGAAGCCCTTTTTGTCCAAAGCAATGATGACGGCACGTGTTTCCTTGCAGGTAACCATGGATGACAGAGGAAGAACAATGATTCCAAGCACCACCCTCCTTTTGAAGCTTCCAGTCTGTTATTCGAACTCAATCAGCATGACAGAGTGATCTCCAGCCTTGTCCTCGTCAACACTCACACCTGTGTTAACGAGAGAATCACTGGCATGATGTCAGCTGGTCCTTTTGTGGCAGAGCTGAAATGCAGTGGAAATGTTTTGGGGGGATTCAGTTCATTTGCATGGCAATGAGGGACTTTGCAATTAATCTGATCACTCTTCATGACATTCTGGAGTATATGAAAATTGCCATCATACAAACTGAGGTAGACTTTGTGAAAACTAATATTTGTGTCATTCTCAAAACCTTTGGCCAATACTGTACAATGGAGAACGTGTGTGTCATGAACAACATTAGTGTGAACAACACTAGTGGAATCAATGGTTCATCTTCAAAATTAAAGTACCCAATTTGAAATGGATGAAAATAGTGGAATCTTGCCACAATTGGACAAGGTTGGAATGTAGTTCAATAAATTCAACAAAAGACAATAATTAGTTAATTGACAAAAAAAGGAAAACTGTAGAAATCGCACTGTGGATGTATAGACTTCAGAATTGCATTGGGGGCATACTTACAGTGCCTTCAGAAGGTATTCACACCCCTTGACCTTTTCCACATTTTGTTGTGTTACAGCCTGCATTTAAAATTGATTACCTACACACAATACCCCATAAAGTCAAAGTGGAATTATGTTTTTAGAAATGTTTACTAATTAATAAAATATTAAAAGCTGAAATGTCCTGAGTCAATAAGTACTCAACCCCTTTTTGTTATGGCAAGCCTAAATAAAGTCAGAAGTAAACATTTGCTTAACAAGTTGCATGGACTGACTCTGTGTGCAATAATAGTATTTAACATGATTTATGATTTTTTTTATGACTACCTCATCTCTGTACCCCACACATACAATTATCTGTAAGATTCCTAAGTCGAGCAGTGAATTTCAAATACAGATTCAACCACAAAGACCAAGGCAGTTTTATAATGCCTTACAAAGAAGGGCACTTACTGGTAGATGAAGGAAAAAAAGCACACACTGAATATGCCTTCTGAGAATGGTGAAGTTATTAATTACACTTTGGGTGGTGTATCAATACACCCAGTCACTACAAAGATACTCCACAATACTAACCCAATTAACAGAGTGAAAAGAAGGTAGCCTGTATAGAATACAAATATTCCAAAATATGCATCCTGTTTGTAACAAGACACTAAAGTAATACTGAAAAAGAAATTGGTAAAGCAATTTACTTTATGTTCTGAATACAAAGTAATATGTTTGGGGCAAATCCAATACAACACATTACTGAGTACCATTCTCCATATTTTCAAGCATAGTGGTGGCTGCATCATGTTATGGGTATGGTTGTAATCATTAAGGACTGGGTAGTTTTTCAGGATGAAAAATGTATGGAATGGAGCTAAGCACAAGAAAAATCCTATAGGAAAACCTGGTTTAGTTTGCTTTCCACCAGACACTGGCAGATGAATTCACCTTTCAGCAGGACCTGAAAATGGTTGTCCAGCAATGATCAACTAGCAATTTGACAGCTTGAAGAATTTTGAAAATAAAAATTGGCAAATGTTACACAATACAGGTGTGAAAATCTTTTAGAGACCCAGAAATACTCACTGCTATAATCACTGCCAAAGGTGATTCTAACATGTATTGACTCAAGGGGTTGAATACTTTCCTAATCAAGATATATTAGTGTTTTGTTTACAGATGTTAACATTTTTGTTTCCCTTTGACAGAGTATTTTGTGTAAATTGTTGATAAAAAAATTTACAATAAAATCCATTAGAATCTCACTTTAACACAAAGTGTGGACAGTCAAATGGTATGAATACTTTCTGAAGACACTGTATGTTGCAATGTACAGCCTAACCTATGGCGCTTGGCTCCATGAAATGGCATATCAGCCTACTCGGTGACACAGATTTCAAATCTGAAGAAACACAAATATTAGCGTCATAGTCTGGGTTGCCAGGTCAAGCTAAAATTTCTAGCCCAATGACCTCTGAAAACCCGTCCACAAGGCCTGAAAACTACCCCCAACAAAATTTGGCAGCAGGAGAGGACTTCCCACATTTATCCAATAAACACTTTCCATAATGTTAGGAATATCAACGTAATTTTTTACAACGTAGGCTAATAGGCAAAATCCGGTTTTCCATCAAAATAATAATTATTGCGAGAATAATGTAGAATGAGAAAAGATAAATCACCCTTTTTAAACTCTCCATATCATTTTCGATCAACGTATGTCAATTTAAATTGTTTTGACTTCTATGATTAAGCAATAAGGCCAGAGGAGGTTTAGTATATTGACAATTTACCACAAACCCCCGAGGTGCCTTATTGCTATTATAAACTGGTTACCAACGTAATTAGAGCTGTTTTGTCATACCCGTGGTATACGGTCTGATATACCACGGCTGTCAGCCAATCAGCATTCAGGGCTCAAACCACCCAGTTTATAATTGTAAATAAATCCTGTTTGCACATGTGCATAACTATAGATACATCTAACAGGAGAGTGTGAGGGATGAAAGTTGGACAGAGGATCTCGAAATCTCTGTGCAAGAAACACTTGGATGGACTTAAAAAATGAATGTTGGGCAATTTTCTGGCAATTGTGCCAGTATTATGTGCCAGATGTTAAGACTACAAACCCTTAAATTGCCTATTGGCGAGATTTACTTGTTATTCCAATAGGCATAGGCTGTTGACTAAAATCTGGGTTTATAATTGTCATTCAACTTGGCCATGGTTTGCTGAGCTAGGTTAAGGTAGTCTATAGCCCCTGATAGGCCAACATCTAATTTTTGGGAAAAGTCCACAATGAAACTGACATTAAATGTGGAGAATGATAAATTTGCGATAGAGCTGTAACCATCATCACAATTGATAACTTCAAATTTAATTAACAAACTTGACCATGAATAATTGCATAATAACACAAGGCTACAACAACAAACTTGAGTTATAGGCTATTTCTTAAATCTGATTGCCAGCTCCAGGTAGGCTACACAAGTGGCACAAATTGATTTGCAATGACTCCAGTGATATCGTCATCTCAACATATTTATTGTATCAACCAGCTTCATGAGGTAGTCACCTGGAATGCATTTCAAGCCACATTAGACGGAATTGTGAGGTGATTTTCCACAGTTAAAATCCCACAATAAAATGCCAATATTTGTGAAATCTCTTTTAGAATTGTAATATGCGGGTGTCATCGAGTAGGCTGATACCCCATTTCATTGACTTAAGATCCATAGGTAATTCCACTATTGTTGCTCATGCTAATGTTGCTCACAACACTGGTCAAGGGAGTTGAGTGGCAACGAGTGTTGGTGGACTGGATCTCTGACTACATCAAGTCGCTATCAGTCGATGCTTGTAGAAATGTACAATTTTAAACCCTTATCATGTACCTATGTTTGTCCTGTGTAAAGTCTGGCCTTTGTTTGCTGAAATCCATACTTTTTAAACCTTTAACTACTTTGCTAGCATGTTCCCTAACCTTAACCCCTAAATCTAACCCTAACCCCTAGCCTAGCTAATGTTAGCCACCCAGCTAGACTAGCTAACGTTAGCCACAACAAATGTACTGTAATGTACACCAATGCGTTATGAAGAATGAAAATCCTGTCATGAATTAAGTAGGCTAATTCGTGTCGATTTCACAATAAGCTGTGATGGTGTGAAGTATATTTTTACCCACTGCTTGTACAGCATGTGTGAAATTCACTGCTGTTATCCACTGTATGTGAGTATGTGGGTTTATGACCAATTGTTTTCTGGAAAATGTTTCCAATTCATCCATGACCCATCTCTTCAGTAGGTCCTATGGTTGAGTGTAGTCTGGCCCAAGGGTGCGAAGGCGAATGGCAAGGCACTGGAGTGACGAACCACCAATGCTGTCTCTGCCTCTGACCCTATTACTGGCATGCTCATGCTCTCCAATGCCGTCCCTAGGAGGGATGCATCACGTTGTGGCAAGCTTTTTTTAGAGCCACTGACGTGATCTTCCTGTCCTGTTTACACCCCCTCGGGCTTGTGCGGTGGTGGAGATCTTTATGGGCTATTCTCGGCCTTGTCTCAGAATAGTACGATAGTGGTCTGTTGATATCCCCCAGGCTCCAGTATCTATGCTGCAATAGTCTACGTGCCGGGGGGGCTATGGTCAGTCTGTCCTATCTGGTGTAATTATCCTGTCTTTTCTGGTGTCCTGTGTGATCTTAGGACCATGCCTCAGGAGTACCTGGCCTGATGACTCCTGGCTGTCCCCGTCCCCAGTCCACCTGGTCGTGCTGCTGATCCAGTTTCTGCTGTTCTGTCTGCAGCTATGGAACCCTGACCTGTTCACTGGACGTGCTACCTTGTACCACACCTGCTGTGTCCTCCCTCTCTCTCTTTCTCTCTCTACCGTACCTGCTGTCTCGACCGCAATGCTCGGCTATGAAAAGCCAACTGATATTAACTCCTGAGGTGCTGACCTGTTGCATCCTCTATACCCACTGTGATTATTATTTGACCCTGTTGGTTGTCTATGAACGTTTGAACATCTTGAAGAACAATCTGGCCTTAATGGCCATGTACTCTTATGATCTCAGCCAGAATAGGACTAGCCACCCTTCAGAGTCTGGTTCCCCTCTAGGTTTCTTCCTAGGTTCCTGCCTTTCTAGGGAGTTTTTCCAAGCCACTGTGCTTCAATCTGCATTGCTTGCTCTTCTGGGTTTTAGGCTGGGTTTCTGTATATCACTTTGACAACTGCTTATGCTTAAATGTATTTCTCTGCCGTATTTTTCCCACAATGTATGTTTATCTTTGTTTCAATGGGGCCAGACAGATTAATCAAATACAGCTATATTGTATTTTGACAACATGTTTTTCGTTTTGATGATGGGAAATGAGAACTAAAACATGATTATTGGGAAATTGGAATTGGAGTTTAAGGTAACAGACTAGTGAATGAGCAAGAGAGAGAAATACACAAAGGTGAGGAGAATGGAAAGAAAAGTGAGGGCAACATCACTATGAAACAGTAACAACAAAATTCCTGGAACAAGATGGGATGATGACTCATATAAAGTACCCCCCCTCACCACAATGTTTAGTCGCCCCCCTCTTGTTAGTAGAAAGACATTTCAAGTTTTCAATACAAATTTTGTGCAATTCTACACATTTTTTCCATGGGGTGTAGAGAAAATGTTGCAGTTTTAAAGCAAGTTTGCTTCAATTCTATAAATTTTGCCATGGGGCGGAAAGAAGATTTAGCAATTTTATAACTAATTTAATGCAATTCTACACATTTTGCCATAGACTTTAGAGAAATATTTTACGTTTTTAATATGACATCTGAGTGACACTGACTAACAAAATCCCATGCCGGTAATTTGACCATGATAACAAGTTTAGATAGTTTAGCGGCCAGCTAACTTGAAGATTGTCAGATCAGTTTGTGTTTTTGCATGTGTGTGATCCTGCTGACGCTCTAAGAATATGTTCACTAGCTCCAGAATGCAACACACAGTTGTCCGGTACAGCTGATGCTCTCATGCATGTTTCAGTGTTACTTGCCTCGAAGCGAGTATAGAAGTTATTTAGCTCGTCTGTTAGGCTCGTGTCACTGGGCAGCTCTCGGCTGTGTAGTCTGTAATAGTTTGCAAGCCCTGACACATCTGACGAGCTTCGGAGCCGGTTTAGTACTATTCGATCTTAGTCCTGTATTGACGCTTTGCCTCTTTTATGGTTCGTCGGAGGACATAGCGTGATTTTTTATAAGCTTCTGGGTTAGAGTCCCGCTCCTTGAAAGCGGCAGCTCTGGCCTTTACCTTTACAAGCAACGAAAGTATTTTTAGTAATTGTTTTAAAATGAAATACAGTATCTAATTTACATAAGTATTCCCACCCCTGAGTCAATATGTTAGAATCACCTTTTGGCAGCGATTATAGCTGTGAGTCCTTCTGGGTACATCTCCAAAATCTTTGCACACCTGGAATGAACAATATTTGCATATTATTCTTTTTTTAATTCTTCAAGCTCTGTCAAGTTGGTTGTTGATCATTGCTAGAGAGCCATTTAAGTCTTGCCATAGATTTTCAAGCTGATTGAATAATTTTTATGTCAACGATCTACACAAAATATATCTAAGTGGAAGAAAAAGTTGACCATTTGTAAAAAAAAAACTAAGAAATATGAAAAGTATAACATTAATATATCTTGATTAGATAAATATTCATCCCCCTGAGACAATATATGTTAGAATCACCTTTGGCAGCAATTACAGCTGTGTCCTTCTGGGCCTCTAAGAGCTTTCCACACCTGGATTGTGCAACATTTGCCCATTTTTCTTTTCAACATTCTTCGAGCTCTGTTAAATTGCTTGTTTATCTGGGTACCTCTCTAAAAGCTTTGCACACCTGGAATGAACAATATTTTCAGGTATGAGTTTCCATGGTTAAGGCTATGCAGCACCACCTACTGAGCTATGCCTTTGGTATCCCATCCAAGGCTTTAACCAAGCTCCGTTTTGATATTTGCCGCTGACTACTATCAATGACTTATTGTGAGAACGATTGTTGAGAGATCTCCACTTAATAACTAAATAGATTCACTGCTGCGATCAGTCCTCCTCCTCCTCCTGTCCTCCTCCTTTCCTTCCCCTCCTAATCGTCCTCCTCCATCTGCTCCTCCTCGTGGAGGACTTTTTCAATAAGTGTCACATTGCATGTGTCAATGATGTCAGACAGTGGGATGCAAGTGCTTTAAAATTCTTATGTCCCAAGTATGAGACCTTAGAAAGCCTAGCTTACATGTCTCTTCTTTGTTGTTTTACACAATGCATGCAACATTTCTGTTATGTCTGAATATTAACCACACATGTAAGTCAGATATTACCAGAATCTACACACATTTTCTGCCATATGTATACTTCCAAGTTCCATGTAGAATATATAAGAACCTTGTTAAATTCTTCTATATGTTTTACATATGCGTATTGCTGCAAAGTCAATACATACAGTACCTAAAACACGCAAGGAGACATGCTTGGAGACTTTCTTTGCAACTTGCGCTGTTATCGCTGAGACAGACAGTTTCATCTAAAAATGTCTTTATCACAGCACATTATGGTGCAACTTATAAGCACTTATTAATTCATTATTAGTAGCCATTTACACTCTCCACTATTTGACAAACTTTAGACAATGATCTCATGACTTAAGCCATTAATTAATTAATGTTCATTCATAACTTATAAAGTATTTAATAAAGGAAATAAGCACAGTATTAAAACACTTTATAGATGGCACCTTGATGTAAAGTGTAACCCAGATCATGACATCAAGATAAGTGTGACATGCGTCATGTAATTGTGATTAGTTCCAGGTGTTGCCTGTGAGTGTGGGTTTTGTGTATAAATGCCCAGTGTACAGATTCCCTGTGTTTGGCAGATCCCTTTTTATCCGTGTAGCCTTTAGGTTGGTGTGGTATAGGCTCAATAGGCTGAAGGGTGTAAAAGTCCTATTCCTTACCCTTCACACTCCTTTTTCCTACCTCCTTGACCCAGATTCCCCATTGTTTGGCTGTGGAGGAGCAACACAATCCCGCTGACCCTCCAAGCATGCCATACCCCTACTGATCCTCTAGTCACATGCCCCAGAATACATTGGGAGGTGGCGGCCAAGGCCTTGGGATGTCTAGGAGAAGCCTTGGGATTGGAGGAGCTCAATCAGGCTCTAAGCCTAAAACATCCCCCTTTTTACAGTTATAGGGTTTTGATCTTCTATGCTTCAAATGTAATACATAGTAAAAACTGATAAATGTATTGAGAAAACAGAAAATAATGATGGAGGAGAAATGTTTGTGGGGAAATGATGAAGAGAACATGGGAGAATGGCAAGATGCGGTCTTGTATTCTACTGTAAGACATCTCTCCGTCACTAACACAACCATTATCTATCACATGGTAAAATTGTGGACATTGCCACTCTGAAACCCAAACCCTTTATTATCTATTATTGTTTAGTTCGTACTGTGGAAAGACTTTGAGGAATGAGAACCTGGACCAGAAACAGAGACAATTATTCATAGTTAACTGTGCGATCTGATCTGTATGACTTTGAGTATATATATAGCTGCTTGTTTGGGGATTTATAAAGGGTTCTGTCAAATAGGGGTCAGTACACACAAGTGAAGGGAAGGGGAAGAGGAGACAACAGAGATACCTGACCCTGTATGGAGGGTGGAAGAGGAGACTGCAGTATAAAGATCACACACATTCTACAGCTAAGAGCCACTACAGATGCTTGAACACTGATACGACTATACTTTTCTGTTGTATTTCTCCGCAAAAACCCGTGTCAAGTAAGTAAGTGACTTTAGGCTTTTTTTTGTGTGACAACAGATTTTTTTTTTTTTTTTTTGTATTTTTTCCTAGATTTATTGGTAAGCTCTAGGTAGGGAGACTGTTCAACATTTGTTGACATAAAAACTGTTCAGTGGAAGCGATGGCTTTAGCTGGATCAAGCTTCCAAGGGGGCTTGGAGACTCTATGGAGACAAGATAAAGAATTGACGGGGGAAGAGCACAATATAGAGGCAGATCCAGAGAGAAAAGGGCATGCAGGGGAAGGGAAAGAAAATCATTTTGAGAATCAGATGAACACAAAAAAAGACGATAAACAATTTAGAAGGCTAGAAAACAGTAAGATAGATCTAGAGAGAGGGCTAGCTGAAAAAGAAGATAATGAGGTTCAAGAAGTGAAAGAAGAGTGGGCAGTTGTTGGAGAGCAGAAAGGGGTGATAGATGATGTGGATACAACAAGGGTATACAGCGGAGACTCATATGCCAGAGAAACGTTCAAAGCCCTGGAGCAGCTCAGGGACTCGTCTCTCCTCACTGATCTGACTCTGAGCACTGAGAACGGGCAGCGTCTCCACGCACACTCCCTTGTCCTGGCTGCTGTCAGCTCCCTAGTACATCACTCCCTAACACACCAGAGGCTGCCCAAGTGGGATGAAGAGATGGAGAAGATGAGGGAGAGGAGAGATTTTGACATGAACATACAGACAGAGATATTCATCAGTCTGGGTTCTGAGGTGAGGTGTGTAGGGCTGGCAGGGGTGACTGAGTTTGCCTACACTGGTGCCATATCAGCTCTGAACAGAGACTCACTGGCCCAGATACAGACTGCAGCTAAAACACTAGGGGTCCCCAGAGTTCTAGAACTCTGCAGTAAAGAGGAGGGGAAGATGAAGAAGGGAGTAGAGAAGAGGGCTGAAGAAAACAAGGTATCTGCTGAAGAACAGATGAAGCTCAGTCTTCAGTCAATCAGACAGCTGTGGAAAGAGGGAGTGGGCTGTGATGTGGAGCTGAAGGTTGGTGGGACATCATTCCATGGTTAGTGAACTGGTGTCAAAATACATCATGACTATGTACTGTACAATGATAGAGAAGACAATTAATATATTTTTAGGTGGGAGTGTCCGAGATCAAGCTAAATAACCCATGCATGCTTATGATGGTAATAATATTGATTTTGAGCATATAATATTATTTTAAATAATAATAGGATGATATATAATATATAAATGTTACTCATATATTAATATATAACAATTTGATGTTATAATGAGAAAATATATAAACGAAATATAAATTGTATTTATATTTTTGTAATAATTGTTGGGGACTCGTTCGGGATAAACAAAATAAAATTATGTTAACTTCAAATATTCTGACTTTCTGTCTTACATCTGAATTCATTAGAGTCACAATAAACCAGATGGGGAAGTCCATTTCCTCTTCTCTCTCCTGTCTCCTCCAAGTCCACAGAGTGCTCCTGGCTGCCAGTAGTGACTTCTTCCGGGGAATGTTCACCAGCGGGATGAAGGAATCCCAGCAGCCCTGTGTGGCCCTTCCCTTCCTGGAGGCTGCTGAGCTGGAGGCCCTGATTGGCTGCTCCTACAGTGGGTCCCTCCCCCTCAGCTGGGGGCGTGTCTTTGAGATTACCTGCACCGCCCTCCAGCTCCAGTTCCAGCCCGCCCTCTCGCTGTGCCTCAACTTCCTGGAACAGGAAATCAATGCTCACTCTTGCCTGGACGTGGCCACCTTCGCTGAGGCTTATGGGATGCCGGAACTCCTCGAAGTGGCCAACAGTTTTGTCCTGAGACACTTCCAAAACGTGGCAGCCACCCCTAAATTTCAAGACCTGCCAGCCAAGAAGCTTAGAAGATACCTGAATAGCGATTCCCTCTTTGTGCCCTCTGAGCTTGTCGTCTTCAAGGCTGCGGTGGCTTGGATCGAGGCGTGTCCCAGCAAAAGGATTAGACTCACCAAAGAGCTGATGAAGAAAGTCCACTTTCCCCTCATGAACGTCAAGGAGTTCAATGAAGTTAAAACCGCAAAACTGTGGTCTGAACGCAACACGGAAGGCCTCTACCTGACTATACTGGAGGACTTTCACTCCCATCACGTTGCACCTCGGACCCTGTGCAGGGTCTACTTTCCGAAGGACAGTCTAGTCTTGGTGGGTGGAGATCAGATCTCTGCCGACTTTAGCCGGCGATCTCCCAGCCGAGAACTGTGGTTCGGGAACTCTCTGAGGAACTACACAGGCATTGTAAAGAATGTGGAATGGAGGTTGCTTGGAGAGATGCCAAAGCCACCAAGGCTAAGTCACGAGGTGGCAGTACTCACAGGGAAGTTGTACGTGGTCGGGGGACAGAGTTATGAAGGCATGCTTGACGTTTTTAACTCGACCTACAGGTGAGATAAGACGCTTTGGGTTTGTATCTACTAACCAATGAGTCCTTTAGGTATGACATGTTTTATATATTTATGTTTTTACATTATTTTCTTCCTTCATCTCTCATTCTTTATTGTCTTTCAGATATGATCCGCTTCAGAACCTCTGGGAGAGATTGGCTGACTTGCATAAGACAAGGTGCAACTTTTCCATGGTTGTGCTGGACAGGATGATATATGCCATTGGAGGGGACATTGATCCAGAAACTAACCTGGATAGTGTGGAGCGCTACTGTCCAAACACAGATTCCTGGAGGTAGGTTTTTTTTGGTAACTCAAAAGGGAATGGTAACACAGAATTGCTTGCAGTAGTTAATGGTTGCATTGGAGATTTAAGTAAAACGTTATTTCTTTATTGCTATCACAACTTTGGCCTTCCCTGTTAGCTTTGCCCGACCCTTGGATATGACTTTGAGCTGCCATGCTGCCACACTTTTGGATGGAAAGATTTTCATCTCAGGGGGGTTGGACTGCAGGCACCAGTGTCTGGTATCCATGTTTCTGTACCACCCTGAGAGAGGAACCACCTACCTGACTGAGATGAGCCAACCTCGAGCCCGTCACTGCATGGAGACTTTAAACGACCATCTTTATGTGGCAGGAGGAGTCACTGTTGATGAAAACATGACGTCTATCGACCAGCTGGCCTGTGAGGTCTACGACTCGGTTAGTGACTCTTGGAGTGCCCTCACACCCCTGGCCGTCCCCCATGTTGGAGCAGCCTCTGTGGTTCTGGAGGGGATGCTCTATGTGCTGGGAGGATACTGCCAAGAGGACTACAGGGAGACCAGACTGGTTCATCGTTATGATCCCACCATCCAACATTGGGAGAATATGGGCGAGATGCCAGGACCCAACACTGACATATGAGCCTGTTTGCTGCACTTGCCCAACCACTTAAGACAATGACACATCACTATAAATCCCATAAGACTACACTACATTTGTCAGGGAACAGAAATGGAACCGGGAATGAAAGTGATCCATACTGTTCTGGAACAGAACCGTTATTTTAAAAGCATGGGGCCGGATAATAACGTTATTTTATGTTCCTGGCATTTTTTTTCCCAAGTCCCACAAAAATACACAACAAAGCATGTTTTGAATTCTTGTGCCGCTGTGCACACAGAAGCTTGTTAGCTGGCTTGCTAGCTCAAGCTTGTTAGCTTGTTAGCTAGTTAGCTAAAAGGACTTTCAAAGTTCCTTAATAGAAGCCGCTCCTCCTAGGTATAATTCTGTGGACCTAATTCAGCTAATGTATGTCATAAGAATACTAGCACTTCAAGCCTCCTTCTCAACCATCTCTCGCTCTCGCTCAACCCGCAAACTTTCAGTCACAACTTGCACCATAGGCTACACTTCTCTGTCCATCACGCATGTAAACAACTAGCTTGCCTGCTCTATCTTTACTGATTGCTGAAGTAATTTAATGAGCTAAAATTGTTGATTTCACTGGTTGAAAAAGGAACAGAAAGGAAAGATATAAACTGGTACTTTTTGGGGAGGTTCGAACCAGCTCATAACTTTCCTTTGGTCAGAACAGTGGAACGGAATGAACAACAATAGTGGTTCTGTTCAAAACAAAATGATTGGAAAATTATTTTGGTCCCAACACTACTTGTAAGTATAATACCCATCTAGCTAACACCAAGCTATATTTATATAGATTAAGTTTATATTTTCATCAAATGAATAAAAATTACATATACAGTATATGTTCTCTACTGGTTTTACAGCTAACTGAACTAGCTGTCGGGAAATTCAATGTAGTATACAGTTGCTATTTCCTAGTTGTGATGTCGGAAATACGACTTTGTTTCATTCATGTGCTTTTTTGGTCGGAACAATTCTTTAACCAACAAGGTTTCAGCCATTTTGCTTAAAGGCCCCCACCAGAGGGAAATACAGCCCCTATTTCGACATAATTCCTATCTTTGAGTTAAAATGCTAATTTAGGTTCCACCTCCAAGTGTGACCTAGGCTCCTAATACATATTCACGAATTGGGGGTGTGAACCAGGGTTATTATAGTTTTGTGTTTTTATTTCTGTTAGTTTTAATTTATATATTTAGTTGAAGTTTTATATTTCATTTTTATATTATTTAGTTTTAGAGTTAGGGACAGAAAGTAGCCTATACGTGGGAGGCCAGGAGCCATTTATGTGTTGTGTAGTTTTAGTGTTTTTTGGGATGTCACTTCTTGCCACTGTGGGGCAGTAATGCACAAGGTGATGGGTCAGGGCATAGATTAATTTAGGTTAAATGTAGACTCAGCGAGATGACATAGATGCAAAAACCAGGAGTGTTAAAGCGCGAGGCTAAACCTCTCAACTATTTTGGTCCCGTAGCTAACACGTTGTAGCAGCATGAAGCGCACCCATGCACATGCGCAGATACTCTGTGTGACTGTGTGAGAGCAAATCCTTGTATCACGCTCATCTCATTGGGTGTGTTCGAAAAGTAAGGCTATTGAAGCAGACTAGACAAAAGTCGACGAGTGAAGCTGGGGGAGGTGCATATGCGACAGCCGGAAGTCAAACACTGTAGTGGTTTTCAAACAGCAAGGCTCAGATCAACATGGCAGTGTCAACATAGCTGCTATTGTTTATAAAAGATTGGAGAGGATTTGACAGGTGTCAGCAATATTGTAATAGCTCCACCTTGCCCTCTGATAGGCTATGTGGAATTTTCCTCATGTTGCTTATACCATTCAAATCCTCTCAGATCACCATGTGCATAGGACCCCAGGAAGATTAGCTAGCGTTATGGCGTTAGCTAATGGGGATCCTAATAAAAATTACAAATTACAAATAGGGACTCCATTTGGGATTGGGCCTGATATGTACAAATAAATGTGATATCTGAAGCTCTCTCTCTCAGTAATTGATTGTACAATGTACACACATATTATTTCAGATTGTGGGTGTGTGATATGGGGCTTGGAGACATAGAAAAAAAACTTTATAAACAATGACAACAGTGCCATGTTGATCTGAGCCTTACTGCTGGAAAACTACATTAGCGTAGCAAGTTATGGCTGCCGCAGTTGCACCTCCCCTGACTTCACTCCTCGAATTTCGTCTACAGTTGGTTGCTTGAGCCTTTACCACTCAAAGTCACCCAATCTGACCCGCCAAACCTCATTAGAGAAAAAATCTTGAAAACACCATTTAATTTTTGCCCAAAATTAAGAGAAAATTACTAAAACTGAACATAGTTTTTATTTTATTCCGTTTTTTTTGGCGTCAAAGATAATATTTGTTGTATAGTTTTAGTTTTTCAAACAGGTTTGTTAATAATTTTATTTCAGTTTACAAAATATTTTTTTGTTTTACTTGCCGAAGTCTGGTTTATTCACATACAGCTAGCTAGCATACAGCGGTACCGGTACAGATAGAACAATGAGACCGATTTTTCACCGGATGTATAAAAGTGAAGCATCCGGTTGGAGTTTAACCTAACAACCTAATATGGACGTGAGAGGAAGCCCAGTGATCGGCAGTAGGAGAAGATTTAGCTAGATAGATTTTTGCAGACCTTCTGAAAAAAAATCATTGATGAAACATTTGATCTCAGTACAGTTTTCTGTTCCCAAAACTAGAATCTGTTACGAACAGAGTTGACTAAGTTTTGTAGACTTTACCCTTTTCCAAAGTAAAAAAAAACTTTAGATCCCAGTTCCTACATTTGAATATAAAAATTTATTTTATCAAACAAAACTATGCTACATTTTATCTCTGGGACCCTCAGGATGACAAATAAGAGCAAGATTACTGAATGTAAGTACATTATTTACCTTCAGAGGTGAATGTATGAAGACAAGTGCAGGAATAAAAGTGTGTTGTTATGCACTCTCCTAAAACAATGGTATTTTTTCACTGGAATAGCTACTGAAATTGGACAGTGCAGTTAGAATAACAAGAATTTAAGCTTTCTGCACATATAAGACATGTCTATGTGGTGTAAAGTTTGCTGTTACTTACAACGTCATCCTAGTCACATTAGTGCACGTTAGCAACAACCGTTCCGGTATAGGGACACCGATCCCGTAGAGGTTATGAGCTCTTTATTCACACAATAAACCTCTTTAGAATTATATACAGTTGAAATCGGAAGTTTACATAGGTTGGAGTCAGAAAAACTCGTTTTTCAACCACTCCACAAATTTCTTGTTAACAAACTATAGTTTTGGCAAGTTGGTTAGGACATCTACTTTGAGCATGACACAAGTAATTTTTCCAACAATTTCCAACGATTATTTCACTTATAATTCACTGTATCACAATTCCAGTGGGTCAGAAGTTTGCATCCCCTAAGTTGACTGTGCCTTTAAACAGCTTGGAAAATTCCAGAAAATGATGTCATGGAGAAAATCAAAAGAAATCAGCCAAGACCTCAGAAATAAATGTGTAGACCTCCACAAGTCTGGTTCATGCTTGGGAGCAATTTCCAAACGCCTGAAGGTACCATGTTTATCTGTACAAACAATAGTATGCAAGTATAAACACCATGGGACCACGCAGCCATCATACCGCTCAGGAAGGAGACATGTTCTGTCTCCTATAGATGAACGTACTTTGGTGCGAAAAGTGCAAATCAATCCCAGAACAACAGAAAAGGACCTTGTGAAGATGCTGGAGGAAACAGGTACAAAGTATCTATATCCACAGTAAAACAAGTCCTATATCGACCTAACCTGAAAGGCCGCTCAGCAAGGAAGAAGCCACTGCTCCAAAACCGCCATAAAAAAGCCAAACTACGGTTTGCAACTGCAACGATTGTACTTTTTGAAGAAATGTCCTCTGGTCTGATGAAACAAAGATAGAACTGTTTGGCCATAATGACCATCGTTATGCTTGGAGGAAAAAGGGGGAGGCTTGCAACCCGAAAGAGCACCATCCCAACCGTGAAGCACGGGGGTGGCAGCATCATGTTGTGGGGGTGCTTTGCTGCACGAGGGACTGGTGCACTTCAGAAAATAGATGGCATCATGAGGCAGGAAAATTATGTGGAAATATTGAAGCAACATCTCAAGAGACATCACTCAGGAGTTAAAGCTTGGTTGCAAATGGGTCTTCCAAATGGACAATGACCCAAGCATACTTCCAAAGTTGTGGCAAGATGGCTTAAGGACAACAAAGTCAAGGTATTGGAGTGGCCATCACAAAGCCCTGACCTCAATCCTATAGAAAATGGGTGGGCAGAACTGAAAAAGTGTGTGCGAGCAAGGAGGCCTACAAACCTGACTCAGTTACATCAGCTCTGTCAGGACAAATGGGCCAAAATTCACCCAACTTATTGTGGGAAGCTTGTGGAAGGCTACCCGAAACTTTTGACTCAAGTTAAACAATTGAAAGGTAATGCTACCAAATACTAATTGAGTTTACGTAAACTTCTGACCCACTGGGAATGTGATGAAAGAAATAAAAGCTGAAATCATCCTCTCTATTAACCTTACATTTCACATCCTTAAAATAAAGTGGTGATCCTAACTGACCTAAGACAGGGAATTTTTACTAGGATTAAATGGAAGGATTTGTGAAAAACTGAGTTTAAATGTATTTGGCTAAGGTGTATGTAAACTGCCGACTTCAACTGTAGCTACTCTACCATCCCACAACACAGATGAGAGGGTACAGGATTAGTTATCATAATCTTTGATCATACTGTTAATGTAAATGCACATTATTAGTTGGCTAACTAGAGTTCTACAAATGAGTAGCACTAGTGAGCTTGTAGCCGAATGTGTATGCACTGTACAGGTGATGGCCACGTGCAGGAACATGGGGTGGTGGCATGTTACTGACCACCCAGGTTTTACCCTCATTGCCTCAACCCATATGCTCTGCAGGCCTTATGCAATGCTTATAGGCAAGAACATGGATGCTGAAATAAATGGATAGGTAAATGCAAGACAGGGTTATTAATTTTAGGGGGACTGGACATCTCTATTGTAACTGAGATATCTAACCATGAGCAAAAAATTGTAGATTGGAATAAATGTTAATTCATTTCAAAGTCTTTTTGCAATTGTGATAACAGGTTCTGTGAGACTTAGACAAATTGTTTGGTAAAAAGTTGTGCATTAGTGCCGTGGGTACTTAGGAATGCATGTCCATTTGGTAATCCCAGCATGTTCAGGCCAGGTTCCCTGGGGGACTACACTGGCTTCAAACTTCCCCATTATAATTATTTTGTCAGACAAATTGTGTAAAAATCCTCACTTTATTTCAATGCTACATAATATATATATATATATTATATTGCAATTACAACCACTGCCTCCGCCTCTGTCCATCTGGTCTGATGAAGCACAGCAGTCCTGTAAAACATGACACAGTTTGTTTAAGTTATTGTAGGTGGAATGCTAACTTGAGATCCATGAGCTCAGGTGCATCCTGTTTCCATGAATCATCTTTGATATGTTTCTACACCTTGATTGGAGTCCACCTGTGGTAAATTAAATTGATTGGACATGATTTGGAAAGGCACACACCTGTCTATATAAGGTCCCACAGTTGACAGTGCATGTCAGAGCAAAAACCAAGCCATGAGGCCGAAGGAATTGTTCTTAGAGCTCAGAGACAGGATTGTGCCGAGGCACAGATCTGGGGAAGGGTACCAACAAATGTCTGCAGCATTCTTAAATGGAAGATTGTTTTTACCATCATCTTTGAAATGCAAGAGAAAGGCCATAGTGTATTATTTCAGCCAAGGTGCAATTTAGATTTCGGCCACTAGATGGCAGCAGTGTATGTGAAAAGTTTTAGACTGATTCAATGAACCATTGCATGTCTGTTCAAAATGTTGTATCAAGACCAAATGTGCCTAATTTGTTTATTAATAACTTTTCATGTTCAAAATTGTGCACTCTCCTCAAACAATACCATGGTATTATTTCACTGTAATAGCTACTGTAAATTGGACAGTGCAGTTAGATTAACAATAATTTAAGATTTCTGCCAATATCAGATATGTCTATGTCCTGGGAAATGTTCTTGTTACTGTTCTTGTTACTTACAACCTCATGCTAATCACATTAGTGCACATTAGCTCAACTGTCCCGTGGGGGATGTTAACTCAGACATCTAACAATGCTCCTACAAATGTTCTAACAATGAAACCGGGCCCTGGATAAGAACATCTGCTAAATTACTAAAATGTCAAATGTAAATGTTTCACATACAGATCTCATATTACTGTATTGAATTTTCTACATTTGTACACATCTTTAATAATAATGTAGTTATTGGTTACATTTGACTGTGTAAAACTAACCGTATCGCTCCCGAGCGGTGCAGTGGTCTTAGGCACTGCATCTGCAAGAGGTGTCACTACAGTGCTTGGTTCAATTCCAGACTGTTTCATGTCTGGCTGTGATTGGGAGTCCCATAAGGTGCCGCACAATTGGCCCAGCGTTGTCTGGGTTTGGCCAGGGTAGGCCGTCATTATAAATAAGAATTTGTTCTTAACTGATCTGAGTGTGAGGCAGATATTTAGCAAAAAAAACATGATTATTTGTCTCTGAAATAAACCATCAAGAGATAGATTTTAAACAAATGCATGTCTGTCATTAAACAACCCCATGCCATGATTAGACATTGGAAAAAACACACCAATTTATTTTATTATTTCTTTAAACAATAAAAGCTAATTTATAAACATTTCTGAGAATGGATATATGGATATATAAATTATCATTAGAGTCACATCATGCAGCCTTACAATGTATTAAACATCTAAACATATAGCCCAACGTTTGTTGAACAACTAAACTTACATTAATAACTCTAAATTAAGCATATACGAGTACCTATTTCTTTGTTAACTGCTCAAAACAGAATAGCACTCCCTCACATCGTTTGGAGAAAATATTTATATTTTATTCAGCTTTGCTCAATTGCATTCTTCATAATATAAAATAATGTCACGGAATTCTAAGCAAATCTTGTCTGCTTTATTAACTAATGTAGCCCAAGGACATCTCAGAGTATGCTATTCTGTTCTTCTGAAATATACTACATTTTCTACACATCATGCTTCTTTAGACCTGTCTAAAATAAATAATGGATGTATTGTGAAGGTGTAGGCTACATTACATTGTAGATGGTCCAAAGGTCTGCATCAGTGGTTTTAAGGCTATGTGTGGACGCCAGGAGATGCTAAATGTGTTTATGTTAATTCATGGTAAATTACCGTGAGACCGACAGTTATTTGCTTGACAATCACCGGCTGACGAAATTTCGTGACATCTACAGCCCTAGTTATGGCTTTACACCCACTGCTATATTGTGGATAAAGAGTTACCTGTCTAACAGAGCACAGAGGGTGTTCTTTAACGGAAGCCTCTCCAACATAATCCAGGTAGAATCAGGAATTTCCCAGGTCAGCTGTATTGGCCCCTTACTTTTTTCAATCTCTGCTAACGACATGCCACTGGCTTTGAGTAAATCCAGTGTGTCCATGTATGCGGATGACTCAACACTATACACGTCAGCTACTACAGCGACTGAAATGACTGCAACAATTAACAAAGAGCTGCAGTTAGTTTCAGAATAAGTTAGTCCTAAATATTTCAAAAACTAAAAGCATTCACTAAACCCTAACATGCTGACATCTTACCTTGATCCCTGATAACGTGGGTATATGCTCCTAAAAACCAATGAGGAAATGGGAGAGGAGGGACTTGCGGCGCGTGACGCGCGTTCAATAATTGAATAACATGTATGTGTACATTTATTTTGCAGTGCTCGCTCACGTGATGCGGGCGGTGTGGTCAGCATGTAAACCTCAACTAAATCTTGTAATAAATAATGTGGAAATTGAGAAAGTTGAAACTGTCATGATCAAAACATATTGATACAACAGTAGCTAAAATGGGAAGAAGTCTGTCCATAATAAAGCGCTGCTCTACCTTCCTAACAGCACTATCAATAAGGCAGGTCCTACAGGCTCTAGTTTTGTCACACCTGGACTACTGTTCAGTCGTGTGGTCAGGTGCCACAAAGAGGGACTTAGGAAAGTTGCAATTGGCTCAGAACAGGGCAGCACGGCTGGCCCTTAAAAGTACACAGGGAGCAAACATTAATAACATGCATGTCAATCTCTCCTGGCTAAAAGTGGAGGGGAGATTGACTTCATCGCTACTTGTATTTGTGAGAGGTATTGAAATGTTGAAAGCACAGAGCTGTCTGTTTAAACGAGGTTGTAACGTAACAAAATGTGGAAAAAGTCATGGATACTTTCTGAATGTACTGTACTTCTGGATCGAGGGGTGTCGATCTTTGACGATAGAGCCGATGGTGACATCTTCTATACTCCTTAGCAGTCCCTTCTTCTCCATTCTCAAGCTGTTGCCAACCTAGGTGCTCTGTGGAAGAGATTAACAGTATTATTGACAATGTTTCCCTCAATATTTGTTAGCCTGGGAAAAGAGGCTCCCAAATCAGGATAAGGGTTACCATTACCAACATGACACAGTGAGACCTATATAAACAGAAAAAAAAATCTTCAATATGTTTTCTTAAATATATACATTTTTTTGCTTCAATATATCCACATCATTTTTCCTCCTCATTATGCCATCTATTTTGTGAAGTGCACCAGTCCCTCCTGCAGCAAAGCAACCCAACATGATGCTGCCACCCCCGTCCTTCACGGTTGGGATGGTGTTATTCGGCTTGCAAGCCTCCCCCTTTTTCCTCCAAACATAATGTCGATATAGGACTTGTTTTACTGTGGATGTAAATACTTTTGTACCTTTTTCCTCCAGCATCTTCACAAGGTCCTTTGCTGTTGTTCTGGGATTGATTCGCACTTTTCACACCAAAGTACGTTCATCTCTAGGAGACAGAACGCGTCTCCTTCCTGAGTGAAATGACGGCTGCGTGGTCCCTTGGTGTTTATCCTTGCGTACTATTGTTTGTACAGATGAACGTGGTACATTCAGGCAGTTGGAAATTGCTCCCAAGGATAAACCAGACTTATGGAGGTTTACAATTTTTTTTCAGAGGTCTTGGCTAATTTCTTTGGATTTTTCCATGATGTCAAGCAAAGAGGCACTGAGTTTGAAGGTAGGCCTTGAAATACATCCACAGGTACACCTCCAGTTGACTCAAATGATGTCAATTAGCCTATCAGAAGCTTCTAAAGCCATGACATAATTTTCTGGAATTTTCCAAGCTGTTTAAAGGCACAGTCAACTTAGTGTATGTAAACTTCTGACCCACTGGAATTGTGATATAGTGAATTATAAATGAAATAATCTGTCTGTAAACAATTGTTGGAAAAATGGGTTTAGGGTTTCTGGGATATTGGTGTTGATGTGAGCCATGACCAGCCTTTCAAAGCACTTCATGGCTACAGACTTGAGTGCTACGGGTCGGTAGTCATTTAGGCAGGTTACCTTAGTGTTCTTGGGCACAGGGACTATGGTGGTCTGCTTGAAACATGTTGGAATTACAGACTTAGACAGGGAGAGGTTGAAAATGTAATTAAAGAGACTTGCCAGTTGGTCAGCGCATACTCTATTGTACATAGGCTGGTCATCTAGGTTTGTGCCTGTCTTTCCATCACCATGAAGAAAAACAATGCACAATATGATAATTTTGTACATTGAGTGGTTTGTGATTATGTGATGTGATGATGTGGCTCAGTTGGTAGAGCATGGTGCTTGCAATGCTAGGGCTGTGGCTTCAATTCCAAGGGGGGCCAGTATGAAGAAGAAAATGTATGCACTCACTACTGTAAGTTGCTCTGGAAAGAAGTGTCTACTGAATAGACCATTTCAATTTTCCCATAGAAATGAAGAAACCAATTCAGTTTTCACATAGAAATAAGTTGCAATAAGTATTTCAAGAAACTGGGAAACATATATCAAGCAAGTATTTTTATATAAACCCACAAGTATTATCAGATAATCTGTTTTCTACAGATAATTATGAGACTCAATTTACAAATGCTGATAAACAACTCAAATACATGTAGTTTAAAAACAATTACATTCACAAAAGTAGTGCACTGGGCCTTTACTAGTCCTGTATTAGCAGACTGATATAGACATCTTCAAAACAGGATATATATATTATTTTCTGCATCAGGGTTTTATCTCATGACAGAGGAAAATGTGACATTGTGCTGTCTGCTTCACATAGGAAAGAGCAGAAAGCCACTGAAGGAGCAGTAGTCATATCGCCCATCGATGAAGACCCATGTGTTGCTCCAGAGACGCATGTGGACCACTTCTCCCTTCTCCAACTGCAGTGTGACTCCATTGGACGCATGGTCATTCTGTTCTCCACTGGATTGGTATTCGTACACAGACATCATCCTTTGGCCATCCTTGAATATGCTCAGACCCATGTCATGGCCTGCAAAGCCATTTCCAGAAAATCTGAAGTAGTAGACCCCTCTCACTGGCGCTGTGAAGACACCTGAGTCATAGAAGGAGTCGATAAATAGTGGTTGCATCTAACATTTAGCCATTGCTACTAGAGGCTTATATCAGGTGGACCAGTCGTACGCACAAAGGAACGCTAATGGTGCAGGCTTTTGTTCTAGCCAGGCAGTAACACACCTGATTCAACTAATCAAAAGTATTTATTGAAAATAGTTGATTAGTTGAATGAGATGTGTCATGATTGGCTGGGGAAAAATCCTGCACCTCACTGGACCTTTTCAACCATCCCTGCTATAAGTAATGATGTAGATACAGTATGTTCAGTGCGATACCTGTGATTGGGTTGTATGCACTGCCAATGTTGGTCAGGACTTTTCCGAAAATGAGGTTAGTCTCTGCGTCGATGGGCCCATGGTGTTTACTTTCAGTCGACAGCAAGGCTGCTGAGAAGGCTACCTTGGGTTGCTCTGCCAGCAACGATAGTAGCAACAACAACAACAACAACATCAATCAACAACAACACAGCAATGAGAACAGGTGGGTGGAGATTTCACTTTAGGACTAATGGAATGGTCTAAAATGAGCAAACTCCGCCCACCCAATGCAAAACAAACTTGCGCATTGGTAGAAAAAAAGGAGTAAGGGGAGGAGCAAGAAGAGGACTTTCTTATTTGTGAGCATTATTGACCCGTAAAGCATTGGGTAACACTTTATATGCATTTTCATGATAATAAGCTAATCCTGAGAACCTGAGCCCTAGGATCATGCCTCCGGACTACATGGCCTGATGACTCCTTGCTGTCCCCAGTCCACTTGGTCGTGCTGCTGCTCTAGTTTCAACTGTTCTGCCTGCGGCTAAGGAACCCTGACCTTTTCACCGCATGTGCTACCTTGTCCCAGACTTGCTGTTTTTCGACGCTCTCTCTCTACCGCACCCGCTGTCTCGACATCTGAATGCACGGCTATGAAAAGCCAACTGACATTTACTCCTGAGGTACTGACCTGTTGCACCCTTTACAACCACTGATTATTATTTGACCCTGGTGGTCATCTATGAACATTTGAACATCTTGAAGAACAGTCTGGCCTTAAATGACCGTGCACTCTTATAATCTCCACCCGGCACAGCCAGAAGAGGACTGGTCACCTCTCAGAGCCTCTAAGTTTCTTCCTAAATTCCTGCCTTTTTCTACATCTGCATTGCTTGCTGTTTGGGGTTTTAGGCTGGGTTTCTGCATTGCACTTTGATGACATCTGCTGATGTAAAAAGGGCTTTTTAAATACATTGGATTGATTTGATTGAATACATGTTTATAAATGCTTTATAAATGTCTACCTATAAATACTCATCAATTGATATTTACAATGTACTGTACCTTCTCTTTCTTTATTCAGCTTATCCACCATAGCTCTCTGCTCTTTCAGGTCTGCCTCTGCTGTATGGAGCTTAGTACTCAGTTCTCCCAACAAAGACCTAAGCTCCTTCAGTTCAGTGTAGACGTTCACCACAGAACCCAAAACCACCTCTTCCTGAGCCAGACACACGTAGCCCAGAAAGACCAGCCAGACAGTAGCCGTCCTCTTCATCAACATTTTCATTATCCTCTCAGGAGAGACAGAGTGGAGTAGCTCTCAGCGTTCCCTTAGTAAACTTATTCGCTATGATCTAAGAGGGAAAACCAACCCTTGCTCAGTACTCCTACTCTGAGAAGCTTTGTAAATACTGAGTGAATAGGACTACAGTTGATTATTAACGCTAGACACATGGATATTGGTGCTCATTGGCTGGCTTGAACTTGCACTTTTGCTCTCGCTGTCTCTCTCTCTCCTGTTGGAGTTTCATTTGTTTCCAAATTCAGGCTTTTCCCTATTCTGTTCATGATTTCATTACTGTAAGAAAGAGTTTAAGGACTAAATGCCTACAATTACATGAGCAGAATAATATTACAATGTACAGTATTTATATCTGAAAGCAGTTAGATTTTCTGAAAATTGCTGGAATTCCAATTAAATTCCAAGTAAATTCTCCACTTCCTGCTTGATTTCCAGAATCCATTTTGGAATTATAAATTAAACTGTACCCCAACCTCTTTCTCACCCTCTAAAGTTCCCTTTCTCATTGTCTTAAGTGGGCAGGCGGAGCAGACAGGCTCGTATGTCCGTGTTGTGTCCGGGCATCTTGCCCAAATTCTCCCAATGTTGGGTAATGAGTTCATAACGGAACCCCTACAGGATCGCTGTCCCCCCCGCGGGGCGGTAGAGCTAACGTGCGCTAATGGGATTAGCAAGACAATGTAAGTAACAAGAACATTTCCCAGGACATAGACATGTCTTATATGGGCAGAAAGCTTGAATTCTTGTTAATCAAAACTGCACAGTCTAATTTAGTTATTACAGTGAAAAAATACCATGCTATTGTTTGAGGAGAGTGCACAACAACAAAAAAACGTTTATTTGATACATTCACCTTTGAAGGTAAATAATGTACTTACTTTCAGTAATCTTACTCTGATTTGTCATCCTGAGGGTCCCAGAGATAAAATGTAGCATAGTTTTGTTTGATAAAATCCATTTTATATTCAAATGTATGAACTGTGTTCTACAGTTTGAACCCCTGCTGTGTCTGCCCCCCATACATGATGGAAGCTAATTATCCATAATGTATGACATTCCTGGGAGTGTGTAAACTAAACTGTTTTATTACCATATCATTTTTGTATGTTCTCTATAGTTATGTACTTGAAAATGTATCAGTTGACCAATTCAGCACATTTGGGCAGACTTGACACAACATTTTGAACAGTAATAGAACGGTTCATTGGATCAGTCTAAAACTTTGCGCATACACTGCTGCCATCTAGTGGCCAAAATCTAAATTGTGCCTAGACTCCTAAGTGATATAATGGCCTTTCTCTTGCATTTCAAAGCTGAAAAATAAATTAAATTAGAAAATGCATGTTTTTTTTGTATTATCTTTTACCAAATCTAAAATGTTATATTCTCATATATTAATTTCACATTTCCACAAACTTCAAAGTCTTTCCTTTCAAATGGTGTCAAGAATATGCATATCCTTGCTTCAGGTCCTGAGCTACAGGGAGTTAGATTTGGGTATGTCATGTAAGGCATTTTTTTTTTTTTAAAGTGTCCGATCCTTAAGAGGTTCCAGTCTGGTCTCCCTGTCGTTCTGTTTGAGGTATCCTCCCAGCACATAGAGCTTCCCCTCCAGAACAACAGAGGCTGCTCCCACGTGGGGGACGGCCAGGGGCGTGAGAGCACACAAAGAGTTACTAACGGGTTTGCAGTCCTCACAGGCCAACTAATTGGTGTAGACGGTACGTAGGTTACACACCCCTCTGACCACGGAGAGACCACCACTGTATTGATGGGGTTCTGAGTGATGGTGGTCATCCAAGATGGCGTAGCAGTGCAGACGTGTTTTTGTTCGTCCCCTCGTGTACTTTGTATTTTTCGTCTTTTTTGTATATATTTCAATTTTATTTTCAATCTCTTTTCCATTTTTATATGAAATATACCTTCCGGTAACCTGCCTCACCCATTGTGTTACCTAACAGCTATTTTTTTAGACCTTTTTAGACTGAATTCCATAGGGAGCTAGCGAGCTAACCAGCTACTAGCTATTCAGTCACTTTTAGCCACCGCTAGCGGCCTTTGACCTACTGCACAGACACCAGCCTTTTTTAGCCCGGATATTACTTGCCAGCCTACCACCATCGGACTGTTTCTCCACCACAACGCCGGATCCCTGCCGTAAACCCTGGACCACTACACCTGATCTCCACAGCTAGCTAGCTGCCACCGAGTGGCTAACGCCCCTGCCCCGGAGCCAACTCCGGCTAGCCGCGACCCAGGTGCATCTCCTGGCTAGCAACAATAATACCTCTCTCGCCATCTGGCTTGGTTCCCTCTCGTCACGACGCCCCGTCGTACCACCTCGACTGGTCTGCGGACTATTACTCCATCCGCTCTGCCTGCAACCGGCCTCCGTCGGGTGTCGGATCAGACGGTTCTACCAACCCCGGCCTGCTAACTCTTAACTTTAAATGTCGTGTCTCCTGCGTGCCGGCGTAGTAACGACTACCTCGCGGCTTCCCTGCCCCATCTATTGCTGTTCACTGGACCTTATGATCACTTGACTACATAGCTGATGCCTGCAGGACTATTCATTAATCACGGTACTCCATTCTGTTTATTTTTATTTATTTATTTTATTTATCTGTCGGCCCCAGCCGCGTACTCAGGCCCTGTGTGTTGCTAACCAACCCTCTGCCCATTCATCGCCAGTTTTACCTGTTGTTGTTGTCTTAGCTGACTAGCCTTGCGGTCTTACCCATTGTTGTCCTAGCTAGCTCTCCCAACCAACACCTGTGTTTGCTTTATGCCTTGCTTTATGTCTCTCTCAAGTGTCAATATGCCCTGTTTACTGTTGTTTAGGGTAGTTATCATTGTGTTAGTTTACAGTGGAGCCCCTAGGCCCACTATACATGCCTCAGATTCCTCCTTTGTCCCACCTCCCACACATGCGGTGACCTCACCCAGCATTAAAAGCACCTCCAGAGATGCAACCACTCTTATCATCACTCGGTGCCTGGGCTTACCTCCACTGTACTCTCACCCCACCATACCCCTGTCTGCACATTATACCCTGAGTCTATTCTACCACGCCCAGAAATCTGCTCCTTTTATTCTCTGTTCCCAACGCACTAGACGTCCTGTTCTGATAGCCTTTAGCCGTACCCTCATCCTGCTCCTCCTCTGTTCCTCGGGTGATGTGGAGGTAAACCCAGGCCCTGTAGCCCCCAGCACCACACCTATTCCCAGGCCCCAGGCACTCTCTTTTGTTGACTTCTGTAACCGTAAAAGCCTAGGTTTCATGCATGTTAACATCAGAAGCCTCCTCCCTAAGTTTGTTTTACTCACTGCTTTAGCACACTCCGCCAACCCTGATGTCCTGGCCGTGTCTGAATCCTGGCTTAGGAAGGCCACCAAAAATTCTGAGATTTCCATACCCAACTACAACATTTTCCGCCAAGATAGAACTGCCAAAGGGGGAGGAGTTGCAATCTATTGCAGAGATAGCCTGCAAAGTTCTGTCATACTTTCCAGGTCTATGCCCAAACAGTTCGAACTTCTAATTCTAAAAATTAATCTCTCCAGAAATAAGTCTCTCACTGTTGCCGCCTGCTACAGACCCCCCTCAGCTCCCAGCTGTGCCCTGGACTCCATATGTGAATTGATTGCCACCCATCTATCCTCAGAGTTCATTCTGTTAGGTGACCTAAACTGGGATATGCTTAACACCCCGGCAGTCCTACAATCTAAGCTAGATGCCCTCAATCTCACACAAATCATCAAGGAACCCACCAGGTACAATCCTAAATCTGTAAACATGGGCACCCTCATAGACATTATCCTGACCAACTTGCCCTCCAAATACACCTCTGCTGTTTACAATCAGGATCTCAGCGACCACTGCCTCATTGCCTGCATCCGCTATGGGCCCGCGGTCAAACGACCACCCCTTATCACTGTCAAACGCTCCCTAAAACACTTCTGCAAGCAGGCCTTTCTAATCGACCTGGCCCGGGTATCCTGGCAGAATATTGACCTCATTCCGTCAGTCAAAGATGCCTGGTCGTTCTTTAAAAGCAACTTCCTCACCATCTTAAATAAGCATGCCCCTTTCAAAGGATGTAGGACTAAGAACAGATACAGCCCTTGGTTCACTCCAGACCTGACTGCCCTTGAACAGCACAAGAACATCCTGTGGCGGACTGCTATTGCATCGAATAGTCCCCGCGATATGCAACTGTTCAGGGAAGTCAGGAACCAATACACGCAATCAGTCAGGAAAGCAAAGGCTAGCTTTTTCAAACAGAAATCTGCATCCTGTAGCTCTAACTCCAAAATGTTTTGGACACTGTCAAGTCCATGGAGAACAATAGCACCTCCTCCCAGCTGACCACTGCACTGAGGCTAGGTAACACGGTCACCCCCGACAAATCCATGATGATCAAAAATTTCAACAAGCATTTCTCTACGGCTGGCCATGCTTTCCTCCTGGCTACCCCAACCCAGGCCAATAGCTCCGCCCCCCCTGCATCTACTTGTCCAAGCCGTCCCAGCTTCTCCTTCACCAAAATCCAGATAGCAGATGTTCTGAAAGAGCTGCAAAATCTGGACCCGCACAAATCAGCTGGACTAAATAATCTGGACCCTCTCTTTTTAAAACTATCTGCTGCCATTGTTGCAACTCCTGTTACCAGTCTGCTCAACCTCTCTTTGGTGTCGTCCGAGATCCCAAAAGATTGGAAAGCTGCTGCGGTCATCCCTCTCTTCAAAGGGGGTGACACCCTAGACCCCAAATTCTGGTTTCCGAGCTGGTCACAGGTGCACCTCAGCCACGCTCAAGGCACTAAACGATATCATAACCGCCATCGATAAGAGACACTACTGTGCAGCCGTATTCATTGACCTGGCCAAGGCTTTCGACTCTGTCAATCACCACATCCTTATCGGCAGACTCAACAGCCTTGGTTTCTCTAATGATTGCCTCGCCTGGTTCACCAACTACTTTGCCGACAGAGTTCAGTGTGTTAAATCGGAGGGCCTGTTGTCCGGGCCTCTGGCAGTCTCTATGGGGGTGCCACAGGGTTCAATTCTTGGGCCGACTCTCTTCTCCGTATACATCAATGATGTCGCTCTTGCTGCTGGTGATTCTCTGATCCACCTCTATGCAGACGACACCATTCTGTATACTTCTGGCCCTTCTTTGGACACTGTGTTAACTAACCTCCAAACGAGCTTCAATGCCATTCAGCACTCCTTCCGTGGCCTCCAACTGCTCTTAAACGCTAGTAAAACCAAATGCATGCTTTTCAACCGTTCGCCTTTCCTTCCAGTTCTCTGCTGCCAATGACTGGAACGAACTACAAAAATCATTGAAACTGGAGACACTTATCTCCCTCACTAGTTTTAAGCACCAGCTGTCAGAGCAGCTCACAGATCACTGCACCTGTACATAGCCCAACAAACTACCTCATCCCTTACTGTAGTCATTTATTTATCTTGCTCCTTTGCACCCCAGTATTTTTACTTTGCACATTCATCTACTGCACATTTACCATTCCAGTGTTAAATTGCTATACTGTAGTTACTTTGCCACCATGGCCTATTTATTGCCTTATATTCCTTATCCTACCTCATTTGCACACATTGTATATAGATTAGTTTTTTTCCCTACTGTATTATTGACTGTATGTTTGTTTCACTCCATGTGTAACTCTGTGTTGTTGTATGTGCTGAACTGCTTCGCTTTATCTTGGCCAGGTTGCAATTGTAAATGAGAACTTGTTCTCAACTTGCCTACCTGGTTAAATAAAGGTGAAATAAAAAAATAAAAAAATGGTTTACGACACTCTTTTACGACACCTGTGGTATTTGTGTGGCAATGGCGGAGTAACGTTAAAACTTGTTAACTTGTTAGGGATGGGCGCACGAGGTGACCGTTTTGGAGAGCCTGGCATGCCCAAAGTAAAATGCCTCCCATTCAGGCCCAGAAAATAGGATATGCACATATTTAGTACCATTGGATAGGAAACACTCTGAATCTTCTAAAATTGTTAACCATTTGTCTGTGAGTAAAACAGAACGCATATGGCAGGCAAAACCCAGAGGAATTTCTGTCCTGGAAAAAGTGGTTTTGACAGTGCCTCATTTGGAACCCCTCCCTTATGAAAATGCCCATATAAGGGCATATGAATGCAGTACCCATCGCTTCCTCTGGATGTCAACAGTCTCGAGACAGTGTTCATTTTTTTGTTTTGGATGCTTTAGAGCAGAGAATAAGAGGAAACCAGGAAGTGTCCCATTTATGTCAACAGAAGGGAACGCGCGCTCCCGACAAAGCGCGCTTTGTGTTTTTTTACCATCTTTATCGCTCAGTTTATATTCCGGTTGATTTATAATAGTAAATATACGTAAAAGTGTTCCTAAGGATACATTTAAAACTATGTTTGATTGTTCTTGGACAAGTTTATAGGTATAAGATGAACGAGTTCTTGTCACGTTTCAATGGAGTAGTGGAAGCTGTCGTTTCTGATTATAACGCGCGAACCAAATGGAGATTTATGGATAAAATACATTACTTTTTCTAACAAAAGAACCATGGATTGTCTTCGTTGGACACTTAGGAAGACCTCAGCAGAAGTGCTTCAACAGGTAATTGATTTGTTTTCGCTGTGAAATGTGTTATTCATGGCTATGGGAAAAATATGTGAGGTGTTACCCTCAAACAATCAAATGTGCTGCTTTCGCCGTGAAGCTTTTTTGAAATCTGACAACGCTGTGATATTGCCAAGAAACAGAGCTTTTGATGAGTATGAAACAGACCATAAACCCCTTATTCCAATCTCTCAAAAAAAATCTGAATGACATGCCTCCTTGTCTTCAAAGGATGATGATGAGGTTGCAACGCTATGATTTTGTTTTAACCTATGTGCCTGGGTCAACTTTAGTGGTAGCAGATGCCCTCTCAAGGGCTCCACCAATGGTGGCCCAAATCAGCCTCAATCAGGAGTCTGTGGAGGAGGAGGTTGCCTTACATGTGGATATGGTCATGGAGTCACTTCCTGTTTCTGAGCAGCAACTAAGGAGAATAGCTGAAGAGACCACAACAGAACCCATTCTTTGCAAGGTGATCCATAATCTGGAAAATGGCTGGCAAAAAGGCTCTTGTAAGCAGTACTTCCCACTAAGCGCAGAGCTGTCAGTGGTCAATTGTGTGCTGTTGAAGAAGAACAGAATGGTGATACCTTCTTCAATGCGTCAGGAGATGCTAAAGAGTGTACGTGGAGGACATCTGGGAGCTGAGAAATATAAGCGAAGGGCCAGACAGTCCCTTTATTGGCCAAATATAAATTCTGACATTGAGCAAATGGTGGGAAATTGTGACACGTCTCAAAGTTCATTATAGACAGCCCAAGGAGCCCATGGTTATGGGAGAGGTACCCACCACAGCCTGGGAGAAGGTTGGAGTCGACTTGTTTCATTGCAATGGTAAGGACTATTTGTTGACTATCGACTACTGGTCAAATTACCCTGAAATCGCACTCTTGTCCAGCACAACAGCAAAGACTGTCATTTTGCACTTGAAATCATGTTTTGCTAAGCATGGGATTCCCCTAGTGGTGGTTTCTGATAATGCACCTCAGTTTGCTTGCAGTGTGTTTAAGATGTTTGCAGAGCATTATGAGTTCTGACATATAACCTCTAGTCCGCTATATCCTAAAAGTAACGGAAAAGCTGAAAAAGGTATGCAAATCGTGAAGAGACTCAGCACACAATGGGACTGATCCATACTTGGCTACATTGTCTTACAGAGCAGCGCCCTTGGAATGTAGCTGGTCACCTCCAGAAATCTTAATGGGACGCAAGTTGCACTCCAAGTTGCCTAGTTTCTGCCTTTCTGCCTGTCTGAAAACAAGACTCCATATATTTGATCAGCATATTGAATGCGTGACCCGGGCAAAATTCTGGATCATTGTTATTCTATCTTCGTGACGCATACAAAGCACGCCTCCGCACTCCTTTCGGCAAATCTGACCACGACTCCATTTTGTTGCTCCCAGCCTGTAGACAAAAACTAAAACAGGAAACGCCCGTGCTCAGGTCTGTTCAACGCTGGTCCGACCAATCCGATTCCACGCTTCAAGATTGCTTCGATCACGTGGACTGGGATATGTTCCCGGATAGCGTTGGACAATAACATTGATGTATACGCTGAGTTTATTAGCAAGTGCATCGGTGATGTTGTACCCACAGCGACTATTAAAACCTACCCCAATCAGAAACCATGGATTGATGGCAGCATTCGTGCAAAACTTAAAGCGCGAACCACTGCTTTTAATCAGGGCGCTACCAAAACCTGCGGGCTCTCCTTCACCGCAGCCAACATGAGTAAAACATTTAAACGTGTTAACCCTCGCAAGGCTGCCAGCCCAGACGACATCCCTAGCAGCGTCCTCAGAGCATGCGCGCAGACCAGCTGGCTGGTGTGTTTACGGACATATTCAATCAATCCTTATCCCAGTCTGCTGTTCCCACATGCTTCAAGAGGGCCACCATTGTTCCTGTTCCAAAGAAAGCTAAGGTAACTGAGTTAAACAATTACCGCCCCGTAGCACTCACCTCCGTCATCATGAAGTGCTTTGAGAGACTAGTCAAGGATCATATCACCTCCACCCTACTTGACACCCTAGACCCACTCCAACTTGCTTACCGCCCCAACAGGTCCACAGACGACGCAATCACACTGCACACTGCCCTAACCTATCTGGACAAGAGGAATAACTATGTAAGAATGCTGTTCATCGACTACAGCTCAGCATTTAACACCCTTAACACCATAGTACCCTCCAAACCTGTCATTAATCTGTGCAACTGGGTCCTGGACTTTCTGACGGGCCGCCCCCAGGTGGTGAGGGTAGGAAACAACATCTCCACCCCGCTGATCCTAAACACTAGGGCCCCACAAGGGTGCATTCTCAGCCCTCTCCTGAACTCCCTGTTCACCCATGACTGCGTGGCCATGCACGCCTCCAACTCAATCCTCAAGTTTGCAGACAACAATACAGTGGTAGGCTTGATTACCAACAACGACGAGACCGCCTACAGGGAGGAGGTGAGGGCCCTCGTAGTGTGGTGTCAGGAAAATAACCTCTCAGTCAACATCAACAAAACAAAAGAGATGATTGTTGACTTCAGGAAACAAAAGAGGGAGCAGCCCCCACATCGACGGGACAGTAGTGGAGAAGGTGGAAAGTTTTAAGTTCCTCGGCGTACACATCACGGACAAACTGAAATGGTCCACCCACACAGACAGTGTGGTGAAGAAGGCGCAACAGCGCCTCTTCAACCTCAGGAGGCTGAAGAAATTCGGCTTGCCACTAAAAACACTCACAAACTTTTACAGATGCACAATTGAGAGCATCCTGTCGGGCTGTATCATCGCCTGGTACGGCAACTGCTCCGCCCACAACCGTAAGGCTCTCCAGAGGTTAGTAAGGTCTGCACAACGCATCACCGGGGGCAAACTACCTGCCCTCCAGGACATCTACACCACCCGATGTCACAGGAAGGACAAAAAGATCATCAAGGACAACAACCACCCGATCCATTGCCTGATCACCCCGCTATCATCCAGAAGGTGAGGTCAGTACAGGTGCATCAAAGCTGGGACAGAGAGACTGAAAAACAGCTTCTATCTCAAGGCCATCAGACTGATCAACAACCATCACTAACATTGAGTGGCTACTGCCAACATACTGACTCAAATCTCAAGCCACTTTAATAATTAAAATTGGATGTAATAAATTTATCACTAGTCACTTTAAACAATGCCACTTTATATAATGTTTACATACCCTACATTACTCATCTCATATGTATATTTTGTACTCTATACCATCTACTGCATCTTGCCTATGCCGTTCGGCCATCGCTCATCCATATATTTATATGTACATATTCTTATTCATTCCTTTACACTTGTGTGTATACCTTGCGATGTATGTGTGTGTGTTCTGAATGTATTGTAATGTGCAATGTAAAGCGACCTTGAGCTATGGAAAGGCGCTATATAAATAAAACTTCTTCTTCTTCTTCTTATACGGTAGTTGTTGTGAAATTGTTAGATTACTTGTTAGATATTACTGCCCGTTCGGGAACTAGAAGCTCAAGCATTTCGCTACACTCACATTAACATCTGCTAACCATGTGTATGTGACCAATATAATTTGATTTGATTTATGCAACACATATCTTTCAACTATGCTGTGATGTTTAAAAACCTCTTAGGGATCCGATCCCGTGAGTGGGATTGTTTTCGGAGCAAACAAAGTGCGGCAAATTCAAAATAAAAATTTGTAATATTTAACATTCATCAATATACAAGTGTTGCATAGTCATCAAAAGCTCTGCTTCTTGACAATATCACAGCGTTGTCAGATTTCAAAAAGGCTTCACGGCGAAAGCACAACATTTGATTGTTGGAGGATAAGCACCTCCAATATTTTCCACATTGGCATAAATTCATATCCTGCGCGTGTCTCACAAACCCATATAAGAGTTAAAATAAATCGCTTACCTTTCGAAGAACTTCTGCTGAGTGCTTCCCAAGTGTCCAAACAAGAGAATCCATGGTTCTTTTGTTCGTAAAAGGCATTTATTATATCCATAAATCTCAGTTTGGTTGGCGCGTTATGTTCAGGTACTCCAACAAGCATTTCCAGTCTACTCGCCCGTTGTACAGTGAAGAGAACGCGTTCAAATTATACCTCTCAACTTTTCCCCAAAAAATCAAACATAATTTATAATTTATCCTTAGGCATCCATTTATCTATATTTGCTATTATATTTCACTCGGATAATAACCTACACGATACAGAAGGTAAACACCGTGCTGCGCGCTTTCGGGTATCTCATGCACTAGACAGAAAGGATATCCTGGTATGTCATACAAAATCGACAACCTTTTGGCTCTCTTCCACTATAAACGCTCCATTACACTGTCCAGAGACTGTCGACATCTAGGGGACACCATAGGTACTGCAACCTCAGTCCTATTAACCTAGAAATTCAATAAACAGCCATTCAAAGTAAGTAAATGTCAAAAGAAAAATGATTTCCCGGACAGAAATTTCTCGGGGTTTCGCCTGCTATATCAGTTCTGTTATACTCATAGATATTATTTTAATTGTTTTACTTCAGAGTGTTTCCTATCCAATAGTACTAATTATGTGCATAACCTAGTTTCTGGGCCTGAGTGGCAGGCATTTTACTTTGGGAATGTCAGACAGGCGAAAATTCTGAAAATGGGACCCTAGCCCTAAGGAGTTAACGTACAATTTCAATCTATGTAATCGAATAGAATACTATTTCAAGGGCCAATTTTAGATCAATGCTATGCATTTTCAGCCATTCCTGAACCCGAGACCAGAAACAGGCTACCTTAGGGCAATACCAAAATAAATGGTCTATTGATTCTGTATTCTCACAACAAAATCTGCAGAGCTTTGATGATTTTATGCCCCAAATATTCAACATTTTGTTGCTGGCAAGAATTCTATATAATAATTTTGCTGAAAAGCACTAAGTATTGAATCTTGCGTTGTTTTATATATCAACTCATACCCCTGTACCATGGAATCGGTACATCAAAAATCTCTTCACAACTATTTTGCAATCTGTATGGCACAGTTGTCAACATCCTGGTCCTCAAATGGAACTGGTATACTTTCCTGTTTATGCAATTTTTTATCCTTTATATTTGGCAGACAGACCAATTCCCTACTCCTCCCGCTGCCACCTGCCTCCTCCATTTTTGGGGTAATGCTGTAATCAATTGGTTGTACTCTTGGATTGAGCAGACCTTCCCGTACAATTCTGATAACTCCATGAAGGACATAACTCTACCATTCCAATTTACACTATCATTTAAGAACAAAATACCCTTTTCAAACATCTTTCCCATAAATACAGGTATTTTATCAACCAGCACATTTGAGTTCAGCCATAATGTTTGTTGTAATATTTGTTCTCTTTGCAGCCAGCTCTGAAATGCTTGTTTGAAAAAGATAGATTCCTTGAAAAAAGTATAATTTTCAATTAATCGAAAATGAGACATGACAATCTGTACAAAGGCAAAAATGCCATTTGTAAACAATGGATGAGCTTTTCTTAGTAATTTACTTGAGAACCATTTAGGGTTCAAGTAAAACTTTTGAATAAGTGAAGCTTTTAGAGAGGTTTTGTGCTTTTATATTTAATAATGTCAACCCACCCAATTCATATTCATTATATAGATAGGCACGTTTTATTTTGTGTGGTTTTGCGTCCCAGATAAAGAGAAATATTTTTTGCTCATATGATTTGAAAAACGAATCATCGGGAGTAGGCAGCGCCATAAGTAAGTGATAAACTGAGATATGACTAAGGAGTTAATCAGGGCAATTTTCCCATAAATAGGCAGGTATTTACCTCTCCATGGTTGCATGATCTTTTCTATTTGTACACGTTTTCTATTAAAATTCATTGTGGAGAGCCTATTAATATCTTTTGTGATATGAATACCAAGTATGTCAACTTCACCATCAGCCCATTTTATAGGTAAACTGCAGGGTAATGTAAAAGTTGTATTTTTTGAAGATCCAATACGTAATATTGTACACTTATCATTATTAGGCTTTAGTCCAGAGAGTACAGAAAAGTTATCTAGATCTTCTCTGAGACATTGCAGGGATCTAGCTTCCGGACTTAATATAAAACTTGAGTCATCGGCATACATGGACACCTTTGTTTTTAGCCTTGGATTTCTAATCCTCTAATGTTGTTATTGGATCTGATTTTAATAGCTAGCATTTCGATGGCCATAACGAATAGACAGCCGACACCCTTATTTAACTCCTCTTGACAATTCTAAACTCTCTGAGAAGTAGCCGTTATTTACTATTTTACACCTGGGGTTGCTATACATTATTTTTACACATTTTATAAGAGAATCACCAACATTGAAAAAATCCAGGCATTTATAAATAAAATCCAGTCTTACTTTATCAAATGCCTTTTCAAAATCCGCTATAAATACCATTCCTGGCTTCTTATATGTTTCATGATGTTCTATTATTTCTAGTAGTTGTCATATATTATCTCCAATGTATCATCCATGTAAAAAACCTGTCTGACCAGGATGAACAATACCTGGTAAAAAACATTTTAATTCTGAGTGCTATGCATTTCGCTTGTATTTTTGCATCACAACATTGAAGTGTAAGAGGCTTCCAGTTTTTTAGATAGACTGGGTCTTTATATTTGCCATCTGGGTCTTGTTTTAATAATAGCGAAATGAGACCTTCCTGCTGATTACCTGACAGACTACCATTTCTATAGGAGTAGTTAAAACAATCTAACAATGGAGCTTTTAGTATATCAAAAAAGGCTTGATATACCTCTACCAGTATGCCATCAAGCCCTGGGGTTTTTCCAGACTGAAAGGATTTATTAGCCTCAAGAAGTTATTCCTCTGTAATTTGGCCTTCACACAGATCTTTCTGTACATTTGTTAATTTTAAATTTTTTATATTATTTGGAAAGAATTCCTTACCGTTATTTTTTTGAAATAGATTACATTAGATCGTTCTTGAATAAGTTCCTCAAGTTCTTTCTGTTTTTCCTCTAACTTATTTTGTATCTCTGTAATATCGTTTTTATTGCTATCTACCTGTACTATTAGTTCATGGATTTCCCTTGTTAGTCTTGTCTCTTTAGCCAGAAACTGCCTTTTATTATTGATTAATATTGAATTGAATGACCTCTGAAGGTACATTTAAAGGTATCCCAAACAATAAGGGGATTTGCTGAACCTATATTATACTGGAAAAATTCAGTTATAAATTATTTTGTCCTACAGTAAACTTTGATAAAATTTCCAATATCCCTGTCCACGTGGAAATTCTATAAGAATTATGTGAAGGCCAATTAGATGATGATCTGATTGCATTCTGTCTACTATTAAAACTTTTTTTTACCTTTGATGCAAGAGAGAAAGAGACAAGTAGTCAAGACGACTAGCTTGATTAAGTTTCCTCTATGTATATCTCACTAGGTCGGGGTTTTTTAGTCTCCAAATATCCACTATTTCTAATGTGTTCATAATATTTGTGATTTCCTTAAGGGCACGGTGATGACAGTTTGTAGAGTGATTACCTTTACAGTTCATTTAGGTACTTAACACTGTGTTATAGTCTCCTACCAAAATGATTTGATCATTTTTTGCCTGTAAGTTCAATAAATTGGTATAACTGTTTTCGAAGAAGTATGATTCATCCTGATTTGGACCATATAGATTAATGAGCCAAATCTCTTTTTCGTCCACTTTTATATTCAAAAAGATTCACCTTCCTTGCGAATCATTCCTGACTATTGCACATTCAGATTGAAATATTTGTTAATTAATATCATCACACCTTTTGAGTTCCTTTGTCCATGACAGAAAATTATTCCTTTCCTTTTTCCACGCAACTTCATCTAAGGATGTACTTATTTCCTACTTACCATAACTAGATACTATTCTCAGTCTAAATTGACCATAATTAGTGCTTGTAAAGTTACTGCCATCAGAGGTATTATGACGGTCAAAATTAGAGCTTTCAAATGTCTGATATTTAGAATTCAAGAAATAGGTTCTAGCATTATTTGTTTTATTCCCTTGCCTGTTTGCCTGTGAGCCAATGCCACAGATGTTAGAAAATTGAGACAAGATATTATGTATGTAGTAAATCGGATTAGGTTGATGTGTAGGATATTGGATGTGATTTAGTGAGAGTGTGAACGATGTCTGTATAAGAGTAAGACTATAATGTGTGCTGTCCAAATGAATAATAACTCTGCCAATGTGCATGGTTGAGTGTCTGTGGGTGTAACATGTAGTGTGTATAGCCTTAATATTCATGATGATAATTGTAATCTATATCGTATCACCATCGTAGTTGCATCATAATTACCTTTAACATCATTGAAAAACACATCCCAGCATTTCCATAGCAGTTGACGTTTCACATGATCATGAAAGAGACCTTGCATTACTCTAGAGACGGCTTCACTACAGTACAAATGTATTCTGTACAATATGTTGTTATTCCCCAATGCCCCTATTCTGATATCTTCCCCTTGCTTGTTGTAAACATATATAAACTTAGACAAACAAGAAACATATGAAATTATAAAACAGTTCTCGACAATAGAGAGAGGGAGAGAAGAGAAGAGAAAAGAGAGAAAGAGAGAGTGAGAGAAGAGAGCGAGATCAGGTGTGTGTGTGTGTATGTATAAGTCTGTATGTTTAAGCGAGCATGTAATTGAGTACGTGTGTGTTCATTACCACTTCATAGTGCTCAGATATTTTTACAGTTCCCATACTTTCTTTTTTTCGTAACCTGAAGTCCCTGTAGAATTTAGTACAGCCATGGTGTTATGGAGCTGTCTCGGAATAGCTGTCCATCTATAAAGAGTTTGTCCACAATGAGAAAGGCACGCTTACCCTTCTCCCTCTGTTGCCTTTGTACCGGATACAGTCTCTTACGACGTTCGTTTGTCGTCCTTGGAAATAGGTCATTTAGATCGAATTTGCTCCCTTCCCTTGCTTTTGATCAGCTCCTTTTGTTGGTAGTGTTCAAATTTTGCAATGACCGGTCGGGGACCCTTAGTCTTGTCGCTCCAAGTCTGTGTACTCGGTGGAAAGCCACCTTGTTTACAGTCTCTATAGGAAGTTTCAAGGCGGAACGCATGAATTCTCTGATCGCGCCCTCTGGATTATTGGATGCATCCTCAGGAATCCCAGAAAAGAAAAAAAAATCACGCATGCTACAACTTTGTATGTCTAGTAGCAACCCCTTCATCACCCTGTTTTCCCTGAGTAGACAATCCATGTTGGAATCGTGGATTTTTACCTTGGCTGTGAGTGCCTTGTTCTCTCCTTGGAGCGTGAGAATTTTACTCTGGCTAAACTCCAAACTCCCCCTCAGCTCTGCTACCTCCTCACACAACTTTTCCAGTGTTGCATGGATTCCAGACAGAGCACTAGCCTCTACTTAACCAGTCAGGGATTGCTGGGTTGCTAGCGGGCTCGTCCCGACACTACCAGCGAAAATCTAAAGCGCCAAATTCAAAATCCCAAAATGGAATTATTAAACATCCACCAATATGCAAGTGCTCCATACTCATCAAAAGCTATGTTTCTTGGCAATATCACAGCGTTGTCAGATTTCAAAAAGGCTTTACGGCGAAAGCAGCACATTTCATTGTTTGAGGCTAGCACCTCACATATTTTTCCAATAGCCATGTATCGATTAGCCATCATGGCACACACATAACACATTTCACAGCGAAAACAAATCAATTACCTGTTGAAGAACTTCTGCTGAGGTCATCCTAAGTGTCCAACGAAGACAATCCATGGTTCTTTTGTTCGAAAAAGTAACGTCTTTTATCCATAAATCCTCCATTTGGTTCGCGCGTTATAATCAGAAACGACAGCCTCCACTAGTCCATGAAACGCGAACACGTTCAAATTATACCTATAAACTTGTCCAAGAACAATCAAACATAGTTTTAAATGTATCCTTAGGAACACTTTTACGTATATTTACTATTATAAATCAACCGGAATATAAACTGATCAATAACGAGGCTAAAAGACACTCCGTGACTTCTCGCAAGGCGCGCGCCACGGGAACTTTTTCAGAAAGAGAGGTCTTCATTGTTTGCTGTTTTTTCTCTGCTCTAAATTCATCCAAAATGGAGGGAAACACCGTCTCGAGGCTGTTGACATCATAAGGAAGCGACGTGTACTGCATTCATATGCCTATATATGGTCATTTTCAATAGGGAGGGGTTCCCAAATGAGCAATGTGTCCAGGACAGAGATTCCTCAGGGTTTTGCCTGCTATATGTGTTCTGATTCACTCACAGACAAATGGTTAACAGTTTTGGAAAATTCAGAGTGCGTATCCTATTTTCTGGGCCTAAATGGGAGGCATTTTACTGGCACGCCAGGCTCTCCAAAACGGTCACCTCATGCACTGCTCCCAGAGAAGTTAAGTAAATCTTCTGTGTCTGTAGATTAATCTGTTTTTCTACTTTTTTGTTGGGTTAAAGTTATTTTGTGAGGTAGTCGGATCTTTCCATGATGGAGTGTGTTGTTCCTCCATAGCGTAAAGCTGTTGGTACTCATCGATTTCCCCCAGGATCTCCTTAGTATCCAGGTTGGCTCTTTACTGCAAACAGTTGTTTTACGAAAAGATAATAATGAGTCTTTCCCACGACGACGACAGGAGTCTGCAGTACAGCCAGCTAGCACTTGCGGAATCCACGCAAAACATAGAACACAAACTTGCAGTCCCAGCCGTAAAGGCTAGCCGCGTCATGGAATCCTTACCATCAAAACTTTAGTTCTGATTAATATCGATTTAATGAAAAATATTTAATATAAAACAACAAACCGAGTGTAGACAGTGCAATGTTCTGTTGCGTGCTCTGATTACATATTTGGTTACAACACTGAAAAAGATGTTGGTGAAGAACCATTTTTTATCTAGTAAACCCTTCAGAGACGAGGTTTGTGCCTCTTTTTGTAACAAAATTAAATGGATATATCTTGTAATTCCAGAAAATAGTAAAGTGGCCAATAAATGGGGACAGTATGCTGATAATACGGGAAGTATTTTTTAGCTAAACCGCTTATCAAAAAGCTGATAATAGTAGTATTTCCACTGAAATGTCAAACATGCTAATTGCTAACCCGTTAGCTAACATTTTACGACACCAATAATATAAAAACATTGATGGCTTGATCACAGGATAACACTGTTGAAGGTACTATATTTCTTAAATGCTGTTGAATATGTCGACAGGTACAGTATATGCCAAGGCATTTGTAACTGTATTTGCTCTTCCTGAACCACTAGAGATTGACCCAAAGATACATGTAGCTATCAGTTGGTCAGGATTTATTAGGTACAGTACCTGTGTTATATGGGATAGTGCTTAAAAAAATAGCATCCCAAAAGTCGTTTAGTTTGGGCCATAACCAAACATTGAGTTGCAGTAGTGTTCTAGCATTATCCACGTTTGGGGACAGCTTGGTAGAATAATCTAGCCAGTTTGGCATTTATATGGTGTATCACCTTGAAATGTGTAACAAAATGCCTTCTTGGTTTTTCTAAATACATTCCCAAGTATTAGTAGACATTTGTATTCCTAAATCCTGTTCCCAAATTGATTCAAATGATGCTAAGGTGCCATCTTTATAAAGGTCATAAAGTGATTTCACAACATTTTGTCTCCCTATAAAGCTTTGTCTGCAAGGGATGAAACCAGGCGGGAGGAGAGAAGTCCACTACCGGTCAAAAGTTTTAGAACACCTACTCATTAAATGGTTTTTCTTTATTCTTTACTATTTTCTACATTGTAGATTAATAGTGAAGACATCAAAACTATGAAATAACACATATGGAATCCTGCAGCCACCCTCATGTAGCCACCCTTTGCCTTGATGACAGCTTTCCACACTCTTGGCATTCTCTCAACCAGCTTCATGAGGTAGTCACCTGGAATGCATTTAAACTAACAGTTATGTCAAATTAAAAGTTAATTTGTGTAATTTCTTTCCTTCTTAATGCGTTTGAGCCAATCAGTTGTGTTGTGACAAGGTAGGGGTGATATACAGAAGATAGCCCTATTTGGTAAAACACCACGTCCATATTATTGCAAGAACAGCTCAAATAAGCAAAGAGAAATGACAGTCCATCATTACTTTATGACATGAAGGTCAGTCAATATGGAAGATTTCAAGAAGTTTCTATTTGAAGAATCTCTAATATGATGGTTTTTGCGACTGCACTTGAAGAAACTTTCAAAGTTCCTGAAATGTTCCATATTGACTGACCTTCATGTCTTAAAGTATTGATGGACTGTCATTTCTCTTTGCTTATTTGAGCTGTTCTTGCCATAATATGGACTTGGTATTTTACCAAATAGGGCCATCTTCTGTATACCACCCCTACCTTGTCACAACACAAATGATTGTCTCAAACGCGTTAAGAAGAAAATAAATTCCACAAATGAACTTTTAACAAGGCACACCTGTTAATTGAAATGCATTCCATGGAGCTGGTTGAGAGAATGCCAAGAGTGTGCAAACCTGTCATCAAGGCAAAGGGTGGCTACTTTGAAAAATCTCAAGTATAAAATATATTTTGATTTGTTACATTTTTGGGGGGTTAGTACATGATTCCATATATGTTATTTCATAGTTTTGATGTCATCATTATTATTCTACAATGTAGAAAATAGTAAAAATAAAGAAACCCCTTGAATGAGTAGGTGTTCTAAAACTTTTGACCGGTAGTGTATATCTCTAATATCTACGTTCAGACTTAAGTTATGCTATATCTTTAGAGTTTGGTTGACCAGGTCATTGTTTAAGGTTAAAAAAATAATGTATACTTTATCTTAGAATTTCCGCTTAACATCTGTAGTATCGGTGATCTATATCTGTTTATATTAGTTACTATGCTGTTACTAAGCAGTAATGTATTACATCAGTGTTATGTTACTACACCTAATAGGAAATGCACATGCACACGATTGGGCCCAGCCTGTAGAGCACGAGAGGTTTTTACAAAACGGCACTATACTGTACTCCCGTCTCCTGCCTGGTAATTTTTCTCCACAACACAAATATTACAACATCCATTTAATATTGTTTTCAAAATCGTTATTAGTCTTATAATCACATGTATGTTACACTTTTGACATTAGATTTTTTAATTGTACTGTAAAGGATGTTGATGTTAAATGATCATGAAAATAATGACGGTGAATGATGAAGTAAATGATGGTAGTAATGGTGATAGTAAATGTTCATAGTAATAGTGATAGCAAATTATGGTAGTATTGGTGATAGTAAATGATGATAGTAATGGTGATTGTAAATGATGATAGTAATGGTGATAGTAAATTATGATAGTAATGGTGATAGTAAATGATAATAGTAAATGATGATAGTAATGGTGATAGTAAATGATGATAGTAATGGTGATAGTAAATGATGATAGTAATGGTGATTGTAAATGATGATAGTAATGGTGATAGTAAATTATGATAGTAATGGTGATAGTAAATGATGATAGTAAATGATGATAGTAATGGTGATAGTAAATGATGATAGTAATGGTGATAGTAAATGATGATAGTCATGGTGATAGTAAATGATGATAGTCATGGTGATAGTAAATGATGATAGTAATGGTGATAGTAAATGATGATAGTAATGGTGATAGTAAATGATGATGTAAATTATGTTGATGTTATTATTTTTACCACCAGTAGAGGTGACATGGAGCAGGTCTGTAATGCAGCGTTGGAGTATGTGATATTGACTGTGTTGTCCAAGTTTTTACAAATGGTTAATTGATTATTGTATGACTGTTTTATTGATTATTAATTTATCAATCATTGATACAGCAGATGTGGACCAAAATAAGATATGCTTGAGGGAATCGCGTTCACGGTAAACCTGCATATGTCGGTTCAATTGGAAATTACAATTACTACAACACACGATGGTATAGAATCCCGACCTTACCAACGTTATCACAGACTACAACAAGGACATATTTGGAACATGTGGAATAGATTTTCCCATGAAAGAGTCACGACAATCACAGCCAGGATCAGTAACTCTTACAACTCATCTTTCCTCTGCCTGGTCATCCTGGGCCCTCTCTTCTTGTGGAAGACCTTCTTGTCTGCTTGCACTGTCCATGCCAGTTTGACGTCCTGGTGCTTCCCCTGGTTCTTCAACAACAACTCACGCATCTGAAACATGAATCAAGTCTCACGATTTCACAAAGTAATCTCATTTCTGTCACAAAAAGTGAGTTTGCAAGTCACTACATATTTAGTTTTTCTTTTACTGTGAAATATGGAAAAGAAAATTTAATTAAATGAAGAAATAAAAATAAATGCAGTGGTGTAGTAATGCGTATAATCATTTTATGTAGTTTGTACATGAGACCAGATGTGTAGTAGTTAGGTTTAATATTTGTCATATTGTCAGAATCAGACCTCTTCCAAAATAGCCGCCTTCACTTTAGGATTGTCATTGAGTTCGTTGAGGGTTGCTTCTGTTTTTAACTCCATCCTCACTACTTGTCTCCTCAGATTGTTAGATGATGGTGGTTGTGGAGGTGGGGAAGGGGTGGTGGGCTTGTCTGTGGAACAGAGACTGTAGTTAATCTTATTCATTAAGCTCTAAAATGCTAAACTGATAATTGACCACCATTCCTACTCTTAGACACTTTATGAATACGGCTCCAGGTCTGTCTTGAAAAAGAGATTTGTTCTTCAATGGGTTAATTCATTGCAGTGAACCACACGTGTGCGTTATTTCGGAAATAAACTCTAACACATCTCTAAACCGCTGCTATAATCTCCATGTCAGTGACCTGTTGGCGACCATTTTATGGCACTTAACCTGTTAAGTAAAGGTTAAACTAGGAAAGAACCTATGAGAGTTTCCTGAACGCTTTTCATTTCAATGAATGCCCTGTTTTATTTCATCACACACAACCGTAAGCTATGTTCTGTAATTAGCTCACCAATAACTTGTAAATAATGATCTTGTTGTGAGTTTATTTTCCTGTAATAATGTATACAAATTAGCTCAAGTTAAAAGGTAAGTTATATGATATGGCCATTATTTGAACTGGCTGGCCAGCTACAGTGAGAGAAAAAAATATTTGATCCCCTGCTGATTTTGTATGTGTGCCCACTGACAAAGAAATGATCAGTCTATAACTTTAATGGTAGGTTTATTTGAACAGTGAGAGACAGAATAACAACAAAAAAATCCAGAAAAACGCATGTGAAAAATGTTATAAATGGAATTGCATTTTAATGAGGGAAATAAGTATTTGACCCCTCTGCAAAACATGACTTAGTACTTGGTGGCAAAACCCTTGTTGGCAATCACAGAGGTCAGACGTTTCTTGTAGTTGGCCACCAGGTTTGCACACATCTCAGAAGGGATTTTGTCCCACTCCTCTTTGCAGATCTTCTCCAAGTCATTAAGGTTTTGAGGCTGACGTTTGGCAACTCGAACCTTCAGCTCCCTCCACAGATTTTCTATGGGATTAAGGTCTGGAGACTGGCTAGGCCACTCCAGGACCTTAATGTGCTTCTTCTTGAGCCACTCCTTTGTTGCCTTGGCTGTGTGTTTTGGGTCATTGTCATGCTGGAATACCCATCCACGACCCATTTTCAATGCCCTGGCTGAGGGAAAGAGGTTCTCACCCAAGATTTGACGGTACATGGCCCCTTCCATCGTCCCTTTGATGCGGTGAAGTTGTCCTGTCCCCTTACCAGAAAAACACCCCCAAAGCATAATGTTCTCACCTCCATGTTTGACGGTGGGGATGGTGTTCTTGGGGTCATAGGCAGCATTCCTCCTCCTCCAAACACGGCGAGTTGAGTTGATGCCAAAGAGCTCCATTTTGGTCTCATCTGACCACAACACTTTCACCCAGTTGTCCTCTGAATCATTCAGATGTTCATTGGCAAACTTCAGATGGGCATGTATATGTGCTTTCATTGACAAAATCCTCCAGTGTAGTTCTGGGTTGATTCCTCACTGTTCTCATGATCATTGCAACTCCACGAGGTGAGATCTTGCATGGAGCCCCAGGCCGAGGGAGATTGACAGTTCTTTTGTGTTTCTTCCATTTGCGAATTATCGCACCAACTGTTGTCACCTTCTCACCAAGCTGCTTGCCGATGGTCTTGTAGCCCATTCCAGCCTTGTGTAGGTCTACAATCTTGTCCCTGACATGAGTTTTTCTGGATTTTTTTGTTGTTATTCTGTCTCTCACTGTTCAAAATCAGCAGGGGATCAAATACTTTTTTCCCTCACTGTAACTTAACGTTAGCTAGCTAGCTCACACGCTAGAAACAAACCAAAACATTGTTTAAAAAGTTGCTTTTAGTCGCCTGGTTTGCTAGATTGACATATGCTAAATAGATTTTTTAACTAATGAGTTTATTGGTGTTAAAATACATCAGTTATGCTATTTTGGACCACTAGGCTGCTGCCGGACCATGTCACGCAGCCTGTCGTTTTTGTATGTATACTTTTTCATAACAACAACGACAAGTTTGATGTTCGGACGACAATAGAATGTTCATGATGTCACTGCAACAACTGTATACAGACATGTCGATACATGCCATATAAACCAGCCTTTAGTCTTGAAATCCTTGGTTATTTAGTACACTACCATACTACTCTGTTTCTAGCACATGGCCTCACATGTGAATCCTTAAAGGGATGGGTGTGGCTTAAGAGGGTGTGGACAAAAAAAGAGCTCTCCAGTAGGTGTATCAAAACATTCAAGGGCCATTTTCTCAAAAGTGGAGTTACAAGTTTATCAACTTTCAAAGCAGAATTACTTTCCCATTGCTCCTCACCTGCAGTGTATGATATACCATTTTCTACTACCAGTCTCTACTTCTTTCCAATGAAAAAAACACAATTTCTAATTTTGCTACGTAAGACCAAAGTGAGCAGGTCGGTCACATATATCTTAAAGCTCACTGTCAATATCAATTCTGAGCATTGTAGATGCACTATGCAGAAATTGCTCAGCCATTTCCTGGTTGATAATATTCAGTTTATGTGACAAAACTTGCTTGTATAGTGTAGAAAATCATTGTACCATCTACACCGCTGTGAAATATATTTTACATAATCAAAAATATTGTTGTTTCAGCAGTTTGAAGCTGGTGTACACAACCGAAAGTAAAAGACGCAAAAACAAAACATAAAAACGTGAGGCATAGAAATAGCGCACATAGAACAAATCTACTGCTTCTTAGAGACTTGCTTTCATTGAGAATGACAGATTTACAACTCACATTTTGATGTGAATTCGGTTGGGTCGCCCAAAGAGTTACATATTGCAGCTTTAACTATAGGCCTACCGGTAGTTGAATATTCAGTAGAAGCCTTGGCAGTTGGCAGTGCTTTAGTTGGGCTTCCGGTACTTGAATGTTCAGTCGAAGCCTGGACAGTTGGGGGTGCTGTAGTTCGGAGTCCGGTAGTTGAACGCTTAGAGGCTTTCACAGTTGTAGGCCATGGAGTTGTGGGTGTATATCTACTCGCTTGACCGTAAGACAAACCAATACTGTTAATAAGTCAATCATAAATATAACTATCTAATATGTTTCTACTGTGATACACTGTCGCAGAGTCAGGAAAAGCTCCTGAATTGAATCATCAGCATGCAGAAGCAAATTAGCCCGATCCACCATCCTGACCGCTGTGCTCTCTTTCTCTCGTTTCGTTTCACTACATCAGAACGTGAGATCAGGATGGGCTAACCAATAAAGCAAGAAGCAAATATGCAAATTAATACATTACATCTACTTCCATGACATAAAAAAGGTTGTCTAGAATCACACGGGATAGCAGTCCATCGTTGGTGGTCTGTGATTCTGAGTTCAGCACAGTTGGGGTTTGTTGATCCGCTGGGCTCCAGGTTGGTCCAGTATCTGAACGGGGAGTTAGACTGATCCGACCATGTCCAGGTGTCTCTGAACAGACCGATCCACACAGTGTTTCCATTAACTACACTTACAATCTCATCGTACTGACTCTAGTCCCTCACACTGGCAAGGTCTGTGTAATGCTCTCTACAATGAATCTGAGCAGCTGACCAATCACTCTCGTTCACAAGGAAATATTTATTTGTTGCTCCTTCACGACCTGTAACATATACAAACATAATTTATCTTAGATTAAATGCATGATAACACGTACCTGTACAGTGATTCTTCCTTTGTGAGAAAACATTAATCATTCTCGAAGCATACTTTACACATTGACCCCATTGTTAAGTCTCTACAGCACTTCATCAATCTGTGCTTTATTGCAAAGTGGCCAGACGGGAGCCATTCCTGAGAAAAAGGCACATGACAGCACGCCTGGAGTTTGCAAATAGCACGTGAAAGACAGAGCATAAGGCAAAAGATTATGTGGTCTGATGAGACAAAAATGTCACTATTTGGTCTGAATGCAAAGCGCTATGTCTGGAGAAAACCAAGCACAACTTAACACCATCTTACCGTGAAGCATGGTGTTGGCAGCACTATGTTATGGGAATGCTTTTCAGTGGGAGGGACTGGGAGACCGGTGAGGATAAAGGTAACAATGAATGTAGCCAAATACATGCACATCCCTGATTAGAATGTGATTCAGAGTGCAAACAACCTTAGACTAGGGTGAAGATTTACGTTCCAACAGGACAATGACCCCAAGCATACAGCCAAAGCAATGCTGGAATGGCTTCAGAATAAGAATGTGAAAGTCCTTGAGTGGCCCAGCCAAAGCCCAGATTTGAATCCCATTGAAAATCAGTGGAAAGACTTGAAGATTGCTGTTCACTGCCACTTCCCATCTAACTTAATAGACCTTGAGAAAATCTGCAAGAATGAATGGGAGAAAATCCCCAAATCTACATGTGTAAAGCTGACTCAGACATACCCATGAAGACTCAAAGCTGTAATCGCCGCCAAAGGTGCTTCTACAAAGTATTGACTAGGGTTGGGAATACTTATGTAAATGAGATATTTATCTATTTCATTTTCAATAAATTTGCAAAAATGTCTAAAACCATGTTTTCACTTTGTCATTATGGGGTATTGTGTGTAGATGTGTGTAACAAATCTATTTTATAAATGTTGAATTCAGGCTGTAACATCATTATTTTTCGAATTAGTCAATGAATATGAATTAGTCATGTGAAGCTCAGCTGTTTATTAACCCGCACCCGATAACAACTGCTAATAACCCAGCCGCATCCGCCTGAATATATGTGATAAAGGGGAAATCTGAGGCCAGCACACGACCCAAAACCTGCTAATATAGAAAATGCGCTACAGTCAGAAACAGTGGAACAATTTTTTGACAGGCTGTGCAGGATTTTTTGGGGCCTGATATGGATATTTTTCTGGTTATAATTTCCGACATTTTGGTAGGCTATTTGTTAGTCAAAATGTCTATAATTAGATACATGCAGCCTCTCTTCTTTTATATATTGCCCCAAAAAAACAAATAAACCTTCGCTTATCAATAATGTCATAAATCGATAGAATGAATGCTTCAATCTACACTGATCAATAATATAAACGCAACATGTAAAGTGTTGGTCCCATGTTTCATGAGCTGAAACAAAAGATCCCAGAAATGTTTCAGAAATGTTCCATGTGCACATTTCTCTCAAATTTTGTGCACAAATTTGTTAACATCCTTGTTAGTGAGCATTTCTCCTTTGCCAAGATAATCCCTCCACCTGACAGGTGTGGCATATCAAGAAGCTGATTAAACAGCATGATCATTACACAGGTGCACAGGTGCTGGGGACAATAAAAGGCCACTCTAAAATGTGCAGTTTTGTCACAGAATGCCACAGATGTCTCAAGTTTTGAGGGAGCGTGCAATTGGCAAGCTGACTGCAGGAATGTTCACCAGAGCTGTTGCCAGAGAATTTAATGTTTATTTCTCTGTCGTTTTAGAGAATTTGGCAGTACGTCCAACCAGCCTCACAACCACAGACCACGTGTAAACACACCAGCCCAGGACCTCCACATTGTCTTCTTCACCTGCGGGATCGTCTGAGACCAGTTACCCAGACAGCTGATGAAACTGTGGGTTTGCAAAAACAAATAATTTCTGCACAAACTGTCAGAAACGGTCTGAGCGAATCTCTTCTGCGTGCTCATCATCCTCACTAGGGTCTTGACCTGACTGCAGTTCGGCGTCGTAACCGACTGCAAATGCTCATATTCGATGGCCACTGGCACACTAGAGAAGTGTGCTGTTCACAGATGAATCCCGGTTTTAACTGTACCGGGCAGATGGCAAATAGCTATGATGTTAAATCTGATAAAAAAGTTGAAAAAGCACTAGATGGCGCGTGTGAGCAAGATGAAACATTGTTGCGCGAGAAAACACTGAGTCGAGAGAGAAAAAATGCTTGAGCGAGCAAAGGACGAACCCACAAGTGCACAGGCCAGTCAAGATCAGAGCTTCAGAGCTTGCAAGTGTGACTTGCTTCAGAGCTTGCAAGTGTGACAGCCAAGACCGCAGAACATCATTGTCACAGATCAAAAAGTACATATAGAACTGTAAGCAAAGAAACATTGTTCAAATGTGTACAATTTTAATTTGAACACATTAAATTGACCAACAACAATAGTCAGTTGCTATTGTTAAGTTATTGTTAATTTTTTTGCTCTCAATTTCTATATTTGCTCTCTCTCAAGTCTTGGCACCTTTGGGTTTGGATTTCTCAGGCTGATGGAGGGTGGGTTTAAGGCAGGTACGTGTTTAGAAACCTTAGTTTGGTCACTTTCACTGGATTGATGGACAAAGTAACAAATTACTGCCATTGGCCAGTCCAATGTTTTGATTGGCTATTACGAGCCTTCTGTTTTGTGATGCACTGCAGAGCCGTCTGTTTAGCTAGCTAGCCGGTTTGAGCGGTAAGTGCTGAACGATTTGGGAAACCCAGCAGCTTGATAACCAAATTAATTGGGAAATAAATTCTAATGTACCATACCTTGAGTTGATATTTAGGGTGTTTAGCTCAAGGACACACACAGCACATGATGGATTTTGAATTATATGAAGAAACAAAGGGGATAATCTGGTACCATTCATGTTTCATTCAACATAAGATTCCATCTAAAACAATGACATGAGCTCTGTCCCAATTAATCTCTGCTCAACTCCTCACTTCCTCTCTACTCGCATCATTTTTAAAACCCATTTGAGGAGGTCTGAGGCAAGGAACCTTGGGTTGTCTCCTCAAATGGGGTTTTAGGAGGCGAATGGTTAGTCCTTGCATCCATAGCTCTGTCTATGAATTTGATAGTGGTTAAATTTCTCCAGCCCCATCCCTCAGCGTTTTACAAAACAGAGGTGAGGAGAACGCTTTGTTATTGTTTCAACTGCTGATTGACGATTGAAGAAACACATAAATGAGCATACAAGTATGTTTAAGCCTACATGACTGTTGGGAGTGCGGTCCCATACTTTTTGCTACCAGGTGCAGCAGAGCTGACATACTAAAGATGAAGTTATGGCAGATGTCTTGACCACCCTCTGGCAGTTCTCTAGACTAGTGGTTCCCGAACTGTGGGGCATGCCCCCTGATTTCGAAATTGGGTAGTGCATCATCAGTTTTCCTCTTGTCATGTCAGTCATTGCATACCTCTAGACAGTGGTATTTCTGGATGGTGTCCCAGGCACTGTTTGTGGCCAAGTCACCTCAGAACCAGTGAAGCTCTCCAGGTTTTTAAGGTTGGACATCAACATGATCTATAGAGAGGACAAAACAATGAAGGAGATAGAATTTGATTCAGTATGGAGTCGGAATCCCAAATTAAAATCTTTGTACAATCCATTAGAAAAAAATGATGAGTATGGCAATGCAGTTTGAGGAAGGTGGAGCGATACGTATATGCTGAGTTACAGTGGGGAAAAAAAGTATTTAGTCAGACACCAATTGTGCAAGTTCTCTCACTTAAAAAGATGAGAGAGGCCTGTAATTTTCATCATAGATACACTTCAACTATGACAGACAACATAGTCCAGAAAATCACATTGTAGGATTCTTTATGAATTTATTTGCAAATTATGGTGGAAAATAAGTATTTGGTCAATAACAAAAGTTTATCTCAATACTTTGTTATATACCCTTTGTTGGCAATGACAGAGGTCAAATGTTTTCTGTAAGTCTTCACAAGGTTTTCACACACTGTTGCTGGTATTTTGGCCCATTCCTCCATGCAGATCTCCTCTAGAGCAGTGATGTTTTGGGGCTGTCGCTGGGCAACACGGACTTTCAACTCCCTCCAAAGATTTTCTATGGGGTTGAGATCTGGAGACTGGCTAGGCCACTCCAGGACCTTGAAATGCTTCTTACGGCCACTCCTTCGTTGCCCGGGCGGTGTGTTTGGGATCATTGTCATGCTGAAAGACCCAGCCACGTTTCATCTTCAATGCCCTTGCTGATGGAAGGAGGTTTTCACTCAAAATCTCACGATACATGGCCCCATTCATTCTTTCCTTTACACGGATCAGTCGTCCTGGTCCCTTTGCAGAAAACAGCCCCAAAGCATGATGTTTCCACCCCATGCTTCACAGTAGGTATGGTGTTCTTTGGATGCAACTCAGCATTCTTTGTCCTCCAAACACGACGAGTTGAGTTTTTACCAAAAAGTTATATTTTGGTTTCATCTGACCATATGACATTCTCCCAATCCTCATCTGGATCATCCAAATGCTCTCTAGCAAACGTCAGACGGGCCTGAACATGTACTGGCTTAAGCAGGGGGACACGTCTGGCACTGCAGGATTTGAGTCCCTGGCGGCGTAGTGTGTTACTGATGGTAGGCTTTGTTACTTTGGTCCCAGCTCTCTGCAGGTCATTCACTAGGTCCCCCGTGTGGTTCTGGGATTTTTGCTCACCGTTCTTGTGATCATTTTGACCCCACGGGTGAGATCTTGCGTGGAGCCCCAGATCGAGGAAGATTATCAGTGGTCTTGTATGTCTTCCATTTCCTAATAATTGCTCCCACAGTTGATTTCTTCAAACCAAGCTGCTTACCTATTGCAGATTCAGTCTTCCCAACCTGGTGCAGGTCTACAATTTTGTTTCTGGTGTCCTTTGACAGCTCTTTGGTCTTGGCCATAGCGGAGTTTGGAGTGTGACTGTTTGAGGTTGTGGACAGGTGTCTTTTATACTGATAACAAGTTCAAACAGGTGCCATTAATACAGGTAATGAGTGGAGGACAGAGGAGCCTCTTAAAGAAGAAGTTACAGGTCTGTGAGAGCCAGAAATCTTGCTTGTTTGTATGTGACCAAATACTTATTTTCCACCATAATTTGCAAATAAATTCATAAAAAAAAACCTACAATGTGATTTTCTGGATTTTTTTTCCTCATTTTGTCTGTCATAGTTGAAGTGTACCTATGATGAAAATTACAGGCCTCTCTCATCTTTTTAAGTGAGAGAACTTGCACAATTGGTGGCTGACTAAATACTTTTTTCCCCCACTGTATGTAAGGCATAAGACGAGTTGGTGACTCACTGTTCCAAACTTGAGGTCCTCTGCCTCGTTGGTGTAGTGGTCCAGGGCGATGAAGTAGATGCCTGACTCCACATGGTCAAATGTGTTCTCTCTACACACACTGACCTGTCTCCTGATAACAACTGGAGTTGGAGGTTAAATGTTTTAACATATTTATGTTGAATTCAAGGTAACAGTCCATTTTAAGACTGCTGTGGCTGTATCAAAAGAGGAAACTATGGTTAATAATTAAGTGCTAACAAGATGTGGGACTGGACTGTGAGGCAATTCCACGATAACAGAGTGATGCTGACGATAAGATATTTCACATTAAGATGTATGTCAAACTAAAACCAATGATTTCAAAGTGAAACAAACAAAACAACTCTGCACAAGGACTACTTTTAACAATTTTCAATGGTTGGTTTGTTTGATTTACAGTTGAAGTCGGAAGTTTACATACACTTAGGTTGGAGTCATTAAAACTCGTTTTTCAACCACTCCACAAATTTATTGTTAACAAACTATAGGTTTGGAAAGTCGGTTAGGACATATACTTTGAGCATGACACAAGTAATTTTTCCAACAATTGTTTACAGACAGATTATTTCACTTATAATTCACTGTATCACAATTCCAGTGGGTCAGAAGTTTACATACACTAAGTTGACTGTGCCTTTAAACAGCTTGGAAAATAACAGAAAATGATGTCTTGGTTTTAGAAGCTTCTGATAGGCTAATTGACATCATTTGAGTCAATTCGTGGTACTTGTGGATATATTTCAAGGCCTACCTTCCAACTCAGTGCCTCTGCTTGACATCGTGGGAAAATCAAAAGAAATCAGCCAAGACCTCAGAAAAAAATGCAGACCTCCACAAGCCTGGTTCATCCTTGGGAGCAATTTCCAAACGCCTGAAGGTACCACGTTCATCTGTACAAACAATAGTACGCAATTATTAACACCATGGGGCCACGCAGCCGTCATACCGCTCAGGTAGGGACACGTTCTGTCTCCTCAGGTAGAGACACGTTCTGTCTCCTGGTGCAAAAAGTGCAAATCAATCCCAGAACAACAGAAAAGGACCTTGTGAAGAAACAGGTACAAAAGTATCTATATCCACAGTAAAAACGAGTCCTATAATGACATAACCTGAAAGACCTCTCAGCATGGAAGAAGCCACTGCTCCAAAACCGCCATAAAAAAAATTACAACGGTTTGCAACTGCACATGGGGACAAAGATCGTACTTTTTTGAGAAATGTCCTCTGGTCTGATGAAACAAAAATAGAAAGTTTTGGCCATAATGACCATCGTTATGTTTGGAGGGAAAAGGGGAGGCTTGCAAGCCGAAGAACACCACCCAAACATGCACGGGGGTGGCAGCATCATGTTGTGGGGGTGCTTTGCTGCAGGAGGGTCTGGTGCACTTCACAAAATAGATGGCATTACGAGGAGGGAAAAAGGCAATGCTACCAAATACTAATTGAGTGTATGTAAACTTCGGACCCACTGGGAATGTGATGAAATAAATAAAAGCTTAAATAAATCCTTCTCTCTACTATTTTTCTGACGTATCACATTTTTTAAATTAAGTGGTGATCCTAACTGACCTAAGACAGGGAATGTTTACTTGGATTAAATGTCAGGAGTTGTGAAAAACTGAGTTTAAATGTATTTGGCTAAGGTGTATGTAAACTTCCGACTTCAACTGTACATTTTAAAGTGAGAAATCGGAGTCTCAGCATTTCACGCAATGATGTTTCATCTTGCCCGCGCACCATCTCGTGCCAGTTAGACTTTTGAATCGGAATTGACACTATAGACAGCGTGTATGGCATTGTGTGAACGAGCGGTTTGTTCTCATCAACGTTGTGAACAGAGTGCCCCATGGTGGCGGTGCGGTGAAGTTATAGTATGGGCAGGCATAACCTACGGACAACAAACACAATTGCATTTTGTCAATGGCATTTTAAATGCACAGATACCGTGACGAGATCCTGAGGCCCACTGTCGTGCAATTCATCCGCCGTCGTCACCTCATGTTTCAAAATGATAATGGACGGCCCCATGACGCAAGGATCTGTACACAATTCCTGGGAGCTGAAAATGTCCCAGTTCTTCCATCGCCAGTCTGTTGTCCCCGTATGCTTCAAGATGGCTACCATTGTTCCTGTACCCAAGATGGCAAAGATAACTGAAATAAATGACTGCCGACCCGTAGCACTCCCTGTTCACCCACGACTGTGTGGCCATACACGCCTCCAACTCAATCATCAAGTTTGCTGACGACACACAGTAGTGGGCTTGATCGCCAACAACAAGACAGCCTACAGGGAGGAAGTGAGGGCACTCAGAGTGTGGTGTCAGGAAAACAACCTCTCAGTCAACATCAACAAAACAAAGGAGATGATTGTTGACTTCAGGAAACAGCAGAGGGAGCACCCCCCTATCCACATCGAAGGGACAGTGGAGAAGGTGGAAAGTTTTAGTTCCTGGGCGTACACATTACAGACAAACTGAAATGTTCCACCCACACAGACAGTGTGGTGAAGAAGGCGCAACAGCACCTCTTCAACCTCAGGAGGCTGAAAAAACTGGGCTTGTCACGTAAAACCCTGACAAACTTTTACAGATGAACAATCGAGAGCATCTTGTTGGCTACAGTGAGGGAAAAAAGTATTTGATCCCCTGCTGATTTTGTATGTTTGCCCACTGACAAAGAAATGATCAGTCTATAACTTTAATGGTAGGTTTATTTGAACAGTGAGAGACAGAATAACAAAAACATTATCCAGAAAAACGCATGTGAAAAATGTTATGAATGGAATTGCATTTTAATGAGGGAATTAAGTATTTGACCCCTTTGCAAAACATGACTTAGTACTTGGTGGCAAAACCCTTGTTGGCAATCACAGAGGTCAGATGTTTCTTGCAGTTGGCCACCAGGTTAGCACACATCTCAGGAGGGATTTTGTCCCACTCCTCTTTGCAGATCTTCTCCAAGTCATTAAGGTTTCGAGGATGACGTTTGGCAACTCGAACCTTCAGCTCCCTCCACAGAGGATTAAGGTCTGGAGACTGGCTAGGCCACTCCAGGACCTTAATGTGCTTCTTCTTGAGCCACTCCTTTGTTGCCATGGCCGTGTGTTTTGGGTCATTGTCATGCTGGATTTACCCATCCACGACCCATTTTCAATGCCCTGGCTGAGGTTCTCACATGATCAGCTCAGCTCGTTACCTGTATAAAAGACACCTGGGAGCCAGAAATCTTTCTGATTGAGAGGGGGTCAAATACTTATTTCCCTCATTAAAATGCAAATCAATTTATAACATTTTTCACATGCGTTTTTCTGGATTCTTTTGTTGTTATTCTGTCTCTCACTATTTAAATAAACCTACCATTAAAATTATAGACTGATCATTTCTTTGTCAGTGGGCAAACGTACAAAATCAGCTGGGGATCAAATACTTTTTTCCCTCACTGTATATCACAGCCTGGTACAGCAACTGCATCGCCCTCAACCGCAAGGCTCTCCAGAGGGTGGTGAAACTGCACAGCGCATCACCAGGGGCACACTACCTGCCCTCCATGACACCTACAGCAACCGATGTCGCAGGAAGTCCAAAAAGATAATCAAGGACAACAACCACTCGAGCCACTGCCTGTTCACACCTCTATCATCCAGAAGGCTGCTATTACCCCAATTTTGAAAAGAATTGGTGCGGATCCCTCCGACTTCAAATACATCCGTCCTGTATCCAATTTACCATTAATTTCCCAAATTCTTGAAAAAACTGTTTCCTCTCAACTCCATTCTCATCTATCCCACAATAACTTGTATGAACAGTTCCAGTCCGGTTTCCGTCCAGTTCATAGCACCGAAACAGCACTTATCAAAATCACCAATGACCTCCTTATGGCAGCTGATTCTGGACTTCTTACCATCCTCATCCTCCTCTATCTGAGTGCAGCCTTTGATACCATCAGTCACATCGTCCTCCTCAACAGGTTATCGGCATTAGCCACACTCCGTTAGACTGGTTCACATCTTATCTCTCTGGCCGCACTCAGTTCATTCAACTTAAATCTTTTAAATCCAGTCCCTCCGCCGTCACTTCTGGTGTGCCCCAGGGCTCTGTCCTGGGGCCCCTACTTTTCATCATTTATCTCCTGCCCCTGGGCAATATCTTCCGCAAATTCAATATTCAATTCCACTGTTATGCTGATGACACCCAGCTCTACTTTTCGACCAAACCCTCGTCCACTCTCCCGCCCACCTCCTTTACTGACTGCATCTCGGAAATAAAAACCTGTTTTTCCCAAAACGTCCTAAAATTAAACAGTAATAAAACTGAGGTTCTCCTTATTGGCACTAAATCTACTTTATCCAAAACCGACAGTTTCTCTCTTAATATTGATAACTCCTCCGTTTCAGGTTAAGAGTCTGGGTGTCATCCTTGACAGCACATTATCTTTTCAATCGCACATTAATAACATTACACGGTCTGCCTATTTCCATCCACGAAACATCAATCGACTCCGTCCCTCCCTTACCCCCCATACTGCCGCTGTCTTTGTCCACAGTCTCGTCACCCGTTTGGACTACTGCAACTCTCTCCTTTTTGGCCTCCCTCATAAATCCCTCCATAAACTTCAACTGGTCCAGAATTCAGTTGCCCGCATCATTACTCAAACCCCCTCCATTCATCACATCACTCCTGTTCTCCAACAGCTTCACTGGCTCCCGGTCCATTTCCATTTCCAATTCAAAGTCCTTCTGTTAACATTCAAGTCCATCCATAAACTCGCCCCCCCATATTTGTCTGATCTCCTCCAGGGTCCAACTTCCACCCGCTCCCTTAGATCCTCTTCCTCCATACACCTGTCTGTCCCCCCCGCCCGTCTCACCACTATGGGGAGCAGAGCATTCAGCCGCTCTGCTCCCCGTCTCTGGAACTCATTACCATCCCAACTCAGAAACATCAATTCATTTTCCCATTTCAAATCACAACTCAAAACACATCTGTTTAAAACTGCCTATCTCACTTGACGTCAATTGCTCTGCTTCTTTTGTTGTTTTTAATGCTGTTCTATGCTTTTAAATGTCTTATGTTTCCCTGTACGGTGTGCTTGAGTGTTGAGAAAGGCGCCTTAAATAAAATGTCTTATTATTATTATTATTATTAAGGCGAGGTCAGTACAGGTACATCAAAGCTGGGATCGAGATTGAGAAACAGCTTCTATCTCAAGGTCATCAGAATGCTAAACAGCAATCTCTAATTCAGAGAGGCTGCTGCCTACATTGAGATCCAATCACTGGACACTTTAATAAATGCCACTTTCAATAATGGCACTTTAATAATGTTTACGTATCTTACATTACTCATATGACATGTATATAGTGTATTTTATACCATCTACTGCCCTTTGCCTATGCTGCTCGGCCATCGTTCATCCATATACTTATATGTACATATTCTCATTCACCCCTTTAGATTTGTGTGTATTAGGTAGTTGTTGGGGAATTGTTAGATTACTTGTTATATTTGTGTGTATTAGGTAGTTGTTGGGAATTGTTAGATTACTTGTTAGATATTACTGCACTGTTGGAACTAGAAGCACAAGCATTTCGCTTCACTCGTATTAACATCTGCTAACCATGTGTATGTAAAAATAACATTTGATTTGCATACTTTTCTAAACTTTGACCTACCAGCACCATCAGCCACTTTCCCCAAGGCATCTCAACTTACCCTGTCCCTACACTCAACTTACCCCCGTCCCTACACTCAACTTACCCCATACCCAGGGTAAGTTGTGCCAAGAGACAACTTTTTTTTTGGAAAGGCTATGTTTTCAAAACTGTTATGTTTACATGAATTCTGGTTATTTCCAAGGATACAAAACATCCTGAAATATATGTATATATCTTTGTTAGGAATAATATAGTAGTTCCCTTGACGTAGTGACGCTGAATGTAAAGACTTGCTCAACTTACCCCACTCTGTCACGTCCTGGCCATAGATAGCCCTTTTGGCTGCTCTATGGTGGTGTTGGTCAGGACGTGATCAGGGGTGTGTTTTGGTTCTATGTTGTTTTTCTATGTTGGTTTGGGTTCCCAATTAGAGGCAGCTGTTAGTCGTTGTCTCTAATTGGGAATCCTATTTAGGTTGTTCAGTCCCCCCACCTGTGTTGTGGGAGATACTTATGTTTGTAGTTGTGTACCATACATGCGTTACGGTCGTGCTTGCATTTGCGAGTGGCATTTAAATAAATATGTTTTACTCAACTCTGCACGCTGCGCCTTGGTCCAATTCTGTTGACGATCGTAACACACTCCCTTACTATTGACACCTGAAATACAAAGTTATCTAATGCATCCTGTTTTTGTTTGTTACAGTATGCTATGTTTGATCAAGTTAGTCACTGTATGTGATGTTTTTAGCATCTGTGTGTTGAAAGCATTTGAATAATGGTGCATCAATATCTGGCAACTGTTCCACTTCTTCGCCTGCCCAGATGTTTTGTAATAATTAACTATTAATGCAAATTTGAATTTCCAAACACAGCTCAAGTCATTGGGATAAGTTGAGCCATTCTTTACATTCAGCATCACTCGGTCAAGGTAAAAAAGTATTCTTTCTAACAAAGATATCACAATATTTTTCAGGATATCCTTGGAAATAATCAAAATCCATGTAAATATTAGTTTTAAAAACATAGCTTGTAAAAAAAAAAAAGTGTTATTTTGGCAAAACTTACCCTGGGTGTGCATGGGGTAAGTTGAGCAGCGGGAAGTGGTAAGTTAAGCTGCTTAAAAAAATTCTGTACTGAATAAAATATTACCACTACCTTTTTAAAACCATGTATATCTATATTTACCAAACACTTATCAAATGAATTAAAATCACGTTATTCTCTTTTAATAATTTAAGCATCTTTTAACACATGCTAAATGCCTAACAAACCCTTCTGTACTTTTTTAAACACTTAACATAGGCAAGGCCCTGTTGCCTCATATCCCAGTGATAATGCCTTGCATTACGCATGAGAAGAAAACACTTCAATTTGCTCAACTTTCCATTTGCTCAACTTACCCCAAGACAAACATTGACTATATTAGCCCACACAACAAGGATGCACTTTCATGCTAGGTTTAGGACCCCATGTTGAAGCTTATAGAGACCACAACTGATGTATAGAACATTCTGAAAATGATCTACGTCATTAAAACCTCTAACACAAATTCATTTGACTTGGTGAAAATCTGTTTTATGGACCTAACTTGCTTTTCCATGTGGTTTCTTCCTTCTCGTACATCATGAAATGATGATCTCTTTCTAAATATTGGGTCAAATTATACATTTTGTGCATGGTTTCCTAGAAACAAGGGTGGCTCAACTTACCCCTTTGGCTCAAATTACCACACTCTCCCCTCTACCTTGCATGTAAGTGTCTAGGACAATTCCTTCCCTTCTTCCTTGAACTCGCTATACTGACTCAATTTGTTAACTTTATTAAGGACATTTTATAATATTTTTATCTAAACATTGCATGGAGGCAACCAAACACTTGCTATAAAGCACAAATTGTATGAAAGATCTGTGAAATACATTAAATACGGTTAACCTAAAACTAGTACAGTAGGCCACAAAATGTAACTACTCCAACTGATCATTGGAGGTCAAAGTCTTGAGCTCCGGCTTGGACTTGACCTTGACTTCCTGCAGCTCCGTCACACTATCCCCCTCTTTCCCCTTCCCCGACCGCCCCAGCTTAAGTGACAGCGGGGCTGAGGAACCACTCCGACTGGACTTTGTGCTGCGGGTAAAGGAGGCAGAGCTCCCTCCCTCAAAGTTGGTGCCCTCGAAGAGCTTGGCCATGAAGCTGAGGCCGGCCTGGCGGATGTGCGAGCTGCCGGCGAACACGTACAGCACAGGGTTCACGCTGCTGCTCAGGAAAGCGAACGCTGTGACGTTGGGACGGCCCACCTCGGCTGCTTTTAACAGAGTGTCGTTACCACCAAGTAGACCAATCACCTGAGAGAGAGAGGTAAAGAGAGAGAGGAAAAGAGTTGAGAGGTAGATAGGGCTTATACCTGTTATTATACTTGTACGACACACAACAAATTAACTGCTTAATAATGTGCAGTACCTTGAAATACATTGGCAAACTCCCATACCTGTAAGATGTTGACCACGTGATAGGGCAGCCAGAAGAGAACGAAGGTGCCGATGATGAGGAGGATGAGACGGTTTCCCCGTCCCTTGTGCTGGAACATGGCCCTGCGTAGTCCACAGATGACGGAGGTGTAGCAGACGATGATGAAAGTGAAGGGGAGAAAGAAGCCCAGGACGGTCTCAAACAGGTACTGAAACACCTGGTGATCCACACTTTTCCAGTGGTACGACATGCAGACGGTCACGGAGCTGTTCATGTGCAGCTTCAGGTTACTTGAGATTATATATATATATATATATATATATATATATATATATATATATATATATATAGAGAGAGAGAGAGAGAGAGAGAGAGAGAGAGAGAGAGAGAGAGAGAGAGAGAGAGAGAGAGAGAGAGAGAGAGAGAGAGAGAGAGAGAGAGAGAGAGAGAGAGAGAGAGAGAGAGAGAGAGAGAGACATTTTACAACATGAAGGAGACATGATGGGTCTCATGGATGTTCCCCAGGACCACAGTGTGTGACTTGAGGCATGCCATAAGGATAAAAGAGAGAGAGAGAGAGAGCAGGTACAGAGAGAGAGTTTGTTTGATTGAGACAATGGGAGTGTTCCAGGTTGTCTTTATTGCAGCCATACTTCGCAGGTTATTAGAGAAGTGTTTAACAGCTCAGGAACTACAAAACAGCCTGTAATGCAAACAGAAATCTTCAGATCAGTATTGAAGAATGATAAGCCTTTTTGTTAGTGAAAGTGTATTTCAATATTTCCTCTCTCTCATGCCTCTCTCACACACACACCCCATACACACAACCCATACACACAGCCCCACCTGCGATAGAAGACCATGGGCAGTGCCAAGACGAACGCCAGCACCCAGATCCCTAGTAGAACAGTCATCAGGGTTTTCTTGGTCCTCATACTCTGGGCCAGGAAGGGCCTTGCCACAGCCAGCCAGCGATCCAAGCTCATCAGGCTGATCAGGTAGATGGACACGTTCATGTTGACACAGCACAGGTAGTGTACCATTTTACAAGCCACCGCCCCGAACTCCCAGCCTCGCCCGCCTGCCAGGAAGCGCAGGAAAAGCGGGGAGCTTAGCAACACCAACGCGTCGGCCACGGCGAGGTTTAAGACGAGCAGGCAGGTAACTGACCGATGTCTCACACGGCACAGCACCGACCACACAACAAACAGGTTGCCGGGGAAACCGAAGACAAATGCTAGGACCAGGATGGAGATGCCGATCTGGTTTGATAGGGAGAAAGAAGAGGCGAGAGGAGAGGTGGAGGGGAGCTGGGGGTTGGGGGCAGCGGAGATGGAGAGGTCTGACGCCATTTTTGGGAGGGAATTGAAGAATCTGTGGTTTCTAGAACTTTGGGATTAGCAGTCCTCACTACTGTTGGATAGAATGACCAGAGAAATAAGAATTAGAACACACGGTATGGAATATAGTTCTATGAATAGAAGAGAGAGAGGGACACAGAATGAGAGGACAACAATGGTTATTACACAATTCCTGAAGAGAGAATCAATCCAATGTATCCATGAAGCACTTTTTCATCAACATACAGTTGTCACAAAGTGCTTTATGGTTACCCAGCCTAGACCACAAAGAGCAAGCAGAAGCTCTGCTTTTGCGTACTGGCATAGTTCAGTAAAGGCGCTTGCAGAAGTTGTACACATGGGGAAAACATTTTGTAGCCCAGGTTTTGGGAAAAATGTGGCCTTTATAAACGCATTTCATGCAAATCTACATAATTTTAATCAAAATGACACTGACAAACTAAGAATCTGAGATCAATAAAAACGACATTGTCTTCAATCCATCAATAGCCTAGACCTAGGTTTGTGGAGACTCATATTGTACAATACCAGGAGGAAATTATAGTCCTAAAAAAGCTTTCCAGTTTCACTCACTCACTGGCTATGCGCTTGTGGTAAAACGTATCTCTCTTGTTTTACTTTTTAAAACAATGCTGTTCGTTCAATAGGCCTATTTGGAAGTTGATAACTTGGTAGCCTACAGACAGAATAGTCTTCTCTTTTCAACCGAATCCATTTGCTTTCCAACCTGTATTTTTGCCGCGATTGTATCTGAAGTATCGGTAAAGGCCTGTTTTGGCTGTATGACTGACAGATTTGCCACGGGTTCCCGACTGTAAGCAGTTTTGGCTTCATAACTGACAGATTTGTCAGGTGTTCCCGACTGTAGGCATGCCTCGTGATTGCCCAGCTAGCAATGAGGAATCGGCCCAGAAAAGGCCCTCTATCGGGGGTCCGGAATTAATTGAATCGGGTGTCGGAATCGGGCCTGGAATCAAAATGAATGACTGCCAGAATCGGCCCAAGTACATTGGGCCGTTTCCGTCTACCAGAATTCAGCCGAATTTGCCGTCATCTTACCAGAATCCCCCGAGAAGCGGCCCGATGCAAATGTAAATAAATGTATGCAAAATTACCCGATTTAGTAATTTTAAATATTACCATTTTACATTTTAGACATACAAAACATCTTGTGTCGGAGGAAACACCATACACTTGGTGACCGTGTCAGCGTGCATGCGCCTGTCCCTCCATAGGAGTCGCTACAGCGCGATGGGACATGGACATCCCGGCAGGCCAAACCCTCCCCTAACTCGGACGACGCTGGGCCAATTGTGCGTCACCTCACGGGTCTCCCGGGCTTGGCCAGCACGGGTCTTGACCCAGCATCTGTAATGATTATCAATTTCCTTGCACAAAGTATCAAAATACTACCAGGACTCTTAAAGAATTTTAATTAAATTTTAATTGTATTTTTTTAAATCACAAAAACAATGACAAAATATGGAAAAATAAATATTGAAATGTTAATTATATAAAGCAGTAATACTGCCGAAGGCGGCCCAGACTCGGGCCACATGACATCAGCCGAGTCTGACTCTCAGCCGAGTGCCCCGGCTCTCACAGATCCACTGTGCTAGCTGGGTGGGCTAATCCACAGCTAGGCAATTTTGTTAAATAATGTGGCCAATTTATAGGCCTACTCCTGGTGTAGTATTCGGAATTATTTAATTTATTTATGAACACAGCAGTAATTCTATAATTTTTCAGGCAGGAAATTGACATAGGAGTCAACTTGAATTAGCCAAATATTTACATTGCAAACAGTGGAAATCAGGGCTGTAGAAGTGGGGGGGACATAATAATAGAAACAATATATATACCTTTTTAGGGGGAAGATCAGCTTTAATATTGCAGATAGATTGTGTCTTCCATCAATGTAATTGTCCGCATCATTTCCAATCCCCCATATAGTTTTGGATAAATATATACAGTACCAGTCGAAAGTTTGGACACACCTACTCATTCAAGGGTGTTTCTTTATTTTTGTTATTTTCTACATTGTAGAATAATAGTGAAGACATCAAAACTATGAAATAACACATATTGAATCATGTAGTAACCAAAAAAGTGTTAAACAAATCAAAATATATTTGAGATTTTTCAAAGTAGCCACCCTTTGCCTTGATGACTGCTTTGCACACTCTTGCATTTCTCTCAACCAGCTTCATGAGGTAGTCACCTGGAATGCATTTAAATTAACAGGTGTGCCTTGTTAAAAATTCATTTGTGGAATTTATTTTCTTCTTAATGAGTTTGAGCCAATCAGTTGTGTTGTGACAAGGTAGGGGTGGTTAACAGAAGATAGCCCTATTTGGTAAAAGATCAAGTCCATATTATGGCAAGAACAGCTCAAATAAGCAAAGAGAAACAAGTCCATCAATACTTTAAGACATGAAGTTCAGTCAATACAGAACATTTCAAGAATTTTTTAAGTTTCTTCAAGTGCAGTCGCAAAAACCATCAAGCGTTATGACGAAACTGGCTCTCATGAGGACCGCCACAGGAATGGAAGTCCCGGACACATCTCAACATCAACTGTTCAGAGGAGACTGAGTGAATCAGGCCTTCATGGTCGAATTGCTGCAAAGAAACCACTACTAAAAGACACCAATAATCAGGCCAAGAAAGATGAGCAGTGGACATTAGGCCCGGTGGAAATCTGTCCTTTGGTCTGATGAGTCCAAATTTGCGATTTTTGGTTCCAAGTGCTGTGTCTTTGTGAGACGCAGAGTAGGTGAAGGATTGATCTCCTCATGTGTGGTTCTCACCGTGAAGCATGGAGGAGGAGTTGGGATGGTGTGGGGGTGCTTTGCTGGTTACACTGTATGTGATTTATTTTAAGTTCAAATGACACTTAACCAGCATGGCTACCACAGCATTCTGCAGCGATACACCATCCCATCTGGTTTGTGCTTAGTGGGACTATAATTTTTTTTTCAACAGGACAACGACCCAAAACACACCTTCAGGCTGTGTAAGGGCTATTTGGCCAAGAAGGAGAGTGATGGATTGCTGCATCAGATGACCTGGCCTCCACAATCACCCGAACTCAACCCAATTGAGATGGTTTGGAATGAGTTGAAACGCAGAGTGAAGGAAAAGCAGCTAACAAGTGCTCAGCATATGTGTAAACTCCTTCAAGACTGTCGGAAAAGCATTCCAGGTGAAGCTGGTTGAGAGAATGCCAAGAGTGTGCAAAGCTGTCATCAAGGCAAAAGTTGGCTACTTTGAAGAACCTCAAATATAAAATATATTTTGATTTGTTTAACACTTTTTTGGTTACTACCTGATTCCATATGTTATTTCATTGTTTTCACTATTTTTCTACAATGTAGAAAATTGTACAAATAAAGAAAAACCCTTGAAGGAGTAGGTGTGTCCAAACTTTATACTGGTACTGTATTTATTCTTAAAATATATTTTCCTTTATTATTTTACCCTAACGCTACCATCCCTCCCCTACCTGGAGTAAACTAATGGACATCAACACTTAGGCTTCTACTTCCAGCCTATACATACTATATACATTTTACGGACACAGTATATTTTACAAAAGTTATATTTTGTTTGTTTTTAGTCCCATCCTTCAGCTCCACTCAACCCCTCCCATCTATCTGTGAACACCATCCAGTTTTTCGATTTCTATTTGCCATATATTTTTCAACTGTACTGTGATGTTTTACAAAAGTTCTGCACCTTTCTATTCTCATAGATTCGACATATTGTAAATTTAAAAAAAGGTTTTTGCTCCGAGTATTATTATATTATTGATCAATTGACTATGACTTTTTAAATCACCCAGCAGTGCTATTTTCAGAGGGGGACATAACTTGGCAGGGGTCTGGGGGCCCTCCCATTAAAAAGTAAGCAACAATTCCCAAAGTCATCAAGCTAGGTACAGTTGAAGTCGGAAGTTTACATACACTTAGTTTGGAGTCATTAAAAGTTGTTTTTCAACCATTCCACAAATTTCTTGTTAACAAGGTATAGTGTTGGCAAGTCGGTTAGGACATCTACTTTGAGCATGACACAAGTAATTTTTCCAACAATTGTTTACAGACAGATTATTTCACTTATAATTCACTGTATCACAATTCCAGTGGGTCAGAAGTTTACATACACTAAGTTGACTGTGCCTTTAAACAGCTTGTAAAGTTCTAGATAATGATGCCATGGCTTTAGAAGCTTCTGATAGGCTAATTGACATCATTTGAGTCAAATGGAGGTGTACCTGTGGATGTATTTCAAGGCCTACCTTCCAACTCAGTGCCTCTTTGCTTGACATTATGGGAAAATCAAAAGAAATCAGCCAAGACCTCAGAAAAAAATGCAGACCTCCACAAGTCTGGTTCATCCTTGGGAGCAATTTCCAAACGCCTGAAGGTACCACGTTCGTCTGTACAAACAATACTACGCAAGTATAAACACCATGGGGCCACGAAGCTGTCATACCGCTTAGGAAGGATACGCGTTCTGTCTCCTAGAGATGAACGTACTTGGGTGTGAAAATCAATCCCAGAACAACAGCAAAGGACCTTGTGAAGATGCTGGAGGAAACAGGTACAAAAGTATCTATATCCACAGTAAAACGAGTCCTACAGTGAGGGAAAAAAGTATTTGATCCCCAGCTGATTTTGTACTTTTGCCCACTGACAAAGAAATGATCAGTCTATAATTTTAATGGTAGGTTTATTTGAACAGTGAGAGACAGAATTAAAAAGAAATCCAGAAAAACGCATGTGAAAATTTTTATAAATTGATTTGCATTTTAATGAGGGAAATAAGTATTTGACCCCCTCTCAATCAGATAGATTTCTGGCTCCCAGGTGTCTTTTATACAGGTAACAAACTGAGATTAGGAGCACTCCCTTTAAGAGTGTTCTCCTAATCTCAGCTCGTTACCTGTATAAAAGACACCTGTCCACAGAAGCAATCAATCAGATTCCAAACTCTCCACCATGGCCAAGACCAAAGAGCTCTCCAAGGATGTCAGGGACAAGATTGTAGACCTACACAAGGCTGGAATGGGCTACAAGACCATCGCCAAGCAGCTTGGTGAGAAGGTGCCTACAGTTGGTGCGATTATTCGCAAATGGAAGAAACACAAAATAACTGTCAATCTCCCTCTGCCTGGGGCTCCATGCAAGATCTCACCTCGTGGAGTTGCAATGATCAAAAGAACGGTGAGGAATCAGCCCAGAACTACACGGGAGGATCTTGTCAATGATCTCAAGGCAGCTGGGACCATAGTCACCAAGAAAACAATTGGTAACACATTACGCCGTGAAGGACTGAAATCCTGCAGCGCCCGCAAGGTTCCCCTGCTCAAGAAAGCACATATACATGCCCGTCTGAAGTTTTCCAATGAACATCTGAATAATTCAGAGGACAACTGGGTGAAAGCGTTGTGATCAGATGAGACCAAAATGGAGCTCTTTGGCATCAACTCAACTCACCGTGTTTGGAGGAGGAGGAATGCTGCCTATGACCCCAAGAACACCATCCCCACCGTCAAACATGGAGGTGGAAACATTATGCTTTGGGGGTGTTTTTCTGGTAAGGGGACAGGACAACTTCACCGCATCAAAGGGACGATGGACGGGGCCATGTACCGTCAAATCTTGGGTGAGAACCTCGTGGATGTGTATTCCAGCATGACAATGACCCAAAACACACGGCCAAGGCAACAAAGGAGTGGCTCAAGAAGAAGCACATTAAGGTCCTGGAGTGGCCTAGCCAGTCTCCAGACCTTAATCCCATAGAAAATCTGTGGAGGGAGCTGAAGGTTTGAGTTGCCAAACGTCAGCCTTGAAACCTTAATGACTTGGAGAAGATCTGCAAAGAGGAGTGGGACAAAATCCCTCCTGAGATGTGTGCAAACCTGGTGGCCAACTACAAGAAACATCTGACCTCTGTGATTGCCAACAAGGGTTTTGCCACCAAGTACTAAGTCATGTTTTTTGTAGAGGGGTCAAATACTTATTTCCCTCATTAAAATGCAAATCAATTTATAACATTTTTCACATGCGTTTTTCTGGATTTTTTAGTTGCTATTCTCTCTCACTGTTCAAATAAACCTACCATTAAAATTATAGACTGTTCGTTTCTTTGTCAGTGGGCAAACATACAAAATCAGCAGTGGATCAAATACTTTTTTCCCTCACTGTATATCGACATAACCTGAAAGGCCGCTCAGCAAGGAAGAAGCCACTGCTCCAAAACCGCCACAAAAAAGCTAACCTGACTCAGTTACACCAGCTCTGTGAGGAGGAATGGGCCAAAATTCACCCAACTTATTGTGGAAGGCTACCTGAAATGTTTGACCCAAGTTTAACAATTTAAAGGCAATGCTACCAACCACTGTCACGTCCTGGCCATGGAGAGCCCTCTGAGTTTCTCTATGGGGGTTAGGCCAGGGCGTGACTAGGGTTGTCTTACAGACTTCATGGTGGTTTTTGAGCGTGGTTCCCAATTAGAGGCAGCTGGTTGTCGTTGCCTCTAATTGGGAATCCTATTTAGGTTGTTCCTTTTCCCACCTGCATTGTGGGTTATTGTTTCTAGTTGTGTGTATACCTGCGTGACGGTTCGTTCGGGCTTTCTTTATTGAGTTTTGCCAGTTTGCACTTTATTAAAGTATGTATACTGGAAACCTCACTGCGTCTTGGTCCGCTCCACCAGAAAACCGTGACAATTACTAATTGAGTGTATGTAAACTTCTGACCCACTGGGGATGTGATGAAATAAATAAAAGCTGAAATAAACCATTCTTTCTTTTAGTATTCTGACATTTCACATTCTTAAAATAAAGTGGTGATCCTAACTGACCTAAGAAGGAATTTTTACTAGGATTAAATGTCAGGAATTGTGAAAAACTGAGTTTAAATGTATTTGGCTAAGGTGTATGTAAAAATCCAACTTCAACTGTAAGTGATTGATAAGACTGAACTAGATCCATGAAAATGCAATAATCAGTATTGTGTTGCACCTTTAACCAATAGCCAAATGAACAACTATTACAAATAAAGTACAAAGACAACTTTTGATTGTCTCTAAGACATCCTCTATAACAAATTTCAGCCAGACTGCCCAGCCAACCCGAGCCGCCTACACGCCCGACACCACCAGTCTAGTCAGTAACTCAGTTCTCTCCCCAAACCCAACTTCCTTCACATCTTTTGTTTTATGTCTCAAGGGAAAGGTTTGGAAAACAAAAGTTGAATGAAAACACACAAACACCTACACATTAACACACAGAAACAGTGTACCCTCCATATAATTCATATCATAGGCCTAATAGTACTGGAGCTCTTTTTACTTGCACACAATATAGCTGGGTCCCCCCGTCCTGCCCCTAAGGGTCCACGGCCCTGTAGCGCCCCAACCCAACACACCCCAATCAGCTTTAGGATCTTAGTGAAACATTCATTACTGTTTTCAGAGGTGTGTTAGGCCAAGGCCAGAGTGACAACAGTACAGCAGACCCCCAGGGCCAGGAGTGAGCAGCACAGCAGCTAGGGATTGCCTAAATCTCCTCTGATGTGGGCATGCTTTCAATACAGACTCCTTTTGTCGTACATTATTCAATATAAGGCATCCAAACCTTGTGAAAGCTGCACAGTATACCCTTAATCTTAAAACAAATCTAGTGAAACTGTATAACTGTGAAAGGATAACCAACCTTCCAATTAATGGCAATGCATTTATTAGCCACTATAAATGCTAGGTTGCACAGTTTCTTCTGATAACAGTCTCCAGTATCAACATTTCCAAGCAAACAAAAACAAGGAGAATGGAGAATCTGTAGAATTGCTGAGATAAAATAACACACTCAACCAGCCTTCACAAGACCACAACATCTGCAAATGTGTCCCCTTTTCTGCTTTACACCTCAAGCAGAATAATACAATTTCTGAGTTCATGATATTCAGTTTCACTGGCATATAATACGTTCTATGGATGGTCTTAAACTGCAGTAATTTATGTGTGAGATTATATGAACATGACTGGGCATTCTAACATATCTGTATTCTCTCATTATCAGTAGCGTCTCCAAGGTCTTCCTCACATTTTTGTTTTACATGTTTTGTGTCATCGGGAAAAGCCTCTATCAACCCTTGATACAGTTTGGAAATCAACTTTGGAATTTTGTCAGACTGCCTTAAAATAGAATCTGGCTTGTCCAGTGTTTACTGGACAGAGAGAAGAAACTGTTGTATCTCCTCATCTCTGTCACAGACTGGTCTTCCCTGGCAGCCTGACTGCTGAGACTCCTGTCACCATCTGATCCTCCTAAAATGAGGCATGGCAAAGATTTTACCTTGGTGTACATTTATACATTATTTTACCCAAGAATAAAATCAATGGTTAAAAAATTGAAATTACAATTGTTCCCAGATCCCAGACTGTAGCTTTAAACTTAATACGCTGTCCTGTAGCTATTGTAGGTCTACCCATCAATTCAAGATGGAACTTTGTATCAATCACTGAATATTCTGCAAAATTCACCTGTGTTCCGTAGACTGGCCTTCCCTGGCTGTCTGACCCTGCTGGGACCCCTGTCACCTTCTGATCCTTTTAAGACATGATGAACATAGTGTTGTGTACTGACTGCACTAGAGGGCTGCATTTCCGTGGCATGCCTGCGGGTCCCGATTTTTCATGCTGCAGGCGGGAGCGGGCGGTCAGACAAACTACTTTGGGATTCAAATATTTTTGTTGTCCCACAGATTATTTTGAAACGGTCCTCTTTCTGCTTTGTATGTGTTAGCCTACCTATTGTATGCATTTGCGTTATTCACACACTCAGAATTCAGTGATTCAACTTCAATAGCCTACCTCTCCTAGTTGGGCATGAGAGTTCAAGTGCGCCTACTATGTGTGGACTCGTTGAAATAGTAGGCTGCCTACATGGGGGGAGAATCACATGGCAGTTAACTTGAATATGAAATTAACTTAAATATGATTAGACTGTAGTTTACTCCAGAATCTGCAAATAAAACGTAGGAAGTGTAGCTTATTCATTCACCTCAGTCAAGAGGGGATGAAACATTAACTAATGTTACGTGTCAGTTACAATACTAGCTCAGCACTGCGAATAAACACTAGTTTCGTTTTTTTCTGTTAAGGTAATGAGCAGTTACCTTGCCAGCTACATCAGTCAATTAAAGAGTAGCCCGTTTCTGTTCCTTTTACAACTCTGTGAAAGAGCGCAACGCGTACACTGAACTAAACTCAACTCTCCCGTGCTGGTCCAGCCAGCCTTCCAGAAGCTTTGCCTTCACACAGCCTGTCAGCCCGCTCTGTGGTGTCCGTGTGGTCCTAAATCCAGTCTGATAAACACTCCAAACAGCCTTCCCGGGCCGCTCGGAGGCATCCTCATGGTCCTAAAGCACACCGTTGCCTTTTTTTGTATCACATTCCAATGATAAAACTGTCCCCTATCCCCCGTGAAAGTTGCACCCTGAGTGGAAAGTATTTTTCTTCCCATGAGAGTTACCGGATCCTGGCAAATGGGTTCCGGAATGAAACAGTCCCAAACTGAGAGGTTCCAGATCCTGTTCCGGCAGGATCTGGCTCCAATTAAGCACTGGACAAAGGCCAGAGGGACTTGTTTACAGCTAGGTCCCTGTGGCTGTATTTCCAATAAGCACTGATAGGCATGCAAAGATCATGTACTTATCTTCAACACATCATCACATACAGTCATACAAGCACATGGACATCATCACATCGTCACTTACAAGACGACATGTTTACAAACAAGGGAAAATAAAACACACCTCCCCTCCGAAACGTTTCATTCTGGACACTATACACAATGTTTGTATCAACAAATATAAAAAATTTATATTGGCTTTACACCTCACAACGCTGACCTTTATGAGCTGGTTCACTTGAGGAGTTATCTTCGTTTTACCATTGATCTTCTCAGAGCAAATCCACAGGAAGTGCATTTGTTGGCTATTTTGTATATGTTTTATCTGTCCGTCTATCTGACCGACCGTCCGTCCATTTGTCTCCAAGTCTCAGTCTTCGTTCTCTCCTCACTCTTGTACTCCTTCTGTCGTTATTGCATCATGTTCCTGAACGCAAACGAGGGGATGCACAGGCGATATGATATTGCCACAAATCAGGAAGGAAGTCTGTGCTCATCGCATTTGACCATGTCCAAATGCCATGATATCCTTCTGTTCCAAGCTGGTCGTATATGTTGACACATCCTGCAATAACGTAACGTTTCATATATCCATCATACTGTAAAATATTCATCCGTCTTTCTAGTCTGTTTGTCTGCCTTACTCACCTGCTTGCTCTCTTTATTTCGCTGTCACCATCCCACCGGGCACGCACTGGGTGAATCAAACATTTTTCCACGTCATTTCAATTAAATGACATTGAACCAACGTGAAATAGACGTTGAATTGATGTCTGTGCCCAGTGGGATATTTCAAGTTGGTGGGAATTTGGAAGAATTTGGGGTTCCCTGTGTGGTGGGAGAGGGGGCCCTGCTTTCACATTTGTACATACTGCTATGCAATGAGATGTTTTACTTTGTTGGCATTTGGAATGTATGACAAATAGCTAAATGGTGTCAAAAATTATTTTAAAAATCATATCTCTCCATCATGTAATATATTTCTGACAGTCCTCTCATTTTCCCCTATGAGCTGATTCATGATGTATCACACACACATTCAAGTTTCAGGGAGGAAATGTCGTATTGGGTTGTGATCCGGCATCAGATTTTATACAAACAGTTTATTATTGACGTCTGTGTGCTGTCTATTTGGTTGAACTACAACTGAAGTAGAGTTAAATATTTCCGGGATTTTGAAGCACACCACTTTTGAGGCAGCTGATTATTAAAGATCAAGACACTGTTTTGCCCAACATCTTCCCCTTTTTCTCTGACCAATATGAATAGGTGACAGCATGTGAGAGAGAGAGAGAGAGAGAGAGAGAGAGAGAGAGAGAGAGAGAGAGAGAGAGAGAGAGAGAGAGAGAGAGAGAGAGGGCACAAGAGAGGCACTAGAGAGAGGGAGTCAGAGAGCGAGAAGGAGAGAGAGACACAGGGTATTGTGTATATTTATGTTGTGTGTATATATATATATATATCTGGTTGCTGTTTGACTCATCAGATACTTCCATTCATGCGGTGGCAAGTTAGCTGTTAGTATGTGATACTGTGAAACTGTGAGAAAACAGGTTACAACATGAGGCCAAATATGCCCAATATTACATGAATGCGACGCTGAAGAGATAAGAGTGTATTTCATCATTTGCAGCATTTTTATGAATTATATCTTGTATTTTTAGAATCCTTAAAATGTTGTAGAATGGGACTTAAGTTGTTTCACTTTTCATGTGTGTTACACGATTTTCATCACAACGCATTTCATGTGTATTACACTATTTTCTTTTTTCACAATGCATGAGTACATTACACAAATTCCAATTTGTTAGCCAGGGTAGCTAGGGGGCTAACGTTAGCTAGGCTAGGGGTTAAGGTTAGGTGTTAGGTTAGTGTTAGGTTTGGGGGTTATGGTTAGGGTCAGGTAACATGATAGCTAAGTAGTTAAAGGGTTAGGTTAAAGGGTTAAGGTTAGGGTTAGTGGAAGGGAAGTAACTAAAAAGTAGTAAGAAGTTGCTAATTAGCTCAAATGTAAAAGTTGTCTGTGTTGAGATTCAATCACATAACCTTTGGGTTGCTAGACGTTCACATTATATGGCCACCCATCCTCCCTGACCAACCTCCCTCCTATCCTTTCTGTCTTAAGTAACCTACTGTCTTTATCTGTGATTGAAATTCACTACAAAATGTACTGCACAAAAAAATACATTTCACAATAATCTGTGATACAGGGTTGCTAAACAACGTATCAAGCAACTTCCTCTTTCTTGATGATAAAATCATCTATTTCCTCATCACTTGTTTTACTTCTCTGTCTGTCTCGCTCTCCCTCTCTGTCTCTCTTTCTCGATTCCGACTCTCAGGATGGAATCCACAGCATGGAATACCACCACCTACTTCTCTACCAACTTATCCGCTCCCAACCCGTCCATCCCTTACTCTGTTGGAATCTCATTTCTCCTGGTTGCTATGGCCATGGGTCTCCCCGGAAACATCCTAGTGGTTTGGACCATACTATTCCGCCTGAGTTGCCATTCCATCATGTCCCTCCTCATCCTCCAGCTAACGGCCGCTGCCGCACTCGTGCTGCTCTCCGCACCCTTCTTCATTCACCAGCTCTTCAATGTCAGAGTCTGGGAGTTTGGAGAGAGAATGTGTAAGCTCCTGCACTACAACTGTGGGATCAACATGTACCTCAGCATCCATCACACTGATAGTCGTGACTTTCGCCCTCTTGTGGGTTCCGTACCACCTGGACAACATCCTGCAGGTGGGCATATATATTACAAAGGGTCTGAATACTTATGTAAATAAAGTATCTGTTTTTTTTTACTTGTAATAAACTAGCAAAAAAACTTTTTTAAAACTGTTTTTTCGCTTTGTCATTATGGGGTATTGTGTGTAGATGGATGAGGATTTTTTTTTTATTTAACACATTTTAGAATAAGGCTGTAACGTAACAAAACGTGGAAAAAGTCAAGGGGTCTGAATACTTTCCGAATGCACTGTAAATACAGTACATACAGCGCCTTCAAAAAATATCCATACCCCCTTGACTTATTCCATGTTTAGTTGTTTTACAGCCTGAATTCAAAATGGATAAAAAAAAAGAATAACTCATCGACGCACAATACCCCATTATGACAAAGTGAAAAAATGCTTTTAGAAATGTTCAGCAAATGTATTGAAAATGAAACACAGAAATATCTACATAAGTATTCACACTGGAGTCAATACTTTGGACCTTTGGCAGCGCTCATTTTTTATACTGAAAAACTCCCCCGGTCCTTAACGATTACAAGCATATCCATAACATGATGCGAAGAGTGGTATTCAGTAATGTGTCGTATTGGATTTGTCCCAAACATCACACTTTGTATTCAGGACAAAGTTAATTGTTTTGCCTCATTTTTCACTGTATTACTTTAGTGCCTTGTTGCAAACCGGATGCATGTTTTGGAATATTTTGTACAGGCTCTTTTGTTGAGTAACTAGAATGTTGTTGATCAGGGGCGGACTGAAACAATAATTCAGGCCGGGAATTTGACTTCATCCCAGGGCACCCTGATCACGCACACCACCAGACTGCTAATTTTGTAGGCTAACCCTATTTGTTGATGTAACGGGTACCAAACTAGTTATACATTTTGCCACTATGTTCATCTGGGAAGAAAGGTATCCACATTACAAAATACAAACATTTGGGACTGACCAACAAGTAGCCTATCTGAACACTGAGTTTTCAAGGTGTGCTATGGCTATGGGTGCACCCTCAAAAACTCACTAGGAATACACCAATCATAGCACATACAAATGTACAAGGTATGCCCCCCGATTATAATAATCTCATAAATAAAGCACATATTCATCTAAAATCCTAGCCTACATGTTTAGGTTTGTGCCTTTAAGTTGTACCTGAAGGTTCCTGCTCTGAGTCTGACTCTGAACTGACCACCATCTCCAGTTCTGCAGGAGCACCTGAAGTTCTAGTGCTGCTGCTGCTTTCTTCTCCACCTCTGCAAAGAAAATACTCTATTATCATACTCATCATTCGTGTATCAGTAGGCTACATTAATACAGCTCTTCAAAAAGTTAAGAGTGGTCTCTTAATTTTGAGTGGTCTCTTAATTTCTTCCAGAGCTGTATATTATTGTAGTAACTTGTAATGCTGGTACTAATGATGCTAATGATCTTTGGCATTGACTGTGCTGTGTCACACGGGCTACTGTGTTACGTTCATGGATGTATATATGGTTACGTTACTGTAGCCTGTTTCTCTGTACAGTGTATGTGCACTTTCCCTTGCTTATGTGGCATGAGTGCTGACCGAATGCTGGCAAGTCCATAGTCTAGGTTTACTATTTGTTACTAGTTGAACCATATTGCCTTCAATGTCATATTATGATCGCTATGTTGCACTCATTGCTATGATATAATTCCTCCACGGAGACTGTGAGGTTTGAGAATATGTTTCGTTTGCTACACATGAATGTGTTTGAGCTAAGGCTGACAAGTTGTGGAACAATACAGTGGGTTGTGAAACATATGGTGTGACTAACTGAAAGGCAGTGATTAACCTTGAGCGAGAACAGTATGTTGAAGCTATTGACACATGCATGGAAACAATGTTGCAGACAGCAGACAGTCAGTTTTAGGTTGAGACACAAAAACAGGGACAGAGCCTGTGGCCTCAGTAACCCCGGACAGCTGAAGCGCCAAGGGGTTGGGACCAAACAGTGCGCCCACGATAGGCTGAGTAAGTCTAAAACCACGCTCAGCCCCTACTCTGATAGGCCCGCCTAGAGCGGGAACTACTACTCTCAGAGTATTTAAAGAAGAAATTGTAAGGCGTTGTCAGTTCTCTGTTAACCCTGCGTGGTATTACATTGAACCGGTATATACGAAGATTGCATTTACCATTTATTGCTTGAGTGAATAAAAAAACCTAGAACTTATTTAGTGACTCTGTGTCACCTTTTGTCCTGATGCCAGATTTGAATTTCGCAACCCTAACAAGACTTAAAACGTGCAAACTGTTTAGCCTACCGGTCGTTGTGTCACTATTATTAGCTAGGCTACTTAGCTAGCCATGCTGGGTGTCGTGTGTGTGTATGTGTCAGTGTGTGTTTTAGCTAGTGTTTTTGACTGACCTGGTCCCTTACTGGCGAACATGTCGCTTATTTAGCTGCGTCTGTGGCTAGGGCCTTTCTCTTTTTTTATTCTCTCCTTCTATGCTCCACCTTTCCTCTTCTGACCGTCCATTTCGCCGTGCGACTTGTCTAAAATGTTAATCGGTAGAGAAGCAGGTAGACGGTTGCTATGTGCGTCGCCGAGAGACCTGATGCCATTTTTGGCGCGGGGACACTGCAGCAAGAGAGGGATTCCTGCTTGCTATATTATTGCTGGTCAAGTTGATTATTCACGGCAGGCCAAAACGACCCTCAGGCCACTGGGAAATGTCCCGGTGCTCCCGACGGCCAGTCCACCATTGTTGTTGATCCATCCTCAGTTTTATCGTATAACAGCCATTAAACATTGGGGGCCTCCCGAGTGGCATAGCAGTCTAAGGCACTGCATCGCAGTGCTAGAGGCATCACTACAGACCCGGGTTCGGGGGCCGTTCTCTCCGGGTCGTCCACGGATTTGCTGGGGTTCTGTCTGAGAGCCAGGACGGTGGTCATAGCTGTAGTTTACCTCAGCAGTGCTGTCAACCCTATGCTCTATGCCATGTCCGGCTCCTGCTCTGGCTCCTCCGTGACAATCTCTGGCTCCTCCCCCAGGGGTGTGGGGGGCGTGGCACAGCTGCTTGAGGGGACGGCCTCCAACATGGACATGCCCAGCATGAGAGCAAAGCATGATGGTAGCGGTAGAGAGAAGGGCGACTGGGGTGGTGGGAAACCAGAGGGAGAGGTAGAAGAGATGACAATAGTTCCAGGAAAAAGGAGGAGGGAAACAAATGTCCTGAAGGCAAAGAAATGACTGGATTGATTGTGAAGGTCCTGCATGCTATTGCTTGTCAGCCGGTCATGACTCTTCTGATTGCTGTCTTGTTGTGAATGTTGATCTCACCTCTAAGAGTTTCATAATCAATCAATGGCAGCCATATCTTCTCTGAAAAAAAGTGTTTTTAATTTTCTTGCATTGGCACACAAACACAACATGCCTTAATGCTTTTGATAAAATAAATGTGGTAGACAATTATACAAATATTGGTAACACTTTACATTATAAGGGGGCTCTTTTTACTCTGACAATTTCATATTGTACTGTACTTACAGCAGTAAATCACATGCACACACACACGCGCTCACACACAAATGGAGAGAGGGAGTCAGACAAAGCATACTGTAAAGTCAATTGACTAAATTTACTCCAAAAAGCGGTAGCTTTTTGTATTCCTTTGTCTGCATGTTGAACATGTGGATTACTGAAATCGATGGCGCCAACTAAACAGACTTTTTGGGATATAAAAAAGGATTATATCTAACAAAATTACCACTCATGTTGTAGCTGGGACCCTTGGGATTGCAAACAGAGGACGATTTTCAAAAGTAAGTGATTTATTTAATCGCTATTTGTGATTTTGTGAGGCCTGTGCTGGTTGAAAAATATGTTGATGTGGGGCGCTGTCCTCAGACAATTGCATGGTATGCTTTCGCTGTAAATCCTTTTGTAAATCGGACAACGCAGTTAGATGAACAAGATTTTAAGCTTTTAAATGATATAAGATACTTGTATGTTCATGAATGTTTATTAATATTACAATTATTTTTGAATTGTGCGCCCTCCAATTTCACAGGATGTTGTCGACTGTTGTCCCCGCTAGCGGGACATCTAGCCTTAAGAAGTGAGAATAGTGTGCTATTCACCTGCTATTCATTTGGGGTGGAGACAGCATAAATTAAGGTGTGGCAGAGGTGTGGCTATAGATACATCATATTCTGACCTGGACTTAATTCCCTAATAATTCCAACACCTTTAGCGTGAGGAAACCATGAATTAGGAACAAAGTGGGAAAAGCATCTACAGAATTCAAATTGTACGGCCTTACCTTGATGGGATGGGCACTCTCGATTGTCTTGATTATAGGTTACCCCGACGTTCTCTGTTTCCTATTTCTATCATGTTAAATATTAGCCACTATCAGCATTGACTGCCAGTAGGCCTAATTACAGCACATATTCAACTGTCAATTTACTGTTAGTTCCCTTCAATTGGTATAGTCTACATTATCGTTCCATTTAATTACATTATTTCGTTAACCTTCATTTGCTTTCTCTGTAAACACCATCACGGGCATGTGGTTGTTGGTGAGGATCATTAGTAACAGTTTATATATATATATATTTTTAAAGACATAGCTAATTCAATCGTAATGGAGCGGAGCACAGACCAAACGTAACAGTTTGAACCCAACGCATAGTGCAATACTTGGATGTGTCATCACACAGTTCCATGGTTAGTGCAGGCAATAGATGAGGGTATAGCCTACTATTGCACACTATTCTCCCTATTATAATTCTATGTTCACTAATCATCCAAAATTAGCATGACTTAAAGATCTGAACGTGCTAATTTCTCAATGAATCAAACCCATTTCCTTTCTCCAAACCTTTTTATTTATGATTCACAAATACTTTCCTAACCCTAAATAATCTAAAAGATCAGATTATTTTAAAATCTACCAATTGGTGCTGAAACTGAGATGAGTATGCATATATATATTTACATGACTTTCTAATTAGCCTATAAGGGTCGGCGGCAGTGTTTGGAGTTTTGGAGAGTCTGGCGTGCCCAAAGTAAAATGTCTAGTACTCAGTAAAATGCACATAATTAGTAGTAATGGATAGAATACACTCTGAAGTTTCTAAAACTGTTAAAATAATGTCTGTGAGAATAACAGAACTGATTTGGCAGGTGAAAACCAGAGGAAAGTCCATCTGAAAAATGTGATTCTGTGAGGTGCCTGTTTCCCATTGACTTGGTATAGGAAATACTGGAGATCAGGTCCCAGGTTGCAGTATCTATGGCTTCCACTAGATGTCAACAGTCTTTAGACAAGGTTTCATGCGTTTATCTAGAAAAATCGAGGGAGTAAGACAAGAATTGGCAAGGGGAGTGAGGAAGTTACTTTTCTGTTTTACGAGCGGGACTGTGAGCAAAAGGAACATTTATTGAAGATATTCAAAAGGTAAGAGATTTATTTTATAGCTTTTTATGAGTTTTGTGACACCCGTGCTGGTTATGTTATTATGCTAATGCTGAAAATATGCGGGGCGCTGTCCTCAGACAATCAAATGTTATGCTTTTGCCGTAAAGCCTTTTTGAAATCTGACAACGCTGTAAGATTGCCTAGATTCTAACCTTTTGAAAAGTGTGCAACACTTGTATTTTCATGAATGTTTTATATTACTACTTTTGTAATTTGAATTTGGCGCTATGCATTTTTTCGGATGTTGTCATGGCTGGGGCGGTAGCGCCCCACTGCTCCGTAAGAAGTTTTAATTGATCCCTAATATTCTGAACCAATTCTCTCAATATATTCTATTGAGTCTGTTGACAAAATTCTAACTAAAAGGTACGCCATATTTAAAGGGATGGTTAAATAAATGTACTGAAAACTCTATTGAATGAAAACTCCACGAGAAAATATGTTGGCCAGTTAGAGGGTTTTCAGCAGGTGAATGACATTTCTTCAGCGCTTAACTTCTTAGGGAGCGGCTCCCGAGGTGACGGTTTTGGAGAGTCTGGCGTGCCCAAAGTAAAATGCAGGCCATTCAGGCCCAGAAAATAGGATATGCACTATACTATTGGATAGGAAACACTCTGAAGTTTCTAAGAGTGTTAAAATAATGTATATGAGTATAACAGAAGTGATATAGCAGGCGAAAACCCGAGGAAAATCCATCCGGATTTACAATCTTCTCCATTGTGCCTATTGCATACAATCTTATGTAGGACTGAGACTGCAGTACCTATGGCATCCACTAGATGTAAACAGTCAACAGTCAAAGACTGGGAATTCTAGCAGTGACCAGAACGGATAGGGAGAGGAAATTGTCAGGCGACCACTTTTGTAAACAAGGTTTGACGCTTGGCGAGATTGTGAGCAGCGCACCACTTTATTTTCCTTTCCTATCGTTCACGTTATCGTCCGGTTGAAATATTACAGCAAATATACCCAAAAGGATACCTAAGGATACATTAAAAATGATGTTTGATTTGTTTGTAGAAAGTGTATAGGTATAATTTGAACGTGTTCTCTTCACGGTTCAATGGGCGACTCAACGGTGGATTTTATGATCATAACGCACCAACCAAACTGAGATTTATGGATATAACCAAAGAAGCATGGATTGTCTTCATTGGACACTTGGGAAGCCCTCAGCAGAAGTTCATCAAAGGTAAGCGATTTTATAATTGCGATTTTATGCGTTTTGTGAGACCCGTGTTGGGTTATGGATTTATGCTAATGCATAAATATTAGAGGTGCTACCCTCAAACAATCAAATGTTGTGCTTTTGCTGTTAAGCCTTTTTGAAATCTGACAACGCTGTGATATTGCCAAGAATCAGAGCTTTTGATGACTATGCAACAATTGTATATTTATGAATGTTTAATAATTAAACTTTTGGATTTTGAATTTAAGTAGTTAAGGGAACCACGCCTGAAAAGCCCGTTACTCACTTTGCATAAGGTAAGTGTGAAAACCAACTGCTGAGAAATGTGTAGGAAAGGTGTGCATAAGAAAGGCATCATTTCCTAAGTTGGAATCGGGCCCGGCTTGCCATTCTTAACAGATTTCACACTGATGGGACTCATGACGTTGGTGCTGGTTGTCGACTCTAGGTCTCCCTCCTTTTCATTCAGTCCGACCTCCTTCGCATCCCTGTCTCTCTCTCGGCTATTCTGGCTGTTCTGTCGGCTCTTCCTTGTCCCAGAGTCTTGTGCCGTGCCCTCGAACAAGCGGGCCATGAAGGCAAAGCCTTCCTTCCTGATGTAGGACTTGCCAACGAAAGTGTAGAGGACAGGGTTGGCACAGCTGCTGATGAAGGCCAGGGCTGAGGTGACCGCACGGCTGGTCTGCCAAATAGCGTCAAGCCTTGGGGAGGGAGTGAGAGGAAGGGAGGGAGGGAGGGAGATACAGGGGGACATGGAGGACTGTAAATGGGTTGCCATGAATTTGACAGTAACTTACAGCCAACTCTGTGGCAAATCAAAACAAATTTGATTAGTCACATGCTTCGTAAACAACAGGTGTAGACTAACAGTGAAATGGTTACTTATGGGCCCTTTCCAACAATGCAGAGAGAATGAAAATAGAGACATAATAGAAAGTAAAACATATAATAATAATAATACAAGTAAAAATAAATACACAATGAGTAACGAATACTTGGCTATATACAACAGTAGCAGCAGCGTACATGATGAGTCAAAAATGTTAGCGCAAAAAGGGTAAGTGCAGATAGTCTATGTAGCTATTTGGTTAACTATTTAACTAACTATTTAGCAGTCTTATGGCTTGGTAGTAGAAGCTGTTGAGGGTCCTGTTGGTGCATCGGTACCGCTAGCCTTGCATTAGCAGAGAGAACAGTACACCTACTGTAATATAAATGCGGTATCAAAGCAATTATTGTGCAATGACACACAGTACAATACCGTAATATATACTTTATTATAATGTAAAAAAAGTAAATGCTAGCGTAATCAGTTTTTAAACTCAGTTTTTCACAACTCCTGACATTTAATCCTAGTAAAAATTCCCTGTCTTAAGTCAGTTAGGATCACCACTTTATTTTAAGAATGTGAAATGTCAGAATAATAGTAGAGAGAATGATTCATTTCAGCTTTTATTTATTTCATCACATTCCCAGTGGGTCAGAAGTTTACATGCACTCAATTAGTATTTGGTAGCATTGCCTTTAAATTGTTTAACTTGAGTCAAACGTTTCGGGTAACCTTCCACAAGCTTCCCACAATAAGTTGGGTGAAAATTGGCCCATTCCTCCTGACAGAGCTGGCGTAACTGAGTCAGGTTTGTAGAACTCCTTGCTCGCATACGCTTTTTCAGTTCTGCCCACAAACTTTCTATGGGATTTAGGTCAGGGCTTTGTGATGGCTACTCCAATATCTTGACTTTGTTGTCCTTAAGCCATTTTGCCACAACTTTGGAAGTATGCTTGGGGTCATTGTCCATTTAGAAGACCCATTTGCGACCAATATTTAACTTCGTGACTGATATCTTGAGATGTTTCTTCAATATATCCACATAATTTTCCCTCCTCATGATGCCATCTATTTTGTGAAGTACACCAGTCCCTCCTGCAGCAAAGCACCCCCACAACATGATGCTGCCACCCCCGTGCATCACGGTTGGGATGGTGCAACATCTCAAGACATCATTCAGGAAGTTAAAGCTTGTTTCTATCTCAAGGGCATCAGACAGTTAAATAGCCATCACTAGCCGGCTTCCAGCTGGTTACGCAACCCTGCACCTTAGAGGCTTCTGCCGTATATACATAGACATGGAATCACTGGCCACTTTAAAGGGGGGACACTAGTCACTTTTATAATGTTTACATAGGGAGGGAAAACAGGGTTGTACTTTCTTTTAATGAAAATTTAGTTAGGGATTTGATAATAATACAATTAATTAAAGGTTATTATGACACTACAAATAAAAAAGTGGATGAGGATAATATGACACAGTCATTTAGAAAACCCTTTCAGTAAGCCTACCTTGCTTTTAGAGCTGAATCATTTGGAGAAAGTGTTGCAGCAACCTGTAAGGACATATTTCATCTATGAGAACATATTTCATCATAACAGACAGTCGTGTTACAGCAGCATCTATTGTGACGTCCTGGCTATAAAACTCACACACAAACACACAGTACCTGCACAATGTTGATGACATGGTAGGGCAACCAGAAAACACCGAAGGTTACCACGATGGCCAGGATGAGATTCTCACTGCGGATCCTCCTCCTGAACCTGGTCAAATCAAATGTTATTTATACAGCAAGTCTTACATAAATGCATTTCAAAGTGCTTAACAAACAAAAATAAAATAAAGTGAGAAAGATGAGGAAAAACCATACATTCTAGACAAATATGAAATGAAGATAGAGAAAATTGTAATTAAGATCGATAAATGAAGATAGTAAACAATAGTAAAACAGTGAACCTGGTCTGCCTGATCCTCCGCAGGATGCAGATGTAGCTGCCTACAATCACCCCGTAAGGAACTACAAATCCCAGCACTGTCTCCATCGTGTACTGGAGCACCACCTGTATCAGCATAGAGATCACCTTCTTTACAGCTTGATTGCTATATACACAAAAGCAATGTAACGTTTATACTCCATACCTAACAGTGTTGTTATGGATGATCTGATTACAGATGTGTTATAGATTTTATGGATATGACTAAATGTTTGTACATCTAAGAATATTCCATTCTGAAAATGTATGCAATAGAGATAGGGTTATAAGACAGATGGTAGTCCAATTGATGTGTGTGTGTCTAGATATTAACTTTGTGTGTAAACCTGGAACAGGCTAGTATGACTTCATTTCGGGAGTATCTGGGAGAACAAAGAATTATTTGATTCTACCAGACACATGCGAGAGGCTCCTGTCCTTGAAGACACGGGGGATAGTTAAAGAACCGCCCAAATTTGACTTATGTTGCAAAGATTGTGATAAGGAATGAATGGGTACTGTGGGAAGACACTATTTCTTGGAAAGAGTGGGGAAATGGTGGGGCCTTTGTATCTTTGTATTTCAACATTGTACCATATAAAAGACTGTGTACACGTTTTAGAGCCCAGAGCTCTCCTGAATTAAACCATTTACACTTGACCATTGTATACTGGGCTTCTGTCTGTCTTATTTCAACCAGTATCTTACAAATACTGGGTAACAGACAGAGTTTGTTTAATTGAAGTTCAGTTTGTGAACATTGAGAACAAAATTTCTATAACAATTTGGTCCTTCGAGCCGGATCTCAATACCTGTTTCTGTCTAGTTCCAGTGGACACCGAAAACCGTGCACGGGCGGATCAGAGATCCGTGAGATAAAGACCTGACCTCTGAATTGAGGTTTTATTCAGGCCGGTGGGAGACTGGAACACGACAGAGACAGTGACGAGATCCAACCGACATTGCTTTTCCCAGTCTACAAGACAGGTCAGTAAATCTTTATTCACGAATTTGGGGGGAATGATTAAGATATCTTTGAATTGATATTCTAAAATGCTTAGGATTTAGCAATAATAGGAACTTTGTCATTCTAATCAGATTCGCCAGTAAGTTAACTTTAAACGATCGATCCAACGTTATCAGGTCCGAAATGACCTGAGCTAAGGTGCTGCCATAAATAAAACTAGCTTAATAGATCCGGACTTATGTGTGTCTCACTTAAATGTGGGATTTAATTTGTTGTCCACACAGTATGCTTAATAGATCCGAAATTTTGGCCACACGGGTTATTAACGCAGGAACTTAATAGATCGGCAAGTTTATAGGTACGTTCTTGGACAAGTTTATAGGTATAAGATGAACGAGTTTGCGTCACGTTTCAATGGAGTAGTGGAGGCTGTCGTTTCTGATTATAACGCGCAAACCAAATGGAGGATTTATGGATAAAATACATTACTTTTTCTAACAAAAGAACCATGGATTGTCTTCGTTGGACACTTAGGATGACCTCAGCAGAAGTTCTTCAACAGGTAATTGATTTGTTTTCGCTGTGAAATGTGTTATGTGTGTGCCATGATGGCTAATCGATTCATGGCTATGGGAAAAATGTGAGGTGCTACCCTCAAACAATCAAATGTGCTGCTTTCGCCGTAAAGCCTTTTTGAAATCTGACAACGCTGTGATATTGCCAAGAAACAGAGCTTTTGATGAGTATGGAACACTTGTATATTGGTGGATGTTTAATAATTCAACTTTGGGATTTTGAATTTGGCCCTTTACATTTCACCTGGTAGTGTCGGGAGCAGCCCCGCTAGCGCCCCAGCAATCCCTGAGAGGTTAACTAGGGCTTTAAGACTCCTGGAAAATAGCTTATAGTTGTAAACAGGTGAGACCTACTGTCCGTTTGAAATTCACCTCTATAGATAAAGCTTCCGGAACTTAATATAGCGGTGGGAGATAGAAGATATTAACGTCAACTGAGTCCCAAGAAACAACAGAAAAATAGGCGGTTAACTAGGGCTTTAAGACCCCCTGGAAAATAGCTTATAGTTGTAAACGGGTGAGACCTAATGTCACCTCTATAGATACATTTTCCAGACCGGAGAATCCCACATAGTAGATTACATATCACATAGGGTGTGGGAATACACATAATTAGAGTCATTTGATAACATTAGGAACCACACACATAGATCATGGAGACCTAATATAGATACACATATTGGGAACATAGAGGGTCAGCCTAGCACACACACATAGGTGGTAGTGACATACACATTACGTGTGAAACACATAGGGATAAGGTTGATTATTAAGAGGGGATATAAAATAAGTAGATGTGGAAACAATGTGAAGCTCAAGAAGCACATCTAACAATATCCACATAGGATGGGGGTTATAGAATAATTAAGCAAGTATTTAAATGTGTATAAACCCAACCTAGGCGTCTGTAAGGAGACTATCAAAATATATTTGTAATATCAACAATGGGCAGTAAATCCTCAAAAGAGGTTCCCGAACCTACGGGAGATGAGCGCTATACGGAGTTAAAATATAAAATAAACATTTATTTTGGTCCAAAATGGAGAAAGAAATATGGATTTGATAGACATCTAGATGTAGAAAAGCTAGAATTAAGTTTAAAGGAAAAGGTAGAACCCAGCCAGATATGGATAGTACAGATCAGATTGCCAGTTCTCTCGGCGCTCCGGAGGCAGGCAAGAAAGGGAGAGAATTCCGGGAACAAAGGTTCCACCGGTGTAGGTGAGAAAGGAAGAAAAGGAGAATTTAAATGTCACAATTGCCAGAAGAAAGGACATTTTGCTAAGGACTGTGAGAAACCCTGCGAGGTATGTGGGAGGACAGGGCATACATCACGGTACTGTAGAAAGAAAGAAACAGCCCAGACAGAAAAGCAGGGAATTATTATGAATATCACAGTACAATGATGTGTTTTGGTAATAGTTTTTGTAAAACCATGGAGTTACTAAAAGAAGTGCACGTACATTCTACCAATTCGTCGCAAATAAATAACAAGCAAAAAGCCTAACTAACTTTGCGAGGTGAGTAGGTTGAAGATGTATTTTCTTGTATCTAGAAATAACGTTAGCTAAATGAGTTAGCCACGATTAGCTTAGGTGTTTGACCGCCGTGTGGGAAAAATAGTAGGAATTAGGATTTAGAAAGTTTGAATTAACTAGTTCATTAGTGGATATTAAGTTTAAAATGGATATTAACGTTGTATTTTGCCACATTCGAACCATCGCTAAAAGTTTAGATTTGACGTTCAATGTTGCTAAAAAATTTATGCTATGTGATAGAGCAGAAAAACCATGCGACTCAAGAAACAACTTCATTCTCTGTTGTTCTAATTCGAAATAAATGCATATGGTACACATTGGAAGAGGATATAATAACTAATTAAAGTGGCCTCCCTGTAAAAAGCAGAAATAGGTTTGTTTTGACTATATTAAAAAAATTATGAATAATTAACTGATAACAACCGTTGGCATAAAGAGAAGTGGTTGGAAGCAAGTAATTGTTGGGGTTTAAAGGTACAGGTATGAATAAAACATTACTATTGTTCGACAATCAAGCTGATAGGGCAGCACTAATGTTTTGAAGGTCCAACATATACTAATAGTTTTGAATTTGACTAAATTAATGCAAAGGTTAAACCGATAGGATTACTGGAAAGGGACTCTGGGATTGGTTAGTTTAAAGTAAGGTAGATTCCACTTAATGGAAAACTATTATATGAGGTTTGAATGTAGGGCTTGCTTTCAGGAAAAATGGAAGTCAAATACATGCGTATGTGTGTTAATTAAGGGAGACAATAGATAATGGTTAACAGAAATAGTCTACTGCATAATAGCTATCAAATTGGTCTATTGGAAATTCGGATAACAGTGTTTGTACATGATTATGGCAGTGAGAGACCAACCATATAATATTGTGTGTGTGTGTGTGTGTGTGAGGTGAATGAGTAGGAACGTCTAAGTGGAGCATGGAAGTGTTTGGACATTTCTGTTTGATTTCAACATATGGGTTAAGACGCGCCCTCAGGTACACACAGACAATCAATGTGATTGTGGAGGTCTTACGGAAGTGGGGTTTAATTTGTACAGAACTGTTTTGGAAATCCCTGAATAGTAACAATTCCTGGTGAAAACTGATCACTTTCACTAGAAATTGGGGGAAAAACAAAACCCAGGAGAATTTCATGTAGAAAAAAATTAAAAACTTTTTTGTGAGAAACACTATTTTCTATCCAAATTGTACTAATACTTTGGGAGATTATTATTATCTCATTGGGAAATTATATGGATATTGTTTGGGAAATATAGAGAGAGTTTTGGGACGGAGACAGGCTCCCCCGCCTTATGAGTAGAAAGAGGAGGGGGGAGGCCATGAGGAGTATATTGGGGGTATATGGGCTGAACACACGGGTAGGCGCCCATCACCAGACAGTGTAGACGAGGAGGAAAGATAGATACTGAATTACTAGGTATTTGAGTTAGCTACAGTATATTTGGCTCTAGCACAGGAACAGAAACCATTTTTAACATTATTCTGACTCATGAGGTTTCTGGGGGGAAGCAATGGTACCGGTGATTTCCAAGTTGTGTCCCGTTAACCTATTGGGAAGAGATGTGATGACACTTGTGTATAGCGTTGTATTACCCACTGAAAGGGGCATGAAGGCCCACATAGTTAAGAACATGGTCATCTGTGGGGACAGGGAACCTTGTTGCTGGTATAGTCAGGACTTAGTTAGAACAGTGGGAGAGTATGGGTTATTGGGTAAAGGGAAAAGGGTTGCCATTCATACAGATAGCGCTTGTGCAGCTAGATGGAGAAATAGGGGGATGGTAACTACGGTTAATTTTATATTGTTAGAGGCAGTTCTCCTACCAGACAAAGCATCTGCAATGGAGACAGGAGGGCAGACGAGGAAGCGAAGACAGTTAGTCTTACGTCATTGCTACACAGACACAAACTTGAAAGAAGAAGTGAACAAAGGTTCTACTCTGCTAGAAGATAGCCGAGATAGGGCACCAGTTTCAGGTTAAATAAGTGGGAGCAGCTAGGAGCAGTTAGTATGGAAGAAATTTGGAAAAAGAAATGTACCAATTTTGGCTAAGTAAAGTTAGTGGTTTTTGTTGTTTTAGAGATGCAGTTGTTTGATACAGGGGCAGAGCCTTGTATCAAAAGGAGGGATATGGTAGAGATGAATAGTATAGAGAGGATTGTTAGATATGGTAGAGATTGTTCGACAACACAAATTACTTTGAATAAAATAATAATTGAGCTCAGCAGGAGCAAAGGAAAGAAACAGTGTTTAAATTGTTATTGTATTATAGGACACATGAATTCTATGATTAAAATAGGTTAAGATAGACACACCTGAGTACAGGATGAAATTAGCGTTAGGAAGATACAGTAGCAAATCACATGAGAAGTTGTTTGCTAACCACACCTGTATGTCAGAGATTTTATGCCCAACAGAAGAACTACAAAAAGAGGTGAACCATGCGATCCAGCCTGGTGACTGGGTGTGGGTCCAGTCTCTGGAGGAAAAGGACTGGAAGCAGCCCCGTTGGGAAGGCCCCTACCAGGTTATGTTGGTTTGACAATATGTTTGGATAATGGAAAAATGTGATGATTACTGTGTTGTGGGCTACTTTTACCTGTATGACTGTGTTAGTATTGTTTGGGTGTTGTGTGATTCTGTGTGTGAAAGGTTTAATTTCCAGGACTCTGGAGAAATCAATGACAACAGATGGTGGGATATGGACCGATTCTGAGCTCTGACCAGGGGAATGATGAATACATGCCTCATGACCCTCTAAATGGCTCCAGTTCCTTTACTCATGAGGAACACATGTTTGATGAGACAATTTTCAATATTTAGATTAGATCTTAATAAAATCCTACCTAGAACAGTTATGATTGGATACAGGCCTAGAACAGTAATTGATGAGGATCAGATGTCAAATACATGTATTGATTTGGTGTGGTGTCATTTTTAATTACTGTTTTGTTCTATTTGTTTTGCATTCTCTACCATTGTTTACTAAATTTTGTTTGTGTGACACCCTTGCGGGTGTCAAAAGGGGGACTACAAAAATTCGAATCAATTTATTCTACTATGTATTTTTATTTGAGCTGTTATTCTCTTTTGAAGGAAGGTTTTAAGTTCCTAGGTGGCTGGTAGCCAATCTAGTACGTGGAAATTACATATGAGGGACACAAGGGTTTTTTATTGTTTGGTCACACCTTGTAGGTGTGAAAAGGGGGATTGTGGGGTTCTGACATTTTTATACCATAATAGTATTGACAATTGCTAATTGCTAATAATCATATTGGGGGTTAGTCAGTAGGGACTTGTGTATGTGTAACCCCTGTGCGGACATCTTGAGAAAGTTGCTGACTTGTGGTTAAGTGGGGGGTGTGAGGTATTTATTACAAGACCCTGGCTAGTGGAAAAGTACTGAAATGTCAAGAAAGAAGATAAATCAAACAGAGCGCCAAGAGGCTGGGACCAGCCTGTGTGACAACGATTGGCAAGGCAAGTTTAAACCACGCCTAGCCACTGTTCTGATAGGCCAGCTTACGAAGCAGGAACTAACTCTGTCAGAACATATACCCATGTTATCAGCAGAAAGGCAGTTCTTTGTTTCGTCTTGCGAGATGTTACAGTGAACCCGTATATACGGAAATTGTATTTGCCATTCATTAACTTTTGTATTAAACAATTATTTTAACCAAGTTCAGGTTTACTATCGTTCCTATCTCAGTTGAACCTACGCAAAACCTAACAGTGGGGACAGCGAACCTTGTTGCTGGTATAGTCAGGACTTAATCAGAATGGTGGGAGAGTATGGGTTATTGGGTATCAAAGGGAAAGAAGATTAATGACTGGGTATCCGTGGAGGGAGGGGTTGCGCACAGCCCATCCACAGACAGATACCGTAGGAAGTTTTGTTTGGCATTCCCTAGATATGACTGTTCGTTTACTCAGACTGTGGACTGTAGGGAGGGGGTCATGACGTCAGCTTTGACCTAGAAACATGGGGGAAGAAGGATAAGCCAGTGGCTTGTATTATATTGTTAAATATGCCAAATCTAACAATTGAGCGATGTACTACTTTGAACCCCTCTACTTTAATCCCAATAGCCACTGATGGGTGTCCCCATGACTGTGTGGTGGAGACGGAGAAAGTAGTTCTCCCCAGACCAGATCTAATTGATTTGCCTTTGCCAGATGCTGAAATTACTATGTTTATAGATGAGTCTTCAAGGTAGAACTCAGATGTTTCGAATACAACTAGGTATGATGTTGTTACCCTTACTAAAAACTTAGAGGCTGAATCACAACCTAGTCACTATTCTGTGCAGCAGGCAGAAATTGATTGTTAGATATTTGTTATGATATAGCCATTTTTAGATATGGTAGTGTTTTGATACAGGGGCAGAGCCTTGTATCAACAGGAGGGATATGGTAGAGATGATTGTTAGATATGGTAGAGATTGTTGGACAACACAAATTACTTAATACATTTTTTGTTAATACAAAATTATAGAATGCACGAATTCTATGATTAAAAGTAGGTTAAGATAGACACACCTGAGTACAGAATGAAATTGGGTAAAAGGTCTACTAATATTATTAATGAGATATTCGGATAACCCCAGACGAGGGATTATCTCCATTTGAGAAAGTTTTTGGTAGACCTTTTAGAATGAGAGTTAGGAAGATAGTAGCAGATCACATGAGAAGCTGTTTGCTAACCACACCTGTATGTCAGAGATTTTATGCCCAGCCTGGTGACTGGGTGTGGGTCCGGGTCCAGTCTCTGGAGAAAAAGGACTGGAAGCAGCGCCGTTGGGAAGGTCCCTACCAGGTTATGTTGGTCACAGCCTTTTCCATTAGAATATCAGAAAGAGCAACCTGGGTCAACGTTACCCACTGCAGAAAGGTAGGAACACATACAAACACCGTGGAGCACTGGCAGAGTTAAAGAGCAGAACTGGACCAATAGGGTCTGGGGGTCGCCTCTGTTAACGAAGATTTCCTACCCGACCTATCATCACTGTAGTGTGTTCACTAGAGGTGTGAATATGGGGTGGTACCTAGCAGACTGGCTGAGGGCAGGAGAGGGTTGGCGGTTTTTGGGATATGGGGTACCTTGAGCTGCATCATAGTTTTGATGATCTTTTTATAAATCCTGATTCAACACCTCTAGTATAAATTATATGTCGCTGACAGGTTTAAGAAGTAAAAGACTAGTTATATAATACCCGACCCCTCATGAATAATAAGGATATAAAGAAGGAGTCCAAATAGGTGATGATGTAAGATTTAAGGTAAATATTAAACATTTCCCTAATAAAGCAGGAATATGGGTGCATAATAAATTGTATCTGTTTGGGACCCACTTCATCTTGTTCCTGGCCTAGGTAATTAAACATACTTGGGGACCGGGGTATGTGAGCGGAAAGTGATCTCGATGGAGTTTTAAACAAAGTTTGGATATTAATGACTGTAGAGTAGATGTAGCAGTAACCCTCCAAAGAGTCACAGAAACAGACACGGAATGAAGGTATTGGGCTTACACTGATGATTATGGACACGATGTTTCCTGTTCATTAATCCAGTCGGTGGAGACCAACTTCACGAAAGACCCAGGTCTTGTAATGGATCTCAATAGATGTCTGTCAATGTGACTGATTTGGGTTCAGAAGTATAGGAGAAAATTCTCAACCTTACAGATTCTATAACTGATGTGTGATGGGCTCGTACCAATAAAGGAGGCTTCTGACAGGCATTACCTAAAGGGTGGAGGGGCACTTGTGTTTTGGTATTATTGGTCCAACCAGTTAGGATTAGACATCAGAGACCAGTTCTGGACGGGATAACTAGAAAAAGGAGAAATATAGGTTCTAATGTAAGCAGTTCTATTTGGATGGATGTCATAGGCATCGCCAGAGAAGTTCCAGACGAGTATAAAGCTATGACTCAGATTGGGGAGGGTTTTATCACTATGTTCTTCTGGTGGGTAATGATATCTACAAATGTTGATTGGATCAATTATATGTATTATAATAAACAAGGATTTGTGAATAAGACTAGAGATGCGGTGATGGGAATCTCTGAACAATTATCCGCCACCTCCCTCATGACCTGGCAAAATAGGTTGGCTCTAGATGATTTATTGGCTGAAAGGGTGGCGTCTGCAGAAGGGTGGGGGAATAATGTGCTGTACCTTCTTCCCCAATAACATAGCTCCAGCTCTGACGAGTTGGTTTGACAATATGTTTGGACAATGGAAAAATGTAATGATTACTGTGTTGTGGGCTACCTTTACCTGTATGACTGTGTTAGTACTTTGTGGGTGTTGTGTGATTCTGTGTGTGAGAGGTTTAATTTCCAGGACTCTGGAGAAATCAATGACACAACAGATGGTGGGATATGGACCGATTCTGAGCTCTGACCAGGGGAATGATGAATACATGCCTCATGACCCTCTAGATGGCTCCAGTTCCTTTACTCATGAGGAACCCATGTTTGATGAGACACTTTTCAATGTTTAGATTAGACCTTAAATGTTGTGCTGTTTCTTTTCATGAAGATCATAATGAAAATCCTAACCAGAAGAGTTATGATTGGATATAGGCCTAGAACAGTAATTGATGAGGACCAGATGTAAATACATGTATTGGTTTTATATAATCGTTTTGGTGTCATTAGTAATTCTAATCAATATAGATGGGTGATTGTGTGTAAAAATTTAGTCAATAGGGTGGATTGTTATAGATTTTATGGATATAACTAAATGTTTGTACATCTAAGAATATTCCATTCTGAAAATGTATGCAATAGAGATAGGATTATAAGACAGATGGTAGTCAAATTGATGTGTGTGTGTCTAGATATTAACTTTGTGTGTAAACCTGGAACCGGCTAGTATGACTTAATTTCAGGAGTATCTGGGAGAACAAAGAATTCTTTTATTCTACCAGACACATGCGAGAGGCTCCTGTCCTTGAAGACACGGGGGATAGTTAAAGAACCGCCCAAATTTGACTTATGTTGCAAAGATTGTGATAAGGAATGAATGGGTACTGTGGGAAGACACTATTTCTTGGAAAGGGTGGGGAAATGGTGGGGCCTTTGTATCTTTGTATTTCAACATTGTACCATATAAAAGACTGTGTACACCTTTTAGAGCCCAGAGCACTCCTGAATTAAACCATTTACACGTGACCATTGTATACTGGGCTTCTGTCTGTCTTATTTCAACCAGTATCTTACAAATACTGGGTAACAGACAGAGTGTGTTTAATTGAAGTTCAGTTTGTGAACATTGAGAACAAAATTTCTATAACAAGATGCTACGGTGATAGAAACCAGTCATGAAAAGTAAGTACTTTCTTCTTCTCTCAACTGACATACAAGTCTTTCATTGTTAATGAAATGCTCTTCTCCTTCTCCCATCACTCACATCACATGCATAGGTGACATGTGCAGCCGCCCAGGGTGGCAGCAAAAGAATATATATATATATATATATATATGTATATATTCCGAATGGTGACATTTGCGCGATAGGTTTTCTATCTCTCATTTTCACGTCATGTCAATGATATCATGTCACCGCATGGGACTGTGGTTCAATTAACCTTGTCGGAGGGAACGCCCTGATTCTAGTTTGTGAGCTAGGCATGCTACTGCCTGGGAAGGTCTCCCACTCAGAAGTAGGAGGAGGGGAGGGGGCGGGGTAGGTTGACCTCAGTTCTCCCCACTGGAAGCCCAAGGTAGGCGAGGGAATGTATCAAATAGCGAGCCTCTAACTTTGTACAGTACTAATGTAATTAGTAATGCAATTAGTTGTGCAATTTAGTATGTGTGTTTCTTGTTTGAAGTGCAATAGTATAATAATCAGGTTCTCTTCTTTATAAGTGTGTTATTCTATTTGTGAGATATAGGATTTGTGCAATTTAGTTTTATTTGTGTGTTTTTTTGTTTGCAATGTTTGCAATTTTTTTCTATTGGATTTGTTACTTTTTTTCGATCGTTAACATTTACACTCAGTTTTTCACAATTCCTGACATTCAATCCTGGTACAAAATCCCTGTTTTAGGTCAGTTAGGATCACCACTTTATTTTAAGAATGTGAAATGTCAGACTAATAGTAGAGAGAATTATTTATTTCAGCTTGTATTTCTTTCATCACATTCCCAGTGTGTCAAAAGTTGACATACAATCAATTAGCATTTGGTAGCATTGCCTTTAAATTGCTTAACTTGGGTCAAATGTTTCGGGAAGCCTTCCACAAGCTTCCCACAATACGTTGGGTGAATTTTGGCCCATTCCTCCTGACAGAGCTGGTGTAACTGAGTCAGGTTTGTAGGCTTCCTTGCTCGCACACGCTTTTTCAGTTCTAACCACAAATATTCTATGGGATTGAGGTCAGGGCTTTGTGATGGCCACTTCAATAGCTTGACTTTGTTGTCCTTAACTTGTTAGGGCTAGGGTCCCATTTTCTGAATTTTTGCCTGTCTGACGTGCCCAAAGTAAAATGCCTGTCACTCAGGCCCAGAAACTAGGATATGCACATAATTAGTACTATTGGATAGGAAACACTCTGAAGTTTCTAAAACCGTTAAGATAATGTCTGTGGGTATAACAGAATTCATATAGCAGGCAAAAACCCGATAAATTTCTGTCTGGAAATCATTTTTCTTTTGACCTTTGCTCACTTTGAATGGATGTTATAAGAAATAATATTTAGATAGGACACAGGTTGCAGTGCCTATGGCTTCCACTGGGTGTCAACAGTCTCTGGACAGTGTTAGGGCTAGGGTCCCATTGAGGTTTGAGGTCAGGGCTTTGTGATGGCCACTTCAATAGCTTGACTTTGTTGTCCTTAACTTGTTAGGGCTAGGGTCCCATTTTCTGAATTTTTGCCTGTCTGACGTGCCCAAAGTAAAATGCCTGTCACTCAGGCCCAGAAACTAGGATATGCACATAATTAGTACTATTGGATAGGAAACACTCTGAAGTTTCTAAAACCGTTAAGATAATGTCTGTGGGTATAACAGAATTCATATAGCAGGCAAAAACCCGATAAATTTCTGTCTGGAAATCATTTTTCTTTTGACCTTTGCTCACTTTGAATGGATGTTATAAGAAATAATATTTAGATAGGACACAGGTTGCAGTGCCTATGGCTTCCACTGGGTGTCAACAGTCTCTGGACAGTGTCTGGAGGCAATAGCCCTGAGGAGAACCATACAGAAGAAGAAAAACTGCAGGAAGGATAAAAGGTAAATAAGAGTGCCCGGTCACGAGAACGTGCCCAGCTTTCTTTTCTTTTTAAAACGTTTCGTTTACCATCCGTGTAAAATATGATCGCTATTATTCATAAAAGGATACCTAAGGATGCATTATTAATGATATTTGATTTGTTTGGGAAAAGTTGAGCGGTATAATTTAATTTAATAATTTAATTTCTCTTCACTGTACAGAGTGGCAATGCTTGGTGGAGTAGCTGAACATAACGTGCCAACCAAACTGAGATTTATGGATATAATAAATGACTTTTTCGAACAAAAGAACCATGGATTCTCTTGTTTGGACACTTGGGAAGCCCTCAGCAGAAGTTCTTTGAAAGGTAAGCGATTTATGTTAGCTGTGATATTGGTTTTGTGAGACCCGAGCTGGATATGAATTTATGCTAATGTGGAAAATATGTGGGGTGCTATCCTCAAACAATCAAATGTTGTGCTTTCGCCGTAAAGCCTTTTTGAAATCTGACAACGCTGTGATATTGCCAAGAAGCAGAGCTTTTGATGGCTATGCAACACTTGTATATTGATGAATGTTAAATATTACAAATTTTTATTTTGAATTTGCCGAGCTTTGTTTGCTCCGAAAACGAGCCTGCTAACGGGATCGGATCCCTATGAGGTTTTAAGTCATTTTGCCACAACTATGGAAGTATGCTTGGGGTCATTGTCCATTTGGAAGACCCATTTGCGACCATGCTTTAACCTCCTGACTGATGTCTTGAGATGTTGCTTCAATATATCCACATAATTTTCCTTCCTCATGGTGCCATCTATTTTGTGAAGTACACCAGTCTCTCCTGAAGCAAAGCACCCCCACAACATGATTCTGCCACCCCCGTGCTTCACGGTTGGGATGGTGTTCTTCGGCTTGCAAGCCTCCCCCTTTTTCATCCATAACGATGGTCATTACGGCCAAACAGTTCTATTTTTGATTCATCAGATCAGAGTACATTTCTCCAAAAAGTACGATCTTTGTCCCCATGTGCAGTTGCAAACCGCAGTCTGGCTTTTTTATGGCGGTTTTGGAACAGTGGATGTAGGACTCGTTTTACTGTGGATATAGATACATTTATACCTGTTTTCTCCAGAATCTTCACAATCTCCTTTACTGTTTTTCTGTGATTGATTTGCGCCTTACGCACCAAAGTACGTTCATCTCTAGGAGACAGAATGCGTCTCCTTCCTAAGCGGTATGACGGCTGCGTGGTCCCATGGTGTGTATACTTTAGTACTATCGTTTGTACAGATGAACCTTCAGGCGTTTGGAAATTGCTCCCAAGGATGAACAAGACTTGTGAAGGTCTACAAGGTCTTGGCTGATTTCTTTAGATTTTCCCATGATGTCAAGCAAAGAGGCACTGAGTTTGAAGGTAGGCCTTGAAATAAATCCACAGGTACAACTCCAATTGACTCAAATTATGTAAATTAGCCTATCAGAAGCTTCTAAAGCCATGACATCAATTTCTGGAATTTTCCAAGCTGTTTAAAGGCATAGTCAACTTAGTGTATGTAAACTTCTGACCCACTGGAATTGTGATACAGTGAATTATGAGTCAAAATAATCTGTCTGTAAACAATTGTTGGAAAAATTACTTGTGACATGCAAAGTAGATATCCTAACCGACTTGCCAAAACTGTAGTTTGTTAGCAAGACATTTGTGGAGTGGTTGAAAAACAAGTTTTAATGACTCCAACTTAATGACTTTTAATGACTTCAATTGTATATTTAAATAGTTTTAAATGTTATGATTATTTATTTGTGTTGTTCTCAATGTCTGAATACAAATTACAGTTTTTTTTTCGAGGTGGGGGAGCCATTTACAAGCTAGAACTACCAGGAATGAAGAGGATCAAGCCAGTCAGTCACTACATGGCATCACTCACCTGACTCTGCTGCTTGTGCAACGACTCACACACTACGCGGATCTTCCCGTTGACGTGCACGGTCTTCCGCTCTTCCCTGAACAGCAACGCAGGGATGGACGCGACCAGCACCAGGGTCCACAGTACCAGCACCCCGCGCAGTACCGCCTTCCGTCCAGCGAGGGCAGCAACGCGCTTAGGCCACACCACGGCCACCAGCCTGTGCAGGCTCATCAGCATGATCAGTTGGATGGAGGCGTACATGTTGGCTAGGCACAAGTAAAAGAGTATCTGATGAAGACGAAAAGAGAGAGCATAATCTTAGCATTTCAAAAGGATGAGGATTCAATGAAAAAGCAAAGTACTCACTGCATGTTAAGTATCAAATGTGTTTTGAAATTTGTGCATCTTTTGCTATAAAATTATGTCATTGGTCTATTGACATTGGTCACGTTCAAGGCCGACTACATTGCAGTCATTGCATTGCATCAACAATGGTTGCTTGCCATGTCATCGACTGCACAGTCGGGCATAAGATTGGTATATCATATGATGAGGTTAGCGGATATGCTTAATACCTATGCAGGCTTTGTGATATCTAGCACTGACTACAATGTAGTTAGCCTGGAATGGAGCCATTACATCAACAATCAACAAGAAAATGAGCCCCCACCTTGCACATGATGTTGCCAAAAACCCAGGTCTTCTTGACCAGGTAGATCACGAAGAAGGGCGTGAGCGCCATGATCGAGCCGTCGGCCACCGCTAGATTGAGGATGAGGAGGGTGGTGACGGAGCGGCGGCGGGCACGCGCCAGGATACTCCAGATGATGAAGAGGTTGCCGGGGAGGCCCAGCAGCAAGACCAGACACAGGATGAGAGCCCCTACTGTCGTGGAGGTGGTATTACCCACAATGCTTTTGTTCTCCCCAAAAACAGACGTGTTGGTGGTGTTCAGGATGTGGATGGAGGAAGACAGGAACAGGGAGGGGGATGTAGAAGAGGAGAATGGATAGAGGGAAGAGGAGGGGTTTTTGAGGGATGGAGGGATGATTTGGGGGAGGGAGAAGTTGGACGGGAGGCGAAGGGGGATGCTTTGGTTGTGGGCCATTGCAATGACCTGCAAGGGACAAGGTTATTGATTTCAAAACAGTGTGGCATGTTTTATTAACTTGTATAAGCAGCAATGCTGAATAGCTGAGCCGACTAGGTGAAAAATGTGTCGATGTGCCCTTAACAAAGGCACTGAACCCTAATTGCTCTGAAGAGTGTCTGCTAAATGACTAAAATGTGGTGATAGGATATAGACCTGGGTTCAAATACTATTTTAAATGATTTCAAATACTTTATCTGTGCTTGATTGGGCTTGCCTGGTTTAGTAATTCAATGGAATAGTCAAATCCCACCCACCTGGCACTCCAGGTAGGATAGAACAAACACTCAAAGTAATTGAAAGACTTCAAATAGCATTTGAACCCAGGTCTGAAAAGATTTGAAACAAGCTCACATGCTGACCAAACCAGACGCACACGTGTGTCCGCCATCGCGTGCACATTGATTTTTGTTCACCCACACCAGAAGCGATCAGGACACGCAGGTTGAAATATCAAAACAAACTCTGAAACAATTATATTAATTTGGGGAAAGGTCAAAAAGCATTAAACATTTATGGCAATTTAGCTAGCTTGCTGTTGCTAGCTAATTTGTCCTGGAATATAAACATTAGGTTGTTATTTTACCTGAAATGCACAACGTCCTCTACTCCGACATTTAATCCACAGATAAAAGGGTAAACTGAATTCCTTTCTCATCATTTCTCCTCGTTCATCAGGCTTCTTATTATTATTTTGGACTTAATATTCGCGGTTGACAACCAACTTTACAGCATTACTACAACCTACCGTAGTGTGGACCGAAGTTCATCTTCAATCACCCAAGTGGGTATATGCTCCTAAAAACCTATGGATGAGATGGCATGTTTCTAAAAACCAATGAGGAGATGGGAGAGTCCGGACTTGCAGCGCGCTGAGCGTCACAAATAGAACCGATTTCTATTTTAGCGCCTGGCAACGCAGACGCTCGCTGACGCCCGAGCAATGATTGAATAACATGTATGTGTAAAAAAAAAATATCTACGCTCGCACACGCGACGTGTCCGGTCAGCATGTTAGATGTATGACTGTATAATATATATATACAGTACCAGTCAAAAGTTTGGACACTCCTACTCATTCAAGGGTTTTTCTTAATTTTTACATTGTAGAATAATAGTGAAGACATCCCAACTATGAAATAACACACATAGAATCATGTTGTAACCAAAAAAAAGTGTTAAACATCAAAATATATTTTATGTTTGAAATTATTTAAAGTAGCAACCCTTTGCACACTCGTGGCTTTCTCTCAACCAGCTTCACCTGGAATGCTTTTCCAACAATCTTGAAGGTTTTCCCACATATGCTGAGGACTTGTTGGCTGCTTGTCCTTCACTCTGTGGTCCAAGTCATACCAAACCATCTCAATCGGAATGGATGTACGCATTAAATTCATGGGAGGGGTTTGTATTTCACAGTATTTTACTGTAATTACAAGAGACTGGTACAAGAAGGCTGGCTGTTAGGTTAAGTGTTTACACATTACAGTGTGTACATTTATATTTGGTGTTTTATATCACTTGCACTTCTAGAGGCCTTACCAAAGGCTTCCAAACTGGCAGCGACTACAGGGCAAAACAGACCAAAAGAACATGACAAAATGCTCAACCATTTAAAAAAATATATAATTTCAACCCTTTTTTCCCCCAATTTCCTGGTGTCCAATTGGTAGTTACAGTCTTGTCTCATCGCTACAACTCCTGTATGGACTCGGGAGAGGCGAAGGTCGAGAGCCGTGCGTCCTCCGAAACACAACCCAACCAAGTCGCACTGCTTCATGACACAATACCCACTTAACCCGGAAGCCAGCCACACCAATGTGTCGGAAGAAAACACTGTACACCTGGCGACCGTGTCATCCATTCCGGTCAACCCCTCCCCTAACCCGGACGATGCTGGTTCAATTGTGCGCCGCCCCATGGGTCTCCCGCGGCTGCGATAGAGCCTGGACTCTAACCCAGAATCTCTAGAGGCACAGCTAGCACAGCGATGCAGTGCCTTAGACCACTGCGTCACTCGGGAGGCCCAATGCTCAACCATTTAAGGTTTAAAGCCCTATTCGGACGTGATTAGTTTTACCAAAGCACCACATCTGTAATTTTAGTCTGCTATGGCAGTCATTTTTACATGGGAGGAGACAGCCGCGGGAAGTAGGGGTTCTGAGGGTGCTGCAGAACCCCCTGAAAAACCTAAATAACATTTTTAAAATGTTTATTTTTACAATATAAAAAAATATATATATACGTCTCACAAAAGTAGTGCACTGGGTCTTTAATAGTCCTGTACTGGTGGTAATATCCGTCTGCAGTGCCATTACGGGCATTCTGGGATAATAATTACAATACCAACGTTCTCTAGTGATACTAGTCCTGTGTGAATAGGGCTTAAGTCTTGCTGCCACTCAACTCTGTCCCCTATACAAACGTATGGGGCACTATAACCACATAGGAGTGGTACAGCATTCTCACTCACGGGTGCAACAAATATAGCCTCTTACAAGGCATGCCTCGAAATATATTCATGCACCAGAAACAATAATACAATACACCCACTAGTGGTCAAAAGGTATTTGGTACTCCAAAGATATGGTACAGTACTGTATTCTGTGGGGTGTATTATAGTACCATTCAAAATACAGCAATTGTTTGCCATGCCCACAACATTTTCCTACAATGCAGCATTATTGATAGTATGCTGCAGTAAAACGTGTTTTACTGTTGATAATAACCCATAATACCATATAATTTACAGTTCTCCATTACAGTGTGTGTGTGTGCGTGCGTAATGTGTTTGCGTGAGTGTGTGTCCATGCGTGTGTACACATCAAATTTTTGAAGTACTTTATTTTGATGCCTACGTCTTTTATGCACCTTATTACATTTCAAAGCATCAGACAAAACTCCCCCGAAGCGTATGTATTCTTACTTCCAAAAGTTTGTGCCCTTATTTGTCAGAGGCTTTTGCTGAAACAATGGGAGGAGTTTCTACATGTGTAGGAATGTTGAGGAATGGGAACAGGCTTCTCCGCTACACTAATTCCTAACCAGCTAGACCAGACTTGAGTGGTGACGCAAACACGTATATTGTAGCTACAGTGTTTGTTTGAGAAATCATTCTACCTCCCTCCGAGGCCTGTTTCAAATCAGTATGTCTGCTTTCGAAATGGCACCCTATTCCCTAAGTAGTGTACAACTTTTGATAAGGTGCTATACAAATAAGGTGCCATGTTGGATGAATCTTATATCTTAGTGTTTGGTCCAGAGAGGGCCATAGTCTGAGAATGTAGGTCTAATATAACATCAGTGTTGTGTTGAAAGAATGAGACTTTGTTCTTTATAAACAGCCTCAGGTTTATAAGCTACAACTATAACATCCTCAAGTTTTTTAGCTAGCATAATATCACTGTTTATCCCAGGTACGGTGGCTCCCATAGGACATCTAAGATGAGTCAAAACGAACACACAAGAACTCCAAGAGGTTGCATAGCAAACACAACAATCACAATCTAATATATCCTGTGTTTTCCTTGCATCTGTCTAGATTAGAACCGTGGGTAACACTTTATTTTAAGATACACACATTAGCCACAAATTTGAAGTGTATAAATAGGTAGATAAGTAGTTTATAAGGCCTTTATAATGTATTATTAGCAATATATTAGGCCTTGAGTGTTTTCTAATTCAAACATAAGTAATGGAATACTGGACAATCCTTAATAACCTAATTATTAACTATAATAAAGATGTATTAATAGTTGATAAAAAAGCAACTTAGACAAGAAACAGACTCTTAGTAAGCGTTCTCAATGTTGGACTAATAAGGGCATACTACCTCAATATGTGTTCCCTATTCTAAAGTGTGACCATCATTTTACTTGCAGAAGAATTGCTGATTCTTTTCCTTCAGAAATGACCTAATTGGACAGAAAGGGGCACACCCCCAACCATATGCCGTACAGAATTCAGGTCCAAATTTGATCTAAACAACTAGCAACAAAGATTTGATTTACACTTCTATATATGAATGTCGGCTGTATGGCATATAATGGGAAAATGTTCTGCAAGTAAAATTATGGTCAAACTTTAGAATAGGGAACACATTGAGGTAGTATGCCCTTATTAGACCCACATTGAGAATTCTTACTACATTTCTTGTCTAACTTGCTTTTTATCAACTATTAATTTGCCTTTATTATATCAAACAATTAGGTAATTAAGCAGAATTACAAGAAAAAGTAAAAGTGAAAGTTCAAGGAGGTTTGATTGGTGTGTGTGTGTACTAGATTATAAGGTGTGTCCTTTTACTGAGTAATAGTGAAAATACGTTCAACATGTATTGACTTGCTGTGTGCAGCTTATTTATTAAGTATTTACCTGATAAGACAAGAACATTTGAACTAAGATGTACTTACACTGAGTGTACAAAACGTTAATATTGAGTTACTCCCCCTTTTGCCCTCAGAACAGCCTCAATTCGTCGGGGCATGGACTCTACAAGGTGTCGAAAGCGTTCCACAGGGATGCTGGCCCATGTTGTAAATAATTTGTCTTGCCTATTCACCCTCTGAATGGCAAACATACACAATCCATGTCTCAATTGTCTCAAGGCTTAAAAATCCTTCTTTAAGCTGTCTCCTCCCCTTCATCTACAATAATTTAAGTGACATCAATAAGATATCATAGCTTTCACCTGGATTCACCTGGTCAGTCTGTCATGTAAAGAGCAGGTTTTCTTAATGTGTTGTACACTCAGTGTAAAAGGTCAAACTTATCCTAAATCCCAACTCCTATTCTGAACTGCTTGATAGGATATATATGGCCCCAGGACTACCAATGTATTTGCATTCCTATTCCTGATGTGTATATCTATCTCTTTTGTTATCTGAGGGTACGCTAATAGCTTTTGTTAGTGTTCACTTTACTTTACTGACTGTTCCCATTGACTGACAGAACCAGAATCAGGAGGGAGGTGGGGGAAGAAAGAGAGGGAAAACATACTCACCAAATAGTCCTTATCCTGGAGAAGAGAAAGAGATGGACTAGAGGCAGGGATGGACGAGACTTCCTTTATTTCATTTCTTACAGTCTTGATGTTTATCTTCTTCCTACTTTTCTCAATACTCTTCTTTCTCTCCACTTGTTCTCACCTCCTTATCCCTTACTTTCTCTCTCTCTAACTATGTGTTTTCCCTGAGCTGTCATGCTGGCTGTAGCATGCTATAGCGGAGTTCAAGGAAGGGGGTGTATCTTTGTATAATGTAGTGTAATGACCCCCCCCTCGCCGTAAAAAGAGTGAGACACGCACATGCACGGACACAGTAAAAACAGGTGAATTAGTCACATGGCATGCCCACGTTTCACAATCTATCATCGAATCCTGAGAGAGAGAGAGAGAGAGAGAGAGAGAGAGAGAGAGAGAGAGAGAGAGACAAACATTCTAGAAGTAAATAAATAATGTAAGAGCCAATCACATTGAGTTGTACGTATAATCAATAACAATTGATAACAATCAATTGAGAGTAAGAAAGGCACAAAAAGAGATTTAAACTCTTTTAAAAACCTTATATATTTTCACTGTAGATAGTGGCATTTAAAGACCATAATTTCCCTAAAGATTGAATCATAGGGCAGAATTTAGAATTAGAGTTTCACAGACACAGGAAATCGTTCCTTTGTCTGGATAGGCCAGAAAATGTGACACATCACTCCCTATGCAAATCTAGGGTCTGAAACCTGACACTTCAAGTGAGCCCCGCTGAGAGGTTAGCCATTTAACCTTTTTGGGCTAGGGGGCAGTGTTCGGAAGAACGGAGAGCCTGACGTGCCCAAAGTAAACTGCCTGTCACTCAGGCCCAGAAGCTAGGATATGCATATAGTTGATAGTATTGGATAGACAACACTCTGAAGTTTCTAGAATTGTTAAAATAATGTCTGTGAGTATAACAGAACTGATATGGCAGGCAAAAACCCAAGGAAAATCTATCCGGAAAATGGTTTGTTTTTTTATGTCAGTTTTTCCATTGACTTGCTATTCACTATAGAGAGATGTAGCTCCCAGATTGCAGTTCCTATGGCTTCCACTAGATGTCAACAGTATTTAGACATGGTTTCAGGCTTGTTTTTTGAAAAATGAACAAGAAATAGAAGTTCTTCCCGGTGGCTCATGAAAAGAACTCTACTCTTTTGCGGGCGTGACTGTGTGCGCGTGCTCTTCGTTATTTTTATTTTCTATTGAACAGGCTATTGTCCGCCTGAAATATTATCATTTATTTACATATTAGGGTACCTGAGGATTGATTAGAACCATTATTTGACTTGTTTGGACAAAGTTTATCTGTAACTTTTTTAGGTTTTCTATGTCTGTATATTGAATGAGTGGAACGGGTGGATTACTGAACAAAACGCACCAACCAAACAGAGTTTTTGGGATATAAAGAAGGACTTTATCGAACAAAACAACCATTCTTTGTGTTCCTGGGACCCGTGGGATTGCAACCAGAGGACGATTTTCAAAGGTAAGTGATTTATTTTATAGATATATTTGATTTTGTAATGCCTACGCTGTTTGAAATATATTTATATGCAGGGGCGCTGTCCTCAGATAATCAAATGCTATGCTTTCGCCGTAAAGCCTATTGTAAATCAGACAACGCGGTTCGATTACCAAGATTCTAAGCTAAAGAATGGTGTACAACACTTGTATTTTTATGAATGTTTAATATTGCTATTTTTGTAATTTGAATTTGGCGCTCGCATCCCACCGATCCCTAACAAGTTAATTGAGCTGAAAAGATTGAGTCTGGTGCATGGGGCAAAGAAGCCATTGTGACATCTTTCTCTTTATACACCATATTCTCGTATCTAAAGTTAGTTTTTTTGATGGCAACAGTCAAATTTAGTAACAAGGCGTTAGGCGGTCGAGTTATGATGAGGAGGAAAAAACAAAGCACAAACATGGGACTCTTGAAAATAGGCCTACATCTCCTGATTGACCAGGGTTCAGAACGGAGGACCTTTTTTCTCCTGTTAACCTGTTTGAGCTAGGGGGCAGTATTTTGAAGTTCGGATGAAAAACGTGCCCAAAATAAACTGCCTGTTACTCAGGCCCAGAAGCTACGATATGCATATAATTAGTAGCTTTGGATAGAAAACACTCTGAAGTTTCTAAAACGGTTACATTAATGTCTGTGAGTATAATAGAACTGATATGGCAGGCAAAAACCTGAGCAAAATCCATCCAGGAAGTGGGATCTTTTGAGGTGACCAGTTTTCAGTTGAAGGCCTATTGGATATATAGGGGAATAGTTCCCAGATTGCAGTTCCTATGGCAGTCTTTAGAAAAAGGTTTCAAGAATTTATTTTGAAAAACCAAGGAATTAAAGAAGTTCTTCCTGAGGTCACGACAAGTGTTCTATTATGGATTTCGGGCTTAACTTCTTAGGGAGCGGCAGCAGAGGTGACAGTTTTGGAGAGTCTGGCGTGCCCAAAGTAAAATGCCTGCCACTCAGGCCCAGAAAATAGGATGTGCACATAATTAGTACTATTGGATAGGAAACACCCTCAAGTTTCTAAAAGTGTTAAAATAATGTATGTGAGTATGACATAACTGATATAGCTGGCGAAAAACCAAGGAAAATTATGCTAATTGAATATGTGTAGTGGGGCGCTGTCCTCAGACAGTCAAATGTTCTGCTTTCACCATAAAGCCTTTTTGAAATCTGACAACGCTGTTAGATAAACAAGATTCTAAGCTTTTGAATGGTGTGCAACACTTGTATTTTCATCAATGTTTAACATGAGTATTTCTGTAATTTGAATTTGGCGCTCCGCATTTCACCAGATGTTGTCGATGTGGGACGTGACCGTCCCAACAAGCGCAGAGGTTAACCAAGTTTATTTCTTTCCAAAGGGTTGATACAGCTGGATTCAGACAAAAATATGTGTCCACCACCACAAGTATATACAGTGGGGGAAAAAAGTATTTAGTCAGCCACCAATTGTGCAAGTTCTCTCACTTAAAAAGATGAGAGAGGCCTGTAATTTTCATCATAGGTACACTTCAACTATGACAGACAAAATGAGGAAAACAAATCCAGAAAATCACATTGTAGGATTTTTTAGGAATTTATTTGCAAATTATGGTGGAAAATAAGTATTTGGTCAATAACAAAAGTTTATCTCAATACTTTGTCATTGCCAACAAAGGGTATATAACAGAGGTCAAATGTTTTCTGTAAGTCTTCACAAGGTTTTCACACACTGTTGCTGGTATTTTGGCCCATTCCTCCATGCAGATCTCCTCTAGAGCAGTGATGTTTTGGGGCTGTCGCTGGGCAACACGGACTTTCAACTCCCTCCAAAGATTTTCTATGGGGTTGAGATCTGGAGACTGGCTAGGCCACTCCAGGACCTTGAAATGCTTCTTACGAAGCCACTCCTTCGTTGCCCGGGCGGTGTGTTTGGGATCATTGTCATGCTGAAAGACCCAGCCACGTTTCATCTTCAATGCCCTTGCTGATGGAAGGAGGTTCTCACTCAAAATCTCACGATACATGGCCCCATTCATTCTTTCCTTTACACGGATCAGTCAGTCCTGGTCCCTTTGCAGAAAAACAGCCCCAAAGCATGATGTTTCCACCCCATGCTTCACAGTAGGTATGGTGTTCTTTGGATGCAACTCAGCATTCTTTGTCCTCCAAACACGACGAGTTGAGTTTTTACCAAAAAGTTCTATTTTGGTTTCATCTGACCATATGACATTCTCCCAATCCTCATCTGGATCATCCAAATGCTCTCTAGCAAACGTCAGACGGGCCTGAACATGTACTGGCTTAAGCAGGGGGACACGTCTGGCACTGCAGGATTTGAGTCCCTGGCGGCGTAGTGTGTTACTGATGGTAGGCTTTGTTACTTTGGTCCCAGCTCTCTGCAGGTCATTCACTAGGTCCCCCGTGTGGTTCTGGGATTTTTGCTCACCGTTCTTGTGATCATTTTGACCCCACGGGGTGAGATCTTGCGTGGAGCCCCAGATCGAGGAAGATTATCAGTGGTCTTGTATGTCTTCCATTTCCTAATAATTGCTCCCACAGTTGATTTCGTCAAACCAAGCTGCTTACCTATTGCAGATTCAGTCTTCCCAACCTGGTGCAGGTCTACAATTTTGTTTCTGGTGTCCTTTGACAGCTCTTTGGTCTTGGCCATAGTGGAGTTTGGAGTGTGACTGTTTGAGGTTGTGGACAGGTGTCTTTTATACTGATAACAAGTTCAAACAGGTGCCATTAATACAGGTAACGAGTGGAGGACAGAGGAGCCTCTTAAAGAAGAAGTTACAGGTCTGTGAGAGCCAGAAATCTTGCTTGTTTGTATGTGACCAAATACTTATTTTCCACCATAATTTGCAAATAAATTCATTAAATATCCTACAATGTGATTTTCTGGATTTTTTTTTCCTCATTTTGTCTGTCATAGTTGAAGTGTACCTATGATGAAAATTACAGGCCTCTCTCATCTTTTTAAGTGAGAGAACTTTCACAATTGGTGGCTGACTAAATACTTTTTTTCCCCACTGTATACTCCACATTAGGCCCTCCTCCTTACATCTTAAAGTTCGACAGGAAGAGGGTAACAAGTCAAACAGCATCCACAGATGTCCATCCGCTTCCCCTATAGCAATCATGTGACTTCTTCCCGTCCATCCGCTTCCCCTATAGCAATCATGTGACTTCTTCCCATCCACCCAACACATTCCAAAGCAATCTGTCTCCTACAAATAACCATTAACTTCCAATGTAAAAACCAGTCTCTTTCACTCCTTTATATAGTATGCTTCTGCGTATAACAATGTTCCAAGTTTCACACAGAATCTAACAGTCCCCTGTATGGAACAATAGCTACCTAACTTACATAAACTTGGAAATTACTTTTAAAGGAACAAACAATGATTAAACATGAATTTTAAAAACTAAAAGATAAAACATGATTATAAATGAATGAACAATGATAACAAAACATTCACCGTGAGGTTTACAAACTCAGACTCATGGCCTCTGTTCTATGATCACACCATACACAATTATATTTCCATCTCTCATCACACAACAAAATGACATTCCAGCTAAATCTGCTGTCTTGTTCCATGTCAGCTGGAGCGGCTTTTTGTTTCTCCACTTTCTCCTTCTGGTTCCTAAGAGAGTGATAGCATAAGACTTAGAAAGCAACAAAAAGACAGTATTAATTCATGGTAGAAATAATTTGACATAGACAGTGTGTAAACCTCAAAACCCTTCCTAACCGGCTGAAGAAAGAGCGACAAAGGCGTGCAAGACAGTGACTTTTACCACTCCTATATGAGTCCGAGCCATAAACCAGGGCCGGGGAGCAGAGAGCGTGGAGAGAGAGAACAAGCTCAGGTGAGAGACTCGTGTTCGTGGGTGAAACGGAGGTATCTACTTGGATATTAAAATCGGGACATTACAAGGGCTATGAAATGTGACAAGCAAAAGTTACATGTGCCGTTGGGAAAATGAACTGTAAATGATATCTGAAGAAAACACGCTCGACAGATAAGTGCCGGGTGTAGGCCAGGGGGGTGGTGGTATAAGCCCTGCTAACTATTTAACCTAGGAATGCATTGAGATACGGATCTTTCTTTACCAGGCCACTCATGACAAGAAAACAGGGACAAAGGGGGGACTGTAATGAGAAGAGTTCTGACCGGCAATAAAATGTTGTTTATAAATGTATGTTCTAACAGGGATGATCTGTGCTAAGTTGATAAACTGGAATTGGAGCCTAGACTCAAAGTAAGCACGGAGGTCAGTCATTATACATTTTGTGAGTTGTGATTGCGAGTGAGTGAGAATTGCTAAAGCATGATGAGGGTTGGATTTGCTGATAACATTTATGTGGCTGAGAGAGTTTCCAGAAACGTATCTCTAAGTGTCATCGTGAGGGTGGTGGTTTGTTTAAGGAATCACTGGATGATAGCGTGGGACAACCATGAAAGTTTGTTTTACCCTGAATTACATTTTTTATGTTACATCGCATCAATGAATGGTGCTAAGTTATTGTACATGTATTTTGTTTCTCTTTTCAAGTCAATATGTTTTTAGGTTTTGTGGAACATGAGGGTGTTCATTGTTCCAGAGGAGGGAATGATATATCTTGACTAACTGATTTGAGAATGTGTTAGTATGTTTATGACTGTAGATAGTGTTGTCATTTCAGATACTATTGTCAATTTTCAGTAATGAGTTTGTCACAAAAGGCATACCATCTCCTGCTGAGTGTGATTAAGCGGCTTTTTTGACACATGGGCAAAGTCATGTGTCAACGGGGGGATGGTAGAGCAGATTAAGAAACACTTTGTAGCATATGGAATAACTAACTATTTAAAAAAAAAAAAAAATGTTCCCGATGTCTTATCTGTGCTCAGAGCAACCACCAAGGAAGACAGAGGGCACCACAGGGCGAATATCCCTCTGCGAAATATCCTTTCCAGGAATTGGAAATGGATTTTATAGAACTCAATAGGAGTGAAGGGAAGAAGTGGTGTTTAAACAATTATAGATAAATATACTGAATGACCGAGTTAGGTGGACCGGACCAGAGCAGAGATAGATACCGACAATAGTAGCAGAACACGAGAAGATTGTTTGTTAACCACACTTGTATGTCAAAGATTTTGTGTCCTACAGGTGAATTACAGAAAAAGGTGATTCACTCCATCCAGCCAGATGACTGGGTGTGGATTCAATCGTTAAAAAGGAAAGACTGGGAGCAGCCCCGCTGGGAAGGTCTCTACCAGGTTCTGTTGGTCACAGCCTTTGCCATTAGAATAGCAGAAAGAGCAACCTGGGTCCACGTTACCCACTGCAAAAAGGTAGGAACACATACAAACACCGTGGAACACACGCAGAGTTAGAGAGCAGAACTGGACCGATAGGGTCTGGGGGGTTCTGTTAACTTCTTTGGGAGCAGCGCACGAAGTGACCGTTTTGGAGACCCTGGCGTGCCCAAAGTAAAATGCCTCCCATTCAGGCCCAGAAAATAGGATATGCACATATTTAGTACCATTGGATGTGACACACTCTGAATTTTCTAAAAGTGTCCTGGAAAAAGTGGTTTTGACAGAGTGCCTCATTGGGAACCCCTCCCTTATGAAAATGCCCATATAAGGGCATATGCATGCAGTACCTATCACTTCCTCTGGATGTCAACAGTCTCGAGAAAGTGTTCAGATTCATTTAGATGCTTTTAGAGCAGAGTTTATATTTATATTCACTTACTTTCTTATCGCCCAGTTTATATTCCGGTTGAAATATTATGCTATTTATAAAGAAAAGTGTTCCTAAGGATACATTTAAAATTATGTTTGATTGTTCTTGGACAAGTTTATAGGTATAAGTTGAATGAGTTCTCTTCACGTTTCAATGGATGATTGGAGGCTCTATTTTCTCATTCTAACGCGCCAACCAAACAGAGATTTATGGATATAATACATTACTTTTTCTAACAAAAGAACCATGGATTGTCTTCGTTGGACACTTGGGAAGCCCTCAGCAAAAGATCTTCAACAGGTAATTGATTTGTTTTCGCTGTAAAAATGTGTTTTCTGTGAACCGTGGAGGCTTATGAAATTATGGTAATGGAAAAAATATGTTAGGTGCTACCCTCAAACAATCAAATGTGGTGCTTTCGCCGTAAAGCCTTTTTGAAATCTGACAACGCTGTGATATTGCCAAGAAGCAGAGCTTTTGATGACTATGAAACACTTGCATATTGATGCATGTTTAATAATTCAACTTTTGGATTTTGAATTTGGCGCCTTGCATTTCACCTGGTAGTGTCCCGCCACTCCCTAAGAAGTTAACGAAGATTTCCTACCCCGACCTATCATCACTGTAGTGTGTTCCCTAGAGGTGTGAGTATGGGGTGGTACCTAGCAGACTGGCTAAGGGCAGGAGAGGGTTGGCGGTTTTTGGGAATATGGGGAACCTTGAGCTACATCATAGTTTTGATGATCTTTTTAATACATCCTGATCCACCACCTCCGGTAATTCCAAAGAGTCGCAGAAATAGACACGGAAAGAAAGTATTGGGCTTACGCTGATGATTATGGACGATTTTTCCTGTTCACTAATCCAGTTGGTAGAGACCAACTTCACGAAAGACCCAGGTCTTGTAGTGGATCCCAATAGATGTAAGTCTGTTGTTAATGTGACTGATTTGGGTTCAGAAGTACAGGAGAAAATTCTCAACCTCACAGCTCCTATAACTGATGTGTGGTGGGCTTGTACCAATAAAGGAGGCCTAAGACAGGCATTACCAAAAGGTTGGAGGGGCACTTGTATCCCGGTATTATTGGTCCAACCAGTTAGGATTAGACATCAGAGGCCAGTTCTGGAAGGGATAACTAGAAAAAGGAAAAATCTAGGTTCTAATGAAGGCAGTTCTATTTGCCTATGGCATCCCCAGAGGAGTTCCAGATGAATACAAAGCTATGAATCAGATTGGGGAGGGCTTTACCACTACGTTCTTCTGGTGGGTAACGATAAAATGTTGATTGGATCAATTATATATATTATAATCAACAAGGATTTGTGAATAAGACTAGAGATGCGATGCAGTGATGGGAATCTCTGAACAGATGATATAGATGATACAGTTACTAGGGCTCTGGCGGGACTGACAGCCTTGAGTGAAGAGTGGGCTGAGAATTCAGGGGTTAATACCTCTGTGACCGGGTGGTTTGATGAAGGATTTGGGAAATGGAAGACCATAGTAGCCACCATTTTGGGGGCGGCTATTGCCTGTATGGGTATGCTTGTATTATGTGGATGTTGTCTGATTCCTTGTGTCCGAGGGTTGGTGAGTAAGGCATTGGAGAATGCGGTGACTCAGCAGATGGTGAGGTATGGACCCATTCCAAACTCAGACCAATGGGATGAACTCTACAGGCCTCCAGGACTGGAGGATGCTGAAGATCAATTCGACCCTAAAGACCTGCAATTAGATACAACTTTTCTTGGTTCTAATGTGTGAAGATTATAGTGAAAATCCTAAACAGAAGAGTTATGATTGGAAGTAGTAATAGGCCTCATGTTAGATTTCTTATTCGTAATTTTTATTTCTTTATAAAATGTTTTTTGTTTGGTGTGGTATAATTAATTTTATTTTCAGTGGATAATATTTAGTCAAAGGGTGGATTGATATAGGAATTTGTATGTTTAAGTAATGACTAAGAATATTTCACCCTGAAAATGTATGTGATAGGTGTTAGAGGAATAAGACTAGAACTTTTTAAAAGACTAAGACATCATGTTACTATTTTGCAACCTAAGCAGGATGGAGTTGAGATAACAGAGGAAAAGGAGAACTGTCTACATATGATTTATAACTGTGAAACCAATAACAGGAAAACTGTTTCTCCACCCAGGGAAGGGGAGAAACGGTTAGAAAACTGTTTAGAAGCGATAAGCTGTAAATATGTGGTGGAGTTAAATTGTATGTACATATAAAAGACTGTGTTCCCATTGTGAATTCAGAACGTTCCATGAATAAAACCTGACCATTGTAGCTGGGTCTCAGTCTGTTTTGTTATTCATCAAAGCTTTACAACCTTTGGGTTACAGACTGAGTAGTTCATTAAAAGTTCATTTTAGAACATTGAGAACAAACTTCTGGTGACAAACCTACAATACATTACATAGATGGAAGGGACTTCATCACCCACTGGACACTTGAAGACAAAACCTCACCAAGAGAGCTGTGCAAGTCAGTGTGTGATTAGCCAAATCCTTAGATTTGGGCAAATAGACATATATAAATAAATGCCATTCTAGTTGGTTGGTTAGACAGCTGAAGTTGTACTCTCCACACAACCTTTTTCATTTGTTAGGTAAAGTGTAGGCACACTGTCTTTATAAGCACATCAACATTATTTACAGCAGAACATGTTTTGTCTTTGTAACACAAACACATGCATACATTTTTTGTTGATGTACAGTGCATTGGGAAATTCAGACCCCTTGACTTTTTCCACATCTTGTTACGTTACAGCCTCATTCTAAAATGTATTATCTACACACAATACCCCATAATGACAAGGAAAAACAGGTTTTTAGAAATGTTCACAAGTTTTCCGACCCTTTACTCTGTACTTTGTTGAAGCACCTTTGTCAGTGATAACAGCCTCGAGTCTTCTTGGGTATAACGCAACAAGCTTAGCCTGTATTTGGGGAGTTTCTCCCATTCTTCTCAGAAGATCCTCTCAAGCTCGCTGCACAGCTACTATGAGGTATCTCCAGAGATGTTCGATTGGGTTCAAGTCCGGGCTCTGGCAGGGCCACAAAAGGACATTCAGAGACTTGTCCCAAAGCCTCTCCTGCATTGTGTTGGCTGTGTGTTTAGGGTCGTTGTCCTGTTGGAAGGTGAACCTTCGCCCCAGTCTGAGGTTCTGAGCACTCTGGAGAAGGCTTTTTAATCAAGGATCTCTCTGTACTTTGCTCCATTCATCTTTCCCTTGATCCTGACTAGTCTCCCAGTTCCTGCCGTTGAAAAACATCCCCACAGCATGCTGCTACCACCACCATGCTTCACCGAAAGGATGGTGCCAGGTTTCCTCCAGACGTGACGCTTGACATTCAGGCCAAAGTGTTCAATCTTGGTTTCATCAGGCCAGAGAATCTTGTTTCTCATGGTCTGAGTCCTTTAGGTGCCTTTTGGCAAACTCCAGGCGGGCTGTCGTGCCTTTCACTGAGGAGTGGCTTCCATCTGGCCACTCTACCATAAAGAGTCTTGATTGTTCCAAACTTCTTTCATTTAAGAATGATGGAACCCACTGTGTTCTTGGTGACCTTCAATGCTGCTGACATTTGTTGTACCCTTCCCCAGATCTGTGCCTCGACACAATCCTGTCTCTGAGCTCTACGGACATTTCCTTCGACCTCATGTCTTGGTTTTTGCTCTGGCATGCACTGTCAATGGTGGGACCTTATATAGACAGGTGTGTTCCTTGCCAAATTTACCACAGGTGAACTCCAATCAAGTTGTATAAACATCTCAAGGATGATCAATGGAAACAGGATGCACCTGAGCTCAATTTCGAGTCTCATAGCAAAGGGTCTGAATACCTATGTAAATAAGGTATTTCTGTTTTTTATTTGTCACTGTCATTATGGGGTATTGTGTGTAGATTGATGAGGAACATTTATTATTTCATCCACTTTCAAATAAGGCTGTAACGTAACAAAATGTGGAAAAAGTCAAGGGGTCTGAATACTTTCCGAATGCACTGTATCTGCACTCAAGCTGGGTGACGTTTGTGCAGTGTCCTCATGTAGCCTACACCTGTAGGGATATTAGTTATTGGATTTGTCTCACGGGAAAGATCTAACAGGGGACATAAGGAGAGAGAAGACGAGAGAAAACTAGCCAGTTATAGAACATTGTGTTGTAGGACAGCTGGGCTGGCTGAAGACCGCGCTCGGGCATTCAACTCACAGTAGTTGATATCGTTTACACAGCAATATGTATTTACATGATGTGATGAACCGTTGAAACTAAGTTGCAAGCTTTTTTTGTAGGAAGGTGTTGTAGAAGTATGAAACACATTCCAGACACTAGCTCTTGCTATCTTGCCATGACTGTTTTGACAGAGACATATCAGGTAGATAGGATAGCCAGCTGCAGCTATCACCAAGCTATGCTAGCTAGCTGCTGTCAGCTTGGCTAAACACAAGGTCAGCGCAGCCTTTAGCCTACACATAGAACTGAATTAGCTGACCATCTCGAGATGGTGACTCAGTCAGGAGGGTAGAAGACCTCAACTTTAAAACGTAGTTCTCTCCATAGTAAAGTTAGCCTAGCTTACCTCGCTGTACTCACTACTGTTGTGACTGAATGGCAAAGACACACCAAAGAAACACCCACATCAAATCACACCCACAAGATAACTCTCGTTTGCCCTCAGTCATGGCCGGTAGGATTTGTTAATGAGCGTTGATGAAAAATTTGGTCAAATCAGGAAGTGCAGTCACCGTGTAAGGCGGCTCCTGGCATGTGTGGCGCCAGACAACTAAACATAAATCGAGGCAGGTGGAGGGAGGAGAGCCTGGCCGTGGTGTTGTGCTTTGAGTTGGAGGTTCTCCCTGATAGTGTGATTCTAGGAAATGAGTTATCTGGTTAGAGCATTTGTGCCAAATGTTTTGCAGTGTTCTCGCTGCCAGAAGTTGATACGGCATCAGTCCAGTATGGACTTGTACATATTCTTCATCCCTTTACATTTGTGTGTATAAGGTAGTCATTGTGAATTTGTTAGATTACTTGTTAGATATTACTGCACTGTCGGAACTAGAAGCACAAGCATTTCGCTGCACTCGCATTAACATCTGTTAACCGGTTAAGGGCTTGTAAGTAAGCATTTCACGGTAAGGTCTACACCTGTTGTATTTGGTGCATGTGACAAATACAAATTGATTTGAAGTGGCGCAGCAAATCTTCCAGAAAAACAGTGGCTATCAAGCTAGGGATTTCGTGGCTAATTGAGGTAAAACAGTAATTGTGCTCATAGATTATGCATGTATGAACTACACATTGAAACATCCCACCCAAAGCGGGAAGTAAAAAAAAATACTCAGTCCTCTATGCTGCAGCTGACACTGCATCATGGCCTTTATGTTCATCCATAGCATTGCTGTGTAATTGTCAGATGCAGGACTCCATTGCAAAAAATAACACACAGATAAAAGATACATTGTTGCTCAGTATGACAGTAAACCTCCAGCAGCTTGTCATGACTAGAGCAGATCTGTTCCTGCAGATATGTGGAGGCTTTGACCAGCTCATGCTTTCTTAAATCTAGGAATTTCATAGTGGGGTTGGAGGCAGGTCTCGCAGTAAGACACCAGACAGGACATGAGGGCTTTCTGCTTCCAGTGCAGAAATCACAGGTTACATCTCCAGGTCCAGCATGACACGGAGCAGGAGGAAGAGCAGCCTGGAGTCCTGTCTTCTTCAGTTTCTGCACCATCTCAGCCAACATATTATTTCTCCTCAGAGCAGGCCTCGGAGTGAATGTCTGTCTACACTGAGGGTAGCTGTAGACGGACTTCTGTTCATCCTGATCCCAGCAGCCCTCAATGCAGTAACTGGGTCGTTCCACAAAATGATATTTGAAGTAGAAATTGTACACAAATATTTAATTTTAAAAGCATGTTATATTAAGTGGAGTACCCTTTAATATGAATAAAGACATTCTAAAGTGCCAAAATTCAGCATATTTACATGTCCCTCTGTGACTTCCAGGAAGACTTTAACCTACTTAACTCAATCATTTTCACCATCATTCTAAAGTTATTTTGTTGCTTTGACAAAGTAATTTATGGAGATAATTATGCATTTCATGTTATTAGTTAAACCTGTCCCTCATTTTAAGGTCAACCCTCTCATTTTAATATGGTGAAACTATTCCTTTAAAAAAATACATATATTTTAAATAGAAATCACAGTGTAAAAGCAAGTGAGACATTTTCTGGTGTTTAGTGGTGGAAAACTGAGCGCTTCGAGTAGAACACTTCAACCCTGTTACCCATAGATAGACAGGCTAGAAATATTTCAAATGTTTTATTTTTTATATATTTTTTATGAAGCTTACATTCAATTGCCCTTCCCTGTTGCACACAACAACATTCCATCCCCCCTGTCACAAGGGGATTCATGGCTGATTTGTGATGAAGTCGTCAACCCTGTTACGGTCAACCCTGTTACGGTCAACCCTGTTACGGTCAACCCTGTTACTTTATTTGTCCCTTTTTTTCTCTCTCCAACTTCTCTCCCTCCGACCCAACCAAATTCACAAAAAATGTGTGTTATAGATCTGTCGTGCTCATTGAAAGCAAGTCTAAGAAACCGTAGATCTGTTCTGTGTGTACTATTTCTTTGCCCAAATGAGGCCATAGACTCCGATCAATTTCATTTCCTCAGACGAGTGTGTGGGAGGGGTGGAGTTAAGAAGGAAGGAGGAAGGGATAGAAGTTGGAGGGGGAGAGAGAAAAAGAGACAGACAGACAAAGACAGACAAACAGAGGAGTATGGGAGGGATCTGCCTAAGGGGTGGGTTATAGGGAAGGAGGGAGAGAGAGAGAGAGCGAGAGAACAGATTTAAAACCTTTATAAACCCCCTAAACAGTAGAATTACTTTAATCTATTCTACACTCTAGATAGTGGATCTCAAACACTATCTAAAGATTTTCTAGGAAAATTAAGCAAGTTACTGAGTAGATCAGCAATGCTGTTTATTGTTTGCCAAACAGCGCCATCAATTGGACAGTTTTATGATCGAATCATTGTGAAAAATAAATGTACAGGAAACTGTTAAAGCATCACATACACTACATGACCAAAGGTATGTGGACACCTGCTTGTCGAACATCTCATTCCAAAACCATAGGCATTAATATGGAGTTGGTCCCCCCTTTGCTGCTACAACAGCCTCCACTCTTCGGGGAAGGCTTTCCACTAGATGTTGGAAGATTGTTGCAGGGACTTGCTTCCATTCAGCCACAAGAGCATTACGGAGGTCGGACATTGATGTTGGGCGATTAGGCCTGACTTGCAGTCGCCGTTCCAATTCATCCCAAAGTTGTTCGATACTGTTGAGGTCAGGGCTCTGTGCAGGCCAGTCTTCCACACCGATCTCAACAAACCATTTTTGTATGGACCTCGCTTCGTGCACAGGGGCATTGTCATGCTAAAACAGGAAAGGGCCTTCCCCAAACTGTTGCCACAAAGTTGGAAGGACAGAATCATCTAGAATGTCATTGTATGCTGTAGCGTTACGATTTCCCTTCACTGGAACTAAGGAGCCTGAACCATGAAAAACAGCCCCAGACCATTATTCCTCATCCACCAAACTGTACAGTTGGCACTATGCATTGGGACAGGTACCGTTCTCCTGGTATCCGCCGAACCCAGATTCGGACGTCGAACTGCCAGATGGTGAAGAGTGATACATCACTCCAGAGAACGCGCTTCCACTGCTCCAGAGTCCAATAGCAGCAAGCTTTACACCACTCCAGCCGACGCATGGCATTGCGCATGGTGATCTTAGGCTTGTGTGCGACTGGGGCAGCTCTAGCAGAGCTGCCTTAGTCCTGACTTGTTGGAAAGATGGCATCCTATGACAGTGCCATGTTGAAAGTCACTGAGCTCTTCAGTTAGGGAATTTTAATGCCAATGTTTGTCTATGGAGATTGCATGGCTGTGAGCTCGATTTTATACACCCGTCAGCAATGGGTGTCGCTGAAATAGCCAAATCCACTCATTTGAAGGGGTGTCCACATACTTCTGTATATATAGTGAATGTAGACCATCACCTCTACCAAGGTTTACACATCTCAGTATCGTACCAATATCGTCCAAACTCAGGATAGAGGGGCTGAGCGAATGTGGTCTGGACTCTGTGGAGGAGGGTCATTGAAGGATGCATTTTGTAGAAGGACAGCCTTGTGATCCTGGTAAACTACTACTCTGGGGCACAGAGGGCCTGAAACATTAGTCCTAATATTTTCATGCATTAAACAATAACCACTACAAGAGCTGGCATCACTAAGGCACCATAAAGTCCAGGAATTGTCACTGTGTCCGAATCCGGACTCCACCTTCCACTAACAGCATCCAGACAGTTGTTTATGCTGATGACCACTGAAACACACCAGTAGTCCAGAAGCTATCTTGTCCGACCCTTCACCTTTGACATTTGGGCCTAGTGTCACAGGCTGTCATCGTGCCCGGGGGTCCAGGTGAGGTGAGAGGGGAAGACCAGGCCCCTCTCCAGGGCGTGGCATCTCCAGCGGTCCTCGTCCCCCTCGTGGGTCAGGTACCTGCAGCCCATCCTCTTCTCAAACTCCCTCAGATCACACCACAACTGGAAGTCCTGGGGAGTTAAGGTTAGGGTTAAGATTATGGTTAAGAGTTAAACGGGTTTGGTAACTGCTAGGTTAAGCTGGAATGGAAGTAGGGTTAGGGGGAAGAGGGAGAGTAGAAAAGGACAAAGAGAGAGAAAGAAGTGTGAAATGTCGAGATGGCTTGTCAATGACTGGCCATTCATAACGGGTTACAAACTGGCTATCCTTGATGTCAGACACAACAAGATATTTTTTTAATTGTGATTGATCAGGGGGTGTTGCAGCAGCCCTACTTCCCGCGGCTATGCTTAGCACAGTGGGAGGCCGTTCCTTCTCTTGCTAGAACAAAACGTAGGCTACCTGCTGCATACTGGTGCCGACAAACCTGTCATTTCTACTAACCTGTCGGACACGGCTGAGAATCACAATTCTCGAATACTCGAGCTGACAAGGTAAAAAGCTGTCATTCTGCCCTTGAACAAGGCTGTCATTGAAAATAAGAATTTGTTCTTAACTGACTTGCCTAGTTAAATAAAGGTAAAATAAATAAAGTTTGCATTCTAGCTAACGCTAGCTTAACAGTTAGCATCGTCATTATTTCCAGTAGCACAAACATAGCTAGCTTCTCCACTGACTTACAGGCAGCTGCTTCACAAAAAAACAAAACAAACCCTTTGGTATTTAATTATAATGTTGCTAGTTATCTAGTTGTGGCCATCTGGCTCAAAAAGGGCTAACATTATCTATCTACAGCAGGGACAAGCCAAAACAAGCTAGTGCCACCTGGTCGTCTGGAGTATTTTGACTATCGCATCGGTGGTGTATCTGTGATATGTGAACAAAAAGTTAACTGCCAACAAGAGGTTCTAAGTACATCTCAACAGTCAATATCATTGGTGTATCTGAGCCTTAAAGTGTTTCTGTTAGGAGAAGTTGAGGTCTTTTACCTGTAGCCAGGGGTGCCCCAGTGCTTTTCCCACACTGAACCTACATCTTACCGCAACCTGGAGCAGGTTGTTGATAAGACTCACCGCTAGAGAGAGAGAGAAAGAGAAAGAGAGAGAGAAAGAGAAAGAGGGAGAGAAAGAGAGAGAGATGAGAACGTCGTGAGAGACTGATTCTACCTCCTCACAGATAAAACGTTAGCCCAGGGCTAAGGAAATAAAATGTTTGAATGCTGATTCATTGGTTTCTGCTCCCCGCCTTAGACAAAACACTAGGGGGAATGTTACTTTTGAAACCCCTGCTGTTAGCCCAGGGCAGGCGGGTGTACAGACCTACCCTCCAGTGGGATGTTAGCCCAGCGCAGGCGGGGGTAAAAACCTACCCTCCAGTGAGATGTTATCCCGAGGCAGCCGGGAGTAAAGACTTACCCTCCAGTGAGATGTTAGCCCAAGGCAGGCGGGAGTAAAGACTTACCCTCCAGTGAGATGTTCACCCAAGGCAGGCGGGAATAAAAACCTACCCTCCAGTGAGACGTTAGCCCAGGGCAGGCGGGAGTAAAGACCTACCCTCCAGTGAGATGTTAGCCCAAGGCAGGCGGGGGTACAGACCTACTTAATATTTTTGAGGGAGACACTTTTGTGAAACAACCTCCCTGGGCGAGCCACCATACCCATCAGAGAAGGGGGGTTGAGGAGTCATGAAGTCAAATTGATACATACAGTCACTTCCAAAATTATAGGCATCCTTGATAAAATACTGAGCTATATTGTCTGCTCAGAACAATTTAAAAATTATATAATTTTTTACTAATACAATTGCCCAGAAAAATAGATTTTTTCCCAAGTAATAATTGTTATATCTCAAAAATGATTGGCACTTCTTAAGAAACGTATCAAAAATGAAATCTGCATTAACGTTCAACTTTAAGTTAATCTAAACTTAAGGAACTGTATTGCGGTCTTCCATGGCTTCCTGTTTCACTGGGGTATAAAAATTAGGTGACACACATGTAAAATCCATTTGTCATCCACCACCATGGAGAAAGGCAAAGAACTCACAAACGAAAAGAGAAATAGTTGTTGACCTTCATAAATCAGGTACAAACAACTAAAAAAAGGAAATACAGTATACCACTTACCACTGGAGCAGTGGTAAACTTGCCTGGTAAAGGACACGTGTCTCTTTTCCCCACGCATAGTGAGGAAGATGGTTCGGGAAGCAAAGATAAGTCCAAGGGCCAAAGCAGGAGAATTCCAGAACTTGGTGGCATCTTGGGGTCACCAAGTTTCCAAAACTACAATTAGACACCACCTCCATTCCAATAGGCTCACAGGAAGGGTTGCCAGAAAGAAATGACTTTATTAAGAGCATCCAACAAATGTAAACGCCTGGAGTTTGCTAAACAGCATTGGCACTTGGATTGGAACCAGGTGCTTTGGTCAGATGAGACGACCATAGAGCTCTATGGTCACGCAAACCAGTGGTGGGTTCACCATTGAAAGAATGATGCATGAGCAGAAAATAACCTCATACCAGCCGTAAAATATGGTGGTGGATCACTGATGACCATTATGGGACTCTTTTGCTTGCATTGATCCTACCAGGGGAACAACCTTACCCTCTAGTGAGATGGTAGACCAGGGCAGGCGGGGGTACATGAAGGCAGCGTTGGTGATCTGTTGTCTGATGTCCTCGTCCTCGTTGAAGGGGAACGTTCCACTCAGGCTGACGTACAAGACCACACCCACCGCCCACATGTCCAGCGAGCGGTTGTAACCATGGCTACTGATGACCTCGGGTGCCAGGTAGGCCGGCGTGCCCACCACCGACCGGCGGAACGACTTCTCGCCGATGATGCGGGCAAAACCAAAGTCGCACAGCTTTACCTGAGGGGAGAGGAGTCGCTGTAAAGTCTGATGGAAGGATTATTTACAAAGTAGACAGTCTTCACAGACAAATTGATGCACATGCACGCACAAACACACACTAACCTGAGGGAAAGGGTCTGAGGAGGCCAGCAGTACATTCTCAGGTTTCAGGTCACAGTGAGCGATGTGTTTGAAGTGCAGGTAACGCAGGGCCTCTAGAATCTACCCACACACACACACACACACTAGTCTATGAGTCAACAAGGAATTCAAAATCAACTGAATTGTACATATTAACATATGCATCAAACGTATTATTAAAAAATTTCCCCCTTTAGAGGCACTATTTGAATACCGCAGACTGTTGAAGAAATAGCTACCTCTATGTGACCAGTACCTGTGTAACCAAGAACCGTGTGGTGCGCTCTGGCAGTCGGCCCTTCTCATTGGACAGAATCATCTCCAGCATATCTCCATGGAGCTTCTCCATGACAATGAAGACGTGCTCCATGGTCTCAAACATGCCCTCCAGTAGAACTATACCGAGGTGGGACAGATTCTGAACACATACGCACACACACATATTGAAGGGGAAACTAACATGACAACGGGATGTTCATTTCAAATACTGTACCTCCCTGTCACACAAACGCAATACAAACAAACACATCTAGAACCTTCACCTGTAGAATTGCCTGCTCGTTCCTCAACTGTCTCTCCTGTTTGGTAGGGAAACGGGTTTTGTCGATGACCTTGATGGCCACTGGCCGACCAGACTGTCTGTGGGTGCCTGGGGACGAGAGAGCGGACTCTCAGCCAGCCGAGTAATACAATGATAATACCCTATATATAATCTGAAGAGAAGAAGCTCATTGAGCCTAACAGGTAACCGTAGCGAAAATATATCTTCTAGTGTAACGTTAAACCCACCTCCGTACACCACCCCAAACTGTCCTGAACCCAGCACCTCATCAGTGAAGATCTGATACACAGAGCTGACATCCTGAATGACACACACACACAAACATAACAAGGCACACACAAACAAACACAAATGCGTGCAATACACACAAGTCACAGTGTTCGTTACTCATCTATCCATTTCAGACTATGAGACTCGAGAGCTCATACTCCATATAGATCCATCAGCCACCCACCCCACACACTTACCGGGCTTTCTCCACTCTGGGGTCCATGGTCTATAACAGAAAGAGTTCTCTCTTTATTAAAAGCACCAATTGTCAATCTCACCATAAAGAACATGACCATGGAACTAAGTCTAACATGCATGAGGATGATGCCAACTTTACTTTAAAACCTTTATGCAAAACAAATGTGACAGACCATCCATTGGCATGGCACTCAGAGCACTTAGAGAGTTTGGCAAACTGACACAGGACACCATGGAGGTGAGTTGTGGGCGGGGCACCCACCGAACGTTCAGACAGAACCCGCAATGACCAAACTCCCTAAATACTTGGCTCTGATGTCAGTCATTGGTCTATCTCTGAACATTACTTTAGTACCCCAGTCCAAACATGCTGCTTCTCTGACTCACCTTGTCCCTGATTGTCCACCTGCCCACTGTTCAGTACGGGCATCAGAGCCTGGCGTACGGCGGTCTCCCAGGCCTGTCCGTCCTGACCCGCCAACACACAGTACACCAGGGTGCCCGTCACCACTTCGAAGGAGTGGGCACTGTTGCCTGGCAACAAAGGGACAGACAGCTGGGCGGGGCCTCGTACCTGCAGCACCTCAGATAGAGGAATCTCCTAGAGAGGGAGGGATGAATGAAGATGGAGGAAGGGAGATAGGAGAGGGTGTGGAGAAGGGAAGAAAAGGGAGGGAAAGAGTGAGAGACAAGGGAGAAGGGAATGAGGAAGAAAAGCACATTTTGTTGATGTTCTATTTGGCCACACGAGGTCAGTACTGTAGTGTTGAGGTGACTGTGACTGGCCTTGGATGGTAAATGCTAGATGGATCTTTCTTCCTCACGGAACCAACCTTGTAGTACTTGGTGTTGATCTCGTTCTGGTACAGAGTGATACTCTTCCAGTCCAATATCCAGTAATGACGTTTCCTCTGACAGAAACAATGAGAAAGTATGTTGTGAGTGTTTTCTCTGTGTGTGTGTGTGTGCGCGCGCCTGCATGCCTGCCTGCCTGCGTATGTGTTCTCACCAGTGTGTCAGTGTTGGTGTGATGCAGTAGCCAACCCTCTCTCAGGACTCCACTGGCCAGTCTTTTAGTGTGACGGACTGACTGGACTACCCGCATTAGAGGAATATAACTACTGAAACATGGACTGAGAAAGAGAGAGAGAGGGGGACGGTGAGAGGGAGAGAGAGAGAGAGCGAGGGAGGGGAAGAAAGAGGGAGAGAGGAACCGATAAGAGGAGTAATATATATAGAGAGAGAGAGAGCGAGAGAAGGAAGGAGAAAGAACACTTCAATGACAGACACTCATGTACTACATAATCAAATTATTATTATCATCAAAACTCAAAATGGAAACATACTGAACTTTACATCCTATCATAGCCATTTAAAAAATATATCTTACATGATTGGTGGCTGTTGTCCCATTTCCTTTTTCTCAGCAAATGGCTCGGCGTCATCGTCTTCTAGTGATGTTATACTCATATCCTCCTCATCATCCTCTGTGTCGTTCTTGTAGCCGAGACTGGACACTGAGTCACAACACTTCCTACATCAATATTAAGCTACTAAGGCACTGTTTGAGTCAATGAGAAGTATGGCAGTTCTACTCTCTTGTCAAAGCATGTACATGGAATGTATAATTTAAAAGGACAATTTCACTTTTTTTCAACCAAATCTTTATTTTTGATGTAAATGTCATAGAAGTGTCCAGACACTTTTTTGTGATTTCTTCATGCTTGTTCTGCAGTTGCAGGGGCACAGACAAACCTGTCCACAGGCTCCAGAAACACTCAAATGTGTCCTTTTAGAAACAGCAATCGCTAAACAAGTGTCTGGACATTTACATCAACAATGTTCCTTTAAGCACGTTCGACATGGACTCCATTGGTTAATAAGTTCAGTGGCCTGTCTTGCTCTGAGGCTTTGTCTCTCACCTCCTTCCCCATTGGTGTTCCTCCTCTCTCCAGGACAGTCAGCGGGGACCAGGGAGCTCTCACAGCGACGATGGCAGTTCAGCTTACAGTCTGGAGAGAGAAAGAGATAGAGAGAGAGAGAGAGAGAGAGAGAGGAACTTCAGTACACAAAGACTACTGACACAGAAATAACACAAAACGTGAAATCTGAACAAGTGACCGACATACCCGCTCCAGAAACGTACGACTAGAGAAAGCATCCCCCCCCTAAAATAAAACCTGAAATCTATCAGCTGCTCCCATAACCACACACTATCTGAACTATGACCCCTGACCCATCTCACCGGAGCACTGTAGGCCCTGGCGGAAGAGGCCTTTGAGGAGGTTGCGGCAGTGCTGGCACACGGTAGGCTTGGTGTAGCTGTGGATGTGGAAGGTGTGGGGGACCCTGGCCCTGCCGGTCTCACCATCCTTTCCCTGGCCCACCCCCAGCCACACCTGGGGATCTGTCCATGACGGGGGTCTGGACCTGGACTTGGACATACTGATCTAGAAGTGGAGGGGAAGAGAGCAGAGAGGAAGGAAGGGGTGAGGGAGAAGAAGAAAAAAGAGTGAGGGAGAGGAAAGGAAGGAAGAAAAAGAGAAAGAGAGAGAGAGAGAGATTTTCAGGTCCTGCTGTTGCTGTCAGAATCACCCAATATTGCCCTGTAAAATAGTTGAATAGGTGTATCCACGTGAATACATGATGAGTGTTGCGGACATAGAATTCAATAGAACGTATGCAGGTCTATGACATCAGCCACTCTAGTGAATGTTTCTAAACACTTCTACATTAATGTGGATGCTACTATGATCACGGATAACCCTGAACGAATCGTGAATAATGATGAGTGAGAAAGTTAGAGGCATAAATATCATAACCCCTCCAAAATGCTAACCTCCCCTGTTATTGGAATGGTGAGAGGTTAGCATGTCTTGGGGGTATGATATAAAATGCTAACCTCCCCTGTTATTGTAATGGTGGGAGGTTAGCATGTCTTGGGGTATGATATAAAATGCTAACCTCCTGTTATTGTAATGGTGAGAGGTTAGCATGTCTTGGGGTATGATGTAAAATGCTAACCTCCTGTTATTGTAATGGTGAGAGGTTAGCATGTCTTGGGGGTATGATATAAAATGCTAACCTCCCCTGTTATTGTAATGGTGAGAGGTTAGCATGTCTTGGGGGTATGATATTTGTGCGTCTGTAACTTTCTCAATCATCATTATTCACAATTAATTCAGGACTATTCGTAATCCTGGTGGCATATACATGTATTCAGAAGTGTTGTAGAGACAAACTTGATGTAATCATTGCATGCTAGGAATTTGGGACCAAATATTAAACTTCTGACTACTTTAATACACAATACTTTTGGTCCCCTAAAATGGGGGACTATGTACAAAAAGTGTGGAAATTTCTAAACGGTTCACCCGATATGGATGAGAATTCCCTCAAATTAAAGCTGACAGTCTGTACTGTAACATCATAGTCATTGTACCATTTCAAATCCAAAGTGCAGGAGTACATAGCCAAAACAACAAAACATTTGTCGCTGTCTCAATACTTTTGGAGCTCACTGTATCTCTAAGCATTCTGACCTCCTCTAGACTGCCTCCTGCAGGTGTGGAGAGGGAGTGCGTCCGGGGCCTGGCAGGGTGGAACATGGACAGGCTGGGGCCACACACACGACGCCGTGCGCGGCTACAGTCACTAGGCAACTGCAGCGCACAGCGCTTATGGAAGTCTAACCCACAACCTACGGAGAGAGACAGAGAGAGAGATGAGACAGAATTGAGACAGAATCGGAGAATTGCTACATAGATTGAGGTGCAAAGATATATGACTAAATAAACACCGGAGTTGCTCGCTGTGATTAAAGATATACAGAAAGTACTACTGTATCCACTACCTTACCTTCACATTTTAACCCTTGACGTATCAGTCCCCACAGCATCTCACCACAGTGGTGACAGAAGGTGGGGGTGCGATATGATTGGACAGCCAGGGAGTGTGGGCGGATCTTCATCTCCGTCACAGCAGCTGCTCCTGAGCCAGATCAGAATGAGCAGATATTCTATCACTCTAGACTCATTAACCTAATGCCTCGATCAGAACTACAGCGTCATTGCCTCAACGCTGTGTAATAAATGCTGCAGTTCAACTTTTTTTCACCATCCAAAATGTTTGTGGATGTGTGTGCAGTAAAAGTTCAACATTCACCTTTTGCTACTAGCTCTGTCAAATCTACGCTTACAATTTGATGCATACGTTGGATAAATGCACCACAATGCACAACAACACAGAACGCACTGCAATTGCCTCTGCAATGCTGCAAGGCAAACGCAGCGTTCCTATGGAAATTAATGTACTTCTGGCGTACAAAGATGTAATGGCGCTGTCGGTCTGATCGAGTTGTTAAACGAATAAGTTAGTAAGTAGATTCACTACGAGGTCAAAAGTAGTGCACTATAAACGGAAAAGGATGCTACTTGGGACACAATCCCAGCCTGACCTGAGAGGATGACCTCTATGAGGTCACCGTCCTGCAGTGGATCCTGGTCTGTGAGTCTGCGGAGGAGGTGTTCTGTGCCAGGCTGGTGTCTAAACAGGAGGACTTTCTCCCCTACACCCACCACACTGCAGTCTGGAGCCTAAAATACCCAGAGACATGATCAATCAGTCAGTCTGGTTCTGTCCGGTTTTTCATCTGGATATGCATCATCAAAAGCATGCAGACAGACAGACAGTGGGCGTTTAGTGAGAAGGAGGCCAATTACAGAGAGAGACTGGTCATGGAACAATGTGAGGGATGTCAACCATCAATGTCGTTAGATATTCAAATGTGATGGAAAGAAGTTTGAGCGTGAGTTTGTTTCCAGGCTTTCTGACCGTTTGTTTGCTACCAAAAACAGGCAAAGTGCAATGACCTCTGGGGGATTTCCAGATTATTCACACAGACCACATACAGGTTCACACACAAACATTTACATTTAAGTCCTTTAGCAGATGCTTCTGCCCTGAGCGATTTACAGTAAGCGTATTCATTTTAAGATTGCTAGGTGGGACAACCACATATCACAGTCATAGTAAATACTTTTCCTCAGTAAAGTAGCTATCAGCTAAGTCAGAGCTAGTAAGGAGGGAAAAAGTCAAGTGCAATGTGTTAGTTCACAATTATATTTTTTTAGGGGAAGGGGTTGCTGTGGGATCATTTAAGATGCTCTTTGAAGAGGTAGAGGTTCAGATGTTTTCGGAAGATGGGCAGGGACTCTGCTGTCCTAACTTCAAGGAGAAGCAGGTTCAACTATTGGGGTGCCAGGACAGAGAAGAGCTTCGACTGGGCTGAGCGGGAGCTGAGAGACCAGAGGTGACAGACCAGAGTGCTCGGGTTGGGGTGTAGGGTTTGAGCATAACTTGAAGGTATGGAGGGACAGTTCCTCTTTCTGCTCCGTAGGCAAGTACCATGGTCAAAGACACCTACACAGACACACACACAGTACATTGCACGTATGCGCACACACACACGCTTGTATAACTAACCTCAGTCCCATTCAAAATAATTTTATTTAAAAAAAACTAAGCCTAATCTGTACCCTTACCCTAACCTTAAACCTAACCATAGCTTGAGCAGGGGTGTGTGTGTGTGTGTGTGTGAGAGAGATGCAGGAGGAGAGGCTGTGGTTGGAAAGTAAGCTGCAGACACAGCTAAACCACACAGCAGCCCCTCTGGCTGACATAGCCCTGTTACTATCTTTCACTGAGGTGTGGTAGAGACAGACACACAGAGAGAAACAGACACACAGACACACAGAGAGCGAGAGAGAGAAAGAGGGAGAGACAGAGGCAGAGAAAGAGAGACATTTTATCTACTGTATTACATCACACCAATAGTTAAAAGAATTGGCTAAACCACTCTAAACTGGGGGGGCTGGCTGGGGATGTTTACCTTGCGCTCTATGATCTCTGCCGCCAGTCTCTTGGCGTGGCGAAAGCCGAGCTGCCCTCTAGGCACCCATACCACCTCCCTGAAGAGGCCTAGCTGGAACTGGACCAAGGCAGGGCCGAGAGGTGCCTGGAGGGGCCCGGGGGCCGCGGGGTGGGAAGGTCGATCAGGGGTACCTGGGCTGGTCACTGACATCCTGGAGAGAGAACCTATAGGTGCAGATTGAGATGTAGATTGCGCTAGAGAGGTATGACAGAAATACAGCGGTGCACTTATAGGAGAGAATTAAAAGATAAGTCAGGAACAGATGTAGTGATGGATGATGGATGCATAGGTACACTAAAAATATGTATTCATATAGGAAATTTCCTACATACACAACTGAATGTACTTCACAGGAACCAACATTGTCAATAAGTGAACAAAATAACAGAGCCTATTGACATACTAGATTTTCTGTACTAAATTCAATCAGACATACATGGCTACTGAGATACCAAAAGTACTGTGCAGTGAGGGAAACCCCCTTACTTGATATTTCAGAGTCCATACGGTCTAGTTTACACCTTCCGGGCTCGGAAAGCTCCATCTTAGCAGCCCGATCTCCTGTCCTGGTTCAAAAGACACCTTGACAAATGAACAGTACCTACTGTTCTCTACCTTCTCTTCAGAAGCACACTGGTGGACTTGATTTCCTCATGTGAGGCTGTAGGCTTATAACGGTGACAGGAAGCCACTGAGTAACACCCTCAGCCCAGAATGTGAATACACACACACACACACACACACACACACACGCCAACTTGATACTTACCAGAAGCCTGGTCCACCATTATCATTTTTCCAATAAATGTCACACTGGTTTGTTGGTTTATGTAGCAATACAACTTGATCTCTTATGTTCCAGCACGCAAGATGTGCATTTCAAACTAAATTTCAATCAAGCTGTTTCATTGTGTCAAAAGAATGACGTCACACAAACAGATCAGGATCAGTTTGAAAAGCGGAGTTTCTCTTTATTGAACCTTTAATAAAATATACACAAGGTTTCTGTCCCCTTAACAATGAGAATATATACTGAAGTAGACTGCAGCACATACACACACACACACACCCTCCACCTGCATGGTTACATTCTACAGTTCCCATAGTAACACACTGACTCGGTGAGGGGTGTTTACTTCTACATGTGGTATATGTTTGGAAGAGAAGCACTGCGTTTAGGTATGTGTGTTTTTCTTTTAAAACATTCCTCGGTGTATAAATACAGCCTCTTTAGAGATCGACAAACTACCGTCCACTAACTTCTACATATTTAGACAGCATGGGGATGGATGTGTGTGTGTGTGTGTGTGTTTGAGATAACGCGCTTGTACGCGTTGAGAGTAAGTTTGAGTGCGTGTGACAGAGGTCATACATTGGCAATTCTGTACATTATTTGCTGCAATGAAGCAAAGCACTTTCCCCCTCCGACACTTCTCTCCAAAGTGCCATTTCTTTTCAGTCACCGATTCTCACTTGTCACCTAACAGCGCTTCACAGCTCTTTTTCCTCTCATCATTCTTCTTTTCCTCCTCGGCCCTGCTAGTCTGTATGTCACACACTTTAGCCTTTGTTCCGTCATTTCTCTTCTCTAAATAAAAACCTATATCCCGTCCCGTCCCATCCCTATTCCCCACATCACAAAGCACTAGCAACACAATCAGAAGCTGCAAATCGTTAAGACCACTCTCCTTCTCAAAGACGCACAGCAATATACATTCTGTGGCCAAGTCTCTTGGTATCAGTCTTACAAACAAAACAATTAAAGCGCCAACACTACGCAGTGCACCGTCAACCCCCCTCCTTCCTGTTCCTCCCCCCCCCATCTCCCAAGATAAAAAGTAAAACCCAACATTTAAATCAACCATTCACAATAACCTGCACATCTTCACTTGAGGCTGGAGCCAATCACAGACAAGAATAGACCTAATGATGCCAACGTTTGGCGAGAGGACTGTCATTGGTTAGATCATCCTAGAGCCGGTTTCTGTAAACCCATCTGAATCATTCCAATCAACAGTAGTGATACAGAATCATTGTTTTATATAAAAAGATGGACATATCATGCTCACATATTCAGTAAATGCCAGCCAAGGAAAGAGAAAGCAGAAGTTACAAGAACTAGAAGCATTGATAGTTACATACTGTTTGCCCAACGCTAACCTCTTAAAGAAACAGATACTGTACCTCGCTAAACTAATCAGAGAGCAGTACATCCACGTGGAAATCTAATTTGATTGGAGTAATGTTGTGCTGTGGTGGCGGTGTCCATGCATTCCATTTATAGTGTATCTGGAGACTGTACCGCGCCGTGCCTAAGTGCTACACTGACTGAGATGCACTGTTTGTCCCATGTCAGCATTTCCAGTATTTCCCCCAGGACTGAGCAGAACTAAGTTAGCCTCATATTCATTAGCGCACATCGTAGCAAAACTTTTTGAAGCACCAGAAAACGAGCATTTCTCATTGGAAAAGCCCAGGTTGTCCTATGTTCCAGTCCATTTTCTTCAGTTTAATGAATATGAACTTTGTCTCAAATCTGTTTGTGCTTCCGCCAATTGAGCGGTGTTCACACAGGCAGCTCAATTTATAATTTTGTTCACCAATTGTTCTTTGGACCAGAGCTGATGTGATTGGTCAAAAGACCAATTAGTGGACAAAAATATCAGAATTGGGCTGCCTATGTAAACGGCCTTACTTATCACGTTCAGAATTGTCTGGCAAGGCAACGAATGATAGCGTAGTTGGCTAGAGCGCAAACAAATCTGGACAGATCAGCCTATAGATTTCGGGGGAAATCCTAACTTCGTCTCAAGTCAAATTTTCACTTGATGTCAATGAGACTAAGTACTACATTTGACTAGAAGTTATATTCCCCCTGGTTGATCTCTTTACTAGTCTATATTCCCCGTTTGTCTTCTTCTCACTATTCTACACTCACCAGCCGGTTTATTAGGTACACCGCCGTGTTCACGAAAATGAATCGCTCCTACAGACAGTGAGTCACGTGGCCGTGGCTTGCTATATAAAGCAGGCAGACAGGCATCGAGGCATTCCGTTCTGTTCGAACTAATGTTAGAATGGGCAAAATGAGGGACCTAAGCGACTGAGCGTGGAATGATCGTCAGTCAGCGGCAGTCCTGTGGGCGAAAACAGCTCGTTGACAAGACAGGAGAATGGCCACAGACAGCAAGCTAGCAGGCGGGGCACAGACAGACATAACAACGCTGTACAACACTGCTGAGCAGAACGAGAATGCACAACTCGTCGATCCTTGTCACGGATGGGCTATTGCAGCAGACAACCACACAGGATTCCACTCCTATCAGCTGAAGACAAGAAGAAGCGGCTCCAGTGGGCCAGCGGTCACCAACACTAGACAATTGAAGAGTGGAAAAACATTGCCTGGAACATGACAGCGAGTTCAGTTTACTTAAATGGCCTGCGCAGTCCCCAGAACTCAACCAACAGAGCAGAGGTAGGCAACCCTGGCTCATGTTTTTGAGTTAACTGACCTGGAAGTCCAGGTCTGTTGAATTTGGGCAATTACTGAACTGATCAATTAGCTCAGTTGGTCAGGTGTCGTGCCTAGTTGGATAAAAACCCTGCAGCACTCCAGGAAGAGGGTTGCCTACCTCTGCAATAGAGCATATTTGGGATGAGATGGAATGGGCCGTTCACAGCATGAATGTACCGCCGTCCAATCCGCAGCAACTGCGTGATGTCATCGCGTCAGCACGGACCAACATCCCTGTGGAACGTTTCCGACACCTTGTAGAATGCCCCGGAGAATTCAGGCTGTTCTGGAGGCAAAGGGGGGTCCGACCCGGTTCTAGAGGGGTAATCTAATAAACTGTCAGGTGTGTGTATTTTCTCCCTGTTTCTCTTCACTTGTCTGACATTCTTCCAGCATCTGTCTCCCCAACAAAGGGCCTCCTATGCTCTAACCAATATAAACAAAAACTGTCTGTGTGCTATATACAAAGAAAGAAATATTTAATAACTTAAAACCAGTATGTACATAACAAAAATTCAGAAGGCAAAATAGTGAGCTTGAACTGGTCAGTGCTGTTTTTCTCCCATTTGATGTTTAAATACAGACATACTCCGATTATTTTCATCATCCCAAAAAATACTGTGTACAGTCTTTGTCCTTCCAGCTGTAGTTCATACCTCTTGTAACTAGTCTTAAAAACCTATATGACATATCGCTCTAGCACTGTGATATCTATTGAATAGGTTGTTAGCATTTGCAGTATTCATGCCACTAGTAATCGATGAGTGTGATGCTTCTCGAAGACAAGTAAACTAGTTCTACTCTGATTTCTAAGGTCGAGTGTCCACACCAAAAGTAGGCAGTTAGGATAGACATTTGTCATGTTGCAATAATAATGACTCGCTATTCTGTTACGATAATATGCCTCAGTCACCATAATTAGTGCAGACATTCCATGTTCTAGTATGCAGCATGCCGTGTTAAATATTATTTTTCTGTACTGTTTGATGCCAGCGAAGTATACAGTGAAGCAGATCGACACAGAGATATGTCAAGTCGTGTTTTTCTCGAAATGTTTCTTCAGAAAATGTCTTGAATGCGAGTGTTGGACCTGAAGTGTGTTTTGATCGCATCGGACGGCCAACAGTTTATTCTCATTGGCCCTTCCTCCTCCTGGTCCCGCCTCCTGTCTGTTTAACCAATCAGGGAGCTGCGTCTTGATAAGTCCACGTTGCTGGCACTCAGTCCTCTGCATTCCGATAGGCCGGTGTTGGCATCCTGGAGAGAGTGAGGGAGTTAGGAGGGAAATTCCAAGAGTGATAAATAAGGAAAAAAAGACACTCGAATCATGTAGACTAAGTCTGAAACTGTCCAAGTCTAATCCTTTCATTTTGATGTATAACTCAGGACTTGTTTGTGATCTGTCTGTGACAGCAGTCCTTGGCTCATAACTAACAGGTAAATAACTATATGTGACAGTGAGGTTAACCGTGTGCTGCTGGTACCTGCGAGGGGTCTTCTGCACTCTTGTTGAGGAAGTTGAGAGAGCTGGCTCTCGTCATCCTGAGGATCACACAGGCAAACTTTTAGGCTTCAATAAAAATAAAATGTCATTGCTTGGATTTTGCAAAACTGTTATTATCAGTTTTACGAACTACGGTGCATAGTCGGCTCCCCACCAAAGAAAAATCCCTGAGGGAAACACTAATTCATGCACAGCATGAGCAGTGATGGGCTAGGGACACAATCTCTCTCTCTCACCCTGGGTTGCAGGGCTCCTGGGGGCCACTGCCCTGTAGTTTCTTCACCAGCATCTCACTGCTCCTGCGCAGGGCGTCGCGGATCTTCCCGAAGGAGCCGCTCCGACGCAATGAACCGTTACCATCCTGAGGAAACAAGACAAACATGACCCCGTCAAGGACGGGCCTCAAAACATGAATTAAAAGTGATTTGAGGTATTTGAATATTTTCAAAACCTTTATCATGTTTTCTATCAATGTATTGGACAAACATCACACCAGATCTTTTTATTTTAGCTATTTGCATTTTTTGTGTGGTGTTTTGCTGAATGCATCCAGGTTTAATAATGATGTCAGCTTGTTTGTACTGTTTTATAATTGATATAATTTGCTAATTGTTGATACTTTTGGAGTAAATGACATGTGATTGTATGGCTTTTCATCAAACATTTTACTGTATGTGCACTCCCATAAACCCCCAAAAAAGCCAGAGGTTTCGTACCCGTTCCACTCTGCTCCATCATCTCCCTCACAGTCTCCCCGCTGGGGACCAATAAAACCCTCCCGGTTCTGACGTCGCTCCCCCCCTCCAGGGGCCCCATCCTTCAGGAGCTCCACCACCTTACTCTGGTTAATGGCATCTATACCCTGCGAGAGGAGGAGGGGACGAAAGAGGGGAGGGATATAGAGTGAGAGACTGATGATTCATTCTAAATGTCCGCTAGGTTAAAACGGAGTGCATCAGAGCTTTAAGGCTCTAGACCATAATTGGACTGCTAGTGTATCTGAGTGCTTGTACCTGCTTTTTTAACAAATGTGTATTAATTGCTTTTTGACTGATTGTATAGTACCTGCTTGCGTCAGTGATCGTGCAGTACCTGCTTGCGTGTCTTGGTAGCACACTCCTCCAGTGTCTCAGCTGCCTCTAGTTTACCCTGTCTGCGGTACAGCGCCCCCAAGCTCTTCAGGGTGGTATTGACCGTTGGGCTAACAAGAATTAAGTACATGCCAATATCATGTCATTACGGAAGTCCAGAGAGGACATACTGTATGAATCCCAAAGAATCTTCCCTCGTTATGGCGAGATCACAACTTATTTATCTCATGATCACGACATTACAAAAGTTGTTACGTCGAGATCACGAGAGAAACTATAAACAGGAGTGGATGTATTGATTACAGATTGACAGTTGGGCTGAGACAGCAGAGCCCATGGTGGATCAGCGCATAGATTTTATTGATTGCTACAAGGGATGGTACATTTCATGCTAACATCATGCTTTCATTTGTGTTTGGAGCTCGTTATCAGTTTATAAGAACGTTAGGAAGCTAAATGTCCCTTACCTGGAGCTAAGAGCCCGTGGGGGAGGCTAAGCCCTTGTGGTGCATTTAAGCCCTGAACGATGCCTGACAGGCAGCTTTGTCTCCCAGGCTGTGTGCCACCCCCCAAGACCACAGCCAATTGCATGCAAGCAACAACGCAGCTAACTTGGCTAGTCTTGCGAGTGAGTGATCGAGCTAGCTAGTTAGTCTTGTTAGCTAGATAGCTAGCTTCTTATCTATGCTGGTTGTTAGCTTGCATAACTGACATGTGTATAATTGTAATGGACACTTCATGTTTTCTGGATAATATTTACATTTACAGAGTGGGTGGGCCCCATTTCTGACAGGCATATTAACCTCTTATGGATCCGATCCCGTGAGCGGGCTCGTTTTTGGAGCAAACAAAGCGCGGCAAATTCAAAATAAAAATGTGTAATATTTAACATTCATGGATATACAAGTGTTGCATATGGTTGTAAAGATTAGAGTTAATATCACAGATTTCAAAAAGTCTTCACGGCGATAGCACAACATTTGATTGTTTGATGATAGAACCTCACATATTTTCCACATTAGCATAAATTCATATCCAGCGCTGGTCTCACAAAACCCATATAAGAGCTCAAATAAATTGCTTACCTTTCGAAGAACTTCTGCTGAGGGCATCCCAAGTGTCCAAACAAGAGAATCCATGGTTCTTTTGTTAGAAAAAGTCATTCATTTATAGCCATAAATCTCCTTTTGGTTGGCGCGTTATGTTCAGATAGTCCACCAAGCATTTCCAGTCTACTCGCCCGTTGTACAGTGAAGAGAAAGCCTTCAAATTATACCTATCAACTTTGCCCAAACAAATCAAACATCATTTATAATTTATCCTTAGGCATCCATTTATCTATATTGGCTATTATATTTCACTCGGATAATAACCTACACAATAGAAAAGGTAAACACCGAGCTGCGCGCTCCCGGGTCTCTCATGCATTAGACAGAAATGTCTTCGTGGCTCCACTGATATAAACATCCTGTATGTTGTTGTTTCTCAAGACAAACTCATAGAACGCTGTCTAAAGACTGTTGACATCTAGTGGAAGCCATAGGTACTGCAACCTGAGTCCTATCTAACTGCAAAATGAATAGGATTCCAAAGAAAGTGATGGGAGGTAAAAAACAAAAAGATTTCCGGACAGAAATTCCTCGGGTTTTCACCTGCTATATCAGTTGTTATACTCACAGACATTATTTTAACAGTTTTAGAAACTTCAGAGTGTTTCCTATCCAATAGTACTAATTATGTGCATATCCTAGTTTCTGGGCATGTCAGACAAGCGAAAATTCTGAAAATGGGACCCTAGCCCTAAAGAGTTAACGGTCAGTGCAATAGGTATATGATCATGAGTGGGTGTGCTCTATTCCTGGCAGGCTGATCAGATTCAATAGCCGTCTCAGGATTCTGCCTTGTTGGCTGTCTACAAGGACCCTTACCTACAAAACAGAATAAAATAGGCAGCATCCTGTCTTATCAGCCTCTAAAGCCAAGATTGAATCTGATCAGCCTGCCAGGAATGGAGCTCACCCATTGTAAATATGTCCCTTATAATTATACACATATCAGTTATGCAAGCTAACAAGACCAGCCAAGTTAACTGCGTTGCTCCTTGCATGAGATTGGCTGTGGTCTTGGGGGCAGCACGCTGCCTGGGAGAATATGCTGCCTGTCAGGCATTGTTCAGGGCTTAAATCCCCGTCGAGTGCATTGTGAACAATGCAGCCACTGGGCTCCTTGATGAGGTGGTTATTGTGCAAGTGAACAAAGGAATGAATGAAGCACGGTACTTTTGATTATCTCGTGATCTCGACAAAGCAACTTTTATTATGTAGTGATCATGAGATAAGTTGTGATTGAGACATAAATGAGCTTTTTTTTAATTCGTATGTCCTTTCTGGACTTCCCTACATCATTAAAGCACAACATTCATATAATTTAGAACACTGACTTGTGTATTTCTCACATTAAAATTTATTTGGAATACTAACTCTCACCTGTCTACTTTGCAGGCCTTGTACCAGCTCCCATATTCTCCATAGGGCACAGCATCCTTCCTCTTCGCCTGAGCAAGTGACAGAGAGAGAGAGAGACACAGAGGCAGGCAGTTGTAGTCCAGTGACTAAGGGGAAAAATTGTGACTTTTTTATAAAACCACACATTTGAAACACCACTAGGGCAAGTCCTTAGAAGTGTTTTTAGCTATAGTGCCATTGCAGATCTTTTATATTTCCAATATGGCCACCAGCTCCGTGGGGCCATATTGGACAGGTGTCGCATGGCCATTTCTCAAAAATAATAGGTACGTACAGCCCAATGACAGCTTAGCATGTTTGAGGGAGTTTGGAGAACACAAAAAAAAAATGGCTCAAGCGTGCCACATATACACATTGGCCACTTTAGTACCGGGTTACACCCCTCTTTGCCTCCAGAACAGCCTTGAATTCTTTGGGGCATGTGTTCTACAAGGTGTCGGGAAGCAACAATGTTCAGATACGCTGAGGCATTCAATCATTGCTCAATTGGTATCAAGGGACCTAACTAGTGTTGGGGCGGTTTCCAGATTTTCATATCGTCATACCGTCCTTTTCTCATTCTGGGATTTACGGTATTACTGGTTTAGTACACAAGGGGGCATTTTGTAAACGCAGATCTAAAATGCATGTTTATTTTCATTTCTACTGAGCGTCAGACCCATTGTGCTTCGGTTGCGCTTCTCCACCAAGATGAGAATTCACCAACGGCCATTGTATCAGCAGACAGCGCTCTGACTGACGTGTAGCCAACCTACCTCCGGTACAGTGTAGCCAACCTAGCTCCGGTACAGTGTAGCCAACCTACCTCCGGTACAGTGTAGCCAACCTACCTCCGGTACAGTGTAGCTAAAAACAAAAAGGACTTATCCTAGCCGTTTGTGTAATTTGGTGCCACAGTTAGCATAAAATGTTAGGCTTAGCCGCTGGACTATTAGCAGCACAGCAGTAGAGACAAATGACGACCTTATTGGAAAGCCTCCGTTATCATATTAAACGTTCTCCCTCTCAGTCCTATTGGGTCCACTTATCCACCTGAGTTAATGACCGGACAGTGTCATCAGTGACAGGACCATGGTTCAGAACACCAGACAACAGGTTCATACTGTAACTACCTTGCTCTCCTCTCTCTCCTCCGCATGCATCCAGATAGGTTTGTTGTCATCTGAAAGAGAACAGAAGAGAAGGGGGTGTATCAGAGTCATTGTTTTATCTGTACATTCATGTATATTGTCGCATGGGCCAAACCCGGGTAAGAATGCAGGTGTTCCCCTCACTGGAAAAAGAAGGTATTTGAATTTTAAAAAATCTAATGGATTCATTTATGGCATTTTACTCAGAGGATTTAACCTCTCCATGCATTGACCTGTCAGTGTGTGTTCATTTCACTAATTAAACCATAATCATGTTAGCTAACCAATGCTAGCTAACCAATGCCAAAGCCCTCCTCTACTGTGCTGTTCTGAGTATGTAAGAGTTTGATTTGCTTAAGGGCAGTGATCTGGACACAGTGGTGAATTAAGCTGCTCCAGATTAGCCCTGATCTCCTGAACTGACCGGTCAGGACACGGCCACGCATGGCCAGCCAATGACCACAGGGTTTACTGGGCAGTCATGGCCAGAATGAAGACTTCATAGAGTTGGTAGGTCTAGTGTGGTGGTAAATGTAGAACTAGGCTGAGGCCCAAATGGCACCCTATTCCCAAAGGGCTCTGGTCAAAAGAAGTGCACTATAGGGAATAGGGTGCCGTTTGGGACGCAGGCCTAGTCCGTCGGTGATGGTAGGAGACTCACTGTTGACGGAGCCAAACTCCTTCTCGTGTGCGCGGGTCAGGATCTCTTTGTACAGAGACTCAGCATCCTTGAACTTCCCCTGTTTGAGGTAGCATGTAGCCTAAAGAGAAAAGATGAAACGCACACAGGTTTAATAACAAACATTTCACATCAACACATAAAAGCATGTACATCTATAACAAACCTGTGGATTAAAATATCACGTTTTAAGTTGACCAAAAATGGTAATTCTTTAAGATTAGACTGCATTACTTTGTACCGCCCTATACTGGAAATTCGGCTAAATGATAATCTGAGGTATTCCAGAATATTTTCCCTCCCTCCCGCTTCACTGCTCTCTTCCTCCCGCTTCACCTCCCCGCTTCCTCCCCCTCACTATTCCTCCCTCTTCCCCTCACCAGGTTGTTCTTGGTCTTGGCTACGTTGGGGTCATCAGCTCCTAGTTTGGACTGGTAGATCTCCAGGGCTCGTCTGTAGTAATACTCCACCTCCTCGTACTTTCCCTGGTTCTGACACAGCAGGGCCAGGTTGTTCAGCTGCTTGGCCACATCAGGGTGGTACTTCCCCAGGACCTGAACACCACAGGCAGAGAGACACATATCGAGACTTACATTAGCTACAACGAAAGGAGATGAGAGTTCCCTCTGGGCACTACACATGTTGAGTCATAAATGCAAGTGTTATTTTGTGTACCTTCTCTCTGATCTCCAGGGCTCTCTTACAGAGGGGCTCAGCCTCCTTGTACTTGCCCCTCTTCCCGTAGAGCACGGCCAGGTTGTTGAGAGTGGCGGCCACCGCAGGGTGGTCCTTCCCCAAGGTCTTCTCTCTGATGGCCAGGGCATCGTTCAGCAGGTGGGCTGCCTCTTTGTACTTGTTCTGATCCCTGGAACACAAATATAATACCAGGTAAGAAGATTTGCACAAGCACCATAATTAAGCTGTAAGTCTCAATTAAATCTTCTACCCGGCTATCCACACATCCTCTCCGCACCCAATCATCTTTTTCTACGAGTACGTCCAGCAGTCTCTTGACCCCATCCATCTCCCATGAGCATATCCACCGATTCACCCGTCCAGCACTCCATCCATCTCCCTCACTCCAATTCTCCCTTCCTTCCCCTCTCACCTGTAGACGAGGGCCAGGATGTTGAGCATGGTGGCCACGTCGGGGTGGTCGTGTCCGGAGGTCTTCTCCAGGTCCTCCAGGGCCTGTTTGCAGAGGGGCACGGCCACCTCGTACCTCCCCTGGGAGGCGTACTGGATCACCAGGTTATGAAGGGTCCTCAGGCGGGCCGGGATCTCGTAGCCACCCTGCTGGGCCGCCGCCTCTCCGCTGGGCTGGGCTAGAGGGGAGATGTCGAGGGGGTTAAAAGGGAGTCACTCTTGATACTTTGTTCTGACAGAACAGGGGTTCCAAATCAAAAAATGGCTTTCATTCTTGGTACAGAATGGCTAGCTTGCGCTCAGGTACAACTATAGCATGTTAAGATACAACGCTTATTTCAGAAAGGAATATCTGAGATGAAGATATGTAACTTATTTCACATCATTTTAAGAGGTGGCAGTAACCAAAATGACAAATCAATCAATCAACTATCATAAGTCTAACCCTGCTGTAACCCCAACCATATCTAACCCCATGTCTACCTTGTCCCCTCAATGGGGTTCTTCTCGGCCAATCAATCGTCCTACCTTGTCCCTGGTCGTCGTCGTTGGGGAACAGGTCGTCGAGGCTGTCTTTGGACGTCTCGCCCGCAGCCTTCTCCTCAGACGGAGACACGTCGTCGTCAAACTTCTTGATCTTGTTCATGAACTCCAGGTGTTTCTTCTCCTCCTCCAGCTGGGCAACACTCTGCTCACTACACTGCAGCTTGCTCTGGGGGGGAGGTGAGGAGCGGGGGAGAGGTGAGTGGGAGGGAGGGGACACTATAGAAACGTCTTGCTTTGGAAGGGATCAAAGTGATCGTATATACTCCAAAATCCCTAAGAAAATCCCCAAATGTCGACTGCCCTCAAAAGCAACGTTGAGATGAGTCCACACCCCACGCGGTCGGTTGTGTATGTTGGGATATGGACTGATCCAACATCCCCAGAACATTTAACCACGAGGTCTGAAAACAACGATGTCTGATATTGGAGTGAATGATGCCGTGTTCTATGCTGTATATGTGGAACGTGTATACGTAAGGTGGATTTGGCTGTAGTACGTCTACCTGGGTTCCTGCCAGTTCGTCTCGTAACCACTGGTTCTCCTGGCACAGTCGTCTGACCTGGGCTCTTAGCTTCTGCTTCTCAGACTCCACTGCACTCAGGTGGCCCGACAGGGCAATGATCACCTGGACGGGGGGGGTTAGAACCAGCTCTTATTTTCAATGACGACATGGCAAGAGAGGGATGGGGGGGGGGTTCAAATAAACAAGGACCACTGCGAGAATGAAACTAAAACAAAGGGGATGCGGCTAGCTTTGGGGCCAGACCACATTGTACGTTAGCGTGGAATACCAGGCTAGGAAGAAGTCAGGAGCATTGTAGAATGTTTACCTGGGATTTGTACTGTGTGCGACTGTTGTAACCGGTTCCAAAACCAGTGCAAAGAATGTCCTTCTAGGAGGACAATATATCATTCTATTATCGTCTGGTCTATTCAAAAGAGGGTGGAGAGTTGTCTTTAGGGACGTTCTTTTATGCCGTTCATGTTATATCAGACCGTCTGTATCCAACCCAGATCCCCACTGCTACCTTCCTACAGGAACAACACTCATATCCTCTTGATGAATCACCCTCCTCACTCTCTACGAGGCGTGAATCTAAATTCATCCTCTCCTTCAGTCTTAGTCAGTCTAGCAACAACCCACGTCAAGCGTTAGCATCCTCCCCCTCTCCATTCACCTACCCTCTCCCATCATTTCATTATCATCCTGTACCTCTTAAGACTGAGCATCTTCCACTCACCCACTCCCTCCCTGTCTCTTTCACTCCCCCTCTTTCTTCTTCCATTTCTCTTCTGCCTCGCTAGCCCGCACCTGCCGCCCCCCTGTTCACTCCCCATCCCTCATCTCGTTCCTACCTGTGCCTCTCCCAGGCCCAGTTCGATGGCCTCAAGGCTCTTACGCAGCAGGCCTGACTTCTCCTGGGCAGCGGGTGGCTGCGTGCAGTCCAGCAGGGAGGTGAGGAGCTGGGCATGCTCCCCGTGGAGGGTCTCCAGGCCCTGCATCACAGCCTTGGTGTTGAGCACTATCTCATCCTGGGTCAGGCGCTCCAGGGCCTCCTCGCTGCGTGGGTACACCATGGTGGAGATCACCCGGGTTCACACACACTGGAGGAAGGGATAGAGGGAGAGGGGTTAGATAGGAGTATGGTAACATGAGACCAGTCCCTAATATTGTACAGAGAGCTTGGAATTGATGCTAGTTTGAGGAAGAGCCATGTACTCAGGCCCATTTACTTTTTCCACATTTTGTTATGTTACAGACTTATTCTAAAATGGATTACATCAAAAAACGTCCTAAGCAATTTACACACTATACCCCATAATGACAAAGCGAAAACAGGTTTAGAAATGTTTGCTAATTTATTAAACATAAAAACAGAAATACCCTATTTACATACAGTACCAGTCAAAAGTTTGGACACACCTACTCATTCCAGGGTTTTTCTTTATTATTTTCTACATTGTAGAATAATAGTGAAGACATCAAAACTATGAAATAACACATATGGAATCATGTAGTAACCAAAAAGTGTTAAACAAATCAAAATATATTTTATGTTTGAGTTTCTTCAAAGTAGCCACCCTTTGCCTTTGACAGCTTTGAACACGCTTGGCATTCTCTCAACCAGCTTCACCTGGAATGCTTTTCCAACAGTCTTGAAGGAGTTCACACATATTCTGAGCACTTGTTGGCTGCTTTTCCTTCACTCTACGGTCCAACTCATCCCAAACCATCTCAATTGGGTTGAGGTCGGGTGATTGTGGAGGCGAGGTCATGTGATGCAGCACTCCATCACTCTCCTTCTTGGTCAAATAGCCCTTACACAGCCTGGAGATGTGTTGGGTCATTGTCCTGTTGAAAAACAAATGATAGTCCCACTAAGCACATACCAGATGGGATGGCGTATTGCTGCAAAATGCTGTGGTAGCCATGGTTAAGTGTGCCTTGAATTCTAAAGTGTCACCAACAAAGCACCCCCACACCATCACACCTCCTCCTCCATGCTTCACAGTGGGAACAACACATGCAGAGATAATCCGCTCACCTACTCTGCGTCTCACAAAGACACGGCGGTTGGAACCAAAAATCTCTAATTTGGACTCTTCAGACCAAAGGACAGATTTCCACCGGTCTAATGTCCATTGCTCGTGTTGCTTGGCCCAAGCAAGTCTTCTTCTTATTGGTCCTTTAGTAGTGGTTTCTTCACCAATTCGACAATGAAGGCTTGATTCACGCAGTCTCCTCTGAACAGTTGATGTTGAGATGTGTCTGTTACTTGAACTCTGAAGCATTTATTTGGGCTGCAATTTCTGAGGCTGGTAACACTAATGAACTTATCCTCTGCAGCAGAGGTAACTCTGGGTCTTCCTTTCCTGTGGCGGTCCTCATGAGAGCCAGTTTCACCATAGCGCTTGATGGTTTTTACTTTCAAAGTTCTTTACATTTTCCAGATTGACTGACCTTCTTGTCTTAAAGTAATGATGGACTGTTGTTTCTCTTTGATTATTTGAGCTGTTCTTGCCATAATATGGACTTGGTCTTTTACCAAATAGGGCTATCTTCTGTATACCAACCGTACCTTGTGACAACAACGGATTGGCTCAAATTCATTAAGGAGAGAAATTTCACGAATGTACTTTTAACGAGGCACACCTGTTAATTGAAATGCATTCCAGATGACTACCTCATGAAGCTGGTTGAGAGAATGCCAAGAGTGTGCAAAGCTGTCATCAAGGCAAAGAGTGGCACTTGGAAGAATCTCAAATATAAAATATATTTTGACTTGTTTAACACTTTTTTGGTTACTACAATTCAATATGTGTTATTTCATAGTTTTGATGTATTCACAATTATTCTACAATGTAGAAAATAGTACAAATAAAGAAAACTGGAATGAGTAGGTGTCCAAACTTTTGACTGGTATTGTAAGTATTCAGACCCTTTGCTATGAGACTCGAAATTGAGCTCAGGTGCATCCTGTTTCCATTGATCATCCATGAGATGTTTCTACAACTTGATTGGAGTTCACCTGTGGTAAATTAAATTACTTGGACATTATTTGGGAAGGATACACACCTGTCTACATAAGGTCCCACAGCTGACAGTGCATGTCAGAGCAAAAAACCAAGCCAAGAGGTTGAAGGAATTGTCCGTAGAGCTCCGTTGACAGGATTGTGTAGCGGCACAGATCTGGGGAAGAGTACCAAAAACGCATTGAAGGTCCCCAAGAACACAGTGGACTCCATCATTCTTAAATGGAAGAAGTTTGGAACCACCAAGACTCTTCCTAGAGCTGGCTGCCCGGCCAAACTGAGCAATCGGGGGAGAAGGGCCTTGGTCAGGGAAGTAACCAAGAACCTGAAGGTCACTCTGACAGAGCTCTAGAGTTCCTCTGTGGAGATGGGAGAACCTTCCAGAAGGACAACTATCTCTGCAGCACTCCACCAATCAGGCCTTTAAGGTAGAGTGGCCAGACGGAAGCCACTCCACAGTAAAAGGAACATGACATCCCGCTTGTTTGCCAAAAGGCACCTAAAGACTCTCAGAGCATGAGCAACAGATCTGGAGGAATCCTGGCACCATCCCTACGGTGAAGCATGGAAGTGGCAGCATCATACTGTGGGGATGTTTTTCAGCGGCAGGGACTGGGAGATTAGTCAGGATCAAGGGAAAGATGAACGGAGCAAAGTACAGAGATTTCCTTCATGAAATCCAGCTCCAGAGAACTCAGGACCTGAGACTGGGGGCGAAGATTCACCTTCCAACAGGACAACGACCCTAAGCGCACAGCCAAGACAACACAGGAGTGGCTTTGGGTCAAGTCTCTGAATGTCCTCGAGTGGTCCAGCCAGAGCCTGGACATGAACCTGATCAAACATCTCTGGAGAGACCTGAAAATAGCTGTGCAGCAACACTCCCCATCCAACCTGACAGAGATTGAGAGGATTTGCAGAGAAGAAGGGGAGAAACTCCCAAAATATAGGTGTGCATAGCTTCTAGCGTCATACCCAAGAAGACTCGAGGCTGTAATCCCTGCCAAATGTGCTTCAACAAAGTAAAGAGTAAAGGGTCTGAATTCTAAAAATCGGTTTTTGCTTTGTCATTATGGGGTTTTGTTGTGTGTAGATGGGGGGGAAGTGAATCAATTTGAAAATAAAGCTGTAACCTAACAAAATGTGGAAAAAGTCAAGGGGTCTGAATACTTTCCGAAGGCACTGTATACAGTATATAGAGATGAAAACTACAAGACACAGCAAGAATTCATGTCTGCTGAGATTGTTACAAGTATGACATATATACAAGGCTGAGCATAAACAGAAGAAAATCCCTCCAAATAAATGATGTCCAAATCAAGATAGTTTGTTCACACAACTGTTTAGTCTGTTACCAAAAACCAAGGCACAGTTCTGGACCCTATGCCTCTGTTCCAATTGCACTCTAATCTTTCGATTTTGAGAAAATGAAGTAAGGAACTGTAAGAGTTTCGGTTCCAAACCTATTCTATACATAGTTTGAGTGGCACTGGCTTAAATCAGTCTTTTTATCTCCCGAGAGAGCAGTACTGGCGAAATAGAATCATTTAATTATTAATGTAAACAAACTGATCGTTGCAGGTGGAGTGAGCAGAAACGCGCTGCTCTGCTTTGGACGAGCGCCTGTTCTGTTCTCGCCCCCACCAGCACCAGCACCAGCACCACTCCGCCCGCCCCATCCATTGACCGCAATGCACCAATATGAGCGATCCCGTAATCTCTCATCCTTTTGCCACAGGCACAGCTAACAAATCTCTCAAACGCTGTATAGGACGTTTGGCAATGTGCAAGTGTTATCGATCCATGAAACCGTCAATTAGTGTTGGTTGTAAAATATGGGCCGACAAAACTTCAGGATTCACCCCCCCTCACAGGATGACAAGAAATGGGGGAGAATCAATGAAGGTGACGGATAGAGGAGAGCGTTACACATACATCAAATACATTTAGTCTGAGAGACTTCGTGTATTATACGACATCGTGTATATAATACAACAGTAAGTATAACTGTCACACTCACACGCAGGATCATGCCCTGCAAAGCACTCCGACATTATTGTAAACATTGGCAGGATGGAGCGAGGCCCAGACAGAAACATACTGCTGCAAGGTCTTTCTGCACGGATGCGGTCGTGAGGTGGAAGTCTCTGTACTGTTCCACGATGACGGAGAATACCAATTTCCTCAGCACTTCAAATAAGCGATGACTCATCGGAACAATGTAAAGAACCAAGACGAGCTCGACTGGCAACGTTGGTAGGGATACATTTCACGAGCCTAGCATGGGGAGAGGCATTGATACGTCGGCGTAGCCTATGATTTACTAGCTTCTCTCTCTTTGCTGGACTCAAAAATATATTCCAATAGCACTCATACACTTAAAAATACACTCAAAACACCTAGTGGTGGCCATACGTTACCTTCACCGAAACGGTTCTATATTCCCAAGACAAGTGCGCTGCTCCTGGCTACCTCGAACAAGGCACGATTTACTGTTGCGATGCTCTGCTTCCATCACTTGTGTGGACTAGCTACGATCGCACACATCAACGATAACATCAAGGCTGGGGGTAATATAACCCTACACCTATACACAAAAAAAGACAACTATGCCCACGGTGGGCTATAGCACCATGAAACTCTAAAACCATAAACTGTAAAACGTCTCAAGTCGGTGTGAGGAAAGTAATAGCCTGTACATCACGATAAACAACATTATTTACCTGCTCTTCCCTGCTGTTGCCCCACGGGTAAGATCCAGATGGCACGTTATTCAGCCTTCTGAACTAGCTATAAAAATAGCCCACGAAACACCACTTTGCTTAAATCCGATCGTCGCTGCCGTCTAAAAGCTTGCGAATTCCAAACAATACATTTTAACCAATTATGTTAACATTGCTGATTAGCTAATGAATTCGAGCCTGGCACGAATTAGCCCAGTCAATGTTCTCTTGTCTTGCGACGGTTGGTTTCAACGGGAGTCCGGATCAAAACACAGGAACGCTGTTTGCAAAGTGAATCGACATCGTCCGATCCTTCGTCGGAAGTTGTTTTGGAGAGAGTGCTGGACCGCTGCGTTGTCAGTCTGAGAAGCGTGAAGACTGACAGTCGCGACCCGAAAATGGCTGCTGTTCGAATTCTCCAACAATCCTCCAATCCACAGCCCAGTTCGGGCGATACGACTTCACCCCCTATCCCTGTTACATGGGAGAGATCCAAATAAAGGATGATGCACAATGAACATTTATTTGTAGCCTTGTGGATATTTCCTGTGGCTAATCACCATAGCATTTACAATAAGTCTTTTGTCATTCTAATGTAGACCTATGCATTGTAATAACTAGTCTAGAGAACCCTAAATAAACTTAATTTGAACTTTAATAGGCTACATTAATTCCTAGATTCCATTCAAATGAATAACTGAAAAATCACCAGAGCACACACACAACTCAGGAGTATTTATAAAATAAAGAAAACCAATCAACAGTTACACTTTTCCATCCCACATCAGTTTAATTGACAACATAATCATGAAAAAGTACTACAAAACATTTCAAATAAAAAAAACAAAGACTAAGATACAATACAGAAGTACTGTTGTGATATGTACAAGCATTATTACTGTTTATAGACAAAAGGCAAAAAAGCTGCTGAAGAAACAATGGCATGTGCAAAAGTACTCTGCAAATGCACAAGCGTTAGAATCCTCCCCTCAAACTACTACCAAGCATAAGTGTAGTCTATGCAGTGTTATGCAACAACAGATGATCATCTGTGATAGGGTGCTGTTACAAGCAGGGATCCTTTCAAATGGGCTTTATTAGAAGCAAAGCTTATGGAATCCTGGCAGGGACTCTAGATATCTTACGGTTTGTTCAAGATCTCGCACTCCATTTGTTCTGAAACACACTGTGATGATAGCAGAGAGGAAGGACGCTATTGATCACTCGATTTATTCATATTAATAGATCATACTGTTCTTCCCCTCCAGGACAGAAGTGTTTCGGGACCATATGACCTGATCAGGAAACAGTCTGGGCCCTGTACTCTGTAGACTATTACTAAGGCCCAGAGTTGTTCCTGGTCGGGTCACATGGTCAGCAAAAAACTGCTGTCCCTATACGTTAGTCATGGACAAAAAGACCATCACAGTAACTACAGGTCAATACAGGTACGCATACATCAGGTACAAGTTAGAGAGACAGTCACACAGGACAAACAGGCCCAGAGAAGGTAGGAAAAACAACAAACATGTTAATTGTACGACGGGTGAAAGAAGGGACTGATCTGGGAACAGGGGGAGAGGAGAGAGAGGAGTAAACATTGGAATGTATAGTGGAAAAATAATGTTTCCAACGTTACAATTATTACTATTGGAACAAAGTTTTATCACCAAAAAAACATTGAACACCTATATCTACACCACCCCCGCTTCAGCTTGGTGTTATATCCATGTAACATTTGACATCTTGGCAGTGATTTCTTTTGTCCCCTTCAGTGAATACTTATGATCCCCCTATGAAGAGACAGCACTTCAAATAGAATCATATCTTACTATCATCCTTACTATGCTAATAACACGCTGCAAGGCATAGAGAAATTGGACCTCTGTGTTCTGCTCAGAGACGGTAGAAATCTCCCCTAACCACTGACACAGGGTCAGATATCTTTTAATCCCCCTAATGGTTATGGTTAGACCCCGGGGGGGAAGGGTGGGCTTGTAATTGTAATCTGATCCTAGATCTGTGGTTAGGGAGTAGCGTAGCTACAGGTAGAGCTCACTATCCTCAAGCAAAAACGTCCCTGGATAAAACCATGTTGTACATAACATTCATACAGTAGGATAGTCTCAGCTAAAATATGCATTAAGAGTCCAAGTCCTCATGAAGGCATTGATCTGGGTCTAGCCCTTGTCTGGTGGGCAGTGACACTTGCTATGAGAAGCAGGGTTTAAATGGTCTGCTTTCAAGAGTACCACTGCCTTTGCCGTATCGCTCTTTGACACTCACAGGGAAGTTGCACAAAGTATTCAAGCTCACAGAGGTTACAAGGTCAACTGACTATGGAGTTTGGAGAGAGATTATTATGGCGTGTTTGTGTTCTAGAATAAAAAAATGTTCGAGTGAACTAACAGCTGGTTATGGACTAGGGTTGCAAAGCTACCAGTAATTTACAAAAGTTACCGGAATCTATAGCAATCTACAGTAACTTTGGTAATTTAAACTTGAATAACTTAAAAAAAAAATGTATTCATATATAATATACATTTTTTATTTCTGTGTCCATAATGTCCATTCGTTTCTAGTGGATAGACCCTCTGGTCAAGAGAAAATAGCCAAATTAATTTTAAAAAGCATCTAAATCAACAAATGGCATTATTCTTAATTAACTCTGAAACTCTTCCAACTATTGACTTTTATCACAACTGCCTCCACATTTACAACAAAGGCATATTGACGTAGTAAAATAAATAAAAGTGTGTAAAAAATGTTTTTGTTGATATTTCAGGCTGAAACCCTCATATTAAATCACCAATGGTATTCACTAAGTTGATTATTAATATTTAGGAATGTTTTACAGCTTTGTCATTCCATTTTTTTTAAATTTTAAAATCATCTTATTTTATTATATATTTTTTAGGTGATTAGGCCACAGATAATGAAAGACACCTGTGATAATCTGAAGTACCCAAAATGGCCACTAGATGTTGTGATAAATTACATAAAATCCTTGAAAGTTACAAAAATTGTGGTAGTTTACTGGTAAACTTAGAAAGCTTCCAGCAATATACCCTCCCTTTGCAACCCTATTCTGGACTGATAAAATGGTGTTAAAACTTCCAAAATGTATGTTTACTAAACAATAAAGCTTTTGACGACAGTCGACAAGACTGAGGAGAGATAATAGAAACTAACAATTAATATTATCTGCACATTCAAAATAAGTTCAGATGATATCTCTAATGATTGTTGGAAATACATCCTTGTTGTTTGAGATCTGTACATTCTATCATTCAGACTTATTTGTGGAACATGCATAGCTGTGTACTTATGCTCTCAATCAGTTTGAAGCCCTTGGTGCAAAAGCCTTCCTTTGTACGAGCCCCCCCTCCAAAGAGAACAGGGACAGATTTGAGTTACACAGGTTGTTGACGTCACAACTTTTAACACTGTTACACCTAAGCTGAAAAAACCTACCTCTAAGTTACCCCAAAAATCATAATAATAACAGCAAAAATCGAGACATTGGCATTGTAATACTTGATATTTGTCACAATACTTCACTCCGCACAGATGGTGAAGGTTACTTTGTAGGTGACACAAGGCTAAGCTACTCAACACTGATTAGCTTTCATTTTAGACAGCAGGAGGACTAGTGTTTTGCTTACAACACATTGCAATTTCATTCAAAATATACTAATTTTAATGCACTTTGCAGGTACATGATAGACCATAGACTTTGCTACTAAATTGAAAATCAATTATTTAAGTCTAATTCTTTGGATACAAATTATTTGTCTGCAGTTTTTCTTAAAAAGCACCAGAGCTGTTAATTGCTCTTAAAAAGGTAATTGGGTGTCACCTATCTTTGTGTCAGTCTACAAGGCAAACGTCTGGCTGCGGATAAAGCAGCCTACAGAACTCATAAAGTGATATTGACCACAGACACAAACACGTGGCCACACACAAAACAATCATACTGTGTCGCGTGGGTCACTTATAAAATTGGTTTCATAGATATTTCAATATTGTTTTTCGTTTTTACCACATTACATAATAACACACCTGTCACTGGACACCTCATGACACCCTAGACACAACACACCACCATTTCAGTGGAGTGAACGCTGCCCGTCTATCACAGGCAGGGCTGGAAAATGCATGTTTCCCAGAAATCCTGGTTGGGAGATTCCAGATTTCCTACTTATTCCTTCCTAATTCCAGAAACCTTCCAACTAGGATTTCTGGAAAACTTGGGAATTTGGGGAAAGTTACAGGTATTTTGCAACCCTTGACAGGTAAAGACAGGGATGAAAAGTCACTAGTAGCGTGCGACATTGTGCTTTGGAGTAGGATACCTAGCTACTATAGCGCTGGGGGAGGAGTTACTGGAAGTGCATCGCAAAAGATGGAAGATGACGGTCACAGCTCCTGTCCCCCAACTTAACCTCAGCACGAGCCCCAGCCTACAAATCCCAGAATGCAACATCCCCACACAGGTGATATACTGTATGTCCACAAGCAGAAGGAAGACTATACATCGGAGGGTGCATCAAGAGAGCAATGCTGACGACAACAACAACTGAGATTGATAAAGGGACAAGCCTTACAGACAGCAGAAATGGTGCCTCTTCTCAGGAAAGTTGGGGCAAACAGTGAGCTCTTAAGTTGGCGCCCTCGCTGGACAGAGTCAAAATGTCATTACAAAAAAAAACGTGAGCCTTTTCTTATATTTTCTGCTCTTCATATGCATAACATGTCAACTCACTGTATATCACTGGTGAGAAAAAAAGCATTTTCATGTAATTAGGGAGCAGAAAAAGCATTGCTACTGTAGGTGTTGTCTGTTGTTCATTCCATTTCATGCACATGTACAGTATGTTTGGATCCCAAGTTCCCCTCCGTACCCCATAATAACCATGGCATTACTGTTAATATTCTTGTTATAACTGGCACGTGGTGGTGTACAGCATGCAGGTTGGCCTTTGGTGACCCCGGGCAGGTTCAAGGTGACAAGAGAACTACCTGGTCAGGGTTAAAGGTTAAGGGTTAAAGGGTCAGATGTCAGGGCTCGTAATGGGAATTTATTCATGCGGGTGCATCTCATCGTTAGAATTAGCTGAACGGCAGTCCGTTATCTTGTGCTGTGGGCCCCTCATACACACACGCTAGACAGAGAGAGGGGCTGTGGGCCCCTCATACACACACGCTAGACAGAGAGAGGGGCATTTCAATTCATTAAAGTGACTAGTAGTGTTGCTCCCCGTATCCAACCCATCTCTCCCTCCCTCCTATAGAGAAATAAGACAAACATAGCAATTACATCCGGCCCCACAACCATTCATCGTAATTGACCAATATTAGTCGCCACGGCGTTCCCGAGAGGCGGGGTCTGTGTGCGTAGGTGGGACGGGATTGGGCGAGGCGAGTGGGGCGAGGGGAAAAGGGTGGACCCTAGGAGGTGGGTTTGCTGTAACCAAACAGTCCAACGGGGAGATACTTGACATGGGTGGGCCACTGGGCAGCCAGCTGGAAGAACTTGACGTCATTCCACTCCACTCCGTCTATGGACACTGAGACACAGACAGGAGATGCATAGATACTGGTTAGGTATGACTGTTGTTCAGACAGGGAACACTTAAGCCTGTCGCATGCTTCTCAGTAGAAACAATTTGCGCGCATATGAGAACATTTGCGGATATTACATTATTTCGTGAGGCAAGTTATAGTTCGGTAGCATAAGTCTACGCCCCCCTTCGTCAGTGATTGGTCAACAATACTACTCCTAGTAGGAGTGGGAACTATGGACAGGATTCTTCAATTAAGTGTTTGTTGTCATTCAACGAGAGACGACTAGTTTTCATGCATATTTTTTCCACTTGAGAAATACTGCACCAAACATCTTAGCTAGATGGAAAATCGCGAGACAAAGACTTCCCTCTGCAAAAATATCCAAATTAATAACAGATTTCTTGATTTATCTTTGAATAATTCTGACTACTTTGAGGAAGTGCATACGGGCTACAATGTTGATACGGTGTCTCAAAAGGGACAAACGGTAAAATTGCAGTTTTTATCTAGTTTTTCAAATCGAAGGTCTTTTAAGGGGCACAGACGTTTGAACCTAGTATGCAGGCGCCTTTAGGCTGTGTCTCAAATGGCTCACTATTCCCTATATACAGTAGTGCACCCTTTTTGACCAGAGCCCTATTGGCCCAGTGTTAGAAATAGGGTGCTATTTCAGACACAGTCTTAGAGACACAGGTCCATTAACACAACCCATTCTTCATTTTCTGTTTCCTCCAACATCCCCAATAAATCATTTCCCCTTCCCCCTGCCTTCTCTTCCGCCTCATCTTTACTGATGGGTCTACTCTTTCTAAAGATTTTGCATCTAGAGAAGCACTATACATTTCACCTCTCCCTCTCCCTCCCTCTTCTCAGAGCCTTCTCTCCAATTTCACTGGTCATCTCTCTTCCCCTCTCTCCCTGCCTCCTTGTCTCATGTTCCTGTACCTTTCAGGATGGTTTGATGCTGCTTGGCAGAACAGATGAGTCTGCTGATACCCTCAATGACCTGGCTCTTAGAGTCGACATCCTTCTCCTTCGGCTTCTTACCCAGGAATATGGTGGGAACTACAGACAAGAGACAGAGAGAGAGACAGAGAGAAAGGCAACCTTCATTATAAATGTAATAGGATTTCTATAACTATACATACAACCAGGAAGACTATAACAGTCACATACTGTAGGAAGAACAACTGAAGAAAACCCCAACTAGAAGGAATGCTTCTATTCCACTGATCTTTAAACGCTGAATCACTTTGATTGTGCAATATAAAAATGGTAATTCTAAAACTCTTTACCCTTCTTGTTCTTCTCCTTGGTGACCACGGTCATGGCCATGGTGCTGACCTGGGCCTGTGTCTCACTGCTGCCCCCTCCTGGTAGCCTGCTGACCTGCAGGGATCTGAAGGCACTCTTCAGGGTGTTCTTACAGCCCGTGTCACGCCGCTCGCCCTCTCGACGCTTCTCCGCCGGCGACGCCAGCCAGTAGTCCACCTGCAACCCAATGGCGTCCACGCCTTGGGACATACTGGGGCTCCTGGGACGGGAAGAGGAGGGGCCAGAGACAGGACGAGTTAGGATAACAATACAGGAAAGGGGAACGTTATGGAGGTTCTTTGTTAAAAAGTGGTTTTCATTTGTGAGGTGTAGGGATGAGGTATTCAGCGACAGAGAGGGTTATGGATTCAGGGGCAGACGTTTCATGCGGTGCATCAACCCTGACCCTGAGCTTGGCTATACAGAGGACAAGAGAGTCTGTTACAGCGCCAAACCCTAACACAATGATGGGCTATATAACGCTAGAAGCTGCTGATGCATCTGTGGCTGTTTTTAGATGGGCAGAGAGGACCACTGCTCTAGAGTTTCACCGGGGCAGACATGAAAGGGACATAATGAACCTGAGATGGCTGACCTGAGAAGAAGCAGCGTGCTGGTAATATTCCCCCCTCTCCCTCACTCCCTCCATCAATCTCTTTTCCCCTTTCCTTCTTTCTCTCAGACAGGGTCGGCAACTCTGTCAGGTCAAGGGGGCACAGTGTGTCTACTGTTGATTGGTTCTCGTTCCTTTCGGGGACTGATTTAGACATTAAAGGTGTGCAGACACTCTCTGGCACTTCATTGATCCAATTTTCTATTTTATGAATTTTTTATTTCACCTTTATTTAACCAGGTAGGCAAGTTGAGAACAAGTTCTCATTTACAACTGCGACCCGGCACTAATGATTACTCAGAAAGAGAGGAGGAAACATAGCAGCTCCTGAGAACTGGAATTGCCCAGAGCAGTACCAAAGAAATAACAGTACCAAAGACCATACCCAAGCTAGGGGGGCGGGTGCAGACTTACCCCTGTACTGCGAGAACACTGCTCATAGAAGGAGAGGAGGGGGGAGTGGCAGCCTCTTTGATCAGCCCGGTGGGAGAGCCGTGGGAGGGAGGGGACGTAGAGGGAACAGCCAAGCTCACTGCCACGCCCTCTTCTGTGTCTCCTAGGCGACCACGGGGGCAAGGGATGGAGGTGAGAGTATTGTCATTATTTGTAATATTATCAAGTAAATGGGCCTGGAAGATGGAAATTTAGCAGTAAGAGAGAGTGCACTTCTTCATTGGTTTTTAAACCACCTACCTGTAGAGGAAGTGTCTGGCTCAATCAGACCAACCTTCACCAACTGAAACATGACAACATCCTGTTACCACAACATCAGGACAAATACCTCATATTCTAAACACCCTAAATCAGCTGCAGAGTTACTATCCAAACAAGATGTCAATTTTCAACGGTAGATCTATGGAAGGGTCTACAGAGAGACTTGGTTTATTATATACGTACCCCAATAAAAGGAATGAACTTCTGGTAGGAATCTTCATCGTGCCTGAACAGAGACCAATAATGAGTTCTGACCGGTTACATGCGTTTTGAATTGAATACTAACTTGTAGTTATTGCTCCGGTTAAGGTATGCGTTACACCTTGTTTGTGTGTGTGCACGCGCGTCCACTCACGTCCTGTGTTTGCAGGTAAGCATGGCCTCAGCGATGGGCAGCTGGTGTGTGACGGTGGCTCCACTGACGTACTGGGAGATCCTACCGGCCACGTCCAACAGGTCTGCAGCACAGGGGACAGGAACACAGATCAAAGATTAGAGGTCATTGGTCAGAGGTCAGGCTCTGAGTGCTAACTTTATGTATCCAGATTCAGCGTGTGTGTGTGTACCTGTCTGTGGGGGTTCAGAGCGGCTGAACATGTCTCTCCACGCCCCATCTAGGAACGCAGAGCTGTAACGGTTGTCTATGGCACCCAGGTGCTTAGCAACAGGATGAGAGCCTATAAGACCATGAGAGAGAGAGCGCGGGAAAGGGGATCTTTTAGTGTACGTAATGTGTACATTATCAACCCATCACTACGCCTGTCGCCATGGATACGGACAGAAGGCGCCCATGTTGTTGGTCTCACCCAGGGGCACCACCAGGAACCTCAGGTGGTTGAGCCAATCAGAGGTCTTGCTTGCCAACTGTGTGACGAAGAACTGCAGGATGGCACCAAGGTAGCTCTGACTACCCACCACTGCCACCTTGACCGGCCTGGGCATGGACGAGTTACAGTTACAACTGGAGAGGAAAGTAGAGAGGTAGAGAGAGTGAGAGTGAGAGTGAGAGTGAGAGTGAGAGAGAGAGAGAGAGAGAGAGAGAGAGAGAGAGAGAGAGGAGTGAGAGTGAGAGTGAGAGAGAGAGGTAGAGGGAGAGAGAGGGTTGAAGATCACTTAACCCAGCTATGACACCCACCAAGTAGCGATGAGCACGGTTAATCGAATATCCAGACATTCGAAAGGAAGTTAGTATTCGACTACTTGAGTGAGTGTGTTCATTTTTTGTGCATTTTTTAGGCCTACTTTGACAATGAAAAAACTTTGTTTTAAATGTAAATTAGACTACCCTCGTGACATTGTGACCTAAAAGGATATACCATGACATTAAAAATACTTCATTAAAAAAATGAGAGAGGAGAGGAAATGAGAGAGGAGACAGTTATCTGAATCAACTCAATATTGTCTGTGACTGTGTGAGTTCTGAGGTCTAAATATTTCATAGACAGTGAGATTAGAGCATAGATAATGTGTTAGACCAACAGACTCCTCTCTGTGTGTGTGTGTGTGTGTGTGTGTGTGTGTGTGTGTGTGTGTGTGTGTGTGTGTGTGCGCACGCATAAAGTGTTAGACTTACAACTTCTGGATGCGTGTGAGGACAGCAGACAGCACGGCCTGGATCTCAGCTCCTGAACACGTACACACCACCGGGTGCCTCTGTACCTGCAGCTGCTCTCCCACGTACTGGAACACACACACACACACACACACACACACTTAAAGAACTGCAGCAACATACAGGTTTGTTCTGACACAACAAACACATGTGCACACACCGGTCATGCGCGGGATGACTCATAACCCGCAGTACCTGCGGTTATATCCGCGGGGTGGATGAGTTTAGGGTAATTAAATATTGGGTGGATAGAGGGCGGGTTGAATAAAGAGAAAAAAATACCTTAAAAAAATCCATAAAATGTATAATTCTTGTGCAATTTATAGCTATAGGCTACATTTGTTTTTCTTTCATTATTTTAGGTTATCTGGTATCAGTGCTTAAGGGCCTAACTGTACCCACCAAATAGCCTACACGGCAATCACCAAATGCTTTTGGAAACGGGCAAAAGAAGTTACCATCAAAAAGATAATGTCGAAGTTGAATTCAATAAGAGAAAAGCTGAAAATAAAGAGAAGGGAGGGCCAGAAAAGTAATGTTTGGGAAAGATCTGGTGAAGTGGTTAAAGAGGTTGATAGCAATGTGACGTTATGTGTGATGATTGTGAGGCTATACAAATTTGACAGTCACAAGACGGGGACTTTAGATAGGCCTATGGCACGTCAAGGGAACTATAGCCCACTGTTCAGATGGGTTAAATGGAAACTGAAACCAGGACACTGACTGTAGGTCTATAACCTCTCACATAGCCTTAATATGAACTCCTGCAGAACTAAGCATTTCTTGCAGTAAAATTATACACTGAATGTAGTCTAAACTTTGACTCAGGAACAGGAGTGGAGAAATACGATTTCTTTCTTCCAGCATCTTGAGAGAATGTGAATGTGCAGTTAGATACCGTCTGTAGAAGTGCTATCTTTATCAGCATCAGAAACGCTGATAGTATTTCAACCACATAAAATACGCATCCAAAGCCAAACTGAAATCTTAACAGCTTTCTACTTCCATACAACCGGTCGAACTGCACAGAAAATCTCTCCAGTTTTATTTGAGTTACTGCATTTTATCCCCGGTCCCTAAACGTCTTCGCAATCTCTCCAGCTTTATTTGAGTTACTGCATTTTATCCCTGGTCCCGGAGAAAGATCACGGAGAAAGCTTTACCGATGTCAACTACGGTAGATCGACGCGTTCATTCTATCGATTTATGACACTATTCTGGTAATCAAAAAGGTTTATTTAGTCTACTAGGGCAACATATAATGACAGAAGATAAGCTGCATGTTTCTAATTGTAGACAAGTTGACGGAAAAAAAATTGCCTACCAAAATGTCAAAACGAGAAAAAAGTATCTGCTAAAAAATAATATGGTTTCCATGTGTTTGATGCCATTCCATTCGCTCCGTTCCAGCCATTATTACGAGCCGTCCTCCCCTCAGCAGCCTCCGCTGTTCCGTCGTCTCTGACTGTAGCCTACAGCGCATGTTCTATACTCGCTGGTTAAGGTCGGATGCTGGCCTCGGATTTTCACATATAGTCAGGCTGTTTCGGATGGGTTATGAACACCACTAGCAGCACACACACACACAGTTGTTACCTGGCCCTGCCAGTCACTGCCGTTGACCAGGATGAGACTCTCGGGCAGAGCCGCGTCAGACAGAAGGATCTGGTTCAGCTGATCATACACCGCCTTCCTCAGGACCTGCATATCCACACACACACACACACACACACACACACACACACACACACACACACACACCAAGTGGAGCGGTTTCTTTTTAGATGACTCAACAACACATACATCATTTATTCTTAGTCTCGTCATCATGGGTACATTTGGGTACACTTCATGGGTACACTTACTTTAGACAAGAAGAAGGGAGGAGGAGAGGAATGGAGAGATCAAGATGGAGAGAGACAATATTTTTTTTCTTGGCATAGACTGTGCTGTGCTCTCAAGTTAGTTCTGGATTTTTTATTTAACCAGGTAAGTTGACTGAGAGCACATTCTCATTGACAGCAACGACCTGGGGAATAGTTACAGGGGAGAGGAGGGGGATGAATGAGCCAATTGTAAACTGGGGATGATTAGGTGGTCATGATGGTATGAAGGCCAGATTGGGAACTTAGCCAGGACACCGGGGTTAACACCGTTCCTCTTACGATAAGTGCCACGGGATCTTCAGTGACCACAGAGAGTCAGGACACCCGTTTAACGTCCCATCCGAAAGACAGCACCCTACCCAGGGATATTTTAAATTATTTTGTTGACCAGAGGAAAGGGTGCTTCCTACTGGCCCTCCAACACCACTTCTAACAGCATCTGGTCTCCCATCCAGGGATGGAACTATAGGACCCCCTGCTATAAGAAAGAATATGTGTGTGTGCGCGTGCGCACGCGTACGTGTGTGTCATGCGCACAAATAGCATACAGCCCCCAAAAAATGCTAACCTCTCCTTTTTTGTAATGGTGAGAGGTTAGCGTGTCTTGGGGCTATGATATTTATGCCTGTAACTTTCTCACTCATCATTATTCACGACTCATTTAATCATGGTAGCATCCACATTAATGTAGAAGTGTTTAGAAACATATTCTATTCTTATATACAATAAAAGTGACTCCAAAATGACACAAGACATTATTTACCATTCATTTCTATTGGGCACAAAATGATCTGAAACACAACCAAAACAAACAGCAAATGCATCAAACAAATGTGTAGAGTCACAAGCTTGATGTAGTCATTGAGTGCTAAGAATATGGGAACAAATACTAAACTTTTTACTACTTTAATACACATTAGTGAATTTGTCCCAAAAAATGGGGGACTATGTACAAATAGTGCGGTAGTTTCTAAACGGTTTACCCGAAATACCCTCAAATTAAAGCTGCCAGTCTGAACTATAACCTCATAGTCATTGTATCATTTCAAAATCATCCAAAATGCTGGAGTATAGGGCCAAAACAACAAAATGTGTAACTGTCCCAATACGTTTGGCGCTCACAGTAGTTTTAAGAATGTGTGTGTGTGTGTGTACATGAGTTACCTGTGAGCTGTGTCCCAGTTCGGGGGATCTCTCGCTGTCCGAGCTATTGGTCCTCCCCCCTTCACTGATTGGTTTAGACAGCTGTCTCTCTTTCATAGGAGTACTGCTCTGTCTCTTCTGTTTGGGGGTGGGGCCTCTGCCGTCCAGCCTGTGAAACACACACACACCTTTTAAAGAGACCAATCCCCCGTTCAACCAGTGTGGAGGGTATTACGTGTTTGTGTTAACTTCAAACTGACCCCAAACCCTTTCCTCTAGGGTTGAAGGATTGGAACAATTCTACCTTTCAGAGGAAAAAATGCACATCTGCAAAGGCATCTTGTTGGTATCAGGCATGTGTCATTTTGTTGGAGTCATTATGGCAAGAGTCTGTGTGTGTGTGTGTGTAGTTACCTGGGGGAGGGCATGGTCTGTCCTCCTCCACTCTTGCTGCTCTTCAGGGGCGTACGGGGTTTCTCAGCCCCGGACACCGTAATACAGGGGCCCTCCGGAAACATCTCCTGATCCGTCAACTCCTGCACACAGAACACGCACACAGATTAGCTTGAGCTCCAAACGGATCGCTACCTCTACACGCACACAGAGCCTATAGCGCGTCTCACCAGTGTGTCCGTCTCAGAGAGGGTCTCCACCTCCAGGTTGCGACTGCGAGAGTGTTTCATCTCTATAGGCCGCTGCTCCCCCTGCTGGAGACACACGGGAAATACAGTCACTACTACACATCTCACCTAGCCACGTGTTAAAAGACTGATGATCGCGGGATGACCGCGGCGCTATAAAACTCGCGAGATCCGGCCGGTTGAACGCGGCTACACTTCCCCTGGTGTGAATCTCAATCCTTCACTTTTGCCCTCTTTTTCCTCTAACATTCATCTCAAGGCCATCAGACTGTTAAAACAGCCTTCACTAACACAGAAAGGCTGCTGCCTATGTACCGACTTGAAATCATTGGCCACTTTAACAAAACGGACCACTAGTCACTTTATTAATGCCACTTTTAATAACGTTTACTTCTCTTGTATTCCTCATCTCATATGTATATACTGTATTTTATACCATCTATTGCATCTTCCCTATGCCACTCCATCATTGCACATCCATATATTTATATATACACATATTCTTATTCCATCCCTTTACCTAGATGTGTGTGTATTAGGTAGTTGTTGTGGAATTGTTCGATTACTTGTTGATATTGCTGCACCGTCGGGACTAGAAGCACAAGCATTTTCCGCTACACTCACAATAACATCTGCTAACCACGTGTATGTGACCAATAAAACTGTATTTGATCCCTTACATCCCCCCCCTCTCCATCCTTTAACGCATTATTTATCTCCCTCCCCCCTTCCTCGCTCAGTCCCCTCTCTCCCTCCGTTACTCACAGGGCTGAAGCAGGCATCTCTTCCCAGGCTCCCTCCTCTGCTGTTCAGGCTGGTGACCTCTGTCTGAGAGCTGGACTGGGACATTCCCTCAAAGAACGGCCTGGATGGACGCGCGCGCACACAGAAGTTAGCACCGGCCGCAACATACATGGAAAGGTGTGTCCGTGGTGATGATCAATATTAGGAGTTGAGAAATAAAGTTCATCAATAGAAAGAAGGCAGCCTCGTCTTTTCTGCTGTATGTATTATGAACATTTGTTTATTCGGGTGTTGCTAGCGATGTTCATAACATTGTGAAATAAAATCCACCTTTTGTATATACAGTGCATTCGGAAAGTATTCAATGCTGCAGACATGTTTTGGTACCCTTCCCCAGGTCTGTGCCTCGACACAATCCTGTCTCGGAGCTCTACGGACAATTCCTTCGACTTTGTGGCTTGGTGTTTTGCTCTGACATGCACTGTCAACTGTGGGACCTTATATAGACAGGTGTGTGCCTTTCCAAAACATGTCCAATCAATTGAATTTACCACAGGTGGACTCCAATCAAGTTGTAGAAACATCTCAAGGATGATCAATGGAAACAGGATGCACCTGAGCTCAATTTCGATTCTCGTAGCAAAGGGTCTGAATACTTATGTAAATAAGGTATTTCTGTTTAAAAATGTGGAATACATTTGCTAAAATTAATTTTTTGCTTTGTCATTATGGGGTATTGCGGATTGTGGAGAATTGAGAGGGCCTCCTTAGTGGCGCAGTGGTCTAAGGCTGTGCCACTAGAGATCCTGGTTCGAGTCCAGGCTCTGTCGAAGCCGGCCGCGACCGGGAGACCAATGGGGCGGCGCACAATTGGCCCAGCGTCGTCCGGGTTAGGGGAGGGTTTGGCCCGGCAGGGATGTCCTTGTCCCATCGCGCTCTAGCGACTCCTGTAGCGGGCCGGGCGCATGCACGCTGACACGGTCGGCAGGTGTACGGTGTTTCCTCCGGCACATTGGTACGGCTGGCTTCCGGGTTAAGCGGGAATTAGGGTCAAGAAGCAGTGCGGCTTGGTTGGGTCGTGTATCGGAGGACGCATGGCTTTCGACTTTCGCCTCTCCCGAGTCCGTACGGGAGTTGCAGCGATGAGACAAGACTAACAACCAACTGGATACCAAAATCGCTGAGGATATGTTTTTTTTAATACATTTTAGAATAAGGCTGTAACGTAACAAAATGTGAAAAAAGTCAAGGGGTCTGAATACTTTCCGAATGCGCTGTATGTCAAGAGTGTGTACGTAAGGCCTTAAGCATTACTGGGTTAGGTGTGCTGTGGGTTCTGATTGTGCGTGTGTGTATATACACGTGAGTGTCACCATAACAGCTACCTAAGTTTAGGTTTGGGTGTGCTGAGGATGCTGTCCGTCTCCTCCATCTCTGGTCCACTGTCAGAGGGGTTGTACATCTCCAGACTGTCATAGAGCTCATCCAAATCCTCCTCCACCTCCTGGATCTGTTCACTAGATACATGCTCCAGACCAAAACCCACCTACACACACAGATCAACATCTTACACAGGTACAGAACCATAGCGCCCTCATACCAACATCACAGACAGACAGATCAACATCTTACACAGGTACAGAACCATAGCGCCCTCATACCAACATCACAGACAGAGGCATAGTCTTGTAACGCAGAGACATGGCACAGTGAAGGGAAAAAAAACACGAAAGAGTTCCGGTTGTGTTACCATCTCTCATACATACTCGTGTGTAGAGCAACGCCTTCAATTGCAATTATAATGTCTGCAACTTGCACAAAACAAGGTGTTCAGAGAAGTGAAACAGAGAGGGGAAGGTGTAAGACCGAGAAAGTAAAAAGTCCGAGTTTGAGTGAAGAACGTTTTTGTATCTCTCAGTCGGTGAGAGAGAGAGAGAGAGAGAGAGAGAGAGAGAGAGAGAGAGAGAGAGAGAGAGAGAGAGAGAGAGAGAGAGAGAGAGAGAGAGAGAGAGAGAGAGAGAGAGAGAATGCCCACACCCCATATAGTCCCCCTCAGATCCGACCTATGCCCCTCCTGCCCACCCCATGCCCCCCCACTCCCGCAAAGAGGGCCTCAACGTGAAAGTCACACATACGCCCAGGTCGTGAGCAGGCAAACAGGCCCAACCCCCACTCTTACACTAGCTCAAGCCGATGGCATGTACCAGATGCTCAGCAGGCTCTGCTCACACTTGCTGGTCTGAGGCCAAACCACACAACTAACATTGGACACTTTATGGAACACAAAGCCTTCACTATCTCATCCTTGAGATCATTTGTCTTTGGCCTAAAGAGCTAGAAACTGGACTTCACTAAAGAAATCAGAAATACAGACATTGTCATCCTACAAGAAACATGGTATAGAGGAGATGGACCCACTGGTTGCCCTCTAGGTTACAGAGAGCTGGTAGTCCCAACTACCAGGTGTGAAACAGGGAAGGGAATTAGGGGGTATACTAATTTGGTATAGAGCTGACATAACTCACTCAAATTAATCAAAACAGAAACATTTTACATTTGGCTAGAAATTCAAAAGGAAATTATCTCAACAGAGAAAAAGGTCCTCCTGTGTGCTACCATACCTTAACATCATAGAGGGGGAGATCAACAATTTCCAGGCCCAAGGAAGTGGGCTCCCGAGTGGCACAGCGGTCTAAGGCTCTGCATCTCAGTGCTAGAGGCGTAACTACAGACCCTGGTTTGATTCCAGGCTGTATCACAACTGGCCACTGGATTCTCCAATTATATTGATGAACTACAGGACAAAAACTCTCCCACCCAAAAAGGCCTGTGGTGTTGAAGGTATCCTAAATTAAATTATAATATACAAACCGCAAATTCCAAATTGGCTATACTTAAAAATCATCCTCAGCTCTGCCATCTTCCCCAATATGTGGAACCAAGGACTGATTACCCCAAACCACAAAAGTGGAGACAAAGTTGACCACAATAACTACCATGGGCTATGCATCAACAGCAACCTTGGGAAAATCCTCTGCATTATCATTAACAGCAGACTCGTACATTTCCTCAGTGAAAAAAATGTAATGAGCAAATGTCAAATTGGCTTTTTACCAAATTACCGTACGACAGACCACGTATTCACCCTGCACACCCTAATTGACAAACTAACAAACCAAAACAATGGCAAAGTCTTCTCATGCTTTTTTCAAAAAAGCTTTTGACTCAAGAATTGACAAAATGGGAAACACCAAATTGAGACTCTGCATGTAGAATTCTACAAAAATATCCTCAGTGTACAACGTAAAAAAACACAAAATAATGCATTCAGAGCAGAATTAGGCCGATATTCGCTAATTATCAAAATACAGAAAAGAGACGTTAAATTCTACAACCACCTAAAAGGAAGTGATTCCCAAACCTTTCATAACAAAGCCATCACCTACAAAAAGATGAACCTGAAGACGAGTCCCCTAAGAAAGCTGGTCCTGGGGCTCTGTTCACTAACACAAACACACCCCACAGAGCCCCAGGACAGCAACACAATCAGAAGAAACCAAATCATGAAAAAAATGATAATTATTTGAGAAAATGGAAAGAATTACAGTAGGGCTAGAATGATATTTGTCCAGAGAGTACACAGCGGCAGAATACCTGACCACTGTGACTGGCCCAAAACGAAGGAAAGTTTTGTTTATTATCTATTTCACTTGCTTTGGCAATGTAAACACACGTTTCCCAGCCCCTGAAATTGAATTGAGAGGAAGACAGAGACAAGGCGAGAGAGAGAAAAAGCGATAGCGAGATGCCTACCTCATCAGAAACCTTGAACCTTTTCAGCAAGGCCACAAACTTCTGCTTGATGTTTGGTTGCTGTAAAAGAGAATTATTATTTTTCCTCGAGTTAAGTGTTCTGAGAAACATGAGTTCATGGATAACTGTCAAGCAGCAGCACATGCTGAGGTGTTTTACAGTGTATTCTATCATATAGTGACTAGTGCAGCCATGGCCTCATTCTGCACGCGTGTGTGTGTGTGTGTTTGGATACACTTTCAGAATTGTCTGTTTGCCTCCTGGGAAATGTAATTACACACATTGAAGAAGAAAGGGAGGAACAGAGTGATAGCAGAATTAAGGACAAAGGAGGGAGAAAAATAGAGGGAGAGGTTGACTGAAGAGAAGGGTGGAGAGAGGGATGGGTGGGGTGGAAAGAGAGGGGGATAGAGGGAAGTGTAGAGGTTGGACAGCAGGAGAATGGAGTGAAAGAGGGAGAGGGATGGGAGGGAGGGAGGGATAGAAGAGTTTCTCACTCTAGTGATGGAAGCATTGGAGGTGAGCTTCCGTCTGGGCTTCTTCTTCCTCACCTCATCCTCTTCATCATACAGATACTGAGAGAGAGAGAGAGAGCGAGAGAGAGAGAGAGAGAGAGAGAGAGAGAGAGAGAGAGAGAGAGAGAGAGAGAGAGAGAGATGACACAGAGAGAGGGGGGAGGGAAGGGCAGAATTGGAGAGTTATTCAGAGCATGAGACACACACACTCACAGCAGGTTATTTACAGTGGGCTCCAAAAATACTGGCACCCCTGACTAGCAATGCACAAACAATACTTAAAAAAATATAAACAATATAATTATAGAGATAAACTCAAAATACCAACATGTGAGAAATACTGTACTTTATTAATGTTTCAATGGAACCAACCAAAATCATACAATTATTTAATACAAAATAAATTTAACCAAAATCAAGGTTTCATAATTATTGGCGCTCCTCATTTAGTACTTAGTGCAACCACCTCTGGCAAGGATAACAGCATGGAGTATTTTCCTGTAATCTTTGACAAGGTTAAGGAATACATTTGGAGGGATTTTGGACCATTCCTCTATGCAGATCCTTTCAAGATCCTTCACATTCTTGGGTTTTGCGCTTATCAACTGCCCTCTTCCACTCAGCCCACAGGTTTTCGATTGGATTGAGGTCCGCAACTGAGATGGCCATGGCAGAACATTGATTTTGTTGTCACAGAACCATTTCTGTGTGGATCTTGAGGTATGTTTCGGGTCATTGTCTTGTTGGAAAGTCCACCTCACGGCCAAGTCCCAGCCTTCTGGCAGAGGCAACCAGATTGTCAGCCAGAATTGCCTGATACTTGGTGGAATTCATTATGCCATCAATCTTAACCAGTGCCCCTGGACCTCTGGAATTAAAACAGCCCCAAAACATCACTGACCCCCCCCTCCATATTTCACCGTGGGTATGAGGTGCCTCTCCTTGTATGCATCTCTGTTTCGACGCCAAACATGCCGATGCTGTATCTGACCAAAACGTTCAATTTTGGTCTCATCTGACCAGAGCACCTTCTTCCAGTCATAATTTAAATGACGTTTGGCAAACTCCAAGCTTTGCGTCTGTGTCTTGGGGTCAGAAAGGGCTTTCTTCTGGCAACCCTTCCAAAGAGCCTGTGGTTGTGGAGGTGGCGTCTGATGGTGCTTTTTGAAACCTGGTGACCCCAAGACGCCACCAAGGCCTGCAATTCTTTCACAGTGATTCTTGGGGATTTTGTTGCTTCTCTCACCATCCTCCTCCCTATCCTGGGGAGCAAAATGCATTTGGCGTCCTCTACCCGTGAGGTTTTCAACTGTTCCATATCTTTTGAATTTTTTTATAATTGCCCTGATAGTGCTCAGTGGTATATTCAATCGTTTGTGGATCTTCTTGTAGCCATTACCAGATTTATGAAGATCTACGACCATCTGTCTCTTTTGAACTGCCAGTTCTTTTGTTTTCTTCATGGTGTTGGATGACAAAGGGATATTGCATTCGTGTTACTCTCATTTTTATACCCTAGTGAAACAGGAAGTGATTTAATGGCTCAATATAGTTCCTTAAGACTTAGATAAACTTAAATAAGTGGAATTTAATTTGTGGTTTAATTTTGGTAGATGTTATTTACAATAATCTTTAAGGGTGCCATTAATTGTGAAACCTTGATTTGGAGGACATTGATTTTTAATTAAATCAATAAATTATTTTGGTGGGTTCCATTGAAACATTAATAAAGTACAGTATTTCTCACATGTTGGTATTTTGAGTTTATCTCTATTATTATATTGTTTATATTTGTTTAAGTATTATTTGTGCATTGCCAGTCAGGGGTGCCAGTAATTTTGGAGCCCACTGTATACCCTACCAACCGTGACCTCCTTCCCGCCATCCTTTCACATCTCACTAGTCGTCTCCTTCACTCCTCGCCCCTTCCACACCTCCATTCACTCTATTCATCTGTCCTCCCCCTCTCCTTATCTTTTCATTCTGTCTGTTTGCTGCTTTCTCTCCTTCTGTTTCTCACTCTATCACCTCCCTCCCTTCGCCCTCCCCTCTTCTCTTCACATCCCCTGGGCTCCAGGTATCTCTGCTTCACAAACAAGACAGGACAAAAGACGCGCGCGCGCGCACCTGGCCGTGGATAGGGTCGTCACTGCCCTCCTGTTCTGACGAGTAGCTCTCCTCCTCTTCCTCAGAATAGTTATCAATGTCTGGAGAACGATCTGGAGAGAGACGGGAAGGAAAGAGAGAGGTGAGAGGGCAGGAGAGAGAGAGAGAGAGAGAGAGAGAGAGAGAGAGAGAGAGAGAGAGAGAGAGAGCAAAACACAGGGACACAGAGACTCATAGATCCCTTACCAGACATCTTGGCCTTGGGTCCCTCGTGGTCAATGGGCTGGCTGGAGAGGGAGTAGACCCTGACCTCCGCCACGGGCACTGAGGCATCCTTCAACTGGCTGTGGAGCCCCAACACCTGGGCCCCCTCACTGGGGTGCTGCATCACCTGGACATGGGAGGGGGGGATGGAAACAGGGGGAAAGATGAGAGTGAAGACAAAAGGATAGAAGAGAGCACACACACAGAGACAGAGATACAGAGAGAGAGAGAGAGACAGAGATACAGTGAGAGAGAGACAGAGATACAGAGAGAGAGAGAGAGAGAGAGAAAATAGAAAACAGAGGGACACAGAAAGGGATTACCACATATTCTGTACAAAGGCTGGTGTTCAGAACAGCATCAGTGTCAGCTCTCTCTACCCCTCTCTCTCCCCGCCCCCCCTTCTCTCTGCAGTCCGGTCACACTCAGGCTGTGTTAATGAAGTCTACACACCCTATTACACAGGCAGCAGTCACACACACACACACACACACACACAATGCAGCAGCTACAGCGCAGTTCTTTTATTAAACTTCAAAAAACACAGCCAGAGCTTTGGGTAGAGCCTGTCAGAATGACATGGAGTGTTGTGACAGAGTGCTGTGGTTACATTGAGGTTTACTAAAAGGCTTGATAAAGGTGTAGCTGGTTGAATGAAGGTTGAATAGAGGTTAGCTAAAGGCAAAATACCAACTGTTAGCTACTGTAAAGACAGATCTAAGTAAAGTAAGTAGCCTTGTCCGAGCCAGAATGGCCCTTAGGGCAGGAGCCTATTGCCTTTCTGTACGACTTGTAAAGGTGTGGTTAAATCGATCAAATATAGGTTAAACCAAGGATGATTCGAGATGAAATAGGAATTGAATAAAACGCTGAATAGAGGTTAAGGCTGAATAAAAGGTTTTGAGTGGTTAGCGCCGTACCTCAGCCATGTTGATGAGCCCCACGGCCAGGGTCTTGTAGCCCAGGATGGTCCGGTTCTTATAGCGTTTGAGACGCTGCAGCATGATCTGAAGCTTGTTGGCATCTCTCTTCAGGAAGTGGGGGTACTGTGAGGGTACACACAGACACACACAGAATCATGCCCATCTCCTCATCGTCAGACTGTATAATTACACCGATATAATCGCGTTCCTGTTTTGTGCCCAGTATCTTACTCCAGGATGTGACAGGTCACATCTCATAACCTTTGTCCAGCCAGACTAACCTACAGTGACGGAGCGCTGCGCAGCAACTTTCAATGGGAACTTCAACCAAAGTTGAACCAACTTGAAGTTATGAAATCCCCCCCAGTTCTGCAGTCTGTAAGAACCCCGCCGCCCCTGATCTCCATAAATGTGACTTGTTTCATGCGTTTGTGTTACTACACCACAGCGTTGTCGACTACTCGTTTCTGATTGGCTAGAAGGGCATTCTAGAATGGACATTAAAGACAGAACAATGGGACAGTCGGATGTCTCTGGGACAGATAATAATATAATACCTAGAACAAAAATGAACTCCGCAATGAGCTGAGGCAAAGGTAGCGTACAGTAAAAAAAACATGAGCTGGCGCACACGCAGAGAGAATGATTTAGTGTAGACGTGCTGACTACCGGAGAATAAACTGGAAGCTAGAAAAAGAAAAGAGCGACACGCTCCATATGTATAACCTCCCAGTAATACATCGGGTAATGAAAAACGCCCACGCTTCGGCATCACTGTGCCTTCTTCAGGGCAATGTACAGAACATCGGTGTTTATCCCTTACTGAATAGGCCCAGGACACTTGAACATTTGACCTGGTCAGGAAAAAGGTCCAGGCTGTAGTTGTGAGTGGTGACCCCATTCCTATGTAAATAGCCTCAGTTGCTAGGCCAGCCCTACTGTACAGTATGTGTAACAGTAGTAGTGTGCAGGGTAGTAGTAGTAGTAGTAGTAGTAGTAGTAGTAGTAGTAGTAGTAGTAGTAGTAGTAGTAGTAGTAGTGGTAGTGGTAGTAGTAGTATTGTACCTGTAGAGAGAAGGTGAGCTGAAGGTCTGTCTCTGTCAGTCCCGCTGAAGACAACAAGATCTCATTGGACCTCAGGATACGCTTAGAACCCTGAGAGAGAGATGAGGTAGGGAGAGAGATGAGGAGAGAGAGAGATGAGGGAGGGAGGGAGGGAGGGAGGGATCAGAGTAGATCATGAATACCGGAAAAGAGGTTGGGGAGGGAGGATAGATCTGGTTAAAGATGATCCTTGACGTACCACAGAGTCCAAACAACCAGCCTTTATCAACAGAGACAGACGGGGTGGAGGATGGGTGAGCGGGGAACAGGATGGAAAAGGGGAGAACGGGGGAGTGACAGGGGAGGACAGAGTATAAGAAGAAAAGAACAAGAGACTAGTGACGGAGAGTATAGGAGGGAGCGATGGAAGGGAGGGATGCTGGGCATCGAATAGAAGAAGAGAAGAGGTGTGTGTGGGGGTGGAAGAGAGCGAGAGATGGGTAGAATTCAATGAAACAGTGTACTATAGTGATCTAGGGTCAGGCTGTACCTGTAGTTTGACAGCGATGACCACAGACGTCAGGTCTTTGTCCAGCTCCTTCAACATGATCAGCTTCTTCAGGGTCAGGTTGAACAGCCTGGAGAAGACAGGAGAGCGAGACTGAGCAGAACGTACTGCAAACCACAACGCGGGTTACTGGAGAACACACGGTCACTACAAGGAAGGTACCGTACAGGAAACAACATCACACAACCTAAGCGTTAGATCAACCATTATGGTAATGACCCACTGTCACTGACTAGTCATTTTTACAGAGGAGGACGGGATCTTTTCTTTGCTTTTCCCATTGCGGTTACAGTCACCCGCAGCTGAACAAAAAAAAAACGCAAAAAGGTAAATCAATAGTCAGACACACGCATTGTGGGATGCTTACAGAAATCCCCCAAACAAACCCGGCCCAACTACAGCACATCTCAGACACAACCGCACCTATTGCTTCCAAAATATTACGCGAAAGACTGAAAATGAAGGCTAGACCTCACCCACTCCTCGACCCTCCACTGCCCCACTCCTCTGCTCCCTCTCACCCCACCCCACCTCCTCCCACCAACAGAACAGTCCAACCAGAAGGTCAGTGTGTTGAATTATTCACGTCTGGGGGCCTCTGAGACACAACTTCAACTAAAATAGGCCTGGGCAGAGAGATGTAGGGAGGGAGAGGGGATGGGAGTGGGGCAGGAGGAGGAAAAGAGATTGACCGAGAGATAAAAGAGAGATAAAGACAGACAGAAAGAAAGCAGGGCTAATCGCTGCCCTGTGCTCTGCTAATGTGGTCTGGACCCAGCAGGGTAATGACTGCCATAAAGAACTAGTTAATGGACAGGACAGACGCCAACATCGGCTCCATTCCGAACCAACCCTCAGGCCCTAACCCGTAACCTTTAGTCACATTAAGCCAGGTATAAATCAGGATTGGATAATGTGGAAATACTAGCTTCAACTTGCCTAGTCTTGTATACCCAGACCCTAGGCGACAGTGACTAGGGTCTGGTTTTAATGGACTCTTTTGGCAAGTTTGATAACGGGGGGGGAAAGAAGTGTTCTGGGGTGGGTCCTCTTCAGACAATTCTCCTAAAAAAATAAATAAACACCAAGCAGACTTGCTACAACGTCCCGGTTCAAAACCAAAGTTTGCAGGCAAAACCTTTGCAGTGGTTTTAGTGAAGGTAGTTGGGGCTGCAGGTAGCCGAGTGGTTAGAGCGTTGGGCCAGTAACCGAAAGGTTGCGGGATCGAATCCCCGAGCTGACAAGGTAAAAATCTGTTGTTCTGCCCCTGAACAAGGCAGTAACCCACTGTTCCTGGGCCGTAATTGTAAATAAGAATTTGTTCTTAACTGACTTGCCTAGTTAAATAAAGGTTCAATATTTTTTAAAGCCACTTGTGAAATGCACTCATTAAAAATAATAATGCTCTCGATTGTGCATCTGTAGAAGTTTGAGAGTGTTTTTGGTGAAAAGCCGAATTTCTTCAGCTTTCTGAGGTTGAAGAGGCACTGTTGCGCCTTCTTCACCACGGTGTCTGTGTGGGTGGACCAATTCAGTTTGTCCGTGATGTGTACGCCGAGGAACTTAAAACTTTCCACCTTCTCCACTACTGTCCCGACGATGTGGATAGGGGAAGTCCACGATCATCTCCTTAGTTTTGTTGACGTTGAGTGAGAGGTTATTTTCCTGACACCACACTCCGAGGGCCCTCACCTCCTCCCTGTAGGCCGCCTCGTAGCTGTTGTTGGTAATCAAGCCTACCACTGTAGTGTCGACAGCAAACTTGATGATTGAGTTGGAGGCGTGCTTGGCCACACAGTCATGGGGTGAACAGGGAGTACAGGAGAGGGCTGAGAACGCACCTTGTGGGGCCCCAGTGTTGAGGGGATCGGCGGGGTGGAGATGTTGTTTCCTACCCTCACCACCTGGGGCCGGCACGTCAGGAATTCCAGGACCCAGTTGCACAGGGCTGGGTTGAGACCTAGGGTCTCAAGCTTAATGACGAGTTTGGAGGGTACTATGGTGTTAAATGCTGAGCTGTAGTCGATGAACAGCATTCTTACATAGGTATTCCTCTTGTCCAGATGGGTTAGGGCAGTGTGATCATCTTGGGGGTAAGGGGGTTAGGGCAGTGTGATCACCTTGGGGGTAAGTGGGGTAAAACCAGCACCTTGGGGGTAAGGGGGGTAAAACCCGCACCTTGGGGGTAAGGGGGGTAAAACCAGCACCTTGGGGGTAAAGGGGTAAAACCAGCACCTTGGGGGTAAAGGGGTTAAACCAGCACCTTGGGGGTAAGGGGGGTAAAACCAGCACCTTGGGGGTAAAGGGGTAAAACCAGCACCTTGGGGGTAAAGGGGTAGGGCGGTATCCAAATTTTCATACCGTTTCTGTACCATACCGGGATATACGCCATTACCGGAAGTGCACACAGGGAGCACAATTAATTTTTTTTTTTTAAATTTTACACACAAAACTATTTAGGCATCTAGCCACTTAGCTAGCAAGTTAACAAATCAAATGCATAGCTGGAGCCCTGAGCTGGATAGAATTTGATTTCTTATAGTTATACTTAACTTACTGTATAGTTATAAGCAGTGGCATATTGAAAATCATACTGTTGGTATTTCGAAATACTCCGGTATACGAGACTGGTCATAAACGCTCTAGGGTGGATTTGGGACTGGTCACAGAAGGGCTGGGGCCTTCCATTAGTGAGGTAGTAATGCTGATATGGACAGGTTAGGGCTCTCGGCACGGATATTCCAGAAGAGAGAAACGTCTGAGTAAAAAGCATGGTCCAGACGTTCATTGTGCTGAAAGTTGATGATCCGTGTGTTAAAGTATTTGTTTAGCCTTTATTAAAGGAACGTGGTGATGGATTAAGGATGACAAGGTAGGTCGTCAAGGACATGATCCTACCTGTTAATTATTTTATTTTTTTTACTTATAAGTCAATATTTCATACAGGAATTTGTTACATACCGTGAATATCATTTTAGGAGTATCGTGAAACATTCCCATGAATTACTCATATAAAGTACCTCCAACACCTACGTTTTGATAAGAGACCGTCCGAAACAAACATTCATAAACCAAATTCATAATAAAGTCTCTTGAACGGAGTCTGCCTGACTGTATTCACAAAGTGTCTGAGTCCAGTAGGAATGCTGATCTGTGACCAGGTCCTCTCTGTCCGTATAATCCTATTCATTATGATTTAAAAAAAGGCTCAACCGATCCTAGATCAGCACTCCTACTCTGAGTTATTTTGTGAATACAGGACCAGTAACCTTTACTACTACAGCTCCCTCTTGCTCTGTGCTAGGCTGAGAGAATGTCTACCTCTCTCATTGACTGCCTCTCTTTATGAGGCCTCTACCTTACAGAGACGTCACTCACTGCTATCATAAACCCCAGCTATAAACTCTGTCTCTCTCCCCTTCTCTTCTTTCCTCTCCTCCCCCTCTTGGTCTCTCACAATTCAATTCAAGGGGCTTTATTGGCATGGGAAACATACGTTAACATTGCCAGAGCAAATTAAGTAGATAATAAACAAAAGTGAAATAAATCATAACAATTAACAGTAAACATTACACTCACAGAAGTTCCAAAAGAATAAAGACATTTCAAATGTCATATTATGTGTATATACAGTTTTGTAACGATGTGCAAATAGTTAAGGTACAAAAGGGAAAATAAATAAACAGAAATATGGATTGTATTTACAATGGTCTCTCTGTCTCTCTCTCACACACACACAATCCCTTTCTCCCCCCCCCCATCTCTCTCTGTCTCTCTACCGTCCTCTCTTTTCATGCTCTCTCTCACTCTCTCTACACAAGGGTCAGACTAGACTTGTAAAACACAAAGAATCCCTGTCTGTCATAAAACGGTACCAATCTGTGAGAGTGTGTCAGGAGTGTTAGTCACACGGCAAACATTTAGCCCCCTGCCTGTTGAAATACCATGGCACCTTTACAAATACCACATTAAAATGGCGACACGTACTATAGTAGCTCCTACTGTTCCCAAAACACCCAACAGCTAAATGTATGCTAATCCAACCTCTCCTCAACAGAAATCCCCTATTTTGACATTACCCGTGTCAGTATGATCTAGTGCCTCTGTGAAACGGGGCTTTCCAACTACGATACAAAGCCTTCGCATACGTTCCCCGCCATGGCTTCTAGTGGAGAAAGGAATGAATATGGGATGAGACTGTGATATTACGCACCGGGCTGTTGGAGGAGATTTCAATGCCTGACTGCAGCTTTAAGAGGCAGTTGCAATATGGTTCCCTTGGTAACAGAGACCATCATGGGACTTGTAACCTTGCGGTGTCATGCAAGCAAGCTGCGTCCAAGACACATGATACGCACCTCCCCACCTTTCAACTTCTTGTGCATTTTCTCAATCGTTCTACCTGACCTTCAGGAAACCTCTACTCTCCCTCCCTGTTTCTCCTCCTCGGTAGTGGTTCGTGATCAATATTAGGCAGGAGAGTCCCCCCTTTTAACTCTCTCTCTCACACACACACACACACACACCTCATTACTACCAGGCACGCACTCACACAGCTATTCTATACCAAGGATAGAAAATACTAATCAACTGCACAAACACACACACTGCTTCCAACCAGCAGATTCATAACAAACATCACTGCGTGTCTGTCTGTCTGTACGGCGGCCAGCCAACCTTCTATACAGTGTCTAGTTATTTGTCACCTGTCCAGATTCACTTAATACTCTCAATCCAAAATGGTAACCTATTCCCTTTATACAGTATGGCTGTATTGTTACACTCAGGCTTCAAACCCAACTACTACCCTCAGACTAGAGGTCGACCGATTAAATCGGCATGGCCGATTAATTAGGGCTGATTTCATAGCAATCGGTAATTGGCATTTTTGGACGCCGATTACATTGAAATCCACGAGGAGACTGCACAGCAGGCTGACCACCTGTCGAATCCCAGCCTACTTCGCCAAACGGGGGATGATTTAACAAAAGCGCATTCGCCAAAAAAGCACAATCGTTGCACTAACGTACCTAACCATAAACATCAATGGCTTTCTTAAAATCAATACACAAGTATATTTTTTTTAAACCTGAATATTTAGTTAAAAGAAATTCATGTTAGCAGGCAATATTAACTAGGGAAATTGTGTCACTCTTCTTTGGCGTTCAGTGCAAGCAGAGTCAGGGTATATGCAGCAGTTTGGGCCGCCTGGCTCGTTGCGAACTGTGTGAAAACCATTTCTTCCTAACAAAGACCGTAATTAATTTGGCAGAATTTTACATAATTATGACATAACATTGAAGGTTATGCAATGTAACAGTAATATTTAGACTTAGGGTTGCCACCCATTCAATAAAATACGTAACGGGTCCGTATTTCACTGAAAGAATAAACGTTTTGTTTTCGAAATGATAGTTTCCGGATTTGACCATATTAATGACCTGAGGCTCGTATTTCTGTGTGTTTATTATATTATAATTAAGTCTATGATTTGTTATCTGATAGAGGAGTCTGACTGAGAGGTGGTAGGCAGCAGCAGGCTCGTAAGCATTCATTCAAACAGCACTTTCCTGCGTTTGCCAGCAGCTCTTCGCAATGCTTGAAGCACAGCGCTGTTTATGACTTCAAGCCTATCAACTCCCGAGATTAAGCTGGCAATACTTTAGTGTCTATAAGAACATCCAATAGTCAAAAGGTCTATGAAATACAAATGGTATAGAGAGAAATAGTCCTATAATTCCTATAATAGCTACAACCTAAAACGTATTAACTGGGAATATTGAAGACTCATGTTAAAAGGAACCACCAGCTTTCATATGTTCTCATGTTCTGAGCAAGGAACTTAAACGTTAGCTTTTTTACATGGCACATATTACACTTTTACTTTCTTCTCCAACACTGTGTTTTTGCATTATTTAAACCAAATTGAACATGTTTCATGAGACTTAATATACACTGCTCAAAAAAATAAAGGGAACACTTAAACAACACAATGTAACTCCAAGTCAATCACACTTCTGTGAAATCAAACTGTCCACTTAGGAAGCAACACTGATTGACAATAAATGTCACATGCCGTTGTGCAAATGGAATAGACAACAAGTGTAAATTATAGGCAATTAGCAAGACACCCCCAATAAAGGAGTGGTTCTGCAGGTGGTGACCACAGACCACTTCTCAGTTCCTATGCTTCCTGGCTGATGTTTTGGTCACTTTTGATTGCTGGCGGTGCTTTCACTCTAGTGGTAGCATGAGACGGAGTCTACAACACACACAAGTGGCTCAGGTAGTGCAGCTCATCCAGGATGGCACATCAATGCGAGCTGTGGCAAGAAGGTTTGCTGTGTCTGTCAGCGTAGTGTCCAGAGCATGGAGGCGCTACCAGGAGACAGGCCAGTACATCAGGAGGCGTGGAGGAGGCCGTAGGAGGGCAACAACCCAGCAGCAGGACCGCTACCTCCGCCTTTGTGCAAGGAGGAGCACTGCCAGAGCCCTGCAAAATGACCTCCAGCAGGCCACAAATGTGCATGTGTCTGCTCAAACGGTCAGAAACAGACTCCATGAGGGTGGTATGAGGGCCCGACGTCCACAGGTGGGGGTTGTGCTTACAGCCCAACACCGTGCAGGACGTTTGGCATTTGCCAGAGAACACCAAGATTGGCAAATTCGCCATTGGCGCCCTGTGCTCTTCACAGATGAAAGCAGGTTCACACTGAGCACATGTGACAGACGTGACAGAGTCTGGAGACGCCGTGGAGAACGTTCTGCTGCCTGCAACATCCTCCAGCATGACCGGTTTGGCGGTGGGTCAGTCATGGTGTGGGGTGGCATTTCTTTGGGGGGCCGCACAGCCCTCCATGTGCTCGCCAGAGGTAGCCTGACTGCCATTAGGTACCGAGATGAGATCCTCAGACCCCTTGTGAGACCATATGCTGGTGCGGTTGGCCCTGGGTTCCTCTTAATGCAAGACAATGCTAGACCTCATGTGGCTGGAGTGTGTCAGCAGTTCCTGCAAGAGGAAGGCATTCATGCTATGGACTGGCCCGCCTGCCCCAGACCTGAATCCAATTGAGCACATCTGGGACATCATGTCTCGCTCCATCCACCAACGCAACGTTGCACCACAGACTGTCCAGGAGTTGGCGGATGCTTTAGTCCAGGTCTGGGAGGAGATCCCTCAGGAGACCATCCGCCACCTCATCAGGAGCATGCCCAGGCGTTGTAGGGAGGTCATACAGGCACGTGGAGGCCACACACACTACTGAGCCTCATTTTGACTTGTTTTAAGGACATTACATCAAAGTTGGATCAGCCTGTAGTGTGGTTTTCCACTTTAATTTTGAGTGTGACTCCAAATCCAGACCTCCATGGGTTGATACATTTGATTTCCATTGATCATTTTTGTGTAATTTTGTTGTCAGCACATTCAACTATGTAACATTCATTCAGATCTAGGATGTGTTATTTTAGTGTTCCCTTTATTTTTTTGAGCAGTGTATTTTATTTATGTATTATATTAAGTTAAAATAAAAGTGTTCATTCAGTATTGTTTTAATTGTCATTATTACAAATACATATATAAAAATCGTCCAATTAAATCGGCATTGGCTTTTTGGTCCTCCAATTAATCGGTATCGGCGTTGAAAAATCATAATCGGTCGACCTCTACCTCAGACGCACCAATCTCTGACCTCTCACCTCTGACTCATGGCCGTGTGCTGGTGTACCGTTGCCTGGTTCCTTTGGTGTGGCCCCCCAAAGGGGTAGAGCTTACCCAAAAGCCTCTTGGGGGGGGGGGGTTCAAATATCAAAAGGGCACCATGTGAGGATTTAAGCTAGCAGTTCCCCCCACCACCCTTCAATCCTTCACACATCTTACAGTAAGGCTCCTTCAATTGGTGTGAAGTGCAGAGAGCCACGGAACTGGAAGAGAGCAAGAGCAGGATGGGGGAGGGTAGGAGGGTGGAGGACATTAAACAAAGTATTTAAAATAGCCCTGGTTCTGAGCCATTTCAAAGGGAAACTGACAGTCTTAAAATAGAACTGTTGGAGTGTAGAGTGACCAATGACTATCAAGGGAGACACACTGTGGAGATGAACGTCTATGTTGTTGTTGTTAAGACAACTGTATAAACATCGGCATAATCACAATGTAGTGTTTTCCTGTAAGGACACAACAGATGACATATTTAGTACAAGTACAGTACATTTCCAACTGAATTCTCTTGTATTCTGGGATTCTTCAAATGAAAAGCAGATGATCACAGTTTAGACAGAGACGTCATCACTGGTTCTGTTGCAATTCCATTTAGACCCGGTTGGTCGTGATTGGTTGTGTTGTGGTCAAACAGAAACAGGGAGCATCTTCGCTAGATGTACAGTCGAACAGAGAGAAACTGTCATCGTTGGTTATGTTATGGTTGAGACGGGGTTTCCGTTGCCCGAGAATAGACAGCTTTTGGCCCAATGTTTATATACATTTTTTAAAGCCGATAAATAAAATTGGCACCGGTCAATTGTCCAGGAGAAGAATAATAAATCCCTTGGCGAAATAATGCTTTTTAGGCTAGCTATTAGGTTAATTTGAATAATTTTGTGGAATTAATTTGGCGAGTGTGTACAGTATATTCGTTATGCATCTTATTTATCACGCATACAGCATACAGATACAGAGCCTTTGAGCGTAAAATCTGTCAGACAGCAAATGCTTAGGCAACGGAAGGCAGGCTTCATCAACGGAAGGCAGGCTTCACACACCAAATCAAATTTTATTAGTCACATGCGCTGAATACAACAGGTGCAGACCTTACAGTGAAATGCTTACTTACGAGCCGCTAACCAACAATGCAGTTAAAAAAATATAAATAATACGAATAAGAAATAAAAGTAACAAGAAATTAAAGAGCAGCAGTAAAATATCAATAGCGAGACTATATACAGGGGGGGTACTGGTACAGAGTCATCTATGCATAGTCACCAGTTAGTTGAGGTAATATGTACATGTAGGTTGAGATAATGAAGTGACAATGCATAGATGATAACAGAGTAGCAGCGGTGTAACACCTCCCCCAGGTGGTAAGGGAAGGTAACAACACATCCCCCACGCTGATCCTCAACACAGAGGCCCCTCAGGGGTGCGTGCTCAGTCCCCTCCTGTACTCCTTGTTCACTCATGACTGCACGGCCAGGCACGACTCCAACACCATCATTAAGTTTGCCAATGACAGAACAGTGGTTGGCCTGATCACCAACAACGACCAGACAGCCTATAGGGAGGTGGTCAGAGACCTGACCGTGTGGTGCAAGGACAACAACCTCTCCCTCAACGTGATCAAGACAAAGGACTATAGGAAAAAGAGGACCAAGCATGCCCCCGCTCTCATCGAGGGGCTGCAGTGGAGCAGGTTGAGGGCTTCAAGTTCCTTGGTGTCCACATCACCAACAAGCTAACATGGTCCAAGCACACCATGACAGTCGTGAAGTGGACACGACAAAACCTATTCCCCCTCAGGAGACTGAAAAGATTTGGCATGGGTCCTCAGATCCTCAAAAGGTTCTACAGCTGCACCATCGAGAGCATCCTGACTGGTTGCATCACTGCCTGGTATGGAAACTGCTCTGCCTCCGACCGCAAGGCACTACAGAGGGTAGTGCGAACGGTCCAGTACATCACTGAGGCCAAGCTTCCTGCCAGCCAGGACCTCTATACCAGGCTGTGTCAGAGGAAGGCCCTAAGAATTGTCAAAGACTCCAGACACCCTAGTCATAGACTGTTCTTTCTGCTACCGCACGGCAAGCGGTACCGGAGCACCATGTCTAGGTCCAAGAGGCTTCTAAACAGCTTCTACCCCCAAGCCATAAGACTCCTGAACATCTAGTCAAATGGCTACCCAGACTATTTGCATTGCCTGCACCCCCACACCACTGCCACTCTCTGTTGTCATCTATGCATAGTCACTTGAATTAACACTACCTACATGTACATACTACCTCAACTAACCGGTGCCCTCGCATATTGATTCTGTACCGGCACCCCCCTGTATATACTGTTATTTTTTACTGCTGCTCTTTAACTACTTATTACTTTTCTCTCATTCTTAATTTTTGAAACTGCACTGTTGGTTAGGGGCTCATAAGTAAGCATTTCACTGTAAGGTCTACACCTGTTGTATTCGCCGCATGTGACTAATAAAATTTGATTTGGTGTTGCCCTGTAATTCATGGCTTCTGGTTGGGGTATGTACGTACGGGTCACTGAGGGGTTGACATCATCAATGCACTTATTGATGAAGCCAATGACTGATGTGGTGTACTCCTCAATGCCATCAGAAGAATCCCAGAACATATTCCAGTCTGTGCTAGCTAAACCGTCCAGTAGCTTAGCATCTGCTTCATCTGACCACTTTTTTATTGATCGAGTCACTGGTGCTTCTTGCTTAAATGTTTGCGTGTAAGCAGGAATCAGGAGGATAGAATTATGGTCAGATTTGCCAAATGGAGGGCGACGGAGAGCATTGTATGCGTCTCTGTGTGTGGAGTAAAGGTGGTCCTGAGTTTTATGCCCTCTGGTTGCACATTTAACTGATAGAAATTTGGTAAGACGGATTTAAGTTTTCCTGCATTAAAGTCCCCGGCCACTAGGAGCGCCGCCTCTGGGTGAGCGTTTTCCTGTTTGCTTATGGCGGAATACAGCTCATTGAGTGCGGTCTTAGTGCCAGCCTCTGTTTGTGGTGGTATGTAGACAGCTACAAAAAATACAGATGAACTCTCTAGGTAGATAGTGTGGTCTACAGCTTATCATGAGATACTCTACCTCAGGTGAGCCAAACCTCAAGACTTTAGATATCGTGCACTGTTATTTAAAAAAAAGACAGTCCGTCGCCCCTCGTCTTACCAGACACCGCTGTTCTCTCCTCTCGATACAGCGTATAGCCATCCAGCTGTATGTTGATAATGTCGTCGCTCAGCCTCCACTCCGTGAAGCATAAGATCACAGTTTTGAATGTCCCGTTGGTAGTTTAATCTTCTGTGTAGGTCATCAATTTTATTTTCCAAAGATTGCACATTTGCTAGCAGAATGGACGGAAGTGGGGGTTTATTCGATCGCCTACAAATTCCCCTTTTTCTCTGCCTTCTCTTCACGCAAATGACAGCGATCTGGGCCTGTTCCCTTAACGAATTAGGGAGCAGTGGGGCGCTACCCGGTGAAATGTAAGGCGCCAAATTCAAAATTTTAATTATTAAACATTCATCAATATACAAGTGTTGCAGTCATCAAAAGCTCTGATTCTTGCCAATATCACAGCATTGTCAGATTTGATTGTTTGAGGATAGCCCCTCATATTTTATGCATTAGCATAAATCCATAACCAACGCGGGTCTCATAAAACGCATAAAATCGCTAATATAAAATCCCTTACCTTTCGAATAACTTCTGCTGAGGGCTTCCCAAGTGTCCAACGAAGACATCCAATGGTTCTTTTGTTAGAAAAAGTCATTTATTATATCCATAAATCTCTGTTTGGTTGGCGCGTTATGTTCATAAAATACAGCGTCCACTCGCCCATTGAACCATGAAGAGAACGCGTTCAACCTATACCTATACACTTGTCCAAGAACAATCAAACATCATTGATAATGCATCCTTAGGAACACTTTTGTATATTTACTATAATATTTCAAACCGGATTATAAACTGGACGATAGGAAAGGAAAAAACCACATCACGCGTGAGCCCGTGAACGCGCTTCCTCTTCTGTTTACATCCTGCGCTTCCTCTTCTGTTTACATCCTGTGACTAGTTCGAAATTCTTCTATCACCAAACACTGTCTAGAGACTGTTGACATCCAGTGGAAGCAATAGGTACTGCAATCTTACTCCCAGATATGGCTGTTTTCAATAGGGAGGGGTCCAAAATGAGGCAATGTGTCAAAAAACACTTTTTCCAGGACAGAAATTCCTCAGGTTTTCGCCTGCTATATCAGTTCTGTTACACTCACAGACAACATGTTAACTGTTTTAGAAACTTCAGAGTGTTTCCTATACAATAGTACTAATTATGTGCACATCCTAGTTTCTGGGCCTGAGTGGCAGGCTTTTTACTTTTGGCACGCTAGACTCTCCAAAACCGACACCTCAGCTGCCGCTCCCTAAGAAGTTAAAGCAGTATATCATTCACGTCTGGCTTGTCAAAGGAAAAAAAGTATTCTGTCAGTCCGTGGTGAGTAATCGCAGTTCTGATGCCCAGAAGTTATTTTCAGTCATAAGAGACGGTAGCAGCAACATTATGTACAAAATAAGTAAAAAAATAAGTTACAAACAACGCAAAGAAACAAACAAAAAAACTAAATTGGTTAGGAATACGTAAAACGTCAGCCTTGTCCTCCAGCGCCATCTTGTTCACTTTGCAATGAGCTGGAGGCAGTATGCATTTTGAAAACATATACTTAATTGTTTGAAACCTGAACGTTTTACTACACATTATGAGGCATGTCGTACCTTGCTTCAAAGTAGTCTAAACAAAATCAGACCATATCCGGAGGCAATTATTTCCTATGAACTTTCTTTCATTGTCGAGTAGCCAAAGGCACAATCCTTGTCATAGTATCAACCCATGGTAATTGTTGCATATTAGATCTCTTCGAACGGATATTTTCATCTCTGTTGCTTGCATGTGTGGTGCGCTTTTGACAACGGTGTTTTCCAGCTAGTTGCATTGTGGAACGAACATTTGCGCATAGCCTGCCTTTGTGCGCATTGTTGGGCTCATAACGTGAAGAAATAATAGTTCATCAACATTTTAAGCTAAAGGTTCTGATGTGTTGCATCGGACTCATTGGTTTAACGTTTTTACATTTTTATGTAGTTTAAGACTACTGGGCTGTATGATTTTGGGATCGATCATCCCACAACTGTCCCTGAATCTGTTTGGAATAGGCCATTTCTTTCTCGACATGCTGACCAATAGAATAGGTCTACTATGGGGGATAGCAGATTGACATAGGCTAGTGATCTTTTTGGCGGTGGAAAAGTACATGTGGACAGTTATTCTAACATCTTCAAAGTCCGCATCAAAATTAGGACATCGCTGCATCCTGGACTTCCATGTTCTGTTAATATGAATTACCATCATCTAATAATGTGATTTCTGTCATTGTGAGCACCGTGGGTGGACTCCCTGATCAGGTTACGCACCCAATGCATTTGGGTCCGGTAAATTGAAGTGCTGCCGGGTCAAATGTCCCGCGCCACGTTTTCCTAACAGAAACCCTGGGTTGAGGGAAACCAGCACAGTCACTCATCAATGGGTTGTGTTATTATCGACCGAGTAGGTATCGGGGATTAGTACTAGCGATTCACACTGTCTGTTGTAACTAGGACAGAGAAGCTGTGATGTGTGTGTGGTGGGGGGCGGGGGCTGACTGGAATTGGGATTATATGTGTGTGTATTTATTACGTGCATACTGTGTGTGTGGGTTGGTTCTTCTATCCTTGTGGGGACCTAAAATCCCCAAATGTCCCCACAAGGACAGTAAAAAAAGAAATTCTCCCTCGTGGGGACAAAGGTTATTTTAAGCTTAGTGGTTAGGTTTAGGGTGGCAATTAGGGTTATGGTAATTGGTTAGGTTTAGAAGTTAGGTTTAGGGTTTGGGTTATGGTTAGGTTTAGGGAAAATAGGATTTTGAATGGAAATGAATTGTAGGTCCCCACAAGGATGGAAAAACAGAACGTGTGTGTGTGTGTGTGTTAGAGCTGGAAAGACGAACCAAATATTATTGATAGCGACCATTCTGATCACCTATCGCAGGCTTTGTTCTGATATCGTTCATTACGACAAGTAGCCTTTACTAGAGAAACGTGAAGTTTGAAATTAAATAAGTTTGCTAATATAGTTGATTGTTAATTGGATAAATGATGGCAACAACCATCAAACTAGTAGTAGTAGTTTAAAGGATAATAAAAAATGAGTAACTGTGGTGCACATTAATGTTATAAACTTATCGCTCTATTTATCGTATCAATTCAGGCAATTTATCATCCAGCTCTAGAGTGTGTGTGTGTGTACACGTGTGTGCTGCGCCCTGCTGGCAGGGTTTTAGCGATTAGCATGTGTCTCACAGCAGCAGTCAGACACACAGACAGCCAGACTCCACAGGGACTAGGGATCTATCCGTACATTATAACACTAGCTTGTAAGCATTCATAACACACCGATGAGCATTCGTAGATTCTACCCTCCTCAACTACTACTATAAGCATTCATAACACCTCATAGCTGACTTTACCAACCAGTAACACACACATGCTCTAAAATGTATTACAAAATGGCTCATAGTAAATGTTGCTGATGTAGCATTCGCAGCGTTAGCGGTTAGCCTAGCAGCAGGTGGGCTGGGGAGATGGGCAGGCCCTGGTCATTGGGATCCTATCAATGTTTGTCTAACACCTGCAGTGTCAAACACGACAGACTAACTAGGATTCACAGTACCTGTCGAAAGTTTGGACACACCTACTCAATCAAGGGTTTTTCTTTATTTTTACTATTTTCTACATTGTAGAATAATAGTGACGACATCAAAACTAAGAAATAACACATATTGAATCACGCAGTAACCCCCCCAAAAAGGGTTAAACAAATGGTATATTCTTCAAAGTAAGTAGCCACCCTTTGCCTTGATGACAGCTTTGCACACTCTTGGCATTCTCTCAACCAGCTTCACGTGGGAATACTTTTTCAACAGTCTTGAATGACTTCCCACATATGCTGAGCACTTGTTGGCTGCTTTTCCTTCACTCTGTGGTAAAACTCATCCCAAACCATTTCAATTGGGTTGAGGTTGAGTGACTGTGGAGGCCAGGTCATCTGATGCAGCACTCCATCACTCTCCTTCTTGATCAAATAGCCCTTACACAGCCTGGAGGTGTGTTGGGTAATTTTCCTGTAGAAAAACAAATGATAGTCCCATTAAGCGCAAACCAGATGGGATGGCGTATCGCTGCAGAATGCTGTGGTAGCCATGCTGGTTAAGTGTGCCTTGAATTCTAAATAAATCACATACAGTGTAACCAGCAAAGCACCCCAAAACCATCACACTTCCTCCTTCATGCTTCACGGTGGGAACCACACATGCGGAGATCATCCGTTCACCTACTCTGCTACTCACAAAGGAACAGAATTTGGAACCAAAAATCTCAAATTTAAACTCCAGACAAAGGACAGAATTCCACAGGTCTAATGTCCATTGCTCGTGTTCCTTGGCCCACGCAAGTCTCTTCTTCTTATTGGTCCTTTAGTAGTGGTTTCTTTAAAGCAATTTGACCATGAAGGCCTGATTCACGCAGTCTCCTCTGAACAGTTGATGTTGAGATGTGTCTGTTACTTGAACTCTGTGAAGCATTTATTTGGGCTGCAATTTCTGATGGCTGGTAACTCTAATGAACTTATCCTCTGCAGCAGAGGTAACTCTGGGTCTTCCTTTCCTGTGGGGGTCCTCATGACAGCCAGTTTCATCATAGCTCTTGAGGGTTTTTGCGACTACACTTGAGTGACCTTCATGTCTTAAAGTAATGATGGACTGTCATTTCTCTTTGGTAATTTAAGCTGTTCTTGTAATAATATGGACTTGGTCTTTTACCAAATAGGGCTATCTTCTGTATACCACCCCTACCTTGTCACAACACAACTGATTGGCTCAAACGCATTAAGGAAAGAAATTCCATAAATACAGTTAACAAAGCACACCTATTATTTGAAATGCATTCCTTGTGACTACCTCATGAAGCAGGTTGAGAGAATGCCAAGAGTGTGCAAAGCTGTCATCATGCCAAAGAGTGGCTACTTGGAAGATTCTCAAATATAGATTATATTTTAATTTGTTAAACACTTTAGTTACTACATGATTCCATGTGTGTTATTTCATAGTTTTGATGTCTTCACTATTATTCTACAATGTAGAAAATAGTATAAATAAAGAAAAACCCTGGAGTGAGTAGGTGTCCAAACCTTTGACTGGTACTGTATGGAAAGATAGTGTCTGCTTCCTCTCTGCTTCATATGGATCGTTGCAAGCCGATAAATGAACACACAGAGTCACACCCACCCCCCCCCACACACACACACACACACGCCAGACAATTACAGCGGTGCTGATCAGTATGCAAGTACGCTTGGCTGCACCAGACTGGATTGTGACTCTGCTATTAGCCCCTTTTCGCCAGTGAGAGATGGAGAAATAGATGGAGAGAGAGACAGGTGGGAAAGATGGAGAGAGGAGAACGAGATGGGAGAGAAAGTGGAGAGAAAGATCGAGAGTAAGGAGAGTTAGATACAGAGGGAGACGGAGGAGAGACAGGACGGGATACCGAAATACAGGGAGAGGGAAAGATAACCACAGAAAGACAGACAAAGATATGGAAAGAGCGATGGAGAGAGAGAGAGAGGCCGACATAAAGAGGAGAAAGACAGAGAGATGGAAACAGACAACGAGATGAGGAGTGAGAGATGGAGAGAGAACAACAGGGAATGCATTAATCCAGCAGGCTTTTAACACAGTCAGTCAGTATTGATCTGATCAGAGCTGATTCTCATTAGTTTTAACAGACACTGCCGAGTCCACTCAAAATACTGCTCGTCTGAGTGTCCTTCTGCCTGTCTACAGTCTCTCGGTCTGTCTGTTTACCTGTCTGCCTCTACTGTGCCTGCCTGATTGTGAGGTCCGTTTAAATCTGCTCTAACACCACCAGTTCCCCTAAAATGATCCCGGAGCTTCTGAAAACTTAATGCTGAGTGAGTGCATGTTCTTGCTCTGTCTGCCTGGCTTTCTGTTTGCCCCTCTGTCTGTACTAGCGTACCGACGTTCACAAATCCTGACAAGGTTAACCCACAGCTCAAATAAAAGTCAAGTAATCCCCAAATGCAGAATGACTCACTTCAATAAACCATAATGATATTGTATCATAATATGATGGAAAGTGTCCAATGTCATTCTGGGAAAGTATCTTCCATTACAAGTGCTTTATGGGTTATTGCTCCCATTGAATCAGCTGGTGGATGGGCTTGGGTATTCTAGCCGTGGATATTGTATTCTATTCTTAGACAAAGAGACATTATAGTACGGTCCGCCAAGTGAGATTTAGGCGCCAAATGAAGACATCCGATCTGCCAGTCTCTCTTCCTCCATGGCATTTCGTTTCTCCATTTTGTGTGTAACGGCCCAGCGGTTAGAGGCCCAGCGGGTAGAGGCCCAGCGGGTAGAGGCCCAGCGGGTAGAGGCCCAGCGGGTAGAGGCCCAGCGGGTAGAGGCCCAGCGGGTAGAGGCCCAGCGGGTAGATCCGTCACTCTGTCACCTGCAAAGCGTCCAGATGCTAAAAGGAGTCGGGTGGAGGGGTGTGTCCATACTGTGTGCGTTTGTGTGTGGCTGACTTCATGTCTCATCCTATTGTCTCGTCGGGTGTCATTGTCTGCTCATGTTTCTCCATTTCCCTAATTCTTATCGCCCACGGCAACATGAGCCGGGGACCACTGCCTCCGCCTGCCAATGAAAACCACAATCTCTCTCTCCATCTCTATCTCCCTCCCTCCTTCCTTTCATCTCAAGGCTTTTTCATTCTACATTCGCATTCCTTAATTCTCTCCCTCTCAATCTGTCTCATCTGATAGAGCCTCTGCTTCACTCCATCCAACTTCCTCCACTTCTCTCATCTCCTTCCTGCCCTCTCTCCCTCTCTCCCTCTCCCCCCCAGCCTCTCCCCAGCCCTCTATCCCCGTCCCCAGCCCTATATCCCCCTCTCCTTCTCCCCTGCTATCCCTCCCTCTCCCCTTCTCCCACCTCTCTCTCCCATCTCCCCCACTCTCTCAACTTCTCTCCCCTGCTGTCTCCCTCCTCTCCCCTCTCCCATGCTCTCTCCCCTTCTCTCTCCCCCTCCATCCTCTCTCTCTCTCCCTGCCCCCTCTCTCTCTCTCCCCTGCCCTCACTCCCTTTCCCCTGCTCGCTCTCTCCCCTGCTCGCTCCCTCCCTCTCTCCCTGCTCGCTCCCTCCTCTCCCCTTACCCCTGCTCCCTCTCTCCCTGCTCCCTCTCTCCCCTGCCCGCTCTCCCCTTTCCCCTGCTCGCTCTCCCCTTCTCTCGCTCCTCTCCCTGTTCCCTCTCTCCTCTGCGCCCCCTCCCCTGCTCCCCCCATCTCCCAGCCCCCACCTCCCCTCTCTCATTCTCCCCTGCTCTCTCCCCACATTTCCCCGCTCTTTCCCCCAGATCTCTCTCTCTCCCCACATCTCCCCGCTCTCTCCCCACATTTCCCCGCTCTTTCCCCCAGGTCTCTCTCTCTCCCCACATCTCCCCGCTCTCTCCCTCACATTTCCCCGCTCTCCCCCAGGTCTCTCTCTCTCCCCACATCTCCCCCGCTCTCTCCCTCCTCCCCATCTCTCTCCCACCCAACTCCCCCTTCTCTCAGTCTCTCTTCCTCCATGCCCTCTATCCCTCTCACTCCTGCCCCTCTTCCACTCCTTCTTCCCCCATTTCCCCACTCTCTCTCCCCGCTGCCCCCCCATTTCCCCGCATCTCCCATTCTCTCCTCCCCCATATCACCCTCCTGCCCTCTCCCACTCCTTCTCCCCGCTCTCTTGCTCCCCCAATGCCACTGCTCTCTCTCCCCACTGCCCGCCATTTCCCCACTCTCCTCCCCCATCTCCCCCGCTCTCTCATCTCCCATCTCCCCGCTCTCATTCTCCCACGCTCTCCCCGCTCTCTCTTGCTCTCCCGCATCCTTCCATGTGTCTGTGACTAAGCGAATGAACTAGCTCTCAATCACATCAAACTGCGCATTCCTTTTAAAGTCCCTGGATGCTTCTATCAGTGTGTGTGTGTGTGTGTGTGTGTGTGTGGGGGTTGAAGGAGAGATTGGTCAAAGTGGGTTATAAGTAATATGTATTCATGTGCACTTTCCACAATATGAATGCATGACTGAGTGTGTGTTCTGGCTCATAGTTCATCTGAAGGCAGTGTAGAAGCACGTCCTCCAGTGTGCGTTTCTATGGGTTTCTCCCTCCGCTCCAGCAAGTCTAACAAAGGTCATGACAAACCTCAGTTTCTCTTCCTGTGCTCGTCACAGACAGTCAGTAGAGAAACTATGGTAGGAGAGAGAGAGAGAGAAACTATGGTAGGAGAGAGAGAGAGAGAGAGAGAGAGAGAGAGAGAGAGAGAGAGAGAGAGAGAGAGAGAGAGAGAGAGCAACTATGGTAGGAGAGAGAGAGAGAGAGAGATCCCTGGGGGAGGAAGTTACAGTCTGTACAGTACGTGTGGCTGTACACTCCACTTCTCGGTGGGAAATTCTAATTTAATGTCCTGACTTCACAACACAACCAAAACTTCCTAGACCTTAAAAAACACTGGAACTGTACCAACAGTGAAGAGCGGAATAGTGAAAAAATATACCAAAAGATTGAGTGGATTATTCCTTTAACTTTTCAAAATATCGATTATATAGCAACAGTATGAGAACGACCCAAATACATTTAACACAGACCAGTTCCATTTTTATTTTTCCTGAGGAAGAGAAGCATCAAGTGAAAGGCAGTGTCCATAGTCAAGCTGTGCTCTGTCCAAACTGCACCTCTGACAAGAGGCAGAGAAACGCTTAAAATGACCGCTTCAAACTTCTTAGCCGAGCTGAAATTCGTTTGTTTTTGTCCCCCACGATGAAAATCGGACAGGGGACTACGGACCCGTCTCTGTCCGTTCATACGTACGCATGTTAGTGCGTGCGTAAGTCACGCGAGATATCTCAGAGACAACTGGCTCCATTTTGACTAAACTTGGGTGAATGATGCGTCATGCCATAGAGATTTGGCATTTACAAAACGACACTGATTAGCGTCCCCCTTCAGCCATAGTAATCAACTGAAATTCCAAACTGAGCTTGAATTGTCCCCCCTTGGGCCAATTAGCGGCAACTTGTTAACTGTTGCCTTGTTTGACCTAAACACCTTTTATATATTTTGCTCTTCAATTCCATTTTCTCCACGACTGTTTGACTACATTCCGTAGCGTTGTTCTGCTTCACACCTTGTTTAACATGTCACCTTGGTGGGACCGTGACGTAGCGAGAGGTGACAAAGCAGCTTCGGAACAGCCTACTTTGTCTTGTGCAGCAGTGGTGAGAGGTGTTATGCTGCCTGTGGCACTAACAACGAGAGCCGTGGGGGCAGCAGCAGGTGTGTGACGGAGAGCAGGCAAAAATAAATAGGTGCCGCTTTCGGAGCTACTACTTTACAGAGAGAAAGAACCTTCCCTCCCTCCCCCTTTCGCTTTCTCTGCAGGGAGATAGAAAAAGCAATAAATCGGCCTCCCTCACACTCTCTACAACCCCCCCAATCTTCTCCTCCACCCTCCGTTGCCCCGCATATGCTCAATCTGTTGGGCGCAGTCAGACGCCTGGCGACATGCGCCGACACCTGCAGTAAGAACACACAACGGCAACATGCTGGCTCTAAAAAGGCGGGATGAAGTGCTGCGAAATACGTATTGCATTGCAGAAGACTTGGATTGTAGGTCCTTCGCTCGTAGATGTGAATGACCAGACACTAGCAAGGTCAAATAGGGGCATTCTCTCGCTCTCTGTAGACATGAACAGACACAGACACGCGTACGGATAGGTTAAATAAAATAGCTGATTGGAGAATATTCTCCTCTCTCCCCCTGTAAAACGCACGCCCCTCAGTAAGTGTTGGGCATGTCTATCACTAAATTGAAGTTAGAACACTTGCAGCAGCAGCACAAAAGCTAGCCCCAGCACCAGTCAAAAGTTTGGACACCGACTCAGGGTTTTTCTTAATATTTTTACTATTTTCTACATTGTAGAATAATAGTCAAGACATCAAAACTATGAAATAGCACATGGAATCATGTAGTAACCAAAAAAGTGATAAACAAATCAAAATATATTTTCTATTTGAGATTTGACAGCTTTGCACACACTTGGCATTCTCTCAACCAGCTTCATGAGGTAGTCACCTGGAATGCATTTCAATTAACAGGTGTGCTTTCTTGAAAGTTTCCACAAGAACAGTCGCAAAAACAATAAAGCACTGTGATGAAACTGGCTCTCATGAGGACCGCCACAGGAAAGAAAGACACAGCTGCAGCAGAGGATAAATTCATTAGAGTTACCAGCCTCAGAAATTGCAGCCCAAATAAATGCTTCACAGAGTTCAAGTAACAGACACATCTCAACATCAACAGTTCAGAGGAGACTGCGTGAATCAGGCCTTCATGGTCGAATTGCTGCAAAGAAACCACTACTAAAGGACACCAATAAGAAGAACAGACTTGCTTGGGCCAAGAAACACGAGCAATGGAAATTAGACCGGTGGAAATCTGTCCTTTGGACTGATGAGTCAAATTATTATTTTTTTGCTCCCACCGCCGTGTCTTTGTGAGAAGAAGAGTAGGTGAACGGATGATCTACCATCCCATCTGGTTTGCGCTTAATGGGACTATCATTTGTTTTTCAACAGGAAAATTACCCAACACACCTCCAGGCTGTGTAAGGGCTATTTGATCAAGAAGGAGAGTGATGGAGTGCTGCATCAGATGACCTGGCCTCCACAATCACCCAACCTCAACCCAATTAAGATGGTTTGGGATGAGTTGGACGACAGAGTGAAGGAAAGCAGCCAACAAGTGCTCAGCATATGTGGGAACGCCTTCAAGACTGTTGAAAAGCATTCCAGGTGAAGCTGGTTGAGAGAATGCCAAGAGTGTGCAAAGTTGTCATCAAGGCAAAAGGTGGCTACTTTGAAGAATCTCAAATATAAAATATATTTTGATTTGTTAAAAAAAAAAAATGGTTACTACATGATTCCATGTGTGTTATTTCATAGTTTGATGTCTTCACTATTATTCTACAATGTAGAAAATAGTAAAAAAAAATAAAGAAAAACCCTTGAATGAGTAGGCGTATCCAAACTTTTGACTGGTACTGTACAGCAGAATTTATCGGACTTCACAACTTTGCTAAGTGGCTCTCTCGTGCGTTAGCGCCCGGTTATCCAACCCAGCGCCTTGCTCCCTCACCCTTAACGCCTTGTTCTGGAGACACCATGTTACTTCATGTGTGGTACAGAGATACGGGGAGGAGAGAGAGACAGAAAGAAAGATTCTGGCCCTTCATTAAAGCGATTAGAGATTAACGTCCAAAGCACACGTCTAATCCTGTTTAGGGCTGCACTGTGTGTGTGTGTTGTATATCATGCCGGAGAGCTAGTGTAACAACTCAGTCCTCTCAGACTGTCACAGTGTTTCTTCTTCAGAGTGTCACTACTACTTAGTGTGTCAGTATCCCACTGTGTCGAGGTCAACCCCTATCAGCATCATAACATAACAAAAATAATACAAATGAGGGGCCTCCCGAGTGGCGCAGCGGTCTAAGGCACTGCGTCGCAGTGCTAGAGGTGTCACTACAGATCCGGGTTCGATCCCGGGCCGTGTCGCAGCCGCCCGCGACCGGGAGCCCCGTGAGGCGGCGCACGATTGGCCCAGCGTCGTCCGGGTTAGGGGAGTTTTTCACAGTGTCTGTGGCCATAGCCAGAGTAGGATGTCTATCCTCTTTCCACATACACACATCCCAGTGTTGGTCCTCTGCCAGATGCGAGGATAGGATTCCACAGCTATGAGATTGATGTCAGGGGCAATTAACTGTGAACGAACACACACACACACAAAAGACTCTGGTGAGGACAATAATAGAAGTGATCCACCACAAACCACCCTATATTGACAACCCTACCTATCAGCATTCCGCAGCATTACCATTCAACAAAGTCACCCAGACAGTCTCCTATCACAATACTACTGTTCTCTAGAGGCAGAAGACTATTCTCTATCCTAGGTGTGTACACTTGTTCACTACCCCTCATAGATGTACTGAAATGCATTGAAATTGGTGTCAGCAAGGGCTAGGGAGTCCATTCATTTTACATCCATGGGGAGGAGCGTGTGCACACGCCGAGAAGAAGTGTAGAGAGTGTGGGAACGAGAGAAGGGTCGAGAATGGGGTCCCTCCGTCCCTCCCTCCCGTTCTACCTCGCTCTGTCTGCCATCACTTCTCCTTGCAGTGGTGCCCGAAGGGAAACTTCAGACCTCTCGGCCAATCAACTGAGCGGAAGAGTGAGCAGTGGCCCGATCCATGTGCCAGTCCTTCTTAAATCGGGTGTGAGTATGAGCGCGAGACTGTGTGTGAGATTGTTTGTGTGGAGAGGGCAGATTAGGCAAGGACTGACTATGCGGTATAGTGTAGCAGTGTGACACCCTATTGTGGTGCGGATTGATTAAAGCACAAGAGAGCAGCATACAAATCGGTGGGCTTTCTTCATTCATAGCTAGTATTTCTCATTGACAGCTCAGGCGTGGGCATTAAGGAGGTGCATATCGCTGCGATAGACTAACGTCCTGTCCAGTGGGAGTACGTGTACATCAAGCTGCCTCAGGCTCCAGCCCCATGGGCTGTTCTGGCTCGGACAAGGTTACTGTATCACTCGTCATACACAGTGACAACCCAGACCCACCCAAGGCCCCGGCCCCAGCCACAACCAGGGACAGAGTTTAGTATAGCTCAGCACTAGAACTTATTCAACCGTACGTTCCATTCCACTCCTCTAGGCTAGAGTCACAGGACTTTCGTTTGGTTCCTACCAGGGCCTCAGGCTCCAAAAACAGTCAGCAGGAGCAGGAATCCCAACCATCCCCTTCTGTCAGCTCTCAGGGTGTCTCCCAAGTGGATCTCTATTACCTATATAGTGCACTACTTTTGTCCAGGGCCCATACTGTCAACCATTTAACAGACCAACGTTCCACATGACTCCCAAAACGGTCTCCAACTGACTAACAAGCTTAGTAATGGGAATGTTTAATTACTTAAATGCCACATACAGCAGAACTATATTAGCAGCTATTTGTAATGGGAGGTAGTGATCAGAAGAAATGCATTGCAGAATGGGAAATAATAATAATAATAATAAGAGTCTTATACAGTGCATTCAGAAACTATTCAGACCCCTTCCTTTATTCTAAAATATATATATATTTTATAATCCTCAATCTACACACAATACCCCATAATTACAAAGTGAAAACAGTTTAGAAATGTTCGCACAATTGTTAAATATAAAAAACAGAAATACCTTATTTACATAAGTATTCAGACCCTTTGCTAAGAGACTTGAAATTGAGCTCAAGAGTATCTTGTTTCCATTGATCATCCTTGAGATGTTTCTGCAACTTGGAGTCCACTTGTGGTAAATTCAATTGATTGGACATGATCAGGAAAGGCCAACACTTGTCTATATAAGGTCCCACAGTTGACAGTGCATGTCAGAGCAAAACCCAAGCCATGAGGTAGAAGGAATTGGCTGTAGAGCTCCAAGACAGGAGTGTGTTGAGGCACAGACCTGGGGAATGCTACCAAAAAATGGCTGCAGCATTGAAGGTCCCCAAGAACACAGTGGCCTCCATTAGTATTAAATGGAAGAAGTATGAACCCACCAAGACTCCTCCTAGAGCTGGCCGCCCGGCCAAACTGAGCAATCGGGGAGAAGGGCCTTGGTCAGGGAGGTGACCAAGAACCCGATGGTCACTCAGACAGAGCTCCAGAGTTCCTCTGTGGATATGGGAGAACCTTCCAGAAGGACAACCATCTCTGCAGCCCTCCACTATTTAGGGCTTTATGGTAGAATGGCCAGAGTGAAGCCACTCCTCAGTAAAAAATGCACGACAGCCCACTTGAAGTTTGCCAAAAGACACCGAAAGGACTCTCAGTACTCCGAGCATGGGCTAACCAACTGGCAAGGGACTTCACTGACATTTTCAACCTCTCCCTGTCTGAGTCTGTAATACCAACATGTTTCAAGCAGAAGACAAGTAGGTCAGAGACCTGACCGTGTGGTGCAAGGACAAGAACCTCTCCCCCAACATGGTCAAGACAAAGGAGATGATTGTGGACTATAGGAAAAAGAGGACAGAGCACGCCCCAGCTCTCATCAACAGGGCTGTAGTGGAGCAGGTTGAGAGCTTCAAGTTCCTTGGTGTCCACATCAACAACAAACTAACATGGTCCAAGCACACCATGACAGTCATGAAGAGGGCACGACAAAACCTATTCCCCCTCAGGAGACTGAAAAGATTTGGCATGGGTCCTCAGATCCTCAAAAGGTTTTACAGCTGCACCATCGAGAGCATCCTGACTGGTTGCATCACTGCCTGGTATGGCAACTGCTCGGCCTCCGACCGCAAGGCTCTACAGAGGGTAGTGCGAACGGCCCAGTACATCACTGGGGCCAAGCTTCCTGCCATCCAGGATCTCTATACCAGGCGGTGTCAGAGGAAGGCCCTAAGAATTGTCAAAGACTCCAGCCACCCTAGTCATAGACTGTTCTCTCTGCTACCGCACGGCAAGCGGTACTGGAGCGCCACGTCTAGGTCCAAGAGACTTCTAAACAGCTTCTACCCCCAAGCCATAAGACTCCTGAACAGCTAATCAAATGGCTACCCAGACTATTTGCATTGGGTTCTATAATAAAGTCTAACAATCTACATGGTGTCAGATCAGTGATTGCCTCCAGGAAGGAAAGAAGGAAGACTGTATTTCTCAGCATACTGGTTGGTTCTCTGTTTCTTTGCAGTGAAATGGAAGAAGGGGTGATGGACCGTGACTTCTGCTAAAGCCCTGAAACTGTGCAGATCCAGCAAGGTGACATCACTATACACTGAAATATGAAATATAGTCAACAACCCCCAAAAAAACAATGGAGACATTTCTATTCTTAGAAATCAGAGACAGGACGTCAAAGTAATGGAGATCTGAGTCCAGGACAGATGTATTTTTAGAGCACAACTCATCTACTTACTTACCCCAAAAAAAAGCACTTGACAAAAATACTAAAAAGCATGTGCCAAAACACACTCAAAGGCTTTAGTACTAAACCAGCCAAGCTCTAAAGCTTTTTGAAAAGGAGAAGTACAGTACTAAAGCCCTTATGATGCTTTCACCAGCCTTGTCTCATACAGTGGCATCTTTATTCAGTGATTCTATAGTATGGTTATGATATGATTATTGTTATAATAATGTCATTAATTTACTATGCGTGGTAGTAGCGCTATTTTTTAGGTGAGGGAGTGCAAAGAAACATTTTAATGACGTCAGAATTTCCTCAAAGTGTGTACCAACAGATTAAGCAAATTTAAAATAGCCTATCATTATAGAATATACATAAGAAAATGCATCCTGCAAATGCAACATCAGCCTATGCTCACACAGTCATTTTTCTTTTGACATAAGCCAATTTTTTATACCCTCAAACTCCAAGTTAGGGATAGGCTACCTAACTTCAAAACAGGCCATCGCCATCGCCACCGTCAATCGTGAACGATAATTCTTCACGTTTCACCGGTGAAAAGTCCCAGCTGCATCTCCACGCCGATCATTTGATTGATCACAATCAGTTTCGAGGGAATCTGCGTTCAGGTCTTCTTGAATTACTGTTTCGTGAGCGTATTCGAGAAGATCGGGTTCAACGATTAGCCTTTCTTGTGTTTTGTTTCAATCAAAGCATCTATCTTTGACAATTTGGCTTCAGCTAACCATCCTCGAATCTCATTAGACATGAGGTGTTTCTGATGTAGCAGTAACGTTACAGCCCTACTACGCTATTATATTCGTTTCTGTTATGTAACATGCAAATTAATCATTATATGATCTGGCAAGACATTGGTGCTTGTTTAGAAAAAGTTATCAATGTGAGAAGGATAATCTTCTATTTGTAATTATTATAATAATAAGTGATGAGTAGGACTACTGTTATAGGCGTAGGCAACAGATCTTGATATGTCATTTTAAGCGAAAGCACTGAAAGGACCATTTTAAGAGAACAGTGCCAAAATGACAGCGCCAGGATCGCGCAATGATGTTAATTAAAGAAGTTGAACCAACTTGTGGTGATAAAGGACAGTTGAAGGATAGCTCTGCCATTCGGCCAATTCAGGAACAAACAAGAATAATTTGCAGTAGGACGGTAGCCTAATAGGCCTAAGACTACGTGGTATAGCTGTTTGTAGGCTATAGCCGAATATACACACGTATAGTTTAATATCATTTAATTGTTTGCGATAAGCTTGAATTCACGGTTACAACATACCCAATTACAGAATAAAAGAAAACAGAAGTGAACTATCAATTCATAGAATTTATGTGCATAGATTAAAAAAATGTTATCAAAACAATTGACCCATTAGTGAACACAAATTCAACGTTCTGATTGGCCAAAGTGGTCAGGACTCTTGACAGGCCTCCGCAGTGCACACAGGTAGCCTAATAGTTCTTCGTCGTTCTTGCCACCGTCAGAGAGAAGAAACCACCATTTACCTCTAGGTTGCTAGAAATATTTATTTGGTTTGTCATTGAATTATTGTTGTAATTAAATATCATTTATCAGAATCAATTTGACAGAAATAGTATCACAGCTCAGTGTATTCGAGTCAAATTGAAAACAGTGAGGGAGCACTGCTCTTCCAGCTTCACTAGACTCATTTACTATGATACTTCTATAGGTGAATGTTGCATTAATATAGTACTGAAATACTGCTGAGGTATCCATCGCCATTTGGAATGGGGGGGAAGGTATACAGTGCATTTGAAAAGTATTCTGACGCCTTGACTTTTTCCACTTTGTTACATTACAGCCTTATTAAAAATAAAAAAAATTAAAAATTGATTCAATATTTCCCCCCCTCAATCTACACACAATAATCCATAATGACAAAGCAAAAACATTTTGTAATTTCAAAACTGAAATATCACATTTACTTCAGTATTCAGACCCATTTAATACCCCACAATGACAAAGCAAAAACAGGTTTGTATACATTTTAGAAAATGGCCTCCTGGGCGGCGCAGTGGTCTAAGGCACTGCATCGCAGTGCTAGCTGTGCCAATAGAGATTCTGGGTTCGAGACCGGGAGACCCATGGGGCGGCGCACAATTGGCCCAGTGTCGTCCGGGTTCGGGGAGGGTTTGGCCGGCAGAGATGTCCTTGTCCCATTGCGCACACTCCTGTGGCCGGCCGGGTGCAGTGCATGCTGACACGGTCGCCTGGTGTACAGTGTTTCCTCTGACACATTGGTGCGGCTGGCTTCTGGGTTAAGTGGGCATTGTGTCAAGAAGCAGTGCGGCTTGGCTTAGTTGGGTTGTGTTTCGGAGGATGCACGGCTTTCGACCTTCACCTCTCCCGAGTCTGTATGGGAGTTGCAGTGATGAGACAAGACTGTAACTACCAAATTGGATACCACAAATTGGGGAGAAAGAGGTAAAATAAAAAAAATTATGTAATTAGATAAAAAAAAATAAAAAAATATCACATTTACATAAGTATTCAGACCCTTTACTTAGTACTTTGTTGAGGCACCTTTGGCAAGCTTGGCACACCTGTATTTGGGTAGTTTCTCCCATTCTTCTCTGCAGATCCTCTCAAGCTCTGTCAAATTGGATGGGGAGCATTGCTGAACAGCTATTTTCAGGTCTCTCCAGAGATGTTTGATCGGGTTCAAGTCCGGGCTCTGGCTGGGCCACTCAAGGACATTGAGACTTGTCCCGAAGCCACTCCTCCGCGTTGACTTGGCTGTGTGCTTAGGGTCATTGTCCTGTTGGAAGGTGAACCGTCACCCCAGTCTGAGGTCATGAGCACTTTGGAGCAGGTTTTCATCAAGGAGCTCTCTGTTCTTTGCTCTGTTCATCTTTGCGTCGATCCCGAGTAGTCTCCCAGTCCCTGAAAAACATCCCCACAGCATGATGCTGCCACCACCATGCTTCCAAGGAAGGGATGGTGCCAGGTTTCCTCTAGACCTGACACTTGGCATTCAGGCCAAAGAGTTCAATCTTGGTTCTCATGGTCTGAGTCCTTTAGGTGCCATTTGGCAAACTCCAAGCGGGCTGTCATGTGCCTTTTACTGAGGAGTGGATTCAGTCTGGCCACTCTATCATAAAAGCCTGATTTGCCGGAGTGCTGCAGAGATGGTTGTGCTTCTGGAAGGTTCTCCCATCTCCACAGAGGAACTCTGGAGCTCTGTTAGAGTGACCATCGGGTTCTTGGTCACCTCCCTGACCAAGGCCCTTTTCCGATTGCTCAGTTTGGCCGGGTGGCCAGCTCTAGGAAGAGTCTTGGTGGTTCCAAACTTCTTCCATTTAAGAATGATGGAGGCCACTGTGTTCTTGGGGAACTTCAATGCTGAAGAAATGTTTTGGTACCCTTCCCAGATCTGTGCATCAACACAATCCTGTCTCGGAGCTCTATGGACAATTCCTTCCACCTCATGGCTTGGTTTTTGCTCTGACATGCACTGTCAACTGTGGGACCTTATATAGACAGGTGTGTGCCTTTCCAAATCATGTCCAATCAATTGAATTTACCACAGGTGGACTCCAATCAATTTGTAGAAAAATCTCAAGGATGATCAATGGAAACAGGATGCACCTGAGCTCAATTTCAAGTCTCATAGCAAGGAGTCTGAATACTTATGTAAATAAGATATGTTTTTTTATATTTAATACATTTGCTAAAATTTCTCAAACTCTGTTTTCTCTTTGTCATTATAGGGTATTGTGTGTAGATTGATGAGTAAAAATGTAATCCATTTTAGAATAAGGCTGTAACATAACAAAATGTGGAAAAAGTCAATGGGTCTGAATACTTTCTGAATGCACTGTAAATAAAACATAGCATGAACACATACCAATGAACACATTCAGTGTCATATAGCATATGAACATACAGTATATTATAATACAGCAGAGAAAGGGGGGAATGTGGAATAGAAAAATAAAGACCACTGGCACTGACACACACACACACAAAGAGGGATCTTGAGAGCCTTTGTTCAGAATGGCCATGGAAGGATGTCAGGTGTGTGATTTCCTGGCAACTCTTCCTACTGCTGAATTACAGTAGGATTAATACACTCCCTTCCAGTTAACCCCAAAAAGATCACTTCAATTTATATGCTAATGACTGTAGAACGTGGCTAAAACCACTGGCAACATTGGAATCGAAATCAAATGGTGGAGTCGTGAGCTATGGGGAAATACACCCAGACAGTCTGTTCTGTCGGGGAACGAACAACTGGTTTCTGTATGCCACCATCTGAATGGCCAGTTGTGCATTTGATATGATGGGTCTCCCCCAAAATGCCACGACCGACCGAGGGATAAAATGCTCTATCGGAAACATAGTATCCTGTGCCTATCGTGAGGGGTACGTGTACAATAACGATACAGAAGTTGATTCTGTATTAGAATGTTGTAGACTAGCCTATAGGCTACGTGTCTGGGTTGACCAGATAGACAACAATAAAAGGTTATTGCAAGTTGAGAATGTCTTATTATGCTATTTACCCAGTCACCTAAAAACAATGCAAACACTGCCTTTTATGTCTGCCATAGTTATGTTAGAGAATTTATGATCGTTTTGGTAGTAAAACCAAAGTATGACCCGTAATACCCATAGTGGACGTCTTTAAATGGTCTGCAAACAGTACTTATTTGTCTTAAAGAACAAAAACCAGACAAGAAGAACCAACGGACAGAACTAACGTTACTTCCCTTACTCGAAGGCTCTTACCTCGGCACACAGCTTGGTGAAGAGCGGTCCACTTCCCAGGTGGCGTATAGGTTCATGTGGACAGGGCGATTCGAGGTGATCGTGACCGGTTTGGAGGGTTGCAAGTGCGGGGAGGGGGCACCTCCAGTCCGCGGGAGCCCTCCTCGCTCCGACATACTGGAGGTAGGTTAGCTTAAAGGGTTTCAAACGAAGGGGTAGAATAGCCTTTCTTCTTTCCCTTCTGTCTCTTCGTTGCAAAAACCTACGGTGTGCCTGTCTAGGCTATACGTAAAAATTTTCTTCTGTGCAATTAAAAGTGAATCCGTATCTTCTATACTATTGAATAAGTATTATTTTGGTGGTACTAAATTGTAACGTTACCGTCAATTTCCTTTCTTTCGGAGAGCACAGCGAGCAAACCCCTCTTTCTCTCTCTCAACTTGTCTCTAGCCTGGTGCAGGAAACAGAACATTTCTCTACCAAGGCAAGTCGCACAATCAGAGAAGAAGAGGCAAAGCGAGAGGTTTACTCCCCCCAAAATCTGCCCACGAAAACAAGACCACAATGTGCGAATTTTTTGTATGGAGGTCAATGAGTCGAATTTGGTCAAAAACAAAAAATAATTGCAAATGTTCTACGTGAGGCTTCTTTGACCGAATATAAGTTTTGTATTGGTTGGGTTGTTACAGATGCTCTGATATAAGTGGACCACGTGGCATTTCGGCAACTCTGAAAAAAACGACTTTATATCAGAGTTGTGCCCTAAAATGGTCCCACCTGATCTCGCCTCCTTTCGCCTGTCTTCCATCCTTGAGGACATGTCTTTTCATTGTTACAGCAGTCACTCGACTATCTTGTCAATATAATGAAAATCTTGGTCACAATGCATGATCAACGTGCCTCTTGTTTTAACCCTTTAACTGTCTCTAAAAAAAAATCCTAATACTAACCACTCAAATAAGAACATACAATAGTTTATTTTCAACTTTATGTTTATTTTGGAAATAACAGAGCTCTACCAGGTGGTTGAGATATCAAAATAAGCTCATACCAGCAATGCCATATTAGAATGGCAATTTGCATAGCGTTTTGACTAATAAAATACCTCAGGTCTGAAATTCATGTTTTCAGGTGGTGTATAGTGCAGTCCCTCAAAAAATAGTCACATTTTGTGATGTTCTTTATTACTATTATAGGCATTATTTTGATTAGTTGACCAATCAAGTTCAAGTGAAGATTCTTTTCATATTCACTTCTAAATCCATTGTCAAAACAAGCCTGTTGAGAATATGGCTGAAGGGTTAAAGAAGATGTATGTTTCAATTGTTTTACATGAGCGGGAGAGAGAGTAAAAAACAGTGCAACATCATGTGCCCCCTTAACATTCTGTTTTTTAAAGGTTAAAATTTGGTTAATTAAGAAACGATTTCAGGTAAAGCTATATAAATAAATGGTAGGCTATGCTGTTAGAGTTAAAGAAACTAAATTGATTAATCAATGAGTCAATCAATGTGAATTACTTTTTACTCATAATGCACCTCGTTTAATTTTGAGATTTTTAAGTCCATCAGTTAGGACATGAGGGGCCTCTGGCTCGGGTGTTTTGGAATTCCATCCATGTTATTGTTGCTGTAACCCTACAGAGAATGAATCGGCCCAGCTCCGGTTACTAGCCTACTTGACTCTGACAGTAGGCGGTCTGTGTTCGGTGTGACTCACCTTCTTCCACCATTTATCTCACCCTGAGTAAAGATAGCCTATTAGGATGCAGAAGTGCTTACTGTCTGACGTTTGATTTAACATATGCGCTCACCCTCGTTGCGTCACACGACCTTGGGGAAATGTTTGACTGTGCACATGTTGACTACGGGGTGCTTTCCCTTTCATTTTACAGTTGGTCTACTACTTTCGGTAGTCATAGCCTATAACGGAGGTAGTGAATGTTCATGGTGATAGTGATAATTAGGCGTATCGTGGGCGGTAACATTGTGATATGGGAACGTGAATAGGCTACTGCGGTTAGATGTAGGCCGTATGCCAAAAGGAGAAGTGGTGCGCATTTTATAGTCTGGCTACCGTCTGGCCAGAATATGACCGTCTGGCCAGAATATGAATCACTCAGTTGTTGTCATTTGATAATCACACACACGTAACATGGCCTGAATAAAATACAACCACGGACTGTTTCCTTGAGATTAAATTGGCACACAGCCTACGCAATGTGGAAACAGTGGTTGTATTTTATAACAATTGTATTAAAATGTATGGATTTCAGCGAACAAAGAAAGGCACGAAACAACAGATGACAAACATAGGTACACGGTATGGTTTAAGAATGTACATTTTTGAAGTAGGCCTATCGACGCATAGCGACTCGAAGGAGTCAGAGGTTCATTTAAAAAACTCGAGCCTACACTCAATTCCGTGGAGGAGTTGAGTTACTTGGCTAGTGATAATCTATGCATACTTGTCATAAATTAGTCATAACCGATATTCACATAGCATGTTTCATCTTCCTGGAGGCAACAGTTTATTGAAACAAACACCATGCGCCCATAGCCGCGGGAAGTCGTTTGGGAGTGCTGCGATTTTATTGCTGACTGGGGGAAATAAATTGCAAATGCAACCTATTTCTATGTGGAAGCTGAAATGGTCTATTAATTCATTTTCCATTTTAGTAAACACTCGTATCCAGAACAACTTACAGTAGTGAGTGCATATATGTTTATACTTGTCCCCAGTGGGAATCAAACCCCCTAGCATTGCAAGCACCATGCTCTTACCAGATCAGTCACATCATCACATACCACTTGATGTCTCAATGTACACAGTTACTATATTGTGCATTGTTTTTTCATGGTGGTGGAAAGTCTACAAATACAAACCTAGATGACCAGCCTATGTACAGTAATGTACATTTACATTAAGTGTTTTGTAAGGATGGTAAATGAATACTGCACAAAAATAGGTTGTTTTCCATGTTATTTGATCAAATATTACATTTGATGTGGATGTTTTGTGTTTTTGCCCATAACTTGGCACCTTTTGATGTAAATGTTTGAGGACAGGGTTTTGTTCTTTTGGATTCCATTCGAATTAATCTCAGAGAAAGGGACAGGGCAACAACTCATACAATTCCAACCATTGAATCCTGCTAGACACTGTTCTTAATTATACAACTACCTTTCTTGCCAGAGATGCTGAACATTTTCTTTGGCCCGAACTGCAGACGTCTATATCGGTCCGCTAATACTAGTAAAGGCCCAGTGCACTGCTTTTGCGAAAAAATATATTTTTTCAAAACATATATTTTTGAATTCAGATTACTGCAGCACCCCTACTTCCTGTGGCTATGCCTGCACCCGTGAACAATATGCGTGCAGGCAGGCCATTTTATTTGTCTCAAGTCACAGAAGGTGTTGCTTCCTTCCTCCTTCCCTCCACTGCTGCTTGTGATGACATCCATAAAGAGACTAGTATGACACAGATTAAATGATGGCCATGGTTGGACCCAGGGGTTCTAAACAGTGCTCTGGATCTGTCACGTCTCATTGTGTTCAACCCTGAACCCAAGACGTCATCAAGGGAAGAAGATATCTTATTCAGACCAGCTATGGTAAAAAAGATCCAATGTAATTCATGACCTTGTTATCAGTGACGATGCAACTATTGGCTTGACTGCCAATTAGTGGGAAGGAAACTGCCTGAATAGATCTTATCAACGATAACTGGATGTGGAAGACAAGGACATGTCTATTGAAAAGGGCCATTGCGAATCACTGATGATGGTATAATGGCCAAGCCTAGTACTTGCAGTTAGAATGACATTCATTCATTAATGTGAGTGGCTTTACCGGTATCCGAATCTCTCTCACACTGTGTGTGATCCATCTACATGGTGTCTTCGAACGGATGATTCATGGCAGGGCTTCTCCAGTGTGGGCGGGAAATCATTCATATGCTGTTAAATGATGTCATGCTATCTCCACAACAATAGCCAATGATTTGAGTCCACTTTGCTTTTCACAAAGATGTTAGACGCATCACACACAGTAAAATACTTATTCGGTCTCTCTCATCTGGGTTTAACACAATAGTTTAACCATATTTGAGAGATAATTAGTGTATATCATATGGTTATGTAGCAGACACCTATTTTTTAAGCAGGCTAATAAGCCTAATACATAGAATAGTTATTCTAGCATACAAAGTGGCTGAGGTTGTAGTAGACTACTATACGCTAGGCTGGAATGGTATTGCAGAAAGCCTGCCAGACAGTGTGGTGCAGAGGGGCCTCACAGGCATTGTGTTACTGTGTGTGTACTAGTGATCGAGTCAGCATGCGGTTACTGCAGTTATTTAGGTCACAGCGAGTGTTTCCTAGCATCATCCTGATCTCACGAGCTTACATTCTGTTAGGCGAAACAGAATGTAAGCTCGCGAGATCAGGACGGTTCGTATGAGGGTGCGTTTCCCAGACGTCAGGTGTCTGTCACACTGGGTCCTCTGTCAGCCCTTGGTGGATGAGTTTAGAACTACACCTTGTTAGTATGTCAGTCAGCTCTATAGCTCTAGAGCCTTATGACTTGGTCAGGGGGTATATCGGCAAGGCATGAGGCCATCTCATGCTAGGTTTGACTTCACATAGCCATAGGCATGTTGACAGAATGTTAAAGCTGTAGATCACTAAAGTAAGGACTATAACAATGTAGGGCCCAGAGTTTTTCCGCACCGTGTGTCTTGTCACACTGGGTCCTCTGTCAGCCCTTGTTATTGCCGATCACTAACTAGGGACAGGAGTTTTCCTGGTCAGGTGACAGGTCACATGACCAGGAGAAAAAAAAAAGAAACCCTGAAAATATTAACCATATGGATCCATAGATTGGATTGACATTGAGTCGTTTATTTACAAAAACAGAAAATCACAGTTACATGAACAAATACCAGTCGCACAGGATGGAATTGATGGGTCATACAAATGCTGCATACGGAGGAGGAGACCTGGCAGTGGTTTCTGCCGCACACCAGTCTTGGGGTCAATTTCATTTCAATTCAGGAATTACACTGAACATCTATTTCCAATTATCTTCAACGCTCAATAAGGAACATTGGGAAATGGAATTTGGTTGACTTGATGAATTGACCCCAACCCTACCAGACACTTATTAAAATCATAATTTAAAAACAAAACAACAGTACTAATGGATGGTTTTGTGGTAGTGAAACCGTCTGGTTCCTCGTGGTGTAAAATCTGAGCCCTGTAAGTCTCGCTCTATCTGTCCTCTCTTCCCTTACCATTTCCTCCCTGTGTGATTTTGTTGGTCTAAAACTTGAACTCTTTGTATTTCTTGGCACCACTTCGTGTGTCTTGGGGCTGGGCCTTCCTCTTCTTTTGCTGTGGGAGAGAGAGAAAGAGAAATGAGAGTGCGAGAGAGAAAATAGGTTGTCAATATTGTCATACAACAGTGAAAACACTACTTTCCCCCTTCTGCCCCTCTACTAACCCCCTATCCCGGCACAACACGTTGACATAGGTCTCTGTGCTAATGAGTACAGAACAGCCGTTATGAGGCAGGAGGGGTTCCGACACACAAATACAGGCACACGTTTATCTCTGAAGGGCTGATAAGAGGGAGAGAGGAAGGAGGGAGGGAGGGAGATAGCTGTGCAAGTACACGCCCCGTTCAAACACTGACATTGCAGAAGGATGGCCATATTCATAAGCATAGAGATAACATTTCTAAAAAGCAAGACCTTGCAATATTAGTTATTATGAAAGTGGATTTTAAAAACATTGGATTCCTGGAGCTAAAGTTGTAATTGGGATTTAGGTGTTGAAATCACTCATACTAGTAAAGATTATAAAACCAGCCCTCTAGTGTTAGTTTTTGCTTCCTTTTGAACTGAAAACTGGTAATACAAACGCTCTTAACCTCAGCAAGGCGGTCTCATACATTTTTAAACCTAGAATAAGATTTCCAGTACGCTAGCCTGCAGTCGCTCCCTCCTCTCACCTTCTGTTTGGCGGCGTGCTCGGCCACCATGTCGCTGAAGTCTTCCTTCTCCACCTGGGCCTCCTGGTTCCTGACGTGCTCTTCGTACTTCTGGGTCATGGCCATTGGGTCCAGCTCCAACTCCTCTGGGGCCAGGGCTACCTCCACCCCCTGGGACTCCTGGCCTCCACCCGCCTTACGACCTGCCATCGCCTGGAGAGGGATAAAGAGAGAGCGAGTGGCACCCTATTCCCTAGTGTGTGTGGTGTACGACTGCGTCCAAATGGTTTGGAGACCTGGCTGAAAGCAGTTCACTATAGATAGGGTGCCGATTCGGGCGCAGTCATAGTGTGTGTGAGTGTGTATGATCCTGAGGATGGATGTAGACGTGTTGACTACGCAATGCATTAGTGTACAGTATGTATCAAAACTTGCATGAAAGCAGACGTTGTTCTTACCCCCCGATACGTCGTAGATGTGTGTGGACGCCATCATGGCTGCCCCTCCAGAGCCCGTCCTCCTCTCTGGGAGCACCGTGAACAGCTGAGGAGTCTCATTCCTACACAATTCAGTAGAAATAAATCAGTAGAAGATACAAACCCACACACTCACAGCCTAGGTAGCACAACACACACACACACACAATAGAGAATACACACACAGGTTAAGTATGGCCACACACTCACCCGTCCATGGCCTCCTCGATCTTCTTCTTCCTCAGCTCAATGAGCTCTGGAGTCTCCATACCAGCAGGCACTGACGAGAAGCCTCCCGGGGTGATCAGACCACTGGGGTAGAGACATATACAAACACACACAGGTTTGGAGTTGGAACACTGATCAAAGTATTAAAGTCAACCAAATGCAAAAATGTCATTCCTTGCGATCAAAGGCCAATTGATCCAACAGTATAAAGAGACTGGTTCATTTCAAGTCAATGTCAACTTGTTGTGTTTAAAACATCCAGTAAACAACATGTGAATGTCTACCTGTCAGCCGGTGTGAAGAATCCGGTTTCGTCTGGTTTCTCCTCGTCGCTCTCCTCTTCCTCCTCTTCCTCCGAAGACTCCTCATCTGAAGGCTCCAGTTCTCCCCACGGCGTACGATCCACCTCCTCCTCCTCAGCCTTAGCCTACACAGAGAGAGAGAGACACACACACACACACATATTAGGGCACCAGTCAATACACCAATAGATTTAAAGCAGACTGGTTGTATGATATAGGCATATGTGGTAGTGAGTGTAAGGAAGTTTGGTGTATGGTAGATATTAGGGGTATGAGGCAGGATTGTAGGGTATCCATCAGTGTATGAGGAGGATCTTACCTGGAAGTCTCCTGCGTTGGTACCGAACACATCACCGTACAGCGGCTTGCCTGTCTCATCTACAGGAGGCTTCCCCCAACCACCAGCATGGTAACCAAACGAACAGCTCTGAGAGGAGGGAGAGAACGAGAGGGGAAGAGGGGGAGTCAATCGTCTGTAATGAGCTTCACGATACTGCAACATTTCCATACAGTATTAAGACTCGTATAAACAGTCGGTAAATTGTTAAAGAGTGTGTCTGTGTTCAAGTCGGGCTTACCTCTGGGATGGGTGAGTTGAGTCCAGGGATCTTGAGGTTGGGATAGGAGGGAGGGGGGCCGTATCTCTGCATGGCGATCAGCCAGGGAGGGGGCACCTTGTGGGAGTTCTACACAGAGAGGGGAGGGGAGGGTGATGCAATTTTAGTGACAAGACCATAGTGTATCAGTGCTATTCTGCGCTAAAAAAGACGATCATCAATACAATTAGTTTTGTCAAATCAAATAAAGCATAACTATAAAGCTGTCCAGCAACAATAAAGTTAGTTGTGAGATAACAATAACATGTAGATTAACTGACCGGTCCAACGGGCATGCCCAGAGCGATACGCAGCTCATCTGACAGATCACCTGGTTTCTTCTCCTTCAGCCTCGTCTCAAACTCTTTACCCTGAAAGAGAGAGAGGTCAGTGTGAGAAATCAGAAACCTACCAGAGCAGTCCACTGATAACCAGGATTTCATTCAAGAATCAACCATATAGTAGAGCTGGGCGATATGGACAAAAATCCATATCGCGATAAATTACCTAAATGTACGTGATAATGATAAATAGAATGGTAAGTTTATAACATTCATGTGCTAGGGAAGTGAATTTGAAATAATTCACTATTCAAATAATATCATGACATTTTTTCGGATATCCGGATAGTCGAAAGAGATGGGTTAGCTGAGAGCGTCACCAAAAAAACGATGCGCAAGCTTCAATGTTGCAGAAGTCCGTGAGTTGTAAGTGACTCGTTTCAGCTAGGCCGTCATTGTAAATAAGAATTTGTTCATTACTGACTTGCCTAGATCAAATAAAAGGTTAAATAAATAACAAATAAAAGCTAATTTCATCTTGTTCTTGATACCATGTCTTGTTTTGAGGTGTTTTGAATGATTTCATGTCAATGCTAATATGGCAAAAATGTGCTAGTTAGCTAACCAACAACTGTAACGATGTATTTGAGACAACAAGTGCTCTTTGTGCAAATTTATTTATGTTTTCAATAAACATAGAATATAGTTTACATGCTGTCAATCTAAGCCAACCCTGTGCGTTTTGCCCCATAGTTGCGTACGCATCGCTTTTGTCGCTAAACAACCAACCTGTTTATACATGTAAAACAAATAAAACTTGTTTAAACTTGGGAATGCTACCTGCCCCAAAGCAGTGCCAACTGTAAAGTTTGGTGGAGGAGGAATAATGGTCTGGGGCTGTTTTTCATGGTTTGGGCTAGACTCAGTTCCAGTGAAGCAAAATCTTAACGTGACAGCATACCATGACATTCTAGACACCTTTGGGATTAATTGGTACACAGACTCCGAGCCAGGCCTAATCGCCCAACATCAGTGCCCGACCTCACTAATTCTCGTTGCCGAATGGAAGCAAGTCCATGTTCCAACATCTAGTAGAAAGCCATCCCAGAAGAGTGGAGGCTGTTATAGCAGCAAAGGGGGGACCAACTCCATATTAATGCCCATGATTTTGGAATGAGATGTTCGACAAGCAGGTGTCCACATACTTTTGTTTGTGTAGTATATCTACCTCGTAGTAGAGGTCTCCATGGATGGAGAGTTTAGGCTTCATCTGCCACTTGAAGAAGGCGTCGTGGAGCTTCTGGTAGTCAATGTCGATCTTGCCCATCTTGGGACGAACCTTCTCCCTCATCTTGGTCTTCATGGTCTTGGCATCCTCCTGTGAACAGGGAACATAGCGTTATAGAGTTTACACAGGATAAAACAGATGCATATTAGATTGTGTCTTACTACAATAGAAATACATCAGGGTTCCCCAACTGAAGGCCCGCGGGCAGGTGATTTTATTTGGCCCCTCGAGATTATTTTACTTTTTTTGGGGGGGGGACTGTAAAAACACTAGCAAATCAGCTCCAAGTGATTTTCATTTTGGAAATCTGTTCCAAAGTATAATAGAGAGATATACTGTATGTGATCAAACGCAGCACGTGCCCCATCAGATTTGTCCTGTTGTTGTGTTTCTGTAATACTACTAGCCACCTAGCAATTTTATAAAAGTTGGTTTTAGCTAGCCCAGACAAGTTCCCAATCTCCCAACCTCAACTAGCTACCAAGAAGCCATTTCAGGCTATCAATCAAGTTAGAGTAGCTAGCTTGTCTAACTATCTTAGCTGGCATGCCTGCTGGCAAGGTTGATAGACCTTTGAAAAGCAAGCAATTACTAAAGACATATTATGTTTTAGTCAACAAATTTGTAATTATGTTCCGGCCCCCCATCCGCTCAAGAAAAATCTAGTTGATGATCCCCGAAATACATGGTCCTTCCGTACTAGGTAATCACAGATAAAAGCAATGCCCAAACCATATTCTTTCCCCTATCTAGTCATGATGGAGCCGTGTTTACCTCAAAGGAGGAAAGCATTCAAACATGAGTACATTCCAAAATGGATCCACTTATTTTGCCACCAGCTGTGGCCCCCTGTACCCACTCAACCCCAACCAGTCACCCACCTTCTCCTGCAGAGCCTCTCTCATCTCCTGGATGCCCGTCCTCTTGATGAACTCTGGCAGCTCAAAGGGGGGCTTCTCTATACCCCTCTTGCCCTGGAGGTACTTCCTCTTGAAGCACCAGTGTCGGGGGACGGGGACTGTGTTCCTGGTTGCCTTCAGGTGTACCAGCAGCTTGGGCTCCTGGGCCGTCACATCGTGCATCTCCACCACGTCAGGACGCGCCACCAACTGGAGAGGAGGAGAGAGGGAGGGGGATGACAGGAGAGAAGGGAGAGAAAAGATAGGTGATATAGGTGGGAGGTCACATGCTAACTAGACCGGGGGCGCACGTGCGCCATCGCTCGCATGTTCATTTTGTCCATCCACATCAGACAGGATCAGGACACGCAGGTTGAAACATCAAAACTACTCTGAACCAACTATATTAATTTGGGGACCGGTAGAAACGCATGAAACATTCATGGCCATTTAGCTAGCTTGCAGTTGTAGGTCATTTGTCCTGGGATATAAACATAGGGTTTTACCTGAACTGCACAAGGTCCTCTACTCCGACAATCCACAGAGAAAAGGGTAAACCTAGTAAATTTCTAGTAATCTCTCATCCCTCAGTCTTCTTCTGACTTTATATGGCGGTCGGCAACCAACTTTAAGGTGCATTATAACCAACGACTGGAGTGCGGACCTCAGTTCAGCTTTCAATCACCCACGTGGGATATATGCTTCTAAAAACCAATTACGAGATGGGAGAGGCGGGACTATTTTAGCGCCTGGCTACGCAGACGCTCGTTGACGCGCGCGAGCAGTTTGGTTGAAATGAATGAATAACGTGTACATTTATTTTTGGTGTGGTCAGCATGTCAGACGATCATGCAGGTGAAGAAGCCGGATGTGGAAGTCCTGGGCTGGCGTGGTTACACATGGTCTGCAGTTGTGAGGCCAGTTGTACGTACTGCCAAATGATCTAAAACGACGTTGGAGGCGGCTTATGGTAGAGAAATTAACATTCAATAATCTGACAACTTTGGTGGACATTCCTGCAGTCAGCATGGCAATTGCACGCTCCCTCAAATCTTGAGATATCTGTGGCATCGTGTTGTGTGACAAAACTGCACATTTTAGAGTGCTGTTATCGTCCTAGCACAAGGTACACCTTTGTAATGATCATGCTGTTTAATCAGCTTCTTAATATGCCACACCTGTCAGGACAGATACATTAGAGTGTCTAGTTTAAGAAACAGACGCCTCACAAGTCCTCAACTGGCAGCTTCATTAAATAGTACCCGCAAAACACCAGTCTCAACGTCAACAGTGAAGAGGCGACTCCGGGATGCTTGCCTTCTAGGCAGAGTTGCAAAGAAAAAGCCACATCTCAGACAGGCAAATAAAAATAAAAGATTCATCAAGGATTTCTCTGTCATTTGCTCAGTTCATCTTTCCCTCAATCCTGACTTGTCTCCCAAGTCCCTGCGCTGAAAAACAACCCCACAGCATAATGGTGCCACCACCATGCTTCACCGTAGGGATGGTATTTCCTCCTAGTGTGAAGCTTGGCATTCAGGACAAAGAGTTTTGGTTTCATCAGACCAGACAATGTTTCTCATGGTCTGAGTCCTTTAGGTGCCTTTTGGCAAGCTCCAGGTGGGCTGTCAAGTGACTTTTACTGAGAAATGGCTTCCGCCTGGCCACTCTACCATAAAGGCCTGATTCGTGGAGTGCTGCAGAGATGGTTGTCCTTCTGGAAGATTCTTCCATCTCCACAGAGGAATTCTGGAGCTCTGTCAGAGTGACAACCAGGTTCTTGGTCACCTCCCTGACCAAGGCCCTTCTCCCCTGATTGCTCAGTTTGGCCAGGCAGCCAGCTCTAGGAAGAGTCTTGGTGGCTCCAAACTTCTTTCATTTTAGAATGATGGAGGCCACTGTGTTCTTGGGGATCTTCAATGCTGCAGAATAGGTTTTGGTACCCTTCCCCAGATCTGTGCCTCAACACAATCCTGTCTCGGTGCTCTACGGACAATTTCTTTGACCTCATGGCTTGGTTTTTGCTCTGACATGCACTGGGACAGTGGGACCTTATATAGACAGGTGTGTGCCTTTCCAAATGATGTCCAATCAATTGAATTGACCACAGGTGGACTCCAATCAAGTTGTAGAAACATCAAGGATGATCAATGGAAATTGGATGCACCTGAGCGCAATTTCGAGTCTCATAGCAAAGGGTCTGAATACTTATGGTACCAGTCCATGTTTGGACACACCTACTCATTCAAGGGTTTCTCTCTATTTTTCACAATTTTCTACATTGTAGAATAACAGTGAAGACAACAAAACTATCAAATAACACATATGGAATCATGTTGTAACCAAAAAAGTGTATTTTAGATTTGAGATTCTTCAAAGTTGCCGCCCTTTGCCTTGACGACAGCTTGGCATTCTCTCAACCAGCTTCACCTGGAATGATTTTCCAACAGTCTTGAAGAAGTTCCCACATACTGAGCACTTGTTGGCTGTTTTTCATTCACTCTGAAGTCCAATTCAACACAATTTAGATGGTTTGGGATGAGGTCGGGTGATTGTGGAGGCCAGGTCATCTGATGCAGCACTCCACTCTACTTCTTGGTCAAATAGCCCTTACACAGCCTGGAGGTGTGTTGGGTCATTGTCCTGTTGAAAAACAAATGATAGTCCCACTAAGCACACCAGATGGGATGGCGTGTCGCTGCAGAATGCTGTGGTAGCCATGCTGGTTAAGTGTGCCTTGAATTGTAAATAAATCCCTGACAGTGTCAAGCAAAGCAACATCACACTACCTCCTCCATGCTTCACGGTGGGAACCACACATGCGGAGATCATCCATTCACCTACTCTGCGTCTCACAAAGACACGGGGGTTAGAACCGAAAATCTCAAATTCTCTGCACCAATTCAACCATGAATGCCTGATTCACGCAGTCTTCTCTGAACAGTTGATGTTGAGATGTGTCTGTTACTTGAACTATGTGAAGCATTTATTTGGGCTGCAATTTCTGAGGCTGGTAACTAATGAACTTATCCTCTGCAACAGAAGTAACTCTGGGTCTTCCATTCCTGTGGCGGTCCTCATGAGAGCCAGTTTCATCATAGCGTTTGATAGTGTTTGAGGTAGCAAAAACTATTTTATTTTACTAGGCAAGTCAGTTAAGAACCAATTCTTATTTTCAATGACGGCCTAGGAACAGTGGGGAACTGCCTTGTTCAGGGGCAGAACGACATATTTTTACCTTGTCAGCTCGGGGATTTGATCTTGCAACCTTTCGGATACTAGTCCAACGCTCTAACCACTAGGCTACCTGCCGACCCAGATTGAATTACCTTCATGTCTTAAAGTAATGATGGAATGCCGTTTCTCTGCTTATTTGAGCTGTTCTTGCCATAATATGGACTTGGTTTTACCAAATAGGGCTATCTTCTGTATACCAACCCTATCTTGTCACAACACAACTGAGGCACACCTGCTAATTGAAATGCATTTTAGGTGACTACCTCATGAAGCTGGTTGAGAGAATGCCAAGAGTGTGCAAAGCTGTCATCAAGGCAAAGGCTGGCTACTTTGAAGAATCTCAAATATAAAATACATTTTGATTAGTTTAACACTTTTTTGGTTACTACATGATTCCATTTGTGTTATTTCATAGTTCTGATGTCTTCACTATTATTCTACAATGTAGAAAACTGTAAAAATAAAGAAAAACCTTTGAATGAGTAGGTGTGTTCAAACCTTTGACTGGTACTGTGTGTGTGTGTGTGTGTGTGTGTGTGTGTGTGTGTGTATATATAGTCAGCACTTATAACATTAATGAAAGACATCATTAATGACACCAGCTAGATCTTATAACCGCTATGTTATAAGAAAGTGGTTTACCTGTTTGAGTTCAGCCACAGTCAGTCTGTTCATCCTTCTCAGCTTCTTCTTAGACAGCTTGGGAACATCTGGTCTGATCTCCTGTACACAGAGAGAGAGAGATGGAGAGCGATTGAGAAAGAGGAGTAAGGAGGAGGACTTCCATGGTCAACAGTTCCAAAGAAGGAGTAATTGACAACATGGACAACAATGGACAGGAAGACACTATCCCCATGTCCCAATCCTCTAACTTTCTCCCTGAAAGGGAGAGAACAAGTGCACACCACTTAGGGCAGTAGGCTAGATAATTGAGACACTGAGTATAAACGGTTCTGCTCGAGAATTTGTCTTCTTCATCTAAGCCAAGGACTGAGGAAAACATAGGATAGATGAATACTAACGTCATCACTGTCATCGCTGTCTTTTGTCTCCTCCTCGAACCCTTTCCTCTTCACCATGGTAGGAGCCTCCTTCTCTTTCTCCGGCTCCTTCTCTTTCTCTTTCTTCACATCGTCAGTCAGCTGAGGGATGAAAAAAAAACAACTGTGAGAGGGACGGTAGACAAAGCCAGTTAAGTGAAGAAATTTACTAAACGCTCAAACAGAAAACCCATATCCAAATTAAACAACAAGATCTTTTATTTCATAAGTGGTCATCAAAACGGTAAATAATAAGGTCAAGAAGATTATGGACAAATCTGTAGGATGTTTTGACTGATTATTCATAATGAATTAACAAATGATCAAAACGGAGCAGGCTCTCACCTTGAAGGCCTCAAAGATCCTCTTGAAGAAGATGAAATTAGGATCGTAGATCTCCGGTTCCTCAGTGACGTACTCGATCTCCACCTCATGCTCTTTCTCCTTCTCTCCATCCTCCTCTTTCTTCTCCACCGCCTGCTCCCTCTTTTCCTGCACACGCCTCTTCTTGTTCTTCTTCTTGCGGTTCCTGCGCTTGCGGTTTTTCTGAGGAGGGAAGAGAGAAAAGGTCAGGAAATAGCACCATTTCTTTATCCGCACACCAACTCAGTGGCCTTGTGGTTAGAGTGTCCGCCCTTAAATTCTAAGGCTGTGAGTTCAATTCCCCGCTGAGTCGCATCCTTCTCAATTCGCATTGGAGAAGCTCCACGGTTCTTCCCCTCTGCTGCCTTTTGAAAAGGGGGGTAGGAGAGAGGACGCGAGGAATCAAGCAAATACAATTGAGGTTCACCCACAGACAGCAGGAGAGAAGTTGTGAATGAGAACAATACTCACATCTTTCTTGGAGAGAGAACTGTCATCCTCTTCCGTCTCAGACAGGACGGGGGCGGAGGAGTTGTTCCTCTCCATCTCCTGGCTCTCCTCCTCTTCTTCTTCTGGAAAAGGATAGAAAACACAGAACGAGTACACTGACCAGTTCAAGCTCCTACAAGGCTCTGAACCCAGATAACAAGAACTAGGACTGCAGCACTTAGAATAGAAAGATACCATGAAAGTTAGAGGTTTGGTTGATGTTAACTTACTGAAAGATATGAAGAAATATTCAATAAATATTGTATAAATAGAGTTAGCTTACTTTATTTGTTTAAGTCATGATTTTGTCATTCGTTAAAGATTTATGGGTGTATGCATAATCCAACTCCAGTGTATAGTTCCCTGTTCTGACCTGTGGGAGCGATGCTTAGCTGCTCCTGTCTGATCTCCTTTAGTTGGAGGATCTTCTCCAGGGCCTGAGGGATCTTAGGGCCGATGCCCACCTCCTCTCCCTGCCACGCCTGTTACACACGCACACTTTTCTTAGGTCAGGCGTCTCCTGATACTAAACATGGCGCAAATCAATTTCTTAGAAATCTTACACCAAGCAGACTTCTATAGCAGCTGAATACTTACAAGCATCCAGTTCAATTTACATGGGGGTTAAGTATTTGTCCGTCATGTTTAAGAGCACAAAGTAGAAAAATATAAGTTGGACGTTGAGTCGTACCTCTCTGGCATCCTCTCCTGGCGGTGGGGGAACTCTCTGTCTCTGGGTATGCGTCATGGATATACCAGGAGGGGGTGGGTTCATTCCACCAGGATTTATACCAGGAGGGGGTGGGTTCATACCTACAACACAACAAGACCCACATTTTGATTCACACCAACAATGTCGATGTACCGCGGTCGTGTTATGTAAGCACGAAACAGAAGAAAATGGATAGAAACAGGGAGGGACAATCTGGACAATGTCCAATAAGAATTGCTTGTTAGAATTTTCTGTAGAGAACGACCGATATGGGTTTTGAATGGCCGATAGAGATTTCTTTTTTTATGGCCAATATTTTATGGCGATAATACATATAATTAAATTTGAACATTTTAATAATAAAATGTTCCCATAGACAGCCATATATGGCTTCAACAAATCAGTTATACACCCATACAATGCTCAACTCCGCTCACATACTCTGCATGTAGTCAGGCAGTTCGGCTCGGGCAGTTCGGCTCAGCAAGTCCTTTAGCTAATTCAGTGAATTAACAACATTTTTAGTAGTGCTGAACAATTAGTGCCTTTTGAGGTCGGTTCAGTTTCGGGTTCAATTACTACAAATAATCTTGGTTTTGATTATTTGGGTTGAATGCAGTAACACCACTGAATAATTTATTAAATGTATATTACATTTATTTTATTGATGACTATTATTTCATTCCAAGTCATCATCAGCCGCTGCCTATGCTGTCTGACAAATTTACTATTTTAGTAGTTCTTCAAAGTAAATAAGGCATACTTTTATGACTGCTGAATACCAACTATCAATAACTTAGATCATGTACTTTCATGTAGAGACACCTCGCAAAGCAACAGCTGCTCTCTATCCCTTCACGATCATGCATTCTTGTCTCTTCTGTAGCAGGCATGAAAAATAAACAGACCGCTCAAGTACACTGAACTAAAATATAAACACAACATTTAGTGTTGGTCCAATGTTTCATGAGCTGAAATAAAAGAGAACAGAAATTTGACATCCCTGTCAGTGAGCATTTCTTCTTTGCCAAGAGAATTCATCCACCTGACAGGTGTGGTATATTGAGACGATGACTAAACTGCATGATCGCCTTGTGCTGGGGACATTAAATGCCACTCTAAAACGTGCAGTTTTGTTACACAAACACAATGCCGCAGATGTCTCAAGTTGAGAGAGCGTGCAATTGGCATGCTGACTGCAGGAATGTTCACCAGAGCTGTTGCATGTTCATTTCTCTTCCATCGTTTTAGAGAATTTCGCAGTACGTCCAACTGGCCTCACAACCGCAGACCACTTGTATGGTGTCGTGTGGACGAGCGGTTTTCTGATGCCAACGTTGTGAACAGAGTGCCCTCTGGTGGTTATGGTATGGGCAGGCATAAGCTATGGACAACGAACACAATTGCATTTTATTGATGGCAATTTGAATGCACAAAAATACCGTGATGAGATCCTGAGGCCCACTGTGATGCATATCTGTATTCAGGTGAAATCCAGAGATTAGGGCCTAATTTATTTATTTCAATGGACTGATTTCCTCATATGAACTGTAGTGCGAAGGGCCCAGTACATCACTGGGACCAAGTTTCCTGCCATCCAGGACTTCGGTGTCAGAGGAAGGCCCTAAAAATTGTCAAAGACTCCAGCCACCCTAGTCAGACTGTTCTCTCTGCTACCGCACGGCAAGCGGTACCGGAGCGCCAAGTCTAGGTCCAAGAGGCTTCTAAACAGCTTCTACCCCCAAGCCATAAGACTCGAACGACCTGTCCTATAGACTATTTGTATGAATATTTTTATCAATAAATAACAAAACAAAGCTGTTTTAAAATACAATCTAGGCCTGAACATTTTAATTAAGCCTAATAAATAACAAAACATGGCAGTCTATGAACACCAGGGCTAGCCCGCACCACTCCCCATGCTAATCAGCAGTGGAAAGAGGCCACTCTAGAAGGCCATAAAATTAAGAAATTAAACTGATATTGGACAATCCAATTCGATATGTAAATAAACAACATTCGTTAAGGCTGGTTCGTGGAGAGAAAGCTTTTTTTACAATGGTCCTGTAAAATGAAAGCACTGGTTACCACAGCTCAAATGATATCTCACTCGTTTTACAGTTCTACTGGATGTAGTGTTATGTTAATAAGTGTTATGTTATAATTTGAACTATTGTGGGGTCGTGACTCGCTGTGTGATATACGTGGCTTATTGATAAACAACTCTGTTTCCTACTATATGCTGTTGGCTGACTAACGATTACAACTCTCCGATGTGAATAGTTGGCAACGATGTTTCGTTTCCAAGAGCTACTGAATAAGCTCAAATGAAATGCACCAATTTCATATGATAAGCCTACACATAATTACTCTACTCTCTCAATCCATTCCAAATCTGTATACTATACATGACACAAGGGCGGGATATGTTGATCTTGCCTAGGGCGGCAGCAGAACTGCTAGGACTGGGCCTGACGAACACAATTTGCCTCTAATTTACTTGCGTTTGCGGTGGACAAAAGTGAGCCGCCGCTTTTGGGAAGACAAAACTGTCCAACTCCTTGGAGCAGCTTGCGATGTGCATCAGCCTTGTTACTTTCTCCTCGCAAAAGGCGAGATCTTGAGGCCGTCTTTACTCTGTTTCGGAGAAACAATCTCCTCGGCGGGCACACTGAACACAGAGATAATCAACACAACCGTCGCCAATTTTGCCCAGTCGGGGTACACTTATCTGAAGTCCCTTATGAGGACCTCGCGTCTTTTACGTGGGTAAAAATAAAAACACTTAATTTCCAAGCAGCTCGAGGATTTATTAGCCTATGAAGTATATTCGACTTAAAATTTGGGAGCACACTAATGAATAAAAAGCATTATATCGCAATGTCTTTTTTTTCGTATACCGGAAACGGAACCCCTGGTTGCTTTGTAAGTGCTGCAGCCTGTATGGACATTGTTTTGCCTAACAGTTAATCGATTATCACCTTAGACATTTCTACATTCCGTGTGGCATTATTGAAGTGTGCAAAACGTATATGCAGCATGAAAGGACTAGAGTGGGTAGCTAGCAAGCAGCCCAGAGGTTCCTCACGGACAGGCTAACTAGTTAGCAGTGGCGCCGGACTGGAGGAGTTTCACACGAGAGGCAAGCGTGTTAACGTGCCGTAAAGGGGAAAATCGGCTGCACCGATACTCAAGGGCTAATATCGGCCCGACCAATTATCCGTCTTTCTCTAGCGGTGTGCACTACTGACCTCTCATCATGGGGGGCATCATGCCAGGGGGTCGTGGCGCCGGGTCAGACATCCTGGGCCCTGGTCCTCCATGCTGCATCTTAGCGAGCTCTTGCTGCCGCTCATGCTCCATCATCACTGCTGCCTGACAGAGGGGGGTAAGGAAGAGAGCAGGGAAGGAAGAGGAGGGAAGGAAGGAAAGAAGAGAGAAGGGAGGGGAGAGATGGATGAAGGGAACAGGTAGGGAAGAGTGAGAATTAGAAGATATATTTCAAGCAAGTAAAAGGGCTGCACCATTACTATGTGAATAGTTGTGACACAAAACTACTGATGAATTACAACAAAATCATTTAGATGGGAGAAAGACGTGAACAGCCTCCAGTCCTCACCCTCTTCTGCTGCTCCAGAAGCTCCTGTTCCTTCATGTGCTCTTCCATAGCACGGGAATCCCCCTGAACACACACACAAAATGTCAACTTTTGAAACTATTCATCACCAACTGAACATCAATACCAGAACCCCTCTACAGCCACTGCTTCCTTCCCATCGCAAGAGAAAGACTACCTTACAACTAGGGCCTACAGTATTTGCTAGTCAGGTAAAACTCAGGGGCCTAGATAAAACCCTCTCCGGTGGTTTGGTCTTACTTGCTGCTTGGCCCTCTCCTCATGCTGCATCATCATGGCAGCCCTCTGCTGCACCATCTTCAGCTGGTCCTCCTGGGAGAGGCCAGGGGGCATGCCTGGAGGCTCCATGCCCATATGCATCCCTGGTGGAGGGGGTCCACCCGCCATCATGCTCATCGCCTGGAGCATACCCATACCAGGTGGCATGGGCGGCATGGGCATCGGGGGCATGGGGGGGATGCCTGGCATCTGGGGGAGAAAGGTAGAGGAGGAGGGAAGGGTGGTCGTTGGTAAGCTTGTTTTTGATTTGGGTAAGTAGTTATTCCGGCACCGTGTGACCTAACCAGGAAAACTCCCCTTAGTCTTTACTGGTCAGATCACATGGTAAAGGTCAAACTCCTGGTCCTGTTCATGACAGATTGATGACATGCTGCAGAGTGTATGGCTAAATAATCACAGTGATGAAATGTAATAACGAGATGAATTAGATTGGACTGTCTAAAAACCTTATAGGGTCGGTTGGTGCTGACCTGCGTGGTCATGGGTTTGTCATCCCCCCCTTGGTTGGGCTTGCTGAGCATCATTCCAGTCTGAGTGGAAAAACACAGACGCACACAAAGATAAATGGATCAGATAAACACATAAGATGCAATACACTCTTCCACTCTCCCCCTCCCTAGCACACACTGACCTGCATCATGTATCCCTTGAGCCTGTCCAGCATCTCCTCTCTGGGACCTAAGGAAGGAGGAAAAGACAACTGTTAACAAACAATGAACAATACAGCTGGGACAACAACAATGATTTCATTACGAATGGATGGAATAAAAGGTTAACTTATATTGCAAAACATGTTTTATATGTTTTTATTCCGATTTTGCAGGGGTGCTGTACCTCAGCAGCCCTACTTCACGCGGCTGTGGTCGGAGGTGCCGAATTGATGGCGTGACGCAATTTGGCTGCTGCATGGTCAATCCGACATTTGCAACGGCCATGCGGCATTTACAGTGATCCAGCCTCTACATAAGTCAGGGAATTCATACTTCTAGCACTTCTCTGAGCAGCGCAGAGCTGTTGTCAAGGAAGTGAGTTTGTGTTTAAACAGGACCTCCCGCCCTCACCCACTCATGTCAATGCCGGACCTATATTGAGCCCACCACATGATCACACATTTTGAGAGGGGCATGGCAGTGCAATACTGAGCTCATTTTTTGGCTCTGCATGCCTCGCTATTGCGTCACACCATCCCTACGGCGCCTCCGACCATATTTTCGGCTCCGGCATAAATCGCCTTTAAATTCTGCACAGCCACTGCAAACAGATTGACCACGCAGCGCCTTTTGTCAAACACCCAACCGAAACAGCAAGTTAGGATTAGCTGTTAACTATCAACCATGAGGACTCACTAACGTTAAGCAACACACTCTTCGTAGAGGTGCGGAACATGAACGTGTAGCTAATGCATATTGTTAGAGTAGATAGCGAGCGGGTTGTGATAATGTTAGTTGGCACTCGTCCGTTACTTCCCTTGAGGGCCTGCTAACTTCGCCGCGGAAGTAAATCTGTATGGCTAGCCTGTTAGCAGCTAGCTACTGCCCAAAAAAACAATTCAAAGCTTGCTGCTCCTCGGCTTCTAATCATACCCATGTTGGGTGCGCCGAGCTCGCCTAGCTTGGCTTGAAGCTCCGGATTGCTCCATGTATTCAGGGCCGCTACAGAGCTCCCCAAGTCGGGCGGCATGGGTTCAGTCCCCGGCGGTCCGTCGGATGTCATGTTTAATTCTGCTGAGCGACGGGACTCTACAGAAACAACAGACACGAAAACCTCGCCAAGAACGACGGGGGAACCGGAAAAGGCAGTTGGAGGATTCTGGGTGATGTAGTTTGTGGTAGGAGGAATAATGTTAGCCATGGTTTTCCAAATTACAACCGCTAGGTCGCAGTATTTAAATAAGAAAAACACGATCCTGATTCATTGCTAAATTGACATGCCAATGTGAAGAGGCCATTTATGCTTGATCCGAGAAATGTGGTCAGAGTTGCTGTATGGATGGTGTGGCGCAATTGTGGAGCTTCCAGAGGCATGCAGAGGCCAGCAGAGGCCAAATTGAGCTCCATACAAGGCGCTGTATGGTCAGTCTGTCACCTGCCTGGTCAGTCTGTCACCTGCATGGGCCTTGCAGCATTTCCCTTACGAATAAAGATTTCAGTCAGTGGAGTATAACTGCAGTATGCAGCAAATACTGCGTCCAAAATGACAGTTTGACTTACTGCAGTAATTTTGCATTGTAACTGCAGTTAGAGTGTAGTATAACTGCAATTACTGCGTCCAAAATACCACAGTCGACTGCAGTTACTGGACTTTTACTGCAGTTTCAAAACTGCAATCTTTTGTTTTGTAAGGGTTATGGTGATACTGCCTCTGCAGATGTCAGGGCATTCATACTTCTTGTGCTTTGCTGAGCAACGCAGAGCTGTTGTGAAGCAAGTTGCAAAATAGTGAGTTTGTGTTTATACAGGACCTCACCTACCGTCGACCAATCATGTCAATGCGGAGCTATATGGAGCCCTCCGCATTTGTTTTACATTTGAGAGGCACAAGGCGATGCGGTAATGAGCTCAATTTGGCTTCTTTGGGATTGTGTTGGCGGATCGCATCCAATTTAAGGTGCATACACCACCACCTACTCTACTGGAGTGAGGCCATTCACAGCCTACCTACATTCATTAAATTATTTGTGATACGGTACTCTGAAATTGGGGAAAAGGAAAAATTACCCTGCCAACTATTTGCCCTCTCTAAAAAAATTATAATCAAAAACAACATCACCCCATTCCAATATTTACCCTATCTAATCCTACTCCAGACCAACGGTCTGAGAAGACATAACACTACCACTAAACACCCCCCTGCAACTGTTCTGCAATAAAACCTCGCAATCCCAAATATTTGAGTCCTCAGATCCTCAAAAGGTTGCACAGCTGCACCATCGAGAGCATCCTGCCGGGTTGCATCACTGCCTGGTATGGCAACTGCTCGGCCTCCGACTGCAAGGCACTACAGAGGGTAGTGCGTACGGCCCAGTATATTACCGGGGTCAAGCTTCCTGCCATCCAGGACCTCTATACCAGGCGGTGTCAGAGAAAGGCCCTTGTGTCAAAGACTCCAGCCACCCTAGTCATAGACTGTTCTCTCTGCTACCGCACGGCAAGCGGTACCGGAGCTCCAAGTCTAGCTCCAAGAGGCTTCTAAACAGCTTCTACCCCCAAGCCATAAGACTCCTGAACATCTAATCAAATGGCTACCAAGTCTATTTGCATTGCCCCCTTCTACACTGCTGCTACTCTCTGTTATTATCTATGCATAGTCACTTTAATAACTCTACCTACATGTACATATTACCTCAATTACCTTGACACCGGTGCCCCCGCACATTGCTCTTTAACTTTTTGTCATTCTTATCTCTTACTTTTTTTTGTATTTTCTTTAAACTGCATTGTTGGTTAAGGACTTGTAAGTAAGCATTTCACTGTAAGGTCTACACCTGTTGTATTCGACGCATGTGACAAATAACATTTGATTTGATTTGATTTTTCTCTGCCGCTGCCACCACAACCTCTATTTTCTGTGATTTTCATTTCTACAGTACAATTGACAACCATGGCTATGAATGCCAAGACCCTACCTTACTGAAGCACATATTCTTCCCATCCCTCTCTTAGTCTCTCCATACTCACAGGAGCTCTCACCCAGTACCCATCTTTCTCTATCACGTTCTTCACTGCTTCAGCATACTACAGCCGTGGCCAAAAGTTTTGAGAATGACACAAATATTAATTTCCACAAAGTTTGCTGCTTCAGTGTCTTTAGATATTTTTGTCAGATGTTACTATGGAATACTGAAGTATAATTACAAGCAAGGCTTTTATTGACAATTACATGAAGTTACATGATTATATGCAAAGAGTCAATATTTGCAGTGTTGACCCTTCTTTTTCAAGACCTCTGCAATCTGCCCTGACATGCTGTCAATTAACTTCTGGGCCACATCCTGACTGATGGCAGCCCATTCTTGCATAATCAATGCTTGGAGTTTGTCAGAATTTGTGGGGTTTTGTTTGTCCACCTGCCTCTTGAGGATTGACCACAAGTTCTCAATGGGATTAAGGTCTGGGGAGTTTCCTGGCCATGGACCCAAAATATCAATGTTTTGTTTCCCGAGCCACTTTTGCCTTATGGCAAGGTGCTCCATCATGCTGGAAAAGGCATGTTCGTCACCAAACTGGTCCTGGATGGTTGGGAGAAGTTGCTCTCGGAGGATGTGTTGGTACCATTCTTTATTCGTGGCTGTGTTCTTAGGCAAAATTGTGAGTGAGCCCACTCTCTTGGCTGAGAAGCAACCCCACACATGAATGGTCTCAGGATGCTTTACTGTTGGCATGACACAGGACTGATGGTAGCGCTCACCTTGCCCCAAACAATCGGTAAGGGGATTCATCAGAGAAAATGACTTTACCCCAGTCCTCAGCAGTCCAATCCCTGTACCTTTTGCAGAATATCAGTCTGTCCCTGATGTTTTTCCTGGAGAGAAGTAGCTTCCCTTCTTGACACCAGGCCATCCTCCAAAAGTCTTCGCCTCACTGTGCATGCAGATGCACTCACACCTGCCTGCTGCCATTCCTGAGCAAGCTCTGTACTGGTGGTGCCCCGATCCCGCAGCTGAATCAACTTTAGGAGACGGTCCTGGCGCTTGCTGGAAATTCTTGGGCGCCCTGAAGCCTTCTTCACAACAATTGAACCGCTCCCCTTGAAGTTCTTGATGATCCGATAAATGGTTGATTTAGGTGCAATCTTACTGGCAGCAATATCCTTGCCTGTGAAGCCCTTTTTGTGCAAAGCAATGATGATGGCATGTGTTTCCTTGCAGGTAACCATTATTGACAGAGGAAGAACAATGATTCCAAGCACCACCCTCTTTTTGAAGCTTCCAGTCTGTTATTCAAACTCAATCAGCATGACAGAGTGATCTCCAGCTTTCCTCGTCAACACTCACACCTGTGTTAACGAGAGAATGACTGACATGATGTCAGTTGGTCCTTTTGTGGCAGGGCTGAAATGCAGTGGAATTGTTTTGGGGGGATTCAGTTCATTTGCATGGCAAAGAGGGACTTTGCAATTCATCTGATCACTCTTCATGACATTCTGGAGTATATGCAAATTGCCATCATACAAACTGAGGCAGCAGACTTTGTGAAAATTAACATTTGTGTCATTCTCAAAACTTTTGGCCACGACTGTACACTTTCTGTACTATTCTGACCCTAGCAACCCCCACCTGTCTTTCTCTCACCGGACACCTCCGATCTCCAGCTCCATGGGCACCCCCAAAACTAACACACACTTACTCCACCGAAAATACACATTCCTTCATCTCATGTTGTCCTGCAAACTTCTCACATCTAGGACTCTCCCTCCTACATACTGCTGTAACATGCCCATAAACTTGACACCTAAAAGACAAAGTATTTTCGGAACAAACACTCTCACGGGATAACGTACACTTCCTACCTTAACCTTCTCTGGCAAAGACTCTACATCAAAACTCAACAGGACAGACAACGTCTTCTCTGTTTCCCCACCCTCTCCACTAGATCTGATACCTCCAACCGGCGAGTGTCACATACACCGGGAATCTTCACTTCCAACTGATCTTCCTCAACATTTAATGCCACCCCGTTATCACTCCTTTCAATGGTGCCCTGTTGCGGAGCGCAAAGCAAGTCACATTTCTTGTCCCTAATTGATCCGAAGTGCCCGCTCCCTCTGGGCTGAAGAAACACAATAAATCATCACTAATCCATTCCTAGTTACTTTCACAAACTCCGCAGTCCCAAACCTCTTCTCCACCCAACCTACCAACACACATGGATCAGCCAAAATGCAAGAATTCCATTCTCTCCACAAATCTTCTCCCACTGGGCCAGAATCATCAGCTATCAGGATGACATCGGGGGAAAGCGTACAGGAGAACCCTCGGTCATGAGTGGTGTGCAAACGCATCCAATCCCAGTGGCAGTTTATCCAGGGCCCAAAGAGAGAACCAGAAGTGGCAATGTGCGAAAAGTTCCCATAGCTGGAGGACAATGTCAGGGTGTAGGCGCCACTCGTCATCTAGAGAGCCTCCATGGGACATGAGGTCTGCCCCCACATTGAGGTGGCCTGGAATGTGGTGTGCCGTCAACGAGAGAAGAGAAATGCATTATTCCAGCCCAGGTGCACTAGATGTATGTTTTAGACTGATCCAATGAACCATTGCATTTCTGTTCAAAATGTTGTATCTAGACTGCCCAAATGTGCCTCATTTGTTTATTAATAACTTTTCATGTTCAAAACTGTGCACTCTCCTCAAACAATAGCATGGTATTATCTCACTGTAACAGCTCACTGTAATAGCTCATGTAAATTGGAAAGTGCAGTTAGATGACCAAGAATTTAAGCTTTCTGCCAATATCAGATACAGTGGGGCAAAAAAGTATTTAGTCAGCCACCAATTGTGCAGGTTCTCTCACTTAAAAAGATGAGAGAGGCCTGTAATTTTCATCATAGGTACACTTCAACTATGACAGACAAAATTAGGAAAAGAAATCCAGAAAATCACATTGTAGGATTTTTAATGAATTTATTTGCAAATTATGGTGGAAAATAAGTATTTGGTCAATAACAAAAGTTTATCTCAATACTTTGTTATATACATTTTGTTGACAATGACAGAGGTCAAACGTTTTCAGTAAGTCTTCACAAGGTTTTCACACACTGTTGCTGGTATTTTGGCCCATTCCTCCATGCAGATCTCCTCTAGAGCAGTGATGTTTTGGGGCTGTCGCTGGGCAACACGGACTTTCAACTCCCTCCAAAGATTTTCTATGGGGTTGAGATCTGGAGACTGGCTAGGCCACTCCAGGACCTTGAAATGCTTCTTCTACGAAGCCACTCCTTCGTTGCCGGGCGGTGTGTTTGGGATCATTGTCATGCTGAAAGACCCAGCCACGTTTCATCTTCAATGCCCTTGCTGATGGAAGGAGGTTTTCACTCAAAATCTCACGATACATGGCCCCATTCATTCTTTCACTTACACGGATCAGTCGTCCTGGTCCCTTTGCAGAAAAACAGCCCCAAAGCATGATGTTTCCACCCCCATGCTTCACAGTAGGTATGGTGCAACTCAGCATTCTTTGTCCTCCAAACACGCATTTAGTTGAGTTTTTACCAAAAGGTTCTATTTTGGTTTCATCTGACCATATGACATTCTCCCAATCCTCATCTGGATCATCCAAATGCTCTCTAGCAAACTTCAGACGGGCCTGAACATGTACTGGCTTAAGCAGGGGGACACGTCTGGCACTGCAGGATTTGAGTCCCTGGCGGCGTAGTGTGTTACTGATGGTAGGCTTTGTTACTTTGGTCCCAGCTCTCTGCAGGTCATTCACTAGGTCCCCGTGTGGTTCTGGGATTTTTGCTCACCGTTCTTGTGATCATTTTGACCCCACGGGTGAGATCTTGCGTGGAGCCCCAGATCGAGGAAGATTATCAGTGGTCTTGTATGTCTTCCATTTCCTAATAATTGCTCCCACAGTTGATTTCTTCAAACCAAGCTGCTTACCTATTGCAGATTCAGTCTTCCCAACCTGGTGCAGGTCTACAATTTTGTTTCTGGTGTCCTTTGACAGCTCTTTGGTCTTGGCCATAGTGGAGTTTGGAGTGTGACTGTTTGAGGTTGTGGACAGGTGTCTTTTATACTGATAACAAGTTCAAACAGGTGCCATTAATACAGGTAACGAGTGGAGGACAGAGGAGCCTCTTAAAGAAGAAGTTACAGGTCTGTGAGAGCCAGAAATCTTGCTTGTTTGTATGTGACCAAATACTTATTTTCCACCATAATTTGTAAATAAATTCATTAAAAATCCTACAATGTGATTTTCTGGATTTTGTTTCCTCATTTTGTCTGTCATGGTTGAAGTGTACCTATGATGAAAATTACAGGCCTCTCTCATCTTTTTAAGTGAGAGAACTTGCACAATTGGTGGCTGACTAAATACTTTTTTGCCCCACTGTATGTCTCTGTCCTGGGAAATGTTCTTTTTACTTACAACCTCATGCTAATCGCATTAGCCTACGTTAGCTCAACTGTCCTGCGGGGGACCCACCGATCCTGTAGAGCAGTGGTTCCCAAGCTTTTTATAGTCCCATACCCCTTCAATCATTCAACCTCCAGCTGCGTACCCCCCTCTAGCACCAGGGTCAGCATACTCTCAAATGTTGCTTTTTGCCATCATTGTAAGCCTGCCACACACACACACTATACAATACATTTATTAAATATAAGAATGAGTTTGAGTGTGTTTGTCACAACCAGGCTCGTGGGAAGTGACAAAGAGCTCTTATAGGACCAGGGCACAAATAATAATACAACAATAATCAATCATTTTGCTCTTTATTTAACCATCTTACATATAAAACCTTATTTGTTTATCGAAAATGTTGAATAATTTACCACAGGTTAATGAGAAGGGTGTGCTTGAAAGGATGCACATAACTCTGCAATGTTGGGTTGTATTGGAGAGAGTCTCAGTCCTAAATGATTTTCCACACACAGTCTGTGCCTGTATTTAATTTTCATGCCAGCGAGGTCCGAGAATCCACTCTCACATAGGTACGTGGTTGCAAAGGGCATTAGTGTCTTAACAGCGCGATTTGCCAAGGCAGGATAATCCAGAAATCTGGCAGTGGCTTCTGATTAAATTCAATTTTCACAGAACCGCTTGTTGCAATTTCGATGAGGCTGTCTTGTTCAGATATCAGTAAGTGGACTGGAGGCAGGGCATGAAAGGGATAACGAATCCAGTTTGTGTCATCCGTTTTGGGAAAGTACCTGCGTAATTGCGCACCCAACTCACTCAGGTGCTTCGCTATATCACATTTGACATTGTCCGTAAGCTTGAGTTGATATGCACACAAAAAAAATCATACAATGATGGAAAGAAAGGGGTGTTGTCCTTGTTAATGCAGACATAGAAGAGCTCCAACTTCTTAATCATAGGCTCAATTTTGTCCCGCACATTGAATATAGTTGCGGAGAGTCCCTGTAATCCTAGATTCAGATCATTCAGGCGAGAAAAAAACGTCACCCAGATAGGCCAGTCGTGTGAGAAACTCGTCATCATGCAAGCGGTCAGACAAGTGAAAATGATGGTCAGTAAAGAAAACTTTAAGCTCGTCTCTCAATTCACAAAAACGTGTCAATACTTTGCCCCTTGATCACCAGCGCACTTCTATATGTTGTAAAAGCGTTACATGGTCGCTGCCCATATCATTGAATAGTGCAGAAAATATACGATAGTTCAGAGGCCTTGCTTTAAAAAAGCTAACCATTTTCACTGTAGTGTCCAAAACGTCTTTCAAGCTGTCAAGCATTCCCTTGGCAGCAAGAGTTTTATACATGGGGTGGCCAAGGCTACTTCAGGGGTCCATAGACCATGACAGAAAATTTGTGTAGCCCTAACCTGGTATCTAATGAGCATGAATGAATCCTATGATTGCTGATTAGAGGTAGAAGTGATAATTCACTTAACCCAGAGTTCTTCAATGTGGCAGATAGTGTGGTCCTAAAGGGTTACTTCACTAGAATTATTTAACTTACTATGAATAGTCAGTGTCTCTACCACGGAACTGCAGCTCAAAAAAAAAATCTCTCTCTCTCACACACACACAGACTGTACTCACATACTGGAGAGACTTAGGTCACTCTGTTCTCATGAATATATAATCTGGGTCTATAAGTGTTGCACATCCAAAATATTTTCAGAAAATAAAGCTCAAGCACCAAGGAGATAAGATAGCATTTGTGTGTTACATAAATTGCATAGTTTATTTACAAAATAGTACATTTACAAAAAAACACTGCAATTTGACAGGTATCAAGCAGAAATTGACTTTTTTGGTGCCCATCAATATTACGAACTTACAGTATCATATTTATGCTCACTAACTAATAGCAAAGAAAAGTTTTGGAATTGGCCTAATCAAGACCAAATTAAATGTGTGTGACATGATACCCTTTGGATGTATCATTTTAGAATGTCAGTGTACTAGCTAGTACACAGTGCAGGTTTTAATCATGACCAGAGGGACCGCCTAAGTGCCAAATTATCCTAGGTAGATTTAAAACAACATATTTCTGCGGTTCTGGTGAGAACTGGCAAAATGTTTCACAAACTCATCCATGTTGAGGGAGCGTGCCCACCTTGACTCAACACTGAGAATTCCCAGGTGACTTAACCTGTCATCAACCATTGTTGTCCTAAGGTGGGTTTTAATCCGTTTTAAAGCTGAGAAGCTTCTCTCGCAAGAAGCACTGCTGACCGGTGTAACAACAAGAAATCTTACAAAGTTGAAATAGCTCATGGAAGACCTCTTTTATAAGGTTCTAGAAATACAACAAAGTCAAGAAGAGTAGACGGTCTGTCCCTTCCACTTTTCTCTCTCCTATCAAGAAGCCGCTTGGTTTGATGAACCTCATGTTTAAGGTCCTCTAAATCTGACTCAAAGGTCTGAGCAAAGGCAAACAGAGGCTCCTCATTCAAGAATGTTGTACTCTTTGGGTTGAGAGACTGGACCCCTTGCATTATCTCACAATTCTTCTTTGAAAAACGCCTCTACAGCTCAGCTGTGCGACTCAAGCACCTGTTAAAAGATAGCTCGTTGGAAGCTCTCAACATCACTTTTGGTCACTATTTTTCTGTCCTACAGTGCTCATCATCAATGAGTCGTGAAATCTTAAGCTTGTTTTAGGCTGTCTTTTACACACTGTTTGTACACTTATTTTGCAGTCCTCTGCAATCTCTTCAACCTCTTTCCAAAGTTCTCCAAAGTAACCCTCACTTCTGTAGTCCTGTAATGTGCCTGTAAGGGCACCTACTAGATCCACAGCCCTTGCTAGGTCAAGAGAGCATGATTGGAGCATGTCAGAAAGACATTTGGCATCACTAAGCACTTTACAAAAGGTAACCAAAAGCCCTATGAAATGTAAATCTATCTGAGAAAGAAGGCCCCTTGCCTCCACTGATCTATCACCACTATTTTCAAGTGCGATATCCTGTAGCACTCTCAGAGCTGCTGGAAGCCTGTCCCTCAGGTTACGGCATGCCATGTATCTGCATGCCCACCTTACATCCGTAAGTCTCTGTAGTTCCCTGGGCTGCTGCTGTGGATACAGCTCTTTCTGAACTGCAAGCCACTTGAGATGAACGTACGAGCCAGATACAAAGTTATAAAGCTTCTGCAGGAGAGCAAACAAGTGAACTGCCTCAGGCACGGATTTTACAGCATCGACAAGAACCAAATTCAAACAATGTGCATTACAGTGCACATAGAATGCAAATCTTGCACCGTCATAGCCTTGCCCCACAATATTATTTGTAGTCCAGACCATGTTTTTCAAGGCAGTCAATTATAATTTGTGAGACCTGCTGCATCTAAGCTTTCAGCTGACTGAAAGTTTAAAAAGCTTTTTTAAAGACATTTGTTATTTTTTCTTTAAATCTTTGGTTTCATCTGCAATTACACTAAAAACTTCAATTTCTTTTACTTCTCTTATTATTTCACTTTGTACCATCTCAGCTAAGCCCTCAAGAACTTTGTTCTGGATTTGGTGGCTTGTGTACTTAGCATTGCCACATGCATTCATCTTTTTCTCTTTGAGAGGGTCATGCTTTGCTATTTCTTCTAAGATCACCACGAGTGGCAGTTAATTCGAGCACATCTGCAATTGTTTCATGTAAGTACAGTTTTCCTCCACTTTCTTTGTCCGGTCCTCATTTGTGACATCTAACATTGATGAGTTGCTGTCAACAGCCCTTTTATGCTGATTCCAAGCATACATAGCATTGATATGATGCTCTGTCTTCAAATGGATCTCAAATCTTTAAACAGTGCCTTTTTCCAGTTACAAAAACCTGACTGTGATGTGAAGGCAGATTCAGGTGTATTGGGCAGAGAAAAATGCCTACAGCCGAAACAATAAGTCGAATCTTGATTTACAGAATATTCAAGCCATGAATTGTCCTTATACCAGGAGCTGTTGAAAGCCCTTTTCCTAGTACCATGCTGGGTTCTGGGAAATCTTTTTGGAACAGCATATCTGGTGCTTGATGCAGTTGGGAGCTTCTGGCATCCCTTGATACATCTATTACATTAAAATGACACAAGAACCATTAGTGTATAATCACAATACAAATGCCACAGCCATCAAAACAAGAACACACATGAATCAACAACCAACATTTTAAAGTGAGGCTTAATCTGACAAAATCATCCTGATGCTCTGGCCTGGTGGTGGTAGACTGGGTCCCTGTGAAGTCTTACCACACTGACTCTGACTAGCCTCAGGTAGGGAACTACTCTGGGGTCCAGTGGTGATGCAAGGACTGGGGTCTGTTTGCACCTGACCTGCCTGTTTGTGCTTCTTTAAAAAGAAGTATGATATCTCTCCCTTTCTTTTCATGTTTAATTGACCCTATGCAAAGAAATAGGTCAGTCTATGGTTACATCTAAGCATCCAATTATCCACATTTTAGTCCAATCTCAATCTTAATTACAAATCCCCATTATCATAACTGTAACTTAAAATCAACTACCAGCCTAAGTTACTAGTTAGATCATGGCTAGCCCTACTCTGCAGTAAGTAACTTAGCTAGCTATAATTTCTTACACCTTTATGATAGCAAACAGGCTATCTGCAAATTGTGGTCATCTTTTGAGTAACGTTAACAGATTGATGATAATAACAATTGTTTGTTTTTAGTTCAAGTGCGAAAATCTAACTGAGTTAATGGACTTCAAACTGCTGAATGTTAACTTTCTGAACACTGACAGCTATAGCCTACTAGTTACCCCACATTAGCTAAACATTCGTATACTGTAACTTACGACATTGCACTGTATATGCATGTATTACTAGCTCATGTGTAAACATAATGTTAAGAGAGATCGGTTCCCAATTTAGCCTATCTGATTAACTGTCTGTTAAAGGTCTAACGTTAACTTACACAGAGACTCAACTTTCGTAAAAGTTGTTTAGGAAACCTAAACCCGATGCTAAACCTTTAAACTTACTTCAAATATGATGTTTTCGCCGATTGCGAAAAGAGCTTGTGAAGCTGTGGAAATATTCTCTCTTCTTCTGTATGTTCTTCTTATTCTTCTTATTCTGTATCTCGCAACCAACGTTAATATTCTCTCTTCCTCTATTTGAAAAATGCGCTGCCAAACGTCAAAATAAATGCTTCTTTCAATAATAGATGAAAGTAGATGTCAATCAGTGTCAAACTGCCAGTAACTAATTACATTTTGGGGTGGCCAATCAGATGTCAGGGGTGTCCAGTGCCACCCCGGACACCACTCTGGCTCCGCCCCTGTCCAAGTGGCGTCGGGAGCAACTGCTTGCACGCGCGTTACCACTCCACTATGTCTTCCAGTCATGGCTTTTGCGCCATCAGTACAGATACCAACACATCTTGACCACCAAAGTCCATTTGATGTCACAAAGCTGTCCAGTACTTTAAAAATATCCTCTCCTGTTGTCCTGGTTTCCAGTGGTTTGCAGAAGAGGATGTCTTCCTTAATTGACCCCCCCATAAACATAACGGACATATACCAGGAGCTGTGCCAGGCCCGCCACGTCTGTTGACTCATCCAGCTGTAAACGCATAGAATTCACTGGCTTGTATGCGAAGCAGTAATTGTTTCAAAACATCTCCTGCCATGTCACTGATGCGTCGTGAAACAGTGTTGTTTGATGAAGGCATTGTCTGTATAGTTTTCTGGGCCTTTTCCCCCAGCATTGTCTCAGCCATATCTGCGGCAGCAGGAACAATGAAGTCCTCCACAATAGTATGGGCCTTGCCTGTCCTAGCCACTCGGTAGCTCACCATATAAGACGCTTCTAGCCCCTTCTTATTAATGGTATCTGTTGCTGTTATACGTCCTACTACTCGAAATTCGTCTTAATTCTCGCTCAAAAAACTTGTGGCTTATTTTTTAAATTGGCATGTTTTGTTTCTAAATGTCTGCGCAAGAGTGAAGGTTTCATCTATTTGTGAGATAGTACTTTTGCACATATAACACAGTGTGGCTGAGGAAAGACACTACTCCCAATATAAGTGAACCCCAAACCAATGTAATCATCATATTTGCGCCTCTTCGACGGTCCAACGTCCCTGTCTGTTGTTCGGTGCTTTCCTGGGTAAGGGGGCAGTAGCTCTTCGGCTGCATCAGATTCCCTACTGTCAGTGTCCATGCTAGCTGGGCTAATAACAAATGTAGAATTACTGATGCTAGCATTGGATGTGCTCGTGAAAGCAGAACAACTTGTCGTCTACAGGTGCAGGTGTAGTACTGCTGGTAGTAGCAGTACTACCAGTAGAGCTGGTATATGTCTCTATGGACTCGGGCCTTACTAAATGGACTGTTTGACATTTTTTATTTGGCGTACCCCGACGGTATTGCGTGTGTACCTCAGTTTGGGAATACATGCTGTCGAGGTTTCAAGGTCATCACACCCAGGGAGCAGTTGTTCACTAGGAGCGAAACCCCCTATTGGGCGGAGATCCTCGATATAGAGCCTGCATGCCAATGCGCAGACGCACTCGTCATACTCATTGGAGCGTTCTTGCTGGGTGACAGTGGCAGGGCGTTCCTAAACCAAATAGCCACACCTGTGAAGTGTGAAAAGGGGCGTATTCATTTTAAGCCGATTCTGTTGCAAAACGTTTCATAAATGGAAGAAAGCGGAATGGGTGGGACCTGTTTGAATTGTCTCGGTTTAGTTGCAAAACGGAACTGTTTGGCAAGTGGGGGGTTCGATTGTGTTTTGCACTACTGAAAATTGATTGAATTCAAAACCGGGCTGCCTCCTGGATGTGCCAGGTACCCCCCTCATGTCCAACAGTGAAGTCAGCTCTAAACAAACGTGACATAATTAAGCAAGTGTAGGATTTTGTGTTTTCCCATGTTATTGCTTTTGCTACCTTCCAAATGAAAACCAGTTAGAAAATTCAAACATTTATTTAAATGGAAAATGTATCTTTCTGGACCCCACCATGCTACCTTGTTGACAAAATGGCCGAGCGCCACAGATTACTGTTCGATTTCAGAATTGCGCTCCTCCCTCCCCGCTTTCCCCTACGAAGTGTCTGGTCTTCTAAGCGGAATCGAATCCAGCCGCTGGTTACACCCATGCTCTTCACGCTGGGCTGTGGATGGAACGGGGCTAAACATAACGGACTAGAGAACAGAGAAAACAAAACAACACATTGAACCGCAAAACAACCACCAAAAGGTAGGATATTTCTTTCACTTTTCTTAAAATAAGTCACATGTGTAACTTCTTGCCACTGATTAGGGCAATTACTAGTTTACTATGAAGAAGGGCGACGTCATTACATTGGAGCGGTCTTCTAAAGACAACCTACAATGCTGCTTAGTACTGTAAAATAATTGTATTTTACTGTAGGCATTTCCCTGTAAATGTACAACATTATACTGGCACCACAGTCACCAGCTTAATACTGTAATTACATTTTCTGCATCGCAATGAGTTTGAGAACATAAGCGGACGTAGTTTTGAAACCATGTAGCATCATGTAGTAGTTGTAATATATATATGGCTATTGCAAGCAGTGTTGTAACAGTGTTTTGACATGTTCCTGTTCCAGTGAGGATTTCGTGTGTGTTAGGCTACTTTTATATTTGTTTTAGACCGACCAATTCTTCCGTTTCTTCTGAAGGCAGCGGGTGTTTTAAGCACATTTCGAATTAATTAACTAAATAGCTTAGCGTCTAGGAGCCTCTCAGATACTCAACAAAGAGACTACTATGGCCGGACTTGTCGCTTGTTTATTGAAAAGCCACAACTAAATACAAATGGGGTAACTGGCAATTGTGTGAAAAACATGGGCTGCGAGATGAGAGGATATGTTCTTCAACTCTGCTTGTCCAGCTGTTCACTGTGTCAACTCGATGAGAGCATGCCTTTGACAGCTGGCTAGCCCATCAGTTGTTTTTTGGGGGAAACTTTCCTGACCTTCAGAATTGAGTTTTTCCTATTTATGTCTGTTTATAGCCTACACTGTAAAACATTTCCCTGTAAATTTACAGCATTATACTGGCACCACAGCAAGGATGCTGTAATATGTTTTGCAGTGAGGAAAATAGTACTGTAAACTATATTACATGATCTCTGCTGTAAAGCAAAATTACAATATTAAGCTGGTGACTGTGGTGCCAGTATAATGCTGTAGATTTATAGGGAAAAACCTACAGTAAAATACAATTATTTTACAGTACTTAGCAGCATTGTAGGTTGTCTTTAGAAGACCGCTCCCTGAAATGTAGTATTATAAGAAAAACAATACGTGTACAAATATTTATACAGTACCAGTCAAAAGTTTGGACCCACCTACTCATTCCAGGGTTTTTCTTTATTTGTATTATTTTCTACATTGTAGAATAATAGTGAAGGCATCAAAACTATGCAATAACCAAAAAACTTCCTGAAGAACATAGTGGCCTCCATCATTCTTCAAAGTATTCAAAGAGATTCTTCAAAGTAGCTACCTTTTGTCTTGAAGACCGCTTTACACACTCTTGGTATTCTCTCAACCAGCTTCACCTGGAATGCTTTTCCAACAGTCTTGACGGAGTCCCCACATATGCTAAGCACTTGTTGGCTGCTTTTACTTCACTCTGTGGTCCGACTCATCCCAAACATCTCAATTTGGTTGAGGTCGGGGGATTGTGGAGGCCAGGTCATCTGATGCAGCACTCTACTTCTTGTTAAAATGGCCCTTACAAAGCCTGGAGGTTTGTTGGGTCATTGTCCTGTTGAAAAACAAATTATAGTCTCGCTAAGCCCAAACCAGATGGGATGGCGTATCGCTGCAGAATGCTGTGGTAGCCATGCTGGTTAAGTGTGCCTTGAATTCTAAATTCATCACAGACAGTGTCACAAGCAAATCACCCCCATGCCATAACACCACCTGCTCCATGCTTTACGGTGGGAAATACACATGCGGAGATCATCCGTTCACCCGCTCCGCGTCTCACAAAGACACAGCGGTTGGAACCAAAAATCTCAAATTTGGACTCATCAGACCAAAGGAAAATTTTGACTGGTCTAATGTTCATTGCTCATGTTTCTTGGCCCAAGCAAGTCTCTTCTTCTTATTGGTGTCTTTAGTAGTGGTCACACAGTCTCCTCTGAACAGTTAATGTTAAGACGTGTCTGTTACTTGAACTCCGTGAAGAATTTATTTGGGCTTCAATTTCTGAGGCTGGTAACTCTAATGAACTTTCTTTTTTTTTTTACCCTTTTTTTTCTCCCCAATTTCAATGGTATCCAATTGGTAGTTACAGTCTTGTCTCATCTCTGCAACTCCCGGACGGACTCGGGAGTGGCGAAGTTCGACCCAACTAAGCCGCACTGCTTCTTGACACAATGCCCTCTTAACCCGGAGCAAGCCGCACCAATGTGTCGGAGGAAACACCGTACACCTGCACTGCGCCCGGCCCGCCACAGGAGTCGCTAGTGCGCAATGGGACAAGGACATCCCTGCCGGCCAAACCCTCCCCTAACCCGGACGACGCTGGGCCAATTGTGCGCCACCCCATGGGTCTCCCGGTCGCAGCCAGCTGCGACAGAACCTGGACTCTAACCCAGAATTTCTAGTGGCACAGCTAGCACTGCGATGCAGTGCCTTAGACCACTGCGCCACTCGGGAGGCTACCCAACTCTAATTAACTTATCCTCTGCAGCAGAGGTAACTCTGGGTCTTCCATTCCTGTGGCGGTCCTCATGAGAGCCAGTTTCATCATAGGGCTTGATGGTTTTTGCGACTGTACTTGAAGAAACTTTTAAAGTTTTCCGCATTGACTGACCTTCATGTCTTAAAGTAATGATGGACTGTCATTTCTCTTTGCTTATTTGAGCTGTTCTTGCCACATTATGAAATTGGTCTTTTACCAAATAGGGCCATCTTCTGTATACCACCCCTACCTTGTCACAGCACAACTGATTGGCTCAAATGCATTAAGAAGGAATAGAAATTCCATAAATTAACTTTTTAGAAGGCACACCTGTTAATTGAAATGCATTCCAGTTGACTACCTCATGAAGCTGGTTGAGAGAATGCCAAGAGTGTGCAAAGCTGTCATCAAGGCAAAGGGTGGCTACTTTGAAGAATCACAAATATAAAATATATTTTTATTTGTTTACCACTTTTTTGGTTACTACATGATTCCATATGTGTTACTTCATAGTTTTTATAATGAATAATGTCTTCACTGTTATTCTACAATGTAGAAAAATGTAAAAAATAAAGAAAAACCCTTGAGTAGGTGTGTCCATACTTTTGACTGGTACTGTATATAAAAATGGCAAACTATTAACACAATAAAGCAATGAATGCGCAAGAATTGGTTGCATTCTGGGGAGCTGAGCACATTCTGGAGAGAGAAGTGCCAATATCTTCGCCACACACCCCTCCCCTTCTTCTTGTCTCAATGTGTCTGCAATGTGTCTGGAGTGTGATTAGACATTTTATCTTCACACGTTCTTTTTGATGCTCTTCACTGACAGCCGCATCTCAATAATCAGCTAGGCCTATTGCCACGGGTGCAGACCAAATTGCGTGCTTCCCTGCTTGGCATATTAGCCTACACGCTTGTGATTTCAAACAATCCACAGATAAAAGAAGCACGTGATCATCTGTGGTTAAGTCATGCTCTCTGGTGAAGCATTTTGAATGAGTTTGAAACGTGTTTCTTGTTCGCTTGGCCTTCGTCAGAGCTTTTAAAACGAAATACTTAACCATCTTTTGATTACTGAATGTGTCTGCACCGGGGTCTCGGGATGTGGCTGCGTTATTTATCTCATGTTAATCAGGCCTTTTGATTTGAACATATGGATTGGTTTAGTTTTGTAGGCTAGGCTACCTAGTTCCCCATTTCATTTATGGATCAAGCCATAGCAGTCATGCTGATCTTGTTCCCAATGATCAGTGCTTTCGTTTATTATGTTGCTGTCAAGCGGTTCTGAATTTTCGATGTACCCCACTGTCCATGTCTTCAGTCCTTTTTAAATAGGATAGATGGGCTATATGGGCTATGGTATATGTTGAATGTGATTGTCTGCCTATAACCAGCCTGAGTAGGCATGTAACTACATTCCTATTCTATTCATTTCTATTTAGAGAAATTAATCGAATTTGAAATGAGCCATTATCAGGCAGGTTATTGCGATACATGTCTGTGGAATTTGTAAAAATCCACCCGCAGTCGATTCCGCCCCACCTACTCAGCCAGTCAGGAGTTGCTACTGCGTTGCGGCGGTGGCATACTGCATACTTCTTTTCTTAACGGTACGTGCTATATAGTATGCGACGATGAGTACATAGAATGCAGTTTAAGTATGTAGTACGCTAGTATTGGTGTTCGGACACGGCCAGTGGGTGGTTGAAATGTGAGCTCCCTGCTATTTGGAAGGCATGCAGAATTACACTTGCGCAGGTTCCAATGCTTTAGCACGAATAATGGGGGTTATTATAACCGAATAATGTTACTGTAATATTGTCAACTCTGTCTCTCTCTCTCTGTGTGTGTGTGTGGAATATACAGTAATCAAATCAAATGTGTATATTTAAAGCCCTTCTTACATCAGCTGATGTCACAGAGTGCTGTACAGAAACCCAGCCTAAAACCCCAAACAGCAAGCAATGCAGGTGTAAAAGCACGGTGGTTATATGTGGTAGCAGTTAGCCTGGGGATAAGGTTACAGTAGTGCTTTCAGGTGTGGTCTAAATAGGCCTATATAGAGCTAACCAGTTGTAGTCTTAAAAAAACGTAAATTAAACCTCTGGTTGGTTCAGCCATTCCCATGGGGGAGATTAATGGGGTTTTGGGGTAAATGCTGAAAATAAGGTCTGAGGTTTGGTTCTGTGAGATAACATCAGTTAGGCTTCATAAAGGTCATGTTAACCATGTGCTTTATATGCTTATTTTGATTGCATAAAAACGTCAAAATTCACAAAAAGTGTTGTTAGCTGATGAAGATTATCTGCGTTTATCCAAAAAACGCCATTCATTTCCCCATAGGCTTTGGCCAACGAGCCATGTCGGAGTTGGCCTCCATTAGTGTCTACAAAAAGATGCCATTACTATTGCTCTCTATATGCGGTAGCGGTTAGCCTGGGGATAAGGTTATCTCCCATGTGATACAGATAGTGACAAATTGTCATTTCATTGCTTGATTGTTTTAAGTTTTAGGCAATTTGATTAGCAGTAATCATACAATTGTGATAGGCTACAGATCAGTAAGAAACAATATGTCTCGAATTGAGCACACCAGTGGGGCTGAACATGATGTGCCTGGACTACTGATCTGTCATTTCACGTTAGTGAAACTATTTGCAGTGAGGCGGCAAACTGAGAAATATTCCACGTGAGGAACATCAAATATTCATATGAGTTGAAAACCCTACTTGATGAGAAGACTCCTGACTACACGCACACTCCCCTGTCTGTCAACCCACCACAGTCACAGAAATGTGAACGTTTTCTACCCAGACGATGTGTAGATAGATAACTGACATGCATGTATAGGGGTGGAGTAGATATTCAGTACGTGCTGAAACTGTCCCAAAATATGGTATTTTTCTACTAAAAGAGATTTGTTAAATTTCCACTTTACTCTCTCCCATCTAAGATGGTAGCACTTCATTCCATTATCTTTCCCCTTAGTATTACCCTCGAGACTCTAAAGGAGTGGTGAGAGTCAGTTAAGTCATCTCTGACCAGTAGGAAAAATCTTTGAGTCGGGGAACAGCAGGCCATAGCGATGGGTGTGGCTTAGTAGTGGGGGACAGCTGTGCCTGACCGGGCTCTTTCTCTGCACCAATGAGAAACAGACAAAGCTCAGGGTTTGTTTTGACTGACAGTTGAGGGGCAGAACAGAAGGAGAGCTCAGTGTGAATAAGCGTCAGCATGTGTGAGTGAGTGAAAGTGAGAGGCTGAAAAAGAGGCGAAGTAGACTTAACTTCAGAATGTGAGGAAAGGTTTAAAATAGATTAGAAGCAATTGTGTGCCTCGAACTTTCTCTCTCTCTCTCAAATTTTGTTTGTTTGTGGGAGAACAAGAGTGGGAAAGCGGGAGCGATAAAAAATAGAGTGATTGTGATGTGAGGAAATGGGAAAGAAAGAGAGGCTGTGGAACTATTAAAGCAAACTCAAACAGGCAACTTCTCCCTTTCCCCCGACTGTGCAGTAGTTACCATAGAGCCTGAGAGTCTTTTGCATGTTCTTGGGTGTAATTCCCTCCCATTCTGCGCTGTTTACATAGTGTCACACACACACCAGCTACAACTTGACCTTAGTCTCTGCTCATGATTAGTAGCTGTCTCTTCAATACAAATCAGTGGAGGCTGCTGTGGGGAGGACAGCTCATAAAAGTGGCAGGAACGGAGTATATGGAATGGCCATGTTTGATGTTGTTGATACCATTCCACTGATTCTGCTCCAGTCATTACCACGAGCCCGATCTCCCCCAATTAAGGTGCCACCAACCACCTGTGGTACAAAGTCCATGCAATACATTCAGAGTTTTACATTTGCAAAATAGAACCCAGATGGCACATTTTTCTTGGAAGATTTGGTTCTGGTAACGAAAAGCCATACGTTCATTTTTAGGTTGCAGGGAGATTATGAGAACATTTTACTATGGTTCCTTAATTTTTCCTGGGAGGTTTTATAAATGTTCTGAGAACAGAAATTCTAGGTTATTTGAAGCTTATTAAATACCGCTCTGAGAACGTTTTAATAAGACTTTTAACACTGGTAGCTTAGTTTGGGTTAACTGTTTTGAACTCCAAGCACAGATAGGACATGGAAATTCAATTGCTTAGGCATTACTCATGCAAAAACACGTATTTTATTATTATTGTGAGGAACATTGTTTCTGAACGTTCTCTGGAATGTTTTGAGAACATGACTTTAAATAGAAACCATGAGGAAACCTGTAGAAAGCGTTACCACAAAGTATTGAAATTCCCACAGAAGAACGTTGTTTCTAAACAGTTTCTGAACAATTTGAGAACATGACTTTAAATAGAACCATAAGGAAACCTGTAGGAAACGTTATGTTGAAGTACTGCAATTCCCACCTAAGAAACATATGGTTCTCACAACGTTATATACTAGCTGGGTAATCTGCACCATTCCCAGAAAGTTGTGGGAAGGTTGTTTGCCAAATAACCATAGGACAACCCCGCTCCCACCAAGCTTTAAGAAACATATGGTTCTCAGAACATTATGTGCTTGCTGGGACTCCCCAAAACAAGCACTTATGACTCAACATTGTTCACAATGAGTAACTATGTTATTCACTCGAGAACTGAACTGAAGTCAGTTTGACTATTATTCTGAGTAATCCCAGTGCAATCCGCTGCTAGCTAGCATGCACGGCTGGTTGACAATTTATAGGAGGAGGGGGGGCAAAGTGCTATTTGCTAACTCTCTCATGCATGTGCATCTTGTTTCTTTTGTCTGTGATGCACAGAGCTGTACAGGCTGTATTTGAATGAAGTATTCATTCAACAGGAGTTAAACAGATATTTATGTGTTTTGAATTTCACTAATTTCACACCCTCTCGCTTTCTTCTCCAGGGGCTTTTGGTGGGACAACAAGGCACAGCCAACTCGCTGAGTCTCACCTCATTCTATTGGCTTCTGAGCCCTGTCTGCTAAAGGTACAGCCAGCCAATCAGTGAATTGTTGCCGTGACTCTAAGATCTGCCTGGTGCTGTGAAGAAGCGTTTTCCTTCTGAGTCCATCCTCCAGTCCCCACTCTGCCACTTTTTACATGACTAGGACTGTCACTGCTCTCCATTAACCCGTCTGCCTGTCACAGCCTATTATCACCACCTCATATACAATTCACACCCATTCATTGGCTGTTGCTGTTCTATGTCTTATTCCTAATTGAACGTCAGCATTAACCTCCTCCCTGACTGGTTCCCTGGATTAGCTTTGACCTTTGACATCTGCCACAGTCAAATACGACTACGGCCAGGTGAGAATGGAGCGGGTGTATGCGTCGGGGATGGCCGCCAAGTTGCGCAGCCAGTGGGACCGGGACGAGGGTCTGGGCCAGAACCACAACGCAGTCAAGTTCCAGGGCCAGGACTTTGAGTCGCTGAGGGCCCGGTGCCTCCAGAGCCGCAGCCTGTTTGAGGACATCCTGTTCCCCTGCGCCTCCTCCTCTCTGGGGTTCAATGAGTTGGGAGCACGCTCCTCCAAGACCCAGGGAGTACGCTGGATGAGACCTACGGTGAGATGATACTGCGGCAGGGACTGAGCCTCTTGTAGTTTTTCCCGACCATATTACCTGACCAGGAAAAACTCACCTACTGAACCTAGACCGTATCTGAGCCTTACTGAGATGAATCTTTGTCCCAATGCTTAAAGGCCCCCCTATAAGTATTATATAAGACTATTCTCAGATGACTCGGGCATAATTATTTGTCTTTGGCAATAGTTTGTGTATGTGTGTGTCTTATGCCGTGTGTGTGTGTCCTAGCTGGCGTGCCTGTCTATCCTAATCCTCTTCGCACTCCGTCTCTCCCCATTCCCTTCCATAATGCATCTCCTCCAGCACCTCGCTCCTCAGAACTGTAATATTGACATCCCTGGAGAGAACACAACCAATACTGCTCCACTCCTCTGCTCGGAATACGGAAAGAGCTTTTCATAGCTTAGCTAACTAGCTCTCACGCCGCTCTGTGTTGAGTTAACTGTGGATGAGGGATGGTTGGGAGGCAGAGAGAGGAGATGCAGTGCTCTGTCGTTTAGCAGGAACGTCTCAGCCATTTTCTAATGTATTCTGTGAGGCACTTGTGTGATTGGCGGGGACGCCGTTCGCCATTTGACAACAAGGACGACAGGGTTTACCAGTGCTGCAGTGCAGCGTCAAAACACTTTGGTGAAAGGAAAAGTGAAATGTCAGCCTACCTGTCACTGCTGTGTGTGTGTGTTTGTGAGCAACAACAACACCAACCTTTCATATCTTACCTCTCTCTTTCTTCCCCTTTCTCTCGCGATCTCTCTTTTCTCTCGCTATCTCTCTTTTTCTTTCTCTCTCCCCCTCTCTCTTTCTATCTACAGGAGATCTGTACCCGTCCCCAGTTCATAGTGGATGGAGCCACTCGCACTGATATCTGCCAGGGAGCTTTAGGTGAGTCCAGGTCAGAGAGAGGGTTGGTGGAGAGACTGAGAGCCCGATGGAACAACCACTTAGTCAGGAGAGAGAGAGAGAGAGAGCGCAGAGATTTGATTTGATCGCTCTTGTGTTTTCCTCTACACAGTGTGGGATGCATCATTTATACTCTGCTCTGCTATCTCACATCTTCAAACAAAGTAACAACCTCCCTCTGGCTGAGATGCACTGGTACTATACCACCACTACAGTAAACATAGGAAAGGTATACACGTTGCCTGGTACTGTATCGCATACTAACTCCGAGCTGAATGGTTGATTTGAAAGTCTCTTGGTACTGAATCCAAATGCTGCGTTAGCGGGGAGAGAGCTGCCTACCTCTCTTAATTAAATATGGGTCATGCCGAGCCCGGAAAGAGGAAGTGGCGTGCTCAACTCTAAAGTGTGTAGTAGCAAAAAGTATTTGGGTGCCGGGTTCAAAAGGCATACGTAAAACCTGCACTCACTGGAATATTCTTTAAGTTTGAATGCATTTTTAGCAGTAGCTGATAGCCTTCGTCAGCATTTGGACAACAATAGGCATTCACCCGTATTTATAGAGGATGTCACAATGTAGTACAGCTTCCTTCTTTTTTCAGCATGCCGAACCCAACCGTGGTGTCTTCTGTGGGCTTTTGAGCCGATGCCTCTACCCTGCATGGGCATTGTATTATATAGCTTCTTCTGTTAGAGTTACAGTAGATCTAGCTATTTAATCAGCATACTGTAGGTCCAGACAGTTCAAATTCGAACACATTCCTTGGAGGTTACATAGGGTCAGGATGAAGTGTGTGTTAACAGATTCTCAGACCCCTCTCTACGGTTTCCTTATAAGGTGCATTCCAGTTTTGCAAGGTTTCACCGCTTAAGCCTGAAGTGCTCAGCAGTGAGAAACAGACAGCAGTATCTATCTGCAATTAATAAGTCTAACCAGAGCGGAAAGTTTAGTCAGTTCGCTTCACCTAGCTAGAACTTATTCAAAGGAAGAACAGTTGGGAACTTTTGAAGAGATTAATTATGAACAGGGCCAGGAGTTTTTTTTCTTACCGTGTTACTAGATCAGGAAAAACTCTGGGCGTCACTTGTATGTAATGACTAGCGGCCAGAGTATTTCCAGGTGGTCGAAACAAACTCATCCGACTAATGAATGTTTGGCGACTGATACAATGCATTGCTATCATTAACATAGTCTACCTATGACTAATGCAATATGTTGTGTGTGTTTCAGGTGACTGCTGGTTGCTGGCAGCCATAGCCTCGTTGACTCTGAACGACAACCTCCTCCACAGAGTGGTGCCTCATGGACAGGACTTCGGAGGCCAGTACGCTGGCATCTTCCACTTCCAGGTCATCACACACACACACTCACTTCCTGTTTCTGATTAGACTGTATATCCATTTATACGATAATATATACAGATATTCAGCTACTCTTGAAGTGAACTCGAAGTTGTGGCGGGGAGTGAGCTGGCGACCGGAGGCAATCTCAGGTACCACCTACCGCCGATGTTCCCTTGAGCAAGGAACTTCACCCCCTAAACTGCTCATTGGGTGCAGCACATGCGGCTGCCCTCTGCTCCAGCATCTCCAACCTAATATGTGTTTGTGTGTATGTATATCGGGAGGGAGGGGTGGATGGATTTTGGGGGTTAGATGGAAATTTGTTTTATCCATCTTGTAAAACAAAAAGTGTATCTTAATTCACTCCAAGGCAAGCTTCCTGCTTCTTGCCAGGCCTTATCACGATGACCTTTGCTTTGTACACAAAACCAATCCTCTGACACACAGACACACCTATCATTCTCTGTATAGGACCTTAAAGCAACACCACAGTTGCCCTCTAAATGGACGTCTCCCATGCATGGGCGACCAGGTGGTGCTTGCGTGTCCATGTCCAGTGCCCACTGTAGTGGCCCTCACTTTCACTCAGCTTTCCTCTCACTGAAGCCTTTGATGGCAGCCAGCTGCCCACATTAATAGAGTCCGACTTAGCTGGGGGCCAGTGTACCAGGACAGAGAAGGAGAGACAGAGACAGGAGCCAATATGGAACTGCTAGCCTACTGCTGACCACTGTCCACTGCCCAGTCATTCAGAGTAACCATTACAGGCAGCCAAGCTAAATACAGCACATCCATCATGAACACATTCATTTCCCAACCAAGATGGCGTAACGGTGCAGACGTGTTTGTCCCGTGTAAATATTTTTTCCCGTCTTTTTGTATATATTTATTTTTCCATGTTTAAATTAAATATACCTTCCGGCAACCCGCCTCACCCAATGTTTTTAGACCTTATAGCTAGAACCTCCATCAGAAGCTAACCAGCTAATTAGCTACTAGCTATTTAGTCATTGTTAGCCACTGCTAGCGGCCTTTACCTTTAGCTCAGACACTGACCATTTCGAATCCCACCGTACCTTCTCTGCTGTGCAATCTGTTTTCCGAGTTGGTCACGAGTGCACGCTCAAGGTACTAAACGATATCATAACCGCCATCGATAAAAGACAGTACTGTGCAGCCGTCTTCATCGACCTGGCCAAGGCTTTCGACTGTCAATCACCGTATTCTTATCGGCAGACTCAACAGCCTTGGTTTCTCAAATGACTGCCTCACCTGGTTCACCAACTACTTCTCAGATAGAGTTCAGTGTGTCAAATCGGAGGGCCTGTTGTCCGGACCTCTGGCAGTCTCTATGGGGGTGCCACAGGGTTCAATTCTCGGACCGACTCTTTTCTCTGTATATATCAATGATGTCGCTCTTGCTGCAGGTGATTCCTTGATCCACCTCTACGCAGACGACACCATTCTGTATACATCTGGCCCATCTTTGGACACTGTGTTAACAAACCTCCAAACGAGCTTCAATGCCATACAACACTCCTTCCGTGGCCTCCAACTGCTCTTAAATGCTAGTAAAACTAAATGCATGCTCTTCAACTGATCGCTGCTGCCCGCACCTGCCCGCCCGACTAGCATCACTACGTTGGACGGTTCTCCGAATGTGTGGACAAACTCCAAATACCTAGGTGTCTGGCTAGACTATAAACTCTCCTTCCAGACTCATATTAACCATCTCTAATCCAAAATTAAATCTAGAATCCGCTTCCTATTTTGCAACAAAGCCTCCTTCACTAATGTAAAACTGACTATCCTACCGATCCTTGACTTGGGCGATGTCATTTAAAAAAATAGCCTCCAACACTCTACTCAGCAAACTGGATGCAGTCTATCACAGTGCCATCCGTTTTGTCACCAATGCCCCATATACCACCCACCACTACGACCTATATGCTGTCGTTGGCTGGCCCTCGTTACATATTCGTCGCCAGACCCACTGGCTCCAGGTCATCTATAAGTCTTTGCTAGGTAAAGCTCCGCCTTATCTCAGCTCACTGGTCACCATAACAACACCCACCCGTAGCATGCGATCCAGCAGGTATATCTCACTGGTCATCCCCAAAGCCAACACCTCTTTGGCTGCCTTTCTTTCCAGTTCTCTGCTGCCAATGACTGGAACAAATTGCAAAAATCGCTGAAGTTGGAGACTTATATCTCTCTCACTAACTTTAAGCATCAGCTATCTGAGCAGCTCACCTATCGCTGCAGCTGTACACAGCCCATCTGTAAATATCCTTTTCAACTACCTACCTCATCCCCATATTGTTTTTATTAACTTTCTTTGCTCTTTTGCACACCAGTATTTCTACTTGCACATCATCATCTGCACATCTATTCTATCACTCCAGTGTGAATTTGCTAAATTGTAATTACTTCGCTACTATGGCCTATTTATTGCCTTACCTCCTTACTCAATTTGCACATACTGTATATAGATGTTCTATTGTTAATGACTGTACTTTTGTTTGTCCCATGTGTAACTCTCTGTTGTTTTTTGTCGCACTGCTTTGCTTTATCTTGGCCAGGTCGCAGTTGTAAATGAGAACTTGTTCTCAGCTGGCCTACCTGGTTAAATAAAGGTGAAATAATAAATGTAAATAAAAAAGGAATGCAAACACAGTACTATTACATTTGCATACCACACAGAAGTAACACTACTAACACATGAACTGGAATTGACACCCCAGCCCTCTGCCAAAAGGAAGTGACTATAGGAAACCCATATTTAAAGATGATAGATTGATTGCAGAAGTACTGCAACATGTTTTCATTGTGACATTTATTTCTACAGTCATATCTTACTTATTTATGTCGTATACAGTTTCCCTGCTTGGCATGAGAGGAAATAACATAGCAATGTGTCTTTGAACCTACTAGCATGTAAACTCATTCATGCCTTAAATATGTGCATGTGATCTAATTCACCATATACCCCTTCCTCCATTGTGTGGCCTGTGTGTTAGTTAACAGTTGAAGGTCTAAACCCAATAATACATTGTTGTTCTGTTGAGATCTCCCTCTACACACACACACACACACACACACACACACACACACACACACTTTGTTTTACTATCCTTGTGGGGACCAAAAAATGTATTCCCATTCAAAATTCTATTTTCCTTTAACCTAACCTTAACCCTAACCACCCTAAACCTAACACTAACTCCTAAACCTAACCCCTAACGCTAATTCTAACCCTAACCCTGATTGTAACCTTAACCGTAAACCTTACCCCTTAGCCTAACATTTTCTCTGTGAATTTTCCTTGTTTCACTATCCTTGTGAGGACTTCTGGTCCCCACAAAGATACTAAGAACACCCACACACACACACACACGCCGTATAAACCCAATAATACAGTGTTCTGTTGGGATCTCCTGATCCTGTGCCAGATCTCATATGCCTTGGTGACTCATCCTCCCAAATGTAATTGGATGTTCTAATTGGTTTAACCAGACAAAGGGGGAGCTGTGCTGCAGATTCTGGGAATGCAGTATGTAGCTTAGCTAGGCGCATAGATGAGCTGTGAGACTAAACAAATCCATGTATTGTAAAATAGACTACAGTGTGCATATCATTTTCAGTTTCTAGGTTGCTGATAGGATATTCTTATCAGAAGGTGAAATTAACTGCACAGTTGAAGTGCTGCGGCTCTAGGACAGACTACACTCCCTCAAGCTTGCTACACAGATGTGGTTATTTGGTTTACTTTCCTTGTAGCCAGCACTGGTGTGTTTATATCAGTTTATATCAGTTCAATTCTCCTGTCCGTTGAACCTAGTATGCAATTCAGTTCCCAAATTGATTGCCGTTTATATGGAACAGACCCCAACTCTGCTAAATAGATACTGTAAGAGATAGTTATGATAGGATTCAACCCTAACTTCCAACTACGTCAAATATTCACTTATTCTCCCATTGACATCAATGCGTGTCTAGGGGAAAATTCTACTTAACGTGGAAGTTAGGATTTGCCCCATCAAGGCTAACAGGGTCGACAGTGGCTCATAGTTTGGTTCCCCCTCTGTGTGTGTTGGTGGGGTAGGGGGTTGTTGTGATACTTCTGTGTCAACCCAGCCGATCATGCGATCCTGTTCTGCAGTCGACCGTACAGTCCCAGCAGTCACTTTAGCCCTGCAGAGCATGCAAAAGTAACAATATATCTCCCTGTCTCTCACTCTCACACACACACACACACACACACACACACACACACAATAACAGCTCAGCTGTGGCTCTCTGCTCTACATCCCCTCCCCCTGCCACTTTTTGGGAGTCACGAGTCAGAACAGTTTGAATCTAGTTAGGTGTCATTGTAACTGCTGGTTTTGACACCAGTATTATTACATTCATGTATCCCAGAGCCAAATACCTCAAACTCTATATAATGTTCTGGTGTCCCTGATGTGATTTTGTGGTGGTGGAGCTATATTGCCTTGCCGTAGGTCTGCATCAGTCAACTGCGTGCAGCTGAGGAGAATGGTACATACATTGTTGGACAGCCTGTATTCCTCCCTCTGAAAGCATACTAATATCACAGTGGTGTAGGCAGGCTACATGGAACCCATGTGTACTGGGAGGAAGACAGCGTGATTGCTCAAGATCTTGCCATAAATTCCTGTGGTTGTTACCTCAGTCTTAGTTCCTCCCTCTTCCCTTTTGAGCCCTATGAAGAGATTGTTCTAATGCCACTTCTGCCCCCTGGTGGTCATTGGATGTAACTGACTAAACTCTCCGCTCTGGTTAGAAGTTACCCCTAGGCACAGTTCTGTGATCAGCTCACCCTCACCACTAGAGAGGAAATCAGAGCTTGTCTTCAATGTTCAATGTATTCGTTCTTGGTGCTTGTGCATGTAAAACTGACCTTAAATCAGTGCTTAGCTGCATCTCTCTTCATCCTATCCCTATTCGGATTGCAGTGGCAGGTTGGAGAGTGGGTAAAGGTAGTGATATTGAGCTCCCTACTGTCTCTGTGTGCTTTATTTCTACTGTCTGTGTGTTGTAGGTCTACTGTCTGTGTCTTGTAGTTCCAATAATCTCCCTACTGTCTGTGTCTTGTAGTTCCAATAATCTCCCTACTGTCTGTGTTTTGTAGTTCTGGCAGTATGGGGAGTGGGTGGAGGTGGTGATCGATGACAGGCTGCCGGCGAAGGACGGGAAGCTACTCTTTGTCCACTCTGCCGAGGGGGGGGAATTCTGGAGCGCCCTGCTGGAGAAAGCCTACGCTAAGTAAGGAGGGAGGAGGGATGGGAAGAGAGGAGGGGAAAAGGAGAGAAGAATTGAAATGTAGACATGAGCTTTGCATTCATTTCACTCTGTATATGTCGGGATGGGTTATGATATCTGTAAGTCGCTCTGAATAAGAGTGTCTGCTGAATAACCAAAATGTAAATACAAATTATGTACAATTATATGTCTATATGCAAATGTCCTGTGTGTGTATATTTTAGAGACATGTATGTTTTTAAATAGTCTTTTGACACAGAATTGTCCACATTCCTTGCAGGCTGAATGGCTGTTACGAGGCCCTGTCGGGAGGCAGCACGTCAGAGGGCTTTGAGGACTTCACAGGAGGGGTCACGGAGATGTATGAGCTGAGGAAAGCGCCCTCTGACCTCTACAGTATCGTCAGCCGGGCCGTGGAGAGAGGATCGCTGCTGGGCTGCTCCATAGACGTCAGTACTCGGATGTGTTACATTCATTTGTTTGATTATGTCATAGAAAACACGGCCTATTATCATAAGCTTAACGCGGCGCTAAGAACCAGGATGCTTCACAGACGTCATCATTTTCACAGGCTTTGTCATATCATGTCCCCTGACTGGATTATGCAACGTTGTCACGTGCACAGGATACAGCAGGTGTAAACAGTACAGTGAGATGCTTCCTCTGACCTTGTCTTCTGTCCCCAGATCACCAGTAGTCAGGACATGGAGGCTGTTACCTTCAAGAAGCTGGTGAAAGGTCACGCCTACTCAGTGACCGGGGTCGACGAGGTGAGCCAATGACTGCTCTGGTTTGAGCGGCACTAGGGGGTCAATTCCCCCAATTGCATCATGTGTTAGTGGAGTTCTGAACAGTCGGACACAAACGACCGCATTAAAATGAATACAAATGTGTCTGCCTTTACATCAATCAAATTTGGATTGACAGAAGGGTGGCCATTTTCCCAGCTACTATCTGTGTAATGCAGTATCCCTCTCCATCAGGTGGTGTACAGGGGGAATATGACCAAACTGGTCCGCATCCGCAACCCCTGGGGAGAGATAGAGTGGACTGGTGCCTGGAGCGACAAGTAAGAGAAGGAAACACTGTTTTACACCTCTCATATAACTAGTGAGAGTTATTTTATACTGCAGGTGTCATATTACATAGCATACTGTATCACTAGTGAGTGTGGTTTTCTATCCCTGTTGATATGGAGTACAGTCAGTAATGTATTTTCATTGCAAATATTTTAGCTCCAGAGAGTGGGAGAGCGTGGACCGGTCAGTCAGAGGGCGACTCCAGAACCGCAGTGAGGACGGAGAGTTCTGGTGAGTGTGCGTGAGTGTATATTTGTGTCACCAGGTCTGATGGCCTCTGGGTATGATACTTGAGAGGATGTGTGAGTTATTGCATCGTATACATTACAGACTGTCCCTCTCACTCTCTCCACCGCTCCTCTCAGGATGTCTTTCAGTGACTTCCTGCGAGAGTTTACGCGTCTGGAGATCTGTAACCTCACAGCGGACGCCCTGGAGGCCAACCAGCAGAAGAAGTGGAGCTCAGCCGTCTACCAGGGGGAGTGGAGGAGGGGCAGCACGGCCGGGGGCTGCAGGAACTTCCCAGGTAAGGAGGGAGGGAGGATATAAAGAAGTGGTGATTAGAAAATGTCTTCTGATAACTTTTCCCCCCTTACAATCCTTAGCCACATTCTGGATCAACCCACAATTCAAGATCGACTTGCAGCACCCCGACACAGCCGGCCAATCAGATTGCAGCTTCCTGGTGGCGCTGATGCAGAAGGACCGGAGAAAGAAACGCAAGGAGGGCAAGGACATGGAGACCATCGGATTCGCCATTTACGAGGCAAGAGACGTTTTCGTCTTTTTACATATTTAGCAAGGTGGTAGGATTGTTCATCAAATACAGTGTTTTGAGTAACTAGTAAATGACTGTATGTTTCTATCTAACTCTTGTCTTTCTGTGTCTTTCTACAGGTTCCTAATGAGGTATGTATTTTCTGCTTGCCAGTATTGTCTTACATTGGGTTGTGAGGTAACTAATAATTGAAACACTTGTTGGACAGCATAACTGTATTTGAGAGATATCTAGTGCATTAAGAACCTGTTGGACAGTGCATTAAGAACCTGTTGGACAGTGCATTAAGAACCTGTTGGACAGTGCATTAAGAACCTGTTGGACAGTGCATTAAGAACCTGTTGGACAGTGCATTAAGAACCTGTTGGACAGTGCATTAAGAACCTGTTGGACAGTGCATTAAGAACCTGCTGGACAGTGCATTAAGAACCTGCTGGACAGTGCATTAAGAACCTGCTGGACAGTGCATTAAGAACCTGTTGGACAGTGCATTAAGAACCTGTTGGACAGTGCATTAAGAACCTGTTGGACAGTGCATTATGAACCTGTTGGACAGTGCATTATGAACCTGTTGGACAGTGCATTAAGAACCTGCTGGACAGTGCATTAAGAACCTGTTGGACAGTGCATTATGAACCTGTTGGACAGTGCATTATGAACCTGTTGGACAGTGCATTAAGAACCTGCTGGACAGTGCATTAAGAACCTGCTGGACAGTGCATTAAGAACCTGCTGGACAGTGCATTAAGAACCTGTTGGACAGTGCATTAAGAACCTGCTGGACAGGGCATTATGAACCTGTTGGACAGTGCATTAAGAACCTGCTGGACAGTGCATTAAGAACCTGTTGGACAGTGCATTATGAACCTGTTGGACAGTGCATTATGAACCTGTTGGACAGTGCATTAAGAACCTGCTGGACAGTGCATTAAGAACCTGCTGGACAGTGCATTAAGAACCTGTTGGACAGTGCATTAAGAACCTGCTGGACAGTGCATTAAGAACCTGCTGGACAGTGCATTAAGAACCTGTTGGACAGGGCATTATGAACCTGCTGGACAGTGCATTAAGAACCTGCTGGACAGTGCATTAAGAACCTGTTGGACAGTGCCTTAAGAACCTGTTGGACAGTGCATTAAGAACCTGCTGGACAGTGCATTAAGAACCTGTTGGACAGTGCATTAAGAACCTGCTGGACAGTGCATTAAGAACCTGTTGGACAGTGCATTAAGAACCTGTTGGACAGTGCATTATGAACCTGTTGGACAGTGCATTATGAACCTGTTGGACAGTGCATTATGAACCTGTTGGACAGTGCATTATGAACCTGTTGGACAGTGCCTTAAGAACCTGTTGGACAGTGCATTAAGAACCTGTTGGACAGTGCCTTAAGAACCTGTTGGACAGTGCATTAAGAACCTGCTGGACAGGGCATTAAGAACCTGTTGGACAGTGCATTAAGAACCTGTTGGACAGTGCATTAAGAACCTGTTGGACAGTGCATTAAGAACCTGTTGGACAGTGCATTATGAACCTGTTGGACAGTGCATTATGAACCTGTTGGACAGTGCATTAAGAACCTGTTGGACAGTGCCTTATGAACCTGTTGGACAGTGCATTAAGAACCTGTTGGACAGTGCCTTAAGAACCTGTTGGACAGTGCCTTAAGAACCTGTTGGACAGTGCATTAAGAACCTGTTGGACAGTGCATTAAGAACCTGTTGGACAGTGCATTATGAACCTGTTGGACAGTGCATTAAGAACCTGCTGGACAGTGCCTTAAGAACCTGTTGGACAGTGCCTTAAGAACCTGTTGGACAGTGCCTTAAGAATCTGTTGGACAGTGCATTAAGAACCTGTTGGACAGTGCATTAAGAACCTGTTGGACAGTGCATTATGAACCTGTTGGACAGTGCATTAAGAACCTGCTGGACAGTGCCTTAAGAACCTGTTGGACAGGGCATTATGAACCTGTTGGACAGTGCATTAAGAACCTGTTGGACAGTGCATTATGAACCTGTTGGACAGTGCCTTAAGAACCTGTTGGACAGTGCCTTAAGAACCTGTTGGACAGTGCATTATGAACCTGTTGGACAGTGCATTAAGAACCTGTTGGACAGTGCCTTAAGAACCTGTTGGACAGTGCATTATGAACCTGTTGGACAGTGCATTGAGAACCTGTTGGACCGTGCATTGAGAACCTGTTGGACAGTGCATTGAGAACCTGTTGGACAGTGCATTGAGAACCTGTTGGACAGTGCATTGAGAACCTGTTGGACAGTGCATTGAGAACCTGTTGGACAGTGCATTGAGAACCTGTTGGACAGGGCATTAAGAACCTGTTGGACAGGGCATTAAGAACCTGTTGGACAGGGCATTAAGAACCTGTTGGACAGGGCATTAAGAACCTGTTGGACAGTGCATTAAGAACCTGTTGGACAGGGCATTAAGAACCTGTTGGACAGGGCATTAAGAACCTGTTGGACAGGGCATTAAGAACCTGTTGGACAGGGCATTAAGAACCTGCTGGACAGGGCATTAAGAACCTGCTGGACAGTGCATTAAGAACCTGTTGGACAGTGCATTAAGAACCTGTTGGACAGTGCCTTAAGAACCTGCTGGACAGTGCCTTAAGAACCTGCTGGACAGTGCATTAAGAACCTGTTGGACAGGGCATTAAGAACCTGTTGGACAGGGCATTAAGAACCTGTTGGACAGGGCATTAAGAACCTGTTGGACAGTGCATTAAGAACCTGTTGGACAGTGCATTAAGAACCTGTTGGACAGTGCATTATGAACCTGTTGGACAGTATGTCATAGCTGAAGTGGACTGTAGCCTATAGGCCTATATTGACCTGCATGTCTCAAAGGTCAATGTAACTTGTGCTTAGGCTCACAGCCAATTGTCTCATATGGAGATGCATGGTAGCATTCTCCAAATTTGTATGGTAGCATAGACATAAGGTCAGGGGTTAGAGGTCAGGGGTGCTTTCCGTGTGTCTCTGTCCTCTCAGTATGTGGGCGGGACAGGGGTTAGAGGTCATTCAATAATTTTTCTTTATTTTCTACTGTATTATTGACTGTATGTTTGTTTATTCCATGTGTAACTTTGTGTTGTTGTATGTGTCGAACTGCTGTGCTTTATCTTGGGCAGGTCGCAGTTGTAAATGAGCACTAGCCTACCTGGTTAAATAAAGGTGAAATAAAACAGAGCTTTCCCTCTTTGCCGTCCTATCAGTGCATGGGTTAGGTACCCCTAGTTTAATAACTATCTCACTCATACTGCTTTTCCCTGCCCTCTGTCCTTAGTATGTGGGCAGATCAGGGGTTAGAGGTTAGAGGTCAGGGGTTAGTGAGTTCACCTCACAGCATTTTCCCCCCTGCTCTCTCTGTCCTCTCAGTATGTGGGTAGATCAGGCATCCACCTGAAGAGAGATTTCTTCCTGACGCACGGTTCCAGCGCCCGCTCTGAGCTCTTCATCAACCTGAGAGAGGTGAGCTCTCGCTTCCAGCTGCCCGCCGGGGAGTACATCATTGTCCCTTCCACCTTCCGAACCCCAGAAGGAAGGAGACTTCGTCCTCAGGGTCTTCTCTGAGAAACCAGCCAACTCAGAGTGAGTAATAGGGAAACGGAGTGGTGAACAGGACATATGAGGGGATGGAGATTATGGACTTGATGAATTTGATGTAAGGACATTGATACTAGTGCTCTTCTCTGTCTGTGTTAGGGAGCTGGATGATGACGTCACAGCTGAACTTCCTGCGGAGGTGAGGGGAAGAGACAAGGGCTGAGATGGCACCTTATTCCCTATATAGTGTGTTACGTTTGAATAGGGCTCTGGTCAAAAGTAGTGAACTATGTGGGGAATAGGGTTCCATTTCAGATGCAGACCATGGAGAATCCTGTTTGATAAACAAGCCCATACTGTAATATGCCAATACCAGTACTACCAACAAGAAAGAAGAGTTGACGTTCCTCTGTATCTCTGTTTCAGTCTCAGCTGGACGAGAGCCAGATTGACGCTGGCTTCAAGAGTCTGTTCAGACAGCTGGCTGGGGAGGTGAGGAGACTAGGGAGGGGAAGTGAGGGGACAGCAGGGCGAAGGGGCTGATGGGAAATGTAGTATTTCCTTATGTTTTGTTTCTGTGCCTACAGGACATGGAGATCAGTGCCACAGAGCTGCAGACCATACTCAACAGGATCATCAGCAAGCGTGAGTCCCTAGGAATAGAATTAGAACATAGAATTGTGCTTTATACAGTGCATTCGGAAAGTATTCAGACCTCTTGACTTTTTCCACATTTTGTTACGTTACAGCCTTATTCTAAAATGGATTAAATAGTTTTTTTTCTCCTCATGAAATCTACACAAAATTACAGCCTTGAGTCTTCTTGGGTATGACGCTACAAGCTTGGCACACCCGTATTTGGGGAGTTTCGCCCATTCTTCTCTGTAAATCCTCTCCAGCTCTGTCTGGTTGGATGGGGAGCGTCGCTGCACAGCTATTTTCAGGTCTCCAGAGATGTTTGATCGGGTTCAAGTCCAGGCTCTGGCTGGGCCACTCAAGGACATTCAGAGACTTGTCCTGAAGCCACTCCTGCTTTGTCTTGGCTGTGTGCTTAGGGTTGTTGTCCTGTTGGAAGGTGAACCTTTGCCCCAGTCAAAGGTCCTGAGCGTTCTGGAGCAGGTTTTCATCAAGGATCTCTCTGTACTTTGCTCCGTTCATCTTTCCCTCGATCCTGACTAGTCTCCCAGTCCCTGCAGCTAAAAAACATCACCACAGCATGATGCTGCCACCACCATGCTTCACTGTAGGGATGATGCCAGGTTTCCTCTAGACGTGACGCTTGGCATTCATGCCAAAGAGTTCAATCTTGGTTTCATCAGAACAGAGAATCGTGTTTCTCATGGTCTGAGAGTATTTAAGTGGCTTTTGGCAAACTCCAAGCGGGTTGTCATGTGCCTTTTACTGAGGAGCGGCTTCTGCCTGGCCACTCTACCATAAAGGCCTGATTGGTGGAGTGCTGAAGAGATGGTTGTCCTGCAAGGTTCTCCCATCTCCACAGAGGAACTCTAGAGCTCTGTCAGAGTGACCGTCGGGTTCTTGGTCACCTCCCTGACCAAGGTCCTTCTTCCCCGATTGCTCAGTTAGGCCGGGCAGCCAGCTCTAGGAACAGTCTTGGTGGTTCCAAACTTCTTCCTTTTACGAATGATGGAGGCCACTGTGTTCTTGGGGACCTTCAATGCTGCACACATTTTTTTGGTACTCTACCACAGATCAGTTCCTCGACACAATCCTGTCTCTGAGCTCCACGGACAATTCCTTCGACCTCATGGCTTGGTTTCGCTCTGACATGCACTGCCAGTTGTGGAACCTTACATTGACAGGTGTGCCTTTCCAAATAATGTCCCAACCAATTACATTTACCACAGGTGGACTACAATCAAGTTGTAGAAACATTTCAAGGATGATCAATGGAAACCGGATGCACCTGAGCTCAATTTCGAGTCTGAATACATATGTTTTTTATTTAACCTTTATTTAACTAGGCAAGGTATTGTTTTAAACAAGGTATTTAATTATTATTTCTTTTTTAAATAAATTTACAAATAATTTATAAAAAAGTCTGAATACATTCCGAATGCACTGTATCTCTGTATATGTGAGCCTACTCGAGATCTTTCACAATCCTTCGAACTGAGACCCACACTGTCGGTCCTTCCAGGCAGATTTGGACTTTACAGATGCATATAAATCTCTTGTGCTCTCTCTTTCTCTGTCTCACACACACTCCCACACATACAGACAAAGATCTGAAGACAGATGGATTTGGACCAGAAGCTTGTCGCACAATGATCAACCTGATGGATGTATCCTTGGTGTACTTCAATCAATTCTTTATACAGTACTCGTCCCATCTGTCTGGTCTTTCTGCGTCTGTCTGGTCTCTCTGTCTGGTCTCTCCTTCTCTGTGATTGTCTGTATAAACAGGGTTCCTTGACCGTGTCCGTCAGACTGATGGTAGTGGTAAACTGGGACTGGCAGAGTTCCATGTGCTGTGGGAGAAGATTAAACGATACCTGGTGAGCTGAGCTGAAAATCCTGTTCTGCTATTCACTTACATCATTCACTTGAACTGAGCCTTCGCTCTCGTCATTAGTTCCTTGTCCAGTCTCAGTAGAGCATTTCACTAGTTACTCTCTCAATCTATGTCCCTCTCTTTGCCTCTCTCTCTATCTCTCTATCTCTCTATCTATCCCTCCACCAGACTGTATTCCGTCAGTTTGACCTGGACAAGTCAGGCACCATGAGTTCCTATGAGATGAGGATGGCCCTGGAGGCGGCAGGTACAGTACCTCTTTCCCTTAAACCCCAATCAGTTTTTTTTTTTTTTTGTAGTGCGTCATCACTATTTTCATTTAGCCACAGTAAGGACACCTGACTAACCGACAATAACTGGAAATAGAAATTCAAACGTTTGACCCGTTCTACTCTATGGAAGCATATCTGGCTGGTTTAAACCCATTTTAAATGGTTCCTGCCTTTTGTTCTTTTTCTGTCTGTGTCATCAGGCTTCAAGCTGACCAACCACCTGTTCCAGCTGATCATTCTGCGCTACACTGAGGCTGACCTGACAGTTGACTTTGACAACTTTGTTACCTGCCTGGTTAGGCTGGAGACCATGTTCAGTGAGTACAGTTAGATAAATCACATTTTATTGGTCACATACACATGGTTAGCAGATGTTAATGCGAGTGTAGAGAAATGCTTGTTCTTCTAGTTCTAACAGTGCAGTGCAGTAATATCTAACAAGTAATCAAAAAAATCCCAAACAACTACCTAATACAAACAAATCTAAAAGGGGTGAATGAGAATATGTACCTATGAATATATGGATGAGCGATGGCCGAGTGGCATAGGCATGGTGCAATAGATGGTATAAAATACAGTATATACATATGATATGAGTAATGTAAGATATGTTAACATTATTAAAGTGGCATTGTTTAAAGTGACTAGTGATCCATTTATTAAAGTGGCCAGTGATTGGGTCTCAATTCAGGCAGCAGCCTCTCTGAGTTAGTGATTGCTGTTTAGCAGTCTGATGGCCTTGGTTGTGGGCGGAGCAGTTGCCAAACCAGGCTGTGGTAAAGCCCGACAGGATGCTCTCGATTGTGCAGCTTCCTGAGGTTGAAGAGGCTCTGTTGCGTCTTCTTCACCGCACTGTCTGTGTGGGTAGACCATTTCCGTTTGTCTGTTTCCGCCGAGGAAGTCCACGATCATCCCTTTGTTTTGTGGACGTTGAGTGAGAGGTTGTTTTCCTGACACCACACTCCGAGTGCCCTCACCTTCTCCCTGTATGCTGTCTCATCGTTGTTGGTAATCAAGCCCACAATTGTTGTCGTCTACAAACTTGATGATTGAGTTGGTAGGCATGCATGGTCATGCAGTCATGGGTGAACAGGGAGTACAGGAGGGGGCTGAGCACGCACCCTGGTGGGGCTCCAGTGTTGCGGGTCAGCGAAGTGGAGATGTTGTTTCCTACCTTCACCACCTGGGGGCAGCCGGTCAGAAATCTTGTGTGTGGGGACAGCAGACTGGGATAGGGAGCGATTGAATATATCCGTAAACACACCAGCCAGATGATCTGCGCATGCTCTGAGGATGCGGCTAGGAATGCCATCTGGGCCAGTAGGCTTGCAAGGGTTAACACGTTTAAATGTTTTACTCATGTCGGCCATGGAGAAGCGTTCCTTGTTAGCGGGCCACGACAGTGGCACTGTATTATCCTCAAAGCGGACAAAGAAGATGTTTAGTTTGTCTGGAAGCGTGACGTCGGTGTCCGTGACGTGGCTGTTTTTCTTTTTGTAGTCCGTGAGACTACGTCTTGTGTCTGAGCTGTTGAATCGCAACTCCACTTTGTCCCTGTATCGCTCGTTTGATTGCCTTGCGGAGGGAATAACTACACTGTTTATATTCTGCCATATTCCCAGACCTCTTTCCATGGTTAAATGCGGTGGTTCGTGCTTTCAGTTTTGGGCGAATGCCGCCATCCATCCACGGTTTCTGGTTAGGGTAGGTTTTAATAGTCACAGTGGGTACAACCTCTCCAATGCACTTCCTTAGAAACTCACTCACTGAGTCAGCTTATAGATTGATGTTATCCATGATCCATACGATGTCCTGTATAAGGTATATTTTACACTGCTGTTTCAGATTGGCCAATGATGTATGATCTTGATCCCAATGTTCAGAATAGTGAATGTCATATCCATATGGGTGCTTTGCATGTGTAACGTTACACTACTGCACCTACAGAAACCTTCAAGACGATGGACACCGATTCTGATGGAGTCATAGAACTCAACTTCTTCCAGGTCTGATCTCCCGTTTCTATCTCTCATCTGTTACGTTTTGGTTGCTGTTCAGTTGATCGGAGGATAAGAGCGTTGTCTCAGTCATAGCTAGCCTGCACAGTTGAAAGGGGTTGCTTGTTATGTGATTCTTATGTCACTGTTCATAATGAGCAATGTTCTGATGATGTAGATGTCAAATGAAATCATGTCAAATTTTATTAGTCACATGCGCCGAATACAACCGGTGTAGACCTTAGTGAAATGCTTACTTACGAGCCCTTAACCAACAATGCAGTTTAAAAAAAATACAGATAAGAATAAGAAATAAAAGTAACAAGTATTTAAAGAGCACTAGTAAAATAACAATAGCGAGACTATATACAGGGGGGTACCGAAACAGAGTCAATGTGCAGGGGCACCGGTTAGTTGAGGTAATATTTACATGTAGGTAGAGGTATTAAAGTGTCTATGTGCTCTCTCCCCCTCCTCTGTACTCTCTCGCTGCATCTCTCTCTACCTCTCCTCCTCCTCTCTGTCTACAGTGGATCACCCTGACCATGTTTGCCTAAAGATGATGGACTCACTGATGTTATTGCACCAGACTACACTAATGTAATTTCAGAAGTGCCTTTCTCTGGCTCTTCCTCTCTGCACTGCAGAGATCCAAGGATAAAAAAAGACTTGAGTAATGTTTACAACATCTAATATGGGGATCATGTGCCAAAGCATTGCCTATCTTAGATACAGAGGGAGACAACTCTACTCACATGGCGCCACAACATAGAGGAAGACGGCAGGGAATTTTGATACTGCCTCCTATTGGATAGGAAGGAAAGTCCCTTAAGTTTTTGTTTTACATCTTGTGCCAATTTTCACAATTGCCTTGTCATGTTTTCAACATTCCTTTTAGAAGCCATTTTGGGGCCTGTGTTTCAGGAATAGGCAATGGGGGTGTTGGTATAAAGTTTGTGTCAAAAGGATTTTCTCTGCAGAGCAAGAAGGCAAAGCGCTGTTGTAATTTGGAAGTACTTCATCATCCTTAGAGGATCGAATCACCGGCATGACAATTTCTTTTAAAAGTCGTATATGTCAGTACTTTTCAGTGGGGGGAAAAAAACCACAATATCCTTGTAACGCCGCATACTCAACATGATATCCTCATTTTTAATGGACGCCACAGACACTTCAAGGATATCCCAGCTTTTTATCTTAATTTCTTTTTGTTTTCCAAGGGGAACATGAAACTACCCACTGGGCACAGACGTCAATTCAACGTCTAGTCCACGTTGGTTCAACGTAATTTCATTGAAACGACATGGAAACAACATTGATTCAACCAGTGTGTGCCCAGTGGTTATTCAAATTGTATTTTAGTGTTTGGGATGTAGGTTATAAGCGATGACTGATTTTGATTGGAATAGCAGGCATCAACCTGATCGCATGTAATGTCAGATGTATTCATGGATGGAGGAAGGTAAAGTACAGTTGGAGACATTTTGCCAAATAGACTGAGGGAACCAGAACCAGTATGACATTAAATTCTATAGTTTCCATTTTTCTGTGTAGATGAATGCTAAAATATCTTATATGCATTATGCAATCACGACTGTTGTTTACAGTGTACACTCTGGAATTGTGTTATGCTTTCTCTTATTATGGAATTACAGCCCCGGTACACAGTACCAAGTAGCCACTACAGTTGGAAGTTTACATATACTTAGGTTGGAGATTTAAAACTTGTTTTTCAACCACTCCACAAATTTCTTGTTAACAAACTATAGTTTTGGAAAGTCGGTTAGGACATCTACTTTGAGCATGACACAAGTAATTTTACCAACAATTGTTTACAGACAGATTATTTCACTTACGTATCACAATTCCAGTGGGTCAGAAGTTTACATACACTAAGTATACTGTGCCTTTAAACAGCTTGGAAAATTTCATAAAATGATGCCATGGCTTTAGAAGCTTCTGACAGGCTAATTGACATCATTTGAGTCAATTGGAGATGTACCTGTGGATGTATTTCAAGGCCTACCTTCAAACTCAGTGCCTCTTTGCTTGACATCATGAGAAAATCTAAAGAAATCAGCCAAGACCTCAGAAGAAAATTGTAAACCTCTGGTTCATCCTTTGGTTCATCCTTGGGAGCAATTTTCAAACACCTGAAGGTACCACGTTCATCTGTACAAACAATAGTACGCAATTATAAACACCATGGGACCACGCAGCCGTCATACCGCTCAGGAAGGAGACGCGTTCTGTCTCCTAGAGATGAACGTACTTTGGTGCGAAAAGTGCAAATCAATCCCAGAACATCAGCAAAGGACCCTGTGAAGATGCTGGGGGAAACGGGTACAAAAGTATCTATATCCACAGTAAAACGAGTCCTATATCGACATAACCTGAAAGGCTGCTCAGCAAGGAAGAAGCCGCTGCTCTAAAACCGCCATAAAAAAGCCAGACTATGGTTTGCAACTGCACATGGGGACAAAGATCGCACTTTTTGGAGAAATGTCCTATGGTCTGATGAAACAAAAATAGAACTGTTTGGCCATAATGAACAGTTATGTTTGGAGGAAAAAGGGGGATGCTTGCAAGCCGAAGAACACCATCTCAACCGTGAAGCACGGGGGTGGCAGCATCATGTTGTTGGGGTGCTTTGCTGAAGGAGGGACTGGTGCACTTCAGAAAATAGATGGCATCATGAGGGAGGAAAATTATGTGGATATATTGAAGCAACATCAAGACATCAGTCAGGAAGTTAAAGCTTGGTCGGAAATGGGTCTTACAATTGGACAGTGACCCCAAGCATACTTCCAAAGTTGTGGCAAAATGGCTTAAGGACAACAAAGTCAAGATTTTGGAGTGGCCATCACAAAGCCCTGACCTCAATCCTATAGAAAATGTTTGGGCAGAACTGAAAAAGATGGTGTGTGAGCAAGGAGGCTTACAAACCTGACTCAGTTACACTAGCTCTGTCAGGAGGAATGGGCCAAAATTCACCCAACTTATTGTGGGAAGCTTGTGGAAGGCTACCCGAAACGTTTAACCCAAGTTAAACAATTTAAAGGCAATGCTACCAAATACTAATTGAGTGTATGTAAACTTCTGACCCACTGGGAATGTGATGAAAGAAATAAAAGCTGAAATAAATTATTCTCTCTATTATTCTGACATTTCACATTCTTATAATAAAGTGGTGATCCTAACTGACCTAAGCCAGGGAATTTTTACTAGGATTAAATGTCAGGAATTGTGAAAAACTGAGTTCAAATGTATTTGACTAAGGTGTATGTAAACTTCCGACTTCAACTGTATGTACCTTCTCCATTTCTATCTATACAGAACTTCAATAAACTTTTCCTGAGCACATATCATGTGGATATGTCATAATTTGGGTTTTCAGCAAAGCTAAAATCTCTTCTAAAATCAATATCAGACTCATGGAATGTGTCCCATTGTAAATATATAAACTCATGACGAATACTCAAGTTTCTTCCTCAAACTTTTCTGAACTTGTAATTCACACAAGTGAGTATCAGAGGGGAAAAGGCAAAGCGAGAGGATTTACTCAATGTGTCTGTGATAAATAGACCAAGTGGGGATTTTTGTATGGAGGTCAATGAGAGTGTGTCGATTTACATTAAGTTTCATAATGTTTCGGCTGTTACAAATGTACTGATGTAAGTTGTGGCATTCAGACAACTTTGAGAAAAACTGTTATTCACATGCGTATATGCCCTCTCATTGGCTAGAATGGTCCACCTGATCTCACGTTCTCCCGCCTGCCTTCCGTCTTTTGAAGACATTTATTTCAATTGTTAGTGGTCATTTGACTATCTTGTTACTATAATAGACAATCTTTGGTATCATTGACCAATAAATCCTCCAATCGACTTGATTACATGAATAAATATAAACTTTAGTAAGCACATTCATATTAAAAAAGAACAAAAGCAGAAATAATACTTTACGTCAACAGCTAATGTACATTATAGACAGGATACATACATTAAAAGACATGTACAGCAGATTCATTGCTTTCTCATTGTTAAATCAAGACATTTACACATGCAGATCAATATTAAGTTAACATTATCAACTTATAATAGACAATAATAATAACAATAAAAAAAAATGTAGACAACCTGTAGAGCCGCTCATGGCAGGAATGTACACCTTCGTCTTGAAAATGGGAAGAATGTTTTAAAAAGAGGGATTGTAAGGGTGAGAGGTCAGCCAGTAAGTGACTGTTCCACACAGCGCTCAGATCAGGCAATGCAGGACATTGGGTTTCATAACTTCAAGGCAGTCGGTTTCTACTGATCCAGAGCCAGTTTTACCATAGAAATTGAATTCCTAGAATGGGTTTTGCACCTCAGACCAAGGCAATTTCACTTACAATTCATTGGTACACTCAAAATGGCCGCCATTCCCATTGTAGGAATTCTATTTCGATGAGTTTGGTGTTTGGTTCCGTTCGTTCATTTAGGCGTTGGTGTTGTTGTATGCCATGCGGGTGAACATGGTAGAGACCAGTTTCTCCAGCTGGATAGCGCGGTGCTGGCCTGTCTCCAGGACTTCCTCATGGTTGGCCTTCTCCTCACTGTCGTAGTCCATCACAGCCTTGTTGGTAATCAGGGATAGGGCGAACACACGCATGCCGCAGTGACGTGCCGCGATCACCTCGTGAGCCGTGCTCATGCCTTAGAGAGAGAATGTTAGAGCAGTGCAGACATAGGGATAATACGTTTGATAACAGCATCAGTTATGTTTCCTCAATATAAGAGCAGATTTTGAGTTCAATATGTCAAATGCAGTGAACAGAGCACTGTGAAGGTCTTGTGATTTAAATCTACTCCGAGAGGGAAGGCACGGTGGAGATGAGACTTACCGACAGCGTCAGCTCCCAGTTTGTGCAGCATGCGACACTCCGCGATGGTCTCGAAAGAGGGCCCGCCCAGGACGCAGTATATGCCCTCACGCAGGAAGTCACCGTAGCCCAGTTCCTGTCCCACATCCATAGCCAGCTGCTGCAGCTCTCTGTCGTACGCGTCAGACATACAGGGGAACCGCACACCGAACCTAGGAAAGCGAGAGGGAGGAAGGGAGAGATGATTACACCTCAATGCCACAAAACTAGGGATGCACAATATATCGGTAAGCATATCGGAATGGGCCGATATTAGCTAAAAATGCCAACATCGGCCCGATGTCTATTTTAACGCAAAACCGATGTCAAAGCTGACGTGCATACCTATATAACGTAGGTAGATGATGTAATGGCGCCACGAAATATACAGCACTACACGTGCAACACAGCACTCCTAGCGCACAACATCTGCTGTGTGGATCTATTTTGATGTTTCAAAGGAAGATAACAAAAAGGCCATATGCAACGTTTGTGCTGCTATTATTTCCCGAGGAGGGGAGAAAGTGAAATCCTTCAATACCACAAACCTAATTACTCATTTGAAAGTGCATCACCCCCAGACGTTCAGCGACTACTTAGAACAAAAGCAGAAAAAAACTAAGCACACACTTCCAACAACTAAACAAGTTCAAGTCAAGCAGTCATTTGAAAGAGTGAGAACATTTCAGCGAGACAACTCAAAGGCGAAATCCATTAATGCCAAGATAATGGAATTCATTGCCCTTGACGATCAACCGTTCTCTGTCGTGGAGGATGTTGGCTTTCGCCGACTGGTCGAGCACCTCGAGCACTACCAAGTAGGTGCTATTTTTCAGATGTCGCCCTACCAGAGTTGCACAGTATTGTTTAAACGCACATCCATGAGCTACTTGCTATGGGCGTCACTGCTATTAGCTTAATGACTGACATTTGGACTAGTGACATCAGCCCCATGAGCATGCTGAGTCTGACAGCACAGTGGGTCGACGAGGATTTCATACTGAGGAACGCCGTATTGCATGCTCAAGAATGTGCTTGTTCTCATACCTCTGTTGCCATTTCAGTGGCATTTGAGAACATGTTTAAAACTTGGAAACATGAACACTCCTAGCTCCATTTGAACTACTGACTCGAGAAATAAGCTCATCAACTGCGTCTGCAGCAGACGTGACATGGCGTTGAAACACCTGCTCAACAAAACTGCCCACACAGACCGTGGGGTTAAAACTTGAAAAAGTACTCTACTAGAGGCTGTGAACAAGCGATTTGGTGGCATTCATCTGAGCCTCTTTACTGTGTCGCGACCATGCTCGATGCTAAGTACAAGGACCGCTACTTCGATGCAGACAAGAAACAGGGTTTACGTGAAATGTTAGACACAGCTGGACAAGATGGAAACAGACACAGTGGCAGTGCACACCGAGGAAGAGAGGCCACGGACAGACAGAGCTGAAACTCCACTGCCTGACATGTATGATGAAATCCTGGTTGAGAATGAAACGACTGAACAAATGAACAACGAAACAGCACAGCAAGTAAGTGAAAGAAATAGGTTTTGATTGTTTTACTGGTAATGGGGACATACGTAAATGCCAACAAAATAACTTTTTGGTTAGTGTGTGTGTTAACTATTTAACTGTACTAGAATGCTTAAAAGGCCACTAAAATGTTAAATATTGGTTATCGGTATCGGATTTTTTGGCAAGGAAAATATTGGATATCGGTATCGACCAAAAATGTAATATCGGTGCATCCCTACACATAACTATTGTGAGTGTAAACAAAATTCTCTGTCACGCACACACACACACACACACACACACGCCAAGCCTACCTGTCGTCGTTTGGTCCAGCAAGTGGGTTGTTGCCAGCAAAGCCGGGCATGTTGATGTGGTCTTTCATGATCATGATGTCTCCCACTTTGAAGTCCTGGTTGAGACCGCCAGCAGCGTTGGTCAGGATGACCGTCTCTACACCCAGCAAGCTGAAGGTACGCATAGGCAGGGTGATCTGGAACACGCATACATTCCCAGTCAAAAGTTTGGACACACCTACTCATTCAAGGGTTTTTCATTATTTGGAATCATGTAGTAACCAAAAAAAAAAAAAAAGTGTTAAACAAATCAAAATAGATTTTCTATTTTAGATATTTTTATTTGTTTACCACTTTTTTGGTTACTACATGATTCCATGTGCGTTATTTCATAGTTTTGATGTCAGTTTGGATTCCTACAATGTCGAAAATATTAAAAATAAAGAAAAAACGTTGAATGAGTAGGTGTGTAAACTTCTGACTGGTACTGTACATGGTCAATATATCCCAAATACAATGGTATTTCACATTACAATATACAGCTAAAATGTGGATATTCTTATATATATTCTAGTACAGTGGTTCCCAAACTTAGTCCCCTTCAAACATTCAACCTCCAGCTGTGTACCCCATCTAGCACCAGGGTCAGCGCACTCTCAAATGTTGTTTTTTGCCATCATTGTAAGCCTGCCACACACACTACAGTGGGGCAAAAAAGTATTTAGTCAGCCACCAATTGTACAAGTTCTCTCACTTAAAAAGATGACAGGCCTGTAATTTTCATCATAGGTACACTTCAACTATGACAGACAAAATGAGGGGGAAAAAAAATCCAGAAAATCACATTGTAGGATTTTTAATGAATTTATTTGCAAATTATGGTGGAAAATAAGTATTTGGTCACATACAAACAAGCAAGATTTCTGGCTCTCACAGACCTGTAACTTCTTCTTTAAGAGGCTCCTCTGTCCTCCACTCGTTACCTGTATTAATGGCACCTGTTTGAACGTGTTATCAGTATAAAGACACCTGTCCACAACCTCAAACAGTCACACTCCAAACTCCACTATGGCCAAGACCAAAGAGCTGTCAAAGGACACCAGAAACAAAATTGTAGACCTGCACCAGGTTGGGAAGACTGAATCTGCAATAGGTAAGCAGCTTGGTTTGAAGAAATCAACTGTGGGAGCAATTATTAGGAATTGGAAGACATACAAGACCACTGATAATCTTCCTCGATCTGGGGCTCCACGCAAGATCTCACCCGTGGGGTCAAAATGATCACAAGAACAGTGAGCAAAAATCCCAGAACCACACGGGGACCTAGTGAATGACCTGCAGAGAGCTGGGACCAAAGTAACAAAGCCTACCATCAGTAACACACTACGCCGCCAGGGACTCAAATCCTGCAGTGCCAGACGTGTCCCCTGCTTAAGCCAGTACATGTTCAGGCCCGTCTGAAGTTTGCTAGAGAGCATTTGGATGATCCAGATGAGGATTGGGAGAATGTCAGATGAAACCAAAATATAACTTTTTGGCAAAAACTCAATTCGTTGTGTTTGGAGGACAAAGAATGCTGAGTTGCATCCAAAGAACACCATACCTACTGTGAAGCATGGGGGTGGAAACATCATGCTTTGGGGCTGTTTTTCTGCAAAGGGACCAGGACGACTGATCCGTGTAAAGGAAAGAATGGGGCCATGTATCGTGAGATTTTGAGTGAAAACCTCCTTCCATCAGCAAGGGCATTGAAGATGAAACGTGGCTGGGTCTTTCTGCATGACAATGATCCCAAACACACCGCCCGGCAACGAAGGAGTGGCTTCCGTAAGAAGCATTTCAAGGTCCTGGAGTGGCCTAGCCAGTCTCCAGATCTCAACCCCATAGAAAATCTTTGGAGGGAGTTGAAAGTCCGTGTTGCCCAGCGACAGACCCAAAACATCACTGCTCTAGAGGAGATCTGCATGGAGGAATGGGCCAAAATACCAGCAACAGTGTGTGAAAACCTTGAAGACTTCTGTCATTGCCAACAAAGGGTAACATAACAAAGTATTGAGATAAACTTTTGTTATTGACCAAATTCTTATTTTCCACCATAATTTATTTATTTGCAAATAAATAAATTAAAAATCCTACAATGTGATTTTCTGGATTTCTTTTTCTCATTTTGTCTGTCATAGTTGAAGTGTACCTATGATGAAAATTACAGGCCTCTCTCATCTTTTTAAGTTGGAGAACTTGCACAATTGGTGGCTGACTAAATACTTTTTTGCCCCACTGTATATGATATTAAACATAAGAATGAGTTTGTCACTTCCCACGAGCCGGGTTGTGACAAAGAGCTCTTATTGGACCAGGGCACAAATAATAATATACAATAATTTTGCTCTTTATTTAGCCATCTTACATATAAAACCTTATTTGTTCAGGGCCGAGAATCCCCTCTCACATATGTACATGGTTGCAAAGGGCATCAGTGTCTTAACAGCGCGATTTGCTAAGGCAAGAAACCTATCCAGAAATCAATTTTCACAGAACCCCTTGTTGCAATTTCGATGAGGCTCTCTTGTTCAGATATCGGTAAGTGGACTGATGGCAGAGCATGAAAGGGATAACGAATCCAGTTGTTTGTGTCATCTGTTTCGGGAAAGTACCTGCGTAATTGCGCACCCAACTCACGCCGGTGCTTCGCTATATCACATTTGACATTGTCCGTAAGCTTGAGTTCATTTAATCACAAAACAATGATGGAAAGACCTGTGCATTGTCCTTGTTAATGCAGACAGAGAAGAGCTCCAACTTCTTAATCATAGCCTCAATTTTGTCCCGCACATTGAATATAGTTGCGGAGAGTCCCTGTAATCCTAGACTCTGATCATTCAGGCGAGAAAAAACATCACCCAAATAGGCCAGTCGTGTGAGAAACCCGTCATCATGCAAGCGGTCAGACAAGTGAAAATGATGGTCAGTAAAGAGAACTTTAAGCTCATCTCTCAAATAAAAAAAAAACCAGCGCACTTCTGTATGTTGTAAAAGCGTTACATGGTCACTGCCCAAATCGTTGCATAATGCAGAAAATACACGAGAGTTCATGTGGCCTTGCTTTAACAAAGTTAACCATTTTCACTGTAGTGTCCAAAACGTCTATCAAGCTGTCAGGCATTCCCTTGGCAGCATGAGCCTCTCGTGGATGTTGCAGTGTACCCATTGGCGTCGGGAGCAACTGCTTGCACGCACGTTACCACTCCACTATGTCTTCCAGTCATGGCTTTTGCGCCATCAGTACAGATACCAACACATCTTGACTACCAATGTCAATTTGATGTCACAAAGCTGTCCAGTACTTTAAAAATATCCTCTCCTGTTGTCCTGGTTTCCAGTGGTTTGCAGAAGAGGATGTCTTCCTTAATTGACCCCCCATAAACATAACGGACATCAAATCAAACTTTATATGTTACATGCGTCGAATACAACAAGTGTAGACCTTACCATGAAATGCTTACTTACAAGCCTTTAACCAACAGTGCAGTTCAAGAAGAGTTAAGAAAATATTTACCAACTAAACTAAAGTAAAAAAATGTAGTATCACAATAACGAGGCTATATACAGGGGGTACAGGTGCAGAGTCAGTTTGCGAGAGTACAGGTTAGAGGTAATTTGTACATGTAGGTAGGGGTGACTATGCATAGATAATAAATAGCAAGTAGCAGTGTACAAAACAAATGGAGGAGGGCGGGGCGGTCAATGTAATAGTCCAGTGGCCATTTGATTAATTGTTCTACAGTCTTATGGCTTGTGGGTAGAAGCTGTTAAGGAGCCTTTTGGTCCTAGACTTTGCGCTCCGCTACTGCTTGCCGTGCGGTAGCAGAGAAAACAGTCTGTGACTTGGGTGACTGGAGTCTCTGACAATTTTATGGGCTTTCCTCTGACACTGCCTAGTGATGTACTGGGCCGTACGCACTACCCTCTGTAGCGCCTTACAGTCAGATGCCGAGCAGTTGCCATACCAGGCGGTGATGCAACCGGTCAGGATGCTCTCGATGGTGCAGCTGTAGAACTTTTTGAGGATCTGGGGACCCATGCTAAATCTTTTCAGTCTCCTGATGGGGAAAAGGTTTTGTCGTGCCCTCTTCACAACTGTCTTGGTATGTTTGGACCATGATATATAGTTTGTGATGTGGACACCAAGGAACTTGAAACTCTCAACCCACTCCACTACATCCCTGTTGATGTTAATGGGGGACTTTTCGGCCCGCTTTTCCTGTAGTCCACGATCAGGTCCTTTGTCTTGCTCACATTGAGGGAGAGGTTGTTGTCCTGGCACCACACTGCCAGTTCTCTGTCCTCCTCCCTATAGGCTGTCTCATCGTTGTCGCTGATCAGGCCTACCACTGTTGTGTCGTCAGAAAACGTAATGATGGTGTTGGAGTCGTGTTTGACCACGCAGTTGTGGGTGAACAGGGAATTCACTCACGACACTAGGCGGTGTCATAGGAATGCCCTTAAAATTGTCAAAGACTCCAGCCACCCTAGTCATAGACTGTAATCTCTGCTACCGCACGGCAAGTGGTCCTGGAGCGCCAAGTCTAGGTCCAAGAGGCTCCTAAATAGCGTCTAACCCCAAGCCATAAGGAACCTTATGGCTTGATTCAGAATTCAGCTGCAGAGGGAGGTGTTTAATCCCAGGGTCCTAAGCTTAGTGATGAGCTACGTGGGCACTATGGTGTTGAACGCTGAGCTGTAGTCAATGAACAGCATTCTCACATAGGTTTTCTTTTTGTCCAGGTGGGAAAGGGCAGTGTGGAGTGCAATTGAGATTTCATCATCTGTGGATCTGTTGGGGCGGTATGCGAATTGTTGTGGGTCTAGGGTATCCGGGAGGATGCTGTTGATGTGAGCCATGACCAGCCTTTCAAAGCACTTCATGGCTACCGACGTGAGTGCTACGGGGCGGTAATCATTTAGGCAGGTTACTTTTGCTTCCTTGGGCACAGGGACTATGGTGGTCTGCTTGAAACATGTAGGTATTACAGACTCAGTCAGGGAGAGGTTGAAAATGTCAGTGAAGACACTTGCCAGTTGGTCCGCGCATGCTTTGAGTACACGTCCTGGTAATCCATCTGGCCCCGCGGCTTTGTGAATATTGACTTGTTTAAAGGTCTTTCTCACATTGGCTACCGAGAGTGTTATTACACAGTCATCCAGAACAGCTGGTGCTCTCATGCATGCTTCAGTGTTGCTTGCCTTGAAGCGAGCATAAAAGGCATTGAGCTCATCTGGTAGGCTCATGTCACTGGGCAGCTCGCGTCTGGGTTTCCCTTTGTAGTCCGTAATAGTTTTCAAGCCCTGCCACATCCAACGAGCATCAGAGCCGGTGTAGTAGGATTCAATCTTAATCCTGTATTGATGCTTTGCTTGTTTGATGGTTCGTCTGAGGGCATAGTGGGATTTCTTATAGGCGTCCGGATTAGTGTCCCGCTCCGTGAAAGCATCAGCTCTAGCCTTTAGCTCGATGCGGATGTTGCCTGTAATCCATGGCTTCTGGTTGGGATATGTACGTACAGTCACTGTGGGGATGACGTTGTCGATGCACTTACTGATGAAGCCGATGACTGAGGTGGTATACTCCTCAATGCCATTGGATGAATCCCGGAACATATTCCAGTCTGTGCTAGAAAAAAACAGTCCTGTAGCGTAGCATCATCTGACCACTTCCGTATTAAGTGAGTCACTGCTGGTACTTCCTGCATTAATTTTTGCTTGTAAGCAGGAATCTGGAGAATAGAATTATGGTCAGACTTGCCAAATGGAGGGCGGGGGAGAGCTTTGTACGTGTCTCTGTGTGTGGAGTAAAGGTGGTCTAGAGTTTTTTTTTCCTCTGGTTGCACATGTGACATGCTGGCAAAAATGTGGTAAAACTGATTTAAGTTTGCCTGCATTAATAAAGTCCCCGGCCACGAGGAGTGCAGCTTCGGGAGCTGTGCCAGGCCCGCCATGTCTGTTGACTCATCCAGATGTAAAGCATAGAATTCACTGGCTTGCATGCGAAGCAGTGATTGTTTCAAAACATCTCCTGCTATGTCACTGATGCGTCGTGAAACAGTGTTGTTTGATGAAGGCATTGTCTGTATAGTTTTTGGGGCCTTTTCCCCCAGCATTGTCCCAGCCATATCCACGGCATCACAAAGAATTAAGTCCTCCACAGTAGTATGGGGCTTGCCTGTCCTAGCCACTCTGTAGCTCACCATATAAGACGCTTCTAGCCCGGTATATTTTTTAAAATGTGAATCAAATTTTTATTTGGCGTAACAGCATTACACGTACCCCAGTTTAGGAATACCTGGGCTAGTTGATTTAATACTATGTGTTTTTATTCTCTTTACCTCTCTGTACTGCATATTTAATATTTTACCTGTGTATTTGACTGACTCGTCTTGTTGTCAAGAAAATTGCCACGTAATTAAGGCATAATAACGAATCTATCTTCTCTACCTATCATGTAAAGTAATGCAGAAGAGCACCTTATGTCTGAATCCTACAGTAGCTACATGGTATGTTGGTAGACAGACATGATAGACGTACCTTCTGGATGGCGTATCCCTCGTACAGGTGGAAGCGTCCCTGCATGCACACGCATGGCCTTCCCTTCAGCGTCCCAAACACCAAGCGTCCAGCATGGCCGTGCACTGTAACACACAACAACCAATTAGAATGCACCGACAACGCACAGCAACCAATCAGAAAACATCTTATAGAACCACACTTAGAAGAAAATGTGATTTCCATGTAGAACCCTTTTGGAACCAAAAAGGGTTCTACTTGGAACCAAAAAGGTTTCTTCTATAGGGACAGCCAAAGAACCCTTTTGGAACAGTTTTTTTTCTAAGAGTGCAGCTGTTTTTCAAAGGCTATAATCTGAGCCCAGAATTCTCCCTGGTTAGGTCTCCTGCTATGTCACAGATGCGTCGTGAAACAGTGTTGTTTCTGGTTAGGTAACATGGCCAAAGTAGACTCCATTTACCTTGCCCTATACATCTGCAATGCAGATTCACCAAATAAGAAAACAAGTAGACAGATAGATAGACACTACATACCTGTGCTCTCGGGGAAGTTGGGGATGTCCTTGTAGTTGAAGGCCACTTGGTCTTTCAGCATGTCAGCCAGTCCTCCCATTCCTGAACCACAGACTATGCCAACCACGGGGCGAACGGAGGTCTGGGCCAACAGCCAGTCTGCTGTGGCCTTGCAGTCCTCATAGCTGTTCCTGAAACACACATAAATAAGAGAGATATGCGTTAGACAATAATTTACTTATTCTAATACTTTATAATAAAACAAATGGATGTCATGGCCAATGCGACAACGACACATACAGTGGGGCAAAAAAGTATTTAGTCAGCCACCAATTGTGCAAGTTCTCCAACTTAAAAAGATGAGAGAGGCCTGTAATTTTCATCATAGGTACACTTCAACTATGACAGACGAAATGAGAAAAAGAAATCCAGAAAATCACATTGTAGGATTTTTAATTTATTTATTTGCAAATTATGGTGGAAAATAAGTATTTGGTCAATAACAAAAGTTTATCTCAATACTTTGTTATATACCCTTTGTTGGCAATGACAGAGGTCAAACGTTTTCTGTAAGTCTTCACAAGGTTTTCACACACTGTTGCTGGTATTTTGGCCCATTCCTCCATGCAGATCTCCTCTAGAGCAGTGATGTTTTGGGGCTGTCGCTGGGCAACACGGACTTTCAACTCCTCCAAAGATTTTCTATGGGGTTGAGATCTGGAGACTGGCTAGGCCACTCCAGGACCTTGAAATGCTTCTTCTGAAGCCACTCCTTCGTTGCCCGGGCGGTGTGTTTGGGATCATTGTCATGCTGAAAGACCCAGCCACGTTTCATCTTCAATGCCCTTGCTGATGGAAGGAGGTTTTCACTCAAAATCTCACGATACATGGCCCCATTCATTCTTTCCTTTACACGGATCAGTCGTCCTGGTCCCTTTGAAGAAAAACAGCCCCAAAGCATGATGTTTCCACCCCCATGCTTCACAGTAGGTATGGTGTTCTTTGGATGCAACTCAGCATTCTTTGTCCTCCAAACACGACGAATTGAGTTTTTACCAAAAAGTTATATTTTGGTTTCATCTGACCATATGACATTCTCCCAATCCTCATCTGGATCATCCAAATGCTATCTAGCAAACTTCAGACGGGCCTGAACATGTACTGGCTTAAGCAGGGGGACACGTCTGGCACTGCAGGATTTGAGTCCCTGGCGGCGTAGTGTGTTACTGATGGTAGGCTTTGTTACTTTGGTCTCAGCTCTCTGCAGGTCATTCACTAGGTCCCCCCATGTGGTTCTGGGATTTTTGCTCACAGTTCTTGTGATCATTTTGACCCCACAGGGTGAGATCTTGCGTGGAGCCCCAGATCGAGGAAGATTATCAGTGGTCTTGTATGTCTTCCATTTCCTAATAATTGCTCCCACAGTTGATTTCTTCAAACCAAGCTGCTTACCTATTGCAGATTCAGTCTTCCCAACCTGGTGCAGGTCTACAATTTTGTTTCTGGTGTCCTTTGACAGCTCTTTGGTCTTGGCCATAGTGGAGTTTGGAGTGTGACTGTTTGAGGTTGTGGACAGGTGTCTTTTATACTGATAACAAGTTCAAACAGGTGCCATTAATACAGGTAACGAGTGGAGGACAGAGGAGCCTCTTAAAGAAGAAGTTACAGGTCTGTGAGAGCCAGAAATCTTGCTTGTTTGTATGTGACCAAATACTTATTTTCCACCATAATTTGCAAATAAATTCATTAAAAATCCTACAATGTGATTTTCTGGATTTTTCCCCCTCATTTTGTCTGTCATAGTTGAAGTGTACCTATGATGAAAATTACAGGCGTCTCTCATCTTTTTAAGTGAGAGAACTTGCACAATTGGTGGCTGACAATTCTTTTTTGCCCCACTGTAGCTGATATGCCACGGGGTGTTTCAGAGTGTCTATGGGAAGTTGAAGTGTGTGTGTCCTTATTAAACAGATGTTTTCTGAGCAATAATCTAAGTCTGTGTGTTAATGAGTGTGAGCCTCCATAGTGTCAAATCTCTCAAGGACACAAACACAGACACACATACATACACACACACATTCCATCAGAGTCACACTGGAGTCATTCTTCTCCTCTGCCTTTCAAAAAGGTCAACACACACACACACAGCCCATAGTTTCAGCCTACTATAACACCCTATTGTTCAAGCCTATATTAGTTTATGTTATCTTATCTGAGTATCAACCCATTTCTAAGAACCATCATATTATGAAAACAAGTCCATATGGTGTTATTGTACACTCTGTGCTACATCATATAGCCTAACCATAACCATGAATCTGAGCCCACCTCATATGAGGCTATAGCCTACGTAGCCTCTCTCAAGTGAAGTTGCATTACTAAATTGTCAAACACCTGCTTACAGAATAACTGTGAATAAAAGTGTAAGATACACACACTGTTTAATCAAATATTATGATACAATATATAAGCATAAATTGAGTGAATTGACTATTAGGCTTTTCTGAACAACGTATTACAGCCTACTGTAGGTTTATTTTTTATTTATTTTCAGAAACGATGTTAGCTAAAAGGCTCGCACCCTTTAATATTAAGATTCCCACACCCCACATCTGTCTTGTATGATAAAGAATCCAGTACGGTAGCCAAGGTCCGCTGCGACCTCACCTGCTATTCTGCGTCTATAGAGTTGACCTCACCCGCTATCCCGGGGGATCTTTTTTTTCTCGATAATATGATTTCAACTCAATGAAAATATCAAACTCTATCTGCTGCCCAATCCCATTGTGAGTCGTCCGATCCACACAAATCCATTTCTGCTGTTTCATCTAAAAATACACACACTACTATGTCCTCCACTTGCACAGTTGACCATGTGTGATAGACCTACAGTAGCACCACATTGAATAAAAGTTGCAGATGAGTACTGTTAGTAAATACAATGATAGAATGATGCAATTCCATAATAGGCTACGCACTTGCCCGCATAACAAGATGTGAGAAGCGCGTCCAGAACAGGAAAGGAATTAATGAAATGTAGCTAATAGTATATGCTACTCACCAGGTGCTTGAGTCTGGAAACATGCTGAAGTAATGTAATGTGTCTTGAATCCTCTCAAAAGCAGCGATTTATCAATTGGCTTAATGTAACTGCAGCAGATAGACTTGACTGGCGTCAAAACGTCAAGCGGAGAAAAAAAAATCCTTTAAAATGTAGACTTAAAATAAACACATTAAAGTGATAGGCCTACTTATAATAATGTTATATCGTTTAATACACGGTCGAAATCTTCAGTTGAAACCCGTTGAGCTGTTTAGTAGTCTTCCAGTTAACTGTTAAAATGCCTAGGCGCTCGTGTCCCTGATCAGTGTTCAGTCAGCGGCGTAATTATAGACGGAGCCCCTCTCTGTTATCTGAGTGACGCAAACAGATCCCGAGGGTTGGATTGGTCTGCACAGCACACCCCCTTAAACTACGCTATTTTGGACAGAAATAATGCACTGTGACTGGTGAAAATATGTTATTCATCAGTTTGAGTTTATTCTAGGGCAAATCCCGAGACGCCTCTTCCGAATGGTCAGCACATCAGAAGCTTCAAATAAATATTTGTCAATCAAGGGGAGTAGCCTAGGGCCTAGGCTACTGATTGCACCACACGTGTTTCATATGAACCATCTGCTTTTGATCATTTGAAATAGCGACAGTAAAAAAAAAAGTATCTTGATTATTTTTCTGCATTTGATGTTTTGACAATATATAATATGATGATGGGGATTCACATAAGGAAGGGACTCAACAACCTGGACGTGAATGATGCTTTTGTTTTGAATATCACGCGTGACTCGATATACTTCTCTCATCACAACCCCCAATGACTCTTCCATTATATGGGTAATAGGCACCGACAGACTCAACACATGGAGGCGCGCGCAAAACCCATGCAAAAATGTTGCAACTTGAACTTAGCAAAGACAGAGAAAAGTAGCTCAATACTTTTTAAATCTTTGGATCTACCAGTTTTTCCAAATATAAGAAAGAAGCTCTAAAACGAGTGAAATGGTCCATGTGTGATGGACACCACCTCCATCTTTCCTACATTGTTTGTGTAGGCTACCACATTGTACATAGTGTAAGGGCAATAACAATAGTTATTTGACACTTGAGATAGTGTGCCAGATAGTAAGATAATATAAATTCCTTATAGGTGGCAGGTAGCCTAGTGGTTAGAGCGTTGGACCAGTAACCGAAAAGTTGCTGGATCGAACCCCCGAGCTGACAAAGTAAAAATATGTCGTTCTGCCCCAGAACAAGGTAGTTAATCTACTGTTCCCCGGTTGACTTTTTCTATGTTTTGTTATTCTAAAATGTATTACGTTCTTAAAAATCCTCAGCAATCTACACATAATGACAAAGCAAAAACAGGTTTTTACAAATAAAAAACAGAAATACCTTATTTACATAGGTATTCAGACCCTTTGCTATGAGACTCGAAATTGAGCTCAGATGCATCTTGTTTCCATTGGTCATCCTTGAAACTTGATAGGAGTCCACTTGTGTTAAATTCAGTTGATTTTATATGAATTGGAAAGGCACACACCTGTCTATATAAGGTCACACAGTTGACAGTGCATTTCAGAGCAAAAAACAAGCCATGAGGTCGAAGGAATTGTTCGTAGAGCTCCGAGACAGGATTGTATCGAGGCACAGATCTGGGGAAGGGTACCAAAACATTTTTGCAGCATTGAAAGGTCCCCAAGAGCACAGTGGCCTCCATCATTCTTAAATGGAAGAAGTTTGGAACCACCACGACTCTTCCTAGAGCTGTCTGACTGGCCACACTGAGCAATCAGGGGAGAAGGGTCTTGGTCAGGGAGGTGACCAAGAACCCGATGGTCACTCTGACAGAGGACTAGAGTTCCTCTGTTGAGATGGGAGAACCTGCCAGAAGGACAACCATCTCTGCAGCACTCCACCAATCAGGCCTTTATGGTAGAGTGACCAGACGGAAGCCACTCCTCAGTAAAAGGCACATGACAGCCCACTTGGAGTTTGCCAAAAGGCACCTAAAGACTCTCAGACTCTGAGAAACAAGATTCTCTGGTCTGATGAAACCAATATTGAACTCTTTGGCCTGCATGCCAAGCGTCACGTCTGGAGGAAACCTGGCACCATCACTACGGTGAAGCATGGCGGTGGCAGCATCATGCTGTGGGGATGTTGAGAGATCCTTGATGAAAACCTGCTCCAGAGCATTCAGGACCTCAGACTGGGGCAAAGGTTCACCTTGCAACAAGACCAGGACCCTAAGCACACACCGAAGACAACGCAGAAGTGGCTTCGGGACAAGTCTCTAAATGTCCTTGAGTGGTCCAGCCAGAGCCCGGACTTGAACCCGATTAAACATCTCTGGAGAGACCTGAAAATAGCTGTTCAGCGACGCTCCCCATCCAACCTGACAGAGCTTGAGAGGATCTGCAGAGAAGAATGGGATTAACTCCCCAAAACAGGTGTGCCAAGCTTGTAGCGTCATACCCAAGAAGAGTTGAGGCTGTAATCGCTGCCAAAGGTCTTTCAACAAAGTACTTAGTTCAGGGTCTGAACATTTATGTAAATGTGATTTTTCTGTTTATACAATTGCAAGAATTATGAGGTATTGTGTGTAGATTTAATACATTTTAGAATAAGGCTGTAACCTAACAAAATGTGGAAAAAGTGTAGAGGTTTAAATACTTTCCAAAGGCACTGTATAACCCCTTTACACGCTTTGATATGAAGCTGCATGTTATCAATAGACGGGAAAGTAATTTAGTGAGTTATAAATAACAAATTCTTATTGTTTTTTATTTACTTATGACACACTGTTACATGTTCCTGGCTCCACTATAGTCAACATGAAGGATGACAATGGCCTACTAGGTCTAAAAGTAAAATAATGGAATTAAGAAATATATAAATATTAGATTGAGCAATGTTGGAGTGTCATTGACTAAAATACAGTAGAATAGAAGACATGATATACATATGAGATGAGTAAAGCAGTATGTAAACATTATTTAAACATTATTAAATTGACCACTGTTCCATTATTAAAGTGTCCAGTGATTCCAAGTCTATGTATATAGAGCAGAAGCCTATAAGGGGAGGGTTGCGTAACTGGGTGGAAGCCGACTAGTGATGGCTATTTAACAGTCTGATGGCCTTGAGATAGAAGCTGTTTTTCAGTCTCTCGGTCCCAGCTTTGATGCACCTGTACTGACCTCGCCTTCTGGATGATTGCGGTGTGAACTGGCCGTGGCTTTGGGTGGTTAATGTCCTTAATGATCTTGTGACATCGGGTGCTGTAGGTGTCCTGGAGGGCAGGTAGTTTGCCCCTGGTGATGCGTTGGACAGACTGCACCACCCTCTGGAAAGCCCTGCGGTTGCGGGTGTTGCAGTTGCCGTACAAGGCGGTGATACAGCTCGAAAGGATGCTCTCAATTTTGCATCTGTAAATGTTTGTGAGGGTTTTAGGGGCCAAGCTAAATTTCTTCAGCCTCCTGAGGTTGAAGAAGCGCTGTTGCGCCTTCTTCACCACACTGTCTGTGTGGGTGGACCATTTTAGATCGTCAGTGATTTGTATGCCGAGGATCTTGAAGCTTTCCACCTTCTCCACTGCGGTCCCGTTGATGTGGATAGGGGCGTGCTCCCTCTACTGTTTCCTGAAGTCCACGATCAGCTTCTTTGTTTTGTTGTGACGTTGAGTAAGAGGCTATTTTCCTGGCACCACTCTCCCAGGGCCCTCACCTCTTTCCTGTAGGCTGTCTTGTCATTGTTGGTAATCAGGCCTACTACTGTTGTGTAGTCTGCAAGCTTAATGATGAGCTTGGAGTGTACTAGGGTGTTGAATGCTGAGCTATAGTCAATGAACAGCATTCTTACATACAGTTGAAGCCGGAAGTTTACATACACCTTAGCCAAATACATTTAAACTCAGTTTTTCACAATTCCTGACATTTAATTGTAGTAAGAATTCCCTGTCTTAGGTCAGTTAGGATCACCACTTTATTTTAAGAATGTGAAATGCCAGAATAGTAGAAGAGAGAATGATTTATTTCAGCCTTTATTTCTTTCATCACATTCCCAGTGGGTCAGAAGTTTACATACACTAAATTAGCATTTGGTAGCATTGCCTTTAAATTGTTAACTTGGGTCAAATGTTTAGGGTAGCCTTCCACAAGCTTCCCACAATAAGTTGGGTGAATATTGGCCCATTCCTCCTGACAGAGCTGATGTAACTGAGTCAGGTTTGTAAGCCTCCTTGCTCGCACATGCTTTCTCAGTTCTGCCCAAATATTTTCTATAGAATTGAGGTCAGGGCTTCGTGATGGCCACTCCAATACCTTGACTTTGTTGTCCTTAGGCCATTTTGCCACAATATTTGGAAGTATGCTTGTGGTCATTGTCCATTTGGAAGACCCATTTGCGACCAAGCTTTAACTTCCTGACTGATGTCTTGAGATATTGCTTCAATATATCCACATAATTTTCCTCCCTCATGATGCCATCTATTTTGTGAAGTGCACCAGTCCCTCCTGTAGCAAAGCACCCCCACAACATGATGCTGCCACCCCTGTGCTTCATGGTTGGGATGGTGTTCTTCGGCTTGCAAGCCTCCCCCTTTTTCCTCCAAATACAGTGGGGAAAAAAAAAGTATTTAGTCAGCCACCAATTGTGCAAGTTCTCTCACTTAAAAAGATGAGAGAGCCCTGTAATTTTCATCATAGGTACACTTCAACTATGACAGACAAAATTAGGAAAGAAAATCCAGAAAATCACATTGTAGGATTTTTTATGAATTTATTTGCAAATTATGGTGGAAAATAAGTATTTGGTCACATACAAACAAGCAAGATTTCTGGCTCTCACAGACCTGTAACTTCTTCTTTAAGAGGCTCCTCTGTCCTCCACTCATTACCTGTATTAATGGCACCTGTTTGAACTTGTTATCAGTATAAAAGACACCTGTCCACAACCTCAAACAGTCACACTCCAAACTCCACTATGGCCAAGACCAAAGAGCTGTCAAAGGACACCAGAAACAAAATTGTAGACCTGCACCAGGTTGGGGGGACTGAATCTGCAATAGGTAAGCAGCTTGGTTTGAAGAAATCAACTGTGGGAGCAATTATTAGGAAATGGAAGACATACAAGACCACTGATAATCTTCCTCGATCTGGGGCTCCACGCAAGATCTCACCCGTGGGGTCAAAATGATCACAAGAACGGTGAGCAAAAATCCCAGAACCACACGGGGACCTAGTGAAGGACCTGCAGAGAGCTGGGACCAAAGTAACAAAGCCTACCATCAGTAACACACTCGCCGCCAGGGACTCAAATCCTGCAGTGCCAGACGTGTCCCCCTGCTTAAGCCAGTACATGTTCAGGCCCGTCTAAAGTTTGCTAGAGAGCATTTGGATGATCCAGATGAGGATTGGGAGAATGTCAGATGAAACCAAAATAGAACTTTTTGGTAAAAACTCAACTCGTCGTGTTTGGAGGACAAAGAATGCTGAGTTGCATCCAAAGAACACCATACCTACTGTGAAGCATGGGGGTGGAAACATCATGCTTTGGGGCTGTTTTTCTGCAAAGGGACCAGGACGACTGATCCGTGTAAAGGAAAGAATGAATGGGGCCATGTATCGTGAGATTTTGAGTGAAAACCTCCTTCCATCAGCAAGGGCATTGAAGATGAAACGTGGCTGGGTCTTTCAGCATGACAATGATCCCAAACACACCGCCCGAGACCTTGAAGGAGTGGCTTGTAAGAAGCCTTTCAAGGTCCTGGAGTGGCCTAGCCAGTCTCCAGATCTCAACCCCATAGAAAATCTTTGAAAGTCTGTGTTGCCCAGCGACAGCCCCAAAACATCACTGCTCTAGATGAGATCTGCATGGAGGAATGGGCCAAAATACCAGCAACAGTGTGTGAAAACCTTGTGAAGACTTACAGAAAACGTTTGACCTCTGTCATTGCCAACAAAGGGTATATAACAAAGTATTGAGATAAACTTTTGTTATTGACCAAATACTTATTTTCCACCATAATTTGCAAATACATTCATAAAAAATCCTACAATGTGATTTTCTGGATTTTTTTTCCTCATTTTGTCTGTCATAGTTGAAGTGTACCTATGATGAAAATTACAGGCCTCTCTCATCTTTTTAAGTGAGAGAACTTGCACAATTGGTGGCTGACTAAATACTTTTTTTCCCCACTGTACCTGGTTAAATAAAGGTGAAATAAATGAAAAAAATCATAAAAACAAGTTGGACATAACCCACTGAGTCAATGATGACTCCGAAAGCCTTTTGGAGTGGGTCTGTGGACTTTTCCATGTGAATATTAAAGTCACCAAAAAATGGAATATTATCTGCCATGATTACTCAGTGAGGAACGCTGTATATGGCCCAGGAGGCCTGTAAACAGTAGCTACAAAAGGTGATTGAGTAGGCTGCATGGATTTCATGACCAGAAGCTCAAAAGATGAAAACGTAGTAAAAAACAAAAATTGGGGGGTGGGGTAAATTGAAATTTGCTGTCGTGAATGTTAGCAACAACTCCGCTTTGTGATATGCGCAAGGGATGTGGTCACTAGTGTAACCAGGAGGAAAGGCCTCATTTAACACAGTAAATTCATCAGGCTTGAGCCATTTTTCAGTCAGGCCAATCACAACAAGATTATGATCAGTGATTAGTTAATTGACTATGACTGCCTTGGAAGTGAGGGATCTAACATTAAGTAGCCCTACTTTGAAATGTGAGATATCACAATCTCTTTCAATAATGACAGGAATGGAGAAGGTCTTTATTCCAGTGAGATTACTAAGGCGAACACCGCCATGTTTAGTTTTGCTCAACCTAGATTGAGGAACAGACACGATCTCAATGGGAATAGCTGAGCTGAATACAGTGACTGTGCTAGTGGTAGACTCCACTAAACTGGCTAACAGCCTGCTGCCTGGCCTGCACCCTATCTCATTGTGGATTTAGAGGAGTTAGAGCCCTGTCTATGTTGATAGATAAGATGAGAGCACCCTTCCAGCTAGGATGGAGTCCATCACTCCTTAACAGGCCAGTTTTGGTCCTGTTTGTGGGTGAGTCCCAGAAAGAGGGCCAATTATCTACAAATTCTATATATTGGTAGGGGCAGAAAACAGTTTTCAACCAGCGATTGAGTTGTGAGACTGCTGTTAAGCTCATCGATTCCCCTAACTGGGAGGGGGCCAGAGACAATTACTTGATGTCGACACATCTTTCTAGCTAATTTACACGCTGAAGCTATGTTGCTCTTGGTGACCTCTGACTGTTTCCTCCTAACATCGTTGGTGCCGACGTGGATAACCAGTTTTAGCCTTAGCCAGCACCATCTTCAGATTAGCCTTTACGTCGGTAGCCCTGAAAAACTCAGTTTTTAACAAATCCTGACATTTATTCATAGGAAAAATTCACTGTCTTAGGTCAATTAGGATCACCACTTTATTTTAAGAATGTGAAATGTCAGAATAATAGTAGAGAGAATGATTTATTTCAGCATTTATTTCTTTCATCACATTCTCAGTGGGTCAGAAGTTTAAATACGTACACTCAATTAGTATTTGGTAGCATTGCCTTTAATTGTTTAACTTGGGTCAAACGTTTTGGGTAGCCTTCCACAAGCTTCCCACAATAAGTTGGGTGAATTTTGGCCCATTCCTCCTGACAGAGCTGATGTAACTGAGTCAGGTTTGTAGGCCTCCCTGCTCACACACGCTTTCTCAGTTCTGCCCACATATTTTCTATAGAACTGGGGTCAGGACTTTGTGATGGTCACTCCAATACTTTGACATTGTTGCCCTAAAACCATTTTGCCACAATATTTGGAAGTATGCTTGTGGTCATTGTTCATTTGGAAGACCCATTTGCGACCAAGCTTTAACTTCCTGACTGATGTCTTGAGATGTTGCTTCAATATATCCACATAATTTTCCTCCCTCATGATGCCATCTATTTTGTGAAGTGCACCAGTCCCTCCTGCAGAAAAGCACCCCCACACATGATGCTGCCACCCCCGTGGGATAGTGTTCTTTGGCTTGCAAGCCTCCCCCTTTTTCCCCCAAACATAACGATGGTCATTATGGCAAAACAGTTCTATTTTCGTTTCATCAGACCAGAGGACCCGAGGACCAAAAAGTACAATCTTCGTCCCCATGTGCAGTTGCAAAGGACCTTGTAAAGATGCTGGAGGAAACAAAAGTACAAAAGTATCTATATCCACAGTAAAACAAGTCCTATATCGACATAACCTGAAAGGCCGCTCAGCAAGGAAGAAGCCACTGCTCCAAAACCGCCAATAAAAAAGCCTGACTACGGATTGCAACTGCACAAGGGGACGAAAATTGTACTTTTTGGAAAAATGATCTGATGAAACAAAAATAGAACTGTTTGGCCATAATGACCATCGTTATACAGTGGGGGAAAAAAGTATTTAGTCAGCCACCAATTGTGCAAGTTCTCTCACTTAAAAAGATGAGAGAGGCCTGTAATTTTCATCATAGGTACACTTCAACTATGACAGACAAAATGAGGAAAAAATCCAGAAAATCACATTGTAGGATTTTTATGAATGTATTTGCAAATTATGGTGGAAAATAAGTATTTGGTCAATAACAAAAGTTTATCTCAATACTTTGTTATATACCCTTTGTTGGCAATGACAGAGGTCAAACGTTTTCTGTAAGTCTTCACAAGGTTTTCACACACTGTTGCTGGTATTTTGGCCCATTCCTCCATGCAGATCTCATCTAGAGCAGTGATGTTTTGGGGCTGTCGCTGGGCAACACAGACTTTCAAAGATTTTCTATGGGGTTGAGATCTGGAGACTGGCTAGGCCACTCCAGGACCTTGAAAGGCTTCTTACGAAGCCACCCTTCGATTGCCCGGGCGGTGTGTTTGGGATCATTGTCATGCTGAAAGACCCAGCCACGTTTCATCTTCAATGCCCTTGCTGATGGAAGGAGGTTTTCACTCAAAATCTCACGATACATGGCCCCATTCATTCTTTCCTTTACACTGATCAGTCGTCCTGGTCCCTTTGCAGAAAACAGCCCCAAAGCATGATGTTTCCACCCCCATGCTTCACAGTAGGTATGGTGTTCTTTGGATGCAACTCAGCATTCTTTGTCCTCCAAACACGACGAGTTGAGTTTTTACCAAAAAGTTCTATTTTGGTTTCATCTGACATTCTCCCAATCCTCATCTGGATCATCCAAATGCTCTCTAGCAAACTTTAGACGGGCCTGAACATGTACTGGCTTAAGCAGGGGGACACGTCTGGCACTGCAGGATTTGAGTCCCTGGCGGCGTAGTGTGTTACTGATGGTAGGCTTTGTTACTTTGGTCCCAGCTCTCTGCAGGTCCTTCACTAGGTCCCCGTGTGGTTCTGGGATTTTTGCTCACCGTTCTTGTGATCATTTTGACCCCACGGGTGAGATCTTGCGTGGAGCCCCAGATCGAGGAAGATTATCAGTGGTCTTGTATGTCTTCCATTTCCTAATAATTGCTCCCACAGTTGATTTCTTCAAACCAAGCTGCTTACCTATTGCAGATTCAGTCCCCCCAACCTGGTGCAGGTCTACAATTTTGTTTCTGGTGTCCTTTGACAGCTCTTTGGTCTTGGCCATAGTGGAGTTTGGAGTGTGACTGTTTGAGGTTGTGGACAGGTGTCTTTTATACTGATAACAAGTTCAAACAGGTGCCATTAATACAGGTAATGAGTGGAGGACAGAGGAGCCTCTTAAAGAAGAAGTTACAGGTCTGTGAGAGCCAGAAATCTTGCTTGTTTGTATGTGACCAAATACTTATTTTCCACCATAATTTGCAAATAAATTCATAAAAAATCCTACAATGTGATTTTCTGGATTTTCTTTCCTAATTTTGTCTGTCATAGTTGAAGTGTACCTATGATGAAAATTACAGGCCTCTCTCATCTTTTTAAGTGAGAGAACTTGCACAATTGGTGGCTGACTAAATACTTTTTTTCCCCACTGTAGGCTAGTTGAGAACAAGTTCTCATTTGCAAAAGCACAGCAGTTCGACACATGCAACAACACAGAGTTACACATGAGATAAACAAATGGATAGGTCTGGATAGGTCTGCCTATCTATGTGAGAGACGCAGACTCAGTCTCGACCTTTAAATCTTTACTGAAGACTCATGTCTTCAGTAGGTCCTATGATTGAGTGTTGTCTGGCCCAGGGGTGCGAAGGTGAACGGCAAGGCACTGGAGCAACGAACCGCCCTTGCTGTCTCTGCCTGGCTGGCTCCCCTCTATCCACAGGGATTCTCTGCCTCTGACCCTATTATGGAGGCTTAGTCACTGGCTTACTGGTGCTCTTCCATACCGTCACTAGGAGGGGTGCATCACTTGAGTGGGTTGAGTCACAGACGTGCTCTTCCTGTCTGGTTTTGCGCCCCCTCGGGCTCGTGAGGTGGAGGAGATTTTCATGGGCTATACTCAGCCTTGTCTCAGAGTAGTAAGTTGGTGGTCTGTTGATATCCCTCTAGTGGTATGGGGGCTGTTCTTTGGCAAAGTGGGTGGGGTTATATCCTGCCTGGTTGGCCCAGTCCGGGGGTATCGTCCTGACCTGTTTCACAGGATGTGCTACCTTGTCCCGGACCTGCTGTTTTTGACTTGCTCTCTCTCTCTCTCTCTCTACCGCACCTGCTGTCTCGACCTCTAAATGCTTGGCTATGAAAAGCCAACTGATATTTAAAATCAAATCAAAGTTTATTTGTCACGTGCGTCGAATACAACAGGTGTAGACCTTACAGGGAAATGCTTACTTACAGGCTCTAACCAATAGTGCAAAAAAAGGTGTGTGTGTGTGTGTGTGTGTGTGTGTGTGTGTGTGTGTGTGTGTGTGTGTGTGTGTGTGTGTGTGTGTGTGTGTGTGTGTGTGTGTGTGTGTGTGTGTGTGTGTGTGTGTGTGTGTGTGTGTGTGTGTAAAGAGTAAAGAGTAAAGAGATAAAACAACAGTAAAAAGACATTTGAAAATAACAGTAGCAAGGCTATATACAGACACCGGTTAGTCAGGCTTATTGAGGTAGTATGTACATGTAGGTATGGTTAAAGTGACTATGTATATATGATGAACAGAGCGTAGCAGTAGCGTAAAAAGAGGGGTTGGCGGGTGGTGGGACAAGCTCTAACGTATATTGGCCTTGTGGGGTTGTTTTGCTTTGACACCCATCATGAAGTACTGTATTATGTAGCTCAGACAGAGATTACTCTGATCTGTTTGGGTGCTTTTCCATGTCTGTTATTGCTTTTTGAGAGGAGTCATCCGGCCTAAAATACATACAGACAGATTCTAACTAGACAGGGCCCCTTTCCACGGGACTCGCTGATACGCCTTTCACTTGACTAATAAGAGAGCTCAGTGAGCTGACCTGCTGTGATGTCACAGTCTGACCTGTTTGTTCTTTTCCCCGTTTGCCAGTGTTTACAGCCCGATAAAGATCAATAGAAACGTTCTAGCGCCTTCTAAAGCACCGGTCACCTTGCCCCTCTTCTGTTCCCTTGTTGCATCAGATCTCAGAGGATAAAAGGTCAGCACAATATTTAGATGACTATGGTGACGACGGTTGTGTGTGTTTCAAGTTTCAATGTCACATGCACAAGTACAGTGAAATTCCTTTCTTGCAGTAATCAATAACAATGTAATACTAAACATAAACAAGGTAAAACAAAAACACAATAAATAAAAATCAGAAGAACATGATAAAGTAAGCAAGCATATTATATACAGGGTCAGTTCCAGTACTATATTTACAACGTGCAGGGATACTGGATTGATAGAGGTAGATATGTATAGGGGTAATGTCACTAGGCATCAGGATATACGATAAACAGAGTAGCAGCAGCTTGTATGTGAGTGGGTGTGAGTGTGTAGATTCAGTATAAATGTATGTGGGTATTATGTGTGTGAGATGGAGTGAGTGTTTGTATGTGTGTTGGAGTATCAGTGTGTGTAGTGTGTAGGGCCCTGTGTCACGATTGTCTTGTGAATAAACGGATCAAGGCGCAGCGTGCATGGAATTCCACATATTTAATTAACGTGAAACAAACAATACAACAAAAGAAATGACTGGTCGTAACATACGTAGTGCTCAAACGGCACTAACAAAAACCAATAACCCACAAACACAGGTGGGAAAAATAACAACTTAAGTATGATCCCCAATTAGAGGTAAAGACAATCAGCTGCCTCTAATTGGGAACCATACAAAACCAAAACATAGAAATACAAATAATAGAAACAATATTCCCCCTAGTCACATCCTGACCAAAACCTCCATAGAGAGCCAGGACGTGACATCCTGTGAGTGTGCATAGAGACGGTGCAAAAATACGGTCAACTCAGATAGTCCTTGTAGCCATTTAGTTAGCTATTTAGCAGTCTTATAGCATGGGGATAGGAGCTGTTCTGGAGCCTGCTGGTGTCAGACTTGATGCATCAGTACTGCTTGTCGTGCAGAAGCAGAGAGAACAGTCTATGGCTTGGGTGGTTGGAGTCTTTAACGGTTTTCCGGGCCTTCCTTTCTGGATGGTAGGGAGCTCGGCCCCAGTGATGTACTGGGCTGTCCGCACCACCCTCTGTAGCGCCATGCGATCAAGGGAGGTGCTATTGCCATACCAAGCAGTGATGCAACCTGTCAACATGCTCTCAATGGTACAGCTCTAGGACTTTTTGAGGATTTGAGGGTCCATGCCAAACCTTTCTAACCTCCTGAAGGGGAAAGGCTCTGTCGCGGCTTCTTAACGACTGTGCGTGTGTGTGGTCCATTTTAAGTTCTTAGTGATTTGGACACCGAGGAACTTGAAGCTCTCGACCCACTCCACTACAGCCCGTCGATGTGGATGGGGGCATGCTCGACAATCATCTCCTTGGTCTTACAGATGTTGAGGGAGAGGTTGTTGTTCCAGCCCCACATTGCCGGTGATCAGGCCTACCACCACCGTGTCATCAGCAAACTTGATGATTGTGTTGGAATCGTGCGTGGCCACGCAGTCATGGGTGAACAGGGAGGTAAGGAGGGGACTAAGCACACACCCCTGATGTTGCCTACCCTCACCACCTGGGGTCGGTCTGTCAGGAAGTCCAGGATCCAGTTGCAGAGAGAAGTGTTCAGTCCCGAGGTCCTAAGCTTGGTGACGAGCATGGAGGGGACAATGGTGTTGAACGCTGAGCTGTAGTCAATGAACAGCATTCTCACATACTGTGCATTCGGAAAGTATTCAGACCCCTTGACTTTTCCCACATTTTGCTACGTTTCAGCCTTATTTTAAAATTCATTCAATAGTTTTTTTCACCCTCATCAATCTACACACAATAACCCACAATGACAAAGCAAAAACTGTTTTTTTGAAATGTTTGCAAATGTATATAAAATGTAAAATGAAATATCACATTTACAAAAGCATTCAGTACCTTTACTCAGTACTTTGTTGAAGCACCTTTGACAGCGATTACAGACTCAAGTCTTCTTGGGTATGACGCGACAAGCTTGACACACCTGTATTTAGGGAGTTTCTCCCATTCTTCTCTGCAGATCTACTCAAGCTCTGACTGGTTGGATGGGGAGCGTCGGTGCTCAGCTATTTTCAGGTCTCTCCCGAGATGTTTAAGCTGGTTCAAGTCCGGGCTCTGGCTGGGCCACTCAAGGACATTCAGGGACTTGTCCCGAAGCCACTCCTGCGTTGTCTTGGCTGTAGGCTTAGGGTCGTTGTCTTGTTGGAAGGTGCACCTTTGCCCCAATCTGAGGTCCTGAGCTCTCTGGATCAAGTTTTCATAAACGATCTCTGTATACTTTGCTCCTTTCATCTTTCCCTCGATCCGGACTATTCTCCCAGTCCCTGCCGCTGAAAAACATACATTTGCAAACATTAAAAAAACTGTTTTTGCTTTGTCATTATGAGGTATTGCGTATAGATTGATGAGGGATTTTTAAATTCATTTTAAAATAAGGCTGTAATGTAATAAAATGTGGAAAAAGTCAAGGGGTCTGAATACTTTCCGAATGCACTGTAGATATTCCTCTTATCTAGGTGGGTGAGGGCAGTGTGGAGCGCAATTGAGATTGCGTCGCCTGTGGATCGGTTGAGGCTAATTGGAGTGGGTCTTGGTCTAGGATGTCTGGGATGTCTGGGATGATGGAGTTAATGTGTGCCATAACCAGCTTCTCAATGCACTTCATGATTACAGATGGGAGTACTAGAGGGCGGTAGTCATTGTGGCATGAAGCCTTAGAGTTCTTGGGAACAGGAATGATGGTGGTGTGTGTGTGTCGCGGGGATTGGCAGGGGGAGTTGAATCATCATAGACGAGACAGATACCATTGAATAATATGATAGTAATGTGATATTATCCCATTGGCAAGTGTAATATTGTGTTTTTTGCTTAATATTTTTCCTGCCTTGCTACTCAAAGTACATCCTTAGATGTAGGCCTAATGCCTGGTAAAATACTAGTAGACAGACACACACAGCAGGAATTATGAAAGGAGGATGTAGTCTAACAGGGTAAAGACCACATAATACTGTTATCCAGCGGAGAAATGTGCCTTGCTGAGGTCACACACTTCATGATGGGGACCAATGTCATCCTGGGTCAACTGTCATTGCGTGTGTGTGGTTGTGTGCATGTCTGTGTGTCTCTCTGTCTATCTGTCGGTTTGTCTGTCGGACTGCTTGTCTGTCTCTCCGTCGATCTGTTTTGTCGGACTGCTTGTCAGTTTGTCTGTCTGTCTGTATGTCTCTGTACATGTTTCTGCAGTATGTGTTTACCATCCATGCTGGTTGTAACCTGATTGCATGCCCACCATGTGAATATAAAAAACGTTTTTCTGTGTCTGATCATGTGCACACTGCTGTGTCTGAAACAGTGTTAGTCCTGCATACACCACACTGTCTCACATGGTACCAGATTTCTTCATGCAGGTCTATCATCTGATGAAGTCACATGCCACATCCCAGGTACCATGGTTCCACTGGATGTACTAATTCAATCTTACCACAGTACCCAAATGATAGGCCTGGTAGCTAACCTGGATTGAACAATATCTGTTCTGTCTGTTCAGAGCCAGATCTTATCAGGGTGGCCATACAGATCCTTCCGGAAATAGGTCAAGGTTGAGGTGTGTTTGTTTTTGCCCCTGGGTGTACAGTGCATTCGGAAAGTATTCAGACCCCTTCCCTCTGTTCACATTTTGTTACGTCACCGCCTTATCCTCAAATGGATTCAATCTTTTTTCCCCTCATCAATTTACACAAAATACCCTATAATGACAAAGCGAAAACAGGTTTTTCAAATTTGTTTGCAAATGTATATATTTTTTGAAATACCTTATTTACATAAGTATTCAGACCCTTTGCTCCAAGACAAGATTGTGAGCATCCATGTAGGCATGTGTGTGTCAGAGAGAGGTAGGCCATAGATTAGACAGTGGTCCGTGTTTGGTCATTTTATGTGTTGTCGATGTGTGAAACAGATAGTCAGCCATGCAGCGGTGGGGTGGACAGACAGGGTGGTGTAACGTTATGTTACCAGTGGCTATGGGAATAGCTGCTGACCCATTAATGTGTGCTGTGCTGTGGCCATGTTGACTCAGACAAGGCTGAGGCTGAGAGACAATCGAGAGAGGGGTTAGTTGTATCCGAAATGGAGCCCTTTTCACTATAGTGCACTACTTTTGACCAGAGTCCTATGGGGCCTGTCAAAAGTAGTGCACTATATCGTAAAAAGGGTGCATTTCAGACACAGAATTGTGTTTGGTATTTAGCCAGCCAACCAGGCCAGGGGAATGGGCTCCTTTCTCCTATCCTTCAAGAGTACCGCCACCACTTCCGTACATTTCAGTCTACTCAAAGTGGAGCAGAATGTCCAGAATTACCTTAGCTTAGGGACATGGGTCTCAAACATGAGTTGCCTTAACTTAGGTGACATAGCTTTCAAACATGAGGACAAGCCGTCCTGGTGTTTGCCTGGTTGTTGAGGTATCAAGCATTTAGAATGAAATCATTGGGGGCATGTCTGACTGGACTTAATCATTTTTTGGGCCTCAGATGAGAAAGTTTGGAAGCTGCTAGGAAACAATATTGTGTGTTACGTACAGTATGGATCAAATAAATAGTGTGGGCTGCTGACACTCACTAAATACTGGACTATAGAATGTGCATTCCTGTATTGTACTTATGCTAAAATGTTTTATCTACTGAGCCATTTACTTTATGTTAGTATTCTTATCTTTTAGTACTTGATTGTTCTTACATTGTCGAAAAGGAACCTGCAAGTAAGCATTTCATACCCTGTACATATGACTAATAAAACCTGAAACTGTGCCAGGCCTATAAAAAAGTAGTTATACATAACACTGTCTGGATATGAAGTACGTGCTGTGCTGTAGACAATTGTTTCCGTGCCTTGTGCAGCCATGGCTAAACAGTGTTAAACTCAGCGTGGACGTGTATTGGGTCTTTATTGTGTCTGACAGAATGGCGTCACAGAACGTTGACAAGCCATTATTATGCCACACAGACCAGAACCTTGCCGTAAAACAGCGGTACATATCATAGGATTGTGAACTTTCTAGAGGGAGAGAGAGAGAGTTTACAACTTGGGATTGTTTGACGTTAGTTTATTATCTTTTTCACTTGCTTTGGCAATGTAAACATATGTTTCCCATGTCAATAAAGCCCTTTGAATTGAATTGAGGGAGAGAGAGAGAGAGGAGAGGGGTTTATGCAACCTGGAGACATACTGAACCAGATAAGACAGCCATGCAGAGGGAAAGAGATGTGAGAAATGAGAAGATAAGAAAGGAAACACTTTGATGTTGTCTAGGCTGAAAGGTCAAAGATCAGGCTTTATCATAACCATTAAATAAATACCTAACCAGGGGTTTAGAAGCCTATCAATCATTGTTTTTGTGCGACCAGCGGTGTATTCCTTACGAAAACCGTTTAAGAACCAAACAGAAGCAAACAGAGCAGAGTTTCTATTTAACAAATTCAGGTAGATCCCTCCCGGTTTCTTTCCGTTTGCTTCTGTTTAAGAAACGTTTCGCAACAGAATACGCCCCAGTGGACAGCCAGTGAAAAATGCGCACTTTCGTTCCTCCCATCTAAAATTTGAGTTCCTCCCTTCTAAACTCCCCCGAGTTGAATTTAATAAGGCAACGAGCGGGGCTTTCATGTTCAGTCAAAGTCGTGCTGATTTAAAAAATAAAATAAAAAATAATAATATCCATAGCCCTAACGGGTTCAAACTCGCGCACGTTTGAAATACTTAACAGCTGCAAATTATCGAGATATCAAAGTGTCGCCAACAAAAACGTAAACAATAGGCCTATAGCAAATGCAGCATATGGAATTCATTTTTCACATGTAAAGAGCACTTTTCAGTAGTGCTCAAAGCATGCCATTCCGAGAGCTGCATTTCATTTTCAACTCGAAGCGATGATCCCAATCAGTCCTCCATGACAACAAATCATAAACAACAGAGTAGGCTAATTAGTCCTTAATTTTTGGGTTATTCTTAGATAAAACAATTTGGCTAATCTATATTTCCAAGTCCTATTTTTTTAAATCAAGTTAAATTAATTGGAATGACAAAAGTAAAGCTATAGCCTAATCATATTATTATCTGTAGTAGAAAGCAATGAAGCCTACATAACCAACCAATAAAGTAAAATGCAACATCCCATTTATGGTAAGCTATGTAAACTCTAACATTGATTTATTCTGCAAAAGATGTTAAATTTGTAATGTTTTATTTTTCTTCTTCTAATGAGTCTGGTCCTTGAGGCAGAACTGAGTGATTTCCGCTAGATAGGCCAGCTGCAAAGTCTTAATGTGCTATATTGTAAGAGTTAATGAAAACAAAAACGAAGGTTGGGGTTAGGCATTAGGGTTAGTAGTGTGGTTAATATTAGGGTCAATTAACGTTAGGGTTAGGCATTCGGGTTAGCAGCGTGGTTAGGGTTAGGTTTGTATGACTTTGTGGCTGTGCCAGCTACTAGTCCTTTGGGTGGTGTACCATTCTTGATACACACACACAAAACCTTTGCAGTTCTGCGCCTGGCACATACTACCATACCACGTTCAAATCAAATTTTATTTGTCACATACACATGGTTAGCAGATGTTAATGCGAGTGTAGCGAAATGCTTGTGCTTCTAGTTCCGACCATGCAGTAGTATCTAACAAGTAATCTAACAATGTCACAACAACTACCTTATACACACAAGTGTAAAGGAATGAATACGAGTATGTACACATAAATATATGGATGAGCGATGGCTGACCGGCATAGGCAAGATGCAGTAGATGGTATAGAGCACAGTATATACATATGAGATGAGTAATGTAGGATATGTAAACATTATATAAATGGCATCATTTAAAGTGGCTAGTGATTTATTACATCCACTGTTTAATTATTAAAATGGCTAGAGATTTGAGTCGATGACCGAACGGCATATGCAAGATTCAGTAGATGATATAGAGTACAGTGTATACACTTGATATGAGTAATGTCGGATATGTAAACATTATATACAAAATTGTTTAAAGTGGCTAGTGATACATTTGTTACATCTAATTTTCTATTATTTAAAGTGGCTAGAGATTTAAGTCAGTATGTTGGCAGCAGCCACTCAATGTTAGTGGTGGCTGTTTCACAGTCTGATGGCCTTGAGATAGAAGCTGTTTTTCAGTCTCTCGGTCCCAGCTTTGATGCACCTGTAATGACCTCGCCTTCTGGATGATAGCGGGGTGAACAGGCAGTGGCTCGGATGGTTGTTGTCCTTGATGATCTTTTTGGCCTTCCTGTGACATTGGGTGGTGTAGGTGTCCTGGAGGGCAGGTAGTTTACCCCCGGTGAAGCATTGTGCAGTCCTCACTACCCTCTGGTGAGCCTTACGGTTGTGGGCGGAGCAGTTGCCGTACCAGGCGGTGATACAGCCCGACAGGATGCTCTCGATTGTGCATCTGTAGAATTTTGTGAGTGTTTTTGGTGACAAGCCAAATTTCTTCAGCCTCCTGAGGTTAAAGAGGTGCTGTTGTGCCTTCTTCACCACGCTGTCTGTGTGGGTGGACCATTTCAGTTTGTCCGTGATGTGTACGCCGAGGAACTTAAAACTTTCCACCTTCTCCACTACTGTCCCGTCGATGTGGATAGGGGGGTGCTCCCTCTGCTGTTTTCTGAAGTCCACGATCATCTCCTTAGTTTTTTTGACGTTGAGTGAGTGGTTATTTTCCTGACACCACACTCCGAGGGCCCTCACCTCCTCCCTGTAGGCCGTCTCGTCGTTGTTGGTAATCAAGCCTACCACTGAAGTGGAGGTAGATCCCAAGCCTACCTCCTCCCACTCCTCACAGGTGCACAGGATTGTGGAACTAAGATATGACTGGAAGACAGTGTGTGTGTGTGCGGACAGCGGTATCGGCCTATCCCCGAGCTTGTAACCCAAGTTGAGGGCTCTCCTCCAAGCAATGCGTCGCTTACAGGAAGTTGAACGTGGCCACTCACAAAGAGGCCTAGTGGAGTCACTAACGAGGCTGAAGAAAGCTCAGTGGACTGTGAGAAGACTGCCTTTACCACCTCCATCGGTCTCATCGAGTTTGAGCGGATGCCATTCGGTTTGACCAATGCCTCCACCACGCTCCAGAGGCTCATGCAGAGGTGTTTGGGGGGATTCCCTGCTGATTTACCTAAACGGCATCATTGTGTACTCACCGGGTTTCGAGAGCCATCTGGCCTATCTGGAACCGGTTTTCCAGAAGCTGCATGACCATGGGTCGAAACTCCATACCTTTGCCACGTCATCAAAGCTAAATTGATGAGGGAGTGGCCAGTTCCCCAGACTGTGAAGCAAGTACGGTCCTTTCAACACTTTGTTACAGGAAGTCCCAGTCACCTGGACACCAGTATGCCAACAGGCCTTTGACCGTTTGAAGAAAGTCTTGTTGAGTGCCCCCTTCCTGGCCTAAGCAGACTTCTTGCTCCCCTTCCGACTGTGTACACGGATGACAATCTTGAAGGGCTGGGGGCTGGTTCAAGATGCACAAGTTCAAGATGGCGAAGAACGAGTAATTACTTACGCCAGCCGCAGCATGCATCCAACAAAGAAGAAAGACCAGAACTATAGCTCCTTCAAACCGTAGCTCTTGGCTTTCAAATGAGACACAACTGGTACTGGCAGACCAGCAAGGGTACGCTCACAATATCAACAGTTTTACTTTGTTACTGCACATGTTTTTGTGTGTGTGTGTGTGCGTGTGCAAGTTCTTGCATGAATGTTTGTCCTTGCGTGCATCTTGCGTGCATGTGTGTGTTTAGTGGACTATGACTGGAGGACACCCCTTCTCCCTCCCTGAGCCTGCCAGCCAGCCCGGTTATCAAACTCCAGCTCATTCCCCTGTTATATTATATAACAGCACAGTGCCCTGTTCTTTCTTTCTGCAAGTCATCTGGCACTGACCTGCTGTTGGGCTCTGTCTGGAGCTCACACAGGCCTGTACAGACATAGGTAAAGCACAGTATGTACAGAAAGTATTCACACCCCTTGACTTTTTCCACATTTTGTTGTGTTACAGCCTGAATTTAAAAAAACTATTGAGATTGTGTCACTGGCCTACACAATACCCCATAATGTCAAAGTTGAATTATATTTTTCAAATAGCTTACAAATTAATAAACAATTTAAAGCTGAAATGTCTTGAGTCAATAAGCATTCAACCCCTTTGTTATAGCAAGCCTAAATTAGTTCAAGAGTAAAAATGTACTCAACAAGTCACATAATAAGTTGAATGAACTCACACTTTGTGCATTAATAGTGTTTAACATGAATTTTTGAATGACTATCTCATCTCTGTACCCCACACATATAAATATCTGTAAGGTACCACAAGTCGAGCAGTGACATTCAAACACAGATTCAACCACAAAGACTTGGGAGGTTTTTCCAATACTTCGTAAAGAAGTGCACCTATTGGTAGATGGGTAAAAAAAAGAAGCAGACTATAAGGGCACAGGGCGAGACCCAAATGCAGACACAGGAGGCAGATGGTAGAGCTCCGATATGTATTATAACAATAGGAGTAGGCAAAGGCAGCTTGGGGACAGGCGAGCGTTCATAAACCAGGTGAACCAGATCAGAGTGTGACACAGTTATTGAATATTCCTTTGAGCATGGTGAAATTATTAATTACACTTTGGATGGTGTATCAATACACCCAGTCACTACAAAGATACAGGTGTCCTTCCTAACTCAGCTGCCGGAGAGGAAGGAAACCGCTTTCACCATGAGGCCAATGGTGACTTTACAAAAGTTACAGAGCTTAATGGCTTGATCACAGAAAACTGAGGATGGATAAAGAACAAAACTAACCTAAATGACAAAGCGAAAAGAAGGAATAAGACAAGTAAAACGGCAAAAAATGTAAAATCCAGAATACAAAGTGTTATGCTTGGGGAAAATCTAACACAACACATCACTGAGTACCACTCTTCATATTTTCAAGCATGGTGGTGGCTGCATCATGCTATGGGTATGCTTGTCATCTGTTTTTTTTTAGGATAAAAGAAACGGAATTAATCTAAGCACAGGAAAAATCCTAGAGGAAAACCTGATCCAGTCTGTTTTCCAACAGACACTGGGGGACAAATTCACCTTTCAGCAGGACAATAACCTAAAACATGGCCAAATATACAATGGAGTTGCTTACCAAGACAACATTTAATGTCCCTGAGTGGTTTAGTTATAGTTTTGACTTAAGGCTTGAAAATCTATGGAAAGACTTGAAAATGGATGTCTAAGCAATGATCAATAACCAACTTGGCAGATTTTTTAGATTTTTTATCGATAATGTGCAAATATTGTACAATCCAGGTGTGCAAAGCTCTTAGAGACTTACCCAGAAAGGCTCACAGCTGTAATCACTGCCAAAGATACTTCTAACATGTATTGACTCAGGGGTGTTAAAAAACGCATGTTTTTACTTTGTCATTATGGGGTACTGTGTATAGATGGGTGAGATTTATTTATTTATTTAATCAATTCTGAATTCAGGCTGTAACAAAATGTGGAATAAGTCAAGGGGTATGAATACTTTCAGAAGGCACTGAATGTGCATATACAAACACACACACAAAGCCTACTATTTACCAGGTATTGCTACTTTAAAATAACATGGTCAAGCAGTAATTACATAATAGTTACATAATAACTTCCCTTTGGATTCTGTGAAATATACTGTAAGTGCTGTGTACCTAATGCATATAGGCTTTTGTATTGGTCAATAGCTAACCCTCAAGTCTAGGAGACCAGGGAACACAAAGTCAACAATGACTATACAGTCAACACTGAAAAAATGGTTCTAAAAGTGTTATTCTACAAGTACAAGGGTTCTACACAGTACCTTTTTCATATAGAACCATCTCCATAGACGGGTGTGTTGTCTAGCAACAAAACGGATGCGTGCGCATCTTCAGGGCAAAACAGACGGGGTTGGCTTAGAATCATAGGATTGTTGACAACATGCAAACTATATTTAGTCTCCAAATATTTATTGAAATCACTTGTTGTCTCTCAAATACATTGTTACAGTTGTTAGTTAGAATTTGATTATGATTATAGATGCCATATTATTATAGATGTGGTACATTTTTGCCATATTATTATAGATGTGGTATAAGACAAAACACCTCAAAACAAGACATGGTATCAAGGACAAGACACAACTAGCTGAAACAAGCCGCCTACGATTCCCCACATGGCAGCTTGTCATTGTTGATAGCTATCTGACAGTTCAGAATCATAACAACACACGGCCTTCTTCCCCTACGATGCACATGCATCATTTTCGTGATGTTGTCAGGCAACCTGGCTATGGAAGACAGGGTTCTGAAAGGGTTCTTCGTTGGGTGGAAAGGTTCTACCTGGAACCATATAGTGTTTTTCTAGAGGGAACCATTTTCTCTAACAGTGTAGTAGACCAGGTCTGCGTCCCAAATGGCCCTGTATTCTCCTAGACCAGAGGTCATTCGAGGCCTTTGAGTCAGAGACGAATCACGCGGCAATGTGTAGATGTGAAGATCAGGTTCATTGGACCCATTTCTTGAGGTTGTGTGCAGACCTCGTGAAAAGTAAAATGAGAGGGTCTATTGCCAGGAGGCTCTAAGGACATGCTGCCTCTCATTGACAATGAAGGAGTGCAGAATATAGCTACTTTGTGGCATACACAGGATCAACCACACATAGAGGGAGGGGGGGCATCCTTTCAGGCATGATCCCTTAAAATGATCCCTTAGCTTCAAGGGTTCCATTAACTATGTTAGATAGCATTGACAGCTTTGGGTAGCTGCCCTTAAGCACATAATGTATCTTTTGAATGCCAGCCTTAACCATCAGGGGAAAAAAATACTTACCTGACCTTAGATGTCTAGAGACCTCAAGTTCCACTCTGGACCTCGAAGCCAGTCCCACTGCTTTTTTTCATTGTTCCCCTCTAATCAGGGACTGATTTAGACCTGGGACACCAGGTGTGTGCAATTAATTATCAGGTAGAACAGAATAGCAGCAGGCTCCGGACCTCGTAGGGTAAGAGTTGAGCAGGGTTTCCCAAACTCGGTCCTGCAGTGCTAGGTTTTTTGCCGTAGCACTACACAGCTGATTCAAATAACCAACTCATCATCAAGCTTAGATGATTTGAGTCAGCTGTGTAGTGCTAGGGTAAGTGGGGGCCAGGACCGAGTTTGGGAAACCCTGGTCTAGAGGCTCATATAAACGTGTGCAGATGTCTACATGCACACCTCTGAGTCCCCGTACTGGTATAATTGAGAACTCACAGCCAACTTCAAACACTTCAACCAAAGATGATGGAAAAATGAAGATAGTTCACTCAGGCCGTTTACCTTTGAAAGAAATTGCCAGTTCCATGTGTTCTCCCATAGACACCCATGCAACAAAAGCTGGGTCTGGTCTGCTAATATCATTGATTTTAATGTAACCAGAAAAAATGAGGGAGTGGGGTATCTCGCTTCCTCTTCTGTGTCTGACATCAACTTGAGCACGCACATTAAATTCACCACTGTGGAGGTTTGCTAATGATGACCGCTAGATGGCGATGGAGCTTAGCTGTTGACTGGAATAGACGTTTCAGACCTCGGAATGATGCCGACACTAAATATAATTCAGTACCAAAATACTTGACTGAAAACAAGGATTCATGTGTGTATTCTGCTATGAACATATTATTATTTATTTAAGAATGTTGTCTCAGAGCGCAAAACATATGTCAAAGTTGTGAAAAGTGAGTATGTGCTTGTCTATGTTTGTTATCTTCCCTTTTTAGGTCCAGTGACAACCCATCATTCAGGGCAGGCACCTGTTTTGAGCCCCACCTGTTTAGCTAATATATATATATATATATATATATATATATATATATATATATATATATATATATATATATATATATATGTTTATTTATTGTCTGTTTTGCATTCTATTTTGGCATTAATACATGTCACATATCAGTTTGCAAACAATGTAAAGCATTTTTATCATAAGTTAATAACGCCGCATACAAACATGGTCTCTTTTTTGCTTTCTTGAGTAAGGCAGTTATTGTCAATTAACTAATCACTGATCATAATCTTGATGTGATTGGCATGACTGAAACATGGTTTAAGCCTGATGAATTTACTGTGTTAAATGAGGCCTCACCTCCTGGTTACACTAGTGACCATAACCCCGGCGCATCCCACAAAGGAAGAGGTGTTGCTAACATTCACGATAGCAAATTTCAATTTACAAAAAAAAAACGACTGCGTTTTCGTCTTTTGAGCTTCTAGTCATGAAATCTATGCAGCCTACTCAATTATTTTTTATAGCTACTGTTTACAGGCCTCCAGGTCATATACAGAGTTTCTCACTGAGTTCCCTGAATTCCTATCGGACCTTGTAGTCATAGCAGATAATATCCACATTTTGGTGACTTTAATATTCACATGGAAAAGTCCATAGACACAATCCAAAAGGCTTTCGGAGCCATCATCGACTCAATGTGTTTTGTCCAACATGTCACCAGACCTACTCACTGCCACAGTCATACTCTGGACCTAGTTTTGTTCCGTGGAATAAATGTTGTGGATCTTAATGTTTTTCCTCATAATCCTGGACTATCGGACCACCATTTTATTACGTTTGAAATCGCAACAAATAATCTGCTCAGACCCCAACCAAGGATCATCAAAAGCTGTGCTATAAATTCTCAGACAACCCAAAGATTCCTAGATTCCCTTCCAGACTCCCTCCACCTACCCAAGGATGTCAGAGTACAAAAATCAGTTAACCACCTAACTGAGGAACTCAATTTAACCTTGCGTAATACCCTAGATGCAGTCGCAATGGAACGGAAATGGCACTACACCAAACTGGAAGTCTTCCGACTAGCTTGGAAAGACAGTACCGTGCAGTATCGAAGAGCCCTCACTGCTGCTCGATCAACCTATTTTTCCAACTTAATTGAGGTAAATAAGAACAATCCAAATTGTATTTTTGATCCTGTCGCAAAGTTAACTAAAAAGCAGCATTCCCCAAGAGAGGATGGCTTTCACTTCAGCAGTGATAAATTCATGAACTTCATGATCATTAGAAAGCAAATTACGGACTCCTCCTTAAATCTGCTTATTCTTCCAAAGCTCAGTTATCCTGAGTCTGCACAACACTGCCAGGACCTAGGATTAAGGGAGGCACTCAAGTTTTTTAAATATTAAACTCAGCAAAAAAAGAAACGTCCCTTCACAGATCTTCATTGTAAATGGTTTAAACAATGTTTCCCATGCTTGTTCAATGAAACATAAACAATTAATGATGCATGCACCTGTGGAACGGTCGTTAAGCCACTAACAGCTTACAGACGGTAGGCAATTGAGATCACAGTTATGAGAACTTGGACACTAAAGAGGCCTTTCTACTGACTCTGAAAAACACCAAAAGAAAGATGCCCAGGGTCCCTGCTCATCTGCGTGAACGTGCCTTAGGCATGCTGCAAGGAGGCATGAGGACTGCAGATGTGGCCAGGGCAATAAATTGCAATGTCCATACTGTGAGACGCCTAAGACAATTCTACAGGGAGACAGGACGGACAGCTGATCGTCCTCGCAGTGGCAGACCACGTGTAACAACACCTGTATAGGATCGGTACATCCGAACATCACACCTGCGGGACAGGTAAGGGATGGCAACAACAACTGCCCGAGTTACACCAGGCAGGAACGCACAATCCCTCCATCAGTGCTCAGACTGTCCGCAATAGGCTGAGAGAGGCTGGACTGAGGGCTTGTAGGCCTGTTGTAAGGCAGGTCCTCACCAGACATCATTGGCAACAACGTCGCTTATGGGCACAAACCCACCGTCGCTGGACCAGACAGGACTGGCAAAAAGTGCTCTTCGAAGACGAGTCGCGGTTTTGTCCCACAAGGGATGATGGTCGGATTCACGTTTATCGTCGAAGGAATGAGCGTTACACTGAGGCCTGTACTCTGGAGCGGGATCGATTTGGAGGTGGAGGGTCCGTCATGGTCTGGGGCGGTGTGTCACAGCATCATCGGACTGAGCTTGTTGTCATTGCAGGCAATTTCAACGCTGTGCGTTACAGGGAAGACATCCTCCTCCCTCATGGGGTACCCTCCCAGCAGGCTCATCCTGACATGACCCTCCAGCATGACAATGCCACAAGCCATACTTCTCGTTTTGTGCGTGATTTCCTGCAAGACAGGAATGTCAGTGTTCTGCCACGGACAGCGAAGAATCCGGATCTCAAACCCGTTGAGCACGTCGGGGACCTGTTGGATTGGAGGGTGATGGCTTGGGCCATTCCCCCCAGAAATGTCCGGGAACTTGCAGGTGCCTTGGTGGAAGAGTGGGGTAACATCTCACAGCAAGAACTGGCAAACGTGGTGCAGTCCATGAGGAGGAGATGCACTGCAGTACTTAATGCAGCTGGTGGCCACACCAGATAATGACTGTTACTTTTGATTCTGAGCCCCCTTTGTTCAGGGACACATTATTCAATTTCTGTTAGTCACATGTCTGTGGAACTTGTTCAGTTTTTGTCTCAGTTGTTGAATCTTGTTATGTTCATACAAATATTTACACATGTTAAGTTTGCTGAAAATAAACGCAGATGACAGTGAGAGGACGTTTCTTTTTTTGCTGAGTTTATATCTCTTGACACATTGATGAAAATAATCATGGCCTCAAAACTTTCAAGCTGCATACTGGACCCTATTCCAACTAAACTACGAAAAGAGCTGCTTCCTGTACTTGGCCCTCCTATGTTGAACATAATAAACGGCTCCCTATCCACCGGATGTGTACCAACTCACTAAAAGTGGCAGTAATAAAGCCTCTCTTGAAAAACTTGACCCAGAAAATATAAAAAACTATCGGCCTATATCGAATCTCTCATTCCTCTCAAAAGTTTTGGAAAAAGCTGTTGCGCGGCAACTCACTGCTTTCCTGAAGACAAACAATGTGTTTTAGACTCCATCATAGCACTGAGACTGCACTTGTGAAGGTGGTAAATTACCTTTTAATGCCATCAGACCGAGGCTCTGCATCTGTCCTCTTGCTCCTAGACCTTAGTGCCGCTTTTGATACCATCGATCATCACATTCTTTTGGAGATATTGGAAACCCAAATTGGTCAACACGAACAAGTTCTGGCCTGGTTTAGATCTTATCTGTCAGAAAGATATCAGTTTGTCTCTGTAGATGGTTTGTCCTCTGACAAATCCAATGTTAATTTCGGTGTTCCTCAAGGCTCTGTTTTACGACTGCTATTGTTTTCACTATATATTTTACCTCTTGGTGATGTCATTCGGAAACATAATGTTAACTTTCACTGCTATGCGGATGACACACAGCTGTACATTCCGATGAAACATGGTGAAGCCCCAAAATTGTCCTCCCTGGAAGCCTGTGTTTCAGACATAAGGAAGTGGATGGTGGCAAATGTTCTACTTTTAAACTTGGACAAAACAGAGATGCTAGTTCTAGGTCCCAAAAAACAAAGAGATCTTCTGTTGAATCTGACAATTCATCTTGATGTTTGTACAGTCGTCTCAAATAAAACTGTGAAGGACCTCGGCGTTACTCTGGACCCTGATTTCTCTTTTGACGAACATATCAAGACTGTTTCAAGGACAGCTTTTTTCAATCTGCGTAACATTGCAAAAATCCAAAACTTTCTGTCCAAAAATTATGCAGAAAAAATAATCTATGCTTTTGTCACTTCTAGGTTAGACTACTGCAATGCTCTACTTTCCGGCTACCTAGATAAAACACTAAATAAACTTCAATTTATGCTAAACACGGCTGCTTGAATCTTGACTAGTGGGTGGGGTTATATCCTGCCTGTTTGGCGCTGTCCGGGGGTATCGTCGGACAGGTCCACAGTGTCTCCCGAACCCTATAGTTTGTGTTATATCTAGAGTATTTCTTCTGTCTTATCCAGTGTTATGTTCCCCAGTTTCTGTGTTGTGGGTTTGTATGTGTTGATGTGTGTATTTCAGGAAATGGCTTCCTGAAGTCCAAAGCAGCTGATTGGCAGTCTGACCCCGCCCTCTCATCAGGAGATACAGCTGTCTGCAATTACCGACAACTCCTGCAGATTTAAAAGCCAGTGTTCCTTTGTTAGAGAAAGAGCTTCTTGGTATGTCCTGTGTTTTGTTGTTGGTCTGTATGAAGTCTTTTTTAGCCGGTCCTGCTGACGTATGTGTATGTCAAAAGGACTGTTTTTGATTATTGAAATTGTTTACTTATGGTTGTAATTATTCTGTTTTTGTTCCCAGGGGGAAGGCAACTTGGGAGTGCTTAGGCAAGAGGCCTGCGGGCATGCATATACCCGTAGTATTTACTATGTCTATGCACACTAGGTAAGACCTGGGCGGACCATCCCCTGTATTTTTGTTAGTGCGCCAGGCGTTGCTAGTTAGGTAAGTAGTGGGTGGGTAGGTAGGTAAGGTAGGAGAGGGGGCTCTAACTTTTACTTTCTTTGCTTTGGTTCTGTCCAGCCCCTTTTCCCCAAATGACCGTGTGAAGGAAATAAATTCCCTGTAAACGGTAATATTTCTCTGCCTTTGTCATACCGCACCTGCAGTCACATACCTCTTTCACTCCACAGGGAGTTGAGTGTCCCTCCTCCAAAAGGTGTGTGTAACGCCGGTGTCCTGTGTGAATTTAAGTATTCTCTCTCTCTCTTCTCTCGACCTGAGCCCTAGGACCAAGCATCAGGACTACCTGGCCTGATGACTACTTGCTGTCCCCAGTCCACCTGGTCGTGCTGCTGCTCCAGTTTCAACTGTTCTGCCTGCGGCTATGGAACCCTGACCTGTTCACCGGACGTGCTACCTTGTCACAGACCTGCTGTTTTCAACTCTCTAGTGACAGCAGGAGTGGTAGAGATACTCTGACTGATCGGCTATGAAAAGCCAATTGACATTTACTCCTGAGGTGCTGACCTGTTGCACCCTCTACAAGCACTGTGATTATTATTATTATTTGACCCTGCTGGTCATCTATGAACATTTGAACATCTTGGCCATGTTCTGTTATAATCTCCACCCGGCACAGCCAGAAGAGGACTCCACTCATAGCCTGGTTCCTCTCTAAGTTTCTTCCAAGGTTCTGGACATTCTAGGGAGTTTTTCCTAGCCACCGTGCTTTCACACCTGCATTGCTTGCTGTTTGGGGTTTTAAGCTGTGTTTCTGTACAGCACTTTGACATCAGCTGATGTAAGAAGGGCTTTATAAATACATTTGATTGATTGATAGTTGGGCTGTGATTGGCTCAGTGTTTTGTCACTCATGATGACACTACGTCACCGCAAAATCTACGTGGAGAGCTAAATAATGAAAGCAACTTGGATGCTGGCATAGATTTACATTAAAAGCGCCGATCCAAGAAAGGTCAATGGCCACAGATAAAATTACGTCAAATCACATATCTACCGTAGCTTTGATTGGACTGATCATGTCAACATCATACTTTCAAAATCTTAGCTAGCAAGCTAAACAAGCAGTCGTCATCATGAATCAAGTCAACAATCTACTGACAAATCCTTTTTATATGAAGAGCAATTATAGATAAAACGTATTGGTGCTCATCGGCCATTGGACATAAACATTACACAAGTTGGAAATCGCAATTTCAACAATGAGTGGTTTGGAAGGAATCAGTGGCTAACTGTGAGCGTTGCAAAGCAATCACTAGCCTGCTGTTCAGTGAAGTGGGTGTGTGGTCCAAGTCTGGGTTTAAGGGACTATTTTCCAAGCTTAAAAGGATAAACCTTCACATGCCATGGTCCAGAAAAGGTTGAATACATTAGCTATGATTTCAATCCAGCATGACTTCTGCCGAGTTCAAAACAACTGGAAACTCAGAACTGGGAAATCTCAGACTTCAGTGAGTTGAAGACAACTGGGAACTCTGAAAAACCTTCGAATTCATATGTTGGGAACTCAGGCCTCTTTCTAGAGCTCCAACCTGAAGCTCACGACGTTGCTTTTTTTCCAGAGTTCCCAGTTGTCTTGAAAGCACCATAAATCCAGATAACAGACATTGATGACAAAGATTGATGGCAAAATTTGCCCACAAGAAGGACTGCCACGCCACTTTCCTGATCAGGTGAGCACAGCACAACAAGTTGAGTCCAAAAACGCATTGTATGCTGCTGCATAAAGGATGTAATGTGCCAGCGAGATATGTATACTTCAGCTAATAAAGTAATACTAAGTGTATGTTGTGTAGTAAGCTGTTAGTAGCCAATGTGCCTCACCCTAATAATGTGGTCCCTTTCCCCCTCATACCATACCTCCCCCTCATACCTTAGCATATAGGCTGTTTTAAAGAAATGTCATCATTGAATATTGTAAAAGCTTTCATTGTCTGCTTATGCTTATATGCCCCCTTTATTTTTACTATGGTTCTGACTTGGTGTCCAGGGAGAATACTGTAAGAACGGCCCATGTTCTGAATTCTGTGGCTGTACATTTAAAAAGTGCTGAACAAATAGTTATATTGACTACGTCAGTCCTAGCTCGCTCATTAATGTCTTCATCGAAATTACGGATTGGCTCTTATCCGCTCGTCTTTCCCTTTATGCCATAGTTTGTATGTCTCAATTGTCAGTAGAAACCACATTTGTTTAAGCAAGTCAGCCATATCAGATATTTTTTTTAAAGGCAGTAAATGAGGCTGAATGAACTGTTTCGCTGCCAGACAAGGTTCCGCTGATAACCAGGTGTAGCGGTGGTAAGGATTCACTCCATGGTGCTGAAAAGAAAGCTCTGCGGTTGGGACAGCTTTATGTAGGCCCTAACAGTTTGTGGGCACCGTTTGTCACCGTTATAGTGCAACTAATGTATTGTTTAGTGTTGTGTTGTGTAGTGGCTTTGCTGGCATGCATCTAAAACTTTTGGTGGGAGTTTGCCCTACCAAGATTTACATGCTAAAATCCCCACTGACAAGGTCATTAAGGACTCTGCAGGCTACTACTCCTTTCTCTTTTCACTCTATATTCAAGTGAGCAGTGCAGCCAATGAAAGACATGGATGAGAGGGACAGAAAGAGAAAACATATGTAAACATTTGTTTCCCATGCCAATAAAGCCCATTGAATTGAGTTGTGCGAGAGTTAGAGAATGACATTTGAAATATCTTTATTATTTTGGAACTTTTGTGAGTGTAATGTTTACTGTACCTTTTTTTGTGTTTATTTCACTTTTGTTTATTATGTATTTCACTTGCTATGGCAATGTAAACAAATGTTTCGCATGCCAATAAAGCCCTTTGAATTTCATTGAGAGAGTGAGTGGGTGGGTGAGAACCACAGGGGGGTTTTCCATTGAACCTGTAAACCAACAACAGAAAGAGGTGTCAAGAAGTGGAGAGAGGGAGAGAGCGCAAGAGAAGAGGGAGCCATGTGACAGAAAAACAAATCGAATGCATCGCCAGAGAAAATGTTCAACAAAGCAAGAAAAGGAGGAAACAATCCTTCCATCCTTCTGATGGAACAGCACCAAGCCAACAAGTGGTCTGACCTGCACACTCACTTCTTCCCCCTCCTCTCCTCCCCCTGTTTCTTTCTCTTCTCCCCCCTCCTCTCCTCCCCCTGTTTCTCTCTTCTTCACCCTCCTCTCCTCCCCCTGTTTCTCTCTCTTCTTCCCCCTCCTCTCCTCCCCCTGTTTCTTTCTCTTCTCCCCCCTCCTCTCCTCCCCATTTCTCTCTTCTTCACCCTCCTCCCCCTGTTTCTCTCTCTTCTTCACCCTTCTCTCCTCCCCCTGTTTCTCTCTCTTCTTCAACCTCCTTTCCTCCCTTCTCTCTCTCTCTCTTCTTCACCCTCCTCCTCCCCCTGTTTCTCTCTCTCTCTCTCTCTTCTTCAACCTCCTCTCCTCCCCGTTCCTCTCTCTCTCTCTCTCTTCTTCACCCTCCTCTCCTCCCCGTTTCTCTCTCTCTCTCTCTCTCTCTCTTCTTCACCCTCCTCTCCTCCCCCTGTTTCTCTCTCTCTCTCTTCTTCACCCTCCTCTCCTCCCCCTGTTTCTCTCTCTCTCTTCTTCACCCTCCTCTCCTCCCCTGTTTCTCTCTCTCTCTCTTCTTCCACCCTCCTCTCCTCCCCTGTTTCTCTCTCTTCTTCCACCCTCCTCTCCTCCCCTGTTTCTCTCTCTTCTTTCACCCTCCTCTCCTCCCCTGTTTCTCTCTCTTCTTCACCCTCCTCTCCTCCCCCCTGTTTCTCTCTCTTCTTCACCCTCCTCTCCTCCCCCTGTTTCTCTCTCTTCTTCACCTTCCTCTCCTGCACCTCCTCCCTCCCTCCCTCCCTCCCTCCCTCCCTCCCTCCCTCCCTCCCTCTCACCTTCGTTCTTCCCTGCTCTCTCCATCTTCATCCCTCCCTCCCTCCCTTTTTTTCCTATTATCTACAGTATAAATACAGTGTGCAAATGGTACAAAAGGGAAAATAAATAAGCATAAATATGGGTTGTACTTACAGTGATGTTTGTTCTTCACTGGTTGACCTTTTCTTGTGGCAACAGGTCACAAATCTTATTGATGTGATGGCACACTGTGGTATTCCACCCAGTAGATATGGGAGTTTATCAAAATTGGGTTTGTTTTCAAATTCTTTGTGGATCTGTGTAATCTGAATGAAATATGTGTCTCTAATATGGTCATACATTTGGCAGGAGGTTAGGAAGTGCAGCTCAGTTTCCACCTCATTTTGTGGGCAGTGTGCACATAGCCTGTCTTTTCTAGAGAGCCAGGTCTGCCTACGGCAGCCTTTCTCAATAGCAAGAGTCACGATCTGAGGAATAACTGCCGGCACCATGTGCCCCCTCCAAAAAGAAATCCCGGGACTGCTGTGGCCTTGAACCCCGCAGGATCTCTCGCCAAGGCAGGGTCTCCCAACCCCCTTTATCTCCTCCCAGGTCCAGATGACCTTCTCCTCCTGGCCACGCTGCTTGGTCCTGGTTTGGTGGGTTATTCTGTCATGATCTGAGGAACAACTGGACCAAAGCGCAGCGCGGGTTGAGTTCCACATCTTTAATACCAGTGAAACTTCCAAAATAAACAAAGAACAAAACAGATCGGACATACACATAGTGCACAATACACATGCACTAACAGAAACAACAACCCACCAGGCAGGTGGGGAAGGGAACAAACTTAAATAGGGTTCCCAATTAAATGCAACGACATACAGCTGCCTCTAATTGGGAACCAACACAAAACCCAACATAAAGACACAGAATACCCTAGTCACGTCCTGGCCCAAAACCCCATAGATAACCCAGAGGGCTATCTATGGCCAGGACGTGACAGCAAGGCAATGCTCACAAAGCTTTCCTTAAGTTTGGGTCAGTCACAGTGGTCAGGTATTCTGCCATTGTGTACTCTCTGTTTAGGGCCAAATAGCATTCTAGTTTGCTCTGTTCTTTTGTTAATTTTTTACAATGTGTCAAGTATTTATCTTTTTGTTTTCTCATGATTTGGTTGGGTCTAATTGTGTTGCTGTCCTGGGGCTCTGTGGGGTGTGTTTGTGTTTGTGAACAGAGCCCCAGGACCAGCTTGCTTAGGGGACTCATCTCCAGGTTTATCTCTCTGTAGTTGATTGCTTTGTTATGGAAGGTTTGGGAATCGCTTCCTTTTTAGGTGGTTGTAGAATTTAATGGCTCTTTTCTGGATTTTGATAATTAGCGGGTATTGGCCTAATTCTGCTCTGCATGCATTATTTGGTGTTCTATGTTGTACACTGAGGGTAGTTTTGCAGTATTCTGAATGCAGAGTCTCAATTTGGTGTTTGTCCCATTTTGTGAATTCTTGGTTGGTTCACTCTCTCTCTCTCTCTGATCCTCATACCTCTCCCCCGGTCTCTCATACTTTTACTCCTTTCTTCATCCTCATCCGCAGGACATTTACAATTTGTACAGTGTTAGGATGTATATATATATATATATATATATATATTTTGTATATTTATTTATACACTTTATTATTACTTTTATTGTTTTATTTCACGTTGACCTGCATTGTTGGAGCTTTGAGGTTAACATTTTCACTGTACCATATAATTACACCTGCAACCCTGTACATTATTATCAAAATTCAAATTCAAAATCGAAGGGTTCTAAAAAATAGCTTACTAAGGAGAGGGAACATAATTTTATACAATGACACAGCAATACATCTGCTATCAACCACCGGCAAAAATACTAATCATGTTTATGTTCTTTACCTGAGAAAATCCTAAACATCTCAAAGTGTAAAGCAGGCAGGATAGGCTATACAGTGCTCTTTCTGAATAGAAGAATCAGGGTGAACACTGACAAAGATGAACTGTATCCTAACTATCCTCCACCTGTTGGATAATATTGCTTTCATTTTTACACAATAGCGACCTGTTGTTCAGAGTAGTATACATTCTGACAGTAGGTGTCAGGTCAGGTGGTGGTGTTCTATTTGTAATGTAACCCAGTGTAGATGTTTTTCCCATGTGCATGATCTCCACCCAGGATGTAACCTTGGACAAGGACTCTCATCAGGACACATACACTCAAGCACACTCTTTAGGGGCCCCCGTGCCCGGATGAGGGAACCCCGCACTCAGCGGGATGTAAACTACAGGATGGAACAACACGTGCTGGCAGGTGGGTGGATCCATGAGATTGATGCGCATGTGAAAAAAGGTCCAGCCAGGGACGCTCAGCTGGGGCACGCGGTAAATTCAACTCCCGCCAAAACAAACTTCAAAGGTTGTCCTTTTATTTTTCCAAGAAGCAGGATTCTATAAGAGAGGAGATCAATATGAACATGTAATAGATATTTCACTGCTCTGGATAGGCATAAGTGTCCAGTTGTCTTATTTGCTTTGTTGTTCAATTATTATTCAGGAGTCCTATGATGTCCTTGCAGTAGGAGCACGTGTAGGCTAGCGTTTCTCTCCTTGCAGGCGGACATGGCATGGCCTCACAGAGCGAAGCCAACATTTTTCAGTCAAACCATTGGCCAACTTTGCAAAATTGCGAGGAGCCAAGGCCACAATAAAGTCAATATTGTTACTTCTGATTTGTAACTACCTACATGCTTTCTAATAGTGAAATAACTTCCAGGCTTGTATCTTAACCATCAGAAATTTACATGAGAAAGTTGACAAAGGCTGAACAGTCGAGGAACCCTCAACAAGGGACCCATTTACAGTGTACAGTCAGGGAAGGAGAGAGAGAGAGAGAGAGCGAGAGGGTGGGTGGGTGGGAGGAGAAACTGGGAGGAGAGTTGAATTAATGAATTAAAATGTCCTGAGTCCAGTTGAGTGACTGAATAGGCTACTTTTTCATTTATAAAGAGAGACGAGAGAAAATGTCAGAGAAGAGAGACACTCCAACTTCTACATGAACCCGAGAACCATCACAGCTTTAGATTCAACGGGGACATTGAAACTATTTTATTACATAATAACTCTGTAACATTCAACCGAACCGGTGCCGACTGACACTTCAGCTTCAGAGCAACCATTGATTTGTGTTTGGTAGCCTAAATTCGGTCTTAGCTACTGAAACTTGGTTGATTTGAACCTTTTGTAATAACTGTAATGTTGTTAGGCCTATTAGAATTACAACGGAAATATGTTGACCTATAATCAGGATCGAAATCTGTAGACAATGAAAGTTGGGTCTTGGGAACATCCGTGTGAGAGAACTGTCAACAAGTGCGCATTGCTTCAATGTATGAGGTCGCACTGATCAACCAAAAAGGCAAATAGTCAACTTGCTCGTTCCGCTACATCAATTTCTTTTCATGGTTTTTGGGCGATAAAAACAACTTTTTCCAAGTCTCAAAATTGCATTCAACATTTGCAACAAAAGGTAAGTGATGACCAGCACATGAATCAATAGGCCTAAATTCAATTTGTTTTTAACTACTAGATCATCATTCCCATATCTTAATGCATCTCCAAGTTGTTATGATAGCGACAGAGCAACAGGATGTGGTGACTTCTCACATGAGCAACAGCAGAGATAGTCAGATAATGGCCTATATATAAAGGCCACCACTCACTTGATGAAGAGTTAATAAGTATTTGGCTCGGTATTACAAAGAGAACATAAGCAGAGTGAGCACAGGTGCATCCACACAGAGAGAACAGGATGAGCATATCAGTGCTACAGATGTAGGCTCTTAATTTGAGCCAGTTTGATACAGAAGGAAAATAATCCTGCAGCAACAGTAAATGGGAATTATTATGTGGATTATAATTAATGGACAGTTTTTGTAGAAGTTTATACTTTTTTGTTAGGGCAAATCAAAAAATGTAGAAGCTTTTTTTTAGACCTTGAGTACACTACAAGTTTGCATTTCCTGCGTGCAGGGAAATGATCAGCTACAAAAGAGTGATCAAATTAAGATCCCACATCTGCTCTAAGTAGGCTACAGGTGAGTGTTTTTACAGTTAGCCCACTGTGTCTGTGACATTTATAAGAGGAGCTGCAGTTTGTGAACACCTGCATGCATCTGTAATGACCGTTTGCTGGAATCCTTTTTCTTCCTTCCCTCCATCACCCCTTAATAATAATTCTGTCCGTTTTCTAGTCACCTTCACAGCCTTGACTACACAGTCAATCAATAAAACGATGTCTTTAGCGACAGTATTTGATCTGAATGGATCCTACAGGTGTTTATTAAATCATTTCTGGCCACTTGGTTTGAATCTGTTTAGGAATCAATCCTCACTTTGCTGGAGTCCCAGCTGTTTCTGGAGTTTCTGTTAAATACAGTAGCAGCGTTACTACAGCCTCATGTCCAAAGTGGACGAGAACAGTGTTAGATACTGTCTTTTAGTGTAGACAACATACTATACTGTAGATACTGTATTAGGGATGATGAGTGTTCTAAATCACATCTGTAGGAAGACATCCTGACCCGGGACACATTGAGGAAGATCACCATGGATACTAGATGTTAGTTAAGGGTCAATGTGTGGGTAGTTTGAGTACTTGAAACCCAAATAGTTTGGCTAAGAAGTTGTTTTAGAATTTGTATGGATTACTTGTTGCAGTCTTTAGAGAGGCTTTGTGGGGATTTTGACACCTTATACTGTTCATGTACATAGAAGTAAGGGTGCTGATAAATCAGAATAAAAAACGACTTTATTTTTCACAATATTAGTGTACTTGGCCTTTATTACTACTGAATGAGTGCGGGGAGTTGAGAAGTTGTTGTTCTGTTTGCACTGTCCTTTCAGTTTTTGCAGGGCTGTTGCTGTAGTGTTTGCATGGGTTGCTCGGAGGTCATTGGAGTGTTGTGTAGAGGTTGTAGAGGATTTTGGGAGTGTGGTGAAGTGCAATGCTCAGGAATACTAATGAGCATCTTTGTGTCACCAATCTGTTATAATACACCCTCCCTCTCTCCCTCTCTCCCTCTCTCTCACTTGGATTCTCTCTCTTTCTCCACATATCTTTCTCTCCCTTGGATTCTCGCTCTTGCTCCCTCCCTCTCTCTCAATCCTCTCTTTCCCTTTCGCTGCCCCCTCACACTCTTAAACATATACTCACATATGATTGCAGTCTCCCTCACACACACACACTTTCTCCTCTCTCTCTCTCTCTCTCACTCAGTCACATTTTTCAATGGTGGCTTTTGTCCCTTTCATCTACTCTCTAAACAAAGGATTCCTGTGCACACAGGACAGAGTGAGAGGGAGATGGAGAGAGGGAGAAAGGGAGGAAGAGCGATTATAGTCGAGAGGACGACACAGAAGTGTTAAAAGGAATGCTGAAGTGAGCGGAAATAATTGTAACAGTTTGGTCTATGACAATGATAAAGTGTCGCAAACATTGTTTCGGGAAAAGTTAACATTGGTATAGCCCTTTGAGATGGCCGTGTTGTGTATGTCCCCGTATATGTGAGTGTGTGTTTACTGTATGTGTGGGAGGGGCCTCAGTAAGGTTCAGAGGTCAGCTGTGTATGCACTTAGGCCTATCACAATTGCGTGTCCGAAGCCCTGCCTCCTCACCCCCCCATCTTAGTATTCTGAGCACAGAAATGTACACAGATCCCTATTCATACTCACAGTGTGAGCTCCAGCACCAGAGAGAGAGGAAGGGAGGGATGGAGTAGGTAGGATTAGAGTAAGCGAGTGGGGACACACAGAGAAAGGTCAGAAAGGAGAGTGTGTATCAGACTGCCTAGTTCTCTGGCTTTGCTATGGTTGGTTATTTTTTATTGGATCCGGAAAGCAGAGGCAGGAAGAGACAAAAGGGCCGTTTAGCCACGAAAGAGAGAGAGAGTGAAAGAAAGGATAGAGAGAGAGAGAGAGAGAGGATACAAAAGGACGTCCAGAAGGATGCTTGTGCCAAAGTCACACACAAACAAGTATCCATATCCACAAGAAAAAAAACATGCCTCTTACTAGCCCTAGCCACAAGCTATATTCTCTGGCTATCCTGCCTCTACAAACCACACCACGTAATTCATTCTCTGACTGTCACAACTTCCGCCGAAGTCGGTCCCTCTTCTTGTTCGGGCGGTGTTCGGCGGTCGACGTCACTGGTTTTCTGACCATCATCGCTCCCCCCTTTTTCATGTGTTCTGTTGGTTTTGCCAGAGTGCTCTGCCTGCCGTCTCCCCTCCCAGAAGAACCACCCCTGCACCGACCGGCAGTGTGCCCTCTGCGGCCACAACTGGTGCAGGTGAAAGCTCCTCTTCCAGCCTCCCTACGCGTCGCCCCTCCTAGCTCCATGGGCTCTGGAGAGGGGATGCCGGAGGGTGGGATTGACAGGACCCTCTCTGGACGTCCGCGGGTGACCAGCAGGTTATCCAACCGAATGGAGAGGTCTACCAGTTGGTCAAAGTTCACGGTGGCATCCCTGCATGCCAGTTCCCGCCGGACGTCCTAGCGGAGGCTGCACCTATTGTGGTCAATGAGGGCCCTGTCATTCCAGCCCACTCCGGCGGCCAACGTCCGGAACTCAAGGGCGAACTCCTGGGCGCTTCTTGTCCCCTGTCTCAAGTGGAGAGCCGCTCCCCCGCCGCTCTCCCCTCGGGAGGATGGTCAAATACAGCTCGGAAGCGACGGGTGAACTCTTCAAAGTGGTCCAACCGTGCTGCTGTCCCATCATACTCCCTGGGAAGGGAGAGACGAATCCCACTGGTTACGGATTCCGAAGGAGGGTTAGGTGGAGACACCCCTGATTGGGGTGGTCGAGGCGCTGGGGAGACCTCCTGTCTCTCACAGCGGTCCAGAGTTTGGACAACATGATCCATGGCGGCCCCAAGATGCTGTAACATGTCTGAGTGCTCTCTGACGCGTTCCTCGACTCCTCTGTTGGGTGAATTACCTCCTGCGCCTGACTCTTTTCCCACAACTACCACGAACATTACAGAATCACGCACCAAATTGTAAGGCTCCTAGACACCTACCCAGAGGTAAGCTAAATCCCTTACCCATTCCACAACGGCCGTGGTCACATTTATCAGTGGATTTCCTAACTGATCTCCCTCCTTCTCAGGGGTACACCACGATCCTGGTCATTGTGGATTGATTCTCTAAGTCCTGTCGTCTCCTTTCTCTGCCCGGACTCCCTACAGTCCTACAAACTGCGGAGGCCCTGTTTAACCACGTTTTCTGGCACTACGGGGTGCCCAAGGATATAGTGTCTGATCGAGGTCCCCAGTTCACGTCGAGAGTCTGGAAGGCGTTCATGGAACATTTGGGGGTCTTGTCAGCCTTACCTCAAATTTTCACCCTGAGAGTAATGGGCAGGTGGAGAGAGTGAACCAGGATGTGGGCAGGTTTCTGCGGTCCTATTGCCAGGACCGGCCGGGGGAGTGGGCGGCGTTCATACCTTGGGCAGAAATGGCACAGAACTCGCTTCGCCACTCCTCCACTAACCTCTCCCCCTTCCAGGTTGTGTTGGGGTATCAGCCGGTTTTGGCACCATGGCATTGGAGTCAGACCGAGGCTCCTGCGGTGGACGATTGGTTCAAGCGCACAAAGGAAACCTGGGAGGCCGCCCATGGTTACCTCCAGCAGGCCGCGCTGCGCCAGAAAGCCAACGCAGACCGTCACCGCAGTGAGGCCCCGGTGTTCGTACCGGGGAGTGAACGAGGTGTGTTACAGGTTACATCTTCCCCCTGATTATCATATTAACCCCTCGTTCCATGTGTCTCTCCTCAGGCCGGTGGTGGTTGGTCTGCTCCAGGACTCTGAGGTGCAGGAGGTTCCTCCGCCCCCTCTGGACATTGAAGGGATCCCGGCGTACTCTGTCCGCTGCATTCTGGATTCGAGACGTCGGGCGAGGGGCCTTCAGTATCTCGTGGAGTGGGAGGGGTACGGTCCGGAGGAGAGGTGCTGGGTTCCGGTGGCAGATATATTGGACCCTGAACTGCTGCGGGAGTTTCATCGTCGCCGACCGGATCGCCCTGCGCCTCGCCCTCCGGGTCGTCCCCGAGGCCGCTGGCGCCGCGCGTCAAGCGGGGGAGTACTGTCACGACTTCCGCCGAAGTCGGTCCCTCTTCTTGTTCGGGCGGTGTTCGGCGGTCGACCGGTTTTCTGACCATCATCGCTCTCCCCTTTTTCATGTGTTCTGTTGGTTTTGTCTATTGTACACACCTGTTGTTAATTTATCCCAGTCACACAACTGTTTATATTCCTTTCTTCCCCTCTTCCCATTGTGCATGATTGTTTGGTTGTACCGTTCGTTCTCGTGTGTTTCCCAGTCTGTGTACTGAGGCTTTATTTGTGTAGTTGCCGGGTTGCTGGATCTTTGCTCCCGTTTACTTTGTAGATCGTGTGGGTATTTGTATTTCACCAGAGTTATTGTTTGTGGACTGGTGAGTTTTATTAAATACCTTTTCACACGTGAATTACCTCCTGCGCCTGACTCTTTTCCCACAACTACCACGAACATTACACTGACACAGAAACACGTTTATTGGGAGGTGAAAATAAGCTCAATAAGTGACAGCTGTGTAAGGACCTAATGAATGGCGTATGTGAAAAATACAATTTCATTTCATTTGATACTACATGCTGCTTTTCTATTCCAGTTTTTGGATGGGGAATAAGTAAGCCTTGTTTCTGTTCCTCTCGATCCAGCCAACCTGATGTGCTGCAGACACAGGAGTCCCTTAGCATTATAGAGGGTTTTTTAATGTGAAAAGACAGCTGCAACTTCAGTCTGAAAGGGGATTTTACTTTAAAAGGGGAGCTGCTGCTCCATCTGAAAAGAGAAGGATGAAGAGAACGAGTAAGAGAGAGTTTTAAATGGACCACCTTGGACAGCAACAGGCCTGCCTCTGTCCACTTGAAAAATGTTCTTGTGTGCCACATTTATAATCTCCCTCTCTTTCTCTTTCCCTCTCTCCATGTCTTCCTCTCCCCCCAAATGTTCCACTCTTGTCATCTCTTTCATTCATCCCCTTATCAACCTTTCTCTATTCTGTTCCTATTCTCTCCTTATTCACAAACCCCATCTTTTCAACTCTTTTTCCATAAACTTTAACTTTATCTCTTCCTCTCCCTCTTCACCCCTCTCCCTCCTCACCCCTCTCCCTCACTCTCCTTTTCCTCCCATTTATCCACTCAATTTCCCCCTCAATCTTTCCCTCTCCTCCCATAAAGCTGCAGCCATGACCTCGGCCACTCCCCTGTCCTCACGTGGCTCCTCCCCTGAGAAGGTGTGTCACTCAATGACGCAGACGGAGGTTCTGAAGCCGCTGCTGGGGGTGGTGGGGGTGGCGGCAGGTGAGGCAGCGACAACGGTCTGTGCGCTCCGACGGAGACGGCGTGTTCTCTCCAAGGACGGGCACAGCAACGTGCGCATCGAGCACGTGAGTGGGCGCGGGGCGCTGTACCTGCGTGACATCTGGACAACCTTCCTGGACATGCAGTGGCGTTACAAGCTCTTCCTGTTCTCAGCCACCTTCGCCGGGACCTGGTTCCTGTTCGGGGTTCTGTGGTACCTGGTGGCGCTGGTGCATGGAGACCTGCTAGGTGAGGATGGAGGGAGGGGAGAGGGGGAGCGGAGGGAGGGGAGAGGGGAGCAGAGGGTGGAGAGAGCGGGAGCGGAGAAAGAGAGAGAAGGAGATAGAGAATGTAAGTCAAGAGGAGGGAGAATGAGAGAGGTGTAAGATGTACCTTCCTTAGTTTAGCCCTTTCTCGTGTCATATCAACAGTTTGTTTGATATACAAGGGGGTTGAAGAACAATCCGCTTAGAACCTTGCCTCTCTCCCTGTATCTCTGCTCTCCCTCCTTCCAGAGTTTGACCCGCCGTCCAACCACACCCCGTGTGTGATGCAGGTGCAGACACTAACGGGGGCGTTCCTCTTCTCGCTGGAGTCCCAGACCACCATTGGCTACGGCTTCCGTTGCATCACAGAGGAATGTCCAGCCGCAATCATCCTCCTCATCCTCCAGCTTGTCCTTACCATGGTTCTGGAGATCTTCATCACAGGAACCTTCCTCGCCAAGGTACCTCACCGTGTCCTGGGCAGAACAATATCATGGTTACTATTACCATCACATTCATTAATAAAGCCTAGCACCACACTACACTCAACAGTTTCTTGTGTCCATCAAGAATGGTCCACCATCCAAAGGACATCCAGCCAACTTGACACAACTGTGGGACGCAGTGGAGTCAAAATGGGCCGGCATCCATGTCGAACGCTTTCGGCACCTTGTAGTCCATGCCCCGACGAATTGAGGCTGTTCTGAGGGCAAAATGGGGTGCAACTCAATATTAGGGGCTCCTAATATTTTGTACATTCAGTGTACAGTACTATGAACCATTTTAACTTTGGACCTACACACATGACCAATGTTCGGTAATATGGTCTAGCCACCATACGCTCTGCATCCACACGTCCAAAACACAACAGTGCAACTATATGCACTGACCCCTCAGCACTGGACTCCTGTGTTAACAACAGTGTTGATTATCCCCCCTCTCCTCTTATCTACGAGGGCAAGGATTATCAGTCTGGCCCCTCTATAATAAGATGTTAAAGCCCTTTCTTTATTTTTCACTCAGGTATCTACGTATGAGTGTGTGTGTGTGTGTGCGTGCGTGTGTGTGTTGTGTTGGAGGTTAAAATGACAGGAAGTGCATGCCATATACTGTCTGTATTGATAAGGAGACGGACGGCAGGTTGTCAACAGCCTAAAAAATAAGCAGGAAATGTTACAGGTAGCATTGTGGGTAGTGTAGTTCACCATGCTACATTGTGTGGCTCTGACACACTCCCCCCCCCATCTTCCTCAGGTGGCGCGGCCCAAGAAGAGAGGCGAGACGGTGAAGTTCAGCCAGCACGCCGTGGTGTCCAATCACGAGGGCCGACCCTGCCTCATGATCCGAGTGGCCAACATGCGCAAGAGCCTGTTACTGGGCTGCTCGGTAGAGACAGTGTGTGTGTGCGTGTTTGTGTGTATGTGTGTCAGTGATTGAGTTTGAGTATTGCAAACAGAATAAATATGTAATGAAAAAATGTATCACCATGGTAGATATAGGTTGTTGTCATGTTGCCAAGCTTCTTCAGGATTCTCGCTCATGTACCGCCATACAATTTAGTATGACTCCATTTTGGCTCCCAGGTAACAGGAAAGTTGCTCCAGTCATCCCAGACCAAGGAGGGGGAGACGGTGCGACTGGACCAGAGGAATGTTCCCTTCCAGGTGGACATGTCCAGTGACAGCCCCTTCCTCATCCTCCCACTCACCTTCTACCACATCATTGATGACAGCAGCCCGCTCAGAGCCTGGGCCGCCAAGGGTATGAGTCTCAATAACGTTGGAACTTTCACTGCAGTGGGCTAAATCAGGGTCACACAGAGTGATTATTGGTAGTTTTAAACAAATCTATTTTGAGACAAAAGTATACACTTCACACACATGGTTATGGGCTTAAACAAAGAAGACACCTGTACCATGTCAGATATAGAGTTGAAATGTATTCAATTTAGAGTTTGCATCCCATTATATTACACTTATATACATCGCAGAAGACTGAACTATAACAAAACAGTTTGACATAGAAACACAGGATTTTATACGTTTAAAAAAAAATAACACCAAATCTTGATTAATTATGAAAAATATGAATAACATTCCACACATGAGGCCAAAGAGTGGTCATTGACTGCAGGAAAAGGCTACCCTTATGTTTTCTTAGTGCATGTATGATGAGTAACCTTGCCTGAAACCTGTTATTGGAGGTGTGTATTCTTGTTCTATAGGTCCCATTTTATGTCAAGTGTCCTTAAAGCCATGTCTTTACATGGGAGTAACATAGTAGGCATGTATAGTGTACTTACAGGTACAGCGTAGTGTTCTTGTTCCCAAGGTGCTGTTGTAGCAGTGGTTTTTGGTTTAGTGAACTGCAGTACTGTACAGTCTGTGTAAAGTTGGTGAAGTTGTTGCTGTCGCTTACATCTCATATGTCTTGATCCTCAGTAGGAGGAGGGGGTCAGTCGTGGTGTGGGAACTGAAACATCGCTGTGTGGAGAGAAAGAGAAGGGTGAATTAAGGAGGTTAGAGGTCAGTGTTGTGATGGAGAAAGGGGACATGGCAGTAGAGGGATGTTTGTGTGTGTGTGTCTGTGTGTGTGTGCATGCATGTATATGCATACTGAATGTTTATGTGTGTATTCTTACATACTATGTGTGTGTTTTGGGGGTCCGCACCGGGAGAGGGCTCTCTCTCTGTGTGTGCGTGTGTGTTTGTGGAATGTGTGTGTAAGTGGGTGCCAGGGTGTCTCATTAGAAGACAATGGGGTACAGTCCGATACAGTGAGGGGTGGGGATCCTGTTACAGGAAGACAGGCTTCTCATCACCACTAACCACAGGGTTATTACCGACCCACTCTGATTGCTGATCTACCTCTACACTGCTCTACCTCTCCTCTACCACGCTGCTCTACCTCTCCGCTACTACGCTGCTCTACCTCTCCGCTACTACGCTGCTCTACCTCTCCGCTACTACGCTGCTCGACCTCTCCGCTACTACGCTGCTCTATCTCTCCGCTACTACGCTGCTCGACCTCTCCGCTACCACGCTGCTCTACCTCTCCTCTACCACGCTGCTCTACCTCTCCGCTACTACGCTGCTCTACCTCTCCGCTACTACGCTGCTCTACCTCTCCGCTACTACGCTGCTCGACCTCTCCGCTACTACGCTGCTCTATCTCTCCGCTACTACGCTGCTCGACCTCTCCGCTACCACGCTGCTCTACCTCTCCTCTACCACGCTGCTCTACCTCTCCGCTACCACGCTGCTCTACCTCTCCGCTACCACGCTGCTCTACCTCTCCTCTACCACGCTGCTCTACCTCTCCGCTACTACGCTGCTCTACCTCTCCGCTACCACGCTGCTCTACCTCTCCACTACTACACTGCTTTACCTCTCTACCACACCTCTCATCACCACTAACCACAGGGCTTTTACTGACCCACACTGATCAGTGATCTACCTCTACACTCCTGCACTCCTCTACCTATCCCCTCTCTGAAACTAACTCTCACTCATCTCTACCTCTCCACTCCTTCACTGCTCTACACCCTTAGAAAAAAAACATGCTATCTAGAACGTAAAAGGGTTCTTTGGCTGTCCCCATAGGATAACCCTTTGAAGAACTAGTTTTGGTTCCAGGTAGAACCCTTTCCACAGAGGAGTTTGGGTTCTACCTGGAACCAAAATGGGTTATTCTATGGGGACACCTGAGGAACCCTTTTGGAACACTTTTTCTAAGAGTGTATCTCTGAATTCCTTCGCTGCTCAATGGCTTCGCTCCTTTGCTTCTAACTCTCTACTCCTTCACTGCCCTACCTCTATCTTTCCACTACTCTGCTGCCCCTCCACTCCTCTCTGATACTGACTCACTCCTATCTCTCCACTCCTTCACTGCTCTACCTCTCCACTCCTCTCTGATACTGACTCACTCCTCTCTATCTGTTTTATCTGCAGCACTGTGTGGTGTGTATGTATACTTATCTCCCTACATTTCTCTTCCTGTGCACCCTATCCTTCTCTACTTACCGAAGCAGTTCTCTTTCTCTCTCTCTCGCTCTCTCTCTCTCATTCCTGTCTATCATGAATGTCTGTCTAGTTGAGCCGCCAGACTCCTCCTGTTAAATTGACTGTGCTCAGATTATATGGTATTGTATTACTGTACACTTAATAAGGCTTTTTAATGATGCCTGATCCCAGATAACACTCCATTTTGCTTTGGCTTCACGCTGTGTACCTTGAAAATGTAAGTAATATCTGAACAAATCTTAATACTATATAAAAGTAGCATGAATAATACTACTATTAGAAGTATCATAATACTAATAGTACATAATGCTACAGTAATTTCCCTTGCAGTATCTATGGATCTAGCTTCTAATACGGCCTCCTCTCACAGTAGCTCTGCTTGACTCCCCATGATGCATTTCTGTAGATATATCTGGTCCTCTAGGCACTGGAAAGGGGTTGCCATGAATTTGACAGTCATTTTCAGGCAGCTCGGTGGCAAGTAAAATTCTCTATTTAATATTTCAGTAGACCTACTGTAATATACGGTATCAAAGCAAGTACTGTGTAGTGACGCACACAGTACAATACCGTAAAATGTACTGTATTACACTGTAAAAAAAGTAAATTGGACAAATGAATGAATGGATGAATGAAATTCATTGTATTTCACAATATTTTACTGTAATTACAAGGAATTGGTGCAAGCAGGTTGGCTGCTAGGTAAAGTGTTTACACATTACAGCATATTAATGAATATTTGTTGTTTTATATTACTTGCACTTCTAGAGGCTTCCAAACTGGCAGCGACTGCAGGGCAAAAGGACATGGCAAAATGCAAATTTTATTTTATTTTCCATGTTAACTTCTCAGGGATCACTGGGGCGCTAGCGGGCTGCTCCCGACACTACCAGGTAAAATGTAAGGCGCCAAATTAAAAATCCAAAAGTTGAATTATTAAACATCCACTAATATACAAGTGTTCCATACTCATCAAAAGCTCTGTTTCTTGGCAATATCACAGCGTTGTCAGATTTCAAAAAGGCTTTATGGCGAAAGCAGCACATTTGATTGTTTGAGGGTAGCACCTCACATATTTTTCCCATAGCCATGAATTGATTAGCCATCATGGCACACACATAACACATTTCACAGCGAAAACAAATCAATTACCTGTTGAAGAACTTCTGCTGAGGTCATCCTAAGTGTCCAACGAAGACAATCCATGGTTCTTTTGTTAGAAAAAGTAATGTATTTTATCCATAAATCCTCCATTTGGTTCATGCGTTATAATCAGAAACGACAGCCTCCACTCCTCCATTGAAGCATTAGCGCAAACTCGTTCATCTTATACCTATAAACTTGTCCAAGAACAATCAAACATAGTTTTAAATGTATCCTTAGGAACACTTTTACGTATATTTACTATTATAAATCAACCGGAATATAAACTGATCGATAACGACGGTAAAAAATTCATTCTGTTTACATAAAAGATTCCTGGTTTGCTCTTATTCTCTGGTCTAATTCATCCAAATTGAAAATTTACACTGTCTCGAGACTGTTGACATCTAAAGGAAGCGATGGGTACTGCATTCATATGCCCTTATATGGTCATTTTCATGAGGGAGGGGTGCCCAAATGAGCAATGTGGACAGAAAGTCCTCGGGGTTTCGCCTGCTATATGCGTTCTGTTTTACTCACAGACAAATGGTTAACAGTTTTGGAAAATGCAGAGTATTTCCTATCCAATGGTACCAAATATGTGCATATCCTATTTTCTGGGCCTGAATGGGAGGCATTTTACTTTGGGCACGCCAGGCTCTCCAAAACCGACACCTCAGCTGCCATTCCCTAACAAGTTAAAAGATAATCAAACAATCAGTAAATCAACAGTTCAATAAATAATAAGCAATTACATCAGTCAACTAGGGCTGTTCCTCGACTAAAAAAAAAAATCTTGGTTGACCGAGAGTCATTTGTCGAAATTTTTAAACGTGTGTTTTTCCATATCTTCTTAGGACTCCTTTTTTCTCCGTTTCCGCCTGAATGACATGCCCAAAGTAACCTGCCTGTTGCTCAGGCCCTGAAGCCAGGATATGCATATAATTGGTACCATTGGAAAGAAAACACTTTGAAGTTTGTAGAAATTGTAAAATAATGTAGGAGAATATTAATATCTGCCATCTATCACTCCTGTGTTTAATTGCTATATTGTAATTATTTCGCCACTATGGCCTATTTATTGCCTTACCTCCATTATCCTACCTCATTTTCACACACTGTATATAGACCTTTTCTACTGTATGTTTGTTTATTCCATGTGTAACTCTGTGTTGTTGTTTGTGTTGCACTGCTTTGCTTTATCTTGGCCAGGTTGCAGTTGTAAGTGAGAACTTGTTCTCAACTAGCTGACCTGGTTAAATAAAGGTGAATTTAAAATTAAAAAATATATAACACAATAGATATGGTAGGAGAAAATCCAAAGAAAAACCAACCAGATTTTTTTGTTGTTGAGAGACCATCCTCTGAAAATTTGCTCCCAGGATGCAATTCCTATGGCTTCCACAGGGTGTCAGCAGTCTATGTTCAAGGTTTCAGGCTTGTAACTTCCAAAACGAATAAGAAATATCCGTTTTAATACAGGGACACAGTCTTGGAAATTAGTGTTTGCGCGCGCCATGAAGACAGGACGCACCTGCTAAAATCGGTTTCCTATTGAACATACTTCTTTCCATAAGAAATATTATAGTTTGATTACATTTTAGGGTATCTGAGGAGTAAATAGAAACGTATTTTGACTTGTTGAAACAGGGGTAGATTTAGGGGTAGATTTTCAGATTCCTTTCTCTGCATGTTGAACCAGTGGATTACTCAAATCGATGGTGCCAACTAAACAGATTTTTTGGGATATAAAAAAGGATTTATCTAACAAAACGACACTACGTGTTATAGCTGGGACCCTTTGGATGACAAATCAGAGGAAGATTTTCAAAAAGTAAGTGAATATTTAAATCGCTATTTGTGAATTTATGAAACCTGTGCCAATGGAAAAATATTTTGATATGGAGCGCTGTTCTCAAACAATTGCATGCCATGTTTTCGCTGTAATAGCTACTGTAAATCGGACAGTGCAGTTGGATTAACAAAAATGTAAGCTTTCAACCGATGTAAGACAGTTAAATGTACCTAAATGTTAAATATCCATTATTTTTATGATTATTTATTTGAATTGTGCGCCCTCTAGTTCACCGGAAGTTGTCCTGCTAGCGGGACGCCTAGGCTTAAGAAGATAGACACTGTCACACATTGATCTGTTGCACCTGTCTTTGTGATTGTCTCCACCCCCCTTCAGGTGACGCTCATCTTCCCCATTATCCCCTGTGTATTAATACCTGTGTTCTCTGTTGCCAGTTCGTCTTGTTTGTTTAAGTCAACCAACGTTTTGTGTCTCAACTCCTGCTTTTTCCAGTCTTTCTTTTCTCACCCTCCTGGTTTTTGACCCTTGCCTGTCCTGACTCTGAGCCCGCCTGCCTGACCACTCTGCCTGCCCCTGAGCCTGCCTGCCAACTTGTACCCCCCTCTGGATTATCGTCCTCTGCCTTACCATGACCCTGAGCCTGCCTGTCGTCTGGTACCGTTGCCCCACCTCTGGTTTACTGACCCATGCCTGCCTTGACCTGTCTATTGCCTGCCCCTGTTGGAATAATAAACTATTGTTTATTCGATGTGGTCTGCATCTGGGTCTTACCTTCATACCTGAAAGACACGCTCTATGTTTGAATAAAATCAGCTGGCAGTGGCTGGGTGGGCTGGCTGGCAGTGGCTGGGTGGAGGTGGCAGTTGTGGTAGCCACTGCTGTGTCCAGGGTTGGCGAAGGGGTTGTTGCTTGGAAAACTAGGAACCGTGCAGGTGCTGGGGTCGGGACTGTAAACCATGGATTGGTGCTGGGACTGGGAAAAAGGAACCAGGATCCAGGAACCAAGAACTGGTGCAGGTGACGGGTCGGGATCTGTGTCTGTAGAGGGGAGGAAGGACAACCTGATGGGCAAGCAGACACACAAGCAAGCCCTAGACCCGGAGGTCAGTGGTGGTACCCACTTGTGGCCTACTCGCTCCGGCTGAAGATCTGATGTTTGGTCCCTCCTCCGCACCTCTTCCATGTTCTGGTGTTGGGACTAGTGCTAGTGCTGGCGCTGGGTTGCTTGCGCTGCATTGACCATTTCGTTGCAGAGGTGCGGGTCGTTTGTGTTGTTGGGTGGTTCTTGGCTGTTGACAGGTCTTGGCATGCCTCCCCACTGACTGCCTGGTGGAGGGTGATACAGTATGAGGGGTGACGGCAGCTCAGTGTCTGAGAGGTCTGGGGCAGTAAGGGGCAGGAAGGAGGGGTCTGGGCCTGTAATGCCAATAGGGACAAGGTGGTAGGGGGGAGGTCAGGTGCAATAAGGACCAGGGGGATGGATCTGGGTCAGTAGGGGCTAGGGTGGAGGGATCAGGGACAGTAAAGAGTGGAGGGAGGTAGGGGTGAATGGAAACAGGTATTAGAGAGGAAGCCGGTTTATTTGAGGGGATAAGGAGCTTTGGGGGTTGTTTGTTGGCGTTTGGGTTATAGGGTGGTCTTCTTGTCTGGTATCTTGCTGGTGTTTGGTTTTGTTGTTTTCTTCCTTTTGCTTTTGGTGACTTGTGTCCAGTTTGGATGGTACCGTAGAGGATGGCAGCCGTTTTATCTGACCAATTGTACAATGTTTTGTGTTTTTTTGCGAAGTTTTAAACTTTTTTTGTACATAATGTTTCCATCATTTCCTATGACTGAAAAAAGCTTCTTGACATCAGAACAGTTATTACTCACCTCAGATTTTTTCTTTAATGAGGCGGACCTGAAGGATATACTGCTCTTCCCAGACCAGGCCCAAAAGAGGAGACGTAGCTACAGGTGCCTGGCAAGAGTATTGTTTTCCATTTTATTTCACCTTTATTTAACCAGGTAGGCCAGTTGAGAACATATTCTCATTTACAACTGCGACCTGGCCAAGATAAAGCAAAGCAGTGAGACAAAAACAACAACACAGAGTTACACATAAACAAACGTACAGTCAACAACACAGTATGTGGATAATCCGCCTCTACCCTCCGTTCTACTGGCGAACGCGCAATCACTGGAGAATAAACTGGATGAGCGCCGTTAGAGATAATTGTATCAACGGGAAATAACAAACGGTAATATTCTATGTTTCACCGCTTCGTGGCTGAACAAGGACATAGATAATATATACAGATAGCTGGGTTTTCCGTGCATAAGCAGAACAGAACAGCAGCCTCCAGAAAGATCAGGGGGGGTGGTCTGTGTCTCTTTATTAACAACAGCTGGTGCGCTCTCTCTAAACTACACTCAATGAGCTGTAAAAGGTCACAAACAAAGATGGATAACCAGGACGCGTACTCAGAACATTCGTTGACCAGCTGGCAAGTGTCTTGGCTGACATTTTCAATACCTACATGTTTCAAGCTGACCACCATAGTCCCTGTGCCCAAGAACATCAAGGTACATCATGACTACTGTCCCGTAGCACTCACTTCTGTAGCCATGAAATGCTTTAAAAAAACTGATCATGGCTCACATCAACACTATCATCCCAGAAACCCTGGAATCACTCCAATTCGCATACCGCCCCAACAGATCCACAGACAATGCAATCTATATTGCACTTCACACAGCCCTTTCCCACCTGGACAAAAGGAACACCTATGTGAGAGTGCTGTTCATTGACTACAGCTCAGCGTTCAACACCATAGTGCTCTCCAAGCTCATCACTAGGCCAAGGACCCTGGGACTGAACACCTCCCTCTCCAACTGGATCCTGGACTTCCTGACGGGCCGCCCCCAGGTGGTGAGGGAAGACAACAACACATCCGCCTCACTGACTCTCAACACAGGGGCCTCTCAGGGGTGCGTGCTAATCCCCTCCTGTACTTCCTGTTCAACCACGACTGTGTGGCCACGCACAACTCCAACGACAACGATGAGACAACCTATAGGGATGAGGTCAGAGACCTGGCAACAACTTCTCCCTCAACGTAAGCAAGACAAAGGACAAAGGGAAAAGGAGGGCTGAGCATGGCCCCATTTACATGGAGATCTTCAAGTTCCTTGGTGCCTACATCACTAAGGACCTATCATGGTCCAAACACACTAACACAGTCATGAGGAGGGCACGACAATGTCTATTCCCCCTCAGGAGGCTGAAAAGATTTTCCTTAAGTCCTCAGATTCTCCAAAACTTCTACAGCTGCACCATCGAAAGCATCCCGACTGTTGCATCACCGCTTGGTATCCGACTGCAAGGCGCTACAATGCGTTCGGCGCAGTACATCACTGGGACTGAGCTCTCTGCCGTCCGGGAACTCTATACCAGGCTGTGTCAGAAGAAGGCCCTAAAAATTGTGAAAGACTCCAGCCACCAATGCCATAGACTGTTCTCTCTGCAACCGCGTGGCAAGCAGTACCAGAGCGCCAAGTCTGGGAACAAAAGGCTCCTTAACAACTTCTACCCCCAAGCCGTAAGACTGCTGAACAGTTAAAGGGCTACCCGGACTATTTTCATTGACCCACTTATTTTAATCTTATCTATTATTATTTTATTTGCACTGACTCTCTTGCACAGGCTCGATGTACACTCACTGTACTCTAACCACACACCCACATATACTACACTGACACTCCAACACACACACACACACACACACCTGCTACTTTCTGTTTATTATCTATGCAGTGTCACTTTGCTTCTACCTACATGTTCATATTACCTCAACTACCCCATACACCAGCACATTGACTCGGTACTGGTACCCCTTGTATATAGCCTCATTATAGTTATAGTTATTTTTATTGTGTTACTATTTTTCCCTTTAGTTTATTTAGAAGTGATTCAGCGACTGTTCAGTCAGTTGTAATGATGAATTGCATAAAATCATCAACTCTTACATAGATATCTCTTTCCTCAAATTATATAGCATTGACATTTGTTTTCCTAGGCATTACTAATCAATTGCCGCAAAAAAAGACATCAATGGAGCACACAGATGGTCGTATTATTACATTCACATGAATTATTAGAATATGACTTACAATTCTGAATTAATATCAGCGATGTAGTAAAAAAAGGTGGGTAATGGATAAGACGAACAACAACCGATATAAACTAAAACGTTCATATTGAAACATATCCTTGTTGTTGTTTCTAACTTGTTTGATAAGATTAGTACAGATTTTCTCAGGGGACCCCACATGGGGCACCGACCCCAAGTTTGGGAACCACTGTACTAATCTCTCTCTCTCTTCTGCTTCCTCCTGCTTGCATTGCAGCCTGCCTCAGCCTCACCACTGAACACCACATCACTGTGTCTCAGTAGCCTACTTTGTTATGCAAAGTGTTTATGAGAACTTAGTAACCAATTTATTTCTCCTGCTGAGGCAGGCTCTGTTTAAAAGTTAGCTTCTTACTTCATCCTTCTAGCTAGCTAAGTAATACTAGCCAGAGCCTTTGCCGGTAGCTAGCCATCTGACTGATATATCTACAGTTGAAGTCTGAAGTTTACATACAACTAAGACAAATACATTTAAACTCAGTTTTACACTTCCTAACATTTAATCATAGTAAAAATTCCCTGTCTTAGGTCACTTAGGATCACCACTTTATTTTAAGAATGTGAAATGTCAGAACAGTAGTAGAGAGAATTATTTATTTCAGCTTTTATTTTTTTCATCACATTCCCAGTGGGTCAGAAGTTTACGTATACTCGATTAGTATTTGGTAGCATTGCCTTTAAATTGTTTAACTTGGGTCAAACATTTCGGGTAGCCTTCCACAAGCTTCCCACAATAAGTTGGGTGAATAGGCCTCCTTGCTTGCACACACTTTTTCAGTTCTGCCCAAACATTTTCTATAGGATTGAGGTCAGGGCTTTGTGATGGCCACTCCTATACCTTAACATTGTTGTCCTTAAGCCATTTTGCCACAACTTTGGAAGTATGCTTGGGGTCATTGTCCAATTGGAAGACCCATTCGCGACCAAGCTTTAACTTCCTGACTGATGTCTTGAGATGTTGCTTCAATATATCCACATATTTTTCCTCCCTCATGATGCCATCTATTTTGTGAATTGCACCAGTCCCTCCTGCAGCATCCCCACAACATGATGCTGTTACCCCCATGCTTCACGGTTTGGATGGGGTTTGGCTTGCAAGCCTCCCCCTTTTTCCTCCAAACATAACAGTTCTATTTTTGTTTCATCAGGGCAGAAGACATTTTCCAAAAAGTACGATCTTTGTCCCCATGTGCAGTTGCAAACCGTAGTTTGGCTTTTTTATGGCGGTTTTGGAGCAGTGGCTTTTTCCTTGCTGAGTGGCCTTTCAGGTTATCTCGATATAGGACTCGTTTTACTGTGGATATAGATACTTTTGTACCGGTTTCCTCCAGCATCTTCACAAGGTCCTTTGCTGTTGTTCGGGGATTGATTCGCACTATTCGCACCAAAGTACGTTCATCTTTAGGAGACAGAACGTGTCTCCTTCCTGAGCGGTATGACGTCTGTGTGGTCCCATGGTGTTTATACTTGCGTACTATTGTTTGTACAGATGAACGTGGTACCTTCAGGCGTTTGGAAATTGCTCCCAAGGATGAACCAGACTTGAGGAGGTCTACAATTTGTTTTCTGAGGCCTTGGCTGATTTCTTTTGATTTTCACATGATGTCAAGCAAAGAGGCACTGAGTTTGAAGGTAGGCCTTGAAATACATCCACAGGTACACCTCCAATTGGAATTTTCCAAGCTGTTTAAAGGTACAGTATGTTAACTTCTGACCACTGGAAATGTGATACAGTGAATTATAAGTGAATTAATCTGTCTGTAAACAATTGTTGGAAAAATTACTTGTGTCATGCACAAAGTAGATGTCCTACCCGACTTGCCAAAACTATAGTTTGTTAACAGAAAATTTGTGGAGTGGTTGAAAAACAAGTTAATGACTCCAACCTAAGTGTATGTAAACTTCAGACATCAACTGTATAAGCAACTACCAGTTGTGCACTCATTCTCAGAGAGTTTGGGGGGATTGCCTTTTGTTCGGCATCTTGCAAAACAGTCAGCAGCGTCTCAAGTTTTGCCTAGTTCTCTAGTGAAACGGCTCCGAGCTGGGGAAGTTTGTTTCACATTTCAGGCCCTCAGGCACTCAGGCCCTCGGCCTGTGCCAAGAGAGGGCGGAGTTAGCCGTTTGAGAGAGTGGTGTTATGGTGTTGGCCCTTAACCTGCCGGCGTAGGAACTCGGGCAGGTTCTGAAGAAATAGCCCCTCTGACTAACTAGACTGTCTACCCCATACCATGCATTGTGTACTGTAAATGCATGCATGCTTGTGTGCATGCCACAGGAGGTTGGTGGCACCTTAATGGGGAGGATGGGCTTGTGGTAATGGCTGGAGTGGAATAGGTGTAATGGTATCAAATACATGGTTTCCATGTGTTTGATGTCATGTCGTTCCAGCCATTATTATGAGCCGCCCTCCCCTCAGCAGCCTCCACTGGTGCATGCGTACTTGTGTGTGTGCTTGTGCGTTCGTGCATGGGCATGTGTGTGTGTTACGAAACACTGTTTTTGCCTCAGTGAGAGCAGTACTGGGTTCAATTAGGATAGGGGCTGTTTTCACAGATGACGGAACATCTCTGAGTGTGGGCTGTTGACGCAGGTGTGTGCTTGTTGGAGTGTGTATGTCTTGTAGCATATTATTTGTGTAATGGTGGTTGTGTGTTAGTAAAAGGTGATGCGCATGTTAACGGTATAATTATGTATGTGTTTTCTTTATGGGTCTTTGTATGAATGTGTGATCGGATTTCAGGAACAACTGCATTAACAGTGTGCTTGAATGGGGCGTGTATCTTTAGTGTTTGTGTGCTTGATGTTCTTTATGAGTATAGTCATTTGTGTTTATAGTAAGTGTGTGTTTTTGTGAGTAGCTGTGTGGGTTTTACGTTTTGGAGCAGGCTTGTGGAAAGAGAGTGTGTGTATGGTAAGAGGCCACACACTCATTTCTCTCAATGGACTGTGTCGCCATAGTGCAGTTTAGCTTTGGTTTTACGCCATTTAGTCCATGTATTTTGTGATCTGGATTCAGCAGAGAAATCAGATGGTAAGTCAAGATGTAACATTTAGCCTTTTATTGTTACAGCCCATTCTGGCTTATGCATATTTAGTGCTAAAGAGTTTGTAGCTTTCTTTCATTCTCTCTGTCCTAGGAGGGGGATGGACGGATCCGGATCTGGCAGACTTTGAGCTGCTGGTGATCATGAGTGCCACGGTAGAGCCCACCTCCGCCACTTGCCAGGTGCGCACCTCCTACCTGCCTGACGAGATCCTGTGGGGGTACGAGTTCCCTCCCGTGATCTCCCTGTCCCCCTCTGGGAAGTATGTGGCCGACTTCGCCTTCTTCGACAAGGTGGCCAAAACAAAGACCACCCCCCTCTTCAAACAGGCGTCTCCCCCAAGCCCAGCCATGCACTCCTCCCGTTACCATGGCAGCAGCAGAGGGGGCGCGGAGGAAGGGGCAGACCCGGAGAAGATCAAACTGGAGGAGAGCTATAGAGGGGAGGAGAGGGGGAGGGGCAGGGGGCGAGATAGTAGTCCTCTGAGTGTCCGTATCAGCAATGTCTAGAGAGAGAGAGAGAGAGCACGAGTAGGATGCAATGAGAGAGAAAGGAGAAAGGATAGGAGATATGTATGGAGATTGAACAATTATCAAGTGAGAAAACATTATTGAATGAAATAGAGATGAGCTGCTCCCCTGTTGGGAAACGTGAACACAAAATACACACACTTACATTACACTTACACACATGCACTTGTGTTTTGGATTTGATGGGAATGTATCACCCCTTGTGGTTGATAAGGATTCCACAAGCGATAACCTGGAAAGGGACAACACACTGTTCATCGCATCTGGATTTACTGTACTGTAATCAAAGATGGACTAAGGGCGCTTTTTAAACTTCATATGTCTGTATTTTTTTATGAAAGTACTTGTGTAACTATAAAGGTTGACTGGTTTATGTGAACAAAACATGGTTACTTGGACATAATCACAGAATCATGGTACTGTTTCAGTTTTTTACACAAAACGGTACTCTGTCCGCAGGAGATGGGAGTGGAAGCACTGTAAAACAAATTATTTTTCTTGAAGGATTTTGACTGAGTATATCATATTGTATGTATGTGCATTTTTTCCTATCGATGCAAACAACGGCATCATTCTTCTGAATATATGTTTAGCAGGGCTGGGGTGAATTACATTTCAATTCCAGTCAAAAAAGTAAAGTAAACCAAATTCCAAATGTTCCTTCTTTCTTGAAAATAATTGTTATTTCAGTGTACTTCCTCAATTGTCTGGAATTGAAACCAACCCTGATGTTTAGAGTTTTTGTTCTTTTATGTTTTCTTTTCACTGGAACATATGCATTGAAGATGTATGTTAACAATACTAAAAGCACTTTAAGTTTATGGAAAATTGTACTACACAATGGATAGTAATGGATAGTAATGGGACTAACTTCTTAATTTCATGTGCTGTGTGTGTCCGTGTGCGTGTGTGTGTGCAAGCATGTTTATATGAGTAAATGTGAGTGCAATTCTGAATGTGTATGTACTTCTTATTCATACTTCAGAACCTGATCACTTCCGTGGCCATTCTAAAACATGCCACTTAACTGTGCCTTTTGATGTGCCAATGTCATTTTTACAGTACATTACACCAACTCCTCTCTATTATGATATCATTAGCATTGCCATTCAGAGGATATTGAAATCCTTTTCTATGGTGCCAGTAAATGTATTTGTAATGCCTGTCAGAGCTGTGAAGGTCAGAGGGTTTGGTTCATCAGGGCCACATTAAGTAGCCAAACGTTGTCGAAAGTTGCAGATAGAAATACCACGAATAGAGCTGACCTGATTCCTTATTCTACATGTCAGACAGAGATGTTTGTTTTACATAGTATATTTTTATATGCTATGTCCTGCTGAACGTGCCCCATGTCTGTGATTGTTTATGTTGCCAGGCCAGCTCACGGACCACATCAGACCTGCAAGTCACAATACGCTGGTTTGTGAAGTGATTAATAATTCCTATCAGAATCGAGCCAGAGAACGAACAGCCAACATTTTGAATATTTTATCACCCAAAACCTGCCCTCAGAATGATTGCTATGGTGAAGGACTTCTTGTGAATTTCCAGCAGACTAGACGCTTCTTAAGATATTACTGTCTTTCTCAGTTCCCCCAAAAAAGTATAATAAAAAAAGGAAAAGGGGAATGAGAAAACCTTAATTGCACCACCATCTAACCCTGCACCTATACACTATCCCCTCCAAAAACCTACCCCATCACACTACTTGGCCCTAAACAATCCTACACCAGGCTGGATGGGCACCCCCACAGTTGACACACTGTGCTTTCTCTATCCCAACTGTACACTCCCTCTGACTATGCCCTCCTGCACATTTCTCACATCGTGGAATCTCCCTTCTACACACTGCTGCAACATGTTATAATCCTTGGCACCTAAAGCACCTAAGCGGGTTCGGAATATAGGCCCTCACAGAATAGCAAATACAGTTCCTTCAGAAGGTATTCATACCTCTGGACTTATTCCACATTTGGTTGTGTTGCAGCCATCTACACATGATACCCCATAATGATTAAAGTAAAAACGTGTTTTTCGAAATTGTTGTAAATGTATTGAAAATGAAATACAGAAATATCTAATATTCACACCCCTGAGTCAATACTTTGTAGAGCACCTTTGGTAGCGAATACAGATGTGAGTCTTTCTGGATAAGTCTCTAAGAGCTTTTCTACACCTGGATTGTGCAACATTTGCCCATTATTCTTTTCTAAATTCTTCAAGCTCAGTCAAATTGGTTGTTGATCATTTTCAGGTCTTGCCATAGATCTTCAAGTAGATTTAAGTCAAAACTACAGTGGGGCAAAAAAGTATTTAGTCAGCCACCAATTGTGCAAGTTCTCCAACTTAAAAAGATGAGAGAGGCCTGTAATTTTCATCATAGGTACACTTCAACTATGACAGACGAAATGAGAAAAAGAAATCCAGAAAATCACATTGTAGGATTTTTTATTTATTTATTTGCAAATTATGGTGGAAAATAAGTATTTGGTCAATAACAAAAGTTTATCTCAATACTTTGTTATATACCCTTTGTTGGCAATGACAGAGGTCAAACGTTTTCTGTAAGTCTTCACAAGGTTTTCACACACTGTTGCTGGTATTTTGGCCCATTCCTCCATGCAGATCTCCTCTAGAGCAGTGATGTTTTGGGGCTGTCGCTGGGCAACACGGACTTTCAACTCCCTCCAAAGATTTTCTATGGGGTTGAGATCTGGAGACTGGCTAGGCCACTCCAGGACCTTGAAATGCTTCTTACGAAGCCACTCCTTCGTTGCCGGGCGGTGTGTTTGGGATCATTGTCATGCTGAAAGACCCAGCCACGTTTCATCTTCAATGCCCTTGCTGATGGAAGGAGGTTTTCACTCAAAATCTCACGATACATGGCCCCATTCATTCTTTCCTTTACACGGATCAGTCGTCCTGGTCCCTTTGAAGAAAACAGCCCCAAAGCATGATGTTTCCACCCCCATGCTTCACAGTAGGTATGGTGTTGTTTGGATGCAACTCAGCATTCTTTGTCCTCCAAACACGACGAGTTGAGTTTTTACCAAAAAGTTCTATTTTGGTTTCATCTGACCATATGACATTCTCCCAATCCTCATCTGGATCATCCAAATGCTCTCTAGCAAACTTCAGACGGGCCTGAACATGTACTGGCTTAAGCAGGGGGACACGTCTGGCACTGCAGGATTTGAGTCCTGGCGGCGTAGTGTGTTACTGATGGTAGGCTTTGTTACTTTGGTCCCAGCTCTCTGCAGGTCATTCACTAGGTCCCCCATGAGGTTCTGGGATTTTTGCTCACCGTTCTTGTGATCATTTTGACCCCACGGGTGAGATCTTGCGTGGAGCCCCAGATCGAGGAAGATTATCAGTGGTCTTGTATGTCTTCCATTTCCTAATAATTGCTCCCACAGTTGATTTCTTCAAACCAAGCTGCTTACCTATTGCAGATTCAGTCTTCCCAACCTGGTGCAGGTCTACAATTTTGTTTCTGGTGTCCTTTGACAGCTCTTTGGTCTTGGCCATAGTGGAGTTTGGAGTGTGACTGTTTGAGGTTGTGGACAGGTGTCTTTTATACTGATAACAAGTTCAAACAGGTGCCATTAATACAGGTAACGAGTGGAGGACAGAGGAGCCTCTTAAAGAAGAAGTTACAGGTCTGTGAGAGCCAGAAATCTTGCTTGTTTGTATGTGACCAAATACTTATTTTCCACCATAATTTGCAAATAAATTCATTAAAAATCCTACAATGTGATTTTCTGGATTTTTTACCCTCATTTTGTCTGTCATAGTTGAAGTGTACCTATGATGAAAATTACAGGCCTCTCTCATCTTTTTAAGTTGGAGAACTTGCACAATTGGTGGCTGACTAAATACTTTTTTGCCCCACTGTAACTCAGCCACTCAAACATTCACTGTCTTTTTGGTGAGCAACTCCAGTGTAGATTTGGCCTTGTGTTTTAGGTTATTGTCCTGCTGAAAGGTGAATGCATCTCCCAGTGTCTGGTGGAAGCGGATGGAACCAGGTTATTCTGTAGGATTTTGCCTGTGCTTAGCTCTATTCCGTTTCTTTTTATCCTGAAAAACTCCCCAGTCCTTAACGATTACAAGCATAGGCATAACATGATGCAGCCACCACTAAAAATGGACAGTGGTACTCAGTAATGTTTTGTATTGGATCTGCCCCAAACATAGGGCAAAAAGTGAATTGCTTTGCCACATTTTTTGCAGTATTACTTTAGTTCCTTGTTGCAAACAGGATGCATGTTTTTATTCTATAAAGGCTTCTTTCTTTTCACTCTGTTCAATTAGGTTAGTACTGTGGAGTAACTACAATGTTGTTAATTCATTCTTAGTTTTCCCCTATCATTGATTGGCCCCCGTGTTGAAATCCCTGAGCGGTTTGGCTAAGGTGTATGTAAACTTCCGACTTCAACTTTATATAAGGTCCCACAGTTGACAGTGCATGTCAGAGCAAAAACCAAGCCACGAGGTCGAAGGAATTGTCCGTAGAGCTCCGAGACAGGATTGTGTCGAGGCACAGATCTGGGGAAGGGTACCAAAACATTTCTGCAGCATTAAAGGTCCCCAAGAACACAGTGGCCTCCATCATTCTTAAATGGAAGAAGACTCTTACTAGAGCTGGCCGCCCAGCCAAACTGAGCAATTGGGGGAGAAGGGCCTTGGTCAGGGAGATGACCAAAAAACCCAATGGTCACTCTGACAGAGGTCCAGAGTTCCTCTGTGGAGGTGGGAGAACCTTCCAGAAAGACAACTATCTCTTCAGCACTCCAATCAGGCCTTTATGGTAGAGTGGCCAAACGGAAGATACTCCGCAGTAAAAGGCACATGACAGCACACTTGGAGTTTGCCAAAAGGCACCTAAAGGACTCAGACCATGAGAAACAAGATGATCTAGTCTGATGAAACTAAGATTTAAACTAAGATGGGCACCATTCCCACAGTGAAGCATGGTGGTGGAAGCATCATGCTGTGGAGGTGTTTATCAGACTAGTCAGGATCGAGGCAAAGATGAATGGAGCAAAGTACAGAGAGATCCTTGATGAAAACCTGCTCCAGAGCACTCATGCCCTGACTGGGTCGAAGGTTCACTTTCCAACAGAACAACGACCCTATGCACACAGCCAAGACAATGCAGGAGTGGCTTAGCGGAAATCTCTGAATGTCCTTGAGTGGCCCAGCCAGAGCTCAATCGAACATCTCTGGAGAGACCTGAAAATAGTTGCACAGTGACACTCCCCATCCAACCTGACAGAGCTTGAGAGGATCTGCAGAGAAGAATGGGAGAAACTCCCCAAATACAGGTGTGCCAAGCTTGTAGCATCATACCCAAGAAGACTCGAGGCTGTAGTCACTGCCAAAGGTGCTTCAACAAAGTACTGAGTAAAGGGTCTGAATACTTATGTAAATGTGATATTTCAGCCCTAATTTAAAGCGATTACAAAATACAACATGTTTGAAAGCAGTCTATGGACAAGGAAACTGCAATCTATGATTTGGTTATCCACTGTCATCAACCATTAATATTAGTATTTCTTGTGCAGAGCATTCCCACTGACATTACCACTGTTTCTCACATTTGCCTGTCTCCCCATCTAATTTCATTACTGTCTGAATAAAGTGTCAAACCACCCCAAAAATATGAACAAAATATTAGCATACTTTAAATTTCATCCCCCACAAATCTCAAAGTAACAAAGTCATCAAATGTTGAGTTCATTTAATGTTCAAAGCATTCCGAATACACCTGACCTGTGTTTTTCCCCCACCCTGGTCATAGGCCTAAGCCATATAAAAATACATGAAACAAATACAATTTTCTTCAAAAGCTGGCAGCCCTGGTGTAGTAATATTATTTGTATCTCAGAATCCATTTGCATTGCTAGTTATAGGCTAATGTTAGCTAGCTAGCTAACACTTAACCTAGTTGGTTAGCTTTAGCTACCTGCAGATCCATGCATGGTGCATGGTAGTATGGGTTGGGTTTAGGGTTCACTGTCTATCTAGCTAGCTAGAAGTCTAAAAAGACTCCACTATTCAAGTAACCATTCTACTGTACCATTTACACCTTCTGTATCCTGTGCATGTGACAAATAAACTTAGATTTTATTTTATATAGTGTGTTCACTAAAGACAGTAATGTGAAGAACAGCATGACCTGCACCAAAGTCAGTTTAGGATATAGGCCAAGGACTAGATGAAGTGTATTTTTACGACTACTTTTTGTTACAACTTTCACCACTTTTAGTCTTGAAATCTTTGGTTGTTTACTACACTACCTTACTCACGCTGTTTAGCACATGGCCTCACATGTGAATCCTTAAAGAGATGGGTGGGGCTAAGGCGTAAGAGGGTGTGAATGATGCTGAATGGGTGTAGACAAAGAAGAGCTCTCCAGTAGGTGTACCAAAAATATTCATGGGCCATTTTCTAAAAAGTGGGGTTACAAGTTTATCAACTTTCAAAGCAGAATGACTTACCCATTGTTCCTCAACTGCAGTGCATGATATACCATTTTCTATCTCTGAGCCTCTACTTTTATCCAAAGTAAAAAACACAATTTAAAATGTTACATCGGACCAAATCGGGGTGGTGGGTCACATAAAAACATAGTATGATGTTACTGTTACACCAAAAACACCACCTAATTTTAGGATGGTTAGTTGAATAGTCCCCCAAAGATGATCATACGGCCAAAACTCAACTGCGCGTGCCATTATGCAAAATGTGCATAACATTGTTTTTCATGTAGGCTACACAGTCCCGCAAATGTTCCGCAAAATCATCCTGTTGGCCCGCATTTATTTATTTTAAATGCAGATGTGGTGGAGAGCGCAAGACTGAGAAGACCCTGTCTGTCCTTCTGAGTTTTGATGCAGAGTGTTTGCTGGATAAAGTCATGCTAGGCTGTATAAGTTGTTGTTCTGAACCCACTACGGTGTTTCAGGTGCCAAGTTTATAGTCATGTTGCAACAGTATGTAGGAGGGAGATTCAATTTCCCAACTCTACTGTCCTGTCTGCACCATGAATGGAGAATCCATTGACTTGTATAGCCATGTGGGGTACCTTGTCCGAGAGCCATGTTTCAGAAAATAAAATAATATTGCAGTTTTGTGAGTCCCATTTGTAGCAAATCCATGATCGAAGGTCCTGCATCTTATTATCAAGTGACTGTACATTGGCCAGTAGAATGGAGGGAAGAGGTTGCCGGTTCTCCCTTCACCTTATTCTTGCCAGTATCCCCCTCTCTTGCCTGTGTAACATTGGCGTTTCCTCTTGGGTAGCCTGAAAATTGGGTCGGAATTACAGAAAGAGCCCAGGGCAGATGAGTTGGGAGTCGAAGTAAAAGTCGAAGTTGAAGCCGGAACTGAGAAAAATAAACTACAAAAGAATCACAAAAAAGCTAAGTTGGGTTGGAGCTTGCAAAACGGTGGCCATCTAGTACGGCGCCATCTTAGAGGAGCTCCAAAAACCTTTTTAACACTAATGTGTGAATGGTATTGTTGTTTCCGACTCATTAACATATTTTGAAATGTATTGCAAAAGGAAATAACAAAATAGCATTAAACTGGGAAAGATGGGTTAATCTGTGGACACTGGAGGGTAGGAGTTAAGACCGTAATGAATGGTGGATTGGCAGCTGTGGGTGAAAATTCAGCACTTGAAGAAACAGGAAATGAGGAATATATGAATAGGTATTTAACTACAGGTACAGTAGATGTCAGCGAAAATAGTTGTAAGTAGCAGTATAAGTATTGTTGTCCGTTAGTTTACTTCAATCACGGTAGGGATGGTTGAGTATGGGGAAAAAAGTATAGAGAAAATAATTATAATAAGGGGGATTAGAAATGAAGCAAACGATTAAAATAAACCTACAATCTATCTGCAATATTAAAGCTGATCTATCCCCCACAAGGAAAGAAACAACATATGAGGTGTGTCTTGTAATAGGCTATATTTAATGCACTCGTTAGTAAGAATGCTGTACGAATTTTGTCACGTCTGCTCCCACTCCCCCTCTGGCGCTCGAGGTCGCCAGGCTGCTCATCCTTACGCACACCTGTCACCATCGTTACGCGCAACAACACTTCATCAGATTCACCTGGACTCCATCACGTCATTGACTCCCTTATATCTGTCACTCCCTCAGTTTCATTCTCGTAACTGCATTGGTATTGTTTTGTTTCTCTTGTCCAGATGCTGTTCTTGTTTAGTTTCATGTCTATTTATTATTAAATCCTCACCCTGTACTTGCTTCCGGTCTCCTAGCGTCTGTGGTTACAGAACCGTTACGGAATTTAACTGATATGTGGTAGGGGTTCCCTAACAATTAAATGTATATAGGGGACAGATCAGTAGCAGCAAGTCTAAAAGCTTTAATGGTTGAATGGCTAGACATGTCCTTTTCATCTCTTTTGCCCTGTAGTCACTGTCAGTTTAGAAGCCTTTAAGGCCTTAAATCAAGTGATGTAAAACACCACATATCAGTTTATGCTGTAATATATAATTACTTATTCACTATTAGCAATTGCTGAATAGTTGTTGTAATACAATTCAACAAAGTCGTCTATTGTAGTGATGGGAAACTGAGGCTTCCTGAAGGATTCAGCGCTTTCACCAAATTGTGCTGAAAAACGGTTAATTACTCACAGCTTCATTGTCTGTTCACAATGCACATCAGTGACATCTTCTTGCCAGCAATATATAATCAGATATACTTTATTTTCTCCACTGTTATATCAAAACTATGTTGCAGCGGTCATTGGCTTTAGTAGCCTATAAACAGTTGAAATACCAGGTATGTATCTTACTTCATGCTTCCATTTGTCTTAAAGTTGACTATTTAAAAAAAATGAATCTATGGCATTATTTAGGATGCTTAAGACAGAAGCTTATATGAAACAAAATAAAACAAATCATTTTTACAACACTGCAGATAGTGTGGCTTCACAAAACAATTTTCCAAATTTAGCAAAATAGTAATTGAGTGTATATAAACTTCTGACCCACTGGGAATGTGATGTAAGAAATAAAAGTTGAAATAAATGTCTACTATTATTCTGACATTTCACATTCTTAAAATAAAGTGGTGATCCTAACTGACCTAAGACAGGGAAATTTTACTAGGATTAAATGTCAGGAATTGTGAAAAACTGAGTTTAAATGTATTTGGCTAAAGTGTATGTAAACTTCCTACTTCAACTGTATATATATATATATATGTTATTTTTGCCTTGGTTGAATGCACCAACTGTAATGATCAAAACATTCATTCTTCCTCACCTCTAAATACAACTGTCGCTCTGGAGAGCTGGTGTGCATTGCCTTCATAGCCCTGCAGTAGCTAAGTTTAGTAATAGCCATACATGTACCATAAACCTACTAGTAATTGTATTATATTGCGAGAAACACAACATTACAGCTGGAACTTAATTTGGCCAAAGAACATGTCGCAACAGAATGAAACAAAACTCTTGCAGCATATTTAAAGAACTGGTTTAAACCTTCACCAAAGGTTTGAACAGGCTTATATTGCAGCAATTAGACCTACCAACAAAAGGTGAGTGTCTCCTGTAGGCCTACCCAAAAATGAAAGCACTAGGCTAACACTTTATTTTACAACAGGCCTACTTTTAACCTAACTAAATATGTTTAGCCGACGAAAAATGTCTGTAAACGGATCCAGCCTGTAAATACATTTTAATTGCACATACTTGAGACTCGTGGCAATTATATCAGACCTGACCCAGAGCCGACACAAAACTCTAGGACCTGTTAGGGTCCTAAATTATATTTAGATATAGGAAATATCATTTTCTAAGTCAAGCACCTATGAGTCAATATCATCCAGGAAATTATTCACATCTTTTTCCAAGTTATTATATGAAATGTGGGCCTGATAAAGTTCATTCTTCTTGCCATGGAAAAACAATTCACAGAGTATCTTCACACCGGATAACTTCTAAACAGGTGTTATCATACAACTCAATAAACAGGAAGTGTGCTTTGTGGTTTTTAAAGTTTCCTGTTGCAGTTAGTTTCCCTCACACCTAAAATGGAACTACACCCCCTCACCAGGTTAATGTCTTAACTGTTTAGACATAGCCCACTGGGCACAGACGTCAATTTAACATCTAGTTTTGATTTACATTTGGTTGAGCTGTCAACTAACGTAAATTCAATGTGAAATCAACAAAAAATGTCACCATGTCATTGGATTTAGGTTAAAAGTTGGGTGAAAAAAAGACCAAATAATGCCCTCACGTTGTATAATGATAGGAGACAGGTGCAGTAATACGAAATATATATATTTTCTCCACCCAAAATAGAGTACGTCAACAACATGATGGGGACGAAGCCCAAAACAAACACATATATATACTGTAACACAGGGCTGTAACCCAAACAAAGCACGAGGTGTAAACCTCTAATAAATACACGGGACGAGACCCGTAATAACAAGTGCACACTAACACGCAAGCCAATACAACAGAGCACAGGTACTCACAAGACCAACAGACATGGAACAATAATCAACAAGGACAATGGGGAACAGAGGGCACATATATACACATACTAATCAGGGGGAATGGGAACCAGGTGTGCGTAACGAGACAAGACAGTCCGGGGTTGGTGGTAATGATTCCAGTTCAGTGACTCCTAGAAGGCCGGTGACTTAGACCTCCGGAGCTGGTGAACGGAATGAGCAGCAGTACCGGTGGAATCCTTGACACACGTTGATGACTTTTGCAAATCCACGTTAATTCAATGTCATCACATAGATTTTCTTGGTTGAAATGATGTGGAAACTGATTGGCTTTCTGTCCGACTCGCACCCACTAACGCAAGAACTGGTCCGAAACGCAACCGCAGTCTCGCAATGTTATTTTAGGCATACATGACGCTGCTCACGTGCCGGCCATGGTCCAAGCAATTTTGTGCCCTATTGGTAATACCAAACGTGCAAAAATAGATTCTCACATGATCTCCTTCCCCATCTCACTTCACACACGGTGGGTCAAGAGTTCAGCTTGCCATACAAGTCCATAAATCTTAAATCCGCTAACCGGTCAAGTCCCTAAGACGGTTTATTCATTGGTTTTGAATGTTGCAGAATTATCCAGGGCTTCTACTAGCCAGTCCCACCTCCAGAGCAGAGAGCACAGACATTCTCCATATCTATCCTGTTACTCTACCAGACAAGGTGAAAGCAGTTATGTAGTAACTAAAAAGCACACTAAAGAGCACACACAGACAAAGAATATATATATAGTAGCATACAGCACTAGTTTGGCACAGTGCTGGCTCCTTCCTCTTTCTATGAGCTCAAGTCAAATGTCTTCCATACGTTTGACATTGCCTTTGTCTCCTGCGCAACCAGTCGGCTAAACATCCCCCCATTTCAACTAGAATTTTTAACTTGCGATCTCCGCGTACTGACAAATAAATTAGGCTACAGTGTTCAGAGTTGACCAATGAATGTGATTATAATAGTCTATTAGGGAGGAGTGAAAGAGTCAACTTGCGCCATTCAAACAGGCCCTCGTCTTTTCTACGCTGGGTGCAAGTTTGAGCCCGGCCGTAATCAATTGTCAGCATGAGAAGAACAACTTTAACCAAACGTATCTTGTAAATTGCGTTTTGTATTTGACAGACACAGAAAAGCAAACACATTTATCCACTTCTAAATGATTCTGCATAAATGTAATACATTATCATTATTACTGCACAACACAAAATAGCCACCATTGGTTAATGATAAACCGGTGGTTTGAAACCCTGAATGCTGATTTAAGTGCCGTGGGGAACCTGTAAGATGCTCCGTATTCATTAGTCTTTTCTATAACTTACTGTGTTTATTTTAGTGTTACAGCTGCAGTCAAGAAATGGAACAGCAAGGCCACTGACCATTTTGTTCGAGGAGCTGTGGCAGACCACCACTAGCATGCTCCTGGTAGAGCCGTCACCACCACACAGGGCCGTTGCTAACGCAGCAAAATAATACTTGTCATTTTGATGGATAATTATTCAATGAATATAATCAATTATATTCATTTGAACTTAACTTAATTTTATCTGTTATCTCTGTACTAGATAGCATTATTTGACTGAATGTTTCGTGCAAATACTGAGTAATGTAATGAGCAACTGTTAATAAAAAAATTAAAAAAGAATTTTTGGGTTACTGCGTCCATGTGTATAGGCTGTAAGTACATTGAAATTATGTTCTCTGCAAGTCGTTAAAAAACGACCTGAAAAATAAATATTTTCAACTTTGACTTTCAACTGAAATGGGAGGTCTTTTTATAGGTGTCTTTTCAACTTTCAACCAAAACCAAACTAATATTAGCCATTGCGCATAGTCGTCTTTTCAACGTCTTTTTAACGACAGGTTGCTGGGTGGGTTTTATAGCCTACCTTTTAGGATTGGGAAGATTTTCAGACTGAGAAAATGGGTGATTAACCTCTTGGGGATAATTAACTTCTTAGGGAGCGGCAGCAGAGGTGACAGTTTTGGAGAGTCTGGCGTGCCCAAAGTAAAATGCCTGCCACTCAGGCCCAGAAAATAGGATATGCACATAATTAGTACTATTGGATGTATGTGAGTATAACAGAACCGATATAGCAGGCAAAAACCCAAGAAATTTCTGTCCGGGATTTTTGTTTTGTGACCTTTGCTCTGTTTGATACTCTCCCTATTGATTTTAATGGAAACCAGCTCCTAGACTGCAGTACCTATGGCTTCCACTAGATGTCAACAATCTTTATACAGAGTTTGGAAGCTGTAGCCCTGAGCAGAATGGATAGGAACAGGAAATAGTCGAGGTAGCTCAGATGTAAACAAGATTTTACGGGAGCGAGACCGTATGCGCGTCCCACTGTATTTTCCTTTCATAACGTTTAGGTTACCATCCGAGTGAAATATTATCGCTAATATTCATAAAAGGATAGCTAAATGATCTAGGATTTCTTCAGGAAAAGTTGATAGGTATATTTGAACGCGTTCTCTTCATGGTTCAATGGGCGATTCGACTTTGGATTTTCTGATCATAACGCGCCAACCTAACAGAGATTTATGGATATAATAAATGACTATTTCTAACAAAATAACCATTGGATGTCTTCGTTGGACACTTGGGAAGCCCTCAGCAGAAGTTCTTCAAAAGGTAAGAGATTTATTTTAGCTGTGATATGGGTTTTGTGTGACCCGCGCTGGATATGAATTTATGCTAATGTTGAAAATATGTGGGGTGCTATCCTCAAACAATCAAATGTTGTGCTTTTGCCGTAAAGCTTTTTTGAAATCTGACAACGCTGTGATATTGCCAAGAATCTGAACTTTTGATGACTATGCAACACAAATTCAACTTTTGGATTTTGAATTTGGCGCCTTACATTTCACCGGGTAGTGTCGGGAGTGGCCCGCTAGCGCACCGCTACTCCCTAAGTAGTTTTAAGGAGCAGTGGGGTGCTAGCGCCCCATCCTTGACAACATCCGGAAAAATGTAGAGCACCAAATTCAAATTACAGAAGTATAAATATAAAACATTCATGAAAATACAAGTGTTGCACACTCTTCAAAAGCTTAGACTCTTGGCAATCTCACAGCGTTGTCAGATTTCAAAAAGGCTTTACGGCGAAAGCAGAACATCTGATTGTCTGAGGACAGCACCCCATGTACTTCCTCCATTATCATAATAATAAAACCAGCGCGGGTGTCACAAAACACATAAAAAGAGCTAAAATAAATCACTTACCTTTGAAGATCTTCTGCTGATGGTAATCCGAAGTGTCCAAGCAAGACATTCACTGTTCCTTTTGTTTGAAAAAGTCCCTATTTATATCCATAAAGCTCAGTTTGGTTAGCACATTCTATTCAGAAAATCCACTGTCCACTCGTCCCATTATACAAGACAAAAAAATATACCTATAAACTTTGTCCAAACAAATCAAACAACATTTCTAATCGATCCTTAGGTACAATATTATGTATATTAACTATAATATTTCACACGTAAAATATCTTGGGCGATAGAAAAGTAAAAAACCGAGGTGCGCGCTCCCCGGGTCCTACACTGCCACAGACAGAAATTTTTTCCTCACTCCAATTGGAAAAACTTCCTGTAGTTCCAGGTAAACTCTTTAAACATAGTCTAAAGACTGCTGACATCTAGTGGAAGCCATAGGTACTGCAACCTGGGAGCTGGATTAAAGCATGTCCTATAGCAACCCATCGGAAAACGAGGCATGTCACAAAATCTGATTTTCTTGGATGGATTTTGCTTGGGTTTTCGCCTGCCATATCAGTTTTGTTATACTGATTATACACAGACATTATTTTAACAGTTTTAGAAAACTCAAAACTCCCAACACTGCCGCCGCTCCCTAACTAGTTTTAATATTTAGGCCTATTTCTAGGCAATGTAGTAAGCTATAGCCTAATCATAGGCCTATTTAGGTAGTACATTTCCTTGGAACTGCCCCGAGCTTCTCCACCCATGTATACAGTTGAAGTCGGAAGGTTACATACACCTTAGCCAAATTAATTTAAACTCAGTTTTTCACAATTCCTGACATTTAATCCTTGTAAAAATTACCTGTCTTAGGTCAGCTAGGATCACCACTTTATTTTAAGAATGTGAAATGTCAGAATGATAGTAGAGAGTGATTTATTTCAGCTTTTATTTCTTTCATTACATTCCCAATGGGTCAGAAGTTTACATACACTCAATTAGTATTTGGTAGCATTGCCTTTAAATTGTTTAACTTGGGTCAAACGTTTCCAGTAGCCTTCCACAAGCTTCCCACAATAAGTTGGGTGAATTTTGGCCCATTCCTCCTGACAGAGCTGATGTAACTGAGTCAGGTTTGTAGGCCTCCTTGATCGCACACGCTATTTTAGTTCTGCTCGCAAATGTTATCCACATAATTTTGCTTCCTCATGATGCCATCTAGTTTGTGAAGTGCACCAGTCCCTTCAGCAGCAAAGCACCCCCACAACATGATTCTGCCACCCCCGTGCTTCACGTTGGGATGGTGTTCTTCGGCTTGCAAGCCTCCCCCTTTTTCTTCCAAACATAACAATGGTCATTATGGCCGAATAGTTCTATTTTTGTTTTATCAGACCAGAGAACATTTCTCCAAAAAGTTTGATCTTTGTCCCCATGTGCAGTTGCAAACCGTAGTCTGTTTTTTATGGGGGTTTTGGAGCAGTGGCTTCTTCCTTGCTGAGCAGCCTTTCAGGTTATCTCAATATAGGACTCGTTTTACTGTGGATATAGATACTTTTGTACCCATTTCCTCCAGCATCTTCACAAGGTCCTTTGCTGTTGTTCTGGGATTGATGTGCACTATTCGCACCAAAGTACGTTCATCTCTAGGAGACAGAACGTGTCTCCTTCCTGAGCGGAATGATGTCTGTGTGGTCCCATGGTGTTTATACTTGCATACTATTGTTTGTACAGATGAACGTGGTACCTTCAGGTGTTTGGAAATTGCTTCCAAGGATGAACCAGTATCATGCACAAAGTAGATGTCCTAACCGACTTGCCAAAACTATAGTTTGTTAACAAGAAATTTGTGGAGTGGTTGAAAAACGAGTTTTAATGACCTTAGTGTATGTAAACTTCCGACTTCAACTGTAGGCCCCGAGTGGGCTCCCAAGTGGCGCAGCGGTGTATCCCACTGCATCTCAGTGCAAGAAGTATCACTATAGTACTTGGTTTGAGTCCAGGATGTATCACATCCAGCTGTGATTGGGAGTCCCATAGGGTCGTGTGTAAATTGGTCCAGTGTCGTCTGGGTTTGGCCAGAGTAGGCCATCATTATAAATAAGAATTTGTTCTTAACTGACTTTCCTAGTTAAATAAAGGTTACATTTTTTTGTCAATTTTTTATATCCTCTCAAGTTCTGTCAGTTTGGATGGGCAACAACGCTGCACAGCTATTTTCAGGTTTCTCCAGAGATGTTAGATTGGGTTCAAGTCCAGGCTCTGGCTGGGCCACTAAAGAACATTCAGAGACTTGTCCCCGAAGCCAGTCCTGCGTTGTCTTGGCTGTGTGCTTTGTGTCATTGTCCTGTTTGAAGGTGAACCTTCGCCCCAGTCTGAGGTCCTGAGGGCTCTGGAGATGGTTTTCATCAAGGATCTCCCTGTACTTTTCTCCGTTCATCTTTCCCTGGATCCTGTCTAGTCTCCCAATCCCTGACGCTGAAAAAAAGCCCCAGAGCATGATGCTGCCACCGCCATGCTTCACCATAGGGATGGTGCCAGGTTTCCTCTAGACGTGACCCTTGGCATTGAGGCCAATCTTCATTTCATAAGACCAGAAAATCTGTATTCTCATGGTCTGAGAGTCCTTTAGGTAAATTTCGGCAAACTCCAAGAGGGCTGTCATGTGCCTTTTACTGAGTTGCTTCCATCTGGCCACTCTACCATAAAGGCCTGATTGGTGGAGTGCTGATGAGATGGTTGTCCTTCCGGAAGGTTCTCCCATCTCCACAGACGAACTCTGGAGCTAGTCAGAGTGACCATCGGGTTCTTGGTTACCTCCCTGACCAAGGCTCTTCTCCCCCGAAGAGTCTTGGTGGTTCCAAACTTCTTCCATTTAAGAATGATGGAGGGCACTGTGCCTCGACACAATCCTGTCTCGGAGCTCTGCAGACAATTCCTTTGACCTCATGGCTTGGTTTTTGCTCTGACATGCACTGTCAACCGTGGGACCTTTTATAGACAGGTGTGTGCCTTTCCAAATCATGTCCAGTCAATTGATTTTACCACAGGTGGACTCCAATCAAGTTGTAGAAACATCTTAAGGATTGAGGTTGTCCGCCCTCCACTTCTTTTCATTATGAATATTTAGTTACAGATACTGTAGTAAACTACAGTCTAATCATATTTAAGTTAATTTCATATTCAAGTTAACTGCCACGTGATTCTCCACTCATGTAGGCAGCCTACTTTATTTCAACTTTATTTCCACACATACTAGGCGCACTTGAACTCTCACGCCCAACTAGGAGAGGTTCTGAGTGTGTGAATAATGTGAAAAATATGTGATCCAAAAATTGGCTGTCTGACTGCCCGCTCCCGCCGGCAGCATGAAAAATGCAGACTGCACCAATGATCTCTGTCGGGACCCATAGGTCCCGCAGGCATCCCGCGGGAATGCAGCCCTGTAGTGCAGTCAGTACACAACACTATGTTCATCATGTCTTATCAGGATCAAATGGTGACAGGGGTCCCAGCAGTGTCAGACAGCCAGGGAAGACCAGTCTACAGAGCTCAGGTGAATTTCTGCAGTATATTCAGTGAATGATAAAAGGTTCCTTCTTGAATTGAAAGGTAGATCTAGAATTATCACATTTCAGGAGAAGACCCAGATGCAGACAGTGTCGAAGTAACAAAAGTTTATTACTAGAACATATTTTCTGCTGGCTGCCCCACCACCACAGAAAGAACTGAGCTAGGCTGAAACACCTGCATTTTGGAGCTGCCTTACTTATTAAGAAAGCAAAACAAAGACCATGTTTGTATGTGGCTCAATTATTACTTTTTCATTGTTTGCAAACTGATATGTGACACGTATTAATGCCAAAATAACATGCAAAACAGGCAACCCCCCCCCTTAAAAATAATGTTTGCCCCACCTGCCCTGAATGACGTGTTGCCACTGCTTGAGACAAAAAAAAGATGTGAAGGAAGTTGTGTTGGGGAGAGAGTTGAGTTATTGATTAGCCTGGTGGGGGTCGAGCGTGTAGGCGGCTCGGGTTGGCTGGGCGGTCTGACTGAAATTTGATATAGAGGATGTCTTAAAGGCAATCAAAAGTTGTCTTTGCACTTTATTTGTAAGAGTTATTCATTTGTTAGGCTATTGGTTAAAGGAGCAACAGAATATTGATTATTGAATTATCATGGATCTAGTTCAGTCTTATTAACCACTTAAACATATATATATTTAATAATCTCTTAACGAGCTCCGGGCATTTTTGCTTACTTTTTGTTGTTGTAAATAGAGACGGCTAGAAGGGCCATGGGTCATATTAGATTGTGTAGAAATGCAGGAAATGTGCTGTAGATACCCCCAAAAATGGGAGGACCCCCAGAACCCCTTGCCAAGTGATGTCCCCCACTACAAATACCACTGCTGGTTGATTTAAAAAGTAATAGTCAATCGATCGACAATATAATAATACTCTTAGCAAAAATGTGTACTTTTAATTTACAATATGTAGAATCTGTGTCACACCTTGATCGGTTTCACCTGTCTTTGTGCTTTTCTCCACCCCCCTCCAGGTGTCGCCCATCTTCCCCATTATCTCCTGATCATTTATACCTGTGCTATCTGTTTGTATGTTGCCAGTTCGTCCTGTCTTGTCAGGTCTTTCCAGCGTGCTTTCCCGTTTTCCTATTTCTCAAGTGTTGTTTTTCCGGTTCTGACCCCAAGCCTGCCTGCCCTGACCCCGAGCCTGCCTGCCTTCCTGTACATGCCTGACTGACCTGATTACGAACCTCTGCCTGCCCTGACCCCGAGCCTGCCTGCCATCCTGTACCTGCCTGACTGACCTGATTACAAATCTCTGCCTGTCCTCGACCTGCCCTTTGCCCCATGCTATAATAAATTACTGATAACTGTACTATCCGCCTCCTGCATCTGGGTCATATCCTGAGTCATGATACTATGAGAAAAGAAAGGATCAGAACTTTTGTGAAACATCACAGCACAGTCGAAAAAATATATGGCAAATAGAAATCAAAGCTGGATGGTGATCAGAGCTAGATGGGAGGGGTTGATTGGAGCTGAAGGATGGGACTAAAAACAAACAAAAGATAACTCTTGTAAAATATACTGTGTCCATAAAATGTAAATCATATGTATGCTGGAAGTAGAAGCCTAAATGTTGTTGTCCATTAGTTTACTCCAATTAAGGGAGGGATTGTAGGGTTAGAGGAAAATAATAAAGGAAAATATATAAAAAATTATATATATATATATATATATATATAGTGGCTTGAGAAAGTATTCCCCCCCTTGGCATTTTTCCTAATTTGTTGCCTTACAACCTGGAATTAAAATAGATTTTTTGGGGGGGTTTGTATCATTTGATTTACACAACATACCTACCACTTTGAAGATGCAAAATATGTTTTATTGTGAAACAAACAAGAAATAAGACAACATAAAACTGAAAACTTGAGCACGCATAACTATTAACACCCTCAAAGTCAATACTTTGCAGAGCCACCTTTTGCAGCAATTACAGCTGCAAGTCTCATGTGGTACGTCTCTATAAGCTTGGCACATCTAGCCACTGGGATATTTGCCCATTCTTCAAGGCAAAACTGCTCCAGCTCCTTCAAGTTAGATGGGTTCCGCTGGTGTACAGCAGATTCTCAATTGGATTGAGGTCTGGGCTTTGACTAGGCCATTCCAAGACATTTAAATGTTTCCCCTTAAACCACTCGAGTGTTGCTTTAGCAGTATGCTCAGGGTCATTGTCCTGCTGGAAGGCAAACCTCCGCCCCAGTCTCAAATCTCTGAAAGACTGAAACAGGTTTCTCTCAAGGATTTAGCACCATCCATAATTTCTTCAATTCTGAATGCCGATAAAACATGTTCTCGGGGTGATAAGAGGTGTTGGGTGAGGAGGGCATTAATCAGAGAGGCAACAAAGAGACCAAAGATAACCCTGAAGGAGCTGCAAAGCTCCACAGCGAGAACATCTTCTTCCATATGTTTGGGGAGTCTCCCACATGCCTTTTGGCGAACACCAAACGTGTTTGCTTATTTTTTTCTTTAAGCAATGGCTTTTTTTCTGGCCACACTTCCGTAAAGCCCAGCTCTGTGGAGTGTACGCATAAAGTGGTCCTAGGGACAGATACTCAAATATCCGCTGTGGAGCTTTGCAGCTCCTTCAGGGTTATCTTTGGTCTTTTTGTTGCCTCTCTGATTAATGCCCTCCTTGCCTGGTCCATGAGTTTTGGTGGGTGGCCCTCTCTTGGCAGTTTTGTTGTGGTGCCATATTCTTAAAAAATGTTATTAATGGTTTTAATGGTGCTCTGTGGGATGTTTAAAGTTTCTGATATTTTTTTTATAACCAAACCCTGATCTTTACTTCTCCACAACATTGTCCCTGACCTGTTTGGAGAGCTCCTTGGTCTTCATGGTGCCTCTTGCTTGGTGGTGCCCCATTGATTAATGATGTTGCAGACTCTGGGGCCTTTCCGAACAGGTATATATATACTGAAATCATGTGACACTTAAATAAAGTCCACCTGTTGCACCAGATCTTATTTAGGGGCTTCATAGCAAAGGTGGTGAATACATATGCACGCACCACTTTTCCGTTTTTTAAAACAAGTTATTGTTTTCATTTCACTTCTCCAATTTGGACTATTTTGTGTATGTCCATTACATGAAATCTATCAAGGCACAAGGCGAGACCCAGATGCAGACACAGGAGGCAGATGGTTGGAGTCTTTAATAATCCTAAGGGGTAGGCAAGAGAACGGTCGTGGACAGGCAAAAGGTCAAAACCAGATCAGAGTCCAGGAGGTACAGAGTGGCAGACAGGCTCGTGGTCAAGGAAGGCAGAATGGTCAGGCAGGCGGGTGCAAAGTCCAGAAACAGGCAAGGGTCAAAACCGTGACGACTAGAAAAAGAGAATAGCAAAAGGAGTATGGGGAAAAGCACACTGGTTGACTTGACTAAACATACAAGACAAAATGGCACAGAGAGACAGGAAACACAGGGATAAATACACTGGGGAAAATAAGCAACACCTGGAGGGGGTGGAGACAATCACAGGAACAGGTGAAACAGATCAGAATCAAAATAAAAATCCATTTAAATTACAGGTTGTATTGCAACAAAAGAGGAAACATGAATACATTTGCAAGGCACTGTACAGTATATTTACAAAAAATATGTATGGGGGGATTGGAAATTATGCAGACAATTACTGATGGAAGCCACTATCTACAATGTTAAAGCTGATCTACCCCCTAAAATAAGTTTTAGAAGTGAGCATTTAACACTACAGCTTAAACTGAGGGGGCAGGAAGTTGTGAGAATCGTATTAAGGGCAGGGAACTGCCATCACTTACTTAGTTTGCTTTGAGTAACTCAACCTTGACAGAGATCAGAGAATGATGCCAGACTTCATCACTTACACTTCTACAATGAACATTTTATGGTTTCTACTCATCCTCAGAGGTAACCCATACCAATTTTTATATTTTTTTTCAAGATAGTTGAAAAGGTTTCGAGGGGAGTTATAGAAATAGATTTAATAAACGGTGCACATGTATTTTCCAAAGGGAATTAAGCTTTTAGGACAAAAGAAAAATGACAAATAACGGTCAGGAATAAGAATAAAAAATATGAAGGTAAATAGTTAGCCTGGTATGCTATTGGTGTTTTATTCCTTGCTGAAAAAACGTGGCACCCAGTGAACCTCTTCATTTTTCTTTAGGGACCTGGGCGGAAGTTCTGCCAATAAACAAGTATGGTTTGAAGGGAGGTTTGGTGTGTCTGGCAGCTGCTGAGATTAAAGAACTGAAATGGGCATTCAAAAGTGATATAATAGTTGATGATAAAGAGATCTCTCCTCAGTACAAGGAGAAGGTGCATTATAACCCAGTGAACCACTCTCTGTGCATTACGAATCTGAAGGAAACTGACAGTGGAATTTACTATCAGACTGGTGGAAAATGGAATGTACAACCTATTATCAAGTACAATGTAACAATACAGGGTGAGTATAATTCAACATTTAACTGAGGGCCCTCAAAAAGGCTATTGCCGGCTCTGACTAGGTGTGTCGGTATGGATGTTAGTGAGCAGACCCGAGAAATCGACCATGGTCCCTCATGATGAGTTCAGATGTTTTTGTGGCCCCCACCACCAACGAAGTTGCTCATCCTTGGTCTAGGGAAGGGGTCTCCAACAGATCGATTAGGAGCTACCAGTAGCTCGCATACCACCTATGAGTAGCTCACCAAATAATTCTGAAAGTACATGCAATTTTCACGTGTCCAACCGCTAGCCGTCAAAAACAAATCTTACAATTGCAACTTTGACATTATCACACCCCTGGCTAGCCATTTTCGGCTCAAAAAGCCAAACCTAACGCAATATCTGCCAATTCATTTCCAGCAATATTGCCCCTGTTTGTCTGTGTGGTGCGCACGTTTGTCTATCACTCCGTGTGTAGCCAGTTGATGTGATAACTGTCTTGGGGGAAGTATTTCAGTCTACCCACAAAACCTTCTCAATTATATGTTAACTGCAAAGTAGGCTTACCTGGCAGAAGTATATCATGAGTAAGTATATCATTTGAATCTGATATTTGTTATTTGCAAACATTGCCATGAAATTAGCAGCAGCAGTACAGAACCATCAGGAGAACAGCAAATTAGAAAACACATTCCTCACTCACTAGAAGCACAATTAAAGGGCCAGATGCGTAATTAATCTAAATGTGTTCGTTTTCTTCCAGACCTAAAACAATTGTATTCTAATGGGATTTAACCATTGACATGGACTTAGAACGTTAAATTCTGTTGTTTCTTTATGAACAATTGTAATTTGAGGAGTGAAAACAAAAAATATATAAACCTAGGAAAAATGAAACATAATTTGGGAAAATGTATAACATAATTTGGGGAGAAAATCACTGATTTTATAGGGCCTCCCTTAGATTAATTTATTAACCATTATTTGACCACGTATATTGACAGAAAACATTGTGCACCCACTTTCTCTTGTAGACTAAGGACCCGGGGAAGAGTTGCAGGGGAGAGGAGAAGAGAAGAAGGTGCCTATTTGATAGATAGAAAAAAACGAGCAGCTCGCGACATGTTTTTTTTATTTATTTTTAAAGCAGCTCTCATTCTAGAAAAGGACCCCTGGTTTAAAGAGTGTATTGCATGTGATAACTCCATGCAGGAGAAAGGCAGCCATGATGATAATACATTTATATATATTTCTGTAGATTGGAGATTGATTTATTTCAATATGACCTTTCATACCTACTTACATTTTTTTAACTGTGTATGTTGCTGGATATTATTGTAGTATAATAACTATTTTAAGTTGAGAATATTATGGTACATTTCAAACCATGCCGTATTTAGAGCAGCAGAAGTAAAAACATGACATAGGGAAAGTGAGAAAAATACTAGGAAATGAATCATACTGAGTACCAAATGGCTATTTGATTGAATACACTATATATACAAAAGTATGTGGACACCCCTTCAAATTAGTGGATTCGGCACTTTCAGCCACACCTGTTGCTGACAGATCGAGCACACAGCCATACAATCTATATTGACAAACATTGGCAGTAGAATGGCCTTACTGAAGATCTCAGTGACTTTCAACATGGAACTGTTATAGGATGCCACTTTTCCAGCAAGTCAGTTCGTCAAATTTCTACCATGCTAGAGCTGCCCCGGTCAACTGTAAGTGCTGTTATTGTGAAATGGAAATGTCTAGGAGAGGGCTCAGCCTCGAAGTGGTAGGCCGCACAAGCTCACATAGCGGAACTGCTGAGTGCTGAAGTGCGTAGCGCGTAAAAGTCATCTGTCCTCAGTTGCAACATTCACTAACTAGTTCCAAACTGCCTCTGGAAGCAACGTCAGCACAATAATTGTTTGTCAGGAGCTTCATGAAATTAGTTTCCATGGCAGAGCAGCCACACACAAGCCTAAGATCACCGTGCGCAATGCCAAGCATCGGCTGGAGTGGTGTAAAGCTCGCCGCCATTGGTCGGATCTGGGTTTGGCGGGTGCCAGGAGAATTCTACCTGCCCGAATGCAAAGTGCCAACTGTAAAGTTTGGTGAAAGAGGAATAATAGTCTGGGGCTGTTTTTCATGGTTCGGGCTAGGCCCCTTAGTTCCATTGAAGGGACATTTTAAAGGTACTGCGTTAAATTACATTCTTGATGATTCTGTAATTCCAACTTTGTGGCAACAGTTTGGGGAAGGCCCTTTCCTGTTTCAGCATGACAATGCCCCTGTGCACAAAGCGAGGTCTATACAGAAATGGTTTGTTGAGATCGGTGTGGAAGAACTTGACCGCCCTGACCTCTTCCCCATCGAACACCTTTGGGATGAATTGAAACGTAGACTGCGAGCCAGGCTTAATCGCCTAACATCAGTGCCCGACCTCACTAATGCTCTTGTGGCTGAATAGAAGCAAGTCCCCGCAGTAATATTCCAACATCTAGTGTAAAGCCTTCCCAGAAGAGTGGAGGCTGTTCTAGCAGCAAAGGGGGGACCAACTCCATTTGGTCCATTAACAATCACTCTAGTATTCAGTACAGTATGAATAGCCATGGCCCTAAGACTGATTGAACTGTACCAGAGTAGGTTCCCCTCTGCAAGGCCCAACTTAGCCTTGTACATGTTTCACATTTGTAAGTTAATATTTGTCTGTATCCTTTTCTCAAAAGTCAGTAGAAATTTGCATTTAAAACATGTTTAAAATATATATAACCTTTTTTCCAACTCCACTGGTTCTTGTAGAAGCTGTTTCCATACCAGTCATGAAGGTGGTGTCTCTCTACTCCAACTCAAGTAGTGGACAGTGTAACATCACAGTGAACTGTTCTGTTAAAGATGCCTGGGCGTTGTTTGTCTGTATTGGGCGTCAGTGCACTCTGTCACAACAGTCACTCACCGTAGTCAATATCACCATCTCCATTGACAACAACACTATCCACTGCACAGGCAAAAATCACATCAGTGCAGAGACCAAATCACAACACATGAAGGACATATGTAAGTCCAATTTACTAGCTTCCACCTTCTGTGCCTATCATTGTTAAAACAAATTGAATATAATTTCAGTTAATATAATTATATTACAATTTTCCAGAAAGAATGTGAATAACAATGTGCGTGTGTGACCTCTCAGGTATTGAGAAGGATGGGACATCTTCAGAATTCCCAGTTGGCATCATTGTGGGCAGTGTTACTGGTGGATTGCTATTCATTTGTGTGTTAGTTGGTATACGATGCATCAAATCAACCAGAAGAAGGGCCCGTAAAAACGAACAGCCACTGCAGGTACCTTCTCCGTCCATCATTTATCTTTTGTCTGTGTCCTGGAAAAACCTTGTATCTCAAAAAAGTGTTTATTTTCAGATCTATCGCCACATAGTCATGTCACATGGAGGGGAGTGACTACTTTCAGTAGTTAAAGAACAAATGTTTCTCAATGTTTAAATAATGATCATTTGAATGTTACAGTATAATGTCTTATATCCTAACAGGTCAACCCAGTGAGCGCTCCACAAGGGGAGAGGCCGGGACCACAAAACACAGGGGGTTCTGACGTAACAACTATCTACGTCACTGTAGGGAACCCAGAAGTGATGCCAGAGCCACAGTCGGAGGCGCTCTACAGCACTGTGCAGCTACCAGCTGCAGAAGGGTTTCACCTAGTGGACAAAGTGGGCGCTACAAAAAAGGAGAGGCCAGGGCCGCAGAGGCCTTCTGAGGCAGAGTCTACATCAGTTTACAGCACTGTACAGAAACCAGCAGCAGCACAGCATGGCCCAGTGGACAAATACGGGAATAATCTCAACAAATCAGACAGAGCTGCTCAATAGGAGATAAACTACCCCTCCGTCCCTTTCACAGTTACCCTGCTATTACATTGACTAAGACTTGACCCATATACTCAGATAGCGAAAAGCAAAACACAGGGGAAATTGTGAACGAGCAAGAATGACGGGAAAATTGAATATAAAACAAAACAATATTTTGACTTATTTTTCTTCATTAATAATTCCATCTATTAGCACTGTACATGCTTTATTAAAAATACATGTATACAAAACAGCTGAATAAAAAAATGGGAATCCCGTTGTTTGATCCCATCTTCAACAAACTGAAGTAGGTAGGTTCAGATGAGTAGGTTCAGTAGGTTCAGATGACAGGCTATACAATAGCAATAAAAAGACACCTACAATCAATCACCTCAATTAAATCAGCAGTATATCATGTTTTTTTCGGTTAGTATTTTTGTAATAAGTAACATATATCTAATTTTGGCTAAAATTCACTTATTGTAAATCGCTCCGGATATGTAAATCGCAGCTAAATGACTAAAATGTCAAATGTAAATGTTAGATGACAAAGTGTATTTACAAGTGTCAATAGAAAAGGTTCAATCAATTTCTGTAGGATCTGTTCCATCTAGCTGGCTACGTGGTAGAACTATACAGGTTTGACAGTCAATTAGGGCTAAAAGCAGAAGCATTTACCCTGTGGACATAAGCTCAACATGTAGGTAGTACTTTGCATTAATCCAAATCATACATTTTGGGTCGTTTCCTGGACACAGATTAAGCCTAGTCCTGGACTTGAAATGGAGAATCTCCATTGAACATACTTCTTATTCCAGGACCAGGTTTATTCTGTGGACTTGAATTACATTTGAATTGAAGTAGTACAACAGGATAAAGAATTGCAAAACTCAAACAAATGAAATGGTTGGTGGAAATATAATTGTCTTTTCTAAGCATAAAGGTTAAAATACTATATTATTTCCAGAGAAAGGTGATATATTATTTGGTATCTGGAAGTGTGACCTTTTAGATTCAATTAAACTAATGTTCTATGACTGAGTGGAATTTCTTTGAATTGCACTTAATTCAATTCTACATCATGTGGAGTGTGGCCAATTCAATTAGAATTTGAACTCATGAGTTGATTAGGAGTCAATTCCAAAATTCAGAATTGAGCACAAGCCTGGTGAGAATGTGTTTGTTATTGTGTATTTGAATAAATGCTTTTGAGTGTACAATGTATATATGCTTTTGAGTGTGTGCGTGTATGTGTGTGTGTACTGTAAATTAGCCTTAAACATGTCCTTACTTGATGCTGTCATTAGGATTTGTATTGTCAATCCAGACCCACTGTCCGTCTTGCATCGTTTCTGACAGTCCAATCCAGGAGAGTGTCTCCAACCCTCCTCCTCAGTGATGTAGTCAAGTCACTTAACCTCGAGCCTGAGTCGAGTCCCAAGTCCCTAGTGTTCGAGGTTCGAGTCCTTTATTCTCAAGTCACAAGTTATGTTCATGTTAAATGTGTGTGTTCCCGTTTAAGAGTGCACGATAGTTGTGTACAAACCCCCCAACATAAACAATATTTTTACATGACCATCCGCTTGTACTGTACACATTTTCTTACCGTTATAATATACAACAACAAAAAAGATTACTGTACCACCACAAATAACAATAACTGTAGCAACCCTGTGTTTATAAACATGGATATCGACATAACCACTTTAGCATGGTTTTGTGGCACAGTCGATGCCCCACAGAGCTATGGGCCAGAAGGTTAAGGGTTTGTCGACCACCCAACCTGGTCTCAGAGCATTTCATATTATTCTGTACGTAAATCCGAGACACTCCATATAGTATGATACAATATGTACATTTTGTTAAGGTTGCATAAGACAGATGGTTACTTAAAACAAAACCAATAGTAGGGTGGTTGGTTGAGGTGGATGGGTAGGCGTATAACACGAACATCCGACAACCCAAAGGACGCGACAACCCAAAGGACGCGAATCTCATCACGGACAACTTTATCATTTTAGTTAATTATCAACTTTTCAACTACTTACTACTTTGCAACTACTTAGCATGATAACTAACTCTAAACCTAACCCTAACCTTAACCCTTTTAGCTAACCCTTCCCCTAACCCTAACAGTAACCATTTAACCTAACTCCTAAGCTAGAATTCATAACATATCATCAATTTGCAAATTCAGATCATATTGTACATTTTTCAAATTCATAACATACACTGAACAAAAATATATACTCAACATGCAACAATTTACCGTTACAGTCCATATAAGGAAATCAGTCAATTGAAATAAATTATTGAGGCCCTAATCAATGGATTCTGCATGACTGGGAATACAGATATACATCTTGTCAAAGATACCTTCAAAAAAGGTAGGGGAATGGATCAGTAAACCAGTTAGTGGCTGTTATGACCACCGTTTGCCTCATGCATAGAGTTGATCAGGCTGTTGATTGTGGCCTGGGGAATGTTGTCGCACTCCTCTTCAATGGCTGTGCAAAGTTTCTGGATATTGGTGGGAACTGGAAAACGCTGTCGTACACATCGATCCAGAGCATCCCAAAGTTGCTCAATGGGTGACATGTGTGGTAAGTATGCAGGCCATGGAAGAACTGTGACATTATCAGCTTCCAGGAATTGTGTACAGATCCTTGCGACATGGGGCTTTACATTATCATGCTGAAACATGAGGTGATGGCGGTGGATGAATGGCATGGCAATGGGCCTCAGGATCTCGTCCCGGTATCTCTGTGCATTCAAATTGCCATCAATAAAATGCAATTGTGTAGGTTGTCCGTAGCTTATGCCTGCCCGTACCATAACCCCACCACCACGGAGCACTCTGTTCACAACTAACATCAGCAAACTGCTCACCCACACAATGCCATACACACTGTACTGGGCCATCTGCCCAGTACAGTTGAAACTGATATTCATCCGTAAAGAGCACACTTCTCCAATGTGCCAGTGGCCATCGAAGGTGAGCATTTGACCACTGAAGTCGGTAACGGCGCCGAACTGCAGTCAGGTCAAGACCCTGGTGAGGACCACGAGCACGCAGATGAGCTTTCCTGAGACAGTTTCTGAAAGTTTGTGCAGAAATTCTTTGGTTGTGCAAACCCACAGTTTCATCAGCTGTCCGGGTGGCTGGTCTCAAACGATCTCGAAGACAAAGAAACCGGATGTGGAGGTCCTGGGCTGGCGTGGTTACACGTGGTCTGCGGTTGTGAGGCCGGTTGGACATACTGCCAAATTCTCTAACACGACGTTGGCAACAACTCTGGTTGTGTTTATGCCACACGTTAAAGGTAAAATGTTTTTAAAAGTTAAATGACAAATAAGTACAGTGCCTTTAGAAAGTATTCACACCCCTTGACTTTTTCCATGTTTTTTTGTTACAGCATGACATTTTTATTGATTAAATGTATATATTTTGTGTCACTGGCCTACACACAATACCCCATAATGTCATTTTTTTTGTATTTTTTACAAATTAATAAAAAATGAAAACCTGAAATATCTTGAGTCAATAATTATTCAACCCCTTTTTTTGGCAAACCTAAATAGTTTCACGAGTATAAATGTGCTTAATTAACAAGTAAAATAATAAGTGCAATAACACTGTTTTACATGATTTTTGGATGACTACCTCATCTCTGTACCTCACACATACAATTATCTGTAAAGCCCCTCAGTCGAGCAGTGGATTTTTCAAGCAAAGGTTAAACCACAAAGACCCGGGAGGTTTTCCAATAAAGTTACAACACCGAGTCACTGCAAAGATAAACTCAGCAAAAAAAGAAACGTCCTCTCACAGTCAACTGCGTATATTTTCAGCAAACTTAACATATGCAAATATTTGTATAAACACAACAATATTCAACAACTGAGACATAAACTGAACAAGTTCCACAGACATGTGACTAACAGAATTTGAATAATATGTCCCTGAACAAAGGGGGGAGTTTAAAATTTTAAAAAGTAAGTCAGTATCTGGTGTGGCCACCAGCTGCATTAAGTACTGCAGTGCATCTCCTTCTCATGGACTGCACCAGATTTGCCAGTTCTTGCTGTGAGATGTTACCCCACCTCTTCCACCAAGGCACCTGCAAGTTCCCTGACATTTCTGGGGGGAATGGCCCTAGCCCTCACCCTCCGATCCAACAGGTCCCACACATTCTCAATGGGATTGAGATCCGGGCTCTTCGCTGGCCATGGCAGAACACTGACATTCCTGTCATGTAGGAAATCACGCACAGAACGAGCAGTATGGCTGGTGGCATTGTCATACTGGAGGGTCATGTCAGGATGAGCCTGCAGGAAGGGTACCACATGATGGAGGAGGATGTCTTCCCCTGTAACGCACAGTGTTGAGATTGCCTGCAATGACAACAAGCTCAGTCCGATGATGCTGAGACACACCGCCCCAGACCATGGCCTCGGTGTAACGCTCATTCCTTCGACGATAAACGCGAATCCGACCATCACCCCTGGTGAGACAAAACCGCGACTCGTCAGTGAAGAACACTTTTTGCCAGTCCTGTCTGGTCCAGTGACGGTGGGTTTGTGCCCATAAGTGGCGTTGTTGCCGGTGATGTCTGGTGAGTACCTGCCTTTGAAAATAAAGAAGAGCCGCACACTCTAGGAGCTCAGATGCAAAAAAATATTTTATGTCCAACGTTTCGACAGGCAAGCTGTCTTCATCAGGGTATAATCACAAACACTGCGGGGTGACTCGTTTATATAGTGTCAAAGGACACACACAGGTGTCTGTAATCATGGCCAAGTGTGGCCTAATATCATTGGTTAATTCTGAGATATTAAAATGGCATACAAAGAACATACAAAAAACAAATGGATAGCATACGATCATAGATAAGATTTAGGCTACATAAGCCTACAAACAATCACAATGGCAAAGTCACAATCACAAGAATGGTTTCAGATCAAAGTCTATGTTGAGACCGAAGGGAGCGAGATTCTTTAAATTAAAGATCCAGGCAGCCTCTCGTTTTAACAATAAATTGTCGAAGTCACCCCCTCTCCTAGGGAGGGTGACATGTTCAATGCCAATATAACGCAGAGACGAAATCGAGTGGTTTGCTTCCAAAAAATGGGCAACTGGGTAAGTCAAGTTTTTGCACCTAATGGTGCTACGATGCTCCGAGATACGTACTTTTAATTCACGCTTTGTTTTACCCACATAATTTTTACCACAAGGACAAGTTATAAGATAAATAACTGCCTTAGTGGAGCACGTAAAATAACACCTTTGATTGGGATCTGTTTCCCTGTGTTTGAAGGATCTACATTTATAAGTGCCATTGCATTGAGCACTGCCATTACACTTGTAATTTCCATCCAGTAGGGGCGCAAATAGACCAATTGGAAGGTCCGAGAATACGACCAAGGGAAGGTCCGAAAACACATTACTGAGACTATCATCGGATTTTAGAATGTGCCAATGCTTGTGAACGATTCCCTTAATTTGTTCAGAGCACTTTGAATAGCGGGTGGTTAGAACGCAAGAATGATTCTTTTTACGTGACTGACCTTGAAAAAGGTCATGTCTCGTTCTGTTTTGAATTTTCTCAATGGCAATATTAATCTGATAATTTTTGTACCCCCTCTCCTTGAACTTTCTTTGCGTCTCAGCCATATTTCTGTCGAAATCTGATTGCCTTTTGCAAATTCTTTTGATTCGACAGAATTGGCTGTAGGGCAAACTATTTTTCAAGGGAAGTGGGTGACAACTGTCAGCCCTCAACAAACTGTTACGATCAGTAGGTTTCCTGTAAAGATCAGTGTATAGAACATTATTTTCACACAAGATCAGAAGATCAAGCAAACTGATTTGATGTGTATCAGATTGCATTGTAAATCTCAAATGTTCAGAACAGGAGTTAAGAAAAGCATAAAACGCCTGGAGCTGTTTTGCATCACCCCTCCATAGAACAAAAATATCATCAATATACCGTTTCCAAATAATGATGTTAGGCAAGAAAACATTTTTGAGAGGATTGAAAATAGACTGTTTCTCCATGTAACCCACATACAAATTAGCATAGTTAGGAGCCATGGGGGATCCCATAGCAGTACCCTTTGTCTGAATAAAGAAATCATTTAGAAACATGAAGTAGTTATGTGTGAGTACTATTTCAGCCAATGTTATAATGCAGGCACTGGAAGGTAGTTCATTAGGGTCACGTTGCAGAAGAAAATGTTCCACTGCTTCAATACCGCCCTCGTGTGGAATATTTGTGTATAACGACTCGACATCAAAAGTAACCACAAGGTATTCTCAGGGAGAGGATCAAGAGATTCAATAATACAGATCATACTGCTGGTGTCCTTTACAAAGGAGGGGAGCTGTTCTGCGAGTGGTCTAATAAAATAGTCAACAAAAGTCGAAGGAGGGGCTGTTACTGCATCAATGCCCGCTACAATAGGGCGCCCTTGAGGTTTTGTAACATTCTTGTGTAATTTCGGCAAAGTATAAAAAGGCAATTTTAGGGTGTTGAATAGCCAAAAAGTCGTGTTCTTTTGTAGTTATCTGACCAGAACTTAAATACCCATCTAGGACAGTAAGGATAGTGTTCTGAAATTGGGAAGTGGGGTCACTTCTGAGTTTCTTGTAAAAGGTGTTGTCAAGCAGTTGTCTATGACACTCATTTCCATAAGCTGTCCTATCCATGAGTCCAACCGACCCACCCTTATCAGCAGGGCGGGTAAGGACTGACGTATCGGATTGTAAATCAAGCAAAGCTTGTTTTTCATCCTTAGGTAAATTATGGAAAGATATGTACTCCTGTTTGTTCTTAAGGAGATGAGCAACATCTTTTTCAACAAGTCTGCAATATGTCTCGATAGAGTGATTGCGATTGGCTGGAGGTACAAAATAACTTTTACTTCTAAAAGGAGTCGGAGTGTGTGCTGGTGAGTAACCTACTGGTTTAATAGAAACATCAGGATTAGGGGAGCTAAAGTATTCCCTTAAACGGATGTTTCTAAAAAACTTAAACATGTCTACCTTAACATCAAAATCGTTGCACTGAGTTGTAGGCACAAAAGATAACCCTTTATTTAGCAAGGAGACATGGGCAGGGCTCAATATCTTGCTTGATAAATTAAAGACACTCAGTCCCGTGGGTTCTGGGACTGTGTGAACGGTCCCCTCTGCCTCCGATAGTCATTTCTTCTTACCCCGTCGGGTGCGGCAACTCGTCGGTGCGCGTGCCTGCGGCCTCCTCCGCCCTTCCGTCGACCCAGTCTCTCGTTGAATAAAAAACTGCCACTGGAAGCCGATGAGGCGCTGGTTGTAGAGTGTTGATCAGACGGGGGTGGATCGGAAGTAAGGGGTATCTCTCCTGCGTCTATCATGGAGAGGAGGAGCAGGACCTCCTTTGTCAGGGTTTCTCCAGAAGTATACTTTGTCCTCGGCCTTGTCTTTTTTGTCTTGGTTGAATTTCTTGATTTTAAATTCCTTTATTTCTGTAGACAACTTGTCCTGGAGCGCTTGGTTAGTTTTCATCAGTTCATTAAATATGCCGTCATCATTAACAGCTATTTGCAGAGCTGTGCGTTTCTCTTTAATCGTGTTATCCATTTCAATAAAATCCTTTTTCAACTGGTCAACAATTAATGTCATTAAATCAATAGAGCATTTGTTCAGGATGGCACACCAGCGTTCGTAGAAATCATCTGTGCGCTGTCCCAATGATAATTATTTTTGCCACCTGAGTCCCCGTGGAATAATGCCTTGAAGCACATAATCACTAAGAGTGACTATATGTAGATGCGAGAGGTCAGAATTACCCCCCTGCATGTCAAAAAGGGACTCGGATACAATGATATTATCACGCTCCCATTGGCTATATTCAAAGTAATGTTGTTTGGTTCTATGACCAGTGTTAGGAAAAGAATAATCATTCGGCATCGTTATAGAGCTTTTTGTCGGTAGGGTGCTGTTTACTGGGTAACAGAACAATCTAGAAGAAAAAGAAACGCACACCTATATAGGCGAGATGCTGGAGTACCTGCCTTTCAACAGGCTTACAAGCCCTCAGCTGTCTGAGCAGCTTACTGATCACTGTACCTGTACACAGCCAATCTGTAAATAGCACACCCAACTACCTCATCCCCATATGACTTACTCTCTTGCTCTGTTGCACCCCAGTATCTCTACTTGCACATTCAAATTTCTTTAAATAATGTCTGTCTATTTCTCCAAATATCTCGCAATGTGTATCTCCTTTTTCTAATTATGTAAGCCTGGGCAGTTAGCTTAGTTGTCATCAAATGCTTGCCCCAAAATACTTTTTGCCCTTGGAACGCTGAGCTCCCCTCATTGTTTTCCTATGGAGAGGCATGCTGGTCTATTTCGCCAAATATCTCACAGTGTATATTTTGTTTTTTTCCAGTCGGGTGTAACCGGTGTAAAATGGCTAGCTATTTAACGGGGTGTGTGGTAATAGCATTTCAATCTGTGATGTCATTCGCTCAGACCTTGAAGTAAATCAAATCAAATCAAATTTTATTTGTCACATACACATGGTTAGCAGATGTTAATGCGAGTGTAGCGAAATGCTTGTGCTTCTAGTTCCGACCATGCAGTAGTATCTAACAAGTGATCTAACAAATTCACAACAACTACCTTATACACACAAGAGTAAAGGAATGAATACGAGTATGTACATATAAATATATGGATGAGCGATGGCTGACCGGCATAGGCAAGATGCAGTAGATGGTATGGAGTACAGTATATACACATATATATATATATATATATATATATGAGATGAGCAATGTAGGATATGTAAACATTATATAAATGGCATTGTTTAAAGTGGCTAGTGATACATTATTTCATCCAATTATAATTATTAAAGTGGCTAGAGATTTGGGTCGATGGCCGAACGGCATAGGCAAGATACAGTAGATGGTTTAGAGTAAAGTGTATACATTTGATATGAGTATGTCGGATACGTAAACATTATATACAAAATTGTTTAAAGTGGCTAGTGATACATTTGTTACATCCAATTCCTATGTATAAAGTGGCTAGAGATTTAAGTCAGTATGTTGGCAGCAGCCACTCAATGTTAGTGGTGGCTGTTTAACAGTCTGATGGCCTTGAGGTAGAAGCTGTTTTTCAGTATCTCTGTCCCAGCTTTGATGCACCTGTACTGACCTCGCCTTCTGGATGATAGCGGGGTGAACAGGCAGTGGCTCGGGTGGTTGTTGTCCTTGATGATCTTTTTGGCCTTTCTGTGACATCGGGTGGTGTAGGTGTCCTGGAGGGCAGGTAGTTTACCCCCGGTGAGGCACTGTGCAGTCCTCACTACCCTCTGGAGAGCCTTACGGTTGTGGGCGGAGCAGTTGCCGTACCAGGCGGTGATACAGCCCGACAGGATGCTCTCGATTGTGCATCTGTAAAAGTTTGTGAGTGATTTTGGTGACAAGCCGAATTTCTTCAGCCTCCTGAGGTTGAAGAGGCGCTGTTGCGCCTTCTTCACTACGCTGTCTGTGTGGGTGGACCAATTCAGTTTGTCCGTGTTGTGTACGCCGAGGAACTTCAAACTTTCCACCTTGTCCACTACTGTCCCCTCGATGTGGATAGGGGGGTGCTCCCTCTCCTGTTTCCTGAAGTCCACGATCATCTCCTTTGACATTGAGTGAGAGGTTATTTTCCTGACACCACACTCCGAGGGCCCTCACTTCCTCTCTGTAGGCCGTCTCGTCGTTGTTGGTAATCAAGCCTACCACTGTAGTGTCGTCAGCAAGCTTGATGATTGAGTTGGATGCGTGCTTGGCCACGCAGTCATGGGTAAACAGGGAGTACAGGAGAGGGCTGAGAACGCACCCTTGTGGGGCCCCAGTGTTGAGGATCAGCGGGGTGGAGATGTTGTTTCCTACCCTCACCACCTGGGACCGGCCCGTCAGGAAGTCCAGGACCCAGTTGCACAGGGCTGGGTCGAGACCCAGGGTCTCGAGCTTAATGACGAGCTTGGAGGGAACTATGGTGTTAAATGCTGAGCTGTAGTTGATGAACAGCATTCTTACATAAGTATTCCTCTTGTCCAGATGGGTTAGGGCAGTATGCAGTGTGATTGCGATTGCGTCGTCTGTGGACCTATTGGGACGGTAAGCAAATTGGAGTGGGCCCAGGGTGTCTGGCAGGATGGAGGTGATATGATCCTTGACTAATCTCTCAAAGCACTTCATGATGACGGAAGTGAGTGCTACGGGGCGATAGTCATTTAGCTCAGTCACCTTAGCTTTCTTGGGAACAGGGACAATGGTGGCCCTCTTGAAGCATGTGGGAACAGCAGACTGGGATAGGGACTGATTGAATATGTCCGTAAACACACCAGCCAGCTGGTCTGCGCATGCTCTGAGGACACGGCCAGGGATGCCATCTGGGCCGGCAGCCTTGCGAGGGTTAACACATTTAAATGTTTTTCTCACATTGGCTGCGGTAGGTGTCATAGCGGCTTTTGTGGAGCGATGGGTAACGATGCTTCGAGGGTGGCTGTTGTCTGTGTGCAGAGGGTCCCTGGTTTGAGCCCAGGTAGGGGCGAGGAGAGGGATGGAAGCAAAACTGGGCACCATTTTAATCAAGATAATCTCCTCTTTGTAATCATGTAAGTCTGGGCAGTGAGCTTGTTTGTCATCGATCGCTAGACCAGAAATAGTCAGAAGTTTTTCATTGTGCAGACATAAGCACAGTTGACACCATCGAAGTGCGTATGTTTACTTTCAACGCAAGTCGTTTTTTTCCAGTTTCGTCCGACGAACAGATTGTAGTGGTAAAATAAAACGGGATACATTTTAATGGAATTCTAAGCATCACTCCAGTCAAAACAGGCTCTGCAAACGTTCGATTCCCATTCATTTGCTATGGGCTCGCGCTAGTGTTCCAGTTTAGCCAACGTTCTTCAGCCTTGGGTGAATTTTCACTCGTTCTATTGTCATAAGGACAGCATAGCTAACAAATTGTCAGCCAACATAACGTGTAAGGTACCTTATTTGAAAAGTCATTACTTTATTACATTGAGTGGCAAGCTACCCCTTGGTTGTTACGGCAAATCTGGCCTGTGATAGGAGGGGGGGGTTTCACACCTAGCTCGGCTATTAGACTATTCTTTAGTAAAGGTTGAACAGTCTGTTGTTCAGCTATTATCCCCCCTCCCCAACCTGCAACAAATTGTTGTTCCCATCTCATTTCTTTCCCTCTTCCACGCGTCATCATTCTTCTCCGGAGTGGCAGCATCTTCGGTTGTGCGTCAAGAATTCTGCATACAGTAGCACATTTGTATGAAGGTGTAGTTATTCACAGGCAAATTGTTATATGCTATGGAGGTACATTTGTGTCTTTTTGTCGAGAGCAAAACCTTTTTAATTTTCAATCAAAAATAATTGTTCTGAAAGCAACTTTTTTACCGACACAAAGGAAGTCAAAGCGGACACCTACGAAGATGGCATCTCAGGTAAGCAGCACTGGGCTGTATTGACGGATTCTAAAAATGACATCTGCTGCTTTAGATTGAATGGTCATATCGCAGTTCTTGTTTTCATATCGATAAAAAAATAAGCTGTTTTTCTTTACTTACAGAGAGCGAGCTGATCAAGGGGTTGAACATGTAGATATTGCCAGAAGTTCACTGTCCGAGGAACAGGCCGTGGAAGCTTTATTGCTTGCAAAAGTGTCCATAACCAGAGGTAATTAAACTGTTCTGTGTTCCTTTTCTCCACCTCTGCCTGTCTGGTTGTACATGGAACCTGTCTCACATGCATTAATAAAAAAAAACTTAAGATGTCAGCTGCTAATTTTCAGACTTACACCACATCAACACAGTCAAGTGAAAATAAAAAATCTGACGCTGCCAAGTCATGATTTCCCTGGGGGTTAGCCTTGAAATAACCAAGTGGTGAGACACATAGCCCTCTATATTTAAATGTTTCAGGTACACTCCGATAGGTGTCCTCTAGGTTATATCAGCTGTTTTGGTGAACCCCTCCCGCATGTGAACTGGCTGGCACAGAGGGCACAGCATGATCATAGGTGAGCGGTCACTTGGTCGGGTCAACAGGAAGTATTATTAAAGAGATGCTGTACATTGAAATACAGACAGAGAGAGATGTAGTAGTCCCAGAGTTAATGATCCAAAGTAGGTTTTGCATTTCACCTCCTGATTAAGATGACTGACCTTGTTAGAATAAAAAAAGGCTTAATCATGCTCTCTCTCTATCCATCTGTCACTTGTCTGCAAGTATGTTTTGATGTGAGAGAGGAAGCCAGTCCCGTCATCGCCACCTCACTGGGTGCCCAAGGCTGGTTAGGAGACACCGCAATTGTGATGAACTGAGAGAATATTAGGGTAGCACTGTAATTCATCAATCATATGTTGTCTGCCTCTGTTCTTACCTATTTCCCTTTCTGTCTTCTACACCGCTCTCCCCACCTCGTTTTATAATGCACACTATGTGTGCCTTGAAGTACAGCTTGAACCTGTATTTATAATATTATAATGTATTTATGTATTCCACGTCGGTGGAGGGTCCTGTGAGTGTCCTTCAGCCCATCAATCGGTCCTCCCGTATCGTTGGCCCCATGTTGTGGGACGTAGATGTGGACCTCCGCCAGGCTCTGGAGAGGGAACCCACTCCTGCTCCCCAGAGCGCATCTACGTCCCCATGGAAATTGGCTGTTGACCTGGGCACACACATCCCTCGCCGCTGGACACCCAGGTATTACCCGGACCGTCCAATCCCTTTCTGATAAATACTGGGGGCCCACTTTGGCGCAAGACGTCCCCCACTATGTCAGTTCATGTTCAATATGTACCCAATCCAAATCCCCCCGGCACGCTCCAAAAGGGAATCTACTTCACCGTCCTCATTGGCCTTGGTCACTGTGTATACATTACAGATAGATCCCAAATGTATACAACCACTAGCAAATGTTGCATCCAATTCCTATGTATATTTCTTTCTTTTGTAACCTTTTTTTAACCAGGCAAGTCAGTTAAGAACAAATTCTTATTTTCAGATGGCCTAAGTACAGTGGGTTAACTGTCGGGGCAGAACAACATATTTTTAATTTGTCAGATTTCATCTTGTAACCTTTCAGTTACTAGTGCAACACTCTAACCACTAGACTACCTGCCACCCCCACTTACAAGCAGCAGTGCTCACATGGAAGTAGGATATGTTATAGAAATTTCGTTCAATGTTCATAAACTGAACTTCAATTAAACAAACTGTCTGTTACCCAGTATTTGTGAGATACTGGTTGAAATGAGACAAACAGAGGCCCAATCTATAATGATCAAATGTGGATTATTTATTCATGGGAGAGCTCTGAGCTCTAAAAGGTGTACACAGTCTTTTATATGGTACAATGTTGAAATACAAAGATACAAAATTCCCACCTCTTCCCCCACCCTCTCCAAGAACATAGTGTCTTCCCACAGTACCCATTCATTCCTTATCACAATCTTTGCAAATAAGTCAAACTTGGGAGGTGTTGGGAGGTTCTTCTCAAGGACGGGCCTCTCGCATGTGTCTGGTAGAATCAAATAGTTCTTTGTTCTCCCAGACACCCCCTAAATGAAGTCATACTTCTGCACACCAAGTTAATATCTAGACACACACACATTAATTGGACTGCCATTTGTCTTGTAACCCTCTCTATTGCATACATTTTCAGAATGGAATGTTCTTAGTATTAAGTACAAACATTTAGTCATCAAAACATAAAATCTATAACAGGATATAAGCACAAATGTTATATTAGCGGGAAAACACCATTCTCAAGTGACTGAAAATGCAATTATGCATGTAATGTTTTTTTATAAAAGTGCATTTTTATGGTGAAAATTATCTTCCCCAAACTTGAAACTCACACGCTGCATATGTATGCCAGTTAGGCACTACACCCCTTGTAAAGCGATGCTTCATTTTAAGTTATTTGGACATCGTAGTTATGATACAAACCTTATCAAAACATATAGGCCCATAGGTGAGGCTACATGAGGTGTCTGACTATGATTTGAAAAAGTTACCAAAAAAGGCACGGGTTTCTTGCCTTACTGCACACAAGCTGGGCATCATTCACAAATAGTAATATATAAGTGATAGACTAATATTGCCACCCATCAGACTAGTTGTAACATCCAGGCCTGAGTGTTCAGGCTGGAGTGTTTAGTTTTGTCTTGGTGTAGGGTTTCTTTTGTTCAATGTTGGGGTAATGGTTCCCAATTAGAGGCAGCTGAGTCTCGTTACCTCTAATTGGGAACCATATATATGTTTGGGGTTTTGCACTTAAGTTTGTGGGTTATTGCTTGTGATGATTATCGTGTTCAGGTTCATGTCACAGTGTCTAGTTTAGGATTTAGCGTTTGTTTCCACGTCATGTTCATCGTTCCCTGTTTGGTTCACTCAAGTCACGTTCGTCAATAAATATGTATTCTGGATACTTCGCTGCGCATTGGTCTGTCCCAAGAGATAATCTTGACACTAGTCTTGTCTTTATATGTACAAAAAGATGTGAAATTAGTTTAGATTTAAAATGGACCATTATCATGCATGTCGGAATATGCACTTAAATAGCAGTTGAGAAATAAATACATAGGCCTAGCCAATAGAAAGCTGATGGGATCCTCTTAACTCTGCTTTCTCACGCAATTGCATAGGCTATTGAAATGTTGCGCTCATGGGCTGTCTTGAAGTGTTTGATTAGATTTTTGATCACATTTGCATTGATGTCAGAGTGATTAGAGGGACAGTAGAGTTGAGTACCAGGCAGTTAGCATGTGTTATAGGTTACGGTTAGAGGTTTGGGCCAGTAACCGAAAGGTCGCTGGTTTGAATACCTGTGCCGACAAGGTGAAAAATCTGTCCATGTGCCCTTAATCAAGGCACTTAACCCTAATTTGGTCCAGGGGTGCCGTACTATGGCTGATGCTGTAAAAGAACACATTTCACTGCACCCGTCTGATTGTCAGCAAACAAACATGAATCTGTACTTTTACGCAACACGCTTTTTCAAATTCAACTGACTTCGAGCAGAGTTTGAGTAAACACGCTTTAACATATTGGCTCAAATTCTGGTCCTCTTGAAGTCCACCCAACTCGCATAATAACGCTGATTTAAACAATCGGTTCATTTAGATTATTTAAGTCTGGGAAGCTTTAAATCTAGTGCACTTGTTTGTCACAGTTACCAACAACCCCACACAGAGAGGGGTCATGTTTCCCCTCTCTTCCTCTTTAGCAGTGTGTGTGTTTTGTTAATGAAGGCAGTGTGTGAAGATGTCTTTCCCGCTGTGGTCAGAGACAGACAAAGAAATCCTTGTAGTCATATACAAAACCCTGCCCAGAAAAGTTGCTGGGCTGGTTAGTGCATTCTTTGGCAATGCATACTGTACTAGTGGCGGGTTTTGCGTCGAAAGAAAGATGACTTCACTATCGATACTCCATCACGAATGGAATTTTACTAATTCTGAGTACGACTTTTGATCACACTTGATTTGGATAGTTTTCCATGTGTAAATCCTCCAGAGATGGTCATACTATCAACAAACTACAGTGCCTTCAGAAGGTATTCACATCCCTTCACTTTTACAGCCTGAATTTTAAATGGATTAATTTGAGATTGTGTGTGCCTGGCCTACACAACACCCCATAATGTCAAAGTGGAATTAGGTTTAGACTTCTACAAATGTATTAAATTAAAAGCTGAAATGTCAAGTCAAGTAGAAGGAGTCAACCCCGTTGTTACAGCAAGGAGTTCAGGAGTAAATAAGTTGCATGGACTCACTGTCTGCATTATCAGTGTTTAACATGATTTGTTTTATGACTACCTCGTCTCTATACTCCACACATAGATATTTGTAAGGTTCCTCAGTCGAGCCGTGAACACAGATTGAACCACAAAGACCAGGGAGGTTTTTCAATGTGTCGCAAAGGGCACCTATTGGTAGACGGGTAAAAAAAAAAGAAATGTGAAAAGCTGACATTGAATATCCCTTTGAGCATGTTGAAGTTACTACACTTTGGATGATGTATCAATACACCCAGTCACTACAAAGATTCAGGCGTCCTTCCTAACTCAGTTGCTGGAGAGGAAGGAAACTGCTCAGGGACTTCACAATAAAGGCCAATGGTGACAAACAGTTCAAATCAAATCTTATTTGTCACATCCACATGGTTAGCATATGTTAATGCGAGTGTAGCGAAATGCTTGTGCTTCTAGTTCCGACCATGCAGTAATAGCTAACAAATTCACAACAACTACCTTATACACACACAAGAGTAAAGGAATGAATACGAGTATGTACATATAAATATATGGATGAGCGATGGCTGACCGGCATAGGCAAGATGCAGTAGATGGTATAGAGTACAGTATATACATATGAGATGAGTAATGTAGGATATGTAAACATTATATAAATGGCATCGTTTAAAGTGGCTAGTGATACATTTATTTCATCTAATTTTTAATTATTAGAGTGGCTAGAGATTTGAGTCAATGGCCAAACAGCATAGGCAAGATTCAGTAGATGGTATAGAGTACAGTGTATACATTTGATATGAGTAATGTCAGATATGTAAACATTATATACAAAATTGTTTAAAGTGGCTAGTGATACATTTGTTACATCCAATTCCTATTGTTTAAAGTGGCTAGAGATTTAAGTCAGTATGTTGGGAGCAGCACCTCAATTGTTAGTGGTGGCTGTTTAACAGTCTGATGGCCTTGAGGTAGAAGCTGTTTCAATCTCTCGGTCCCAGCTTTGATGCACCTGTACTGACCTCACCTTCTGGATGATAGCGGGGTGAACAGGCAGTGGCTCAGGTGGTTGTTGTCCTTGATCTTTTTGGCCGACCTGTGACATAGGGTGGTGTCGGTGTCCTAGAGGGTAGGTAGTTTACCCCCAGTGATGCGTTGTGCAGTCCTCACTACCCTCTGGAGAGCCTTACGGTTGTGGACAGAGCAGTTGCCGTACCAGGCGGTGATACATCCCGACAGGATGCTCTCGATTGTGCATCTAATAGAAGTTATAGTTAAGGATGTGATGGGAGAAAACTGAGGATGGATCAATAATTGTAGTTGTTCCACAATACTAACCAAATTGATAGAATGAAAAGATGGAAGCCTGTACAGAACCCAAATATTCCAAAACATGCATCCTGTTTAGCAACAAGGCACTAAAGTAATACTGCAAAAAATGTGGCAAAGCAATTCACTTTTTTTCCTGAATACAAAGGGTTATGTTTGCCACAAGTCCAAAACACAACTGAGTACCACTCAATATTTTCAAGCATACTGGTGGCTGCATCATGATATGGGTATGCTTATAATCATTAAGGACTGGGGTGTTTTTCAGGATAACAATCTATGGAATAGAGCTAAGCACAGCCAAAATCCAAGAGGAAACCTGGTTCGGTCTACTTTCACTTGACACTGGGAGAATGTACTTTTCAGCAGGACAATAACCTAAAACAAGGCCATATCTACACTGGAATTCCACACTAAGGCAGTGAATGTTCCTGAGTGGCCAAGTTACAATTTTGACTTAAACCTGCTTGAAAATCTGTGGTAAGACCTTAAAATGGTTGTCAAGCTATGAACAACAAATTTGACAAAGCTTGAAGAATGTTTTAAGTCATAATGTTGCACAAGCCAGGTGTGGAAAGCTCTTAGACTTACTCAGAAAGACTCACATCTGTTGTCACAATCGCTTGAAGGATTGGACCAAGGTGCAGCGGACATGTTGTTCAACATTCTTGATTATAAATGTGAACCGTCAAAACAACATGATGACCAGCTCAGCCACTAAGTGTCGCGCGCACACACATGCACTAACTGAAACCAATAACCCACAAGGCAGGTGGGGAAGGAACCAACTTAAATAGGATTCCCAATTAGAGGCAACGACTAACAGCTGCCTCTAATTGGGAACCAACACAAAACACAACATAAAGACACATAGAAAACCCTAGTCACGTCCTGGCCCAAAACCCCATAGATAACCCAGAGGGCTATCTATGGCCAGGACGTGACAGCTGTAATCGCTGCCAAAGACGCTTCTACAAACTATTGACTCAAGGGTGTGAATACTTATGTAAATGAGATATTTCTGTAATTAATTTTCAATAAATTCATAAAAATGTCTAAAAGCATGTTTTGACTTTGACATTATGGGGTATTGTATCGAGATGGGTGATATTTTTTTTTTTTTAATACCTATCAATCAATGGTGGGTGGGTGCATAATGAAACAAACATCTGCACATTCTGATGTCGTCAATTCAGGTCTCTATTCTCGTTCCTTTCTAGTGTCTTCCAATAATGAGGAAGGAACCAGTGTGAGGTAATGTAGTCAACCATAAGGAGAAGTTGATCAAAATGTAAACACGCTATCAACGGCTATTCTATTTTCTGTCTTTGTACATTTCTCTAGAATCTTTCTCGGTTTTTCTATGTGACGGCGTAGAGAGGTTTGTCAGAAGGACTGTAGTTGTAGAGAAAGTCACTTGTCTGTGGGGAATAGAATGGAGCACACCTTGCTCTGTTTGCTACTATGTAAGTACTGAGTTAGTGTTTATACATGAACACTAATTTCCTGATTTACTATTGAGAACATTGCAAACGCTTAGTAAACAGCACTAAAAGGAAATTGCAGCAAATATGGTGTAAGAATATATGAAGCGAGAGTGAGTGACCACTCTATAGTGATGTTGCATCTCTGTGTGAACCTGAGCTTGTAAAGCTGATGCCATGCAGACCTGGTTAGTGTGGTGCATTTAACCTGATCGCACTAAAATAAAGTACAGGATGGATTTGGCAAACAGTAACATGAATATGGCATGTTTTAATGTATTTATAGATAATATTGGAGCAATGTGACTTTCTTTGTTGTAGTGCTGAGTACACACATCTACTCTGGACACTCTGAAGATGGTGATGGTAGATATATGTACACTTGATCAAGCCTTCATCTCCTTTTTAAATGTGCTTTTGAGTGTTTCAAAATAACATGAGTAAAGTAATTGTATCATGCTGGTTGGATTTTGTACAGGACAGGCAAAGGCTGTTCTGACCATATACCCCAACCCTTCCCAGATATTCAGTGGAGAGTCTGTCACTCTCAGATGCAACATACAGAGGGGAAAAGTCACTTAAAATACTGGAAATACACATGGCGCAGGGATGATGCAGACTCCTACAGTATGAAGAATGAATATGAGATCAGTGAGGTTAATATTTCAAACAGTGGTAACTACAGGTGTCTGGTTACACATATTGATCAGAAGAAGCATTCTGAGTGGAGTGATGCAGTCAGACTGACAGTGACAGGTAAGTCATCTTATCTCTCATTCACAACAGTGCCTCCATGCCAATAACCACTTGACATTGGGCCCCATTTTAATGAGGCTATTTCATAATTTTAAAAAGGTCTGCTTGCAGTGGTTGCGATTATGCTTCTGCTTGTGGTTTAGTACAGTACCCTGCATCACCACTTCATTGCTCCAGACCAGCACAAGGGGGAGTTAGAGCACTGATTATGCTTTTGGGTTCTACTGTGTCTCTAACTGACAATGAATGGGTGACATTAACCTAAATAGAAACGGATAATTGTGCACAACTTCAGTATTACTTACTAAAACTGTAGTTACACTAAGTTTTTTAATTTATTGCCTGAGTGGTGCGATGGTCTAAGACACTGCATAGCAGTGCAAGCTGTGTTGCTACAGATACTGGTTCAATACCTGTGGGTACCAAGGCACGAGGGCAGGGGGCACGGGATGGGCTGCAGAGCTGCGCCAGAAGACGGACCTAGCCAATGGGGAAGGGAGAGGGGGGGATGGACCCCTCCTCAGACCAACTCTTTAAGGGGCATTGCACTAATATTGGTGCTGACTAGGCAAATGTTCCTGCTGTTCTTAGTGCCAGTCTACACGTTCAATGTAACTAGTAACAACAATTTTATGCTTTCTTTCAAAAAAAATATGATAAAAATACTCTTTCAAAATGATGATGTTTAGTTAGTTATGGATCCATAATGAATTACTATGGGAATAACTATCACTGGATTACAGAAATATCCTCCAATCCTCTATATGTAGTTGGAGGAGAGTCACGTCATATTTTTCATATACTGTAGGCCTACCGTCGGTGACATGAGCCTCACTAGTGTTGAGTAATATGCTGTTAAAAATGGTGTAGGTCTTATTTATTTAAAGAGCATTTTGAAGTTAGAAGCAAATAGCCTACAACTATTTTAGCACCATTTCGCGCTGCTCTGAGACAAGCATGGGGACTGGTCTTGATAAATCAATTTGATTTTTATTTTGACTGAATCTCCTTTTTTGGTATTGGTTAGACTACAATTATGGTGTAGAAATGTTATGCTCTTAGTGTAACCTTTATTTAACTAGGCAAGTCAGTCAAAAAATAGTACTTATTTACAAGGACAGCTTTCTCCTTTCTCCCCGTCAGGGAATTGAACCCCGGTCTCCCGCATGACACAGGGATTATTTTGCTAAATAGCCCAGTACTGTAGCCTTCTCCCAACCGTCATGTTGTACAGCGCCAAATTCTCCGTTCCAACGGAAACCCAGAGGGGTTTTGGTTTTTCTTGGAATAGAAACACCATAATACTAATCAAATTAAGCCCAAACTCTAAAAGCAATTGTAAAGGTAGATACAAATGATTTGTGACATTGTGGTTACAATAAAGAATGTAAACAAGATGCTGTGTTTTTATTTACAGTAGCAGTGGACTGCTGGTGACATTTTGAAAACAGGTTTTCAAACACTTGTAGCCAGATTAGCAGGACAATATACTCTTTATAGCTTGGCTACTGTAGATGTGAACATCCCCCTACCTGCAATGTATTCGATGCTTAAGTACTCTGAAGTGTTACATTTCTAACTCAAAACAGCAGTACAGAATTTCTTCATCAACATCTTTACGCTTTCGTTAATAAAATAACTAGAAAAAGACATTCAAAATGCAGATGGTTATTTAAACTACATTTTAGTTGGACTTCCACCCAGCTCCACGACCACGGGTAAAACCTTGCTGTGACGATAAATGTATTTGTTGCATTGTAGTATTGTCAATTTCTCTAGCCAAAACGTCTTGATGGCCTTGACCAGTTCATTGTGGCTTTTAGGCTTGGCAGAGATACGGATTAATGTTTTCAGTTGATGCCAAACAAGTTCGATCGGGTTTAAATCAGGAGACATACAGGTATTTTATTTATTTATTTTTATTTAACCTTTATTTTACTAAATAAAGGTCTACTTATTTGTAATGCAAAACCCGGCGGCAGTGTGTTTTGGGTCATTGTCTGCATTTGTAGAAGAAAAAAAGACACTTAGCCTAACAGCCAACATTAGGTAAAATACTAGAAATATACATGTACATAGGCCTAAAAATAACAGAATATTGCAATAATCCTACCTTGAATGAAACAATGTGGTCCTGAAGCACCTCTCTGACAAAGGGTACAGCATATCTCTTGATGACTTCGTCCTCAAAGAAATCTCGAGCCATGATACCTGAAAAAGGAGGTAACAGTGAATTATTGTGCAACACATAGCAGTCCGGTGTAAGCTACAATATTTTATGTACATTATAATTTGTAAATAGCCCAACTTCCCATCAAAAATCTAATATTTCTTTTTGTTTTTGTTATTATTTAACTTCTCTGGGAGCAGTGCATGAGGTGACCGTTTTGGAGAGCCTGGCGTGCCCAAAGTAAAATGCCTCCCATTTAGGCCCAGAAAATAGGATATGCATATATTTAGTACCATTGGATAGGAAACACTCTGAATTTTCCAAAACAGTTAACCATTTGTCTGTGAGTGAATGAGAACGCATATAGCAGGCAAAACCCTGAGGAATCTCTGTCCTGGAAAAAGTGATTTTGACACATTGCTCATTTGGGAACCCCTCCCTATTGAAAATGACCATATATAGGCATATGAATGCAGTACACGTCGCTTCCTTATGATGTCAACAGCCTCGAGACGGTGTTTCCCTCCATTTTGGATGAATTTAGACCAGAGAAAAACACCAAACAATGAAGACCCCCTCGTTCTGAGAAAAGTTCCCATGGCGCGCGCACGAGAAGTCACGGAGTGTCTTTTGTAGCCTCGTTATTGATCAGTTTATATTCCGGCTGATTTATAATAGTAAATATATGTTTGATTGTTTGATTGTTCTTGGACAAGTTTATAGGTATAATTTGAACGAGTTCGCGCCGCGTTTCATGGACTAGTGGAGGCTGTCGTTTCTGTTTATAACGCGCGAACCAAATGGAGGATTTATGGATAAAAGACGTTACTTTTTCTAACAAAAGAACCATGGATTGTCTTCGTTGGACACTTAGGATGACCTCAGCAGAAGTTCTTCAACAGGTAATTGATTTGTTTTCGCTGTGAAATGTGTTATATGTGTGCCATGATGGCTAATAGATACATGGCTATTGGAAAAATATGTGAGGTGCTAGCCTCAAACAATGAAATGTGCTGCTTTCGCCGTAAAGCCTTTTTTGAAATCTGACAACGCTGTGATATTGCCAAGAAACATAGCTTTTGATGAGTATGGAACACTTGCATATTGGTGGATGTTTAATAATTCCATTTTGGGATTTTGAATTTGGCACTTTCGATTTTCGCTGGTAGTGTCGGGACGAGCCCGCTAGCGACCCAGCAATCCCTGACTGGTTAACCAGGTAGACCAGTTGAGAACAAGTTCTCATTTACAACTGCAACCTGGCCAAGATAAAGCAAAGCACACCACAGGGAGGTAAGGCAATGAATAGACCATAGTGGCAAAATAATTACAATTTAGCAATTAAATACTGGAGCTATAGATGCGCAGAAGATGAATGTGCAAGTAGAGATACTGGTGTGCAAAGGAGAAAGAAAATACATATATGGTGATGAGGTAGTTGGATGGGCTATTTACAGATGGAATATGTACAGATGCAATGATCTGTAAGCTGCTCTGCCAGCTGAGGCTTAAAGTTAGTGAGGGAGATATGTCTCCAGCTTCAGTGATTTTTGCAATTCGTTCCAGTCATTGGCAGCAGAGAAATGGAAGGAACTTCTTCGGAGGCAGTGCACGAGGTGACCGTTTTGGAGAGCCTCCCAGTAATGCCTCCCACTATGAAACACTTGTATATTGATGCATGTTTAATAATTCAACTTTTGGATTTTGAATTTGGCGCCTTGCATTTCACCTGGTAGTGTCGTGAGTGCACTAATATACAAGTGTTTCATAGTCATCAAAAGCTCTGCTTCTTGGCAATATCACAGCGTTGTCAGATTTCAAAAAGGCTTTACGGCGAAAGCACCAGATTTGATTGTTTGAGGGTAGCACCTAACACATTTTTCCCATTACCATAAATTCATAAGCTATCACGGTTCACAGAAAACACATTTCACAGCGAAAACAAATCAATTACCTTTTGAAGAACTTCTGCTGAGGGCTTCCCAATTGTCCAATGAAGACAATCCATGGTTCTTTTGTTAGAAAAAGTAATGTATTATATCCATAAATCTCCGTTTGGTTGGCGCGTTATGATAAGAAAATACAGCCTCCAATCGTCCATTGAAACGTGAAGAGAACTCGTTCAACTTATACCTATAAACTTGTCCAAGAACAATCAAACATAATTTGAAATGTATCCTTAGGAACACTTTTATGTATAAATAAACTGGGCGATAAGAAAGGAAAAAACGACAGAGCGTGCCAGCCGTGAATGCGCATTTACTTGTATTGACATCTGTTTGGCCACTTCCTTATTCGTCTTCTTCTCTGCTCTAAAAGCAGCTAAAAAGAATCAGAACACTTTCTCGAGACTGTTGACATCCAGAGGAAGCGATAGGTACTGCATTCATATGCCCTTATATGGGCATTTTCATAAGGGAGGGGTTCCAAATGAGGCAATGTGTCAAAACCACTTTTTCCAGGACAGAAATTCCTTGGGTTTTCGACCTGCCATATCCGTTCTGTTATACTCACAGACAACATGTTAACACCTTTAGAAAATGCTGAGTGTTTCCTATCCAATGGTACTAAATATGTGCATAACCTATTTTCTGGGCCTGAATGGGAGGCATTTTACTTTGGGCACGCCAGGCTCTCCAAAACGGTCACCTCGTGTGCTGCTCCCAAAGAATTTAAAGGACGAACCACTGTACCATTGCTGCTCAGATTCCTCCATTAATTAATTCTCATTTTATGTAATAATGAAGAAATATGGTGTACGGTAATTACAGGTCAGTCAATACAGAAAATGTCAAGAACTTTGAAAGTTTCTTGAAGTGCAGTCGAAAAAATCATCAAGCGCTATGTTGAAACTGGCTCTCATGAAGACCGCCATAGGAAAGGATGACCCAGAGTTTCCTCTGCTGCAGTTCATTAGACTTACCAGCCTTAGAAATTACAACCCAAATAAATGATTTACAGAGTTCAAGTAACAGACACATCTCAACATCAACTGTTCAGAGGAAACTGTGTGAATCAGGCCTTCATGGTCGAATGGCTGCAAAGAAACCACTACTAAAGGACACCAATATGAGGAAGAGACTTGAGCAATGGACATTAGACCGGTGGAAATCTGTCCTTTGTCTAATGAGTCCAAATGAGAGATTTTTGGTTCCAACCGCTGTGTCTTTGTGAGAAGGTGAACTGATGATCTCCACATGTGTGGTTCCAACCGTGAAGCATGGAGGAGGAGGTGTGATGGTGTGGGGGTGCTTTGCTGGTGACACTGTCTGTGACTTATTTAGAATTCAAGGCACACTTAACCAGCATGGCTACCACCGCATTCTGCAGCGACAGGCCATCCCATCTGGTTTGCGCTTAGTGGGACTATAATGTATTTTTCAACAGGACAATGACCCGCCACAACTCCAGGTTGTGTAAGGGCTATTTGACCAATAAGGATAGTGATGGAGTGCTGCATCAGAAGACCTGGCCTCCACAATCACCCGACCTAAACCCAATTGAGATGGTTTGGGATGAGTTGGACAGCAGAGTCTAGGAAAAGCAGCCAACAAATGCTCAGCATATGTGGGAACCGAGTCAATACTGTTGGAAAAGCATTCCAGGTGAAGGTGGTTGAGAGAATGCCAAGAATGTGCAAAGCTGTCATCAAGGCAAAGGGTGGATGCTTTGAAGAATCTCTAATATGAAATATATTTTGATTTGTTTAACACTTAGAGTATCTCATGATAAGCAGTAGACCACACTGTCTACCAAGAGTTTTCATCTGTATTTTTCATAGCTGTCTACATACCACCACAGACCGATGCTGGCACTAAGACCGCCATAAACAAACAGGAAAACGCTCATCCAGAGGCGGCTCTCCTAGTGGCCGGGGACTTTAATGCAGGAAAATTAACTCACTTTCACCTAATTTCTATCAGCATGTTTAATGTGAACCAGAGGAAAAAACACTCTAGACCACCTTTACTCCCCACACAGAGACGCCTACAAAGCTCTCCCTCGCCCTTCACTTGGCAAATCTGACCATAATTCTATCCTCCTGTTTCCTGCTTACAAGCAAAAATGAAAGCAGGAAGCACCATTGACTCGGTCAATAAAAAAGTGGTCAGAGGAAGCAGATGCTAAACTACAGGACTGTTTTGCTAGCACACACTGGAATATTTCCCGGGATTCTTCCGATGGCAATGAGGACTACACTACATCAGTCACTGGTTTCATCAATAAGTGCATCGATGACGTCGTCGCCACAGTGACTGTACGTACATACCCCAACCAGAGGCCATGGATTACAGGCAACATCCGCACCAAGCTAAAGGGTAGAGCTGCCGCTTTCAAGGAGCGGGACTCTAACCCAGAAGCTTATAAGAAATCCTGCTTTGCCAACGAACCATCAAACAGGCAAAGTGTCAATACAGGACTAAGATTGAATCGTATTACACCAGCTCCGACACTCGTTGGATGTGACAGAGTTTGCAAACTGTTACAGACTACAAAGGGAAGCACTGCCGAGAGCTGCCCAGTGACACGAGCCTAACAGACGAGCTAAATAACTTATATTCTCGCTTCTAGGCAAGTAACACTGAAACATGCATGAGAGCATCAGCTGTTCCGGTCGACTGTGTGATCACACTCACTCTCCACAGCCAATGTGAATAAGACCTTTAAACAGGTCAACATTCACAGGGCCGCAGGGCCAGACGGATTACTAGGACGTGTACTGTGAGCATGCCCTGACCAACTGGCAAGTGTCTTCACTGACATTTTCAACCTCTCCCTGTCTGTAATACCAACATGTTTCAAGCAGACCACCATAGTCCCTGTGCCCAAGAATAATACGGTAACCTGCCTAAATGACTACCGACCCATATATCTCACGTCTGTAGCCATGAAATGCTTTGACAGGCTGGTCATGGCTCACATCAACGCCATTATCCCAGAAACCCTAGGGCCACTCCAATTTGCATACTGCCCCAACAGATCAACAGATGATGCAATATCTATTGGGCTCCACACTGCCCTTTCACACCTGGACGAAAGGAACACCAATGTGAGAATGCTATTCATTGACTGCAGCTCAGCGTTCAACACCATTGTGCCCTCAAAGCTCATCACCAAGCTAAGGACCCTGGGACTAAACACCTCCTTTTGCAACTGGATCCTGGCCGCCCCCAGGTGGTAAGGGTAGGTAACAACATATCCGCCACGCTGATCCCCAAAACAGGGGCCCCTCAGGGGTGCGTGGTCAGTCCCCTCCTGTACTCCCTGTTCACTTAAGACTGCACAGCCAGGCACAACTCCAACACCATCATTAAGTTTGCCGATGACACAACAGTGGTAGGCCTGATCACCGACATCGATGAGACAGCCTATAGGGAAGAGGTCAGAGACCTGACAGTGTGGTGCAAGGACAACAACCTCTCCCTCAATGTGATCAAGATAAAGGAGATGATTGTGGACTACAGGAAATGGAGGACCAAACACGCCCCCATTCTCATCGACGGGCCTGTAGTGGAGCAGGTTGAGAGCTGCAAGTTCCTTGGCGTCCACATCACCAACAAACGAACATGGTCCAACACACCAAGACAGTCGTGAAGAGGGCACAACAAAATATTTCCCCCCTCAGAAGACTGAAAAGATGTGGCATGGGTCCTCAGATCCTCAAAAAGTTCTACAGCTACACCATCGAGAGCATCCTGATGGGTTGCATCACTGCCTGGTATGGCAACTGCTCGTCCTCCAACCGCAAGACACTACAGAGGGTAGTGCAAACAGCCCAGTACATCACCGGGTCCCAGCTACATGCCATCCAGGACCTCTGTACCAGGTGGTGTCAGAGGAAGGTCCTACAAATTGGCAAAGACTCCAGCCACCCTAGTCATAAACTTGCTTCAGAGCGCTCAGGATCTCAAACTGGGGCGAAGGTTCGGCCTCCAACAAGACAACGACCCTAAGCACACAGCCAAGACAACACAGGAGTGGCTTCGGCACAAGTCTCTGAATGTCCTTGAGTAGCCCAGCCAGAGCCCAGACTTGAACCCGATCAAACATCTCTGGAGGGACCTGAAAATACCTGTGCAGCGATGCTCCCCATCCAACCTGAAAAATGGTAGATTACTCCTCAAATACAGGTGTGCCAATCTCGTAGCGTCTTACCCAAGAAGAATTGAGGCTGTAATCTGTTGTGGAAATTCTAATAAATAATGAGGAGAGACAAGGTCAATCACCAATCAGAATATTACTTTATTCAAACCTTATTAATAAGGGAACATAGAGCAATTGCTTCTACAAAAATGAGGCTGGTCGACTCAACACTCCCAGATATGGCTAGCAGCTCTGACACAAAGAATACAAAATATATTTTATAGCAAAGATACACAATCTTAGTCTACATGACTAACAACAGATGTATGGAATGGGTCACAAGTGAGATTTGATATATGATAAAGTAGTATCCCCCAGCCAGGTAGAATTTGTTATGAAGACTGTTCTTATTGTACAGAGGTAGGCCCTTAAGACGAGGCTCTGATCTTGTCCCTGGTACAGAAACACCAACTCCTTCTATGGCATAAATCAATTGTAAAGTCCTGAGGCGAGTGAGCCTCTGGGTCATACACTATCCCAGGATAGGTGCAACATCAGAGATGACGTTTAATGGTTCAGACACTACCCAACACATCTTGCCTCAGACCTTATCTCCTCCAAGGCCAAAGGAGGGAGTGACTGGCGCACAGACATTGTGAAGACAAGTAATTTGTTCCCCATTAATCACACCATCCCTTCAGATGGTATAAAATAGGTAAAGACGCATTCACATATGAAGACAATGTTCACTCCTGTCCTCTTCTCTTTCTGATATTCTCCAGGGATACATTCTAATAGCAAGAATTCAATCATATAAGCATATTATGCAGATAAGACTTAATTATCTACGCTACTAAGCTAATTCAGATTCTTCCACCACAAATCGCTGTCAAAAGTGCTTCAAAAAAGTACTGAGCAAAGGGTCTGAATCCTTATGTTAATGTGAAATTTAAATTTATTTATTTTATAAATTTACAAACATTTCAAAAAAAGCTGTTTTTCCTTTCCAAATATGGGGTATTATGTGTAGCTTGATGAAGAAAAAACAGTTTAATACATTTTAGAATAAGGCTGTAACGTAACAAAATGTGAAAAAGTAAAGGAGTCTGAATACTTTCCGAATACACCGTATAATTAACTTTTAAAGTATGAAAACGTTCCAACAACAGCTAATATCTTTGGATATTACTAAGCATGTTTCCAGATATTTAAATTACGCTCTTTTCTCACAGCCCTGCCCAAAGCTACACTGACCAGGGTCTCTACTCTACTCTGTGTGTGTGTGTGTGTGTGTGTGTGTGTGTGTGTGTGTGTGTGTGTGTGTGTGTGTGTGTGTGTGTGTGTGTGTGTGTATGTATGTCAGTATTCTGATAGATCTTGGTAAGTCAGACAGTTCAGAATGCATACTGTATGTTCAGAAATGACATCTTATGATATGGTCATGTTGTGATGAACACTTGATCAACATTATTTAACATTATAAGGTGTGTGATAATGTTAATTTTCTGTGGTGTGTCTGTGTAGAGAGATTTGTAGCTGTTCTGACCCTACAACCCAACTGGCCCCAGATATTCAGTGGAGAGTCCTTCACTCTCAGATGTGTCATACAGGGAGGAGAAGAGATTGAGTATGCTTTTTATAACAGTGGAAGTCGGTCTACACCAAAACGTCAAACTTTTATTTTTTTTTAAGACTAAAGGTGGGTTTATACTTGGTTGGCTGACCTGCTAATACAACTTTAACAGTTAAGTTGGCACATTTATATTTTATTTTGTTCAATTAACGCTTATCATTTTCACTTCTATGTCTCTCTGTTTTTTGTAAAATTGTATTTTACAGTAGTTATAGGAGCCAGATTAGTATTCCACTATGGAATACTTGAATGAAGAGGGTGTTTATTGAATGAAGAGGGTGTTTATTGTCTTACGTCAGATAGCGCAATGATTCCAGCATGATGATGATGATCGCAAAGGAGAGATGCCAACTGATGTAAGACAATGGAGGGTGTGTTGTATTTTGGATTTTAAATGTTGTATTAAATCTCATATGTCAAACAAAAAGTGATGATTCAGTCTTCTGTCAGTCTTCTGTAAACAACATCCAGATTTGACTTCTACTGATATGAACCCATACAGAAGTGGTCCATGTCTGTACTAATATGATGACATAGAGAGAGGAAGGAATAAGAGGGCAGACCCAGTAGACTGAGGGGTTATGTTGTTGCTATGGACCAATTACCATATTGGTTTTATATTGTTATCCACAAGAACGCAGAGTAGATACAGGTCTGTCCTGAAGGGGGCGATAAGAAACCCTAGATGTTTACCTTGTTTCGTCTCTCTGTCACAGTCACTCTCAGATGTGACATACAGGGGAGAAGAGTATTATTTTTATAACAGTGGGAAGTCGGTCTACTCCAAAACAGAGCCTGAGTTCAGAATCAGTCCTGCAAAGAATGGTCTATATACCTGTGAAGGTCTTCAGAAAAGAAATTATATACAATTGACCATGTTAGGTAAGTCTGTTTTTATTGCAAGAGAAATAGACAGAATAGTGAGCGAAAGACAAAAGGGATGATGCCAAATAGCAGACAATGAGATCAATGATGGAACAAAATAATAGTTTTGTTTTGGGGTAAAGTACAATACCATAATAACAAAATGGATAAAAATCTAAAATGATTTAATTAAAGACATTTTAATAGTGTCATCTCCTTCATAACAGATCATCCCCAAGCTGTCCTGAGTGTCTCTCCTCAGTGGCTGAACCCTGGAGACTCAGTTACTCTGAGCTGTGGGGTTAAAGAGTCATCTACAGGCTGGAGGTTCTTCTGGTACCGAACTGTTCCCTACACAGCTGGGTTACTCTCCCTATCAGACAGGTCCTACTCTGTAGAGCCTCTATCTGGCAATGGGACCTCCTCCTCTTCCTCAGAAATGCCAGCTGATCCAAAAGAAAAGCCAGTCTATTCTGAGGTCAAGACAGGGAAGACTACAGGTGAGACCCATTCTACAGGTTGGCAATCAGTGAAATCTAAATGTGTGATTTTTGAGTTTCAAAGAAGATTCAGAATATGCAATAAGATAATTTGTTAACTGGAAATGTTCACTTTCAACAGCAACTGGACTTGATGTTCATGTGACCTATGCTGAGGTTGACCTTAAACAGAAGGCCAAAGCCAAGAAGAAGAAAGAAGAAAGACTGGACATCCCTCCTTCCATATTCCTCCTATCTCAACCATATTCTGTATATAACTGTTATATTATTCCAATGTTTTATCCTCACTCCTTTCAGAAACATCAACCCCACCTGAGGCAGATTCAGTCTATTCTCAAGTGAAGCCAGGCACAGCCCCAGGTTAGACTAATAGCCAAATGCTATTGGTACCTAAGATGATACTAATATGGAACTAATTCAATGTCAAGGACGAGCTTGCTGCTCGGGAGTTACCTACGAATCTCGATTCCCTCATCGCTTTGACCAATCAAATCGATGGGCAATTACGGGAACGACGGAGGGAGAAGAAATTCGATTTCGCCCGCACGTCCAGGGATTCCACCTTGCCTCCGAGTCATCCCGGAAGTCCCCGACGGTCCCGTTGCCGATAGAACCCAAGGCTTCCCGACCTCCCCGGAGAGTCGCCTAAGACAGCTGCGTCACCGCTTTCTGAGCCTATGCAACCAGGCAGAGCTGGGCTGTCGCCAGCGGAATGGCAATACAGGATCAACACTAAGAGTTGTCTGTATTGCGGGACTCTTGGTCGTTTTGTGTCTTCTTGTCCTTTAAAAAGACCAGACTCACCGGTAGGAGTGAGTACTCCGGCGGGCCATATGGAGAACTTTTCTGCTTCCCTTGCTCGCACCCCTTTTCATGCCATTCTGCTGTGGGGAAACCAGTCTAAATCTCCCCGGTCCTCATTGACTCTGGGGGCGATGAGAGCTTTTTGGACGCTACCCTGGCTTCCGAGCTGAACATCCCCACTCAGCCCCTCTCCATTCCCATGGATGTTAACGTGCGCTCCATTGGCCGGGTCACTCATAATACCACTCCCTGTGTCAGGGAATCACAGTGAGACTATTCAATTTCTGCTCATCAAGTCTCCTCAGATTCCTGTGGTTTTGGGATTCTCCTGGCTCCAGCGACACATCCCCCTCATCAACTGGTCTACTGGTGCCATCAAGGGCTGGAGTCTGATAGGAAAGGAAAAAACCACAGCGCGCGAGCCCGTGAACGCGCCTCCTCTTCTGTTTACATCCTGTGACTAGTTCGAAATTCTTCTTCTATTACCATCCAGAGCAACCTAACATCACCAAACACTGTCTAGAGACTGTTGACATCCAGTGGAAGCAATAGGTACTGCAATCTTACTCCCAGATATGACTGTTTTCAATAGGGAAGGGTTCAAAATGAGGCAATGTGTCAAAAACACTTTTTTCCAGGACAGAAATTCCTCGGGTTTTCGCCTGCTATATCAGTTCTGTTATACTCACAGACAATATTTTAACACTTTTAGAAACTTCAGAGTGTTTCCTATCCAATAGTACTAATTATGTGCATATCATTTTACTGTGGGCACACCAGACTCTCCAAAACTGACACCTCAGCTGCCGCTCCCTAAGAAGTTAATTGGGAATGTGGACACCAAGGAACTTGAAGCTCTCGATCCAGTACAGCCCCGTCGATGTTTTCCTGTAGTCCATGATCACCGCTCCTTTGTCTTGCTCACATTGAGGGAGAGATTGTTGTCCTGGCACCACAACGCCAGTTCTCTGACCTCCTCCCTATAGGCCGTCTCATCGTTGTCGGGGATCAGGCCTACCACTGTTGTGTCGTCAGCAAACTTAATGATGGTGTTGGAGTCGTGTTTGGCCATGCAGTGGGTGAACAGCATTCTTTGAGTACACATCCTGGTAATCCATCTGGCCCAGTGGCTTTGTGAATGTTGACCTGTTTATAGGTTTTGTTCACATCAGCTACCGAGAGCGTTATCACACAGTCATCCAGAACAGCTGGTGCTCTCGTGCATGCTTCAGTGTTGCTTGCCTCGAATCAAGCATAAAATACATTTAGCTTGTCTGGTAGACTCGTGTCAATGGGCAGCTCGCATCTGGGTTTCCCTTTGCAGTCCATAATAGTTTTCAAGCCCTGCCACATCCAACAAACGTCAGAGCCGGTGTAGTAGGATTCAATCTTAATCCTGTATTGACTCGTTTGATGGTTCATCTGAGGGCGTAGCAGGGTTCCTTATAAGCGTCCAGATCCATCTCCCGCTCCTTGAAAGCGGCAGCTCTAGCCTTTAGCTCAATGCAGATGTTGCCTGTAATCCATGGCTTCTGATAAGTCAAAGTCACCATTATTAGTCAGTTGTACAACCGAATGCCTTCAACTGAAATGTGTCTTCCGCATTTAACCCAACCCCTCTGAATCAGAGAGGTGCGGGGGGCTGCCTTAAACAACATCAACGTCTTCGGCACCCGGGGAATAGTGGGTTAACTGCCTTGTTCAGGGGCAGACCGACAGATTTTTACCTTGTCACTTGCAACCCTCCGGTTACAAGTCCAACACTCTAACCACTAGGCTACCTGGGATATGTACGTACAGTCACTGTGGGGACGACGTCATCGATGCACTTATTGATTAAGCCGATTACTGAGGTGATCTATTCCTCAATGCCATTGGATGAATCCCGGAACATATTCCAGTCTGTGCTAGCAGGACAGTCCTGTAGTGTAGCATCTGACCACTTCTGTATTGAGCGAGTCACTGGTACTTCCTGCTTAAGTTTTTGCTTGTAAGCAGGAATCAGGAGGATATAAATGTGGTCAGATTTGCCAAATGGAGGGTGGGGGGAGAGATTAATTTGCATCTCTGTGTGTGGAGTAAAGTTGGTCTAGGATTTATTTTCCCCCTGGTTGCCCATGTGACATGCTGGTAACAATTTGGTAAAACTGATTTAAGTTTGCCTGCATTAAAGTCATATACTCTGCAGGAGTTCTGAGGAGCTAGTAACGTACGTATGAATGACTACCAGTTCTCCCGTATTGCCTCCTCATCCTACAGACAGGTCATGACGATTAATGACATTAGTGGTATATCACTCAGACTGCTATTTCCAGTGTCCCTGCATGGTCTGAAGGTTACTGTTCCAGTTAGGGGGGTTTCTGTGTCTATGTGTTAATTTCTATGTGATCAGACAGACAGCCGGCAGCCAGCCAGGTCATTGTCACTGCTTCTGAGAAACAGTCACAGGAAGTGGCATCAACATATCAGTAATGTGTGAAATAAGTCCAACTACTAACAGAATGGATTAGTTTAGAAACATGTATGTTATCTATGTTTGTGTATCATAAGATTAATTAACCAGTCATAGTACATGCAAATACACAGGTATTGAAACAAACCATTCTGAAAATCAATCTGCAAGAGATCATGCTGGAATAATGGTAATGATGATGATTGGTGTTGTTTTGAGCAAACATTGATTTTGTATTTTACTCAACAAGCTTGTTCAAATACAACTAACTTCAAGCAGTTTGTTGATTAAAGACTAACACATTGGCTCAAATTCTTGTCCTTTTTAAATCCACTCAAATGTTCTTTCAGCATACATATTCTGTAGTTCACTTGTTAATTTCTCTTTTACATTCAATCACTGTGATCACTACATTCCTGGGTTACTACTTTGAACAGTTGACAGACCTACCTTGTTTGTGCTGTAACTCAAGAACATCTACATGCAGTTGACCTCCAAATAACTAAAATATAAACTAAATGATAAACATGCCATGACGTCCAACCTTTGACACTTCTCTTAGTGACATTAAAGATTGTACTGAAAATGTCAACCTGACCAGGTATGGTAAATGCATTACTGACTTCACTTTTTGCACAACTATCTATTATCCACAAAATTCCTTCCTCAGATATATACTATAGTTCTCTCTTCCACCCACAGAAAGACCACAGTGTTGCTGTGTCCATTCCTTTTACAGTAAGAGGAAGTTGTGTAGAGATGAACATGACATCAGATGCTATTTTTATGTTTCTCTTTAAGCATCTGTACCTTCTAATTCTGTCAAAGCCCCATTCATGTCACAGCCGCAGGAACTGTAGGGGTCCGCAGGCCATGCTTGTGTTTACAGTCACTTGCCAGAGGCTCAGAATGGAGCACACTTTATTTGTGATTAATGTATTTATCTGTATTTTGAATATTGTTAGCTAACTTTTTATTTTATTGGTCAAGAAAATGTTTCATTCATAGAACATGAAGAATGTCATATATGCACAATAAATGTGGCAACAGATGATGACGTTGTTTGGTTACACTGTGTTAACCGACTACAGAGAAATGGAGTTGTTGGTCATTACAGCTTTTAATCAGGTTGTAGCATGAGCCTGAGAAACATATAATATCAACTAATATGATGACATAGAGAGAGGAAGGAATAAGGGGACAGACCCAGTAGACTGAGGTGTTATGTTGTGACCAATCACCGTATTAGTTTCTGTATTGTGATCCACAATAATGTGGAGTAGTTACAGGCCTGTCCTGAGGAGGGCGATAAGAAACCCCAGATGTTTGTTTCTTCACACAGCGTCTCTTCACACAGCGCCTCAAAATCTACACACTGATGTGAAGCAAAATGAAACTACACTGTGTGTGTGGGGGGAGGCCTACACTATCTATCTATCTATCTATCTATCTATCTATCTATCTATCTATCTATCTATCTATCTATCTATCTATCTATCTATCTATCTATCTATCTATCTATCTATCTATCTATCTATCTATCTATCTCTCTATCTATCTATCTATCTATCTATCTATCTATCTATCTATCTAGGTTTTATTTATTCGCACCAAATAAAAGAAGTGAAAGACAAAACACAACAGATGAAAAACTGGTAAAAGCAGAGTGCAGGTGAGGTTAGAAGCCCGAAAGGGCTGATATGAAAACCACACCACAAATATAAGTTTAAAAAAGTTTGTAGTATCAGTTAAACAAAGCATATTGATTATACGTGTATATAATATATTCAGTAAAGAAGAAAAAACTTGTTTTATTATGTGTGTGTACATGTGTTTGTGAGTGTGAGTGTTACATGAAGGGGATTATTGGGTAGTTTGGTTTTTCAGGCTGAGCCCCAGTCTTCTCTTGAAGTTATTGAGGGATGATGAGGTTTTGACCATTTGGTATATACCTCTGTCTCTGATAGAGAATTGACTATGTGAGGTGCGGCAGTGGGGTTGGTGAAGGTTATCACAGTGTCTTGTGTTATGTGGTGCCGGGGACGAAGGCAGACGTTTTACGTGGCCACAACCGATTTTGTTTTTTGGTTTGTTTATTTGCGTTGTTTGAAACTTATTTTTTTACTTATTTTGTACATACTGTAATGTTGCCGCTACTGTCTCTTATGACCAAAAATAACTTCTAGACATAAGGACTGTGATTACTCACCACGGACTAGCAGAACCCTTTTTTACCTTTCACGACTCTGACGAGCCCGACGCGAAGGATATACTGCTCTCTCGGGAACAGGCCCCGATCCCCGTGATCTGCGTGAAGAGGAGGTGGAGAAAGAGGTGCCGAAGGGCGGGCTGCCTTCTGAGAATTCGTAGGCGATCGTATAAACCTCCACTTCCCTCCATTCTGCTAGCAAACGTGCAATCTTTGGAGAATAAAGTCAACGAGCTACGCAATCTTAATCCTGTATTGACTCTTTGCTTGTTTGATGGTTCGTCTGAGGGCGTAGCGGGATTTGTTATAAGCGTCTGGATTCATCTCCCGCTCCTTGAAAGCGGCAGCTCTAGCCTTTAGCTCGATGCGGATGTTGCCTGTAATCCATGGCTTCTGGTTGGGATAGGTACGTACAGTCACTGTGGGGACGACGTCATCGATGCACTTATTGATGAAGCCGATTACTGAGGTGATCTATTCCTCAATGCCATTGGATGAATCCCGGAACATATTCCAGGCTGTGCTAGCAGACCAGTCCTGCAGTGTAGCATCCGCGTCATCGGACCACTTCCGTATTGAGCGAGTCACTGGTACTTCCTGCTTAGGTTTTTGCTTGTAAGCAGGAATCAGGAGGATATAATTGTGGTCAGATTTGCCAAATGGAGGGCGAGGGAGAGATTCATTTCCATCTCTGTGTGTGGAGTAAAGTTGGTCTAGGATTTATTTTCCCCCTGGTTGCACATGTGACATGCTGGTAAAAATTTGGTAAAACTGATTTAAGTTTGCCTGCATTAAAGTCATATACTCTGCAGGAGTTCTGAGGAGCTAGTAACGTACGTATCTATGACTACCTGTTCTCCCATATTGCCTCCTCATCCTACAGACGATTTATGACATTAGTGGTGTATCACTCTGACTGCTATTTCCAGTGTCCCTGCATGGTCTGGAAGGTCACTGTTCTAGTTAGGTTGTTTCTGTGTCTATGTGTTTATTTCTATGTGGTCAGACAGACAGGCGGCAGCCAGCCAGGTCATTGTCACTGCTCCTGAGAAACAGTCACAGGAAGTGGCATCACCAAAAGATGTTACCTGAAATGTAGAAGGGGGGCCTCTATGAGTAACCAGGGGCCCACTTCCATCTGAGAAAGTTGTTAGGTGTTTGACATTTTTGCTCTCTCTCTCTCGCTCTCTCTACCCCCTCTCTCCCCCTCTCTCTTTGTCTTTCTTTCTTTCTCTCTGTCTCTGTCTCTCAATCTCGCTCTCTGTCTTCCTCTCTCTTCTCCCGAGCCGTCTATCTCCCTCCTTTCTCTTTCTCTGCAACATTGAGTGGTCTGCTCATAAAGTAACAAAGCCACTGGTATCTATGAAACACCATGTCCATTAATCACAACATCAGCAGCAGCTAGGAAATACAGACTACTAAACCACCACCATCAGACTGATCAACACAGTGACAGACCCAAAACACACCCACGCCTCATCTTCTAACGATCAAGCTGAGTGAAGGGGTATTTTCAGAGAGCAACTATAGAACGTGACTTCCTTTTCAGCTAACATACAGTAATTATTTTATAGAACAGCAGCCCTCATCAAAAGGAAGTCTCTGCTCTTTCTCTTCTCTGTTTTTTCTTCTCTGTGTGTTTTGGATAGTCAACTGCTAGCTACCAGTGACAGTGATAGATAAGGACATACTGCCAGAGGAAACAGTCATACAACGCCTTAAAGAGATGTCTGGTGGTCCCTTCTCCTGCTTCTCCAAACAGGGAATACTACTTCTCCTACTCTCTAACCTCCACTATGGTAAGTTTTGTAACAATTTTTATTTATTTGAACATTTTAAACACAGTAAAACCGCAATACAACCATCAACGGGGATGACACAAACAAGTTTAAAAACGTATCCCCATTGTGGGCAACTTGAAAATACATGAAAACAAAAATACAGTATACACAAGATAACATGAAAACAAAATACATCTCATAAATAGAGTAGAAATCGTAAAAGGGATAAAATAGATTACCAAGTAACTTTCATTGAAACAATTATACTTGCACATTTTTAAAGCATTTTGCACATAAACAATTTCTTAAGGTTTATCCTAGCCTGTTGATAGATCTTATATGGTTTGGTACACAATTCCACTCCTCTGCACCAGTGTTAAGGAAATAGATTTTTCCAGCCATGCTCCTATAGAGCAGCGGTCTCATAATGGCAACACTGGCTCTGGTGTGATCGCTATGAGAGTCTCTAATGACATTTAAATAACCAGACAGGTAATTGGGGGCCAGGTCATGTATCACTTTAAAAACCATCAACATTTAAAATGCACCACCACCAGATCAACTGGAAGCCAGTTCTGTCCCTGAAATGAATAGGACCACCATACGTCCCTATGTCTAAGTTGAGAATAATTCTCATTCGTTTGTTTTGGGCCGTTTGAAGTTTGTCCTTCAGATTTTTTGTTATGCCACTGAACCATGAAATACAAGCATAGTCATAGTGGCACTGTATCAGAGATGTTGCCAGGGTCCTCATAGTCTCTCCATCCAGGAACCTGCCTACCCTTCCCATGAACTTTGTCCTGGAGTGAACATTCCCAATGGCCTTCAGAGCCACAAGGTCGCATGTCATGTGTTGGTCCAGTTCACATCCCAATGTATGTAACAGAGCATTTTTCCTTCATCGCTACACAATTAAACTTGACCGAGAAGTTGGTGAGTTTTTCACTTTGTGTTTGGAACCAAACAGGATACATTCTGTCTTGCCTAAATGGATAACCACTTACTGACTTTAGTCAGTTGGCTGATTAGGGTCTTTTCAACGGTCTCCTTATTCTAATGTAAAACCAAGAAGGTAGAATCATCCCCAAACAGGATCTATTGCATGTGCTTGCTTGCATGATAAAGTAAGGAAAACCGTCAGCTTTCTCTAACTTCGTTGTTGGTCGTTGCATGGTGTGTGTTGCCTGTAGAATGCCTAGTCATAAGTGATTGGTTGGATATCTCGAAACATTTGCTTTATTACTGTTTGATAATTCAGGAACATATCATGATGTGTGTATTCTGTAGTTTTGAATGAGTGCCAATGGTGTGGTTGGGTCAGCAGCTGTTGCAGTGCAGCTAGAACACAACAGATCTTAAGACCCTGTGCCTAATGGATGGTATTCATTAAATTTAAAGCGATATGGTACTGTATCAAATGATTGTTTCTATTACATAATATTTTACATTGCCAGACTAGGATAACTGCTGTTGTCTTAAATTATTCAATGAAATGTAACTGTATTTGTTTCCTTAATTCATGACTGACATTTTTTGGTGTCAGGGTTTATAAAACATTACTTCAGACTGACATATAATTATAATGTTGCCCATGCAGTATATGATGCATTTCTGGTGAATAATTACACAGTAAACACAGTGGTATTTGTACTTGTGAGCTGAGGAGAGGTTATCAGATCCACACGTACTTCTCTTTTCCTGTCATCTCATCCTGTTCTACTGAATGTGGGGGAGGAGTGGACTTTAATGAAGTAAAAAAGGACCCACACACTCAGATACGTAAAGATATAAAGTGAAAATATGCCAAGTGCCATGTACAGAATAAATGAAACCTGGAAATGTGCTATATAAATCCAATCCATTATAATCTGTTGTTGATTTAGTAGGACTTTTCATTTCAGTTTATTATTGTGAAATTATTCATGTAGGCACACTGTAATAAGTATTACAGTCACACTGTAGCAAGTGCTGGAGTGTAACAATGAGTAATAACAACACTTGCTACATCGTACTACATGAATACTTACACAGTATTAAGACCATTGTAATAAAGTGTGCAACCATTGATTGATTATTTTATTTTTTATTTTACTTACCCTTCATAACATGTCTACTTGTGTGTTTCAGGTGTAGGTGTTCCTCTGATCATCAACAAGAGAGTGGGGGACTCTGTGGAGATGTTGGCACGCTTAGAGAGGGGACATTTCAAATCATTGGAGTGGAAGTATATGGGAAAGGATATTGCAGAATTCAACTCAGAAGTTGTATATTCACCTGGATCCCAGTTTGAGGGGAGACTAGAGATGAACACCAACAACTTCAGTTTAACAGTCAGAGAACTGACACTGCAAGACTCAGGGGATTTTCTACTTACAGGGGAAGAGGACAAAGGTCAGATTGGCAGTAAGACCATCACTCTGAAGGTCCATGGTAGGCTGTTATTACCATTTTTGCATCCTATTTTGATATCATTCTTCTTTATATCCATAACCATGGCTGATGATCTTTAAACTATAATACAGATTTTGTGGTTTTATACAGACCTTACTCACCATGCTTTGTTAAATTTCCATCACATGTTCAAGTCGTCTATCTCCTGGTGGTATGGCTATGGTAGGATTCATTTAGAAGACTGATTATGAGTCTCTATCTCTCTTCTGGTTGGTCAGAGCCTATATCCACGGTGGCGATCCAGACAGACATCAAGCTATTGGCCAACCACTCCTGTACGGTACGGCTGGTGTGCAACGTGTCCTGCTACCCCAACCTTACCTACACCTGGGAGAGAGACAATGAGATCTACGGGGACGCCCAGCAGATTCACTTCTCTCTCTCACCAGCAGAGGGAGACATAAGTGTAAATTGCAACGCCTCCAACCTGGTCAGTTGGAAAACTGCCTCTGCGACAGTAAAGTGTAGTAATGACACAACCACCCCAGGTACCTAGATATCATAATAATCACTTCCATACACTTTTCAGTGTGCTTATACGCTTATGTTATCGAATATAATATGCAATGCATGTGATTACATCGGATGAATATGATATAGAGCCATTTAGTCTTTATCATATTGTATAGTCTAATCATATTTTTTGTTGAATATTTGACAGGACTGGCTTGGTATACCATCTACATCGGAGTAACAGTGGGAGGCGCTGTGGTGCTGATCCTCACTGTAGCTGTGGCAGTGTGCTACTGCAGGGGCCGGAGTAACACAGGTATGTACAGCTTAGGGGCCTCCACTATACTTAACGTGGCATTTCAGGTCGGTCTAGAAGTTTTCTTCAGCTGATAGGATTTTGGGGGATTTGCTAGAAATTGGAAAAACTGTGAGACCCCTTGTTAATTCCTGGGTATGTTTGTTGATATCCTGTATAAAATGTATGTGATTGGTTGATATTTTGTTCTAATAAAACACAGCAGATCTACCTGACAACACAATATATGCTGATGTTATGGACAACACAATAATTAGAGATGTAAGTATGCATTGCCGTTATTATTCCTGAATGTGTGGAAGCTGTATGTACTGTATTGTAATGGGCTGTATTTTGATTCCAGACAAGATCAAACAGTCATGTAAACCCATTATCCATCTATGAGACTGTCAATGATCTGGTTATCCCAAGATTGAACAAGGTAAGATAGAAATGGTCATAATGGTAAAATCTCTGTGATTGAATGGAAGACTATGTAGTCCACTTTGAGAATAGTCTATACCTTTCTTGATGCTGTAACAGTTTCTTCTTGATTATCTGTCACATGTAGCCGCAGACTCTGTATGACACGGTCACATGTGGACGCCCAGAAGGCACTCTCCTCTCCCTACCAGAAAGTACTGTGAGCTGAACAGGATGTGGTCAAAGGGTGGGCCTTCCATAGATATAGAACCCTCTGCATCCTCTGCATCTTCCACATTTATATTCTGTAGATAGGCCTAGATGTTACTGTTTAATTTCATCACCACCTACACTATTTACTTACTTTCATTTCCTTCTCCCTTTGTTGATTCTCATGTATACAGTATATCACCAGGCCTTATGCCTTTCTTTGAGGGCCTAGTTACAATTAGGAGATTCTGAAATGTGTAATAGGCAGTAGTAGGCGTGGTGATCAGACATGCTCATATGTCGAATTTCTATTTTCTAGATTATAGAAAGTAGTTGACATTGATTAGTGAGGTTGATTTATGCCTGTGAATAGAAAGTGTACTCTTTTGCATTAGGATTATGTGCTCGCCAGGCATCAGTGAGGTTGTAATCAGAGAGTATATGCTGGAGACAAACATATTAGTAATGTGTGAAATAAGTCCAACTACTAATAGAATGGATTAGTTTAGAAACGTGTATGTTATCTATGTTTGTGTAGCATAAGATTAATCAACCAGTTATAGTACATGTGAATACACAGGTATTGAAACAAACCATTCTGAAAATCAATCTGCAAGAGATCATGCTGGAATAATGATAATGATGCTGATTGGTGTAGTTTTGAATTGTTTTGAGCAAACAATAATTTAGTATTTTACTCAACAAGCTTGTTCAAATACAACAGTATTCAAGTAGAGTTTGTTGATTAAACACATTGGCTCAAATTCTTGTCATTTTTAAATCTTCTCAACTTGCATAATAACGCTAATTAAGCAATTGGTTAAGTTTGACTTTTTGCAATGCAAAGTGTATGAAATTAAAAGGCTGAGGAACTTCACATTAAGTCACTTGTTACAGTTGAAGTCTGAAGTTTACATACACCTTAGCCAAATACATTTAAACTCAGCTTTTCACAATTCCTGACATTTAATCCTAGTAAAAATTACCTGTTTTAGGTCAGTTAGGTACACCACTTTATTTTAAGAATGTGAAATGCCAGAATAATAGTAGAGAGAATTATTTTATTATTTAACTTTTATTTCTTTTATCACAGTCCCAGTGGGTCAGAAGTTTACATACACTCAATTAGTATTTGGTAGCATTGCCTTTAAATTGTTTAACTTGGGTCAAACGTTTCGGGTAGCCTTCCACAAGCTACCCACAATAAGTTGGGTGAATTTTGGCCCATTCCTCCTGACAGAGTTGGTGGAACTGAGTCAGGTTTGTAGGCCTCCTTGCTCGCACACGTTTTTTCAGTTCTGCCCACAAATTTTCTATGGGATTGACGTCAGGGCTTTGTGATGGCCACTCCAATACCTTGACTTTGTTGTCCTTAAGCCATTTTACCACAACTTTGGAAGTATGCTTGGGGTCATTGTCCATTTGGAAGACCCATTTGTGACCAAGCTTTAACTTCCTTACTGATGTCTTGGGATGTTGCTTCAATATATCCACATAACTTTCCTTCCTCATGATGCCATCTATTTTTTGAGGTGCACCTGTCCCTTCTGCAGAAAATCCCCCCCACAACATGATGCTGCCGCCCCCGTGCTTCACGGTTGGGATGGTGTTCTTCGGCTTGCAATCCTCCCCCTTTTTCCTCCAAACATAACAATGGTCATTATGGCCAACAGTTCTATTTTTGTTTCATCAGACCAGAGGACATTTCTCCAAAAAGTACAATCTTTGTCCCCATGTGCAGTTGCAAACCACAGTCTGGCTTTTTTATGGCGGTTTTGGAGCAGTGGCTTCTTCCTTGCTGAGCTGCCTTTCAGGTTATGTCGATATAGGACTCGTTTTACTATGGATATAGGTACATTTGTACCTGTTTCATCCAGCATCTTCTCAGGGTCCTTTTCTTTTCTGGGATTGATTTGCACTTTTCGCACCAAAGTCTTGGAGACAGAACGCGTCTCCTTCCTGAGCGGTATGACGGCTGCGTGGTCCCATGGTGTTTATAATTGCGTACTATTGTTTGTACAGATGAATGTGGTTCAGGCGTTTGGAAATTGCTCCCAAGGATGAACCAGCCTTTTTTTTCTGAGGTCTTGGCTGATTTCTTTAGATTTTCCCATGATGTCAAGCAAAGAGGCACTGGGTTTGAAGGTAGGCCTTGAAATATATCCACAGGTACACCTCCAATTGACTCAAATTATGTAATTTAGCCTATCAGAAGCTTTTAAAGCCATGACATTATTTTCTGGAATTTTCCAAGCTGTTTAAAGGCACAGTCAACTTAGTGTATGTAAACTTCTGACCCACTGGAATTGTGATATAGTGAATTATAAGTGAAATAATCTGTCTGTAAACAATTGTTGGTAAAATTACTTGTGTCATGCACAAAGTAGATGTCCTAACCGACTTGCCAAAACTATAGTTTGTTAACAAGAAATGTGTGGAGTGGTTGAAAAATAAGTTTTAATGATTCCAATATAAGTGTATGTAAACTTCCAACTTCAACTGTAAGTGGTCATGGCTTGCTCTCTGCCTATTTAGCAGTGTGGGTTTGTGAAGGAAGGCACTGTGTGAAGCTGCTGTTTCCCACTGTGATCATTAAGAGACACATAGATAAATGGTTGTATATCCAAAAACCTGTGAAAACCTAGTTGCTGGGCTGATGAGTACACATGAAAAGTTGTGCAGGGATGTATGTCCTTTTCAGAGAGAAGAATGACAATGTTATTGCAGCATACATATTCTGTAGTTCACTTGTTAATTTCTCTTTTACATTCAATCTATCACTGTGATCACTACTTTCCAGGGTTTTTACTTTGAACAGTTGACAGGCTGTAACTCAAGAACATCTACATGCAGTTGACCACCAAATAGCTACAACATCAACCAAATAATAAACATGCCATGACGTCAAACGTTTGACACCTCTCTTAGATTGTACTGAAAGTGTCAACATGACCAGGTATGGTAAATGCAATATTGACTTCACTTTTTGCACAACTATCCACTAAATTCCTTCCTCAGATATATACTACAGTTCTCCACCCACAGAAAGACCAGTGTTGCTGTGTTCTTTCCTTTTACAGTAAGAGGAAGTTGTGTAGAGATGAACGTCCCATCAGATGCTATTTTTTATGTTGCTCTTTAAGCATCTCTACTTTTCTAATTTTGTCAAAGCCCCATTCGTGTCACAGCTGCAGGAACTGTAGATTAGAATAGACTCAACTTTATTGTCATTGAACAAGTACAAGTACAGTTCAACGAAATGCAGTTAGCATCTGACCAGAAGTGCAAATAAAAGAGTGCAACATTTTTTGAAGTGAAACAATTAAGTACAATGTATGTTACTAAGTGGGATGTATAAATGTACAATGAAGGCATAAACTATATTGTGATCCACAAGAATGTGGAGTAGTTACAGGTCTGTCCTGAGGGGGGCGATAAGAAACCCCAGATGTTTACCTTGTTTCTTCACACAGTGTCTCAAGCTCTACACACTACAAAGAGGGAAATAGTAAAAAATAAATAAAATGGATTCATGTATTCAAAATGTCATGATGTGAAGCAAAATGAAACTATACTGTGTGTGTGTGTGTGTGGAGGTGTTAGTGATGTCCATTTCCATTGTGGAACAACTAAGGTTAGCAGGCTAGGCCTACCACCTGACAACTTAGCAACGTTTGAGGGGAGGCCTACACTATCTATCTATCTATCTATCTATCTATCTATCTATCTATCTATCTATCTATCTATCTATCTATCTATCTATCTATCTATCTATCTAGGTTTTATATATTCGCACCAAATAAAAGAAGAGAAAGACAAAACACAACAGATGAAAAACTGGTAAAAGCAGAGTGCAGGTGAGGTTAGAAGCCCGAAAGGGCTGATATGAAAACCACACCACAAATATAAGTAAAACAAAAAGTTTGTTCAATCAGTTAAACAAAGCATATTCATTATAAGTGTACATAATATATTCAGTAAACAAGAAAAAACATGTGTGTACATGTGTTTGTGTGTGTGAGTGACAGTTAGGCTACATGAAGGGGATTATTGGGTAGTTTGGTTCATCAGGCTGACTCCCAGTCTTCACTTGAAGTTATTGAGGGATGATGAGGTTTTGACAATGTGAAGATAAGAATTCCAGAGTAGTATACCTCTGTATCTGATAGAGAATTTACTATGTGAGGTGTGGCAGTGGGGAGGGTGAAGGTTATCACCGTGTCTCGTGTTATATAGATGGATTTCAGGATTTATCTGTACGAATCCATTGAAGTGTTTAGGTAAACTGGCTGGGAGGTATGAGTAGATGAAAGCGCGTAATTGGAGTACATTAATGTCGTAAACAGACAAGATGAGATTTGAGACTGGGACAGAGGTTCACCTTCCAGCAGGACAATGACCCTAAGCATACTGCTTAAACAACACTCCAGTGTTTTAAGGGGAAAAATGTAAATGTCTTGGAATGGCCTAGTCAATGCCCAGACCTCAATCCAATTGAGAATCTGTGGTATAACTTAGATTGCTGTACACCAGCGGAACCCATCCAACTTGAAGGAGCTGGAGCAGTTTTGGCTTGAACAATGGGCAAAAATCCCAGTGGCTAGATGTGCTAAGCTCATAGAGACATACCCTAAGAGACATGCAGCTGTAATTGCTTATTTCTTGTCTGTTTCACAATGAAAAACATTTAGCATCTTCAAAGTGGTAGGCATGTTGTGCAAATCAAATGATACAAACCCCCCCAAAATCTATTTTAATTTCAGGTTGTAAGGCAACAAAATAAGAAAAATGGGTGAACACTTTCGCAAGCCACTGTAAGGACATACAGCCAGAGGAAACAGTCATTGCCTTATAGAGATGTTTGGTGGTCCCTTCTCCTGCTTCTCCAAACAGGAAATGCTACCTCTCCTTCTCTCCAACCTCCACTATGGTAAGTTTGTAACAATTTTTATTTATTTGAACATTTTAAGTATATCTCAGTTTAGGTCCCCTAACAGAACGAACTCTGAAGATATATGGGGGAAATCAATTCACATATGGTGTCCAGGGCACAGCTGGGAGTTGAGGGGGGTCTATAACAGGCGCCAACAGTAAGAGACTTATTTCTGAAGAGATACATTTTTTGAACTAGAAGTTCAAACTGTTTGGGCATAGACCTGGAAAGTATTACAGAACTTTGCAGGCTATCTCTGCAGTAGATTGCAACTCCTCCCCCTTTGGCAGTTCTATCTTGGCGGAAAACGTTGTAGTTGGGTATGGAAATCTCAGGATTCAGACACGGCTAGAACATCTTGGTTGGCTGAGTGTGCTAAAGCAGTGAGTAAAACAAACTTAGGGTGGAGGCTTCTGTTGTTAACATGCATGAAACCAAGGCTTTTTCGATTACAGAAGTTAACAAATGAGAGTTCCTGTGGACACGCAGGGCCTGGGTTTACCTCCACATCACCCGAGGAACAGAGGAGGAGTAGGATGAGGGTACGGCTAAAGGCTATCAAGACTGGTCGTCTAGTGCGTTGGGGGCAGAGAATAAAAGGAGCAGATTTCTGGGCAAGGTAGAATAGATTCAGGGCATAATGTGCAGACAGGGGTATGGTAGGGTGCAGGTACAGTGGAGGTAAGCCCAGGCACTGAGTGATGATAAGACTGGTTGCATCTCTGGAGGTGCTGGTAATACTGGGTGAGGTCACCGCATGTGTGGGAGGTGGGACAAAGGAGGAATCTGAGGCATGTAGAGTGGGACTTGGGGCTCCACTGTAAACTAAAACAATGATTATCCTAAACAACAGTAAACAGGGCATATTGACATTTGAGAGAGACATACAGCGAGGCATAAAGCAAACACAGGTGTTGATTGGGAGAGCTAGCTAAGACAACAATGGGTAAGACCACAACAGCTAATCAGCTAAGACAACAACAACAGGTGAATGGGCAAAGAGGGTTGGTTAGCTACACACAGGGCCTGAGTACACGGCTGGGGCCGACAGATAAACAAAAATAAACAGAATGGAGTACCGTGATTAATGAATTGTCCAGCTGGCATCAGCTATGTAGCCGAGTGATCATAGGGTCCAGTGAACAGCAATAGATGGGACAGGGAAGCCGCGAGGTATTCGTTACTACGCCGGCACGCAGGAGACACAGCGTTTAAAGTTAGAGTTAGCAGGCCGGGGTTAGTAGAACCGTCTGCTCCGATGTCCGACAGAGGCCGGTTGCAGGCACAGCAGATGGTGTATTCGTCGGCAGGGATCCGGCGTTGTAGTGGAGAAACAGTCCGATAGTGGTAGGCTGGTGAGTATTATCCAGGCTAAAAAGGGCTGATGTCTGTGCAGAAGGTGAAGGCCACTAGCAGTGGCTAACAGTGACTAAATAGCTAGTTGCTAATGACTAGCTTCCCATGGAGTTCTGTCTAAAAGGTCTAAGAAAATAGCGGTTCCGTAACACATTGGGTGAGGCAGGTTACCGGAAGGTATATTTAATATAAAATGGAAAAGATATTGAAAATACATTTGAAATATATACAAAAAAAGACGAAAAATACAAAAGTACACGAGAGGACGAACCAAAACACGTCTGCACTGCTACGCCATTTTGGATTGACCAGTATCACTGTGAAAGGTGAGTAATTGTCCGTGCGGTGTGTAGTAATCACTGTATATGCCAGTATTCTGATAGATCTTGGTAAGTCAGACAGTTCAGATTGCATACTGTATGTTCAGAAATAACATCTTATGATATGGTCATGTTGTGATGAATGCTGATCAACATTATTTTACATTCTAATGTGTGTGATAATGTACATTTTCTGTGGGGTGTCTGTGCAGAGAGACCTGTGGCTGTTCTGACCCTCCAACCCAACTGGCCCCAGATATTCAGAGAAGAGACTGTCACTCTCAGTTGTGACATACAGGGGGGAGAAGAGATTGAGTATGCTTTTTATTACAGTGGGAAGTCGGTCTACACCAAAACAGAGCCTGAGTTCAGAATCAGTCCTGCAAAAGAATTGTCTATATACCTGTGAAGGTCTTCAGAAAAGAAATGGCTTAAAACACTCCCAGACAAGTAATGCTATACAACTGACCGTGTTAGGTAAGTCTGTTTTATGGGATTGCAAGAGAAAGAGACTGAAAAGTGAGAGAAAGGGATGATGTCAAATAGCAGACAGTGAGATCAATGATGGAACAAAACCATAGTTTGATGTTGGGGTAAAGTACAATACCATAATAACAAAATGGCTAAAAATGTCATTCTAAAATGATTTAATTAAAGACTGAACATGTTAATAGTGTCGTCTCCTTCATAACAGATCATCCCCAAGCTGTCCTGAGTGTCTCTCCTCAGTGGCTGAACCCTGGAGACTCAGTTACTCTGAGCTGTGGGGTTAAAGAGTCATGAACAGGCTGTACAAATACATATCAGGAAACAAACCCGAACCCCAAGGTTGATTTCTACAAAGATGGAGTATTCATCAGGAATGAGGCAACAGGAGAGATGACCATCCCTGTAGTATCCAAGTCAGATGAAGGCTTCTATAAGTGTAACTCTAATGAAGGAGAATCACCAGAGAGCTGGGTGACAGTGAGAGGTGAGAAAACGGTCATGGTCACATGATTCATAATATCTGTGGTCATCAGTCATTTGTAGTGTTAAAAAGCATACTGTAGGTTTGGAGTTGCAAGCTCAGGCTGGTCATCTGATCTCAAGTCAGTTGTCAAATATATATTCACCTCGTCCACTACTTTATTTATTTTCTACAACTACCTCAGAGTCAGATGGTGATTTGCTGTTCTCTCTCCAGGTGTAACTCCTGGACCCTCTACATCAGTCCTAGTAGGAGTGGTTGTGGGCCTGGTTGTTCCTGGTGTTCTACTGGCCATTCTCCTGGTACTGCTGTGTCGATATAAAAACGTCAAAACTGTAAAGACCTGATATAATCGTGTACATTTCTCATTGCAGGTTCTTGTTGTAACAGGACATTCTTGTGAGTACACCTGCCTTTCAATTATGTTCCTTTTCATACAGTAAAATATAATCTGTGTGTTTCATGACTATCTCTCTCCCTGTAGGCACCCCCAGCTCCAGAGGACCAGCCTGGACCCCAAACAGGACCAAGGATCTACCCAGGGCCGAACTCCTGATGCTGGGTATACACGTTTGCAGCATGGTCAGTCTCTTAGTCCAGACCACTGTCACTCTCCTCTCTGTAACTTCACACACTGACTTTTCACCATCCACTTTGTATACTACATGTTACTGTACTCTATGTCCCTAGGCAAGCTGAGGGAAAACCAACCACTTCATCTTTCTCTCTCTTCTTTGACCAACAGGTGGCACTAACGTCTATGATACAATCACTCCCTCATACAGTAATGTCTGTTGCCAGTTCGTTTTGTTTCTACAAGCCTACCAGCGGTTTTCCCTCTGCTCCTGTCTCTCGATTGTACCTGTTTTCTTGTTTTCCCGGTGTTGACCATTCTGTCTGCCCTGACCCTGAGCCTGCCTGCCGTCCTGTACCTTTGCCCCACCTATCTGGATCACTGACCCCTGCCTGCCCTTGACCTGTCTTTGTCTGCCCCTGTTGGATTAATAAACTGTTGTTACTTCGACGTTGTCTGCATCTGGGTCTTACCTGAAACGTGATCATTCTGTATATAACTGGTTATATTATTCTGATGTTTTATCCTCACTCCTTACAGAAACAGCAACCCCACCTGAGGTAGATTCAGTCTATTCTCAAGTGAAGCCACGCACAGCACCAGGTAAGACTAATAGCCATATGCTATTGATACTAATATGATACTAATATGGAACTAATGCTCTGATATGAAAGTATACTCTATTTATTTTAAGTATGTCTCTTTGTTTGATTCTTAAGAGTTTGTTTGACTGCATGTCCTAAATAACTTTGTGTGGTGATATGTTGCAGGTCCTTGAGGGGGTCAGGGATGGAGGGATGGAGGGATAAAAGGATGGATGGAAATATGGAGGGGTGGAGTGATGGAAGGATGGAAAGATGGAGGAATAGATGGACGGATGGAAAGATTGAGGGATGGACGGATGGAACAATGGAGGGCCGGAGGGATGGAGGGATCGAGGGACACTGTCATGATTATCTTCCGGACGGACAGACCAAGACGCAGCGATGTAGCCAGAATACATGATTTAATTATAACACACGGGACAGAACGAAAACAAAACAATAAACGAAGAAACAGACGTGAGCCCTAACGCTAAATCCTAAAACACGAACACAGAACTCTAAACCTAAACATGAATGGCGAAATCTAAGTGAAACACGGAGAAACCTAACTAGACATGACTGTAGAAACCTAACTAGACAAGAACCCAAACACTAAAAGCCTAACATAAACATGACATGAACATACACAACCCCACAGAAACTAAGGTGCAATTCCCAAACATATAAATGGTTCCCAATTAGAGACAACGAGACTCAGCTGCCTCTAATTGGGAGCCGTAACCCAACATAGAACTAGACACCATAGAACTGTGAAAACCCTAAACCAAAATGAACTCCAAAATGCTCTAGCCTGTAAACCCAGGCCTGGGCGTTACAGTACTCTCTCCAAAGGCGCCGGACTCGGACGCGCCCCAAAGTCTGTGGGGGGATCTAGGGTGGGTTCCTTTGTCCCAGGTGGGGCCCGGTGCTGGCCGTGCTGGTCTGATGTCACGCACCGGAGGCCCTGGACCCTTTCTTGGAACTCTGGTGCGTGGAGCAGAAGCTGGCCCTACCGGACTCGTGATGCTCACTGGAACTCTGGTGTGGAGCAGGAACTGGCAGTACTGGACTCGTGATGCTCACTGGGACTCTGGTGCGTGGAGCAGGAACTGGTCGTGCTGGACCGTGATGCTCACTGGGACTCTGCGGTGCGTGGAGCAGGAACTGGTCGACTGGACTCGTGATGCTCACTGGGACTCTGGTGCGTGGAGCAGGAACTGGTCGTGACCGGACTCGTGATGCTCACTGGAACTCTGGTGCGTGGAGCAGGAACCGGCAGCAGTACCGACTCGTGATGCTCACTGGAACTCTGGCGCGTGGAGCAGGAACTGGCAGTACTGGACCGTGATGCTCACTGGGACTCTGGTGCGTGGAGCAGGAACCTGGTCGTACTGGACCTCGTGATGCTCACTGGGACTCTGGCGCGTGGAGCGGAACTGGCAGTGCCGGACTCGTGATGCTCACTGGAACCTGGTGCGCGTGGAAGCGGTGCACTGGCAGTGCCGACCTCGCGGATGCTCACTGGAACTCTGGTGCGTGGAGCGGAACAGGCCGAACTGGGCTCGGGGCGCGCACTCTGGTGCGGAGCGGGAACAGGCCGAACTGGGCTCGGACGCGCACTCTGCGCGGGAGCGGAACAGGCCGAACTGGCTCGGACGCGCCTCTGGTGCGGGAGCGGGAACAGGCCGAACTGGGCTCTCTGAGCGCACGGGAGCTTGGTGCGCCGGAGTCGAACAGGACGTGCTGGACTCTCTGAGCGCACAGGGAATCCTGTGCGCCGGAGTCGGGACAGGACGTGCTGGACTCTCTGAGCGCACGGAGCTGGGTGCGCCGGAGCCGACAGGACGTGCTGGACTCTCTAGGCGCATCGGAGCTGGAGCGCGCCGAGCCGACAGGGACGTGCTGGACTCTCGGAGCGCACGGGAGCTTGCGCGCCGGAGCCGACAGGACGTGCTGGACTCGGAGCGCACGGGAGCTTGCGCGCCGGAGTCGTGGACAGGACGTAAGCTGGACTCTCGGAGCGCACGGGAGCTTGCCGTGCGCCGGAGCCGGGACAGGACGTGCTGGACTCTCTGAGCGCACGCGGGAGCTTGCGCGCCGGAGCCGGACAGGACGTGCTGACTCTCGGAGCGACGTGGAGCTGGGTGCGCGGGGCGAGCAGGACGTGCTGACTCTCTGAGCGCACGGGAGCTGGGCGCGCGGAGCTGGACAGGACGTGTAGAAACAACTACACGGACTGGGATCTTGGAACGCAGAACAGGGATCTTGGAACGCGGAACAGGGATCTTGGAACGTGGAACAGGGATCTTGGAACGGGAACAGGGATCTTGGGAACGTGGAACAGGGATCTTGGAACGTGGAACCGGGACTGGGCGTAGAAACCTCCACCCGGACCTGGGACCTGATACGGAGAGCCGACATACCTCCAGCTAGCTCACTAACCCTGGCCTTACGGGTGAGTGGAGCCGGAATCTCTCGGACTGGGCTGTGGATGCGCATCGAGATTCTGTCCGTAGGACCACAGGATAGCTTGGTCCCAAAGGCGACTGGAGGCCTGGCTCGCAGAGCTGGCACCACTCTTCCAGGTAGCACACAGACCTCGGCCCACCCATGAGTGGCGCTGATCTCTCGCACTGGGCTGCGGACACGCATCGAGACACCGCACACGGAACTGGAGCAGGATATCCGGGTCCCAGGAGACGATCGGGACTTAGTGCGCAGCGATGGCACCACTCTTTCTGGCTGCACCTTTATTTTCCCACCCGACTGATGAGTGGAGCGGAATCACTCGCACCGGCCTCTGAATCCTATAGGGGAAACCGTGCGCAACACTGCATAGCACGGCCTCCTCTTCGCTGCGACGCTCTCCCTACGCTCTTCCATAAAGCACGAGTTGGCTCAGGAGTCCTCCTGAACCAGCCAACCCTCGTGTGCCCCCCCAAAAGTTTCTTGGGCTGCCTTACGGGCTTCAGCCAGGCGAGTTCCAATGAACTTTCTCTCTCCGGGGTCCATACGCCATATAAGTCCTCATAGCTCCCACGCTCAGTCCTCGCACACCTGCGCCTGCTCCTTTTCCCAAGAGCTAAGCTCCCGGTCTCTCGCTGCTTGGTCTTTTGTTGGTGGGTTATTCTGTCATGATTATCTTCCGACGGACAGACCAAGACGCAGCGATGTAGCCAGAATACATGATTTAATTATAACACACGGGACAGAACGAAAACAAAACAATAAACGAAGAAACAGACGAGCCCTAACGCTAAATCCTAAAACACGAACACAGAACTCTAAACCTAAACATGAATGGCGAAATCTAAGTGAAACACGGAGAAACCTAACTAGACATGACTGTAGAAACCTAACTAGACAAGAACCCGACCGAACACGAAAAAGCCTAACATAAAACATGACATGAACATACAATAACCCACGAAACTAAGGTGCAATTCCCAAACATATAAATGGTTCCCAATTAGAGACAACGAGACTCAGCTGCCTCTAATTGGGAGCCATTAACCCAACATAGAACTAGACACCATAGAACTGTGAAAACCCCTAAACCAAAATGAACCCAAAATGCTCTAGCCTGTAAACCCAGGCCTGGGCGTTACAGACACCATCAGAGGAGGAGCACAGGAACATTATGCACGTTCAACGAACACAAGCAAACACACACACACACACACAATAACATCTTGTACATTAAGGATTTTCTTCTGATTTTATTCACCGACAGAAATATTTTATTTAAGCATGGTTTAATTGTGTATTACTGTAACAGCTTTTTTATTATAAGGTGTAATGATGGTGCATCTTATCTGCAGCTACAGCAATTGCAATTTATTAAAACGTATTATCTTTGATTTATTATAGCTGTAATTCAGATGATAGAATAACAGATTTGTATATGAATTTCCAAAATATTACAAGTATTATTCATGTTTTCTTCTAATGGCCTGTACATTTACAATGTATTTGCATTGTGCTTTTTTAATGAACAATTGTTTATCCATCAGATGTAATGAGAGCTTTCTTACAGTAAACGGATATTGTCATCTTCAACTTTACCATAAAACCTAATTTGGTCAAACCTCCTTTCAGCCTAGTATAGATCTTACACTCCACAATGTGTGAGTTAACGGGCAATCTGCTATTTCTACATCCATTTTTGGACTTAATTATATCTACCCATTGAATGTTGAAGAATATAACATAAATGCCCCATGAATAAAGTTCAAATGTCGTACCCCATCAGCTGAAGACCCATTGAGGTTTTCAGAATGACTTTTTGGGGAAGATTGTGCCTGAAAATAACAGTTCTTCTCAGTTTTATGATGTCATTACTCTGCAGGAGTTCTGAAAAACTAGTAACATACGTATGAATGACTTCCAGTTCTACCATATTACCTCCTTAGTGGTGTATGACTCTGACTGCTATTTCCAGTGTCCCTGCATGGTCTGGAAGGTCACTGTTCCAGTTAGGGGGGTTCTGTGTCTATGTGTTAATTTCTATGTGGTCAGACAGACAGCCGGCAGCCAGCCAGGTCATATTTTTATTTATTTGAACATTTTCAACACAATAAAACTGCAATACAACCATCAACGAGGTTGACACAAACAAGTGTAAAAACATATCCCCATTGTGGTCCTCTTGAAAATACATGAAAACAAAAATACAGTACACAAGACAACATCAAAACAAAATACATCTCAAAAACATCTCATTAATAGAGAAGAAACCGTAAAAGGAATAAAATAGATTACTAAGTAACGTTCATTGAAACAATTATACTTGCACATTTTTAAAGCATTATACACATAAACCATTTCTTTTAAGGTTTATCTTAAAACTCCCTAGCGTATTGATGGATTTTATATGGCTTGGTACACCATTCCATTCCTCTGTACCAGTTCCCTGAAATGATTAGTGCTAACATGCGTCCCTATGGCTGAGCTTGAGAATAATTCTCATTCGTTTGTTTTGGGCCGTTTGAAGTTTGTCCTTCAGATGTTTTGTTATGCCACTGATCCATGAAATACAAGCAAAGTCATAGTGGCACTGTATCAGAGATGTTGCCAGGGTCCTCATAGTCTCTACATCCAGGACCTTGGCTACCCTTCCCAGGAACTTTGTCCTGGAGTGAACATTCCCAATGACCTTCAGAGCCATAAGTTTGTTGGTCCAGTTCACATCCCAATGTATGGAACAGAGCATCTTTCCTTCATCGCTACACCATTAAACTTGACCGAGAAGTTGGAGAGTTTTTCACTTTGTGTTTGGAACCAAACAAGATACATTCTGTCTTGCCTAAACGGATAACCACTTACTGACTTTAGTCAGTTGGCTGCTTAGGGTCTTTTCAACGGTCTCCTTATTCTAATGTGAAACCAAGAAGGTAGAATCATCCCCAAACAGGATCTATTGCATGTGCTTGCTTGCATGAAAAGGAAGGAAAACCGTCAGCTATTGGCCAACCACTCCTGTACGGTGCGGCTGGTGTGCAACGTGTCCTGCTACCCCAACATTATCTACACCTGGGAGAAAGACAATGAGATCTACAGGAACGCCCAGCAGATTCACTTCTCTCTCTCACCAGCAGAGAGAGACATCAGTGTAAAGTGCAACGCCTCCAACCTGGTCAGTTGGAAAACTGCCTCTGCGACAGTAAAGTGTAGTAATGACACAACCACCCCAGGTACCTAGATATCATAATAATCACTTCTATACACTTTTCAGTGTACTTATAAACTTATGTTGTCAAATATAATATGTAATGCATGTGATTACATTGGTTGTATATAATATAGAGCCATTTAGTCTTTATCATATTGTATAGTCTAATCATGTGTGTTGTACAATATGCGACAGGACTGGTGTGGTATACCATCTACATCAGAGTATCAGTAGGAGGAGCTGTGGTGCTGATCCTCACTGTAGCTGTGGCAGTGTGCTACTGCAGGGGCCGAAGTAACACGGGTATGTACAGCTTAGGGGCCTCCACTATACTTAACGTGGCATTTCAGGTGGTTCCAGAAGTTTTCTTCAGCTGATATGATTTTGGGGGATTTGCTAGAAATTAGAAAAAGAGTGAGACCCCTCATTAATTCCTGGGTATGTTTGTTGATATCCTGTATGAAATGTTTCTGATTGGTTGATATTTTGTTCTTATAAAACACAGCAGATCTACCTGACAACACAATATATGCTGATGTTATGGACAACACAATAATTAGAGATGTAAGTATGCATTGCCGTTATTATTCCTGAATGTGTGGAAGCTGTATGTACTGTATTGTAATGGGCTGTATTTTGATTCCAGACAAGATCAAACAGTCATGTAAACCCATTATCCATCTATGAGACTGTCAATGATCTGGTTATCCCAAGATTGAACAAGGTAAGATAGAAATGGTCATAATGGTAAAATCTCTGTGATTGAATGGAAGACTATGTAGTCCACTTTGAGAATAGTCTATACCTTTCTTGATGCTGAAACAGTTTCTTCTTGATTATCTGTCACATGTAGCCGCAGACTCTGTATGACACGATCACATTTGGACGCCCAGATGGCACCCTCCTCTCCCTACCAGAAAGTACTGTGAGCTGACAAGGATGTGGTCATAGGCTGGGCCTCCCATAGATATAGAACCCTCTGCATCCTCTGCATCTTCCACGTGTATATTCTGTAGATAGGCCGAGATGTTACTGTTTAATTTCATCACGACCTACACTATTTGCTTTCTTTTATTTCCTTCTCCCTTTGTTGATTCTCATGTATACAGTATATCATCAGGCATTATGCCTTTATTTGAGGGCCTAGTTACAATTAGGAGATTCTGAAATGTGTAATAGGCAGTTGAAAGCGTGGTGATCAGACATGCTCATATGTCAAATTTCTATTTTCTAGATTAAAGAAAATTATTTTAGATACTAGTATGCCATTTATTTGTGAGGTTGATTTATGCCTATGAATAGAAAGTGTACTCTTTTGCATTAGGATTATGTGCTCTCAGGCATCAACGAGGCTGTAATCAGAGAGTATATACTGGAGAGCCTTGGTTGCGTGTGGATTGTAGTTGGTCTTATTTGATTTGTCCGCATGTCCAAAATGGCATTCATGTCTGTCCCAATAACCAGATGGAATTCAGTTCATTCTAACTGAAAAGGATGTGTCATTTCTATTGGAATCCAGCCAAAGGATACCCAACAATTTAAACATTCAGTTTCACGCAACCTGCATTCAGAATGACTGACGGGGTAGAGAAGATTGATTATTGAGACTGCCTAAATCATATAAACCGGAACAAACATATCAGTAATGTGTGAAATAAGTCCAACTACTAACAGAATGGATTCGTTTAGAAACATGTATGTTTGTGGAGCATAAGATTAATCAACCAGTCATAGTACATGCAAATACACAGGTATTGAAACAAGCCATTCTGAAAATCAATCTGCAAGAGATCATGCTGGAATAATGGTAGTGATGATGATTGGTGTCGTTTTGAGTTGTTTTGAGCAAACATTAATTTTGTATTTTACTCAATAAGCTTGTTCAAATACAACTAACTTCAAGCAGGTTGTTTTCAAATTCTTGTCCTTTTTAAATCCACTCAAATGTTGTTTCAGCATACATATTCTGTAGTTCACTTATTAATTTCTCTTTTACATTCAATCTATCACTTTGATCACTATTCTTGGATTGTACTTTCAACAGTTGAACGACCTACCTTGTTTGTGCTGTAACTCAAGAACATCTACATGCAGTTGACCTCCAAATAACTAAAACATAAACTAAATGATAAACATGCCATGACGTCAAACCTTTGACACCTCTCTGAGTGACATTAAAGATTGTACTGAAAATGTCAACATGACCAGGTATGGTAAATGCATTACTGACTTCACTTTTTGCACAACTATCTTTTATCCACAAAATTTCATTCCTCAGATATATAATATAGTTCTCTCTTCCACCCACAGAAAGACCACAGTGTTGCTGTGTCCATTCCTTTTACAGTAAGAGGAAGTTGTGTAGAGATGAACATTCCATCAGATGCTATTTTTTACGTTTCGCTTTAAGCATCTCTACCTTCTAATTCTGTCAAAGCCCCATTCATGTCACAGCCGCAGGAACTGTAGGGGTCCGGAGGCCATGCTTGTGTTTACAGTCACTTGCCAGAGACTCAGAATGGAGCACACTTCACTTTATGTGTGATTAATGTATTTATCTGTATTTTAAATATTGTTAGCTAACTTTTTCTTTTATTGGTCAAGAAAATGTTTCATTTATAGAATATGAAGTATGTCATATATGCACAATAAATGTGTTAACAGATGATGACGTTGTTTGGTTACACTGTGTTAACCGACTACAGAGAAATGGAGTTGTTGGTCATTACAGCTTTTAATCAGGTTGTAGCATGAGCCTGAGAAACATATAATATAAGCTAATATGATGACATAGCGAGAAGAAGGAATAAGGGGGCAGACCCAGTAGACTGAGGGGTTATGTTGTTGCTATGCGACCAATCACCGTATTAGTTTCTGTATTGTGATCCACAATAATGTGGAGTAGTTACAGGTCTGTCCTTAAGGGGGCGATAAGAAACCCCAGATGTTTGTTTCTTCACACAGCGTCTCTTCACACAGCGCCTCAAAATCTACACACTGACGTGAAGCAAAATGAAACTACACTGTGTGTGTGGGGGGAGGCCTACACTATCTATCTATCTATCTATCTATCTATCTATCTATCTATCTATCTATCTATCTATCTATCTCTCTATCTATCTATCTATCTATCTATCTATCTATCTATCTATCTATCTATCTATCTATCTAGGTTTTATTTATTCGCACCAAATAAAAGAAGTGAAAGACAAAACACAACAGATGAAAAACTGGTAAAAGCAGAGTGCAGGTGAGGTTAGAAGCCCGAAAGTACTGATATGAAAACCACACCACAAATATAAGTTTAAAAAAGTTTGTAGTATCAGTTAAACAAAGCATATTGATTATAAGTGTATATAATATATTCAGTAAACAAGAAAAAACAAGTTTTATTATGTGTGTGTACATGTGTTTGTGTTTGTGAGTGTTAGGCTACATGGATGAGATTATTGGGTAGTTTGGTTTTTCAGGCTGAGCCCCAGTCTTCTCTTGAAGTTATTGAGGGATGATGAGGTTTTGACCATTTGGTATATACCTCTGTCTCTGATAGAGAATTGACTATGTGAGGTGCGGCAGTGGGGTTGGTGAAGGTTATCACAGTGTCTTGTGTTATGTGGTGCCGGGGACGAAGGCAGACGTTTTACGTGGCCACAACCGATTTTGTTTTTTGGTTTGTTTATTTGCGTTGTTTGAAACTTATTTTTTTACTTATTTTGTACATACTGTAATGTTGCCGCTACCGTCTCTTATGACCAAAAATAACTTCTAGACATAAGGACTGTATAAACCTCCACTTCCCTCCATTCTGCTAGCAAACGTGCAATCTTTGGAGAATAAAGTCGACGAGCTACGCGGAATATCCACTACCGAGACATTCAAAACTGGAACATCTTATGCTTCACGGAGTCGTGGCTGAACAACGACACTATCAACATACAACTGGCTGTTTATACGCTGTACCGGCCGGATAGAACAGAGGCATCTGGTTAGACAAGGGACGGCAGACTATGTATTTTTGTAAATAACAGCTGGTTCACGATATCTAAGTCTCGAGCTATTGCTTACCTGAGGTAGAATATCTCATGATAAGCTGTTGACCACACTATCTACCGAGAGAGTTTTCATCTGTATTTTTCGTAGCTGTTTACATACCACCTCAGTCAGAGGCTGGCACTAAGACAGCATTGAATGAGCTTTATTCCGCCATAAGCAAACAAGAAAACGTTCATCCAGAGGCGGAGACTTTATCAACATGTTAAATGTGCAACCAAAGGAAAAAAAAACTCTGGACCACCTGTACTCCACACACAGAGATGCGTATAAAGATCTCCCTCGCCCTCCATTTGGCAAATCTGACCATAATTTGATCCTCCTGATTCCTGCCTACTAGCAAAAATTAAAGCAGGAAGCACCAGTGACTAGATCAATTAAAAAGTGATCAGTTGAAGCAGATGCTAAGCTACAGGACTGTTTTGCTAGCACAGACTGGAATATGTTCTGGGATTCCTCTGATGGCATTGAGGAGTACACCACATCAGTAATTGGCTTAATCAATAAGTGCATTGATGACGTCATCCCCACAGTGACCATACGTACATACCCCAACTAGAAGCCCTGGATTACAGGGATTTAATGACTACCGATCTGTAGCACTCACGTATGTAGCCATGAAGTAATTTGAAAAGCTGGTCATGGCTCATATCAACACCATCATCCCAGAAATGTTAGACCCACTCCAATTTGCATAATGCAATCTCTAATGTACTCCACACTACCCTTTCCCACCTGGACAAGAGGAACACATATGTGAGAATGCTATTTATTGACCACAGCTCAGCGTTCATCACCATAGTGCCCTTAAAGCTCATCAATAAGCTAAGGACCATGGGACTAAACACCTCCCTCTGCACCTGGATCCTGGACTTCCTGGCGTGCTGCCTCCTGGTGGTAAGGGTAGGTAACAACACATCTGCCACGCTGATCCTCAACACAGGGGCCCCTCAGGGGTGGGTGCTCAGTACCCTCCTGTTCTCCCTGTTCACTCATGACTGCACGGCCAGGTACGACTCCAACACCATCATTACATTTCCAGTGGTAGGTAGGCCTGATCACCGACAACGATGAGACAGCCTATAGGGAGGAGGTCAGAGACCTGGCCGTGTGGTGCCAGGAGAACAACCTCTCCCTCAACGTGATCAAGACAAAGGAGATGATTGTGGACTACAGGAAAAAGAGGACCGAGCACGCCCCCATTCTCATTGAAGGGGCTGTAGTAGAGCTTCAAGTTCCTTGGTGTCCACATCACCAACAAACTACATGGTCCATGCACACCAAGACAGTCGTGAAGAGGGCACGACAAAACATATTCCCCCTCAGGAGACTGAAAATATTTGGCATGGGTCCTCAGATCCTCAAAAGGTTCTCCAGCTGCACCATCAAGAGTATCCTGACTGGTTGCATCACCGCCTGGTATGGCAACTGCTCGGCCTCCGACCACAAGGCTCTACCGAGGGTACTGCGAACGGCCCAGTACATCACTGGGACCAAGCTTCCTGCCATCCAGGACCTCTATACCAGGCGGTGTCAGAGGAAGGCCCTAAAAATTGTCCAAGACTCCAGCCACACTAGTCATAGACTGTTCTCTCTTCTACCGCACAGAAAGCGGTACCGGAGTGCCAAGTCTGGGTCCAAGGCTTCTAAACAGCTTCTACCCCCAAGCCATAAGACTCCTGAACATCTAATCAAATGGCTACCCAGACTATTTGTCTTCCCCCCCTCTCTTTACACCGCTGCTACTCTCTGTTATCATCTATGCATAGTCACTTTAATAACTCTATCTACATGTACATACTACCTCAACTAACCAGTGCCCCTGCACATTGACTCTGTATTGGTACCCCCCCTGTATATAGTCTCGCTATTGTTATTTTACTGCTGCTCTTTAATTACTTGTTACTTTTATCTCTTAATCTTATAAAAAAAAATAACTGCATTGTTGGTTAGGGGCTTGTAAGTAAGCATTTCACTGTAAGTTCTACACCTGTTGTATTCATGTGACTAATAAAATTGGATTTGATTTCAGAATTAATCTGTACGAATCCTTTGAAGGGTTTAGGTAAACTATCTGGGAGTTATGAGTAGATGAAAGTGCATAATTGGAATACATTAATGTTGTAAACAGACAAGATGTTGAGTTTCTTAATAAAGGTTTTTTTCACATTGGCTACCGAGAGCATTATCACACAGTCATCCAGAACAGCTGGTGCTCTTGTGCATGCTTCAGTGTTGCTTGCATCGAATCGAGCATAAAAGTCATTTAGCTCGTCTGGTAGGCTCACGTCAATGGGCAGCTCGCATCTGGGTTTCACTTTGTAGTCTGTAAAAGTTTTCAAGCCCTGCAACATCCGACAAGCTTGTAGTAAGATTCAATCTTAATCCTGTATTGACTCTTTGCTTGTTTGATGGTTCGTCTGAGGGCGTAGCGGGATTTCTTATAAGCGTTTGGATTCGTCTCCCGCTCCTTGAAAGCAGCAGCTCTAGCCTTTAGCACGATGCGGATGTTGCCTGTAATCCATGGCTTCTGGTTGGGATATGTACGTACAGTCACTGTGGGGACGACGTCATCGATGCACTTCTTGATGAAGCCGATTACTGAGGTCGTGTATTCCTCAATGCCATTGGATGAATCCCGGAACATATTCCAGTCTGTGCTAGCAGAACAGTCCTGCAGTGTAGCATCCGCGTCATCGGACCACTTCCGTATTGAGCGAGTCACTGGTACTTCCTGCTTAGGTCTTTGCTTGTAAGCAGGAATCAGGAGGATATAATTGTGGTCAGATTTGCCAAATGGAGGGCGAGGGAGAGATTCATTTCCATCTCTGTGTGTGGAGTAAAGTTGGTCTAGGATTTATTTTCCCCCTGGTTGCACATGTGACATGCTGGTAAAAATTTGGTAAAACTGATTTAAGTTTGCCTGCATTAAAGTCATATACTCTGCAGGAGTTCTGAGGAGCTAGTAACGTACGTATGAATGACTACCAGTTCTCCCATATTGCCTCCTCATCCTACAGACGATTTATGACATTAGTGGTGTATCACTCTGACTGCTATTTCCAGTGTCCCTGCATGGTCTGGAAGGTCACTGTTCTAGTTAGGGTGTTTCTGTGTTTATGTGTTTATTTCTATGTGGTCAGACAGACAGGCGGCAGCCAGCCAGGTCATTGTCACTGCTCCTGAGAAACAGTCACAGGAAGTGGCATCACCAAAAGATGTTACCTGAAATGTAGAAGGGGGGCCTCTATGAGTAACCAGGGGCCCACTTCCATCTGAGAAAGTTGTTAGGTGTTTCATGTCTAGATGAAACTGCAAAGACAGTGTTTGACATTTTGCTCTCTCTCGCTCTCTCTAACCCCCTCTCTCCCCCTCTCTCTTTGTCTTTCTTTCTTTCTCTCTGTCTCTGTCTCTGAATCTCACTCTCTGTCTTCCTCTCTCTTTGCCCGGGCCGTCTATCTCCCTCCTTTCTCTTTCTCTGCAACATTGAGTGGTCTGCTCATGAAGTAACAAAGCCACTGGTATCTATGAAACACCATGACCATTAACCACAACATCAGCAGCAGCTAGGAAACACAGACTACTAAACCACCACCATCAGACTGACCAACACAGTGATCTAACGATCTAGCTGAGTGAAGGGGTGTTTTCAGAGAGCAACTATAGAATGTGACTTCTTTCTCAGCTAACGTACGGGAATAATTAATATAACAGCAGCCCTCATCATAAGGAAGTCTCTGCTCTTTCTCCTCTCTACTCTTTCTTCTCTGTGTGTTTTGGATAGTCAACTGCTAGCTACCAGTGACAGTGATAGATAAGGACATACTGCCAGAGGAAACAGTCATACAACGCCTTAAAGAGATGTCTGGTGGTCTCTTCTCCTGCTTCTCCAAACAGGGAATACTACTTCTCCTACTCTACAACCTCCACTATGGTAAGTTTTGTAACTATTTTTATTTATTTGAACATTTTAAACACAGTAAAACCGCAATACAACCATCAACGGGGATGACACAAACAAGTTTAAAAACGTATCCCCATTGTGGGCAACTTCAAAATACATGAAAACAAAAATACAGTATACACAAGATAACATGAAAACAAAATACATCTCAAATACATCTCATAAATAGAGAAGAAATCGTAAAAGGGATAAAATAGACTACCAAGTAACGTTCATTAAAACAATTATACTTGCACATTTTTAAAGCATTTTGCACATAAACCATTTCTTAAGGTTTATCCTAGCCTGTTGATAGATTTTATATGGTTTTGTACACCATTCCACTCCTCTGCACCAGTGTTAAGGAAAGAGCTTTTTCCAGCCATGCTCCTATAGAGCAGCGGTCTCATAATGGCAACACTGGCTCTGGTGTGATCGCTATGAGAGTCTCTAATGACATTTAAATAACCAGACAGGTAATTGGGGGCCAGGTCATGTATCACTTTAAAAACCATCAACATTTAAAATGCACCACCACCAGATCAACTGGAAGCCAGTTCAGTTCCCTGAAATGATTAGGACCACCATGCGTCCCTATGTCTAAGTTGAGTATAATTCTCATTCGTTTGTTTCGGGCCGTTTGAAGTTTGTCCTTCAGATTTTTTGTTATGCCACTGATCCATGAAATACAAGCATAGCCATAGTGGCACTGTATCAGAGATGTTGCCAGGGTCCTCATAGTCTCTCCATCCAGGAACCTGCCTACCCTTCCCATGAACTATGTCCTGGAGTGAACATTCCCAATGGCCTTCAGAGCCACAAGGTCGCATGTCATGTGTTGGTCCAGTTCACATCCCAATGTATGTAACAGAGCATTTTTCCTTCATCGCTACACAATTAAACTTGACCGAGAAGTTGGTGAGTTTTTCACTTTGTGTTTGGAACCAAACAGGATACATTCTGTCTTGCCTAAATGGATAACCACTTACTGACTTTAGTCAGTTGGCTGATTAGGGTCTTTTCAACGGTCTCCTTATTCTAATGTAAAACCAAGAAGGTAGAATCATCCCCAAACAGGATCTATTGCATGTGCTTGCTTGCGTGATAAAGTAAGGAAAACTGTCAGCTTTCTCTAACTTCGTTGTTGGTCGTTGCATGGTGTGTGTTGCCTGTAGAATGCCTAGTCATCAGTGATTGGTTGGATATCTTGAAATGTTTGCTTTATTACTGTTTGATAACACCTAAATTCAGGAACATATCATGATGTGTGTATTCTGTAGTTTTGAATGAGTGCCAATGGTGTGGTTGGGTCAGCAGATGTTGCAGTGCAGCTAGAACACAACAGATCTTAAGACCCTGTGCCTAATGGATGGTATTCATTAAATTTAAAGCGATATGGTACTGTATCAAATGATTGTTTCTATTACATAATATTATACATTGCCAGACTAGGATAACTGCTGTTGTCTTAAATTATTCAATGAAATGTAACTGTATTTGTTTCCTTAATTCATGACTGACATTTTTTGGTGTCAGGGTTTATAAAACATTACATCAGACTGACATATAATTATAATGTTGCCCATGCAGTATATGATGCATTTCTGGTGAATAATTACACAGTAAACACAGTGGTATTTGTACTTGAGCTGAGGAGGGGTTATCAGATCCACACGTACTTCTCTTTTCCTGTCATCTCATCCTGTTCTACTGAATGTGGGGGAGGAGTGGACTTTAATGAAGTAAAAAAGGACCCACACACTCAGATACGTAAAGATATAAAGTGAAAATATGCCAAGTGCCATGTACAGAATAAATGAAACCTGGAAATGTGCTATATAAATCCAATCCATTATAATCTATTGTTGATTTAGTAGGACTTTTCATTTCAGTTTATTATTGTGAAATTATTCATGTAGGCACACTGTAATAAGTATTACAGTCACACTGTAGCAAGTGCTGGAGTGTAACAATGAGTAATAACAACACTTGCTACATCGTACTACATGAATACTTACACAGTATTAAGACCATTGTAATAAAGTGTGCAACCATTGATTGATTATTTTATTTTTTATTTTATTTACCCTTTATAACGTGTGTATTTGTGTGTTTCAGGTGTAGGTGTTCCTCTGATCATCAACAAGAGAGTGGGGGACTCCGTGGAGCTGCTGGCAGGCTTAGAGAGGGGACATTTCAAATCATTGGAGTGGAAGTATATGGGAAAGGATATTGTAGAATTCAACTCAGAAGTTGTATATTCACCTGGATCCCAGTTTGAGGGGAGACTAAAGATGAACACCAACAACTTCAGTTTAACAGTCAGAGAACTGACACTGCAAGACTCAGGGGATTTTCTAATTACAGGCGAAGGGGACAAAGGTCAGATTGGCAGTAAAACCATCACTCTGAAGGTCCATGGTAGGCTGTTATCACCATTTTTGCATCCTATTTTGATATCATTCTTCTTTATATCCATAACCATGGCTGATGATCTTTAAACTATAACACAGATGTTGTGGTTTTATACTGACCTTACTCACCATGCTTTGTTACATTTAAATAACATTTTCAAGTCGTCTATCTCCTGGTGGTATGGCTATGGTAGGATTCATTTAGAAGACTGATTATGAGTCTATCTCTCTCCTGGTTGGTCAGAGCCTATATCCACGGTGGCGATCCAGACAGACATCAAGCTATTGGCCAACCACTCCTGTACGGTACGGCTGGTGTGCAACGTGTCCTGCTACCCCAACCTTACCTACACCTGGGAGAGAGACAATGAGATCTACGGGGACGCCCAGCAGATTCACTTCTCTCTCTCACCAGCAGAGAGAGACATCAGTGAAAAGTGCAATGCCTCCAACCTGGTCAGTTGGAAAACTGCCTCTGCGACAGTAAAGTGTAGTAATGACACAACCACCCCAGGTACCTAGATATTATAATAATCCCTTCCATACACTTTTCAGTGTGCTTATACGCTTATGTTGTCGAATATAATACGTAATGCATGTGATTACATTGGATGAATATGATATAGAGCCATTTAGTCTTTATCATGTTGTATAGTCTAATCATGTGTGTTGTACAATATGTGACAGGACTGGTGTGGTATACCATCTACATCGGAGTAACAGTGGGAGGCGCTGTGGTGCTGATCCTCACTGTAGCTGTGGCAGTGTGCTACTGCAGGGGCCGAAGTAACACGGGTATGTACAGCTTAAGGTCCTCCACTATACTTAAAGTGACATTTCAGGTGGTTCTAGAAGTTTTCTTCAGCTGATATGATTTGGGGGGATTTGCTAGAAATTAGAAAAGAGTGAGACCCCTCATTAATTCCTGGGTATGTTTGTTCATATCCTGGATAAAATAATTCTGATTGGTTGATATTTTGTTCTTATAAAACACAGAAGATCTACCTGACAACACAATATATGCTGATGTTATGGACAACACAAGAATTAGAGATGTAAGTATGCATTGCCGTTATTATGTATCTGAATGTGTAGAAGCTGTATGTACTGTACTGTAATGGGATGCATTTTGATTCCAGCAAGATCAAACAGTTTTGGATTAGTTTTGAAACATGTATGTTATCTATTTTTGTGTAGCATAAGATTAATCAACCAGTCATAGTTTATGCAAATACACAGGTATTGCAACAAACCATTCTGAAAATCAACCTGCAAGAATAATGATAATGATGATGATAGGTGTCGTTTTGAGTTGTTTTTAGCTAACATAACTTTTTTATTTTACTCAACAAGCTTGTTCAAATACAACTGACTTCAAGCAGAGTTTGTTGATTAAAGACACTAACACATTGGCTCAAATTCTTTTTAAGTCCACTCAACTTGCATAATCACGCTAATTAAGCAATTGGTTAAGTTTGACTTTTTCCAGTGCACAGTGTATGAAACTGAAAGGCTGAGGAACTTCACATTAGGTCACTTGTTTGTCATAGTTGTCATGGTTTGCTCTCTTCCTCTTTAGCAGTGTGGGTTTGTGGTGAAAGACACTGTGTGAAGCTGTCTTTTCCCACTGTGATCAGAGAGAGTCAAATAGAGACATGGTTGTAATCATATCCAAAAACCTGTGAAAACCTAGTTGTTGGGCTGATGAGTACACATGAAAAGGTGTGCAGGGATGTTTGTCCTTTCAGACAGAAGAATGACAATGTTCTTGCAGCATACATATTCTGTAGTTCACATGTTAATTTCTCTTTTACATTCAATCACAGTGATCACTACTTTCCTGGGTTATTACTTTGAACAGTTGACAGACCTACCTTGTTTGTGCTGTAACTCAAGAACATCTACATGCAGCTGACCTCCAAATAGCTAAAACATAAACTAAATTATAAATATGCCATGAAGTCAAACTTTTGACACCTCTCCTAGTGACATTAAAGATTGGACTAAAAATGTTTTTATCCACAAAATTCGGTCCTCAAATCTTTACTACAGTTTATTTATCTCTTCCACCCACAGAAAGACCACAGTGTTGCTGTGCCCATGCCTTTTACAGTAAGATGAAATTGTGTAGAGTTGAACATGACATCAGATGCATTTGTTTTCAGTTATTTTAATACCTTCCAATTCCTCGCAAGAATAACGGCACTGAGCCTTCCTCCAAAAGAAAAAAAAGAAAACATTTTGGGTGGGTGCTTATATGTTGGGTGCTTATATTGTGTATTATACACATTAATCAATGTGATTATTTTTGTTGCATATCCCAAATCCCCCTGAGACAACCTTGGAGAGTGGGGTCACAGCCAGGGTCATCGTTGTCCAGCGCCCTTGGAGAAATTAGGGTTAAGTGCCTTGCTCAAGGGCACGTTAACAGATTTTTCACTAGCGATTCGAACAATCAACTTTTTCGATTGCTGGCCCAGCACTATAACCGCTTGGCTACCTGCTGATTGGAGAACACATTGGGAGGGATCTTACACCATTCCTTCATACACCATTCCTTCATGTCTGCGCTGATGGACTGCCCTCTTCAATTCAAACCACAGGTTTTCAATGGGGTTCAAGAGCCATTGCAAAATGTATTTTTTGGGGTCAGTTAACCATTTCTTCGTGGAGTGTGATGTGTGCTCAGGGTTATTGACTTGATGAATGTGGCCAAGTTTCAAAAAAGACCCAAAAGTTCAACCACCATAACTTACAGTAAATATGGGGTTCTTTTTTTTATATCTTTCTTTCAACGCAAAATAGTTATATTTTAATGTCATCCAACAAATGTAAACACCTGGAGTTTGCTAAAAGGCATTGGCACTTGGATTGGAACTGGTGCCATGGTCAGATGACATGAAAATAGATCTCTTTGGCCACGCATACCAGTCGTGGGTTTTGTGTCGAAAGAAAGATGGGGTTATTTTGCTTCTGCTGGTCCTGGGGGAATAATTTTGATCTCTATCTTCCTGAGAGAAACAATACTCCTGTAGCTCAGTATTTGTATTATTTATTTTATACAGTCTTTTTTTACTCAACTTTATCAAGGGTGCCAATAATTTTGGACTCTGTCAATGTCATGTAGTCAGTTCTCTCTGTCATCTACACACACTCCCTTTCTCTCTCACTCTGTCTTTCTACCTCCCTCTCTCTCCCACTCTGTGTTTTAGTGCTGAGTACATTATTCTCTGACTGGTTCAACAGGGTCTGAAGGTAGCTGGAGCTATCATTGGTACAGCAGTGAGATTAGTTTGTCCCAGTAAAAATACACTATAACAGGAGACACTCTCACCATCAGTAGAGCTGCTGTGTCTGACCAGGGTCAGTATTGGTGTGAAGGATACAGATTCTCTAGAACCCCATTTTAACAACCAAGTGATGCTATTACTCTCACTGCTGTAGGTGAGTTATTTTGCTGTGTCTCTGTTTTGTCAAACACTATTTATATTGAGTCCATCATGTAGACATGGTCTGTGTGTAAGTATGTTTTAAATAATAGTGACTGTATTACCAACAGTATAAACAATAATCTTACGTATGCATCATCTAATTGCATTTGTGTTTCCACACCTCTGCCCATGTCCACAGTGAGTATCTCTCCTTAGCGTCCCCTCTACTCTGGAGAGAAAGTATCTGCTGTGTGACGTATCAGACTACACAGACTGGACGTACCAATGGTTCAAAGACAACCAACAGAGTTTTAGTACACGTGGTAAAACCATCACCACAATGTCTAACCAGGCTGGTCAGTACAAAGGTTGGCCCCAGCAGTCTCAACTCAGTGGAACCATCCTCATCAGATCAACTGGTGAGCTTGAGACTGATTACATACACCTAAAAATGACTTTTATCAAAACTCTCCAATAACAGCTCAAATGTGGAACTGTATCCAAATAAAGTTGAAGTAATTGGATTAATAACAAAAAATTACAAATTGCCCTGCTGATAGGGATGTTTGTAAGTAATGACTAAGAATATTCCATTCTGAAAATGTATGCAATAGGGATAGGGTTATAAGACAATGATAATCCAATTGATTGGTGTGTGTCTAGCATTTGTGTATACAGTATAGAGACTGGGACATGGTGGTACAATCTTGCCATAAGGAGTATCTGTGAGAACAAAGAATTCTTTTTCTACCAGACACATGATAGAGGCCTTCTCATCCTTGGGAAGGGAGGGACTTCTAGGAGCTGTCTAGAATTTACTTATGTTGCAAGATGGTGTTATGCCGATGAATGTGTACTGTGGGAAAATATTATTTCCTAGAGAGGGTTTGGCATTTGTATCATTGGTGTTCAGCTTAAAGCTTATACAGTATAAAAAGACTGTGTTCACATTTTGTGGGCAGAATTCTCATGAATAAACAAACCTGACCAAATTGCAGATGGGACTTTGTCTAATTTTTCATTAACTAGAGCTTTACAACCTCTAGGAATTATTCAAAGCCTGATTGATAGTGTATGTCAACAATTGAGAACGAAATTCTCATGACACCTGCCCAACAGCTACACTGACTATGAAGCAAAATCCTGCGACCAAATCTGAAGATGGAGAATTACCAGAAAGCTGGGTGGCAATGAGAGGTGCGAAGAGCTGTGTGTGTGTGTGTGTGTGTGTCTTGATGGTAAAACATGTGTTACGCTAGTCCCTCCAAGTTCTGTTGTCTCCATCATGCTTATGGTGAAACGCTGCAGGGCTCGAGGTGACCACTTTCTTTCAGTGTGTATCTACAATCAACTTATCCAGCTTGATATTCTCCTTCTTTATGTCATTCTCTTATATCCCAGTTATAAGGTAATGTTGACTCAAATGGTTCATTTCAAATGTAAATAGACAAAGTGTCCAGGGGCAGATATTTCTGATAAATGTCTTCTATAGAATTCTTCCACCCTCAAAAAAGGCAAAGTAACCTTTTCATTACTTCTGATGGATTACATGTTAGAGCTGTGCAGTTGAAAGAGCAGTTGAATCAGTTTAACTCTAACGCTACTCTCTATCTGTTATATATTTCTAAAGGCATGTGTTCAACAGCCAAATCTGCTCAAGACGAGGAAACAAAATAATACACTTACCTCTCTTTGATTTCAGTTTGTCAACTAAACAAGAGGGTATTGTCTGTTATTGCTTAACTTCTTAGGGAGCGGCTGCCGAAGAAGACGGTTTTGGAGAGTCTGGCGTGCTAGCGCCCCACTGCTCCTTTAGTAGTTAAAGGCCCAGTTCAGTAAAAAACGTGATTCTTCTGTGTTTTATATACAGTACCAGCCAAAAGTTAGGACACACCTACTCATTCAGGGGTTTTTCTTTATTTTTGCTATTTTCTACATTGTAGAATAATAGTTAAGACATCAAAACTATGAAATAACACATACAGAATCATGTAGTAACCAAAAAAGTGTTAAACAAATCTAAGTATATTTTATATTTGAGATGAAATCATTGCACACTCTTGGCTTTCTCTCAACCAGCTTCATGAAGTTGTTACTTGGAATGCCTTTCAAGTAACAGGTGAGCATTGTTGAAGTTTTTTGTAGAATTACTTTCCTTCTTAATGTGTTTGCGCCAATCTGTTGTGTTGTGGCACGGTAGGGGTGGTATACAGAAGCCCTATTTGGTAAAATACCAAGTCCATATTATGGCTAGAACAGCAACGAAACGACAGTCCAGAAACAACAGTCCATCAATTCTTTAAGACATGAAGGTCAGTCAATCTGGAAAGTTTAAAACCTCTTACGGATCATTAGGGCGCTAGCGCCCCCATTACCGACACTACCCAGGGAAATGTAAGGCGCCAAATTCAAAATCCAAAAGTTGAATTATAAAGCATTCATCAATATACAAGGGTTGCATAGTCTTCAAAAGCTTAGACTCACAGCGTAGTCAGATTTCAAAAAGGCTTTACGGTGTAAGCACAACATTTGATTGTTTGAGGATAGCACCTCACATATTTTCTGCATTAGCATAAATTCATAACCAGTGCGGGTCTCACAAAACACATAAAAGAGATAAAATAAATCCCTTACCTTTTGATGAGCTTCTGCTGAGGGCAATCCGAAGTGTCCAAGCAAGACAATTCATGTTTCTTTTGTTAGAAAAAGTCATTGTTTATATCCATAAATCTCTGTTTGGTTGGCGCGTTATGTTCAGAAAATCCACCGTCCACTCGCCCGTTGTACAGGGAAGAGAAAGCGTTCAAATTATACCTATCAACTTTGCCCAAACAAATCAAACATAATTTATAATGTTTCCTTTTTGTATATTAACAATTATATTTCACACGGATAATATCCTAAACGATAGAAAAGGAAAATATCGAGGAACGCGCACATGGTCTCGCACATAAAAAACTAAAGTGACTTCCTCTATCCACTTACAAATTCTTCTTCTGTTCGATTGTCTTCCATGAAAAAGGCATGAAACCTTGTCTAAAGACTGTTGACATCTAGTGGAAGCCATAGGTACTGCAATATGGGTCCTATTTTACGGAGAATCCCATAGACAGCCATTGAAAGTGAGGGCATGTCATAAAAAAAAAGAAATTTGGACAGAATTTCCTCGGGTTTTCGCCTGCCATAACAGTTCTGTTATACTCACATACATTATTTTAACAGAGTGTTTCCTATCCAATAGTAATAATTATGTGCATATCCTAGTTTCTGGGCCTGAGTGGCAGGCATTTTACTTTGGGCACGCCAGACTCTCCAAAACCGTCACCTATGCAGCCGCTCCCTAAGAAGTTAATTCTCATATGTCAAATGAAAAATGATGATTCCCCACATCATTGTATTTCTTTGAAACATAATTTCATTTAAGCACGTATTCCTTTTACTATCTGTATTGTTGAGTTCAAACAATGCATTTACATCTTAAACATTCCTATACACTTCTTATTATGTAATTATGTAAACACTTTCTAACAAAATCTCTATGTACCATAGTGCTGTCAGTCTTCTGTAAACCACATTGAGATGTGATTTCTACTGATATGAACAAATAGAGAAGTGGTCTATATCTGTACTAATATGATGAGATAGAGAGAGGAAGGAATAAGAGGGCAGACCCAGTAGACTGAGGGGTTATGTTGTTGCTATGTAACGAATGACCCCTCCCAGTTGGGGGGGAGTGATGAGCTCTACAGCAGAGTCTCACACCTCAATCGCTGGTTGAAAACAAAAGATAGAATTTGGCCTGTTGAGGATTGACGGATTCCATTTTAGCTGGAGGGGGTGCTTTCATCGTATCTATTAACATAGACAGTGCTCTAATTCCTCTAGCTTCACAACGAGATAGGGTGCAGGCCAGGCAGCAGGCTGTTTGCCAGCCTGCCAGCTTAGTGCAGTCTACCACTAGCACAGTCATTGTATTCAGCTCAGCTATCCCCATTGAGACCGTGTGTGTGCCTCAATCTAGGTTGAGCAAACTGAACATGGCAGTGTTCGCCTTAGCAATATCACTGGAATAAAGACCTCCTCCATTCCTGTCATTATTGAAAGAGATTGTGATGTCTCACATTTCAAAATAAGACTACTTCATGTTAGATCCCTCACTTCCTTGTAGTCATGGCAGATAATATTCACATTTTTCGTGACTTTAATATTCACATGGAAAATTTAACAGACCCACTCCAGAAGGCTTTCGGAGCCATCATCGACACAGTGGGTTTTGTCCAACATGTCTCCGGACCTACTCATTGCCACAGTCATACCCTGGCTCTAATTTTGTCCTGTGGAATAAATATTGTGGGACTAAATAATCCTGGACTATCGGACCACCATCTTATTACAATTGCAATCGCAACAAATAATCTGCTCAGACCCCAACCAAGGATCATCAAAAGCCGTGCTATAAATTCTCTGACAACCACAAGATTCCTAGATGCCCTTCCAGACTCCCTCCACCTACCCAAGGATGTCGGAATTCAATTATCGGTTAACCACCTACCTGAGGATCTAAATGTAACCTTGTGTAATACCCGAGATGTAATCGCACCACTAAAAACAATTAACATTTGTGAAAAGAATTTTGCTCCCTGGTATACAGAAAATACCTGAGCCCTGAAGCAATCTTCCAGACAATTGGAACGGAAATGGAGCTCCACAAAACGTCTTCCAACGAGCTTGGAAAGACAGTACAGCGCAATATCGAAGAGCCCTCATTACTGCTCGATTATCCTATTTTTCCAACCTGATTGAGGAGAATAAGAACAATCCAAAATGTATTTTCAATATTGTCACAACGCTAACTAAAAAGCAGTATTCAACAAAAGAGGATGGTCTTCACTTCAGTAGTGATGAATTCATCAACTTCTTAGATGAAAAGATGATGATCATTAGAAAGCAAATTACGGACTCCTCTTTGAATCAGCGTATTTCTCCAAAGCTCAGTTGTCCTGAGTCTGCACAGAACTGCCAGGACCTAGGATCAATAGAGACAATCAAGTTTTTTAATCCTATCTCTTGACACATTTATTAAATTAGCCATGGCCTCTAAACCTTCAAGCTGCATACTGGACCCTATTCCAACTAAACGACTGAAAGAGCCACTTCCCGTGCTTGGCCCTCCTATGTTGAACATAATAAGTGGCGCCCTATCCATCAGATGAGTACCAACCTCAATAAAAGTGGCAGTGATAAATCCTCTCTTGAAAAAGCCAAACCTTGACCCGGAAAATTAAAAAACTATCAGCTTATATCAAGTCTCCCATTCCACTCACTGCATTTTAGAAAAAGCTGTTGCGCAGCAAATCACTGCCTTCTTGAAGAAATATAACGTATACAAAATGCTTCAGTCTGGTTTTAGACCCCATCATAGCACTGAGACTGCACTCGTGAAGGTGGTAAATGACATTTTAATGGTGTCAGACCAAGGCTCTGCCTCTGTCCTTGTGCTCCTAGACCTTACTGCTGCTTTTGACATCATCGATCACCACATTCTTTTGGAGAGATTTGAAATCCTAATTGGCCTACACCAGTGGTTCCCAAATGTTTTATAGTCGCATACCCCCTCTAGCACCAGGGTCAGCCCACTCTCAAATGTTGTTTTTTGCCATCATTGTAAGCCTGCCACACACACACTATATGATACATTTATTAAACATAAGAATGAGTGTGAGTTTTTGTCACATTGTGGCTCATGGGAAGTGACAAAGAGCTCTTATAGGACCAGGGCACAAATAATAATATAATAATAATCAATCATTTTGAATATTCCACCCTGAAAATGTATGCAATGGTGTTAGACTTATAAGACAATAATCCTATAATGTGTGTGTCTAGAAACTTTTTAAAGACTAGGACAAAGGAAAAGGGGAACTGTCGACAGACGTCTCGTGATAATTGTGAAACCAGTAACAGGAAAAAGGTTTCCCCACCCAGGGAGGAGGAGGGGGGTTGAAGCTGCTTAGAAATGATAAGCAATGTATCAGTAATGTGGAGAAAGACAGCCGCCTAAAGAGGGGTGGAGCTCATTTGTATGTTGTCCATTTGTATGTACAATATAAAAAGACTGTTCCCATTTTGAGATCAGAGCTCTCTGAATAAAAAACCTGACCTATTGCAGATTTGGGAATTTGTCTAATTCTTCATTAACCAGAGCCTTACAACCTCTGGGAATTATTCAAAGCCTGAGTGATAGTTGAGTTCAACAATTGAGATAGCAAAATTCTCGTTGAGCAGCCCAATCCAGAAATCTGGCAGTGGCTTCTGATTAAATTACATTTTCACAGAATCGCTTGTTGCAATTCTGATGAGGCTCTCTTGTTCAGATATCAAAAAATGGACTGGAGGCAGGGCATGAAAGGGATAACGTTGTTTGTGTCATCCGTTTCAAGAAAGTACCTGCGTAATTGCGCGCACAACTCACTCCGGTGCTTCGCTATATCACATTTGGCATTGTCTGTAAGCTTGAGTTTATTTGCACACAAAAAAAATCATACAATGATGGAAAGACCTGTGTGTTGTCCTTGTTAACGCAGACAGAGAAGAGCTCCAACATCGTAATCATAGGCTCAATTTTGTCCCACACATTGAATATAGTTGCAGAGAGTCCCTGTAATCCTAGATTCAGATCATTCAGGCGAGAAAAAACATCACCCAGATAGGCCAGTCGTGTGAGAAACTCATAATCATGCAAGCGGTCAGACAAGTGAAAACAATGCTCAGTAAAGAGAACTTTAAGCTTGTCTCTCAATTAAAAAAAATGTGTCAATACTTTGCCCCTTGATAACCAGCGCACTTCTGTATGTTGTAAAAGCGTTACATGGTCGCTGCCCATATCATTGCATAGTGCAGAAAATACACGAGAGTTCAGGGGCCTTGCTTCAAAGTTAACAATTTTCACTGTAGTGTCCAAAACGTATTTCAAGCTGTCAGGCATTCCCTTGTCAGCAAGAGACTCTCGGTGGATGCTGCAGTGTACCCAAGTGGCGTCGGGAGCAACTGCTTGCATGCGCGTTACCACTCCACTACGTCTTCCTGTCATGGCTTTTGTGCCATCAGTACAGATACCAACACATCTTGACCACCAAAGTCCATTTAATGTCACAAAGCTGTCCAGTACTTTAAAAATATCCTCTCCTGTTGTCCTGGATTCCAGTGGTTTGCAGTAGAGGATGTCTTCCTTAATTGTCCCCCCATAAACGTAACAGACATATACCAGCTGAGCTGTGCCTGATCCGCCACGTCTGTTGACTCATCCAGCTGTAACGCATAGAATTCACTGGCTTGTATGCGAAGCAGTAATTGTTTCAAAACATCTCCTGGCATGTCACTGATGCGTCGTAAAACAGTGTTGTTTGATGAAGGCCTTGTCTGTATATTTTTTGGGGACTTTTCCCCCAGCATTGTCACAGCCATATCCGCGGCAGCAGGAATAATTAAGTTCTCCACATAAGTAGGGTGCTTACATATCCTAGCCACTCGGTAGCTCACCATATAAGACACTTCTAGCCCTTTCTTATTAATGGTATCTGTTGCTTTTATACATGTCTTATTACTCGAAAGTTGTCTTAATTCTCAATTTTTCAAATTGGCATGTTTTGTTCGTAAATGTCTGCGCAAGGTTTCATCGAGTTGTGAGAAAGTACTTTTGCAAATATAACACACTGTGGCTGAGGAAAGGCACTACTCCCAATATAAGTGAACCCCAAATTAATGTAGTTCTCATCATATTTGCGCCTCTTCGATGGTCCAACATCCCTGTCTGTTGTTCGGTGCTTTCCCGGGTAAGGGGGCAGTAGCTCTTCGGCTGCATCAGATTCACAACTGTCAGTGTCCATGCTAGCTGGGCTAACAACAAACGTAGAATTGGATGTGCTCATGGAAGCAGAAGAACTTGTGTCATTGTGGTGCAGGATTAGTACTGCTGGAAGAATTAGTACTACCAGTAGAGCTGGTATGTGTCTCTATGGACGCGGGCCTTACTTTTTTTAACCATTCATCAATTTTCGAGCAAACGGAATTCCCACGAGAGATTAACGGTTAATGTGATTGGATGTTAATTATTTGACTAGGATACCTGTATTTGACATTGTGTTGTTATTTCGCTGAACACTAGATGGTTTAATTTTATTTTTGGCAGTGAAACGAGGCTACTCAGGCGAGAATAAAACCTCACCCAAATGTATCGAAAATATAAATGGACTGTTTGAAAATGTGAAAAAAAAGAATAGATATAATTAAATATATATTATTTAAATTATGTGAATCACATTTTTATTTGGCGTTGTAATGAAGCACCCTGAGAGTGAGGATCCATTTGCAGTTTTATTACAATCTTGGTCGTACGAACAGGGTCAATCGCCAGCAAACACAACAGCAGGGATAAGGCAAATCGTAATCCAGGTACAGGCATGAGGTCAGGGCAGGCAGCAAGCTTACAAAAATCAGTCCAGTAAAGAATATAGTCCAGGGCAGGCAGCAAGAATCAAAACGGGAAAACAGTCCAGAGTATAACCACGATATGACAGACACGGGAGAAAAGCGCTCAGAATTGATCACCAGGGAATACAAGACTTCGCAAGGAGAGAAAGGGAGAGAGAGCCTAAATAGTCTATTAATGGGAGACAGGTGCAACGGTGATTGGGAACAGGTATGTAGGAGTTGTAGTCAGGGCTTAATATTCAGGAGAGGGTTCCCTCTGGTGGTGAGCAGGAGGAACCGCGGGAGTCTCGTTTGTTACAGAGCCCCCTGTGAGCGGCTCCTGACGCGAAGAGGCGAACGACGCCTTGGGGGTCTTCCTCGAGGTCGGGGGCCGGTTTCTCGGAAAGGCCCTATGGAACTCAGTCATGAGTGCGGGGTTGAGTATGTCCTCTGCATTAACCCAGGATCGCTCCTCCGGTCCACTTCTCCCAATCTACCAGATATTGGAGGAGCCTGCCCGGCGTCTGGAATCCAGTAGATCTCGAAGCCGATATACCTCCTCGCCGTCCACCAGGATGGGTGAGGGGCCCTGCTCACTGGTCTGCTCCTCCTCCTCCGCTCTCGGACCACCAGCCGGGTTTGAGAAGAGATACATGGAAAGTAGGAGAGATCTAGCGGGTAATGCCAAAGCGGAAGGAAACTGGTGTGATTTGTTTGACTATTTGGAAAGGACCCACATACCTGGGACTGAGTTTCTTGCAGGGAGTTTGAGGCGTAGGTCTCGGGAGTGGATAGCCAAACCCATTGACCTGGAGTATATTCGGGGTTGGGGCGGGTGGCGATTGGCCTGCACCCTCTGTCTCCTGACTGCATGTAGTAAGTGGGTATGGGCCTGACTCCAGATGTCCTCGCTTCTCTGGAGCCAGTCATTGACAGAGGGTACCTCGGTGGGTTCCCTGACCAGGGAAACAGGGGAGGTTGGAAGCCCATTACACACTGGAATGGGGTTAAACCGATTGGAGGGTTTCTGGAGTGAGTTCTGTGCATACTCCGCCCACATGAGGAATCGACTCCAGTCTGCTTGGTTCTGATGACAGTAGGATCTGAGAAACCGGGTGATTTCTTGATTGAGGCGTTCTGTTTGACCCGTTAGATTGTGGGTGATACCCAGAAGTGAGGCTAATGTTGATGTTGAGTTGTTGGAAGAATGCTGACCATACTCTGGATGTGAATTGGGGCCCTCGGTCCGACACACGATGTCCTCTGGCAGACCATAGAAGCGGAACACCAGGTTGCACATGAGTTAGGCAGTTTCCAAAGCTGTAGGCAGTTTGGGGAGTGGAATCAACCGGCAAGCCTTGGAGAAGCGATCTATGACAGTGAGTATTGTGGTATTCCCATTGGACTTGGGGAGATCGGTGATGATGAAGTCTATGGCGAGATGGGACCATGGTCGGTGGGGAACTGGTAGTGGTTGCAGTAGGCCCGATGGTAGTTGTCTGAGATGTTTATTTGTGTTACAGATGGTGCAGTCGTTAATGAACTTTATTACGTCTGCCCGCAAGGTTGGCCACCAGAAGCTGTTCTGAAGCAGGTGAACCGTGGCGCGATTCCCGGATGACCGGAGCTGAGTGCGGAGTGAACTTGCTTTTAGCACTTTCTGACAGAGGTCCTGAGGTACAAACGTTTTGTTAGGAGGGCATTCGGGCGGAGGGGTCCTTTGTGAGTTGGCTTGAGTGAGCTCTGTCATGATGTCCCACTGAATCGGGCCACGATTAACGATTCAGGAAGCAGGGTTTCCTTGGGTTCAGTGGGCGCTATACCGTCGTGTTGGCGTGATAATCGCGCCTGCCTTGGTGTTCTTGGAACCGGGGCGATAGGTAACAGTGAAGTCAAATCGTGTGAAGAAGAGTGCCCACCTCGCTTGTCTGGGGTTCAGTCTCTTGGCAGACCTCAAGTATTCCAGGTTCTTGTGGTCCGTTAGAATCACGAAGGGATGTTTAGCTCCCTCCAGCCAATGACGCCACTCCTCCATAGCTGCTTTCATGGCCAACAGTTCCCGGTTTCGGCGTCAGTAGTTCTGCTCGGCTGGACTAAGTTCTGCGGGAATAATAGGCGCACGGATAGAGCTTGAGTGGGGATCCGTGCCGCTGTGAAAGAATAGCTCAATGCCCATTAGATGCGTCTACCCTCAACTGTAAACGGGAGTTCAGGATTAGGGTGGTGGAGGATGGGAGCCGATGTGAAACGTGCCTGACACTCCAGCGAAAGCCTCCTGTGCTGTAGTTGACCAGGTGAGGTGTGATGAGTTTCTTTTAGTCATAGAGGTTAAGGAGGCGGCTACCAGCTGAAATTCCTGATGAAGGTCGGTAAAAGTTAGCAAATCCCAAGAAGCGCTGTAACTCCTTTAAGGTTACTGGCAGGGGCCAGTCTAGAAACGGCCTTGACCTTCTTCTCGTCCATGGCGACTCCTCCTGGCTGATGATGTAGCCCAAAAAGGATGTGGAAGTCTGGTGAAATTCACTTCTCTGCTTTGGCGTATAGCTGGTGATCTATGAGTCGTTGCAATACTGTTCTCACATGTTGCACATGTTCTTCATAGGTGTGGGAATAGATGAGAATGTCATCAATGTACACAATTACCCAGCGATTCAGCATGTCCCGAAGACGCTCATTGATAAATGATTGAAACACGGAGGGACTATTAGACAGCCCGAAGGCATAACCAGATACTCATAGTGCCCAGTGCTGGTAGAAAGGCTGTCATCCATTCATCACCGTCCGGATGCAGATGAGGTTGTAGGCTGCGGAGGTCCAGTTTGGAGAAGTACTTGGCTTGGCGGAGTTGTTCTAGGGCAGCTGGAACCAGCGTAACGGATATCGAAACTTGACAGTGATGTCGTTGAGACCCGGTAGTCAATACAGGGCGTAAACCACCGTCTTTCTTTTTAACAAAGAAGAAGCCCCGCGGCTGCAGGTGATGTCGATGCTCTAATGAACCCCTTCGATAGTTCTTCCTCGATGTAGTTCTTCATGGCTTCTGATTCGGGTTGAGATAGGGAAAGATTCGCCCTTGGGTGGCTGTACCTGGTAGCAGCTCGATGGCACAGTCGCTTGATCGGTGAGGGGTAGTTCCATCGCCTTGGTCTTGCTGGAAAGCTTCGATGAGGTCAGAGTATTCAATGGGTAGAGTGGGGAAAGAGCTGGCTCGTCCTTTGCATCCGTAACGGCCTGAATGGAGAGTGAAGAGCTGCCCGTTAAGCAGTTGGAGTGGCATGACGGGTCCCATTTGATGATACGACCCTCCCTCCATGAGATGAGCGGTTATGTTGCGTAGCCAGGAAGCCCAAGGATTACCGGGTTATGGGGTGATGTGATGGACGAAGCGAATTACCTCCGTGTGGCGGGTCCCGGTCTGGAGTCGGAGGTCCACGGTGGTGTGCAGGACCCTCCCATCGCCGAGAGGTCGCCCATCTAGCGCTCCACTGCCAATTGAGAGTCACAGGTGATTAATGGAATTTGTTGTTGTTAGGCAAATTCATGAGACATAAAGTTGCCGGCTGCTCCGGAGTCTAATAGTGCTGATGTGGTTATATGATTGTCCTCTAGAGATAATACAATCGGCACTTTGATACAAGAACTGGAGTGGTGTGCTTGGATGCACGGACTCACGAAGAGGGATTACGAGGAGGTGGTCTAGTGGGGCAGAACGCCTTAGATGGCCAGGTTGACTCACAATAGAGGCAGAGATGTTGGCGATGCGACGCTCACGCGTTCCTCCGAGTCAGGTGAGTATATCCGAGCTGCATGGGCGGGTTCGGTTGAGGCAGAGTCACGGGACATTGTGTGCTGGTGGGTCCCGTTCTGAGTGGGCGCGTGATCGAATCAGATTGTCAAGCTGTATGGTGAGTTCGATGAATTGATTCAGCGATCTCCCCTCATCTCGGCAGGCCAGTTCAGACTGTAATTCCAAGCTGAGTCCCTTGCGAAGAGCAGTTTAAGCGTGCTCTCAACCCAGTCGGTTTGAGCTGCCAGAGTGCGAAATGTCAAGGCATATTCTGCTGCAGTATTTCCGCCTCTGGTTCAATGCGAGTAGTCGGTCACCAGCTCTCATGCCTCCCTCCGGGTGTTCAAATACCTCCCGGGCGCTTAGAAAGGCACCAACGAGGGAAAAGCCGTGCCATCCTCTCCAAACCGCTGTTACCCACTCGCGCTCTGCCAGTGAGGAGAGAACATACCAGGAAATCTTGCTAGTGTCAGTGACATACATCGCTGGTTGTTGATCAATGAATAATGAACATTGCAGTAGAAATCCCTTACTCTTGGTGGGGTTACGTCAATTTATCAGGGAGAGCCAGACGTGGGTTAACTGTGGGTGCCGGTGGTGGAGAGGTGCCCATACCTGCGCTCGCTGAGGAGGAGCTGAGTTCGAAGCGACATCTGTAACCTCTGTGAAGCGTCCTGGACGAGTTCCTCCTACCGTAGTTAGATGGGTTAGCTGCTGTTGATGAACGGCGAGCTGGTTTGCTTTAGTGGAGATCTCCGTGGACATTTGGACCAGAGCTGCTGGATCGCGAAGTGGCGAAAGTCTTCTGTAATGAAGCACCCTGAAGAGTGAGGATCCATTTGCAGTTTTATTACAATCTTGGTCGTGATTTAACAGGGTCAATCGCCAGCAAACACAACAGCAGGGATAAGGCAAATCGTAATCCAGGTACAGGCATGAGGTCAGGGCAGGCAGCAAGCTTACAAAAATCAGTCCAGTAAAGAATATAGTCCAGGGCAGGCAGCAAGAATCAAACGGGAAAACAGTCCAGAGTATAACCACGATATGACAGACACGGGAGAAAACGCTCAGAATTGATCACCAGGGAATACAAGACTACTTCGCAAGGAGAGAAAGGGAGAGAGAGCCTAAATAGTCTATTAATGGGAGACAGGTGCAGCGGTGATTGGAACCAGGTATGTGGGAGTTGTAGTCCAGGGCTTAATATTCAGGAGAGGGTTCCCTCTGGTGGTGAGCAGGAGGAACCGCGGGAGTCTCGTTTGTTACAGGCGTACCCCCGAGGCCAAATAAAAGCCTGGTTCCTCTCTAGAGTTTTTCCTAGCCGCCGTGCTTCTACATCTGCATTGCTTGCTATTTGGGGTTTTAGGCTGGGTTTCTGTCCCTGAAGTGGGCGATAAGAAACCCCAGATGTTTACCATAGTATACGAACTGAAGTTGAAGTCTGTAACAGTTACAGCTTTGAAACTCCTCCCATCTCTTGTCAGTGGTAATAAATAACGCACAAATCAAATCAAATGTTATTTGTCACATGCTCTGAATACAACAGTGAAATGCTTACTTACAAGCCCTTAACCATTTTTAAGAAAATACAAAAAAATGCATATATATATATATATTAAAAAAAAAAAGAAGCAAATTATAAAATACAAAAATAGAATGAAAAATATAAACAATAGACAAACAAACATTATACACACACACAAACAAACCACACAACCCACACGCACACCATCACACACACACAAACAACAGACACACAATACAGTTCATGAACATTAGCCCTGATACACATATACAGACAAATTGAAATACAGCCATAAACAATACAATAACAAACACATATATGTAGACAGTAGCTAACTAAACGTATTACTCATAACAGAACCGTGTGTGTGTGTGTGTGTGTGTGTGTGTGTGTGTGTGTGTGTGTGAAGTGAAGTGAGGGGTGGCTGGAGATGTCCATTTCCATTGTGCCACAACAGAGGTTAGCTGGCTTGGCCTGCCACCTGACAACTGAGCAAAGGTACCTATCTATGTACCTATCTATCTATCTATCTATCTATCTATCTATCTATCTATCTATCTATCTATCTATCTATCAATCATCTATCTATCCATATATCTATTTTTACATTTCTCTAGAATATTTCTCTCTGTTTTTCTGTGTACAGTGAAGGGGTGTGATCTAAGCAGACTGTCATCATATAGGAAGTAGAGGGGTTTGTCAGAAGGACAGTAGTAGAGAAAGACACTTGTCTGTGGGGACAGAATGGAGCACACCTTGCTCTGTTTGCTACTATGTAAGTACTGAGTTAGTCTGTTTGTTTATGAACGCTAATTACCTGATTTACTAAGAATTTAATGGAAAAAGGAGTAAGACATTAATGGAAATGAAGACAGTTTCATGCTTTAGCTTTGTTTTGGTGTTTTAGCCCTTATTGAGAAAACATTAGTAAATGGCACTCAAAGGAAATTGCAGCAAATATGATGTAGATATGAAGTAAGAAAGTGACCAACCTACATTAATGTTACATCTCTGTGAGAACCTGAGCTTGTATAGCCGATGCCATGCAGACCTGGTTAGTGTGGTGGTGAGCATTTAACCTGGTCATCACTCAAGAACTAAAGAGTGGTGCTAACTCAGTGGTTACAAAATGTGAATAAATATAAAATGCAATATTTATTGGATGTGTTGTAGTATCAAGTTGTGATTATTGGAAATGGTTGAGGGTTCCTTCGCTACAGTTATAGTAAACTGTGTTAAGAGATTAATGACTGGTGTTTTGGTGTTTTTGGTCTCCCTGAGTGCAGAACATGGGACGATAGCGGCCACTTAAAGCTGCAGTCCATAATTCAAAATACAACAAAATTGCTACCCTGACACTTTTTGTGGTATATGGCTGAGGGATGGGGCTAAGGAAATTCATTAATCTACGTTGTTTACAATAATTGTCATAACATAACCATATATTTTGGTTTATGATGGGATAAGACAGTTTTGAGGGAATTCAAAGTTATACTCTTCAAGAAAAAATGCCTATGATTAATTTAAAGATCCAATATGTGTGTAGAAATCGTAGATTGCACCTTTAAAATAAAGTACAGGATAGATTTGGCAATCAGTAACATGAAAATGAGATGTTTTTATTTATTTCAAGCTAATATTGGAGCAATGTGACTTTCTTTGTTGTAGTGCTGAGTACACACATCTACTCTGGACACTCTGAAGATGATAATGGTAGATATTTGTACACTTGATCAAGCCTCCATCTCTTAATGCTTCATCAAATGTTTCATTTAATGCTTCATCAAATGTTTCATTTAATGCTTCATCAAATGTTTCATTTAATGCTTCATCAAATGTTTCATTTGTAAAGCTGCTTTTGGAAAGACACATTTTGTGTTTTGAGTGTCTCAAAATAACATGTGTAAAACAATTGTTTCATGCTGGTTTTATTTTGTGCAGGACAGGCAAAGGCTGTTCTGACCATACAACCCAAATCCTCCCAGATATTCAGTGGAGAGTCTGTCACTCTCAGATGTAACATACAGAGGGGAGAAGTCACTGACTGGAAATACACATGGCGCAGGGATGGAGTAGACTTCCTCAGTAGGGAGCATGAATATGAGATCAGTGAGGTTAAGACGTCAGACAATGGTGACTACAGGTGTCTGGGTACACATATTGATCAGAAGATGGATTCTAAGTGGAGTGATGCAGTCAGTCTGACGGTGACAGGTAAGTCATCTTAATTCTCATTCACATCAGTGCCTCCATGCAAATAACCACTTGACATTGGGCACCATTTTAGGGATCCTATTTTGCCGTTTTAAAAAGGTCTGTCTACCATAGCAGTTCAGATTCTTCCATTAATTCATTCTCATTTCATGTAATAATTGAAGAAATATGGTGTATGGTACTAAGATCTTTATTTTAACTGATTGATGCACTAACTGTATTTGTCTTTATTGAACTGTTTCCACAGCTCTGCCTACAGCCTCAGTGAAGATAGTCTCTACCCAGGATCCACTGTACTCTGGAGACACTGTCAAGCTGCAGTGTGAACTATCAAACTACACAGACTGGACGTACCTCTGGTTAATAAATAAAGAATGGCTTTCCAGTCAGACCAGTAAAACCACCACTATCTCTCTCTCTGACCAGGCTAGTCAGTACCAGTGTCAGGGGATAAGGACAAGACGGCCCCAAAATTCATATCTAAGCTCATCTCTCCACATTATCGTCACTGGTGAGCTCGCTATTAATCTTCAATCACTGTCTGGACTTTCTGAATTTTGAGTCAATCTAAATATACGGTATAGACTGTACATTCTAACTGAATGGAGTCAACATACCCCTATTTAAAATAAGCTTTAATCAAAACTTTTCTGCAACAGCTAAATTATTATAAATGACCAAGCATGTATCCAGATGTTTTGATATTCTGCTCTCTGTTTTCTTAGCTCTTCCTAAAACTACACTGACCGTTAATCCAAACCCTGCGTACACTGGAGAGACAGTCACTCTGACGTGTTCAGTGGGGTCTGCCAGTGGCTGGAGATATACATGGTACAAAGACAACACTAAGAAAGTAGTGACCTTGTCTGGCAGACCCACTACAACAGGAGCCACCTTCACCATCAGTAGAGCTGCTGAGTCTGACCAGGGTCTCTACTGGTGTCAGGGAGAGATCCAGTCCAGATCCATAACATCAATCATCAGTGATCCTGTCAATATCACTGTGAAAGGTGAGTAATTGTGTGTGTGTGTGTGTGTGTGTGTGTGTGTGTGTGTGTGTGTGTGTGTGTGTGTGTGTGTGTGTGTGTGTGTGTGTGTGTGTGTGTGTGTGTGTGTGTGTGTGTGTGTGTGTGTGTGTGTGTGTGTGTGTGTGTGTGTGTGTGTGTGTGTATGTCAGTATTCTGATAGATCTTGGTAAGTCAGACAGTTCAGACTGCATACTGTATGTTCAGAAATGACAACTTATAATATGGTCATGTTGTGATGAATGCTGATCCACATTATTTTACATTCTAAGGTGTGTGATGATGTTTATTTTCTATGTTGTGTCTTTGCAGAGAGACCTGTGGCTGTTCTGACCCTCCAACCCAACTGGCCCCAGATATTCAGTGGAGAGACTGTCACTCTCAGTTGTGACATACAGGGGGGAGAAGAGATTGAGTATGCTTTTTATTACAGTAGGAAGTCGGTCTACTCCAAAACAGAGCCTGAGTTCAGAATCAGTCCTGCAAAGAGTGGTCTATATACCTGTGAAGGTCTTCAGAAAAGAAATGGCTTAAAACACTCAGAGACAAGTAATGCTATACAACTGAACGTGTTAGGTAAGTCTGTTTTTATTGGATTGCAAGAGAAAGACAGAAGGGCTGAGGTCAAATAGCAGACAGTGAGATCAATGATGGAACAAAACTATAGTTTGATTTTGGAGTAAGGAACAATACCATAATAACAATATGAGTAAATATTGTAAAGACTGAACATTTGATTTGTGTAATTTCCCTCATAACAGATAAACCCCAAGCTGTCCTAAGTGTCTCTCCTCAGTGGCTGAACCCTGGAGACTCAGTTACTCTGAGCTGTGGGGTTAAAGAGTCATCTACAGGCTGGAGGTTCTTCTGGTACCGAACTGTTCCCTACACAGCTGGGTTACTCTCCCTATCAGACAGGTCCTACTCTGTAGAGCCTCTATCTGGCAATGGGACTACTGAAGACTCCTACACTCTGATCCCTGCTGGTCCTAGTCACACAGGAGGATATGTGTGTAGAGCTGGGAGAGGAGACCCAGTCTATGACACACTCTACAGTGAACCTCAGTTTCTCTGGTCAGGAGGTAACTATCTGCACTGAAACTGCATTTAATCATATTTAAGTCACTCTTGTGTATATATAACTACTGCATACGTTTGTCTCTGTCACTTTTTGATTCAGAGCCGAAACCTTCAGTGTCTCTCAAAATAATCCCTAACAGAACTCAACACTTCACATCAAAGTCTCTCTCACTAAGCTGTGAGGAGAAGAGGAACTCTACTGGATGGAGACTGAAGAGATACAGAGAGAAAGCAGTGGAGTCAGAGTGTGGCTCTAACTGGGGATCAATAGCAGGGTCCACATGTACCATCAGGTCCACAAGTGAAAAGGACAGTGGAGTGTACTGGTGTGAGTCTGGATCAGGAGAGTACAGTAATGCTGTCAACATCACAGTGCATGGTACGTCTGTTGTACTTCATTCATTAACCTTTTTTACATTACAATGTATGATAATGATGTTCAATTCTGTAATTGAATGGTTGCATCTCGTAAAATACAAGCTCATGTGAGTGATAACTCCAGATTTACAGTATAATTTATATATTATTTATATATAGACCTTTTCATAATATCTGTGGTCATCAGTCATTTGCAGTGTTAAAAAGCATACTGTAGGTTTGGAGTTGCAAGCTCAGGCTGGTCATCTGATCTCAAGTCAGTTGTCAAATATATATTCACTTTGTCCACTACTTTATTTATTTTCTACAACTACCTCAGAGTCAGATGGTGATTTGCTGTTCTCTCCAGGCGTAACTCCTGGACCCTCTACATCAGTCCTAGTAGGAGTGGTTGTGGGCCTGGTTGTTGCTGTGTGTGTGTGTGTTGATGGTGAAACATGTGTTTTGATATTCCCTCCAGGTTCCATTGTCTCCATCTCTGTGCTGCCCAGGCTGCTGTGTGGTTTACTGGTTGCGTCTCCCTTTCTACTGGTGTCTATCATGCTTATGGTGAAATGCTGCTGGGCTCGAGGTGACCACTTTATTTCAGTGTATATCTACATCAACTTATTCAGCTTGATATTCTCCTTCTTTATGTCATGCTCTTATATCACTCAAATGGTTCATTTCAAATGTAAATAGAAAAGTGCCCATGGTCAGCTATTTTTGTTAAATGTGTTCTATGGAAATGTTCTCCCCCCCAAAGAAGGCAAACTAACCTTTTTATTACTTTTGATGGATTCTATTTTCGTGCAGTGCAGTTGAAAGAGCAGTTGAATCAGTTTAACTCCAATGCTATTCTCTGTCCGTTATATTCCCATAGGCTTGTGTTCAACAGCAACATCTCTTCAAAACGAGTTAGGATCTGATGATGTCATTGAACAGACTGAATCATCCGTGAGATCATTACAGTGAGAACTGTAAACTGAACAACCATTTGGGGGATTTTATGTTTTTTCCGTTGCCTTGACATTGATTTATGAACGCGTTTACTGAGTCAAATATCACTGAATGGAATTTTACAAATACTAAGTGTTATTATTTAGTAAGTTGCTGTTTTCAGCTGTTGGGGGCTTGTATGCTTTGCTTTGTTATTGTTGATTGTTGTTCATTTTCTTGAAATATTACACTTACCCCTCTTTGACTTCAGTTTGTTGATTAAACAATAGTGTGGTGCCTGTTTTGTTTGAAAGTTGAATTTCTATTTTTTATAATTAGTATTTTACATAATGTAAAGCTTTTTATATACTGTAACCTCCCCTCTCAGGACTGGGAGGGTTTAACTCCGGAGGTTGCAGAAAATCATTCACTGGGCAGAGTTTCAGTGGGGCAAACTTAGGTTTCTTTATTTCTCAAAAGGAGGGGAAACTGTAACTCAGGTCACTCTTCTTTCTGCCGGCTGCTCCTTCTGGCGTCCGTCTACTTCTGGAAGGGAGGCAGAAGAGGTGTAGGATTAGACAAGGTGGGTTATTCTACTCACGTCCTCCACTAGGCCTCTATCTCCAAGAGGGTGGTTGGGTTCTGACTGGTCCAAAGCCTGGGCTGGGATACCTCCAACACTCCGTGTCTGCTCTCTTCTCCTGCCTCTCCTTCCCCTCACTGTGGCTTCTTTGTCCTCTTTAATGTGGCTACTAATTGGGCCCAACAGCCTGCAGCCGAGGCTCCCTGTCAGAGGGGGAAATTGTGCACACCTGGGTTAGGGCTGTCCTTGGTCCTGAACATCTCTGTTCAGCCCAGACCTTATGATGGTGCTCTCCATGGTGCTGCAGGTGACTGTGCTGTGTGGTGAGGGACTGTGTTTCCTTCTGGCCACCACAATACATGTTCATTTTTTTTTTTTAAGACTAAAGGTGGGTTTATACTTGGTTGGCCGACCTGCTAATACAACTTTAACAGTTAAATTGGCACATTTATAGTTTTTTTTTAATTCAATTAACGCATATCATTTTCACTTCTACGTCTCTATGTTTTTTTGTAAAATTGTATTTGTACAGTAGTTATAGGAACCAGATTAATATTCCACTATGGAACTTGAATGACGAGGGTGTTTATTGTCTTACGTCAGATAGCGCAATGATTCCGCACGACGATGATCGCATGAGAGTGACGCCAAATAATGTAAGACAATGGAGGGTGTGTTGTATTTTGGATTTTAAATGTTGTATTAAATCTCATATGTCAAACAAAAAGTGATGATTCCCTACATCATTGTATTACTTGGAAAAAAGGTCTGTCTGTCTTCTGTAATCCACATTCAGATTTGACTTCTACTGATATGAACCCATACAGAAGTAGTCCATGGCTGTACTAATAGGATGGCGTAGAGAGAAGAAGGAATAAGAGGGCAGACCCAGTAGACTGAGGGGTTATGTTGTTGCTATGGACCAATGACCATATTGGATTCTATATTGTGATCCACAAGAACGTGGAGTAGATACAGGTCTGTCCTGAAGGGGGCGATAAAAAAAAAAAGATGTTTACCTTGTTTCGACACACAGTGTCTCACACGCTACAACAAAACACTTAGATATGTTTAAAAATTGATTAATGTATTCAACGTAATGTAATGTAATGATGTAATGATGTTAAGCAAAATGAAACTCTACACTTTAACCTGGAAATCCAGTTCCCCAGTTTTATAGCTTTGAAACTCCTCCCATCTCTGGTCAGTGGTAAAAAAAGTCCACACAGCTCTGCGTCTGATGTACACTACCGTTCAAAAGTTTGGGGTCACTTAGAAATGTTTTCTCGTCCATTAAAAAAACATAACATTGATCAGAAACACAGTGTAGACACTGTTAATGTTGTAAATGACTATTGTAGTGTGTGTGTGTGTGTGTGTAGACATCACTTTATCTGTCAGTATTCTGATAGATCTTGGTAAGTCAGACAGTTCAGACTGCATACTGTATGTTCAGAAATAACATCTTATGATATGGTCATGTTGTGATAAACCCTGATCCACATAATTTTACATTCTAAGGTGTGTGATAAAATGGTGAACATGTTCATTCAGTTAGTTGTCTGTGTTGTGTCTGTCCAGAGAGACCTGTGGCTCTTCTGACCCTCCAACCCAACTGGCACCAGATATTCAGTGGAGAGACTGTCACTCTCAAATGTGACATACAGGGGGGAGAAGAGATTGAGTATTATTTTTATAACAGTGGGAAGTCGGTCTACACCAAAACAGAGCCTGAGTTCAGAATCAGTCCTGCAAAGAATGGTCTATGTACCTGTGAAGGTCTTCAGAAAAGATATGACTTAAAACATACCCAGACAAGTAATGCTATACAATTGACCGTGTTAGGAAGTCTGTTTTTATGGGATTGCAAGAGAAAGAGGCAGAATAGTGAGAGAAAGACAAAAGGGATGATGTCAAATAGCAGACAGTGAGATCAATGATGGAACAAAACCATAGTTTGATGTTGGGGTAAAGTACAATACCATAATAACAAAATGGATAAAAATGTTGATCTAAAATGATTTAAATAAAGACTGAACATGTTAATAGTGTCGTCTCCTTCATGACTATCCTACCGATCCTCGACATCTACAAAACAGCTTCCAATACTCTACTCAGCAAACTGGATGCAGTCTATCACAGTGCCATCTGCTTTGTCACCAAAGCCCCTTATACCACCCACCACTGCGACCTGTATGCTCTAGTCGGCTGGCCCTCACTACATACTCGTCGCCAGACCCACTGGCTCCAAGTCATCTACAAGTCCCTGCTAGGCAAAGCCCCTCCTTACCTCAGCTTGCTGGTAACCATAGCAGCACCCACCCGTAGCACTCGCTCCAGCAGGTATATCTCACTGGTCACCCCCAAAGCCAATTCCTCTTTTGGCCGCCTTTCCTTCCAGTTCTCTGCTGCCAATGACTGGAACGAACTACAAAAATCATTGAAACTGGAGACACTTATCTCCCTCACTAGTTTTAAGCACCAGCTGTCAGAACAGCTCACGGATCTCTGCACCTGTACATAGCCCAACCAACTACCTCATCCCCTACCATAGTAATTTATTTATCTTGCTCCTTTGCACCCCAGTATTTTACTTTGCACATTCATCTACTGCACATGTACCATTCCAGTGTTAAATTGCTATACTGTAATTACTTCGCCACCATGGCCTATTTATTGCCTTATGTTCCTTATCTTACCTCATTTGCACACATTGTATGTCGATTTTTTTTTTTCCTATTGTATTATTGACTGTGTTTGTTTACTCCAATGTGTAACTATGTGTTGTTGTATGTGTTGAACTGCTTTGCTTTATCTTGGCCAGGTCGCAGTTGTAAATGAGAACTTGTTCTCAACTTGCCTGCCTGGTTAAATAAAGGTAAAATTAAAAATCTTTAAAAAATTAAAATAAATAACAGATCAACCCCGAGCTGTCCTGAGTGTCTCTCCTCAGTGGCTGAACCCTGGAGACTCAGTTACTCTGAGCTGTGGGGTTAAAGAGTCATCTACAGGCTGGAGGTTCTTCTGGTACCTAACTGTTCCCTTCACAGCTGGGTTACTCTCCCTATCAAACAGGTCCTACTCTGTAGAGCCTCTACCTGGCAATGGGACTACTGAAGACTCCTACACGCTGATCTCTGCTGGTCCTAGTCACACAGGAGGATATGTGTGTAGAGCTGGGAGAGGAGACCCTGTCTATGACACACAGTGAATCTCAGTTTCTCTGGTGAGGAGGTAACTAACCGTTTTGAAACTGCATTTAAATGCCTCCCATTCAGGCCCAGAAAATAGGATATTTGGTACCATTGGATAGGAAACACTCTGAATTTTCCAAAAGTGTTAACCATTTGTCTGTGAGTAAAACAGAACGCATATAGCAGGCAAAACCCCGAGGAATTTCTGTCCTGGAAAAAGTGATTTTGACACATTGCTCATTTGGGCACCCCTCCCTCATGAAAATGACCATATAAGGGCATATGAATGCAGTACCCATCGCTTCCTTTAGATGTCAACAGTCTCGAGACAGTGTATTTTTTTCATTTTGGATGAAGAAGACCAGAGAAGAAGAGCAAACAAGGAAGTCACTCTTTCATGTAAACAGTACCCAGTGCGCGCTCCCGAGAAGTCACGCAGTGTCTTTTTTACCGTCGTTATCGATCAGTTTATATTCCGGTTGATTTATAATAGTAAATATACGTAAAAGTGTTCCTAAGGATACATTTAAAACTATGTTTGATTGTTCTTGGACAAGTTTATAGGTATAAGATGAACGAGTTTGCGTCACGTTTCAATGGAGGAGTGGAGGCTGTCGTTTCTGATTATAACGCGCGAACCAAATGGAGGATTTATGGATAAAATACATTACTTTTTCTAACAAAAGAACCATGGATTGTCTTCGTTGGACACTTAGGATGACCTCAGCAGAAGTTCTTCAACAGGTAATTGATTTGTTTTCGCTGTGAAATGTGTTATGTGTGTGCCATGATGGCTAATCGATTCATGGCTATGGGAAAAATATGTGAGGTGCTACCCTCAAACAATCAAATGTGCTGCTTTCGCCATAAAGCCTTTTTGAAATCTGACAACGCTGTGATGTTGCCAAGAAACAGAGCTTTTGATGAGTATGGAACACTTGTATATTGGTGGATGTTTAATAATTCAACTTTTGGATTTTGAATTTGGCGCCTTACATTTTACCTGGTAGTGTCGGGAGCAGCCCGCTAGCGCCCCAGTGATCCCTGAGAAGTTAACCATGTTTAAGTTCTTAGGGAGCGGCAGCAGAGGTGACGGTTTTGGAGAGTCTGGCGTGCCCAGAGTAAAATGCCTGCCACTCAGGCCCAGAAAATATGATATGCACATAATTAGTACTATTGGATAGGAAACACTCTGAAGTTTCTAAAAGTGTTAAAATAATGTATGTGAGTATAACAGAACTGATATAGCCCGAGGAAAATCCATCCGGATTTGCAGTTTTTTTTGTAAATGACCTTCTTCTCCAGGCTGCCTATTCATTTGTATTTTAAGTCACCCTCATGTGTATATATAACTATACATTTCACTATGTCACTCTTCACAACCATCAGTGTCTCTCAAAACAAGACCTAACAGAACTCAAAACTTTACATCAAAGTCTCTCTCACTAAGCTGTGAGGAGAAGAGGAACTCTACTGGATGGAGACTGAATAGATACAGAGAGAAAGCAGTGGAGTCAGAGTGTGACTCTAACTGGGGATCAATAGCAGGGTCCACATGTACCATCAGGTCCACAAGTGAAATAGACAGTGGAGTGAACTGGTGTCTGGATCAGGAGAGTACAGTAATGCTGTCAACATCACAGTAGTCTTTAAACAGTTTCTAGACACACATATTATAGGATTTATCATCTTATAACCTTAACCCCATTGCATACATTTTCAGAGTGGAATATTCTTAGTCATTACCTAAACATACAAATTTCCCTATCAATAATATTCTGTATATAACTGTTATATTATTCCGATGTTTTATCCTCACTCCTTACAGAAACATCAACCCCACCTGAGGCAGATTTGGTCTATTCTCAATTGAAGCCAGGCACAACCCTAAGTAAGACTAATAGCCATATGCTATTGATACCTAATATGATACGAATATGGAACTTTTTCAATGTCAAGGACGAGCTTGCTGCTCAGGGGTTACCTACGGATCTTGATTCCCTCATCGCTTTGACCATCCGAATCAATGGGCAATTACGGGAACGACGGAGGGAGAGGAAATTCGATTTCGCCCGCACGTCCAGGGATTCCACCATGCATCCGAGTCATCCCGGAAGTCCCCAACGGACCCGTTGCCGATAGAACCGAAGGCTTCCCGGGGAGGTGAGGAAAGTCGCCGAAGACGGCTGAGTCACCGCTTTTCCCGAGCCTATGTACCTAGGCAGAGCTGGGCTGTCGCCAGCGGAATGGCAATACAGGATAACAACTAAGAGTTGTCTGTATTGCGGGAGTCTTGGTCATGTTGTGTCTCCTTATCCTTTAAAAAGACCAGGCTCACCCTTAGGATCGAGTACTCTGGTGGGCCATACAGATAACCTTTTTGCTTCCCTTGCGTCTCGCACCCCTTTTCATGCCATTCTGCTGTGGGGAAACCAGTCTAAATCTCTCCGGGTCCTCATTGACTCTGGGGTCGATGAGAGCTTTTTGGATGCTACCCTGGCTTCCGAGCTGAACATCCCCACTCAGCCCCTCTCCATTCCCATGGATGTTAAAGCGCTGGACGTGCGCTCCATTAGCCGGGTCACTCATAATACCACTCCCTGTGTCAGGGAATCACAGCGAGACTATTCAATATCTGCTCATCAAGTCTCCTCAGATTCCTGTGGTTTTGGGATTCTCCTGGCTCCAGCGACACAATCCCCTCATCAACTGGTCTACTGGTGCCATCATGGGCTGGAGTCCATTCTGCCATGCCCATTGTCTGAAGTCAGCGCAACCTGCCCCGGGACGTCATCCTGGGGGCTCAGAAGGTGCCCGGACCTCATCGCCATTCCAGCAGAGTACCAGGACCTTCGGGAGGTGTTAAACAAGGCACGGGCCACTTCGCTCCAGCCGCACCGACCATATGACTACAGGATTGACCTTATCCCTAGCACCACTCCGCCCCGCGTGACGACGGTACTCGCTGTCGAGACAGTAGACCAAGGCTATGGAGACCTACATTGGGGACTAGCTGCAGGTTTATCCATCCGTCATCCTCTCCCGCCGGACAAGACTCTGCGCCCGTGCATCGACTACCAGGGACTCAATGACATAACGGTGAAGAACCGCTACCCGCTACCACTCGTCTCCTAGGCCTTTGAGCCGCTCCAGGGGGCCCCCATATTTTCCAAGCTTGATCTACAGAACGCCTACCACCTAATGCGGATACTGGAAGGGGATGAGTGGAAGACCGCCTTCAACATGGTCAGTAGCCACTATGAGTATTTGGTCATGCCATTTGGCCTCACCAACGCCCCTGATGTGTTCCGGGTTCTGGTAAATGATGTTCTACGCGAAATGTTGAACCGGTACATCTTCATCTGCATTGATGACATCCTCGTCTTCTCCCTCTCCCCCAAGAACATGTGCTCCACGTCCGACAGGTTCAACGCCTGCTGTTAGCTGTTAAGGGTGCAGATGCAAAGTTTCCTGGGATTTGCCAACTTTGATCGTCACTTCATACAGGGTTACAGCACCCTGGCTTCCTCCCTGTCAGCACTCACCTCTCCAAAGGTTCCGTTCACATGGTCCCCTGCTGCTGACCGGGCGTTCCGGGACCTCAAACACCGCTTCACCACTGCTCCCATCTTGGTTCATCCCGACCCTTCCCGTCAATTTGTTGTGGAGGCCGATGCTTCTGATGTAGGAGTAGGGACGGTCCTGTCCCAGCGTTCTGCCCTGGAAGAATATTTTTCTTTCCAAGTAGGCTAAAATAAAAAGTAATAATAAAAAGTAACACAATAAGAATAACAATAACGAGGCTATATACAGGGGGCACCGGTACAGAGTCAGTGTACAGGCTAGTTGAGGTCATCTGTACATGTAGGTGGGGGCAAAGTGACTATGCATAGGTAACAAACAAACAGCGAGTAGCAGCAGTGTACAATAGGGGTAGGGGGTCAATGTAAATTGTCCGGTTCCGATATTTATGAATTGTTCAGCAGTCTAATGGCTTGGGGGTAGAAGCTGTTGAGGAGCCTTTTGGTCCCAGACTTGGCACTCCGGTACCACTTGCCGTGCGGTAGCCGAGAAAACAGTCTATAACTTGGGTGACTGGTGTCTCTGACACTTTTATGGGCTTTTCTCTGACACCGCCTATTATATAGGTCCTGGATGGCAGGAAGCTTGGCCCCAGTGATGAACTGGGTCGTTTGCACTACTCTCTGTAGCGCCTTACGGTCAGATGCCGAGCAGTTGCCATACCAGGCGGTGATGCAACCGGTCAGGATGCTCTCGATGGTGCAGCTGTAGAACCTTTTGAGGATCTGGGGACCCATGCCAAATCTTTTCAGTCTCCTGAGGGGGAAAAGGTTTTGTCGTGCCCTCTTCATGACTGTCTTGGTATGTTTGGACCATGATAGTTCATTGGTAATGTGGACACCAAGGAACTTGAAACTCTCGATCCACTTTTTCCAAGTAGGCTAAAATAAAAAGTAATAATAAAAAGGATATAATTGTGGTCAGATTTGCCAAATGGAGGGCGGGGGAGAGATTAATTTGCATCTCTGTGTGTGGAGTAAAGGTGGTCTCCGATTTTTTTTTCTCTGGTTGCCCATGTGACATGCTGGTAACAATTTGGTAAAACTGATTTAACTTCTTAGGGAGTGGTGGTGCGCTAGCGCCCCACTCCCGACACTACCCGGTGAAATGCAAGGCGCCAAATTCAAAATCCAAAAGTTGAATTATTAAACATTCATCAATATACAAGTGTTTCATAGTCACAAGTGGATGACGCTGGAAAGACGAAGCAGGTACGGGGAGTAAACATTTAATAAATAACTGACATAACACGAGACAAGAACAGCGGCAAGAACTAAAACTAAAGACAAAAAACAATCAATGCAGCAGCGGGGAACAGAGCTGGGGAACTGACAAATATAGAGGACCAAATAACAGGTGATGAGTGAGTCCAGGTGAGTCCAATAACGCTGATGCGTGTGACGAGGGAAGGCAGGTGGGAGTGATGGGTGGCAGGAGCGTGTGATGCAGGGTAATCTGGCGCCCTCAAGCGCCAGGGGAAGGGAAGAGCGGGGAGCAGACATGACAATAACTGCTGTTGTCTTAAATTATTCAATGAACTGTAACTGTATTTGTTTTCTTAATTCATGACTGACATTTTTTGGTGTCAGGGTATATAAAACATTACTTCAGACTGACATGTAATTATAATGTTGCCCATGCAGTATATGATGCATTTCCGGTGAATAATTACACAATAAACACAGTGGTATTTGTACTTGTGAGCTGAGGGGATATCAGATCCACACCCACTAATTACAAGACTTGCTACATCATACTGCATGAATATTTACACAGTTATAAGATCAATGTAATATAGTATGAAACCATTGATTGATGTCAGAATTTTTTTATTTATTTACCCTTTATAACGTGTGTATTTGTGTGTTTCAGGTGTAGATGTTCCTCTGATCATCAACAAGAGAGTGGGGGACTCCGTGGAGATGTTGGCACGCTTAGAGAGGGGACATTTCAAATCATTGGAGTGGAAGTATATGGGAAAGGATATTGCAGAATTCAACTCCGAAGTTGTATATTCACCTGGATCCCAGTTTGAGGGGAGGCTAAAGATGAACACCAACAACTTCAGTTTAACAGTCAGAGAACTGACACTGCAAGACTCAGGGGATTTTCTAATTACAGGCGAAGGGGACCAAGGTCTGATTGGCAGTAAGACCATCACTCTGAAGGTCCATGGTAGGCTGTTATCACCATTTTTGCATCCTATTTTGATATCATTCTTCTTTATATCCATGACCATGGCTGATGATCTTTACACTATAACACAGATGTTGTGGTTTTATACAGACCTTACTCACCATGCTTTGTTAAATATCCATCACATGTTCAAGTCGTCTATCTCCTGGTGGTATGGCTATGGTAGGATTCATTTAGAAGACTGACTACGAGTCTCTATCTCTCTCCTGGTTGGTCAGAGCCTATATCCACGGTGGCGATCCAGACAGACATCAAGCTATTGGCCAACCACTCCTGTACGGTACGGCTGGTGTGCAACGTGTCCTGCTACCCCAACCTTACCTACACCTGGGAGAGAGACAATGAGATCTACGGGGACGCCCAGCAGATTCAATTCTCTCTCTCACCAGCAGAGAGAGACATCAGTGTAAAGTGCAACGCCTCCAACCTGGTCAGTTGGAAAACTGCCTCTGCGACAGTAAAGTGTAGTAATGACACAACCACCCCAGGTACCTAGATATCATAATAATCACTTCCATACACTTTTCAGTGTACTTATACGCTTATCTTGTAAAATATAATATGTAATGCATGTGATTACATTTGATGTATATGTTATAGAGCCATTTAGTCTTTATCATATTGTATAGTCTAATCATGTGTGTTGTACAACATTGGACAGGACTGGCGTGGTATACCATCTACATCGGAGTAACAGTGGGAGGCGCTGTGGTGCTGATCCTCACTGTAGCTGTGTCAGTGTGCTACTGACACGGGTATGTACAGCTTAGGGGCCTCCACTCTTCTTAGGCAGAAGTGCACGAGGTGACTGTTTTGGAGACCCTGGCGTGCCCAAAGTAAAATGCCTCCCATTCAGGCCCAGAAAATAGGATATGTACATATTTAGTACCATTGGATAGGAAACACTCACACAATTTTCTAAAGGTGTTAACCATTTGTCTGTGAGTAAAACAGAACGGATATGGCAGGCGAAACCCCGAGGAATTTCTGTCCTGGAAAAAGTGGTTTTGACAGAGTGCCTCATTTGGAACCCCTCCCTCATGAAAATGCCCATATAAGGGCATATGAGGGCATATGACTACCAGTTCCCATATAAGGGCATATGACTACCAGTTCTCCCATATTGCCTCCTCATCCTACAGACAGGTCATGACGAATAATGACATTAGTGGTGTATGACTCTTACTGCTGTTTCCAGTGTCCCTGCATGGTCTGGAAGGTCACTGTTCCAGTTAGGGGGTTTCTGTGTCTATGTGTTAATAGGGACCGGATCCCGCTATCGGGATCAAATTCGACAACATCCGCTGAAATTGCAGAGAAGCCATAGGTACTGCAATCTGGGAGCTATTTATTTGTATATCCCATAGCCTTCCATTGAAAATGCCTGTGACCTAAAAACAACAACAAGATGTTACATGAAACATAGAAGGGGGGACTCTGTCAGTAACCTGGGACCAGCTACCTTCCAAAAAAGTTGGCAGGTGTTTCATGTCCCTCAGCCACAGTGACCTTTGAGCATGCAGAAGAAGTCATGCAAACACTTCTGCAGGCATATGAAGCCTAGATTAAAATGCACACACACTGCTTTGATATTTTTGCTCTCTCTCTCTAACCCCCCATCTCTCTTTCTCTGTATCTATTTCTCAATCACTTTTTCTCTCTCCGTGTCACTCTCTCTCTCTTCCCCCGAGCCCTCTATCTCCCTCCTTTCTTTTTCTCTGCAACATTGAGTGGTCTGCTCATAAAGTAACAAAGACACTGGTATCTGTGAAACACCATGACCATAAACCACACAACCAGCAGTAGCTAGGAAACACAGACTCCTAAACCACCACCATCAGACTGACCAACATAGTGACAGACCCAAAACACACCCACGCCTTATCTTCTAACTCTCAAGCTGAGTGAAGGGGTGTTTTCAGAGAGCAACTATAGAATGTGACGTCTTTTTCAGCTAACATACAGTAATTATTAATAGAACAGCAGCCCTCATCAAAAGGAAGTCTCTGCTCTTTCTCCTCTCTACTCTTTCTTCTCTGTGTGTTTTGGATAGTCAACTGCTAGCTACCAGTGACAGTGATAGATAAGGACATACAGCCAGAGGAAACAGTCAACACCTTAAAGAGATGTCTGGTTGTCCCTTCTCCTGCTCCAAACAGGGAATACTACTTATCCTTCTCTCCAACCTCCACTATGGTAAGTTTTGTAAAAAAAAAAAAAAAGTGCTTTGTATCTATTGCATGCGCTTTCTTGTATTATAAAGTTAGTAAAACCGTTAGCTTTCTCTAACTTCCTTGTAGAATGTAGAATGCCTAGTCATCAGTGATTGGTTGGGTATTAAGAATATTTTGATTTATTACTGTTTGATAACAACAACTAAACACCTATATTCAGGAACATATCATGATGAAGTGGTTCTGCAGTTTTGAATGAGTGCCAACGGTGTGGTTGGGTCAGCAGCTGTTGCATTGTGTTGGATTCGGGGTAATCTTTGAACATTGAGGTATTAAAGACATGATAGATCAGACGCATAGTGTATAAAGGAGTGAAAGAGACTGGGTTTTATTTCAGAAGGTAATGGGTCTCTGTAGAAAGACAGATGGCTTTGGAATGTGTTGGGTGGACGGGAGGAGGTCACAGGATTGCTATAGGGGAAGCGGATGGACATCTGTGGATTAGGCAAAGGAGGGGTTGAGGTCAGGAGGTCAGGTCAGATCCCCTGAAGGGAGAAATAATGTATTCTGATCATGTTACCTTCATCCTGTCGAACCATAAGATGTAAGGATTGGAGAGAAGGAGTATATGTACTTGTGGAGTATATATACTTGTGATGGAGTATATATACTTGTGATGGAGTATATATACTTGTGGAGTATATATACTTGTGATGGAGTATATATACTTGTGATGGAGTATATATTCTTGTGGAGTATATATACTTGTGATGGAGTATATATACTTGTGGAGTATATATACTTGTGATGGAGTATATATACTTGTGATGGAGTATATATTCTTGTGAAGTATATATACTTGTGATGGAGTATATATACTTGTGATGGAGTATATATACTTGTGACGGTGGGAACATGTCATTGTCTGAATACAGCTGTGTTGACCCGTTGGGAAGAATTCAACATGGTTAAGCTTCTCTAGTGTCTAAGAACCTAACAATTGTTCTGGAATGCAACAGATCTTACAACACTCTGCCTAATGGCTGTCATTCATTAAATTTAAGGTAATACAGGACTGTATCAAATGATTGTTTTTGTTACATAACAAGATACACTGCAGGACTAGGATAACTGCAGTCATGCCCTAAATACCACACCTCATTGAGCTGTAACTTTATTTAGTCTTAATTCATGACAGATGTTTTTTTGTGTAAGGGTTTATAATTCATTACTTCAGACTGACATGTATTTATAATGTTGCCCATGCAGTATATGATGCATTTCTGGTGAATAATTACACAGTAAACACAGTGGTATTTATACTTGTGAGATGAGGAGGGGTTATCAGATCCACCCCCACTTCTCTTTTTCTGTTATCTCATCCTGTTCTACTGAATGTGGGGGAGGAGTTCACTTTAATGAAGTAAAAAAGGACCCACACACTCAGATACGTAAAGATATAAAGTGAAAATATGCAAAGTGACATGTACAGCATAAATTAAACCTGGAAATGTGTTATATACAGTGAGGGAAAAAAGTATTTGATCCCCTGCTGATTTTGTACGTTTGCCCACTGACAAAGAAATGATCAGTCTATAATTTTAATGGTAGGTTTATTTGAACAGTGAGAGACAGAATAACAACAAAAAAATCCAGAAAAACGCACGTGAAAAACGTTATAAATTGATTTGCATTTTGATGAGGGAAATAAGTATTTGACCCCCTCTCAATCAGAAAGATTTCTGGCTCCCAGGTGTCTTTTATACAGGTAACGAGCTGAGATTAGGAGCACACTCTTAAAGGGAGTGCTCCTAATCTCAGTTTGTTACCTGTATAAAAGACTCCTGTCCACAGAAGCAATCAATCAATCAGATTCCAAACTCTCCACCATGGCCAAGACCAAAGAGCTCTCCAAGGATGTCAGGGACAAGATTGTAGACCTACACAAGGCTGGAATGGGCTACAAGACCATCGGCAAGCAGCTTGGTGAGAAGGTGACAACAGTTTATTTATTCGCAAATGGGCATACAAACAAAATTAGCAGGGGATCAAATACTTTTTTCCCTCACTGTACATCCAATCCATTATAATCTATTATTGATTTAGTAGGACTTTTCATTTCAGTTTATTATTGTGTAATTATTCATGTAGGCACACTGTAACAAGTATTACAGTCACACTGTAGCAAGTGCTGGAGTGTAACAATGAGTAATAACAACACTTGCTACATCGTACTACATGAATACTTACACAGTATTAAGACCATTGTAATAAAGTGTGCAACCATTGATTGATTATTTTATTTTTTATTTTATTTACCCTTCATAACATGTCTATTTGTGTGTTTCAGGTGTAGGTGTTCCTCTGATCATCAACAAGAGAGTGGGGGACTCCGTGGAGCTGCTGGCAGGCTTAGAGAGGGGACATTTCAAATCATTGGAGTGGAAGTATATGGGAATGGATATTGTAGAATTCAACTCCAAAGTTGTATATTCACCTGGATCCCAGTTTGAGGGGAGACTAGAGATGAACACCAACAACTTCAGTTTAACAGTCAGAGAACTGACACTGCAAGACTCAGGGGATTTTCTATTTACAGGCGAAGAGGACAAAGGTCTGATTAGCAGTAAGACCATCACTCTGAAGGTCCATGGTAGGCTGTTATCACCATTTTTGCATCCTATTTTGATATCATTCTTCTTTATATCCATAACCATGACTGATGATCTTTACACTACAACACTGATTTTGTGGTTTTATACTGACCTTAATTCACCATGCTTTGTTACATTTCAATAACATTTTCAAGTTTTATCCTCTGTCATCTTTCTCCTGGTGGTATGGCTATGGTAGGATTCATTTAGAAGTCTCTATCTCTCTCCTGGTTGGTCAGAGCCTATATCCACGGTGGCAATCCAGACAGACATCAAGCTATTGGCCAACCACTCCTGTACGGTGCGGCTGGTGTGCAACGTGTCCTGCTACCCCAACCTTACCTACACCTGGGAGAGAGACAATGAGATCTACAGGGACGCCCAGCAGATTCACTTCTCTCTCTCACCAGCAGAGAGAGACATCAGTGTAACGTGCAACGCCTCCAACCTGGTCAGTTGGAAAACTGCCTCTGCGACAGTAAAGTGTAGTAATGACACAACCACCCCAGGTACCTAGATATCATAATAATCCCTTCCATACACTTTTCAGTGTGCTTATACGCTTATGTTGTCAAATATAATACGTAATGCATGTGATTACATTGGATGAATATGATATAGAGCCATTTAGTCTTTATCATATTGTATAGTCTAATCATATCTCTGGAACTCATTACCATCCCAACTCAGAAACATCGATTCATTTTCCCATTTCAAATCACAACTTAAAACACACCTGTTTAAAATTGCCTATCTCACTTGACGTCAACTGCTCTGCTTCTTTTGTTGTTTTTAATGCTGTTCTATGCTTTTAAATGTCTTATGTTTCCCTGTACGGTGTCCTTGAGTGTCAAGAAAGGCGCCTTAAATAAAATGTATTATTATTATTATATGTGTTGTACAATATGTGACAGGACTGGCGTGGTATACCATCTATATCAGAGTATCCGTGGGAGGCGCTGAGGTGCTGATCCTTACTGTAGTTGTGGCAGTGTCCTACTGCAGGGGCCGAAGAAACACAGGTATGTACAGCTTAGGGGCCTCCACTATACTTAAAGTGACATTTCAGGTGGTTCTAGAGGTTTTCAGCTGATATGATTTTGGGGGATTTGCTGGAAATTAGAAAAAGAATGAGACCCCTCATTAATTCCTGCGTATGTTTGTTGATTTCCTGTATAAAATGTATCTGATTGGTTGATATTTTGTTCTTATAAAACACAGCAGATCTACCTGACAACACAATATATGCTGATGTTTTGGACAACACAATAATTAGAAATGTAAGTATGCATTGCTGTTATTATGTATCTGAATGTGTGGAAGCTGTATGTACTGTATTGTAATGGGATGTATTTTGATTCCAGATAAGATGAAACAGTCATGTTTACCCAATATCCATCTATGAAACTGTCAATGATCTGGTTATCCCAGATCATTGACAGGTAAGATAGAACTGGTTATAATGGTAAAATGTCTGTGATTGAATTGAAGACTATGTAGTCCACTTTGAGAATAGTCTATACCTTTCTTGATGCTGAAACAGTTTCTTCTTGATTATTTGTCACATGTAGCCGCAGACTCTGTGACAAGATCACATTTAGAAGCCCAGAAGGCACCCTCCTCTCCCTACCAGAAAGTACTGTGAGCTGAACAGGATGTGGTCATAAGCTGGGCCTTCCATAGATATAGAACCCTCTGCATCCTCTGCATCTTCCATGTGTATATTCTGTAGATAGGCCGAGATGTTACTGTTTCATTTCATCACCACCTACACTATTTACTTACTTTCATTTCCTTCTCCCTTTGTTGATTCTCATGTATACAGTATATCACCAGGCCTTATGCCTTTCTTTGAGGGCCTAGTTACAATTAGGAGATTCTGAAATGTGTCATAAGCAGTAGTAGGTGTTGTGATCAGACATGCTCATATGTCGAATTTCTATTTTCTAGATTAAATAAAATAGTTGTAGATAATTTGATTTATGCCTGTGAATAGAAAGTGTACTCTTCTGCATTAGGATTATGTGCTCTCAGGCATCAATGAGGTTGTAATCAGAGAGTATATGCTGGAGAGCCTTGGTTGCGTGTGCATTGTAGTTGGTCTTATTTGATTTGTCCGCATGTCCAAAATGGCATTCATGTCTGTCCCAATAACCAGATGGAATTCAGTTTAGTGAGTGTCTTAGTGAAAATATTTAAAATTAAACTCATTATGACAACACATTACATATATCATAAAGCCCCTGAGGGCCTAGTTACACCCTAACACACTGGTCTGAAACGTCTGGTTTAGTCAAATTATGCTGGCTTGCAAAGGGATGTGTCATTTCTATTGGAAACCAGCCAAAGTTAGGATGTCCAACAATTGAAACTTTCAGTCACACGCAACCTGCATCCAGAATGACTGACGGGGGAGAGAAGATCGATTATTGAGACTATAAATCATATAAACTGGAACAAACATATTAGTAATGTGTGAAATAAGTCCAACTACTAACAGATTGGATTAGTTTAGAAACATGTATGTTATCTATGTTTGTGTAGCATAAGATTAATCAACCAGTCATAGTATATGCAAATACACAGGTATTGCAACAAACCATTCTGAAAATCAACCTGCAAGAATAATGGTAATGATGATGATTGGTGTCGTTTTGAGTTGTTTTTAGCTAACATAACTTTTTTATTTTACTCAACAAGCTTGTTCAAATACAACTGACTTCAAGCAGAGTTTGTTGACAAAAGACTAACACATTGGCTCAAATTCTTGTCCAGTGTAAGTCCACTCAACTTGCATAATAACGCTAATTGAGCAAATGGTTAAGTTTGACTTTTTCCAGTGCACAGTGTATGAAATTAAAAGGCTGAGGAACTTCACATTAGGTCACGTGTTTGTCATAGTTGAGTGGTCATGGTTTGCTCTCTTCCTCTTTAGCAGTGTGGGTTTGTGATGAAAGGCGCTGTGTGAAGCTGTCTTTTCCCACTGTGATCAGAGAGAGTCAAATAGAGAAATGGTTGTAATCATATGCAAAAACCTGTGAAAACCTAGTTGCTGGGCTGATGAGTACACATGAAAAGGTGTGCAGGGATGTTTGTCCTTTCAGAGAGAAGAATGACAATGTTCTTGCAGCATACATATTCTTCATTTCTCTTTTACATTCGATCTATCACTGTGATCACTACCTTCCTGGGATTTTACTTTCAACAGTTGACAGACTGTAACTCAAGAACATCTACATGCAGTTGACTACCAAATAACATAAACCAAATGAATGGAGCACACTTCATGCCATGACGTCAAACCTTTGACACCGGATATATACTACAGTCCTCTCTTCCACCCACAGAAAGACCACAGTGTTGCTGTGTCCATTCCTTTTACAGTAAGAGGAAGTTGTGTAGAGATGAACGTCCCATCAGATGCTATTTTTTATGTTGCTCTTTAAGCATCTCTACTTGTCTAATTTTGTCAAAGCCCCATTCGTGTCACAGCTGCAGGAACTGTAGATTAGATTAGAATAGACTCAACTTTATTGTCATTGAACAAGTAGAAGTACAGTTCAACGAAATGCAGTTAGCATCTGACCAGAAGTGCAAATAAAAGAGTGCAACATTTTTTGAAGTGAAACAATTAAGTACAATGTATGTTACTAAGTGGGATGTATAAATGTACAATGAAGGCATAAACTATATTGTGATCCACAAGAATGTGGAGTAGTTACAGGTCTGTCCTGAAGGGGGCGATAAGAAACCCCAGATTTGTACCTTGTTTCTTCACACAGTGTAGGGGTCTGGAGGACACATTTGTGTTGACAGTCAGAGGCTCAGAATGGAGCACACTTCACTTTATGTGCTACTCTGTGAGTGTGATTAATGTATTTATCTGTTTATTGAATATTGTTAGCTAACTATTTCCTTTATTGGACAAGAAAATGTTTCATTCATAGAATATGAAGAATGTCATATATGCACAATAAATGTGTTAACAGATGATGACGTTGTTTGGTTACACTGTGTTTACCGACTACAGAGAAATGGAGTTGTTGGTCATTACAGCTTTTAATCAGGTTGTAGCATGAGCCTGAGAAACATATAATATCAACTAATATGATGACATAGAGAGAGGAAGGAATAAGGGGACAGACCCAGTAGACTGAGGGGTTATGGTGTTGCTATGTGACCAATCACTGTATTAGTGTCTGTATTGTGATCCACAAGAATGTGGAGTAGTTACAGGTCTGTCCTGAGGGGGGCGATAAGAAACACCAGATGTGTACCTTGTTTCTTCACATAGTGTTTCAAACTCTGCACACTGCAAAGAGGGAAATAAAATGATGTGAAGCAAAATGAAACTATACTGTGTGTGTGTGTGGGGGTGTTGTCCATTTCCATTGTGGAACAACTAAGGTTAGCAGGCTAGGCCTACCACCTGACAACTTAGCAACGTTTGAGGGGAGGCCTACACTATCTATCTATCTATCTATCTATCTATCTATCTATCTATCTATCTATCTATCTATCTATCTATCTATCTATCTATCTATCTATCTATCTATCTATCTATCTATCCATCTATCTATCTATCTATCTATCTATCTATCTATCTATCTATCTATCTATCTATCTATCTATCTATCTATCTATCTATCTATCTATCTATCTATCTATCTATCTATCTATCTATCTATCTATCTATCCATCCACCTATCTATCTATCTATCTATCTATCTATCTATCTATCTATCTATCTATCTATCTATCTATCTATCTATCTATCTATCTATCTAGGTTTTATTTATTCGCACCAAATAAAAGAAGTGAAAGACAAAACACAACAGATGAAAAACTGGTAAAAGCAGAGTGCAGGTGAGGTTAGAAGCCCGAAAGTACTGATATGAAAACCACACCACAAATATAAGTTTAAATAAAGTTTGTTCAATCAGATAAACAAAGCAAATTAATTATGATTATATGTGTGTGCGTGTTTGTGTGTGTGAGAGTTAGGCTACATGAAGGGGATTATTGGGTAGTTTGGTTAATCAGGCTGACCCCCAGTCTTCTCTTGAAGTTATTGAGGGATGATGAGGTTTTGGCAATGTGAAGATAAGAATTCCAGAGTAGTATACCTCTGTATCTGATAGAGAATTTACTATGTGAGATGTGGCAGTAGGGAGGGTGAAGGTTATCACAGTGTCTTGTGTTATATAGATGGATTTCAGGATTTATCTGTACTAATCCATTGAAGCGTTTAGGTAAACTGTCTGGGAGGAGTAGATGAAAGTGCATAATTGGAGTACATTAATGTCGTAAACAGACAAGATCAGGGGCGGACTGAAACAATAATTCAGGCCGGGAATTTGACACCATCCCAGGCCTCCCTGTCCACGCAAACCACCAGACAGCTAATGTTGAAGGCTAACCCTATTTGTTGATGTAACGGGTACCAAACTAGTTATACATTCAGCCACTATGTTCATCTGGGAAGAAAGTTATCCACATTACAAAATACAAACATTTGGGACTGACCAACAAGTATCCTATCTGAACACTGAGTTTTCAAGGTGTGCTATGGCTATGTGTGCACCCTCAAAAACTCACTAGGAATACGCCAATCATTGCACATACAAATAGACACACAAAACAATTAGCCAACACTTTTTAAAAAGACAATGAGATATACAGAGTTAGCTCAAATGTTCAAATTATTTTCTTTATATTCAAGCATCAAGCATATAAAAAGTATCAAAAAAACTTCAAAAACAATGTAAGTACGTATAATACAAAAAGTCAAAAAAGCACTCCTCTACAAAAACTATTTTAGATTACAATGTTCCCTCACTGGTGTCCATAAAGAAAACAGCACAAAAATGTACACATCTATACACTGAGTCAATGAAATTGAACCGAACTGCAAGTATAATCCGAAAGTCCAAAAAACATGCCTCTGTACAAAAGCTTTAACTCACAGCAAATGTTCTTTCACCCTTGTCAGCCTGTTAAGGAAGAGTCATAGCATAGCTACTTCAGAGTAACCAGTAAGTAATTACCACTAATAACAATATGAGCTCGAGAAACTTCCCATGATTGTCGGCCATGTTTTCCAAGTTATATGCAGCTTTGTGTCTGTGTCCTCTGTAGCTAAGCCCACATTTACCAATAACTTTAACTACACCAATCACACGTTCCATGACCTTCCTCCTCTTTCTGACCTGGTCTCGTTGAACTGACATTTGCTTATCACTCAGAAGGGTACGGATGTCTGCTTTGCTGGCTCTGAGGAAAAAGGCTTCTGCACTTTCTCTATAGGTCTTGCTTCTCTCATATTCCTGTACTCTCTGATGGGCGTGTTTCCAGGCCTACATGCCTCTTTTGACAAATGCACTATCCCTAGCTGAAGGTTTTGCGAATGCAAGACATACTGAGCAGAACAAGGAGTGAGTTACTTCATTGTATGTCAGCCATTTTCTGTTTGTGCCATCTTTGGAGTGGAATACATTGGGAAAGACTCTTTGAGGAGTTTGTTTTGGGTGGTACTGAAAGAATAAGTCAAAATCCTTGGACTGAGGAAGGGCAAAATAATCAAATGGATTTTCAGTGCTTTCGCTGTCCCTTTCTATTTTCCCTGTACTGGGCTCTGAACCTCTCTCTCTCTCTCTCTCTCTCTGCACATCTGGTTGCTCTGCAGAATGAGAATAACACTGTAAATAAGGCTGGACCACTGGTTCATAAATAAAGAACCCCTCACAAAGACCAGTAAAACCGCCACCATCTCTCTCTCTCTCTGACCAGGCTGGTCAGTACCATTGTGAGGGGACAAGGACAAGACCGCCCCAAAATTCATATCTCAGTTTATCTCTCCACATCAGCGTCACTGGTGAGTTCATTATTTATCTTCATTGTTTATCTTATCTTATTTATCTTCTTTGATCGTAAATCCAAACCCTGCATACACTGGAGAGACAGTAACTCTGACATGTTCAGTGGGATCTGACAGTGGCTGGAGCTATACATGGTACAAAGACAACACTAAGAAAGTAGTTACCTTGTCTGGTAGACACACTACAACAGGAGACACCTTCACCATCATTAGAGCTGCTGAGTCTGACCAGGGTCTCTACTGGTGTCAGGGAGAGATCCAGTCCCAATCCATATCATCAATTATCAGGGATCTTGTCACTATCTCTGTGAATGTTGTGTGCGCGTGTGTGTGTGTGTGTGTGTGTGTGTGTGTGTGTGTGTGTGTACACGTGTACGTGTGTACGTGTACATGTGAGTGTGTAGTAATGTTTCGCTTTGTCCACTACTTTATATATTTTCTACAACTATCTCAGAGTCGGATGGTGATTTGCTGTTCTCTCTCCAGACGTAACTCCTGGACCCTCTACCTCAGTCCTAGTAGGACGTGAGACTTTTATCACTTCTCATTTAACTTTTTAATTCATGTTTAGGATAGAAATGTCTAATTACAAGTTTAAAACAGTATTATAATTTGCGTTTCTCATTACAGGTCCCTGTTGTAACAGGTTATTCTTGTGAGTACACCTGTCTTTCAACTATGTTCCTTTTCATACTGTAAAATATAATCTGTGTGTTTCATGACTATTTCTCTCCCTGTAGGCCCCCCCAGCTCCAGAGGACCAAGCTGGACCCCCAACAGGACCAAGGATCTACCCAGGTCCAGGCTCCTGATGCTGGGTATACACGTCTGCAGCATGGTCAGTCTCTTAGTCCAGACCACTCTACCCTCTCTGTAATCTCACACACTGACTTTTCACCATCCACTTTGTATACTACATGTTACTGTACTCTATGTCCCTAGGCAAGCTGAGGGAAAACCAACCACTTCATCTTTCTCTCTCTTCTTTGACCAACAAGTGGCGCTAACATCTATGATAGAATCACTCCCTCAGACAATAATGACAATGGTACTGTACACTATGTTAAGTTTAGCATGAATACAGTGTAGAGTTGTAGTTGCAGTTGTTCTTCATATGTTTAATATTACTAGCATACTAACAGTAAGTAGAGAAATTAGTGTATTACCTGTATATTTCAGATGCTGGTGCTGCTACTGCTGGATCAAGTGAGGTGACGTACGCCCAGATTCAACTCAAAAAGTTGGACAAGAAAAAGAAAAGTAATTCTCAACTGTCACATAAATTAATACAAAATGTAGCAGTGTTTTTTAATCATCAAATTTGTAAAAATGTACAAATTCTGTCCTCCTCTTCAGAAATGACAGCTGTTCCAAAAGAAAATCCAGTCTATTCTGAGGTCAAGACAGGAAAGACTACAGGTGAGACCCATTCTTCAGGTTGGCAGTCAGTGAAATCTAAATGTGCGACTTTTGAGTTTCAATGAAGATGCAGAATATGCAATAATATAATTCCTTCATTTGTTGACTGGAAATGTCAATTTTCAGCAGCAACTGGACCTGTTGATGTGACCTATGCTGAGGTTGACCTTAAACAGAAGGCCAAAGCCAAGAAGAAGAAAGGTAAGACTGGACCTCCCTCCCTCCATATTCCCCCTATCATAACCTCACACCTCTGACCCCATATTGACCAGCTGTATAATATTCTGTATATAACTGTTATATTATTCTGATGTTTTATCCTCACCCCTTACAGAAACATCAACCCCACCTGAGGCAGATTCAGTCTATTCTCAAGTGAAGCCAGGCACAGCACCAGGTAAGACTAATGGCCATATGCTATTGATACTTAATATGATACTAATATGGAACTAATTGTCTGATATCAAAGTATACTGTATCTATTTAAAGTATGAATCTTTGTTTGATTCTAAAGATTTTGTTTGACTGCATGTCCTAAACAACTTTGTGTGGTGATATGTTGCAGGTCCTTGAGGGGGGAAGGGATGGAGGGATGGAGGGATGGGACAGGATGGAGGGATGGAGGGATGGAGTGATGGAGGGATGGAGGGATGGGGAGGGATGGAGGGATGGGACAGGATGGAGGGATAGATGGATGGAGGGAATAGAGAATGGAGGAATGGAACTATGGAGGGTTGGAGGGCTGGAGAGATGGTGGTATGGAAGGATGGAAAGATGGAAAGATGGAGGGATGGTGTGATGGACGGATGGAGCAATGAAGAGAAGGAGGGATGGAGGGACACACCATCGGAAAAGGAGCAGATGGAACCCAGCAACATTGATTATGCACGTTCAACGTACAGTCGTGGCCAAAAGTTTTGAGAATGACACAAATACAAATTTTCACCAAGTCTGCTGCCTCAGTTTGTATGATGGCGATTTGCATATATATTTGCCATGCAAATGAACTGAATCCCCAAAAAACATTTCCACTGCATTTCAACCCTGCCACAAAAGGACCAGCTGACATCATGTCAGTGATTCTCTCATTAACACAGGTGTTAGTGTTGAGGAGGACAAGGCTGGAGATCACTCTGTCATGCTGATTGAGTTCAAATAACAGACTGGAAGCTTCAAAAGGAGGGTGGTGCTTGGAATCATTGTTCTTCCTCTGTCAAACATGGTTACCTGCAAGGAAACACTTGCCGTCATCATCGCTTTGCACAAAAAGGTCTTCACAGGCAAGGATATTGCTGCCAGTAAGATTGCACCTAAATCAACCATTTATTCGATCATCAAGAACTTCAAGGAGAGCGGTTCAATTGTTGTGAAGAAGACTTCAGGGCGCCCAAGAAAGTCCAGCAAGCACCAGGACCGTCTCCTAAAGTTGATTCAATTGTGGGATCGGGGCACCAGCAGTACAGAGCTTGCTCAGGAATGGCAGCAGGCAGGTGTGAGTGCATCTGCACGCACAGTGAGACAAAGACTTTTGGAGGATGGCCTGGTGTCAAGAAGGGCAGCAAAGAAGCCACTTCTCTCCAGGAAAAATATCAGGGACAGACTGATGTTCTGCAAAAGGCACAGGGATTGGACTGCTGAGGACTGGGGTAAAGCCATTTTCTCTGATGAATCCCCTTTCTGATTGTTTGGGGCATCCGGAAAAAAGCTTGTCCGGAGAAGACAACAAGGTGAGCGCTACCATCAGTCCTGTGCCATGCCAACAGTAAAGCATCCTGAGACCATTTATGTGTGGGGTTGCTTCTCAGCCAAGGGAGTGGGCTCACTCACAATTTTGCCTAAGAACACAGCCATGAATAAAGAATGGTACCAACACATCCTCAGAGAGCAACTTCTCCTAGCCATCCAGGAACAGTTTGATGACGAACAATGCCTTTTCCAGCTTGATGGAGCACCTTGCCATAAGGCAAACGTGATAACTAAGTGTCTCGGGAACAAAACATCTATATTTTGGATCCATGGCCAGGAAACTCCCCAGACCTTAATCCGATTGAGAACTTGTGGTCAATCCTCAAGAGGCCGGTGGACAAACAAAACCCCACAAATTCTGACAAACTCCAAGCATTGATTATGCAAGAATGGGCTGCCATCAGTCAGGATGTGGCCCAAAAGTTAATTGACAGCATTTTTTTAATTTTTTTTTATTTCACCTTTATTTAACCAGGTAGGCAAGTTGAGAACAAGTTCTCATTTACAACTGCGACCTGGCCAAGATAAAGCAAAGCAGTTCAACACATACAACAACACATAGTTACACATTGGAGTAAACAAACATACAGTCAATAATACAGTAGAAAAAAAAACTAATCTATATACAATGTGTGCAAATGAGGTACGATAAGGAACATAAGGCAATAAATAGGCCATGGTGGCGAAGTAATTACAGTATAGCAATTTAACACGGGAATGGTACATGTGCAGTAGATGAATGTGCAAAGTAAAAATACTGGGGTGCAAAGGAGCAAGATAAATAAATGACTACGGTAGGGGATGAGGTAGTTGGTTGGGCTATGTACAGGTGCAGTGATCTGTGAGCTGTTCTGACAGCTGGTGCTTAAAACTAGTGAGGGAGATAAGTGTCTCCAGTTTCAATGATTTTTGTAGTTCGTTCCAGTCATTGGCAGCAGAGAATTGGAAGGAAAGGCGGCCAAAAGAGGAATTGGCTTTGGGGGTGACCAGTGAGATATACCTGCTGGAGCGCGTGCTACGGGTGGGTGCTGCTATGGTTACCAGCGAGCTGAGGTAAGGCGGGGCTTTACCTAGCAGGGACTTGTAGATGACCTGGAGCCAGTGGGTTTGGCGACGAGTATGTAGCGAGGGCCAGCCGACTAGAGCATACAGCTCGCAGTGGTGGGTGGTATAAGGGGCTTTGGTGACAAAGCGGATGGCACTGTGATAGACTGCATCCAGTTTGCTTAGTAGAGTATTGGAAGCTGTTTTGTAGATGACATCGCCGAAGTCGAGGATCGGTAGGATAGTCAGTTTTACTAGTGCAAGTTTGGCAGCATGAGTGAAGGAGGCTTTGTTGCGAAATAGAAAGCCGATTCTAGATTTAATTTTGGATTGGAGATGTTTAATGTGAGTCTGGAAGGAGAGTTTAAAGTCTAGCCAGACACCTAGGTATTTGTAGTTGTCCACGTATTCTAGGTCAGAGCCGTCCAGGGTAGTGATGCTAGTCGGGCGGGCGGGTGCAGGCAGCGAACGATTGAAAAGCATGCATTTGGTTTTACTAGCGTTTAAGAGCAGTTGGAGGCCACGGAAGGAGTCAACAACACAGGGCAGATTGCAGAGGTCATGAAAAAAGAAGGGTCAACACTGCAAATATTGACTCTTTGCATCAACTTCATGTAAGTGTCAATAAAAGCCTTTGACACTTATGAAATGCTTGCAATTATACTTCAGTATTCCATAGTAACATCTGACAAAAATATCTAAAGACACTGAAGCAGCAAACTGTGGAAATTAATATTTGTGTCATTCTCAAAACTTTTGGCCACGACTGTACACAAGCAAACACACACATAAACACACACACAACAACATATTGTACACTAAGGATTTTTTTTCTTATTTTATTTACCAACAGTTAAATTGTATTTAAGCATGGTTTAATTGTGTATTACTGTATCTGCTTTGTATTGTGTTTTGAATTGTGTTGTTGATTTATATCTGTAATTCAGATGATAGAATAACATATTTGTATATGAATTTCCCAAAAAGTATTATTCACATTTTCTTCTAATGGTCTGTACTTTTACAATGTCTTTGCATTGTGCTTTTTTAATAAATGATTTTTTGAATCCACCAGATGTCATGAGAGCTTTCTGACAGTAAATGGATATTGTCATCTTCAACTTTTCCATACAACCTAATTTGGTCAAACCTCCTTTCAGCCTAGTATAGATCTTATGCTCCACAATGTGTGATTTAAAGGGGCAATCTGCTATTTCTACATACATGTTTTGGACTTAATTATATCTACCCATTGAATGTTGAAGAATATAACATAAATGCCCCATGAGTAAAGTTCAAATGTCGTACCCCATCAGCTGAAGACCCATTGAGATTTACAGAATGACTGGAAGATTGTGCCTGAAAATAACAGTTCTTCTCAATTGTGTGATGTCATATCCTCTGCAGGAGTTCTGAGGATCTAGTAACGTATGTATGAATGACTACCAGTTCTCCCATATTGCCTCCTTATCCTACAGACAGGTCATAACGATTAATGACATTAGTGGTGTTAGACCCTTACTGTTATTTTCAGTGTCCCTGCATGTTTGGAAGGTCACTGTTCCAGTTAGGGGGGTTCTGTGTCTATGTTTATGTCTATGTCGTCAGACAGACAGCCGGCAGCCAGGTCATTGTCACTGCTCCTGAGAAACAGTCACAGGAAGTGGCATCACCACAAGATGTTGCCTGAAACATAGAAAGGGGGCCTCTATCAGTAACCAGGGACCCATTACCTTCCAAAAAAGTTGGCAGGTGTTTCATGTCCCTCAGCCACACTGACCTATGAGCATGCAGAAGAAGTTATGCAAACACTTCTGCAGGCATATGAAGCCTAGATGAAAAAGTCTCGCTCTCTCTCTTCCCCTCATTTCTCTATCTCTGCAACATTGAGTGGTCTACTCACAAAGTAACAAAGCTACTGGTATCTGTGAAACACCATGACCATTGACCACTCAACCAGCAGCAGCTAGGAAACACAGACTCCTAAACCACCACCATCAGACTGATCAACACAGTGATCTAACGATCTAGCTGAGTGAAGGGGTGTTTTCAGAGAGCAACTATAGAATGTGACTTCTTTTTCAGCTAACGTACGGGAATTATTAATATAACAGCAGCCCTCATCATAAGGAAGTCTCTGCTCTTTCTCCTCTCTACTCTTTCTTCTCTGTGTGTTTTGGATAGTCAACTGCTAGCTTCCAGTGACAGTGATAGATAAGGACATACAGCCAGAGGAAACAGTCAACACCTTAAAGAGATGTCTGGTGGTCCCTTCTCCTGCTTCTCCAAACAGGGAATACTACTTATCCTACTCTCTAACCTCCACTATGGTAAGTTTTGTAAAAAAAAGTACTTTCTCCTGTTCATGCTTTGTATTGAATGTGCTTTCTTGCCAAACAGGATACATTCTGTATGGCCTAAATGGATAACCACTTACTGACTTTAGTCAGTTGGCTGCTTAGGGTCTTTTCAACGGTCTCCTTATTCTAATGTGAAACCAAGAAGGTAGAATCATCCCCAAACAGGATCTATTGCATGTGCTTGCTTGCGTGATAAAGTAAGGAAAACCGTCAGCTTTCTCTTACTTCGTTGTTGGTCTTTACATGGTGCGTGTTGCCTGTAGAATGCCTAGTCATCAGTGATTGGTTGGATATCTCAAAACATTTGCTTTATTACTGTGTTAACACCTAAATTCAGGAACATATCATGATGAAGTGATTCTGCAGTTCTGAATGAGTTCCAATGGTGTGGTTGGGTCAGCAGCTGTTGCAGTGCTCCTAGAACACAACAGATCTTAAGACCCTGTGCTAGACGCATGTTATTCATTAAATTTAAGTCAATACGGGACTGTATCGAATAATTGTTTTTATTACAGCCGGACTAGGATAACTGCAGTTATGCTCCAAACACCACACATCATTGAACTGTGACTGTCTTTTCTTGTCTTAATTCATGACAGAGTTTTTTTTGTGTAAGGGTTTATAATTCATTACTTGATGAGACGGATGAGAAGTCAGGCGCAGGAGAGCAAAACTGTTTTACGCAATGGTGCGGTTTAATCATGAACACCCAGCTTTATTTAACAGCATTATTTGAAAGGATTTGAGGGTTAGTTTAAGACAGCGTTTCCCAAACTCGGTCCTGGGGACCCCAAGGGGTGCACGTTTTGGTTTTGCCCTAAGAGTACACAGCTGATTCAAATAATCAGCTTATCATTGGGCTTTTATTATTTTAAATCAGCTGTGTATTGCTAGGGAAAAAACTAAAACGTGCACCCCTCAGGGTCCCTAGGACCGAGTTTGGGAAACGCTGGTTTAAGAATTGGGGAAACAGGGCAGCAGGTCATGAGATATGTTGTTGAAGATTTTATGCACGGGCCCCTGTAGACTATAAGCAAAGCACCGCAGTTCAAATAAAATACAATTATATTGCTCACATACAAGTGATTAGCAGATGTTATTGCGGGTGTAGCGAAATGCTTGTGCTTCTAGCTCCCACAGTGCAGTAATATCTAACAAGTCATATCTAACAAATAACACAACATATACCCAATACACACAAATCTAATTAGGAATTAATTAAGACTATGTACAGTACATATGGACGAGCGATGTCAGAGTGGAACGGACTAAGATACAGTAGAATAGTATAGAAAAACAGTATATACATATGAGATGAGTAATGCAAGATATGTAAGCATTATTAAGTGAATGAGATACTGTAAAATAGAATAGAATACAGTACATACACAAGATGAGTAACGTCAGATATGTAAAGTGGCGAAGATGCCGTAGAATAGTATAAGATACAGTATATACATATGAGATGAGTAATGCAAGATATGTAAACATTATTAAAGGGACTAGTGTTCCATTCCTTAAAGTGGCCAGTGATTTCTAGTCTATGCCTCAAGGCAGCAGCCTCTAATGTGCTAGTGATGGCTGTTTAACAGTCTGATGGCCTTGAAATAGAAGCTGTTTTTCAGTCTCTCGGTCCCAGCTTTGATGCACCTGTACTGACCTCGCATTCTGGATGATAGCGGGGTGAACAGGCAGTGGCTCGGGTGGTTGATGTTCTTGATGATCTTTTTGGCCTTCCTGTGACCTCGGGTACTGTAGGTGTCCTGGAGGGCGGGTAGTTTGACCCCGGTAATGCGGTGGGCAGACTGCACCACCCTCTAGAGAGCGTTGTGGTTGCGGGGGGTGCAGTTGCCGTACCAGGTGGTGATATAGCCCGACAGGATGCTTTCAATCGTGGATATATAAACATTTGTGAGGGGTTTAGGTGACAAGCCAAATTTCTTTAGCCTCCTGAGGTTGTTGCGCCTTCTTCACCACACTGTCTGTGTGGGCGGTCCATTTCAGTTCGTCAGTGATGTGTACACCAAGGAATTTGAAGCTTTCCACCTTCTCCACTGCGGTCCCGTCGATGTAGATAGGGGCTTGCTCCCTCTGCTGTTTCCTGAAGTCCACGATAATCTCCTTTGTTTTGTTGTTATTGAGTGAGAGGTTGTTTTCCAGGCACCAAACTCCCAGAGCCCTCAACCCCTCCCTGTTGGCTGTCTCGATATCACTGGTAATCAAGCCTACTACTGTTGTGCCGTCTGTTTTACACCACTCCAGCCGCTGCTTGGCACTCCAGCCGACACTTTACACCACTCCAGCCGACGCTCAGTAGTGAGTGTTGCAACCGAGGATAAACAATTGTTATGCGCTTCGGCACTCGGCGCTCCCTTTCTGTGAGCTTGTGTGACCTACCACTTCGCGGCTGAGCCATTCTTGCTCCTAGATGTTTCCACTTCACAATAACAGCACCTACAGTTGACCGGGGCAGCTCTAAGAGGGCCGAAATTTTATGAACTACCTTGTTGGAAAGGTGGTATCCTAAGATGGTGCCACGTTGAAAGTCATTGAGCTCTTCAGTAAGGCCATTCTACTGCCAATGTTTGTCAATGGAGAGTACATGGCTGTGTGCTCGATTTTATACACCTGTCAGCAACAGGTGTGGCTGAAATAGACAAATCCACTAATTTGAAGGGGTGTCCACATACTTCTGTATACATAGTGTATATTTCTTTATTATATGGCTGGTTATGACACCTACATAAGTGTCAGAACCCACAAAACCTACCACACAGGGCAAAACATTCCATTACACCATAGTCGACTTGTCAACAGTATGTTTATGTTTTGTAACATTTTCTGAAATTGACCATTATTAAATTATTATTATTGTAATTGCACACATTCATGTCAGACATGCACCCACCCCAATGCTCAGTTTCTGATGACTGGGATGAGTGGAGCAGGACAAGACACCCTCTTTTTGACTGATGACTGACATAAGGGCATTTACCTGCCAGGCCTATCTGGCTTATATGATTATGATGGTTATAATGCTTCCTGACAGTGTTATAAAGTGTATTTTCTTAGTCCAAGTAAAGTGACACACGATGATCACAATGCTTTGTGTGTATTTTCTACAAGTGATTTAAAATGATGAAAAAAAAACATGACTAAAGAATTTATTACAACAACTGAGGACTTCAGAAACAAACTTTCAAACAAAAAAAAACTTACTGGCAGGGAAAAAACTGATTTGAATAAATGTGGGTTTTGACACTTAACAATGCATTTGGAAAGTATTCAGACCCCTTCCCCTTTTCCACATTTTGTTAAGTTACGGCCTTATTCTAAAATGGATTAAATAAATAAATATTCCTCATCAATCTACATACAATACCCCATAATTGCAAAGCGAAAACAGGTATTTAGAAATGATAGCAAAATTTACAAAAATGAAATGTCAGAGCAAAAACCAAGCCATGAGGTCGAAGGAAATGTCAGTAGAGCTCCAAAACAGAATTTTGTCGAGGCACAGATCTAGGGAAAGGTCCAAAAAAAAAGTTCTGCAGCATTGAAGGTCCCCAAGAACACAGTGGCCTCCATCATTCTTAAATGGAATAAGTTTGGAACCACCAAGACTCTTCCTAGAGCTGGCCGCCTGGCAAAACTGAGAAGTCGGGGGTAGAAGGGCCTTGGTCAGGGAGATGACCAAGAACCCGATGGATCTCTGTCAGAGTGACCAGAGTTCCTCTGTGGAGATGGGAGAACCTTCCAGAAGGACAACCATCTCTGAAAATAGCTGTGCAGCGACGCTATCTATGTGTGATATTTCAGTTTATTTGTAATACAATTTGTAACATGTCTAAAAAACTGTTTTTGCTTTGTCATTATGGGGTATTGTGTATAGATTGATGAGGGGAAAAAAACTATTTAAACCATTTTAGAATAAGGCTGTAACGTAACAAAATGTAGAAAAAGTGGGGGTCTGAATACTTTCCGAATGCACTGTAGGTGTCATAACCAGCCATAAAGCAGTTATGACCGTGTCATAATGTGTTATGACGCTGGGTGTCAAGTAAAGTGTTACCATACCTTCTATATCAAGGATTGCTGCATGTTGCAAAAATGTATATTACTATTGTGATGCATAATTGCCATGGTAATTTTGTAAAAATCCAGTCAATGAGCATTATGGGTAATGTAGTCATTCTACCAATTCAAAATGGGCCTACAATTGCTTACATCAAATGCATTATGACAGCACGATGTCCCCTGGCAACGTTGCCATTCCAAACACATTTTTTTTTTATAATAACAAAACACAGCGACATATCAAGTGTACAGCCGGATGTAAGTCGACGACACTGTTCTATTTAACCTAAAATGAAGAAAATCCCCCCAAAATCCGCCCACTCCCGCAGTTTGGAAGGCTTAAAGTATTATAATATAGATACGCAGCATTAGGTCAAAATGGATGAGAAATAGTCTAGTATTTTCAGGAAAGTAACTTTTTTTATGTACAAATAACATCAGTCAGACCATTTTCTCATCACCCTGAGAGACATTCCAAAACAAACTAAGAGGAATTCCTGTTTCTAATGTCGTGAAAACATCAACAGACTTTGAAAAGCAGATCTGTGTGTTTCCTAAAATACTCTGTTCTGTTTTATCATTACCTCACCATTCAAATCAAATCTAACTTTATTTACAAAAGTAAATTAATCACAAATCTATATGAATATGAATTATCCAGAGATTTTTTCTTCTGTTTTTTCCCCCTAAGAGTGATATCCACATCCTACCTTTTTATTCCCTTCTTCTTACATAAGATCTTTGTCCTAATTGAATTGCTTCTATCAATTTTCATCCTGTTCTCTTCCTTTGTGGATGGTTTTCACATGCGTCAGCAGGCTAGACTTTTGAGTGAAGCTTTTCCCACAGTCACCACAGCTAAATGGTTTCTCTCCTGTGTGAGTCAATTTATGCATGTTTAGGTGTTGCTTGAGATTGAAGCTTTTCCCACAGTCACAACAGCTAAACGGTTTCTCTCCTGTGTGAGTGAGTTTATGCTTCCTTAGGTTCCCCTTCAAATTGAAGCTTTTCCCACAGTCACCACAGCTGAATGGTTTATCTCCTGTGTGAGTCAGTTTATGCTTCCTTAGGTTCCCCTTCAAATTGAAGCTTTTCCCACAGTCACCACAGCTAAATGGTTTCTCCCCTGTGTGAGTACGTATATGTTCAGATAAGGTCCACTTCTGATGGAAGCCTTTCCCACAGTCACTACAGGTAAATCGTTTCTCTCCTGTGTGAGTAAATATATGCTTCTTAAGAGAACTATTCTGACTAAAGCCTTTTCCACAAACACCACAGCTAAATGGTTTCTTCCCTGCACCAGTCAGTATATCTACGGTTAAGTGTTCCTTGAGATTGAAGCTCTTCCCAGAGTCATCACAGCTATAGCTAAATGGTTTCTCCTCTGTGTGAATCATCATGTGCTTGGACAGATCTCCTTTCACTTTGAAGGTCTTGCTACAAACAGGGCTACTGCAGGGTTTCCAACCATGACAGAGTTGGACATGGGCCGTCAGTTTACAGGTGGAGTTGTAGTTTTTTTTGCAGAAGCAGCATTCACTGGGTCTCTTCTTGGGGAGAGTAACATGCCTCTGTAGGTCAGCTTTCAGAGCAAATGTTTCACCACAGTCACAGCAGCGGTGAGTTTTTCTAGACATGGTGATGGGTTTGGAACAGTGTTCCCCCAATGGTGGGCTGCTATCAAGTCCTACTGGGTTGCGGCTTACAACTGAGCAGTGGCTGGAGTCATTGTTTTGATTATCTGGAGGGTCACAGGGATTGTCGAAACCCTTTAGGTGGGTCACAGTGCCAAAAGGTCTAGGATCCACTGGTTTAGAGTCACTGTCTCTGTTCTCCACAGTCTGGGTTTGGGGAAGAGTCAAGGACCAAAGTGGGTCTTCCTGATCCCATTCACTTTTCACACAGAAAGGAGTGAATTTAAACTCTATGATATCAGCCTCCAGCCTTTGAAGCTGATCTTCCTCCTGACTGGTGCCGAGTTCCTCCTGTTCCTCTTTAATCTGTGTGTGCTCTAGGTCCTCCTGCCCCAGACTGGGCCTCCACTCCTGCTCACAGTGCTGCTGCTCAGGGGGAACCTCCTCTTCAGAAACTACGGGAGAGAGCTGCAGGGAGTCTGGAGGGAAGAAGAGGAGGAGCAGAGGTTTTCTATCTATCATTAAATAGAACACATGAATCATACAGTCATCAGTCTTTAGACATGCCTGAGTACACCTAGCTACACTAAATATACAAAAGTAGTATGTGGTCGATTTTAAGGTGCTAGTTATTTGTTATTTGAACACAAGTGTGAAGTGACGAGTATTTTTTTGGGGGGGGTCAAATATCACAACTTAATTCAGCATATTGGTTATGAAATGGGACATTTAAAACCAGGGTTTTGATACTGGGCAGTACATCAAAAATACACGACAACAGGAAGCAGAAACAGTACTTTTAAGATCATTTTTCAACAGGGATCAACTTAATCTGGTAAAAACTGCCGAATGAGCCCCAAAAAGTTCTAGGATTTACTGATTTTTATGATATTAGTTAATCATGAAAAGGCGTTTGGCCTGCCTAGCTAATTGGCAGTGTTGGGGAGTAGTGAAAAACATGTAGTTTAAAGGACCAATGCAGCTGTTTTTAAATCAATATCAACTCATTTCTGGGTAACAATTAGGTACCTGACTGTAATAGTTTTCCATTAAAATGGCCAGAAATTGCTCTAAAGCTAGAATTTGGCTAGGACTGTCTGGGAGTGGTCTGAATGGGGAGGGGGAAACTTAAAACTAGCTGTTATTGGCAGAGGTTTGAAATTGTCTTTATTATTGGTCTAATAACCAATTTACCGCTTGGTGATGTCACCAGGCAAGCCAAAACTCCCACCCATGCAAACAAGGTCCTGTGAAGATTGCATTTTCAACCAGCAAGTATCATGAATTAAGCTATTACAGTCACAACCTATTGCTGACAGGTGTTTCACAAATCCATGCAATCTCCAAAGACAAACATTGGAAGTAGAATGGGTTGACTGAAGAGCTCAGTGACTTTCAACTTGGCACTGTGATAGGATGCCACCTTTCCAACAAGTCAGTTGGTCAAATTTCTGCCCTGCTAGAGCTGCCCCGGTCAACTGTAACTGCGGTTATTGTGAAGTGGAAACGTCTAGGACTAACAACGGCTCAGCAGTGAAGTGGTAGGCCACACAAGCTCACAGAATGGGAGCGTCAAGTGCTGAAGCGTCCAGCGTGTAAAATTGTCTGTCCTCGGTTTCAACACTCACTACCAACTTCCAAACTGCCTCTGGAAGCAATGTCAGCACAATAACTGTTTCCTCGGGAGCTTGCCGCCATTGGACTGTAGCAGTGGAAACGCATTCTCTGGCGTGATGAATCACGCTTCACCATCTGGCAGTCCGAAGGAAAAATCTGTGTTTGGCGGATGCCAAGAGAACACTACCTGTCCCAATGTATTGTGCCAACTGTACAGTTTGGTGGAGGAGGAATAATGGTCTGGGGCTGTTTTTCATGGTTCGGGCTAGGCCCCTTAGTTGCATTGAAGGGAAATCTTAACGCTAAAGCATACAATGACATTCTAGACGATTCTGTGCTTCCAACTTTGTGGCAACAATTTGGGGAAGGCCCTTTCCTGTTTCCGCATGACAATGCACCCGTGCACAAAGCGAGGTCCACACAAGAATGGTTTGTTGAGATCAGCGTGGAAGAACTTGACTGGCCTGCACAGAGCCCTGACCTCAACCCCATCGAACACCATTGGGATGAATTGGAACACCAGCTGAGAGCCAGGCATAATCGTCCAACATCAGTGCACGACCTTACTAATGCTCTTGGAGCTGAGTTCTTTTGGTCATGTAGTGTAGTTTCTTAGCAAAGAGCAATTCCTCAATTTCTGCAAGGACTGTCTGGGAATGTTCTGAGTGGGGATGGGAAATCTGAAAACTAGCTTTTATAGTTGTGAAGAGACAGAATCACTAGATCACTTATTCTGGTATTGCACCTATGTAGCTTGTTTCTGGTCACAGGTTCAGGAATGGTTGAAAAATCGCACCATTCACCTAAAACTAACCCTACAAATAGCACTGTTGGGAGATTTGGAAAACCATAGTCAATAAACAAAAAATAACTCTTAGTAAAAATATAAAACTTTGACTTATAATCTGCAGATACTATGCAATTAGAAATGTTCAAAATGTATGTGAAACAACATAGCATATTTGAAAAATATATGGCACATGGAAATCATAAGCGGGTGGTCTACAGAAATAGGTGGGGTGGGCTGAGGGGTAGGATTAAAAGCTCATTATTTTGTAATAGTTATGACTGAAAACACTATATCACATTTACCTGATATGTTTAAGTACAATCTACCCAGAAGTCAGAGTTGGGCTCAATTCAAATGAAAGGCAGTCAATTAAGGTCACTTTTATTTAAAATTCAGACATGTAAATAGTTTGGAAATAAATATATTCTACTTGTCAGTTTGAGACGCAATTGAAAATAAATAAAAAATTTACAATTATTGAATTGTCATTTTAGTTTACTTTCTGAATTGACTTCCTTCAATTTGAATTGAGCCCTACCCTGATGTATATAAAAAAAAACTATATTTTTGCTATGTAACTAATGTGTAAAAAAAAGTGCCATGTATGTAAAATGTGTACATGAAAAAAAATAAAACATTGTAAAAAGTTTATTTTGTCTTCCGATGACAAAAATGGGCAGCAAAAAAAAAGCTGTTATTGGCAGAGACGTTTGGAACTCTTTCTTACTGGTCTATTAACTAATTTACCGCCTGGTGATGTCACCAGGTAGGCCAAAACTCCATCCCACCAAAACCGGATGAAATCTTCAAACAGCTCTTACACTAAAAGGGCGTTATCATAATTTTCACAATTTCACAGCATTATTCCAACCTCATAGTGTGGAATTATAAAACACAGGAAATCACGTTTTTGACTGCACTAGGCCTTTAAGTGAACTATATTTGGTTAAGGGTGGCTTTCATGAAGTTGAACTTCTTTCATTGTGAAGTACCTTCGCAGTATACCTATTAAGTGTGCCTACTAAGTCCACCAAAATTTTGACATTTCTAACATATACTGCCCTAATTTTTGTAGTAGATATAAAATGACAGATTTATCTCGTGAAGTTTTATGACTTTACTTTTTTTTTTTTTAATTGTATGACATCAAATATTTGATCAAATATTTGAATAGTCCAGACTGGGCTTAATGGGTACCGAGTGTACCCTTTAAGCCCATGCATAGGTGTTCCAAATAAGCCAACCTCTTAAAATATATATTTTAATTCATTTCCAAATGTTCAAAACTTAAACGGACATTTCCTATGTAAAATTACTATACAAAAATATAAACGCAACATGTAAAGTGTTGATTCCATGTTTCATAAGCTGAACAACCCCAGACATTTTCCCATACACACAAAAAGCTTATTTCTATCAATTTGTTTGCACAAATTTGTTTACATCCCTGTTAGTGAGCCTTTCTCCTTTTCCAAAATAACCCATCCACCTGACAGGTGTGGCATATCAAGAAGCTGAATAAACAGCATGATTATTACACAGGTGCACCTTGTGCTGGGGACAATAAAAGGCTACTCTAAAATGTGCAGTTTTGTCACAAAACACAATGTCACAGATGTCTCAAGATTTGAGGGAGCGTGCAATTAGCATGCTGACTGCAGGAATGTCCACCAGAGCTGTTACCAAAGAATTTAACGTTCATTTCTCTACCATAAGATGACTCCAACGTGATTTTAGAGAATTTGGCAATATGTCCAACCAGCCTCTTCACCTGCGGGATCGTCTGAGATCAGTCACCCGGACAGCTGATGAAACTATGGGTTTGCACAACCAAAGAATTTCTGCACAAACTGTCAGAAACCATCTCAGGTAAACTTATCTGCGTGCTCGTCGTCCTCACCAGGGTCTTGACCTGACTGCAGTTCGCCATCATAACAGACTTCAATGTGTATGGTGTGTGTGGGCGAGCAGTTTACTGATGTAAAAGTTGTGAACAGGGTGCCCCATGGTGGTGGTGGGGTTATGGTTTAGGCAGGCATAGGCTATTGACAACGAACACAATTGCATTTTATCAATGGCAATTTGAATGCAGAGATACCATGATGAGATCCTGAGGCCCATTGTCGTGCCATTCATCCGCTGGCATCACCTCATGTTTCAGCATGATAATGCACGGCCCCACGTTGCAAAGATCTGAACATAATTCCTGGAAGATGAAAATGTCCCAGTTCTGCCATGGACTGCATACTCACCAGACTTGCCCCCCCATTGAGCACGTTTGGAATGCTCTGTATTGACCTGTACAACAGCGTGTTCCAGTTCTCGCCAATATCCAGCAACTTCGCACAGCCATTGTAGTGGAGAGGGACAACATTCCACAGGTCACAATCAACAGCCTGGTCAACTCTATGCGAAGTAGATATGTCGCGTTGCATGAGGCAAATGGTGGTCACGCCAGATACAGACCTTGTTTTTAAGGTATCTGTGACAAACAGATGCATATATGTATTCCCAGTAATGTGAAATGCACAGATTAGGGCCAAATGCATTTATTTCAATTGACTGATTCCCTTCTATAAAATGTAACATGTTGCGTTTATATTTGTGTTCAGTATATAATACGAACCTATACGTGTTATCTCCTGTGTAATCCGCAGCATTCTCCGTAGCCGATCATTCTCCTCCTGGTACTCCACTACCGTTTTCTCAACTGCCCCGACAATCTCCACAACAGCCGCCGTTAGACGCTCATTCAAAAATACACGCAAGAACTCTAGTTGAGACATTTTCTGTCAAATTAGTTTTGCGTTGCAAATTCAACTGAGTCAGTTGGTATTTCTTTAGTCAACACACTGAATGTTCAAAATCAAAACAAATTCGTCTCCAATCCTACTTCCGTGTTGTACTCAAGGAATTTGAGACGATTCTATGGGTCTAGCTGTCGTGTGGCAAGCCCAGAAACACAGCGCCGCCAGCGGGTTGGGGGTTTGCTACTGTTCACGGCAGCCAGTCTACAGACTAGTAAAGTGAAACAGTGGTTATCATAAACAGTGGTTATCATAAGTATAGGATATGGGAGAATCAATTATTTCTCAGGAGTCGATTGTATATCCTTACTCAATATCATGAATTAGCAGAATTAGTTCAAAATGAATTAGAAATAGTCTTCGACAAATGGAAGGAGATCTTTTCTTTTCTATATATTTAATGTATCAACAATAACATCAGTCTGACCATTCATTCTCCAGAGATAAATGGTTTCTCTCCTGTGTGAATTACTTTGTGCTTCCTTAGGTAACCTTTGAGACTAAAGCTAAACCCACAGTCACCACAGCTGAATAATTTATCTCCTGTGTGGGTCAGGAGCACAGTTTGGGTCTTTAGGGTTTGCCTTAGCCCAAGAATGTACCCATAAGGAGCGTAGATGAGCCTACCGTTACTCCCTAAGGTCCAAGGACCTTATATGTTATTTTTCAGAGGTAGATGGGCTCTGGCAGCCAAAACAGCCAAATACTCCATCTAAATGGGAATCGATTCTCAATTCCAATATAGTTGTAGAAACTTTCATGTCACATAAAAATTAATTCACAACTGTAAAATATGCTCTTAAAAAAATTGTTTTATTCTTACAGACGCCAGATAGGTGCAGTAAATTATATTTTTTTACATGGTCAGCCATAGTAGTACATCGCCCCAGAGCAAATTAGGGTTCAGTGCCTTGCTCAATGTCAACTTGGGTATTCAAACCAGCAACTTTTAGGTTACAGGCCCAACGCACTAACCGCTAGGCTACCTGCCGCCCTGTCCACTGTTTTATCCGGCTTTATCACAGTAGAAGCCGACAGTATTTTTCAGTTACAACATGTTTCTGGTGGCTTTCTTCCGTTACAGAGGTGTTCGGAGCATGCTAGATAGAGGCGACCACCTGTGGTAATTAGCTGTCTTCCTTAAACACACGCTATAACATGGAGATATGGCAGTGTGAAAATTATTTCTTGCTGATATGAGAGATTCACGCGAATGTGCACGCGCGAGTGAACCATTTTAAGTTCTTAGTGATTTGGACACAGAGGAACTTGAAGCTGACGACTCGCTCAGCTGCAGCCCTGATGTGGATGGGGGCATGCTCACACCCCCATTTCCTGTAGTCCACGATCAGCTCCTTGGTCTTACTGACATTGAAGGAGAAGTTGTTGTTCCTGCCCCACACTAACAGGCCACTGACCTCCTCCCTCTAGGCTGTCTCATCTTCACCGGTGATCAGGCCTACCACCATTGTTTTTGATTATCGAGAGGCTCACAAGGAATGTTGAGATACTTTAAGTGAGTCACAGTGCCAAAAGGTTTAGGATCCACTGGTTTAGAGTCACTCTCTCTGTTCTCCACAATCTGGGTTTGGGGAAGAGTCAAGGACTGAAATTGGTCCTGCTGATTACATTCACTATTCACACAGGATGGAGTGAATTTAAACTATGATATCAGCTTCAAGCCCTTGAAGCTGCTCTTCCTCCTGAATGGTCTTGATTTCCACCTGTTCCTCTTTAATCTGTGTGGGCCCTCCAGAGCCAGACTGGGGCCTCCAGAGCCAGACTGGGGCCTCCACTCTTTCTCACAGTGCTGCTGCTCAGGGGGAACCTCTTCAGAGACAGCAAGAGAGAACTGCAGGGAGTCTGGAGCGAAGGAGAAGAGAAGCAGAGGTTATTGATATACCACAGAATTAAATAGAACACTTGAATTACAGATTAAAGTCTCTATGACTTTATTGGCCTGGATCTCTATACAGCCTTCAGTGAAGACAGCTGACTAGCTATTTGCTTTCTTTCACACAAGCCCATTAATAATCCTTGCCTGCACAACGGTTTTGGAAACCTTAGACATTGTAATTTCATATCACCCTAAAATAACTTTACAAACACAAAATATACATTTACTGTGCACCGTTGTAAAACAGATTCCCACAGAGGTGTTTTGCGTTGCACATTTACCTGAACTACAACCCTTCCTAAGCTAACGCAAACTCGGAAGGGAACAAAACAAAAGCTGTGTTACACAAAAAAACCTCTGTGGAAAACAGCTACCATTAAGTAAATTGTTTCTAAACAAAGCGTTTCACACATGACCAAATTATCCTCCTCAGCCAATCAAAAGGGAATAACTCCAACGTAGCAATGGAGTCAGAAAGGCAGCATAAGGACCAACTTTCTGGAAAATCAGAGTAAATTCAAATATAATTTCTCATAATTCTTCAATGTAAAAAATGTGTGACGCTGCTGTACAAACAAGGGAAAGCATTGGCTCGCCGGTGCTACTTCTATCCATTCACGGTAGAAGTATAACAACAACTTCTTATAAGGGCACAAGGCGAGACCCAAATGCAGACACAAAATAACAAAGGGAGTAAGGCAAAGGCAGGTCAGAGTCCAAACAGTACCAAACGATAGGCAGTCTCGAGGTCAGGCCAGGCATGGGTCAGAAACCAGATCCGAGTCCAAAACAGTACAAGGGGATAGGCAGGCTGGAAGTCAAAACAGGCAGAGGGGTCAGGCAGAGGGGTCAGGCAGGCGGGTTCAGAGTCAGGACAGGACAGGAAAACAAGACAAACTGGCACAGAGAGACAGGGACTTAAACACTGGGGATAATAAGCGACACCTGAAAGGGGGTGGAGACAATCACAAGGACAGGTGAAGCAGATCAGGGTGTGACACTGCTTAAAATTGTTGAAATGGTGATCACTGAGACACTAAACAGTTAAAGTAATTTAGTAGAACTGTAGCTAGACATTAGTAGATCTATGTACGAACCTAATCTACGGAATTGTATCTCCAGTGTGATCCACAGCATTCTGCTATGTTATTTCTCCTAACGTGCTGCATAAATTCTTCCTTACCTGCTACAGAAACGTAACTTCCGGTCGTAGCTGTTCACCTAGTAAAAAAAAAAAAACAACTGGCAGAACATGGTTGTGGACGGACTTACAGAGTTGCATCTCCGCATTAGAACTGGATGGAGTCTGAGGACAACGTAAGAGAAAAGATCTTGGAGAAACTGAAGACGGATCAGAGGAAGATTGAGGTGGAGCGCACCCACAGGACTGGAAAACCCACCACCGACCCAGGTGACAGGCCCAGGCCGATAGTGGTCAAGTTCCTGAGTATCAAGGGCAAGGTAGCTGTTCTGGAAAGAGCAAAGAACTTGAGAGGAACGTATATCTTCCTCAACGAGGACTGTCCGGAAGCTGTGTGCCAGAAGAGGAAGTAACTTATCCCAGCCATGAAAGCTGCCAGATAGCGGGTGAAAGCAATGTCCCCACACTATGACAGGCTCATTGTCCACCCTCTCTCCCAAAAGCCTAGAATGGATGAGAGAGCCAAGCCTATGGGTTCATAGCGTCAACCCCACAACCCACACACACAAACTGATTAATGGATTTCTGAATGTATATATTTTCTCTTGCTTTGTTTACTCTTTTCCATATTATGACTCTCTCTGATAAGCTACTTAGGAAAGGGCAGGAAAGGGCCCACATTAATATGTAGCCTTAGAAATAAGGTTAATGAAATCCATAACTTTCTAACATCAGATACATTTCATATAGTAGCCATTTCTGAAACTCACTTAGATAATTCATTTGATGATACAGCATTAGCAAAACAAGGAGATAACATCTATAGAAGAGACAGGAATGCTTATATGGGAGGTCTTGCTGCATACAGTGCCTTCGGGAAAGTATTCAGGCCCCTTGACTTTTTCCACATTTTGTTACATTACAGCTAGGGATGCACGAGATACCAGGAATCGGCCGATATTAGCTAAAAATGCCAACATCGGCCCGATGTCTAGTTTAACGCCGATGTGCAAAACCGATGTCAAAGCTGACGTGCATACCTATATAACGTAGGTAGATGACGTAATGATGCCACAAAAAATAGCACTACACGTGCAACACAGCATTCCTAACCTAGCCCACAATGTCTGTGTGGATCGAGCAGTCAACAAGTCAGGCAGTCATTTGAAAGAGTAAGAACAAAGAGAAATCCATTAAAATGCCAAAATAAAGGAATTCATTGCCCTTGACAATCAACCGTTCTCTGTCGTGGATGATATTGGCTTTCGCTGACTGGTTGTGCACCGGTACACACTACCAAGTAGGTGCTATTTTTCAGATGTCGCCCTACCAGAGTTACACAGTATTGTTTAAACTCACATCCATGAGCTACTTGCTATGGGCATTACTGCTATTAACTTCACGACTGACATTTGGACCAGCAATGTCAGCCCCATGAGCATGCCGAATCTGACAGCACAGTGGGTCAACGAGGATTTCGTACAGAGGAAAGCCGTATTGCATGCTCAAGAATGTGCTGGTTCACATACCGCTGTTGCCATTTCAATGGCATTTGAGAACATGAACACACTCCTAGCTCCATTCGAACAACGGACTCGAGAAATAAGCTCAACTGCGTCTGAGCAGAGCAGATGGTTGTCCCTCTGCTCAACAAAACTGCCCACACAGACCGTGGGGTTAATTTGGAAAAGTACTCTACTAGAGGCTGTGAACAAGCGATTCGATGGCATTCACTCTGAGCCTCTACTGTGTCGCCACCATGCTAGATACAAGGACTGCTACTTCGTTGCAGACAAGAAGCAGGGTTTACGCGAAATGCTACAGCCACAGCTGGACAAGATGGAAACGGACACAGTGGCAGTGCGCATGGAGGAAGAGAGGCCACGGACAGACAGAGCTGAAACTTCACTGCCCGACATGTATGTTGATATCCTGGTTGAGAATGAAACGACTGAACAAATGAACAACGAAACAGGACAGCAAGTAAGTGAAAGAAATAGGTTTTGATTATGTTTTACGGGTAATGGGGACTTATGTAAATGCCAACAAAATACCTTTGGTCAGTGTGTGTGTGTGTTTCTCAACTATTTAACTGTACTAGAATGCTTAAATATCGATTATCGGTATAGTTTTTTTTATTGGTGTCGGCCTAAATTTTGATATCGGTGCATCTCTAGTTAAATGTATTCGTGTTTTCCCCCTCGTAAATCTACACACAATACCCCATAATGACAAAACAAAAACAGGTTTTTAGAAATGTTTGCTAATTTATAAAAAAATACAAAACTGAAATATGGCATTTACATAACTATTCAGACCCTTTACTCAGTACTATGTTGAAGCACCTTTGGCAGCGATTAGAGCCTGCAGTCTTCTTGGGTATGAGGCTAGAAGCTTGGCACACCTGTATCTGGGGAGTTTCTCCCATTCTTCTTTGCAGAACCTCTCAAGCTCTGTCAGGTTGGATGGGGAGCGTTGCTGCACAGCTATTTTCAGATCTCTCCAGAAATATTAAAATGGGATTCAAGTCCGGGCTCTGGCTGGGCCACTCAAGGACACTCAGGAGACTTGGGCCGAAGCCACTCCTGCGTTGTCTTGGCTGTGTGCTTAGGGTCATTGTCCTGTTGGAAGGTGAACCTTTGCCCCAGGCTGAGGTCCTAAGCGCTCCAGAGCTCTTTTCATCAAGCGAGTAATATACTTGGAAGCGGTGGGTGGTGAGTAATATACTTGGAAGCGGTGGGTGGTGTGCGCGCCTCCGAAGTCTGACCAGAAGACAAAGCAGCCTTCTGGTCAGACATCGGAGGCGCGCACACCACCCACCGCTTCCAAGTATATTACTCGCTAATGTCCAGTCTATAGATAAGGTAGACATAATTAGGGCAAGGGTTGCTTTCCAGAGAGACAACTGGGATTGTAACATACTCCGGGGACATGCTGTCGGAGTTGGTACAGCCACCTGGATTCTTTGTGCGTCGTGCCGACAGGAATGAAAATCTCTCCGGGAAGGAGGGCAGGGATGTGTTTCATGATTAACGACTCATGGTGTAATTGTACCAACATACAGGAACTCAAGTCCTTCTGTTCACCTGGCAAAACACTGGATCAGTGCTCCTCTAACATTCGCGATGGATACGAGGCCCTCCCCCACCCTCCGTGCTTCTCCCCTCCCATTGGCAGAAACTGAAACAAGATGTGCCCGTGACAAGGACCATTCAACGCTGGTCTGACCAATCAGAATCCACGCTTCAAGATTTTTTTTGATCACGGGAGTGGGACATGTTCCGGGTAGCCTCAGAGAATCATATAGATTAATACACTGATTGTGAGTGAGTTTATAAGGAACCCTAACCAGAAACCGTAGACAGATGGCGGAATTTGCGCAAAACTGAAAGCGCGAACCACCGCATTTAATCATGGAAAGATGATTGGGAATATGGCTGAATACAAACAGTATAGTTATTCCCTCCACAAGGCAATCAAACAAGCAAAATATCAGTATAGGGACAAAGTGGAGTTGCAATTCAGCGGCTCAGACACGAGACAAATGTATCAGGGTCTACAGACAATCACGGACTAAAAAAAGCCACGTCACGGACACAGATGTCTTGCTTCCAAACTAAACACCTTCTTTGCCCACTTTTGAGGATAACACAGTGCCACCGATGCGGCCCGCTAACAAGGACTGTGGGCTCTCTTCCGTGGCTGACGTGAGTAAAACATTTAAAAGTGTTAACCCTCACAAGGCTGCCTGCCCAGACGACATCCCTAGCCACGTCCTCAGAGCGTGCGCAGACCAGCTGGCTGGTGTGTTTACGGACATATTCAATCTCTCCCTATCCCAGTTTGTTGTCCCCACATGCTTCAAGATGGCCACCATTGTTCCTGTACCCAAGAAGTGAACTGAATGACTATCGCCCTGTAGCACTCACTTCTGTCATCATGAAGTGCTTTGAGACACTAGTCAAAGATCATATCACCTATACCTTACCTGTCACCCTAGACGCACTTCAATTTGCTTACCGCCCAAATAGATCCACAGATCACAGCCATCACACTGCACGAGAGGAATACCAATGGAAGAATGCTGTTCATTAACTGTAGTTCAGCATAAGTAATATCTAACAATTTCACAACAATACACACAATGCACACATCTAAAGTAAAGGAATGGAATTAAGAATTTATAAATATTTGGACAAGAAATGTCAGAGCAGCATTGACTAAAATACAGCAGAATAGAATACAGTATATACATAAGAGTAATGCAAATAATAAACATTATTAAAGTGACCAGTTATTTAAAGTCTAAGTATATAGGGCAGCAGCCTCTAAGGTGCTAGAGATGGCTATTTAACAGTCTGATGGCCTTGAGATAGAAGCTGTTTTTCAGTCTCTCGGTCCCAGCTTTGATGCACCTGTACTGACCTCGCCTTCTGGATGATAGCGGGGTGAACAGGCAGTGGCTCGGGTGGTTGTTGTCCTTGATGATCTTTTCGGCCTTCCTGTGACATTGGTAGTTTGCCCACCAGGATGCGTTGGGGGCAGTGCAGTTGCCGTACCAGGAGGTGATACAGCCCGACAGGATGCTCTCAATTGTGCATCTGTAAAAGTTTGTGAGGGTTTTAGGTGCAAAGCCACATTTCTTCAGCCTCCTGAGGTTAAAGAGGAGCTGCGCCTTCACCACACTTTGTGTGGGTGGACCATTTCTGTTTGTCAGTGATGTGTACGCAGAGGAACTTGAAGCTTTTCACCTTCTCCACTGCAGTCCCGTCGATGTGGATACAGGGGGTGCTCCCTCTGCTGTTTCCTGAAGTCCACGATCAGCTCCTTCATTTTGTTGACATTGAGGGAGAGGTTATTTTCCTGGAACCACATTCCCAGGGCCCTCACCTCCTCCCTGTAGGCTGTCTCGTCATTGTTGATAATCAGGCCTACTACTGTTGTGTCGTCCGCAAACTTGATTGACTTGGAGGCGTGCTTGGCCACGCAGTCATGCGTGAACAGGGAGTACAGGAGGGGGCTGAGCACGTAGCCTTGTGGGATCCCTGTGTTGTTTCCTACCGTCACCCCCTGGGGGCGGCCCGTCAGGAAATCCAAGACCCAGTTGCACAGGGCGGGGTTCAGACTCAGGGCGGGGTTCAGACTCGGGGGCCCAAGCTTAATCAAAGCTGGGACCGATAAGCTGTTTTTCAGTCTCTAACTCAAGGACATCAGACTGTTAAATAGCCATCACTAGCACCTTAGAGGCTGCTGTCCTACGTACATAAACTTGAAATCACTGGCCACTTTAATGGAACACTAGTCACTTCAATAATGTTTATATATTTTGCATTACTCACATCATATGTACATACTGTATTATATTCTTCTGTATTTTAGTCAATGCCGCTCCGACATTGTTCATCCAAATATTTATATATTCTTAATTCCTATGCTTTAGATGTGTGTGTATTGTTAGATATTACTTTAGTGCTGGAGCTAGAAGCACAAGCATTTCCCTAAACCCACAATAACATCTGCTAAATATGTAAGGATGACAGAGGCAGAGAAGTTATCCGTTAACAGGGAATTTATTCCGTCACACGGTAATTTTGGGGAAAAGGGGCTGGACGGAACCAAAGCAAAGAAAGTCAAAGCCCCCTCTCCTACCTTCCTACTTACCTAACTTAGCACCACCTGGTGCACTAACCAAAATACAGGGGGTGGTCCGCCCAGATCTTACCTAGTGTACATAGTAAATACTACGGGTTATGTATGCCCGCAGGCTTCTTGCCTAAGCACTCCCTAAGTGCCTTCCCCTTCCCCCCGGGAACAAAAACAGAATAATACAAACAACTTCAATAATTAAAACAGTCCTTTGGACATAAACATACCTCCACAGGACCGGTTACAAAATACTTCACAAAAACCAGTCTGAGCATCAACTAACACAGGACTTAACCATCAGCTCTATCTGAGAAACAACCAATACTGGGGCATACCCAGAAGATATTTTTCCTGAGCAAAGGAACACTGTCTTTTATACAGCTGGAGAGGGAGTCTGTAATGGGATACAGCTGTATCCTCTGACGAGAGGGCGGGGTCAACTCCAATCTGCAGTAATGGGCCGACCAATCCGCTGCTTGGAATTTCAGGAAGCCACCCTGAAACACATACACATACATACAAACCCACAACACAGAAACTAGGGAACGTAACAGTATGCGACCAATAACATTTGATTTGACTATGTAGAACATTAGCTTGTTGGAAACTACAACTCTCTACTACATCGCACAGTTCGGGCATGACCTTATGTATCTCTACACAAACTTTAGCGAAACGTGAGCAAATAGCTCACCGAAAAAATCTGAGCAAAATGGAATTAAAATAATTGAACCAATGTTGGTGAATTAGTTTAAAAAACGACAAATAACGGACATGTTGGTTAATCACTCAGAACTAGCAACTGCAGAAACGTAGTCGGGTACTTGTATGCATTTCAGATGGTTGGCTACTGTTGAGAGATGGTATGTGAAGTCGTCTCTTAGTCAGGTTTAGTGATACATTCACTAATATCCGAAGTGATTACACCACATTCTATTGAGATCAAATAAAATAACAGTATTATGGATAAGGAGTGCACGAACTACTGTGTACCTCATAGAGAATGATAGATGCCTCTAGTGGCCAAAAGGCTATTTTAGCGTGGGTAGTGCCATTGAGGGCTTCCACCATTTTAATGTAGTCAACTGGGTTGGTCTTCCAACTTCATTGTCTGATCTCTCATGTTGACCCTGTTGGGAGTAATGTTCAACGGGGTGATCAGAAGGGATCAGCCAATCGTGAAGAAGGAAACTACTTCAAAATTGACATAGCCTCAATGGTGCTGCCCCTGATGTCACAGACTCTAAATGGCACAGATACAAAGAGGAGTCCTTTATCGATATCTATGGTGTAGCCACATCGCCATTTCCTTTAACTGATTCAGTTCAAGCCAAGGTATGCTACATTAGTAGCAGTCTACTGAATTGGAAACGGATCAGGCACCGTCGAAATTGTACTCCTTTTTAAATTATTAAGCTCCTGGTGAGTATTTTGAATCGACAGCATTTTTCTAATTTTTATTTTTCCTGACTTTGAACTGATGTCTTTGGGACTTTTTTGTTTTAATGCATTTTTCTGGCTGTTTTCTGAAGCTGTGTTGGTTTTAATGGCGTACATTTCGTTGCAAAGGAGACTAGTGTTGAGTAGCTCTGAAAGCGATATTTTTGTTTTCTTTTTCCAATTAATACTTTTCAAAGGCCATTTTTACCATGCAAGCAGTTTGTGCGTTTATGGTCCAGTTTTTATGGAAAGAAAGATCGACGATTGTTTCGAATCTGGCTGTACAAATGATTGTGATAGTGACGGGTTGCGTGAACATATTCGTCTTTTCCCTTTTCTGGAATTACGTTTTTAAAAAGGTTTACGCAGCCCCAACTTTATATTTAGCACAACTGTAACTTGAATATCTGTTGTTGAAGTTGACTGTTCATAGATATTTTCACGTTTTATTTTTGGCTTTGTTATTTTTGAGGTTCGCAGTGCCCTCTGCAGTAGCCCTATTTCTGCAAACGATTGTTTTTGTTTTTATCACTATGGAGTGAAAGTGAGCGTTTGTCTACACTATTGGAATACAAACACTCGTATTGTGCGTGCACAGACATTTGAGGAAAAATAGACAACCTTTGCATTGCATTTTGTGATATGAATAATCATTAAAATATTGTGCAAAATGAAAAATACATACATGCATTCATAATTTGTGCCTTTTTTTCTTCTTTTTTACATTATTCAAATGTATAGCCTTGTGAAATGGTTGTGGTCAGATAACTATGCTATCTACGTCCATTAGGCCTACTATTAACATTGAACAAAGCTTATTTTGTGGGAAATATCCTCTGCTAGAATTTGCAGTTGAAATAATAACAAAGCAGTAACAACATACATTTATAGACAGAGTTATGGATGCAAGGACTAACCATCCATGATATCATGGGGCGGCAGGTAGCCTAGTGTTTAGAGCGGTAACAGAAAGGTTGCTAAATCGAATCCCCGAGCTGACAAGGTGAACATCTGTCGTTCTGCCCCTGTACATAGCAGTTAACCCACTGTTCCCGTGTAGGCCGTCAGTGTACATACGAATTTGCTCTTAACTGGCTTGCCTAGTTAAATAAAAAAAATATAAAAAGTGTAGTTTTAACCTTGTTTTGAGGCTATACAGTGTTTGTTTACATTTTGTTGTTTAGAAACATCTGAGTAAAACAATCTTATTTCATTTGTTGGTTATATTCTTCAAGATTCAATGTGCAAGTACAACAGAGTCCAAAAGTGTATGAAGCAATTGCAGATGTCCCCTTTTAAGATTATGTTGATATGCATTGATGCTGTGAAGATATACCGTATGTAAAGTTCTGTTTATCTTTCACCGTCTGGCTATTGTTTTTTGGGATTGCCTCATCTCTATAGGTCTACCCAGAGCCTTCTATTTACAAGGCTGACCTAGGCTGTGTACCAATTCTGTGTCCTCCTAATCTCCTTTACAACCGATAACTGACTAGATGGAGTGGATTGTTTTATTCATCGTTTTACTTTGATCGTCATCGAAGTCCTGTCGGATCAGAAGTCTTGAAGGAAAGGAATATCTGTCCAACACATTTAGACTCTGGCTACGTTGCAATTATCTCTACTTTCTCTCAGTGTGCACATCTTTCCTTCACTGATTTGAAAGGAAATAATATGGTGGAAACCCCTCTCTCGTCTTGCCCATGCTTCCACCAATCCATTGCTTTTAGATTTGTGGGAAATGAACCATGAGAAAGAAGATATTATTGGGACACACTGTCTTGAGAGTAATGCCCATTGCACCCCACACTACAAAATAATACATATGTATATGTTTACCAAAAACACTTCTCATATATAGCCTATATGTACAGTGCATTCGGAAAGTATTCAGACCCCTTGACGTTTTCCACTTTTTGTTACGTTACAGCCTTATTCTAAAATGGAATCTACACACAATACCCCATAATGACAAAGCAAAAAAACAGGTTTTATAGACATATTTGCAAATGTATACAAAAAAATGAAGACACAATTACATAAGTATTCAGACCCTTTACTCAGTACTTTGTTGAAGAACCTTTGGCAGCGATTACAGCCTCGAGTCTTCTTGGGTATGACGCTACAAGCTTGGCACACCTGTATTTGGGGAGTTTCTCCCATTCTTCTCTGTAGATCCTCTCAAGCTCTCCGGTTGGATGGGGAGCATCGCAGCACAGCTATTTTCAGGTCTCCAGAAATGTTTGATCTGATTCAAGTCCGGGTTCTGGCCGCTCAAGGACATTCAGAGACTTGTCCCGAAGCCACTCTTGCGTTGTCTTGGCTGTGTGCTTAGGGTTGCTGTCCTGTTGGAAGGGGAACCTTCGACCCAGTCTGAAGTCCTGAGCGCTCTGGAGCAGGTTTTCATCATGGACCTCTCTGTACTTTGCTCCGTTCATCTTTCCCTCAATCCTGACTAGTCTCACAGTCCCTGCCGCTGAAAAACATTGCCACAGCATGATGCTGCAACCACCATGCTTCACCGTAGGGATGGTGCCAGGTTTCCTCCAGACGTGACGCTTGGCATTCAAGCCAAAGAGTTGATCTTGGTTTCATCAGACCAGAAAATCTTGTTTCTCATGGTCAGTGTCTTTAGGTGCCTTTTGGCAAACTCCAAGCTGGCTGTCATGTGCCTGTTACTGAGAAGTTTCTTCGGTCTGGCCATTCTATTAAAAAGGCCTGAATGGTTGACTGATGCAGAGATGGTTGTCCTTCTGGAAGGTTCTCCCATTTCCACAGAGGAACTCGAGAGGTCCGTCAGTGTGACCATCGGGTTCTTGGTCACCTCCCTGACCAAGGCCCTTCTCCCCCGATGGCTCAGTTTGGCCAGCTCTAAGAAGAGTCTTGGTGCTTCCAAACTTCTTCCATTTAAGAATGATGGAGGCCACTGTTTTCTTGGGGACCTTCAATGCTGCAGATATTTTCCCCAGATCTGTGCCTCGACACGATCCTGTCTCGGAGCTCTACGGAACAATTTCTTTGACCTCATGACTTGGTTTTTGCTCTGACATGCACTGTCAACTATGGGACCTTGTATAGAATGGTGTGTGCCAAATCATGTCCAATCAATTGAATTTATCACAGGTGGACTCCATTCTAGGTGTATAAACATCTCAAGGATGATCAATGGAAGCAGGATGCACCTGAGCTAAATTTCAAGTCTCATAGAAAAGAGTCTGAATACTTATGTAAATAAGGTATTTTTGTTTTTTTTCCAGGTGACCAATTTCATCCAGTTTCTTTATCATGAAAAACAACTGGAAAAGTAGAGGAGAAATGCAAACTACTAGGCTAATCAAACCTATAACAATGGAGAGTATTGATTGGCTATCCTATCACAGTGATTGGCTGTCGATTTTTGAATCCAGTTTAGTTTATTCTCTCTGCCTTTTGAAGTAGCCTTTTTCCTCTTTTTGAAATCCCAAAGCAAGGAGTTTTCTGCTGCTCCAAGCACTCGACGCTATGAAACAACTCCACACGCTGTGTGTTTCTTTTCACTCCTTGCACAAAAACATCTCTAATTTGTCATCCACTAAGGGAATTATGTTGCACGATTTGGTTTGTACCCCTCTGAGTTTGACATCTGCCAGACTAGGGCCCAATGACAAATCGAACCCTAGACTCTACGCCGGCCACACTCAACTGGCAGACCACGGTTCATATCTGGACCTAGAACGGGGTGAATATGGACCGCGGTCCCGACGTACGTTTTTGTCCAATAAAATGTAGGAACTGTCGGGCTTTCAACTTACTGCTGTTGAGAGTTATAATAGTAGAATGTCTGCACAAGGTGCAATTTAATTTCGAAATTTGTTAGTGCATGGACATTTTTCCTCTTGTTATACATTGTTCCTCTTGACACCCCAGGGGGCCCACATTGGTTCTGATGAGTCAGTCAGGTATGAAAAGACATGGCAAAATGTGTATAATTGCAGGAATTGAGCTTTAAAATGGTAACAGTTTGGGTTAGCATGGGTTTCGAGGTGGGGGTTTGTTACTACGCCGATAAATGACAATATCCTTCCGGCCCTTTGCAACCTAGGACATTTGTGTAACCGGACATTCTCAAATAGTACCCAGCTGTGTGTATTGCATCACCTTTGATTTGTGTCACATGCACTGCCTGTATTCTAGTCTCATATTGATGCTGGTGGATACCAACCCCGCCAACTGGCCAGCAAAGAGAAAATCATATGATTTGTGCTTTTGGCTAGACACCCAGACCCAAAACAGTCTCATCCGAAATGATTGTGTGTGTGTGCACCGTGCGGAGACGGATGTGGAACATCCCTTGGCTGTGTCGTGGTCGGTTGTAACATCTGTTTTTATCATTAGGAAAGTGGATGTGGGCCAAGAGGTACTCTGCTTTGGGATTTACATTTAGGAATGTCCTCTTTCTGACACCAACTAATTACATGTCCTTTGATTTGATTTACAGAAATGTAGAATGAAAGATGGTGTGCCAAAATCACCTCATATTATTAATAATACGTGAGATTTATATAGCACTTTTCAAGGACCCGAAGACATTTTATATTATTGTTGTACAGGCATTTGTGCGACACCTCATCGAGAGTGCACAAGGTGGCTATTATACTGTTATATTATCAAGTGCCTCTTACAAGTATGTTGGGCCTCACATGCCGGTTATGATTCATACTGTTTGTCTATGTACAGTAATATTCTTAAGCGCTTTGGGGTTTTCTGAATTGGCTAATTAACTTATTTGTCTTGTTTGATATGATAATACTATTCATCCAACAGGTTTTTTTGGCCATTCTCTCCTTTTTCTTTTACCTCCACATGACTCAGCATATTTGTTTTTGTGAGGCGTATATGTTTTATATTTTTGAAGTACCTCATGGGAGCAGCGCTGATCCAAAAATATGAAACGCTTCACTTCTGAAGACTTTTGTAGTTCTAGAGACCATGGATGCACACTACGTCTCCCACGATGCATAGCCGAGCTCAGGCTCCGTTGACAAATAACGACACTCTTCTCTCCAACAGAAACGGGCAGACCACGCCCGTCCAGGGCACGGGCAACATGGAGTGAGTTCTGGTTACTTCAACCTTCCAAATATGTTCTCTAGATGTAGAAATGGAGAGCTTCCGGTATAAACCCTGAAATATAACCAAAAGCGCCGCTGACACACAAATAGTGTGTGTAAAAAGAGACCCCCCCCCACCCACCTTCCTATGTACAAAACCATTTATATGTAGATTATAGGCACACAAAAGTGGAAAGGGCCTAAAGTCCTCCTATGCACAGTCATTGCTGTGAGCCATCATCTAAAGTAGCCCTACATACATAATGAATGGGATGCTTGTTTTAAACAACCAATCATGTGTAGGGGTGTACAGTTTGTGTGTGGACGCAGACTTTCAAATCAGGTCCAGTTTATTTTGGAAAGCAGCCCCGTACAGGCAGGCACACAGTCCCAAACATGCAAATATCAACTTCTCCGCTCTCTTTCCTGTCCTCCCTTCATTCCCCTCTCATAAACACACCAGCTGGCCTCTCACCTCCAGTAGCATGATGTCCGGCAACGTGACCAACAAGACGGACCCTCGTTCGCTCCATTCCCGGGTTTTCATCGGGAACCTCAACACACTCCTGGTCACCAAGGCTGATGTGGAGGCCATCTTCAGGTAGGTAGCTTGATACTATGGCTGCTCTCTTCTCCAACATCACCAGCCTCTGTGTGTGTGTCTTTCGACGGGGTTGGGATAAAGCAGAAGAATTCAATTCAATGCTGTCCCAGAAGGGCAATTCTTGTGTAGCGTAAAAACATAAAAAAAAAAAAATATCCATTGAACAGCCACAGATGTACAAAATACACATTTCCATTCGTTGTACATTTGACAATAAATTAACTTGTTCTTCTTCTTCAGCAAGTACGGCAAGATTGTGGGCTGCTCCGTCCACAAGGGGTTCGCGTTCGTCCAATACGCCAACGAGAGGAACGCCCGGGCCGCCGTAGCGGGTGAGGACGGGAGGATGATTGTAGGACAGGTGCTAGGTAAGCTGCACGGTATTCCACTCCTGCTCCCGTGTTCCCACTCTACCTCCAATATGTTTCCCCTCTTCTAAAGGCATAGTAATGTGGGGATAATGTGGATGTTACACCCCCTGTCTAGAGATATAACTTCCTCCCCCCTCTCAGACATTAACCTCGCTTGTGAACCGAAGCCTCAGAGATCGAAGACGGTTAAGCGCTCCGCAGGAGACATGTACAGGTGTGCCTCCACTCCTCTCTGTGTGAATTTAAATCATTAAATAGGATCTGTACCAAGTGCTTCAGTTAATCTCTCTCGCTCTCTCTCTCTCCCAAAACCCTGTGCATCTGTCCGCCCGCCCGACCCAGTTCTTCATTTGATTTGGACTATGCCTTCCAGAGAGATTACTATGACCGGTAAGCCTTTTCGTTCGCCTTTGCCACACACACTGTACTTAAAGGATAAAGGATCTGATATTTTTGCTGTACCTCCTCCTTAAACTGTAGTGTTCTTTTGAGAGATGTTGCACATTGAATGCATTACATTTGCAACAGCCTTATGTCATATAACCTGTGTGTGTGTGTGCCTGTTTGTGTTGCCGTTGTAGGATGTACTCGTACCATTCCTGTGTGCCCCCTCCTCCTCCACCCCTGTCCCGGCCGGCGATCCCTTCCAAGTATCCCCGGGTCAGTTTGAGTGGAGGTGGAGGGGGCAGCCGACGAACCAAGACCAGCTTCTCATCTTCCACCTCCAGGAGCAGCCAGAGCAGGACCTCGACCTCACGCACCAGTCAGTGCCACACACAAACATGGAATGACAGACGCTTTTCGACACTTCCGACGTTGATCAAACACACTCTTACTATTACACGATATAACCTGATCGCATCCTTGCCACACGCTTACTAACTCCAAATTCACTCAGACCATTTACCCACTATTGTTGTGGAAAAACAATTAGTCAAATAATTGCACAGATACCGGAACTTGTGAATTCAATTCAGACTTTAATTCAACGGATTAAAGCCGAGCCTCTCCCATGGAAAGAGACTGACTCCCTTATCACAGAGTTCTTCCTTTATAGTATTCTGTCCCTGCTTAACGTATAGAATCACTCCTTGTATGTTCATGAACTACTCCCATTGGCCCTATAGTTATCACATTATCTTTACACAGCACATATATTCACTCCTTGTCTATTCATGAACAACTCCCATTGGCCCTGCTCTACAATTATCTTCCTCTCAGTTCTTTGCTTGTTAACGCCCACATCTGACAGCTGTCTAGGTTATAATGGTAGCTATAATGGTGCCTGAGTCTTCATCCTATATGCTCCATTCCTTATATAGCCATTGTGTCTCAGCACTTAAAAGTGGACAGTCTAAATTCTGCCTGCTAATATTGGAAATGCAATCTCAGTCATGTTGTCTGCTACCACACTATTCATTTACCCTGTAGACACATGTATCTATGTTAATTCTATGCAAGTGACATCCATACCTACTGTAAATGTATGCCTCTGACTCTCTCCCCCCTATTCCTAACCCAGTGAAGACCGATGACCTGCAGACCATCAAGAGCGAGCTGACCCAGATCAAACACAAGGTGGACTACCTGCTGGAGAGTCTGGAGCGCATGGAGAAGGACCACAGAAAGAAGTCAGGTATGACGGGACAGACACGAGTGATGGATGTACACTTGTTGTTGCCCACTGCATTTTCAGACATAAATAGGTAAAAAGCAACTCATTTTTGATTATCAATACAATCTCTCTCGCTCCCTCTCTAGACATGAAAAGTAGTGGGAAGCCGGAGCCCGGGGAGGTGTCTCCTCTCCTCAACTGCGGAGGGAAGGAGGAAAGCCTGAAGAGGGAGAACCAGTCTCTCAACGACTCAGAAGAGGAGGAGGGAGACCTACTGGAGGAAGAGGAGGTGTAGTTTGCATTTACATTTTAGCTAGTCAATTAGCAGAAGCTCTTATCCAGAGCGACTTACAGTAAGTTGTAAGTGCATCTATTTCCATACTTCGTACTGGTCCCCCTTGGAAATCGAACCCACAACCCCAGTGTTGCAAGCGCTATTATCTACAAACTGAGCCACACTTGAGAGAGGAAAGGAACTGTGGGTAACGGAGAAGCACTAGAAGAGAAGTGCAGATGGAAAGGAGTTGTAGTGTGAAGGAAAACACTGAGGGAGCAGTGGCTGTCAGTGCACTACTTTTGACTATGGCTCTGGTCAAAAGTAGTGCACTATGTAGGGAAAAGGGTGTCATTTGGGAGGCAGGCTCATGTCTCATGTCAGCTTATTGAATCCTGTCGGCAGGTACAGAGTCGAAGGGAGGATAACGATGAGGAAGAAGAGGATGATGGAGATGGCGCCAACGGAGACGATGCTTAAGCAACGCAAACACGCACACAAACCTTGCCCAATGCACAACAAAATGTGTATTGTGTAACACGCACACATACTTGGACAGTTGTACTTACTGAGCTCCGTATTCAAATGGACGTTTCAACAATATACTGTACGGTTTCGAATGTGCGCTCCCACGTACACATTCACCAACACTCTACTATTTACCGTATGACAAGGAAGTATCTGCCCCTCTTCCTCTTTTCATGTCTCCTGTATTATTTTGTAGCCTTGTTTGACCTTCCTGATCTTGTAAGCTTACGTTCTGTGGAGTGAAAGGAAACGAGAGCGGGGTCAATTCTCCTTTCAATGAGGAACATTTGGAATTGGAATTTGGTTTACTTTCTGAATTGACTGGTATTGAAACGTAATTGACCACCACCCTGTGGATGCAGTGGTTCTGAAACTTCTCTGCGGAAACCACAGCCATTCCGTGTATTGGATCTATTCCAGAGCTAGCACACCTGATTCAACTTGTCAACTAAACAAAATTGTGAAATGTCTGGGGGTCCCCTCGAGCAGGTGTACTCAACTCTTACCCTACGAGGTCCAGAGCCTACTGGTTTTCTGTTCTACCTGATAATTCATTTGCACACACCTGGTGTCACAGGTCTAAATCAGTCCCTGACTAGAGGGGAAGAAAAAAAAACTGGCTTTGAAGTCCAGAGTTGAGTTTGAGAGCCATAGAACGTTAGTTCCCAAACTGTGAGGCGTGTGAGTTTAAAAAAAAGTATTTTAAGGAACTCAATTCGGCTTTAAACTTACTCTTGAAAGTTGCAATAGTAGAATGGACAAGGTGCAATTTCAAAACTGGGTAGTGAATCAGCAGTTTTTCCATGTCATCGGATACCTTAGAGAGCTATTTATAACTTGTCAGAAATGTCCAGATCAACTAGCCCATGTCAGCTAACGCTTTAGCCCATAGATATTGTGGTAATTTTTTTTTTTTTATTCACTCATGTCACATGTATACACATAGTTTAGACATGGCAAAATGTATAGAATTGCAAGAAATGTTTCTTTAAATCTGCAACATTTTCTTTGCACCCCATGACAAAATGTGTAGAATTGCAGGAAATAAGCTTTAAACCTGCAAGATTCTCTCCACCAACAAGAGGTGTGTGAACAGTTTGTGTCATGAACAGTGCTTGTGCCCATAGAAATAGACAGGGCGCGTGCACGCAGGGGTGCACTGGATGTTCCCCAATGCTGGAAGGGGGGGCCCTGAGTGAAAAGGGTTTGGGAACCCTTGCCCCAGAGGTTTGAAAACCACTGAACTGGAGCATAGCTGAGAGGGTGCTGTACTGCTGTGTTTACATCAGCAGGTGGCACTGTGCAACGACAGTTTTACACTGAGGCTACGATGAAATGGGGCGCACAAGTTGAAAGATTTTACAAGGTAAACAATGATACCGACTTGTATAGGAGGATGTTATGTCAGGATTTTCCTCTGTATGCCGTTTTTATTGGCTAGAACAATTTTCATTGTTTGTGTTTGTCAGGAAATACATAAGGACTTTGACCTTATTTGATCTTGAGTTCTGTAATGGGCATTATCCATGTTGGTTTGTTTGACTCGGTTGCCATGTGATTTCAGTTAATCATTACATGGACTGTGCTTGTGAATAAAACTTTTTGTGGGAATGTTCCAGTCCAGAATGTCTTTGAGCTGTTTAATCAAGATGAGGTGACGTGTGTGGGAGTAATGTAGGAGTTTTTCTGTGTGTGTGTCTCTGCCTGTGTCTACATGTAAGTAATTTTTCAAAGGAGGGTTCAATGCATAAATAGCTGTTTTGCTACTTTTGGATATGCAATCAGAATGATTGTGTGTATGCCAGTGTCTACATGTCAGTAAGTTATTTTGCAGAGTTGATCTAAAAATCCACTGGACAAAAACTGGTTGAATCAATGTTGTGTCCACATCATTTCAACCCAAAAATTCAAAACTGATTGGATTTGCAAAAAGGCATCAACGTAAGGGAATTTAGTCATGTTTTTACCCAACTTTGAACCTAAATCCAATGGCGGTTGACACTTTTTGGCTGATTTCACGTTGAATTTACGATAGTTGACATCTCAACCAAATGTAAATCGAAACTAGACATTGAACTAACGTATGTGCTCAATGGGAAGATTGCAAGTATTCAATGCATAGCTGTTTGCTTTTGGATACGGAATGCAAGTGGAGTGCGTGTGTGCATGCAGTGTGTGTCTACAGAGTATGGAGCAGGTCTGGGCCTATGACTATAATGAGACGTTCTTATCTAGGACTCATCATACCTCTCCTCGACTCTCTCCATTCCTCTCCTCCCTTCTCTACTCTCTCCACTCCTCCCTAGTCCTGTCTTCTCTGCCCCACTTCCTCTTATGGGCTCATGTTCACTTCACAATTCCTGTGATATCTATGGAATCAGCATGTCCCTCACATTGTCTGCCTCAGAGAAACCGAGGTCCTCAAATCAGAATGAACAGATTGACAGATGGAATAGAAAGAAGAAAGAAAAGTGACGATGAAAGATAATTATTCATCCCTCTTTTATTATGGACAGGATTTCAGGAGGACAGATAGATAGTGATCGGTAGAAAAGTGGTAGATGAAAAAACTAGTGAGTACAAGAAGGGCAGGGTGTAAAAAGACTGATAAAGAGTAAAGACAAAGGAGTGGATGACAGATGGAGGGATGAGGATGGAGAGATAGAGGACACGTGGAAAAGGTTTTGTAAGATTCCGGAACAGGAGATATGAAGGTAATGTTCAACAGATGATTCTCTCTTCCTGAGTCAATTTGTATTCAACCAACCCTCACATTCTGAGCAAAGGCCATGATAGGGGAAGTTACTCACTTGGGTTTTAGTATATGATATGATCTTAAGGGATAATCAACAAGGGGCTATGTATTACATGATGATGCACTAGCGGAGCTAACCTTTCATCGTTCATCATTTTCCAGAGAAAACATGGAGCCTTGAGTTGATTGTTCCTTTTATACCATGGATATAATTTAACAGGTAAAAATGTCTTCAACGTCCACTGAAGTAGCCAGCAAGTTTACTAGATAGCTACTACAGTTGTTGCCTTGGTCAGCAAACAAACTGACTAGTTTAGCTAACCAAACCATCAGTCCTGTATTTGCTATTATGAAAATCAAATTCAACAATGCCAATAATGTTTTCAGTTCAACTTTTGTTTTCAAAAGAAGCTCAAACATAGAACATGTAAGAATGAACTATAGCCATTGAATGCAGGCTCTAGAATGCCCTTCAAGCCAATCAGAAACAAGTATTCAACAATGTATATAATCTGATGTTATATATATATATATATATATATATAGAACAAAAATATAAATGCAACAATTTCAACGATAATATTGAGTTACAGTTCATATAAGGAAATCAGTCAATTTAAATAAATTCATTAGGCCCTAATCTACAAATTTTACATGACAGGGGCCCTCTGAGGAACCAGGCCCAGACAATCAGAATTAGTTTTTCCCCAGAAAAGGGCTTATTAAAGACAGAAATACTCCTCAGTTCCATCAGCAGTCCGGGTGGCTGGTCTCAGACGATCCTGCTGGTAAAGAAGCCAGATGTGGAGGTCCTGGGCTGGCGTGGTTACACGTGGTCTGCAGTTGTGGGGCTGGTTGGATATACTGCCAAATTCTCTAAAACAACGTTGGAGGCAGCTTATGGTAGAGAAATGAACATTCAATTATCTGGCAACAGCTCTGGTGGACATTCCTGCAGCCAGCATGCAATTGCACGCTCCCTCAAAACTTGAGACATCTATGGCATTGTGCTTTGTGACAAAACTGCACATTATAGAGTGGCCTTTTATTGTCCCCAGCACAAGGTGCACCTGAGTATTGTTCATGCTGTTTAATCAGCTTCTTGATATGCCACACCTGTCAGGTGGATGGATTATCTTGGCAAAGAAGAAACGCTCACTAACAGGGATGTAAAGAAATTTGTTGACAAAATTTGAGAGAAGAAAGCATTTTGTGCATATGGAACATTTCTGGGATCTTTTATTTCAGCTCATGAAACATGGGACTAACACTTGTTGCGTTTATATTTTTGTTCAGTATATAATGTGATTTTATTATATTACATTATTATACTATTTTGTTATGTTATTATAATGTTAGTTTATAATATGTTATATGTTGTTTATGATACAATGCTTTGTTATTATACACTGAGAGTACAAAACATTAGGAGCATCTTCCTAATATTGAGTTGCACCCCCTTTTTTACCGTCAGAACAGCCTCAATGACAATGACTCCCACAGTTGTGTCAAGTTGGCTGGATGTCCTTTGGGCGGTGGCCTTTCTTGATACACACAGGACACTGTTTGAGCGTGAAAAACCCAGCATCTTTGCAGATTTTGACACACTCAAACAAGTCCGCCTGGCACCTACTACCATACCCCGTTCAAAGGCACTTAAATATTTTGTCTTGCCCATTCACCCTCTGAATGGCTCACATACACAATCCATCTCTCAATTGTCAAGGCTTAAAAATCCTTCTTTAACCTGTCTCCTCCTCTTCATCTACACTGATTGAAGTGGATTGAACCAGTGACATCAATAAGGGATCATAGCTTTCACCTGGATTCAACTGATCAGTATACAGCTAGGTTTCCATGCAAAATGCAAAAGATTTTCATGTGAATATCATAAAATCTGCTTAAAACAACTCCCACCAGAGATATCTTCCCATCAAACTGACTTTTGAGGATAAAAAGCTGTGCGTGATGATGTTTTGCACAGAAAGATTACTTTTACCGTTAAATTCCAATGTACTGAATAAAAATTCTGGTTAAATGGGTTTCTGTTGATAGCTTTGTCACAAAAACTGTATTGTTAAATAGCAAACACTGAAGACGCACACAGCACTGATAACACTGGTTAACTCCTTGGAGAGAACATCGTTCCCAGTCTCAATTGCTACTGCATATAGGTTTGAAGAGAGAGCAGGCTGGTAGGCCAGATTACCTTGGAGATGCTGGAGCTGGCTACAACTAGATATTATTTAGTATTAGGTAATTGGTTGGGAGATGGGAGATGGGAGGACGGAATACTAATATGATGAAGAGAATGTAACCTAAACAGAGGTCATTGTGGCAAAGAGAGTGGGAGATGGGATGAGAAGGGTGTGAGATGAAAGAGGAGCGCTTTGTAGCGCCAGGGAGGTCATGGCACAGGGGGAGAGGGAGCGAGAGAAAGAGGGGGAGAGAGAAGGAGAGATGGAGTTGTGAGCCCAGAGGGTGATTTATCAGCGTCTCCCACTGGGCAGTGTGTGTGTGTGTGTGTGTGTGTGTGCGTATTTGCGTTTACGAATGGTATTGTGCTGTGGTTGCCCTGCAACTAGCCTCAGAGCTGGACTGAATGTCAATGAGAAGAGAACTCCAGAAGAGAACAAAGCCAATGGTTAGGAGAGAGAAGAGAGGACAGAAACAGGTCAAGGGGGACAGAAGGGAGGTAGGAAGTGAGGGAGTACTTTAGAAGAAATGAGTGCGAGGGAAAGAGAGGGAGTCTGTGTGTGACAGTGTGGTCGTGGAGGAGGGGGAGCTAGTGCTTAGGGCTGTTTTGTTTCCTGCCTTTTTTCTCCCTTTGGCGATGCACAGTCACGGAGGGATGGAGGGAGGGAGAGGATTAGTTATAGCTCCCTCTGATGCTGTCCCTCGCGCTTATATTCCTATCTCCACACATCCTCTTTGTCATTATCACTTTCTCTACCGGTCTTTCCATCCCTCTCTCACCCTCTCTCCTTCCTGAGCCATTATCGGGGTCAGACAATACAGTCCAGAATAGATCCACAGAGTGGTAGTCAACCAGGAATATCCCTGTATAACACAAAACACCCCATAGGACCACAAAGCTGACTATACATCTGCTTTTGAAAAACTCAAAGGGAATTTTAAGTGAAAAATCTAACATCAGCAATGTTTTGTTTTTTTCTTGGAAAATCCCCATGCTTTACAAATTTGACAGAGGGGGCGAGAGAGAGTGAAGAAAAGAGAGAATGTGGGAGAAAGAAAGGAACAGATTGAGAGAGGGAAAGAAAGAGAGAGAGAGAGGGGGACAGAGAGAGCGAGAGGGTGGGAGCAATAAAGAGCCAAAAAGAGAGGTTACAGAGAGAGGAGGGGGGAAAAGAGAGAAACAGAGTGAGGGAGAGAAAAAAATAGAAAAAGAGAGGAGTAACAGAAAGAAAGTGGGAAAGAGGGAGAGAGAGGCAGTGTGAAAGAGACAGTCCTGATGTCATGGTGAATAACCCTGCTTTCAATACACTTTAATCAGTGTAGACGAAGGGGAGGAGACAAGTTAAAGAAGGATTTTTAAGCCTTGAGACAATTGAGACATGGATTGTGCATATGTGCCATTCAGAGGGTGAATGGGCAAGACAAAATATTTAAATGCCTTTGAATGGGGTATGGTAATAGGTGCCAGGCACACTGGTTTGTGTCAAGAACTGCAACGCTGCTGGGTTTTTCATGCTCAACAGTTCCCTGTGTGTATCAAGAATGGTTCACCACCCAAAGGACATGCAGCCAACTTGACACAACTGTGGGAAGCTTTGGGGTCAACATGGGCCAACATCCCTCTGGACCGCTTTCGAGACCTTGAAGAGTCCATGGCCTGACATATTTGTTCTGAGGGTAAAAGTGGTTGGGGTTCTGGGGGTGAAACTCAATATTAGTAAGGTGTTCCTAATGTTTGACTACTTAACAAATACCAAAACATAGTTTTGGGGTGAAATTTTCCTTCAAGTAGGTCAGGCAGGATGTTGTGATTTCACTCCCAACGCAATCGTCCGCAGGGCCAATCACGTTGGAGCAGGGACACACCCCTAGCTGCCAATGCCTCAGGAAAACAAACCCCCTCCCACTTCTCCCAGCTGTCTCAACAATACACTCACTCTCTCTCTCTCACACACACACACTACAATAACAGACTTCTTTCATCTCTAGAGATAAAATATAAGTCAGGGGGTTCCAAAACTTTTTCACTCAGGGCCCCCTATTTCTGTTCCCTCATGTTCTTTTTCCCATGAAACTAACTTTACTCATATGCCTTATGCCATCCACTCTCAAACAACATACACTACATGACCAAAAGTATGTGGACACCTCCTCGTTGAACATCTTATTCCAAATTCATGGGCATTGATATGGAATTGGTCCCCCCTTTGCTGCTATAACAGCCTCAACTCTTCTGGGAAGGCTTTCCACTAGATGTTGGAACATTGCTGCAGGGACTTGCTCCCACTCAGCCACAACAGCATTAATGAGGTTGGACATTGATGTTGGGCGATTAGGCCTGGCTCACAGTCGGCATTCCAATTCACCCCAAAGGTGTTCAATGGGGTTGAGGTCAGGGCTCTGTGCAGGCCAGTCAAGTTCTTTCACATCGATCTCAACAAACCATTTCTGTATAGACCTCGCTTTGTGCATGGGGGCATTGTCATGCTGAAACAGGAAAGGGCCTTCCTCAAACTGTTGCTACAAAGTTGGAAGCAGAGAATTGTCTACAATGTCATTGTATGCTGTAGTGTTAACATTTCCCTTCACTGGAACTAAGGGGTGTCGTGTCTTTGGCTATGCCGGATTAAGTGATAGGACATGCTATTCTATAATATTCTGTAATTTCTCTGTAATTAATATTACCTGATTAACTAATCATGTAAATGTAATTAACTAGAAAGTTGGGGCACCACGAAAGAATGTTTATAGAGCTGTTATCTTCCGAAAAAAACTCTTAAAGACCTAGTAATCTTTTACATCAACAGCAGTCAATTATTAATCCTGACCTCGTTCAGTCTCATCTGAACATCGTAGAATTCTTGGTTATCTTCACGAACCCTGGCTAACAAGTTGAATCAGCAATACAACATTTGGTTGAATTATTTATTTACTAAATAATCACACAGAATTACATATACACAGAATGGATCATACATTGAATACTAATTATGTCATACATGAAGAACGTCCCCGGTGGACGGAACCGATATGACGGCTGGTTACACAAAGAGAGGGGTTGGCTTGAATGAAAGGGCGGGAAGACTGGAGAACAAAGGGATTTGGTCTCTATCGAACCTTATGAAGCTATGCTATCGTAAATACAGAATCTTATGCATTCTAAATAACCGCCCATTTGGAAAAGGAAAATGCAAGGCATATTTACTCTGAGCTGCGCCTCGATAGGTTGATCATAGATGGAAGGCTGGGTTGCCCAGCCGAAGTCTCTTGTCGAATGTCTCTGATGTTAGAACGAATACGTTGTGGTACCGTTTTCGTCTGGTAGAATGGATACCTTGTAGTACCCTGTCTTTCTGAAGAGATTGTCCTTTCTTTCCTAGCCCATGTTTGCAGCGGCTAGGAGGTATCACTTCTGGAGTGAATGAGAGTTTAAAGTTCATACCAAGTTGCCATACTTTTAAGCTTGTGCTCTATTCTGGCTGGTATAGTCGAAATTACTCATTTGGGCGTGTCGATCGTCACCTACACTCTGAAATTTGATGCTAATTTCGTTAGAAAATTATTAGCCCTTTTAACGTGGGGATCGTCGTCCTCTCGTCCTTGGAACAGAAAATTATTAGCCCTTTTAAAGTGGGGACCGTCGTCCTCTCGTCCTTGGAACAGAAAGTTCCATTTTCGTAAAGGGCTTATATAGTGTTGAAGAGAAGGGCGTGTTTCACCAATGTCTGTTCACTTGGGCAGGGCCACTGAGTTGAGCATAGTTCACCCTCAATGAAACCATTTATCTTATTTAGGAGCTAAAATTACATTTCATCTTTCCACAAATAGTTTCATATTTAAGCATTTAAATTGCACAACTATTCCATGTGAATCTGATACCTAGAATGTGTAGACTTTCCGAGATAAAGTTTATGTCATCTTATCATTAGTAAAATGTCTCAGACGCCCATTGATCTGACATCATATGCATTAAGTACCAACACATATTTTCAGCTGGTTGGATTACCGAAATATGGCACCTTTCCCCACCCTTTTGACTTTACCATACTCTCTGTGTTAACAAAGAGATGTTCAATAGTCCCTCTGTAGAGTAGAGAGAGAGAAAAGGGGGGAAGGTATTTATGGGGGTCATAAACCTCACCAACAGGCCAACGTCATGACAGGGGCCTAGCCACGTTTCCACTGCTCCAGAGTCCAATGGTTTGTGAGCTTTACACTACTCCAACCCGACGGTTAGCATTGCGCATGGTGATCTTAACTTTGTGTGCGGCTGCTCAGCCATGGAAACACATTCCATGAAGCTCCCGAGGAAACAGTTATTGTGTTGACGTTGCTTCCAGAAGCAGTTTGGAACTTGGTAGTGAGTGTTGCAACCGAGGACAGACCATGTTTACGCACCTTGCACTTCAGCACTCGGCAGTCCCGTACTTACAGTGGACCGGGGCAGCTCTAGCAGGTCAGATATTTTAGGAACTGACTTGTTTGAAAGGTAGCATCCTATGACGGTGCCACATTTAAAGTCACTGAGCTTTTCAGTAAAGCCATTCTACTGACAATGTTTGTCTATGGAGATTGCATGGCTGTGTGCTAAAGTTTATACAATTGTCAGCAACAGGAGTGGCTGAAATAGCTGAATCTACTAACTTGAAGAGGTGTCCACACTTTGTATATGCAGTGTATGTGTTAGTAGGCTACATAGGAGGGTGGTCCACAGGAGGCTGCTGAGGTGAGGATGGCTCATAATAATGGCTGGAATGGAATCAAACACCTGGAAAACACTTCTTTGATGTGTTCGATACAATTTCATTGATTCCATTCCAGCCATTACAATGAGCACGTCCTCCAATTATGGTGCCACCAGCCGCCTGTGAGTGGGTCATGATCCGACTGGGTCAGACCTGGTCTGGTGTCAACATTCAGAACAGAAAAACGGACAGACCGATCTATACAGTACAATCAGCATGCCTGAGGCACAGAGAGGGGGAGGAGAGATGGGTGTAGGGCAGACAGAGAGGGAGAGGGGGGGGGCAGAGGGGGGTTTATTTGAACAGTGAGAGACAGAATAACAGCAAACAAATCCAGAAAAACACGTGAAAAATTTTATAAATTGATTTGCATTTTAATGAGGGAAATAAGTATTTGACCCCCTCTCAATCAGAAAGATTTCTGGCTCCCACGTGTCTTTTATACAGGTAATGAGTTGAGATTAGGAGCACACTCTTAAAGGGAGTGCTCCTAATCTCAGCTTGTTACCTGTATAAAAAAAAAAACCTGTCCACAGAAGCAATCAATCAATCAGATTCCAAACTCTCCACCATGGCCAAGACCAAAGAGCTCTCCAAGGATGTCAGGGACAAGATTGTAGACCTACACAAGGCTGGAATGGGCTACAAGACCATTGCCAAGAGAAGGTGACAACAGTTGGTGAGATCATTCGCAAATGGAAGAAACACAAAATAACTGTCAATCTCCCCCGGCTCCATGCAAGATCTCACCTCGTGGAGTTGCAATGGTCATGAGAACGGTGAGGAATCATCCCAGAACTACACGGGAGGATCTTGTCAATGATCTCAAGGCAGCTGGGACTATAGTCACCAAGAAAACAATTGGTAACACACCATGCCGTGAAGGCCTGAAATCCTGCAGCGCCCGCAAGGTCCCCCTGCTCAAGAAAGCACATATACATGCCCGTCTGAAGTCAACCAATGAACAGGACAACTGGGTGAAAGTGTTGTGGTCAGATGAGAACAAAATGGAGCTCTTTGGCATCAACTCAACTCGCCGTGTTTGGAGGAGGAGGAATGCTGCCTATAACCCCAAGAAAACCATCCCCACCGTCAAACCTGGAGGTGGAAACATTATGCTTTGGGGGTGTTTTTCTGCTAAGGGGACTGGACAACTTCACCGCATCAAAGGGACGATGGACGGGGCCATGTACTGTCAAATCTTGGGTGAGAACCTTCCCTCAGCCAGGGCATTGAAAATGGGTCGTGAATGGGTATTCCAGCATGACAATGACCTAAAACACACGGCCAAGGTAACAAAGGAGTGGCTCAAGAAGAAGCACATTAAGGTCCTGGAGTGGCCTAGCCAGTCTCCAGACCTTAATCCCATAGAAAGTCTGTGGAGGGAGCTGAAGGTTCGAGTTGCCAAACGTCAGCCTCGAAACCTTAATGACTTGGAGAAGATCTGCAAAGAGGAGTGGGACAAAATCCCTCCTGAGATGTGTGCTAACCTGGTGGCCAACTGCAAGAAACATCTGACCTCTGTGATTGCCAACAAGGGTTTTGCCACCAAGTACTAAGTCATGTTTTGCAGAGGGGTCAAATACTTATTTCCCTCATTAAAATGCAATTCCATTTATAACATTTTTCACATGTGTTTTTCTGGATTTTATTTTTGGTATTCTGTCTCTCACTGTTCAAATAAACCTACCATTAAAGTTATAGACTGATCATTTCTTTGTCAGTGGGCAAACGTACAAAATCAGCAGGGGATCAAATACTTTTTTCCCTCACTGTATGGAATCATGTAGTAACCAAAAAAGGTGTTAAACAAATCAAAATATACTTTATTTTTGAGATTATTCAAAGGAGCCACTCTTTGCTTAGATGACAGCTTTGCACACTCTTGACATTCTCTCAACCAGCTTCATGAGGTAGTTGCCTGGAATGTGTTTAAATTAACAGGTGTGCCTTGTTAAAAGTACAATTTCTTTCCTTCTTAATGCGTTTGAGCCAATCAGTTGTGTTGTGGTATAGAGAAGATGGTATTTTACCAAATAGGGCTAAGTCCATATTATGGAAAGAACAGCTCAAATAATCAAAGAGAAACGACAGTTCATCATTACTTTAAGACATGAATGTCAGTCAATCTGGAAAATGTGAACGTTTCTTCAAGTGCGCTATGATGAAACTGGCTCTGACAGGAAAGGAAGACCCAGAGTTACCTCTGCTGCAGAGGATAAGTTCATTAGAGATACCAGCCTCAGAAATTGCAGCCCAAATAAATGCTTCACAGAGTTCAAGTAACAGACACTTCTCAACGCCAACTGTTCAGAGGAGACTACGTGAATCAGGCCTTCATATTACTGCAAAGAAACCACTACTAAAAGACACCAATAATAAGAGACTTGATTGAGCCAAGAGCAATGGACATTAGACCGGTGGAAATCTGTCCTTTGGTCTGATGAGTCCAAATTTGAGATTTTTGTTTCCAACCGCCGGGTCTTTGTGAGACGCAGAGTAGGTGAACCGATGATCTCCGCATGTGTGGTTCCCACCGTGAAGCATGGAGGAGGAGGTGTGATGGTGCTTTGCTGGTGACTGTTGGTGATTTACGTAGAATTCAAGGCACACTTAACCAACATAGCTACCACAGCATTCTGCAGCGATACGCCATCCCATCTGGTTTGTGCTTAGTGGGACTATCATTTGTTTTTCAACTGAGATGGTTTGGGATGAGTTGGACTGCAAAGTGAAGGAAAAGCAGCCAACAAGTGCTCAGCATATGTGGGAACTCCTTCAAGATTGTTGGAAAAGCATTCCAGGTTGGTTGAGAGAATGCCAACAATGTGCAAAGCTGTCATCAAGTCAAACGGTGGCTACTTCAAAGAATCTAAAAGATGCAAAGTTGACATTTCTAACATTGGCTGTACAGACACATATGTAAGGTTCTCTACACTGTATTGCTTCTACACACCAGGGCCTTGATTCATTATGATCTAAAAAGGAAAACGGATCCTAGATCAGCACTCCTACTCTGAGACGCTTTATGAATGCGGGCCCTGCTCTCTCCTCACATGGGGAAGAGCAGAAAGCCATTGAAGGTGGTGATCAGTTCCCTCACCCCCAATGTGAGTGTGATCGATGAGGGTCACCCAGACCCAATTCCCGACCTCCAAGGACACGGTGCTCACCCTGTCATCACCATCGCTGGAGTTGTGATCATATCCATTGGCAATAGCTGTTCCATTCTCTTGTAGTAGCTGAAAGTTAATTCCTTTAACTGGTGCTGTAAAGATCCCTGTGACAGAGAGAGAGAGACCATTGAGAGGAAAGACATTATTGTGGGGTAGGGAAAGCTTATTTTGATCAAAATGACAATCAGTGCATGTGTTTGTGCTGTATCCGTTGCCAATGTTTATATTGACATTCTTGTGACTAAGGTGATAGTGGTGCCATAGGGTCCAAGAGTCCCACCATCAAGTCTAACTGAAAAATATACCTTTGGTAAAACAGGAACTGAAACTAGGTACAGTGCATTCAGAAAGAATTCAGGCCAAATTTCTTTCTTAACATTTTGTTACGTTACAGCCTTATTCTAAAATCGATTCAATATTTTTTTTTCCTCATCAATCTACACACAATACCCCATAATGACAAAGTGAAAATAGGTGTTTAGAAATGTTTGCAAATGTATTCAAAATAAAAAACAGAAATACCTTATTTAGTATTCAAACCCTTTGCTTTGAGACTCGAAATTAAACTAATGTGCATCCTGTTTCCATGGATCATCCTTGAGATGTTTCACTACTTGATTGAGTCCACCTGTGGTAAACTAAATTGATTGGACATGATTTGGAAAGGCACACACTTGTTTGTATAAGGTCCCACAGTTGACAATGCATGTCAGAGCAAAAACCAAGCCATGAGGTCAAAGGAATTGTCTGTAGAGCTCCAAGACAAGATTGTGTCGATGCACAGATCTGGGGAAGGGTAACAAAACATTTCTGCAGGACTGAATGTCCTTGAGTGGCCCAGCCAGAGCCCGCACTTGAACCTGATCGAACATCTCTGGAGAGACCTGAAAATAGCTGTGCAGCGATGCTCCCCATCCAACCTGACAGAGCTTGAAAGGATCTGCAGAGAAGAATGGTAGAAACTCCCCAAACACAGGTGTGCCAAGCTTGTAGCGTCACACCCATGAAGACTCGAGGCTGTAATCGCTGCCAAAGGTGCTTCAACAATACTGAGTAAAAGGGTCTGAATACTTATGTAAATGTAATATTTCCGTTTCCGACAAACATTTCTAAAAACCTGTTTTTGTTTTGTCATTATGGGGTATTGTACGTAGATTGATGAGGGATTTTTATTTTTTACATTTTAAAATAAGGCCGTAACGTAACATTATGTGGAAAAAGGGAAGGGGTCTGAATACTTTCCGAATGCCCTGTAGAATAAGGTACAAACTTCATCAAGTCCAACTGAAAAAGCTTCCTTTGGTTGATCTCTGGGTATAACAGACATAACAAGGAACTGAAACTAGATACTTTCACAGCCACTAAGGAAAGTTAAACTCCATAAGAGGAGGCTATTGTCTCTGTAACAAGTAAAATGTCACATTTCAGCTATAACAGACATTTCTGAAATTGCAATAATAGAAACATTTAGACTTTTAAATCATTGTGAATTTTGTTTTCATTGTTGGCACCTTCATATTTCTTCAGCTGGTCCACATATACTTTTGCATCTGTAATGAAATGAACAGCAGAGGTAAGAACTATTCAACCTTTCTTTGTCTGCATTACTGCAAACACAACATGACTACATTACCATCACTCCTTTCCTGCACGGTTTTCATCTTTTCCTTCAGGTTGTAGATGTCATTCCGCTGTTTATCCTTGAATCTGCATAAATATAAAGGTAGGCCTACACATAAGGACATCCAACATCAATCTCTTTCTCTATACAATAGCCATTGACCACATTTGATAAAATAACATTTACATGATCATTTATAGCTAATCACAGATTTAAAACATTTTCCCTGAGGGATCCTTGGAAAACATTGAGGGTGTAATACAATGTAATATTAATCAACAATGTATGTTCTTAACCCTGGGAAACATGGGCCTGGGAGGCTCAAAGGGATATTGGTATTCACAGTGTTCCACCAATGATCCATGATCCAATTTTTCTTTATATTTTCTTTACATACAGTGCTGCTTGAAAGTATTTGAACCCCTTGTGCAATTACAGATTTTTTTTTGTTTTTACCATGAAATCTTCAGTCAATCAGAATCAGTCTTTTTGATCTGACATAACAGGTTTATATTTACCAATACCATATGTTGGTGTAAGGAAAGCATACGTGTAGTAGAACAACAAAATTAAAAAGGAATTTGTGCAGGTGCAAAAATAAGTGAACAGGTGGGTAAATAATTGGGTACCAAATGAACCAATCAAAGTAGAGATTGCTAGGAAAGAGTTTGGGCGGGACTCTGATAAATAGAGATAAGAAACCTGGTCATTTTGGCGTTACCCGTCCAGGTGAATGCAAAGCACACCATGCTGAGAGGAAAGGAGATCTCAGAGGACATCAGGACGAGGGTAGTGAGAGCACAGTCTAGGGAAGGCTATAAAATTATCTCAAAAAGACTTGAGCTCCATCAGTCCACTGTGAGGCAAATCATTTACAAATGGAAAGAATTTAACATGACAGCAACTCGGCCTAGAAGTGGACGCCCTTCCAAAACATCCCCAAGAGCCACAAGAACAATAGTAAATCAAGTAAAAGCCAAACCAAACATAACATCTAGAGATTTGCAGACTTCCCTTGCTGCATCTCAGGTAACTGCATGCTTCAACAATAAGAACACTGAATTGAAATGCCATTCATGGGAGGGTTGCTAGGAAGAAGCCTCTGGTTCTTTTTGACAGCAATCTGCCCATCTTAACTTTGCCAGAGAACACCGGGACAAAGCTGAAGGTTTCTGGAAGTCCATACTCCGGACTGATGAGTCCAAAATTGGTCACAATCCTTATTGGGCACAATCAACACCGCTATGTTTGGCGAAAGCCCAACACTGCCTACCACCAAAATAACCTTATCCCAACAGTCAAGCATGGTGGTGGGAATGTCAAGATCTGGTGCTGCTTTTCCTCCTCTGGACCTGGACAACTCCACATCATCAAGGGAATTCTGAGGTATACCAGGAGATTCTTGAACAGAACGTCAGGCCATCAGTCAAGGAGCTAAAGCTGGGACGAAAATGGGTCTTGCAACAAGACAAAGACCCAAAGCATTCAAGCAAATCTACCAAAGAATGGCTCATGAGAAAGAATATTTGTGTTTTGGATTGGCCAAGTCAAAGTCCTGACCTAAATCCAATTGAGATGCTGTGGTAGGACCTGAAGCAGGCAGTTCATGCCAGACAACCCTCGAACCTCACTCAATTGGCTGAGTTCTGGAGAAGTGGGCAAAAATCCCGCTAAACAGATGTCAGAGACTGATTACTGGCTATAGGAGACATTGACTCCAAGTTATCGCTGCTATTGACTGAGGGGTTCACATTTTTGCACACATCAAATCAGAGTTTCTTTTCAATAAACCACTTGTTAAACAAACAATGAACATATATATATATTTTTTGTTTCTGTCATTTACTTGGAATGTATTTATTACGAATTGGAGTTTAGATAAGGATTTTGTTTATTTTATTATTTTTTATCAAAATAACGACATGCCCTGTAGGGTTCACATACTTTCAAGCAGCACTGTAAATGCACTAATTTAAATTAGAATCTTTAGTTGCTACATCTGTTTTGGGGTATGGAATACCATGATATACCCATTGTTACGGATACAGGTATTCCCTGGTGTATTTGTTTTTCTCCTTCTGCCCTAGTAACAGGTGGCAGTCATCAGTCGCATCAATCTGAAGACACCTCTGCCTGTTTCCCTTACCCAATCACATCCCCTTTCCCATGGTTTAAAAACCCAGTCAGTTGTTTTCCCAAGGAGTCTCTCTCTCTCTGGATTTGCTGAAGACCACATATTCTTGCATACGCCACAGTGTAGTGTTTTTGTGCCTACATCGCACATTGTCTGTTATCATGTGAGTATGTACTGCTGTGTTGTATTCTTGTTTGTTTGTTGGTGGGGAAAGGGGATAACAAGCCATGTTGCCCTTGGGCATACATTACCTGTAGGAAAACTTTGTCTAAATACCCTAGTTAGAACTGGGCGGACCACCCACTGTATATTATTGGTTAGTTAGCTATCTGTTCTTTAAGCAGGTAGACTAGCTTAGGGTTTTTTGGATATTTTATTAGTTCTTTCCTTGGGTCCAGCTCAGCCCCTTTCTCCTAACACCCCATTACAGTGTGTTTAACAATAAACCTAAAGTGTTTGACGGTAGGTTTAAGTTGTCTGTGGATTTCTTTTAGTTCTCACTGTTCCTTTTCACTGTTATAATTTGCATGAGATATGTTACGGGTCTCGTTTCCCTCCCTCCTAGACTGCTGGGCAAAAGGGCTTTGTAACACCCATCGATTCTTGAAGAATATAACTTATATAGATGCCTCATGAGCTTAGCTCAACTGTTGTGCCCCATCAGAACCCAAAATGGCTTGTTTTACTCCAATGTTTGTAAACAATTTAAACAAACACTGCATAGCCTCAAATCATGGTTAAAACTATAATGTTGATATCATGGATGGTCAGTCCTTGCATCCATAGCTCTGTCTATGAATTTGATTGGTTAAATTTCTCCAGGCCCATCCCTCAGCTTTTTACCACAACAGAGGCGGAGTGGCTGCTTTATTGTTTCAATTGAGCACTCTTGCTTTAAGCTTTAAAACTGCAAAGTTCTCTCTCTGCCTCTTGGCAAAATGTATAGAATTTCAGGATATCTTAAAAGCTGTAACAAATCTCTGCCCCATGACAAAATGTGTAGAATTGAAGGAAATTAGCTTAAACTGCTCTCTCCGGTGCCAAGAGGCAGGCCTTTTAAAAATGTTCTTTCCCTGGAAAAAGAGAGACTCACTGTCCAGGCCCACATCGTGGAAGGTGAGGATGGCGGGACGGCGTGTGTTGGAGGTTCCATGGAGAGTGACGTGGAGGAGACCATGAGGTGTCTCAATACTGTGTTCCTGGAGGATGACAGAGAGAGCGTTACATACACGTGCACATCTGAACAGTCAGGCACTAATACACACAGTGAACATACTTTTACATATACACATATGTAAAATTGGGGGTCAGCTAAACTGACTAAAAAGGACTCTGCAACAAGATTAGGGATCGAGTGGAGCAAAGATCTGAGGGAAAGAGAAGAGGCGATATTCTGAAGATCTAACCCATCACCAGCTAAGAAACCAGCAAAGAGAAGACCAGGACAGTAGGGTCAAACATACAAAGAAGGTGATCGTGACCCTCAGACTGAGTTTGCTTTGATCATGTGAAGGAAAAAAATATAGAAATGAGAAAAAAACATTACAGTTAATAAAAAATTAAATGGTGAAGAATGAGCGAGAAAGACACAAAGAGAGAGGTTGGGTCAAAACAAGGATATTTTGCTGGAATTTAGGACCCAGGGAGACTGGGATAGAGGGAAACCTTTGAACAGCTGGACTAAGATTACTGCGAATTCGCTTGGCAGAAGAACGACATCTTGTTGTGATGTAGGACCTAGTAAGAGTTTGGGTTAGAAGATCAAACACCCGAACTGAAACAGGACTTTTCTTTGTTAGACAGAAGTCCCTAGAGATGGGACAGTGTACTGTGCCATAATATATACACACACTACTTGACCAACAGTATGTGGACACCTGCTCGTCAAACATCTCATTCAAAAATAATGTCTGTTAATATGGAATGGGTCCCCCCTTTGCTGCTATAACAGCCTCATCTCTTCTGGGAAGGCTTTCCACTAGATGTTGGAACATTGCTGCAGGGACTTCCTTCCATTTAGCCACGAGCATTAGTGAGGTCGGGCACTGATGTTGGGCAAATAGGCCTGGCTCGCAGACTGCGTTCCAATTCATCCCAAAGGTGTTCGATGGGGCAGAGGTCAGGGCTATGTGCAGGCTGGTCAAGATCTTCCACACCGATCTCGACAAACCATTTCTGTATGAAGCTCACTTTGTGCACGGGGGCATTGTCATGCTGAAACAGGAAAGTGCTTTCCCCAAACTGTTGCCACAAAGTTGGAAGCAGAGAATCGTTTACAATGTCATTGTATGCTGTAGTGTTAACATTTCCCTTCACAGAACCGAGCCATGAAAAACAGCCCCAGACCATTTACCCCTCCACCAAACTTTAGTTGCCACTGTGCAGGTAGCGTTCTCCTGGCATCCGCCAAACCTAGATTCGGCTGCCAGATGGTGAAGCATGATTCATCACTCCAGAGAACGTGTTTCCACTGCTCCAGTGTCCAATGGCGGCGAGCTATACACCACTCTAGCTGATGCTTGGCATTGCGCATGGTGAGCTTAGGCTTGTGTGCGGCTTGTCGGCCATGGAAATCCATTTCATGAAGCTCCCGACGAACAGTTCTTGTGCTGACGTTGCTTCCAGAGGCCGTTTGGAACTCGGTAGTGAGTGTTTCAGCCATGGACAGGCGATTTGTTACGTGCTACGTGATTCAACACTCGGCGGTACAATTCTGTGAGCTTGTGTGGCCTACCACTTGGCGGATGAGCTGTTGTTGCTCCTAAACGTTTCCACTTAACAATAACAGCACTTAGTTAACTGGGGCAGCTCTAGCAGGGCAGAAATTTGACAAACTGACTTGTTGGAAAGGTGGCATCCTATGACGGTGCCACATTGAAAGTCACTGAGCTCCTCAGTAAGGCCATTCTACTGCCAATGTTTGTTCTTTGGAGATTGCATGGCTGTGTGCTGTCATCAACGGGTGTGACTGAAACAGCCAAATTCACTCTTGAAGGGGTGTCCCCATACTTTTGCATATATAGTGTAATACTTGAGTTTATTGGATGTAGGACCAATCCAAGGAATAACAGACTCAAACGGAAAATAGTGTTCCGCCAAGGACAATCTGAATATGTAGAGTTGAGAGGATATAACAGGCCATGAGAATGCGTTAGTATGAACCGAAGTTTGTTTGATAAACCTGACCTGGATATGCGGAAGTGCCTGGTGGAGAATGATAGACTGCCTTCTCACCCCCGTGGTTGATTACAATAGGGACGTGGTGGTGGACCATACAGGCCAAGGCATAGTTCTATCACAGTATCGAGTGACGCAGCAGCTCCAATCTAATCATCACTATATGGATTACAGCCCTGTCTAGCATACTGACCTAGGTTTCAGAAGTATTCAATATTTTTCAAAAACTTGTGAGCATTAGATTGGGGTGTGGGTGGATGCACTTTTGAGACTACTCTATTTGTACCATTGTGTCAGGTAAAGCTTGATCAAGCACAGGTAAAGTGTTTAAAAGATTTTTAATACAGTTTGAACCCATGTCTGGTGGATGAGTCCTGTAGGAGGACATTGTCTCACGTCAGATGGCGTCACTCCTCACTACGCTAGTCCCTCTACTGATCTGTCTCGTAGGATGTGAAACTCATGTTCAAATTTGAATAATGAGCATCACTGCACCCTTGTATGACTCCATGAAATAGGCAGAATATCTAGCTAGATAAATTATTTTAAACGTTGTGACAGTGATTTAATAGTTTGCAATTGTGAAGGACAAATTCTGTGCAAGGAGTTTGGTGCCAGTGCAGTGACTTGATCAGCTGTGTGGCTAGCTAGCTTACTGACACAGTTAGCTAGCTAGTCAGCTAACACATCCTTCACTGACATATATAGCTTGCTTAGCCTGTTTAAATGACCCTAAAGTTGTAAACATTGCAGCCTCACAATGAAGAGGAACTGACTTTTATCAAAAATCAGTCCCTAGATCAGCATGTTTCTCTGCGATCGTATCGTTGGGTCAGCTGAGTACAACAGCTGACTCGAGAGGCTACTGACTCGGGAGGCTACAACTGTCTTCAGAGGGAATTTCCGGTACTGCAGTTCAGCTGAAGTACGGCCTAGAAAGACAATGCTCATAGACGGTCCTACAGAGAAATCATTTGTTTGTATTCAAAATAAGACACTTTAGTCATCAACTCAACAAAACATCGATTGTATTATTCAAGTAATTGTTGCTGAGGCCAATTTCTTTTCTCCATCACTCACAGTAAAAGTTATTTAAGCAATTATGCCCTTAGGGGGTGTGGTATATGGTCAATATACCACTGGCTAAGAGCTGTTCTGATGCATGATGCAACGCGAAGGGCATGTATACAGCCCTTAGCCGTGGTATATTGGCAATATACCACAAACCCCCTATCCTAAACTGGTTACCAACATAATTAGAGCAGTAAAAATACATGTTTTGTCATACCCGTGGTATACCACGGCTTTTGTCCAATCAGCATTCAGGCCTCGAACCACCCAGTTTATAATAACATTTTAGATCCATGCTGTGACATCAGCCTGCTTATGTCACATGAACACGCTGGAAGGAAATCACTCTCGACCGTGACGTGCTCGTTCGTGCTGGGGGAATTCTTTGCACCTAAAACATTGCCAGAAAAACCGAAGCAACAATAAGATTAGCAACAAGAACTAATGTGACTCCCAGGGTTGGGGAGCAATGGATTACATGTAAAAAAAAAAAAACTAACTGTAATCAGTTACGTTACCAACAAAAATACTGTCATCAGATAAGATCATTTTGAAAAACTAGATTATTACTTTTAAATTCAGAAAGGATGTTTGCGACAAAAAAATCTTTGACACTTCTCTGTTTTCTCAATGACATTCAAATCAACATTGAAAAAAGGTGGACGTTTAAGTTTGTTCCACCTGAGTGAGTCTGACCACAAATCAGAGACCACTATGATGACACACACCAAATGTGTTTGATCAATCGTGGGAAAAGAGCAGGGACAGGCTTTTGTAGGCTACAGTCCAAGCTATGTCTGTCACGCCCTGATCTGTTTCACCTGTCTTTGTGATTGTCTCCACCCACCTCCAGGTGTCTCCTGTTTTCCCCTTTTAGTCCCTGGTGTATTTATCCCTGTGTTTCCTGTCTCTCTCTGTCAGTTTGTCTTGTTTTCCCAAGTCAACCAGCTTTTCTCCTCGCTCCTATTTTTCCCAGTCTCTGTTTTTTCCTATCCCTCCTGGTTTTGACCCTTGCCTGTCCTGACGCCAAATCCGCCTGCCTGACCTCTCTGCCTGTTCTGACCTCGAGCCTACCTATCCCCTTGTACTTTTTGGACTCGGACCTGTTCACTGAACCCTTGCGGGGTAACATCTTACAGCAAGAACTGGCAAATCTGGTGCAGTCCATGAGGAGGAGATGCACTGCAGTACTTAATGCAGCTGGTGACCACACCAGATACTGACTAGTCCCCTTGTTCAGGGACACATTATTCAATTTCTGTTAGTCACATGTCTGTGGAACTTGTTCAGTTTACGTGTCAGTTGTTGAATCTTGTTATGTCCTTACAAATATTTACACATGTTAAGTTTGCTGAAAATAAACGCAGTTGACTGTGAGAGGATGTTTCTTTTTTTTGCTGAGTTCATGGATGGTCAGAATCCATAGCTCTGTCTATTAATCTGAGAGTGGTTACATTTCAATAGCAATATTTATTGCAATGACTGCATGGAATTCTGATTTGGTTTTTAATGTGAAGATATAATTTAATTATTATTATTTGTAGTAGAAAGTGATGGGTTAGAAGAACCCTACATAACCAACCCATAAAGTAAAATTGAACATCCATATATGGCCAGCTATGTAAACGTTAACATTGATTTATCCTGCAATAGATGTCATTCAATTGGTAACATACTTGTGTCTTCTTCTAATGCCTCCTTAAGGGGAAAGCAATCTTAAAGTAACTGAATGTAATTAGGTTTCGTTACTGAGTTTGGGTAATCCAAAAGTTACGTTACTGATTACAATTTTGGACCGATAGCGGATTACATTTAGGAAGTAACTTACCCAACCCTGTTGACTTCTAGCTATAACTAGCTTGATTTACAAACTATCTATGCTCGTTTACCTAACGTTATGCTTGTTTACCTAATGTTAGCTAACTATTGGTGGTGTAATGGTTGATTCTACTGGTGGTGTAATTGTCACGTCCAGCCCTGGGTTTCAGGCTGGCGTGTTTAGTTTCTTTTGTTTAGGAGGGTTTTGTGTTCTAGGTTGTGTATTTCTATGTTGAGGAAATGGTTCCCAATTAGAGGCAGCTGATTGTCGTTACCTCTAATTGGGAACCATATATATGTTTGTGGTTTTTATGGGGTTTTGTGGGTCATTGTTTGTTTAGTATGTATAGTTGGTGTGTGCACTTTGTTAGCCACACCGGTGTTACGATCGTCACTTGTTTATTCTTTTGCCAGTTTTACGTAATAAAATAAGTATGTATACTGGATACCTCGCTGAGCCTTGGTCCGTCACTCAACAAGACCGTGACAGTAATGGTTGGTTGTATTGGTGTATGTGCTTTCTAATGATGGTTTCATAGGTCTCAAATTCACCTTTATTTAACCAGGTAGGCAAGTTGAGAACAAGTTCTCATTTACAACTGCGACCTGGCCAAGATAAAGCAAAGCAGTTCAACACATACAACAACACATAGTTACACATTGGAGTAAACAAACATACAGTCAATAATACAGTAGAAAAAAAAACTAATCTATATACAATGTGTGCAAATGAGGTACGATAAGGAACATAAGGCAATAAATAGGCCATGGTGGCGAAGTAATTACAGTATAGCAATTTAACACGGGAATGGTACATGTGCAGTAGATGAATGTGCAAAGTAAAAATACTGGGGTGCAAAGGAGCAAGATAAATAAATGACTACGGTAGGGGATGAGGTAGTTGGTTGGGCTATGTACAGGTGCAGTGATCTGTGAGCTGTTCTGACAGCTGGTGCTTAAAACTAGTGAGGGAGATAAGTGTCTCCAGTTTCAATGATTTTTGTAGTTCGTTCCAGTCATTGGCAGCAGAGAACTGGAAGGAAAGGCGGCCAAAAGAGGAATTGGCTTTGGGGGTGACCAGAGAGAAAGGACATGAGAGAGAGAGGAGAGAGGACAGGAGAGAGAGGTGTTTCTCCTATCCTCTCATCTGTCTCTCCTGTTTCTCCTCTCTCTCCTGTCCACTCTTCTCTCCGTCTCTTCTCTCCTCTTTCTCCTGTCATCTCTGTCTCTCCTATCCTCTGTTCCTGCTGTCCTCTCTCTCTCTCTCTCTCCTTCTCTCTCTCTCCTATCCTCTCCTCTCATCTGTCTCTCATCTTCTCACCTCTTCTGTTACTTGTTTTCTGTCACTTCTCCTCTCCTGTGTCTCGTGTCCTCTGTCCTCTCCTCTCCTATGTGGGATTTCACCCCTCTCGACACTAGTGCTAACTGTAGATAGCATGAAGATGTCAAATGAAGTGTTCAGTCTTCTCTTACTATCAACATAAACAAGAGCTCTCGTGTTTTTTGCTCAAAATGGTAGACATGGTGGATGTATGAATGTTATATCTTTATAGCTGCACAACTAAGTTTCTGACTCACAATGAAGTAGTCTGCTCAATATAATTCCCATCCAATATATTTTTAGATGCATGCCTCGGGAAATCCCTTATCACCCAGTAACTCTCCCTCTGACCACATCCTCTTCTGTCCTCAGGCTGAGGATATCCGTGCCCTGTTGATGGGCACTATGCCCACAGATGCAGAGAAGAGGGATCACCAGCTTGGCTCATCAAACTGTCCAATCTCTGGAGGGGACAACAGACATTGCTCAATCGGCGCATGATTCAGCCAATTTGCTAGCCAGCCGAACAGATTAACGTTTTAATGCATGAATCATCTAGCTATTGTATTTGAACATTTGTGTGTATTTCTTAAAGGCTGGCAAGTAAGTGGGGGGCTGTTCAGAGGATCAAACAGTTTCATTGTGTTTAATATCTGCTCATAATTAGTTAACAGTTATTACACATGAAAAGATTAGCTGTGCAATTTTCCACTCTATTATGATATGATTGCTTTGTAATTCCGACAAATCTCTAATCATATCCTGTATTCGTGTTATGTGCAGTGCCTCCACCAATCCCTCAGGGCTCCAATGTTAAACATCAAACTCTCTCATTCTCATACGCCAAGGTGAACTGATGGACAGTAGTCCAGCAGCAGTCAGTATGTAACCTGACACCACTGGAGGTCTTGATGGTATTTGTGTGCAATGCAGAAAACCTTCGAGAAATATTTGCAGATGACATATACAAAATAATCCATATAAGTAGGAGCAGGTCATTTACGTCAGGGAGCACAACCTTCCACTTCTGTAAGGCGCTCTTTAGCTTGTCATTCTTACACTGATGCAGCACTTGCAGCAGGACAAAAATAAAGTACCTCATGCTGTACTCATGTCGAAAAGACAAGTCGAAGAGATCTCTTGGCAGGGGTTAGAAAGGATGGAGCCCCAACAGTCACAGCTAGCTAGAGCACATTTGATTTAGTCCTCAGTAAGTTACTTGCATACAACTGCACAACAAATTACCTTTCATGTTTCTAGTGGCTGTGGTCACTGTGGTGCCTGCAGATTTTCCCTCCCCCCAACTAGTCGCAGCCACACAGAGCCATGTCCCCGGCAACACTGGCAGAATGCTCAAAAGCTTCCTGCGCTCATTCTTGTAATGAAGTTGCTGCTCCGTTACATAGTTACATAACGTTGCATAGTGCGCAGGCGGAGTAGTCTCAGTAAAACCAAAACCAGCAACATGGCAGCAACCATGAAACGGCATATGCGAACGTGAGTAGGTTACGTTGAAAACAACTGTCTGCCATCTTGGACGCTGTCTCCAGTTCTTTATACGACAGTGGCAATGACTCGTAGCAGAAGAATGGCTGCATCATTAAAACTCTAAATAATGTAAGCATTAGCACTACTAGCTAGCTTTTGTTGGAAGATTCAACATTGTGTGTACAGCACTAAGTAAGTAGCTGGTTGGTTAGCAGCATCGTTTCAGTCAAAGATGATTTCAGTGACTGGCTCAGCTGTTGGATAAATGTATACTAGCCAAACTTCAGAAGTACTGCTCATTGAAGAACAATAATCCTTAGCTACAGTAGATGTAAAATGGGGCGACTAAGACTTCCTCACCAAAAAAACATCAACATTATTGACATAATTATTGTTTTAGCTTAGATTAATTCAGACAGTTTTGAGGCAGAAATGGGGCACAGCAAAAGACGTTACCTAGGTAGTTGGACTACTTTTGATCTATCCCATTACCCTTTGCAAGATACGAGACCAATTGGTGCAGGCGGAGTCGACACCCTTTCTAATGTAAGACAATTGTAGGAGGACAGTTATTTGATCAACACACATTCAGATAATGAAGTGGGAGTGGAGAGATTGGCGGTCGGTGAAATTACATATGGTTGGACCGCTCCAAAAGCTACCGGTTAAATAACTGATAAATGGTTTTATGTTTTTTTATGGCCTTGTGCACGCACTCGCATGCACGGCCACACACACACACACACACCGCACAGCTTATTTTGTGTAACTGACACAGCTCTTTTGTTGACATTAGTGATTGTGCAGTGACTTGGCAAACTCTATGCTTTTTCCATTGTTGAGTTTCATACTGTTTCCAGTGAACGGTATATGACCTGACCATGTCATAGTGACCTGTGAGGGATGGGACACTCCCCTAAAATACACACACATTCCACTTCACACACACACACTCTATGGCTGGGCGATATGGCCAAAATATCATATTACAATATTTTCTGGATGGTATTTGACAGTATTTTATGTTTTTTAATAATAAAAGTTCTACATTTGCTTTATGAGTTGTGCATGACCAAAAGTTGATCTTATTGTAGATCATTTCCACACATCCACGTAGGGCTGCACAATATGGGCAAACATTTTTAACCAAATATTGCAACTGAGATATGACTTGCAATTTAGATCAAAACACTTGGGTGAACTGTTGGAATCATGGAAATAGAATGATTATTCTAATTCTATGGTTAAAATGTAATAGTGGGCACTTTGAATAGTGTTGTTTGACATGACAATGAATGAAAAAGCCTGGGAGGCATTCATAGAATTAGGAATAAGAATACTAATAGGATCTCTATGTAGGCTTTATTGTGACAGGGTAGAAACCAAAGTGTTGTTCAGTGTTTCCCAGGGGAGTGGGACCATATATTTGGCTATATAAAATCAAAGACAGTACAGTATGAAGATAGAAACCCAACAGAAATCCCTGATCACACTTGCAGGCAATGTCATGGCGATGTTGGCTAGCGAAACACATAGCATTTTCAACTATTTAAGACATTGGCTCAAATCTAGGTTTTGGCTTTAGATTGTTAGAAAATTAACAACTAAGGGGAAAAAATCACTTTTGTCATTGACTTCTCAAACCCCAAACCCCAGCCTGGGCTGTTTGGTCTGCACCAACAATGTGATGATTTAGGCCTACACTAGAACTGGTATCAGAGAGGGCTGCCTCGTTTCTAGTCCTTAGGAAGCTTTGCATTATTGAATTTTTTTAGGTATTATTTCTTACATTGTTAGCCCAGAAAATTTTAAGTGTTATTACATACAGCCGGGAATAACTATTGGATATCAGAGCGACGTGAACTTACCAGCACTACGACCAGGAATACGACTTACCCGAAGTGGATCCTTTGTTCTCACCACCCAGGGCATTTGAACTGATTCCAGAGGCCGACCCAAAACAACGCCGCTGGAGGAGAGGGAGTTGAAACGGTCGTTGAGTCAGACTTCGGAGGCGTGCACACCGCTCACCGCTAATGTCCAGTCCCTAGATAACAACTGTTGACAAAATCCGGGCAAGGGTTCCTTTCCAGAGAGACATCAGGGATTGTAACATTCTCTGTTTCATGGAAACATGGCTCTCTCGGGATATGCTGTTGGAGTCGGTACAGCCACTGAGATTCTCAGTGCACCGCGCCGACAGGAATAAACATCTTTCCGGGAAGAAGAAGAGCGGGGGTGTATGGTTCATGTTTAACGACTCATGGTGCAATTGTAACAACATACAGAAACTCAAGTCCTTCTGTTCACCTGACCTAGAATTCCTCACAATCAAATGCTGACCGTATTATCGGTTATTGTCACAGCTGTGCATATCCCCCCTCAAGCCGATACCACGACAGCCGTCAAGGAACTTCATTGGACTTTATGCAAACTGGAAACCATATATCTTGAGGCTGCGTTTATTGTAGCTGGGGATTTTAACAAAGCACATTTGAGGAAAAGGCAACTCAAATTCCATCATAAAATCGATTGTAGCACTTGCGCTGGAAAAACACTGGACCATTGTAACTCTAACTTCCGCCATGCATACAAGGCCCTCCCCCACCCTCCTTTCGGCAAATCTGACCATGACTCCATTTTGCTCCTCTCTTCCTATAGGCAGAAACTCAAACAGGAAGTACCTGTGCTAAGAACTATTCAACGCTGACCAATCGGAATCCACGCTTCAAGGTTGTTTTGATCACGCGGACTAGAATATGTTCCGGGTAGCCTCAGAGAATAATATTGACGTATACGCTGATTCGGTGTGTGAGTTTATTAGGAAGTGTGTAGGAGATGTTGTACCCACTGTTACTATTAAAACCTACCCTAACCAGTACCGTGGATAGATGGCAGCATTTGCGCAAAACTGAAAGCACGTACCACCTCATTTAGCCATGGCAAGGTGACTGGGAATATGGCAGAATACAAACAGAGTAATCATTCCCTCCGCAGAACAATCAAACAAGCAAAATGTCAATATATAGACAAAGTGGTCGCAATTCAACGGCTCAGACACGAGATGTATGTGGAAAGGTCTACAGACAATCGCAGACTACAAAAGGAAATCCAGCCACGTCTGGACACCGAATTCTTGCTTTCAGACAAACTAAACACCTTCTTTGCCCACTTTGAGGATAATATAGTGCCACCGACAAGGCCCGCTACCAAGGACTGTGGGCTCTCCTTCTCAGTGGCCGATGTGAGTAAGCCATTTAAATGTGTTAACCCTCGCAAGGCATCCCTAACCGCGTCTTCAGAGCTTGCGCAGACCTGCTGGCTGGTGTTTTTACAGACATATTATATCTCCCTATCCCAGTCTACTGTCCCCACATGCTTCAAGATGGCCACAATTGTTCCTGTATCCAAGAATGCAAACGTAACTGAACGAAATAACTATAGCTCCAAGGCACTCACTTCTGTCATCATGAAGTGCTTTGAGAGACTAGTCAATGATCATATCACCTCCACCTTACCTGTCAACCTAGACCCACTTCAATTTGCTTACTGTTTCAATAGGTCCACAGACGACGCAATCGCCATCACACTGTCCTATCCCATCTGGACAAGAGGAATACCTATGTAAGAATCCTGTTCATTATAGCTCAGCATTCAACACCATAGTACCCTCCAAGCTCATCATTAAGCTCGAGGCCCTGGGTCTCAACCCCACCCTCTGCAATTGGGTCCTGGACTTTCTCACAGGCCGCCCTCAGTTGGTGATGGTAGGAAACAGCATCTCCACTTTGCTGATCCTCAACACTGGGGTGTGTGCTCAGCCCCCTCCTGTACTCTCTGTTCACCCATGATTGCATGGCCATGCACGCCTCCAACTCAATCATCAAGTTTGCAGACAACACAACAGTAGTAGGCTTGATTACCAACAACAACGAGACAGCCTACAGTGAGAAGGTGAGGGCTCTCAGAGTGTGGTGTCAGAAAAATAACCTCTCACTCAACATCAACAAAACACAGTACATTTATTAGTTAGCTAGCTAGCTGGTCACCTAAGAAACGATTAGTATTAGCGGCTAACACAATTTATTTTAGCCAGACAAACTAGCTGTTTGCAGACAGTAACATAAACAAACTAATAGTGTATAATTATAGAACGTTTGTGGATTTGTATTAAGAAGCTAAATGGAAAGCAGCATCGTTGTCATCAACTTATTGTTGCATCTGCTGCACTGACCATGCAGGCTGAAGAATGAACAGTCAAGCAACAACAAATGATCTCGTGGTCGACCAACGACAACTGTGCTCCTTGAGTGACAGGGGGTGGGCTTGGTGAGAGAGATGACTAAAGTATCGGAGTAAACTATAAAAACTGAGTTGCGTATCACATTTAACAAACAAAACATTGAAATACCATTATATAAGGTAAAGTATAAACCCAAACTGGTCCATGCATCAATACCGGTATATAGTAAAATATGGTAAACCGCCCAGCCCTTACACACAGACACTCCACTTCATGCAAACAGAAACACACACACTGGGTCCTAAGCATGGTGCTGTATTGTATGGCTGCCGTCTTGAGAGCTCCAACACCAAATTTGCTATTTTGTGCTTCTTTTGGCGTTTATCTGAAAAGAATTGGACTAAATGTAACCGCTGTCATTGGTAATAATCTACAAAAATTGGCAGTACTAACCTCAATTTCGGCTTTAACTTTGATTCATCTGCCCTGGGCTCTTTATGTACCTCCAATTCAATCTTCGGGCTACCTAAGAGGAAACACAGATGAAGAAAAGGCAAGAGATCAGGTGGCCTGTTGAGATTAAGGTGAAGGGAAAACCGGCCATCACTTCCCTCCATTCTATTGGCAAATGTACATTCACTTGATAACACGATGGATGACCTCCGATCGTGGATTTGCTATCAACGGGACTCTTGTAACTGCAATATTCTAATATTCTGAAACATGGCTTTTGGACAAGATATCCCCCATGGCTATCCAATTAATTTTCCATTTACCGAGCGAACAGGACTCGGATTCATGGAAATCCAGAGGGGGAGGGGTATGTTTTCATCAACAACAACAACAGATGGTGTGCAAACTCTAGGAATACCTAATGGTCAAACGCAGACCCTTCTACCTCACGAGAGAGTTTTCATCTGTTATTGTGACTGCTGTATATATTCCACCTAAGGACAACAACAACAAACTGACATTTAACGAACTGTACAAGGCTATTAACAAGCAGGAAACCATGCACCCGTAGGCATTGAATTTGAATTCCACGTCACTAAGACACGATGGCCAACTTTTATCAACACACCGCCTTTGCCACTAGGGGCTAGGCTGTAACACAAAAAAACCCTGAAAAACTCAAGGGATGGAAAAACTTGGAATAACTCAAGGGATGTGAATTTTTTCTGAAGGCACTGTGTACTGTGTATTCAGACCCCTTGACAATTTTTCCACATTTTGTTGCGTTACAGCCTTATTCTAAAATGTATTAAATGAAAAAAATTCCTCATCAATCTACACTAAATACCCCATAAAGACAAAGCGAAAAGAGTAAAAAAAAAAAAACTGAAATACCTTATTTACATAAGTATTACGACTCTGCTATGAGACTCGAAATTGAGCTCAGGAGCATCCTGTTTCCACTGATCGTCCTTGAGATGTTTATACAACTTGATTGTAGTCTCCCCTGTGCTCAATTTAATTGATTGGACATGATTTGGAAAGGCACACCTGTCTATATAAGGTCTCACAGTTGACAGTGCATGTCAGAGCAAAAACCAAACCATTGAGGTCGCAGGAATTGCCCGTAGAGCTCCGAGAAAGGATTGTGTCAAGGCACAGATCTGGGGAAGGGCACCAAAAAAATTCTGCAGCATTGAAGGTCCCCAAGAACACAGTGGCCTCCGTCATTCTTAAATGGAAGAAGTTTGAACCCACCACCAAGACTCTTCCTAGAGCTGGCTGCTCGATCAAACTGAGCAATCGAGGGAGAAGGGCCTTAGTCAGGGAGGTGACCAAGAACTCGATGGTCACTCTGACAGAGCTCCGGAGTTCCTCTGTGAAGATGGGAGAAACTTCCAGAAGGACAACCATCTCTGCAGCACTCCCCCAATCAGGCCTTTTATGGTAGAGTGGCCAGATGGAAGCAACTCCTCTGTAAAAGGCACATGACAGCCCACTTGGAGTTTGCCTGAAGGCACCTAAAGGACTCAGGCCTCACAACTGGAGGAAACCTGGCACCATCCCTACAGGGGAAGCAGTGTGGTGGCAGCATCTTGCTGTGGGGATGTTTTTCAGCGGCATTGACTAGGAGACTAGTCAGGATCGAGGAAAAGATGAATGGCGCAAAGTACAGAGAGATCCTTGATGAAAACCTGCTCCAGAGCGCTCAGGACCTCAGATTAGGGCGAAGGTTCACCTTCCACCAGGACAACAACTCAAAGCACACAGCCAAGACAATGCAGAGCCCGGACTTGAACCCGATCGAACATCTCTGGAGAGACCTGAAAAAGCTGTGCAGCGACTCTTGTAGTGTCATACCCAAGAAGACTCAATGCTGTAATTGCTGCCAAAGGTGCTTCATCAAAATATTGAGTAAATGGTCTGAATACTTAAGTAAATGTGATATTTCCGGTTTTTGTTTGTAATAAATTTGCAAACATTTCTAAAAAAACTGGTTTTGCTTTGTCATTGTGGGGTATTGTGTGTAGATTGATGAGGGGGAAAAATGATTTAATACATTTTAGAGTAAGGCTGTAACTTAACAAAATGTGGAAAAAGTCAAGGGGTCTGAATACTTTCCGAATTCACTGTTTATGATATATTTATAATTATCATATAACTCTAATAGACTGTCAGCCCCTGCATCTCTGTGTATGTGTTTAAGAGTGGTTACATTTCTCAGTTGCTGCATGCTGTTGTTGAAGTAAATCTATTTCACACTTATAAAACTAAACTATTTTTTTAGATCAGTTTAGAGCAGTGGTTCCCAAACTTTTCATAGCCCCGTACCCCTTCAAACATTCAACCTCCAGCTGCATACCCCCTCTAGCACCAGGGTCAGCGCACTCTCAAATGTTGTTTTTTGCCATCATTGTAAGTCTGCCACAAACACACTATACAATACTTATTTATTAAACTTAAGAATGAGTGTGAGTTTTTGTCACAACCCGGCTGGTGGGAAGTGACAAAGAGCTCTTATTGGACCAGGGCACAAATAATAATATAATAATAATCAATAATTTTGCTCTTTATTTGACCATCTTACATATAAATTGTAAATAACTCAGCACAGCACGATAATTGTGAATAACTAGCACAGGTTAAGGATAAGACCGTGCTTGAAAGGATGCACATAAATCTGCAATGTTGGGTTGTATTTAAAAAAAAAATTACCTTTATTTAACTACGCAAGTCAGTTAAGAACAAATTCTTATTTACAATGACGGCCTAGGAACAGTGGGTTAACTGCCTTGTTCAGGGGCAGAACGACAGATTTTTACCTTGTGTCACGCCCTGATCTGTTTCACCTGTCCTTGTGATTGTCTCCACCCCCTCAAGGTGTTGCTTATTTTCTCCAGTGTATTTATCCCTGTGTTTCCTGTCTCTCTGTGCCAGTTCATCTTGTATGTTTCAAGTCAACCAGCGTGTTTTTCCCGTGCTCCTGATTTTGCTATTCTCTCTTTTGCTTGTCCTCCTGGTTTTGACCCTTGCCAGTTTTCTGGACTCTGTACCCACCTGCCTGACCAGTCTGTCTGCCCTGACCTCGAGCCTGCCTGCCACTCTGTACCTCATGGACTCTGGTTTTGACCTTTTTGCCTGTCCACGACTATTCTCTTGCCTACCCCTTTTGGAACGAATAAAAATGGCAACTTTTCGGTTACTGGCCCAACACTCTAACCATTAAGCTACCTGCCACCCCGATTGGAGAGAGTCTTAAATCATTTTCCACACGCAGTCTGTGCCTGTATTTAGTTTTCATGCACCGCTTGTAGATGAGGCTCTCTTGTTCAGATATCGGTAGGTGGACTGGAGGCAGGGCATGAAAGGGATAATGAATCCAGTTGTTTGTGTCATCCGTTTCGGGAAGGTACCTGCATGATTGCGCACCCAACTCAGTTAGATGCTTCGCTATATCACATTTCACATTGTCCGTAAGCTTGTTCATTTGCACACAAAAAATCATACAATGATGCAAAGACCTGTGTGTTGTCCTTGTTAATGCAGAGACGGAAAGTCATGTATAATGGTGTCTTTTGTTAAGACATGTAGCTAGCTAGCTAAACAATGAACCATAATCCCAACTCATGACGTTACTGCCCTGCATGAATCTTCAGGTAGCTAACCAACCAGGCAAATGGCTCTGAGATACGAATAATAAGATCATACTTGTAACGTTAGCTAGCAAGCCAGCCAGCTAACGTTAGCTAGCTAGCTAACAGTACACTTTAACTTGAAATGAAAACAACTTTCTGTCAAAAATAGAAACGTGTAATATCTGAAAATGTTGCTGTCTAGACTATCTTACCCGTATACACCATGGATGGACACTTCTCCCTGTCACGGACGCCATGGTTGCCCTTAGTTTGAAAATGTAATCTGAAGGTGTTTTCCCCATCTCCTTAGTTTCATACTCTAATTCTACTGATTTCAAAACTTGGTCCTCCAGAAACTGAAGAGCAACACTTATGCAGTTTTACTACACAATACATTAAAAAAAGCAGCACGAGATACATAAAAAAGCGGCATTAGACAGGATTACCTACACATACTGACCAGCTCAAATACAAAGAAACGTGCTATATGACAGACCAATCCAAACTAATCTCTCGGCATGTCCAGCCCACTCATTATCTCAGCCAGTCATGGCTAGCAGGAAGGTTGCTGTTTTTTTCTGTGGCTAAACTAACTAGGCTCGTAATGTAACAATTTTATTCGTATTTACAGATTGCATACAAGTATGTTATTAAGGCACATGAAAGTTCACATGTTCCAGAAGGCATTTCTGCCATACTGGGTCAGCCATAGTAGTACGGCACCCCTGGAGAAAATTGTGCCTTGCTCAAGGGCACATCGACATATTTTTCACCTTGTCGGCTTGGATATTCAAACCAGCAACCTTTCGGTTACTGGCCAAATGCTCTATACCAGGGCTGCCCAACCCTCTTCCTGGAGATCTACTGTCCTGTAGGTTTTCAGTCCAACCCTAATTGAGCATATCAGATTCAGCTGGTTAAGGTCTTGTTGAGCAGCTAACTAGTAGAACCAGGTGTGTTAAATTAGGGTTGGACTGAAAACCCACAGGACGGTAGATCTCCAGGAAGAGGGTATGGCAGCGCTGCTCTATATGCTAGTTTACCTGCTACATATACATGTGTATATTACCATTAGTATTTATACTGTATATTCCTGTTTATGTGTATATCCTACTACCAGTCACTTTTTATGTATAAACCCACCTCAACTGCTCCAGTGCCCCTGCACATTGAATAAGGTCCTGACACTGACCTGTATATTCTTGCGTTCCAATGTCTCTTTAACTCTCACCATAGTTTTTATTCATTTCGTTTTTTAATTTGTTTATTCGTTTTTATTCGTACTTTATTTTTTATTCAATTTTCTATAATTATTATGTTATTATTGCTATTATCACTGAGTTGTTGGAAAGAGCTTTCAAGGTAAGAATTTCACTGTACTGTTTTTTTTTGTATCCTGTGCATGTGGCGAATCAACTTTTCAACTTTAAACACTACTGAGCCATTTACACACACACACTCCCCTCCCACACACACACCTTCTGACACACGGTCAGGGTCACTGTATTCACTTTCATGAATTTATAAATACTGTTGAAGTAATATGGCTACAGGTTCATCTGCCTCACCTAAAGTCCATTCTGGTGGGAAGCTGCTATAGACCACCAAGTGCTAACAGTCAGTATCTGGATAACGTGTGAAATCCTTGATAATGTACGTGATATCGACAGAGATGTATATTTTCCGGATGATTTAAATATTGACTGGCTTTCATCAGGCTGCCCACTCAAGAGAAAGCTTCAAACGTATCAGTCAACCTACCAGGGTAGTTACAAACAGCACAGGAATGAAATCATCAACATGTATTGATCACATCTTTACCAATGCTGCAGAAATTTGCTTTAAAGCAGTATCAAATCCATTGGACGTAGTCATCACAACATAGTAGCCATAACAAGAAAAAACAAAGTTCCAAAGTCTGGGCCTAATATAATGTATAAGAGGTCATACAATATGTTTTGTAGTGATTCCTAAGTTGTTGATGTAAAGAATATTTGTGACTTGTATCAGGAAACGAGGCATATGTTGCTCGTCACTACTCCACAGGAGAGCTATTTGTACAGTGAGGTAAAAAAGTTTTTGATCCCCTGCTGATTTTGTATGTTTGCCCACTGACAAAGAAATGATCCGTCTATCATTTTAATGGTAGGTTTATTTGAACTGTGAGAGACAGAATAACAACAAAAAAATCCAGAAAAAAGCATGTGAAAATTTGTATAAATTGATTTGCATTTTAATGAGGGAAATAAGTATTTGACCCCTCTGCAAAACATGACTTAGTACTAGGTGGCAAAACCCTGGTTGGCAATCACAGAGGTCAGACGTTTCTTGTAGTTGGCCACCAGGTTTGCACACATCTCAGGAGGGATTTTGTCCCACTCCTCTTTGCAGATCTTCTCCAAGTCATTAAAGTTTTCGAGGCTGACGTTTGGCAACTCAAACCTTCAGCTCCCTCCACAGATTTTCTATGGGATTAAGGTCTGGAGACTGGCTAGGTCACTCAAGGACCTTAATGTGCTTCTTCTTGAGCCACTCCTTTGTTGCCTTGACCGTGTGTTTTTGGGTCATTGTCATGCTGGAATACCCATCCACGACCCATTTTCAATGCCCTGGCTGAGGGAAGGTTCTCACCCAAGATTTGATGGTACATGGCCCCGTCCATCGTCCCTTTGATGCGGTGAAGTTGTCCTGTCCCCTTAGCAGAAAAACACCCCCAAAGCATAATGTTTCCACCTCCAGGTTTGACGGTGGGGATGGTGTTCTTGGGGTCATAGGCAGCATTCCTCCTCCTCCAAACACGGCGAGTTGAGTTGATGCCAAAAAGCTCAATTTTAGTCTCATCTGACCACAACACTTTCACCCAGTTGTCCTCTGAATCATTCAGATGTTCATTGGCTGACTTCAGACGGGCATGTATATGTGCTTTCTTGAGCAGGGGGACCTTACGGGCGCTGCAGGATTTCAGTCCTTCATGGCGTAGTGTGTTACCAATTGTTTTCTTGGTGACTATGGTCCCAGCTGCCTTGAGATCATTGACAAGATCCTCCCATGTAGTTCTGGGCTGATTCCTCACCGTTCTCATGATCATTGCAACTCCACGAGGTGAGATCTTGCAAGGAGCCCCAGGCCGGGGGAGATTGACAGTTATTTTGTGTTTCTTCCATTTGCGAATGATCTCACCAACTGTTGTCACCTTCTCACCAAGCTGCTTGGCGATGGTCTTGTAGCCCATTCCAGCCTTGTGTAGGGCTACAATCTTGTCCCTGACATCCTAGGAGAGCTCTTTGGTCTTGGCCATGATGGAGAGTTTGGAATCTGATTGATTGATTGATTGCTTCTGTGGACAGGTGTCTTTTATATAGGTAACAAACTGAGATTAGGAGCACTCCCTTTAAGAGTGTGCTCCTAATCGCAGCTCGGTACCTGTATAAAAGACACCTGGGAGCCAGAAATCTTTCTGATTGAGAGGAGGTCAAATACTTATTTCCCTCATTAAAATGCAAATCAATTTATAACCTTTTTCACATGGGTTTTTCAGGATTTTTTTGTTGTTATTCTGTCTCCCACTGTTCAAATAAACCTACCATTAAAATTATAGACTGATCATTTCTTTGTCAGTGGGCAAACGTACAAAATCTGCAGGGGATCAACTACTTGTTTCCCTCACTGTTTGTAAACTTTTTTTTTAATCAAAATAAGTTTTTTGTCAGAAATGCCTTCTGGAACATGTGAACTTTCTTGTGCCTTAATAACTAACGTGTATGCAATCTGTTTTGAAATAAGTGGAAGGCCCGGTGAAATTAGAGTATGATAGCTAAGGAGATGGAGAAAATTCTGGCCTTTGATTGCAAATATGCAGAGGGAGTCGCAAAAAGAACACACAGAAGATTGTATAAAACACCTGTCTCCGGATTACATCTTCAAACTAAGGGCAAAAATGGCATCCGTGACAGAGAGGGAGAAGTGGCCATCCATGTATTTGGGTAAGATAGTCTAGCAAGCTACATTTTCAGATAATACACGTTTCTAATTTTGTCAGAAAGTCTTTTTCATTTCAAGTTAAAGGGTACTGTTAGGTAGCTAGCTAACGTTACGTGTATGTGTGGTAGTAAAATTATTCTTATCTCAGAGCCATTTGTATTGCTAGTTATAGCCTAATGTTAGCTAGCTAACATTGAACCTGGTTGGTTAGCTACCTGCAGATTCATGCAAGATAGTAACGTTATGAGTTGGGAGTATGGTTAATTGTTTAGCTAGATAGCTAAATGTCTTAACAAAAGACTCCACTATGCAAGTAACCATTTCAATAGAATGTTCATGATGTCACTGCGACAACTATCGATAGAAGTAGCTGGTAAATTCGCTCTCGTCTGAGTATGCCAGAGCGCAGAATAACTGATGAATTTACGAACGCTCAACACCCACTGAATATGGCCGGTGTCAGTAAACGTAAAATAAAAAAAAAGTGTAATTAAATTGTTGCCAGCAGCACAGTTACAGTTACCAATGCTCTAGATAACATAAAAACAGCCTAACCAGCTCTGCTAGGGCGAGTAACATCATCAGAGTGAGCTGTTTTCTGATGTGTCTGTAAGTAGCTAGCAAGCCAGTTAGCTTGGGAGCTTGACTGCTGTTATTAGGTCCGAACGCTCAGATCAACCCTACTCCTCGGCCAGAGCATCCAGTGTGCACTCTGAACACTCCAAGACCGGAACGCTCTAAATTTACGAACGGACAATCTATCAACGCTCTCTGGCACTCCAGATTGAATTTACAAAAACACCCGTAGTATAAACCAGCCTTTAGTCTTGAAATCTTTGGTTGTTTAGTGCATGGCCTCACATGTGAATACTTAACTTCTTAGGGAGCGGCAGCAAAGGTGATGGTTTTGGAGAGTCTGGCGTGCCCAAAGTAAAAATGCCACTCACGCCCAGAAAATAGGATATGCACATAATTAGTACTATTGGATAGGAAACACTGAAGTTTCTAAAAGTGTTAAAACAATGTATGTGAGTATAACAGAACTGATATAGCAGGCGAAAACCCGAGGAAAATCCATTCGGATTTGCTGATTTTTTTGTACATTACCTTTTTGTCCAGGCTGCCTATTCATTTCTATGTTATCCAGGACTGAGACTGCAGTACCTATGGCTTCCACTAGATGTCAACAGTCTTTATACAGTGTCTGGAGGCTCTAGCACTAAGCAGAACGGATAGGAAGAGGAAGTAGTGAAGGGACAACATTTGTCAACACGCTTGACGGGCGCGAGATTGTGGGCGCGCCCCACTTTATTTTCCTTTCCTATTGTTCACGTTATCGTCCGGTTGAAATATTACAGTAAATATACATAAAAGGATACCTAAGGATACATTAAAAATGATGTTTGATTTGTTTGTAGAAAGTATATAGGTATAATTTGAACGTGTTCTCTTCAAGGTTCAATGGGCGACTCAACGGTGGATTTTATGATCATAACGCGCCAACCAAACGGAGATTTATGGATATAATAAATGACTTTTTCTAACAAGAGAACCATTGGATGTCTTCGTTGGACACTTGGGAAGCCCTCAGCAGAAGTTCTTTGAAAGGTAAGTGATATTTTTTAGCTCTTATATGGTTTTTGTGTGACCCGCGCTGGATATGAATTTATGCTAATGTGGAAAATATATGAGGTGCTATCCTCAAACTATCAAATGTTGTGCTTTCGCCATTAAGCCTTTTTGAAATCTGACAACGCTGTGATATTGCCAAGAAGCAGAGGTTTTGATGACTATGCAACACTTGTATATTGATGAATGTTTAATAATTCAACTTTTGGATTTTGAATTTGGCGCCTTACATTTCACCGGGGAGTGTCGCTAGCGCGCCACTACTCCCTAAGTAGTTAAAGAGGGGCTAAGGCTTAAGAGGGTGTGAACGATGCTGAATGGGTGGACACAAGAAGAGCTCTCCAGTAGGTTTACCAAAAATATTCAAGGGTAATTTTCTCAAAAGTGAGGTTACAAGTTTATCAACTTTCAAAGCAGAATTACTTTCCTATTGTTCCTCAACTGTAGTGTATGATATACCATTTTCTAGTTCTGAATCTATACTTTTATCCTATGTAAAAAACACCAATGCAAGTTTAGCTACATAAGACTGAATCGAGCCGGTCGGTCACATTTGTTGCCCTGTTGTGTGTAATGAGGAGGAACCAGACTCTGCACTTGACACATTTATGAAATTACTTATCCCAGTTACTAATAAGTATTCACCCATTAGGACACTGACTGTAAAAACTGTTAAATTCCTGTGGATTGATGAGGCAAAAGGAATGGCAAATAAGTTTGGCTGCACAACCGATTAGCAAACATACTGCAAATTGAGAAATCATATTACTAAACTGAATAAAAACAAGAATAAACTACACTATGAGAAGAAGCTTAAATGACATTTTGGGCAAAAAGGCAAACTGAGCTCCATTATTCATTGAATCAGATGGCTCATTCATCACAAAACCCACTAATATTGCCAACTACTTTAATTATTTTTTCATTGACAAGATTAGCAAACTTAGGCATGACATGCCAGCAATAAACGCTGACACTACACATCCAAGTATCCAAGTATAACAAAGCATTGGAATTTTGAATTCCGTAAATTGAGTGTGGAAGAAGTGAAAATATTATTGTTGTCTATCAACAATGATAAGCCACCAGGGTTTGACAACTTGGATGGAAAATTACTGAGGATAATAGCGGACGATATTGCCACATTTTCAATCTAAGCCTACTAGAAAGTGTGTGCCCTCAGGCCTTGAAGGAAGCAAAAATAATTCGGTACCCAAGAATAGTAAAGCCCCCTTTACTGGATCAAATAGCTGACCAATCAGCCTGTAAACCAACCCTTAGTAAAGATTTGGGAAAAAATGTGTTTGACCAGATACAATGCTATTTCACTATAAACAAATTTACAACAGATTTTCAGCACGCTTGTAGGGAAGGACATTCAACAACCACAGCACTTACACACATGACTGATGATTGGCTTTGAGAAATAGATGATAAAAAGATTGTGGGACCTGTTTTGTTAGACTTAGTGAGGCTTTTGACATTATTGATCATAGTCTGCTGATGTAAAAACGTATGTGTTATGGCTTTACACCCCCTGCTATATTGTGGATAAAGAGTTACCTGTCTAACAGAACACAGAGGGTGTTCTTTAATAGAGGCCTCTCCAACATAATCCAGTTAGAATCAGGAATTCCCCAGGGCAGCTGTCTAGGCCCCTTACTTTTTTCAATCTCTACTAATGACATGCCAATGGCCTTGAGTAAAGCCAGTGTGGCTATGTATGCGGATGACTCAACACTATACATGTCAGCTACTACAGTGAGTGAAATCACTGCAACACTTAACAAAGAGCTGCAGTTAGTTTCAGAATGGGTGGCAAGGAATAAATTAGTCCTAAATATTCCAAAACTAAAAACATTGTATTTGGGACAAATCATTCACTAAAGTATGAACCTCAACTAAATCTTGTAATAAATCATGTGGCAATTGAGCAGGTTGAGGTGACTAAACTGCTTGGAGTAACCCTGTATTGTAAACTGTCATGGTCAAAACATGTTGATACAACAGTAGCTAAGATGGGGAGAAGTCTGTCCATAATAAAGCGCTTCTCTGCCTTTTTGACAACACTTTCAACAAGGCAGGTCCTACAGACCATAGTTTTTTGGCACCTGGACTACTGTTCAGTCATGTGGTCAGGTGCCACAAAGAGGGACCTCAGAAAATTACAATAGGCTCAGAACAGGGCAGCACGGCTGGCCCTTAAATGTACACAGAGAGCTAACATTGATAATAAGCATGCAAATCTCTCATGGCTCAAAGTGGAGGAGAGATTGACTTAATCATTACTTGTTTTTGTAAGAAGTGTTGACATGCTGAATGCACCGGGATATCTGTTTAAACTACTAGCACCCAGCTCGGACAACCATGCATACCCCACAAGACATGCCAAAGGTCTCTTCACAATGTCAAGAACAGACTATGGGAGGTGCACAGTACAACATAGAGCCATGGCAACATGGAACTATATTCAACATCAGGTACAGTGGGGAAAAAAAGTATTTAGTCAGCCACCAATTGTGCAAGTTCTCTCACTTAAAAAGATGAGAGAGGCCTGTAATTTTCATCATAGGTACACTTCAACTATGACAGACAAAATGAGGAAAAAAAATCCAGAAAATCACATTGTAGGATTTTCTATGAATTTATTTGCAAATTATGGTGGAAAATAAGTATTTGGTCAATAACAAAAGTTTATCTCAATACTTTGTTATATACCCTTTGTTGGCAATGACAGAGGTCAAATGTTTTCTGTAAGTCTTCACAAGGTTTTCACACACTGTTGCTGGTATTTTGGCCCATTCCTCCATGCAGATCTCCTCTAGAGCAGTGATGTTTTGGGGCTGTCGCTGGGCAACACGGACTTTCAACTCCCTCCAAAGATTTTCTATGGGGTTGAGATCTGGAGACTGGCTAGGCCACTCCAGGACCTTGAAATGCTTCTTCACGGCCACTCCTTCGTTGCCGGGCGGTGTGTTTGGGATCATTGTCATGCTGAAAGACCCAGCCACGTTTCATCTTCAATGCCCTTGCTGATGGAAGGAGGTTTTCACTCAAAATCTCACGATACATGGCCCCATTCATTCTTTCCTTTACACGGATCAGTCGTCCTGGTCCCTTTGCAGAAAACAGCCCCAAAGCATGATGTTTCCACCCCATGCTTCACAGTAGGTATGGTGTTCTTTGGATGCAACTCAGCATTCTTTGTCCTCCAAACACGACGAGTTGAGTTTTTACCAAAAGTTCTATTTTGGTTTCATCTGACCATATGACATTCTCCCAATCCTCATCTGGATCATCCAAATGCTCTCTAGCAAACTTTAGACTTGCCTGAACATGTACTGGCTTAAGCAGGGGGACACGTCTGGCACTGCAGGATTTGAGTCCCTGGCGGCGAGTGTGTTACTGATGGTAGGCTTTGTTACTTTGGTCCCAGCTCTCTGCAGGTCATTCACTAGGTCCCCGTGTGGTTCTGGGATTTTTGCTCACCGTTCTTGTGATCATTTTGACCCCACGGGTGAGACCTTGCGTGGAGCCCCAGATCAAGGAAGATTATCAGTGGTCTTGTATGTCTTCCATTTCCTAATAATTGCTCCCACAGTTGATTTCTTCAAACCAAGCTGCTTACCTATTGCAGATTCAGTCTTCCCAACCTGGTGCAGGTCTACAATTTTGTTTCTGGTGTCTTTTGACAGCTCTTTGGTCTTGGCCATAGTGGAGTTTGGAGTGTGACTGTTTGAGGTTGTGGACAGGTGTCTTTTATACTGATAACAAGTTCAAACAGGTGCCATTAATACAGGTAATGAGTGGAGGACAGAGGAGCCTCTTAAAGAAGAAGTTACAGGTCTGTGAGAGCCAGAAATCTTGCTTGTTTGTATGTGACCAAATACTTATTTTCCACCATAATTTGCAAATAAATTCATAAAAAATCCTACAATGTGATTTTCTGGATTTTTTTTCCTCATTTTGTCTGTCATAGTTGAAGTGTACCTATGATGAAAATTACAGGCCTCTCTCATCTTTTTAAGTGAGAGGACTTGCACAATTGGTGGCTGACTAAATACTTTTTTTCCCCACTGTAACTGATGCAAGCAGTAGAATCAGATTTTTTTTTTAAAGATACAAAAACACTTTATGGAACAGCGGCAACTGTGAAGAGACACACACAGGCACAGACACACATGCTGTACACATGAGAAGACACGCACTCTACACACAAGTGCACATGGATGTTGTATGGTAAATATGTGGTGGCCTGAGGGAACACACTGAATGTGTTGGGTAAGGTGTTATGAAATGTAATGTCATGTAGTATTTTAAACTGTATGTAACTGCCTTATGTTGCTGGACCCCAGGAAGAGTAGCTGCTGCCTTGGCAGGAATGAATGGGGATCCCTAATAAATACAAATACAAATGGGATGTTGAATGATTTGAAAGATGTAGGCTGCATATACTGTAGCTTCCCTTTTCCATGTGGTCTACGCTTGGTTGATCATGTTAACTGCCTGGAAATTAATGCATGGACATGCCTTATGGATATCAAATTGAGCCCTTTCAACCAAATCATTGCTGCTTGAGGCTGATAAGACCAGTTACAGTTTTTTACAATCGCTAGGACCCATTTCTCAATACTTACGTAACTTTTTCAAAACTCTTCACACAGTGAGCACTACAGCAGTCTCTGTGGGCTGAACTGTGATCATTTTTCATTGCTTTGGCACAAAATGCATTCAATGACTACATCTTTCAAATTTCATGAGTTATTTTCTCACTCAGACACAAACACCACCAAAACTCTATGTACCTACAGGCCAATTTGCACATGTTTGCATACTCTTTTCAAAACGGTTAAACTTAAGTTAAAAACCTAACATAACATAAAATTGAATAAGACAGCAATATGCTACTTTTCTACAGTAATACTGTATTGAAATATATTACAAATCTAAAAAATGAAATACTATCAAAACAATTAGACCAACCACAGCTAATTCCCATTGTAGCTGAACACCTACCCAGGTGTTAGTCTTTCAATTTCATTACCATCTATACAAAAGGGGACATCTTAGGAATAATGCTGTACTGTAATGTAAACATGGACCCATCCAGAGATAGAGAAGTGGCTGACAGAGGAAGAAGATTGCCAGGGATGAACTAGGCATGCCAAAATATTATTTCCTGGGTGTATTGCCCAAGATGACATAAGATGTGATGTGGATAAGAACCTGTTGCCAAATGCAGAAGACAGGGTTGACTAGCACTGCTAAGGTATCTGTATCGGTAGATGGTGTATATACACATTTTTGTATTTTGGAATCACTCAAAGCCAAACAATGACATAAAACATATTGAAGCATATTGCATCTTGTCTGATTCATTCCTGTACCATATACTGCAGTGAACTCTAAACAGTAGAGAGATGTCATTCTTGTTTTTGTAAAGAAATGTTACAAAAGAAAACATGGTGTAATGCTACCTGTTGTTAGTGTTTTTTAGGTCATTGTTTTATGAGTGACAAAGTGTGCTTGTTTGGTGACAACCTTTGCTAGTGTTATGGAAGAATGAGCTGATTTGAGACATGTACGAAGTGTTTTGGTAGTTTTAGTGCATTTTGGATGTGAAATTAACTGCTGTGCCAAGCTGAAAGTTGGTTAGGAAGAACTGTGTGAAGAGTTTTGAAAAAGTGGCCAAAGTAGTGAGAAATGGGTCCTAGCTGTTGGCTGGAGTTTGTGGTGCGTCCTAGAAACAGAAATGAGAGAGAGAGAGATAGAGAGAGAGTGAGAAATGTATTTAAAAGAAAACAAATTTATAATGTTTTCTTTCTCCAAGGAGAGAAATGTTGTGTAGCCTAACCGTTAATACATTATCTCAACCTGTTTCGATACCACCACCTCTGTAGGCCAACTATCAGGATGCGAATTATGGGGGATCCAGGGGGGGCTCAGCTCCCCTGAATGAGACATTAGCTCCCCTAAATGCAACACAAATCAAACTTTGGGGGTGGTCTCTAAATAATGCTAATTGAACCATTCTCCTATTTGTTTAAATGCAGTGGTAAATAGGTTTTACAGTGGTAAATATGAAAATAAATGCTTCCAAATGAAACAAACACTCCCACCTCTCTGTCATGGTACAACGATTGATTTTTACATTGCCGCACAGACGTCTTCCCTGTCCACCATCCTATCCATTCAGTAGTACTGAAATTCAGCATCAGCGGAGCTCCTTCATACGCATAGATTTCCCTTCGTATTTGCTTCTTTTTGCCATTTGTTTGCCATTCGCCCTTGATACAAAACTAGCCTTTATTCCAATGCATTAGATTTATCCGTTGCTTTATCATTGTTTGCTCGTCAGTCAACTGTTTAGCGTGCTCATTGCTTTGTTTTTCACGTGCGCACGGATATTTGTGTTCTCTGTTCCATGGCCAGTAGTAGTAGACCATTTATTTATCTTTATTATTTTCTATCAACATTTGTTTTCTTTCCTGGATCAGCTGACGATGGTTGACAATATCAGTAGACAACTAGCCTACAGCTAGACATCAATGCGTATCCAATCCATCCAACATTAATGGCAGTAGGCCTATAGTTGACAGCTTCGGTTAGAAGGATTCAATTTTGCAATGGCATAGGCCTACATTATTTGGGATTTGTTTGCCCATGAGAACTGTTTTCACGGCAGAACATAATTACATTTTATGTAGGCATAGTTACACTTACAGTGCATTTTCAGAGTTTTCCAAGATCCAGGAATCGTACAGAGTTTAAGTTCAGTGTTCTAATTCAATTTTTAAATGCTTAATAATTACAAATAACTCTGTCATAAATGTCATTTATGTAAGGAAAGAAAGGTAGTGTTTTATGTCACAAGATCTGTGAAGACTCCAAGCATTGAACTCATGAATTATGGACAACTCATGAATTACGGTGTAAACATGTTCTGATTCAACTCGTGCCTTGATTGTATTACTGTTGATGATATCTGGAAATGTGCATGTACACCCTGGTCCATCTACAGTTTCTAGCCACAATTCTGACTTGTGGTCTGATATCTGGTTCACTGATTTCTGCTCTCGTAAAAGCCTGGGTTTTCTGCACTTTAACAGTAGAAGCTTATTACCTAAAATGGATCCAATGAAAGTGTGGGTTCACAGCTCCAATCCAGATGTGTTGGTCATTACTGTGACGTGTACTGTTCTCTCTTTTCAGCTATGTGACAGCCTCAAAAATGATACTCCTGTGTAAGGGTCTGCTGCGAATCACAGCCAGCCACCAGAGAGAAGCAAATGTAACCACAGGACATGTGACAGAGTTGATGGACACCCTATGTTCATCAATAGACAGAAAGTTCCACGGAATGGATATATAATCACGTGCTATCAGAAACCGCTGCACTTGACCCCAGGTTTAAGAAGTTAGCCTTCAGTGATGCCAGAGCGATTGATGAGGCTCTTCAAAGAATAACCTAAGCAGCAGGGAGGGACAGCCCCAGCAGACAGCTGGCTCAGGCACCAGGGCAACAGGAAGAAGAGGGATCAGATGGAGCAGAAGCACCAGCAGTAGTGCCACAAACGTCTGCTGTTTGGATGCTGTTTGAGGAGAGAGCAACTGTTTGACAAGAGAGCAACTGGGGATGCAGCACAAAGGAATCCCTCAGCAGATGCCATAACGGAGGTCCGATCCTATTTGGAGGAGCCCCTCCTGCAAAGATCTGCAGATCCTCTGAGCTGGTGGAAGAACAAGGCCTTTGTCTACCCACGGCTTACTAAAGTCATAACAGGGAGATTCTGCATTGTGGCTACATCCGTTCCCTCTGAAAGGGTCTTCTCGAAAACGGGCCAAATAATTACTGAGAGAAGAAACCGCATCAGCCCATCAAAAGTGAGGCAGCTTGCATTTCTGAATGCAAATCTCTCATAAAAGCAAAATATGGTCAGCGTTGCTGTGTGCTGCTGGTTATAACATGCCAATAAAGAATAGAGAGAAAAGAGGGACCAGTTTACTGTTTTAAGTGGGATGCTGCAGTTTTGCACATTGTTATTTATTTTTCTTTGATATGGTGCAATATTCCATTATTATGTTGTTCAGATTGTATTCGTTTTGAATTGTTACATTTACATGCACTTTGTTTATATACATAAAAAAGTTATACTTTAAATGCACATGTGTAATAGCATCCTCCTTTTTTACATTTATTTCAATTTCTGGGATGCTGCTGTTTTGCAAATTGTTATTTATTTTTCTTGGATTTGGTCCAATATTCTATTATGCTGTTCAGATTGTATTCGTTTTGAACTGTTTGACCTGAAAAATACAAAACATATTTTTATTAAAGAACCGTTTGGGAGCCAAAAGAACCGGGTCTTTTTGGTGAGCTTAGACGAACGAGCCAATGCCCATCACTAACTAGAACCGTGGAATGCGTTCGCGTTTCGTTCCACAAGTAATTTCAACAACGGGCGCCTACCATAACCGAGGGGGGTGGGGGGGAGCTGAGGGTGAGACGAAGAGTTTTCGCCAATATCACATCGCCATTTAGTCGTGTAGTTATCAGTTTAGGATACAGTCTTGCAGTTTGAAGCTTTTATTAAAATATATTCTAAATATTGGCAGCCTAACGGATATGTCTGATAACAACCTAGTTGTCCTCCCCTAAAATCATAGTAAAGTAACTTGTCGCTTGATTGACGGGTCCATATTTTTTGTAGGATTTTTCTTCCTACTGGAGAAAGGACTGTAAAAAAAAATACGATCAGCGAAAAATAAAGAACGTGGATGAAAGTGAAATATCAAGAAAGACTGTCGGGAGTTTATGACGAGGTACACGTGTGAATAACAAGAAATAACTAAAGAAGAGACAGTTGTGTCATTTACATATATTTGACAAATAAGTCCTTATTTTGTCTGAACATTTTTGTTGACTTAGGGTAAGTAGCCTATTTTATTACATGTAATAGATGTTAATAACATTGTCTGGTGTATTTTTCTCATGTTATTTTAGGCAAGTGTTTTTGTCTTAATTTTCAAATAACATTTCAGCAGTCGTGCAGCAATGCAAGTAAAAAACAACCTATTTAGGACAAGATTGGACAAAGCGAGAACGTCATGCAATTTATTCACCAAATTCAGATGTAGATGCATTTTTTCAATTCTGCAAAAGTGTACATGGTGAGAATGTTCCAGTTTGTTATGATAATTTGAGTGGTGACCCCAATCTTTACCCAGCTGAGTCAAACCATGCACTTGTCTAGTCAACTGAACATTGCAGTGTCTGGTCAAATCAAATCAAAGTTAATTTGTCGTTTACACAGATTATCAGATGTTAAAGTAAGTGCAGCGAAATGCTTATGTTTCTAGCTCCATCTGTGTAGTAAGTGTCTAACAGTGCAATACTAATACCCCCAAAAAAAAGAAGTAGCTTAAAAACAAGAAAGAAATGGTTTAGCAGACGCTCTGTATCATCACTAACAATGGGATAGGCATACACATTTCATATTTTCACGACGGTTAATAGGTTTAAGCCTTTTTGTGGTGTGTGTGTGTGAGAGAGTGTGTTCCCGTTGTGCTGCAATTGATGGTCTTTGTTCATAGTTTTCACTCCCCAGACAGAACAGAAAACCCGATAAAACCAGACAGAAACCACGGGAAGCTTGTTTCCGAATACTGACATTGATTGAATTACACGAAATACGCATGAACTTGAACTCTGAAGGGACATTAGCCTACTATATGCCACCGCCCCCTCTACCCCTTCCTCATATTTCAATCAGACGCTCTTGTTTTTGTATTTAAAAATGTTGTCCAAAATCTATAGGCTCGTAACGGTGTTCAAGTCATATTGATATACCTTACGCGTTGTTATTTGTGCGTGACTCGGGCTGGGGGATGGGGATCGACCCCAGGCTACGAGGCTGGTGCGCGCGCGCCACGGGGGAAATGTGTGTCAATGTCAGACGGAGGTGTGTCGCACAGCTCGCGCTGCATGTGTCGACTCATCGACGTTCATCTCAGATATGTAGGCTACAGCAAATAGCTTATGCGCACACACAAACACACACCTGGTTTTCAACATATTTCTCATAGAAATATTGCGAGATTGTCATTCCAAGCAGTGGGTGGGTGGGGTGCTGAAGGTCCTTTTGGAGGGGTTTATCTTAAGTAGGTCGGGCTATTATTGGACGTGAAGGCATTGGGAATCTCTACCAAGCCCACCACTTATGTCTCCAGTTACCACTAATGGGGAATGTGTCTATTGTTGTGCTGACCATGGTATTTGGAATGGTGTTGACTGTGTTATTGTATGTGTCTCCTTGAGTGTCTTCACCAGGGTATTTTTTTAAATCATTTTTTAACCTTTATTTAACTAGGCAAGTCAGTTAAGAACACATTCTTATTTTCAATTACGGCCTAGGAGCAGTGGGTTAACTGCCTGTTCAGGGGCAAAACGACAGATATGTACCTTGTCAGCTCAGGGATTTGAACTTGCAACCTTTCAGTTCAGTTACTAGTCCAACACTCTAACCACTAGGCTACCCTGCTGCCCCAGGGTAGCGTAGTTAGGGTGCAGTCTGTCTCCTTTTGCTTTGCTGAATGTGGCAGTGAGTTGACTGTGTTGTCACTGAACAGTATAGTATTCCGCAATGGTACCCTATTCACTACAGGGTCGAAAATAATGCACTGTCTCTTCTTTAGCTCTATTGTTGACTGTGTCAGTGAGTTGACTGTGTGTGTCAGTATACAGCCTGTCCCTCCTTTAGTTGTGCTGGCTGTGCTATTGAGTTGATTGTGATCTTTTAGCAGTGTGGACTGTGTCATCGAGTTAACTGTGTTGTCATTGTACAACATGCCCCTCCTTTAGCTGTTTGTTTTAGCTGTGTTGACTGTGATAGTGAGGTGATTGTGTTCTTGTAGCTGTGTTGACTGTGTCAGTGAGTTGACTATAGCTGTGTTGACTGTGTTGTCTCCAGCTGTGTTGTTGACTGTATGAATGCAGTTCTACAGTATGTCTCTCCAGCTGTGTTGTTGACTGTATGAATGCAGTTCTACAGTATGTCTCTCCAGCCGTGTTGTTGACTGTATGAATGCAGTTCTACAGTATGTCTCTCTAGCTGTGTTGTTGACTGTATGAATGCAGTTCTACAGTATGTCTCTCTAGCTGTGTTGTTGACTGTATGAATGCAGTTCTACAGTATGTCTCTCCAGCCGTGTTGTTGACTATATGAATGCAGTTCTACAGTATGTCTCTCCAGCCGTGTTGTTGACTGTATGAATGCAGTTCTACAGTATGTCTCTCCAGCTGTGTTGTTGACTGTATGAATGCAGTTCTACAGTATGTCTCTCTAGCTGTGTTGTTGACTGTATGAATGCAGTTCTACAGTATGTCTCTCTAGCTGTGTTGTTGACTGTGTGAATGCAGTTCTACAGTATGTCTCTCCAGCTGTGTTGTTGACTGTATGAATGCAGTTCTACAGTATGTCTCTCCAGCTGTGTTGTTGACTGTATGAATGCAGTTCTACAGTATGTCACTCCAGCTGTGTTGTTGACTGTATGAATGCAGTTCTACAGTATGTCTCTCCAGCTGTGTTGTTGACTGTATGAATGCAGTTCTACAGTATGTCTCTCCAGCTGTGTTGTTGACTGTATGAATGCAGTTCTACAGTATGTCTCTCTAGCTGTGTTGGTGACTATATGAATGCAGTTCTACAGTATGTCTCTCTAGCTGTGTTGTTGACTGTATGACTGCAGTTCTACAGTATGTCTCTCTAGCTGTGTTGTTGACTGTATGAATGCAGTTCTACATTATGTCTCTCCAACTGTGTTGTTGACTATATGAAGGCAGTTCTACAGTATGTCTCTCTAGCTGTGTTGTTGACTGTATGAATGCAGTTCTACAGTATGTCTCTCTAGCTGTGTTGTTGACTATACGAATGCAGTTCTACAGTATGTCTCTCCAACTGTGTTGTTGACTGTATGAATGCAGTTCTACAGTATGTCTCTCCAACTGTGTTGTTGACTGTATGAATGCAGTTCTACAGTATGTCTCTCTAGCTGTGTTGTTGACTGTATGAATGCAGTTCTACAGTATGTCTCTCCAGCCGTGTTGTTGACTGTATGTATGCAGTTCTACAGTATGTCGCTCCAGCCGTGTTGTTGACTGTATCAGTGAGTTGTCTGTCTCTATCCATGTACAGTACAGCATGTCTCTTATAGCTGTGGTTCAGGGCCAGACACAGATAGGCCAGGCAGTACAATACTCTGTCTGTTCCCACACCGCCCTCACACACACACACACAGCGCTCACAGCCGCTTAGCACAACCATATTTATAACCATCAAAACCCTCTGTGCTTCGCTCCCTCATTCATGTTTCTCTCGCTGGGTCCATTTAGCTATGGGTGGTAGGGTGTTACCCCATGGTGTTTCGGGGGGAAGCCCTCAGATATGTGTGTGTGTGTGAGGGGTAGAGTGTGTGTGTGTGTGTGGAAGTGATGTGTGTGTGTGGCGGAGGCTGGTATAGTGCTGTAAGATATGCCTTGTTTGTTGGTGTGTGTGTGTGAGGGGGAGAGTGGATCCATTTTAGATCCCCCAAATGTATAAAATCATCTCTTTCACAACTTGTACTGACTCATGTTTTGCAACCCAGTCTCAAAGAGGGATGTATTCCATTTTCAAATCAAAGGTTATTTGTCAGGTGCACAGGATACAGCAGGTGTAAAAAGTAGTTAAATGCTTACTTGCAAGCTCTTTCCCAACAATGCAATATTCAATATCAAAGTTAAGAAAATAAGATAAAATACAAACACACAACAAATAAAAACACACAAGAATGTATGCTATATACAGGTCAGTACCAGTACCATATCAATTTGCAGGGATACTTAGAAAATACCATCACAATTTAACTATGGTGATTTAATGTTTTTATATAATTGTATTATTATAAATAAAAAAAAATAAAACAACTTTTTCATGGTATTCAATTGGTAGTTACAGTCTTGTCCTATCCCTGCAACTACCGTACGGACTCGGGAGAGGCGAAGGTCGAGAGCCATGCGTCCTCCGAAACACAATCAGCCAAGCCGCACTGCTTTTTGACACAACGCCTGCTTAACTCAGAAGCCAGCTGCACCAATGTGCCGGAGGAAACACCCTACATCTGGCAACAGTGTCAGAATGCATTGTGCCCAGCCCACAATGCATGCTGGGACAAGAAGATCCCTGCCGGCCAAACCCTCCCCTAATCCGGACGACGACGCTGGGCCAATTGATCGTCGCCCCATGGGTATCCTGGTCGCAGCCGGCTGCGCCTGGACTCGAACCAGGATCTCTAGTGGCACTAGACCACTGCGCCACTCGGGAGGCCCAAATATGGTAATTTACAGTACAGCATAGGCTACTGTAATAACATCCATTAGTTACTGTATCTGTTATGGCTCTTCAGTCAGGCCATACAATCTGTTGTTGTGTGCATGCACATCTCTTTTTCATTTACATGTGAATCTCGTTATTAGTTGTTCATTTAGAGGCTTTACTGGCAATTGGTGTCCATGACTACACACACACACACAGACACACATACACACGCTGGCATGCGCACACACTGGCGCACCAGTCTGCTTGAATTAACAACATGAATGTAGATGTTTGCCATCCGGAACAACAACAACTCAGAACTCCAACGCTTTGAACTAAAGCATTTTCAAATATATCTGGAAGTAAAATGGGGTTTGTTGGTGCATCTGCTAGTCAACAGACAGTAATGCAAGGTGACTTTGGGAAAGGGAGACTCCATCTTAATCAGAAAACAGTAATATGTTCCACATTTGGTCTTAGAAACAAGGTTAATGTCTTACTACTCACTATTTGCTACTCTTTAATGCTATCTGGTTTAGGTGTCCAGATTTACTCTCTTTTTATTGTCTCTGCGTGTCACCTGCATGGTGGATGCCCTACACTCCTGTAACAAACAGGGAGTCTAACCCGGGTCTTCTGCCTACCACAAGACTGTGTTAGCCTACTAAGCTAAAGCCCCATGCTCCCGAAGGAAATCAAAAGGATAAAGTCAAGTCAAATTATTTTCCCGTCAGCCCTGTCATAGGCTACTGTACTACCAGTCCATAATCACAGCTCTCTGTAATTGAATGCTTTTCCTGTACAGTCAACAGTAGTGGTGCAACTTCAACATTTCAACATCATCAAATCACCTATTGTCACGACTTCCGCCGAAGTCGGTCCCTCTCCTTGTTCGGGCGGCGTTCGGCATTCGACGGCCTTCTAGCCATCGCCGATCCACTTTTCATTTTCCATTGGTTTTGTCTTTGTTTTATACACACCTGGTTTCAATTCCCCAATTACATGTTCATTATTTAACCCTCTGTTTTCCCTATGTTTGTGTGCGTTATTGTTCATATCTATGTCAGTCCTTTTGGTGGACTTGGTATTGTTACATTTTTGTTATTTCTTGAGTAAACTACGTTGTGTTGCTCATCTCTGCTGTCCTGCGCCTGACTTTTTCCACCAACTACACCACGCATTCTGACAGAATAACGCACCTAAAGAATGGAGTCAGCAGGAGCAGTCCAGCAGCATGCGACTATGTTGCAACGTCTCGGTACCGCCATGGATTGCGTCCTGCAAATGATGGACCGTTGGGAGAGAGGAGGAGTTCCTCCAGCGCCTCTACCAGCACCACCACAGGCACCACTGTTCAACCCTCCTTCACTCGGTCCCAGTGGGATTCGGCTCGCGCTCCCGAGGGAGTATGATGGGACGGCTGCCGGATGTCAGGGGTTCCTACTCCAGCTGGAGCTCTACCTGGCGACCGTCCACCCGGCTCCTTCGGGTAGTGGGAGCGTGTCCGCCCTCGTCTCCTGCCTCTCAAAGAAAGCCCTGGAGTGGGCCAAAGCCGTATGGGGAGAAAGAGAAGCGGCTTTGGACCACTACAAGTATTTCACCCGCCGCTTTCGGGCAGTTTTCGACCACCCGCTTGAGGGTAGAGTGGCGGGTGAACGTCTGTTTCACCTGAGGCAGGGGACGAGGAGCGCGCACAGGAGATCGCCTTAGACGTCCGGACCCTGGCCTCCGGCACAGGATGGAACAACAGGGCCCTGATTGATCACTACCGGTGTAGTTTGCGAGAGGACGTTCGTCGGGAGTTGGCCTGCAGGGACACCACTCTCACCTTGGACCAGCTGGTGGACCTGTCCATCCGGCTGGATAACCTGCTGGCTACCCGCGCGGACGTCCAGATCAGGGCCTGTCGGTTCCATCGCCCAGCACCACCACTCCGACGCCCATGGAGCTGGGAGGTGCTGCGCTAAGGGTGACCGGAGGAGGGACCCAGCATAAGGCGCTCGTAGATTCAGGCGCAGCTGGGAAATGTATTGACCAATAATTTGCCCATAGTTTAGGGATCCCTATTGTTCCATTGGACATGCTCTTCCCAGTTCACGCCCTAGATAGTTGACCATTAGGGTCAGGGCTAATTAGGGGAGGTCACCGCTCCACTGGGCATGGTGACTCAGGAGGGTCACAAGGAGAGGATTAGTCTCTTTCTTATTGATTCTCTTGCGTTTCCCGTGGTGCTGGGCCTACCCTGGTTAGCCTGTCATGACCCCACTATTTCGTGGCAACAGAGGGCTCTCACAGGGTGGTCACGAGAGTGCTCGGGGAAGTGTTTAGGGGTTTCCGTCGGTGCTACTATGGTGGAAAGTCCAGACCAGGTCTCCACCGTGCGCATCCCCTCTGAACATGCCGATTTGGCTCTCGCCTTCTGTAAAAAGAAGGCGACTCAATTACCATTCCATCGACGAGGGGATTCTCCTGGTAGACGCAGCACTTCCCAGGAGTCACGTGTATCCCCTGTCGCAAGAGGAGACTGCGGCTATGGAAACATAGGTCTCGAATCCCTGGGGCAGGGGTACATTCGGCCCTCCACTTCATCTGCCTCCTCAAGCTTCTTTTTTTGTTAAGAAGAAGGATGGAGGTCTGCGCCCGTGTTTTGGCTATTGAGGCATCAACCAGATCACTGTGAGGTACAGTTACCCGCTACCTCTCATAGCCAGTGCGATCGAGTCAATGCACGGGGTGCGCTTCTTTACAAAATTGGATCTCAGGAGCGCTTACAACCTGGTGCGTATCCGGGAGGGAGACGAGTGGAAGACTGCATTTAGTACCACCTCAGGGCACTATGAGTACCTCGTCATGCCGTACGGGTTGATGAATGCTCCATCAGTCTTCCAGACTTTTGTAGACAAGATTTTCAGGGACCTGCACGGGCAGGGTGTAGTGGTGTATGTTGATGACATTCTGATATACTCCGCTACACGTGCCGAGCATATGTCTCTGGTGCGCAGGGTGCTTGGTCGACTGTTGGAGCATGACCTGTACGTCAAGGCTGAGAAATGTCTGTTCTTTCAACAGTCCATCTCCTTCCTAGGGTACCGCATTTCCACTTCAGGGGTGGAGATGGAGAGTGACCGCATTTCAGCCGTGCGTAATTGGCTGACTCCCACCACGGTAAAGGAAGTGCAGCGGTTTCTAGGGTTTGCCAACTATTACCGGAGGTTTATCCAGGGCTTTGGTCAGGTAGCGGCTCCCATTACCTCACTGCTGAAGGGGGGACCGGTGCGTTTGCAGTGGTCGGCTGAGGCGGACAGGGCTTTTGGTCACCTGAAGGCTCTGTTTACCTCGGCTCCCGTGCTGGCTCATCCGGATCCTTCTTTGGCGTTCATAGTGGACGTGAACGCGTCCGAGGCTGGGATAGGAGCCATGCTCTCTCAGCGCTCGGGTACGCCACCAAAGCTCTGCCCCTGTGCCTTCTTTTCGAGGAAGCTCAGCCCGGCGGAGCGAAACTATGATGTGGGGGACTGGGAGCTGTTGGCTGTCATCAAGGCCTTGAAGGCGTGGAGACATTTTCTCATCTGGACTGAGCAACGCAATCTGGAGTACATCCGGGCGGCGAGGAGACTGAACCCCCGCCAGGCAAGGTGAGCCATGTTCCTTACCCGTTTTGTTTTCACCCTGTCCTACAGACCAGGTTCCCAGAACGCAAAGGCAGACTCACTGTCCCGGATGTATGACACAGAGGAGCGGTCCATGGATCCCACTCCCATACTCTCGGCCTCTTGCCTGGAGGCACCGGTAGTGTGGGAGCTGGACACGGACATTGAGCGGGCGTTACGTACAGAGCCCACTCAAATTATATCAAATCAAAGTTTATTTGTCACGTGCGCCGAATACGACAGGTGTAGACCTTACAGTGAAATGCTTACTTACAGGCTCTAACCAATAGTGCAAAAAAAAAAAAAGTATTAGGTGAACAATAGGTAAGTAAAGAAATAAAAACAACATTAAAAAAAGACAGGCTATATACAGTAGCAAGGCTATAAAAGTAGCGAGGCTATAAAAGTAGCGAGGCTTTAAAAGTAGCGAGGCTACAAACAGACACTGGTTAGTCGGCTGATTGAGGTAGTGTATGTACATGTAGTTATGGTTAAAGTGACTATGCATATATGATGAACAGAGAGTAGCAGTAGCGTGAAAAAGGGGTTGTCGAGTGGTCGGTGGCGGGACACAGTGCAGATAGATAGCCCGGTTAGGCAATGTGCGGGAGCACTGGTTGGTTGGTCCAATTGAGGTAGTATGTACATGAATGTATAGTTCAAGTGACTATGCATATATGCTAAACAGAAAGTAGCAGCGGGGAGGGGGTGTTGGCACAATGGAAAAGTCAGGGTAGCCATTTGATTACCTGTTGGTGATTGATTACCACCTGGTGTAGAGGTCCTGGATGGCAGGCAGCTTAGCCCCAGTGATGTACTGGGCCGTACGCACTACCCTCTGTAGTGCCTTGAGGCGGAGCAATTGCCGTACCAGGCAATGATGCAACCAGTCAAGATGCTCTCGATGTTGCAGCTGTAGAACCTTTTGAGGATCTCAGGACCCATGCCAAATCTTTTTAGTCTCCTGAGGTGGAATAGGCTTTTTCGTGCCCTCTTCATGACTGTCTTGGTGTGTTTGAACCATCCTAGCTTGTTGTTGATGTAGACACCAAGGAACTTGAAGCTCTCAACCTGCTCCACTACAGCCCCGTCGATGAGAATGGGGGCGTGCTCGGTCCTCATTTTCCTGTAGTCCACAATCATCACCTTAGTCTTGGTTACGTTGAGGGAGAGGTTGTTGTCCTGGCTCCACACGGCCAGGTCTCTGACCTCCTCCCTATAGGCTGTCTCGTCGTTGTCGGTGATCAGGCCTACCACTGTTGTGTCGTCTGCAAACTTAATGATGGTGTTGGAGTCGTGCCTGGCCATGCAGTTGTGGGTGAACAGGGAGTACAGGACGGGACTGAGCACGCACCCCTGGGAAGCTCCAGTGTTGAGGATCAGCGTGGCAGATGTGTTGCTACCTACCCTCACCACCTGGGGGCCGCCCGTCAGGAAGTCCAGGATCCAGTTGCAGAGGGAGGTGTTTAGTCCCAGGATCCTTAGCTTAGTGATGAGCTTTGAGGGTACTATGGTGTTGAACGTTGAGCTGTAGTCAATGAATAGCATTCTCACATGTGTTCCTTTTGTCCAGGTGGGAAAGGGCAGTGTGGAGTGCAATAGTGATTGCATCATCTGTTGATCTGTTTGGCGGTATGCAGATTGGAGGGGGTCTACGGTTTCTGGGATAATGTTGTTGATGTGAACCATTACCAACCTTTCAAAGCACTTCATGGCTACGGACGTAAGTGCTACGGGTCTGTAGTCGTCTAGGCAGGTTGCCTTTGTGTTCTTGGGCACAGGGACTATGGTGGTCTGCTTGAAGCATGTTGGTATTACAGACTCAATCAGGGACATGTTGAAAATGTCAGTGAAGACACCTGCCAGTTGGTCAGCACATGCCCGGAGCACACGTCCTGGTAATCCGTCTGGCCCCGCAGCCTTGTGCATGTTGACTTGTTTAAAGGTCTTACTCACGTCGGCTACGGAGAGCGTGATCCCACAGTCGTCTGGAACAGCTGATGCTCTCATGCATGCCTCAGTGTTGCTTTCCTCGAAGCGATCATAGAAGTGATTTAGCTCGTCTGGTAGGCTCGTGTCACTGGGCAGCTCTCGGCTGTGCTTCCCTTTGTAGTCTGTAATAGTTTGCAAACCCTGCCACATAAGACGAGCGTCAGAGCCGGTGTAGTATGATTCAATCTTAGCCCTGTATTGACGCTTTGCCTGTTTGATGGTTCGTCGCAGGGCATAGCAGGATTTCTTGTAAGCTTCTGGGTTAGAGTCCCGCACCTTGAAAGCGGCAACTCTACCCTTTAGCTCTTTGCGAATGTTGCCTATAATCCATGGCTTCTGGTTGGGGTATGTACGTACAGTCACTGTGGGGACAAGGTCCTCAATGCACTTATTGATAAAGTCAGTGACTAATGTGGTGTACTCCTCAATGCCATCGGAGGAGTCCCAGGAACATGTTCCAGTCTATGATAGCAAAACAGTCCTGTAGCTTAGCATCTGCTTCATCTGACCACTTTTTTATAGATCGAGTCACTGGTGCTTCCTGCTTTATTTTTTGCTTGTAAGCGGGAATCAGGAGGATAGAATTATTGTCGGATTTACCAAATGGAGGGGGCGAGGGAGAGCTTTGTACGCGTCTCTGTGTGTGGAGTACAGGTGATCTATAATTGTTTTCCCTCTGGTTGCACATTTAACATGTTGATAGAGATGTGGTAGAACTGATTTAAGTTTCCCTGCATTAAATTCTCCAGCCACTAGGAGTGCCGCCTCTGTGTGAGTGGTTTCCTGTTTGCTTATTTCCTTATACAGCTGAATGAGTGCGGTCTGTCTGTGGTGGTAAATAAACAGCCACGAAAAGTATAGCTGAAAACTCTCTAGGCAAGTAGTGTGGCCTGAAATTTATCACAATATACTCTACTTCAGGCGAGCAAAATCTAGAGACTTCCTTAGATTTCGTGCACCAGCTGTTGTTTACAAATATGCACAGACCGCCCCCCCTCATCTTACCGGAGTGTGCTGTTCTATGTTGCCGGTGCAGCGTGTATCCCGCTAGCTGAAAATCCATGTCGTCATTCAGCCACGATTCCGTGAACCATAGGATGTTGCAGTTTTTGATGTCCCGTTGGTAGGATATTCGTGATCGTACCTCGTTTAATTTATTGTCCAATGATTGCACGTTGGCGAGAAGTATTGACGGAGCGGCAGCTTTCCCAATCGCCTTCTCCGGGTCCTGACCAGGCACCTGGCTCTTTTCCCCCTGTACCTGCGTTGCTTCCTCTTGCGAATAACTGGGATGTCGGCCCTGCCGGGTGTTTTGAGAATATCATGTGCATCTTGCTTGTTGTTGAAAAAATCTTAGTCTAATCCGAGGTGAGTTATCGCTGTCCTGATATCCAGATGGTCTATTTTGCCATAAGATACGGTTGCAGAAACATTATGTACAAAATAAGTTACAAATAACGCGAAAAAAACACATAATAGCACAATTGGTCAGGCACCCGTAAAACAGCTGCAATTTCTTCCGGCGCCATTTTTAAATCTCCCCCCAGTGTCCAGCTGGCTGCTTGTACGTTCCGTCTGCTGCGCGTGACCGTTTCATCTATTGGGCCCACACGTCACCCTCCTCTGGTCATCCTGGCATCGTTTGGACAGTGCGCTGTCTTAGTGGGAAGTAATGGTGGTCCATTTTGGCTAAGGACGTGAGGGTTTATGTTTCCTCCTGCTCGGTGTGCGCTCAGTGCAAGGCCCCTAGGCACCTGCCCAGAGGGAAGTTACAGCCCTTACCCGTTCCGGCCGGGGGAGTGGGCGGCGTTCATCCCCTGGGCAGAGATGGCCCAAAACTCGCTCCGCCACTCCGCCACTCCTCCACTCCTCCACTAACCTCTCCCCTTTCCAGTGCGTACTGGGGTACCAGCCAGTTCTGGCACCTTGGCATCAGAGCCAGATCGAGGCTCCTGCGGTGGACGACTGGTTTAGGCGCTCGGAAGAGACATAGGTCGCCGCTCATGTGCACCTTCAGCGGGCCTGTTAGGCGTCAGAAAGTGAGCGCAGACCGCCACCGCAGTGAGGCCCCGGTGGACCGGGTCTGGCTCTCGACCCGAAACCTGCCCCTTTCCGCATGCCCTGCCGGAAGCTGGGTCCGCGGTTTGTGGGGCCATTCAAAGTCCTGAGGAGACTGAACGAGGTTTGCTACAGGTTACAGCTTCCCCCAGATTACCATGTGTCTCTCCTCAGGCCGGTGGTGGCTGGTCCACTCCAGGATTCTGAGGTGCGGGAGGTTCCTCCGCCCCCTCTGGACATCAAGGGGGCCCCGGCGTATGCAGTTCGAGCCATACTGGACTCGAGGCGTCGGGCGAGGGGCCTTCAGTACCTCATGGAGTGGGAGGGTACGGTCCGGAGGAGAGATGCTGGGTGCCGGTGGAGGACGTTTTGGACCCTTCGATGCTGCGGGAGTTCCACCGTCTCCATCCGGATCGCCCTGCGCCTCGTCCTCTGGGTGTCGGCGCGCTGCTGGAGCCACGCATCAAGGGGGGGGGTACTGTCACGACTTCCGCCGAAGTCGGTCCCTCTCCTAGTTCGGGTGGTGTTCGGCGGTCGGCGTCACCGGCCTTCTAGCCATCGCCAATCCACTTTTCATTTTCCATTGGTTTTGTCTTTGTTTTATACACACCTGGTTTCAATTCCCCAATTACATGTTCGTTATTTAACCCTCTGTTTTCCCTATGTTTGTGTGCGTTATTGTTCATATCTATGTCAGTCCTTTTGGTGGACTTGGTATTGTTACATTTTTGTTATTTCTTGAGTAAACTACGTTGTGTTGCTCATCTCTGCTGTCCTGCGCCTGACTTTTTCCACCAACTACACCACGCATTCTGACACATATGCTTAGGCTAATACAGTGACAACTGAAAGATACCAAAAGCGATTTAATTTAATCCAATCAACGTAAGCTAAATATGATTTGACCATGGTTCTGATTTCTCTCTCTCTCTCTCTCTGTGTGTATGTGCACTACCGGTCAAACATTTTTCTTTATTTTTACTACATTGTAGAATAATAGTAAAGACATCAAAACTATGAAATAACACATATGGAATCATGTAGTAACCAAAAAAGTGTTGAACAAATCAAAATGTATTTTATATTTGAGATTCATCAAAAAGCCACCCTTTGCCTTGATGACAGTTTTGCAGACATAAGCCTTATTTTCTCTTGTCCTAGGCTACCTGGCTAAAATACTTTCTCGCCAGCCTAACTTCCTTTCATGGGCAACATTAGCTAGTTAACATTAGCCTTCTACATCTAGCTACATATTGAACTTCCATCCTCTCAGGCCAGGGGCACAATGTATGAATGTATGGTTGGATTAGAATCGCTGTTCTAATCATTAGCCAGTACAGAGAATTAAGTAAAACCACAAGTCCAAATCCCTATCTCCATCCATGGCTAATTTAGGCATGGGCCAATTTTAGCTAGCTAGCCACAACAGAACGAGATGCAACAATTCAAGTTGTTTCTGTCTATGAGGTATTGCTCTCGATGTGATGTCATTGGAGTGAAGCCAAATCCATGCGGGCTTCCCTTGACACTTTTTTTTTGGTGTGCCAGAACCATTCACAGTTGAGCTTACTCAGTTTAGCTCAAAGCTGACTGGCTATTATTTTTTATTTTCAAGGTAGGCCAAATGCTTTCTGGCTTCCAATGCATTCAGTGCTACGGGCAGCAGCAATGTCAAACTCTTTTTGACCAGAAAGCATCAAATAGGTGGCTCGGATGCTTTCTCCGGTGAGATGCATTCAGCCTCTTGCGAATTGAAGAAGACGAAAGATACATTATTTAATAGTTTTTTTTCTTTACTTCTTGGTACTTTTTTGGGGAAGCCTGGCTTCCCTTAGCATCCATGAATACACACCACTGCCAGTCAATAACTAACAAGACCTGGCAGTAGATAACAGATAACCCATTGCAGTTTAGCATTTCTGAAATGTTGTTGTGATGCCACTGTCTGATGTAAGCTACAGTTGATTGGTAGATAACTGCTTGAAGTTGTGGTTTACACTACAGGTACATGGTTGATATTGGACTTGGTGTCTTTGACTTCGTCACTGATAACTGAATAACGTTATACAACTCTGATGTGCATTTGATTTCTAGAGATGTTTAAGGTATGATTCCTATTGTTTTATTGTTTTCGATTCAAGTTTGCCATTCACACATCAGGCGTTGGATTAATGTTGGCTTTGCTGACCTCCTCGTTGAAAACCGAATGCAGCCAAGACATCTTGCAGCTCCACGGTGGCCTCCTACAGTTACTGGTCATATCTTGATCAGCTCTTGCCTAGCGATATCCCCTAGCTTGAAGGTCAAATTTGTGTGTGCGTTGGGCGTAGGGGTGTGTTTGTGTGTGCAAGTGTTTGAGTGTGTACTATTGTAGCACAGTGGTTAGCCCTGATTTGAATCACTGTGAACTACTGAGTCATATTCATGAACAGGTGCTCCATTATGGTCTCAGAAAAAAAACAGTGGAAAAAAAAACAGTGTGAAGTGTTGAGAGAAAAAGTTGGGAGAGAGAGAGGAGAGGAAAGAAAAACAACAAGGAGAGCTTTGGCACCTCTTGTTATCTCCATGGTGGCTAGAGTTGCTCATTATTTTCCTTTAGAAATGTTATCCTTCTTTATTTCTCTCGGTCTCTGCTTTTTCGCTCTCTGTTTGCCTCTTCTCAAAGGTATACTAGGGCCCTATAAAATCTGCGGAAAACGTGGACGGACTCACAGAATCCAGAGTTTAACAATATTCAAAAATGTGTTGAACTTAGTAGGGAATCAACTAAGTGTATTGAAAATGAATGGTCTGTTCATGTCTTATAATAAACTTGGGCAAATGTATTAGTATGCATCAGTGATTCGTATTTCCTGCAACTTTCTGAAGAGCCAACAAGAAATCCCACTCTCTGCGTATGTGCGGTGCGCTAACGGCTACCACTTTGTGTAGCCATTAGCGAAGATGCTAATGAAAAGTATTCTGTTAGCTGGAAAGGCTTTTTTTTACCATCACATGTGTGCAAAAAAAACACCACTAAACAACAGCCTTGCTAGGTATACACAGGAATTAAAGGTTAACTACACCCAAAAATATAAAAAAATAAATCCCAGACCTCAAAAGGAAACCTGGAAAAACAAAACGGAGAAAAAGGAATTTGGGAAAAAGCTGAATCATGTTATTGGGCCCTAGGCATACTTGTTCAAAACCAAACAGATGTTTTACTGACACACATTCGCACACAGAGATAAGCTTATTCATTCACACACAGTATTGGGAACAACAACAACAACAACACATCAGTTTCTTATTTGACTAACTATTCAAAACTATTCAAAATAAGACACCAGATCTTCTACTTCTACTATACATCATAGTTACAACAACAAAAACAACCACAAAACAACAACGTATAGATGCAGTGCAGAGCCTCGTCTTGCAGTGCTTCCAAGTATCATGTTCAGTTTCCTTGTGCAATGTTGTTTTAAGCACAGCACATAGCTATTGTTATGAACCCAATAACTAGCCTACGGATATTGTTGCACTCGCTTTGTCACATTCTGAATGAATGTGTGCATTTATGTGAGAAATCAGCGTATGCGCCCACTGGTGGAAAAAGTACCCAATTGTCATACTTGAGTAAAAGTAAAGATACCTTAATAGAAAATGACTCAATAAAAAGTGAAAGTCACCCAGTAAAATACTACTAATACTACTACTAAAGTAATATACTCAAGTACACTATATATGCAAAAGTATGTAGACACCCTTTCAAATTTGAGGATTCAGCTATTTCGGCTATTTCAGCCACACCCGTTGCTGACAGGTGTATAAAATCGAGCACACCGCTATGCAATCTCCATAGACAAACATTGGCAGTTGAATGGCCTTACTGAGAGGTCATTAACTTTCAACGTGGCACCGTTATAGGATGCCACCTTTCTAAACAAGTTAATTCATCACATTTCTGCCCTGCTAGAGCTGCCCTGGTCAACTGCAAGTGCTGTTATTGTGAAGTGGAAACTTCTAGGATTACCATGTGCAATGCCAAACACCAGCTGGAGTGGTGTTAAGCTTGCCGGCTTTGGACTCTGGAGCAGTGCAAACGCGTTTTCTGGAGTGATGAATCACGCTTCACCATCTGCCATTCCGACGGACTAATCTGGGTTTGGTGGATGCCAGGATAACGCTACCTGCCCCAATGCATAGTGCCAACTGTAACGTTTGGTGGAGGAGGGATAATGGTCTGGGGCTGTTTTTCATGGTTCAGGCTCCTTAGTTCCATTGAAGGGAAATCTGAACGCTACTACAACATTCTAGACAATTCTGTGCTTCCAACTTTGTGGCAACTGTTTGGGGAAGGCCCTTTCCTGTTTCAGCATGACATTGCCCCCGTGCACAAAGCGAGGTCCATACAGAAATGGTTTGTTGCGATCAGTGTGGAAGAACTTGACTGGCCTGCACAGAGCCCTAACCTCAACCCCATCTAACACCTTTTGGGATGATTTGGAACGCTGACTGCGAGCCAGGCCTAATCGCCCAACATCAGTGCCCGGCCTCACTAATGCAATTGTGGCTGAATGGAGGCAAGTCCCCGCAGCAATGTTCCAACGTAGTGAAAAGCCTTACCAGAAGAGTGAAGGCTGTTATAGCAGCAAAGTGGGGACCAATTACATATTAATGCCAATGTTCAACGAGCACATACTTTTGGTCATGTAGTGTATCAAAAGTAAAAGAAGAAGTATAAATAATTTAAAATCCCTTATATTAAGGAAACCAGACAGCACCGTTTTATTTGTATTTATTTGGTTACAGATTGACAGACATTACAAGGCAGTAGATGACCAGGGATGTTTGTGAATTGGGATCGTTGTCTTGTCCTGCTAAGCATTCAAAATGTAACAAATACTTTTGGGTGTCAGGGAAATCGTATAGGCTAAAAAGTACATTATTTTCTTTTGGAATGTAGTGGAGTAAAAGTTAAAAGTTGTCAAAAATATAAATAGTAATGTAAAGTACAGATACCCCCCAAAACCACTTAAGAAGTACTTTAAAGTATTTTTACTTACTTACTTTACACCACTGTATGCGCCTAGGTGTTTAATATGCGTGTTCCTATGGAGAAACAACCTTACCTTGGTCCAAGTGCCAGCTCTGTCTCTCCAATCCCAGCGGATTATTATTTGTGCCCTGATTCTTGAAGCTGGGTGTATAACGCATTTTCCTACTTCACAGGAGAAGCTTTTTGAACATGTGAACTTTCATGTGCCTTAATAACAAATCTGTAAATATAAATAAAATGTGAAATCACAAAGCTGTTTAGCCACAGAAAAAATACAGAATCTTGCCTAGCCATGATTGGTTGAGATAAGAAGGGGGCTGGGACATTCACGAGAAAGACAGACCATTCTGTCACTCAAGGCTTCTCTGTCAAATGACACTTCCTGCTCTCTGCTACTGCGGATATTTGAAAGATCCATAGACCATTGGATTTACTTATTTATGTGTAGCTACAGCTTTCAATAACAGTGTTGTCCTGAATACAGCTGCTGGTATCGACACAGCTTTGTCTTCTGTGGCAAAAGTAGTCTGGTTGAAGCAGAGTGGGAAGAATTATTTTCAAAGTGTTTCAGTCTGCCGTGAATCATCAATCCATACACAGGTAAGAGTCTACAGTTAAAATTGCAAGCAAACTACAAGTGCATATGTTATTGGCTCAACTGTATCAAAAAGTAATTTTCATTGCTACCTATTGTTAGGTAGATAGCTAGCTGGACAGTTGCATACAGGTAACATACTAGCCAACCAGCTAGCTGTGCTGGCCGGTTGTATTCTGCTGTTAATGTTGATTGCTGATTTGCTAACGTTAAGCCATGCTAATCTTCGTCATGTTTGTCAGTTTGTCATGTTTAACTAGCTAGCGTACTGTAAATAGCCACTGTGGTGCGAATGATAATCGATTAGCAAGCTAATCAATCCCCATGTTAAGTGATAGGGACACATGCTAAGTTGGCTAGCTACCTAACCATAATGAAATTATAGCTAAATAGCTATTTATCTACAATAGATTATAGATTTCAAGGTAGTTTTTTGCATGTTTAACTAGCTGGCTAGCTAGATTAATACAATTTACATCTAATTAAGCCAGCTGGTAATTATAAAGTTAAATGTTTTACAAATCTAGCGAGTTCTTAGTGTCTGCATTGTAATTGTTTGGCTGGAAGTAGGATGAGTGTGTACAGGGCATTTTAGTACAGAGCTCTGTAGCAGTCAACAGGCAATAACAAGTTATAGGAGATGAATTCATTCGTGTTTTACGCTATGTTTCTGGATTTTGTCTTTCAGCATAATAAGAACCTGCTCTCCACCACCAGTACAAGGAGATGAACAATGGTGAACAAGCAGTACTTCGGGTGTTTTGGAATCAGGTTTTAGCTGCAGTTCAATGCTGATGTCCTTCCTCCCAGAGACAAAATACAGCAAACATTTTTGAGAAAATCATGGCTTTTGCAATGAAAAGGCCATCGACATTACATGGACATAAATATGCTCTCAGGCTAGATTCCTTTGTTTATATGACCTGAGCCAAAGTCACACAAAGGATCTCATGATATAGGCCTAGGTCTAGATAGTGTTTTTACCTTTGTGTTTGTGTTTTTCATTTTTCCTAATTGTAGGCTACTATCTTTAGCACTAGACGTTAATAATAAGGTATTTTAATATTCATTTTGTATTTGTTTTTTAAGCACATGGCCACGGTTACGTGTTCACATGTGAATTCTTTTAGAGATCTTAAGAGGGTCTAAGACTTAAGAGTGTGAACGATGCTAAATGGGCATAAACAAATTGCACTAAACTACCTAACCTATTCCATAACACCTCCCCCAACAAGAAAATAAAATATTTTTCTGAATTTCCATAAAACGTCCTTACCTGAAGAGACAATATGTCCAACATAAACACTAAAGCTGCAGTTACACAACCTGACTACAGAAACCCTCTACTCTGAGATAAAGTCATTCTCAAAACCGGAAACCAGTCAAAACCCCAAACCATCAAATTCACTGCTCTGCACTCAGGTAATTTCTTCCTGCCAAAAGTATCTGACTTGATCAAACCAAGGGATAACCTGTAATCCCTCTGGTTTTAAACTGAGAGAACAAGTCCATTCACTCTGCCTATGGTCACAAGCACCAAGAACCATCTAATGTATCCAGCGATGTGAGACTTGGAACAACCATCACCTGAGACAAGTGAATATCGACCACGGCTGCAGCAAACTCACTAGGAACACAATACACGTTCCCCAATGCCTTTTTCATTCAGTCCTGAGCACTCACTGGAGGGAAACTGTTATCCTTATCACATTCCTCCACCTTAACAGGAGACACACTAGGTCTACATGCTGCAGGAACTGTCAACTGCTCTTCAAGAACCGGAAGTGACAAAATCGCTGGATCTGGCTCATGGATGGGCAACTCCAGTCCTCAGGGGCCTGATTGCTGTCACAGTTTTGCCTCTGCTCCAGCTAACACACCTGACTCCAATAATCAAGTAATAATGATCTTCAGTTTAGAATGGAATATGTTAAATCAGCTGTGTTTGCTAGGGATGGGGGAAAAGTGTGACACCACTCCGGCTCCCAAGGACTGGAGTTGCCCAACCCTGGCAACCCTGATCTGGATTTTCCACCAAACTCACTTCTTCAAGCTCCCGATTCTCATCACAAGACACAGCCGTGTCACCTGCAAAACTCAAACCGGGCGTCTCCCAGCGAATCCTCACTAACCTCAACACATCACTGGGAAAAATCTTCTCCCTTCTATAGCTCAATTAGAAATTTGTCAGCTAAATTAAAACCTGACACCCAAACAGCAATGGCGCTGGAGTGGATGGCTAACTTCTGGACATCAGAACAGCGATTGGTCACCTCGAACTGGAAGAAGCTTTTTCCTTTAACGAGTCCGAGTACGACGCAAAGGATATACTGCTTTACCGGGAACAGGCCCAAATCCCTGTCATTTGCGTGAAGAAAAGATGGAGAAAAAGGGGGCTGAGGTCGGGCTGCCTTCTGAGAGTTCATAGGTGAGCGAGTAAACTCCCACTGCCATCTGTTCTATTGGCCAACGTGCAATCATTGAAAAATAAAATCGATGACCTAAGATTATCCTACAAACGGGACATTAAAAACGGTAATATCTTATGTTTCAACGAGTCATGGCTGAACGACGACACGGATAATATAGAGCTTGCAGGATTTTCCATGCACCGGCAGAACAGAGGAGCTACGTCTGATAAGACGAGGGGTGGGGGAGTGTGTCTATTTGTCAATAACAGCTGGTGCGTGATGTCTAATATTAAAGAAGTCTCGAGGTATTGCTTGCCTGAGGTAGAGTACCTTATGATAAACTGTAGACCACACTATCTACCAAGAGAGTTCTCATCTATATTATTCTTAGCTGTCTGTTTACCACCACAAACCTATAAGGCCATAAGCAAACAAGAAAATGCTCATCCAGAAGCAGCGATATTAGTGGCCGGTGACTTTAATGCAGGCGAACTTAAATCCGTTTTACCTCATTTCTACCAGCATGTCACAAAAACTCTAGACCATCCACACACAGAGATGCATACTAAGCTCTCCCCTGCCCTCCATTTGACAAATCTGACCATAATTCTATGCTCCTGATTCCTACTTACAAGCTAAAACTAAAGCAGGAAGTACTTGCTCAAAATGGAAGTGAATTGCTACGCTACAGGACTGTTTTGCTAGCACAGACTGGAATATGTTCCGTGATTCATCCAATGGCATTGAGTAGTATACCACCTCAGTCATCGGCTTCATCAATAAGTGCATCGACGACGTCATCCTCAAAGTGACCGTATGTACATATCCCAACCAGAAGCCATGGATTACAGGCAACATCCGCATCGAGCTAAAGGCTAGAGTTGCCTCTTTCAAGGAGCGGGACACTAATCCGGACACATATAAGAAATCCCGCTATGCCCTCAGACTAACCATCAAACAAGCAAAGCGTCTATACAGGATTAAGATTGAATCCTACTACACCGGCTCTGATGCTCGTTGGATGTGGCAGGGCTTGAAAACTTTTACGGGATACAAAGGGAAACCCAGAAGCAAGAAGCCCAGCTACACGAGCCTACCAGACGAGTGAAATGCCTTTTATGCTCGCTTCGAGGCAAGCATCACTGAAGCATGAACAAGAGCACCAGCTGTTCTGGACGACTGTGTGATAACGCTCTTGGTAGCCGATGTGAGCAAGAATAAACAGGTCAACATTCACAAAGCCGCGGGGCCAGACGGATTACCAGGACGTGTACTCAAAGCATGCGCGGACCAACTGGTAAGTGTCTTCATTGACATTTTCAACCTCTCCCTGACTGAGTCTGTAATGCCTACATGTTTCAAGCAGACCACCATAGTTCCTGTGTCCAAGGAAGTGAAGGTAACCTGCCTAAATGATTACCGTCCCGTAGCACTCACGTTGGTAGACATGAAGTGCTTTGAAATGCTGGTCATGGCTCACATCAACAGCATCCTCCCGGATACCCTAGACCCACTCCAATTTGCATACCGCCCCAACAGTTCCACAAATGATGCAATCTCAATCGCACTCCACACTGTCCTTTCCCACCTGGACAAAAGGAACACCTATGTGAGAATGCTGTTAAATGACTACAGCTCAGCGTTCAACACCATAGTGCCCACGTAGCTCATCACTAAGCTAAGTACCCTGGGACTAAACACCTCCCTCTGCAACTGGATCCTGGACTTCCTGACGGGCCGCCCCCAGTTGGTAAGTGAAGGCAACAACATGTTTGCCACACTGATCCTCAACACTGGGGCCCCTCAGGGGTGTGTACTTAGTCCCCTCTTGTAAATATATTTGATACATGACTATGTGGCCGAACACTACTCCAACACCATCATTCAGTTTGCTGACGACACAACAGTGGTATGCCTGATCACCGACAATGATGAGACAGCCTGTAGGGAAGAGGTCAGAGACGCCAGGACAACAACCACTCCCTCAAGACAAAGGAGCTGATCGTGGACTACAGGAAAAGGCGGGCCGAACAGACCCCCATTAACATCGACGGGGCTGTAGTGGAGTGGGTCGATAGTTTCAAGTTCCTTGGTGTCCACATCACCAACAGACTATCATGGTCCAAACACACCAAGACAGTCGTGAAGAGGGCACAACAATACCTTTTCCCCCTCAGGGGACTGCAAAGATTTGGAGCGCCAAGTCTAGGACCAAAAGGCTCCTTAACAGCTTCTACCCCCAAGCCATAAGACTGCTGAACAATTAATCAAATGGCCACCGGACTATTTACATTGAACCTCCCCTCCTCACATTGTTTATTATCTAGGCATTGTCACTTCACCCCTACCTACATGTACAAATTACCTTGACTAACCTGTACCCCCTCACATTGACTTGGTACCAGTACCCCCTGTATATAGCCTCGTTATTGTTATTTTATTGTGTTACTTTTTATAATTTTTTTATTTTGTTTATTTGGTAACTCTTCTTGAACTGTACTGTTGGTTAAGTGCTTGTAAGTAAGCATTTCACGGTAAGGTCTACACTTGTTGTATTTGGCACATGTGACAAATAAAGTTTGATTTGATCTGCTGAAAAACCACAACCTCCTCTACTTTGGCCAAGAATGTGTCAGTTAAAGAAACCAACGAATCACTGACAACCTCTGATTCTAACAGATCACTTGGGGGAACCAAATCTGTTATCAGACCACGACCTGCTCAGTGTCACTCAACCCAACAAATAATGTCTCCCCTACATTGACACATGAATCAACCTCATCCTCAACCTTCAGAGGGCACACTACATCACATATCTCTGCCCAGAATGTCTCAGCTAGAGACACACAAGAATCACCTCCCTCAATATGGATAACCATTTCCTGGGAACCACTGTCTCGTTTGGCAAAGAATGTTTCCTTCCAAATTCCACACAAATCATCCTCCTCCCTATCTGGTTTTCCATCAGCACTCTTCTGAACATCAGTAACTTCAGAAACTGGGGAAACCTCAAAACTTTCCTTGAGAGACTCTGCCCCCTGACACACTTGACTTTTCACTGGGGTTACACAAATCTGATCTCTTGGGGAAACTAGCTCATCACTCCGATCACTGGAGGAACCTGGTTTAGTGACAAGACTGTCTAACAGACTGGAAAAAAAGTTCTCCCCTCTATGCAGCTCTTCATTCCTCTGCTGTTTCAAGAGTGCTATTTCCTGTTCTAGCCCCACCAATCCACCCAAACTGGCGGCAAGAACTCACGCCACTTCTCCAATAACAGCACTGCAACATCTAACTTGTTCAAGTCTTCTGACATTTTAACCTCCAGCATTTCTGACACCTGGCATAACTGATCCCTTGTTAGCTTCAGAAAACTCCAACTACAAACCATAGCAACAGTTAGCCACTAGCTCACCGCTAACCAACCAATACATAAATGTGCTCAAAGCCCCAAAGATAACCACTATAAACAGGAAACAGCATGCCATGCACAAATGCCACAAATGATATCCACAGTTAGCCATTAGCCTAGCGCTAACACAAACGCATGCACCAAAGCTATAAACCATAGCAATCGTTAGCCACTCGCCTAACGCTAACACAAACACAATCCTCCAGACTCCAAACTGGGAAATATAATCATGCACACAGCACTAAAAAAAGCTACCGAAACCATAGCCAAAACCGTCAACAAAAATTGTTAGAGCCCACGAGCAAAACACCTCAGCCCTACAATAGCTAACTACCAGCTGCAAACAATTGGCTACCTTCACAGGCCAAACCAAACATTTCTGTTGGCCAAAGCCATCAGCTATCTTGATAACTTTCACCTTGAAACTAACACTAGTACTGCTGCAAACCTCCCCTAGCACGCTAGCTTGACACAAACTCATGCTACAAACTTTCTCAACAAATGCACAACCACACTACTGAACCACACCAGTTCACAACCATCTACAACCACACTACCGAACCACACCAGTTCACAACCATCTACAACTACACTACCGAACCACACCAGTTCACAACTATCTACAACCACACTACCGAACCACACCAGTTCACAACCATCTACAACCACACTACCGAACCACACCAGTTCACAACTATCTACAACCACACTACCGAACCACACCAGTTCACAACCATCTACAACCACACTACCGAACCACACCAGTTCACAACCATCTACAACCACACTACCGAACCACACCAGTTCACAACCATCTACAACCACACTACCGAACCACACCAGTTCACAACCGTCTACAACCACACTACCGAACCACACCAGTTCACAACCGTCTACAACCACACTACCGAACCACACCAGTTCACAACCATCTACAACCACACTACCGAACCACACCAGTTCACAACCATCTACAACCACACTACAGAACCACACCAGTTCACAACCATCTACAACCACACTATCGAACCACACCAGTTCACAACCATCTACAACAACACCAGTTCACAACCATCTACAACCACACTACTGAACTACACCAGTTCACAACAATCTACAACCACACTACTGAACCACACCAGTTCACAACCATCTACAACCACACTACTGAACCACACCAGTTCACAACCATCTACAACCACACTACTGAACCACACCAGTTCACAACCATCTACCACCACAAATGCTAACGTGTTACCATTCATGACGGATGAGCTCCTATACAGTATGTTACGAACCCAATAACTAGCCTACGTATATTGTTGCACTTGCTTTGTCTAGGGGCCCTAGGCCTAGTTACAGAGTCTGTAACCTGAATGAATGTGTGCATTTATTTGAGAAATCAGAGTATGCGCCAAAGGTGCTGTCTCCCTGTGCCCAGGGAGCCAGCAACCTTTCCTTGGTCCATGGCCACCAAACCAACTCTGCACCTGATGTGCTTATCAACCAGGCTCAGCACTTGGACAAGGTTGCTGCTGCCCCCTGGGGGAATGGAGTGTGGAACTAGTAGTGAGATGTATTGTGCTGCCTAAACTACCTAACCTATTCCATAAGACTATGTAAAAATAAATATGGTGCAGATCAGGTGTGGTACCACAAGAGTATTAGAGCATGATGCTGCTAGGCTCCAGGGGACTCCTGCAATTTAACCCCTCAGCACCTCATGTAATGACTTACAATGTCTCTACATAGAGCATTCATAATGCATCTATAAGCATCTGAAAGGACTTCATACACATGACATAACAGCTACTTAAGCTACTTAACCCCTGAATACTTAGCCATTCGCTACGTCTCATGTTGCATACCCATGAACACACACACCAACCACAACACATAGTTGAATTTTTATCATCTCAACCTTTCAGCCTACATTCCAGATTTAGACTCCACTTAGTGTGTATGTGTGTGTGTGTGTGTGTTTGTCTGGCGCTTGGGCAATAGAGAGAGAGGGGAGCTCCTGCCAACATGGTTGTTTACCCTGTTTCCCTTTTCACTGGAAGCTTGTTGTTGGATGGAGAGAGATAGTCTGAGAGAGATGAAAAGGAAAAGAGAGAGAGTGAATAAGAGAGAACGGAATAAAGATGTGAATAGTAGGGGCAGAGTAATAGAAAGAGATTGACAAGAGACAGAGAAAGGTGAAGAGAGAGGGTGAGAGAGAGAGCCAGAGAGGAAAACCAACAAAGAAAAACAGAGACAAAGGTAGTAAAGATAGGAGAGAGAAAGACAGAAGTAGAGGGCAAAAGAGAGAGAGAGCTATACAGACAGATAAAACCGAGACAGACAGAAGTAGAGAGACAAAACCGAGAGAGCTAGAGAAGAAAGATATATATTATTGAGAAAAAGAGGGAAAGCGAGAAATATATCAATGTGAACTGATAGTTATTCAGCTCATGTCTGACTGCAGGTCTGTTAGAGACGGATTGGCCTCTCAGAAGGGCACCGCAGGGTGAGTAGGCCACACACACAGTAGTGTTAGCACTCAGCACAGGAACACAGTAAGACTGGACACACCTCAGTGAGCAGCAGGATGTGAGCTATAGATCCTGAATATCCTGAAGCCACCCAGAAATATGACATATGGAGAAAGTAATGTCCGACTCCGCAACTCTGATATTCTACCACAGGGATTCACTTACTGTAACAGTGCTTTTCAATAGAACTAAGATTTATTTTCTATTTTATCGCTTTAGGCAGACAACCCTGTAAGGATAGTGCAAGCTTTAAGAGCAGGTGTCCCTAACACAGATCTTTTACTGGTCTGAGTCCAGAGGTGTTCATGATGCTCTGTTGACTATGGCCTATAGTTGGCCAGGTGTATGTTGCTGACAGTAGACCAGGTGTCTAGAGTGGAGTGGAGTGGACTCTCTGGTCAGTCAGTCAATGATTGATCAATGAAGGGTGAACAGAGAACCAACAGAGACCAGAGAGGCACAAAGCAGATATGAAAGGCACTGGCCTGTATTATCCTTGAATCAGAGAATGATTTTTTCATCTATGTACTGAGAAAGATGCGTCTCTGTGTAGAGAATAGCGGCCAGAAGGATGTTTCCTCAGATAACTTGCTAATCCTTTAGCTATGCTTCTGTGTTTGTTATCAAATCCGCTCATGATCCTCTTCTATTCACAGAGCCAATAGAGAGAGCAGGGCCTGTGTGTCACGATCGTCATGATGATAAATGGACCAAGGCGCAGCGTGCATAGAGTTCCACATTCTTTTAATTTACAGTGGAACATAAAAAAAACATATGATCACAACATAAGTAGCGCTCACAGGCACTAACCAGAAACATATCCCACAAAAGCAGGTGGGAAACAGAACAACTAAGTATGATCCCCAATTAGAGGTAACGACAATCAGCTGCCTCTAATTGGGAACCATACACAAAACCAACATAGATATACTAGACAAAAAAAAACCTGGTCACGTCCTGACCTAAATCACCATAGAGAACCCAGAGGGCTCTCTATGGCCAGGACGTGACACTGTGTTAAAAAAAGGTTACAAATATATATATTAAAAATATCAAGTGTCTCAGAGAAAGAGTACCTGATCCTAGATCAGCACTCCTACTCATTAGGCGCTTGATGAATACATGCCCATATCTGTGTCAATACTGTAACACTTGGTAGTCTCTGTAGTGCAGTAAGTCTATCCATGGTTGAAACATTGTTGACATTTTGTAAAGTGATCCAAGACTGATTGATAGCAGTTCAAAGAACTAGCAATCAAAGGTCACTTGAAGTAGAGAGCTGAACTATGTTAATATCGAGTAATATCAGTGTATTATATGGTGAATCCACAAGTTACTCTGATACTGTACCTCATTCCTGGGTTGCATTTTCAGAACGTTGAGATATAAATAAATGATATAGAACAGATATGATTCTGTGTCAAGGGTAGGGCTGTGGCGGTATCGAAATTGCATCAGCCGGTGATTGTCAAGCAAATAACTGTCGATCTCACGGTAATTGACCGTTAATTAACATGAACACATTTAGCATCTCCTGTCTTCCACACAAGCCAGTGGTGCAGACCTTTGGAACATCTACACAGTAGTCTAATAAATCCATGTAATATAGCCTACAACTTCACAATAAATCCATTATTTATTTTAGACAGGTCTAAAGAAACATGATATAAAGAAAATGTAGTCTATTTCAGAAGAACAGAATAGCATACTCTTGAGTTGTCCTTATGTTAAGTCCTGATCTGGCTATGCCATATGGATGTGGGCTACACTAGTTCATTTAGCAGACAAGATTTGGTTAGAATTCCGTGGCATTATTTTATATTATTTTATAGTATGAAGAATAGAATTTAACAAAGCTGAATAAAATAGAAAGTATATTTTCTCCAAACGATTTGAGGGAGTGAGCACATGCGGCTATTCTGTGTTGAGCGGTTAACAAATAAATATGTACTCCTATGTGCTTAATAGAGTTATTAATGTAACTTTAGTTGTGATACAAACGTATGGCTATATGTTTTTATTTTTAATACATTGTAAGGCTGCATGATGCGACTCTAATGATGATTTGAAAAAAGTTGCTTGAAAGGCATGATCTCTGCTTTGTTTTTTCCGCAGGCTGTACACAATTCATCAGTCTCTCATTCACAATTTGACAAGCACTTGATAATGCCTCGAATTTCCCGGCGGCATCCCCTTTGTGTGGTCGTAATGGACCCTAAAAAAATCGATGCCTTTTGCGGCCAGTGGCTGTTGTTCACTTCTCCCTGAGTACTGTGTGCTCCGAAGCACCTCTCACGCACATGGCTCTCCATCACGTGATCAGGTTTTTCTTGCAGGCTACAAGTGAAGACCGACACTTTGGGGATGCACTGCATGCATCCTTATCCAATTCTGAGGTGCATATTGAAGATATTGTAAGTGTCACGATCGCTGGAAGGAGAGGACCAAAGCGCAGCACGGGTGTAGTTCCACATGATTTATTTACATGGAACTATACAAAACAATAAAGACATTGACTGATCGCAACATCAGTATAGCACAAACACATGCACTAACCAGAAACAATAACCCACAAGGCAGGTGGGGAAGGGAACAAACTTAAATAGGGTTCCCAATTAAATGCAACGACATACAGCTGCCTCTAATTGGGAACCAACAAAAAAACAACATAGAGTCCCATAGAAAACCCTAGTCACGCCCTGGCCTAATACCCCATAGAGAAACCCAAAGGGCTCTCTATGGCCAGGGCATGAAAGTAAGAACTGTCCACATTTACTTTTCGTCAGCCAACAAGATGAGTAGGCCTAACGAACAGCAAAAGCACTAGTCTATGGCAATCTACTATCCCCCATAGTACAAAAAGTTACCTATTCTATTCTGTGCGAGAAATAAATATTCCAAACATAGTCTGGGACAGTTGTGGGATGCGATAGATCCCAAGTAATACAACCACTTGCATCCCAAAAACCTTTTTAAGCAATGAGGCTCACGCTACAGATCAGAACGTTTAGCTTAAAATGTGATAAACTATTAGGCTATTTTTTCACATTATAAGCACAGCAATGTGCACACGGCAGTAGGCTATAAGCGCAAATCTTCCATTAGGGGAAGTGACTGCAAATGTGATTATGCATGTAATGCTTTTATTATAAAGGTGCATTTTTATGGTGAAAATATCTTCCCCAAAATTGTAACTCATGCGATGCTTATGCCAGTTAGGCTATGGGCTAGGCTACATGAGGTGTGCAACTATGATTTGAAAAAGTCGCAAAAAAAAGGCATTGTTTCTTGCCTTACGCTGGGCATCATTCACAAGTGATAATATATAATTCACAATGATAGGCTAATAGTGTCACCCATCAGACTATTCTTGATTTAATCTTGTCTTCACCTATACTAAATAGTATAAATAGCGAATGGAGGACACTTTTCCCGTAGTTTATTTTCATGTAAGCCAAGTAGGCTATACTCCTGTTGTAAAGATAAGCAATGTGCTTATTATTAGGAAAGTTGAGAAATAAATATAGTAGGCCTAGCCTATAGAAAGCTGATGGGATCCTCCTCTTTTTAGTAGAGGCCATCACTCGCACAATTGCATAGCCTATAGAAATGTTGCTCAACATGAGCTGATGAGCTGTCTTTGAGTGTTTGATTAGATTTTCGATTACATTTGCATTGACGTCAGAGTGATTAGAGGGACAATAGAGTGCTGAGTACCAGGCAGTTAGCAAGTTTACTAATGACCAGCAGTTAGCAAGTTTACTAATGACCAGCAGCAGCATCAGAGCTTGGAGAAGCCTAATTACCGTGACAAACGGTCACGTGGACTGCCTTCATAACTGATGACCTCCGATGTGGCGGTAATACGGTCACCACAACAGCCATAGTCAAGGGTGATATGAAAGCATGACAGCGTACACCAAAATTGTATCTACAGTGTTCAGAATGTTGCACCCTCCTAAACACAACCATGCCTCCTACCTAAACCTCTTGATTTTCAACCGAACATATTGAATGACACATGGCAGCTATTCTGACTACTCCACCGAACAGTATATGAAAAGCTTGTGTATACACAATTATCCAGTGAGAGTTAATTTCTGGTGCTTAAAAGCTGATTAGCGTGTCAGCCTGCCCATCGCTTTAGGAAATGATAACAGAAGCTAAGTAGCGGTTGAAAAACATCCATAATACCAATAACAAACTAGAGAGAGGAAGAAAGAAAGGGAGATGAAAGAGGGAGAGAGACTGTGTTGTTTTTCAGCTGGCAACAGTCTCTTAGCCCTCCCCTTTCTCTCCCTCTCTCTCGATCTCCCATCTCTCTCTCTCCCTCTCTGTAGTGACATGTTCCCTGAGCAGTTTAACAGTTATTACATGCTCTAAAACACACTGACTCACTGAAAGAGAGAGAGAGAGATAAAGGGGGAGAGAGGTAGAGAGAGTGTGTGTGTGTGTTTGAGAGAGGGAGAGAGAAAGGAAGATTGTTTGTTTGAGAGAGAGAGAAGGATAGGGCAAAAGAGAGAGGGGGAGATGGATGTATAGAGTGAGGGAGGTAGGCAGGGAGGTAGGGAGGGACTTAGGGAGGATTCAAGTTCTATAGCAGGGACTGAGTCGACATGGAGATGGTGTGTAATGGAGGGAAGTACAGTATGTGTGAAATATTGGTGTTAACTTAATTATTTTCTTTGTCCAGTCGATACCTAACTAACAATCCCTGGCAGTAGATAACACATTGTTGCTGATCATTTTATGAAATACTGTTGTGATGCAATGTCATTGTCTGAGTTGATTTGCAGAGAGCTGATATACAGTGCCTTCGGAAATAATTAATACCCCTTGACTTTTTCCACATTTTGTTACGTTACAGCCTTATTCTACAATTGTTTCAATAAATAAAAAACCCTCAGCAATCTGCACACAATACCCCATAATGACAAAGTGAAAACTTTTTTTGAAATTTTTGCAAATGTATTTAAATAAAAAACAGAAATACCTTATTTACATAAATATTCAGACATTTTGCTATGAGCCTCGAAATTGAGCTCAGGTGCATCCTGTTTCCATTGATCATCCTTGAGATGTTTCTACAACTTGATTGGAGTCCACCTGTGGTAAATTCAATTGATTGGACATGATTTAGAAAGGCACACACCTGTCTATATAAGGTCCCACAGTTGACAGTGCACGTCAGAGCAAAAACCATGTTTTTCAGCAGCAGGGACTAGTCAGAATCGAGTCAAAGATGAACAGAGCAAAGTACAGAGAGATCCTTGATAAAAACCTGTTCCAGAGCGCTCAGGACCTCAGACTGGGGGCGAAGGTTCACCTTCCAACAGGACAACGACCCTAAGCACACAACCAAGACAACACAGGAGTGGCTTCGGGACAAGTCTCTGAATGTCCTTGAGTGTCGTCTCTGGAGAGACCTGAAAATAGCTGTGCAGCAACACTCCCCATTCAACCTGACAGAGCTTGAGAGGATCTGCAGAGAAGAATGGGAGAAACGTCCCAAATACAAGCTTGTAGCGTCATATCCAAGAAGAATCGATGCTGTAATCGCTGCCAAAGGTGCTTCAACAAAATTCTGAGTAAAGGATCTGAATACTTATGTAAATGTGATATATTTAAAAAAAAAAAATGCTTTGTCATGATGTGGTATTGTGTGTAGATTGAGGGGGAAATTATGTAACGTAACAAAATGTGGAAAAAGTAAAGGGGTCTGAATACTTTCCAAAGGCACTGTACATTCACATTGTTATTTATCATTATGGTTTGTATTATCTTGTGCATAACAAATTGGATTTGATGATTTTCTCTCTGATAGCCAAGACTTCCATGTAATGAGTTTGCTGTAATGTGGCCTTTGACATCCAGTCGCTTGCTAACATGCTAATTAACATGCTCATTTCAGGTTTTCATAATAATGTACATCTACAGTCGTGGATGACACAAATATACATTTTTACAAAGTCCGCTGCCTCAGTTTGTATGACGGCAATTTGCATATACTCCAAAATGTCATGAAGAGTGATCAGATGAATTGCAATTAATTGCAAGGTCCCTCTTTGCCATGCAAATGAACTGAATCCCCAAAAAACATTTTCACTGCATTTCAGCCCTGCCACAAAAGGACCAGCTGACATCATGTCAGTGATTCTCTCGTTAACACAGGTGTGAGTGTTGACGAGGACAAGGCTGGAGATCACTCTATCATGCTGATTGAGTTCGAATAACATACTGGAAGCTTCAAAAGAAGGTTGGTGCTTGGAATCATTGTTCTTCCTCTGTCAACCATGGTTACCTGCAAGGAAACACATGCCGACATCATTGCTTTGCACAAAAAGGGCTTCACAGGCAAGGATATTGCTGCCAGTAAGATTACATCTAAATCAACCATTTATCGGATCATCAAGAACTTCAAGGAGAGCGGTTCAATTGTTGTGAAGAAGGCTTCAGTGCGCCCAAGAAAGTCCAGCAAGCGCCAGGACTGTCTTCTAAAGTTGATTCAGCTGCGGGATCAGGGCACCACCAGTACAGAGCTTGCTCAGGAATGGCAGCAGGCAGGTGTGAGTGCATCTGCACGCGCAGTGAGGCGAAGACTTTTGGAGGATGGCCTGGTGTCAAGAAGGGCAGCAAAGAAGCCACTTCTCTCCAAGAAAAACATCAGGGACAGACTGATATTCTGCAAACGGTACAGGGATTGCACTGCTGAGGACTGGGGTAAAGTCATTTTCTGTAAATGAATCCCCTTTCCGAGAAGACAAGGGGAGCGCTACCATCAGTCCTGTGTCATGCCAACAGTAAAGCATCCTGAGACCGTTGGGGTTGAGGTAGCTTCTCAGCCAAGGGAGTGGGCTCACTCACAATTTTGCCTAAGAACACAGCCATGAATAAAGAATGGTACCAATACATCCTCCAAGAGCAACTTCTCCCAACCATCCAGGAACAGTTTGGTGACTAACAATGCCTTTTCAAGCATGATGGAGCACCTTGCCATGAGGCTCCCCAGACCTTAATCCCATTGAGAACTTGTGGTCAATCCTCAAGAGGCGGGTGGACAAACAAAAACCCCCAAATTGTGACAAACTTGCATTGATTATGCAAGAATGGGCTGCCATCAGTCAGGATGTGGCCCAGAAGTTCATTGACAGCATGCCAGGGTGGATTGCAGAGGTCTTGAAAAAGAAGGGTCAACACTGCAAATATTGACTCTTTGCATGAACTTCATGTAATTGTCAATAAAAGCCTTTGACACTCATGAAATGCTTGTAATTATACTTCAGAATTCCATAGTAACATCTGACAAAAATATCTAAAGACACTGAAGCAGCAAACGTTGTGGAAATTAATATTTGTGTCATTCTCAAAACCTTTGGCCAAGACTATACATTACATTAGCTATGCTAATACTATTATGAAGGGAAAACAGATTGTAGTTTAGTTACAACCACTATCTCACAACAATAGAGTACAACACTGACAGTATTTTGCAGTAAATATTGCAAGACGAAATGTACGTTTTGTATGTAACTGGCTGGTTCATTCTGATATGATGGATGAGTTTATTTTTCTCTTTCTCTGCTTCTTAGGGATATCCTGTTTCTAAATGTCTACAGCCTGACAGAATAGGCAAGATAATACTAGGGGCGGGATTCTCCACTAGTTAGCCACAATTTCGGGCACGGACGATTTGATACGACCAAATGAAAATAAAAAGTCAATGGCACAAGTTGATTATGTGGTATTTGTCAACCTGAAATATTGATTCTTATATCTAGGATGCTTATATCTGAGACTTAGAAGTATTCATTTATTGTGGAAGGTGTATTTCTACTGTTTGTGTGTGTGTGTATGTGTGTATACGTGTGACTGTGTGTCTTTGTCTGTGTGTTACTGATAAGTAATGAAGTCATTTTTTCCAAATTGTGGCACCAAACTCCTTGCCAAGACCACAGCACTCCGATGAGCCTGATAAGACCAAGTTGCTGTGGAGAGAGAAATATACAGGGGGGAGAGAGAAGGAGAGAGTGAGAGAAGGAGAGAAATAGAGAAAGGGACAGAGAACGAGAGAGAAGGAGAGAAAGAAAGAGCGAAGGAAAAAGAGCAAAGGACAGAGGGGACGAGAGAACGACAGATGTGTGCAGACTGTGTGTCGGGGTGATGCTCTCTGATGACTAATCACAAGCACCCTAGGGGCCACACAAACACATACACACACACACACACAACTCTAGCTGTGAACAGTCAAAGCCGAACACACACACATACACACACACACAGCTCTAGCTGTGAACAGTCAAAGCCGAACACACACACACACAGGGAGGAGTCAGGCTATTGGTTTCTAAACAAGGTCCCCCAGCCAATGTTCAGGTCATTGTATGAATTATCATGTCCATACACACTTTCCAAAACAAGTAGAGCATATTACAGTTTAATAATGTCACCGTGGAACTTCCTTTTGCATTATGTCTGTCTGCCTGTCTCACTTCAGTATTCAACGTTTATCCAGGGTGGGTGGGGGGTAAACGTCTATAGGTGAAATGAATGTCGGTAAGGGTTTGGTTAAAACTTGGTTAAGGTAAGGGTTACATTTTGGGATAAGGTTAAGACTTTAGAAATTATGAAACGTGCGGTTTAGGCCCATCCTCTGTCTTCATAAACAACTCCCTAGCAAGCCACAAGTCTACTAGATGGTAATAGGTGCTCACGTTGCCCCTAGTCTGTCTGCCTGTCTGCCTGCCTGTCTGTCTCCACCACTTTATCTCTCTATCCCTTCATTATTTTTCTTCCTCTTGTCTTCCCAGTTAATTATTTTAATTTTAACTCTAATTATTAATTCACTTCTAGAGTCCCATAGAACTGTGAAGGTCCCAGATTAGTAAACCAATATATTTAGGCTGTGTGTGTGTGTGTCTGTGTCTGTGTCTGTGTGTGTGTGGGGGGGGTTGGTTCTTCTATGCTTGTGTTGACCTAAAATATCCAAGAGTCCCCACAAGGATAATAAAGGAAGAACAATTCTCCCTCCTGGGGACATTTCCCACATCCCCATGATGACAAAGGCTATTTTAAGATTAGGGATTAGGTTCAGGGTTAGGGTTGCAGTTAGGGTTAGAATTAGAGTAAGGATAAGGGGTTAGGTTTAGAGTTAGGCTTATGGTTAGGAGTTAGGTTTGGGTTAGGGTTCCGGGTTAGGGTTAGGGATTAGGGAAAATAGGATTTTGAATGGAAATCCATTTTAAGGTCCACACGAGGATAGAAGATAAAAATGGGTGTGCGTATGTGCACTGTGTGCGTGAGGGAGTGTGTGCGTGTATCTATGTTCATGTGTGTCTATGTTCATGTGTGTCTAGTTAATGTGTGGCTATGTTCATGTGTATCTATGTTCATGTGTGTCTATGTTCATGTGTGTCTATGTTCATGTGTGTCTATGTTCATGTGTGTCTATGTTCATGTGTATCTATGTTCATGTGTGTCTATGTTTATGTGTGTCTATGTTCACGTGTGTCTATGTTCACGTGTAATCTATGTTCAAGTGTGTCTATGTTCAAGTGTGTCTATGTTCATGTGTGTCTATGTTCATGTGTGTGTTCATGTGTGTCTATGTTCATGTGTGTTCATGTGTATCTATGTTAATGTGTGTTCATGTGTGTCTATGTTCATGTGTGTCTATGTTCATGTGTGTCTATGTTCATGTGTGTCTATGTTCATGTGTGTGTGTATGTGAAAGAGACAAACAGAGAGAGAAAAAAAGAAAGAAAGAGAGAGAGATGCTATAATATTAGAATATATTTTCATGTGTACATTCATTTATCTTTCTAAGACGTGAACAAGTGACGCCATGACTACCGAGATGCAGGAGATCGCCATTACAGAGGAGAAGCCTTTACTTCCGGGTCAGCCCGATCCTGCAAAGGTCAGTGAGTGCACACACACCCACGTGTATATATACAGGACCTCCCACCCTCTGTCATACACACATGCTTGCAACCTCAACTCTCACAAATACACACATTACATACATACCCCCTCATCCTGCCTCATCATACATACATGCTGTCACACCCTTTCTCCACATGCCACATACAGTCGTGGCCAAAAGTTTTGAGAATGACACAAATATTAATTTTCACAAAGTCTGCTGCCTCAGTTTGTATGATGGCAATTTGCATATACTCCAGAATGTCATGAAGAGTGATCAGATGAATTGCAATTAATTGCAAAGTCCCTCTTTGCCATGCAAATGAACTGAATCCCCAAAAAACATTTCCACTGCATTTCAGCCCTGCCAAAAAAGGACCACCTGACATCATGTCAGTGATGCTCTCGTTAACACAGGTGTGAGTGTTGACGAGGACAAGACTGGAGACCACTCTGTCATGCTGATTGAGTTCGAATAACAGACTGGAAGCTTCAAAAGGAGGGTGGGGCTTGGAATCATTGTTCTTCCTCTGTCAATCATGGTTACCTGCAAGGAAACACATGCCGTCATCATTGCTTTGCACAAAAAGGGCTTCACAGGCAAGGATATTGCTGCCAGTAAGATTGCACCTAAATCAACCATTTATCGGATCATCAAGAACTTCAAGGAGAGCGGTTCAATTGTTGTGAAGAAGGCTTCAGGGTGCCCAAGAAAGTCCAGCAAGTGCCAGGACCGTCTCCTAAAGTTGATTCAATTGCGGGATCGGGGCACCAGCAGTACAGAGCTTGCTCAGGAATGGCAGCAGGCAGGTGTGAGTACATCTGCACGCACAGTGAGACAAAGACTTTTGGAGGATGGCCTGGTGTCAAGAAGGGCAGCAAAGAAGCCACTTCTCTCCAAGAAAAACATCAGGGACAGACTGATATTCTGCAAACGGTACAGGGATTGCACTGCTGAGGACTGGGGTAAAGTCCAGAATGATGGAGCACCTTGCCATAAGGCAAAAGTGATAACTAAGTGGCTTGGGGAACAAAACATCGATATTTTGGGTCCATGGCCAGGAAACTCCCCAGACCTTAATCCGATTGAGAACTTGTGGTCAATCCTCAAGAGGCGGGTGGACAAACAAAAACCCACAAATTCTGACAAACTCAAAGCATTGATTATGCAAGAATGGGCTGCCATCAGTCAGGATGTGGCTCAGGAGTTAATTGACAGCATGCCAGGGCGGATTGCAGAGGTCTTGAAAAAGAAGGGTCAACACTGCAAATATTGACTCTTTGCATCAACAACATGTAATTGTCAATAAAAGCCTTTGACACTTATGACATGCTTGTATTTATACTTCAGTATTCCATAGTAACATCTGACAAAAATATCTAAAGACACTGAAGCAGCAAACATTGTGGAAATTAATATTTGTGTCATTCTCAAAACTTTTGGCCACGACTGTACATGCATATACTGTATTTTGTGTGTGTACGTGTGTGTGTGTAGTTGCTAGGCTGGCTCAGATATGAGCGCTTGGTTGATGTCACCCTGAGGGTGTGAGAGATGAGAGGCTCCTCTCTCCCTGATGTTGTTATATAGTGCAGAGCTGGAGAGTATGGTTGGGATGTGTACTCTCACTGCTGCCAACTGCAGGCGGTGGACAGTTAGGGGAACTGCAGACTCAAAGGCATATTCACAAAATGGCTCGGAGTAGGAGTGCTGATCTAATCATAATGAATATAGTAACTGATCTTAAATCACCACTCCCACTCTGAGACTCTGTGAATACGGCCTCAGGACTCATGTTAGTGGGTTGATTCTGGGTTGATTCTGTGAAATGTCTTTGCCAATGAACAACTGCACAATTAGCTTCCCAGAGAGGCTCCCAGATGTATTTCACAATGGTCTTGTGTGGCCGGAAATGTGTCTTGTTTTGGCTACTTCATGGTTTCTATCCATCTTGCTAGGATGCTGAGGCTGCAGCTCGAATACTGTTGGACCAGGGCCAGGTAAGATAGTTTATTTTCCTGTTACTGTACGTACGGTACGGTATGTGTGTGCATGTATCTCGTGTCACGTGAAAGTATGTTTTCTCAACATATATTTGTGTGTGTACGTGTTACATATGTGTATGTAAAAGTATGTTCACTGTGTGTATTAGTGCCTGAATGTTCAGATGTGCACGTGTATGTAACGCTCTCTCTGTCATCCTCCAGGAACACAGTATTGAGACACCTCATGGTCTCCTCCACGTCACTCTCCATGGAACCTCCAACACACGCCGTCCCGCCATCCTCACCTTCCACGATGTGGGCCTGGACAGTGAGTCTCTCTCTCTCTCTACCTCTTAATATGTCTCTCTCTGTCTCTCTTTTTCTCGCTATCTCTCTCTCTCTCCCGCTCTCTCATTCTCTTACTCTGTCTTTCTCTTTCATCTCTTTTTTTTTGTATACCTTTCCCCGCTCATCCCCTCCAGCAATTTTCCCCCTTTCATTTTGAGTTTCCCCTTCCGTTCAGCGCCTGTCCTTTCTTCATTTATGCTTTTCAAGTTGTAACTCTCTCACTTTCTCTTTTTCACTCTTGCTTTCTCTCTCTCACTTTCTGTCTCTCTCGATTTCTCTTTCTCTCTCGATTTCTCTTTCTCTCTCTCCCATTCTCTCTCCCTTTCTCCCTTTCTATCCTATCCCTGTCTCTCTCTTGCTCTCTCTCTCCCTCCCACAGGTAAAAGCTGCTTCTCTCCTCTGTTTAAATTTGAGGAGATGCAGGAGATAGTGAAAAACTTCACTCTGGTCCACATTGATGCTCCGGGCCAAGAGGAGGGGGCTGCCACCTATCCTATGGGGTATGCATATCATGTGTGTGTGTGTTGTGTGTGTGCGTGCATGCGTTTGTGTGTGTTAGGGTTGGGCTGTATCCAGATTTTCATGACTTAATACCTTTCACCGTGCTTTTACACCTGCATTGCTTGCTGTTTGGGGTTTTAGGCTGGGTTTCTGTACAGCACTCTGTGACATCAGCTGATGTAAGGGGGGCTTTATAAATACATTTGATTTGATTTGATCCTGTACCATACTGCTAACAAATGCTAAGAAAGTACTAGGGAATTCCCATAGCGGACACTAGCTTAATGCTAACAAGCGCAAGCAGACATCAACTAAATGCAAGGACACACAACCCAGCTCATAAAGTTATACAACTGTCTCAAAAGGCTGCTCACACTTGATCCAGGAGGGGATTGATTGTCTCTGCTGTAAACAAGGGAACTTGATCCAGGAGGGCATTGATTGTCTCTGCTGTAAACAAGGGAACTTGATCCAGGAGGGGATTGATTGTCTCTGCTGTAAACAAGGGAACTTGATCCAGGAGGGCATTGATTGTCTCTGCTGTAAACAAGGGAACTTGATCCAGGAGGGGATTGATTGTCTCTGCTGTAAACAAGGGAACTTGATCCAGGAGGGGATTGATTGTCTCTGCTGTAAACAAGGGAACTTGATCCAGGAGGGGATTGATTGTCTCTGCTGTAAACAAGGGAACTTGATCCAGGAGGGGATTGATTGTCTCTGCTGTTACCATTAAGCTTGATCTCGCAAGCTAGCCACCTATAGCTACCAAGTTAGCAAACCAAATGCATAGCGGGAGCCCTGAGCTGGAGAAAATGTATTTGGCACATCTTAGATAGCTAGTTAACTTATAAGACGTTTAGCTGGCAAACATTAGTATTGAATTTCAAGTTTAACTTGAAACTTCTGTTTGCTCAATGTGAGCAAACATACCATGTGACTGGCTCAATTTATTTTGTATATTTTTGTTGACGGTATTGAAAATCGTACTGTCACTATTTCAAAATACCCCGGTATGTACAGTATACCGCCCAAGCCTAGTGTGTGTGCTTGTATTTAAGTGTTCATAATAAGCATATGTTCCCGCTCATGTTTTTTAGATACCTGTATCCGTCTATGGAGCAAATTGCAGAGATGATCCCTGCAGTCCTGACATATTTCAAGTGAGTGACTTATTTCATCGTCATTACGTAATACTCACTTGTTTACCAGCATGTCCACCATAAAAAAAAACAATAGTATTTTATAACGTAGTTTCACAAACATCTACTGGAGTTCACAGCACTGAAAATACAGACATGGTGGCACTAATAGAATATCTGTCCCTAAGTTTGTTCTCTCTCACTGTTCTAGTTTCCGTACTGTCATCGGAGTTGGAGTGGGAGCTGGAGCTTACATTCTCTCCAGGTTCACAGTGAGTGTCTGATTTCTCCTTGTCATGTTACTGCCCCCTGTATCAGTTCATACAGCTGCCCAGGGAAAAATCGCAGTATACCATTCTGTTAGCTTCTGTTAGGCAGTCTCTTGGTAGTGCATTGGACTAACATGGGTTAGCATATATTTGCTATATAGTGTTTTCCACAGTGTATACCGATGCTTGCTTCTTTTTTCAATTTATACAATTCAACAGTCTCAACGTACAATTGACCTCTTTTTTCTCTCTCTCTTTCATTCTCTCTCCTCCGTCTTCTCAGATGGCCCACCCAGACTCAGTTGAAGGTCTCGTTCTCGTCAACATTGACCCTCAGGCTAGAGGGTGGATGGACTGGGCTGCCCAGAAGGTTACTGTCTCTTCAATGTGCTTACAGATGTAGGATCTTTATTTCAGCCACTTTGCTATAGCAGGAAAATAATCATGCGCAACAGGACATGTCAAACTGGAAATTACAAACTTCAGCCTTTTTAAAACACAAATATACTACAAGTTTGCATTTCCTGCCGTGCAGAAAAAATCTCTGCAAAAAAATAAGAGTGATCAAATGAAGATCCTACATCTATATAATACTGGCAACATTAGTATGAAATGTTATCATTATCATCACTCAGAAGCCCAGAGGATTTTTGACTATGTTCATGAGCACTAGCAGCATTTATATCAATTTGACAATGTCAATCCCATATCCTATTCAATATCACCATTACTCTTCTGTGTTGTTTGTTGACATCTACATTACAATTCAAGTAGATACTCAATTACCAGCACATATTTCCATTACTCTTGATCTAGCAGTTAATAAACAGGCATTACTGTCTTGGACAATGGGATATTTTGATTACGTTGGCAATTTCATAAAGTAACATGTAGATGAGGAAAATAGATAGTGGAATTGTATTCATGGTGGTTTTACTGTGTGCATGATATTGACTAAGCTGTTATTGATTTGTCCTAACTATACCTCTCTCTCTCTCTCTCTCTCTCGCTATTTCTCTATCTATCACTCTCTCTCTTTATTTCTCAAACTCTCTATCTCTCTTTCTTTCTGTTTCCAGATCACAACCCTGACATCCTCCCTCACAGAGCAGATCCTGAGTCATCTCTTCAGTCAGGTGTGTGTGTGTGTGCGTGCTTGAGCCTGTGCATGCATTTTTTTGTCTATTTAACTATTTTTCTTTATCTTATAAAACTCACATTGTTATTGTATCATTTCTGTCTTGGTTTGTAGGAGGAGATGTCAGCTAACGCAGACCTGGTGAAGTCACACAGAGATCGCATCTCTAAAGCCCCCAATCTCATCAACATTGAGCTTTTCTGGAGGGGCTACAACAGGTACACACAGGCACACACACACAGGCGCACATGCACGCGTGCACACATACACACTAACAAACCTACAATAGTGTAACCTTCCTTTCCTCTTTTCCAGCCGTAGGGATCTGATCATTGACCGTACCAGCAACTTCAAGTAAGCATTTCCCCATCAAACCACTTACATCAGCTGTGACAATAGTATGGAATAGGTCTCTCACTCGTTCCATTGAATATACCTAAGAGTCTCTCTTTCTCTCTTGTCTTTGTCTCTCTCTGTCTATCTCTCTCTCTTCTCTTTCTCAGGTGTCCTGTGATGCTGGTGGTTGGGGATCAGGCACCTTATGAGGAGGCTGCTGTATGTTTTCTACTTTATATCTTAATGTAGGCCTACCATGTAGGCATCGAACACACCCAGGTAAAGTGAATGCAGTGATGTTGATTAATTCAAGTTTTTCCCTCCATGTCCACCAGGTGGAGTGCAACAGCAAACTGGACCCAACAACCACCTCATTCCTCAAGGTACTCAAGCTTTCTTCATCACCTTTCATTCATCAAAACAAACCACACACACAAGCCATTTTCCTCAGACATTCAGTTGCTACTAAACACAAAATTGTCCTCATCTTCTTCTTCAGATGGCAGATGCTGGCGGTCTTCCCCAGCTTACCCAGGTAAGACACATTAAACATGCCAAGTTGTTAAATACATATATTTTTAGTTCATACAAGTTGTGAATTTAACATGTGTTGTGGTGCTAATACAGAAATACAGCACTTATCATGATGAATACAACTATCCATTCAGTAACTATTGTAATTCCTGCATGTCCATGTTATTGTACAAATATAGATTTTATATTACGTATTTTATGGATAACATTGAATATACCTTCTGTGTTTACTTACAGCCAAGCAAATTGACCGAGGCTTTCAAGTACTTCATCCAGGGGATGGGCTACAGTAAGTTCGCCTCAGTTTGTAATATGTGGCTATGACGACCTACTGTGACCTTTTGTGCTACTGTCTCTCTGTATCAATCTAATTATCCTCCTTCTCTCGCTCTTTTCCACCCTCCCTCTCGCTCCCTCTCCCACAGTGGCATCGTCCGTCATGACCCGTCTGTCTCGTTCGCGCACCACCTCGCTGTCTTCCTCTTACTCCATGGAGGGGGAGCGCGCGAGCGTTCTCGTACCCTCTCTCAAAGCTCTCAGGGTGGGCAGATGCCCCCCCAGCCCCTCCCATACCATGGAGGTGTCCTGCTAAAGAGAGATAGAGAAAGAGAGAGAGACAGAGAATGAGAGCGTGTGTGTGTAAAAGAGGTAGAGGGACAGAGGGAGAATGAAAGACAGTTACTTCAACGCTGTCATCTATTAATCTCTTCACCCAGACAGATAAACGGAAAAAGGGAGTGGAAGAAAGAAAGTATTTAGGAACAAGGGAGGGAATATAAGGAAAAGGGTAGCAAGGAAAGGGCGTTTTAGGGGCGTCTGCAGTCCTCTCTCTCTCCCTCTATCGGAACATCTGTCAGCCAATAGAGCCTATTAACCTAGAGAGTGGAAGTGGCCTATAGTAATCTCACCTTAGTGTTCACCAGTAGTAATAATTATGATAATGAGAAAGATTATGATGATATTAACACTATTAATAATGACAATGACAATAATGCCATAGTAATATTATTTTAAAAATTATCTTTATTTTTTAAGTATGAAATACAAGGGAAAAAAGACTATAGCAGAAATACTTAATAATGAAAATGTGTGTCTGTCAACTCCTTTAATAAAACATGTTTGGTCTTTTTAATTTTTTTTATTTTGTAACCTGCCTCAGTGAAGGGTTGAAGTTTCTCATTGGTCACTTGATCCTTAACCATAGCAATGGCCTGTGAGAATCTACTTCCTCCTCGCTGTTGCCAGGTAAATCATTTCTTCCATTGGCCCTGTTTAAAAGTGTGTCTGATTTCAGTTCATGTGAAAATAGATGTTTCCTTTTTCTTTTATATGTGAAGATGAGTTTGTTGGTACGTGTGTGTTTGTGATGTAGCCGATGAGGAATAGCAGAGGATGATAATGAAGATGGGGATGGATGATGAAGAGTGACATTGTAAGAGTGAGTGAACTCCTATGCCAGTAAATCAGTAACTGTAAATAAGACTGTAAATCAGTGCTTCCAATGCTGATGGCAGTTCCAGACTTAACCATCGACATGGTGAAAAATCTGTCGATGTGCCCTTGAGGAAGGCACTTAACCCTAATTTGCTCCAGGGGCGCTGTACTACTATGGCTGTCCCTGTAAACATAACATCTTCTTCGGGGGTCACTGTGCTATGGGGTTTATGATGACATACTTTTACCTGCATACATACACTTCTAACATACTTAAGTCTTTATCGAAGAGATAAGCTAGCTAATACCTTCTTGGACAAGCATACTATACATGTTTTGTGATCGCTAGATGTATGCATTGCATAGCCCTAGAGTGATGCACTGATCATGACTGACAGCTGAAAGCACCAATAGCATGTCTGTGTGTCAGATTGACAGCCGAGAGAACCAATAGCATGTCTGATGTTGGAGCTATGTGAGAGCTATTGTTCCTGAAGATGTGAGCGGGAATTAATGCTATCTGTAATTATGTCATGCAGTGGAAGGTACTAGATAGAGTGTGTGTGAATAAGGCATTATTTAGGTTGTGTGTGTTTTGTTTGTGACTGTGTTTATGTGCAAGTGTGTGTGTATTTGAAAGCTCTTATACCTTCTAAGCACAATTTAAGAGGAGAGGTGAGGAAAGGAGAGTCCACCCCCTGTCCCATTGGACCTTCTTATGATCTGACAATGAACCAGCCCCTACACTGCCAACAGGGAATAGCCAACTACTGCACCCTAAACCTAGAAGCCTGACTGTCCACACTCATTTTACATTTTAGTCATTTAGCAGATGCTCCAGAGCAATTAGGGTTAAGTGCCTTGCTTAAGGGCACAATAACAGCTTTTCAGCTGGCGAGCTGCAGGGTTCGAACCAGCAACCTTTTGGTTCTACCCCTGAACAAGGCAGTTAACCCACTGTTCCCAGGGCCGTCATTGTAAATAAGAATTAGTTCTTAACTGACTTGCCTAGTTAAATAAAGGTTAAATAAATAAATCACAGTTAGAAATGAAGTGTTATAGACTCAAAATCTAAGCTCATAACTTTTCCAGAAATGTAATAATTCCTATAACATTCAGCAAAACAGGACTTTAAATTGTCAGTATGATTTATTTATAGTAACACCTAAAAGACTAAAAGTATCGCGATAGCAGCACATCCATGTGGAGCTCAACACTGCCCTGATCCGAATCAATGAACACACTGTTAAAGGACCCGATTAAAACAGAACACAGCCGTGTGTATGTTTTTGAGTGTGTGTATGTGTGTGTGTGAGAGAGAGAGTGTGGCTTTTTGGTTTCTGTAGTTGCGTGCAATCATTCATTATGGCGTATGTCACATTTTATGACTTTGAACTTTCCAAACCTGTTTAGGGTTTACTTGTTTCTTTCCCATTCTCTTCAGAGCTCTTCCCCATACCTTTCTTGTAGTAGAGCGGGTTGGATGGTTGATGATATTGAAGAATCTGAGGTTGTGTCGGTCTGAGAAGGGTATTTCGATGATGGCGGTGGTGATGATGGTGATATTTCTAGATAATAACAGGAATGTTCTATTGATAATGAGGAGAAGGGGGATGAAGACTGAAGAATAGAAGGAGTGATTAGGCTCCTGCCAGTCTTGCATTGAGAATCAACCAATCTGGCATGGGAGCCTCTGCCAAAAAGAGAAAACGGGTGAAGCTTAATAGTTTACCAAGAAAAGGGGGCAGAACTTTTTGTTTGAGTTGAGAGTGGGCTAGGGCTGTGTGAATGTACACTTGTCCATTTATTTTGTGTTTATTCTTGTTTTTCCTTCAATTATATTCTTTTTCCACCTTTATTTTGGACAATTTTGTTTTACTACGTGAAGTGTTAGTTTTACCGTCCCAGTTAGCTCAAAGGTTAGACAACAGTGTGTTAGTTCTTGTGTAACTTTTTTAGCATTAGCACAAAAAAAGGAAGAATAATACAAATAATTAACATAAAAAAGTTAAAGAATAACAAAATACAATCAAATGTACTTGTGTGGCTAATTTGTCTGTATAATACAATGAACAACCTAAAAAATTCAATAGTATTAAAAGAAGAAAAAACAATACATCTTGACTATGTTTCTTTTTCATTATTAGTCAAATGGGTGGTATTCAAAATGGCATTAGAGTGAGTTTAAGTAAGAGAGAAGATTGGGAATTGCTTGTATATATATATGTATATATATATACTGAACAAAAATATAAAAGCAACATGCAACAATTTCAAAGATTTTACTGAGTTACAGTTCATATAAGATAGAAATAAATTCATTAGGCCCTAATCTATGGGTGGGCCTGGCATGGTATAGGCCTACCCACTGTGGAGTCAGGCCTAGCCCATAATAATTAGTTTTTCCCCACAAAAGTGCTTTATTACAGACAGATATTTGAGAGAAGTGTTTTTGCGTGTATGTAAAATTGCTGGGATCAATTATTTCAGCTCATGAAACACGGGACCAACACTTTACATGTTGCATTTATATTTTTGTTCAGTATATATGAGTGAATGAATGTCTAGTGTGTGTATGTTTATGATGAAGAACAGCTATGACCAAGCCATAGTTTAGCCCTCTTCTGCTGTACCTATCCATAAACATGTACCTTTTCTGTTGCTGTTGCTCACTTAATTTGGGCTCCCGAGTGGCGCATCGGTCACAACAGACCCTGGTTCGATCCCGGGCTGTATCACAACCGGCCGTGATCGGGAGTCCCATAGGGCGGCGCACAATTGGCGTCGTCCGGGTTAGTGGAGGGTTTGGCCGGGGTAGTCCGTCATTGTCAATAACAATTTGTTCTTAATGTTCTTAACTGACTTGCTTTGTTAAATAAAGGTTAAAAAAGTACAGGAATTTGCTAACACACACACAACACACTGCTTATGTAGTTTCAGACAACAATACAAGGGCCTGGGGCCTCATTTATAACCCTTGCGTAAATTTTACACAAAATTTTACACAAGAAATATTGAAATGTATCAACTTGGCACACGCCATACATACGCACGTTTTCCCTTTTAAATCAGACCTGTCGTAAAACTGCGCTCGTGAACGAGCATTATAACGCCCATAATTCACCTTTTATGGTGACAATAATGCCCTTATTTGATGTATAGTTTGGACTTTTTGGAATTAGGCCAAGATGGTATATTATTAGCCCAAATGTTTTATTTATTATTACATACAGCCGGGAAGAACTATTGGAGATCAGAGTGGCGGTAACTCACCAGCACTACCAGCATTACGACCAGGAATACGATTTTCACGAATCTGATCCTTTGTTCGCACCCCCCCAGGGCAATTGAACTGATTCCAGAGACCGACCTAAAACACTGCCGGCGGAGGAGAGGTACAGTACTCGGAGTGGTCTCCTAGTCCGACTTAGGAGGCGCGCACACCACCCACCGCTTCCGAGTATATTACTCGCTAATGTTCAGTCTCTGGATAATAAAGTTGACGAACTCAGGGCGAGGATTTCTTTCCAGAGAGACATCAGGGATTGTAACATACTCTGTTTCACGGAAACATGGCTCTCAGTTCATCGTGCAGACAGGAATAAATATCTCTCCGGGAAGAAGGGCAGGGGGTGTATGTTTCATGATTAACGACTCATGGTGTGATTGTGATAACATACAGCAACACAAGTCCTTTTATTCACCCGACCTAGAATACCTCACAATCAAATGCCGACCGTATTATCTTCCGAGAGAATTCTCTTTGGTTATAGTCACAGCCGTGTATATCCCCCCCTCAAGCCGATACAACGAAGGCCCTCAAAGAACTTCACTGGACTTTATGCAAACTGGAAACCACATATCCTTAGGCCGCATTTATTGTAGCTGGGATTTTAACAAAGCAAATTTGAGAAAAAATCTGCCGAAGTTCTATCAACACAATTACTGTAGGACTAGCTCTGCTAAAACACTCGACCACTGCTACTCCAACTTCTGGCATGCCTACAAGGCCCTCCCCCGCCCTCCTTTCGGCAAATCTTACCACGACTCCATTTTGCTCCTCCCTTCCTATAGGCAGAAACTCAAACAGGAAGTACCCGTGCTAAGAACTATTCAACGCAAGTCTGACGAATCGGAATCCACGCTTCAAGATTGCTTTGATCATACGGACTGGGATATGTTCCGGGTAGCCTCCGATAATAACATTGACAAATATACTGATACAGTGACTGAGTTTATCAGGAAGTGTATAGGAGATGTTGTACCCACTCGGACTATTAAAACCTACCCTAACCAGAAATCGTGGATAGATGGCAGCATTTACGCAAAACTGAAAGTGCGAACCACCTCAGGTGACTGAAAATATGGCAGAATACAACCTGTGTAGATATTCCCTCTGCAAGGCAATCAAACAAGCAAAACGTCAGTATAGAGACAAAGTGGAGTCGCAATTCAACGGCTCAGACACAAGACATATGTGGCTGGGTCTACAGACAATCACGGACTACAAAAGGAAAACCAGTCACGTTGCAGACACCGACGTCTTGCTTCCAGACAAGCTAAACACCTTCTTCGCCTGCTTTGAGGATACACAGTGCCACCGACACGGGCTGCTACCAAGGACTGTGGGCTCTCCTTCTCCATGGCCGACGTGAGTAAGACATTCAAGCATTAAACCTCGCAAGTCTGTTGTCCTCACATACTTCAAGATGGCCACCATTGTTCCTGTACCCAAGAAAGCAAAGGTAACTGAACTAAATGACTATCACTTCTGCCATCATGACATGCTTTGAGAGACTAGTCAAGGATCAGATCACCTCTACCTTACCTGTCACCCTAGACCCACTTAAATTTGCTTACCGCCCCAATAGATCCACAGACGATGCAATCGCCATCGCACTACACACTGCCCTATCCCATCTGGACAAGATGAATACCTATGTAAGAATGCTGTTCATTGACTATAGCTTAGCATTCAACACCATAGTACCCTCCAAGCTCATCATTAAGCTTGGAGGCTTAATGATGGGTCTGAACCCCGCCCTGTGCAACTGGGTCCCTGGGTCTGAACCCAGCCCTGTGCAACTGGGTCCTGGACTTCCTGACGGGCCGGCCCCAGGTGGTGAAAGTAGGAAACAACACTTCCACTTCACTGGTCCTCAACACTGGGGCCCAACAAGGGTGCGTGCTCAGCCTCCTACTGTACTCCCTGTCCACCCATGACTGCGAGGCCATGCACGCCTCCAACTTATTCATCAAGTTTGCAGAGGACACAACAGTAGTAGGCTTGATTACCAACAATGACGGGACAGCCTACAGGAAGGAGGTTAGGGCTCTGGGAGTGTGTTGCCAGGAAAATAACCTCTCACTCCACGTCAAACAAAACAAGGAGATGATCTTGGACTTCAGGAAACAGCAGAGGGAGCACCCCCCATCCACATTGATGGGACCGCAGTGGAGAAGGTGGAAAGCTTCAGGTTCCTCGGCGTACTTATCACTGACAAACTGAAATGGTCCACCCACACAGACAGTGTGGTGAAGAAGGCGCAACAGCGCCTCATCAACCTCAGGATGTTGAAGACATTTGGCTTGGCACCTAAAACACTCACAAACTTTTACAGATCCTGTCGGGCTGTACCACCGCCTGGTACGGCAGCTGCACCGCCCACAACCGGTCTGCCCAACGCATCACCGGGGTCAAACTACCTGCCCTCCAGGACACCTACAGCACCCGATGTCACAGGAAGGCCAAAAATATAATTAAGGACAACAACCACCCGAGCCACTGCCTGTTGACCCCGCTATCATCCAGAAGGCGAGGTCAGTACAGGTGCATCAAAGCTGGGACCGAGACACTGAAAAACAGCTTCTATCTCAAGGCCATCAGATTGTTTAATAGCCAGCACTAGCACATTAGACGCCTATATACATAGACTTGAAATCACTGGCCTTTTTAATAAATGGAACACTAGTCATTTTAATAATGTTTACTTATTTTGCATTACTCATCTCATATGTATATACAGTATTCTATTCTACAGTATCTTAATCTATGACTCTCTGACATTGCTCGCCCATATATTTATATATTCTTAATTCCATTCCTTTACTTAGATTTGTGTGTATTGGGTTTATGTAGTGAAATTCTTAGATATTACTTGTTAGATATCACTGCACTGTCGGAGATAGAAACACAAGCATTTCACTACACCCGCAACAACATCTGCTAAACAAGTGTAGTTCTGGAAGACGTGTGTGAACAAGGCCGCAGTCTGTAGGGCTGTAGGGAGACCGGGCAGAGGGAGGAGACGGCAGGACTTCGAGAAACAATCCACAACGACCAGAATCATGGTGGAAGATCAGTATGAAAATCCACCGACATGTGCAACCAAGGCTGTTGTGGAACGGGTAAGGGGTGCTAGCTTACCTCTGGGCAGATGCCTAGGAGCCTTACACTGGGCGCACACCGCGCAGGAGGACACATAAACCCTCACGTCCTTAGCCAAAGTGGGCCACCAGTACTTCCCACTAAGACAGCGCACTGTCCGACCGATGCCTGGATGACCAGAGGAGGGTGACGTGTGGGCCCAATAGATCAGCCGGTCACGGACAGCAAACAGAACGCACAGGCACCCAGCTGGACACTGGAGGGGAGGGGCTCTGCACGCAACTCCTGCTCAATGTCCGCGTCCAGCTCCCACACTACCACCATCAGGCAGGAGGCCGGGAGTATGGGGGTGGGATCCATGGACCGCTCCTCTGTGTCATACATCCGGGACAGTGCGTCTGCCTTAGCGTTCTGGGAACCTGGTCTGTAAGACAGGGTGAAAACAAAACGGGTGAAAAACATGGCCCACCTTGCCTGGCGAGGGTTCAGTTTCCTCGCGGCCCGGATGTACTCCAGATTGCGGTGGTCAGTCCAGATAAGAAAAGGGTGTTTAGCCCCCTCAAGCCAATGTCTCCACGCCTTCAAAGTCTTGGCGACAGCCAACAGCTCCCGGTCCCCCACGTCATAGTTTCGCTCCGCCGGGCTGAGCTTCCTCGAGAAGAAGGCACAGGGGCGGAGCTTTGGTGGCGTACCCGAGCACTGTGAGAGCACGGCTCCTATCCCAGCCTCGGACGCGTCGACCTCCACTATGAACGCCAAAGAGGGATCCAGATGAGCCAGCACGGGAGCCGAGGTAAACAGAGCCCTCAGGTGACCAAAAGCCCTGTCCGCCTCAGCCGACCACTGCAACCGCACCGGTCCCCCCTTCAGCAGTGAGGTAATGGGAGCGGCTACATGACCAAAACCCTGGATAAACCTCTGGTAGTTATTGGCAAATCCAAAAACCGCTGCACCTCCTTTACCATGGTGGGAGTCTGCCAATTACGCACAGCTGAAATGCGGTCACTCTCCATCTCCACACCTGAGGTGGAAATGCGGTACCCTAGGAAGGAGACGGACTGTTGGAAGAACAGGCATATCTTGTCGCCTTGACATACAGGTCATGCTCCAACAGTCGAACAAGCACCCTGCGCAACAGGGACACGTGCTCAGCGCGTGTAGCGGAGTATATCAGAATGTCATCAATATACATCATTACACCCTGCCCGTGAATATCCCTGAAAATCTCGTCTACAAAGGCCTGGAAGACTGATTGAGCATTCATCAACCCGTACGGCATGATGAGGTACTCAAAATGCCCTGAGGTCGTACTGAACGCCGTCTTCCACTCGTCTCCCTCCAGGATACGCACCAGATTTTGATTATTTGAAAAAGGACTGAGGGAAATATCCTGACATATCAGAAAGAGTACTGCTCTGTGGAAACTCTGAATACCAGGTAAAGACCCCAAATTACAACATATACTGTTTGTACTCATACATTACCAGTCAAAAGTATGGACACACCTACTTTTTCAAGGGTTTTTCTTTATTTTTATTATTTTCTACATTGTAGAATAATAGTGAAGACATCATAACTATGAAATAACACATATGGCATCATGTAGTAACCAAAAAAGTTCAAATATATTTTTGATTTTAGATTCTTCAAAGTAGCCACCCTTTGCCTTGATGACAGCTTTGCACACTCTTGGCATTTTCTCAACCAGCTTCATGAGTTAGTCACCTGGAATGCATTTCAATTAACAGGTATGCCTTGTTAAAAGTTAATTTGTGTAATTTCGTTCCTTCTTAACCTCTTACGGCGTGGTGGGGCGCTAGTGTCCAACGAAGACAATCCATGGTTCTTTTGTTAGAAAGAACCAAGAACCACTCGTCCATTATAAATAGTATAATATTTCAACCGGAATATAAACTGGGCAATAAGAAAGGAAAAAAACCACAGAGCGCGCCAGCCGGGAACGCGCATTTACTTCTATTGACATCTGTGTGGCCACTTCCTTATTCGTCTTCTTCTACAATCTAAAAGCATCTAAAAAGAATCAGAACACTTTCTCGAGACTGTTGACATCTAGAGGAAGCAATAGGTACTGCATTCATATGCCCTTATATGGGCATTTTCATAAGGGAGGGGTTCCAAATGAGGCAATGTGTCAAAACCACTTTTTCCAGGACAGAAATTCCTCGGGTTTTCGCCTGCCATATCCGTTCTGTTATTCTCACATTCCAAATGTTAACACTTTTAGACAATTCAGAGTGTTTCCTATCCAATGGTACTAAATATGTGCATATCCTATTTTCTGGGCCTGAATGGGAGGCATTTTACTTTGGGCACGCCAGGCTCTCCAAAACGGTCACCTCGTGCGCTGCTCCCAAAGACGTTATTGTGTTTGAGCCAATCAGTTGTGTTGTGACAAGGAAGTGGTGGTATACAGAAGATAGCCCTATTTAGTAAAAGACCAAATCCATATCCTCTTCAGGCTAGGGTCAAGTTTTCTAAATTTCCGTCTGTCTGACGTGCCCAAAGTAAACTGCCTGTTACTCATGCCCAGAAGCTAGGATATGCATATAATTAGTGGCATTGGATAGAAAACACTCTGAAGTTTATAAAACCGTTAAAATAATGTCTATGAGTATAACAGAACTGATAGGGCAGGCGAAAAACCAGAGGAAAATCCATCCGTAAAAAAAGTTTTTGGGAGCTCCCTGGCTCTTTCAATGAAAAGCTACTGAAACATCTAATTTCCGCATCCCAGATTACAGTTCCTATGGCTTCCACTAGATTTCAACAGTATTTTTTCAAGGTTTCAGGCTTGATTTTTGAAAAACTAACAAGTAGATGTTGTCTTTCCAAGAGTAGCACCAAGGCAAAAGTACTGTTTTGGCGCGCGTGATTGAGGGCGCGCTCTTCGTTCTTTTCCTTTCCTATTGAACATAGTTCTCTCCGTATTAAATATTATTGTTTATTTAGATATTAGAGTACCTGAGGATTAATTAGAAACGTTGTTTGACTTGTTTGGATGAACTTTACCAGTAACTTTTTTGGTCTCTTTTGTCAGCATGTTGAACGAGCGGATTATTGAATTTCATGAGATTTCAGAACACGTTGGGAGGGATTTTAGACCATTCTGCCATACAGAATCTTTCCAGATCCTCGATTTGGCTAAAATATCCTGGTACTTGGTAAAGTTCATGATGCCGTTGACCTAAACAAGAGCCCCAAGACCAGTGGAAGCAAAAAAGTCACATAACATCCATCACCATATTTTACTGTAGGTATGAGGTACTTTTCTGCATACAGTATGCTTCTTTCTTTCAACACCAAACCCACCACTGGTGTGCGTGGCCAAAGAGCTCTATTTTCATGTAATCTGACCATGGCACCGGTTCCAATCCAAGTGCCAATGTTATTTATAAAAGTCCAGGCAATGCTATGGTATTGAATCGTATTGTATATGACAGACTTCTACAATTTACAGGTACATTTAATTTAACACATTAAATACATTTAATCAATGCTCATAATTATCATATAAATGTAATATAAGGATCTTATATTGGTCTTACCTTCAAAGAAGCCCAACATGATGAGACCTTGGGAAAACAATCTTGATTAATTCAATGGAAATACTTGTTACATTAACAGATTGGCCTTTAAATCAAGCCTTTAATTTTGGTTTCATTATATATTTTATTAACTGAGTATACAAATATTAAGAACACCTGCTCTTTCCATGACATAAACTGACAAGGTGAATCCAGTTGAAAGCTATGATCCCTTATTGATGTCACTTGTTAAATCCACGTCAATCAGTGTAGACGAATGGGAGGAGACAGGTTAAAGAAGGATTTTTAAGCCTTGAGACAATTGAGACATGGATTGTGTACTGTATGTGTGCCATTCAGCGGGTGAATGAACAAGACAACCGATTTAAGTGCGCACCGGTTTGTGTAAAGAAACGCAACACTGCTGGGATGTTTCATTCTCCACAGTTGCTCAGACAATTATCATTTTTTTTATCAAAGAGGTTCTTGAATGATTTGCCACTTTGATAGAGTTGAATTTTCAGGTCAGAGGAAGACACTGTAAACAAAGGGTAGAGTTAGACAGTATAGACAGTTATCCTTAAAGAACACAAAATACTTATATCTCATTTGGATTAGGATGCCCCAAATGTATTGGCATAGCAAAATGAAATGAAGCATAATATTGTAGCACCTCCCTATTTAAATAACAAAAACAAAAACAGTTTAGCTTGTGCATACCCCAAACCATGCACAACCTCAAACCACACAGATTTATAACATAAGCAAGACATTTCAAATGTCCAGTTTTGGTTATGAAAAACACTAATATTGTTCTCTTCTCCAAGTTTTGTGACACTGACATGAATTAAAAACTGGAATATTGTTTAATAAATGTTTTGTGACAATTGAAACTAAATCTGTCTCGATTAAAGGTCCAGTGCAGCCATTTTTATCTCATTACTGGGTAACAATTAAGTACCTTACTGGGATTTTTTTATAAATAAATTCTAAAAGAAACAACATTTTTAGCGAAGAACAATTTCTCAAGCAAGACATTTGCTTGGATTGTCTGGCAGTGGTCTGAGTGAGGATGAGAAAACTGAAAACTAGCTGTTATTGACAGAGAGCTTTGGAACTCACTTTCTCATTGGTTTATTAACTAATGTACCGCTCCATCAAACTAAAACAGCCAGAAATTCCAGACAGTCTTTTCAAAGAGCTCTTACATTAAAAATACATTATCATAATTTTCACAGTATTATTCCAACCTCATAGTTTGGAAATATATATAAAAAACAGGAAACCACGTTTTTGACTGCACTGGGCCGTTTTTGAAAGAACCGTTTTTTGACTGTACAGTATTAAGATGCTTCTCCAATAGAAATCCCCAATTATACTAGTAGGCGATGTCATGGTGACGTTGGCTCGCTAAGCTCATGCGTAGAAATATACTAATAATATACTGTCATATAAAAGTGGTACTTTATGTAGAGAAACAAATGATGTGACTTCATATTGCAATGCAAATAAAATGTTACTTCACTCATGTTATTTGCAATACATAAAGATAATTGCATATTTTCAGAGATTTAGAATTCAATGATGTACTGACGTTATGAAAACTGACCAAAACAGGTTTAATTGAGAAATGATACAGGCACGCACGCACACACACACTCTCTGAGAAATGATACAAGCACGCACACACATAGAGAGAGAGAGAGAGAGAGAACATGTTTTTCTACCCATCCCTCCAACATCAACTTAAATCACTGACTCCATTTCAAACGAACATACTTTTGACCCCCCTTCTAGACATAGAGACAGATGGAAAGACGGATAGACAGATGCACACACACACTTACAAGCCACCTGTGGTTTTAGGCATACTAGCTAATAGGTATATAAATAGGCACAAATGTTTCTTTCACCTATGTATGGAAAAACAATACAGCCGTGCGCGTCATTGACTGCACATTCTCCTTGTGGCGAGGACAACTGGTCGGGTCGCATTTTATCGCTTGGATGAAAAGAGGAAGGGGAGGGAAATCAAACACGCCTACGTATTCTGTCCATCAATCATCCAATCACCAGTACACGCAACGTGGACCGCTTGCCAAGTCGCGCAGTTGGAAATACTAGTTTGGCAACTAGCGAGTTTATTTCAGTACTAACTTTCGTTTAGTGAAAACAATAGCTTACTGTATCGGATATCAGCACAACAACCATGGTGAGATCAAACTGATTTAAAAGTTTTCATTACAAGAAATAGGTCTAACATGAAATTAATACGGACACGTGCGTTTGTGTCATCACAACTCGTTTAACTCTTGAATAATTCTGAAAGATGATTTCAGTTCAATATGAGTAGAACGTCCAACATTTTACTTTTTTTTTACAAGAAGATCAAATTTCATTGTGTTTTGATTTGTACTTTTTTTCTCTGTCAGGATACGGAGGAGGAGAGGGAAGGGGCACAGAGTGAGCCGGTGGAGGGTTTTTTGGGGGAGAGAAGACCGGTGAGTAAGAATCTGGGACAGGCTTCCAAAAACCATATTGAAGCAAAATGTATCATTAGAACCATAGCATGAACCATGGTTCTAAAGGTGAACTTAGCCTTGAGATGCGTTTGTTCAATACCTCTGTTGAACTCCTCTCACCTCATGTGCCCTAAAATAAAGCTTCTTGACTAGCCATATTTTAAACCTTGAACTTACTGTACAAAGCATGTTATCAGGTTGTTACAAAGTACAGTAGTAGGCCCTACAGTATGTGAATACTTATTATATAGAGAGCTCTTTCTTTCTCATTAGCTGCATCTCAGGAACTGTGTTGGCATGGCATTGTGTCTGACATTCTTTCAGGGCAGTTGATTGAGAAATTATATTTTTTGTGATGTCAGGTACCTATGTGCTCTATCACCCTTTAAGAATATTGCGAAACAGCCTGAGAAATCAACCCACATCCTGATACTATCAGGATGTGTAATTTGGACAGTCCTTCTTGTCTGGTGTAGTTTTGCTGACCGTTTCTGTACACAACACAAGACTAATTATCCACTTTAGACACGGTAGACAAGCAAGCACTGTATACACTTAGAGTATAGACAAGCTAGAAAACATTACTTATAGGAATTCATTCATGGAGTCATACTTAATATTTGTTTTTAAATTCTTTCAGAGTATCATGAGACTACAGGGGATGCTGAGGAGAGTCTCCCAAAGTCCCTTCCACAAACAATACAGGGTAAACAACACTGACACACAAACCATCTCAAATCAAAATCAAATGTATTTATAAAGCTCTGTTTACATCAGCAGATGTCACAAAGTGCTTATACAGAAACCCAGCCTAAAATCCCAAACAGCAAGCAATGCAGATGTAGAAGCACGGTGGCTAAGAAAAACTCCCCAGAAAGGCAGGAACCTAGGAATAAACCTATAGAGGAACCAGGCTCTGAGGGCTGGCCAGTCCTTTTGGCTTAGTCGAGTGGAGATTATAATATTACATGGCCATTAAGGCCAGATTGTTCTTCAAGATTCAAAGCGTTCATAGATGACCAGCAGGGTCAAATAATCACAGTGGTTGTAGAAGGTGCAAACGATCAGTACCTCAGGAGTAAATATCAGTTGGCTGAGAGAGAGAGAGAGTGTCCAGTGAACAGGTCAGGGTTCCATAGCCGCAGGCAGAACAGTTGAAACTGGAAAAGCAGCACGACCAGGTGGACTGGGGACAGCCAGGAGTCATCAGGCCAGGTAGTCCTGAGGCATGTTCTTAGGGCTCAGGCCCTCCGTGAGGGAGAGAGAGAATTATAGGGAGCATATTTAAATTCACACAGGACACCTGATATAACAGACTGACCCTAGCCCCCCAGCACATGGTCTATTGTAGCATAGATACTGGAGGCTGAGACAGGCTGAGACAGGGATGGCTCGGGGGACACAAGCTCATAGAAGGGATATCATAACATTCTTCGAAATCTTCCACATTCTCTTTCAGACTCCTATCCCCTTCACTTCAGAATCCAGAGATTCCTCCATTAACGACACTCACCTGAAGCAGGTTAGACTGGATTATGGGGCAACTGTTAATGGTAAATGTTTGATGAATTTCCATTTATTTGTAACCCAATTTTACGCTTTAATCTCGCTCTCTCTCAGAATGGAATCAATCGTAGCTTGTCAAAGGGGAATCCATTCTACTCTTATATGAACGTAAGTATCAGTGACATTGCATTTTCACCAGATCTCAAACCTACCATTTGTATGGTGGTATGACACATATGTGGAATACTATTGATAATGACTGTTTTGTTTGGCTTATGTGTTCATTTGCTTACATGGTGAGTTCTGGTGTTGGTCTTTTTAACCCACAGGAATCGAGCAGTGTGACTATTGACGGGGGGACTAAAAATCAGGATTCGGAGATCCTACGTCAGCAGAGATTAGCCACCATCTTCGCTCCTCCGCCTAATGTTCAGAGCACACCAGAGGACATCAAACCTGACAAACAACAGACGGACAACAACCTTCAGACCACACCATCTGACCAGCAGACGTATATTTTCAAAACCATGTCTGAAAGACGGTCACCGGATCTCTTCGGCCCTGACTCAAAAACAACGTCCCTAACTCAAAACACACCAAATTTGAGCCATAGTCATTTATTTGGCACAACTTCTGAAAGACTGGAGCTTTGGACAACTCCTTCGAACCAACAGGACCTATTCAAAACTCCGCCTTCAAAAACATCAGGCCCATTCCAAGCTCCTCCAACCAAGGGAGATGACCTATTCAAAGCACCACCCACCAAGGGAGAGAGCCTATTCAATGTTCCTCCCACCAAGGGAGAGGACCTATTCCAAACTCTACCCACCAAGGGAGATTACCTTTTCCAAGCTCCTCCAACCAAGGGAGATGACCTACTCAAAGCACCACCCACCAAGGGAGAGTGCCTATTCAATGCTCCTCCCACCAAGGGAGAGGACCTATTCCAAACTCTACCCACCAAGGGAGATTACCTTTTCCAAGCTCCTCCAACTAAGGAACCTGACCTATTCCAAGTTCCTCCCACCAAGGGAGATGACCTATTCCGAGCCCCATTGTCCATTCAAAAGGACCCCTTCCAATCCACTCCTTCTGACACTCCCAATCTCATTCAAGCCACGCCTACTAGGTCAAATGACCCTTTCCAAACTCCCTCCTCCAATGTGACACCAGACATCTTTCAGCCCCTGCCTTCCAGGACATGGGACATTTTCCATTCCTCGCCCAATGACATCTTTCAGAGTGCCTCTTTCAGTACTGACTCTACAGTCAAACAGTCTACACCTTTATTCCAGACTTCGTCAGGGCAGAAAACAGACATCTTCTCAGGGTCAGATTTTGAGAAGACTGCTGAGCTCTTCAATGCATCACTCTCCAACACGCAGGATTTCAACCTTGCAACACCCTCTGATAAAAAGTATGATATCTTCCTGATGACCCCTCACGGAACCGAACATGTTCTCCAACCCACCCCTACTGCCTTGAAACATGGTACCCTCCATGCCAGATCCCTGTCCCCCACGCAGGCTTTCAATGGTTCCCCCCCAGGTAACGTACAAGTATTTTTCCTCACATCTTCGTACATTCTTTGATATCCATGTGACCTCTCTTTCCTTCATTGCAAAGAGTGACATGTTGTGAACTCGCAGGTAAAGACCTCCAACAGCCCTCCCAAACCAGCTCCTCGAAAAAGACAGCCCAAGCTACCAAGTCATGTAAGGACACCACCACCATTTTATTTGTCCCTTTTTCTCCATGGATAAGCATACCAATTATTGTAATGTCTGTCTATGTGATTCACTTGTATCTCATTGGGTTTGTGTTATGTCTTTAGACCGGAAGCTGAGCGACCAAATCCTAAACCAGCCCCTCAAACGAAGAACACAGCTCAGGTAAGTTTCAGAGCCAAATAAGTCTATACATACTAAGTCCATTCGTACCACAATCAGTTGAACAGCCTTTAAATGACAGAACTTTTCTACAATTTTCAGTAGACAAGACGGTGTAGTATATGAACATGTTATCTCTCTCTCTGTTGATCTGAGAATAACATTCTGCTTTTACAGGACAACAAATTAGAGGAAGTGGAAGTATTCGAGAATATTCTTTTGACTGGCCAGGTATGTACAAGAGGGGCACTACTTGGACAGAATGAATGTTGAACTTTTTATATTTTACTGTCGTATTGCTGTGTGTACTGAACTGGGTTAACTTTGTGAAACCCAAAACAGGAGAGATGTGTGGAGGATTGGCCTGAAGACAGTCCTGAGCTAAACCCTGACTGGAAACCTGTAAGAAACATACCATTTTTTCTACATGTTCATTGTTTGCATTAAATTCTCAACTCCTTGCCACACTCCTACCTATATGACTATGTTTTATTTAACATTAATCTATTTTACATTGACTAACCTAAAAGTGAATTAACTGTTCGATGATTTTTTCCCCCTCATCAGTCTGGCAAGCTGAGGCTTAGGAGGGAGTCAATGAAGGTAAGGTCATCACATCACAGTTTTTCTGAAATGTGTGCTTTGTGATGGTCAGTTGATACTGAATGTGGATGCTATTTCTATTTCTCGCACATCTGCTCTCGCTCTCTCTGATCTCAGGTGGCAGCAGACTCTGATGGGGGGAGTGTAGAAGAAGAACTGGAAGAAAATGGCGCCGGAAAACACGGGAAAACTGTATGCCTTACACTCTATTTGTATTTTTATTTATTTAAGTTTACATTAACATTTATCCTTTTGTTTGAAACTTTTTACACATTTTCCTTTTTTATTTCAGAAAAGGAGCAGGAAGCTCAAGGTATCCTTTCTTTCCAGAAGAAGGTCAAAGGTAAATCAACTTTTTATGAATGATGTAGATATGTTCTGCTGCTGTAGTCAATAAACATGTTTTTATTCTATAGGATAAATATTCTGAAGACCTGAAGGATCGTGACAGGGGCACACTACGTCGAGGATCAAAGGTGAGGACTGTTATCTTTGATTAATTGTATGTGCGATGGTGTAGGTAGCTATATGGAAATGCTTATTGTCAATGTTTAATGTCATTTTTTGTTTTAGGAGAGATTTTCTGAATCCAAGGATGGAGAGAACAATAGTCTCCGTTGGCAGTCAACGGTGAGTGTGTTCCTGTGTAAAGATTGTAATGAATTAAGATGTTTAATACAGTATTAATTACTTTAACGTGTTGTCCAGGAGGGCTTTTTGGATGAAGACTTCCCAAAGAAAGGGGTAGATGTCTTCTCTGCAGATTACGAAGATAAGGAGAATTACATGGAGCACAGCAAGCCGGTATTTTTTTTTTTTAACCAGTTTGTTTTGAAAGTCTGTTTGTGTAACTTTCATTCATTTGGTGTTGTAATTGTTTTAACTTCCTTTCCCCTTACAGAAGAAATCATTCAAATTCAAAATGCCCCTTGTGCATCGCAGAGGATCTAAGGTATAATTTAATATATCATTTAGGGAAGGGGTGTTTAAAATAATGTAACATTTGTTGGAATAACTTTTTATTTATTTTTTTATTTTAGGATCGATTTTCAGCTGACCGTCTTGAAAAAGCTTCAGGCCTACATTTGCCTCAACATAGAGCGAATGTATGTATTTTTTTTTATATCTGTGTGTTTGTAAACAAAAAGAGCAATATATTGGTGTACAAAATCTGTGTTGACATATTCATGTGGTGTGTTTTCCAGGAGGGCTTGCTAGATGATGACTTTCCACAGAAGGAAGTAGGATTCGTATCTGCAGGGGAGAATGAAAATGGAGAACATAATGGGATTGAAGACTCCAAACAGGTACCTATCTCCTTTATATCTATATTTCTAGTTTATTTTGTTATGAAAGACTACTCATCAAAACCAAAGCAGATTTTATTGTATAAATGTTGTGCTGACAAAAGTTGGTGTCTTAGCACTGATCCCTGTTGAACACCACATATGGTTTGTTGTTTAACAGGCCGTGGATTTGGATGAGAACTCTGAAGAGGAGGCAGAGGAACGTGATGGGACGAGTAGATTTGTATGTTTTGTCTCATGCTTAACACTTTTAGGAAGTTGACAACTATTTCGTATGAACAATTTATCAAACTTCTATCATTGAGACTGTTTCCATTTGTTTTTCTGAACAGAAAAAAAGTAAACGGGTCAAAATTAAGTTTCTGCCTCACAGAGGGTTTGCAATCTGCCTCGAAAAGGTAAGGAGGGAAACGTGTACAGTAGGCTAAATGCACATGCTTTTTTATTCATGCAAAAAATGGTAGAATGCCAAGAATGTTTTATTGTTGAATTCCCAGGATGAACCAACAGGCGCTCATGGATACACACCTCGCAGAGGTTCAAAGATGATTAATGTATGTATATACTGTGTGTGGAAATCCTTGTGACAAAACACAATATATTTGTTTCTATACACTTTTTCATTTGCCCATATGCAGTAATGATGAGTGTTTGTAGTAATTATGTGTTTCTTAGGAGAAACCTCTTGATGAACTTAAAGGTGCCCATGGTTATACACCCCGCATAGAGTCCAAGGTACTGTGAGTTTCTATGCATGTACTCTCTGTACACAGTACTACTGTATGTACAGTCACATTTTAGTGTTTCAACATTTGTTTATTCTTTTGTAGGTTAATATTTTTGAGGAAACAGAGGAAGTGAAAGGCTACACCCCTCAGTCACACCCCAAGGTTGGATGTGTGTCTGTGTCGTAATTGTCTGTGTAGTTGTGTTTGTATTTGTGCCAACTCAAATTAGTCTATGCTGTTCAATGTACAAAGAAAATGTAACATGACTGTATAAATGTTTGATTTATTTAATGTTTTTCTTTCAGCAGAGCTTTTTGGATGATTACCTACCTGATAAGGGGGCAGGTTTCTCCCCAGCAGGAGAGGTTGAAGAATATCAACAGAATGTGATGGAAGACTGCAAACCGGTACTTCTCTCTTTCTTTCATATCCCTCACTTCCGTTGTCTGCGTTTTATTTAACCTAATGACATGATAAACATTGTAAACATTGTCTTCCACAGAAGAAACCGTTCAAATTAAAAGTCCTACATATGAATCGTCGGAAATCTGGGGTAAGGTTTTTGTTAGTTTCTGTGTGGTTGTGCTTATATTTTTGGGTAAGACCGTTTTTTCTTTATCAAACAAGATGATAGTTGTGCATTATTTTTAATTCTTGCAGAGTGCTGAGGAGAATTCACAGACTAGTTGTACTCAACAGTACTCCCCACAAAGGAGATCAGAGGTTCGCTAATTGTTATGTTTTCCATGTCTATTTACAAGTTCGATACTTTTAGAAGTTGGGACTCAATACAGGTCTCTTGTTTTTGTCCAGGAGGGCTTTCTGGACAGTGATGTGCCTCAGAAGGGAGCAGATCTCTTCTATGCAGGACAGATGGAAGATGAACAGAACGAGATGGAAGACTGGAAACCGGTACTTCTCTTTTTCCTTTATACAGTAGAAATTTCTCCTCTTAAACTTTGGATGGATCCCACTCATGCTCTAAATGTCTTCTCTCTTTAACAGAAGAAACCATCGAAATTTAAGAACCAACTTACAAGTCGACGGAAGTCAAACCAAATCCAGGTAATTATTATGTTTGTGTAGGCCCTCTGAGGGTATTGTCTGTATATTAGAGAATGCGTAAATGTTATATTTCTCTTTTAACAGATTGATATTTCCATTATTGGCCTGTATTAGAAACAAGTCTATGTACTTTCATTCCTTTATTTTAGGAAACATTTCTATATGAAAAGCCACAGATTAGTTCAGAGCGCTACACACCTCGACGAGCATCCCATGTGAGGGCATTTCTATTACTCCAAAGATATGTCTTTTGTGCGTACTTTACACTTTGTTAGCGGAAGAGTATTGGCATTCCTGTGGTATGTCTTCCAGGAGGGCTTTCCGGACGATGACACTTCTCAGAGGAGGCCAGATCTATTCTCGGCAGGAGGGAATGGAGATAATTATGAACAGGATGCTATAGAAGACTGCAAACCGGTACTACTGCTTCTTTCTAAACATCCTTTCTTCATTTACTGTGTGATTTAACCCGCTGTTAATCTATATCCCATCTTTCCTCTACAGAAGAAATCATTCAAATTTAAAGCCCCTCATAAGCATCGCAAAGGAACTAAGGTGTGTGTGTGTGTGTGTGTGTGTGTGTGGTGTTACTGCCATATGTTTACTGATGTTAGTGTCGGTTTCTCTCTCTCTCTCAGACTAAAGCGAGAGATGGAAGGATGACCGAGTACCCACCAGGAGCTACATCTAGTGACTACTACTTTTCAGAGGCTGCAGAGGTACACACACAAGAACACACACCCAACGTGTACATTTGTGCTGACTCATTGTCCAATGTTGGAGACAGACCTGAAACGACCGAATACCATGGGTAGTTGTCTTGTATGACTAACATAATAGCTTTAAAAAAAGCCACACACCCACGTTGTTGACAACTATGGTATGGGCCTGGCTGGGTTCTGTCTCCCTCTTCTGTCATTTTACTGCTTAGGACAAATTGAGTGACACATTCCATTCAGTCATGTAACTGAACCGGATCTGCTGCATACTGTAAGAGGGATTTTAACTTCTCAGGAGAAATAGGCCTCAGAGGGAGGGAAAGATGGCAAAGGCCATGGTTCTCTCATAAAACGCAGTGCAGACAAATCCCTTTATAATGATAGTGAGGTATGCACAGCAAATGGATTCAAACTCAACCAACAATAATCTCTCCTACTCCCTCTCACTACTTTCTCACATTGTCCCCTCTTCTCTCTTTCCCTCCCTTTTCCCCCCTCTCTCTTTCTCTCCCGCTCTCTCGCAGGCTGAGTGGCGTTCTGCTCAGATTGACGAACAGCTTGCAGAAGGTCTGGAGGATGAGGAAGAGGAAGAGGGGGTCAGTATTTTGAAGAGTCAAATGTCGCTCACTAATCACCATCTGCCCTGTTTCAATGGTAACAGTTTAATGTGACTGTGGGAAAGCAATGTCCAACGATTATATCAGTGTCGCTCTGTCTCACAGGACACTGACAGCTTGATGGAGTGGTGGAACACTGTGGAACGTGAGTCATACACACGTGCGTGCACACACACACACACGTGCGTGCACATGCACATGTGCATGCACTCACAAGCACGTATGCATGCACAAGCACGTGTTCACACACACACAGTTTGTAATCTGGGGATTGTCTTGTGTCTCAGAATGGGATGAGGTGCCCTCAGATGATGAAGACAAAACGGTAAAGGACGATGAGACTAGGTATGTCCTCTCAGTGTGCGGATAACGACATAATCATTAGTCACTCTCGTGAAACATTGCTGATGTTTTAATACTTGTTCTCTCTCTGCCTGCCTCCCTCCCTCTCTCTCCTCTCCCTCTTGCCATGTCCTTCTGTCTCTCTCCCCTCCCCCCCTCCCCCTAAAGGTCATTCACCCTACTGGCGGAGAAGGTGCACCGCAGCCTGAGTGTCTTCAACAAGGTGTTCACGGAGCGTGCCGAGGTCCTCTGGCAGTACGTCATCAAGCTCCACGCCCTCGCCGACGACATCACCTCCTTCCATAAGAAGGCCAAGATCGGCAACATCACCGGCGGCACCACCGCCGCCGTCGGGGGCGGCGCGGCCATCGTCGGCCTGGCCCTTGCCCCCTTCACCTTAGGCGCCTCGCTCATCATCACGGCTGTGGGCGTCGGAGTGGCGGCGGCCGGCGGGATCACATCGGCCTCTGCAACCATCTCGGACAACGTGAACAACATGCAGGACAGGAAGAAAGTGGAGGTGGTTCTGGAGGATTATGAGGCGAGGATGGAGGAGTTGGTGAAGATCTTGAGGTTCGTGTGCCAGGGGCTGTATAGACTCAGGGGGGCATCCTCTCCTCCGGAGAGGAACCCAGCACTACTCTGGAGACTGGGAGGTCCGCAGGGCCGTTCAAATGGTCAGCCTAGTGGATAGACCTGTGTTGAGGGCCACAGAGGTAACAGAAGGAGCTGCTGTGGCCCTCAGGGGCCTCTTCAAAGGAATGGATAAATACTTCACCAAGGACTCTCGTGAGCTAAAGAAAGGGTTTAAGAAAGAGGTGGTGTTTAAGATTAGGGAGGTAGCTCAGGTGCTGCACGAGAGCCTGGTGGAGCTGAATGCTATCAGGGAGGAGCTGCAGGATGCTAATGGAAATATATGAAACAGTTCAACTCCCACAATGCAACGTGTCTGTTATGCGACTCACGGCCCCCCTCTACTGTCCAAACTGAGGATTTGTTTTCAAGCTCTTTTGATTTGTGTGTTTTTTACATAAACCTAACAAGGACTTTCCCAACTTTCCTGTTCCTCTTTTAACGAAAAGGAGAAACTGAACATTTGCCTTGTGATAAATTAAGTTTCAAACTCTGATTGCATTCTGCATTTTGGACAACTATGCAGCATTTGAAGCTTTTACTTACAACGATCTTGTATGTATGACTTTACTGGATTGTGAAGTAGTAGGCCTAAGATCTTGGATACGTGTTTATAACTAGCTTAGGCTTCTACAGATTCAGCGTTGTTTGTAAAGTATCTTTTCAAGTTATTGCCTTTGTTATTGTTCATATGATATATCATGTAGCCATGGATCTAATCTAGCTATTCTTTTAAAACAGAGTATATATGCCAACGTTTAATAAATGGGTTATTTATCCTGTAACCAAATGAAATGTGCAATATTGATGATGACTAGTAGCGTAATGAGGCAGCTATTGGAATTGTGTTAATAAAGATTATTATGCATTTGAACTGGTTGTAAACGTTTCACTTTGAACATTTCAGCCTTGATTGTTACTGATGTAAATGTCTGTATTTTTATCCTCATGTCTTTTTCATCAAGTTGGAAATACCCAACTCGGAGTGTAACTAATGAGAGCGTTCGATTAATCTCGCCCAGGCGTCCGTGTTTTGCGCCGGCTTCGAAGTTGCAACTAGTTAATAAGGACTGCTACTTGCTATTGTGTGGGTCTGTGAAAAAGATAGCTAGCTGACCATTTATACACAGCCTATTTTTTTTAGTCATGTGATGGTGTGTTTGTTTAACAGCTACTTGAATTGAGTGTGTGTGCGCGCTCTGAATGGGGACTGTGGAGGTGCAGCACTGCAGTGTGTGTTTGAAGACTTTCTGTGTCTGAGAGGAGTGGAGAGCTGGGAGAGTTCAAGGTGACTGTGGAGAGGGCCAGTTGCGGGGTGCATACTTCTGTACGCACACAGCCATGGAGCTATCAACAGCACTCCCTGTGGTACAGCCATCACAAGTAAGACAGGAGGGAGGAGGAGGGAGTCGAGAGACAGGTGGTGGAGGAAGTTTGAGATGAGGAAGAGTCTGAGAGTTGGACTTTCTAAGTCTGTGTTTACTGTTTCTCTTTCCAAATAGCCTACATGTCTATTGAATCTGGAGACACTTTGGGATGTTTGGTGTGGACTCAGTGGAATATTGGGATATTGCTGCCAGTAAGATTGCACCTAAATCAACCATTTATCGGATCATCAAGAACTTCAAGGAGAGCAGTTCAGTTGTTGTGAAGAAGGCTTCAGGGTGCCCAAGAAAGTCTAGCAAGTGCCAGGACTGTCTCCTAAAGTTGATTCCGCTGTGAGATCGGGGCACCACCAGTACAGACTTTGATCAGGAATGGCAGCAGGCAGGTGTGAGTGCATCTGCATGCACAGTGAGACGAAGACTTTTGGATGGCCTGGTGTCAAAAAGGACAGCAAAGAAGCCACTTCTCTCTAGGAAAAACATCAGGGACAGACTGATATTCTGCAATAGGTACAGGGATTGGACTGCTGAGGACTGGGGTAAAGCCATTTTCTCTGATGAATCCCCTTTTTGATTGTTTGGGGCATCTGGAAAAAAGCTTGTCCGGAGAAGAAAAGGTGAGCGCTACCATCAGTCCTGTGTCATGCCAGCAGTAAAGCATCCTGAGACCATTCATGTGTGGGGTTGCTTCTCAGCCAAGGGAGTGGGCTCACTCACAATTTTGCCTAAGAGCACAGCCATGAAAAAAGAATGGTACCAACACATGCTCAGAGAGCAATTTCTCGCAACCATCTAGGAACAGATTGGTGACGAACAATGCCTTTTCCAGCATGATGGAGTACCTTGCCATAAGGCAAAAGTGATAACTAAGTGGCTCTGGGAACAAAACATTTATATTTTGGGTCCATGGCCAGGAAACTCTGTACAGTACAGTGGAGGCCCTCGAGATCTAGAGTACTGATCAAGTATGAATGCTTTTATGGATGTTTAGTTTTTTATTTTGGGATAGTTTTTACTGTCTACTGATTTTGTTTTGATTCTGTATTGAAACAAATTCCAATTGTTTTGATTCTGTATTGAAACAAATTCCAATCAACTCTGTTGATATGGCAATTGCATGTTACACATATGTGAATAAAATAAAATGTATTATTTAATGTCTTGTATGTCTCCCAAGCTTAATACCTGTTAATCACTTTATCCTTTGGTGAGAATTGCAGTAACTGCTACTTTGCTTTGGCTCGGATTTGATCAACACATACATCTCTAAGAATAAAGTTACAAATTCAATTATGCTAGTCTGACTTAACAAGTAATGCTATTGTTTGTATAACTTTGCTGCCCAGATTTCCTAGGATTGGGACAGCCTTTGAATAACACAATTATGTGTGTGTATTAATACCCCAGACCATCTTGTACGATAGACTGAGACAGCATTGTCTTTCCATACCTGTCTCTACTAGGTGGAGGAAACGTCTCAAACCATTTGAGTGCAAATGAAAAGCAATATTTCATCCGTGTACATGTATCTACTGATGCACTGGCACTTCAATGCACTTAAGAGGCAGGGTCAACTCAGTTAGTGGGGACAGGTCAGGACGGTGATCACACACCAGATACAGCATCGTTACACTCTTGCTCTATCCATTTTCTACATGCTTAAGTTACAGTTTAAGGGAATGTATTGTGACCTAAAAACATAATGTAGCTTATACCAAAGTCTGATGTACTGTTGTCTTTTTTTTTATTTGATGTGATCAGTCTTCAACAAAAATTGAACAAAATCAAAAACACCTTTGTGTTTTGCTGTATTAATCAAGATCCACAATCCGGTGCTGGTCCCCACTCCAGCATGCTCTGGGCTCCACCAGATGCATCAAACTCTGCATTCTGGGGAAGTAATTAATTGTCAATGGAGCAGTCCGCAATGTTACTGCGCGTTCTGTGAACCGCATTCAATATTTTCAATTTGTGCGTTGTTTTACCATGCGGTGGTACAAACAGAAGTACACACACATACCACCTAGCTAGCTTTAACTAGTTGAAAAGCAGGCTAGGCAACATATCCATCTGGTGGACTTCAGGCTGGGCTCCAGTACTAGTGCGCCTCCTGAAACCGGAACAAGCAAGATGTCAGCCCCCATGAAACATTGTATGGGACAGAGATTAGATTATGTTCAATACAATGGTTGGACATATTGGAGGCAGTTTCTAGTTCTTATTATAGCTCAGTGGGACATGTGCTCCTCTCTGTCAGAAGGCAAAGTCAGCTCGATTTAAAACAAAAGTTCCATAATAAAGCACATGTATTAATGAGTAGGATTCTCTGTTTCACATGCAAAAGTGATTGCATTTGATACAAATTCTTTATCTGCCTTCCCTATGAAAACTAGTTTGAAAATTCAAACGTTTATTTCATGGAATAGATGTATGTTCCTGGATGATGTAACCTTGTTTACAACATGACCGAGCGGTGCAAATTACTGTTCGATTTGAGAGGGACCCAGCCTTCGCCCTGATGACGTGACGGGCCATATCCCGGTAAACCCCGGGCCAGATTAATCGAACCCCATCAATAACAAAAGTGCACAAATCAATACTAGTGGGCGGGTCTTCTCAGTTCTTAAATCTCAAACTTTTCACAAAGCGCAGAAACAGGGCTTTTGGCTTTTAGAGTTGGGTTTCGACTCGAGTGTCTGGTGTATTGCTCCCCTTTGCGATAAAATGAGTTTATTATAAACCGGAACGGAAAGAACAAAGTTGAATGCAGTAATGTTTGTGTTGAGCTCCCGAGTGGCGCAGCGGTCTAAGGCACTTCATCTCAGTGCAAGAGGAGACACTACAGTCCCTGGTTCGAATCCAGGCTTAATCACATGATGATTGGGAGTCCCATAGGGCGGCGCACAATTGTCCGGGTGTCGTCCGGGTTAGGCCGTCATTGTAAATACGAATTCGTTCTTAACTGACTCAATAAAACCATATTCCGCGTCAGTAGGCTAGTCCCCGTCGCTGCAAAACAGTTTGAGTCATAAGGGCAGTGACGGGATTTCAGCTAAAATGAGATGATCATAAAACGGAGCAGAAAGAACGAAGTTGAATGCCGTCAAGTTTGTGTTGACCATATTCCGCGTCAGTAGGCGGCTAGTCCCCATCGCTGAAAAACCAGTTTGACAAGTCATAAGGGAAGTGACGGAATTTCAGAAGTGTTTTCCTTCGCGTATTCTACAGCCCTACTGTAACACCTCAAGTAGAATTTATACATCTGTGCCATATAAAGGTAGGCGCTAATGCTTCATATTATCGTATTGCATCAAGTTGTGATTGGATAACCAACGCTATTGTAGTAGGCTAAATATATCCCAGTCGTGTCTGTGTGTTGACATTGATTAGCCAAGTCAAAGTCAACTCAAGGTAGTTATGTATCTGACCCGGTATCAGTGGTTATAGGGACACAGAACACAAGAGTGCTTGCTATACTACCCGATTGTGTGTCCTATTCGAGTCATGTGTTTCTCATGTGTCACTTTTGTGTATGTAACACAGTATGAATAGTCCGCGAAGGGACAACAAGTCTACTCCAGTGGTTCCTCCCAGACCCAGCAGTGAGGTAGGACACTTATTGAATACACACACTAGAGCTGGAACGATAAACCGAAAAGTATCGAACATACCGATCACTTATCGTAGGCATTTTGCTGATCTCGTTCATTACGGTAAGTAGCCTTATACTCGAGAAATGTGAAGTTTGAAAAAATGAAATGTTTGTTAACATGGTTGATTGGGACAATGATTTCTACAACCATCACAAGTTGTAGTAGTTGTTTAAAGAATACTTAGTAAAAACTGTTATGCACAGGAATGTTATAAACATTACCCCCCACCCCACCCAGTGTCGAATTGAATCCAGTGAGCTCATGTTATGTGGTTGTGGGAATCCTGATACAAAAAAAGTGTCCTATCGAACGGAAAAAGTGTTTCTTTCTTCGTTCTTTTTGTTTTTCATTCATTTATTAATTCATTTGGTCCATGATATTGATGTCTTCTGTCTTCACACAGGAGATGAATAACCCAACCACACACAGCTTGAACAAAGACAATGATACGAGCAGTAACTCACAGGTATAAAATCAAATCAAATGTTATTTGTCACATGCGCCGAATACAACAGGTGCTCAGACCTTCACATGTTACAGCATTCCATCAAACACAACCGTGTGTGCTAAGACCTTTGGTCCTGACAAAACTAAATGGAAAGAAGTTCTCTCCCCCTTTGAAAATATAATGTTCCCTAGCAACAAAGTTGGACCTTATGGTGAAATACTTACTTACAAGCCCTTAACCAACAATGCAGTTTTAAGAAAATACCTAAAAAAGTAAGAGATAAGAACAGCAAATAATTAAAGAGCAGCAGTAAATAACAATAGCGGAACTATATACAGGGGTTACCGGTACAGAGTCAATGTGCGGGGGCACCGGAGTTGAGGTAATTGAGGTATGTACATGTAGGTAGAGTAATTAAAGTGACTATGCATAGATAATAACAGAGAGTAGCAGCAGCGTAGAGGGGGGGCAATGCAAATAGTCTGGGTAACCATTTGATTAGAAGAGAGACTTACAATGCTGTACTGACACACACACACACACACAGCTTTGTCTTACTATACGTGAGGACTTTTTGGGGAGCAACAATTGATTCCCATTCAAAATCCTATTTTCCCTAAACCTAACCACTGACCCTTAACCCTAACACTAATTCTAACCCTAAACCTAACCCCTAAGCCTAAAATAGCCTGCTTTTAGCAACGCGGGTGTATTTACATACACTAATGTTGCTTTCAATTGTTTTAGGTTGCACAAAAACAGTCCACAGGAAGACCGAAGTTAAATACAAATCCATTTCAACTTACTGTGCCGGTGGGTAGGATATTTGCTCATTATGACAGGGGGAATTTGAGAGAAAATATCTTAAGGATCGTATTATTAAACAGAATTTCCAAACATGGGTGTGCTGTAGACCCACTTCCTCTCTGCTTACCTCATGTCAAAATAAAAGTCCTGCACATGCGCGTTAAGTGGACAAAAAAGGAATAACTTGTGTTGGACATTTATTTTGACATGAGGTAACAGAGAGGAAGTGGGTCTACGACACACCCACGTTTGTAAAGTCTGTTTAATAATACGATCCTTTAGATATTTTGTCTCAAATTCCCTTGTCATAATGAACAACCTTCCTGTCCACTGGCACAGTAAGTTGAAATGGAATTGTATTTAACTTCTGGCTTCTCGCTGACTGTTTTTGTGCAACCCAATCCAACTGAAAATATACCCGCATTGCTAAGAGCAGCTAATACATCCCCATTGTATCGTCTGTAAACACAACACTAACGAAACGTTTGTGTTGCTTTTACAGACGATACAACGATGCAATTGACTGTTAACCATTATCAAACAATTGTTTTCAGTAGAATAACAATGATGTCAAGAGTGAGCTCCAAGAACAAGGTTATAAAAGGCTACAACTGAGCACGCTCTCGCTGCCCATTGTAAGTAGATTTTGTGATGAGTTGTGTTTTTGTTTGTTTCCAACAGAGGACTGGGATGATGGGAGTCATGCAGAAAGTCAACCCGTTCAAAACCACAACACAGGTTACTACATCAGTAATGTTAAATGGATTTCTATTTTCATAGCCTAGTCCCAGATCAGTTAGTTCCGCTCAAATCAAATCACATTTTATTGGTCACATACACATTTAGCAGACGTTATTCCGGGTGTAGCAAAATGCTTGTTTTTCTAGCTGCAACAGTGCAGTAGTATCTAAAAATTCATAACAATACACACACTACACACATCTAAAAGTAAAATAATGGAATGAAGAAATATATAAATATTAGGGCGAGCAATGCCGGAGTGGCATAGACTAAAATACAGTAGGGTAGAATACAGTATATACATATGAGATGAGTAAAGCAAAAATATGTAAACATTATTAAAGTGACTAGTGTTCCATTATTAAAGTGGCCAGTGATTTAAAGTCTATGTACAGCACCAGTCCAAAGTTTGGGCACACCTACTCATTCAAGGGTTTTTCTTAATTTGTACTATTTTCTACATTGTAGAATAACATCAAAACGATCAAATAACAAATATGCAATCATGTAGTAACCAAAAAAGTGTTAAACATATCAAAATATATTTTATATTTGAGATTCTTCAAAGTAGCCACCCTTTGCCTTGATGACAGCTTTTCACACTCTTGGCATTCTCTCAACCAGCTTCATGAGGTAGTCACCTGTAATGCATTTAAATTAAAAGGTGTGCCTTGTTAAACATTTATTTCTGTAATTTCTTCTTTCCTTCTTAATATGTTTGAGCCAATCAATTGTGTTGTGACAAGGTAGGTGTGTAATACAGAATATAGCCCTATTTGGTAAAAGACCATCTCAAATAAGAAAAGAGAAATGACAGTCCATCATTACTTTAAGACATGAATGTCAGTCAATCTGGAAAATGTGTACGTTTCTTCAAGTGCAGTTGCAAAAAAGATCAAGCGCTATGATGAAACTGGCTCTCATGAGGACCGCCACAGGAAAGGAAGACCCAGAGTTTCCTCTGCTGCAGAGTTAACTGCACCTCAGATTGCAGCCCAAATAAATGCTTCACAGAGTTCAAGTAACAGACACATCTCAACATCAACTGTTCAGAGGAGACTGCGTGAATCAGTCCTTCATGGTTAAATTGCTGCAAAGAAACCACTACTAAAGGACACCAATAATAATAAGAGACTTTCTTTGCCCAAGAAACACGAGCAATGGACTAGACTAGTGGAAATTTGTCCTTTGGTCTGATAAATCCACATTTTTATATTTTTGGTTCCAACTGCCGTGTCTTTGTGAGATGCAGAGTAGGTGAACGGATGATCACTGCATGTGTGGTTCCCACTGTGAAGCATGGAGGAAGAGGTGTGATGTGTGGCGGTGCTTTGCTGGTGACACTGTCTGTGATTTATTTAGAATTCAAGGCACACTTAACCCGCATGGCTACCACAGCTTTCTGCAGCGATACGCCATCCCATCTGGTTTGCGCTTAGTGGGACTATCATTTGTTTTTCAACAGGACAATGACCCAAAACACACCTCCAGGCTTTGTAAGGGCTATTTAACCAAGGAGAGTGATGGAGTGCTGCATCAGATGACCTGGCCTCCACAATCACTTGACCTCAACCCAATTGTGATGGTTTGGGATGAGTTTGACCGCAAAGTGATGGAAAAGCAGCCAACAAGTTCTCAGCATATGTGGGAACTCCTTCAAGACTGTTGGAAAAGCATCTCTCATGAAGCTGGTTGAGAGAATGCCAAGAGTGTGCAAAGCTGTCATCAAAGCAAAGGGTGGCTACTTTGAAGAATCTCTAATGTAAAGTATATTTTGATTTGTTTAACACTTCTTTTGGTTACTGCATGCTTCCATATGTGTTATTTCATAGTTTTGATGTCTTCACTATTATTATACAATGTAGAAAATAGTAAAAATAAAGAAAAACCCTTGAATGAGTAGGGGTGTTCACACTTTTGACTGTATCACATTTCAGGTAAAACCTAAATGCAGACTGTGTTGAAGAAACAATGTTTATTACAGCAACAGGGGCAGGCAAACGACAGGTCAAGGCAGGCAGGGGTCGATAATCCAGAGTGGTGGCACAGGACGGCAGGCAGGGTTAGGTCAGGCAGAGGTCGGTAATCCAGAGTAGGGGCAAAGGCACAGGACGGCAGGCAGGGTCGGGTAGGCAGAGTGGTCAGGCAGGCGGGCTCAGAGTCAGGACAGGCAAAGGTCAAAACCAGGAGGGTGAGAAAAAGAGAGTATGAGGAAAAGCAGGAGCTGTGAAGAAACGCTGGTTGACTCAACAAACAATACGAACTGGCAACAGACAAACAGAGAACACAGGTATAAGTACCTAGGGGATAATGGGGAAGGTGGGCGACACCTGGAGGGGGGTGGAGATGAGCACAAAGACAGGTGAAACAGCTTTGATGCACCACCAGCTTTGATGCACCTGTACTGACCTCACCTTCTGGATGATAGTGGGGTGAACAGGCAATGGCTCGGGTGGTTGTTGTCCTTGATCTTTTTGGCCTTCCTGTGACATCGGGTGCTGTAGGTGTCCTGGAGGGCAGGTAGTTTTGGGCAGACCGCACCACCCACTGGAGAGACCTGCGTTTGCGAGTGTTGCAGTTTCCTTACCAGCTGGTGATACAGCCCGATAGGATGCTCTCAATTGTGCATCTCTAAAAGTTTGTGAGGGTTTTAGGCGCCAAGCCAAATTTCTTCAGCCTCCTGAGGTTGAGGAGGCGCTGTTGCGCCACCTTCACCACACTGGGTGGACCATTTCAGATCGTCAGTGATGTGTACGCCAAGGAACTTGAAGCTTTCCACCTGCTCAACTTTAGTCCCGTCGAAGTGGATAGGGGCTTGCTCCCTCTAATGTTTCCTGAAGTCCGTTATCATCTCCTTTATTTTGTTGATGTTGAGTGAGAGGTTATTTTCCTGGTACTACACTCCCAAGGCCCTCACCTCCTCTCTGTTGGCTGTCTCGTCATTGTTGGTAATCAGGCCTTCTACTGTTGTTTCATCTGTAAACATGATGATTGAGTTGGAGGCGTGCGTGGCCACGCAGTCATGGGTGATCAGGGAGTACAGGAGGGGGCTGAGCATGCGCCCTTGTTGGGCCCTTGTTTTGAGGATCTGCGAAGTGGAGGTGTTGTTTCCTACCTTCACCACCTGGGGGTGGCCAATCAGGAAGTCCAGGACCCAGTTCTACAGGGCGAGGTTCAGACCCAGGTCCCTGAGCTTAATGATGAGCTTGGAGGGTATTATGGTGTTGAATGCTGAGCTATAGTCAATGAACAGCTTTCTTACATAGGTATTCCTCTTGTCCAGATGGGATAGGGCAGAGTGCAGTGCAATGGCGATTGCATCGTCTGTGAATCTATTGGGGCGGGGTGTCCGGTAAGATAGAGGTGATATGATCCTTAATAAACAAATTAGGCACATTTGGGAAGTCTTGAACAGTTTTGAACAGAAATGCAATGGTTCATTGGATCTGTCTAAAACTTTGCATATACACTGCTGCCATCTAGTGGCCAAAATCTAAATTGCACCTGGGCTGGAATAATAGATTATGGCTTTTCTCTTGCATTTTTTCAAAGATGATGGTACAAAAAAAAATACAAAAGAACGGTTGTTTTTTTCTTTGTATTATCGTTTACCAGATCTATTGTGTTATATTCTCCTACATTCCTTTCACATTTCCACAAATGTCAAAGTGTTTCCTTTCAAATGGTACCAAGCATATGCATGTCCTTGCTTCAGGGCCTGAGCTACAGGCAGTTATATTTGGGTATGTCATTTTAGGCGAAAATGGAAAAAGAGGGGCGGATCCTTAAGAGATGAACTAACCTCTCAAAACACTGTGCTACGGGGCAATAGTCATTTAGTTCAGTTACCTTTGCTTTGCAAACTCCTAAGGTCATTGCCACACCAACTACCGTAGGAGTTGGCAAGGCATACAAATATAATCTTATTTCTATTTGGCAAGACAGGATGAACTAATCTGGGACCAGGGACTGTATTCAAAAAGTGCCTCACAGTAGGAGTGCTGATCTAGGATCAGTTTTGCCTTTTCTGATCATAATGAATAAGATCGGGAGAACGTCATCCTAGATCAGCACTCCTACTCTGAGACGCTTTATAAATACAGGCACAGGCTACTATTTTGAGTGGAAACAAACACCAAAGATCCTCATTGATCCTCCACCCAGGCCTCCTCTACAGCCAGTTCAGCTACAGATCCAGTGTCAGAGAAGACTGTGGATGGAAATGTCCCTGAAGCGAAACAGGTAGATTTCTGCTCTACATACTCTGTGTCTAAACTAATCCGACTTGTCAGACTTCTGGTCCTTTTCGTGAATAATTAAAAAAAAAAGATCTGTGTGATATAATTGAGGGAACCATGATGCTTGTATTTGTTGCAGAACCTGGGCATGTTTAAAGGAGTGACACAGAAAGTCAACCCATCCAGGTCCTCTACACAGGTATTACCCATAATCCAGTTGATCATACTATGTTGTTCAACACTATGTTTTTTTACATTTAGTACCCATTTGCGTGTGTGTGTGTTTTAGGTGAGAAAAGAGGACCCTCCAAAAGACACTGTGGATCAGGAAAAGCTACCAGAAGACAAACCGGTAAACCTGTCTGTTCATCCTTGAATCTAAAGCATCATTATCCTTATTGTAGGACTATATTAGTGAGCAGAGTAAAATGGTATTGTTGCTGCTGTACTGAAAGTGTTTTGTGTGACACTTGTGCACCTTTCAGGTCTTCCAGAACCCTGGAATGTTCACGGGAATGATGCAAAAAGTCAACCCTTTCAAATCTACAGCAAAGACACAGGTAGTGAAGATGAGTTCACTGGTCACATTACAGCGGTCTCCTGAAATACATTTGGTCTCCCTGTATCATATTGCAAAAATAATAGTAATATTTTGGACTGATAATTAGAATGACGTTACTAATGCAAAGCAGTAAATATTCAAATTCCCTCTTTTCTCTCTGTCCCTTTCCTTTCTCTCCTCATGTTTGAGGACACTCAGTCGATACACAGTGATCTGTCCTCCAGTGCTGGCAGTCTGGCTGAGAACACCACAACGGAAAGACAAGTACAGCACATGTCAAAATAATGTCCTACCTGTAATCTACCAAGTTACACACAAGGCCTATTGAAGACTATTCTGTCCATTTGTTATCTATTTGTGTGTGTTCAGGTGAGAAAGGAGGACCCTCCAACAGACACTGTAGATCACCAAGTGACAGCGAAGCTACCTGAAGCCAAGCAGGTAGATATGTTTATCCATGTTCAGTATAATGAGTTGACGAACTTTAAGGGTTGATCATCCTGAAAGGGATTTGTATGTCATGTGGTTTTCTTTTTCAGAACCCTGGAATGTTCACTGGAATGATGCAGAAAGTCAACCCATTCAAATCTACAGCACAGAATCTGGTACTTATAGTGATGATGATAACGCTGTCTCATACTGATGCTTTTGGTTATGCAAAATGCCAAGCTGTGCTAAATACTCAAACTCCCTGTTTTCCTAATTCCTCCGTTTCTCTCCTCTTTTTCAGGATACTCAGGCCGTACACAGCAATCTGTCCTCCAGTGCTGACAGTCTGTCTTCCACAGGAAGACGGGTACAATACAACATCTATACAAAAAAAAAATATATATATATATATATATATATGAATGTCACGTGCTTCATAAACAACAGGTGTTGACTAACAGTGAAATGCTTACTTAGGGGCCCTTCCCAACAATGCAGATAGAAAGCAAATAGAGTCCTAATAGAAAAGTAAAACACCAAATAATAGATTCACCATGAGTAACGATAACTTGGCTATGTACACGGGGTACCAGTACCGAGTCAATGTACAGGGAAATGAGATAATTGAGGTAGTTATGTAAATATAACTAGGAACAAAGTGACAGATAGCAAATAATAGCACCAGCATATGTGATGAGTCAAAAAGGTTAGTATGTACCATCTACACCTATCCATGAAATGTCCCACCTGTAAACTGCACAGGTACAGGGTTGTCAGAACACAAGGCCTTTCCTATTCAAGACTATGTTTTACATTTGGTATACATTTGTGTGCATTGTAGGTGATAAAGGAAGACCCTCCAACCGACAGTGTGGATCACCATGTCACAGAAAAGCTACCAGAAAGCAAACCGGTAAACCTGTTTGAGGCATAAATAAGACATACTCATAAAGACGTTTTTTTGTTGTCATACAGAAGATTTGTGTGCCATGTGTTCAACCTTGTGTTTTGCAGCAGCAGAATCCTGGAATGTTTATGGGAATGATGCAAAAAGTCAACCCTTTCAAATCTACAACACCGATTCAGGTAGTCATGATGATTATGATCAACCTGTATCATATTGCAAAGTTATGCTAAATCTTCAAATGTACTATTTTCTCTCTCCCTTTCTTTTCAGGACACCCAGTCCATACACAGTGATCTTTCCTCCAGCGCTGGCAGTCTGGCTGAGAGTAACAGTTCTGCAGACAAACAGGTAAACCTGTTTATCCCAAGTGCTGAGGCATACATCTTCTTAGTAGTGCTAGTAGAGGAACATTTTATTATCACTACTAAGTGATTTCTGTGTTCGCCTGGTTTTTCAGAACCCTGGGATGTTCAAGGGAATGATGCAGAAAGTCAACCCATTCAAATCTACAGCACTGACCCAGGTAGCCTACACACCCTTGTCATACTGCGAAGGAAGTTCCGATAGTTTAGACCAGAGTTTCCCTAACCGGTTCTGGAGTAACCCCAGCCAGTCCAGTTATTTAATGTATTCCAGAACTAGCACTGCTGATTCAACAAATGAAGGGCTTGATGATTAGGAGACTGTTTGAATCAGCTGTGCTAGTTCTGGAATTCATCAAAGACGTGGACTGGCTGGGTGTACTCGAGGAGAGGTTTGTGAAACCTGGTAGAATGTCACTACAGTGAGGGAAAAAAGTATTTGATTTGCCCACTGACAAAGAAATGATAATTCTATCATTTTAGTGGTAGGTTTATTTGAACAGTGAGAGACAGAATAACAACAAAAAAATCCAGAAAAACGCATGTGAAAAATGTTATAAATGGAATTGCATTTTAATGAGGGAAATAAGTATTTGACCCCTCTGCAAAACATGACTCAGTACTTGGTGGCAAAACCCTTGTTGGCAATCACAGAGGTTAGACATTTCTTGTAGTTGGCCACCAGGTTTGCACACATCTCAGGAGGATTTATGTCCCACTCGTCTTTGCAGATCTTCTCCAAGTCATTAAGGTTTCGAGGCTGACGTTTGGCAACTCGAACCTTCAGCTCCCTCCACAGATTTTCTATGGGATTAAGGTCTGGAGACTGGCTAGGCCACTCCAGGACCTTAATGTGCTTCTTCTTGAGCCACTCCTTTGTTGCCTTGACCGTGTGTTTTGGGTCATTGTCATGCTGGAATATCTATCCACGACCCATTTTCAATGCCCTGGCTGAGGGAAGGAGGTTCTCACCCAAGATTTGACGGTACATGGCCCCGTCCATCGTCCCTTTGATGCGGTGAAGTTGTCCTGTCTGTCCCCTTAGCAGAAAAACACCCCCAATGTTTGACGGTTGGGATGGTGTTATTGGTGTCATAGGCAGCATTCCTCCTCCTTCAAACACGGCGAGTTGAGTTGTTGCCAAAGAGCTCCATTTTGGTCTCATCTGACCACAACACTTTCACCCAGATGTCCTCTGAATCATTCAGATGTTCATTGGCAAACTTCAGACGGGCATGTATATGTGCTTTCTTGAGCAGGGGGACCTTGCGGGCGCTGCAGGATTTCAGTCCTTGACGGCGTAGTGTGTTAACAATTGTTTTCTTGGTGACTATGGTCCCAGCTGCCTTGAGATCATTGACAAGATCCTCCCGTGTAGTTCTGGGCTGATTCCTCACCGTTCTCATGATCATTGCAACTCCACGAGGTGAGATCTTGCATGGAGCCCCAGGCCGAGGGAGATTGACAGTTCTTTTGTGTTTCTTCCATTTGCGAATAATCGCACCAACTGTTGTCACCTTCTCACCAATCTGCTTGGCGATGGTCTTGTAGCCCATTCCAGCCTTGTGTAGGTCTACAATCTTGTCCCTGACATCCTTGGAGAGCTCTTTGGTCTTGGCCATGGTGGAGAGTTTGGAATCTGATTGAATGATTGCTTCTGTGGACAGGTGTCTTTTATACAGGTAACAAACTGAGATTAGTTGCACTCCCTTTAAGAGTGTGCTCCTAATCTCAGCTCGTTACCTGTATAAAAAGACACCTGGGAGCCAGAAATCTTTCTGATTGAGAGGGGGTCAAATACTTATTTCCCTCATTAAAATGCAATTCCATTTATAACATTTTTCACATGCGTTTTTCTGGATTCTTTTGTTGTTATTCTGTCTCTCGCTGTTCAAATAAACCTACCACTAAAATTATAGACTGATCATTTATTTGTCAGTGGGCAAATGTACAAAATCAGCAGGGGATCAAATACTTTTTTCCCTCACTGTATATGCAAAATGGCAAATATTTAAATGCTCCCTCTCTCTTCCTCACGCTCCCTTCCTCTCCATTTCAGGAGACTCAGCCGTTACACAGCGATTCATCCTCCAGTTCTGACAGTCTGACTGACACCAACGTCTTCAGTCCTACAGAGAATCAGGTACAACAACACGTCTATGATGTCCCACCTGCAAAATAAAATGCAATTGTATATTTCCCGCAGTGGGTTAGCTAAAATAACAACTTACTCCATCACTTGTTACAGACCGTGTGGTACACAGACAATGACGCAACTTCTTCAGTGAAAAGTGGACCTCCACCTGGTGTCACCACAAGAAAATAAGAAAAGGACTGGGGTATGTCACTTTTTTATTTAATCATACTATTATATTAAACAATCAATCAAATGTATTTTAAAATTAAGCAATAAGGCCAGAGGGATTGTGGTATATGGCCAATATACCTTGGCTAAGGGCTGTTCCTATGCACGACGCAACGCAGAGTGCCTCGATACAGGCCTTAGCCGTATTGGCCATATACCACAAACTCCAGAGGTGAAGAAGAAGAAGAAGTTTTATTTATATAGCGCCTTTCCATAGCTCAAGGTCGCTTTACATTGCACATTACAATACAGTGCCTTATTGCTATTATAAACTGGTTACCAACATAATTAGATAAGTAAAAATAAATGTTTTGTCATACCCGTGGTCTGCTATACCACGGCTGTCAGCCAATCAACATTCAGGGCTCGAATCACCCAGTTAATAAAGCCATTTTTACATCAGCAGTTGTCACAAAGTACTACACTATAATACTATCATCCTATTTAAGTACATCATCTACAAAGGGCCTCTTCATAGTGCGTGTGTTCTTATGTTTCAGTCTGTTTGTTTCTCTGGTAGACATTCCGAATCCGTACCCTGTTTGGCTATGAAGCTATAGTAACCATATTTTCACTCTCTTCCTTTTGGTCTCAGTTATGCCTGTTTTTTTTTACTCTAGGTGTGTTCTTTCTTAATTTTAAATGAGTAATATTACAATTTAATTACATCTTCACTTATGTTCATCTTTATTTTCCTACAGAATACTGATGCTCAGCCCACAGCCCATGCGGGCCTAGTGGAGGTCCAGACACTGGAGATGGCTGCAGTGCCAGTACCTAGTGAAGGAAACTCACTGGACAGTGAGGATGTATGTATCACATGTACTGTGTTGCATTATGATACTTCTGAACTCACTATGACATTCCTTATATTGCATTATAACGCTATGACACTGGAGATGGCTGCAGTGCCAGTACCTAGTGAAGGAAACTCACTGGACAGCAAGGATGTATGTACGTATATTACATGCCCCGTGTCGCATTATAACACTTCATAATTTACTATGGATGGTGGTTATTGTACATGTATGCTTTACATCGCAATATAACCTTACAACATATGACTCACTATGACACTGGTGGGCATAAAAATATACCTTGTTTGTGTATTCATAATGCATTATGTGTATGTGACTAAAAGCATTTTATTCTTAGAATGAGGAAGGTCTTATGGATTGGTGGCAAACAGTAGAGGGTATGTTTGGCACAGAGCACTATTTTTCACCAGTGTATTTGTGTGTTCTCCCGTCGTTGTTTACGGTAACTACAGCTTATATCTCTGCTCCCCCTAGGTTGGGAAACATGGAATGAGTCCAACACCTTTGAAGCGGATGAAGGAGAGATGTAAGCATTTTTCATGTATTTACCCATTGGTTATGTCGTTTTAAGAGAAATTGTCAATGTGAGATGCCATACAATGTGTGTTAAACGTCTTGAGGGAACCCAACTGAACTTCATAACACAGAGAAATGATATTTATAGTGTAAGATCAGGCTGACTTCTCCAGGATTCCCAAGGTATTGTTGTTTGAAAAAGGTTCTTACAAGTTCTTACAAACCCCTCCCTCTCTTTTCTTTCTCTATTATTCTCCACCTTTTCTTATTTGTCCTTCCCTTTTCCATCACTCTCTTTCTCCTCCTTCCTTCCCCTCTCTCTCAGGGCAGTGGAGGCGGTGGCGGACCGTGTCTTCATGGCGGCCCGTCTCTTCGTGCGTCTCTTCAACCAGCGCGGTGCCTCCTTACAGCAACGCATCCTGGAGCTCCTATCATTGGCCGACGCCGCCGACAGCTTCCATAAGAAGACTGTGAAAGCCAGCGTGGGGGGTGGAGTCGCCAGCGTTGCTGGGAGCATCACCACTATCACCGGCCTCATCTTGGCGCCGTTCACCTTGGGAACGTCGCTCATCGTCACGGCGGTGGGCATCGGCGTTGCGACGGCGGGCGGGGTAGCGTCAGCCTCTGCAAATATTACCGATACGGTGCACTCCAAGACAGACAGGAAGAAGGTGGAGAAGATGATTCAGGATTACCAGGAGGAGATGAAGGATATCAAGGAGTGTCTGGACTTTTTGCAGGTGGGTGAAGGGTGGAGGTGTCCCTAGATCAGGGGTCGGCAACATGCGGCCCACGTGCCAAGACTGTCCCGCGAGTGATTTTCTTTTGGCCCCCCAATTAAAAAAAAAAAAAAAAAACTAAAATCACCAGGAATTCGGTTTAGGAAATCTGTTCCCATGTATTCCCACGAATAAAAAAAGAAACGTGATCGTGTCTCAATGTAATCAAGGTATGATATTATTGTTATTTTCAAATGCATTCTCTTTTTGGCCTTAGCTGTGGTCAATTTGCAGTGTATAAATTATCATAATTATGTTCCGGCCCCCCAACCATCCACTCTGACAAAACAACCCACGGCTGAATCTAGTTGCCTGTACCTGCCCTAGATAATGATCTTAAATAAGTTTAGCATTTTCACCACTAACGGTGAGTGTTCGAATTGGAGGAGGGGAAGCCGATCTTAGATCTGCTCCTAGGGGAAACTTCACCCAGCAGCTGAGGTGAGGACGGGGGGGGTTTGGGTGTCTTGACCTCTGACTTTATATCATGTTGTTGCTTCTTTTCTTACTCTCCCTTTTATTTCTCCCTTGCGCTTTCTCTTTCTCCATCTCTCTCCATCCACCCCAGGTCGGTATGGAGACCCTGGAGGAGTGGGACTTTGATCAGTACGTGGACAGCATCTCTAAGAAATATCTCAACCAGAATGTCAAACACGTGATGAAGGAGGGCGGCCGGGCCGGCAAGGCATTACTAATCAACACAGAAAGTCTGATCAACACCGTGCAGGTTCTCAACGTGGCAGGCGGAGCGGCCAAGGCAGCCCAGGTACATGATGATGATGATGATGAAGATAATACATGATTTGTTTGGTACAGATGAGGGGTGTGAACATTTTTAAAGGTTCAAATATTTACACTAAATTGGGATACTTGCTTTTCCGTCCCACAAAATGTAAATCGCAGTGCAGTTATCACAAAACATATTATTTTCTGTGTTATAGCCTGACTAGACGATAGGCTATAAAGACCTGGGGAAAGTTGTTTTAATTTAAATAAAACCAGAGAGGAAGAGGCTAAAACACAGTAGGCTGCTTTGGTGAATGTGCGAGGCATGCAAGACAAGACATTGCTAGATACAGATTACCTTGCCATAAGATACTGACTCTACCGTTACGCTTGTTTACACTGAGCTGTACCATCATGTTGGTGCTAATTTGCAGCATCCGTCCCTAGGTGGGGTTTCAAATAGGGAAAAGGAAAAGACAAGAAAACAACTCACTGATCAAAACAAACAATATAGAATAGATCACAAACGGTTAAATTCTTGATGTTCTCCATGTCCTGATTTGCTTGTCCAATTTTTTTTTTAGGTGATGAGTGTCACCACAGGAGTAATGTCGGGTCTCTTCCTGGCCCTGGATGTGTTCTTCCTGGCAAAAGACTCTATCGAGCTCAACAAAGGAGCCAAGACGGAGTTCGCTGGGAAGATCCGGGAAGTGTGTAAGGATCTTCAGAATGGACTGTTGGAGCTCAACCGCATCAAAGATCAACTGCAGAAAACTATGGATGGGATTGAGGTGGTGGAAGAAGAAGAGGAGGAGGAGGAGGTGTACGAGTCTGATCCAGAGAAACTGGCCCAACTGGAAGAATGAGTGAAGGAAGAGAGGGAGGGAAGGAAGTTTGGGGTTGTTAAACCGAAAGCGTTTGACCAAAAACCAATTTGTTTTGTTACATGCAGTAGACCTATAATCTGTGCTATGTTTCAGCCAAAAAGGTGCCTAGAATGTTTTAACATGGCCAAACCTTGCCAAATTGCCACTTTATTTCTCAGAATGTAGTGCCTTATTTAATATAACACTGATGGTGTCACTAGTCTTCTTATTTCTGTATTTTGCTAATTTTTATGACTGGTTAGTAGGGGAGAGTTGGGTATGTTGACACATTCTTTACATTCAGCATCACTATGTCAAGTTAAATATAGTATTCTTTCTAACAAAGATATTTACATATATTTCAGGATGTCATGTGTCTCTGGAAAAAAATCTGAATTCATGTGAACATAACACGTTTGAAAACAGCTTGTCCAAAAAAAGTGGTCTCTTGGTTTTGGGGGAAATTGAGCATAGGGACACATTTCTAACACTTTGTACTTTTTAAAAACACTTTTAACATAGGCTCAGGCCCTGGTTTAACCTCATCCCAGTGATAATGCCTTGCATTACGCCTGGGAAGAAAACACTTCATTTGTGGACTAGAGGGGGATGAACCTAACTGAGGAAGGCATTTTTCATCATTTTAATAATTATGACTAATCATACGGATGCGAGGTGTCTTCAAAGAACTATACTTGTTATGCATAAAACTGACAATGTAATAATACTTTGTATGGGGTATATTGATAGCCAGTGGCTCAATTTGCCCCTGGCAATAATTTTGACAATATTAGCCCACACAAGGATGCACTTTCATGCTACTGTAGGTTTAAGACTTCATATTGTACCTTATAAAGACCCCAAATCTACTTTAGTTTAGATACAAGCAGTGTTGTAAAGTACTTAAGTAAAAATACTTTAAAGTACTACTTAAGTAGTTTCTGTGGGTATCTGTACTTCCCTATTCATATTTTTGACAACTTTTACTTCACTACTACATTCCTAAAGAAAAGTATGTACTTTTTACTCCATACATTTTCCCTGACACCCAAAAGTACTTGTTACATTTTGAATGCTTAGCAGGACAGGAAAATGGTTGAATTCACACTTTTACCAACAGAACATCCCTGGTCATCCCTACTGCCTCTGATCTGGGGGACTCACTAAATACATGCTTTGTTTGTAAATTATGTCTGAGTTGGAGCATGCCCCTGTCTATCTGTAAATAAAATAAAAACTAGAACACGTGGCCATCTGCTTTGCTTAATATAAGGAATTTGAAATTATTTATACTTGTACTTTTCCTTTTGATACTTAAGTACATTTTAGCAATTACATTTACTTTTGATACTTAAGTATATTTAAAACCAAATACTTGTAGACTCTTCCTCAAGTAGTATTTTACTGGGTGACTTGCTTTTACTTGAGCAATTTTCATATTATACTAAAGTATGACAATTGGGTCATCTTTCCACAACTGGATGCAAGCATGATATAACACAAATGTATTTTACTTTGTGAAAATATGTTTTTTGGACCTAACTTGTTTAACACATTCCATGTTGGTGCTTACCTAAATACAGTACCAGTCAATACAGTACCAGTCACCTACTCATTCAAGGGTTTTTCTTAATTTTTACTATTTCCTACATTGTAGAATAATAGTGAATACATAAACTATGAAATAACACCTATGGAATCAATCATGTAGTAACCAAAAAAAGTGTTAAACAAATCTAAATATATTTGAGATTCTTCAATGCTTTGCCTTGATGACAACTTTGCACGCTCTTGGCATTCTCTCAACCAGCTTCATGAGGTAGTCACCTGGAATTCATTTCAGTTAACAGGTGTGCCTTGTTAAAATTTTATTTGTGGAATGTCTTTCCTTAATGTGTTTGAGCCAATTAGTTGTGTTGTGACAAAGTAGGGTTGGAATACAGAAGATAGCCTTATTTGGTAAAAGACCAAGTCCAAATTATGTCAAGAACAGCTCAAATAAGCAAAGAGAAACGACATTACTTTAAGACATGGTCAGTCAATTCGGAAAATTTCAAGAACTTTGAAAGTTTCTTCAAGTGCAGTCGCAAAAAACATCAAGCGCTATGATGAAACTGGCTCTCAGTGTCATAGTGAGTGCCCACCAGTGTCATAGTGAGTCATATGTTGTAAGGAAAGGAAGACCCAGGGGATAAGTTCATTAGAGTTACCAGCCTCAGAAATTGCAGCCCAAATAAATGTTTCACAGAGTTCAAGTAACAGACACATCTCAACATCAACTGTTCAGAGGAGTGTGTGAATCAGGCCTTCATGGTCGAAGCCACTACTAAAGTAAACCAATAATAAGAAGAGACTTGCTTGGGCCAAGAAACACGAGCAATGGACAATAGACCGGTGGAAATATGTCCTTTGGTCATATGAGTCCAAATGTGAGATTTTTGGTACCAACCGCCGTGTCTTTGTGAGACACAGAGTAGGTGAACGGATGATCACTGCATGTGTGGTTCCCACCGTGAAGCATGGAGAAGGAGGTGTGATGGTGTGGGGGTGCTTTGCTGGTGACACTGTCAGTGAATTATTTAGAATTCAAGGCACACTTAACCAGCATGGCTACCACAGCATTCTGCAGCGATACGCCATCCCATCTGGTTTGCGCTTAGTGGGACTATCATTTGTTTTTCAACAGGACAATGACCCAACACACCTCCAGGCTGTGTAAGGGCTATTTGTCCAAGAAGGAGAGTGATGGAGTGCTGCATAAGATGACCTGAAGTCATATAGGTCAATCACCCAACCTCAACCCAATTGAGATGGTTTGGGATGAGTTGGACTGCAGAGTGAAGGAAAAGCAGCCAACAAGTGCTCAGCTTATGTGGGAACTCCTTCAAGACTGTTGGAAAAGCGCTCCAGGTGAAGCTGGTTGAGAGAACGCCAAGAGTGTGCAAAGCTGTCATCAAGGCAAAGGGTGACTACTTTGAAGAATCTAAATATAAAATAGATTTTGATTTGTTAAACACTTTTTTGGTTACTACCTGATTACATGTGTTATTTATGGCTTTGATGTCTTCACTATTATTCTACAATTAAAAAATAGTAAAAGTAAAGAAAAATCCTTGAAAGAGTAGGTGCGTCCAAACTTTTGACTGGTACTGTATTTGTCACATTATTTATTTTGTGTATGGTTTCCTAGAAACAAGGGGTGGCAGAGCTAACCCTTTCGCACAACTTACCTCACTTTCCCCTACTGTGAAATATATAGTTTTTTTCTATATTTAGTTGAATGGTAATATGTTTTTTATTATTTATTTGTATTGTAATATTGTAGATTAAATTTGATATGTTTTATTTATACATGTAGTAGGACAAATAGATATGATTGGGACAATGAGAAATGAAGTATTTTTTCGAACTTAATGCAAGGTATTAAAGGATTTCTCACTTATTTAGAATTTTTGTTTTGTTTTGTTTCCTGTCAGACCAGAATATTGAGTGCTCATTTTAAGTTGTGATCCTTCCCAAGGAATATTAACGTTGCGATGTGTTATCATTTAAAACCACTAGAGGGTCACTTGTAGTTTGAGTCATAGGAATCTGAGCAGCAAAGGAACGTTCCAACTAACCTACAGTATGCAGACGATGTGTTTCTCTCTGTCACAGGAAGAGGGCGATGCTTCTTTACAGGTATGGAGTTTGATTGAGAGGGATTGATGAAAATGTCAGACTTAGATGTTGCAGATTCAAGATGACATCTACATCGATTTAAAATGAATATTTACACAGAGTGCACAATACATTAAACACTTGCGTTTTCCAAGACTGTATGAGTGGTCTCAGGAATCAAACCCACTACCCTGGCGTTACAACTGAGCTACCAAGGACCACTATTATCTTTGTCAACCCTGGAGCAATTTAAAAAAAAGAAAAACCAAAGTTTCAACATATTCTTCGTAAACAACAGGTGTGGACTAACAGTGAAATGCTTACTTACAGGTCCTTCCCAACAATGCAGAGAGAAAGAAAATAGAGAAATAATAGAAAAATAGAATATAACACATAGTAATAATAGATACACAATGAGTAACAATAACTTGGCTATATACAAGGGGTACCAGTACTGAGTCATTGTGCAAGGGTACGAGGTAATTGAGGTAGCTATGTACATACAGTATAACTAGGAATAAAGTGAGAATTAGTAAACAGTAGCAGCAGCGTATGTGATGAGTCCAAAATTTTGCGCAAAATGTTTCCATGTAGGGCCTCCCAAGTGGCGCAGCGGTCTAAGGCACTGCATTGCATTGCTAGCTGCATCACTGCAGATCCTGGTTTGATCCCAGGCTTTGTCGCATCCGACCGGAAGCCCCATGAGGCCGCGCACAATTGGCCCAGTGTTCTCCTAGCGACTCCTGTGGCGGGCCGGGCGCAATGCACGCTGACGTGGTCGCCAGGTGTACAGTGTTTCCTCCGACACATTGGTGTGGCTGGCTTCCAGGTTAAGCGAACAGTGTGTCAAGAAGGCTGGGTCGTGTTTCGGAGGATGCATAGCTCTTGACCTTTGCCTCTCCCAAGTCCGTACAGGTGTTGCGGCGATAAAACAAGACTGTAACTACCAATTGGATGTCACAAAAAGGGGTAAGAAAATTACTCAGGGTAGCTGTTTGAACTATTTAACCAACTATTCAGCAGTCTTATGGCTTGGGGGTAGAAGCTGTTCAGGGTCCTGTTGGTTCCAGACTTGGTGCATCGGTGCACCTTTCTGCGTGTTAGCAGTGAGAACAGTCTATGACTTGGGTGGCTTTTTAGGGCCTTCCTCTGACATCGCATGGTATAGAGGTCATGGCTGGCATGGAGTTCAGCCCCAGTGATGTACTGGGCCGTACGCACTACCCTCTGTAGCGGCCTGCGCTTGGATGCCAAGCAGTTGCCATACCAAACGGTGATGCAGCCAGTCAAGAAACTCTCAAAGGTGCAGCTGTTTAACTTTTTGAGTCTCTGAGGACCCATGCCACATCTTTTTAGCCTCCTGAGGGGGAAGAGGCGTTGTCGTGCCCTCTTCCTGACTGTGTTGGTGTGTTTGGACCATGATAGATCCGTAGTGATGTGGACACGAGGAACTTGAAGCTCTCGAACCGCTCCTCTACAGCCCTGTCGATGTGAATGGGGGTCTGCTCGGCCCCATTCAGCTTCTTTGTTTTGCTGACGTTGAGGAAGAGGTTTTTATCCTGGCAGCACACTGCCAGATCTTTGACCTCCTCCCTATAGGCTGTCTCATTGTCGTTGGTGATCAGGGCTACCAACTTCGTGTCGTTAGCAAACTTAATGATGGTGGTGGAGTCGTGCGCGGCCACAGTTTTTTGCTTGTCAGCAGGAATCAGAAGGATAGAGTTATGGTCAGATTTGCTAAATGGGCGAGGGGGAGCATTGTATCCATCTTTGTGTGTTGAGTAAAGGTGAGCTAGAGTTTTATCGACTCTATTTGCACAGGTGACATGCTGGTAGAAATGAGGTACGATTAGGTACGACAGATTTCAGTTTTCCAGCATTAAAATCACCTGCCACGAGCGCCACTTCTGGATGATAATTTTCTTGTTTGCTTATGGCCCTATACAGCTCACTGAGTGCTGTCTTAGTGCCAGCATCAGTTTGTGGTGGTAAATAGACAGCTACGAGAAATATAAATGTAAACTCTTGGTAAATGGTATGGCCTACAGCTTATCATGAGGTATTCTAACTCAGGCGAGCAGAACCTTGAGACTACCTTAAAGGAAAACTCTACCTCAAAACTATATTTTGGTATTTGTTTCATTAGTCCATTGTTGACATAGTCCCCAAAATGTTCGCTTGTCAGCAATCAAGTTTTCAAGATATGTAACTTTCAAAATACAGAATTATTTCTGTATTGTCAGGTAAACTCAAGGGGGGTGGTGAAAACATGATTGCTGAAAAGCAAAAAAGTTTGGGACTATGTCAACAATGGACAAATTAAACAAATACCAAAAGATAGTTTTGGGGTGGAATTTTCCTTTAATATTAGAGATTGTGTGTTAGCTGTTGTTAACAAAGAGACACACCACCCCCCTTGAGCTTACCTGACAATGCCGTCCTGCCGATGCATTGAAAAACCAGTTGTATGTTTATTATCCTTGTCCTTGTTAAGCCAAGTTTCTGAGAAATATAGGATATTTTCGGTCATAGAAACCGATGGAGGAAACATTATTTACAAAGAAAGTTAAAGACCGACTTTTCTAATGAGCAACAGAAAAACACACCTGCCAATTGGCATGTTCAGTGGCTCTTTAAGATCAGTGAAAAATAATAATAAACATTTGCAGAATTCCCACAAATTTGAAAGTGGTTACATTTCACCAGCCCCATCCCTCAGCTTTTCCGGGCAGGTAGACCACTTTGTTATTGTTTCTAATGCTGATTGCCTCTTTAGGCTTGCCCTATTGCCTGGGGCAAGTGAACTGAGCAATAGCGGAAGTTGAGCCTGCTCTCCCATCAGGCCAGTAATTTTTTTTATGAAAACAACCCAACTGCAAAGAATTTAAGTAGTCTAACAATGATCTTTCTGGTTCCTACCACTGTTTAAGTGAAAGTTTCAAGTTTGTGGAAAGGGTTCTTCAAAGGGTTCTCCTATGGGGACGGCCGAAGAACCCTTTTAGGTTTTAGATAGCATATTTTTTTCTAAGAGTGTATGTGTAGGTGAAAGGCAGGCAATATATGGCACTTCTGCGTATAAATAGCTAATTTCCATTTTTGGGCAAGTGATCACAATCTTCGGGCAACCAAACAATACTCCTGACTTCAAGTGCCTTTCAGACTTTAATATCAATATAAAAATGTAATCAGCAAACTTACTTTGGGAACTTCCTGAGCTGGGGTGTGGACATGAAGCTAGGGTTAGGGTTTAGGGTTAGGGTTGAGGCTATAGGATTAGGGTTGAACTGGCATGTGGACATGAAGCTAGGGTAAGGGCAATGGCTAGGGTTAGGGTTGAGTCGGCTTGTGGATAATAAGCAAAGTTAGGGTTAGGTTTAGGGACTTAGTAATAGACGGGTTAGCTGACATCACGAAAACGATGAGTGCGATTCAATGGGGCAGAATTCTGTGCGTTATTGTGATTCTGAATGGCCAAATAGCTAGCAGCTATGGCAAAAAGCTACCTGGGGAATCGTAAGTGGACCATTTCAGCTAGTTTTATCTTGTTCTTGATACCATGTCTTGGTTTGAGGTGTTTTGACCGATGTCAACCCTGTCTGTTTTGTCCCATAGCACGTGTCTACAACCAACCCATGTATAAACCTCAGAATACATTTTATATAGAATCAGAACACATAGAATGGCAGTACATTTTTTTTTAAAGAAAGAAAGCTTGGTTCACAGGCATACCCACGCATAGATCTCCGGTGTAGGCTATTACATAGGCTACAGTGGGGCAAAAAAGTATTTAGTCAGCCACCAATTGTGCAAGTTCTCTCACTTAAAAAGATGAGAGAGGCCTGTAATTTTTATCATAGGTACACTTCAACTATGACAGACAAAATGAGGAAAAAAATCCAGAAAATCACATTGTAGGATTTGTTATGAATTTATTTGCAAATTATGGTGGAAAATAAGTATTTGGTCACATACAAACAAGCAAGATTTCTGGCTCTCACAGACCTGTAACTTCTTCTTTAAGAGGCTCCTCTGTCCTCCACTCGTTACCTGTATTAATGGCACCTGTTTGAACTTGTTATCAGTATAAAGACACCTGTCCACAACCTCAAACAGTCACACTCCAAACTCCACTATGGCCAAGACCAAAGAGCTGTCAAAGGACACCAGAAACAAAATTGTAGACCTGCACCAGGTTGGGAAGACTGTATCTGCAATAGGTAAGCAGCTTGGTTTGAAGAAATCAACTGTGGGAGCAATTATTAGGAAATGGAAGACATACAAGACCACTGATAATCTTCCTCGATCTGGGGCTCCACGCAAGATCTCACCCCGTGGGGTCAAAATGATCACAAGAACGGTGAGCAAAAATCCCAGAACCACACGTGGGGACCTAGTGAATGACCTGCAGAGAGCTGGGACCAAAGTAACAAAGCCTACCATCAGTAACACACTACGCCGCCAGGGACTCAAATCCTGCAGTGCCAGACGTGTCCCCCTGCTTAAGCCAGTACATGTTCAGGCCCGTCTGAAGTTTGCTAGAGAGCATTTGGATGATCCAGATGAGGATTGGGAGAATGTCATATGGTCAGATGAAACCAAAATATAACTTTTGGTAAAAACTCAACTCGTCGTGTTTGGAGGACAAAGAATGCTGAGTTGCATCCAAAGAACACCATACCTACTGTGAAGCATGGGGGTGGAAACATCATGCTTTGGGGGTTTTTCTGCAAAGGGACCAGGACGACTGATCCGTGTAAAGGAAAGAATGAATGGGGCCATGTATCGTGAGATTTTGAGTGAAAACCTCCTTCCATCAGCAAGGGCATTGAAGATGAAACGTGGCTGGGTCTTTCAGCATGACAATGATCCCAAACACACCGCCCGGGCAACGAAGGAGTGGCTTCAGAAGAAGCATTTCAAGGTCCTGGAGTGGCCTAGCCAGTCTCCAGATCTCAACCCCATAGAAAATCTTTGGAGGGAGTTGAAAGTCCGTGTTGCCCAGCGACAGCCCCAAAACATCACTGCTCTAGAGGAGATCTGCATGGAGGAATGGGCCAAAATACCAGCAACAGTGTGTGAAAACCTTGTGAAGACTTACAGAAAACGTTTGACCTCTGTCATTGCAAACAAAGGGTATATAACAAAGTATTGAGATTAACTTTTGTTATTGACCAAATACTTATTTTCCACCATAATTTGCAAATAAATAAATAGAAAAAATCCTACAATGTGATTTTCTGGATTTCTTTTTCTCATTTCGTCTGTCATAGTTGAAGTGTACCTATGATGAAAATTACAGGCCTCTCTCATCTTTTTAAGTTGGAGAACTTGCACAATTGGTGGCTGACTAAATACTTTTTTGCCCCACTGTATATGGAAGTCAGACAGACAGACATACATAGGAATTAAATGGTTGTAGGACTACATGGAATGATCAGAAAGACACAAACAAACACAAACGGTCCCCACGTCAACAAGTGTACAGTCAACAGAATCTCAGACTGGTTACCATTGTCAATGACACGTTTGAGGCAAAATGTTTTGGTTTTACGAGAAACCATGGTCTTGGGCGAGGGCCAATGGCAGCAGGGCACCTGTCTGATGAAATACGAAACTGACAGTTAGAGGAAGAGACGGGTGGATAGAATGACAGACATGCTTTTGCAATAGTTATCATATTACAGTAAAATAAAGTATTATTGGGTGGTAGATGAGCGCAACGTGAGGATGGTGAGATTAAATACTGTATAGGTGAGTCAGGGACAGGTCTTGGTGAATAGAGTGCATAACTGACTGAAACAACAGTAAAAAAAGATTTACTCCCCATAGCCAGAAAGCCACACATTCATTGGCACTCTTTAAATTATCTTCATTAAATTCTTCAGAATTCCTCTGACAATCTGTTCTAAAGTATGAGGTCTAAAGTACCCCTGTTTTTCTGTCCCTCAGAACTCCCACATAATCTCAAACATCAATTTGTCTAGGTTAACTGCTCTATGAGCCATGATGACGTAGCCTACTGTACCCACTCCAAACAGCTAGACAGGATTGAAATACATCAGGCTACCATTCTGTTTGAACAAAACAATGAAAAGAAAACACATTCCTCTTATGTGACACTAACCATGTTTCTATCCAGTTTTTATGCGAGTAAAGTCAGTACAGCTGTAATGGAAACAGGTAGTTATGGTGCAATTTTATAAATGCTGAGAGGCGATAAATGGTGGTGGAAACGCCTTTACACGCAAATATTGATATAATAACCATCATATCGAAGTAAAATTGGAGTCACGCGATGATATGGCTACAGATTAAATACAAGTGAAATCGGAAGTTAACATACACCTTAGCCAAGTACATTTAAACTCAGTTTTTCACAATTCCTGACATTTAATCATCTTAGGTCAGTTAGGATCACCACTTTATTTTAAGAATGTGAAATGTCAGATTAATAGTAGAGAGTGATTTATTTTAGCTTTTCTTTCTTTCATTACATTCCCAGTGGGTCAGAAGTTTACATACACTCAAATAGTATATGGTAGCATTGCCTTTAAATTGTTTAACTTGGGTCAAACGTTTCGGGTAGCCTTCCACAAGCTTCCCACTGTAACGCCCAGGCCCGAGATTACAGGCTGGAGCGTTTTGGTTTTGTCTTGGTGTAGGGTTTGTTCGTTCTAGGTGTCGTGTTTCTATGTTGGGTAATGGTTCCCAATTAGAGGCAGCTGTGTGTCGTTGTCTCTAATTGGGAACCATATTTAGGTTAGTAGGTTTCACTCTGGGTTTGTGGGTTATTGTATGTTCATAGCTGGTTTTGTTTGTCAGTTATGTTCGTCGTTACGTTCTCCGTTTATTGTTTTGTTCCGTCTCGTCTCGTTCCCTTGTTATCATTAAATATGTATTCTGGCTACATCGCTGCGTCTTGGTCTGTCCCTTCAGAAGAGAATCGTGACACCCACAATAAGTTGGGTGAATTTTGGCCCATTCCTCCTGACAGAGCTCAGAGTCAGGTTTGTCTTTGACCTTGTTGTCCTTAAGCCATATTGCCATAACTTTGGAAGTATGGTTTGGGTCATTGTCCTTTTGGAAGACCCATTTGCGACCAAGCTTTAACTTCCTGACTGATGTCTTGAGATGTTGCTTCAATATATCCACATAATTTTCATTCCTCATTTTGCCATCTATTTTGTGAAGTGCACCAATTCCTCCTGCAGCAAAGCACCCCCACAACATGATGCTGCCACCCCCGTGCTTCACGGTTGGGATGGTGTTCTTCGGCTTGCAAGCCTCCCCCTTTTTCCTCCAAACATAACAATGGTCATTATGGCCAAACAGTTCTATTTTTGTTTCATCAGACCAGATTTCTACAGAAAGTACAATCTTTGTCCCCATGTGCAGTTGCAAACCATAGTCTAGCTTTTTTATGGCGGTTTTGGAGAAGTGGCTTCTTCCTTGCCGAGCCGGCCTTTCAGGTTATGTCGATATAGGACTCATTTTACTGTGGAGATAGATACTTTTGTACCTGTTTACTCCATCTTCACAAGGTCTTTTGCCTCTTGTTCTGTGATTGATTTGCACTTTTCTCACCAAAGTACGTTAATCTCTAGGAGACAGAACGTGTTTCCTTCCATGAGCGGTATGACTGCGTGGTCCCATGGTGTTTATACTTGCGTACTATTGTTTGTACAGATGAACGTGGTACCTTCAGGCATTTAGAAATTGCTCCCAAGGATGAACCAGACTTGTTGAGGTCTACAATTTTTTTTCTGAGGTCTTGGCTGATCTTTTGATTTCCCATGATGTCAAGCAAAGAGGCACTGAGTTTGAAGGTAGGCCTTGAAATACATCCACAGGTACACCTCCAATTGACTCAAATTATGTCAATTGGCCTATCAGAAGCTTCTAAAGACATGACATCATTTTCTGGAATTTTCCAAGCTGTTTAAAGGCAGAGTCAACTTAGTGTATGTAAACTTCTGACCCACTGGAATTGTGATACAGTGAATTATAAGTGAAATGATCTGTCTGTAAACAATTGTTGGAAAAATTACTTGTGTCATGCACAAAGTAGATGTCCTAACCGACTTGCCAAAACTATAGTTTGTTAACAAGAAATTTGTGGAGTGGTTGAAAAACGAGTTTTAATGACTCCAACCTAAGTGTATGTAAACTTCCGACTTCAACTGTAAGTTATGAGGAACTTCACAGGTCTGGGAAAGTGCATGGTAATATCGCTGCTCCTTTCCAATAAATATGGATGGTTTCATTCTGGTGACATGATGATCGATGCTTGACCGCGTTGACATATATTTTCCCTCTTATGCATAAACATCTCATCATGTAGACTAGCCTACCCGCACAGTCTACCCGCACTGTATCTGCAAGCTGTTGGCTAGAGTGTAAGTGCCAAGACCAGAGTAGATGGGTGGCCACGTTTGCTATTTAATGCAACATGTTTGGTGACAAAACTATCCGTAGAGTGGAAAACGCGATGGAAACACATATAATTTAACTTTTTATTCGGTAGGCCTACATGAAAATTTAAGCGAAAAAGTACATTTTGTGTGCACTACCTCTTCACGCACTGGCTTTTATCTGCAACAAGTCCGTTTGATGGAAACACCACTCACTGGTGGGAATAGGCGCATATTTTCTTCATGCCTATTTTAGAATATTGCATGAAAATCTGCCGCCAATTGGATGGAAACCTAGCTACTAATGTGGAAGAATTGTCTGATTTCTCAAGAGAGAGGGTCAGTAAGAGTTATTTGACTTTCATGACATTTACATGTACAAGTCTTTTTTAATTCAGTTTAACGCTCCTGCTGCGTTCCGGTGTTGTGCCGAAAAGCACAACACCCTCCCGAAAAATATCGGTTTGGCTATTTGTTTCAAGTGTATTAGTCTAGAAATAAATCTCTGCCAAAATCCGTCATCTCTCCCATGTCGTATTCATCTAGTAGTTGTTCTGAAATGTTTATTTCTTGCCTACATTTTACTCCCTCCTCTATATTTAATATAACACACATACATTAATTATTAATTTCGGTTGCCTATCCTGATGTGAAGTTTGTTCTATAGAAAGTATTTGACTCTGATGTGTGCCACAGAAAGTATTTGACTCTAGCCACCAAATTAAGGAAATCAGAAGGGGTGAGGATTTCGGCAAGGCTACTTTCTTGCCAGCCGAAATCCCCCTTCTATCTTGGGACTGCAAAGCCTGGCACACTTCAGAATAATTTTGGTAGTTCATGCTGACCAGTAGTGTGTGCCACAGAAAGAATTTAAAGGCGCAACACATATTTTGACTTATAAATTGAATATATTTACCAATTGATTCATGAACAATATAACTTATAAATGCCTCATGAGCTTAGTTCAACTGTTGTACCCCATCAGAACCCAAAATATAATCATATATTACTCCAATGTTTCTAAACAAACCAAATCTAAACAAACACCATATAGCTTCAAAACATGGTTCAATCTATAATGTTGATATCATGGATGGTCAGACCTTAGCTCTGTTTATACATTTGAGAGTGGTTACATTTCTCCAACACCATCCCTCTGCTTTTTACGGTCCCAGGGGAGGGAGTGGGCTTTGTTATTGTTTCTACTGCTGATTGCGCTTTAAATTCTTCAGAATGCCTTGGGCAACCTGTTTTTAACAGTGCTCTTAAGTCTCCTGTTTTTCTGTCCATCAGAATTTCCACTAGTTTAACCACTTATTGGCTCAAATACTCACAATCTCAAACACCAACTTAGGACTGTCTAGGAAAGCTACTCTATATTAGTTATTTTGGATACGAATGACACTGTACCCACTCAAAGAAGATAGACAGGTTTGAACAACCTCATGCTGTCATTCTGTTTGCTAACATCTGAAAGTAAAACACACTCCTTGGTCACACGGATGTGGGGAGATGATCTGTTTTCTCAAGAGATGGACAATAAATATTATTAGACTTCACATACTGTATACAAGCTAACGTTGTGTGTTGTCAGAGAGTGTGTGTGTGTGTGTGTGTGTGTGTGTGCATGTGTTAGTGCGTGCGGAGTTGGTTTTACCCTTGCAATCAAGATCATGAGACTTGAGGTGTGTGTGTGTGTGTGTGAGAAATCTGTCATGCCCTGCATCTTAAATATGTATGCCACTTTTACTGCTACTGTATAAATGTTCCACTTTGTTCAAGTTCATTGACCCTAAATTAATTACTCCTTCCCAACTTCCAGCACTGGTATATAATTGGATACGTGTGAGCACGGTTCCCAACATGTTGATTGTACAAACCCAACCCTTTCAGGTCGGTATTTGAACTAGGCTTGGGGTTCCTATTGTATGGACTGCTTTTGTGCAGTAGTTCCTTCCCTATTTGACCTTACCTTCTCATTTACATCTCCTTACCTCATAGACATTACATCACAGCTCTGTCATACCATCACACTATGTCAGTCATACTATCACACACAGTCATACCATCATGTCTAATATACTTGGTCAGAGCATGCCATGGTATGGAAGTGGAAGTGGGCATGCGTGGGTGTTGGTGTTTGCCTGCATATACACTGAGTGTACAACACATTAGGATCACCTTCTTAATATTGAGTTGCAACCCTTTTGGCCCTCAGAACAGCCTGGATTCTTCAAGGCATGGACACTACAAGGTGTCAAAAGTATTCCACTTGTTGACTCCAATGCTTCTCACAGTTGTATCAAGTTGGCTGGATGTCCTTTAGGTGGAGGACCATTCTTGATACACATGGGAAACTGTTGAGAGTGAAAAACCCAGCCTTGCAGTTCTTGACACACTCAAACCCGTGTGCCTGGCACCTACTACCATACCCCCTTCAAAGGCACTTAAATATATAGTCTTGGCCATTTTTTTTTTTACCTTTATTTAACTAGGCAAGTCAGTTAAAAACAAACTCTTATTTTCAAATACGGCCTAGGAACAGTGGGTTAACTGCCTTGTTCAGGAGCAGAACGACAGATTTTTACCTTGTTAGCTCGGGGATTCAATCTCTCAACCTTCCGGTTACAAGTCCAACGCTCTAACCACTAGGCTACCTGCCACCCCCATTCACACACTGAATAGCACACATAAACAATCAATGTCTCAGTTGTCTCAAGGATTAAAAATCCTTCTTTAACCTGTCTCCTCCCCTTCATCTACACTGATTGAAGTGGATTTAACAAGCGACATCAATAAGGAATCAGAGCAGGTGTTCATAATGTTTTGTACACTGTGTTTGTGGGTGGTCTTTGTTAAGTGTGTGTACACTATGATAATGTGTATGTACGTATCAGTGAGTTTGGTGCGTCTGTACACATAACACAACTCATGGTGCAATAGCAGATTAAAAGTCCACATTTTTGTGTGCACATTAGTTTGTAAGCATGTACGTACTGTATCACATGTGAGTGTACACGACTGCTGTTCAGTATGTGGATGTCACAATAGCAGATTAAAAGTCACCACAGTACCATATTGCCACGGTACCTGAAATAGAACTGGAATAGTACAGTATGGGTGTGGAACGCTACACTTGCTGTGATTGCCTCTATTGTCTGTAACAGTGTCCTTTCGTCCTTAATAACATTGAAATAACCTCACTTTCTTTATATTACAACACTTGCACATCTACTCACATCTGATTGTCAAGTGAGTGAATCAACACCTGTTTATAGGAAATGACAAATGAGAGACACAATGTGTATCTTAGGTAGGTACAGTGAAGGAAAAAAGTATTTGATCGCCTGTTGATTTTGTATGTTTGCCCACTGACAAAGAAATGATCAGTCTATCATTTTAATGGTAGGTTTATTTGAATAGCGAGAGACAGACTAACAACAAAAAAAATCCAGAAAAACGCATGTGACAAATGTTATAAATTGATTTGCATTTTATTGAGGGAAATAAGTATTTGACCCCCTCTCAATCAGAAAGATTTCTGGCTCCCAGGTGTCTTTTATACAGGTAACGAGCTGAGATTAGGAGCTCACTCTTAAAGGGAGTGCTCCTAATCTCATCTTGTTACCTGTATAAAAGACACCTGTCCACAGAAGCAATCAATCAATCAGATTCCAAACTCTCCACCATGGCCAAGACCAAAGAGCTCTCCAAGGATGTCAGGGACAAGATTGTAGACCTACACAAGGCTGGAATGGTCTACAAGACCATCGCCAAGCAGCTTGGTGAGAAGGTGACAACAGTTGGTGTGATTATTCGCTAATGGAAGAAACACAATAGAACTGTCAATCTCCCTCGTCCTGGGGCTCCATGCAAGATCTCACCTCGTATTGGTAACACACTAGGCCGTGAAGGACTGAAATCCTGCAGCGCCCGCAAGGTCCCCCTGCTCAAGAAAGCACATATGCATGCCCTTCTGAAGTTTGCCGATGAACATCAATGATTCAGAGGACAACTGGGTGAAAGTGTTGTGGTCAGATGAGACCAAAATGGAGCTCTTTGGCATCAACTCAACTCACCGTGTTTGGAGGAGGAGGAATGCTGCCTATAACCCCAAGAACACCATCCCCACCGTCAAACATTGAGGTGGAAACATTATGCTTTGGAGGTGTTTTTTGCTAAGGGGGACAGGACAACTTCACCGCATCAAAGGGACGATGGACGGGGCCATGTACCGTCAAATCTTGGGTGAGAACCTCCTTCCCTCAGCCAGGGCATTGAAAATGGGTTGTGGATGGGTATTCCAGCATGACAATGACCCAAAACATACGGCCAAGGCAACAAAGGAGTAGCTCATTAAGGTCCTGGAGTGGCCTAGCCAGTCTCCAGACCTTAATCCCATAGAAAATCTGTGGAGGGAGCTGAAGGTTCGAGTTGCCAAACGTCAGCCTCGAAACCTTAATGACTTGGAGAAGATCTGCAAAGAGGAGTGGGACAAAATCCCTCCTGAGATGTGTGCAAACCTGGTGGCAAACTACAAGAAACGTCTGACCTCTGTGATTGCCAACAAGGGTTTTGCCACCAAGTACTAAGTCATGATTTGCGGAGGGGTCAAATACTTATTTCCCTCATTAAAATGCAAATCAATTTATAACATTTTTCACATCGTTTTTTCAGGATTTTTTTGTTGTTATTCTGTCTCTCACTGTTCAAATAAACCTACCATTAAAATTATAGACTAATCATTTCTTTGTCAGTGGGAAAATGTACAAAATCAGCAGGGGATCAAAAAAAAATTTCCCTCTGTATATATGCTACTGATATGACATTCCAGTTCACTTTAGATAAGATGTTGATATGATAGTTTTGGAGAATGAAGTGATATTGATATTTTTCAAGTTCTCTAAACTTATAGTATGCTCTCTCTGTCTGGTCTGTGGAATCTGTTGGTAGCAACAAGAACACCTTGAACCACTCAATTTACCATGTCCATTCTTCTACTCTAATGACAGTTAAATAAAGTAACTATAGCTTAGTTAGGGGGTTGTGAGGAGGACCTACCAAATGACACAATAGTGAAGTTCAGACAATGCAGCTAGGAGATTTTCCAGTGGATGGACCAGTTATTCTGTCTGTGCGTGCGTATGTCTCACATGACATTTGTCTTGTCAAACACACAAAGTGACGCCAGAATGGTTGGGCAATATGATCCACGGCAGTGTCAACAACTAAGACGAAATACAGTGCATTTGGAAAGTATTCAGACCCCTTGACTTTTTCCACATTTTGTTATATTACAGCCTTATTCTGAAATGGGATTAAATTGTTTTTTCAATCTACACAATCTACACATAATGCCCCATGATGACAAAGTAAGAACAGTCTTTTAGAAATTTTGGCAAATGTATAAAAAAATATATATAAAAAATATATCACATTTACATAAGTATTCAGACCCTTTACTCAGTACTTTGTTGAAGCATGTTTGGCAGCGATTACAGCATCAAGTCTTCTTGGGTATGATGTTACAAGCTTGGCACACATGTATTTGAGGAGTTTCTCCCATTCTTCTTTGCAGATCCTCTCAAGCTCTGTCAGGTTGAATGGGGAACGTTGCTGCACAGCTATTTTCATGTTTCACTAGAGATGTTCCATCCGGGCTCTGGCTGGTCCACTCAAGGATATTCAGAGGATATTCAGAGTCCCGAAGTCAGTCCTGCGTTATCTTGGCTGTTTGCTTAGGGTCATTGTCCTGTTGGAAGGTGAACATTCGCCCCAGTCTGAGGTCCTGAGTGCTCTGGAGCAGGTCAAGGATCTTCCTGTACTTTTCTCCGTTCATCTTTGCCTCGATCCTGACTAGTCTCCCAGTCCCTGCCGCTGAAAAACATCCCCACAGTATGATGCTGCCACCACCATGCTTCACTGTAGGGATGGTGGCAGGTTTGTCTTTGGCATTCAGGCCAAAGAGTTCAATCTTGGTTTCATCAGTCCAGAGAATCTTGTGCCATTTACTGAGGAGTTGCTTCAGTCTGGCCGCTCTACCATAAAGGCCTGCTTGGTGGAGTGCTGCAGAGATGGTTGACCTTCTGGAAGGTTCTCCCATCTCCACAGAGGAACTCTAGAGCTCTGTCAGAGTGACCGTCGGGTTTATCAGGGCACAAGGCGAGACCCAGATGCAGACATAGGAGGCAGATGGTTGGAGTCTTAGATGTTTATTGATTCAAAAAGGGGTAGGCAAGAGAATGGTCATGGACAGGTAAAAGGTCAAAACCAGTTCAGAGTCCAGGAGGTACAGAGTGGCAAGCAGGCTCGAGGTCACGGCAGGTGGGTACAGAGTCCAGAAACAGGCAAGGTTCAAAACCGGGAGGACTAGCAAAAAGAGAATAGAGAAGGCAGGACCACGGGAAAAACACACTGGTTGACTTGGACATGCAAGACGAACTGGCACAGAGAGACAGGAAACACAGGGATAAATACATTGGGGATGAAATCCGGAGGACAGGCTGGCCCGACGACCCAATAAGGGTGCAGAACGCCTTCCAGAATTGAGATGAGTACTGAGGAACCCGGTCGGAGACCATGTCCACCGGAAGTCCATGGATCCGGAAGACGTGCTGCACCATAAGCTGGGCCGTCTCCTTGGCAGAGGGTATGAGGGATGAGGGAGAGGGTATGAGGGGGAGAGGGATGAAATGGAGAATGGATTGGAGAATCGATCTTCTACGGTCAGAATGACAGTGTTGCCATCAGATGGAGGGAGCCCAGTGACAAAGTCCAGAGAGATATGGGACCAGGGACGATGAGGGACAGGTAGTGGCTGAAGGAGGCCAGAAGAAGCTTGCCGTCGAGTCTTATTCTGAGCACACTCTGTGCACGCGGTGACGAAGGCTGAGATGTCAGGAACCACTGTGGGCCACCAGAAACGTTTTCGGATGAAGGTTTGGGTACCACGGGAACCTGGATGACAGGTCAGCCTTGAGGAATGAGCCCATTCCAGGACCCGGGCCCCTTCAGGTTCAGGCTGGGAATGTTGGGCCTTGCGACCCAAGGTTTCAATACCCCAATCCACTGAAGCAGCAAGGCATGAGGTAGGGAGAATGGTTTCGAAGACCAAGGGTGTGGTAGAGGAACTGTATATGCGGGAGAGGGCGTCCGGCTTCACATTTTTGGACCCTGGGTGGTAGGAAATGGTGAAGTTGAATCTGGTGAACAATAAAGCCCACCGGGCCTACCTGGAGTTAAGGCGCTTGGCTGTACGGAGATATTCCAAATTGGTATGGTCGGTCCAGACCACGAAGGGCTGTTCAGCTCCTTCCAGCCAATGTCTCCACTCCTCCAGCGCCAACTTGACAGCCAGGAGTTCTCTGTTGCCAACTTCATAGTTCCCCTCTGCCGGACTGAGACGATGAGACAGGAAGGCACAAGGATGGAGCTTCTGGTCCTGTGCAGATCGCTGGAACAGGATGGCCCCCACTCCAACATCAGAAGCATCAACCTCTACCACAAATTGACAGGATGGATCCGGATGGACGAGGATGGGTGCTGTGGTGAACCGATGTTTCAGGTCCACAAAGGTTTTGTCAACCACTGGAGACCATGTGAACAGTACTTTGGGAGAGGTGAGTGCTGAGAGGGGGGCCGCCAGAGTGCTGTAGCCCCAAATGAAACGGTGGTAGAAATTAGAGGAACTCTGGAGATGTTCGAAGGCCGAGGAGAGGAGTGGTAGGGGATTCTTGATCGTTATATCATTAAGACCCCGGTAGTCAATGCACGGACACAGGGTCTTGTCTTTCTTCTCCACAAAGAAAAACCCTGTGCCGGCAGGACGGACAGACGGACAGATGCCTACAGTAGCCAGAGATTCCTCAATATACAGTCGTGGCCAAAAGTTTTGAGAATGACACAAATATACATTTTCACAAAGTCTGCTGCCTCAGTTTGTATGATTTGCATATACTCCACCATGTCATGAAGAGTGATCAGATGAATTGCAATTAATTGCAAAGTCCCTTTTTGCCATGCAAATGAACTGAATCCCCAAAAAACATTTCAACTGCATTTCAGCCCTGCCACAAAAGGACCAGCTGACATCATGTCAGTGATTCTCTCGTTAACACAGGTGTGAGTGTTGATGAGGACAAGGCTGGAGATCACTCTGTCATGCTGATTGAGTTCGAATAACAGACTGGAAGCTTCAAAAGGAGGGTGGTGCCTGGAATCATTGTTCTTCCTCTGTCAACCATGGTTACCTGCAAGGAAACACATGCCGTCATCATTGCTTTGCACAAAAAGGGCTTCACAGGCAAGGATATTGCTGCCAGTAAGATTGCACCTAAATCAACCATTTATCGGATCATCAAGAACTTCAAGGAGAGCGGTTCAATTGTTGTGAAGAAGGCTTCAGGGCGCCCAAGAAAGTCCAGCAAGTGCCAGGACCGTCTCCTAAAGTTGATTCAGCTGCGTGATCGGGGCACCACCAGTACAGAGCTTGCTCAGGAATGGCAGCAGGCAGGTGTGAGTACATCTGCACGCACAGTGAGGCGAAGACTTTTGGAGGATGGCTTGGTGTCAAGAAGGGCAGCAAAGAAGCCACTTCTCTCCAGGAAAAACATCAGGGACAGACTGATATTCTGCAAAAGGTGCAGGGATTGGACTGCTGAGGACTGGGGTAAAGTCCTTTTCTCTGATGAATCCCCTTTCCGATTGTTTGGGGCATCCGGAAAAATTTTGCCCGGAGAAGACAAGGTGAGCGCTACCATCAGTCCTGTGTCATGCCAACAGTAAAGCATCCTGAGACCATTCATGTGTGGGGTTGCTTCTCAGCCAAGGGAGTGGGCTCACTCACAATTTTGCCTAAGAACACAGCCATGAATAAAGAATGGTACCAACACATCCTCCAAGAGCAACTTCTCCCAACCATCCAGGAACAGTTTGGTGACAAACAATGTATTTTCCAGCCTGAAGGAGCACCTTGCCGTAAGGCAAAAGTGATAAATAAGTGGCTCGGGGAACAAAACATTGATATTTTGGGTCCATGGCCAGGAAACTCCCCAGACCTTAATCCCATTGAGAACTTGTGGTCAATCCTCAAGAGGCGGGTGGACAAACAAAACCCCACAAATTCTGACAAATTACAAGCATTTATTATCCAAGAATGGGCTGCCATCAGTCAGGATGTGGCCCAGGAGTTAATTGACAGCATGCCAGGGCGGATTTCAGAGGTCTTGAAAAAGACTTCATGTAATTGTCAATAAAAGCCTTTAACACTTATGAAATGCTTGTAATTATACTTCAGTATTCCATAATAACACCTGACAAAAGCTGCAACTGAACAACAACTGAAGCAGCAAACTCTGTGGAAATTAATATTTGTGTCATTCTTAAAACTTTTGGCCACGACTGTACTCTTCCATGTTATTGGTCTCCGGGCCGGATAGAGAATATAAACAATCACGAGGTGGTGTGGTGCCTGGGAGGAGATCAATGGCACAATCATAAGGATGGTGCGGAGGAAGAGAAGTAGCCCGTGCCTTACTGAAAACCTCCATGAGGTCATGGTACTCAGTGGGATGGCAGAGACATCCGTGGCTTTGCTCACGTCCTGAGGGGAACGTCTCAAGGACGGCTGTGCCGTTTTAAGGCAATGAGAATGACAAAACGGACCAACCCTGGATGGAGCCCGTAGGCCAGTCAATAACCAGATTGTGTTTCTGGAGCCAAGAAAACCCCAAAACCACAGGAACATGGGGTGAATCGATGAGGAGGAGCTGTATAGTCTCACTATGGTTTCCTGATACCTGTATATGAGCAGGCGCATTGCTATGGGTGACTCTTCCAATAAAACAGCCATCCAGTGCCCTTGCATCCATGGGGACAGAGAGAGGTTGAGTAAAAATACAATAAAATGTTATTTGGAGTTAGCAGTGGATTATATTTAGTTCTAGGTTGTATCTAACGTCCTGATATTATTCTTATTTCCTTTTCTTTGCAATATAGTTTCCAAGCATATTTAATACGCAGGGGAATTTAAGAAATCGGATCCATGAAAAGGGCGCAGTGACTCGACACAATCTATTGTCTGACTATCAGGCGTAAGTCCAACAGTTGTTTCCACTCAGTACACCCTCCCCGAAAGGCAGCACCTGACGAGAGAAGCAGGTTTCTCCATCCTTTGTCCCTCCTCCCCTCGGTGAATGCTTGTTTAAATAGCGGTTGATTGAGAGTATCTCTTTCTCGACCACACCTATGATTTAACAGTATAGCTGGACTTACAGTAGCTGTGAGCACAACTTGTTCAAGGAGTAGTGCGACACTTTTTACTTCACGGAATCTTGCAAGTCACAAAATCACAGGTAAAGTTTCCTTCACTTTTATCTAATCATGTGGATGTTTTAAAACAACTCATTCTTTGTTTTAAAATCAACTTCTTTTTGTTTCTTGATTTATTTGGAGCTGGTTAGTTTTATAAACACTATCAGATTAATATTGATTAATTTCTCGCTGGAATTGCCTACAGACATTTTTCGTTGTTTTTGTCACATTTAATTTAATTAGTGGGTCTAGGCTACTAATTAGTAATGTAAAAACAATAACAGTCTAGTCTTAATTCAACAAGCTTATCCATTCACTATGCAGTGTTTTGTTGTTGAATTCACCACCCATGATATTAACAATTAATTACCAATTACCACAATAATGGCAGGCCTATATTTATTCACTGGTTTTTAATTGTATTTTTATTTAACCCTTATTTTAACAGTTAAGTTGACTGAGAACACAGTCTCATTTACAGCAACGACCTGGGGAATAGTTTCGGGGGGGTGAATGAGCCTATTGGAAGTTGAGAATGATTAGGTTGCCTTGCTTGTATGCGGCAAGAAAGGAACATTTGCCACTGGGTTTAACACCCCTACTCTTACTATAAGTGCCATGGGATCTTTATTGACCAATGTATGTTAATGTCTTTATTCAAACTGGTATGATCATTTTATATTCCCATGAATACATCTCAAAGCGTTTGAAATAGGTTTAGTATCATTATCAACACGTGCAACCTTATAAATAATAAATGCAAGCTAAAGCATGACGGTGCAATGTGTCTGACCGTTGATGATTACACTTGTAAATGTTTCATTGTAGCTGTCCTTGTTATGAATTATTATTATTATTACATATCCTAATCGCCTGGATCTCTGTTACTGTATCAGGAATGGACAATAGCAGCAGACTAATGATTGCAGTCGTCATGGTGATGGCGTGCATGGCGATGGGAGCCGAGGCACAGAACTCTTCAATGGCTCTGAACGAAACTATGGCACCCACCGCCACAATGGCACCCACCGCCACAATGGCACCCACCGCCACAATGGCACCCACCGCCACAATGGCACCCAACGCTACAATGGCACCCACCGCCACAATGGCACCCACCGCCACAATGGCACCCACCGTCACAACGGCACCCACCGCCACATTGGCACCCACCGCCACAACGGCACCCAACGCCACAACGGCACCCAACGCCACAACGGCACCCAACGCCACAACGGCACCCAACGCCACAACGGCACCCAACGCTACAACGGCACCCAACGCCAACGGTACCCAAAGTTGCAACGGCACCCAACGCCTAACGGCACTAACGCCATAACGGCACCCAACGCCCTAACGGCACCCAACGCCCAACGGCACCCAACGCCCAACGGCACCAACGCTCCAACGGCACCCAACGCCCAACGGCACCCAACGCCCAACGGCACCCAAAGCTGCCAACGGCACCCAACGCCACAACGGCACCCAACGCCATAACGGCACCCAACGCTACAACGGCACCAACGCCATAACGGCACCCAACGCTACATCGGCACCCAACGCTACAATGGCACCCAACGCTACAATGGCACCCAACGCTACAACGGCACCCAAAGCTACAACGGCACCCAAAGCTACAACGGCACCCAACGCTACAACGGCACCCAACGCTACAACGGCACCCAACGCTACATCGGCACCCAACGCTACAATGGCACCCAACGCTACAATGGCACCCAACGCTACAATGGCACCCAACGCTACAATGGCACCCAACGCTACAATGGCACCCAACGCTACAACGGCACCCAACGCTACAATGGCACCCAACACGGCAATAGCCCCCACTGTTGTCAACAACAGCGTCCCAGCTCTCACGGTGAGTTGTCTAGGCTACATGTCTCAGTCTCAGACTACAAAAAAAATAAACATTTTATCTCACTCTTTCTGTTTTTCCTCTCAACTATCACTATTTCCCTCTCTAATCTTATCTCTTTCTTTCCTCAACAATAAACCTCAGACTGACATGGAAACAGGAAGTAGATCAAGCAATAGAGTGCCTGTTTGGGAGTTTCAATTACACTATCTCACATAGCATTCATGTAGGGATTTTTGAAAGCCCCAAAAACACATTTTACAACAATGAGGCAAACAACGGAGTGAAACAAGCTTTATTCTTGATATTCATCAAGAATCAATATCAATGATTTAAAAGTTTTAAAAAATGTGTGTACCAATTGCATATTGACCCTTTAAGATAAAATGAATGACAAACACAACAGCAACTAATGAGGGACTCTTCATACACAGCAAAGCATCTCAAGGGTGAATTGTGGAAAGACTCAGTTCTGTGCTGCTGAGCCGTCAAACTGTGACCCGGCCATGGCTGGTTCATGTTTCTTCGTCTCCACGCAGCAGTCCTCGGGACAGAACTTCTCCCTCCAGCTTCGAGGAGAGTCCAGAGGCTACATCGCTGTAGGCTTGTCCGAAAACACCACACAGGTATGGAAAACTGCCATGAAATTAGTATACATTTTACAATACCCAGGAAAAGTGAGTTGGGATTTGTGATTGGAGGAATGTAGTTTGACTAAGCTACTAAGCTAACATATGACATTGTTTTAAGATGGTCATACCATGTATCATTTAGCTATATCATTTAAAACATTTATGACCCCTGTAGGTATAAAAAAAAGGCAAAAAAGTTTCAAAAGAAATCATAAAGAATAAGGTTTCTATCTTGGAGATATAAGAAAGCTAATGAAATATTTGTGTTTTTTGGACACGTTTAACATCTTTTTTGTTGGCACAAAACTACCTCCATACTTCCATTCATTTCTTTTTTACAGGTAACGGTTACCTTCAGACGAGACCCATGACACTTGTAGAGCAAAAACGGAGAATACCATTGTGTTTGTGAGAATCTTCCCTTTCCATAGTGGGATCACTATGTTTATATTATAGTAGTTTGTCGCCCAAACGGTTCAGACGCTATAGACAGAAGTTGGCACACCGGCGCTACCAACTTCAGACGAGTCCAGTGACACGTGGGGGTCGTAGAGCAAAACGGAGAACACCAACGTGTTCGTGAGAGTCCCATCTTTCCATAGAGTGGCCACATTAGTTTGCTTGCTACAGATGTTTTCATGGGATGTCTTATGGTCTGACAAGGTTGTACTGTAGCTCGGCCACCTTCCGCCGCTGATGTGGAAGGCCGACATAGGCGGATGCGGTGGACAGAGAAGCAGCCCACGCAAAAGAACTGACAGATTTTGATGGGGATTTTTTGAATTGTGTTACTTAGATTGACACACAGGTCAATAAACTCTTAATTAACTTTAGGAAATTCTTGATTTTGTCAATTTGGGGTTTTGAGATTGATATGTAATTCATGACTTAAATATATATATATTTATAGTTATTTGACTTCATCCTCTCGCTCTCCTCTGTAGGGTGTTAATGACACCACCTACGTGTGTGCCAACAACAACGGCACTATGAAGCTCTTCACCGCTCTCCTCCTAAATAGAGTTCTGACTGTCACTGGCACGGTGAGTTGAACCAATCAGAAACAATGGTTTCACTTCTGCCTTCCTGGAATGCCTTTTAGGAGCGAGGTTTGATTTCAGGCAAATTCCAGCCGTTAACTGCTATTCACCCAGTTAAGTTGGGAGTTGAACAAGATATTGAAAGCATAACTTAGAGTCAAGAGTAAGAGTAATTCATGAACTTCAATTAAAACATTTTCTGAGCGGTCATTTAAGTTCAATTTGATCCCAATGCTGCATATACACTTGGGTGCCATTTGGGACAAGGCCTTGGAGAATAACAATGTACCTGACTAATTCTAGGCCTACTGACATTTGGCTAATGTTCATTTTGACTAATAACGTTGTGACTCTTGTGTTGTGTAGCTGCCTGTGGACTCTGTGAAGGGCTCAGTCAACGGTCAGATCATCCAGTGCACCTTCTATGCTACTCTCCCCAAAGCTACCAGGAGCAACAGGAGCGCCGACACCAGCTTCGTCCTCTCTGTTTCCAACGGGACCGTAATTAACGGTGAGGCACTCATCCAAACATCCTCTTCCCTAATCCCAACCTTAACAGTTAGTGGGGGGAATTCTCAACTGACCCCAGATCAGCATATACAGGCAACTTCACCCTACACCTCCAAACACCCTGTGGACATTGTATCCCTTCTTTCTGGTCCATCTCTATTCTAACTCTTTCTGTCTCTCTCTCTCGCTCATCTTTTTCTCCTCCCCCAGGAACCCTGGGTACTCCTAAGGTTGTCCTGGTCACCAATGTAGCCGTGGACCTGGCCAACCCCAACAGCACTGTGATCAACTCTTTGAACGCCACCCCCACTACTGCTACTCCCACCACTACTGGTACTCCCACCACCGCCTCCAGCCACGCCTTGGGCCTGCAGCACACCCTGTCTCAAGGTAACAACCCCATTGGAAATACCTACTGCTAACACTTTATAATAATAACTGATTATATGATTGATTAAATGTTGGTATTTCAATATTTGTAAAATACGTTTCTAAGGATTAAAAGCACTACAAGTCATGAGCACTTGTATCATTTAGAAACAATTAATATAATTTATCAATAAATTATTAATATTCATTGATAAAGCATTTCTAAACATGTATGACCATTTATAGAGGTATATTTATGGAAGTTATTATAAAGTGTTACCGTAGTACCTTATCTCATAAAATCCCATCTCTCTCTCTCTCTCTCTCTCTCTCTCTCTCTCTCCCTCCTTCACAGCTCTTTTGATCCTGCTCGGTGTGCTAGGTATGATGACGCTATAACGACGATCTGAAGGTGAAACACCATGTACTCAGAAATCCTGCATCCATACCTCTACAGCCACTGACACTGGCCAGGCTACATCCCCAAATGACACCCTATTCCCTACATAGTGCACTACTTTCATTAGGTTGGGAATACTGTAGGGTGCCTTTTCGGACACACTGGTACTGGGTTAAAGGACCATGTCAGATCTGAAGTTATATGCATGTTATTCAACATACATAATGAAACACTTTCTAGTTGGGGGTAGTAAAATGATAGCCTACAGATTGGACCCAGTGATAAGGCCCAATAATAACGTTTTCCCAATTTCAACCTCATATTCATCATCTCCAGAACCACCCCTAACATCAACACGTGTCTTCTTCTATTTTGTTGACCACGAAACATCGAACCCGCCGTTTTCACATATATTGAAGTCTCAGGAGTTTGGTGGCACCTTAGTTGGGGAGGACGGGCTCATGGTAATGGCTGGAGCGGCATGAGTGGAATGGTATCAAATCCACGGTTTCCGGATGTTTGATGCTGGTTCAGGCGGTGCTTCAGATGATAAATATGAGGTTTGGAATTTCCCTATGTATACCCCCCATGTCATCCCCTATACATTCAGAATCTTGGTTTTATTTTCTCTTTGCTGATGTAGTTTTATGTTGGTGTAAGTGTGAGTGTGTGTTTAAATATTTGCCTTGAGTGTTGGCACACATTCTCATGGATGACACCACAAGTTGGCGGAAATGTGTGTGTATGTGTGTGCGCGTGTTTGTGTGCGTGCGAGCTTGTGCGTCTGTCCAATAATGAAGCCACTGGATGGTGAACTGTTCTTCCTGATTACCCTTTTAAATGAAACACGCTTTAATGTGCAATTGCAGAAATATTTGTGTTATTCATGTTTTTAAACAACATTTCTTACGATGCGTGTTTTACCATTAATGGGTGTATTTGCTTAATCAGGTGACACTCAAACTGACAACTTTTAACATACCGTACACTCAAAAGCTGACACAGAGTCACTCATGGTTAGTTCGGATTGCATACTGTTGTGTGTGTCATTTCTTTTGTAGGGTGTTTCATCAGACAGTTGGTATACGTGGCCATGTTTGGATCAAAATGCATAACATTTAAAAAAGCATAAACGAT